>OY992775.1:8814682-11722737 GCA_963921325.1 Logfia minima
AGGCTCCAAATTTATCCATTGCATTCCATCACTAACACAGAGTTATTTCCTTAATTTACCTAGTCTAATACAATAATTCATACAAAGAGCAAAATGCATCCTCACGTTAACCCAAATATATTTCCCTAGGCCATCACATTGCTTACAGGGCAACATACACATCAATTCAATGAGGTAAAAAAGTCTAATTAACCAGCTCTACATTTCTCATTGCATTAGATCACGAAAACAAAGGTGTATGATAAGTCAATCCTGTCAAACGCAATGTAGCCTAAACCAGCACTAAGTCACTAAACCAACATATATTATATGACGTAATCAAACTTATGATCTAGAACTTAACTAGTAAACAAACCACCTGACTAACAGAACAACTGAACTAAGTCAACTAACACTGTAACAGCAACAAGCTACATTTAAATTTAAATTTAGTTCACATATAAGTTTCTGAAACTAACTAAAATAGCTCATCATTTTTTTTTCCAAATTCAATCTACCTCAAGTGATAGTCCATGAACTAACAGCTACAAGTTACATTGCACTTCAAATTCAATCAACACAAAAGTTACTGAAATAGTGAAATCAACTAAAGAAGCTCACAATTTCATAAAATTCAAAGTACATATACCTCAGGTGATGATTTACGACCAGTTTCCTTCGAAATTTTCTTCTTCGGATTTTGACTTTGACTTTTGCTAGTAGCTTCGGAATGACTAAGCGAGTAGCTGATAATTGTGATGAAGATGAGAAAATATGTTGAGATGAAACTGAAAAGCGTGAAGTTCCGGTGGAAGTTAGGACATTGAAAAAGGAAGACGCGACGGTGATCGCCATTTTTCACGGCGGCCCTTAGGTTCAGTGGAGAAAGAAATAGAGAGAAAAACAGTGTCACTTTGTAAAAGTGGGAGATATAATTTGAGTTGCCTTATCCGCTCATTGAATTTAAGGTGAGTTACTTAAATAGTCCTTTATACTTTTGTTTTTTGCAACTCTCAACTTATTTTTGTGTGAGGATTTTTGGCATTTACAACGACTAGGGTTCAAAAATTTATTCAAGAGCAAAATCAATAAGGAAAAAAGCGAATCGTGTTGAATTTTAGGCCAACTGAATTGAAGTTTTATTTTTTTCGGTTTAGTTAACTGAACTAGAAAAGATTCAGCTTTCGGTTTGATTATTGTTTACAATGTTAGTAACAGACGGTTAAGCGAAAAACTAAATTTGAAAAATACTAATATACTTGATATGCCAACAATTACTAATTAGTTTTATTAAGATACTTTAAGCAAGTCAATTCCTTGTTGTTATTGTCATATCCCTATTAATAATGTATGTGTTACATGTTAGTCACAATATTATTTTTTTCATTTAAAAGCTTGATGCTCCTTCAACTTACCTATCCATGATCAGGAGACTAGACAAAACAAAAAGAAACACGTAGCAAGCATTTATCGATGTTCATACACTTGAACCACAGAAAATGAAGCGCAAAAATGTCACAACAAATTAAAACCAACATCTGCAGAGATTGAGGCAAACAAACAGAAACCAAAATCTGCAGACATTGATACCAACGAATACTCTTGTTCTTCTATGACTTTTCATTAGCAAATGCTTTCCTTCGAAACTCCATCTGTAAAATTTCTTCTATAATATTTCACTTTTAAGTATTATTGTAGATACTATATTAAAGAAGTGTATGAATGCCAGCATACTCGCTTTTCCTTGCAAGCAGTAGAGCTAGTATATCACTGAGCATAGCTGCTTTCCGAAGTGACTACACATTTTTTACCAGACAATAATCATCTTCAAAAAGATGAGCTTGAAATATACTTGTAAGAGGAACTACTGAAAACTTATTCAATTACTACTTTTTCACATTTAAACTACAGAGAATAGAATTTGTAAACTCAAGAGCCATCGCATACAAAATCAATTCTAGAATATAGAAAAATGGAAAGGATATTGGATGTGACAAACTTCTTACAAAGCCAGTTCAGACAAGAACCAAAACTAGTGCTTATTAAGATATTAATGGTTAGCTTCCTGAGGTTGGGCACTGTCATTTGGACTATCAAAACCCCCAGATGATGGTGCTGTGGGGTTGGCTTGATACATGGATTGTGTAAACATTGGAGGTGGTCCACCTGAAGTAGGCGTCCCTGAGCTTCCGGGGGCCATCATCGGGGCATTTAATGTTATGGGCCTTGGCATACCATTATTAACCTGACCAGGTGCAGATGGACTGACCTGACCAGGCATGGATGGATTGATGTGACCTGGCATAGATGGGTTGGCCTGACCAGGCATGGGGGGTGCACCAGGTGGTGCAAGCATTGGAGGGATCCCAGGATATCCTGGTAAAGCAAAAGAAAAAAAACGGTTTAAAAGGAATTCAATAGCTTTCATGGGTATAACTGTAAATGAAAAGAAGAGGGGACAAGGGAAGAGAAAATGAAAAATATCATGCACAAAGGGGACTTCTAAATACTTAGAGCGAAAACTCTCACCAAATTTCTGTAATGTATTCTGTAGGTGGTCGTTTCAGCTCATTTATGTGAAAATGGGTCAATTGGGTTAAATTAAATTGATAACCGGTCAAAGGGGTCAAACTTAAAAAAGAAATGGGTCTAACAGTTTACAAGTCACTGAAAGTATACTCAATTATTTACGGCCTCCAAAAATGCTGTACTCAAAAAAAAAAATTGGAGCATTATTTTAACCAGAGTTTCGTAATCATGTTTAACAAAATAACTGTTTATCAGATTATGGAAACTGCCAAAAAAGTGTTGTTGGGTCAACCCAAGTCATTTTGACCCATCCAAAATACTAATTCACTTTAACTTACGTCTCTTGAGAGATTACCCGACCAGCGTGACCCATCAATTTTCCACCTATACATTTTTCAATTTGATAAGATTTATCAAGTACATACTTATATTCTCGTATATTTATATCAATCACATCATCTTTGTCCAAATTTAATCAAATGAAAGTAACAAATATCATCACCAAGTCGACAACATTTCAGATGCTTAATATAACTCTATAACTGACAACTTCGTAGTCAACTACGCAAAAGAAAATGTGAAAGTACATTGACATGTTTGTCTATTTTGCAAATATCAAAACTAACAATTAACATATGCATAATTACCTGCAGTACCAGGAATAGGTCTTGGCAAAGGGGCAAGCGGTCTCAGTCCAGGATATAATGCTGGGTTCATTGCCATCTGTGGATTCCCAGGCATTGGCATCATTGGATTAGGTAGCATAGGAAGACGAGGTCTCAGTTGGTTGTAAGCACCACCAACTTGCTGAAATGCGGCAGCTTGTCCAAGATGCTCCTTAACCTTTTGATCAATCAAATATTGATTTTGTTGTGCCTCATATTGCTGATAGTAGATCCGAACATTTGCCTGTAAAAGTACATAAACACACGTTAGAAATCTCAAAATTTTCTTGTCTGTTGTACTTAATTATATGCTTGACAGTACCTTGTGTTTGTACCCGGCATTATGCTGCTTCCTTACAGAAGGCTGGAAAAGGATAGAACACATCGTCATTCACGTCTAGATGATGAATACACTCCTTGTAACACTCACTCGGGGAGTAATATACTATATTAACCATCAATTATAAGGGATAATATAAGTATTTCCAAGGTTTAAAACAATATCTCGAATCAGTGAGAAGAGGTAGCATATTAATTTTAGCTAAAATAGCACTGCATGAGTAATGATAGGCCAGCATCACACTGAAGAATGTCACCAAGCAGGCACACACATATTCCTTTCTTAAGATGAATGACCAATTAACCAAATTTTAGGCATGAATTACACCGAGTGACAAGCCATGCTCATATACTTATTCCCCTAAGCTCTATTCATATAACACTTTCTCAATTTTATCCTTCTACACTATTTATTCCTTTAAGCTCTATCCATATCTATTTACAATTGAGTTGTCATAAAATGTTAATTTTACTTGAAGTAAGATCAGAAAGTACTGCTAACAAATAATCCAAATGGCTCAAGCAAGTAAAGTTGCAACTAACTTCACGTCTTCAATTTATATCTTCATTATAACATTATTTTCACTTATTTCATCAAGAAGTAATAGCAGCATTCCATAGTAAATATCATACAAAAATATATATATCACCAATCACAATAGAACCAATAACAATAACAATAACAATAACAAAACGAAAGGAGTGAACGCAGAAGATGAATGAATCACCGAGTCATGCGTCAAGTAAGTATCACAGTAATCACAATAATACCTGCAAAATTAAACCAATTTAGGGATATTACATGAAAACACTCGTACTAATAGCCATACAGTATCAAATTCAACAATATAAATACAAAATTCTTACCGAGGCATGGTAGATTCCAATCGATGAGTATGATCTGTAATCATTGTAGACAAAATTAAATAATTAGCAAAAAGTACATCACCTAGTGCAAAAATTCAACGATAACATATTGAGTTATGAATACTGATTACATGGCAAATATTAGAATTGTAATTAGATATATGAAAATCGTGTAATTTAATATTCTCTACTTACGTGAATTATAGCTAAACTGCAGATCAGATTGAGTACGCAAAAACCCTAGCTTGCGTGGGAGAACGACGATCAAGAGGGCTTTTAATTCTGATAGTGTGATCGAAACTCGTAAGTGCGAGAAGATGTCAATACTTACACTTCGCACCCATGTAGTTTTATTTTTTTGGTATACAGCTGCAAAGTTTGTAACTTTGATTTTGAGTTACAAGTAACTAATGATATCATCCGATTGTTTGATACATTAATTAAACTTATTCTTTCATTTCACTTTCACCAATTACTTTTACATATGTGCCAGTTATTTATTAGACACACACCTACATTTTAAACATGTATTATAAGTATATTTATCAAAAACAATTATTTGACATGATAGAAGAAAATTTATCCGCTTTATATGCATCTAAGTATTTTGTATAGACCTTGGGCATTAACGACAAACTAATGAATAATTTGTTATTGGTAGAAGACCGATTCGAGATGATCAATCTATCAAGAATATTAATGACATTATTAGTGACATTTAAAGACTAATTTTAAAAAGTTCATTTTTCTGCTTGATGTTTACCGATACATTACGCATATATATATATATATATATTTATATATATAGGGGAAAGATTCATAGGGAAGCTTCAAAATTTGGAGAAGAAGGGAAGCAAATCTTAGCCTTTAATTTTTTTATTAAAAAACGTTTTTAACATTTATTGGTGATGAATGTTAAATTTTGAAATTTTTTGTAATTTTTAAAATTCATTTATGATGAAATCAATGGTTGAGATTTGCTTCCCTCTTTCCCTAATTTTTTTTCTTTCCTCTTGATCCCCACCCTATATATATACACGTAATGTATCGGTGATGAAACATGACGTGATATGAAATGGAAACGTGAATGCATGCACTAACTTCTCATATTGAGAACCTCGCTCTAATAGCCCAAAAACAAAGAAACGTGATGGATATGTGATGACTATTTCTTTCTGAAATAACTAAATCTTGGTCAACTTCATTTAGCAAAGATAATGGCTCGAGCACAATCGGTTACGTATCACATACCATGCCCAGCAAAAATAAAAAGCTTCCGAACTTTTGTCAACCATTCAATGGATATTTGATTTATTGGTTTGAATTATTATTAGTGTGAGTTTTTTATAAGACGGAATGAGAATAAAAATCAATTTGCAAACCCAAACATGAGTTTGAAATCTTCCTGCTTTCTTAAGTTGGATCTAATTATTTTCACCAAATGAAATTCATTCTTATTCCTTTAAACCCCACACATTCTTATTTCTTAGTGGTTAATATGTTGTTGCTTAGTGAAACTTGCTAACAAGCACATATGAATTTGAAATAAAAAACAAATAATATAATGAACAACCCAAAATACACAATGCTGATTTATAACTTGTATAAATGTTGAAATACTATTGTTTCAAGAACAGAAATACTTGGTTATAAATAAAAGTATATTATCATCATCTTTTGATATAGAAGATATACACAGATGTTATCTTTCAGAAAAGCTCCAAAACAGATTCATCACCAACTTGATCGCCGGAAAGAGGTTCCTAGTGTAGATGTACAAACATCCCGAGATCACTAGTGAGCCGCAGTGTAGGTGTTTTTTCTACTTATATAATAGTTGGGTTTAAATGGCTTTATGGACGGATATTTTTGCTGCTGCTGCTGCTGCCGGATTGTTCTTGGAAATGTGGGTCTGGTGGAACCAAAGATGAGGTCAGTCCATTGTTAATTATCTTGTTACAAAAGATGAGGTCTGCAGGACTGTGCAACATTTGGAAATTAGTGCTACGTATCGAAAGTAATATTTATAGGCTCTTTGCTAATTATCTTTTTACATCTATGTGTTTTTATTTGGTTGCTGGAAATAAAGTTAGTCAATTAATTGCTTCTACCTGCATAGATAATACAGGGGAAAAGTTATAACATTATACACACACGTATCTGCCCGATTAATAAGAATTCATCATTCCATGTTTTTGGAATTTAACTGTTATATTTCACTCTATGTCGTACATTCATATTGCTTATTTAGCTTTGTTGTTAATACTCTTGCAGTTTTGAGTATCATACTGGTTCATTTTGAGGAGGTTAAAGGTAAAACCAAACCTAATCTTCTTTTTATGCTTTTCTTTTTAGAACTTCCCATATCTATTCTTTAGAGGTGGCAAAATGAGTTGTTTGGGTAAGGGGTCAAACAAGTATCTATTGTTTTAGAATGGAAATCAGGAAACAAGAAGTACGTGATAAAATGGGTTGGGTCAAATTGGGTTGACCCGCAAACCCATTTTTGCTTCTTTCACGAGTAACATTTCATCAACTTTTAATGCGTTAGATATGCTCAGAAAACTATATTAGAACCTGATGTTAAATGGGGTAGATAAGAGACGGTTTCGGGGAAATAATACACAAACGTTTTATAGTTGAAACTTTAAAGGTTAATCAACCCATCTGAATTGCTGGAGAAATGGCAACAAATTAAGGCCTCTGCTGCGGTTATCACGACATAGGAATCAGAAGATGGAACATTGAGCTTAATTTTTTTATTGTAAATATGATACTTAGCTTGTCATATTGTGGATTTGTAATATATAAAGATTATTATTATTCTCCTGCAACCTTCAGATTTATATAAATTATTTTTGTATATTGTAATCTCCAAAAATATACCGATACCATCACAAATGGACAATGCCCTTTGACACTTCTTGCAGTTTGCCGCTTTTCCTATATTTTCTAATATAACGTTGTGTTTTTCTAACCCTTATACATATTAAATTTCATCATGTCACATGAGTCTTGTGGTGCACGAGAAAGTAGGCAGATTCCTTTATATTCGTTTTATTTTGTTTATTCCACATGTTCATTTACTTGGTCTTCTTAGTGAGTAATGGTCTCCTTATTTAGTGGCAGTAGAGTAGTGGTTCGTTAGTTTTTCTTCGGCTGATTTAGTCAGCAGATTTCCATTTGTTTTAGTGTGATAATCAAGCTGTAAGCATCAATTGCTTTTTCTTCTTTGAATATCAGAAAACGGTACTTGCTACCAAGTGTATGTGCAGATTCCCTACGTTTGTTCTTGAATCAAGGCTCATCTTGTTTTACATCTGGTATCAGAGCCAGTTTGATTGCCGTGTCAGAAATGTGTCTGAGTTCCAAGCAATCGGTGATGTTAAAAGGTTGGGTATACGTACCTTCTTGGCTAGGACTTATGGGATGTAGTTGGCGGAGCAAACACCACGGAACCAAGGATTGACACCAATGGAGCAATCCACAAATGGAGAGTCAAGTCTGGAAAGGCGTTGTTTATTATTAAAACAACGATCGAAGAGGAGCTGCTCGAACATATACGGGATCGTACTACACCAAAAGAGGCATGGGATGCATTGCAGACTTTGTTTTTAAAGAAAAACCACACGAAGTTGCAACTTCTAGAAAACGAATTGCTTTCGGTGTCACAACGGGCTCTAACAATCCCTCGGTATTTTCACAAAGTCAAAATGTTGTGCAGGGAAATTGGCGAACTTGATCCGCAGGGAAAGATAGGTGAACCTAGGATGAAACGTATCATCATCCATGGTTTGAAGCCGGAATACAGGAGCTTTGTGGCTGTGGTGCAAGGGTTGCCTACACAACCATCCTTGAATGAATTTGAGAATCTTTTGACTAGTCAAGATGCCTTAGCCAAACAGTTTGGAAGCCTGTCAATTGGTGCAACATCTAAGACCGAAGATGAAGCACTTTATGTAGAAAAAAGCAAAGGAAAACATAAGGCAGGCAATAAACAGAAAGGCTGGAATAAGTACGGCGACAAAAACAAGAATCATGATCGTGGTGACAAGAAGCCAAGTAACCAGGGACGAGAGGAAGCATCTGGTGACCGAAAACAGCAAACAAATGGAAAGTACTTCCCGTATAGATGTCACAGATGTGGACGTAGGGGCCACATGGCCAAGAATTGTCAGGTGAAAGAAGACGATGAAGGGAACATGCCACTGTTGATCAAAAAGAAGGGTGGGACGTTGAAGCCCTAGTAACTCAAACGGAAGAGGTGATTGCACGTGCGGCAACAACCGAACACCAAAAAAATAAATTAGATGATTGGATCGTTGATTCCGGGTGTTCCAACCATGTCACCGGTGACAAGAATCGACTTCAAAATCCCGCGATGTATGGTGGCAGCCGAGTGGTAACTATTACTGATAATTCGAATAGTCGTGCTAGTCATTTTAAGTGTTACGGTGAGTAAAACCCACAAAGATAAAGACTTAACCAACTTGAGTTAATATCAAGAAACTTTCATTTAAAAGTAATTTGTCCATCACACAATAATCATCAATAGTATAAAATGCACATGTGATGCCATCAATATACAAAGCATATAAATATGTCATGTAAGTTCATATTTGCATGGAAGGATGAACACACATAATTAGCATACATTCTTGTTTTGAAAATAACACAAGAGTACTCACTTAGTTGGAGGTTGATTACTCTTTTGCCTTTTCTTAAAACCAATATAATGGCTATACTTAGAATCCATTCAACAACAAAAGTGAGTATTAATCTAAAAATGTTACAACGTATGATTTTTGTAAGAAATGAGCTTTTAAATTGTCAAAACATATCTTTTATAATTTTATTATAAAACATGTTTGATATAAAAGTCAAAACAAGTGAACTAAATATGAAATTTTGTAACAATTCGAAAGATTATCAAGTGCAACCACTTTTAACAACACAACAGAACCTGTTACTAATTACCAAAGAAATCTATAGCAACTTCAGCGACAAACATTTACGTTACAAAATCTGTAAAAACAGTCGCTAAAGCTCATGTTCGAATTTTATAATTATTATTACAGGTTTTGGCCATTTCTCACATAAAATTTCATTTTGTAACATTTTACTAACTATTTTTGAAAGTAGTATTTCAATAAATTTAACCAAAAATCATCAATTCATACATGCATGTAAACATCTACAACCTATTGTCACATGCATGTGAAGATCTATCATGTATAACTACATACACGCCAACATCCATCACATTCAATTACATATAAAAATTAAATATATGAAAATAAAGAAATCTATAATCATCTAATAAAATATTTAAGACTTATGTATATACTTTAGGATGAACTTAATGACAAAAAAATAAAAGAATAATTATTAAAACTACTTTATTGTCTTCTTCTAACTCCTTTCCCTTTTAGAACTTACTGATATTTATTTTAATAGCTCATTGTGTTTCTCTCTTACACTCTCTTTTGAAAAATAACGGTAAGAAGAAAGTAAAGAGTGATGCTCGAATTAAACAAGTGTTTTCTACAAAGGTAATAATTCTCCTATGAGTAGGTTTGCTACCACCTCATGAGATAGTAACAACACACTAAGAAGTGGGTGTTGTACATTGAGCTTTAAATAAATACATTCAAGGGTTATGTCCTAGCAGACTTCTTCCCTTGTACCTAGTGCATTAAGATATGTATACTAGTTTGAGTTATAATGTTCATTCCTCTACTGCACTATAAGCTTTAATATGTGTAGTATTTGAGTGTAAAAACACATAGATATTATTCATATTGTTCATAAACATATTTATAAGCATTTAAATAGTTAATATTATATTAAATAGCATATTAGAATATAGAGAGATCTAGTTCTTATTTATTCCAACTTAACTAGTTACATAATTATAGCATTTAGTATGCTAGAAGTTTTGAAATTACATACATATATATATATATAGAGAGAGAGAGGGGGGGGGGGGGGGGGGGGGGGGGATATGTTCCAAAGCTAGGCTGCTAGGGTATGACAAACGATGGCGCAAATCAATAAGTATAAAACGGCGAACTTTAGTATCATCATATATTCATATATGATTCGAATCAGATGACATTACCAATTAAATGGTTTAACAAACATAACTAAACATTATTATATGCATATGCATATCTAAGAAACTATTGCAATGTGAAAAAATTGTTTAATTAAAAGTTTAGATTATTGCTAGTCCAATCTAAAGCTAGAAGACATTTGTTGTTAATAAGTGTTTGGTGTAACAATACTTGACTGAAATACGCACTAGTCCAATCTAAAGCTCAAAAACATTATTCAGTAATCATCTTTGACGTGTGTGATTATATGTACTTCTTATAAAACATAAGTTATATATATTACAACTATAACAATATAGTTTTTCATACAACATAAACTAGAATATTTAATTTACGTAATTAAAATTACAAAAATATTTTTAACCATTTTTGACATATTTTACTTATTTAGGTCGTTTATTTTCTAAGTTTACGTGTGTAAGTTGCTAGAACACAGTTTAATTTATTATTAGAAAGCGAGAATAATTGTTGGTGCTAGTTCCCTTTCTAACAAGCTGACCGGAAAAAACTGAAACCTATGTCGTCCTGTTTATAACAAAAAAGGTTGAAAGTAAGCATTCAAAATTAGAAGAATAAGTAAAAATTAAAGTAGTAAAATAACAAAGTGTAATAATGGGTGTACTGCTGGCTTTATATAGCGTTGGAGTCGAAACAAGTGTACAACTTTCACTTGAAAGAGTCTTGGCGGGACAGCCTGGCATCCTTATCTTTCAGAAAGTGTTTGGACTACGCTTTTAATTACTGTGTTTTAAAAACGTAAATAATCTTTTAGGATGTATGTACTATACAAAAATAGCGTTTTGAAATTTATGATCTCATCGTTAAACTGAAGTGCTCATGTCACTCATTTCCATTTATAAGTTGCTTCACATAGATTTTCACGGGTCGAATCCCAAGTGAAAAATATATATCAAAGTGATATTTATATTTATTTACATCTTGGGACATTTTCACTATATATATATATATATATATTTTGTTATTATTGTTATCGGTATTGTTATCATTATTACACTTATTATTATTACTATTAAGATTAAGATAATTGGTATTAATAGATTTTTTATATCTTTGACTTTTTGTATATAAGTATGTCGTTGTAAGTTTTTAAAATAGATGGTGAATTTCATATATGTCTCTGGAAAAGTTGAAAATTACATATATATATATATATCCAAAGCATGCTTAAAAAGCATTGTACATTCCATCAAAAATTTGTATTTTGGATATATATGTAATTTTTAGATTTTATAAGGATATATATGTAATTCTCCCTTTTAAAATAAAATGTCGCGAGTTCGAGTTTAGGTGATATATAAATATGACCAATTTTGTCATTTAACATTGTTAAGTCATGAAATAATCTAATTTGACAAATAATCAAAATATTTAACATTGTGAGTTAAGGTTCAAAAAGTAGTATATTACAATATGTGAGTGATTAATTAAGTATAGAATAGAATGTGTGTTCGAATTTTATCGGAAAGAGAGGGTAATAGAACGATAATTAGGTTCGTTTGTGAATTGTTGGGAACATGTAAGATGTGTGAAAAATAATAATCAACATCTCTATAAATCACTCATTATGGCAATTAACTAAGACTGCAAGATTTCCACGTTAGTGTCATGTCACCGCTAAGACTGAAGACTAACGCAAGACTGAACGCTCACTATGGTGACTGCAAGACTGAACTTTTCAGTGTCACGTCAACGTCACGCCATTTCTTAAATATCAATACAAATACATTTTTTATTAATAACAAAAATTACAATAATTAAAAAACTAATTTATATTAATAATAAAAATTACAATAATTAAAAGCCTTCGTTATACTAATAATAATTAAAAAGTGATGCAATTAATCCTCGTCGGTGTCTTCGTTTGTTTATTGGGTAGGCGCTACACAATCGCGTTTACTAGCCGTTGGCCCAACTAATCACTGGGTCCTTCCCGTTCTGCTCGTTCTGGCGTCGTTCTACACAAGACGAATACCCATAAGACGGTCCTCAAGACGAGACCGTGCCTATAATGACGGGCTTAAGACGAACGAGATGACAAGCCACCGGGGCACAAGACGGGGACGAAAACATCCCATAAAGAGTGGTCTAGAACTCAGGTTGTTTTATATATGTTAATAAACATGTTTCATATTGGGAAAATAGTATTAGAATGTTTTACCTTTTTTTTTATTTATCTTTGGTAAATAGTTAGTATTTGTTATCTAATCCAATTGGGATACTAGAAAAAGGAAATAAAGTTTTTGGCTTTCAATAAAATAATTCTTATAAATACTGAGATTTATTTATAGTAAAAAGTCTATAAATGAATATTTATAAAATCACTTAAATTTATCAGTTAAAAAAATACCAATTAATTAAGTATTAATTAGTATATTATCTTCGAATTAGTACATAAAAATAATTATTTTAAAAAATTTATTAATTAATCAAATATTAATTATCAAGTTCCTATCATATATACTGATTATATAACATTTTAATGTTATTACTTTTAACTGACTGGATTCACCATATTTGTATTTGTGTAGCTCACAAGTAATAGTAGCATTAAACCATTTTCAATACATATTTGCGCATTTTCTTTATTGAAAACACATACATGTCTAATTGAGGTGTTTAAAGTGGATGTCTTTTAATAGATATGTTTTTAGCCATGTATGTATTAATCATTCAAAACATACAATAATTAAGTTAAAATACGAAAATAATTTTTTTTTAAAAAAGAAAAATAAAAGAGAAAAAAATTAAGTTAAAATACAAAATTATTTTTTTTAAAAAAAGAAAGTAAAAATGATGCGGAAGTAAGGGGGATAAAAAATGAAAGGGTAGAAAAATTGGGAGGGAAGAGAAATAAAAAAATATACTTGTTCTATTCTCATTAGCTTCTCTTCCTTCTCAAAATAGTTCTCTTTTTACTTGAATCAATACCTCGGTATTGCCGGTATTACATGACGTAAAAACATTTAGTTTAGATAAAGTGATCCTATTCTTTTCTCATAAGTTAGTCACCTGTTGTTTATTAATTGTTAAGAGACATGTCATTTTCACACAAAAATCGTACATAAAATAAGTGAAAAGCTATATATTGAAAATAAAATACATATATATATATATTAATTTAAAATTTAACATAATTCACTAATATATTGACATACAATTCCACCATTTTCTTCTATTATGTTATTTTTTATTTTTTTAATTTATTTTAACCACCTAAAACAAAATTTATTGTAAAAGATGTAGGAAATAAAATGAAGAATGATTGAGACCCAAGTTGACGCCTGAAATTGAGTGAAAGCCAAGATCTGTAATATCACATCAAAATAATGTCACGAATATTTCCGTTTTAACGTTAATGACATCACGCCGTCAGTTTCTGGTATTCAGTTGTTGCCGTTACCGCCGACTTGTCAAATCCAATTTTACGGCTAATCTAACGTCAATGGTATCTTCGTAAATAATCAAATGTTCAGTGGCATTCGTACAACGTTGATTGATTGTAAGAGTTTTGCCATTTTAAGAGATGGGTTGTTGGAATAGTTATACTTTTCCCCTTGAATTATCTTAGAATGACAACTATCGTCCCTTTACATTGAGTATTTTAACCTTATTTAAAGGTTAATTATCACATCCCATTCTCTATCTAAATTATAGTGTGTCAAAATTTTGATAATAGGGGATAATTAAAATTCTGGTTGCATACGATTCGCTATGGAAACTCCCATTTATATTTTTCTAATATATATATATATTAACTTTTTATAACATTATATGTTAACTTAACATCACGTGTTATAAAAATTATATTTAGTATTAAATTAAATTAAATCTTTATAATATAAAAAAGTTACAAAAATTAAAGGGTAGAGGAAATTAGATATTAAACTTGATGTCAAAATAAATAAACCTATACAAAGGAAAAACTATTTTTCCTTAAATAAAAAGGTAAAAAAGCTATACAAAATGTAGCACATTTATGTATCTATATTCATTTTCATATGTTCAAGTTTGTAGCAGGTTTTCTTAAAATTAGGCTCTTATTTTAATTGATCTAAGAACTTCAATCTACATAACTTAGTTAACTTCTTATATTAGTAGTTTAAATTTAATGTAAATACATATTATGTTTATGAATTATTCCACTTACGAACTTTTTAATTATAGTTCACTTGTATATAAGGAATCATGTATTTTCACAATCACATTGGCACCATAAATATACGATAAAATGATTTATATGTGAAAACAGGGGCAGACCTATATTAAAAGAAGTAGTCGTGGCTTATTTAGTTCGCGGAGTATAATTTTTTTTTTGAAGAAACTAGTGTTCTTTTATTGATGTTGGGAGTTTATAAGAATTGGAATACCAGTACTATAAATAATAAGCTCACATATATATAATTAATTAGCGTTCAAACCCGTATATACATATGGGTCGTTTCAGCTATTAAAATAAACATTAAATTAAAAAGTAATAGTTTTTTTTTGACACAACAGTTCAAATGTTATAACGTAATATAAATACATATATAAATACAGCTTAATTGATAAAATATTTAACGTTGCTTTTATTGATATAAGTACTCCTTTATGTTTGTGGACATATATAAATACATGAAATAGATTTTATAAATTTTGATAATGATATGATATTTCCGTTATTGATATAAGTACTCTTTTATGTTTGTTGAGATATACAAATGCGTGAAATAAATTTTTTAAATTATGATAATGATATGATATTTCCGTTAAGAGTTGTATAATTTAAAAAGTTTGAAACTGAAATTTTGAATAATACAAAATAAAAGGATTTAATTGACAAAAAATTTAAATTATTTAATGATGTCATCAAATCTATAATTTTACTCAATTTTACAAAATTAAATAAATTTATTGAACAATTAAATATTTGATGATGTCATCATTCACTTTTTATATTATATTTAAGATTTATATTTATTTTTTATTTATTAAGATTATGTTTTTTATAATATGAATATGATATATGATATGATTTATATAATACAAAAGACTCTGATACATATCACTCGTAATCTTGCGTCACCATGTGAATTTTTTTTTTTTTAAATATGAGAAATTGCAACATAATTTAATTCCGATTAATTTATCTAGAGTAGATAACCATTAAAGTGTTTTTGCTGAACCATGACCCACTATTCATCCTCATTGATGGTACTTATGGACCATTGATTTTTTCATTAAGTTTGAACTTTATTCGTCGCATTAAATGACAATACTTTATATCTTTTTACTTCTCGTAGTATAATTATTTCTAAATACATGGATATCCAATAGAGAATAAGTGTTTGGTTACTTCTCTTATGTTTTAGAAACCTAAGTTGATTCAGAGTATATTATGTGCATGAAGTTTGGAGGTTTTTTAGCTTACTAAATAGTTTTCTAAGTATGAGTTTAATGAGTCAAATTATTTGTGAGCTATTCAAATTTGACTCGTTGAAAATTTAATTTGAGGTGAACTTAGACGAGTTCGAGTCGAATTAACATATTTTGATGTTCTTTTGATAAACAAGCTCGAAATTCTTATATCAAATTCGAATTTACTCGCGAGTTTAAAGCAACCTATTATTTACTCAATGTAGCTATTGACCTTAATATAGTTGTCCATTCTGTAAAAAGCAAAAAATTTAACATTTTTTTTCACATACCCAGTGCTAATTAACAACATCAACATGAGTCCCAATCTGACCAACTTCATTGACCATTACCTGCATTATTTGGATTGTTTCCAGGTAAACATTATAATCTGCACTTTATAATTATAATACTCAATTGAATCCAGTAAAACATCATACACAGGGGGGTAAAAAGGGCTGGGGTATTTGGACGGAGAAGTTTAAAGGGTAAAATGGTCTATCACTTTTAATCAAGAATCTTAAAGTGTTTATTATGATTAAATTAAAAAGATGGTTAAATGTGAGAGATTAATGGTTTAAATTGGAGATGTATGTTATTATAATATTTAGGTGGAGAAATATGTTATTTTGAAGTTTAACAGTGAGATACATGATATTAACCCTAAGTATTATTATTATGTATTTTATTAAAATAACGTAAAATTTAAATATCAGTTTATATATAATAAAAATAATAAAGAATAGATGTAAAAAAACGAGTTGAACTCAAACTACACATAATAAACTCTAAACGTACAGAACTCATAACTCAAGCTCGAATTTAATGCACTCAAATAAGCTCGAACTAACTCAACTTCACAAATGTAGTTACATCCTAATTTTGAAGTATTTTCTTTAAACAGTAAAAACATGCACTTCCTAAACCTACATCCTCGCTATATGTATTGCTTTTGTTTTAGTGGTACTTCGATTACCTCATTTAGCGTATGATTTTAACTAATAAGTTTTAATAAGCATAAGACATAAAGTAACTCTTATTGTCATATTATTTCATAAAAAAGCTTATAATGCCATCAATATAAGCTTATTCGAAATCAAGCGCATCATTAAATTTTTTAGCATAAATTTCTAATTAAATTGAGTTATAGGTTAAAACTTTCTTTAACTAATCCAATGATCTCTTTACCCCTTCAATGAAACGTAAATATGTACATCATCATTATGCTCTATGGAGCACCTTGAATGTAGACAGAGAGTCATTTATTTTCTGTGACTTTTTTTCCAACAAAATCTCGAATAACAACATAAATAGTTCTTATTATTGGTATTATAGTTACATAATTTCATATTGATTACTCTTAAACCACCCTAACTCATTATTATAATAATGAGATTATTGTAAGTTTTTACATTTTTTTTAATCTTTTTTTGTCTCGTTATTATAATATGTGTCATTATGTCTTTAAGCAGCCACATCAGTACTCGACTAAATTCATTTTATCAGATATATTTTAAAAATCAAATTAACTTTGAGATCGAAATCAAATTAAAGTAGAAAAATTTAATAGGTGATCAATCCACCTATATTTCTTTCACACAACGCTTTAAAACATTGAAAAATTAGTTGGGTGTTAAAAATGCCATTTATGTATAGTACAGGGGGGTCACATAAACATCTTACATAAAAAGTTTCTCTTTTTTCTCAAACACGAATCCAACTACCGCGGACTCAATTTTAGAACACAAATTTTTTTTTAAAAATAATAATAAATAAAAACACATAATATAGTCAAACAGAGAGATCACGGTGTGTGAGAGAGAAAGAGAAAGAGAAAGAGAAACAAACGACATTAATGGCGGAAGAACACAATCCGCAAAAACACAGTACCGACGACAGCGTTAAACTGTTCGTCGGTCAAGTTCCTAAACATACAACAGAATCGGAACTTGCTTCATTGTTTCAAGAATTTGCTATTGTTGACCAAGTCAACATCATCAAAGACAAAGCTACACGAGCATCTCGAGGTTGTTATTTTTATAATTTATATATTTATATATGTTATTTTATTTTTCTTACATTTATTTTTTGTAATAGAATTAGTATTAATTCCGGATCACAATGTATTATATTTACACTATTGTTGTAAATTTGTATTTTAATTTTAATTATTGTTGTCGTAAATTTGTAATGGGTTAATTTTTTAGGTTGTTGTTAAACAGGTTGTTGTTTTGTTATATGTCCATCTAGAGAGGAAGCAGACAAGGCTGTTGATGCTTGTCACAATAAGAAAACTTTGCCTGGGGTAAGTACTATATATATATATATTTGTTTTTATTATTTTTTCAGATCTTTAGATTACCTTATGATATAATGATTAGTTGTTTGTAGTTATAATTGTGACATTGTGAAGATTTAAAATTTTGATAATAACTATGCTGTGCTTGTCTAAAAATTCGAAATTGTCTTCTGTTTAAGATGATTTTCGTTGGCTGAGGTAGTTTTAGGCATTCGGTAATAATGGGTGTTTATGTGTACTATAGTATAAAGCATTTAACCTCCCTTTTTGAGATTAAGGAGTTCCAATAACAATGTGCCGCATCAGCTTTCGTCTCCTCTCTTACACCACAATCACCAAAAGCGTTGGAAATAGCCAAAAAACCAAAGACCTGTCGAAAGCTATTCGTCGCTGCTGCGTTGCGCATTGTTGTGCTTTTTCATGGAACAGTGAGTGTAATTAGTTATTAGAGAAGGATCTTAGTGCAATGCATATTAATGAGTTAACTACTTACTTTTAGAAACTAATTTTAATGTCTTTGGAGCAAAGTGAAACTAAAATGGAAATCATGTGTGACTTCAAGTGTAAAATTGTGCCATTGGCTTTTTTTTTTTCCCGATTATGTGAACTTGTTACCAGACTAGTTAAGGTTTAGCTTACGCATTTACACATATGATTAGATTATCAAAACATTATAAATAACTAGAAGTCATTAAATTTAGACCGTATTTTTGTATATAGCAAAAAGTTCCACTTAGATAATGATTTCTTATTCGTCTTGACTTTTGACTTGTGATTTTGCTATTGAATGTCAGTGGTATAACAATAAATGTCCTGTGTTGTGCATCAGGCATCCTGTCCATTACAAGTGAAATACGCGGATGGCGAGTTGGAAAGACTAGGTTTGGCATGCTATTTTATTGCACTCCATACAACTATTTTTTTGTCTCATGTCTACTCATTTCACCATTAATAGTTATAAGCGGTGGAAAAACGGCAGGATTGGTAACAGGTCAAATCGGGTTATTGTAGTTAGTGATCAAAACGGTTCGGGTTGGGTTGATCCAAAACACATTTTTTTGGGCCCAATTTTCTAAGATAACGAGTGGGTAGGTCACAAAAACCATATTGTATTGCTCTAATTAGTTGCATAAAGTGATTTAGGAAACTATCTGCATTAAAAATACACTCTGACCACCCGTCACCCGTTTGAGCCGTTTGACCAGTTTCGTCTTTGACTATTTTTTCTTAAAATTTGGCATATTTGACCTGTTCGACAGGAAATCAAATCGAAATTGACCTACTCTCAAGTAACTGGGTCAAAATTGTCTCCTTTAATATACAATCGTTCGCTTAATAAGTCTGATTAGCCATTTATCTTCTCATTGTTTGTTGAAGAACACAAAATTTTCATCGGTATGCTTCCAAAGAATGTTTCTGAGGGCGAAGTTTCAGCATTGTTTTCTCAATATGGAACCCTAAAAGACCTACAAATTTTGAGAGGTTCTCAACAGACAAGCAAAGGTGCAGTATAGTTTTTACTTTTTATTTTTTCTTTAAAAAAGTTTTATTCTAGTTGGTTATGTAATACGTAATAACTAAAATGTTGAGTTTCTTTATGTTTTATTCATCATGGTGACAGGTTGTGCTTTTGTGAAGTATGAGACAAAAGAGCAAGCAGTTGCAGCTATTGAGGACCTTAATGGGATACACAAGATGGAGGTTATCTATATTCACTTTATTAATAAACTCTTCTAACTGGCACAATAATCTTTTGTTGTTAACTTTGTGATCCTTTCTTGATTAGGGTTCTACTGTCCCTTTGGTGGTCAAATGGGCAGACACTGAAAAGGAAAGGCTAGCTAGAAAGGCTCAAAAAGCACATTCATTGGCAAGTGCTGACCCCACACAGCATCCATCTTTATTTGGAGCTCTGCCGATGGGTTACATGTCACCATATAATGGTTACAGATATCAGGTTTGTTTCATCATATGCGTTACTCTTTAGTTGGTAAAATATGGCCAAAATCAATAGTGGCATACATCACTACGCATAGGCTGCTGATTATATTTTTGAAAGGTGGTGTTTGGTTTCTAGTCAGGAATCACTATGGGTATGGGTTTTATAATAGGTAGTTGGGTACAATGGAATGGGTTCTGATTTGTAAACCTGACCTTTTTGGTGGGTATGGGTGATTTCCAATTTTATGGGTATCAACCACATCCCTCAAACCTTTGCCCTTTAAGAAAACATAAAAAACACTATAAAACCCATACCCTCAAATCTCAATGTGTCTCCTTTTCTTTCTGTAAAAGTTCTTTTTGCATGTAGGCTGCTGGAAGTTACGGGCTCATGCCGTATCGGCTTCCCCCGGGGCAGAATCAACCTTCCTACCCTAATGTGATTCCGCATGCAAACCAAGGAAATCCATTACGTGGTGGGACCCCAGGAAACTATGCAGTGCCTCCAGCTTGTTATTTAGGCTCTGCGTATCCAGCTGTTCCTGGAGCTCAATATCCTCTGACATACACTGGGGGGATAATGAGTGGTCCTCCTAGTCCTGTACCACCACCGTTTTCAAATAATCTTGCTGCAACATCTTCGAGTGGTGGTTCGAGTCCCGGAGACCAGGTTGAAGGTTAAAGATCTTTATGCAGTTAACCTTACTCGAGTTGTGTTGTGTGTTTTGTTCAACGTTAAATGTGGGAAAGTGGGCGGGCTGGTAATGGGTCAGCATGGGTAGTATTTGGTACAAGTCGAATTAGGTCGGTTGGATTCTCACTTTCTACAAAACCAAAACTAATAAGAAATGCCAAATATTTTATGAATAGGTTAGCAAATATTGCCAATGGCGCTTAGCTCAGTTAGTAATGGGTGGGGGCATCTTTGCCATAAAAAGCACAAGGTCAGGGGTTCAAGCCCTGGCACCCCCATAGCCACAACCGCTGAGTGAGTCAGGTATGTCCCCCACATTATGGATAGTCAGCCGATTGTGGGCCGGTCTGGATTGCCGGTTATCAATCTTATTGCCATAAAAAGGATAACAAATATTATTTTTATTTGAATAATAATCTAATATTCGTATTATATGACTTGGGATGTTTTATATACTAAAAGTTTGGACGATCTTCCACCTGTTTCGTCCATTATCATTTTGACTATTTATGTTACCCGTTTGACTTGTTAAAATAAGTAATAAGGTTGAAACTGTCACCACTAGTTAAATATATATTATTTTTTTCACATGATTCTTGGATGCATAAATAGTTGTTTTTTCATACAGGTCCACCTGGTGCGAATCTGTTTATTTACCATATTCCTCAAGAATTTGGTGATGAAGAGCTTGCAAATGCCTTCAAGGGCTTTGGAAGGGTCTTGAGTGCTAAGGTCTTCGTTGACAAAGCAACTGGTGTTAGCAAATGCTTTGGTATGGCCTTCATCAATGTAATAATTAGAGGTGGCAAGATGGGCAGATCGGGAATGGGTTCGGGTTGAAATGAGTTATCTTTAATATGGGTCAAGACGGGTTGGATCGGGTTAGGTTGATCTGCAAACACTTCATTTTCCATTTTTAAATTATTTTGTGAATAAGTAATGCGTTTTATGATTATAGACACATATAATATTACAATACTGATTCAGAACTTGAACAAAATGATTTATGAGGCTGTAACATTGTAAGCATAAAGAATAGACTTTGGACAACTCTTACCTCCTCTGTCCCGTTCGGTCCATTTTGAGAGTTTGATCAATTCCCTTTTCTTTTCTTTTTTTCCATTTGACCCGTTTGAGATAACTCACGACCCAAATCTACTCATTCATAAGTAGCCACATCTAGTATTAATCTTCTGGCTCTATTACAATTCGGCCTCTAATTAGATTCACGTTTGCAGGCTTTGTTAGTTATGACTCGTTAACTGCTGCAGAATCTGCGATTAATATGATGAATGGTTACCAGTTAGGCGGTAAAAAGTTGAAGGTTCAACTCAAAAGAGACAACAAACAAAACAAATCTCAATAGTAATCGAGTCTACACACAATCTAAACACGGGCGGCTTTGATGAAGTAATTGACCATACAGCCTATTCCATTCCACGTTTCACCAACACATAGGATCCAAACCCCTGACACTTGTAATACTTGGTTAATTATGTGTCACTGTAATCTGTAATTGTGCAACGATGGAACTCGTATAGTTCATTGACTTTCAATTAATTTATTGATTCTTCTTTTTACAGCATCTTTAGTCTTAATTTACAAGTATTTTCAAGAAATATTAATGTCTCCTTCCATATAGTCGTTTTTATTTCCTGTTTGTTGTAATGTTTTTCTTTCCAAAAGATATGATTATAGAAAGTTCCACTTTGATGATTGTCTTCAGGTACTTGATATTATAAATGCTTATTCATATCTCTAGTTATTTCTTCGTATGGCTGTTTTAATACCCTTTATCTTGGATTTATCATACATGTAGCACATGGGAGAGTAAATTTTGAACCCTTTAAAGGCACATTGAACAGTAGGTAATTTAAAGCATATAAATAAGTTTTTATCTTATTGGATACAAACTTATTGTAATATTCCACGTCAAAAACTTCTATCACTAATTAGTTTTAGAATGAAACTTAAGCTGAACTTATATATTAAAAATATTATTGGACTAAAATATCGATCCTAACATACCCCCTTATAGTCTTACTTAAAAAACAGTGGGCATATGATATAATTAAGACACAATTAATGTGTCTTTCTCATTAAGTGAAATGGAGTGCTAGAAATAATAGAGAGAAAATGAGGAAAGAAATAATTAATTACCCATAATAAAAGTCTACATCTTCTTTGTATATCCAAAGGAACATTTTTAGTAGTACAAACACTAATTCTATACCTCCGAAATGTAACAACTTTATTCACACTCACAAGACAACAACCACCATTTGAGGTATATGCTTTTAGCCAATATAGGTCTTTCCATAAACAAATTGTGTACTTGTGCTTAGTTATGCCTGTTTAAACTTGATGGAAAGCTTATAAGTTATTTTAACCGAACCCACACCGCCAACCATAACAAAATAAAAAAAGCAAAACACACGTTTGTCAATTCTTCTCCCAAGCCTAATCTTCTTCCAAGGCCATTCTCTAATAGCAAATTGATCTAGTAATCAAAGCTTCTCTTACAATCTACCATTGTCGACTATTTGATCTATTTGAAACCTCTATATTCTACTAGGATCCCTAAATACAACTATATAATGAATGATAAGTTTTTATTTCAAATCTTTAGTGGTTACTTATATAATTATAATGAATTCATTTAGATGACTAAAATATAATAATTTTTATAACTAAAATTCATATACATAAAAAAATGATTTTACCTAAAATATTGGTATTTTTACTATACCACTAAAAAATTACTATACCAACAAAAAATAAAGACTATAGAAGATTACTACTCTCTACGTCTCAATATTATTGTCCGTCTTTATATTTTGGGATATCCAAAGATAATTGTCCGCTTATAAATCAACCAATCAAAAGGGTTCAAAATAGTAAAGATGAAATTTTATTGGTAATCAAATGTAATAAATGCATTTTTTAAATTGTGTGTGTTTTATCCGCTGACAATAATTTTGGGACGAGAAAAATATACTTTAGTTATGATTGTTAGATTTTATGTTTTGCAATATGCATATGTATTACTTTACATAAAATTTCAAACACTTAATTAATCAATGTGTCTTCTTTTAAATAATTATTTAACTCGATATAACAAAAATCATAATTTCAGTGTGTTTTATTCGATGATAAGTATAATATTTATTCGATATCTTTTACAATTTAAAATATTCCTGCATTTTTAACTCTCGCAGCAATACACGGATAAATGCACTTATTAAAAACATTAGTGAGGTTATTTGTGCTTGAATTAAGATGGAATGATGCACCTTTGTCCATGCTTCAAGCTGTGTCCACGAGGTCATGGAGCATCGTCATATTAAATTAGGGTTTATCGATTTATAATGCGTTTTAATTTTTAAATTGTAAGGAGTAAATTTTGAAATTTTCTATCGTATAAGGTAAACTTTTAAAAATTCTTTATTGTATGTTGACTTGTCATTTTTGGCCTAGACAAAAAAAGAAACTTTTCTTTTCTAGACTAGCGAAAAAAGGAATATTACATACACTAGAGAAGTTTAGAAAGTTTAACTTATACAATAAAAACTTTCAAAGTTTATTATATACTATATCAAAATATGAAATTTAAACGCAGCACAAATTAATAAATTATTAAACTATTATAGGCATGACTGCATGAGGCAGGGATGTTTTTTTTGGATAGCAGACAGCCAGACACTCCATATTGAGTTTGTTGGGGCAGGGCAGCCGGTAATGGTGGTGGCCCGATATGTGATAAGCCAAAAAAACTGATGTGCCGAAGGTTGCTGCTAGCCCATGAAATCGACTATTGGACTGGGGTGTTATTGGGCCGAGATAGAGGTGAAGTAGAGGCCAGTAAGCTTGCGATTGGAATGAATTGGGTCGAGGTTGATGTTGTTGGGCCTGAACAGAAAACATGGAGGAACCAATGGTGTATGTTGGGCCAAGCTAATCCTGCCTGAGATAAGCCTATTTAGGTGATTAATGCAGTTACGGTTTATTAGGGTTTGTTGAAGAATTTTGAAGAAGACAAACGTAAAAAGAGAAAAACGTATGATTTGATAAGATTGGTGTGGTTTTTGTGAGAGGATATAGGAAAGAAGACGAGGGAGATAAAAATTTAGTTCGCGTTTAGTTAGGAAAACCTTTTTCATTTTTTCAGAAATTCTTTTTATGAAAATTATAAAATATGTTTAAATTCAAGTTCTTTAAAAATCTTTGTAAGTTATATTTTTCTTTTTATAATTGAAAATTTGAAAACTAGTTTTTATGGTTCTTCAAGTTTTCCATTTCTACTCTTTCTCGAAAAAATGAAAACTCCACCTTTGCATTTGAACTCATTTTCTAAAATTTTCATTGTTTTTCTAGAGAAGTAAAACACTCCTCATTCTTTAGGAAAACGAAAAAAGAAAAATGGTGGGAGAAGTTCAAAAACTAAACGCCCTATGTGTTTAATTACGGGAAACTTTTCTAGTTTTTTGAAAATTTTTCCAAGAAAACTGAAAAATTAGAAAACATGTTAAGTTTGGGTTTTCTGTAGAAGTTTTATGAGAAAATCGAATCTATGATTTATGGTTTCTCGAAAATGAAACTCAATCCCTCATTAAAACACATTTTTTGAATCTCATTTAATTTGCAAGGGATGCAGAGTTCTTAAAAAAGAATGAAGATATTTTTTCGTAACTAAACGCACCCTAAAAGGCTTTATAATATTTTTCAAATAAATTACATCGTATAATTTGTGTGGAAGTTCTACAAAAGATATGGAATATCAAAAGCTATGTAAAATTATCGACTAATAGTGTTAGTGTTATTAGTGTTAGAGTTCCGAGCTGAGTTTTTAGAAATATGATGATTTCCAGATGCTTTTTATAAAGGTTCTTTTAGAACAAAAGAAGTGGTGACACTGGTTTTTCAGTATTTTGAGAAGAATACTGAAGCTGAGAATTAAAACAGTAAAGTACACTGAGTTTTTAGTTTTCTTCAATTTTCTCATATATTTTTTCAAATTGCTTAAAACAAAATACATTATCAAATTAAAACTTATACATTGATTAAATTTATATTTATATAAGTCCATTTTATATTTTTTTCAAATTGCTTAAAACAAAAACACATTTCCTTCCTAGCCGACACATATGCACCTTCATGTCTTTTTCTTCTCCTCCTTAGATTCTATTTTGAAAACAAAAGAAAACATCACCTTTTAGCGTCTTAGGTCGAACGCAAACAAATAACAACTTGAACACTGGCTGAGAGTGACAAAGGTCGAACTTTTCACGTTTTCAACGATCTCCAACAAAAAAGAATTCTCTCACTCCGTTTTGCTCTTACATTTTTCTTGTTTTATATATTAGAGAGCTGCCAAATTAGCAACTTGAATATTAGTAAAAGGTACGTAATCCAATAAGATTTTCAATGCAATATAAATTTTGTTAACTACCTAACATCAGAGTCGATAAGTCAGATAAGGACAACTATATATGCCACAATATACACTTTAGTTAGTGATTTGATTACATCAATTAATTGTGTCTTAGTTGTTCTTATTGATTTAACGTCTTATAAGCATGTTAATTTGAGCTTCTATATGAATTTTAGTTTAACTTAAGCCCAAGTTTATATGCTTAAAAACCATCTATACTCAAGCTTATCAAACTGTTCAAATTTTTATAAAATGTTAAACCGCAAAAATATGATTGGCAAAATCACTCTCCACTAAACTATCATCTTCCTCAAACCAACACAATATTCATACAAAACCGTAGTCATCTTTACATACACTATGTCAAAAGAACATTAAAACATAGTAATAACCTTCGTGATGTTCTAAGTTAACTTACCTCAATTTTATTACCATGATAAAAGATTACAAAAAAGTACACAACTTTATGTTCTAAAATAATTAGGTGGGCATACAATTAAACCTACACCCACGTGCTACATTCCTAAAACCGCAACAGAACTTTATTAAAACAAACCTACAAACCTTTTGAACCGATCACAAACTCGAACCCGAACCCAAACCTAAACTCAAACCATTACAATCAAACCCACACCCACATTGTGGTGACTCAATAAACCCACTTATATCAAACGAAGCCGACACAATCCCAACCGATAACGACAGCTCATCACCATCACGTGTTACTTCCACAATATTCAACCAAAAAAACAACACTTTTACACTTATTCCCTTCAAATTTGTCAACTTGTCTTTACGGATCGTTCCACTTATTGTTGATGAATATTTAAGATCATAACCTTCTACGGAATAAGAGCATGTTTCGGGTAAGTAGGCTTCAAAGTCACCGGTGTCTTCGTTAAGTGTGTAGCCGGTGACACCCACCGGAAGTAAGCCGGCCGGAAAGTCGTATTGTTCGAGGGCTTCGTAGGCGGTTAGTTCGACGGCGGTGGCGGCGATGAAGGGGAGAGATATGAGGAAAAAAAAGAGGAAAGTGGTTGTTGGGGAGAGCATTTTGGGAGTTGACTAGTGGAAGTGAGATGATATTGTTGTTGTGTTGTGTGGTGTGATTTATTTATAGGATTTTGTATTTGTGGAACATGTCCTACCTACCACCCTTTTATAAGTAGTAACTTTTTCGTCTTAGATTCTTTCAAATACAACGTATTAATAATATCTATTAGGATTTTATGTAATTTGACCGTAGATGCTTATCACGAGACCGAGGGAGCATATGTGAAGATTTTACCATGTTTTCATTATTTATTGAATGAAATTTTAGATATGAAGAAATAGAACAAAACTATTAAATATCATTTACCTTTTTATTTTCACTATTTATATTTATGATAAGATCAAGTATAAAATCAAAAAAACCATGATATTTATATAAAACTATTGTTTAAGACACAATTTTATTTTCACGATTTGGATATTAATAAAGTATCAATTTCTTTATATTACATGGGTACAAAATCAATCGAAAGTAATACTCCATAAATTGTCGAATTCTTTAAAGTATTGAAGTTTTATTAAAAATCGGAAGTAGAACCCTATAGACTCATGACCTCTGTTACGAAGTTTCAAAATCGAAACAAAATTCTGCAAAATAAGATTTTTCACTAAGAAAACTTCAAAATTTGAAAACGTGCGAGCCATGAAGTTCAGAAAATGTTAACTGTGAATATATGCCGTGCATCAAATTGCATGGACTTAGATGTGTTATTATTATTAATTTAGGGACTAATTATGTATATTTATAAAAGTTGATGGATTGAGTATGTAAAATAAATGTCTTCTTTATTTTCTATTGGTCAACATTATAAAAGTTTAGTGTTGTTGACAACATCGATGTTTTGTCAAGTTAAAATACTTAAACAGATGTCATGTTTAGCGGGTGTTAACGAGTTGAGTATTTAACGAGCTATTCGAATTCGAGCTCGTTTAACTTGAATTCGAGTTTGATAATGTTCGAGCTCTAACAAAATACACTATTCTATCAATTTCACGAGTCGAGTTATAAAATTTGATGTCCGACTCAGCTTATTCGAAAGCTTGTTTAATTTTGAGTCAAACGAGTTGTTCAAGTTTAATAAGGCGAACAAGTTCATTTTACATAAGAATTTTATACATTTAGAACTTTAAATATATATAATTAATAGATTTGAACCTAATACTTCAAGTATAGATGAGCTTAGTCAAGTTATGAAATGAGTTTAACGAGTTCAAGTTCGTAAACAAGCAACTTGAGCCTGAAACCATATTCACTAAAACACGAAAAGGTATGCATAAGAGAGAGAGTGCTTGTATTAATACCCTTACAAATATAAATGGTCATGTTTATTAACAAAAATGAAGTGCAGAATCAGGTGTCCATTGTCCACCAAGCAACACTTCTCTATTTGGTACACACAAAAACCCAAGATCTATGTGAAACGAAAACATAAGCCTTGCAAGAGGTAAAAGCATGTAAAGTTAGACTACAAGAAGAGTTTATAGATTTTATTTTGTTCAATTTTTTGACATAACTTTGTTGCAACTAGATTGACTATTTGACCTCATGTTATTATTGTCATATACAATTGAAATTTGAAAGTGGAATATGTTTCAGGTTATTTCAACTACAAGTCTTAACAATCAAATAATCAGTTTCAAATGAAGAATCTCACATCGCTAAAGTCTTGATCAACACTGCAATACGCATGTCATTTTTATCTTCGTTTTTTCTACAACGCCTTACACATCCATCCGCTAAGCAACCATATGATATTCTACAGCTGTGATTTGATCTGAGTGTTTGTCGTCCCCTGAGATGTTTTCAGTTCATTAGACGAGCAAAAGTCAACTGTTACGGAAAAAAAGTGTCTTACTAGTAAAGAATGTTCCATTAAATAAGCACAAGGCTTGAAGAATCTCCATATTTATTTGCCCATATTTCGAGTCTTGAACGAATATCTTTGTATCCAATAGTATTATTAGCCCAGTAAACGATTCCTCCCCTGATTCAATTAACGTAAAGTAAGTAGTGACCAAAAAATCGTTGGTTAGAAAAACGAACGTTGTGAAATAAAAGTATCATTAAACCTGTATGGGGGAAATCCCATTGCAAGAACAGAAACAACATCGATATCAGAAGCCTTCACCACTATTTTTTCTTCCATAATGCGACAAACCTCATTTACAACGGGAAAAATTATCATCTGCATTATATCTTCTTCTGACAAGCTTCGTTCACGACTCTTAGGCATGTTATCGACTAATTGGATATGATCTGTCATTCTGTCATATTTCATCCATAAATAAAAAATGGTTAAAACGTATACCGACTTAAGTAAACAAATGACTAAGGTTAGAGAATCAACAAATATACGAAGTCACATGATTTATAAAACATTTAAGGTACCTGAATAGATGTATGTCCATTCCAAATTTTTGCATAACTTGCTCAATATGGTATTTCTCTTCACCTTGTTGAGCAAGAAATGATGCTGCTTGAGAATACACTTCAGACATCCTATTGACCACAAGTCCAGTGACCAGGTGTTTTCTTGATCACATTAAGTAAATTAACAACTACTTGGGGAGCAGTCGACTTGGTATGGACTATTTCCAAGAGCGGAGACGGTCTGTTTGAAAGATATAACTTTTTGTTTTATCAAGATAATATATTATGATACGGAGTATTATTAGTTTATTACCTACAAAAGTGGGTCCCAGCAATCCGGGATTTGGATTTTGTGTCCCCAATTAGTTGTATGTCAATTGTGGAAGTATTGGTTGCAAGAATGCAATGTTGAGGACAATAGCGGTCAAGATCGGCAAATAGTTGCTGTTTTAACTCGGCGCTTCCCTCTGATGTCTGCCAAATCAACACATGTGGTTTAAGACAAGGAAATATTATACTTACCTCTACAATCAAATCCACATCTTTGAAGCTATCATAATCAAGTATACCTTTTAAAAGGGATGCAGCCTTTTTAAGCTTCTCTTTCGTCATAAGATGGCTCTGCAAATTAGCTGAAAATGAATAAATCCGAGTAAGAATTATGACCACACTTTTGATCTGGTACCGAAACATAAAGGCTTATTTATTAGAGATGACAAAAGATGGCCGGCGAAATGATGAGCACTAGAGATGGAAAAATGAGGGATCGACTAATGATCAAGTAAGCGTTGCTCATGATGCTGCTGCACTTGCAAAAGAAGCGATGGCCGATCAGTTGCCAGAGGCCTTACAGCGCAAGTTCAATCCTGATGCTCATACCAGGGTTAGAGAAGCTAATGATGCCTTGAAAAATGTCAAATCTCCATATATTGATAGACTCATTGAGAATTTGGATATGTCTGTCGATGAGATTTTGTCTATGGAGCGGTAGATTTGTTTGCTTCGGCCGTGTATAGACATGAAGTTATTTTGTGATGGCGATGCCCTCCTTTGATGTTTATATTATGCTATTTTTATCACTGTGTTTTGATTTGAATTTGTATCTCATGACATGCGCAAATTCTAGTTTTCCATGCAACCTTATTAGCGGATGCGTGGGTTTTGGTCTCGTTTGACGGATTCTGCCCATATGAGTTTTTTAACTCGGGTGAATCTCTGCCTTAGAAGGGATAGAATACACCTTCATAATCGCCTATCTTGGGCCCAACTTTCCTGTGTCTTCTACTATGCTTGCCTCATTGTTCCTCCATACATAATCGCCTATCTTGAAAGATGATGGTTTACCCGCTTGTTGTAATATTTTGCTATCTTCCGCTTATTTTATGCTTCTTGAATGGCTGCAATTTCGCATTGCTCTTCTGTGTTCTTCCTTAAATTCTTTTGTTCTTAGTATATGCACACTGATTCGGCAGGGATGACTGCCTCTGTTCCATACACCATCCTGAATGGTGTTGCGTCTGTGTTTCCCTTAGGTGATGTACGATGGGCCCATAAGACATTGGGTAATTCGTCCACCCAGCCTACTCTGCTGCTTCCAGATCACGCTTTTATCCACTTCAGATAACCACGCCTTTATTAGGCATCGTGTGGAATGGCCGAGAGGATCTGATCCTGTAGTCAACTACTTGGACTATTCAAAATAGAATAGACTGGATTAGCGAGATCTGTTTTTATCCGAACCCCATGTTGTTAAGCCTAAGAGGCACGAGCTATATATATATATATACTCTATTGTCCGATCATAGCCGTCTGAGAGTCCTGCTCGAGCAGGGGAGCATCCAATCTGTATCTAGGTAGAGGAAGCTGCCGTTGACAAAAAAAGAAGAAAGGTGAGAATAACTATTTTAAATTTACAAAAATTACATCAAAAAGTGAGAATAACTATATTAAAATTACAAAATTTAAAAAAACCAAAGTTATTGCTCCTGTGTTACATTAAATGGTATAATGTCTCAGGTAAAGTGAAAAATTAAGCTGTTATTTTAAATAAAAAAAACTTTCAAGTAAAAATTGACACTGTAAATTTTGTATAAAAATAATAATAATAATAAATTAAACTTAAAAATAAATACCCTTTTACACTGGAAGATTGAACTTGATCCTCATTATTATCTCTGAACTTTTTATAAACTTCCAAGCATATTGCTTAATTGAAGTTTAATCATGATCTTATGATATTTAATTAAAGTTGAAGATTATAAGGTAATTTAAAAGATAGACCGATAAAGTCGAAAGTTGAAAATATAAAAGTTTGTTTTATTTATCCTAGGATGTTATTTAATTATTTTAAGCTTAGACAATAGCGGTAATTGTGATTGTTAAGCAATGAGTATAAGTACACTTCTAATAAAGTGTTACACGATTCAAATTTTCATACATATACATTTTTTAGTTGCAATCCTATTCACTAAGTTACCTATAATTAAACTCTACCACATACATACAAAGTGTGTCTGAGATGATATTTTGTAAAGAATTCTGATTATCACGTTTGTAAGACGGAAATAATCATATAACATGTTTTATGAAAAATCTAATTAAAACATTGTTTTATTTGAAAACGCAAAATTCTTTTTCAAAATTCAGATGGTATTTGAGATTGCTTATTTAAGTGCTTATTTGCTTATTTTAACAGGAGAAGATCACATTCAAACAGTCATATCAAACTTACTTATCTATTTATTTTAAAATTAATAAATACTTAAAAGTAAACTATTTAACACTTACTTATTTTTTAAATAAATAAATACTTATAAATAAACTATCCAAAAACCTTCTCTATCCAAACATCTATCGTAAACTTGTTGAAATGTTTGCCAAACTAGGGCACTAGGCCACCTAACTGCCCAAAAGACATAATTGGGCCTTTAACAGTCCATTATTATTTACAATATACTCATCACTATCCAAACACCAGCATAAACTTGTTGAAATGTTTGCCAAACTAGGCCACCTAACAGCCCAATACACATAATTGGGCCCTTAACAGCCCATTATTATTTATAATATACTCATTACTATCGTTGTCTTCTTAAACCCTAGATTTCCCATTTCCCCTCTCTCGTTTCCACATTTTCGTGCAGGAACCAGACTCCGCCGCCGCCGTCGTCATGGTATTCTCCATCCGCCGGAAGCCTACCTCCAATTCAACTGTTTTCCGATCGTATTCCTTACTAATACACTTTATTTATATCGTACTTGCAGGGTATCGATCTTGTTGCCGGTGGAAAGAGCAAGAAAACCAAAAGAACCGCCCCTAGATCCGATGATATTTACCTAAAACTTCTCGTCAAGGTAAATCATTCAGCTCAATTAGACACGTGTTTTTTTTATTTTATTTTATTAATATGATGAAAATGCTCTAAAATTTAATTTTGTAATGATGTATGTTTATATAATTATGTCAGTTGTATCGATTTTTGGTGAGGAGGACTGGAAGTAAATTCAATGCTGTGATATTGAAGAGGTTGTTTATGAGCAAAGTTAACAAACCTCCAATTTCGTTATCTCGTTTGATTCGTTACATGTCTGGCAAGGTATTTGTTTACATTTATTTATTTACATATATTTCATTTCGTAGATATGGTAGCTTTAAAGTTTAGAAAAGAATGTATGTGTTTGAAGTTTGAACAAACTATTATTTATGTTTTGTGATATTATATCAAATAGCTTAAATCAGCTGTTGTGAACTGTCTTGCAATTTGGTCATTTCAATAATGAAAGGTTTTATCTTTTGCAATTTTTGATGGATTGGAGGAGTATTAATGCGTTTTTTGATGTTAAAATTGATGAAATTGGAACACTTTACTAGGTTTAGTCATTTATTGGCCGTTTAGAATTATGCATTTTCAAAATAAGCACATTACTGTTATGTGACATTAGCCTTTGAATTCGTATGCTTTATAATAATGAAATGTTGGAGTCAATGTAGTGTTAAAACGGTAATAATATAAGAAGTCTGAACTTGTTGATTCTTGTGGTGTTTGTATGTCGATTTGATTTGATTTGATTTTGGTTATGATGGTTCAATGTTGTAAAATAGGACGACAAGATAGCTGTGGTTGTGGGCACAGTGACAGATGATGTTCGGGTTGATGAAATCCCTTGTCTTAAGGTAACTGCACTTAGGTTTACTGAGACTGCTAGGGCAAGAATTGAGAAGGCAGGTGGAGAATGTTTGACATTTGATCAGCTGGCTCTTCGAGCTCCTCTTGGCCAGAACACTGTATGTATTCTTTTCCTGATGTTATCATCTCATATTGAATTAATTGTTTACTACTACTGTTATCTATTAAACTATTTTATTCGACATTTTTTAAAAACAAAATGCATGCGACAAATGAGCTGGCAAAAGTAGATTTAAATTATGTTTGCTTTTTGGTTGATTGGTTTAGGTTCTTCTTAGAGGTCCAAAGAACTCCCGTGAAGCGGTGAGGCACTTTGGTAAGGCTCCTGGTGTACCACATAGTCACACCAAACCCTATGTTAGATCAAAGGGAAGGAAATTCGAGAAGGCTAGAGGTCGAAGAAACAGCAGGGGATTTAGAAACTAAGTTATCATCAATGTTTTTCGAGTATCCATTCCAAAGGTTTAATTCCCGGATTTCCAATATTGTGTTCTTGATGAAACAGTTAGTTGTTCCTGTTTGGTACGATGAAAATTTTGTTGTTTAGCTTTAATTTTCATTGGATAATGAAAGTTGGAGGTTTGGACTTTGGTTTTAGAAAATTGTTTCTCAAAGGTTTGATAACTTGTTAGTTTATGTATTGTTATTTTTCTTACTTGATTTATGTATAAGTTCTGGTTGTGATGCTTCAGTTATTGATGGTCTCAGGCTCTTGTTGCATTATATAATTGCAAGGACTATTTTTACTGGCATCAAATTCTAAGTATAAACAAATTATAAGCTGCATCTTCATATACTGAGCATGTGATCACGTTGATCTTTTTCTGAATAACCTTTGCAGTTTTGGTAACTTTAAAAGAATATTCTGTTTATTGTATTTCTTCTAACCATCAATATGACAATATGTACAAAAAAGGATACAACTCCAGTTTTTAACTAACTTCCTTCAAGAAAAAATTCATCAAATGATAGTATCCAATTGCAACACACGTAGTGTGATGTTGTGTGAATGTAGATATCAAGCTCTTGTGGTTTCTCTTGGTTAATGAAATGGCCAACTCCTTACATCGGCATCACTTCTTCCAGTCTGGGCACTGTCTGTTTTAAGCCACCGCTGTGTATCAGTGTATGTACTAGGTTAATATACAAACTCATTTAATAAGAAAACTTACAAAAGACCTTCTAAAGATGAATATAGTGATTTTGACAATATTGATTTTGCTTGAGATCTAGTGACTTCTTAATTTCCTGTGAATTTTCCTTACGTCCATTTATAGCTTTTCACATTTTGATCTGTGTGTTGTAGATTCGGTTAATGAAAAACTTATAGTAATCGGTCTTAAATCCTGATCAATAGGCAACAAAAACTTTGACCCATAATGTCATTCGGTATGTATAAGCATCATGTGTTTAGTATCAACGAAAAAGATAATGTATTTGTTTGAACTTCAAAATCGTCTATTGATTAGTGCAAGAAAGATTTCTTATTCCACGTGATAATCAACTTGCATGCAATGTTTTTAACTTCTCATGTGTACAATAAAAGGTTAATTAGGTTGCATCTTTTGTTTACGAACAATACATACGTGCATTGTTCTTCAATCAAATTAAAGCTTCATCATGCATATATATATATATATATAGATTATGATTCTGATGTCAAGCACAACACAACTTATAGCAATGATCGACGCATCAGGCTTAGCTAGCTAGTTGGTTACAATTATTAATTAGTCTAACTAAAACTTTGTAATGAAGTCACAAATGTGGTTGCTAATTTCTTGAAGCTAGCTTCTCTTGGTTAAGAAAATGACCAACTCCTTCCATCACCACCACTTCTTCGAGTCCAGATACCGATTTCTTAAATCCACCTCGATCCGTCTATATACTCTTTTATTTCCAGAACATGATACGTTAAATCTATATTCCCTACTATAAATTTCACCGGCACATTTATCTTAGATCCGGTCCATGTTGCACATAACTCCCAGTTTCTACATACCAAAAGTACTAATAGTTCACATCAGATCGACAATCTTAATTATAGATCGAAACAACCATAGTAATTAAATGGTCTACGAAACCCTGTGGCACGATATTTGGATGCGAAGTAGTCAAGGTCTTTTTCGGTGAACCAAGAAGATATGGTGTATGGAGGTGGGTTAAACGACTTGGCAAATTCTTGAGGCATTTTTGGTGCGGTTGGTACTCGTTTGAAATAAAATGAGGCTAGCGCGCAGTCTCTTAGTATCAACTTTTTCGAACTCTTTTTCCCACCGTAATTCCTGTCAACATGTAAGTTTAATACCATAAGTTAACAATTTGGTATCTAAAATACATATTAATTAGGATGCATGAGCAGTCTTAAGGTAGATATATATTTATATGTATATATGTACGTGCATTAAAATTTTATGGATTTGATCATATGGTGTGTTTATCTTGTTTAAACAACATTTCCTTTATACTTACAGATAAATTTTTGATCATTAAGTTTGATAATATGTATAGAAACAATACAAATATGAAACTTAGAATTAATGGACAATTGTTGTTGACATGTACGTGATTTTAGGTTATATACATAGATAATAATAACTGGTCACGGGATAACGTGATTAGATCGTGTACATCAAAGTAGAAAAATTCGTCCTCTCCAGATGACATGAATAAGGAAAACCTTCTCCGTTTATACAAACAATAACGACCAACGATAAGAAAATACCGTATTTTCTTTTTCTTTTTTAAATAGTAATAAAAGCATACTATTAATTCTGTTAATTAACATCGAATTGAGTTGTTTAAGAAAATATTTTTCTTGATTTTGGTATTCTTCTTGTTTTAAACACGTAACATTTTATGTACCTTTGTACATGTGCCTAGTAGTTTTATTTTTATTTTATTTTGTTTTTCGAAATGAAACATTAATTAATTACTAGTTGGTGATGTAATATCACGTTTCATGCATATTGTGATAACATTGGTGGAATATAAATGAACCATATGATCCCCACAAAAAGCTTTAATCAGCGCTAAAACTGATGATAATTAATCCATTCTAATTCAAGTATAAAGAGAAAAAAGAAAATAGAGACTAATTTAAATATATAGTTTGCATGCATGCGTATGTACATAAATTAGATAAACATGTACTAAACTAGTTTGAATGTGAATTTTGAATCAAATGTACGTATAAATGCCGTTTTCGACCCTTTTATGACCCTTTTATGGGTAATGGATGAGATTTTTTCTGTTTAAATTATTAGAAATTGACAAAAAAAAAATTTACTTAGATATATAACGTCTAATCAGAGTATCTTTGTATCCGTTTTCGACCCTTTTATGACCATCCCAAAATGTAAAGCTAAATCAAATGTATGTATCTAATCTAGATTAATAATAAACAAAAAATAATCATTCTTATTATTACGACTAAATAGAATATATATAAAATAAATAAATAAAACAATTTTCACCTGAAATCTGCAAATGTAAAAAACTAAAAATAGTCCACATAAACATGTCTCATGTACTTCACCGGTTTGACCCGAGGATTCCTAGGATTACAAGCAACACTAATGTTGACCAAAGCCTTAATCCAATCCGGTCCAGCCGGAACAAACACGAGTACCATGAGATTATAGCACCCCAATCATGACCCACCAAGTAAATCTTATCTAACCCTAACGAGTCAAGCAAACACACCAAGTCCTCGACTATGTGTAACACAATGTAACTTGTATGTTCAAGTGGTGCTTATGTGTCACCAACCCCACGAAGGTGGCGTGCAATGCAACGATACCCTTTTGAGAATATAAATAACATCTAGTGACGCTATGTGTATCATAATTCAAGGAAACCGTGGATGAAAAGTACCATAATTAAGGAGATTCAAATGAGGTCTTTCGGATGGTTTACAATTAGGGGTTGGAATGCGAAGACGTCATAGATTGAACGGAAAAGATCAAATGATGGCAACATTTAATTTGGATTTGTTTTTGTATTTGAAGGTAGTATGTAGCATTGTAGTGGCTGAGTTGGCTCTCCTGTTTTGTTACCTGGACTATTGGTGATACTGATGTTGGCTTCTATTCTTGTCTAGATGTGTGTTCTGGTGGTCTTTACTATTGCTACTATTGTTGTTGATCGAATTGTTTTTGAGGGATCAAGATGTATGATGGTCTTTTAATTATGTTCTTGTATAGGATTGGTGGGCAGTATTTTTTTGTTGTTGAGGTTAATGTAAGTCTTGTCTTATTGTTGTTTTTATCCTCTAGTTGCGGGTCCCAAACTACTTATTGTAGTATGGATATTTTTGCAACTTGTTTGGTTTTGTATTATTGTATATTTTTTGTACTTGTTTTTTTGGTTCAATGATGATATTGTCTGTTTTTTCAAAAAGGTAATATAATAATCATTTCCATTTTGTTACGAAAACGGTAATATTTAGTCTGGACTATGCAGTATTGTACAATATAACGGCAGGTCCATTGAACCTTCTTTTGTTGGGTGGCTAAATATTTAATACTTTTTCTGACTTAATTGGTTTGATTCTTTTACATTGGTTTTCGACATTTGAATCACAATTGACTTCTGATTAAATATAGTGATTATTATTATTATTCATATTACTTTTATGTAAAAGTTTTGACCAAACCTCCATTACACATTTTATGTTTTGCGGTTTCTAATGTAACAATTTAAATGTCAAGTAATTGTAGTATTGTACAATATAAATGTTGTCCAACGATTTTTGTTTTTGTTTTTTAGTTTATTATTACAATGAGGTGAAGAGGAGGCGAGGCGTATAATTCTCATAATGGGAGGTTGCTATAAGTCTTTTTGATCTACTTCCACTCCCTACCAGTCCCTTATCTTTAGTAATTTCCAAATTCTACCCTCAATTTTAGCTCCATCTTTCTAACTTCTCACCACATTCCAATTTCCATGTTTTTTCATATCTCACAACAAACCAAAAGGAAACCAACATCCACATTTACTTTCAATAACAAACATGACTTCCTTAGCATGTTGTGTCCTACTATTTTCTCTCTATGTCACAACTTATGCTAGGGTCCACCCAGTGGTGCACCCTACACAAAACTTACCTCGCCTTGCGGTTGTTAAACCTGACGTGGTTTCAAAGGCATGTGAGCCATCTCCTGACAAGGCATTTTGTGTTTCGGTCCTAAAATCCCAAAAATTTAGTGACGTAAATGATTTAAAACAGGCAACGTTTGTGGCAATTCAAGCAGCGTCCCAAGAAGCTGTTGCTACATCTGAGATGATAAAAGTTACTAGACAAAAGGAAGAAAATAAAGAAGTGGAGGAAGATGAAATAGAAGAAGAGACATTAGCAGATTGTGCCATGAGTTATCTCAATATTGTTGAAATGTTGGCAGATGCCACGAGTGCATTGCTGACTGGACCTCAAACAGATGTGAATGTTGATGTCAAGGCGGCGTTGTCTACATCAGAGACATGTGAGATGAGTATTGCTGGAGGGAGGAAGAGTCGTCAAGTAGAGGAAGTGGCTAAAAAGAATGAGAATGTGAAGAAGTTTTGCTCAAATGCTTTGGGAGTTTATGATATTTATGTTAAAGGACACTGATTTAGGTATTTGATTAATTGGATTGATTATATATGTAAAAATTGTATACATTTTAAGTTTTGAGATTTTTGAGGAACTAATGAATTGGTAGTTAAGATGTTATTTATCTATGTTTGATCTAGGATATAATATGGTTATCTTAACTTTGTATCAACGCGTGTGAAGATGCGTTTGTATCAATATTAGGCGTGATTAATTTTGTTCGTTGATAATTGGTCCCAACATTTCGCCACAATCATGGTATTACCAAGATTGTTATAGGGTGGGTTTAGTTCAAGAAAAAATGGGCAGAAATTCTTTTTAAGAAAAGTAAAAAATAAAAAAACACGTTCAAAATGAGTATTTTTTAGAAAAGTTTTCCAAGAATATGGAAAAGTCACTTTTCCATATTATAACTAAGAATTGGAAAACAAAAATTTTCACTTTTCCACTTTTTTCTTTTATAACATTCTTTCCACTTAACTAGTTTTCCAAAAAGGAAAATGCAATAACATTTGAACACATTTTCCAAATTTTCAACACTTTTCTAGAGAATGAAAACTCTTTTCATTTTTTTAGAAAATTAGAGATGGAAAATTATGAAAATTTTTTCACAACTAAACACACCCTTAGACTTTGAACAATTGTTAGACTCGATTTTAATATGTTATAGTTTTATATATAGACTTTGTAATGTTTTTTAATCTATTGAGTAAATTGTTCTTCAAACATTGCTAATGATATATCAAATATATTCTGCTTCAATATTTTTAACAAAAGAGCTGCATTATATTTTAATGGTTAAACGTTCAATTTTTATGCTTGATTCAAAGCAAAAATGTTAAAAACCTGGTTTACTTGATCCGTGGGCCAAAACTCCAAATGGGTCCTATTAGTTTATTGAGTGGGCCTAATGAATCATGACCTGGGCTTTTTAGAGGTTTAATTATTTTAAAATAACTTTTATCAATACTTGTTTTGTAACATGTTAAAAATAAGATTTATATGTTTTTTTATTTAAATAGCTCCGTATTTGATATTTAATTATTAATAAAATTTAAAAACTAGTAAATGAAAATAAAACTACTATTGCAAATTCTTCAGATAATTGATAGTTGATATAGTCATTTACATATATTGGCACTTTACCTATTTGTATATTTAATGATTTAATCCATGGATGTAACATAATTTGGATAAAATTTTCCTCATAATCATACAACACTGTTTCTTTGCTGAAAATAGCTATGATAATACTCCCTGTTTACCTATTTGTTTATTAGTAAACATTACAAGTTACAAGGTACCAAACTAATTAAGATTATATAGTTTTTTATGTATATATTTATATTATATTGTTTGTTGGGAGATGTTCTCTTCTTTTAAACATTACAACTCAACTTTTTGATGATGAAATTACATAAGAAGTCAAATATTATTAACTTTTAGCCTTTTAGGGTTGAACATGATAATGTTCTAGTCATTAGTCAAAAGATGAACCGTAGCTTCAACCTCACTGCCAAACTTCTCGTAAGTAATTTGTCTACTTAACGTTAGGTTCAAGAATATTAACTAGCCAAGTATTGACTCTTAAAATCTAAAATAGTGTGAATTAGTTTGACAACTTTTCATATTAATCGCCAATTTCGGCTCCTGTGGATCAAGTTAAATTGAGATATAAATTAAATTAAGTTAAATATACAAATTGAATCGGACCTATGTAAATAGGAGTTATGATCGAGACTGAGAGAGAGCATAGGACTAATAAGAGTCATGTCATTGTGAGTCTCATTTCGTCCATACATGTGAATCTTTAGAGATTCGATAATGTTACATTGAGAGTGCCTTTATTATTCAAATCGACTGTTGAGAGATAAATTAGGATATTCAAAAATATTTAAAGTTACACGTTTATTGTTGAAAGGCCGTTCATATGTAACTATATTTAGTGAACTTTAATTGGCCTAAGGATCCCGTAATTTTATTATCTTATACGAAAGTTTTTCATGTAAACGTTTTATTGTTTTTTTTCAGTTCTTATTATTGTTTTGTTGATTGATCCAAACAACTGGTATCAAAATGATATTCGTAGAGACAGAATCACATAACTCGAACAAATCCAATACGGAAAAACACAAAACTGGTTTGCGGCTCATCATATTATGAGCCAGAAGATTTGATGATATTTGTTAACAGTCGGATCATCGAGTAAAAAATATTATATTTAATAAAAGAAAAAAAAAAAACATACCAGTACTATAATGCTCGTGTGTGAACATGGGCTATAAATCTAGTTTAAGATCCTGTATTCTATAATAAGCCTGCCGGCACACGTTTCAACCTTGTTGCAGATCTCATCTATATACAATCTTTATCTCCCAATTCTTTTCGATGCTTATAACATTTTCTTTGTACTTGCATGCATAAACTTTGAAGATTACTTGCCATATATATTTTTTGCATTTTATATATTTCTTTTGCATAACGAAAATAGATAATGTTACCGAAAGCAAAGGTAAGAAATAGACAAACAAAATTGAATAAAGAAAAAACTTATGCGTTCACAAATTAATAAACAGAGCATCTTAATTTTTAAAAAGTATTTAAAAAGTAATAAGAGTGTGTTTAGTTGAAGAAAATAACGTCTTTCTCAGAAAAAAATTTGCCCCTTTATATTTTAACTAGAAAAAGCGGGATGTTCATTCTTTTTATGTTGACATGTACCATGTTTTTAAATAATTCTTATTTTTAATTTAGACGGTCAAAATGTATAATTGGTAAATATAAATTTTTATTAATCAAATGTATAATCAGTGCATTTTTTAGTGAATAATGTTCATTTATGTAACGACCAATTAAATTAATTTAACCGGTGGATTGAAATTTTTATTTATTGACCGTATAAACAGTGCAAAAAATGTGTATTTATGTGAAAAACATTTAAATTAGTACGGATATATGGAATATTATTATTTGAAAGTTTAGATCAAATTAAGATCGATACAACATTCTATTAAATAAATGAACAAATCAATGCAAGTTCCTACAGTGTCTCAAATCCTGTACATATTGTACAAAAGAATCACAAGCCACTAGTATAAGGTACTCCCGTTTGAGGTATAAATTCGTCACCCATAACAAAACTAGCCGTAGTAAAATTAACCGCATCGGTCGCTTGTATAATATGAAAACCCGACCAAGTTACTCTACGGCTCGTATCCGAGCCCGGACCCGAATTATTAAACTCCGCGTAATAAGAAGTATTCAACGCAAAATCACCCGACCATTCGCGCCAACCTGCCCCATCGATCAACGTATCCATGTACGTTTTCATATAAACCGTTCGCGAATACTCTTTCCATGGTCGGCCTAGATAAGTCTTGGTCGACCCCAAATCCTCGGCTGCCCGAATATTACAATTTTGGATTGAGGTGCCCGTGTTTTGACCTGGGTCCGTTCTACCTTGTGCTGTGATGGCGTTGAATTGACCCGACATTGGTAACCGAGGGTAGAGGTTACAGTTTTGAAAAACGACTGCTGCGTTTCCAAATATGAAATCTACTGTCCCGTAAATGTCGCATTCGCGATAGAACTGACGGAGGGAATGTGTATATAATGTGTCTTGGTAGCCTTCGAAACTGCAACTATAAAATGTAGATAAATCGGCCCCATTTCGTAAGGCTACAGCTTGGTGCTTTATCGAACCGGCTGTGTTACGGATTGTTATGTTGACCGCGACGAAATTTGACGCGGTCACAACTGCAAAAGATGACGATGTCAAATTTTGTACAATAGAATAAATATAAAAAAATATTGCGAATCAAACAATTTGAAATAAGCAGCTCTAAACCGCTAACTTCAAACTGTTTAATTACTATTAAATAATCAGATAAACGGTTTAACTATGTAATTAATAATCTAGTTCAAACTTAGTTATTCAAAACTATACTTATGTCCCAAATAAATAATCAAAATGAAATGTTTGATTATTAAGAAAAAATGTTGATTATAGATAATGTTGACCGGTCAATAAAAACTGTTTATCTCATGTATCAAAACGCAAGAAACAGCATTACTTACTGAATGTAGCAGAATTGAAAGTAGTCCAGCCATCTACAACGCTATGATTCCCGGTGATTACGGTCTGATTAATACCATCTCCGATGATCATTAAATACAACTTGTTTTTCGGAATATTAACATACTCTTCATAAACACCTGCAGTTACATAAATCAGGAAATAGCCATCAGTTGCTTCCGATTTGTTCGGAGCAATGTTAATTGCGTCAGTAATGGTAGTAAAATTTCCAGAACCATCCTGACTAACGACCACGATATCACTAACTACAACTTCGTCGCCACTTTCGTCACTCTGAAGAAGCTTTCGTTGCCCCACGGTCTCAAAAATCGCTTTACTTCTTTCCGACATTTTTAAAGGCAACCGTCCATTTTTGAAGCCGATACGTTTCTTATGTGAGCCAGAAACATTTTTCTTCTTGTTCTTAACACCCCAACCGCGGTTAAATAAAGACAACGAGACGCTATACAATTTGTTGTCGTTAGTAAGTGGTGCTAAAACGCCGTCTTTCGAGCTCCAAGAAGATGCGGTCGCTTGAATGCCGTCGATACACGTTTGCGTGTTGGTTAAAATGGCACTAAGTATAGTTTGTATATCTTCGGATTTCATAGTCGAAAGTGTCGTTTGTGTTTTATCGACGGTTTGGAAAGCGTCGGTAAGGAAATCGATATTGACTTGAGCTAAATACTTACAATCTTGAAGAGCGCTTATTGCGCCCGTGGTTAACGTTGATGATCGAGCGAGGTATTTATCGATCAACGTAGCAAACTTGTGGGCCGCGGAGATGGATTTGCGGACAGAGAATCGGCCGTAGTCGTAGACATTGGCTGATGAATTGTTGATTGGGAGCGATGAGCGGCAGAACGACGGGTAGCGAGTGTATTGGCAAACAGTGGCAGTGGAAGATGGCGGTGGGACGGCGGCAGAGGTGGTGGAAAGGTGGATTGTGATGATGGTTAATAGAAAGAGGGTGGAGGTGTTTAAGAAACAATTAGTCATTGATAGATATAATGTAAAATAGTATATTTCAATACTTGCATGTATGTGTATTAAATTGAATTTTTATTGTTATGAACTTATGATACGAATTTGAAGGAAGGATGGGTGGCTCATTTATAGTACGTGAATAAATGATTGTGTTATAGTATGAAAGAGGATTAGGATTGAATAAGGTCAATATTATGCATGGGAAGACTAGCTTGTAAGCGCGTTTCAATATATGTTTGGTCGATAGGATACAAGTTGTTAATATTCAAATAATACCAAATCAATTCTTTAATAAGTCTTCTAAGTTTTGTCTTATCAATATTGATCAATAACATATAAGTTTAAGTCATTTCACCTTTTTATAATCCTATAAAGATTTGCACCGTTCTTATGTAAAGTCAATAAGTGTTCCATGTAATTAATTGATTTGCATATTGGTTGCAATTAACATTGGTGTAACAATTTATTTGTTAAAGTCTGTCGGCTTGGTATATTGGAAAATGTGAAAATGGTTAGTCATATATAGTGTGTGTTTGGCTATGGAGTTTAACTTTGTCTTCCCTACAAGTTCAAATAACTAGTATTGTTTGGTTGATGACATTACAAGAACTTATTATAAATATGAAAAATATGAGTTTAGAAAAATATTTGGGAGCTTATTGAAACAATGAATAATATAATTGCTTAAACACCCTTTATTCCACTAATTACCATTTTTTTGTCTTTTATGTTAATACTTATTTATAAGCTCAATTTCCAGCTAATGTTTTAAATACTTATAAAAACCTATGTAAGTTGTAGTTTTTGATTCTAAATATAAGCTTCAACTATAAGTTTTAAACGTCCAACTATAAAGCTTGTAACTTCATCTACCGACCTGTCTTGTTGGATATAATTTAAGACGTGAAAAAGTGTAAGAGCGAACTATAAATTGTGTATAAATCTTGCTAAAAAGGATAGACTTGTTTGGTCGATTATAAGTATTAGAATATTCTAATTCTAATATTATTTAAATGATGATTGGAAGTCAATAATTTTATGGAAGTAGGTTATAGAATATACAACGATGGTCAACTTTAGATTGGAAGCATGGGTGGCAAGTATTGGTATTTTGTCATCAGAGTTTTCTATATAAATTTTTTAATTATATAAAAAGTTGTAGTTAGAAACTTAGAGTCTTGAGTCAGATTACGAGGCTTGACAATTTTAATATTGAATATAATATATGTTTAGGGGAAAAGCCCACTGAGATTGGAGTTTGGTACGTAGCCCAAATTCAACCTCCGAGTCGTAGTAATTAGGAGCAAGTGCAATTACAAAACTTAAATTACTTGCTTTTTTATGTTCAAAATCGAAACCGGCCATATATGTTCTCAAAAGGCCACCCAACTATCTAGTACGGTTATAAATTATTTAGCCCATTTTTTTTATTATCTTATAAGTTTGAAGAATGCAAAATGATAAAAATACTTATAACGTTAATGAAATAGACTAAAATACTCTTTATTAAATATAGAAACGATCTATATGTTCGGAAACTACAATGTTTTACTTGTGCATAAACAAAGAATATTTGTCCTACAACATTTGTTCATAAATAACATTTATATATTAAATATAACATAATTTACTCCATAACTAACCCACTGTTTGGAAAGAACTCGATATCCTTCTACCCTTAATCATAATCGGTAAATGCTAAAATGACTCTTTCGTAATTTACTCTATAAGATGCAATGTTCACGAAAACTAAATCACATCATTTTTGATGAATGTTAAATTCTTTACCGTTGTAACCAAGTACTCAACTATAGTATGTATTAAGGTACTCCCTCTCGTCCAAGTTGTATTATCTTTGAGATAAATTTTTAAAATTTAAAAAATCTCAAATATATGTATGTTTTTTTATTAATTCAAAGAAAGTTCGACTTAAAATAATTAATATAAGAGTTATTCTTACTAATAAATAAGGGCAAGTTGTTGTTTTTATACATAGTAATTTTGTGAGGTGATAATTTTTTTAGATTAAATAAAGATAATAAGGTGGATAAAGAGAATATATATAGTTAAAAATCAAAACGCATCGTAAAATAAGTGTAAAGTATAAAGTAGTGAAAAGTCAAATGAAAAACTGCAGCACATTGTAAAGTGCAAAGTGGTGGAAAGTCAAACCAAAAACCACAGCACATTTCGTTTACTTTATAACGCAAAAATTAAGTATGTTCGCATGTTTTATTGTGGGATTTGTCATTTCAATTGGCGACAACTTTACATTCAAATATCTTTATAACGATAATGAAGTGATCCTTTTGAAATAATATCATCCAAGATACTGAAAATTTTTATTTTTTTTTAAATTCTGAATAAATATATTGTTTGTCTAGATGTATAATGTTTATTTTTAATAAGTTATATATAATTTTTTTTTTATGTGATGAATATTCAAATAGTTAAAGGAGATGATTGAAGTAACAGTGATCGTGACTTGTTAGATGATTTGTAAGTTCAAAACTATCACTGTCATTGATTCTCGTTTAGTGCGAAAGGATAGTATTCTCGATAATATTATTTTATATTCATTTTCTTAATTCAAATTTATTTAAAAAAACAGTTTTTGAAATGAGTGATTAAAAATCTCCGTAATTTTCCTTCTAACAATACATTAAAAGTGTGAATATATAAATTTTCATTTATTGTAAAAAAATAAAAATAATTAGAAAGCAAACGATTGTAAGTGACTTAATAAATAAAGTGTGAGGGACTTTAGAAGTTTCTATCTCAAAGCGAGATGCAGCGAAATTTCCTAAAACGGTGCCAGAATATATTGTTTACGGAAAGTCAAGGCTTTCTTAGTGTCAAGTTTGTCCCTTATATGGACACAATTCCCAATCCCTCTCCCACGGCTAGTGTTTGAATTAGTCTACACCAATTTTAAAAAATAGAAAATTACCTATATAAAGACTAATTTTATTCGAAAATAGATTGCGTCAGGAAAAGATTTCAGATCTAAACATTAACATCGTCAAAATATAAATTTTTATTTAGCGATTTCACTAGGCCCCTATTAAAATTGTCGGTCAACGGGTAAATGCAAGAAATTGCCTACTACTAGTTTTCTCTACGTGTCAAATAAAATCACCAAAATAGAAATATATGGCTGGTGAGTCCAGCGACTTATTGAACCTTGTTAGAATGCACCACGTATCAAAGAGATATCGTTTGTGAAGAGAAAATCGCCAACCAGCATTTATAATAGAACTTGTAATTAAAGTCATTGGACACTTCAACGTGTCTTTTTGAACCTAATAGTGTTTAGATAGTAGTCCCAGTGTCTTTTTGAACCTAATAGTGTTTAGATAGTAGTCCTAGTTTCATAGTGTATGTTCTAAAAATTTTGTATTAAAAATCTTCTGACTCTGTGAGGTCGAATAATGTGTCCCAAATAGAATTTCGGCAACATGTAGTTTACACGGCGACATTAGTGAAGGGATGAGACTATAGAAGAATACTGGTTTAGTTTTTAGTTAATCTTCAAAAGAGAAATTGTCGAGAGTGATTGAAATTAATGGAACAAAGATCAGTGTCACTTGAGAATGAAAACGTTTTTTTGTCAGGATCGTGCCGCAAAGAAGGAAGATTGCTACCAGATCTTAGAGAAAGTAGACAATCACGATGCAATTTGTAAGGAGTTACAACAACGTAAGGAGTGGCACCGCATTCCTTATGTCGGCAGGAAACTGATATTTTCTTGTTCACTAGATTTCCTAGTGTATACATTATATGTGAACTCTTCTTGCTCACTAGGTTTCCTAGTATATACTTACACTATATAATTGTAATTCTTGGTACAACAGTAAAGAAAAAATTTCTGATTCGATATTCAAGTTCACGATCTCTAAGTTAAAAATCAAACACAACCATGTCATATCCGACTATCCGTATATCATATTATTCGTTGTTCATTATTTATCTCATTTCTTTGTTATAATTGCTTAATTAACAGTTTATTTATCCATTTATTGTTATTGTTGTCAGCGTGTGTCCTTATAATAACACACCTTGTCTGACTTCCTTCTGAATTCCCAACATCTTATGCCTTGTTATTTATACATAACTGGATACACATTTGTCACGATATAGATTAATAAATACATAATACCGTGTAAGCATTTACTATAAACAATCGCCAAACCATTTTCACGGCTCGTCATCAACAGCTAGCGGAACGGACTTCACCTGCTCGATCCAACAGAGTGAAACCAGACCAAGTTATGAATCAAATCGAAAAACTCATACCCAAAGATATGAATCTTGGCAACAAAATAACCTAATAGCTAGCCTTCAAAATTCAAAAGTAATCAGTCATCAATCAGTATAAAGAGTAGCTAAAATTCTCACCAGTTCGCGGAACTTCAGAATGTAGAACATTTCAAGGTATCGTCGAGTTTCACGCCTTTCAAGTTTCGAGACATACTTCCAAAAGCTATAAACTCCAGCTAATGTCATTAAACGTTCCGAGTAGATCTTCCATGTGTACCTACGATATTAAAAGTTACATTTATTTATCATTCTATCAACTATTAGAAAGAGCTAAATAATATTTCTTTTGAGAAGTACTAACCTTTCGCTTATTCTTTGAAGTCCACCATCAGATATCTTTATCCAATAACTAGGGTCATCTTTGCACTTTAGAAGAAAATCCGTCATCCTAGCAGACATTTTATCCGGATGATATGGGTCGATATGGAAACCCGACACACCGTCCTCAATAATCTCCGCTGGACCACCGTGACATGTGGCAAATGTCGGGAGGCCACATGTCATGGCCTCTACAACCGTGAGTCCAAAAGCTTCATAGAAAGCAGGCTAACATTCCCACACAGATAGCTACTTTGATTAGTAGGATGCAAGTGATTTATCTATTAATGTGAAAGAGGGGTTATAAAATATACCTGGACGAAAATGCCCCTGCCATCGGCAATATAGCGATAAAGTTCACCATTTCGGGCTCGGTTTGTTTGGGCTGATATCCATCTTAGTTGACCATCTAATTTATATTGCTCAATAAGATTATGCATTTTCTCAATTTCTGTAATTTCTTCTCGGTCACTTGATTTTTTCACATCATTGTGACCAGCAACCACCACGAGGTTCGCAAGTTCCCTCAACTTATTATTCTTGGCATAACACTCCACTAGACCCGTTATGTTTTTCACATGGTCAAGCCTTGCCATCGAGAAAATCATAGGTTTAGAAGGGTCACTTATATTGCCACTGCATCACGAGTATAAAATTGCGCTCAAACTATTTGATTTAGTATGCATCTAAACGTAGAAAAAATATGAATTGAAAGAGAGGATTGACTCACATGTGAACGTCGTTCTGCTCAGGGTCGTACAGCAACTTCTCAATCGTGGTATGTAGGGATGTAAGTCGTTTCTCCTTTTCGGAATATGGGAAGTAAATTGTCAAATCTGCTCCTGGGGACACAATGTTGAACTTTGGATCAAACACGTCAATACCATGAACAACTCTGTATAGGCCCGGAAGAGTAAAAGCTGCATGATTCTCATATTGTCCAACAGTATTTTTCCTGAAAGAAAGAAAAAAAAGAGGTAAACTGTTGTACTTTTTGTCATCTAAGCAGTGTTTCAATATCGTTCATTACAGTTTCACTTACGTTCCTGCAATCTCTTGGTATGTGCTGGTGATGATAAAATCTGCATTGTTCATGGCTAGCAGATCGGCAGTAAATTGACATGAAAAATGGTATTTCTCGTCGAATTTCTTCCAATATAAGTCGGAATCTGGATACTTTGTTTTCTCTAACGCATGCGCAATGTTACATTGTGTTACTCCCAATTTGTAAGATAGTAGGGAGGCAACTAAGTTACCGTCACTGTAGTTTCCGATTATCAAATCTGGAACACCTTGCAACTCGGCTGAAATTTCACTTGCTGCATCCTAATAACGAACCAAACACAACGATAGTTGTAAGATTTTCTTAATATTCACTTAAAAAGATTATGATAATTTAGATTTTAGTTTTACTAGTTTGAGTTACCTCGGTAAATTGCTCCAAATATGGCCATATATCAAACCTTGAGATCCATTTACGAAGAATCCCTTTCTCGGTCCTAAAAGGTACCCGTAAAATATGGGTATGTTCAGTTCCACTGACCCTTTCCAACCGTTGATTGCATGAAGTACCTTTGGCATTAGGTATCAACCGAGTCACCTGAAATTAGAAATAACAAAGGTACTGATTATAAAACCTGCTGCAAGTAAAAGATGTTGGATAGACAAAATACGAGGCATACTAATACGTACAATCAAAATCTTAGGCTTGATGTCCAATCCTTGCTGCCTTAATTTAAGTAGCATCTCATTTTCCAACGAACGCACTTGATCCAATATATATACAACCTGCATTTTTGATAATAAAAATATAAACACTAGTAGCATACACAAAACCACACATGTAAATGGACTAGTGTTAAAACCAAATTTTCTATTCATACTTGATTATGAAAGGGTCACGTACCTGGCCACCAGTATCTGGCAAACCCAAAACATTAGCCTGCCCAAAGTAACCATGGACAGATAATATGACAACATTGAAGATCATAGGGATCTTTCCAAGAAACTTCTCGAGAATAGACGGATCAGGCGCTTGAAGAATGTCAGAGAGGAGATGCATCATACTAAGAACTCTTTCAGCATTATTTCCCCAACCTCTTTCAAACCCCATTCCTTGCAATCTGAATCACAAAAGTCGAAAGTTAAAACACATTAGAGACGAAAACGCTCAAACTTGCATTCTGGAGTTTAAACTTTGATTAGAGGCAGATATACGGACACGTATTCGAATTCAGAGTAGGCCGTATCAGGTGGTAGCTTAGAGAGATAATCCTCTGCTTTCGCCAATGAAGACTCGAGTCTAGACATACTCTGTATTCGGTCATTTAACATCATTGCCTACAGATTAAAAAAAAAACGGAAGTCATTTGCGAAAACAAACGCAAAACTAATTAATTAAATTCACGTATCAACACACAGGACTTTCGCTTAGCAGTATTGTGTGTCTCAACCATGACATGGGTGGATGGCGTGTTTGTTGCTAAAAAAATAAACGGAACTCACGTATCCTTTATGTCTATGGGCACGTAGGAAATCTAGAAACGGTTCCATACAATCTTTGTTTCTAAACATGATTGAAGAGAGATGTCGATTAAGGAACTGAACTCCATTGCCAATGGATGAAGATCGTGACATTCGAGGAAATGTAGCATTGAATGGCTCAAGATCCACTTCAAGCACAAAATGGTCCCTACTTCTGCAACATAATTACAAATATCCAACTAATCAATATCAAGATCTGATAAATTAAGTCAAAGTTGAGGAGTAAAATCGACTCACTGTCCATCTACAAGTTCTTCCTTGAAAACAAGGTATTCAGCAACATTCAGCTGCTCTACGCTTAATTCGTCTACATTCACACGTAAAAATTCCCAAACTCCGGGTCGTGGACGAATAGCTAACGCTACATATGGTGGAAGAATTATACCTTCCTATTATCAAACAAAGTTACATAGTGAGAAATATAATAAGGGATGATGGTGCGAGTATATATTAAAGTTCACAATTTTTCTTATTGTATGTATCCATGTTTTAGAAGTTCTATCATGTGTATTAAACTATCTAAAAATGTCTATTGTATGTATTTATATTGATCTGATACACACAATACAAACTTTTATATATACATTAGAAACTTAATTACATACCTTGGACGTTTTTAAAAAGTTTAACACACACAATAGAACTTATAAAATATAAATACATACGATTGTAAAAGGTGTAAATTTTATTACTATTTCATACCATTGTATTAACCCATATAATACATACAAGGTCAGATTAGTACTGATATTCGATGATGACATTATGCTAGATTGTTTAGAGTAGTAAAATGTTATTTTCTTTACCTCTTTTACAGTTTTACTGTAGTATAAAAGTTAAGCAACATAAGTTTATTAGGAAATAATTTCAGCAATCAATCACTAAAGAAAGTGACATAGCTACTAGCCAGTGTATGCAGTCAAGGTAGTTCGAGTCGGAACACTTACAAGCTCGATTGTTTCGGGCTTAAAACTTGAAGTTCAAAGAACTTGAATTGCCCCGAGTCTCATTTCCAAGCTCAAGTGCAATATAAATTAATTATTGATATTATTTGAGTTCAACTTCACTTGATTATCTTCAAAATTTGCTCGTGTATAATCTTGATTATCGTAATTAGTTAATTGATATCTTTCAAGCTTGGTTCGACTCAACTCATTAGCAAATTAAATTTACGCTAAGCAGAGCAACTTAAATCAACAAAATTTACTTTAGCTGATCACTTTGGTATGATAGGTTACAAACTTCAAGCATCACCACACTACACACACAAACACACACACACACACACTAGCTCAATTGCTCATTACACAAGTTTTAAAATAATAAATACTTGAACTTAAAGTCGTGGCGGATCTTGAACATGTGTTTTGAAGGACCAAAAATTATTTGATGCGTAAAACTTATTTGAACACATAATTGTCTCATGATTCAAATGTTTATGTGGTGTAGCAAATAAATAGACTTAAAATATGAAAAATTCATCTAACTATAATATATGCTAACTTTATTTTGATTACGTCATATTCATATTCATAAATAAGGTAGAACAATTTAATTTTCAATACCATATGAATGAAAAATATAAAGTTAAAATTAATTATTTTTGAAAGAAAAAATATAAAGTACCATCTTGAAATATAAATATAAAATAAATATTTATTTTATATTAAAATTATAAGATGATATTTTATGTAATAAAATTTAGTTTTTAAGTATATGTGAAAACTTAATCCTTTATGATTTTTTTTGTTTCTCTTTCAAAAACAAGTTAAATATGAAAGATACCAACGTACTTGTTTTGTACAATGAACAATAATAGTAAGAGCTAAACATGACTTTTTAAAAAGAAAAAGAATTTTAGTGAAAATAAAAATTGTACATTGGAATTTGATTCACCTTCCGCAAATAAATATTTTTCCGTTAAAAATCAAAACGTTCATATTTCCTTCTTAAAATTAGTTAAAGATTACATAACACATACTATTTTTTATTATAAATCATTACTTGTTTAATTTTTTGCAGGGCTATAGCCCCTCCCTGCACTCATTAAAATCCGCCATTGCTTAAAACCTTCTAAAAGGTTGAAATCCACCAACTCAACCGGCCCACCAGATCACTTGAGACCACCACGTGAGCACGCTCACCAAGCAGCCGGCTCAACGGATAACTTAACCAACTTATACAACTAACACTAAGAAGTTTTATAATAAATTAAATTCCTCCTAAAAGGAGTCTATTTTTTTTTAAAATGGAGGATCTAAATGATTTATGCTATAGTAAACCATAATAATAATAATAATAGCAACAGAGTTGTGCTTCATCTATCCCAGTTATAGTGTTTTGACATTTTATTTTTGGTTGTTCCAAGATAGGTATGTATTTTTATAACAATCTATTAAAAAAGTTTGTAAGTGATAAAAATGATATTTTATAGGTGGGTACATTTTTAACATTGTGTGCATTTTCAAATTGGACATTTTGACTGGATGCATGTAGTACTTAATATAATTAAAAATATCGTATTTACATTTAAGTATCGAACTTCTCTAGCCACTCAGATACACATTCAGATTTTTTATATCTACATCCAAAATTGATACACAATTAAAATATCATACATAAAAACTTCATACACAAAAAACAGTCTATAAAAAGACAATAAGACTCACTGGATCAAACGATCACTTAGTTAATTTTCATCGATACCACCTAAACATGTATAACTCCACAAAGCCGCGAGTTATAAAATTAATAGACGGTGTTGCTGACCGTGCATATCGTGTTAACGAGTTACTTGATATTACAACGTTACGATTTACTATTTATAAAATTGTTATGTGATAGATCGCGAATTCGCAGGTTATAATTTAGTAACTTCAAGAAAAAAAGTAAATATGGAAGCTTGTCAATTATATGACCTGTGCAGAGTTGAGGATTTCTCCAAATGGACCCTCTGCAAGCTTTTGGCGGCAACTTTCATCCCCAATCGTATTTTCCATCTCATCAAGAAGATGATGAGGCTGCAATATACCCTTTCCTTGATCCACATACCTACAAACACAAAAACATCAAAAAGTTTGCAAATTAAATACTACAAAAACTAAATAAAATAAAATAAAATAAATATAGGTACCTGGAAAGTAGAGAAACGATCTCGTTTCGATGAGCGGATAGTGTTTCAGCAACACGCTCTCGCATACTTGGTACTCTTGTAAATTTAGGTGTCACCATTGATCCAATGAATTGCTGTTTTTATTTTACGTTTTCAATATGGAGGTTTTTGTTTCTGCTATTTAGATCGATGATTGATTGATGATGTGTGTCGTACCGTATATATAGTGGGAGCTAGTGTAGATAAGAATTTCAGTCTCTATTGGAACTTGGAGCTATACAAGGATTCAACGATCAACCGTTTAGTCATAAGATGACATGTGTCCTGCTGTCGTGTTAGTGCATGAAGTCGGTCCGATTATATATGTAACTTTACAGCCCACTGATATAATCTTTGGGGAAAACCGTGGCCAATTTTGCTGTAACTTTCTTAGATATTTATTTGTTTAATTACCAGGGTACGTGTAAACACCAAATAGCAATCGAATTCTGTGGATTTTGTTTACTTTTTATAATCGCAGTTACTAGATTAAAAGAGAAAAAATTACAATTGATATGTATACTGATTTACGTCTAAAAAATAGATATAAGGATGCATAAATTAGACACGTTATTGCACATATAGTTTTATATCTATTCAGTGTTACTTATAGGAGTGGATTTAGGGCAGTCTCTAATATTCACAGAGACTGCTTCAGTTTTTTGTCAGATTCAACCGACGAAACTGATGTAGATGGCAAGTGCCTGTCGGTCAGTTCAACAGTTTGAATCTTTAAGTTTATCGACGGTGTGCTAGGTTTTTTTTTGTTTTCTTGTGTGATAACGGTTACATTTCAAAAGTGGGGGTAGGGTTGGGTTGCAATGACTGCATTTCAAACAAATAAAAAAATTATTTATTTATTTTACTCATTTATTCATATATATATACACACTTCAAACAACTATAATTCACACCAAAGACAACTACTTCATTCAATAATTCATACAATTACGTAATCATTTCATACACAAAAAAACTATACACAACTATACTTATTTCATACACAAAAACTACACAACACCACACCCATTTCATACACAAAAACTATATACTACCATACCCATATATATATATATATATATATGCATGAAAGCTCGTTTAGGCTCGCGAGCTTGTTCGAGCCCGATATAAGAAGCTTGACCTTGTTTATTAAACGAGCCCCAAACAAGGTTCATGCTCGGGCTCGAGCTCGTTTAAGCTCGGCTTGAATCGAGCTTTTAACAAGTCAAGCTCGAGTAACTTCGCCTCATTTACACCTCTACTTTTAACGTATGTAATAGTAATTTGAAAATTGATAATTGTTAAGATTAACAACAATTCAAACATGAATTGCCAAAACAATTTTCAATATTTGTTTATAGAGTTTCAAATTATCATGCAAATGTGATGTATAATAATCTAATTCAATTAATACTTTTTCCTTATGATTTTTAGTTTTATTTTAAAGTTGTCTATACACGAGTGACGTCTTTATAAATTTTTTAAGTTTGTTCGAGTTTGTTACTTTTAATTACAAACCATCTAATATAGACATTGGAATGTATTATTGTGATCTAATGTTCTAGAAGATATGAAGTGATATATAGTCAAGTGATAACAAATAAAAATACCAATAATACGAGGTCTTCTTTTAATACAAATAGTACTCATTTTATAATTTCATAATGCGTTATTTAACACTTTACTTTATTTTGATCCTTAACTTTTTACCTTTTATTACATTATGCATTGTTAGTATTGTTATCGCTGTATTAAAATTATTACCGTTATAACGGTTATTACTCATATTGTTATTGTTATATACTTTTTTATTAAAATAATCATAATTTTCTATTGTTTTGATTTCATGCACTTGATAGCTTCATAAATATAACTAAAAAGTATCAATATATATATAATATTAAAATTTCATTCTTATTATCGTGTCATAGCGTACGAGTATATAACCCTAATTTTTATATAAAATTAATTTGGAAAATAATGTGTATTTCTGATAGCATGTATCTTTATGAACAATTACATGTGAAATTAAGCGTGTTTCTTTTAGTATAAATTAGAGGGCTAATTTTATAATGGGATAATCACAAATTTGATCCATTGACCAACCATAATTAACAGACTAATCCTTTGATCAAGACATTTAACAAACTAATCCACCTTTGATCATCAAGACGCTGATCTTTGCGATCATCATTTCACTCATTTAGGAATCGAGAAGAAGAAAATAAAAAAACATAAGATCCAAGTGGGCCAGAGTTCAATCAAACCACATAACCACTCAAATTGTGACACGTCGACAAGTTAGATCGAAATTTCGATCATCCTTGATCGAAAGTTAAACAATTGAAAAGAACATGTGACAACATGTGAAGGAATTAAAAAAGTGTTTGACTTTTAATAATTAAAATTCCTTTGATCGAACACAACAACATCCTTGATCGAAGTTTCTTTTTTTAATTCCGTTAATTTCAAAAAGTTAACTTCTGTTTAATTCCTTTCTTAACTATTAACACAACTACATTTGTATTCTTAAAATACAATATTAATAATAATAATAATAATAATAATAATAATAATAATAATAATAATAATAATAATAATAATAATAAAGTAAGTTACTGTAACATCCAAAATATTTAAAGTTTTGATGTTCTGCGACACAAGGGTAATGTCGCAGATGGTGATTGTGCGACACAATGATTGTGTCGCATGATAGTGTCGCAGAACGGGCTGAACTGAAATTAATCAAGGTGCTTAAGTGTAATTCGCGAATTATATATATATATATATATAAACGCCGCCTAAATATTCCAGATTATTATCCAACGTCTGAAATTGATTTTAGAGAGAGAAAATGAGTGATTAGAGATAGAAAGTGAAGAAGTAAGCTTTAAACTCAAAATTGAAGCTATTGATCTGTGATTTCGAGGTAAGGTTTCGATTATTATGTATTATAAGTGTTATTAAGTGTTTTGAACAGATTGGAACGGATTAATTTGAGTATTACATGTCTGAATTCGAGAATTTCAAATTTGGGGTCTGACCTGTTCGTCATTGCGACACAAGGATAGTGTCGCAGGTTGTGTCGCAGTATTGTTCAGCGACACAAATGGCTGTGTCGCTTATGACGGCAATATTGAGTATTGCCACAATGGTAGTGTCACATGAGTTGTTGGTGCGACACAATGATTGTGTCGCAGGCTTTATCATTTCCGACAATAATGAGAATGTCAAGAGTTTAATTATGTCTGTTTATGTACATACAGTGTTCTGCTGTGCGAGGTCAGAAGTTTACTGAATTTCTCGATTATCCAGGTAAGTAATAGATTGTTATATATTGAATGTGAATATCCGGATAGCAGGAGTAATTGAGCGTGCTGTATAGTTTCAGTGATTAAAGTGTTATTGACCCTCTTTATGCTGAGTGATCATAAATGGTCTAGCCGTGTTGTTATTGACCCTCTTTATGCTGAGTGATCATAAATGGTCTAGCCGTGTTGTTATTGGCCCTCTTTATGCTGATTGATCATAAATGGCCCATCAATGAAATTGTGAATTATAAAAGAGGCAAAGTGATTACGTGTGCTTGAAGTGTTTATAAGATTGTTATCTTACACTAATTATGTGATCCTATTGCTTACTAAGCCGATATGCTTACCCATTTCTGTTATTGCTGATAATACAGGTGGGTCGAGTAAAGGGAAGGAAGGTCTTGGGAAGGAGCCGCAGCGCGAGTAGTGGTGTGCTTACTATTGTTGGTAGTAAGTGTTTACTCCCGTTGAATCATGCTCGGATATTGGGGGTGTATTTTGAAAGAGGAAACTTATGTTTGTAAAGTTGTATACAATGAGATGTTTATGTATATATATATGAAAAGTATTATTCACGTTGTAAAAAAAAAGAAAAAAGAAACTGGGTGTTACAGTTACATTAATAATAAAAGTTATATTAATTAAAAAAAGTATGTTACATTAATAATAATAAGAATAAAGTGTTTGGAAGGGACTCATCTACGTTATGATAAAAAAAAACTGTTTAAATTATGGAAAAATTGTTTGTGATGTAAACAACATGAAACTCTAGTTGCTATAATTATTAAATGGGGGCCGAATCTGTACATATGTGAAATTTAGTGGGTAAAAACATGAAAAAACGTAATTTATTTTACTCTCATCGGTTAATAGTACAAAACTTGGGTATTCTTCACGGTACAGTTCTTATCCCCTTTAATTATGTAGGTTGTATATATATATAGTTGATGTATTATTAAAAAAAAAGTGAGAATTGTATATGAAAAAAGTGATAATTGTATGTATATATAGGGTGTTTGAAATTGAAAAAAGGTGTTAAAAGAATTTAAAAATATTTTTAATCTTCATTTGGGGATACCCTTCACTGTTCTAGCTCCGTTTCACAAGAAAAGAAACCACAAAGACGGTGGCCAAGGACTTAGCCATGCCTATGGTGTCCTTTGACAACAACCGTCCTTGGCACAAGAACCGGGGACAACACCTCCCATAGTGACCGGTCTCAGTACACTAATATATCATTAAACATTGATATACAAACACATTCTATTGAATAATCAGTTATAGTTAAATCGTCATTTATTCCCTAAATGTATAATTAAATGGACATAGTAGGGAGTAATGTATCATACATGATGATGGAAGAAACTGTAATTATAATCAGCTGAATTTTGTCGAAACTAAAATAGAGAACAGTATGAATAAAGATTAGAAAAAATATATATGATTGATCATATCTCAAAATAAAAGTCTCCACGTGTCATCAATTAACAGGTTTGAAGGTGATTCAATAATAATAAAAAATGAGGAATAGGAAAAAAAATAATTCAACAAAGAATTATGAAAAATTAAAAATCATAAAAATATTTATTATCGATTTTATTTTAATAACAATGTTAATAATCTAATAAATAAAAATATTTTAATATTTTTAGCAAATCCAATATTCTTACATTTCATACCAGACGTACGTCTTGTAATAAAATCAATGGTCAATATTGATTTAAAACATCTCTACTCTATTCCAACCCAAAAATCTTGCCAACCACATAAATATATATCCTCGTAGAAATAATCTAGAAGATGGAAGATGCTATATGCATGTCTTTCTTATAATCTACACATTCCTTTCAATTAAACTCACTTTTTTGATCATACTAAATGATTTATGAATTAGGCTTCTAGCGAGTCGTTCTCTATTCAGAGTCTTAAAATCAAAGCTCAAACCGTATAACTAGTCGCATTCAAGTTTACAAAAAGTCGATTAAAATTATGTCCAAAATTTTCAATCATATGTTATATGTAAATATCTTCTTATTTGTAGTTACACTAATGAGGCGGAGCTACCTTATAGATAGGAATAAACGTGACTATCACTTTATTTGATTTTTTTAGTGTAGTAATATGATTACCATAGTGTAATAATATTTATAAATGTAAATAGTTATATTTTTCATAAGTGCTACCGATTTAGAAAATCTTAACATAAGTCACTATCAATCATGAATTTGTGACTGGTTACGGTTAAAAACATTCATAGTTAGAAAGTTTCCAATAATAATTTATTCAACATGAGAATGTGTAACAATACGCAAGAGATTTTTATTAAAAAATAATTTATCACTTCAGTAGTAAAAGGATTCTAAAAGCTCAAGCATACGGAGTAGTTAAAGGAATATTAAACTAACCGTTAGATCTGGATCCATAAGAAACAGAAAAAAGAAAGAAAAAAAGAATGAAAAAGAAAATAGGAATGTCCAGCAGTATCACGTCACCCTCGTACTGGTCTCAACCAAACCCCTACGAATATTTCACCTGCAAAATCACTACCAAAAAACCACACATTTTTTAAAAATATATAAATTTTTTTTCATTAAAATAATAAAAAATTCGCATATTATTTTTGTGTGGCTTAAGCTTTCACTAACCTCTATCTCATCATCCTCTGCTCTACAAGACATTACCTCTTCCTCATCTTCATTTCAATCCAATTCTTCTGCCATAATTATAAACCCTAATTTTATCATCACTTCATTATCACTTTTCACTATTCAGTTACAAAATCTCTGTATCTAAACATCTATATATCTACACATCACTTTATCCTCTAACCGCTCTTGATTCAAATTCTCACAATATACTTATCGTATTAACATTTCGCAATTGACTTTACTGAATTCATATTCTATATTCTTTTTTTGTGATGCGTTGTTTAATTCGATGAGATTTTTAATCAGATATGGTTTCTGCACCATCAATTTCAGGTGATTATTTACTTTACTTACAAGTGTAATTGTATTTATGTTTATTTTGTGTAGCTAGGGTTTGTGATTGAGTTTGTATTGAATGTTGACAGTGCCAGTGGAATGTGTGAATATATGCAAGTTTTTTAAAGGAGATGGAAGTGGAAGATATGATTGTAGTGTGATTTCGTGTGCGTGGAAAGCGCCTAGGACGTTAACTGGATTTCTAGCAAGTACTACTCATTCATCTGCTTTTTTGCATGGTCAAAATGATGGCAATAACTATCATGTGAGTGTAACACTTACTTTCTCTGTACTTCACTATGTTTTGTTTTCTGTGCATTACATGTATCATTAGTTCTTGATAGAAGCTAATGGTGATTCAAATAGGTGGAGTTTCTATTGGTTTGGGTTCTTGTGATGCAGTTTAGTGTTGAAACTTGAAAGTTGGGATGTCGATGGGATGGAAATGGTTATAACAATGTGCCTGACATAAATTCAGGATGTATTTAATGTGATTGTTAGTGAACTTCTTTTATGTGAAAGAAAAAAATTTGGGCTGAATGACTGAGTGAATATTGTGAGCTACAGGCACTTAGCTATTTGCTACTAGTAGAAGCTATGACATTAACGTGACGTGTCACGTTGATAAATAAATGAACAAATGATAATAATTAAGAGGGCTGAATAATTTGGACTTGTAGTTTAGGTTAGATACGAATGAAAGACGAACAAAAGTTAAGTATTTTGAATGAATTGTAATATTCTTTAATTAGGCCACCCTCCTCCCACACCCAGACAAAAACAGCTGTCAATGAACTCCTGACAGGGCCTTTAATTCGAAGACCTCTATGGACATCATAATGAACAAACAACCCATTTGACATCTTATTGGTTAAGAGGTTCTTTTTAACAAACAAGCCCTCATTTTATGGTTTATTCTTGTGAGACTTCATTCATCCCCACTACGTGTTCATGTGCATAAAAATCAACACCTATGCTGATTTTCAGCTCTCACTTAGTTGTCGGATGGCCATAAGTAGGGTTGTCTCTTTACTGAAGGGCTGCCATCAGTCTGCTCTCATAGGTGCATCCTTCATCATTCTCAGGTTCATGTTAGATGCATAATTAGCAAGAAATTCTAGATACTGCTGGAGGTTAACAGATAACTTGTAACTGATAAGTTTTAAAATATTGCATATAAGACATACAATATAACTTTGTTGAAATTTAATTATCAAATGATGGAGTTGAGATCATCTATGAAATGATAGAGTTGGTATATTTTCATCAATTAATCACTGATGGCTGTCACACCACTTGATGTTTATGAAGAGATGTGAAGTTGCTTGTAAGAGATCCTGGTTATCTTCTGAAGTTTCAGACTTTTTTCCTCCAAGAAAACTCTTAAGGTCAAGTGTACTTCATATCGGCCGTAGAAAATGGGTAGTGGGTTGTTCCTCATCTTCTCCTTCAGGATATGATGAGCTCTCTCCTGAACTGTTGTGGGAGGTATGTCACATTAGTGCCAATTTGGAGTTCTAAAATTTAGAAATTATATTGTACCGCACAAGATAAGAGTATTTTAAATTGTTTAAGTGATGTACTGATGGCTTCTTTTATTACTTCAGGATCTTAAACCAGGTATAACATACCTTACATGTGATGAGTTAGAGTTAGTGCATGATGCATTTAAAGTAAGTTCTTGATTGTCTTTATCAGCAAACTTTACTGTCAAACTTCCTGGTTGATGCATTTCAGATTCTCTTTGCTTCATCTATAAAGTAAATTTCACGAATGCTTTACCTTATGATATTGGTTTGCTGTAGCTGGCCTTTGAGGCACATGATGGGCAAAAACGACGTAGTGGAGAACCGTTTATCATTCACCCTGTTGAAGTTGCTAGAATTCTTGGAGAGCTAGTGAGTTGCACAATATTACATGTCATTCTTCTTGAAATAATCCTTTTCAATTTTATTTACTTCTAATAATCATTTGTTTAGGAATTAGACTGGGAGTCGATAGCTGCTGGCTTATTACATGACACGGTTGAGGATACAAACCTTGTTACCTTTGAAAGAATAGAGAAGGAATTTGGTGTCACAGTTCGTCACATTGTTGAAGGAGAAACAAAGGTGATCTATTTAGAAATTTTTATGAATACTTTTCCGCTACATATTGTATTTATCGTACTTTAAACTACCGATAATTCAGGTGTCTAAACTTGGAAAGCTGAAGTGTAAGAATGAAATCCCTTTAGTACAAGATGTGAAAGCACATGATCTTCGACAAATGTTTCTAGCTATGACAGAGGAGGTGATCTATTCAATAGTACCTCTATGTTATTATTATGTTAGGTAAAGTTGCATAAAAAGGTCATGAACTTTGGTATGCTTTCTGTTTTGGGTAACACACTTTATCTGCCCTCTCAAAAGCGTCAAACTTCCAAAAAGCTCTAATATAGGGTAATCTTTTTACTTGGCTGTTGACAAGCATCACTAGAAAAAAGTCAACTCTGTCAAAGTTATCAACACCTTAGCTGCCACGTCGTCAGTTTCAAAAGTTGTAAAAGTTTGAGGCTTGTTATTAAACTTGAAATTTGATTACCCTCTTATGGTGAAAATAGAGATTTTTACCCAAAATGGAAATGTGACCGAAGTTGGTTACCAGTTTATGCAATTTTGCTTTATTTTGAGTTCGGTGATACTGAATTTTATGTCCCTCAGGTGCGGGTGATTATTGTCAAGTTAGCAGACAGATTACACAATATGCGCACTCTTTCACATATGCCTTTACATAAGCAGGTGCATTGAAATTTGACCAATTAGTTCTCTAGTTTTCATCACTCAAGTTTTAGTTTTCTGAAAGTCTTTATATGTATACAGTCCAGCATTGCATCGGAGACCCTACAAGTTTTTGCGCCTCTAGCAAAGCTATTGGGGATGTACCAAATTAAGGTATTTTGGTCCTTCCTTAGAGCTTTAATCTGAGTTCACTTATATTTGAATAGCTTTGAACTTAAAGTATGATCCCTTGATTTTTTTTACCATGCAGTCTGAACTTGAGAATTTGTCCTTTATGTACACAAGTCCTCAAGATTATGGTAGGATTAAGAGGAGGGTAGCAGAACTCTATAATGACCATGAAAAAGAAATGGAAGAGGTACTTAACATATGTTCTTGATTGAAGTTTCTAGTACTTGGTTATAGCTTGCAATAAAACTAATCACTCTATTGCTTATCAATATTTGAGTTGTTAGACATACAAACAGCTTTGGAGAAGCTACGCCATATTAAAGTTTTATCATTTCATTCATTTTGCCAATTTACTCTTTTCACTTATCAGGCTCGTCTTCATTTGTTAGGCAAATAAATTATTGATCAAGAAGATTGAAGATGACCAGTTTTTGAACCTTGTGACTCTGAACACTGAGGTTCGGTCAGTATGTAAGGAACCTTACAGGTAACTGTTCTCTCTTTCTTTGTAATATGAATTTGTTATTTTTTGTGTAAACAGCATGAATATGCTATTTGAATGTGCCAAAAAAGAAAATTGTTTAGGAAAAATTTAATTCACTGTTCAATTTCTTTATTGATTTGAGTTCCTATATTTGTAGCATCTATAAGTCCGTACTCAAATCCAGAGGTTCAATTAATGAAGTTAACCAAATTGCCCAGGTATTTGATCAAGGTCTCTCAAGTGGTGAATGTATAATATATGTTTAGTTTAGTCTGACATGCTTTTATGTATTTGGATTTCAGCTTCGCATTATTGTTAAACCGAAGCCAGGTGTTGGTGTTGGGCCTTTGTGTAATGCACAACAGGTATCTTACGGTTGCTAAATAATGAGTCTATATTTTAAAGAATCTGGGACACACTCAAATTGAGTATGCTACATGGCTTTCCCTTAAATATATTTTATTTTCATGCAGATATGCTATCACGTTCTTGGGCTAGTTCACGGGACCTGGACCCCCATACCTCGAGCTGTGCGTATCTTGGTCATTATGTCATTGTTTCAATTGTTATTCAGCTCCTTGATGTTCACAATAATAAGATTGCATAACTTTTTCCACAGATGAAAGACTACATTGCAACTCCAAAACCTAATGGCTATCAGAGTCTTCATACTATTGTAATTCCATTTCTTTATGAGAGTACATTTCGCCTAGAAGTTCAGGTAGGTTCCTCAATGAACTTTCTTTTCATATATTTATAATAATAATATATTCTCAAACTTTGTGTGCAAAATGCCATTTTTATGTCTGCAGATTAGAACGGAAGAGATGAATTTGATTGCGAATAGAGGCATTGCCGCTCATTATAGTGGGAAAGTTTTTGTTAAGGACTTGATCAGACATACAGTGTCTAACGAAGATAGAAACTTGAGAGGAAAAAAAACCGCTCTTAACAATGCAAATGTAGCACTCAGGGTAGGGTATCGGTTCCTCTTCACTGTTACGTAGGGGTGGCAAAATGGGTGGTTTAAATGGGTTGGGTTGGGTTTGACCTGAAATTGCTGCTCCAAAACTTCAATTTTGTATTATAAATAACTAGTGTGTCAAATATGATTACAAAAAGAATTTTGACTCATTTCATTAGAGATAAAACTTAACGTGAATGGACCCATTCATGAGTCAATGGGTCAAAATTGCTGCCTCTACTATTATAACATTATACACATCAGTTTGTGATTGATCTTTGTATGAACTTCTGTATGTTAGATTGGTTGGTTGAATGCAATTAGAGAATGGCAAGAGGAGTTTGTTGGGAACATGACTTCTAGAGAGTTCGTAGATACAGTTACCAAGGATCTTCTAGGTAGTCGTGTCTTTGTGTTTACACCGCGAGGAGAGGTAAAAGAAAATGAAGAACATGGATGCACGACATTTCTTTCTTTACGTTCTCTAATATATTTCGTTCTTATATTTATTTATTTATTAATACTATTTGCAGATAAAAAATCTGCCTAAGGGAGCAACCGTCATTGACTATGCTTATATGATACATACTGAAATTGGCAACAAGATGGTGGCTGCAAAGGCAAGTCTAATGGAATTGCGAGTGGTGAATATTTTTTATTTATAAACTATCTGAAGTCTAAAAGTTGCTCGATCTCTCATTTGCAGGTCAATGGCAATCTAGTGCCTCCCTTGCATGTGCTTGCAAATGCTGAAGTTGTGGAGATAGTGACATATAACGTCAGTGGATCTCATATCAACTACTTCAATTTTGGATAGGATAACATTTGTCTTTTCTTTCATTATTATTTCATATAATGTGGTTTTCTTGATTCCTTCATTACCAGGGATTATCAAGCAAAACTGCTTTCCAGAGGCACAAGCAATGGCTACAACATGCCAAGACACGTAGTGCCAGACACAAGATTATGAAAGTAAGTTGCCTTGGATTTGATTATTGTATGGTTACTGTCCCTTTGTGTATGCTAATTTAGTTGGTGTTATCAGTTTCTGAGGGAGCAAGCTGCACTATCTGCATCTGAAATTACAGCCGATTCGGTAAATGAATTTGTCGCTGATACTGAAGATGATAGTGAAGCTGATGAGGTATTAGATTACTCTAAAGGGACCCACCATACCTGGGAGAAGATTCTCAAAAACGTTATGGAAATTTCATCTTCAAAAATGGTTGATGAAAATCTTTTTAAGTTCAAGAACGGCACTATTAAAGTTCCCAAAGTGAATGGCAATCACAACAGGCATATGCAGCAAGTGAGTTTAAAGACTGACTCACAGGGAAACGAGCTTGGTAAGATGATGCTTGCCAACATTCCTATGTACAAGGAAGTACTACCTAGTTTAGAAAGCTGGCTTGCTGACAAGGTTGCATCTTGGAGCAACCTTGAAGGACACTCCATCCAGTGGTTATGCATTGTCTGTATAGATCGAAAAGGTAAATATTTTCTTTCCTAGAAAGGGATATTGCATAATAAGGTAACAGACTTTGTTTTGGATTCTGTTTCAGAAAACCAGCTGTAGTGTTACCTAAAACACTTTATTTTACATTAAACACTCAAACTTCTAAAAGTTATATTAAAAAGACTCAAACAAAAATTTACTGATAGGACTCTGTCCTAACTGTATCGAGGTGGCCCACAAACCCAATACGTCGTGGGTTCAAGTGCCATTAAGGACTTGGGTGTTTAAGTATTTTTCATTTACATATGTTAGATCAAAATTGATCACCTTTTTATGCAGTATAACCCTTTTGAACAACTAGTACAGTGCTGTCATTCTTGTCCAATGCACAACTATGGAATAACTGCATCGGTTTTTAAGTAGATATATATCTATAAGAAAACAAGTATACATCTCTAAATTCTACTTTAGGTGTGGATATGGAAGTGTCTGTTGAAAGGGACTTTACACTATATCTGTTTTAACTTGGATACTGTTATGTCCAACTGATCTCCAGGCATGATGGCTGATATCACGATAGCATTGGCAGATGCAGGCATTGGAATATGCTCATGTGCTGTGAGTAATTGATCTGGACCTTTCTGATTCATGTATCCTTTTTTTTGTTAACTTATTATCATTTCATGTTTCTTATGTGCAATTGGACAGGCTGAGGTTGATAGAGGAAGAGGAATGGCAGTCATTCTTTTTCATGTTGATGCAAGTTTGGACAATTTGGTATGTATTGCTGTATAAACAAGATAATCTCATAAATCTGCTAACGGTCATTTTGTTTATGTAAGCTTAAGTTTATTTTGCCCTTTGTTTTGGTGTCCACTGTCCAGGCGAGTGCGTGTTCAAGAATGGATCTAGTCCTTGGTGTTTTAGGATGGTCCACAGGGTGTACTTGGCCTAGCTTATCCCAAAATCAGCAGATTCGAGAATGTTAATTGAAAGATGGGGTTCATAGGTAGCATAACAAGTTTTGTCGGTTCAGAATAAACACAATTCTTTTCAGTTGAATGTAGTTATCATATGTATATTTGTTGCACAATCATGATCAGAATAAAGTAGCAACCCAGGATAATTCTAGGGAAGGATTGTATATAAAAGAGAATAGCATACATGTAAATGTACTTTGGAGGCATAAAATAGAGAGATATATATACAAGTGTTGCAGGTCGAAGATATTAATTACCACCATGTCATTGTATTACTGTGATACAAGATATTGGTTTTGTATTAGTTGTATCGTAGCTGTAACATAATGAGATACAGTGATTCATAGTGTTAAGTGGACTTGCATTCACCTAACTAAATATCAGTAAAGCAGATATCATCCCAAAGAGAGATCCGTTGTGTGAGCAACCCGACTGTGCATTACATGTGCTCTACAGGCTGCATCCATCTTTCTTCCCCCTTTTGATCTTTATGCTTTCCTTTTTCATGCACTTGTAATAGAAACACCGTGCATCAATAAAACTTCAATCTTTTCCTTATAATTCCTATGAACATCTCTACCATGGTTAATTTTATTTCTTTCTTGTACAAAAAAAATATCCAACTATATCAATGTTCGTCATCTGTACGCCTAACGTAGGAAACGAAACTAGGCTGTGCTGAGTGTTGTTGAAGGAGTTACATGGAAGTTACCTATTGTTCTAATAGGTTGGGGCTTAAATGCTCGTTAAAAGTCTCGTAGTATAACCCGAGTACACTTCTGTTATAAAAGAAGACATGTATTGAAGCATGTTGGACCCTTTATTTATATAGTGTTGAAATAATTTTGACTTGTATGATTTTTCATGATAATTATAAAGAATATTTTAAATCAAAAACTTTAGTTTTCATAAATTATACGACGTTTACATGCTTTCAGATAATAGTTATAATTTTATTTTCTTTACTAGAATGCTTGATTTCATATTTACTTAGATAATCAATTAATCGAGTTAGTTGTTTTGAACCGACCAAATATATCGGCCTTTCTTTTGATATATCATTCCAAAGTACATTGTATTGATGTGCTTAGCAGTTATCTTGTGATCACTGTAGCATAGCTTTTCATTTAATCCACCCACAACACATCATTCCGCACAGGTAAAGTAACATAGAATGAACATTCAAGTGTAAGCATATTAAATCTTAAGATAATTAGCACTTAAAACTATATAAAATCAAAGTCAGGCCCTTACAGACTACAATCAAACAAAACAGCAAAATCTCCTAAATAACATAACGAATATTATGCAATTATTTTCCAAAACAAATAAGGCGCACCAAAGTAATTACAGAATCATAAAAACCACACAAGTAGCTTATAATTCAAACTACAAGACCACTTTTTAACTTAATCACATAATTCAACAAAACAAACATCAATTCTTTTAAAGAAACATTCATCAATTGTAGATATAGTATTAGTAAAACTCCAGCCCAATTAATGGCCCATTTCAAAAAACTTGGCTGATTTATTTTCTTTATTTCTTTCATAATTTAGAAATCATATAATTTAATTTCAATTTTAGAAGTTATTAACTTACTATCGTCTTCATAATTAGCTGGATCAATCAACAAAGTAGTAGCTTTATCTTGAACATCGTATTTTTTTTTAACCTTTTGTGTGTTATTTATCTATAATTAGATTATAACTCGCAACTTCACGAGATTATACATCAAAATCACACATGAAAGCAACTAAGATCACATGTCATAACAGTTAAATATCACATGTGATATACACAGTATCACATGAGATATTGTACGTGTAATTTTAAAACCAGCCGAAAAGAAAATTTTGTCAAAATTATATCATATGAGATGTCAAAACGAAAAGAAAAAAAAACCTTGATTTTTATAGTGTTATTTTTATAATTTTTCAACTAGCCGATTTTAAGATATTTAATTTATAAAAAATTTCGGGAGAAAGTGAGAATTTTTATTTAATACTAATGTACCCTCCCAAATGGAGCTCTTCTAAATTCTAACGTAAGTATAGCTGGATTTTCATTTTTAGTTACAAAATAACTGACTTGATGAGGAATCCATTATTGCGAACAAACACAACCCATACATACACCTACGAGCACCCCTTCCTGCTTATCCATACAAGACTCGGAGTAGGCGGGTCGAGTTGGTTTATATATATTCCATATACAAGTAATATTTTACACGTAAAGTATAATTTTTGAAACGTAATTGATAGTTTTCTTTGTGCAACTAAGTTGTAAACTACATGTTACAAATAATGCATCTTGTTTAGTGGAGGGGTGTATGAAGTATGAACTCATGACAGAAGCTTTGTTCAGTTGTAAACCAAAATTTGTTGTAGCTATTAACTAGAGTGACATATGAAATAGTACTGTGACAAGTTCCCAACTTTATTAAAATATTTAGCTACTTAAATGGAACGCCAAACAGTCATATCAAGCTTAATACATTCATAATAACTACCTCAGATATTCAACGATGCCTTTAGTTTACAATTTTTTATATGCGTTGACGTGAAGAAAAATCTACTTTCCTTGTGTTGTAGTTTTTACATATTGTTTGTTGACTATAAGAGGTGAAGACAACTCATGCATCCAAATTAATCATTGGCCTTGTCCATTATTCAAAACTGCTGTTAATTGTAGAGATTGATAGTTTCTTTAAAGAAGCATAGTGATGGACTATACTGTCTTTGGATTTTGCAGCTCTCTGGTAAATAGTTTTGTTGGTGTCAATCTAAGACAATTATGAGGTTCCCGACTGAATGTGAGAGGAGATTCTGGTGAAAGTGAAAGCATTTACATCGAAAAATGCATTGAGTCATCGGATCGTCAAGATCTTAGCAAACCCATTTGCTGATTGTGAATGTATTTCAGGTGATCATTTTGTTGGTGTCAATCTAAGACAATTATGAGGTAGGCATTAGTATTGTTGATTTGTTATTATCAATTGACTACTGGAGTTTGTAAAAGTGTCACTCATTAGCAACAAATTAAAAAACAAACAAAATATGTTAATCGGTGTAGTTATCGGCTCTATAATCAACCTACTCGCCCTTTAATTTCGAATTTCATTATGTACTTATTAATAATAGAGATGGCAATGTAGGCAGGTTGGGTAGGTTGTGTAACAAGTCAAAATGGATTGGGCGAGTTGACTTGGAACTTTTTTGGCCAATTTTTTCTAAAGTATTTTTTAAACAATTACTGTATCAATTATGATTACATTTATCATTATATTGGATATATTTTTTTCAATGATGTGTTAGGCAATACAGATACACTTTGAGCGACTTTTGACCCGTTTCTTTTTAATCTATTTTAGTATTGTATCCATTTGAGGAAATATATAACTCAAATAGAGCCATTCATAAGTAAACGGATTGAAATCGCCACCCCTAGTTAATAGTATAGTGCACAAATATATTACCTACCTATACATTCATCTACTTGTAAATGACTAATGTGCAATAGTGCCATGAATATTTATATGTTATAAATAGAATATTATTATTATTATTATTATTATTATTATTATTATTATTATTATTATTATTATGTACTTTATAATATGTCTTATAAATAAAATGAATTTTATTGATTTTATTTATTAACTTTACTGAGAATCGCATTAAAATTCTGAAAATTGATTATGCATATAGAATCTCAAAATTGTTTTTCTGCGAACATCAGTAATCATTTTTTAAAAAAGATAGATAAAGGTTGAAACTTTGAACTGCTTTTCGATTCATGGATGGTAGTAGAACAAAAGCTTCATGTTTTTTTTCCATATACTGGAGGTCATGCCACAAGGCTCATAAGGCCCAACAAATTAGACGATAATAAAAGTTTCTGTCCTTATATAGACTTGGCACGATCTCATGAAAATTAACGCCGGCGTCACCACTAAAATTGTCTACTTCTTATTTGTGTTCAATTTAATTGTAATTGTTATGGATGATAGAGTTATTTACGATTTCATTGGGTAAAGGTTCAATTAGTTTAATTTAAAAATAATTGAATTTGAATTTTTTGATAGAGACCAATTTAAAGGATTTGGTGAGGGTATTTTGGTCATTCTTCGATATGTTATATTGAAATACAAAGAATTTAGGGGTAAAGTTGTTAATAATTTAGAGGTCCAAAACTTATGACATCATCAAACGAATCAACGGTTAGATTCTCATTTTAAAATTCCATCCGGTGGTGGAGGTTATGCCATGTAGGATTTTTTAAAATTTTGAATTCATTTTTGGCTTTCTTATTATATATAGAGTAGTTGTAGAAGAGTAGATTACTACATGGACTGTTTTTGTTCATGAGATTGAGATGTTATGGTTAATTGGTATGACTTTATGTTAACATTACGTTAGATTTTAATCTAGATAGATTACTACATATGTTCAGATACGTTGTAAACCAGCAATGAATTGTTTAAACAAAAAACATTCACCTACTGTTTGTTAAAATGTCGCAATGAAATTTGAAACATTGTTGTGGCTGACTTACTTGCTATTATGAGAAGTACAATGGGACGGAAGTTAAAAACTCAAGATAGGATGAAACCTTGGGATCACCAACATAACCCGTTGTGTGTATTCTGGAGCGTTATTGGTCGATTGGTCTTAGCAGCCACAATTTATTATGTGGCAAGAGAGAAATTATCAAGTGCATCAAAAAGGTTCGAGGACACCAGATCAACTTTTTCGGACTATATATGAAGTGGTGCCTATGGAATTGTTAAGTCTCACCTTGTTACCGTCAACGAATGTGGAGAAAGCATCAAGAACATGGAGGTTGGCGAGTTTCACACGTGATAGTAGCAATGAATAGGTTTTATATTCTTGTTTTTCTTGTTTTTTAACTCCATGTGGGTGATTTGTAAAGCTAGTTGGGTGATCAGTTTTGGTGTATGTCCCAAAACTATAGATTTCATTTGGTACAAATGCGTTTATTGGTCTAGGGTAAACTGTTCGAAGTATGTCTCGAGATATAGATGGTTTCATTTTGTAGTGGGAGTCCCACGTATCATTCTGTAAATTATATAAATTTTCATCATTTATAAACTTGCCGGGGATAACGTCCTCTTTTATCCAAAAAAAGAATCTTTGAAAGTAATAATGGATGTATTATAATTTTTTTTTATGGTATAACTTATTTACTTAAGCGTGTTTATATCCTTACTAAATAATTCGCAATACATTTTTGTTTAATATTATAGCCCGAGTGTTTTAATTAGCTCATAGCTTAAAATTTGGTTATAAATTGAAATAACTTATAAGAAACCGACCTGAAACCGAAAAACTAGAATCATAGAGAAATTGAAACGGAACGGTTTTGATTATTGTGAAACCAAAATATTCGGTTCAATTTGATTTTTACCAAAAAACACGCAAACTGAACCATGAACACCCCTATACACCACCATCAAGTTGAACACAGACAATTGAAAAACGCATTAAATTTCATACACTTTAATACTATAAACCCATCAAAATAAGCCCATCCAAACACCGAGAATGTTGTGGTTATCTTGTTTAACATACTTGTGTAGTTCTAAACATTTTGCTGATTGCTTTCGCATTTTTTTGATTGTCGTCGACTGATGTAAGTTGAAAAAACTCAAAAAGGCAGGTAGTTAAATCACGAGTTGTAGCAGGTACCCCGTTGCCAGGGGAGATTGATTATGTAGTAGCATTATTTAGTCGATTGTATCTAGCCATGATACTATCCAATTTTTGGAACCCGTTTAACTTCATCATCATGCTACTTATTTTGGTAGAAGTGTGTTGAATTTGAATTTAACTTTGAAAAGTATCGTGGTTTCAATAACGATTCTTTTCTCAGTTATATGTAGTTGTCATACGCATAAATTTTCATTTAAACATCAAAAAACACAAACATATGAATTTGTTCCCCACAAAATGGTTTGTCCTCTACTCCAATTTGGAATCAGCTTGCACCATATGTACTACAATGACTGCAAGGTTGCAGCAGGGTAATTTATTTATTTAGGATAACGTGTATGGACGATGATCATAGTACATATAACTGATTGGGTTGTACACAATTCCCTTAATGCCAAATTGCCAATATAAGTTTAGACAAGAAACTAGAAGCCGAAATGTATGGTATTTCTACTCATATTAGACTAAGTATGTAGTACGGTTCCGGTAGCCTAATAAGATCAAAACGAAGAACAAACTACCAACAAGACTAAGTTCTGCGTAGGGCAGCTCAGAATACCAATGGCACAGGCACCATATTGATACCAATAAGGACCATGCCATCAGTTTACGATTCCACGGCTCACTTGCTAGTACTTGTTTTTTCGCCTTGGCTAGCTCTATCAAAAAATTCGATGCACTTTTGCTGCCCTTGTCATCTTTTATAATTCCATTTTGGTCACTGTCGTTCTGCACTCTGCCTAAAATTTTCTGATTTTCCTCCATGTTTTCTTCATTGTAATGGTTACTGATCTTTGGTTCTGTTGTCATAGACGAATCTTCTAATGCATCTGAACTTTTGTTACTCCTCACTTTAACATCTTCCTCAATTGATTTGACATGTGGGTTTTCTTCTTCCTTGCTTATTCTCTCTTTTGTGACCAATTCATCTTCTGTAATCATCTCTACTTCGACTTGCACAGCTTTTACGTCCTCTTTTTCTTCATTCACCAATTTTCCAGGTGGTTTGTCTTCTATTTTTACTGTCTGATCATCAACTTTGGTTTCTTCAATTAGTTGAGCGTGTGGCAATAACATGTCACACTTATTGACCACATCATCTTCTATACTCACTTGTTCTTCAACTTTCTGTGCTGCCGTTTCTTTGCTTTTCTTTTCTGTATTCTTCAAATGGCTTGGTGAATTGTCTTCTCTTAGTATTATCTTATCATCAACAGCCTCCTTGAGACTGTAGGTGGTACATGGAACCTCAAATGTTTCACAATTTTTATTCACCTGCACTTCTTGGGCATCTAGTCCAAATTCATTATCAGCCATCTCTAAAATGTCTTCCGTATCTACCAAGTTCACACAAGCTGCCTTAGTTGCATCTTCTTCTTCTATTACTTGTTTGCTGCTGCATCGCATACTCAGCTCTCCCTCATAGTTCTCCAGAATGATTTCATTGTGACAATCAAGAAGTCGCCCTTGAGGGTGGTTTTGTACTTCAGTCTGATGCGCACAAGTTGCATCAATTGCTTCTTCTTCCATCACATGGACAACATGTTCTGCATAACCTGTTTCATCACTCAAATCTCCTACATAATTCTCAGAAATAGTTTCATCATGACCTTCTTTTTCTTTCTCTTCTTCAAGAAACTGCTCTTGAGAGTTGTCGTTTACTTTTACCTGATTCACACAAGCAACTTCTGTTGCTGCTTCCTCATTCATGAATACGTTTTCTTGATCTTCTTCTTCTTCTTTTTCTGAGGCTTTTGCAACATCATCTCTAATAGGTGCCTCAATTGCTTCGTATTCTTCTATTGATGTGATAACTTCAGCGGTTAGTAACAATGTTGCATCAACAATTTCATCTTTTTCATCATTAATCATCATTGAGTAATATTGCTCCTCACCACCATCATCTCTCTCTAAACATGAATATTCTTCAATCTGAGTTTCTATAACCACCTGTTCTTCACATTCCAACACTACCTTTTCATAACTATTATCAACTTCTCTGTTTTCAAAAGCAGAATCCACATAAACTGATGGGTTTTCATGATATTCGCCAACCACAGGAAAGATAGTGTCTTCATTACTATCCCTAGAGTCTACTTGTTTATCATTATCAATTCCAGAATTATGCTTGTCGTCCTACGATCAAACAAAATATCACATCAAAGAATAAACCATAAAATCTAGAGTACAAAAATAAAGTCATAAATCAAAGCAATATAGCATCAACAGTTGAGCATACCTTAGTTAAGTTTTGTCTAGTTTTAGTCTCCATCTCCTTCATGCTAATCACCCCATCATTGCTTTTAATTAGAAAAAAAATGTCTAAATCAACTTTAAAATTTATAAATTCAGAAAAAAAGAACAACTTTCATTTACAAATCAAAATACTCGTGTTAGACAACGAATTTAACATCTTAAAAGAAAATTAAAATTACTTACTCTTATTACACTAATAAATGAACATTACTAATAACTTTCCTCTATTCTTCCAATATTACTTTTTCGCATTTTGGTATTTCACATGTTTTTAATTGATTCTTTTCAAATTTAGATTTTAGATTACTATTCAAGAATGACATATTATCTAACGAAAATAGTATCATACCTAATAAAAATAGATAAATTAGTTGTCCTCGTTGCATTGCGTGGGCAAGAAGCTAGTTCTATAATATGTATAACTAGACATAATGATCAAGATAACAATGGATACACAGTAGACTAAATGGACTTCATGACATGATCAATCAAATAATATAATGACATGCTCAAAATAATACTAAACAACAAGATTAATTTAGAACTCTTAAATAATTTAATCCATGGTCTAGATTAAAATCAAATAGACACAATCAAACAGCTAAATTAAATGGACAAGGTCATTTATTATAACAGAGATGATGAAAATGATACTATAATTGTTAAACCTTGGATTCTCTAAAAGCGAAAAGTCAGCAGAAAAATCTTTGTTAATATTTTCCGATGATGACTGATGTTGTTTTCTTCTTTTGGATGCTAAAACTGTCACAATGGTTGCAGCGACCAAAGCTCCACCCAATAACACAATCCCACCAATACCAAAAGTACTGCCGGCTCCGGCACCGATATTTAGTGCCGTCCGCATGGTTTTGGTGTTCTTTTTCTTGTCACGTGTACGAGGTTGTTCCATACTGGTTTTGTGGGTGGAAAGTGAATCTTTTTGTGATTCTTGAAAGCGGTGTGTTTGTGTTTGTTCTACGGAGGTGGTTGTTGGATATGGTTGTGAAGAAAGGTGCTATTCATGAAAAAGAAAAAATGCTTATAGGAGATATGACAAAAAGATAACTTATTAGTTTGTAGGTATATAGGTATTTAATAAAAAAATGTGTTGGTGTTGTAGAAAAATGTACAATGTTGACTTTGATACGACGTGGATCAATAATAATGATCAAACAGTGACGAAAAGTTTTTGTTTAGTTCTTCACTGTACCTATAGGAAAAAGTAAATTTTTGTGCGGAGGAAATAAGAAAACAATCAAAAAGTAAATCGAAATTCTCAAGACGTAAATTCCTCTTATTAAATCAATATCAAAGTTCAAACATATGTAATGAAAATAAAGCCTAGCAAACATTATTGAAGGAGTCTAACTCGTTCCTTAGATAGGAAGGAATGATCTCTACGCAAAAATAATCATAAACTAGAAGGAAACAAAATTTAAAAGTTTAAAATAATTTCTGAAAAATAGAAAAAATGTCGATTTCAGCTGTAAAACGTCTCAAAAGGTTAAAAATTGTCAAGAGTCACGACGAAGCGAAGTGCCTTAACTGTTGACTCGATTTCGAGTGGACATGTAAGTTTCGTTCAATTTCACCACTAAAATCTACTTCTGCAAAATATGCACCACGTATATTTGTTGCATTGACTTTTCATTGATGACCACGTTAGACTACTTGTCGACTATATTTGCATCATAATACATGTATTATTGTAACTTATTTCAGTTTTTCACATGAAAATAAGCTATACATGATATTAGATTTTTAACCTACTGCAAAAAGTAAAATGATATCTTTAGGACTCACGTAGAAAATAACTTACGAAAATAGAAATTAATACATAGTATATGGTTACAATCCTTAGCAGTCAATAGTAGATTCTAGATTATTCTACGTTTGAAAATATAGGATTTTCACCTATGTGTAAGCATTTGTGGACCAAAGATATATTTAATTAGGCTGTAGAACAGGAATTATCTATTAAAATGACAAATGCATGATGATAGATCAATAGTTAGGTTGTGACGTTAGTCAACGAGGGATGGCCGGTTTTGTCGTCTACCCTTCTTTTCTCTTTTACACACAACTCACTGCTAGAATAACTGCCAGCACCAACAACCTAAAATTTTTTGTTGCTAAACAGTCAAATATCGTTGCTAATCATTGTTAGCAACGATAAGCAGTCGTTGGCAATTTGCTCGTTGCTATTGTCAAAATCGTTGCCAATTTACTCAAGTTGTTGCTTGTCTGCAACAAAACTCTAAATTGTTGCTAAGTTTCAGATTGGTGACATGACGTTGCTAATCAGAAAAAACTAGCTACGAAACATACAATGTTGCCATTAATAGCAACAATATCTTCGTTGTTAACATTCAGCAATGACTTGTTTAAAGAATAAGAATGACTTGAATTGTTGCAAATTATTTTTATACTAGATAGATTCACAATATAGATTTATTCCATATAAACCTGCTTAAAAGGTAAAATAAAAATTACAAAGAGTAAAATAAAACAATTTTATGCAATAAATGCATTCAAATACAATATAATTCATCTACAACTTGTTCTAAACCTCATCAAATACTAGTAGTTATTACTCACAAAAGAGCTATCAAAAGGTTTGTGATACATGAGTATTGCATCCATCGGACTGCTGCTCGAACACGTTGGCCTACTTATTTGGTTTTAGCATCTCGGTCGCTGCTAAAAAAACCAATAAATTTTCGTCGTACCCTACATATCATATAAATGGATCAGGTTTATCTAATTACAAGTAAATTCTTGATATGATCAACAAATATAACACTATCACACTGAGCCAATTATATATCATCTTAATATTGACAAACAATGCAATTTTGTTGATAAAATTCATATATGATAGAACCGACACATACCAAAGAAGTTTTCAGATGATACAAATAAAACAACGAGTTTTCTTTTTACATGATTATAATACCCTATATAAACATTCTAAGTACTATTGCCTAGTGCATCCTGATAATCTATTGACAATAAAAACAAGAGTGTAAAGTCACTACCAATGATGTTAAATCTAACACAGGAGGCTGTAGAAAATGAGCACCTCGATACTTAAAGCAAACACTTTGCAAGCAGTCCAATTCATTTGAAAGCAAAAGCTTTTGATCTCTTGCTAAGTTGGATCATATCTATACTGAATGAGCCTCGAAACAAGGATTATAATAAAGCTCACATATGTTCCATCCCAGAAACAAGCACATTCGCAAAATATGTATATTTGACAAAATGGTTTTCAAAGAAGTCTATGACATGTATATAACAATCAGAGGACTTAAGAGCACTTTTAAGCTCAGTCTGTTTTCCTAAATCTTCATAAGACATTATCATGTGAAAGACCTTCATCACCAACATTTGTTGATCCTGATCATAATAATAGACTGCCTCTGACAATGAGTAATGGTATGCCTCTGACCTTATTTACAAATGTCTCCCGGCAATAAATACAAGTGAACAGATCAAGAAAAACATTGACCAAATTGAAACATGAAACTCAATTACTTTCCGGAATAGTTGTACTAATACATATATTTGAGACCAATAAATTTCACAGATAATATAAGCAAATGCAATTTAAAACGTATCACTAATTACATTTAGATGGATTCAATATATGACATGCATTTTTTTTTATCAAATCAATATTTTATTATCAAATGTTTAGGGTATCACACACACTCAAAATATACATATACGCATATATAAAATTAAAATATAAAATATAAAATAAACTAGAAAAGAATATAAAAGGGTATGTGGTCCTCGTTTATAAAGTTTGTTATCACTACACCTTTACAATCTTTCAAATTTAAACCCAGAATATAAAAGGGTATGTGTCTACCTATCGGTCACTTTGATTTGATTACCATCTCCTTTTCAAATGGGCAGGTTTTAGACTTCTGGTATTTTTTTCGGTAATATGTGGGCATCCCCGATTCTTCTACATTCATATTCGGGTCACATGTAACGCGTGTCATGGTCACGAGCTCCACGTTTGCACTGTCATCGTAATCTTTTATACAATAAAAGGTCTCAAATTTGTAATGTTTGAATAAATATAATTTGAAAGATTATAAGAAAACGGTTAGAAACAATCAAAAGATAACTAGCTAGCCGCATACGTCTAAACAAATAAATAGAGTTACCCTTCTTAAATAACCTAAACGGAAAAAAGAAAGAACCATATACTAAGCTTATCTTATATTTTTATATTATTTTCTATAAGAATAATACAAGATGATAACATGGCACGAGTGAAAGAGATTTTGGATGACATATTCAACGAATACACTCTAATATATATGAGTCAATGACATCAATATCATATCATCTCATTACATAACAAAACAGCAAATTTAACGAATCAATAAACACAACATTAGTTAATGAAATGTACTCGGTCAAAAAAATACAAAACAACCAACAAATGATGTAACTGATACGGTTAGTAACCTTCCTTGGGCAAAGACTGATATCCCGGGTTGTATATAAACGGGCTTATCGACGACAAACAATATCCGTTGCTGTTGAGATGACGAGAAAATATAACACGAGAACCGCTAATTCCCCCGTTTGTATCCTCGGGATTCTTGCAGCTTGTCCATGGAGAACTTTCGAGGAAAGCCTTGCATTCTCTTATCTCCCACATATCGTCTTTCAGGAGCTTTGAAGATGATAATTTGGCTAAGTAGTAACCCTTTTCGTTTGCTGGACGGCTTGAGAAGGAAAATGGCGCCGATTCATATCCATTCTTGTGTACTGCCAAACAAGTCACTCTTGCGGTCGCTCCTATATCATCAGAAAAGATCATTGAATTAAACTTTTCTTTTTCAAAGACAAACATTCACGTAATAACTACGAATATATACATTTGTTGCAAGTTATTCTTGAACCCGTAATCTTATAATTGATATAAATTGTCACCTCGACTGCTAGTCCAGTCACCATCATTGAATAAAACATACATTTATTCAATGATGGCATTATGCATTTAGATCTCTCAAACAAAGTTACTATATTAATATGCAGAACATACATCATGACATATTCTATTGCTAACATATGCAAAAGATGATACAGATAGTATGTACCTTGAAGTGGGAGGAGTTTGCCGCGATAATTACAATAAATAACGCCTTGAACGGCTATGTTCTTCGGGTGCTCTGGCACACTGGGTAGCGACGGCGTTGGTTTCTTTTCATAGGCACCGTATTTCTTTTCAGGTACCACGGGTTTTGTTGGTACCTTAGGATAGTTCTTTCCGTATGCACCATGTTCCTTTGGTACCACGGGCTTTGTTGGTAACGTAACATTAGGTTTCTTATAAGTATCATATTCCTTCTTTGGTACCGATGGCTTTGTTGGCAACGTATAATTAGGCTTCTTGTAGGTACCATATTCCTCCTTTGGTACGGTGGGCTTTGTTGGCAACTTTGGATTAGGCTTCTTGTAGGAATCATATTTCTCTTTTGGTACCACGGGTTTCGTTGGTACTTTAGCATATGTTGGATGTCCTTCTGCTGGTGTAGCGGGCTTTTTTGGGAAATATCCCTCGAGTCTGTAACCACCATCTCCTGAAACAACTATTGCGATCATCGACAACAAAAGAACAATCAAACTAAACCTTGCAGTATTTCCTTCCATCTTTCTTGTTATGTATTTAAGCTTCAAGTGTTTTTTGTTGTGTTATACAATGTCCACCATTACATCCTATTTATACCTATCTTATTCAAAGTCAATCATTATTTAAATAATTATTTAAAATATATGTAACTTTGTGGCCATGTCTTGCCATTATTCCAAACATAGTGGATTACTTGTTAGCACGTTACTAACTTAATCAATTAAATCAAATAAATAATGTACTAATACGAAAAATCTTCAATGTGGGACCTAACAAGATATCATAAACCGGTACACGTAATCCAATTAACTGAACAGGCCCATTAAGCAGGTGTAATGGGCCGTGTTTATGTATGCAGTCCATAAACTTGTATATAACATTTACTGTTATATTTAGGCCCAAATGAAACCCTAAAAAGGGAAATAGAAGCGAAACGATATAAAATGCTGTAAACAGCGCACACAAACCCTAATTGGCGGTGAAGATGGTGTCGCTAAAGCTACAGAAGAGGCTTGCTGCCAGCGTTCTTAAGTGTGGTAGAGGAAAGGTTTGGTTAGATCCAAATGAAGGAAGTGAAATTTCAATGGCGAATTCACGTATGTTTCGATATACATATACCTATATATACGTATCTGTTTCGATTCATTTTTTGATTTTTACAGTCAGTTATGGTTATTATGAATCCAGGTTTTGATAAATCGTGTGTGTGGTAGATAATTTGTACTTTGATTGTTATATGACCTACATATGAACTCCAAAATTGAGATCATGTAAGAACTGTTTTCGTTGTATTAGACTCTACTAGTTCATTGCAATAACATGACAATCGCTATATATTTTGATTTTAAAGATGATTATCGTTAGCTTTATAAATCAATTAGTGGAGCTATTGCGCACGGGATTATTGAAATTTGGAAAATTCGATAAGCTTATTTTTACAAGCTCATGAGCTTAGTAACACCGCCTTATGAGCTTTTAAATAATTGATAAGAGGATTCTTCTAAGCTCAGACCCCGTTTAAGCCGAGTTTATCAGCGTATTTTTCAATAGTCTCGTATGCTGTGAAAATAAGCTTAGGTAAATGCGCTTAAATATCCAAAATGATATACTTATTGTATATGTCAAGTACATTATAGTTTAGATGGTCTTAATTGAAGAGTAATTCAACTTATCTGTGACTATAAATTGACAAAGCCTTATGATTTAGGTATCTATTAAATGCATTGAGTAGTGCAAACCAACATAATTAGAAGATTAGGTTACAAAAACGATATTTACTTATTGATGTTATTGTTTGCTTTCTCTGTTTGTGATAATTGGTAATGTTTAAATCACAGCATTGCTGATGTATTTTTGTAAAACTCATCTGCATGTTTCTAGTGTTTAGGAAGCTACAGGTGTTTCCTTGATTCATCAAATTCTTATTGTTTTATTGGTCGTTTTCTCCTGCTTGATGAACTCAGGCCAGAACATCCGTAAGCTGGTTAAGGATGGATTTATCATTAGGAAGCCTACCAAGATACACTCGCGATCCCGGGCTCGTCGAATGAATGAAGCAAAAAGAAAGGGGCGTCATTCTGGTTATGGTAATTATTTATCTCTTCTTTTGTGTCTTGTTGAGTTTTATGAAAACAGTTTCATTTGGATGCAAAATTGAATGTTGGTAATGTTTTGGTATAATCGGATTCTATAATGAACTTCAGGTAAACGTAAGGGTACCAGGGAGGCAAGGTTGCCAACTAAGATTTTGTGGATGAGGAGAATGAGGGTGTTGAGGCGGTTACTTAGGAAGTACCGAGAGGCCAAGAAGATTGACAAGCACATGTATCATGACATGTACATGAAGGTGAAGGGTAATGTCTTCAAGAATAAGCGTGTGCTAATGGAAAGCATTCACAAATCAAAGGCTGAAAAGGCTCGTGAGAAGACGTTATCTGACCAGTTTGAGGCCAAGAGAGCCAAGAACAAGGCCAGCAGGGAAAGGAAGTTGGCACGAAGAGAGGAACGTTTTGCTCAGGTATATTTAAGCAGTCAATAATCTGTATTTAATCAATGTGTATATTTTAAGCTGTTAACCTGACCTTATATTTGGATTGTATTTTTACTTTTATGAAGGGCCCACAAGAGAAAGCACCAGCAGCCGCACCCCCAGCTGTCCCAGCAGCTGCTCCAGCATCAAAGCCTGCTCAGTGAGTGTCTACTGTGACTTGAGTTTTAATTATTTGTCCATGAGGTTTGATTTATTGGTTTAACAACATATTTTTATATATTTTTTTCAGGGCACCAAAGAAATCCAAGAAGTGAGGTCTGTATGTTGGTGATAAAGAATATGTTGATGTTTTTGTTAGCCATGCAGTCTAGTTTTTTGACATGTTTGTTCACTGTCTTATGTTATAAAACAGTTATATTTAGTGATGTTGATACTCTTCTGCTTGTTCAATGTCGGTTATATTACTTGTACCTCTTGCAGTATTTTGTTTTCTTCGTTTGGGTAAGTTAAAGTTCTTGTGTTTTTTTTTTATAATCATTTCTTGTAGTTCACTCAATGCATCTAGATTTGCTGCAATATGCCTATTCTTATTTTCTAGATTGTAAATTAATGGTAATCATCATCCATTAATAAAACAAGTCCATCAGACATCTTGTAACCGAAGGCTAAATATGGTGATTTTTTTTTTTTTTTTTTGGGTGTTGAGAGATGGATAATTGGCTATTTCAAATGTTTGAATTGAAAAGGAGAATGGAAAAATAAGTAAAATGTGTGCTCAAGAAGTGATCTGGCGGTCAGTTGATAATGGGTGGCGACAACCAGGCAGTGAATGTGACAACTTAAGCTTTTGTCCATTGAATTTTAGGAAATCTGTTTTGGAAGTTCTCGTGGCCTGAAATGAGTTTGTGTTGTATCTGTTAACTTGGTCTTGGTACATGGTTCAACATTATTTTGAGTTACTATCCTACCAAAATGTCAAAACTTGACTACACGATTCACCAACACGTCCCTTTTAATTCAAGAACTAATTAAAATGCTACATGGACACAGTGAGTCCTACGTTTTCTCCTATTCCAAAATCCATCAGCAGTGAAAATTTTCATTCTGCTTAGGTCTATTTTCTTCGTTGCAACATAATCCTCATTTCTTCAAAAGGTCGGCGATTCAAAGATTTTGTTGGTAGGATGTGTGCTGACTAGCCATGCTCATTCATGTTACATTTATACCCAACAATCGCAATCTTGCTGGGTTTTCTTTTATAACTTATTATATAAATACACCCCAGTTGCCAATCTATCCAATCATCAGCCTAGTGACAGCTGTTATATCATATCAATGTGTTTGCAAAACAGAGCCAATATGGGAATTGGGCTGGCGTAGTTTTGATGCTAAAAGACACACACTGACACACATACACAGACAAACACTGCTAGAATCTCCTTTGGTAAAGCGGGGAGGAAGCAGTGGCTTTGTAATCCTGGCTTGATGGATGTCTGTGTGTGATAGCTCACCACTACTTTGATGCAGTCTTACTCTAGGAACCACTTGGGGCATAATTGGGTTATTTGGACCTCTGCGGTGTCCTACTCTCACAAGAAATGTGACCGTTGTACCCTTCCCCAACCCTTCACTCTCAATCCATATATGACCTCCCATCAGATTCACAAACCTGTCATAATTCTACGAAAATCAGAAATTGGAGCTTATGAGCAACTACATCCAACAAGAACAAAAGTTATTAATACCTTTTGCATATGGCAAGTTCGAGGCCTGCACCTTTGTTGCTTCTGATAGAAATTGGAGCTTATGAGCAACTACATCTAACAAGAAAAATGTACAAAAATATTATTCTATCAAATATGTGGTAGTGATATTTACAACATCATTTTTGACTAATTCAGCAAAACTGAGCATTGTTTATGTGTACAGCTTCTTAATGTACAATTTTGGCGTGTTTATCAAAAATGATGGTCTATTTATCAAATTTGAGGTAAGTTGATTGCTGACCTGTACAAGTAGGTATAACAAGCCTTCGGTCGACATGGGGCAGAATTCAGTGGTTCGCCATTCTCCTATAAACTCTTAACTTAAAACTGAGGCTTCAACTGAAACAAGACCTTCCTTTGTGAACTTAACTGCGTTACCGGCCACATTTAAGAGGGTCTGCATGAGTCGCTTTTCATCACCGATCCCATAAGCATGTAGGTTCAGAACCGGTTCATTGTCATATATATGTTTTTGACAGAAGCAATAGGATTTATCAATCTGATTACCTACTACAACACAGTAAATTATGTTCAGATACTAGAAAAATGAATAATGTGCGTGTTTTAGGGGTGACAATTCTTGACAAAGTGCACAGTAAATCCTGTTTAATATTTTCTGGTCAAGTTCAGGTAAACAGGTCGACCCGCAACCTGGAAGAATTTATATTTCTTATTGCTCTTTACATAATTAATTATATAACCCGCCATAAAAACCAATCTGTCAACTTAAAACCAAACCGCCAAATTTGACCGACTTGACTTAAAATCAGCCCACCAACCCGTTTGACCAGTTTACTTGAACGGATTATGCGGGTCGTGTCTGGGTTGATTACTTTCGACCCACCAATCTACTTATCAAAGCAGGTCGTGTTTGGGTGGCTATTTCGACCAGCCAACCTGACCCGACCCGAGTGGACACCCTTAGTTTCAAGCCATGAATTACCTCACTAAACAAACCATGGATGTCAAACACTTCATTTTCCAATTGCAGGCTACCATCTTCTAGCTTAGAAAGATCAAGAACATCGTTTATGAGTGCTGCAAGAAGGTTACTACTCTAAAGAATCGTCTCTATCATGGCCCTTTGCTCTGGCGTAAGTTCAGTTTCCAACAGAAGTGATGATAATGCCATAACTGCATGCATAGGTGTTCTCATCTCATGATTCATGACACCTGGAAAATCATTATGAGCATGGATAGCTATCTCTGCCTCTCGTTGGGCCATATACAAAGCAACTTTTGTGCGATCAGCTGGTCTCGTGCTCTGATAGATTCTTCTAGAATTGCAGCATGAGAAAGGGCCACGGCAACCTGACCAATACATCATTGCAAGCTTAAATATCTAGTCATAAAAAAACGAAACAATGCCATAACAGCTCTTTATTTCAAGAAAACTATTAGAGTCAGCCCACCAACCTGATCAGCAACAACTTCTACGAGTTTCAATTCATGGTCATGCCACTTTCTTACACCATTCACCGGAAGTATCAAAACCATGATCACATAACTTTTAGCAGAGTGACCAGGTCAATCATCAACTTCAGAATTTGAAAGATGCAACAAAGGTACACGAACATCAACAATTTTAGGTAGCATGTAGCTTCCCACAGGAGCTCTAATCCTCACCAATGAGCTCGTACCTTGAATTCTCACAGCTTGATTGCTATTAAACACTTGAGTAACCTCATTGAAATTCATAGGAACTGTGGACCCAAAAGGTATCAAATTGCGCAAAGAATGAGAAAGATGAAGAACCATATTTCTTCTAGATGGCATCCAAAGTGCACACTCTTCAAGATCCAATGTCAGGCCCAGTTCAATCAGGGTTGTATTCAATATGGTGTGTCGATCTAGCGTGCTTCGAATTTCATGTGTTAGCATTCTAACATGCCCTACAGTTTCTTCCATTTTAATGATCAAACCCTTTTCTTTGTCAAGATCTTCAGCCTGTTTCCTCAAGAACGATTCTCGTGTATTCACACTAAGCAAATCGTGTATAATGTGAAACAGCATTAAAGCTGTGACACATGACATGAAAGCTGTAGATAATATAGCTACGGTCATGACTAATGCAACGGTTCTCGAATGGGAAGAAAAAGACCATAGATTTATAAAGTGGGTTGCACCACAGAGAATGATGAAAGCACCAAACTGATTTTGGACAAAGTATATACGTTCTATAGGAATGGAGAAATACGCAACAGCTATAAACAATAATTTTCATCCCACAGCTTCCTTATCACATAACTAAGAATATTCCTTTTTCTTAACTCATAAACAGGTTTCCCAAATCTCTTATGACTCGATACCTCTGGCTTCAAAATGCTCGCATGTTGGGCCGCCACAAACTCCTTCATTTTTCTTATACACGGCAGCACAAGCCCATCAAGCAACGAGTAACAAACAAAATCCACTTTTGACTTTTCGTCTTTCATAGGTAAACTGTGCAGCGGTAGTTGCCATAAATGGTCACCAAAAGTAGTACTCACCCAGTTATAAACCTGGTCATTTTGAGGCTTGTAATATTGTTTAGGGTCTGCAAGTGGAGCGGAGAAACTGCAAAGAAATGCAGAGTATCTAGCAAGTCATTCTGGTTTCATTTGTGTAGCTCCATGTATATAAGGGCGTTTACATTCAACAAGTTCACTGAATACCACAAACTTGGGAGCTGTTCTGGAAACAACGACCATCAATGAAGAAACACGGTTTTGATAGCGCGCTGCATTCACTTTTCTATCTTCCTCTGATAATCCCGAAATTCCTCTAACACGTCTCACTACTCTATCAGCCTACCCAGCATATATGCTTGCCCCAAAAGCTCCTCTTTGTCTAACATTAACTGATGCTTGTTACAATAAACCATCCAATCTCGTTCTACATCCTCCTTATTTCCGTAAGTCCATAAAAGGTCCTGCTGTGTATCAGCCAGCGTTTGGTTAAACACTAAATGCAGAATTCTCATTACAGAATTCTCCATGATTCATTAATAGTTGACCCTTACAAGCAAAACAAACAAAATACATTTCAATGATTTAATAACAATCAATCAATACTACTAATTACTAATCAACGATGACAATCCAGAGAATAGATATTTCAAAAATGTGCAAAAATAGTGCTTACATATTTAGAAAGTTTCTTGATGAAATATGATTAATTGAGAAAGGATTAAAGGTTAACTACAACATCAACGAAATACACAGCAACTGATCAGATTTGTTCATAAATTGAAAGAATTATAATAGATCTAAGAAGCTTATTAACTTCCCAGAAAGTCTTAATGACTTCATATATTTTGCAATGAAATTAGAAAATCTGTTATCAGCCAATAAATCACTTTTGATAAAGAAGCAATGAACTTGAGGTTCAACACTACTTTCATATGACAAGATCAACATCTGAAAAACACAACATTATCTCAGAGTCAGAAGCATTTCTTGTTGTTCTAGAAGTAAAGATGCAATAACTTTAGAAGTATATTGGAACTATTTTAAATATAGAAGTTGGTTAACAAGCAACAGAAATTGTTATGGCATTTACATATATGATATGAAACAAGTAATTCACATATTAACAAAAAAAAATAATCAAAAAACATAATTGATGTATGTAAATACTCTCATCACTCTCACTCTCTCTATATAAAAGAAATATGGAATCAAATAAAAACAAATTCCAAAAAGCAAAAGCATATTTGTCACTTGACTACTTTCTGTTCCCTGGTTTCCTTTTAATTTCTGCAGAGGCTAACTGCCTCCCAGCTCGCTGTGGAGGGTGGCTCGCCATTTTCCTTGAAGGTGAAGCCCCTAAGTTTGGAATCATTGTCCTGCTGATATAACAAGTCATTAAAACTTGTAGACTTGCAGTTAATATAAGTGCATATTGCATAATACTAAGGTTATGTACTCGAATCGGATTTCTGTTTCGGGTGACCAACTTTCAAAATCTTGATTTATTTAATCTGACCCGTTCCAAAATAATAAGACTACTTCAAATAAAATCTTTGTAAAGTTTAGGCCTTTCTGTAACCGTAAATAAAGTTGTGTTGCCCAAATTAGAAATCAGACCAATACTTGTTACCGGTTTATGCAACTTTGATTTGAACTTTTACAGTAATATAATATAAAAGGTTACTAGTAATACCTTGTTGACTTTGCATTTAAGTTATTGAGTTTTGACATACTGCCATTTGTCAAACTTGAGAGTTTCGAGTGATTGAATTGCCAGAGTAGATCAGGTTCTGATGAGTCACTCGTAGCAGCATCAAGTTCATCAAGATCATCAGTAGTAGCAACATCAAACCCATTTGTAGCTGGGAACATGTTATAAGATTGTTCCGGTAGATATTTTTGGTAAAAGCCATCGGATATTCGGGAATGTTCTGCTTCCCAACCTCCTACGGTTCCACGTGATCCATCTTGTTTGTTTACCATCACTTTATCTACCCAATCACCTGACCCAATTTCTCTATCTTCACCATAAATTTCACCAGGGCTGCCTACAGGTGGCCAAGGAGGTGAATTTCCTAAAAGTTCGTCTAAATCAATGCTTTGTGACTTCTGTCTAGACCTGTACTTTTTACTGATCTGAAAACATAGACAAGGCTGTCATCTTTAAGACAATGAAAGAAAGATAACAATGGGGAAAAAACAGGCATGGGCGTATGCGAGTCCTAGGACCAGCCAAAAAAAGCCAATGATCCCGGTTGCCAAAGCACAGTCCTAGGCCCGTTTAAGCATAAAATAGCATTAGGCATGATTTCTTTTTCCATATCCATTCTTAACGACTCCATAGTTTATGGCCCAAATGTCTAAGGGACGGCGGGGACGCTAATGTGATGTTAATCAATTTCTCAATGTGTGTTAGAATTCTAAACCTTTTATTAAATTTTATGTTGTAATTTCAGGATCAGTTTTTAAATCACTTTTGTAAAAGAAAAGAAAAAGCCTTAAATAAGACTGCACCCAGGCCCCACTGGGACCGTTAGATTTGATACAGTCCCAAGTTTCAGGGGTTAGGACCTGGCTATTTTGCACATTTTTTAGACTGGGACTTTCGGCCTGAACCGTTCCGTTTAGGCCCATATCATATTCATCTTTAACAATGATACAGATAGCGATAGACAAACTTGGAGTTACCTCAATGTTACCAAGCTCTCCTGTCGGTTTCCTTCGACTCTTTGGCTCAGTCAACATATCTCCAGCCTGCAAGTTAGGAGGGATGGGAGATGATGCCATGTTTGATCTATGTTGCACGTTTTCATGATCCCCTTCTTTTCGTGCTAACGCTGCCTTCAAATTGGCAATCTGAGTGACCATATGTGGATTGAAATGTTAATAAATTCTCTGAAAACAAAAAATATTCAGCGATCAAGACAAATATAGGGAGTACGTAGGTACCTGTTCTTTGAGTTCTTTAACATCTGAACTATCTTTATTTACTCGTGCAGCACCAAGTTCAACAGTGGCAACCCGTTCTGCAAACTTAAGTGTACTAAGTGTTTCTCCAATAGAATCCAGTTCTGGACTTATATGCACAAACATAAGTGTCTTCGCTTGCCCACCTAAAATAGCATAACAATATTAAATCTTTAATTCAAAAAGGAAACAAAACTGAATATGCATTTCTTTACCAAGTGAATCTTGAAGTAATTGTGTTAGTTTGCTATTTCTGTAAGGGACATGTGCATTCTTTTGGGCAAGGGAAGAAATGACGTCTCCTAACGCTGATAGAGATTTATTAATATGTTGTGCCTCTTTTAACCTATCACCAGTCACTTCGGATTTATCCACGCGTTCACTCCCTGCAAGATCAACTAAATGCATACAACCATGCAGAATAGCTCCTGATGTCAGGTCTCTCCCTTGAACATGTACAGTCAAGCAACTGCAGTTATGAAAATCTAAAAGGTCATACTAAGACTATATATCAACAGGCTTATTACATTAAAAGGTAACAAATTTTGTAAATTTTTTTTTTGGTAACCAACTTTTTCCGGTGCAAAAAAACATAAGAGTTTGATTTTTTTTATTTTTTTTAATATAGATAGTATGAGCCTTACATGATGCTTAAAAGCCGGTTAATTAGAAAGATGACCTTAAATATAAACTTTTTAAACTTCCATGGTTTTTTATGAGGTCAAAAACTTTGGTTACCTGATTTTTACATTTATTTATCAAAGTTGGTTACTTTTTCATTCAATATGATTTATAGCTATTGGAAATGTCTAGCAAACACTATCTAACCTGTGAGAGCGACTACTACGGTCATTGAGAGCAGTTGCACCCACAGCCCTGTTCTTGTGCCCAAGATTCATCAGATCAATAACATCATATGTGGTCGAAACACGAACCAGACTAGCATCTGGAACATTGAATCCGTTCTGTGAATTGTTACGAATCTCTAATGTAATAACAGATTAAGGAATCCTAGTTATATCGTATCTTAAATAAGAAACTTGATAGTAAACACTTAAGCTCATTGCTTTATTTCTCAATTCTTAGCATAAGAAAAAGGATATCTTTTGCATAGACCTTCAGTAGTAAGGAGATCCCGCACTTGTTCATTGTATATCTCAATCATCTGAACAGAGACATCATATTGAAAAGTTCCTGTTCTCTGTTCTGCTAGAAGAAACAAATCGCTTAATGCCCTGTAATTAACTCCTTGACTACTTTCGGTAAGATCTTTCGGTCCACTCTGGATTAAGAAAAAGAATAGAATTCTATGTTAATTATTGGTTGATGTAGCAAATTGCATAAAACTGTACAATATTTCTAGGTTGATTTTTACTTCTAATAACAAACTTTCTTTTTACCTAGTGACGTATTTACAAAATTTTGGATTATGGTAATCCTGTAAGTTAACCATTTCCAAACACCAAATGGGTGCTACATCAGAAAAAGTCAACATTATCAAAGTTAGAGACATGTCGCACATTTTGACTAGGCAACAAGATCATGGGGTCAGAAGACACCAAATCAGCTGCTATGTGAAAAAGTCAACAAGGTCAAAGTTACTGACATGTAGCTACCACGTCATCATTTCGACCCGGTAACTGGGTCCGGGTCAAACTACCTTAACTCCGTCTAAAATACGTCACCTTCTATTGCAAATAACTTTTTAGAGAAATGTCAAAATATGTTACCATTGTATGTGTTTTTCCGGATCCAGTCTGTCCATATGCGAAGATACAAACATTGTAACCATCAAGAACAGAGCGAATAAGGGGTCTGGTATCTTCAAATACTTCCCCTACACATTAAAATTTGCATGCATAAGATACTAAGGTTCATGAAGATCTAACACATAATCACAAGTCACTATCACACCAACCCTGTGTGGCTGAGGGCCCGAAAACTTTGTTGAAATTAAATGATCGACGTCCTTTTCCATACTTCGGTGGGGTGTTAATGGCAATTGTTCCTTCCTCAATGTAGTCCACGGTGTTTGCACAGTTCGAGTGTCTTCCCAAAAAGGGTCTCACTCGACAATAAACTCTAATATTTCCTGTTATGAGAAAACAAGTTAACCATGATTTTGTTGTGAGAAAATTCATTTTTATAACTGGTGCATTGAACCATAACACAAACTTTCAAGAAACCTTTAAGATCTTGTACTTGATTATACAACTTTCTGTTTTCCTCGAGAACTCTATGGTATCCAGAAGCAGCATGAGCTAGACCAAGAACGTGCTGACCTAAAACTCAAGTAAAAAGATAAGGTTTCAGAGAAGACTAAATGAGAGAAAGATGAATACAAAATAAATATTAGTTTAAAAAATTACCGAGATTCTGAATTTCTTCATGGAATTTCATTTGCATAAACTGCATCCCAGCTTTCGTGGTTGACAAAGTTTCCCTCAATGACTGAAAAGCCGATGAATTAACTTAAGCTGCACAGTTTTATAAATAGAAGTCTCGTCACAATGGAGAATACCTTGATATCTTCCTGTTGTTCATCAAAAACCATTTGATGTCTTATTTGTTTTCTTCTGATTTCTTCATCGGAGACAGACTTATGAGACATTTTATCTTTCGTTATCATTGTAGAATGTTTGTCTTCCACCTTTAATGATATACAAACAAAAAAAAGGAAGTTGTTAAAGGATTTGTAACACTAATCCTAGTATGTGAACAATGCTACCACTGTTTACGTAGTTTAAAGAAACAAAATTAAGAGCAAAAAGATTACCTTAATGTCACTAGAAGTACGTTTCAAAAGCGTTCTGTTTCCACCAAAATTAGGAGAATCCTTGGGAGATGGTTTGTGCTATTGAACAAGAACAAGTAAATATGGTGGCCAAACCAAGTTGAAAGTTAATATAATTATATACGATTAAAAAGATTACCAGTTCAACTTGACTTGCAATACGATGTTCAAACTCTTCCATGACCTTACTTAGCAACGATTCTAGAAGCTGCACAACCAGAAATGGCCTCAGATGGTGTAATATCTCACAAGAAAAGAAAGATAAACGATAAATTTCTCAAATTAGTAAGTGTCGTACACAAGCTATTTAAGCACCTAAGTTGCACTTACCATGGGAACTTCATCAGGTTTTTTATCCAACAAAACTGCACGAACAAGCGAACTTAAGGATGAATTATGCTGCATAGAAGAATATTGTAAGCACCACGATAGATAACTTAAATATGACAGCAAGGAGTTTGCAAAACTGAATTGTACTATTCACTTATTACTGATATATGCAACGTACTAATTTCTTTAACCAACTAATGCAACATTACCAAAAGAATTAGTATGTAACCATTTACTGTAACATACTTACCATTGCATATTTTTGTAAGAAATGATAGGAATATTGCATTAAATCAGAAAATGATTACCTTGGATATATTGGTAAGAAATACATAGTACATTACATTTTCTTGCAGCATATTAATTTGTTATAGTAGTTATTAAAGCAGACTACCTACCATTTTGCTATTATCAACTTCTGGAGATTGAAAATTCATCCTTGAAAAGGAATTTGTGAACGGATCTGAGTTTTTGCGAACAAGTTGCTTGCTAGGCGTAATGGGTTTCAAATTTCCTCCAAATTTCCAAGCCCCATTTCCGCCTGTTTGTTTCCAATCACTGTAGGATTTAAGTGCCAACACACAATTCACAATTCTTGACGATTTTCCTCCCTAAAATTTTAGTTGGTATATTTTCCATTATCGTGAACATGAATTTCAATATTCGTATTGCAAATTAATAACAATAAACACTCACTTGTTCCAAATCAGATGCCTCAAAAGTAGGAAGTCCCATTTGTTCTACAGCTACTAAAAAGTTCCGAACATTCTCAAAGTACTGATATGCAGATAAAGCAGCTCCATCCGGTACAGCAGTAGAGTCACATGAACTTTCAACCACCTGATAAATTCATAACTTCGTAATCATGATCACAATCAAGTTTATTTTTTTAATTAATAATACTGAGTAATTAATCGTTGGATCGTTTTAAATGAGAATCTTTACCTTAGGCACAGCTCCCGGATTAACTTTATTGATCACATTACACAAGACTAATCCACTTCTTAAACCAAGCCTAAATTCATCCTCAGAAGGCTCAGCTGGCAGATCTTTTGCTCCAACGACTCCCACCATTTTTCGCAGCCAAGCTGCACCTTCATATCTTCTCATTGCTACACATATTTCCAAGATTCAAAATTGTATAAAAATCAGATCCAACATGATTTACTACAATTTAAAAAAATGTAAGCATGCAATGCTAACAAAGCAATTTCATATTAACAAATGCATATAAACATATAACACGTTTATACAGAAAACTACATAGAAAGCAATGAACTTTAAAGTTTTTAAGTACGTAGCAAAGTATATACCGGCTTCTTGGGCTCTACGAGAATCTAGATCAAGACCTTGAGAACGGTTAAGGACATCCTCCACAACAGAAGCCACTGAGAACGATAATACAGTCTCATCGGCCATGATCAAGCATAAATGTTGATATAAAAAATCAAAATTTAATAATGAAGGTAACAGAAAAGGAAGAGAGAAAAAATGGTGGGGTGAAAAGCTTGCTTGCTCCTTAATACAGAGCTATAACATTCGCCATCTTTGTTTCTGTTTGCTTGTTTTATAGTATAGTATACTTGTACTAGAAATATTTATTCACTTTCATAACTAGTTCAAAACCCATTAAGTTCGTTTTTTAAAAAGATATCCTTTCTCTTTCACTTTAATATTCTTGTACCACTTTTGTAATTAAACACCTCCCCTTGAGTCCAAATTTTAGACATTAGATATCAAATTTGATTTGACTAATTCTCTAATCCTTGTGAATGTATAATTTGTTTGTATATACATAAATATACAAGTGTTGATTTGACTAATTCTTTCTACCCATTTTGATGATGCACTTGTAATATGAGGTTTTATAGCTCTTAACGAAGTCTAATAGATTTTAATAAATTTTCCTATAAACTTAAAAAACAAAGAATACATAGTACGTATTCTACGTTTTCAAATATATAAAATAAATGCCAAATGTTGAATGAACTGTATAAAACTATCTTCTGAAAAGAGAAATGCTCTTGTTAAAGAGACTGACTTTATATTCGTTCGAACTTTAGTTTGATGAATTTTGTTGTTATTCCTAATGCTTGATAGGTGATAAACTATAGTTCATTTTCCACCTTATCAAGGTGTATTTTAGCTTTGGATTACATATGTTTTATCTTTTGGAGTAGATTTTGGTGGCAAACCGAAAGTGAAAGTAGAATGAGCATCAATTGGTAATTGTTGTTGTTTCATTCATTTCATATGTTTTATCTTTCCAGGTTGGGCGCTTGTGGAATCCTAGGACCACCTTCTATGTATACAGATCATTACATACTTTTTTCATAATAAATAACTTAAATATTTTATCATGTCCAGTTATCAAAATTCAATGGTGTTATGTTTCAAGAATTTAGAATATTAATATATGTGATAGCTAGAAGTATTGTAGAGCTATTTAAGATGATACTATACTAATTTTACAAATTGTGTCTAAATTTTGTGAGTGTTTTATACATATGATATATATATACTTGTTGATTGATTGAATTGGCAAAAAGTAAAGTTATTGGTGCCTAAAAATCTTAAGGTAACATGCAACATTACTTCTAATTTACTCTTCTCATCCTTATGCTTTCTAAAACAAATTATTTGATGCTTTTGTCTCCTTTGATCATAACACACTATTGCCCCCTAATGCCGTCCCATTTTTATGTTTTCCCAAAATTCCGAGCTCTTAACTAAAATTGTACAATAGATTAGATTAATGATCAAGAAATTGTAATATTTCTTACAATGTTTATATATTAGAAGTTACGTATATTCGTTGTTCTTCATTTGAATAAAATTATATCATTTTTTGTGACATTATATGTTGGAGTGAGTTTAGAGCTAGTATTATTCTTGGAACGTTATTTGGTTGCTAAATGGAAAAGTAACAAAACAACTAGTTAGCTAGACTTGTAAGTGAAAGAGGGCAAAATATCGTAATCAAGCAACTAATGGTTGTTATAAAACAACAACTTGTTGATTTTAATATTAATATTAGTATTAGCCAAACCTACCTCCACTTTGAGATATAGCTTATGGGTGTGGTGGTTACTACATGTCCAAAAGGATATATTTGTCCCATTAATATGTCTTGTTGCTTTGTATTGCTTACTAATGGCACCATAAACTCATTGCAACCAAAGTCTAATACATTAGATTATTCAATATTTGGTCAAGATGTTTATTATTTATTGCATGGTCAACAATGGAAATGAAAGATCTTAGTATTAACAAGATTTCAAAGCATATACAAAAGATTATGACATTATAGATATCATATACTTGTAGGACGGCAAAAAACCAATCTCCAATATTTTCTTAACTATTTATAATTATATTTTTTATCAATCTATATAAAGATCTTTGATATTTTAAAATAGAAGGATGACCATGATGGCATGATGCATTGTTCACTTTTTCAATACAAAACCAAAGAGTTATTCACAAAATATAATTGACTTTAAAAAGTCAAGACATGATTATATCTGTAAATCAGAAAAGCTATATGGATATCGACTTTTTTAAGGATAGAAAAAAGTAATATGTGGTTCTAATAAGATTAATAAGGGTTTATTAAAGTTGTAACCCTCGGAGTTACCATAATCATATCATTCCTTTTTGAGTTGGCCATTAAGGTTATACAATATGCATCCCATTTTGTTCACTTAGAAAACTAATACCAATTACCAATAATCAACTTAATTTATCAAAGGATATATGCATCAAATCATATTCTCCTACACATAACCTTTTAAGCCTTTTACATTATTCTATACATTCATTACCCCTCGATATCAAATTATGTGTTTATGCATTCTGTTCATGTCATTATTTGCACCCATGTCAACAAGGTGTTTGATTCTCTCGATGTAGTTTGTGTCACCGATTATCCATATGCAGAACATCCTTCTTTCTCTCTGTCACACATACACACACAGCAGCATTAAAGAATACAAGTAAATCCCTAAATTCATGTTACGGGTTTTTTTTTCTCCTTTCGTGTGATTTGAGTACAAGTATTGATTTTCACGGAGTCAATATGGTCATGAAATTAAGGAGTAAATGACAACAAGGCATTGGTTTTTGATAAATAAATAAATAAATAAAAAAATAGGCCAAAAAGCTGTGGAATTCTTTAGGTATATATATAATAAAAGTGGGAAAGAAGCAAATGATGGTGGTTGAGGCCTTGAGGGCCCAAGGCCAAGGGTTGGTAAACTGGCAATTGGCATAGATATCATGAAAGCAAGGCACACTTCTTTTTCTTTCTTTTTGATAGTGAGATTCTACACTTTGTGATTAAACTAAATGTGATGATGTCTGTCATATAATCACACATTCCCACCCATAATTATATCCAATCATTCTTCTTACTATTTTCTCTCTTTTTTGTTATAGATGATGAATTTTCATGTGCAAAGTAGCATCATGAACTTTAGTATATTGTTTTTATTTTACCAATTTGGAAACAATTTTGCAGCTTTAAGGGCCCCCTTTTTGAAGCTTAGTAATGTTACATGAGGATGTAAAGGCTAAAGGAGAAGTCAAGAGGAAATGGTCCATTCTAGTACCTCCTAAACCTTATAGAGGTGTTACTTGATCAAATGAATTTAGTACTATCTGTCTCCATGCTTTGTCATCTCATCAACACAAGCTATTGATAATTGATGCATTGGTCCCCATTCTCTAATTCAAGTACATTAACCCTTTATTGCCCTATTCCAAACACACACTCAATCTCAACATCTAAAGTTTTTGAATTGATTACTAATTTCTTATGTAGTGCACAAAAATACGTCGTTTGGTTTGCGATCATGGATCACTATGAGTACGAATTTGATAACATGGTGAAAGAGAAAAGAATCAGTTTCTAACACGCCTCCTTTAACAAGTATAAAAAGTTCTGGCCTCATTTAATAATCCATACCTCAAACCAAACAACTTATATCATTGATTCATTTCCATTTTCATCACTTCATTCCAAGACCCTCAACTCAAAAAATATAAAATAAAAAGAAGAAGAAGAGGAAGCTTGTATTATTGTACAGAACATCCCTGACTATAAAAAGTATTCTAGTTTTTACATTTGAAAAATACAACTATAATATCAATCTCACTTCTATTAAGATTGGGTTGTGTAAAATGTTCCTATGTAAAACACGATGAAGGAAGTATACATCTTCACAATGTGTGAGGATGAGGATCAGAAGGAAATGAAGTGACAAGAAATCGGTGAATCATTTCAAAGCTGGTAAATGTTATAACCGCAGCTGGAGTTGTCCTCAGAAGGTTGGTAGCACAACCACGGTAGAAACCAGGAAACCCCTCCTTCTCAAATACTCTCTTTATGCAATCCATCATTCCCGAGTATCTTTTTTCAGAATGGTGCCCTTGTTCTTGCAGTCTTGCCCGAACAACCTGCTCATAGTTTCTTAGACTAACTTATGTTTTCAAAACAATGATGATATATACTCCGTAATATTTACATCATACCTCGTGTGGATATGTCAAAGTAGAGGCAAATATTTTGGAAACTGAAGAGGCAACAGCAACATCACGAGCCCCCAATTTATCCGCTGTTGTACCATCTGTAGTTATTTATAAACAATATAATTATCATTGTTTATAATAATGGAAATGTGGAATACTAAGCATTGTTATATTTTTCTTGTACCTCTACTAGCCAAATAGCCTTTGATCTTCTCATAAGCTGGAAACTGGATTGCAACATGACTGATACCCACCAGTGCCGGTACTAGACCACTGTCCAAAAGATGAAATTCAAAGACACAAAATTTAACATAATATTCATGCAATCATGCTCATATCATATTATATCCATATACATGATACAAGTATTAACAACCTGTATAAGCCACGAATGCCCTCTTCAAGAGCAATTCTTTTCAGAGCTGATAGTGTGCCCTTATATGGTATTAGGCCTGCCCTCATGCCTTGAGTCTACAAAGGGGGAAACAAGTAACTAAGTATTTTCCTTTCAACATTATCAAATGACCAACTTCATAAGTAGAGAACGTACTTGTACCCTTGTCTTCACAACCCATAAAGGATTTGTTACTATGGTTGTTGCAGCTCCAGCCCCTGAAGCTGCTAGCATATTGGCACCAAAAGATAGACCATGATTTCCGTCTAGAGATGCAAAATAATAAACAACAGTTAAAACCATCATATTAATAACTCGATAAATCAATACATATATTATTCAAAGGACATAAAAAGCAATAGATCAATCAAAACTAACCAGAGCCGAGCAAATTTTTGAGCTGCTCATAGATAGTAAAATAAACCTGCAAAAGTTGCAACATTTAATTATTAAAGAGCCGAACTTCAAAATATCTCTTGAAGAAAAAATACACATAAAGTAGCTTCTCATAAGTAAAGTTTTGATAGAATTGGTAACTATCAAAGAAATAGATATTTATCTAAAACAACTCATCGCTGAATAACCAAATAAAAGAGTACTAAACACCTCAGTGTACATAGAACTTTGAGTCAATGTCCTTAGTGTAAAAGAAAGAGCAGAAGTCGAATTGGTAACTATGCAACCTCCTTTTGTGATTATCTATGTAATAGGTTCCAAAAGTACTTTATTTTAGAGTATTTATACAAGCTTATTCTGTACCAGATTATATGAACCTCCCACCCCCATTTACTGTCAGAGAGGGATCGTAAGCAATTCAGCCGTTTCTAGCATCCTCATACGTGGAGGTCAAGCAAATACAATTTGGAGATATTGAAGGATTTTGATGTTGATATCCATGTGTGTATATAATAAACTTCTATAGAGAAACCAGTTGTTAATTATATAGATTCAATGGCACGTTATGGTTCAACTAGAAATGATAATATATGATTATAACATTATAATGAAAAGGTCCATATGAAAAACCATGACTAGATTAGCTTAAACTAGAATTGCTGTCAAAAAGGACTTCTACAATAGTCACGTTTTGTATAGTCCTTCAACAGAGGGAGTACAAAATGTTAATCATTTTGCTAAAGAGAAGGTGTTCATTTGACTACCTACCTCTTCTATCCCGTTTTTATCATTGTACTATAGGATGATTTTCAAACAACCTAACTCCTACAAATTCATAGATGCTGAACATAGAGAAACCTTGAAGTCATGTTAATAAATGTAAGTTTAGAGTTCAACATATCTCCTCTATCCTACCCTCTACTCTGGTAAGGATTAACTTCAGAGCTCAAATAACTTTGTTTCTATAACTATCACAAAATTATTTAATGACTAACTTTCCTCTTATCGTTTATTTTGCCTGTTTCTCAAGTATGAGAGATATAATGGGATGATTCAATTTGATCATGTCGATGACTACTTTGTACTAGGTTCGTCTTAATCTTTAATCCAGCGAACAAAAGTCGCTAGATAAGTATGAAGAATCACCAGCATTTTCCATGATCACAGAAAAATAAAATTTTAATTCAGAAGAACACTTCAACCTTTTACAAACTACATATGATCGGAGATGAAATATTAACCATGGGGACACAACTAATAGCCACAAAAAGCAAGGTTAAAAAACGTTATTCAACAATATCTACGAATTAGAAAGAACTAAATAACAAAATGAGACAATTCTTTCTTAAACCATATTATATAACCTTACCCTAGACCCTAGCACAGCAAAGCATATAACCTTACCCTGGACCCTTATTTAAGCAAGTAAGCTTTGTGGTAAAGAAATATGGCAGTGCGATAAAAATTAAAAATTGAATCAACTTATCAAGTCCTCAAACAACTACTACTCTTGTTTACTACAAATCACTTGTTGCATCCTAAGTGATAACCAAATGGAAGAACGAGTCCTTACTAAATTCACATTAACAAGATTACTTTGTACAATAAAAACACACAACTCACCGCCCAATTTGGAAGCAATGCAAGAATGGTGGGAGAAAGCCCACGGTACATACCACGAACCCCTTCCTTTTGAAATATCTGTTCTAAGCTGCCTACTATAAGACTACCTGATCCAACACAAATACTAATACAATCAGAAGCTTAACTACAATCAATGCATGCATCGCAAATATAAAAGAAAACATCTTTATAATACTGAAATCACAATACCTCTAATGGTTCCACCGTTGAGCTGCGGTAGACCGTGCACCTGAAACCTAGTTTTTATCACATCTAATGGACATACAAATGTAGCTGAAATAACTCCTGCATATTTTATAGATATATATATAAATACACATATACATATATATAGGACTATATAACAATTCACCACGAAACCCTAGGTTTTGATGTATAAGTATATGAACTAAATTTTTTTTGAACAATTCAATAATATATAATATATTAAAAGTAATAGAAAATAAACCTGCAGAAGCACCAGCAGCTACATTACATAAAATTGGGAATGAAGTAGGGGCGGCGTATGCATCGGATGCCATTATTATTCAAATAAAAATAATAATAATTATTATTATTAATGATGATTATATGAATTGATGATTGGTTGATGAAGGAATCCTCTGTGGAGAGGTTGATAGTACGTAAGGATGGTCGCATGGCCAGTAAGTGGAAATCAATTTTAACTACTAGAATTAGGGTTTAGTGAATAATAATAAGAAGATGAACGAAATGAAGTGAGATTTGATGATGTTTTCTTGGTGCGATGGAATCAAGAGAGGATAAGGAAAACGCCATGAAAGCTGATACTTTTTTAATGGATGCCAATGGACAAGGTGAAGATTTGTTGGGCCAAGTGGATCAAAAAATGAATGAATTGGGCCCACATTAAACTCCATCTCTTTATTACAAGACGATAAGCATAACAATAGAAACATAGAGAGTATGTTTGGTGAATTCGCTGTAGGCTGTAGCTGTAGCTGTAGATTGTAGCTGTAGGCTGTAGTTGTAGCTTTAGGTTTGGAGCTTTTCGCGAAAAGCTACTTCTAGTAGCTTTGAAAATTTGAGTTTTTTGTTGGATTCTAAAGGTAGAGCTTGTATATGACAAACAAAGCTTTTATTTTCATAGGAGTTTTTTGTTCAAAAACTAAAAGCTAAAGCTCCGAAAAGCTCATAAAAGCTCCACGCCAAACAGACCCATAATAACTATAAATAATATAATAATAATTTGTTGTAACATAATAACAATTAAGACTCTATTAGCAATATAACTTAATAATTTTTAAGTGAAGGTGAAAGGTGAATGAGACTTTGAAATATGATAATGTATAAGTTATGAAAGTTTATACAAATGGTGCACATACATCTTTACATGGATTTTGTATTTATACTACTATAAAATACTATTGGTTTCACAATCTTAAGTAATTAGGAGATAAGTAGTTTGTGTGTGGAGTATACATAGAGTAGAAAATGTGTACATCCAAAATATCTTGAATTAATAATTCATAACACTCCCCCTTGGATGACCTTTTTTCAATGTAAAATCAACTTTGAATTACTACCTCGTTAGAAACCTTGCTAAAGAAAATCCAGTGGGAAAAAAACTTTAGTTAAAGGAAAAAGGGTGCAGTGTATAGTTGACTCCCCCTCTTGTTGACAACCATAATGCATTACATGTTTTGAACATGTCGCATTCCAATCCTATGAACGTGTTTTCTGAAAATTGCAGTAGGAAGTGCTTTCATGAAAAATTTGCTGAGTTATTGCTAGATTGAAAATATAGCATCTGAATTTGATTATTTTTTATAAGGTCTTGAGTGTACGAAAAATATCTAAGAGGTATATGTTTAGTTATGTCACTTTTGATATACCATTCTTTCATTTGTGCAATACAAGCTACATTGTTCTCGTAAATCACAGTCGACATATTTTCTTTCTGTAGTTCGCATGAAGTCAAAATGAGTTGCATCATTAACCTTAACCATACAAACTATCTACTAGCTTCATGCAATGCAATAACGTCAGCATGATTTGAAGATGTAAGAACAAGCGTCTGCTTTTGAGAACGCCAGGAAATTGCAGTGCCTCCATTCATGAATACGTATCCAGTTTGAGATCTAGCTTTGTGAGGATCAAACAAATAACCTGCATCTGCATAACCAACCAATCCTTTCTTTGATTCGTTAGAATAAAATAGACCTAAATCAGTACCTCCACGTAGGTATCGAAATATGTGTTTGATCCCATTCTAGTGTCTTTTTGTTGGCGTTGAACTAAACATTTCTAGTAAGTTGATTGCAAAAGAAATATTAGGTCTAGTACAATTTGTTAGAAAACTGTCGGCTAACTTTTACAACGATTTCATAACCGTTGTAAATTACTATTTTTAAAAGATAAAACGGTGAAACATTAAACTTGTAAAAATATTATGTTCATATTTATAAAGATTTTGAAACATAATGAAATGTATTGCTTACCTTGACTAGTTATATTAGATAAGATGTATTGCTTTGATCGTCCTAAACTAAACAACTTTTGTGCTGATAGCGTGTTGTAATATAACGACAATTAAAACTCTATTAGCAATATAACTTAAGAATTTTTAAGTGAAGATGAAAAGTGAATGAGACTTATAGAGATGATAATGTATAACTTATGAAAATGTATACAAATGGTGTACATACATCTTTACATGGAGGTTGTATTTATACAACCATAACATACTATTAGTTTCACAACCTTAGGTAATTAGGAGACAAGTAGGTTGTTTGTGGAGCATACATAGAGTAGAAAATGTGTATATCTAAAATATCTTGAATCAATAATTCATAACACAATTCACATATTATAATGTAATAACTTTATTTTATTAGATACACGTTATTACATTACCATATAATTCCATAGATCTAAACGTAGACCTAACAAGAAGAAAACACATGACAAGTTCAATGTATAAAGAAAGAGGAAGAAAATATTCAAAAATAAGTGAACTAAATATTGTGTTTTAGATCTAGATAAGTAGATCTATATATCATCTTTTTTTATATAACTTTGATAGTATATTACCTTACACATAGGGATGAGCTCGGTACCATTACCGTACCGAACCGTACCAATATCAAAAATACCGAAACCGAAAAAAGTCAAATCTATTAACCGAATACCGTACCGAAATGGGATGGCGGTATCGGTTTTTTCGGTATGGTACCGAATGGAACCAAATTTCAACACAAAAGATCATGCATTTCTTTGTTTGTTATGACATGTTATCACTATTAAGCTTGTTTTGTTAAGATTTTTTAAAGTTTTGTATCCACCTATTTGGGTATATTTTAGACGGGGTGAGTTTGAAATAGGGTACTGATAGAAAAAGCCATATTTTATATAGATGATGATAAATGATTGAGTATAAAAATTAAATTAAGAAGCATATATACATTGATTAAGCAGCAGCGAAGCTAACTTCTATTTCGGTATCCACATTGATTAGGCCAACTTCCCAAAAAGAGATTCCTTTAATATATTGTAACATATGGATATGAAACTTGTACATACATAGATACATGTTGGTATATGAAACTTGTACATACATATATTTCGGTATCCACATTCAGTTTCTTTATACCGAACCGAAACCGACCCGAATAGTACCGAAACCAAACACATCCCAAATCAAGAACCGAAACCGATACCAAATCTCCATCGGTACCGGTTTGGTTTCGGTTTTCCGAGAAATTTGCTCATGCCTACTTACATATATATACTAGAAGTATACATCTTTTAGAATTAGCGGGCTTTTGCATGTTTAAATCATATTTTAAAGAGAAATTATATGAACATAGATAGATCATATTTTAAAGAAAATTATATGAAAATGTATGAACTTAGAAGACCAATTGTCGACCTGTTATAGGCTTGTTGTGGAGCTCATGACGCTGTTTTACGTCTTAAACCTCTTTCATCGATTAGTCGTGTCTAGTTTTGTGGTGATGGTGATGCTCATGGCGCTTTTTGGTCTTTAAACCATTTATAAATAAGTGCCTTAAAATTTAGTATTAGAGTACGGATGTTTACGAGATCAATCCGTCATAAGGTAGTTTTGCTAATGTGATAGTAAATCATGTATAACGACTAGTCACCACTCGAGTGCGTTTTATACAACTTGTGAAACTGTTACCTTATGACTATTAATTAGATACATGTTTCCGATAGCGACCATAGAGACTTTATTTATGTATTTTCAGTTTTTTTGATATAACAACCCATGCATTAAACTTATTCTTTTGATATGATTAATTAATAATTTCTATTTAATATCATTTTCATATAGTTAACTTACATCACTTGTTTAACATTTGAAGTAACTAAAACAATTACAACAAAATGCAAGTTTTGAAGGTTTGTTTTATTAAAAGAATGAAAAAATAGAAGAGAAAGTATAATCACACGGAATATCATCTAAAAACATTGTCATGTGAACATCACACATAAAATCACATTGAACCTATTTGCACTCATTGTGATCATACTAAAAATTGAGATCCACAATAAAGACTTACTTGAAAGCTTCATAAAACCGTAAAAGAAAAATTGTTGAAGCATAATAAATTTCGTAATAGTGTTCAAACTACACTGAAAATCACACTTAGAGAGAACGGAATGAGTTTATGTGGCTCAAGTTGATCAAGTACCACATCAAGGTGATCATCCCGATCTCAGGATAGTCATTAGGGTGTTTAGGATAAGGTGATGGCTATCATATTGAGTGATAACAATTTTTTTAATATATCCCTAATATCTTATTTCTAATCTCTAATCTTTAATACATATAAAGCATTTTAGTATTTGTCTTAAAATTGATTTCATTCATAATAAATGACTATTTTATCCTTATATAATTACTGTTAATATTTTTATTTTCTCATAACATTTATTTAATAAAGGAAATTAAGTTGACTTCTATAGAATGGTCAAATAAATAAGGAAGTCACCGGATGATTGGTTATAGAAAGTAATGGACGCATGATCAAATAAATATATAAAGCATTTGACAAATAACAATATTTTAAAAGCATTTGTTTGACGTTTTTAATCGACAACAATTTAATAAAGTGTGTTATCTTATCACTGACCAATAGATAATGATAAAAATTATGAGCAATATAAGTAATTAAATTTATAGATCGATAACAAATTACGTGTCCGCTATTATGCGTCGGAACTTTACTAATATAGAATTAAGTTCAAATGAGAATAAGATTTGTTGTGAGAATGGAGGAATTAATCTCAACAATTCATTTCATCAAGATAATAATACTCCAACATTTTTAAATATTGAATATCTCACAAACGGCTAGTCAAAAAAATATAAAAATTGCACCATAAAAATCAACATTTTTTTCTCTTCGATTAGACATCTCACAAGGTATATTTTCGACAAAAAAAAAATTCATTTTTTGGTGGGTTTCGAAAACTGGTAACACCTGTGTTAGTTTCCGTAACACGTGTGTAAGTTTCGGTAATATATGTGTTAGTGGCTGGTAACACATGTGTTACCAGCCACTAACACATGTGCTACCGGTTTTCAACCCAAAAAAAAAAAAAAAATTCGTCGAAAGTATATCATGAGGGATGTCTGATCGTAGAGAAAAAAACGTTGATTTATATGGTGCAATTTTTATAATTTTGATTAGCCGTTTGTAAGATATTTAACTTGGGTGAAAATTGGGTTTTGGCAAATGGATGGCTAGGATTCATTCTTTCATTCTCACTAAAAATTTCATTCTCATTTGAACTCAACGCTATTAATATAATAATTTGTAGAGATAAGAAACTAGCGTCCAAACCCGTGTATACACACGGATCACTTAAGCTAATAAAATAAACATGAAATAAATAGAATTATAAATGACACAGTTAGATTATTTTGTCCATGCAATTGTCTCTATTCTCAAATCAACATTTATTGAGTAGGGATTTTGGTAATCATCTTAAAACATCGATTAATTAATATTTTAAGATAATAAATGTAATCGCATTGAAATTTATAGTTTTAATTAAGAATTCTCCTTTTAGATGATAGAATAATAAATTATATTTATCCTTATTACTATTTTAAATATTTAAGATTATATGTTCGTTGAAACGTTGGAGATTTTTTGACACTTCAAATCTTATCCTAAACCTATAACTTGTAAATTGAAAAGGATGAATTAATTTACCTATGTGATTCGAGATGTACATGGAAGTATTTTGAAGTAATTATATTTATCTAAATGTATTTAAAATAATAAATTAGTATAATAAAAGTATATTATATTATTTAACTGAGATGCATTTTATCTCAATCAATAAGTATTATATAATGCGTATATAGTTTCTCTAATGATACTTTAATGTAATATGTAATATTATGATAATAGTAGAACAAATAAGTAATATTAATAAAACCTAATATTTCACAATTAGATACGGGTAGTACAACTTTATTATACGATTCATACTATTAAAGTATTAGTTAATAATTCTTTTTACAGGATTTAAAATTTTAAATTAATTAAAATAAGGAATCTGATTGCTCAATTTAAATCTTTTGAAAATTGATGATGTCATTTTTTCCTTAATGCTAATCAATTTGAAAAAATCAAACAATCTTATTGATTAATTGAATATTTGACAAAATAAGATTTTTGTTGACGTATATCTTAATTTAAAAGTTAATTTAAATAAAAGAAAAGTTACGTGAATTTCTATGTGCATAAAAAAATAGATGTAAACACGCCAGAAATTTATAAACAAAAACGCAACACAAAGAGATAATATAAATATAAATAAAAATATATCAGTTGATGATTTGAATAAAGTTAAGTAAAAGTTAGAGAGAACAATACATAATTAGATAGATATATAAATATAATAAATATAATTATAATAAAATGTAGGTTACTCTTTTTATTGAAATTGAGTTGAAATTGTATTTTTAAATTGAATATGCATGGTGTCATAAACATTTTTGATAACGATATGATTTTTCAGTTAAGAGCTATATAATTTAAAAAGTTTGAGACTCTAATTTTGAATTGAGCGAAATTAAAGGACTTATTGACAAAAAATTTTAAATTAAATAATGATGTCATCAAATCCCTAATTTTACTCAATTTAACAAAATTAAATATTTGATGATGTCATAATCCGTTTCTTATATTATATTTAAGATAATTAAATATTAACTCAATTTTTAATGGGTCAAATACGAATAAAAGTATATTTTAATATGATTTTAATGTGAAATAATAATAATATAATTTTAATGTATTAGTTTTATTTGAAGTGGTCGATGGTCAATCCTTTTACTTTTACTTTTGAACTACAATATTTAACAGAGTATAATAAATTACGTTGGTGATTGGTTTGATCAATAATCACGGTAAAAATAGCCTTCGATACTCCTTTGGCTTACATGTGTCCTCGTTGGACGCGAAATGAGAGACCAAAATATACCAGATAAAAGCATTTAAAATAAAAGGCTGTAACGTCAAACTACTCTCCATGTTCTACTTTTTTCCTTTTACTTCCTAAAATTATGGAAAAACATCAATATTAAATTTGAGCAATGCTAGATGTACCCCTTTTTCATTTTTGGACTTCATTTTTGAATATCGAGACTCTTTTACGTTGTGTCTCAGGAACCTCTTTAATACAATTTGAATTGCTAGCTCCCGTTTATAATATCCGATTAGATCCGTCAAAAATAGCTGACGACTACAAGTGAAACGGCTAACTGCAGTCCCTGATCTACAAAACCTTTACAAAAAAGAGTTCATAAGAAAATATAAACCAATAATATAAACAGATTAGATCAAAAATGAAAATTATATTTTAATTGTAATTGATCAATTTCATATTTCACCTTATTTTATGCAATTTTTTTTTTAAATATAAGATTTTGACATTTCTCACTAAACTTTTACTCTTTTACCCGGCTTTTGTTTTTCTAATCGAAAAAAAATTCAAAAATGCAGTTGAAAAAGTTTATTAACTAAAAACATAATTTTAGATCCATAACTTTATTTAAGGCTTGCAATTTTTATCTTTATATATAATTAAAAGAGGGTACGATAGAAGAATCTAAACCCGTCATTGTTTTTTATCATTTGTGATTTAACAATCTTAATTTCTTTCGCATAATTACACTTTTGGTCTCTTTAATATTTGATGTATTTATTTAAATTCAAAAAATTAGATCAAATAATTCATTCATTTATAAAAATTAAAGAGTCTAATCGGTTACGATATTTTATTCATTCTATTAAAATTAAATTCGTCATGCGTTATAGCGGGTCTATAAACTATATATAAAAATCGATCATAATATTTTATTTATTTATTAATATAAATTAATTTCGTCCCGCATTATCGCGAAATGATGAACTAATTTTCTATTAAAAGAGAAAAATGTGAGGTATCTTTTTCTTTCCTCTTCTTATCTAGACATTTGAATTTAAGTAACTACCTGATACTGACATTATGTTAAACTATACACGTACTCTTAGTTTACATGGTAATATGGTATATTGGTATGTTAGGCACACATTATGAATTGTTTATTGTGTTACCTATAATTAGTGATAAGATGTAATACAATATCTATGAAGTGTATTAATTCAAACCATAACTGTATGAAAAAGAAGTCGGACCCTTGTCTTGTTGACAAATGCATGATCGTGAAATCAAGACTATGAATTTAGTGATTGGGACATTGCAAATTTATTACGGATAAGAACGGATATATTATGTGTTACAACACTTTAAAAAAAAAATGTTGAATATGAAGTATAATAATTATAATTAATACACAGTCCTTTTTTCTTAACTTTGCTTTCAATACCTTGACTTTAAGCACTACAACTCTATTGATAGACTTCTACATCTCAAAAGGCAAATGCTGAAATTCAAAATATAACATTTATTGAATTAAAAACAAAAACTATGACAACAGTTGATATGATATTATAGTATTAACATTCACATACATTCTTAACACTTAGACCAGGCCATGCTTCATTTCAATTTCATGGCTTACGAAATTCCATTTTCATGCTGATTTTGGAAGCTCGGTCACCAAATAGGATGTAGATTGCGGCAGCTGTCCTTACATTATATCCTCGATCATATAATCCATGTACGTGTGTAGGTTCCACCCAGAATGTCTCCATCAAACACCAATAATTATGGTGGTAACGAGCCCAACTCGATCCATATGTCAATGTGTTCCCATTTATCAACATATATCACCATCACACTTGTTATGAGATATTGAAATACCATGTGTTTTAATCCATAAACATGTCCGGATAATCTTTTTCTGATGGTTATTTCGCCTAAATTCAAGTCGTCTTTTGAGAGATCAAAGTCCAAGTAAACATTATAACAAAAATATTCTTTTTCTTCTATCTGAGTACGTATCATAAGTATACCATTCATTTTCTTTATAAGATAAGTTACATTGGATACAAATCGGTATATACTTGGCATCCTTTTAACTATATTTGTGCACATGACATAAGCAAAAAGATAATTTTGGAGCCCATATCGCGATGGGCTTTTAATAACTCATGATCCTTGTACCCATGTTTCTCTAAAGGCACCAATATTTTTTATATAAAATAATAATAATAATAAACACTAACAAGATGATACACATTATAACTAAAATAGCGACCATGAGAAAACAACAACGACTCAACCATGAAGCTTAATTCTAATCAAAATGAACCTAACAATTACGACCCAAAAGCTACATCAACAAAATAGATGATGCTTACAGCGATGTTCGCTTATCAGGACACCCCATATCACGTACAATTCACATACATTTTGTTCCTACAATTTCACACTCTTATTGTAAGAAGAAAAGATGACTAAAGTGCTTAAAGATTGGTAACTTTGTCACAAGGAAAAATACTAATTGTATGCAAATCAAGAAGTTTCTCTCTTTTATTATTTATTTTTTATAGCATGGTCAACGTCAAACCTACTCAACCATATATGTAAGATTTTGTTCGGCACCTTATTTCTTGATGAAAGTAAAGGTATATTTGACAAATGAGAATCTACGCTACACTCTAAAAATTGATGTAATAACTTTTATTTCATCAAAAGCATTTAATTTAATTTTAAATAATCATTACAAAGACCATAACACATTCACATTATTCATTATGTCTGTCGTGACAAAGAGATATAGATATTTTCTTGACTAATTAGTGAAATTTGCTTTTTTATTATATTATACGACAAATTAATGTTCTAATTTTCTTATATTATACTACCAAAAAACGTACCATTTGTGTTTATTTTAGTAGGAAAACGTTACAATGTTTGTGTTTTGAAATATGACCAGTTCATGAAACGGACATTTTGGGAGTAGGTAATATGATACCCTTGCCCTTAACACAAAGACATAAGGTTGGTGAGAGATCCATAGCACAAAAGGTCAAATTATTATTTCAAAACACATTAAACAAATATTGGAATTTTATCATCATTCTCCAACCCACCATCCTCTCACCATCCATACCATCCTATTAATTAGCTAGTATTCCAAAACATACCATTTTCATTGTAATCAAAATGGGACACTTAGGGAGCAAAGTGTCTAAAGGGGTGAAACGATACTGGCAGCGAAGAGGCTACAAGCATCTCGCTGCCGATACGGATGAGCCCAGATCAAAGACAAAACGATGCTCATGGAGAATAAGGATACCTTCCAAGTTGAAAATAAAGCTTAGGTTTAAACTTAAGTTTAACCCTAAGAAGTTGCTTACTAGATTTCAACGCACATATGTGAGTATGATGATGAAGGTGGCAAATTCGCCTGCCGTAAGTGGAGGAGGATTAGTTGGTTACGGAGGTGATGGTGTTAGTCAATTTGGGATGAGACGCATGAAGGAATACGATGAGAAATTGGTAATCCAGATGTATAATTCGTTGGTGATGAGGCAGGCACAACTAACAGCACTCAAAGTCGAGCAGGCTCCCCAAATAACTTGTTCCGGGTAGCTTTTAATTTTTGTATTATCATGTAAACTAGTTGTGATCAGGTCCGTCCCTTTGAAATTTAAGGGCTATGTACCATACCGAAAATAGATCTTATATTACGAAAATACTTACTATATGTAAGTTTAGTTTGATTATGTCATTAGATGTCATATATACACTCGATAGTTGATTGTATATTTCTTAGCCAACTTAGCTTGTAAATTTCCGTTGATATAATAAGCTTTAAGTTTTTATACCTCTTAATTACTTAACTATTTAAAGTTAAAAATACAAATTGCCATGAAATCATAGGTTACGTAGTATTATTATTATTTTTTCTCCTTTTAGAAATATTATTATTATTATAATCGGAATGTATATTTATACTTAAACACTATATAATGTTCTAAATAAAATAATATTTGTTGTAAACAAAAATGTTGTGAAACAATATTTCTTTATCAAACATCAGGCTTTCTGTAAATTATATGGATGACTGTTAACAAATGAAATGTACAGAGCTCCGTAAATAGCAAGTTAAACATATCAAGATTAAGATTAAACACCTAATAAAAAGTTGAAGGGGGTGATCGATAACTCTTTAATATTTATAAGGCGTTAGACTGAAACTTTGTACAAAAATTGACACATGAGATCGTCTTCTTTCCACACATCCACTGTAACACTCTTTTCTTCATTAAAACTCAAAATTTAACTTTGTTCTTAACTACATCCTCAATAAATTGTTATTTATTTACGTTAAATGTATATCATCATCAGAAAACATTGTTTGTTTGATTTTAAATCATTCGAAAATCAGTACAACTCACGGTTATGCACTAGAACTCGGGGCCTCTCGAAAATTATGAATTATGTACCATTGAGCACCTTGCACATACTCAAATCCGAACTTGATTGTGATAGATTTGTATAATATTGGATGTTGAACATGAATTATTAAGTTGTTGATCATCATATCAATGAAGCGGTAGGCATACCATGAAATCCACATGAATGACCATTCTATTATACGAGAAAGTGGAAATTTAATGCTTATTCAACTATGGATTGGATAGAAATGAAATCATAGATCTTGACTCAAATGAACATCAATATATGGAGAATCTATATATCTATACCATGTTAAATGATCCTTTAAGCATATATATAAATATAAATATAAATATAACTATATAGTTAACTAAAGGAAGCTGATTCGATCTTTGTATAGCAAAAATCTATTTGCACAAATGTTCTCAAGGTGTCCATTTATGTAATTCTCTGCTTGCTCTTATCAAAATGACCCTTACCAGTACAGATCAGTCTCATGACTAACATATGCAAAGTAAATCATGTAATACTATACGTAATTAAAGTGACATAGATAAGTACTAAACCATAACATTCGCTTTTATTTTACATGTCCTCCGACATTACATAACTACCACTGTAAATTTGTACTCTTATTAACTACTGTTGATTAAGATTTATCTATATATATAAATATATTTGTTTCTTTTTCTTTTTTTCTTTTTTTTTTTTTTGCTAAAAAGGAAAAAAGAAGAAAACCAAAATCGATTTGCACATGATAATAAATATTTTGTTTTTGACAATCCAATGTGTAGCAAAGTATCAAATGATCGCTTATAATTAATGATTTGATGTGACTTTGATTTTTTTAAACGCTAAGAGTAAATGGAATCATCACTCTATAATCACTTAAAAATGTTGTTATTTTAGTGTCATATTATTTTCACTCTAAAATCACATTAACACTCATTTTTATATGTATTTATCACATTATTTTCACACTGAAATTGAACCCACATTTAAATACTTTTTACCTTTATAAATAAATTATATACACACAATACAAATATAAATAATAATAATAAAAGTGACTACCACTCAAAGTGATAGCCACCATTTTATAACCAAGTTGAAGGAGGAGTGATCACATCAAAGTAGTTCTTGATCACTTTGTGCCACCTCCTCCCACTCTCTTCACTCTAAGTATTTGATGTGTATGAAATTGTCATGGAGGTAGTCTAGTGGTTGGTGTTCTGATATTCTCACAGGAGATTTTAGGCTTAAACATCATTAGATGTACAATTTGGAATGGTCAGAAAAAGGGTCAGAAACGATCACAAGTATATTCCAATTAGGTTGCGTATCTAAGTAAAAATATTTCTCATTTCGGAATAACCCAAACATAAAAACTTCATCTATTTATCTATGTATTTGATGTGTACGAATCAGTTGATTGATTATGGCAATGTTAATGATAAATCATAAACTAGCATTTATATCGGTATAACAAGTTATAAAGAAAGGGTTATTAGCACAACAGTACGAAAATTACTTTTCTATTAAAAGATTAGTTGTGAGTTAAATGTAAATAATATATTTGTACAAAGACGTATATTGTATATATATATATATATGTAAGATAAGTTGTATGTTTTAACTTTTTTTAAAAAAAGTTTTAGTTATGACTTACATTAGTTTTACTTGTGTAGTATGTGCATGTAAACGAGTTAGAAGACAAATCATAAACGTTATATTTCTAGCTTGATAAGTATAAAAGGAAGTGTCGGTGTAAGAGATCGATAATTAACTAGAAACTTACACTTCTTACGTGTTATTTATTCCTGTAATTAAAATATCTAAAAGACTATTCACTATAGATATCTTTAGTTAGGTATTACATTAGCATCATCATGATATACATATTTACTATGCAGCCAACTTATTACAATAAATACGTATTTAATATGCACAATAAGTAATTAACTAACTTAATTCACAACCCTACCATGTGTAGTCCGGGGGTGTTCAAAAATTCATTATTCAGATATAATCGAATTATATAAATAAATTATTTGAACTAGACCATTTAGATTGAATAATTTGATTTTTTAATCAAATCAAATAAAAATCGAATTAGTATATTAATGTTGGTTACTATGATTAGAACCGAATAATTCAAATAAATCGAATAATTTTTAACATCATATGTAATATTGTTATTTATCAATCAAAATAGATGTTAAATAGTTGTTTGATTATTTTTCATATATAAAACCTTATTATACAGGACCTAGTATTAATATATAAATATATATAATTGTATACTAATTTTAAATATTGACTTTTGAATTTAAAAATTAACTTTATATTTTTATAAACCCTCAACGTAACACGCTAACACGTAATCATTGATATTGCTCATAACATTATCCTTTCACGAGTCAAAATAATATTCTCATAAAGTTAATGAAGAAATCGAATGGTTAAATCCAATTCATCTAAATAGTAATTTAATTCAATTCGATTTCGATTCGATATTTATTTGAATAAACCATTTATAAGAAGCAAAATCCAGACAAATTGAGTGGAATTTGATCTGTTTCATCAAACGAACACCCACATTCGTAATAAGCTAGAAAGAGCTACACAGTCATGACCTGACATTTCAACCCCAGATCAGGGGACGGGCTCATGTCCAATGACATATATGCGTCAATTTTTCATTACACCTATTTCAAAGACAATAATTATTAAATATTATTTTCTCAGTATCAAATTTATTATTTAGAAACAAAAAGTATATAATTGTAAAAAGGTAATCATCGTAATGTAGTCATTTTAAAGATGATAATTTTACATCTAATTTTTTATAACTTTTATGATATGTATTATATGTTAAGGGGAATCAAAGAATTTTAATATAATACTCATTTAATTTTTAAAGTGTACAATTAAATTTAAATATTTAAAAAGAAAAATATAAATTAAATTTGAAAACGAAAGTGTAGCTTTTTTATCTAATTAAAACGACTAAAAAGTAGAGATGACAATTGATCGGCTACGATGGATTGAGCCATACTTAGGCCATTCTCATTCGTGACTGAAATCGACTGGTCAGTTTCTGCCAACTCAGCGCTACGTCAGCTTTTTTCAAATCTGACTAACAACTGACTGACCACTAACATCAGTGATGGTCAGTTTTTTTCCCATTATTTAATTGTTTAAAACACAACAATTAAAATAAAACCCTTTTCATTAAAATCAAAACATTATATTAATTTTAAAAAATATTACATTTACTAATAAAACATTACAATAACAAATATATCATCCTCTAAAAATATAGACTTTACAAATATTTTTAGACCAAAATAATTATTAGGTCAAGCCCAAACAAACCCTAACTATTAAACCCATTATCCAACTTCCTTCTCACAAAAATCATCTGCGCGCTGTGTCATCATCCTCACATCCTCATCATCATGCTCTGCAATTGGCAATTGGCAATTGAAGAACTCTGTAATTGAAGAACAAAAAGAAAAGAAAGCTCTCGAAAATAACTGAAGCTCCATCGGTTTTCCGACGATTTCAACCGACGGACTGAACCGACGGCGTTGTGCCATCAATGTCGGTTTCGTCAGTTGAAAAAGACCAGCAACCGAAGCAACCAATGAGACTGCCCTTATATTTATTTTTGAAAGCTCATACCCATATTTATATTTATATTCGAACCGTACATCCAAGTTCATGTCCTTGATTTTTTATATGGATCACATATCAGTTCACTGTTCTTCATATTCTTTCGATTGAATGAACGCATCAAGTAATTTAAGGTTGTCATATTTGTCTGTTTCTTAAACGTGTTCGTGTTAAATTGTTGTGGGAATAGATATTTTTTAAAAATAAAAATAATAATCCTGTTGATTAATAATGCACGAGTCTTGAAAACGAATATGGTTATTTTGGGCGATGTTTTGAAAACCGGCCCAATTGAACCGGTTAAATCGAAAATCGAAGAGTTCCCGGTTCAATCAAAATCAATTTTATTATGATTTCGAACCAGCGTGAACTTGTCGTTTTTTCAATCTAATCCAGTTGAATCAACAAACCGGACTCAAAAAACTAATTTTCGTCTAATTTTTTTATTTTTTATAATTGTGAAGTTAATTTATTTTAGTATTGAATATTATCTTTTAGTAAAATTAAATTTAAAATTGTCAAATTTACTTGAAGAGACTATATTGAAACGTTTTATAAATCTTATTATATTTATTTAGATTTATATCTATATTATTTATTGATTTTAAGTATTTTATAAAATTAATGATATATAATTATCATTTAGTTCAACCGGTTGAACAGAAATTGAACCTCCGATCAGTTCAATTTAAGGACAGATTTCTAAAACATTGATTTTGGGAGATAAGCAAGGATCATTAGATCAAATTATGACATTGGAGACAAACGTAGCCACTTTTCTTTATAGGATAACTTTGCTATCACAGTGTCAATCAAATCAACCATTAATTCTCTATCATTTGACTTTAACCATTATAACTTTATTTCGATCTCCTATATATATTTTTTTCTTTCTAACACATGTACATATAATGACATATACCGTAACAACATAATGATATGATATTTATATCATTACTTTTCGTTCGTATATTAAAATTGTACTATATACACATAAAGAGTGAATTTTTAATGTATGAATCAATAACCATGACGTGATTATCACCTCCCTAGAATTAAACATTTGTTATTCATGCATCATTTTGTATCTATTTATAATGTTTTTCATAGAAAGTTAGAAACCATAAGATAAAAACTGCTACAATCACCATGCTACCTTTTTATTAATTAATTTTATTATTATTATATCTCTATTTGCTATATAGTGATGATCCTTACAAAAAGCAATAGCACATTCTCACACTATTTACCAACTTTATCTTGATTAAGAAATATTATTATATCTTTCTTGATTAAGGGATGATTCATACCTTCTATTAAGTATTATACAAGATGATTTTAGCATGGTGATTATTTTAGTACGAAAAAGTAGTATTTTATTTAGTGTCTTGACATATGAGCAAAAGATATGGACAATATTGAGGCAGGTGATATGATACCCTCGGAACTAATAAACCAAAGGGACAAAAGGTTGGTGAGAGATCCATCACACAAAAGGTCAAATTACCATTTTAAATATAATAATCAAACAAATACTTAAAAACTTAAACCCATCATCTCAAATTCCATTTGCACCCCAAAAGATAGCAAAAAGTAAAAATATGAGTGACTTGAGTAGCAAAGTGTACAGAGGAGTAAAAGGCTACTGGCGACGAAGAGGCTATAGCTACAGCCGCCTCGCCGCTAGTACAGATGAATTTGGATCAAAGCGACAAAGGTGGTCATGGAAGATACGGATGCCACGAAAGCTTAAGGTGAAGTTGAAGTTTAAGTTTAATCCCAAGAAGTTGATTAAGAAAGTTCATGATGGTTATGTGAGAATGATGACTAAGATGGCGAATTCGCCTATGATTAGTGGTGGAGCGATAAACGCGTATGGTGGTGGAGGGATTTCTATGTCTCAGTTTGGGATGAAAACCATGAAGAAGTATGATGAGAAGTTGATTATTCAGATGTACAACTCGTTGGTCATGAGGCAGGCTCAACTCGCGGCACTTGAAGGCGACCGGCCTCCCCAGATAATCAGTTCCTAGTAATTCTTGATTTTCTGTATTATTAATATTAATTATGTAAGATTAGCTTAAAATAACTGTATAATATTGGTTCTTAAAATGAATAAACAAGTTCTGCTTCATCATATCAACTAAGTGCGCACTAGTTCTTTGATCATGGAATACAACTACTACAACTTTTTTCTTTTAAAATGTTTGATAGATAGATAGAATGTATAGTTTTTTCTATGCTTCTCAATCATTGTTATTTTGTGAAATAAATGAGAAGTTAGTGATAGTTCAACATATATTAGTGAGGTCGACTCAAATGAACGTATTGAATTATTTGATTTGAAGATATGTTTGTTAAAGTGATCGAGAATATTTAAGTGTTTCTTTAAAGAAAATAAACTTATATTTATTAGCAGAGTCAGAGTCAAAGGTTATATATATGATAATATTAGCGTGCATGACATAAATCGTCATGGGCAAAAGAAAAAGAATTGTGTCATCACTAATGTCTATAAGAATGAGCTGTCACACGAGAAGATTCGTAAATACTTGTGTAGCATGTATGTGTTTGAATTTATTAATAATCAGTTTAAAGATGAATTTTATGTATAAAGAAATGAAATATTTAGAGACTGACAAGAAACTTTTATCATATCTTTGGATCACAAAATGCGACAGATTAATTGAGTCGAATGAACTTGTATGTCAGGACTTAAGGTTAATAAATAATAGGGAGATACATTGTTTATTTGTTCGTTTGAACTACTCAACATATTACATGGTGAACGTAGAGTACTTAACTATAAATATTATACACGTAGATAAATTTACTTAATTTATAAATTTAATTAAGTTATAAATTTATAGATATTATAATGTACATATGATCAGGTTACTTAATTAACTTAGAGATTTAGTTTAATACTTTAATTGAACATATTAACACTACGGTAATTTATTAAAAAATTTATAGTCTAATGGTATGTGAGAAGCCCATCAAACAAAATATTGTAGATCGTGAGAAGTATATATATATATATATATATATATAGTATCATAATCTAAAAAGAATGAAATTTTGGAGAAGAAGGGAAAAGTGATATATATTTATAACTATAATTCAGCAAAAAACAAGTAAGATTCAATAAAAAATAAATATGATTTCAAAAAATGCATTACGTGATTCAACAAACATTCATCTATAATTTAAAAAATATTGTTATTAATAAACACTTTTTCCTAATCAAAATGATTAATTTGTGGAAAGGTCAATACACACGGGATGATCAAGGGCGTCCAACGATCATGCTCGAAGCAGTTGCCTCTCACGATTTGTGGATTTGGCATGCTTACTTTGGTCCAGCAGGTTCAAACAACGACGTCAACGTTCTTAATGAATCAGATTTGTTCAATGATTTACTCCAAGATAGGGCTCCCGAAGTAGTGTATAATATTGCGGGACTCAATTTACAAAGGGATATTATCTCGCCGACGGAATCTATTCGGAATGGGCGACTCTTGTGAAGTCATTTAAATGTCTGATTGAGGAAAGAAATATGAAGTTCAAGAGTTTTCAAGAATCTGCAAGAAAAGATGTAGAACGAGCATTCAAAGTGCTTAAAGGACGTTGGGCAATCATTAAAAATCCAGCAAGACCATATAGCACCAACAAAATACACCGCATCATGTAAACTTGTGTTATTTTACACAACATAATAACCGAGGACAACAGACATAATATATGTCAACTTGAGGAGAGGGTTAAAATAGAAATTCGTATTGACAAAAAATTACGCGACTCGAGGGTTCATCATCAACTTCACAATGCTCTTATCAAACACATTTGACATCTCCCTTCAAATTTCCCTCGTCGTAATGTATAGTATTTTAAATTGAGTTTTTTATTTTAATTATTGTAATGTTTTACTTTAATTTATGTAATGTTTTACTTTAATTTATGTAATGTTTAATTTTAATTAATTAATGTAAGTTTTTTTTAATTTTAATAAAATTGTTTATTAAAATATGTGTGGGGTCCAGAATTTAAAGTGACACACTCAGAGTTGACAAGGGTGTGTTAATTGTGTGTCGGAAGATGCTGATGTGGCATTGAGGTAACACAACTAACACGTCCAGAATTAGAAGTGGTCTAAGTATTTTATTCACTTTTTCTACAAAACAACTTGTTTTTGTTTAATTATAAATCAGGTTGTACGAATATGTCTTATTCACTTTTCTTACAAAACAATAATTAAGTTTTGTTTTTGATTCGTCACTGATGAGTCAACACACTAATTGGATCCAAAATTTCATTTAAGATTAAAAAAGTTCAGAGTAATGAATTTACCTATTTTTTTGTGAAATTATATGTTACGAATATTAGTCAATAAACATTTCTTCTTTATTGTTTTATGAGATCATATTGGATGGTTAAAATTATATGTTATCATCATTAGTCAGTAAATATTTATTCTTTACTGTTTTATGAGATCATATTGGGTGTGAGAACCAGCCTTTTCAGTTTAACTAATAAATCTGAACCCCAAGGCGAGGCGATGTCACCCACAGCAGTGTGTTTTATAAAAGTTTGAGGATTCATGAAAGTATAAACAGAAACATACACATAAAAGCCACATATAACCTAATGTTTTGATTGGTGATGAGAGGACCAAACCTATTGTTGTCGGTGAAGAGAATAATGCTAATTGCGATTATGTAGAAATAATCAATTCTTTACTCTACATAAATGCTGTAATATCAAAATTAAGTTTATCAAAAGTGATAAAGAGTGATTTAGAACAGAAAAGATATAAAAGTGAGAAAACAAAAGATGAGTTTAGACAGAGAGCAATGAATACCCTGTCATAGTGTCATGTATGTAATGTTGTGTGATGCCCTCTTTCCATCTAAAATTTATCTCTTTACCAGCCTATCAAAGAGAGCCCAAGTTGCAAGCGCCTTGAGGGTCGAGCCCAAGCACTGTGGGAACGAGGTACAATATTACTATACCAGTTTACTTGATTTTCTTATTTAATTTCTCTTGTATACATTTTATTTGTGTTGCGAACTTAGTTGCTTTCAAATAAAACATAAAACTAGTAAAGCAATACCTACCACCATATCTTGTTGAATCACTCGAATCCATCTTTAAAAGGTACGATTGATACACGCGTATAATAAATAAAGCATTTGAATTAGCTAAACCACGTGGGTGGTGGAGGTGGTTGTTCATAGCGTTGCTTCTTTTTTGTTCAAATCTTAAAATTCTAATTTCTTTTTCAGCCAAATCCTAAAATCCTAATTTTGTTTCGAGTAGGGACCGACTCCCGGTCTAATGTTCACTACTTAGTATAAGTAGGGATCGACTCCCGGTCTTATGTTCAGTACTTAGTATAAGGTAGACTTCCTGAGATTTTTGACCCATAACAAAGGACATAGCTCACGACCTGGTACATCCTAAAATCCTAATTTCGTTTCGAGTAGGAACCGACTCCTGGTCTTTCACTACTTAGTATAAGTAGGGACCTACTCCCGGTCTTATGTTCAGTACTTAGTATAAGGTAGACTTCCTGAGATTTTTGACCCAAAACAAAGGACATAGCTCACGACCTGGTAAGAAGAAATCTCTAAGCTTCAAACCTCTTGTTCGGAAGAATCGAAACACATTAAAATGCCCTAACTATGGCAGATTAATGAACAAGACGTGTAGAATACTGGAATCTCACATAAAGAGTTATTTTTTTTTCTGGGAAGGTCAGTTGGGTGAGTTGGCTTTAAGAAAGTAGTTTCACTCTCAGCAGGATTGTTTATATAATTAGGCTTGTCTCCCAACTCTCTAGTTAGGTGGTTTAAAAGCACTACCAGCATCTTTCTTTCCAAATACATTTGTACATATATATGTTACCCACGGCCACATTCAGTAGAAATTAATAAACCAACATTTTTGCCATCTTGTTATACAACTTCCTAAATTTAACGTAAAACTGCTTTCAACTTCTTTTAACAATGCATTCAACCGATCGTCACCTCTAAGTTTTCTCAATCTCCTTGAATGCGGCCACTTGGGAACTCCCTGGCCGCGTTCTCCCCGAAAAAATCTGTATCCCTCTTGGTTTCCACGTCATCACCTTCTCATCACCAAAATAGCCACCCGAGGTCCCGTGTATAACTTTCTTAAGCGGTTTCCTCGTATCACCAATCTCGATCTCCGATAACCGAAGACACTTTATGATGCTTACATAACTATCATCCTCCTCTTGTTCCTTCCTATCAGTATTTTTATCGTCTGGCCAAGGAGAAACATCTAACCCAGCGCAAGTAGCTTATGTGCGGGGTTGGTAGACTTGGTTCGCCTTTGCTGGACGGGGGGATCAACTGGCGTATTGACCCCCGAAGTTTGTAGTTTTGAATATGATAAATTAGGTGCTGCTGTTTTTGGATGCATGTAATGGTCGTCTTCTTGGATTGGGATAATTTTTTCGTCTGGTTTCAGATCTTCAGTTTCGCCTTGTGTGTCTACTCCTTGCATCATGGCATCATCACCTTGAGTTTCTTGATCACCGGTAAGTGTAGATGAGAATAGCGATAGTGATTTTGGGATTGTTTTGTATTTTGGTGTTCGATACAAGATTTTGTTAAGCTCAGAAACTAGTACTACTCTTGATTGCATGGTTTTTGAGAGTAAGTTTCTTTTTCTTTTTTTTGGCTAAGTTGATTAGGGTATTTTGGGATGAAGTATATGTGGAGGTGGAAAAGAGGCAAGTATATACACGTGGCGGTGAGTTCGGCGGGTGTCTAGAACTTGGTTGGAGGTGGTAAATATGGTTTGTTGTCGTTCATGTCGAGGAACATCTAGAAATCTTACTAGTAATTTTTATTTGGCCAATGTGTATTTATGATATTTATGGTACGCTAAATTTGTAATTTGTTAAACAATGTGGGCTTAATTAACTAAGCCCAAATCAAAGATTTGATGAGTTGAGCCCATTAGAATAATAATACAGTACATTTGCCTTTTTTGTCATGACTTATGGGCTATATGTAACTATGTGCTATTTTAGTAGATATATATGAGGAGAAAATTACAAAGCTTAATTTGGAACAGTAATGTGTCATAAAGTTGTACCAATTAATGAGATTAATTGAGAGGCTATTATTATTATAAGGTGTTAAGTGTAAGTAAGTTTGTATATGCATGAGGATTCTGATTTTGAGAGCATGCATGTTTATTTTGAGCAGAAAACTTATTAATTATTCGAGGATATCATGTTATTTCGTCTGGTTACACCTCATATGGATGTGTTTTGTTACATTTGAGTGGCCTTTGCTTTCAAAAAAATAAAAATAATGGAAAAATAAATTATATAAAGGTCGAACTACTATAATTCAACTATTGTTAATCGGGTAGGTTATTACTAATGCATTTCAATTGATAATGACTGAAATGAACATTAAAAGATGTGAAGCCATGTCAATGTGTAACACTAAATACAAAAATAGTTGGTAGTATAATCCCATAATGACCTTATTTTGTTCTTTTTCTAGTAAAGAATTAAAAAAAATAAGTTAAGAGGTTAGAAAAATAATAAGTTTGGGCCCATGCATGCTACTGATGACAAACCCCGGGACCGGGGCCATGCCAGGATATACGGGTATCCGATGATACCGATGTTATTCTTCTGACATAAACCACTAATTTAATCTTGTATTTCTCCTAAAAGTAACTTAATTTTACTTAAATCAATGAACAGAAAACTAATTAAAAAGTACACTCCCATCTTTATAACCAAATCCCACAAATCAAAACAATACTTTCTCATAACTTTTTATTTGTAAGGATCAACTCTGGAATCATTCCTGGATCCTTGGGTTTCATTCCCATACTCTTATTATATAGATATTGATATTGATTGATATAGATAATGGATGGGAGCTATAATATGTCAAGTAATTATCAGAGTGATAGGAGGCTTGAGATTGTGAGTGGGAAAGGAAACCAGATTTACGCTGCCGGCGAATTTCCAGCTTCGAGAAGGTCGAATACGTCGTCTGATAAGCCGTGGGGAGGGTTTAGTGATGCGGAAAGTAAGCGAAAGAAAAGGATTGCCAAGTATAAAGTTTATACAATTGAAGGAAGAGTAAAAGCTTCTTTTAGGAATGGAATTCGTTGGATTAAAAATAAGTGTTCTGATTTCATGCATGGTTTGTAATTCGCTCTAAATATTTATGGTAATGAAATCTTGTTCTTTTCAATTACTGTGATCTTCATTAATGTAATATTTATTTATGTTATTTAATTAGTTGATTTTATTTTATAGATTCTTGGGTTTTTGGTATTTGCATTCTTAATTTTGGATTTAATAGATTAATCATTGGATTTGAGGAATGACCATACATGTATAGGGATACTATTTGTCAAGTTAAGTGAAAAAAGTTTATAAGATGTTAAGTGTAGATTTCCATAAAGAATATACATTTCTAATAATTCTGAATTTTTTATATTTGCACAATTTATTTCTCAATTTAACTTAACAATAAAATTATATGCTATTAGTAGCACATAGTATTTCTCTCTCTCTCCCTATATATATATATATATATATTTATTTATTTAAATTTTAGAACTCGAGTACATACTTGCAATACTATTGGTATGCTTGTTCGGTGTACCAAATAACTAACACATACGTTTTAGCTTAGGTTTACACTTTAAACCGACAATATTTGGTTGTTGAAACTTTTTTCTTTTTAGTATTTTTTACTTTTGTAGATTGTAATTGTTAGAAAATAAGTACTCTTTTGTCAATTTGATGTTTATGCATATCAGAAACATGTGTTAGGAAATTAATATGAAGCATAAATATGTTGTGGCTTGAAATCCAAACATGAAATCAAGAGTAGCAATGGCCATAATTAGATAGGAACTTGCAATCATCCATTCATATGGATATAGCACAGTTAAAGATCATGAATTGTGTTGTACTTGACCCAAAAATATACTTATATACTTGCTTTTAAACTTGAGGCAAATCCTCTTGATGTCCATTTAGTTTAATCTTAAGATTATGATAGTTCATCCATAGAGTAAGGATGAAAATTTGACCTTCATTCGACACTACAGCATCAATTTGGGACTATTCAAGCAACGACAAGTAAGACACGATTGTGTTTACCGTGATTCGTGTGGGTCATTAAAAAATCCCAAGTTAGTTTGACGTCGTATATATTAGAACAAATGAAGCCAATTAACATTTGTTTGAGTTCATCACTTTCTACGACTACACATGCTATGCAAATTTTTGAAACGGATGATCCATATAAAGTTTAGGAGAACTCACAAGTTAAAGAAACTTTTCCAGTAAAGTTTAAAAGTAAATTCTGATTGCGCGCATTTTTCTTGCAGTGCCCTACATTTTTATAGCACGGCCACGACGTATAAGAGTCTTTATTCTTTTGGTTGAAGCAATTGTTCGGATCCATTTCATCACAAACTTGATTGTCCGATATAAAAATGGGAATCTGTGTTGCATCACCAACAGATCTCCCGACACAATTGTTCATTGTATTGTTAACAAAGGCCGGATCTTTCAGAACTGGTCTCGATCTTTTATAATAACTGATGGCCAATTTACAGTTGAATTTGCTTGTCATCGATGTGTTACATACTTTGCCTGTGGATATCCTTCCCCAAAAGCGGATTTGACTAGAAGGTTTATAAAGTAGGAATCGTACACCATCAAAAATTGATTCATACATCATTATCAGAACATGTTTGAACTCTTGAACTACCGGTGTTACTTCCTCACGAGTAAAAACAAGCGAAATAGAGGGTGATGTGTCAATTTAAATAGTTTTGGTAGTGTACAAATTACCTTATTTTGTGATCTCGGTAAATCTAACGAAGTCTATAAAAACAATTATTTTGTAAAGCCGAAAAATGTAACTAAAGTTTTATCAGTTCACATAATACCATGGATTAGAGAACACATAGTTATAGTATTAAAGAGTAGATAAGTTAAAGTAGAGAAAGATTGTTGAATACTATTAAGAGAAAGTTCAACCAGTTAGCCACATTGATACAATTACAAACAAAAAAACAAACAAAAATAATAAAAAGATATAAAGAAAATACACATTTTTTTGCGCTTTCTCTAAGAAAAATTAAAATTTTCATTTTGGGCTTTATATACTTGGGCCAAGGCCTAAACATTGGTTTATCTAAAAAACTAAAATTTGTCTACTCATGATACGTTTTATATTAAATTTCTTTTATTATTTTTATTCTCTTTTTTACAAAGAGAAAAGTTATTTAGACACGCATTTGTTTCAAGTGAGATTAGAATCACAACGTTTTAGTTGCTGGATCACCTCGACACGTAAAGGCTAAACATTTGTATAATCCCTCATATTAGTTGGATTCATACTATTATATCATGTTTTTATAGGAAAACTTAATGTTTTTTAACCATGACCGAAGTTGACTATCAAAATGATGTTATCATCTATTAACTTTTTTCTAGATTATAAGGGGCAAAAAGGGAATTGAACCTTTTTTTTTTCTCATAAATAATATAAAGGATCAAATGTATTTGAATAACGAAGTTAGAGTACCAACTATATAAATATTTTACCGGGAATGATTCAAGAGAGAAGTATAATTTATATGGAATTGGCTAGGGAAATAACCCTTTTTATCCATAAATTTACTTAATGAATATTTAATGTAAAATAATATTCAATAAAATATATATTAATGAATATTATGGTTGAAAAAGGGTTTTTCCTTATTCCCTTAAAGTTTATACCTTCTTTTTTATCATTTCTCAATATTTTACTTCTAATTTACATTAGCAGCACTCGATATGCGTAATGCTAACAGCACATATATTATCTCGTAAATATAAAAGCGAAACATATTGTTCATTTGCAATGAGAATTTATAAAGTAAAATAGTACATATATGTGATCCGTGTGATCATTGGCTTGTGGTCTACAATAAACATCTTGATATCATCCAAAACTATATAGATTAATTAATAAGTGATCCATGCTTCAAGGAATGAGCTAACATTGACTACAATGATTTACTTTTGTAGTATATCTAAAATATGCATATGGGCATTTGAAATAAAATAAAATTATATTGTTATATCAAGTTGCACAAAATGAAATAAACGATTAGCGCCTCAACTTACAAACTAGCAGCAGAAATATCAAATATTCATGAGAATATAATGCTTTTCTGACCTTTTTCATGTGGATTTCTGAAGGTAAGCATGTACACAAAAGTATCTTACTTCTTTTCATTTCAAGTTGGTCATCACTTCTGTCTCCAGCAGTTGCTTGTTTTCTTTGTCTGATTGCAACCGGTTTTTAACATGTAACTAATAATATATATTCATTTCGAGTTTCTATAAGTTCTGTTTATTATATATTTTTTAGTAGGCATAAGTTTTACATTATGACATGCAATGCATACGGTTTATGTTAGCATTTAAGTTCATTTGTTGTGTTTTTATATGCTTTTGTCACATCATTTAATCATTTTGTTAGCTAAAAATTTATTCAACGTATCTATGTATGTATGTATGTGTGTGTACGTTTATATTTCAGATGATAAATCATTATACATATGCAATCCACCTGTCATATGTATCCATATCTAATATACATTCATTTTGGAAATTTGATCGTCCATAACTATCAATATCAGATCTTGGATGCATATCCGCCGAATCGAATGACAATTAACATTTTAGAAATAACCTTTCTACACGATGGATTATGTCAATTGATGCAAGTCTACTGTTTGAAAGAGAGTAAAACAATTCGAAATTTCAGGAGTCAATCCAAAATTGCTGAAAAATCAAAATATTTAAACCACCATTGTTTTTTAAGGAAATTATCTAGATTAAGACAACTTTGTTATTACTTTACGACATATAATAATGACTTTTAATCTTATTACACTACCATACAAAACAATTTTGTTATAGGTATAATTAGCTTGAAAGTTGCTAGCAAGCAATTGAGTAGAATAATTTGGAAGTTGTTGATGGTACGGCTGTATGTACATGTACAGCTGATCCACCGAATTCAAAGTATTGTATGTTTCGAATTCAACAATTATTTAAGTAAAAAATACCTTCTCTGGCCTTCTTCTATGATAAGTGGCTCTCACATCACCCCATCTCATTTTTCCTCCCACCGATTCCTTATTATTGAAGTATTATTCTTTATTATTATTATTATTATTATTATTATTATTATTATAAATAAAAGCATTTAATTGATACAACTATGTTATCTCCTTCTCTTTCTTATATTTTTTTGCATTCAATTTTGAAAAATTGCTCCATATGTTTGTCTAAAAAGTCACGTTTTATCTTTTAATTTCAATTTCAATAATGTTCACTAAATATTACTATATTTGTTATTTTATATTATTAGTTATCTACTTAATAAATTTCATTAATTTTCTCTATTAAATTACTTTAAAATTACTAAAATATTTTTTCATCTTCTTTTTAAAATTTGAATACACATAAAACGTAGTCTGTATAAATAATGTGTGTGAAAAAAAGTTATATGTTTATTGGATTTGAGGGGGTGGGGGGAATGAATAAATTTACAAAACCCATGTGGTTGTTTGTTTATACACACGGAATGGTGACTCAATTGTCACAGTGTTCAGTAAATGTGTTCGGAGAAATATTGATATTGAAAAAGAGGGAGTGAAAAAGTGTTCAGTAAATGTGTTCGAGAATTTATTTCTAATTTTTTTTATTGTTAGAGAAAATTCAAATAATTTAATAAATATAATTAAATAACAAAATAAATTCATTTAAAATAATAAAAGAAGATTACAAGTCCAAAAAATAAAAATTAATAAAAAATAAAGATAAAGATTACAAGTCCTACAAATAAAAATAAAGATTGCAAGTCCTAAAATAAAAATCAATCATCCCCCGAACTAGAGACTTCCGAATCCAAAACTGAATAGTCAAAATTCGAAGTTGTGTTTTCAAATCCTTATTATGATAGTAGTTTTGCAAATCGGAATGGATGCCTTGAATGGATTTTGCTTTCCTAGCTTTTCCCCGTGGATGTTGGAACTGGTCATCATAGAATAGTGTGGCATTCGGGTTGTCTTCGTATCCTCCAGTTCCTCGTCCAAATCCAAGTCGTCCAAATGAACTGTCCCGCTGCGTTTTGGAATGTTCCGCTGTCCGACGACAATTGGATCGAGAGTTAACCACTTTTGGCGGTCCTTCAAAAAGTTTCACGCTTGAAAACTTTTGAAAGTGTTAAACATTTCCAACTTATATTGTTCCTCCACCTAAATCTGAAAGTCATTGGCCCCTTCCCTGCTTATTTGTTGTGATTGAAGTCGCTTCCAAATGTCTCCCCACTATTGGCAATTGGTGTTGACTTTCTTCCATTTGGAGGTCAACGCGTCTTTAGTCCGAGTAAATGTAGGGTTACGACTATGGTACTCTTCCATAACAAGATACCAAAAAGAGTCGCTGGTTTGCGCGTTTCCTTGATTGAAATCTACGAAAACGGCAACCTAACTTTGGACCATCGGAGTTCACCTACCGGTTCCCAACCGCTTTTGTTGTGATGGTTCCACCGCGGGTTGTTTGCCCTTTTTGGACCTACTTATACGGGAGGTTGGTGTCGGTATCTCGACTTGCACTGATTTTAAAGTTTGAGGTTGTTGGGTGACGGGCTTTCGGGTGTTTTGTGACGATTTCCACATTCGGAAAACGTTATATTGATCGGGTGAGAATTGAGGTGTTTGATAGGATGGTGGTTGATAGGAAGGCGTTTGTGGAATCTGATATGGAGCACCAAAACCAGGTATGTCGGGTTGCAGATTTGGAATGATGAATTTTTTTGAAAAGGGTTTCATTGAGAGTTAAGTTGTATTGGTTGTTCGGGTTGTTTGACATGGTTAACTATATGGAATTATAGAGTTTTTGAGTGTGTATTTGTGGATGAGAAATACTGTTTTGATGTATTTAAAATTTAAAAAGAAAAAAAAAAAAAAAAAACCTTTCAAACTAGCTGTTAATTTTTTTTTAAAAAAAAAAAGAAAAAAGAAAAAGAGAGGACACCGCATCCTAGGAGGGACGTTGTGCCCAGAACGTCATCGAGAACGTCGTTTCGGAGTGATGGAATGCCGTTCCTGGCAACATTCCAGTTCCACGGCTGTCGAATGTTAAATGTTAACCACCCACCACCAAATCGAAAAATCATCTTCACCTAAATGTTGATTTGTCAAATTCGTTTTAGACGTTAAGCCACCACCACAGCTGTCGAAACCACCTCAATGGCCGCCGCTAGCTCTGTCGTCCAATTCCTCTGCTTCGCTTTCGAATTTGAATCGTTGCCGATTGAAAGCTAAGTAGTTAATTTTAGCGAATTCGTACTTTATATGGAGGTTGCAACTGTTTATCGGTTTGCTCCGATTGGAAATCGACGATTGATTTCTTAACGGTATATGCTCAACTCCACGAACCGATAAAAATGATATCATAAGACCCGTAATCCATGTGCCGACGTGGAAATTGATTAACTGGAATCAAAATTTCATCATCTTCGGAATCAATATTTATGTGGTGATGGTGGGATTGAATAAGTGTGTGTTTTATATTATTTATTTATTTATTTATGTGTGAGAAATTTTTAATTTTATGTTTATGTTTAATATTTGTTTCTATATGTATTACGTGTTGGTTTGAACATTTAAATTTGTTTGATTGATTAACGATTGTGTTATTGATTGTAGGGATATAGGTTTCTGTGGTTTGATTTTCATTATTTTGAGATATTTTGATACTTCAAAGTAGGGGTAGTTTTGATTTGACCGACACATGGGAAACAAATTTGCAGGTGATACTTTTTGTACTTTATTATCGATACACAATTGGTGGGTTATCAAGTAGATACTATGAATGTGTACGGCACTTTGGATTAGAATTTTTGGTCAATTAATATAAGATATTTCTCTATCTTTTATAAAAGGAATGCACACTTATGATCGTATAAAAGAAACTAATAAAAATAGATAAATAAAATGAAAAGAGATAAACAAGAAGTGAATTTATTATATCATGGGTCAAATCATTCTGTATACAACTTTTCAAAGAGTTTTAGAAGTGTAGCATTTCTCTTTTTCTCGACCGTATTAGCCGTTCAAACTGATCAACACCGATCTAAGTAGACCCGAGATCGGTTTAGTAGCTTTAGTAGCTTTTGTTAGTTATCATTTTTACTTTTAACACTAAAAAGTGTCATCAATTACATGAAAACGTCGATTCCTAATTAAGGGGAATAACATTTCTCCATATATATCTCCAAACTATTAGATAGCTAGGATGTGGTTCAAGCTCAACCGGGAGCACCAATCCGGTCAAGGTGACCAAGTTGCCTTATTCGTAGGATTCAAATTACTAGTATTATAAATCTCTAACTAATGTTTAAGGGTTTAACCAATTTGATCAACGTGTTTAATTATTGTTTTTATTTTAATTTAATTGTCCAATACTCCAACTGTAATGTTAAGCTACATTATGATATTGTAATGAGTTAACAGATTTGTAACTAAATTACCCTACACAAACGTAAGTTTCGATAAATAAGTTCTTCAATTTGCAAGTTCCTATGCCTCATGTCATAATATGGAATTTTGCAAGGAAAATCACCACCTTTCTGTTTTAAATGCATAAATGGTTTGTAAATAATAAACATATAGAATAAAATCAAAGTCCTCAAAATAAGGTAAAAAAAATTGCAACTTGACTTGTTAATTAGTTGAAAATGAGGATAACTGACATGGAAAATTAAGAAAATTTACACAACTTTTTTTAATCTATTAAGAAAATCTTGTTTTCCTAATGGGTGGCAATTTATTTTCAAATTGTTGAATTTTACACAACTCTTTTTTTATTTAAAGTTTATTATTAAGTAAACCATTTAGTTGATTCAAATATATGTCGATGAAAAATAACCTTTATCATGTTATTACAACTATAAGCGGGTTTTATAATTATGTCACGAGTTTTTAAGGTTTTTACAGTTGTTTAAGCTGATTTTATAATTATGTCACAGATTTTAAAGTTCTTACGGTTTTTTCTCTATAATCAAAGTTCAAAATGTATATCATTCCATTCAAAGCCCATTGGAGTAACTTTATCAAAATATTCTTGCGACTACAGGATGTGAGTTCAATTCTCATTTCATACACATGTAAATTTACAGCAATTGCAATAAACATAGCGTTACTTTCTCATGTATAAGTCAATTCAGACTAATATAGTATTTTATTTGTAAAGAGCAAAGAAAATAGTAATAAGTAAGTAATAGGTTCTTTAGATAATAAACTTAAAATCGAAAAAAAATGAATGCTAATTGATTTATGAATGTATAAATATTAAGTGAATTAATATACACAAATAAACGTTTTGTACGTGTCACAAATTGCAATAATTGGTGAGATGAACAACAATAAAAATTGAGACCTGAGAGACATCGGAAGCATGGCGGAAAATGCATGCATGTTTACTAACAATAAATTAACAAACTAATAAAATGATTGGCTAATAAAATAAATTAGGGAAAAAGTCTTCGTCTCCAGTTTGTTGTTAGAAGGAAGACAGCTTTTATTCACACCAAAAACACTGTTTTAACGAAAATTCTTTTAAATTAATTAAAAAAAATAAAGAAAAATACTTTTTACATAATACACATGAATCCATACAAAAATATACAGCTGTTTTTAATAAATATAGTATTAATTTATTATAAATAATGCAAATAACAAAAGGGTATTAGAGTTTTAGATGTCTAAATACAATTATTTGTAACCAATTAATTGTGTAAATATCCATTTTTTCCAAAGAAAAAATAAAAAGGGCAGTTTTTGGTAATATATGTGAAAAGATGGCCCACGGACAGCCGTATCCGACACGCTCCCCAGCCCTACCGCTTATTTCACCCACTGTGTTCTCCCCTTTTTACTAACATTTCATTTAAGCGCGTATCATATCATATCATATTATAAGTTTATAACAGAAAAACATTATTCAATATCAAATTATGTTAAATATTAATTAATATTAATTAATAATTATGGTCCCACTTGTATCTCTATAAATACATCCTTTTCTTTTTTCCTATCAACTCATCTACAACAACAATATCAATCACAACAACAACGACTAGAACTATTTCCTTTCAAAAAAACATGACAATGATGCAAAAAAGATCGAAATCAAGATCGGATGTGAGCCGAAGAGCTTGGAACATATTAAGGTTAGCCTTATTATGGGCAAGAAAAGGTGGAGTATTTGTTCTTAAGAAAAGACTTGTACTTGACTTGCAACATTTTGTCAAAAGTCTTAAACAATCAAACAAAGGCAATGGCGCTCTCCAATACGGAGATCGTCAGCTGTCCTTTGACGCAACACCTATGATTCATGTGAAAATGTCGCGACCTAATTCAATGCGGTTTAAGCTGCCTCATATTCCTTGTATTAATCCACATGTTGATTGTTCTGATCTATTTGACTTCGATGATGAGAGTGAGTACGCAAATTATGATGCTAGAAGAAGTTTCCTGATTGGTAATGGGGAAGAATATGATGATCAAGAAGACAATGAGTATGATGATGAAACGTTTGAAGAACAAGTGGGGATTGATATTAAGGCTGAAGAGTTTATAGCTAACTTTTATGAACAACTTAAGCTTCAAAGACAAGTTAATACGCGAAGAAGACGTGATTAGATTATTGGCATTGGCGTATCCGCCTTCAATTTTGGGAGTTCATTTTGTTGATTGAGTATTTTTCATAAAGGGTATTGTGGGATTGTTGTAAATACTATCTTCGATCCATTTATAATAAAAAGCTATATATTGATTATGATATTTCATTAAACTTGTCTTCTGGTTTTAGCTAGGAAATATGAATGACATCAATCATCATTCATCTTGTTCATATAAGAAAAAAGCAAGTATTGATTATGAATACAAAACAACCAAACAAATAGATAAATAAAAAAATGATAAAGATAAATATAGTCTATGTATGTTTGTAAGAATAGTGTATATAAAATTTAGTTTAATCAATATTGTTGTTTCTTTTCTTCTGTGGTGACCCAATGTATAAGAAAGCCTAGCGTCGCCAGAATCACGGAACGTCCAGACGTCCAGTAAAGATGCACAACTGTTATATAGCAAATATCTTGCAAGTCAAAGTTTAAAGCATCAATGTCGCAAAAAGTTTAAATCTATCAGGCAATTCCACAGTGGCGAATAACAAAGTTTGGAAACTTTCCTACACAATAGAGTGTAACTGAGCCAAACCAACGGGCAAGTTATTTGAGACCAAGTGACCAACTAAAAAGGTATGCAAAAACGACTCAGTTTAAGTCGAGCCAAACAGCAGTTTTCATATAATAGGACTTTCAGATATAGCTCAAGTACAAAATGTTTGGAGATATAAAGCTTGTAAGTTTTATCGAAATTGGCTTATTTTACATATGTAGCCTTTCAGTATATGTTACAATAATTACTCCTACTGTATAATCAATTTAAGTCGGATCAAGATTTGATTAACACTACATTTATAACGAGTTTAAAGTGTGACGATTTCAAGCTAATTTGTGATCTAAAACATCTACTAAAGTGATTGCAATTCTACACTTTAATGGACCCAAAAAATTGCAGAGCACCGAGTAGTAATAATATAAACATTAACACGTATGATTGAGTCGAGCCAAGCTTGAGCTAGAAGATAAAGGCTTGCTCAAGTTGAAGTCGTGTTTCAAACTGAGTTTTAAAGTACACTCAAGCTCAAGCTTGACAGGGTTTCATGTCAACTCGATTACACTATCAATTATAACAACCATATAGCAATTATGTAAAAACAAACTTGTCCTTGGAAAGTACCATATCAAGCATACAACTTTTTCCTTGATTTGAAACAAAGTAGCATGTCATTTCCCAAGACAAATTTCACAAAAAACCAACAGACATGCCCATTCTACTTCCAAAAGTTAAAATATCGCTGCCCGCTCCATGTGACCTGCTTTCTTGCTGTTCTTCATTGTAACTGTGCAGGTTCCACTTTTTTCACCTAAAGCTAAAGATTCCCTAAAACTCGAAAGCTTTTTTTCCCTATATGTCGATAAAAGTATAAAAGATATAAAAGTTATGACTCCAGTGTAATAGGAACAGCGAATGAAAAAAAAATACTAACATAGATTAATACAAATCAACTAGGATGAATGTTGAAGTATTATCGACTTCATACCTACTATAAAAGAGTTCGGTAATAATTATATAGAACCGTTTTGGCGTGTCTTAACATATGCTTCCAACTGCCCTGTTGCTGCTAATATAAGACCTGCAGTAAAATATAGTTTCAGCCACTATCAGTTTCAGGCATTAAATTTCACGGAAAACCTCCAAAAAATAAAACTTGGTTCTATACCTCTAGGTCAACATCCATCTTATTTACCGAACAAGATACAACAAGGCATTAAAAAGGAAAAATATAGAATGATAACTCGGGAAAAGCCAAAAAGATTGTGTGAGATTAGGTTGAATCGAACTATTTTTCCGTATCAATCCATTTAATGATAAAACTCAGAACTGGCTGCATTTACCTAGAAATAGGGCTGAAGGCTTTCCAGGCCGTGATTTATATTCAGGATGAAACTGTACTCCCACATAGAATGGATGGCTTGGAAGCTCTAAAATCTTCAGAACAGAAGAAGAAAATATTAGCAGATTCTAATATTTATTATATCTATTATAATAATAATTAAACATAAGAATACTTATAATGTGAGTCCATTCTCTCTACACATGGTTGATAGGCCTAAATATATAAGGACCATTTGAATCTAATCTTAAATTTGATCTAATAACACAACTAATTTACATTGATGACACCGAAGGGTATAAAGTATAGGCAAAGATTAAGTGCCCATCATATTACAAACCTCCATTCGTTGACCGCTTTCATCCTTCCCTACAAAACTTAAGCCCGTTTTTTCTAAATCACCAACCACCTCAGGATTCACCTACATGAGGACAGATAAACTGTTTAAATGTTTGATTTTATAATGATCAACTACATTCCTTTACAATGACTAACCTCGTAACGATGCCGATGTCGCTCATCCACATAGTCTGGATTGTGATAACTGTCAAAAAATAAACTGAACATGATAACCAATTCCCCTGATACTTTTAACTATAAACACTAATAAAATAGAGCCAAAAAGGATATGGCTTCATCTTGTCGTGCGTCTTAATGAATTTCAATAGTTACAATTTGAATCTCATACAGTTTAGCAGTAATACAGTCCGAGGTCTGCAGTAAAGTTCTTCGAGAGCCGAGTCTCATTGTGTTCCCCATGTGTGTTCTTGAACCCTGAATGTAAATGCATAAAGAAAGATTGCTGATATCCCATAAATATATCTCAAAATAAAAGATTGTCAAAATATAAAGAAAAGCAGAAATACCTCTGGCATGAATATCACAACTGGATTGGCTGCATGCTCATCAAATTCGGTACTATTCGCCTCTTTCCAGCCCAAGATCTAGATAAATTCGTTAAAAATAAGAAAATACAATATCAAGAAAACAGATATTTATAGAGAAAAGACATACGGATCTAGAAATCTCGATAACTGAAATCTGCATGCCTAAGCAAATGCCAAGATATGGGACTTTATTCTCTCGGGCATACTTGGCAGCTAGTATCATTCCCTTCACACCACGATCTCCAAATCCACCAGGAACCAAAACACATGCTGAATTCTGAACATATTAATATTTAGTTTCACAACACGGTAAGTCATATTCAGACAAATCATTATCTACATACCACGGCAAATTAACTCAAATACATCAAGTTGTACTCAGAATAAAATGATGATTCATAAAATAATATGCAGAGTTGGTTGACGTATAAGACTTACCCTTAGTGTCTCCCAGGCCTTTGTATGAGCTTCTGGTGCCTGCAAAAAAATAAAGTAAAACACCTGAATATGGTTTAAATAGTAGCATCTAGAATATTGGAAATCATAGGAGTTCTTTACCGATTTGGCACTTTCATCTTCAAGATCGGAAGCTGCAATCCATTCAATGGAGGGTTTCAACGAACATGCGATGCAGGCATGCAGAAGGGCCTGCATTTCAAGTTCAGTAAAGCATAAGAGGAACTCAATATGAAGTCCACAGTTGAACTCAATAAACCAAGATTAAAGAATATAAGCTAGAAGCAATAAGTTTAATATCTAAAAATTGCAACAATATTAATTTGAATAAATGATCATACATGTGAATGTTTAGTCAAAGAATCGAATCAGTTAATCGACACAAAGCTTAATAGAAGTTATTGACTACTGATAAAATACCTAAAATATCCCTTAATACAATAAAACTGAGAAAACTTGCGGATGACAATCAACGTCACCAATATCTTGTAATGGTTGCTAGTGGAAAAATAAGTTAATATGGATTTGAATCTTCTTCTAAGAAAAAATTGCAAATTTTTGGACAGCCCAAATGAAAAGGTTTCCAGTTTTTGGGACACGACTACTAATCAAGGACCAACATAACTAAATTACCATATAACAAGGACCAACATACCACTTTATTTATAGGGTTGTAAATCTTGGCAACTACCACTTTATTAATAGGGATGTAAATCTTCTTAACTATTCTTAACAAGGACCAACATAACTAAATTACCATAAAGCAGTACCAAACAAAACAAATTTCTCTTGCCCATCCTTGTGTTCCTATCATATGACCAATGAAATCAGAATTTGGGATACATTTAAGGCTCTAAATTAGCGGTAGATGTGTTGCATTTCTCGATCAGCATTTTACTTAAGAAAACTAGAATAAAAATACATACTAACCCTATTAGTGTTTCATAAATGATATAACATTCTTAGTCTGGAATTTTGCATCGAATTAAAAGACACTAATCATACCTTGACAACAGATAAATAGGAGTCTGTTAGGCCAACATATTTCCCAACCATTGCAATCTTGACCTGCAGAGAGTAATCGTTCTTCAGACACTAAATGAGATGTTGCAAGGGAGGAGAATGTTTGGGATGATACTAACAGAATTCGTAAGGTTGTCAAATGTTTCTGCCCTAGTAGTCCACTCTAGTAAATTTGGAGGGCTGGCTTCCCTGAAATATACAATAATTATCAGATTTCCAGCATAGCAGGCTGTTAATAAGCATAACTTATTCTTTCCAATGAGTATATTTTCTACAAGAAGTAAATCATAATAAATTACGTTCCTTTATTTAATGAAGATAATGGACTGTAAAAGTAAAAGCTCACCGAAGTAGTGCTAGCTGCTTCAGAATTGCCTCGTGAGCATTTTGGTTCTGGAATGAAGTCACTAGAACCTTAGAGGTAATATGGAAGATCTCAAATCAATACAAGAATTTTTTTTGTTAAAGTTTACGCACCCGTAGTAAAAGGGGGACGTGCCAAATGTTGGGAACATCATGTATATTGAGAATGTTAGCAGCCTGTTTAGAAAATAAATCAGGAAAGAGCTATAGCCTAAAAAAAAGATTACATAAAAGTGCATGCATCAACTTACAGGTACATGGCAGAACTGTGAAAGTTTCTGCTTTGTATTTTCCAACAATGGCTGCAAGGTAATCATGATAGCTGCTTAATACCTAGTTTCTTATATAATCCACAATGAAAACGTAAATCCACAAGGTTGAGTTTTATCAGCTAGTTGGCATAGGATAAAAAAACAACATACCTGAGCAGAACGACATGCTAAAAAGTGGGGAGTCAGGCCTAATGCTCGTAGTTCCCGAACGCTGTGTTGTGTAGGCTTTGTTTTCTGAAGAATCAAAAATCAGCTGAAAGTCTGAAACTATAACGCATCTTGGCTTATCATAAGAATGTAACATTTTCCCAAACATCAAAGTAAACTAAATCCAACATGGCAGCAATTGGGTATTACCTGTTCCCCAACAACACCAAGCACAGGTACAAGGCTAACGTGAATGAGGCAGAAATTATCCGGTCCTGAGATATGAACATAATAGAAGCATCATAAGCACATTTATAGCATAGAAAATCTCTGTGAGCATGTAATGAACCATAACAGTAAACTTACCAGTTGAGAAAAATAACTGTCGCAAAGCCTCTATGAAGGGCATAGACTCGATGTCACCTATGAAGAATTGCAAAGGTTATAAATAATCACTTAGATTTCAGAAGAACACATAAGGTTATGATCCATTAAGAGGTAGTACCAACTGTTCCTCCTAATTCTATCACACACACATCTGCTGGTCCCTCTTTCCCATCCACAGGAATAGCAGAAACAGACTCAATCCAATCCTTAATAGCATCCGTTATGTGTGGGACTACCTAAAAGACGCTTGAACATGCAGAGCAGGAGTAAGTACTAATCTGTCTTCATGTATCGAAAAGAAACAATTCCATCTATGCACATTACTTGCCTGAACAGTTTTTCCAAGATAATCTCCTTTCCGTTCCTTCTCAAGAACAGACTGACAAAAACAAGCAAAAATAATGGAATCAGTACCTTCACTGGTTACACACGACTACACCAATCATAAAACATCACCTGATAGATCTTTCCAGTCGTGATGTTGTTATCCCTGGTAAGCCTCACATCTAAAAACCGTTCATAGTTTCCGAGATCTAGATCAACCTATCAAGATCGTACGGAAAGATAAATTATTCATAAACAATATTTTTTAAAGCTGGTCATTACTTATATATTTAAACTTATCATCCAACAGGTATGCCCCCTGTTAAAGCTTCTCAGAGTGTGGTTGAAGAAATAAATGAATTGGTCAACTAGTGAAAGCACGAATATACATTTAAAACAAGAGCAATGGCTTGTGTAGATAAGCACTTTCTTTCATTATTCCATTTGAGTTTGGAACATTTATACTAAATCTCTTATTAGCCGAAGACATTTTAAATCAGTAGCATCACCAACATATTTACTGTCGATACAACTCCATATGAACTGAACATGGTGACTTGACCTCTTCTTTTGATTCTATATGGGCCAAAGTAGTGACAGATCAAACAAACATTAGTAAAGGCACAAGAACAGTCGTTTCTCACGTCACACCGTCAATGTAGTAGTCATGTGCAGTTATCTTGAAACTTGTGAATTATTTGATGAAATAATTTAAAGGTAAAGAAATAACACCTCTCCACCATCATCAAGAACAAAAACCTCTCCATGTTCAAACGGAGACATCGTACCAGCATCTGTATTCAAGTAAGGATCTGCAACCACCGAACACCATTACAGTATCTTAAATACACATATATCCCATTCATCAAAACCATTAATTTCATACTTTTAAATCGGTAAAATTCACAATCAATATCCGGATCACCATGCCAATAGTTGTAACATGCATGATCAGAAACCTAGTATTCGCAGTAAGCAAAATTATTACAAATTTTTATATACCAAATTCAACATGCAGTATTCTAATTTAATACCGTTAGCAATTTCTATTACTAACTGAACACAAATAGTAAACAATTCACAAGCATCGACAGAAAATAAGTAAACACATAGTAATTGAAAATAGTAATTGAAGGTTTAAAAAAAAAACCGATTTTGATTGATGTAACGCGAAGTCCACACGCTTTAAGAACAACGCCAATGCTACTAGCCGTGACGCCTTTACCGAGACCACTAACCACGCCACCGGTCACCAATACGTACTTCATTTTTATTTTCTTTTGAAGTTTTTGTGATGTCTGCAAAGTGTTTGTCAAAATGTGTGAAAGAAAATTAGGGGGGGGGGGGGGGGGGGGGGGGGGGGGGGGGGGTGTCTAACTGAGTTGAGTCGTATTCCGGTAGAAAAATAAGGCAGAAGGAGGAAAAGGGGGAACATAAACCCTGGGTGGTTATGTATTTTAGCCCACAAAAATGGAATCATACATATAATAGGACTAGTTTCTAAAAACATATAATTTGGTACTTTTACTTGTACATCACTTGCACTTTCTAAATCCACTCTGAATTATTCTTATAAAAATTAAAAATAGAAATATGTGTCTTTATATAATGGATTTGTTTGGTTTAATAAAAAGATGGATGGATTAATCAACTTGTTGATGACAAGACAGTTGAACCATATCCACAAATTACAATAATTGAGTGGCATCATATTCTAATATACTTTTTCTTAATTATTATGTCATTTCAATATGTCTAGGTAAATTTTTTCGCTATCAATAAGTCAAACATGGAATAAGATACCTACCTAGAGAGCTTATATGACATAGAAAATGATTTATACATTTAAAGGGATTCCAATATTTTTGCTTACTTTTTGTAGGCAAATTTCTATAATTAACAAGTATGTCTTGTCAATAAAGAGTTTATTTAGCATGTGTCGTCATAATAATATAGGTTAAGATTCGTTAAGTACACTTGTACTTTTTCTGTTAAATAACAAAATATATTTAATATTTTTTTTTGTAAATATATATATATATGTATAATTCATAGGGAAATGGTAATCTTGAGGGAAGGAGGAAGTAAATTTTAGGGAAGTGGTAACCTTGAGGGAAGGATGAAGTAAATTTGGGTCGTCCGTTAACATTCATCACAATCAATGTTAATTTTGGTCACGATGAATGTTAATTTGGTCATGATGAATGTTGATTAACATTTACCATGACGAATGTTAATTAACATTCACCATGAAGAATGTTAACGGACGGCTCGAATTTGCTTCCCCTCTTCCTCCAAGTTTACTCCTTCCATGTAGATCAGTCTCGTATATATATATATATATATATAGAGTAGGAATTAAGAGGGGGGAAAAAATTAAGAAAGCAAATAATTATTTATTATCAAAACATAATTTTCATGTAAAATTCATTAAATTATAACGCACATATCATTATATATAATAGAAAGCTTTTAACTAAATGATGTACGCCTTTATAAATTTAGATTTAGATGAAAAGAAGCCTAGTGAAACAGTTCTCTTAACTTTTGTAGTTCATCGGGCCGTATTCAATTAAATTGAGCCCAGATCAGATGGTTTTATATTTGGTTCAAGCCCCGTAAAGTTAGGCCCAAACTACCAAAGGCAGCCTAAGCCCTAACCCATAACATGAAATTATGTATGATAACTTTATACGATAAGAGCTTATAAAATATTAATATGAAAGGTTCATATATTAGAAATAAAAAGATAAAAAAATGACACATAATTGTTAAAATATATGTGAGAATTCTAAAATAATTTATAAATTTCGAGACTACAAGATGTAGTAAATCGTCAATTGTTGGTGTGTAAGGGATTCTTTATTAAAGTCCTACAAGATATATAAACCTATTAGTATTAAAATTCGTGCGATGTACGGTAATGTGATATTATTTATGTATTAGATAAAATGTGTGCAGTTATTAAAGTTTATTTGTTAATCAAGTTACAATTTGCTCATATAGTTAACTAATTAACAGTTAACTATCTGGTAAATATAACATATGAAAAAATGGATTGGGCAATTAACGAATATATTAAAGGTATTAATACAATTGATTCAAAGAATGAAAAAAAACAATAACAATTAATATGGTCAGTAATTTATTTTATTAATTTTAAAATTGCAAAAATAATAACAATTAATTATGGCCATTTATTTATTTAATCATTATCTTTAATTCTATTAATTAATGTATTTAATGCTGACAATTAATTCGACTTTTATGATATATATAAAGACACATCATCGGTGTATATATGAAAAAAAAAATCAGAAAAATTATATGATTGACACCTCATATTATTGTATACGTGGCAAGTAATGATTGGAACCACATAAGCAATATGATATCCTCTTTTAGTTATTAATAGATATTACCAACACGACACAGAGTAAAACATTTGCATCAAAGAAGTATAACCAAAGTATATTCAGATGATCACTAATCTCGCCTAGACTAATTGGTTGGGATCCATCAAGAAGTCCAGCTTGGAAGAGACATTAATTGTGAGCTGGAAGGCTCCAATATGCCAAACGGAGGGTATTTAGACACCATTTGCATCAAGACTACACGCAAAAATAAATATAAATAGTACTAAATGAAACATAAGCATGATAAACTTGTTATCAAAATTTTGAGTATAATAAAATGATAAACCTTTCAACGTAGCTTTGAATGTTATTGATTTTTTTGATTGCAAAAGAATTTTCTCCCATAATAAAAATTTAACATAGAAAATTCACCTAAATACAATAATATTTAGAATTTAGTAAAATAAACATTCTTTAACGAAAAAATAAGTGAGAACAGAATGAGAATAATGACAACAATGAAAAGTACCAAAATAATCACTAATTTTTTCAAAATGAACAATAAGAACACAATGAGTTCGATTATCTTTTTAGATAACAACATATCAAGGTTATCAGCAAATTGGCCAGAAACATTACACTTAATTGTACATTGGCTGTGATTCATGAAAACAAACGAAAGATTAAAAAAAAATCACATCAAAGAATAGATTAAATGATATATTTAGTTAAGTAAAATGACATATTTACTTTGCATCCATCAACACAATTGTCTTCCTCTTTTTCATAACATCATTAACTTTATAAGACACCACTTTACCAATAGAGATAATATATCTAATGATGTCTATAAAAAAAGGTTTAAAGTAAAACTTATACATATTAGAAAATGCTTTACGATACTAAGACATAAATAATAAATTAATCGTCTAAGTAATTATATGTCTGATTCTCAACATAGTTTTTGGAGTTTATATCCTTAAATGGTACAAAGTTAAAACTATGCAAAGAACAATAAGAGTCATTTTCTTTTATCACCACGGTGTTAATTCAAAAAAATCACTTTATATTTCATGTCGGATAAGGTAGCATATTCAGATCCATCGTCGTAAGCTTGAAAATTTTTCTTGCATATAAGCAACAACTTAAGCTTCATTGATGTTTGAACACAATCATTCCGCAAAAAATAGTAATAAAATAAAACTGTATGAAACAATAAATTAAGAAATAACATAATCATATGAATAATTATATGTGTTATGGTGAATTTAGAAACATTCACTTTTAAATGTGCAATACAATCTCTTTGTCTATAATATATTTCATCTTTTCACTTCTACTCCATGGTGTTTAAATCCAATTATGTAATTGTATGTAACTTACTTACTTAAAATAACATTTTTTTTGAATCTAATTCTAATTTTAAACATAAAATTTGAAGTTAAAGAAAATAAATCAAATCTTTGAAAATTTAGATCGTAGGTGGATGTATAATGCATTTACTAAATACTGAGAGTTATTAATAGTCAAATTGTAGAATTTTGTAAATCTTAATCGTAAATTTTGATATAATCTTATTGACTCATGTAAATCTGAATACCGAGAGTTATTAATAGTCAAATTGTATAATTTTGTAAATTTAATTGCAAATCTTGATATAATTTTGTTGACTCTTTATGTAAATCGCGAAATAGTATAATTTTCTTAAAATTAAAACGTAATCCCTAAATCTTTATACAATTAAAATGTATAATTCTGTAAAAGTAAAAATTAGAAAAATAATAAATGTTTTTAAATATTCCTCACCACATACATTCTCGAAACATTTTAGATTACAATTATTATGTAAAATTTATTTTTATTAGTATAATTAATATGGTCGACTCTCCTTCAAATTTGTACTAATTAGTATTTTATTAGTGAAAATGAATTCATTTCCATACAAAAGAATATAAGAGTATTTGACATTACCAAATATGAAGAGAGTAATGTAGTTAACTCTCTAATAATTTGCATTCAATTTCTATTTTTATGAATTAGTATGTTATTAGGGATAATGAATTCATTTCCACGAAAAAAATATAAGAGTAAGTGTGTTGGTCCCGGTTTGTCAAATAAAACGTTTAACTACTAACAACAAATATAAATAGACAAACAAATTCAAGTTTAAAGTTTTATTTTATTGATATGAATCAACTGAAAATTTTACAAAGATTACTTGCGGAAATAGACAAGACATACAAGTCTAAGTAATCTAACTTGTGACAAATTTGGTCTCAACAGCTTATCAGCGAAAGTCTCGCTGATAAGATAAGAGTCACATTGAGTAGTGATTAATTTTAATTAATTCCATGAAAGTATCCGCCTTCATACTCATATTCATATTCATCTTAATCTAGTAGACGTTAGACTTGGTTTTCGGTAGTATCTTTCATTTGTTTCTCTTCTTTTCTTTTTATTTCTTCAAGTACCAACTTATCCTCAACATATATTTGTAAATGAATATCTATCAAAGTTTTCTTTAATAAGAAAACATAAAATGCATAATTTAAATTAATTCCAACGTTGCCACCTCATGATCATCATACATCTCATCTACGACGTTAAAAGGATTGTCTCCTAGAAAATATCCTCTAATATATTTTTTCCAATCAGACTCATCCTACATCAAAATAAAAAGACATATCATGTTGAACATAAACATAAATAAATTACAGAACATAAACATAAATCATAAACCTCAATCACTTCATTACATTTCAACTGTTTAACGTTATCTTCACACTTTCTCTTTTTGGATTGCAATGAACTCTACAAATATAGTTTTAAAATGTTAGTGAAAATCATAATAAAAAAAACACATTAAGTTGATCATAAACATGGATAACTTGTAGAATTAATAATACAGTTTCATCATGTTAATTATAAACTAAATTACTTTTTTTTCTATAATTTTTCTCCACTATATTGACCTCTGTTATTGTTTCACTTACTCTTAAACCATCATATTACATATATGTTAGTAAAAAATGAATAAGTTTTATTTGATTATACAAAAAAAAGAACAAAATAAAAAGTCACTATGGTATCTTCAAGTCTTGGACATATTAGTTAACCTCAAAAAATTTAGATGAGCAAATGAGTATGGTGAGATGATGGATTTCTTCTATTTATAACATATATGTAGCCTTTGGCACAAAGTTATCTATGGTATGAACTCTTTATAATTAATATCCTCATCGTAAATATGTATATAATGTGTAAAAAATTTATTATGTATTAATATGGTTAACTCTATCATAATTTGCATTCAATTTTTATTTATATAAATTAGTATGGTATTTATTAAAATGAATTCATTTTCAAACAAAAGTGTAACAGTGATTAGTTGACATGTTGTTAATAAATTATTACTAAATATAAATAAATTGATTAGTTGACATTTTTTTTACTAAACGTAACAGTTCATAGTATCTTGGTACATGTCAAAAATCATACATGTCATTCAAATAACAATTTCACATATCAGAAAAGGCTTGGCAATCAGTAATACATAAAGATTCTTTTCATAATTGACATTTCCTTATTGGCTGATAAACCAATTACAGGTACATCGTATTAGTGTCAAGTGAAAAAAAATCTATAATATGGTGATACAAAAATAGAAATGATCAATGAATGTTTATGATTCATATTAGTTACCTTATATAGTAGGATCTCCAAAGTTAATGATTATTTCTGTATAACTTCCAGTGTCCCAATTACTTTTGTTAAAACATATCATATTACAGATTAAAGTGGAGTAAGTAGGATCTCCAAAACTGGTGGTTATTCATGAACTAAATTTTATAATATGCCATTTGTTTCAATAGTTGAAATCAACATTATGAAGGAAACAATGGAACTTAAACAACTTTTCCATTTTATTAAAGACAATGTCTTGTATAGACTTTTTAATAATATTTGACATTATGAACTTCCAGAATTGTTAAGTAAAATTTATGTGAGAAATGACTATTACAGTGAAACGATATCTAGTATGAACATCCAAATTGTTATTTATACTTTATGGAACATTAAGAAATACTCGAACTTCTATAATTAATGGTTTGATATCAATGGAAATGAATGACCTTCTTAATGTATGATTTATACGATGAGTCGCATAATTATAGCAACTTAATAAAATAATCACACATAGAACGAAGTTTAAAGAAGAAATTTGTCACATAAACAAAAATACTTCTTAATTTAGCTATATATAGACATTTATTCAATTTGTAAAATTTGGTTAAAGTTATAAATTATTTTCTACGTAATCAAAAACTGACATTATCTTGTATTATGTAAGCAAAAGTTCAATACAAGACATATAAAACACACCTTTAAATACACACAAACCATTCGTCTCTTTGTGGTTTACCCAATTTGAATCGTGTGGTTGTGAACTTCGACCTCGATAGTGAATTATTCGGTCAAAAATATTAAGCACCGTGATTATATAGAAAACTCTTTGATAATTGATTATAATCCTTCAAACTTGCTTAGTAATTCTACTAACCATAAGGAGAGTTCTTTAATACCAATAAAAGCTTGAGAACCAATCTTGAAGTTTAAATAATAATAAAAAAAAAGATTATGCAGATTTATTTTAAATTACAAGTGATTTCATCAGTTTGCTTTATATATATATATATATAGTACTAGAATGTAAAAAGAAAGAAATTTTAGAAGAGAAATCGAAGAAAGATATATTTAAAACTATGATTCAGAAAAAACAACTATGATTTAATAAAAAATAAATATAATTTAAAACTGAATCAAAGAGTTATTTTACTGAATTGAATGGTTAAAAAATCTTTTTCTCCTTTCTCCACCAAATTTTCTTTCTCCCTTTAACCCACTCCTATATATATATATACATATATAAAAATAAATTTGATGTGATTTATATTTTATAAATCACGTGTTATTACTTTTTAAATCACATATGATGACCATCATTCTATCAATATGAACAATCTATTTTCATTTCAATATTTACAAACTAAAAGCCAACTCTATGTTGACAAAGATTTCAACCACAACTATGTTAATTACTCATTAAACACAATTACTATTTACTATCTGGAGATAAAAGTGCCAAAAACAACACCTTCGAGTCATCGAGTGCATGGCTAGCTTATGGTGTGGGTCTCCTACAAAGCTGTAATCGAGGATGGAGGCAAACATATTTCACTTTCAAAATCGAGACATTTGTTGGATCAGTTTGAGGCGCTTTTATTACAAATGGTCCATGGTTTTTTTGGACAATAGCTTATCGACCATTTGATGCAAGTTTAAAAATGTTATGTTCACATCCCTATATAGTTGTATGTGCAACTTGAGGTTATCTTTATATTTATTCCTATGATGGAATTTAATTGAAAACCCTTGTACTTAATTAAATTCATTCCCAAGTGGTACCATGCTTAAATTTTACTCAACCATATGTGGATATCAGCTTGCAATTCTATTGCGCTTTTAAAGTTATATTCTATAGTTCATAGTTTATTTATCGGGAAACTATTTGGTATTATTAACACCAACTTAGCTTATGTACTGTTAGGTTAAAATGGAGGGTTAAATGCGTATGAATGAGAAAGCTAAGGGATGAAAAGTGTAAAATGAAAATATTTATTAGCTAGCTATCTGATTAATCAACAACACATAATAAAAGCATATATTATATTCTATTATTTATTTAATTAATATTTTTTGTTTAACATACATTGTTCAGTAACAGAAAGTTATAAACTTGAGAATGATGAAATTACGGTAAGTCATTTAACGATGACAATGGTTAGTTCAAGTGGAGTGGACCTATTCAAGAGTGAGTGATGACCAATTAATTAAAAAGTGTCGTGGTCCGATATCATTACTCTGGCCCGCAGTAGATTGTTCAAATCTATGTTTTTCAATTCATATGCATAGTATTCATCTTCCTTCAAACAACATTGTTTGTAAAAAGTGTCAATTAACTACATGTTATATGTTTATTGTCTCTCAACTATGATGAGGGAGGACTAGTCTACTATTAAAGTCTTTATGATAGTTGTTTTAATTAATGTTGATTTGTTATAACCATTAGTTACTGTTCATTATACATAAAAGTTCACAAGGTAACAAAGGTTTTCAAATAACCAACTGATATATGATGTCATCGAGTTTGATTGTGTTTTCAAAGAGCGTCAAAGTGTACATGATCGAAAGCCTGTATTGGGTAGCCAAGTTGTTTCGAAGATGGGACAATTTGAAAGTACTAATCGGTTCGTACTACTATTTTAGCAGGCCATTGGATTTATTAAGGGTATTGGGGTTTATACCCCTCTTACGTGACTTTTGTGTGTATAGATGTAATGATTGAGATAGCAAATATGTGACTTTTGTATGTGTAAATCTAATCATTGGGAGGGTATAAATCCCAAGTCAAAAGGGTATAAACCCACAAAGTCTTTATTAATAAAAGGCTGAATCAATTTGTTGTATCATTATTTTTAACAGGCTACTATATTAATTTGATTTACTTTTTACATGATACATTTGGCAGAAACATCAACCTTCTGAAATGACCGTAGACAGAATTAAAGACATCCATTTCAATTCTAATCGTTGATGTACACCGGTAGATGACATCAATCAAATGAAGCACGTAGATTGTCATGTTATTGCTACTTTATGGATTTTGCCTAACAAATGAAAAGGATGTTGACCATATAATATATGAGTGATCATTGAAGATATGATGCGCCTTCGGTGTGTAACCTAGTTGGTTTGAAGATATAAGCATTTAGAAATTAGAAGTATCGAGTTAACAGTAAAGAGAAAACTAATTAATTTTAAAAAGTACATTGGTACTGTTGTATAAGTTAATTGTATCACCATCTAAATATATCGCTAGATAAACTTGATTTACTTCTCATGTGATGGGCTTAAAACGATCTTACATAGACCGATTGGAGTTCTCGAATTTCAACCTTCGAATATGATACACTCTTAGTGCTCCATTATTTAGCTATGATATGTCGGATGATTAATTATGAGCTTCAAAACATGATGCATGTTCCCTCAAAAGTTGTAAAACGAATTGTACGCTATATTGTAGCATTTGTCCTTTTCAAAAGACAAAGTTGACACTGATTTGTCATCATCGATTTTTTAGTTTCGACTACTTTTTATAAACGCGAAAAAGTATGGCTTACACTAAATGTTCATATGCTCAAATGCAATAATCATGTGTAAAATTAGTGACAGAGTTATGCTAATTTATGTGCTACAGGTCTATCTAGTTTCCATCATATAGTAATATTATTTTGGTATTGTAATAATATAAAAAAAAAATAATTAGGTTCATTATAAGTGCTATCTTCTATAGAAATCCGAATACCGATTACTATTAATCACTCATACACCAAATAAGGGGCAAGTAATAGTGTAACACTAATTATGTGTGTAAGAACACCAGAGGCTAAAGATAATAATAACAATAATAATAATAATAATAATAATAATAATATGTCTTGGAAGCATCGTATCTAACATCAATGTCCAATACCCCCTTCCGTGATATAAATTGTGTCTTAAATTTTTATTAATTATTAGTTAATTGTTGCATGAGTTTCAGAAAATGACATTAGTTATCCTTTTCATTTTGATATCGAAATGGCCATATTTTTAAGACTGACTATATCTTACTAATAAAAAATACAAGCTCATTTTTTTTTCAATATGCATGAAATGTCGAAAAACTATGGCATAATCCCAACAATCCATATCTTTTGTTCTAAAAAAGAAGAAAAGAAAAAGGAACCACTTAGATTTGTAGGTTATATTTTACTAAACAAGATGCTAATATAACATACGACATGCCTATTTTAAGAATATTATACACGAAATATAAGAGCAGCTCAAGCTCGGACGAGACTTAAAATGAACATAAATATGAGTCGATCATTTCACTTGATAGAGACTTACTACTTGCGGCTTAAATTTTGGATGTTCTTGGACGTTTAAAAGATAGAAAATTTAGTTGTTTTCTTATATATAACACATGTCATTTTTATTTTAGTACTTTACAAATTCAGAATTTGAGGGGTCTAAAAACTTGGCTTTATTACTTGTTAGTTTTACCTCTTGAGCTACCCCTGACGGAGCACTATTTAACAACGTAATAGCACCGAAGATAGAGTTCATATGTGATCCGTTTCTAATATAAGTACAACTAGAAATTAGACAAATAGAAAACTAGGATATCAAACTTTTCTGTCTCGTTGTTGTTAGATCCTTATATATATTTATTGTTTTGGTAAACGAAAAAAAAAGAAAGAAAAAAAAGTGGTGCAAAAACGTGTGACACGGAGCGTTCCCTTTTTTCTCTGCCAAATTCACATGGTGAAATGAAAGAAAGCTGTAAGAAATATGTATAACTGATCACAGTGGATAGAAATTCTCACGGCTGAGTCGAAATTCGTACATTAAATATTAATGACGTTTGGAACAAACGTTAGAGAGTTCATAAACAATGTTATACTAATTTAATTTAATTTATTTATACTAAAACTAGAAAAAAAAAACATTTTTCATTCGATGAAATCGCAGAGCTAACTCTATATATGTATCTCCACGTACCATCCCTGTAAGCAACCATTTCAATCTCCTCAACAAACATGAGCATAGTAAAACACTTCACCGATATGAGAATCAACTACGATAGATGAGCGCTAAGTAAAAGGTTAGTGATATAGTTATGACACTTATTGATAAATCCAAATCGTACATTATTTATATGTACAACATAAGCTTTTAATGTACAATTTTGATATATATGCGCTTATTTTGTTCCTTTTTCTATATAAGGTTTAATTAATTTATCAACGAAATGATTTAATTAGTGCTTTACATTGGAAAAGTCATTCTAGAGGTGTCTGGCTTAGCTCTTTTAGAGGCTTAATAACTTATTATATTACTTTGCAGTTATTAAAGATGTGTTTGAACGAATTTATTTGAAATTGTTATTAGAATTGTGGGAAGTAATCGTCGCTTTATCACCATGTAATCCTTTCTCGCTTTCAGTGTTTTGTTAAATATACTTTTGCCGTTAAAAAAGAAAGAATTGTGTGAGGTAATAAGCTAAAAGGCTGGCCTAATTAAGCCCCATTTTCTTAACTTTAAACAACTGAAAAGCTAAAAGGATTCTTAGCGGAGCACCCACTAATTTCACATATTTAAAATACACAAAAACGAGGAGATGAAGTATGAAGTTAATAGTCCATAAATTACCTCCGAACATAAATACATTTACAACATTATTGTCGCTGTGCATTGTTCACACTTCACATGCTACAGACGAAGTAATTCATAAATAATAAAACATCTCATGACCGAAATCTTTTGGATTTAATTTTCACAATTGTATGTTGCACACTTGTATATTTAAAAATGTTTGCTCCAAAGAATAGTATATATATATATTCAAATGAACAAAAGGATCTCACTTAAAAGAAAATTGACCTAATATTTATTTATGAGTTGGATCGGATACAAATTTTTTTAAGATAAAACAAATAGAATAAATTATGATAATGTCACATATCCTTGAGATTTAAAATTGGTCAAAGATTATTTTGAGTATTTGACTTTCATGATTTATTATTCTCATTTAATAAGAAAAAGAACCTACCCTCCATTTGTTTCTCAGTCGTAATTTCCCCCTCCGCCAAAACCCTAATCTCCAATTTCTCTCCATCACTATCCCTCTCACACTAATATGGCCGTGAATTTCTAGATTTAACTCCCCTTTGTTTTTAACATAACCGCATACAAAAGCCACCAGACTATACCAACCATGGAGCATTTTCTGATGGCCGATGAGCATAACCATAACCATCATTGCCATTGTTGAAGCACGATCAGAAGAACCGTTACACACTCCAGAGTTGTGCATCAAGATCGAGACCCTTTATCTTCTCCGATCGAGACCTCCGTGCATCAAAATTATGTACACCATGTTATATGCGACTTTCAATTTATCTGGTCGACTTTCAGTTCTCCCACTATGTATATATCTATGTGCACTATTGTGTTTGTTGAGAACGATGGTCGTGCATCAAATTGAAGAAGGCATTGCATCACATTTGAACTGTGTGTGCATCATCCGTACATAGTGATTTTGATTTTCTGACCAATACCTCAACAATTTAATTGCACAATGATTAAAAAGTAGTAACGAGGATTTTAGGAAAAAGATCATGATATACCCGTACAATTTTTACGTGCATAAGTTGTTTTGTTTTTTTCCTTTTAATTTTGTGAGTCATAGTGTGCCAAATGTGTATAATATAAATGAATTTAGTTATTAATTAGTTTTTGTGTGTTTAATATATGTATTCAAATTCTTGTCGTCCACCAACTTTTCAAGACATGGGAATTAAGTTTCATGATGTGTACATTCGTGACAAGCAAGCAAATATTTTTGTGAAATATTTGTAACTGTTGTTTGTAAATGACCTGGATACCTCTGACAACCATTTTAATAAATTAAAAAAATTATTTTAAATCAATTAGTAATTATGATTATCTAATGGCTAAGATGCTATTTTATTTGTTTTACGATAAATATTGTTTTATAATAACCAATTTTCATATTTATTTTACGATAAATATTGTTTTATGATAATCAACTTCCATTCTTATACATTCAATTAAGAAAGTTTCAATAAGAATGAATTAGTTAGCTTCTTTTTTCAAAGACATATATCACGTACAAACCATGCATTAGTACATATTAATGCTAACAAGTAACATTTAACAATCTCAACCTAATAAATCAATTTCAACATAATCAATCATTATTAGTAGGCCAGTAGCCTTGTTATACTAAGTTTAAAACGTATTATGAGAATCAAATGAACAAAAATATATGGTGATCAATCTATCCATTTTACAAATCTATAAAAATATAAATAAAAATTACAAAATACTAATTAAGAAAGAAGCCATGCAATCATAGCATCTTGTTTCTCAACATCCACAACCTCTACTTGTGTTGGACTTTCACATTCCCATTCCCATGGCCATGACATTATATCGTCTTCTTCATTCATTAACCCTAACCCTGCCATACTATTCCCGCCTTGGAAATCCAATTCCCTTTCCCATTCCCATTCTGATTCCCAATTGCCCTCCTTTCCCTGATTAATGTTACTATCACTAGTCAATGAACTTAATGAACCACTTTCTACTAAAGAACCACTTTCAACTATTTGTCCATTATTATGATTAACTGCCATATTATTATTAATACTATCAATCACCTCTTGTTGCTCACTTAAACTCAATACCTCCATTATCTGACCTTCATTAGCACTAGTTGGATTCATGTTACTTTCTTTATCCGATATTGTGGAAGATATGGAAGATGCCTTTTTACGAGGTTTTTTGTTCTTCGTGGCTGAACTTCTACGCTTGGTTGGAATAATTGTAGGAGATGGTGGGGCGATTTTGCGGCTTAAATGTGAATTCCAGTAGTTTTTGATTTCGTTGTCTGTTCGTCCAGCCAAATGGCCAGCTATCAAAGACCACCTGCAACAAGTTAAATGCAATTACTTCTTAGTGTCTTCTTTTTCTTCATTTTACCCTACCTAGCTTTATTATTGTAGTGCTCTTCTATTATCTTGCTTTTCTTTTATGTGGTTTCGAAAAAACAGACATTAAATGTTTCTCCAAATATCTAGAATTGAATAGTTTTCATTTAACAAAATAGCCATGGAAACTTTAAGTACTTCTATATATATGTAACAGGTATTATATCATGTAAAGTGACCCTTTAATTTATTACTACTATACTTAATATATTATTAAACATGGTCATGACAATTATGTATTGCACTTGTCATCCAAACAAAAAGATTGTGCTTGATATTAAATCTTACATTTGATTATATGAATCAAGAGCTGAATATTCAAATATAAAAAATAAAATCTTCTTATTTTAAATTGCTTCTTTTTCATTGGTCAAATATTCGTTTGGTCGATAGCAACAAAACAATATAACCTAAACCTGAAATATGTAAACAAACATTGGGTTATTTGATTTATAATAAAAAGTTGTGACAACTGTACCTGTTGCCGAGCGATGCATGCAACTTAATAATGGTATCTTCTTCTTCACTAGATATATTTCCTCTCTTTACATCAGATCTCAAGTAGTTTATCCATCTCAACCTGCAACTCTTTCCGCATCTTAACAACCCTATATATATCAACATTAACTAATTAATACTAATTAATGTCAGCATTTTATTAAACTATAAAGCGACTTTGAGGAAGCCTATTTCACGGCTTATGGGCTTAATGAAATTTCTAAAGATTCATAAATCATTTCTACAGTTGATCTGTTTGTCGACTTAAGTTTAAGTCGCCAAACTCATAAGCTGCTATAAATGAACTTATCAGCTTTTTCAAATTCCAATAAGTTTATTAACTGCGAAAATAAGTTTATTCACCGAAATACACCATAACTACCTGCATTTTTTGGCAATGATCTCCAAGAACCTTCACCGTGTTTTTTGATATAATCTAACAATATTTGATCTTCTTCGGCGGTCCATCGTCCTCGTTTCAATCCAACTTTCTCACAACATGGAGCTCTTCCCATTTTCTACTACAAAACCTTATTTTCAGATGTTATGTAATTTTGTATTTTTGCATGCATAAATGAATATACTAGCTAGAACTAGAAAGCGAGTGTGAGAGTATGCAGTGAAGTGTTGTTGTATTGTTGCATTTAAAAAGGAGGAAGAAATTTGGGGCTAAAAATCATATATGGTTCATTGTTTTGCCACGTGTACACTACAAATGAATATGACTAACTTCTTGTCGTGGCTTCATCTCCGTCGTGTGCTCCTCACGGCGTCTACATTTCCCACGTTCATCTTATACTAAATTAGAATTAATTAAAATTTTATGTAATTAATTAGAGTTTAAAGAGTAGTGACACTGAAAAATAATGTTCTGAATAATGTATAAGGATGAGACTATAGTTGAAAAAGTAAAGGAGTGTGAATAGTGTTCTGGATTTAATTTATCTTTTGCTTTCAGAAATTTAAATAATTTATTAAATTGTAAGAAATAACAAAATAAATTAAATAAAAAATTATAATAGGGTTTTTGAGTTTTTGAAATGTGTTTGAAGATGAAAATGAATGTTTTGATTTGTTTAAAATTGTGTTTGAAATATAATATTTAGATTGAAAATAAAGTTTAAAAAAACAAAAATGGTTGTTGAATGGCCGTTAAAATATTTTTATATATATATATATATATATTTCTATATCAAACGATCAAATAGCCGTTTAAAAAAAAATAATAAAAACATATACGAATCAAGGTTTCCATAACCATATCCAGAATGTTATCCTAAAATGACGGAACGACGTTTCTAAAGAAAAATGCGTACAAAAACGACTCTACTCTATAATCTCTTATTAACTTATAATATGATAGTCCTTTTTAAAATACAATATTATATTAATTATTTGCTTTTGTAATTCCAGATGTTTTTAGTCCATATAAGCCACCTACCTAACCTGTATTTAATTTAAAAACTGTTTAAACCGGCCATGTATAGTATCTCTGGTTTTCTTGCTCTAGTTTGTACCAATGAATGTTAGTTGGTCATTAATTAATATTAATGTATTTGTTATGCATTACGAAGGAAGTGATCATATTTAATTTCATCATATATTTTTTCTATTTTAAATAGATATTAGATTATAAACTTGCGATAATGCGAAACAAATTAAATTTTTATAAATTAATAAAATATTGTAGCCGATTTGTGGCTAATTTTTTTATATAGTTTATAGACCCGCGATAAGACGTGACGAATTTAACTTTTATAAATGAAATCGTTGCTAATTTATAGACCCGCGACAATGCTAGACGAATTTAATTTTTATAAATTAAAAAAAATACTGTGGCTATTTTTTAATATAGTTTATAGACCTGCGATAAAGTGGAACAAATTTAATTTTTATAAATGAATAAAATATTTGGTCGATTTTTTATATAATTTAACTTTTATTTGGTCGATTTTTTATATAATTTAATTTTTATTTGGTCGATCTTTTTATATAATTTATAGACCCGCTATAATGCGGGACGAATTTAATTTTAATAAAATGAATAAAATATTGTAGCTGATTTTTTATATAGTTTATAGACTCTTTAATTTTTATAAATGAATAAAATATTGACCTATTTTTTAATTTAAATACATTTATCAAATATTTAAGGGGTTAAAAGTGTAATTATACGAAGAAAATTATGATCGTTAGATCATAAAGGGTAGCAAACAATGAAGGGTTTAGATTACTCTATTGTATCCTCTTTTAATTATATATAAAGATAAAGATATAAGAAATTAGAAAGGTGTAGCTTTATAGTAAGGTTGTATATATACTAAAACTTTAGTTAAGTTATCCAATTTTAATTGCTTGAACTCGACTCAAGTTCGTTCATGTTAGTTTTGTTGATTCAAGCTCAAACTCAAACTTGTGTAGAAATACAGGAGCTCAAATCGTACATGTAAATATAGGTGCTCTTATATAACTCAACTCAAGTGTACAGTAAAGTACGAACCCTCTCAAACGTACCGAACTTGAGCACGATGATTAATTTTCGGCTCAACAGAAGAATATGCTTATATATACCTTAAAATTATATGCCACCGAATATATACATTAACATTTATTGATACTTTATTGCATTGTATATATTTCACGTACCAACATGGATCATATCACTATCATTTGTTTTTCAGAAAAGTGTATAGAAACAGCATACTTGTATATATTCATATCCACAACCTTTTTCTGGTGTTGTTGCTGTCTTCTCAGAATTTGTTTCTCATTTTTCATAAATACCATTAATTATCATTCAACTACCATACATAGGCTAACTTTTACCAAAGCCATTCCCTAAATAATGGTACAAAGTTTCATATTCGTCCTTTCTTCATCATATTAATTAAAACGTACAAAACCTAATCTGATGTTTGTGAGTTGATGTCGAAACAAGCTAGTAACCAAACACATAATGTACACGATTTATTTTGTTTATATTATATTATATATATAGTTATTTAAAGGCAATTAACTTAACATAACTTGAATGAAAAATACTTATATAATTAATGACAAAATAAACAAAAAGATCAACACATGCAATGCACGTTGAAGCTTTAATTAGATCCTCCCAATTACAGCAAATATTTCTAAATAAGAGATTAGGGGAAGGTGATGTTACATGATCGAAACATTCCAAATATTTGATAACGGGTGCAATATGGAATTGAATGCTCCATCATGACTTGAGGCCGGTTGCATATAATATCTTTCTCTCGCCAACCATGCATTATTTTTATCAATTTATATCTATTTTCTTTTTTCATATATATTTAGACGCAACTTAATAACTTATCTTCTAGTTTTAATATACTTATCTACTATTGTACGATCCTGATCAAATAAGTTAAAAGAATGAGAATATATGTGAAGTTATCTTTATCGTGTGATATTAGCTTCAAACTAAAATTCATAGGTGATCCATCCTACTAAAGAATATTTAAAGTGTATTATCTTGAAGACTTTTGGGGCTTCTAGACGACAAATGGTGACATTGATGTAGTTGAGAAATATATATATTATTTTTATTTTTATTCTTTATTTAAGTTTATATGAAATAGGGAAACATGTAAGACAAAGTGTCCTATGATCCTTTATCTCGCTATTAACTCTAGATGTACTATAGTACCATTGCCTATGGGTACGAGGCTACAAAAAGGTGCTACTACGTTCCTTTCTTCTTCTTCTTTTGATTTGCTCACATATATGATATTAATTAAGCATAAGTTGATATAACGAAAAGAAATTTGACGGACTTCTAATATACTACTAGAATAAAGGCCTTTTAATTTTGTATGAATTATTTAATTAGTTAGCTAGGTTTGTAGAGCCGTAAGGTGGAACACATAACCAAAATGATGTTTAGCAACTAATTTTTATTGTTATTTATATCTTTTTTAGGTAAGTTCCCTTTTTATAGATCTTTTTCAATGTAGAAATTTTGTTTTATAATGTAAAAGATATAGTAACTTAATTGAGTAATATGTGTTACGGTATTTGAATGTTCATCATCTAGACTAGAAAGTGTGTTTGATTTATTAATAGATGCCTGTTAATAGATGGAAGACGACAATTGGTATGGAGCTTGAAAATACAAGGGCCATTGGTTAATCTATATGTGAGAAAGCCCATCAATTTTAAAATTGTAGGTTATAAGTCTCATACGAATTAATGTATATATAGTGTATGACATTGTACATATAATAATATATAACAATATAACATGTGCGTGTTAGAGATTAGGACACCAAACAATTGTCGCGCTTTGATACTAGTTGTATGTAAGAAATTACAGTTGGATCAAATAACTAACAATTAATCAGTTGATCACTTTGATATGTGTTGTTAGTATTTAACCAACCCAAACAACGTAAGATGTAATCGAGTTTACGCCTTCAAAGAATAAACGAATAATTAAAACAAACAAACAATATAACGAACAATACAAATATAAGGATTTTAGGTAGTTATATCCGATCTCCGATGCGGATCTAGTCCTCATCAAGTAAGTTCCAAGGATCATATCTCATGACTCGTAACATCAAACACCTTCTTATCGCTAGAGTAAAGTCTGAATCTTCATCACTTCCTTGCGCGTGATCGCAAAGAAGGACGAATCCGAACCCATAACTCAGGATGCAACAAAACTCTCACCACCATTAAGACCATTAATCGACTATGATCACCGACTCCGTCCTACATCTATCAATCATGGCCACAATGTGGCCGACCTCCTGCCATGTTGTCGCGCCGTGACCAACAACCATCGTGATGCGATACACCTATAAAACCCTAACCGATTCATCATGGAATTTGCTTGCCAAGCACCCTTTGTTTGACATTGCTCGAGTCTTGCTGTTCTCGATTTACTAGGCGCAAACAAATTCCAAAAACGTGTAGTTCCAATTGTTTCCTGATGGCTCTCTTCTTCCGAATCTAGTATCATGATTACTGATCTGCCCACAATAATCATAGATCTTTATCTTCGAGACACTGAAGTCCTAACCATCATATAACTTAATTTTGATCTTGCTCACATCTGCTATTGCTCCCGATTTATAAATCTTGAAGCTCTTATATCAGTTGTTAGGAATTTGGGCACCATACAACTGTTTGCTCTGATACTAGTTGTAAAAAATTGCAGTGCAACCAAACAATTAACAATCATTTTGTTGATCTCTCTAATACTTGTTAATATTTACCTAACCCAAACAACGAAACGTTTAATTGAGGTTACACCTACAATTAATAAACGAATAAATGAAATAAGCAACAAGATAAATAAAAGCGAATAATACGACACACAAATTTTTTGCGGTTATTATTCGATTTATGATGTGGAGATCGGTTTAGTCGGCGAGTCAAATCAGAAAGTATTTCTTATTATCTTTCATAGTCTCAAGGGTTAAAATACATATAGTTTGTTTATATATAAGGAAACAAACTTAAACTACAAGAAAATAATGATTTCAGCAGACATCTCGATTACTCAGGACCGTGAATTATGTCACTACGTCTGTGTCCACATCAAGTCACAATACTTGATTATATCTTCACCGTTTCTAAGAGCAGAGGGTGTGCAACTACGTGGCAACGATGTTCTACAACGAGAACACCGTGCCACAATGTTCTACCATTTCTTTGTCAGTGTTCTTCGCGGTGTTCTTCCCAACTTTTGTGTTCACCGTCTACATAAAGACACAGACGAGTTCGATGTTCCCAACTTTTGTTTTGTTTTCTTTTTTCTTTTTCAGGCAAAAATCACGAGTTGTTTTGTTGATTTGTTTTCTTCTTCATTTGTTTCTTTCTTTCTTTTTCATGCAGTAGTCTTTTACTCATGCAGTAGTCTTTTACTTTAAAGACTTGTTTTCTTGTTGCATGCAAATGTCACGTATGCAAGTATCTTTTTACTAAAAAAATGTTAGAATGCAAACTTCTTCTTTCCTATGTATAAACTATCATATATTCTTTCTTTCCTATATATAAACAATCGGATAATTTGCCACAAGATCAACATCAAAAGTTCAACATACTTCCATCTATTTTCTTCATCATGTCAAACAATTCAAACAACCCGTACCATTTACAATCCACTTGGAACCCATTCGCGGGCGAATGGCAAACTTCGCAACCGCAACAAATTCAACCATCTTCTAACCCACAAATGCAAAGTTTCGCGTGGTACGCTTACAACCAACCACCATACCCGATGCAACCACAAGCAACGCAACCGCCACAATTGTCACCCGATGAGTACACCCAATTTCAAATGTGGCGTAAAAGTCAACAACAATCCGACGTCCAATCCGTTGAAGAAACCAACCCGACACCCGAATCATCCAAAAAAACCAGAGGCAAAAAATCGAAAAAAGATTCACCCGCCAAAAACAAAAAAGTCATTGTAAACCGTAACATTTGGTCACCGGAGGACGAGCTGCGTTTGGCCGAAAGTTGGATTTCGGTATCCGAAAATACCCAACGAGGGATTGATCAGGAAGGCTCTTCGTTTTGGTATCTCGTTATGGATTCGTACAACGCTCGTATTCCACCATACCAACGAGGAAAAGACGCGTTGTCGTCAAAATGGCATAAACTCAACGCGGAATGCAACATTTTTCAAGGAGTATGGAAAAGGATGACTGATCACCTAAGGAGTGGTGAAGGCGGGGATGATATGTTGATCTGTTGTGAAACGCAATATAAAGTGGAAAACAAAAAAAATTTCCCTAGTTTGATGGCATGGAACTTTCTGAAGGATAAGCAAAAGTGGCTACATCCAGACCCGATTGTCGTCGGTAGGAGAAATGTTCCGAGACGTCGCGAGTCGGTTGATTTGGATGGCTTGGATTTTGATAATCCACCTGAGCAAGCTACGCCAAACCCGAATGAGGGTTTATTTGGGGACGATCCGCATCCACGTCCGGCTGGAAAGTCAAGGAAACAGAAGTCACAAAAAACGTCTTCTGGTTCAGCCGCTTATTCTCGTGCTTCTTTTGATGAATCACTCACGTCAACATTCGAAGGCATGCGAAGCGACAAACAAGGCTACTACCATACGAAGAATCTCGAGGCCAAACTTCGAATCTTGGCCATGCCGACTGAGCATTTACCGGACCAAGAGAGGTTCATCTTGGAAATGGAGAAGATGAAAATTTGCGAGAAAATGGGATGGCCATACGGGACGGGATCGGGAGGTGGAGCTTCGGGTTCGGGATCGGGGGCCGGAGATGTTTGATTTTATTCAGTATTGTATTTTAAATTTTTAGGACTTTTTAAATCGTGTGTTTAAATTATGCATAAAATGTAATCTTTTTTCATCATTGTAATAATATAATATTATATTATATGTCATAACAATATGGTCACGGGTTCTTCCTTTTTCTTTGTTTTTGGTCACGGGTGTTGGGAAATAAAAAAGTTTGATGAATGCAAATGGTCACGGGTTCTTCCTTTTTATTTGTTCGAATGCAAAGTTTCCTTCATATATATACTATCACATTCCCATTCATTATAACTTCAAACCAAACGAAGCTTTCCATATATTTCTACCAAACAATTTCATTTTGCAAAAATTCTTTAAAATTTGACACCCAAATGTCATCCGATTCATCATCCGATGAAGAAAGTACGTACAAACTTCTCATGTTTGCTCATAATTTTCGCGATGAAGTTTTAATTCCCGAAGAACATGCCGAAAGTTCCACGGCTCGCTCACGTCGTTTCATACCTCGTGACCGAGTCACGGCGGAGCAAACGTTAATAAACGATTACTTTGTCGAAAATGCGAAATATCCGCATGAATATTTTAAACGTCGATTTCGAATGAGTCGTCGTTTCTTCCTCAAAATTTGTGAGGATATTAGCTCTTACTCCGTCGAACCACTTCCCGATTATTTTTTGTGGTTTCGTCAACGACCCGATGCACTTGGTGTACCGGGGTTTACTTGTCTTCAAAAAGTCACTTCCGCGCTTCGTCAATTGGCGTACGGTACAACTCCGGATGCCTTTGATGAATACTTGCAGATGTCGGAAAGAACTTCTCGTGAAACTCTACAAAATTTCACAAGGTGCGTTATCGATTTATATTCAAATGTGTACATGAGAGAACCAACACATGAAGACATACATCGTTTGTATGATAAACATCACGAACTTCATGGTTTTCCCGGCATGCTTGGTAGCATAGATTGTATGCATTGGGCTTGGACACAATGTCCAAATGCATGGAAAGGACAGTACACCCGAGGTGACCATGGGTATCCGACAATTATGCTTGAGGCCGTCGCCTCGTACGACATGTGGATTTGGCATGCATATTTTGGGGTTGCGGGTTCTAACAATGACTTAAATGTTCTTAATGCGTCTCCTTTGTTTAGAAATTTGCTAAATGATACCGCTCCCCAAGTTCCATATACAGTGGCCCATATGGATTACGATAGAGGGTATTATCTTGCCGATGGAATATACCCGTCATGGTCAGCTTTTGTGAAGGGATTTTCAAGCGAGATTGATCAAAAGAGGGTTTATTTTAGTAGGAAACAATCAGGCGCCCGAAAGGATGTTGAGCGTACTTTTGGTGTTTTACAAGGAAGGTGGCATATACTACAACAATCAGCAAGAGCATATAGTGTAAATGCTATAAAACGAATCATGTATGCTTGTATCATATTGCATAACATGATAATTGAAGACAACGGTTTCAACATTGCTGAAAATGAAGAGTATTATGTACCTGTTGGCAACATGCAAGGTTCTTGGATCGAAAGGTGTAACACATACGAGAGGAAAACAAAGGAGCTACGTGATCGGGAGACGCACGAGGGACTTCGAGCCGACCTTGTGGAACATCTTTGGATGTATCGTGAACAAAGGTGGAATGACGCGCACGCTTCAGGATCGGGAACGGGAGCTGGAGATTATTGATTTTACTTGTATTGCGTATTTAAATTTTAGGACTTGTATTGCATATTTAATTTTTAGGACTTGTATTGCATATTTAATTTTTAAGACTTGTATTGCATTTTTCATTTTTAGGACTTGTATTACATTTTTAATGAATAAAATGTTATTTATCTAATTTATTTGTTTTTTATATATTAATTTATGCAATTTTCTTTATTAGAAAATCAAATAAAATAAATAATAAAAAACTTCAGAACACTGTCAAGAACACTGTGAATTCAGTTTTACCACATCACAGAATCCTCACTTTCAACATTCTCTAGAACACTGTTCAGAACATCGATTACCACACCCTGTGCTCTAACAGTCAAATATGTGTAAGTTTATTCTTTCAGAAAGATTTGAGCTTGATAAAAGATTAAACTCTAAAGATAACATGAATTTTTGTGGCTATACCTTAAAAGCATAGTGACAAGAAAAGGAAAAGGAAAAAAACTTAAAAGGTATATTTAAATGCTTAAATTGTCTAACCGGCTCGGTGTTGGATAGTTTCCGGTTTAACCGAAACTTTACCTAAAACTGACGAACCGGATCATGTACGACCGTAAACCCAAAAATTACGTTTAGAGGGCCAATGGGCTAACTTTTTGTACCAAAGTTGGGCCTCAGCTCATTTTATGATTTTATAGTCCACGGTCAACTCTAATTTACACTTTCATGCTGAACATCACATGGTCGAGACGTGGCGCATTTTTATTGGTTTAAACAAGTGGAACCTCTCTCTCATTGGTTAGATCCACGTCGCAAAACCACCGATTTTTCTAATCGTATGTACTATAAACTCCGTCTTTGCCGCGAATCGAGATTTTGATTCCAAACCGTTTTTGATCTTAACATTGCTCGTGAATCCACAATCTTATTAGTATCAGATTACTCACATTAGCTCCAATTTTGGATTCGGAACCCTAATTTTTGATCGGAGTGTATTTAATGGCGCATTGTAGATCGAAATTGTTCGTTTTGATCTATTTATCAGTTTTACTGATCGCTAGTGCAGCGTAAGCCTCAATTTCATTTCCTACTTCATGTTTACAGTTCTGTTTGTATTTTGTATTTGTATATATTTTTGGTTATTTATATTTAAATTTATTGCTTACAGTAAGAGTTATTATGATATACTTCAAGTTCCGAAAGGAGCGTCAGACGATCAGATTAAACGGTCGTATAGAAAGCTAGCGTTAAAATATCATCCAGATAAGAATCAAGGAAATGAAGATGCTAATAAAAAATTTGCTGAGATTAACAATGGTAATATGCTTTGGCTTTGGAAATTGTGTGCATATTTTATAATTTGAGTGTATGTAATAAATCAATGTTCGTATTTTCAGCTTATGAAGTGTTGTCAAACAGTGAGAAGAGGAGTATTTATGATAGATATGGTGAAGATGGGTTGAAACAGCATGCTGCTGGTGGCGGAGGAGGTGGAGGAATGGATATAAACGACATATTTAAATCGTAAGATTTTGCGTTTAGGCTACATTATATGTTGGTGCTTGGAAGTGTATATATCATTAGTTAAATATCATGGGACGCAAAATTCATAAATTGACAAGGGCTTATTTTAGGTCACTGAAGATAATTTAAGTTAATTATATACCTCCAAGTAGTTAAAATTCAACTAGCAAAAACTTTGCTTGATTTCACCTAGACTTAGGTTTATGTTGGTTGCCAGGTTTCTGGGCTAGCATCAACGAAAATTGTATATTGCTTTATGCGCTGTTTTAGAACTTACGAAGAACCTTATATCTTGTAGAATTGTTTCTTGTGTGGTGAACTAGGAGCTATAAAGATGCATTTGTATGAATGATGAACAGTCACAGATCTTTATATGTATTTAAAACTAGTCATAGGAGTCTATCATGAACTGAGGAATTGGTTTCCTTGAATTTACCATATCTGTTAAATCTTACCGGGATTCAAGCATTTTCTTTAAACACTTAAATTTCCAGAAATGTCTCAATCAAGAAACATGAAGTGGTAGAGTGAATTTTCTGTTTTTCTTGTTGATCATATTAAGTATTTGAGACTACATAGACCCTGATAGAAAGCAACTTCCTTAGCTAATAGAAATAACGTCTTAACATAATGCTAACTTCAAGCAGACCAATATATACAAAATTTCCCAGCCTAGTATCATGTGAATCACTATATTTTATTTCGAAAAATAAATGATGCAGAAAGGCCCTTGGTGCATAGATTGCTGTTGGACATCACATCTTCTTTGCAATATGTTCATGATTAGACTGAATGAGATTCATAGTTTTTCTTTATTATGCTTTTTGCATATCAAATATTGTTATTGTTATGAATATTTAGAAGCTCCAATTTTCCTATGGTGACATATCTTGTCTTGCATCTGTTGCATCACCTGTGATTTAGAAGTGTGAGCCCCTTGTATATTCTAGGTTGCGGGATACTCATAACCTTCACCTTGGTTTTAAGTTTTGGAGGTTACCGAGCCAGCCTGCTACTTTGGGCTTGAGGGATTACAAGTCGTATACTCGTATAGGAGCAATGATGGCTCAAGGTGTAGTGGGTTGTATTTATGCATTTCCTTGGGCAATCGATACTGGGTTTGTTTGGGTTTCTATGTAGGCTTGCTACCCCGGGAATTTAAGTTTGAGTGATTGTTACATATTTTCCCAAAATGTTTGTAGATTAGAAATGTGAGCATACTCCTGCATTGCTTGCAATAACACATTTTCTGCTCTTAGGAAATTTACTTCTTAGGTATCAAATACATAAATTTCTGTAGTCTTGGCGAGTTTACTTATATAATCTTCCTTTGGTCATATAGTTTGTCTACAGTTATTTATTTAATTGAAGGTGTTTACTACAATTTTTAGGTAGTACATAAGTTTCTTAGGAGATGCATCATAGTATCTTACACACTTCAGTTAGCGAGTAGCTTTTCGTGGCACTATAGATTTCTTGGCGGAATCTTTCTGCTGAGGTAATGTTACATTTCTTCATTTGAGACCATACAACTACTTTTGTAGTTATACAGAAGGTAATATTGTTGCTGATTGTGCATTTATATAGCTTTCTAATTGTTGTTACCTTTTCTTTTTATTTTTTTCCTTTTATGTTAAGCCCTATCGGCTTCTTTTATCTTCCATTTGTAAACCTGGGAACAGCTGTCGATCATTTTTCTCGTTTTGTTAAGCAGCTACCATGTTCTGACCACTTGTAGCGTTTTGCAGGTTTTTTGGTGGTGGTAGAGAACAAGAAGAGGAAGAGAGAGTGGCAAAAGGTGATGATGTAATTGTTGACTTGGATGCAACATTGGAGGATTTGTACATGGGAGGGTCACTAAAGGTAGGAAACTTTATTGACTGGATTAAAAATAGGTGCTCTATTATTCAACCATATAAACTGTAGAATATCAAATAGGGGCAGAGTAGTTAGAGTATTCAGTTCTTCTGTACAAGTTAAATTATGTTACTGTTGGGTTTATTATTTGGTTATGTATTGAACTTTACATTTTTTACTATTGTATGTAACCACCTTTCAATGGTACTATTGTATGTATCGAACTTTAAAATTTCGTATATTGTATGTAACGGGTGATCGGATGACCGAAAACCACCGGTTTCGATACATACAATAGACATTGTCACAAAGTTCGATACATACAATAGACATTTTTTCAAGAGGAAAAACCGGATACCTACTCATCCGGTCACCCGTTACATATAATATACGAAATTGTAAAGTTCAATACATACAATAGCACTTTTAAAAGGTGGTTACATACAATAGTAAAAAATGTAAAGTTTGATACATAACCAAATACTAAAACCCTAAAATGTTTTATATCTTGATATTCTGCATATCGCTTGCTTTCTAAGTATTCTCCTTTTCTTTTCCTATGGTTTTTATTTATTTTTGTAAATTAATGTTAAATTCCAATCAGGTTTGGAGGGAGAAGAACATCCTAAAACCCGCTCCTGGAAAGAGAAGCTGCAACTGTCGGAACGAGGTTTATCACAGGCAAATTGGTCCTGGGATGTTCCAACAGATGACAGAGCAGGTATATTGTCAATTGCGATATACCTTCTTATGAAGGTCCTTGTTAATATGCTTGTATTAATACAATTTCCTATACTTGTGCTTCTTATTTTCTTCAGGTCTGCGAGCAGTGCCCTAATGTAAAGTATGAAAGGGAAGGGAACTTTATCACTGTGGATATTGAGAAAGGAATGCAAGATGGGCAAGTAAGCTGAGTTGTCTTCAGTTCATAATGTTGCTTCATGCTTTCTGCCTTTGTACCATATAAATAAAAGATTCATGGTTAGCACTTACTGGTGCAATTTGACTGTTAAGGATGGGCTTTAATGATTGTGCCCTTTTTCTTTGTCCCAGGAAGTGGTCTTTTATGAGGAGGGTGAACCAATTATAGATGGTGAACCTGGAGATCTTAAGGTTAGTTTGTTAATATCAATAACTTTGTGTTACAGTAAATCAGTTTGAAACATAGTTTTCTGATAATAGTAAATCTTGAATTGTGTGCAGTTCCGTGTCCGTACAGCACCACATGATAGGTTTAGGAGAGAAGGCAATAACCTTTATGCAACTGCCACGATAACTTTGGTAATTTTTTTTCTTACAGTTAGTATCTTATAATACTGCTTTGTATGTGGTGTAAGTAGCGTGTTTACATTAACAAAACACTTTGCTTTTTTAGGCACAAGCACTTGTTGGCTTTGAGAAGACTATTACACACCTTGATGATCATCTAGTGCAAATTGGCTCTAAGGTTAGTACACATTTATGCTTCACTTTATTACTCAAGAAGTATTATTCTTTATCTTTTGCAATTCTATTTTTTTTATCTGCATCTAATTTATCGACAAAAAAGAAAAACCTTAGTACAAGTAACTTTTAAACATCGTTTTTATTTGGTTGGTTGACATACGAGCCTGTTTGCTTAATTCAGGGAATTACAAAACCAAAGGAGGTGCGAAAGTTCAAAGGTGAAGGAATGCCACTGCATTTTAGCAATAAGAAGGGCGATTTGTATGTTACTTTTGAAGTCCTTTTCCCTACATCACTAACAGACGAACAGAAGTCCAAGATCAAAGCCATCCTTGGTTAGTAGGATACATGTATAATATTCACAGATCTCTATTGTAAAATCAGGAGGCTGCTATAGATTCATTATTTAGGATGGCCCATAAAATTTTCTTTATCCGACAGACCACTTCTGTTGTTATCTTTTTAAGTAGGTCTTAAATTCCATTTTCTTTGAAAATTGGATATATAAATTTTCTGGCCTTTACGATGAGTAACAGTGAGGCTGCCCTACGTCTATGCAATTTGTACACAAATTCCGGATTTCACCTTCTGACAACAGAATTGATTGTTTGTTTTGTTTTTAACCTTTTATACTCTTACTGATAACTGTATTTATAGTTACTGGTTCTAGTTTTCATTCCAGTGTTGACGTGCTGAAATGTGGCTTGTTTTCCAACCAAAGTTCTGACTTCTTTTTGGCAGAAAATCATATCCAGTTTATTATTACATGTTCATCTCAACGATATACTTTTACGGTGATAACTGTAAGATCCTAAATTGAACAGTACATGTTCATCTCAGTTAACGCTCCATACAATTCACATTGTGATCTGCAGGAATAGCTATTAAGTTACAAATGAGCATGTGCTCGGTTCTAAACTCATTTCTAAAAGGAAAACAAATTGCAACACGAGAGCATTAATAAACTACCACATTTGTTATTAGTAGCATATATAGGGTTTCACAAATGTCATGACTCGTAGAAGGGTCTACTAGGTGCCCACGTGTATTATCAAGAAACACGCTTCATATGTTGCAAACAGTTACTCTGTGTCACATAATCTCACTATGATATGCAATGAATTTCTGCTGTCTAAGATTGTAATTAGTAATACTTGTGTTTTCTGTTCTTTTCTTTTTAATGTATACAGACATACAGTTTTGTAAGTTCTATTTGACATATGAGTAAGAAACTCGTTTTATCTTAACGTGCAAAAACATTGGTTATTGTCATGTTACTTTGGACTTTAAAAATTGATTACTTAATGTCATCTAATCTCAATTGAACCGTTGAATATAACAGCTTTGTCATGTAAGAACTAAGAAGCCATGTCACTATATATTCATCAAGTGTAACCAATATATATATCAGAAATAAAAGCCAAATATAAAAAAAAAATGGATAGGTAAAAAATGTAAAATTTTAACTAAGAGAAGCAACTAATACTTTTCAATCTTTAACTAATACCCACCTAAAAACCAATGTTTTGAAAACCGGTCCGACCGGTCGAACCGGATTATGAAGACAAAGCGGCCCATTTTAAACCGGTTTTTTGCCTATGTTGACTTGGTCAACGACCGGCAGTCGGACCGGGAACCGGTTCGAACCGCTTTTCAATATATATATATATATATATATATATTTTAAACCGAAACAACGTAGTCAACGTTCCAAATTGGTAAGTCAACCATAATCAAGTTGAAGTTACTTGTGTGTATGGCTTAGAATATATAGGAGGCTATGGTTGGTTTTGGTTTGTCTTACCACCAATGTGGGACAACTTTAACACTAAAGGAAAATAAACTCAATAAAAATATATACCCCATGTTTTAAACTCCTGACCTTATGCTTGTTAATTGATTTGGTTGCCAACTCATCTAGCCATAACTTTTTGTTAGAGTTGTAATTATTAATATTTTATTAGTAATTTGTAAATGGTTATTTTAATAATTTTTTAAATAGTTTTTGTAATGATTATTTTGATAATTCTATAATAAGTTCATAGCCATTATATGTTTCATTTCAAATATTATAATTTATAATTGTAGTTTTAAAAGTTTGAGGTATGAATTTTGAAATGTCAAATATTTTCACTCGTAATTTGGTGTAGGTCATCGTTTTTTCTTTTAATTTATGTATTTTTTTTCTAGATCTATTTGTTGACAAACTTTCAAAAGGGGTTTGTCCTAATAAAGTCATAAAAAGTCAAGAAAAGTAAATAAAAAATATACAAAAAATTGTAAAAAATCATAAAAAATCGTAAAAACTCAAAAAGTCAAGAAAAAGTCAAATACCGGTCCGACCGACCGGTTCAACCGGTTCGACCGGAACCGGAAGGTCGACCGGTTCGACTTAAAAACCGGTTTTCAAAACATTGCTAAGAACTATGTAAACAGGTGGAAACTGACGAAAGCACACTTGGTAGTTGGTATACATTTGTTTTGGTGTTCAAAATATAAAGTTTAAAACTTATAGTACCAAACTTGAACTTTTTGCTGGGCAGGCCAGGACTTTAAACGGTAAAGGAGGGCTCCCTGCGGCGATCACGTGGGAGTGGCCGCCGACTACGTTTGGTGGGCAATGGAGATGAGGATTCTGCATCTGTATCACTGTATGGTCTATTTATATGGAAGTGTTTTCTTCACTTATTATAAAAACTAAAGCTTTATTCATTTTAATGGTGATTTTAAAATGATATCAGCAAGACTTGTTTCTGGTAAAAGATTTAGTTTAATTCCTCTTATCTATCATTCCCTGTTGCATGCTTACTGTTCTGGTTCTCTGAAACATACTAGCACTTATGGTGGTTCCAAAGCGACTAAGCTCGATGACGCACTCCAAGTGTTTGATGAAATGCTTCACAGACAACCTTTACCTTCCATTGTCGACATTCATAAGCTGATTACTGCCATTGTGAAAATGAAACGGTATTCTATTGCTCTTTCACTTTTCAAGAGATCAAATTTGATGGGTATTCCTGCTAATATATATGCAATTAACATCTCTATTAACTGCTATTGCCGCTTGAATCAAGTGACTTATGGTTTTGCATTATTAGCCACTATCTTCAAGCAAGGTCATCGGCCCGATTTGGTCACCTATAACACTCTCATAAATGGGCTTGTTCTCGCTGATCGAGTTTTTGAAGCTGTGGAATTATTTAAGACACTGCTCAGAGAGAAAGTTTGTGAACCTGATCAGGTTATGTACGGATGCGTTATCAATGGGCTTTGTAAGGTAGGTCACACTTCCAAGGCCCTTGAATTGCTAAAGTTCATGGAAGAAGGCTCGTGTAAACCCTGTGTAGAACAGTACAATGTAATCATTGACAGCCTCTGCAAGGATGGAATGGTTAATCTTGCATTAGAACTGTGGACAAAGATGACTGAAAAAGGAATTTCTGCAGATGTAATCACTTACAATTCATTGGTTCAGGGGCTATGTAACTTTGGTCGAGAGATTGAGGCAGCAAGAATCTTGATAAATATGGAGGAGGAAAGTGTCTCACCGGTAGTTGTTACCTTTAATATCTTGGTAAACTCCTTTTGCAAGAAAGGATCAGTTGAAGATGCAGAACTTGCTATTCAAGCAATGGTACGAAGAGGTCTACATCCAGATGTAATCACTTACAATGCACTAGTTGATGGATACTGTTTACGTGGTGAAATAGGTGAGGCGCAGAAAGTGATTGATCGCATGGTGGAGAAAGATCTTGCACCTGACATCATCACCTACAACAGCCTGATAAACGGATTCCTCAAGAAAAAGAAAGTTGATGCGGCCATGAATCTTTTTCATGAAATTCAAGACAAGGGTTTGATTCCTGATGTCTTTACTTACAATAGTATGTTACAAGGTTTGTTTAATTCGGGGAAACCTACAGCTGCTAAAAAACTCTTCAATGATATGCAAGCCATGGGCGTGACTCCAGATACATTTACTTTCGGTGTCCTGTTCCATGGAATGTGTAAAAACTCCCTGGTTTCTGATGCATTGGTTCTTTTTCGTTCATTGGGAAACAATGAATTAATGAAAGAAGTAGGTGTGTATACTATCTTGATTGATGGCTGTAGTAAATGTGGAATGCCCAACTTGGCTATGGATCTGTTTGATGAACTTTTATTGAAAGGAGTGAAACCGAATGTTAGGACTTACACGGTGATGATACAGGTATATTGTCAAGAAGGTTTATTCGATAAAGCAAAGGAATTGCTTACAAAGATGGAAGAAAATGGTTGTTGCCCAAATGCAATCACTTACAATGTTATTATTCAAGAGTTTTTGAAGAGAAACAAGCATCGAGATGTGGAGAATCTTTTAGAGGAAATGATTAACCGAGGTTTCTTGCCTGATGCTTCTACTTTTGAGATGTTGCTACATGTAATCCCAAATGTAGGACAAGATTCTCGTATGAAAACTATCATTCGGAAGATAAACGGGTAAACGGAGAAGGTTTTCCGTGTTCCTAGTGAGGGTATCTTTTTTTGACTTCAGATGTACGTGGTCTAATTGGGGTAATCCCGAGACCGTTTCCGACCCTTTCACTGGCTACCCTCAAGATTTTTACCTAGGGAGGTTCAAACCTAAGACCGTTGTGAGGATATCATAGCTTTACCACTAGGCCACCTTAGTGATGGTTTATCATTCCTAAGATAACAAATGTTAAAAAAGAAGATGGAAAAATACGTGACTCAGTCATCTGATATCAGTTACTGAACTTCTCAAGGTATATCAAGTTTTAGTTTGAGGGTGTTATTATATTAACGTTGTTGCCTATGTTCTGGTTTGAGTTGTATTGTCCCTTATCAAATTATTCGCTTATTTATTTATTTGTGCTATTTTGTGCAGGTTCAGGAGTGTCTAGTGCCACATACCTCTTTATGCTGCGATGTGGTTCTCGATACCCTTTTTTGGAGATACTCTGGAGAAGATATCCAACTTTTGTCGAGCATTTGCTTCGTTTCATTTTGTTCACTGGATAGTAAACAAAGTGTAAGATTCAGACCTTATATTCTGAGTAAGATTTTTCACCTCTTTAACAATTCCAGCAAGATGATTTCATGCTCTTTTGTCGTATAAAGACGTGCAAGAATTGTCAATCCTATCCCGCTCAATAGCTACTTGATTCAATGTCTAAGTATTTTTTATCCTGCAAATAAATGAAGATGGTATCCATCACTATAATTGAGCTGTGAGTAGGGGCAGACCCAAATTGGACCCTGTGTCACTTATGGGAACCTCTTTAATGGTGCAAACGGCAATTTAGTTTGTGCATAAGAGGAAGGAAAGGTGTGACTTTGAGTTTGATTAATTTTTGGGCATAAATTGATGTTGTTGTCTTGATGTTTTGTTTTTCCCTTTTAGCTTTTTGGAGCACTTATTTCTTCTATTATACAAGATAATTCTTTACCTGTAAGTGGCTGTATGTATCATTGCCATCTATAAATAAAGGTTAACATTTTATTAGAAGTTAATGCATTTGACACCAGATTTAGCTTTTTACTTGCCAGACCTGTAAAATGATATGGGGCCTGTTGACGGTGTATAGTGGTCTTTTTAGTTTGTCTTTCTGTTTCATACAAATTAGTTTGAAATTTGCATACATTTTTATGAAATGTGGTACTAAATATGATCATATGAGACCACTCCCTATTGTCATGTTCTTTTGTTGTGCTCATGTCTTAACCATCAAGCCTTAGCCTCCGTCTTTTTTGCTTCCGTTGTTTGAAAGACAGGGTAATACGGAGGGTGGTGACCTAGTTTCTTTTTTTGTTCTTTTTTTTTTTTATATAATAAAGGTATATTGGTAATTTTGGAGTCCAGAAAAGTTATGTCTTTCATGTCATCATAGACATTGTTTAGTCTTTCTAAGGCTCGCTGATGTAGTGTTGAGCAGACAGTTTAGTTCTTCAGTCTTTCATGTCATCATAGTCAATGGTTTAAGTATGTGAATGGAAAAATTAGAAAAGTTTTGCCACTAAAACATCATGTTATAGTAGGCTTTTGAATATATATAACGCTGAACTAATGTATTTATGCTTTACGATGTTATGAGACACAAATGTCATTAGTATTTTTGTAATTGTTATGAAGCGTTTACGGTTTACGATGTTATAGACACAAATCTCATTCATGTTATTATAATTGTGATGGAGCGTTAGAATTTCTTATATTTAAGTGTTTATCTACTTAAAAAATAAATATTGGTTAACTATTTATATATAAGTATTTATTTCTTTTAAAATAAGTCGATAACTAATTTTCAAAAAAGTGATTGACATGACTCCTTTTCTATCGATAAAATAAGCAAGAAGCACGTAACACTCTCAAAGTTTGGAAAATCAAATATATTACAGTTCAATTTGACTATATAACATTATAACACTTGGTAGTTGGTACATGTTTATTTTGGTGTTTGTGAAGCATTAGGGTATGTATGTGTTTTTAATTTTAATTATATAAAAAAACTTAAGTTTGTAGTTATTCGGTAAAATGATATCCGCAAGACTTATTGTTGTTAAGAGATTTTGCTTTTTTTAATCTTCATACATATCAATCCTTCCCCATGATTTCACTTTTAATCAGAGATTTACGTCGTCTGTGAAACATACTAGTACCTTTAGTGTACCTAAAGTTACTAAGCTTGATGACCCACTTCAACTGTGTGATGAAACGCTTCACAGACAACCTCTATCTTCCATTATTAAATTTCATAAGCTGATTACTATTCTTTTAAAAAGTGAAACATTACTCTACTGCTCTCTCACTTTTTAAGAGATTATATATGATGGGTATTTCTGCTAATATCTATACGATGAACACCTCTATAAACTGCCATTGCTGCTTGAATCAAGTGACTTATGGTTTTGCATTATTAGCTACTATCTTCAAGCAAGGTCATCCTCCTAATTTGGCCACCATAATACTCTCATAAACAGGCTTGTTCTTGCTGATCGCGTTTTCGAAGCTGTTGAATTATTCAAGAAACTGCTTCGGAAAAAAAGTTTGTGAGCCTATCAAGTTATGTACGGAGTCATTATTAACGGGCTTTGTAAAGTAGGTAACACTAGCAAGGCCCTTGAATTGCTAAAGTTCATGGAAATAAGATCATGTAAACCTCGGTGGAACAATATCGTACAATCATCGATAGCCTTTGCAAAGACAAAATGGTTGATCATGCATTACTACTCTTTACCAAGATGACTGAAAAAGGCATTCACGCTGATGTCATCACTTACAACTCTTTGATTCAGGGTCTATGTAACTTTGATCGAGAAAATGAGGCGGCAAGAATGTTGATAGATATGGAGGAGAAAGGGATATCTCTGGAGGTGTATACCTTTTACGATCTTGGTGAATACTTTTTGCAAAAAGGATCGGTAAAAGATGCAGAACTTACTATTCGAACAATGGTACTAAGAGGTCTACATCCTGATGTAATCACTTACAGTGCCTTAGTTGATGGATACTGTTTACGCGGTGAATTAGAAAAAGGCGAATAAAGTTCTTGATAGTATGGTGGAGAGGGATCTTGTGCCCAACATTATCACCTATAACAGCTTGATAAATGGATATTGAAAGAAGAAGAGAGTTAATGAGGCCATGAATCTTTTCCCAAAAATTCCAGAAAAGGGTTTGATTCCTGATGTTGTTATGTACAATAGTATGTACAAGGTTTGTTTCAATCGGGGAAACCTACAGCCGCTAGAAAACTCTTCAATGAGATGCAAGCAAACGGCCTGACTCCAGATATATTTACTTTCCAGATTGTGTTTCGTGGAATGTGCAAAAAGTCCCTAGTTTCTGATGCATTGGTTCTTTTTCGATCATTAGGAAACAATGAATTAATGAAAGAAGTAGGTTTGTATACTATCTTGATCGATGACTGTATTAAATGCGGGAAGCCCGAATTGGCAATGGATCTGTTTGACGAACTTTTATTGAAAGGAGTGAAACCGAATGTTAGGACTTACACGGTGATGATACAGGTGTATTGGCAAGAAGGTTTATTCGATAAAGCAAAGAAATTGCTTAATGCTTACAAAGATGGAAGATAATGGTTGTTGGCCAGACAACGTCACATACAATGTTATTGTTCAAGATTTCTTGAAGAAATATGAGCATCGTGATGCTGAGATTCTTCTAGAGGAACGATCAACCAGGTTTCTTGCCTGATTCAACTACTTTTGAGATGTTGCTACATGTAATCCCAGATGTAGGACAAGGTTCTTGTATGCGAACTATCATTCAGAAGATATCAAATCCTAAAAAAGAAGTGAAATACGTGATCAAATATCATGAATTACTCAAGCTATATCAATACTAGTATTTCACAACAATTAAGCAGCTGCCAGTTCGTAGGCTGGAAATCGCACTTTTTTGGTGTGTCTGGGTGCATGTTCCAAATTCTGACGACTTGAAGCATTTTGCAGGTTTTTTAGAGGCGGTGGAGAGAAAGAAGAGGAGAGAGTGGCAAAAGGTGATGATGTAATTGTTGACTTGGATTCAACGCACAGGAGGGTCACTAATTGGTAGGGAAACTTCATTGACTGGATCACAAAAATGGTGATATATAATTCAACTATATAAACTGTCGAATTTCAAATAGGTACAGAGTAGTTAGAGCAGTCAGTTCTTCATTACAAGTTATTAAGACAATGTTTTGATTGCGTGATTTTTGCATATTGCAAGGTGCTTACTAAGTTTTCTTCTCTTTTTGTTCATGTGGTGTTTTGTAAATAGGCAAATTACCTAAAATAGAAACGAACTATTGGCTAATTTTAGAAATTTACTATTAAAATTATCAATAATATAAATCAACTTTCGATTTCATCGCAATTCTAGTAGTATTGTACATAACACTTCATATTTTCCCGAATTTCAAGGTAAGATATTACTAGAATAATGATGAAATTAAGAGTTGGTTTCTATTATTTATAATTATGATAGTTGATTTTTAGAATTTAAAATCAGCCAATAGTTCATTTCTATTTTAGGTAATTTTCCCTTTGTAAATTAATTTAATATTTCAATCAGGTTTGGAGGGAGAAGAATTTTTTAAAACCTACTCCTAGAAAACGAAGCGGCAAATGTAGGAACTAGGTATATCAGAGGAAAAATTGGCCACAGAGCATGTATATTGTCATATGCATTCTTATGAAGGTTCTTGTTTAAAGTTGTACCGTTATCTATCAATTAGATTGTATTAGTACATATATTTTTACTTATCATTTTATATTTTCATATGCATTCTTAGCGGAGTCCAAGTGGTGGCAACCCCTAGCGGGGTTCAAGGAGCAGAGCCCTTGGCTGAAAATCTGAATTTTGAATCTAAACCTGATTTTTGACCCGCCCGTTTGTGACGGTTATTTAACTGTTTTAGGACAGTTTTGAAAACAGTTTTTTTGGTCAGTTTTTTTTGTACCAATTTTCATAGCAATTTCACATATTCCGTTCTTGAACTTTGAGTTTTATCCGATTGAATTTTCGATTGTACCATCGAAATACTTCAATCTGAAAGTATTAATACGACTCTCAAATTGAATCCAAGTAATCGAAACATCATATTTCTAACATTACACACCTTGATGACCATCTAGTGAATATTGGCACAAAGGTTGGCACCTATTTATGCTCTACTTTATAACTCAACAACTAGCTTCGTTTTTCTTTTGCATTTTTACATTCATTATATTCATATTTGTACAATTTATCAGCAAAACAGACTTTCTAACACAAAGAAAAACCTTAATGATTCATAAACATCATTTTATTTGGTTCGTTGACATATGAACCTGTTTGTAATTTAGTGAATCACAAAACCGAATGAGGTGAGGATGTTCAAAGGCGATTTGTATGTTACTTTTGAAGTCCTTTTCCCTACATCACTAACAGACGAACAGAAGTCCAAGATCAAAGCCATTATTGGTTAGTAGGATACCATGTATAATATTTACTTTTAAACTTATGACCTTTTAATTCACATAAAACAGGAAACAAAAGATACTTAACAAAAAGATCAATATATCAAGTTCTGAATGCTCAAGATACTACACATCGATGTCCTGAATATAAATCAAATACATGACAGCGTTATATAATACAAGTTGATGATACATCTATTTGTACGTGTGTGTGCGTGCGCAAATTTCACCACAGTTTGTAAAGATCACCCAACATTGCACCCAACAACTTGTGTGACACCTCACATCTTATAAACAACTTGCATATGTCTTCACATTATATACTTAATCACTTGGAAAAACATATACACTTTAGCCTAATACAAACAGATGCATGCCTAATCAAAGAAACCAATGACGAATCTTAGATATGACACCTTTCTCCTTGACGAAAAGCTCCCTTTTCCACATTTCCTGCGATTTCTCCTCTAAACCGGCTTTTTTCTTCATGTTTCGATTGGGAGTACCCATTCGAGTAATCAGAGGAACAACTCCTGTGTATGCTGACAACACAGAGGATTTGGCATTAGCATTTGTGTATTCGGCACCCACTTGTAGGTGCTCTTCTAACATGATTCTAAACAAGGGAAGCTAGATTTGGATTATATTAAATAGTGACAAGATAATTGGGAATGTGTTTGTTGAACTGGTCCATTTGGTTAAACTAATTAAAAATAATAATGGATTTGGTGCATAATAGTATAATACACATTTGTGTCATTAGCTTCAACTCACTATTAATTCAAGTATGTGTGCTATTATTACTTTTCTTTTTTCTTGTTTTATGGTCGGGAAGATGGTAAATTGTATGCACATCATGGTCTTTATTTTGTACCGGAATATTAACAAAAAAAAAATTGTACAGTCGTACACGACTTGTTAATTGATTGATCTCTCTTATACCACTAAGATGATTACACTCTTCGACAACTATTTTGCCAAATAGAAACTTCAATACAGTTCTTAAAATTTTCTAAACGCGTGAATAGTTGTGATTTTTAACAAAAAAAAAATTAAAAAAGAAATATAACTATAAAGGTTTTAAAAATATCTACATACAATTATCAAAAGGAATTAAACGGTGAGAATGAACATTCATTTTCCATATATTAAAATGTGAGTTAAGTAAAATTTAGAAGTTTAGCCTAAAGGTGCAAACCTTGAAGTCAAGTTAAAAGAAAGAAAAAAGTACGAAACTCTCATTTTGCTTTAATGTGTCCTCATGTGACATGACATATGGATCTTGGAATTTCATCTTTCTTTTGGTTGTGGTCAGTGGTCACATCAATTAGCCAAATAATGGTAGCGCAATTCGTCGTTTAACATCGCATACCACAACTCAATCTTGTGCTCAATATGTCACTCAAATGAAAGTAAGCTAACTAATAGGGTCGAAAAAAAAAGGCTGTTTAAAGAGAAAAGACACTCCTACTTATTACTATTTACTTGCTCAATTCAGGGCCGTTTATGAGTTTTTGAAAATTTCTGAGCAAAAAAATGTTAATTATTAAAATGAAGCTCTATAACACTAGTTAAACTATAATTTACTGAATGTACTTTAAAAATTAACTAATTGTTTTTTTATGGATCAATTATTTTATATACATACTATACACATATACAAACACGTTTTAGAGCCCCTATATATTGAAATTGAAGATCTAGACTGTCAATTACCTCGTCCATCTTCAGAGACATCATCCACCCTTAAACCCTTAAAGATGCTCCTGTATATCACAATATCTCTATACACGATTCCATCTTTACCAAAAAAAAGTAAATAAATATGTAATTTTTTAAGATCAAGAAACGAAATTGAATTTTCTTGAAGTGGACCGAGTATTCAAGTTTTGAACTTACTACTTTTCCTGAGTGAAGTATTGCAAAATGATTTGTACATATTTAACTTTATTTACATATCACAAACACTTTTCACATTTACTATTTTGCCCTTGCATGGCATTATAATGACCCCGAGAAGAGAGGTTAAACCTATAAAATTAGAAGTGTTGCCTATACTCGTATGAACTAATTTTGATGTTATACAATCACCTTCCTGTAACGAAGTTTAAACCTATAAAGGAAGAAGTGTTGTATATACTCATATAAACTTATTTTGATGTTGTACAAATCACTTTCCTGTAACAAGGGTCATATCAACAACGTGGGTGTACTTGTATGTAGAGGTGCACAAAGTCCAGGCCGGACCGGGTTTAGATCGGGCTTAACAAAGCCTGGGTTTTTTTTAGTTTAAAAGATCCCGGGCCGAGCTATGTCCGGATCTTAACAAAAAAATTAGGCCTATTAGGGCCCGAATGGGCTTAGCTCGGGCTTTTTTGGGCTTTTTTTGAATTAATTGTCGTGTACAATAGTTTTTATATAATACTTTATTTTAGAACAAACGTAATAAATCAATTAAAATGTACCTTTATAATCAATCAAGTAATGATAGATTAAAGGGTTCTAATAATTACTTAAACCAAGAGAAAATATATATATTTCAATATATCAAGGTGTACAAACTCTTATCATTAATGTGCATGTAAAACAAATATATATAGATATGCATAACATTTAGTTTAGAAAAAGATGGCGCTTGAATGAAAAAAAGCCCAAGCTTTTTTTAGTACAAAGCTCGGGCTTTCGAAAAAAGACTAGACTTTTTTTTGTAAAAAGTCCAGGCTTTTCGAGCTTTTTCGTGCTTTGGGCTTTTTTCAGGCTTTTTTGGGCTTTAGACTTAGCCTAGCTAGGCCCGGCCGGACTGGGCTTTCGTGGCTAATATCAAACATGTTTAGGACTTTCAAGCCAAAACGGGCTTTGAACTGACTTTTTCAAAAAAAATTATGCTTTTTTAAGGTAATTAGTGACATTTTAAGAGATTTCCCCTTCAAAATGATAGAAAAGAAAGAATTATTTTCTTGCTGCCCCTCATATATAAATTTCTGGTTGAAATAGAAGAAAACTTGGTTGAAATAGAATATGAAGAATGTTCGTCTGCTGCAACTGATACAAGTGATTCTATATGCAGATTTTTGGGTCTTATTGTAAGTCACATATATTTTTTATTTAGTTTTATATATTTTTGTCTCGCTTTCTTTAACCAATATGTTTGTTAGGATTTAATAAAATGTGTACATCTATGGCATTGTCACGTACGGATCAAAGCATAAAAACACAAAAATAAACAACCAAAAAACACAGACAAAAGAGATTTAGGCAAAAACAACCAAAAAACATAGACAAAAGAGATTTAGTCAAAAGTCCACTAGGCGTATTCCCTACGTTACTTAAAAGGAACGATAGATGTCCAACTAAATGAGGCAAAAATAACACAAAACCGGGGTGGCATGTTAAAAAGATATTTCGACAAATGAGATAACAGTTATTATTACACACCATGCCACCTTATATCAAAATGTGATGAAATTCCTTTTTATTCTCTTTAGCAGAATATTAACCAAATTTTGGCAAATGGAACATTATGCTGTTTACCCTGCTTTTACTGTTGAGACATTTGCTTGCATTGTTGATCGGAGAGATAGCAGATTACCCATTTATGCTCTGTACTGTAAGTACCCATAACCCTATATCAGTAATTACTTATCAAGGTGTTCTAACTTCTGATTCTTGTTTATGTCACTTCAATTTGTAGTTGTTGGTTATGAGGGCTAGTGGGATATTAGTCCCTATGTACATAATCGTGAAGACGGTTGATTCCATCCATAAGAGCATCAAACGTCTTTTTCAGGTTTATTTTCTGTTCGTAGATGCTAAACTTGCAGCCTGCACTTTGCACAAAACATTATTACTGATGCTAATTTTGTGTGTTAGGTTTCTGGGATTGACAGCGAGAGGCAGCAACATAGAGATAATATAGACTGATTTAGGATGTATCTTTAACCCTATAAATGTATATAATATTGAAGCATTCAGATTAGAAAATATTTTTATCGAAAAGTGAAGCAATTTCACATAGATGTATAAAGTATAAACCACCCAAGCAGAGGTTTTAGAAACCGCAATTTTAAGTAGGGTTAATTCATCAAAAGTGCAACGTACTGACACCAAATGTTCCATATATACAAGCTACCATTTTTATTGTCTAAGTATGTAACAAAAGTGCAAGCATGTATAGAGTAAATGCAGAGTTCCATTAATAAATTTACATAATCTTGAATCAGCATGCAGATGCTTCCTAAGGAGACTTATAAACAACACATTTCGTTGTATTATTTGTACAGCTCGTCGTATTGATCAAATTTGTTAAACCGTTTATACAATTATCCTTTCATTTCTTCCATTCATGGGTCCTGTTATAGTAAAACAAAATATATCATGAATTTTTCCTCTAAAAAATCATCCAAACAAGAAGATCATGACACATAACAGAGAAAAAAAGCAAATGACACATGTCATTATCAAAACTCATACAGAACTTGATAGAAGTAAAACCATGTCGTCCATTGCCTGTTGTAGAAATTTCGCAAAAATATCGTTTATCACTGAAGTCTACAATACATCCTCAGACATAGGGCTATCTCTTGTCCTTAAATTCTATCCAAACCAAAGTTAATTAATTGTTTTATCTTCTAGTCTTCTTTGACTTGACAACGGGTGTCTCGCCGTCATCTTCAGACGATATTTCATCTGGGACGTCATTTGGGACGTTATGCCTGGTAATGTATTCCTTCAATATACTCATACTTTCTCCCTTCAGAAAAACCAATTGTTCTGATAGAATCCCCTTGCAAGCTTCAATTTTATGTGTTTCTGATCCAAGACAAAGTGTTGCTTTAACCGTTGGACTCAAACTTGGTCCATCTTGAATCTGCATCTCTATTGTAATTTCACCACAGAGAACTGCACAGTATTTAACAGTCAACATTAATGCAAAATTTGGATTTTGAAAGACATCAAAATTAAAAAATATCAACCTAAATGTTGAATTTGGGAATTCAGAGCCCGATGTCATCAAAAATACTATGTAAAGTGTGAAAGTAATTGGCTTTGAAAAGAAACTATCTTTGTAACAAGTTTCCAAAGATCCCAGTAGTCCACATATATATGACATAAGGCCATCAAGTAAAATGCTAGCTCGCCAGAGGAATTGAATCACACACTTAATCTGATGCATATAGCCTCACATATATGTATGAATATAAGTTGCTACAAGCGACAGTAAATACAAAGATTTCGAATGTATATTTCAAACCGGTTTTCTTCCGTATAGTTGTCATAGTAAACCTTAGACGAAGATACTCAATGTATAAGTATTAAGTGTTACAACTATCCAAAATATGCAAAACAATGAAGTTGATAAGAAGATTATTAGAAACAAAGACACTATCCAAATTTCAAATGCAGTCACAATGCCTAATACAATTCAAAAGATACTTGTTAAGAAGCATGATAATTGATAGAAAAGAAGCATGATAATTGATAGAAGCTAAGCATCGATTATCGATCTACAAAAATATAGTGCATGAGAGCTTGTTAAAATTAGTTTTTTGAGTCAGGAAATTGGGTCACAAATGTGTAAACACAGGTCAGTATTGAATTAGTACAGGGCATTTAATCATACAATTGACTATCTATAACCAGTTTTTCAATGCCCTAATAGCAACTTACGTATAATAATTTCACTGAAAAAATGATTACAAAAACTAAAAAACTTAACTTGTAACAAGCATAGAACAACACTACAACAGAAACTATAAACTATTTTTTCCCTGCCTTCTGAAGCAGCAACTTTTTTTATTATATTTGATTTAGGGCCTGTTGGATCTTATTCTTAAAGGACAGCTAACAGTGGAACCGTAAGAATTGCAAAATTGCTAAAAACCCTAACTTTGTTCATTAGGGTTTTGAGTTTTAAGAGATTAAACAAACTAACCTGAAGAATGATGATAGATAACGCCGGCTTGTTTCTTGTTCCGCCACAATTGGAAATGGTCCTTTTCACCTGTATTATTTATTATGGTACATTTTGAAATTTGCCCCTATACTATTGTTTTCTTTCCGGTTTTAGTCCAAAGGTTTCATCTATTACATTTTCATCCCTTTACATTTAAGAAAGTTTTTCTATCTAAAGGGGATTTTAACATCATAATATAAGTAAAGGTGATATATTTTTACATCATGGTGTTTGTATGTGTTTTAGTTTAAATACTTTTTAGAATACTAAATTGTTTTCTTTTTCATAACTACATACATACGTAAAGAACCCATATAGTGGAAGCATGCTATGAAAGAATAAATGAGTTTACTTGAGAAGAACAAGATCTGGTCTTTGGGAAATCTACCTCGTGATAAAAGGGTTATGCAAAATAAATGGGTGTACATGATCAAGGAAGAACTAGATGGAAAAAAGAAATACAAGGCAAGGTTAGTGGTCAAGGATTTTCAATAGAAAGAGGGAGTGGATTATAATGAGATCTTCCTGCCGGTTGTGAAGATGACTACAATCATATTGATTCTTGGTATTGTTATTGCTAAAGACTCACATCTAGAGCAACTAGATGTGAATACTATGTTCTTACATGGGGATCTGGGCAAAGACAATTATATGGCTCAACCTGAGGGCTTTGAGGTAGTGGGTAAAGAGAGAATGGTTTGCAAACTGAAGAAAAGTTTGTAGAAACAAGCACTTCGGCAATGGTACTTGAAGTTTAATGATTTTATGACAACAGTAGATACATGAGATGTGACATGGATCATTGTTTCTACTTGAAGAAATTCAAGTCTCCCTATATCATATTATTATTGTAGGTTGGTGACATGTTGCTTGCAGGTTCTGACATGTTAGAGATCAACATGTAACATCCTCTCCTGTGCCCTGGTAATTTATAGTATTTTAATTGATTATTTAATCGTTTAGAAATTAATTGAAATTATGTATTTCATTGTGAAACGTAGATAAATAAGTTCTTTGACTTATTGTGATTAGTGAAATATTAATTGTTTTAAATTATTATAGATGACGGTAAAATAAAATAATATTTCTCGCAAACGGTTTTCAGGTTCCAGACAAAAGATTTAGGACGGGTATAAAATTATACCATTTATTTATAAGCCGACTTAGTGAACCGACTTTGAAATTCATATGTATATCTCATACCTTCTTTTTGTTCTCATTTGAAAAAACTTGCAAATCAAATTCAAAAGAAACCCAAAACCAAAATTGATTCAACTTGTTCCTGTGAATTCGAAATCAAGACACCAGAATCATCATCATAAGCTTCATCAATCAGCTTCCTTGTTCAAATTAGAAGTATGTTTCCATTTTTAACAAACTACTTGAAAATTGGTGAATTATTGGTTGTAGGATGTTATTGAAGCTGAAAAGTAGTTATTTGATGCCTATTTGATGTTAGGAAGTTTGTGTGATTGAAAGGAAATCAAAATATTGAGTTTTGGGTTGAAAAAGTATGATTTTCGGCTGAACAGCGTCTCAATTCGCAACTTGTGTTCATCCTGCGAGTTGAGTTGGCTTGCGAGTTGACTTGCGGTGCGAGTTGACTTGCGAGTTGACTTGACCTGCGAACCGAAACCTGCGAGCCGAGTTGACTTGCGAGTTGACTTGCAAATTTTGAAAATGCACTAACTCAGATTTAGTTGAAATTCGCATGGTCACTCAGAAACGACCTAGTAATCAAGGCTATATTCTAATAGCCTAGGCAGTTTTTGGCCATCCGGGGTCATCTAGGACCCGAAAATGGCATTTTTCAGTTTTAAGCGGCATTGCGGACTTTTTCTGAATTTATTTCTGATTGAACTTTTGTTTGCCTAGACTTCAGGGATTACCTGATTTGATAAATGGACTATAATGATAATTTTGGAATGAACTTCTGACTTGTTTACGATTTTCTGTTTCAGATCAGCGTAAGACTCAGTGATATAAGAATCCTGAGTGTGGAGACGTCAGAGGTATCGGTGAGTGGATTCAGAACTCATCATTTGATTTAGTTGTAACTATTTGGTTACAACAAGTAAACGTAGATGTTTATTAGACTGTTTAGTCTTGATTATTGATTATTGATCTACGTGATGTGCGAAGCAATGTGCTGTATGTGATTGAGGTCAACGTGTAGTTGGACTTCTGGTTATTATGTGTATTACACAGGTTTTGATTCATTTGTTGTGTTTGAGACCTGTGTATGGGTTTAATAACCATTAGTTATCGGTCTATTCTGTATTGGCCATACAGATTGTTGGTAAGTGTTCTTGGGGGAATCCCCGGGTATTATGATATCCCCAGAGCCACCGATCCTCATTGAATTATGTGTGTTTACGTTTTATTGGTGTAATTAGCTAGTTATGCTAAGTTGAATGGAGTGTGATGAATCTATTCACTTAGCTTCGTGCTAACCCCTCATTTTACTTCCTGCAGGATATGTTTTGTTTAATTGTGGGTGCAGGAAGTGATTGGTTGATCAAGGAATGTTTGACTACGCTCTTGAACTCTGATATGGTTTTGTAATAAACCTTGTTTTGTGAATTTTTATAATACCCCGCCTTTTGTAGTTTGAGAAGTTTGAAATTCGGGTATTTTTTGGGAATTGTAAACTGTTTAATGTATTTTAAATTCATGCTTCCGTGTTTATTAATATAATATTTTTATATAGAAAGAGGGGTGTTATACAACATGTTGAAGAAACTACTGTCTCAGGAATTCAAGATGAAATACTAAGGAGTTGCAAGACAGATTCTTGGTATGAGTATCGTTAGAGATAGAGTTGAAGGAACTCTTAAATTGTTTCAAGAAAAATATATTGAGAAAGTGTTAGAGAGATTCAACATGAAGGATGCCAAGACACGAAATACGCCTTTGGATAGCAACTTAAAGTTATCCAAAGATCAATCACCAAAGATGGATGAAGACAAGGCAGAGATGGCGAAGGTGCCTTATACATCAGGTGTTGGGAGTTTAATGTATGCAATGATTTGTACGAGACCTGATATTACTCATGCAGTAGGAGTTGTAAGCATGTTCATGTCTAATCCGGGCAGAGAGCATTGGGAAGCGGTCAAGTTTCTTTTGTGTCACTTTAAAGGTACTTCTATGGGTTTGTGTTTTACTAAAATCAAAGTAATTTTGAGAGGTTATGCGAATGCTAATTTAGGTGGATATGATGATTCGGGTAAAAGCACTACGGGTATGTGTTCAAAATTGGTGGAACAACAGCTTGATGGATCTCTAGACTTCAAAAAAGTGTAGCATCGTCAACCACAGAAGCAGAGTATATAACAGTAGCCGAAGCAAGTAAAGAGCTTGTATGGTTGAAGAATTTTCTTGAAGAGTTGGGCAAGAAATATGACCACTGTTGTTTTATATTGTGATAATCATAGCGTTGTACATCTCGGGAAGAATCCCATGTTTCATAGTTGCAGGTTACACATAAATCAGAGGTATCATTTCATTTGTGAACTTGTGAATGATGGTACACTGTTGTTGAATAAAATCCTTGGTACGAAGAATCCTGCAGGTATATTTACTAATGTGGTAACAGCAGAAAAATTGAAGCTTTGCATAGCTTCAACTGCCCTTCTGATGAACTAATGAGAAAATGTGTCGACTAGAGAGTTAGAGGGTTTTATTCTGTCTCAGTTCAATAGGTGTAGTTGAAGGGCCTTTTATCGAAAGTCTATCTGATTCGCGTTTAGTCAATGTGCGTGTTCCGATTGGTATCGGTGGTATGGAGAGGTGGATTCAACTTGATTGAAAAGGAAATACAAGGTTTTAATTATTGGGGTTTTGTCCAATCTTTAAGTGAGAGATTATTGAGTATATGTGAAGATTGAAAAAAGGTCTCAATCTGGAGGTATACCTAGCTGCTTGTGTAAGAACCCATCGAGTACTTCTTGAATCTGGTGAAGTACCCGGCTGGGAGTACCCTTACCCGTCGGGTATAATTGTTTTGGAAAATCTTTGTGATGAAGTACCGGGCTGGTGCATGGCACAAGGTACCCGGTGGGTACTCTTGTTTATCCGACGAGTAGTTTAGGTCGGCTATAATTCATGTGCAACTTATATCCTTTCTTTGTTTATTCTATATATTGTAACCCTCATTGTATAAACCCTAAGAGCTACAAAATTAATATTAAATATTCTTTAGTTGGCCGTGGACTAAAAAATCACCCTGAATGGATATAACCACGTAATTTTCTCGTGTCGATTTACATTTAGGCATTTTGTAACATCCCAAAATTAAAAAAAAAAAAAAAAAAAAAAAAAATCATTATAGTGTTTTTGCAACATAAGGGTAGTGTCGCAGGTATTGGTTGTGCGACACAAGGGTTGTGTCGCAGCTTGTGTCGCAGATCGTGCTGAAATGAAATTATTGAGGTGCTTAAGTGTAATTAGTGGGGTATATATATACATAATTATTTTCTAAACATTTCCAGATACCAAAAATCAAGTTTTAAGAGAGGTTTAGAGAGAGAAATAGGAGATTTAGAGAAAGAAAGTGAGAAGCAAGCTTTAATCCGAAATTAGAGTGTTTGAATCGTGAAATCAAGGTAAAACTCTTGTTATTTGATGCTATAATTGTTAATACTTGTTTTGAATGCATTCATATGTGTTAATTTGTGTATTACATGTTGAAATTCGTGAATTTCGGACTTGGGGTCTGCTTTGTTCATCTTTGCGACACAAGGGTGTTCATCTTTGCGACACAGAGGTTATGTCGCAGGTTATGTCGCATTGTTATGCTGCAACACAAGTGGCTATGTCGCACATGCTTATGTTGCGACACAAGGTTTATGTCGCATATGTTTTAGTTGCGACACAATGTTAATGTCGCATACACTTGTTTAGCGACACAAGGTTTGTGTCGCAAGTTGTGTCGCCAGTTTATGTCGCAGGCTAATTTCATTTAGGTTTCGGGGCGCTGCCCCGAGCCCCGCAAGGGCGTTGCCCCTTGACCCCACCCGCTGACCTGCCAGCGGGACCGCAGCCAGGGGCCAGCTCCTTGGACCCCGTCAGTCGACCCCGAGTGGGTTATTGAGAATGATTTGTATGTGTGATTATTATATAAGTATTAATCACTAAATTATGTAACAGACTACTGACTTGCACTCTGTTTATTCTCAGAAACGCAGAGGACTCAGTGATATAAGATTACTGAGCTTGTAAGCTGGTATCCTCAGGTGAGTGGATCTGCAACTCATAATTTGAGTTAGTTGTAATGGTGTGATTACAACAAGTAACGTAAACCTTGATTGACTGTTTAGTCTGAGTTATGATTTTGTATACCTACTTGTTGTGCATATGTGGCCTTCGGGCATCTGTGTTATTCAGAGGTCAATTGCGATTGGACTTGGTTACTACTGTGTTCAACACAGGTTCCAGATACATGTGTTGTCGCTGGAAACTGTGTTGTTGTGTTGTAGTGCCAAGTTATCGGCCTATTCTGTATGGGCCTTTACAGATTGTGGGTAAGTGTTACTGAGGGCCACCGCGGCTGTAGGGTTCCTCAGTAACCGCCGATCCTCTTGAGTTTATGTGTTTACTGTGCTTGGTGTAAGCAGATTGTTATACTAATTGAATTGTTAGTTGTACATTCATTCACTTAGCTTCGTGCTAATCCCACCGCTACCTTTCCTGCAGGTTATATTTAGGTAGTGTGGGTGGACAGGAAGAAGTGTTTGGAAAGGAATGTTTGACATGCGCTACATCTCTGATGATTATGTTTATGTTATGTTGGTTAGCAAATATGTATATTTCGAAGAACAATAATGTATGCTTTGTTTCAGAAATATTAAAATGATGCAACTTGCGAAAAGTTTATCGTCCTTTTGTAATAAAATATAAAATAGTATCTTTATACGTCGCTTCCGTGTGAAATTACATTTCTAACCTTGATATAATTTAGGGAGTGTTATACATTTACTTTATTCATTTATTGATTTGTGGATGCAATTGTATTCAATTGTTTGTGTTTTTTTAGTCCTTAATTTCTAACATCTTTTGTTTCAACTATAGTTGAAGGTGAAATAGGGTCAAGTGCCTCTTTTGCATCGTCTACAAAGGAAGATGAAATGGGACCAAGTGCCTCTTTAGCTTCATCCCATGATGAAAACGGACCCAACGCCTCTTTAGCTTTGTTAACCGTTGGATTAAATGCCTCTTGAACCTCATCTATATCCAACGATGAAATGGGACCAATGGCCTCTTAGGCTTCATCGAAAAATCAACCAAATTATCATTTAACTTCATCAATTATTCTATTGTCTTTCGACGGAGATGGTGACGAGTTCGAGTCGTTGATCGAGACGATGAAAATGAGAGAAGCAATAAAGATTATGAAAAAATTGTGATTATCAAACTTAATATTTGTTCATTACTTCTTGGTATCGCTCTTGCATAATTTACAAATCTCAATTGAACAAAGAATCACATTTGGATAGAAATCAAGAAGAATCGCAAATAGATACACAACGTGGAAAAAAGAACCTATAAATAGTTAGGAAGGAAGGAGGATTGTGTTCGTAAAATATGATAACAAACAATACAGATATATTTGGATCATTATAAATAGTTAGGAAGAAACGATAAAAAAAGAACCTATTAAAATATGGTAACAAACATTATAGGTATATTATATAGAGGGGAGTTCAAATGAGTACATATTTTTTCTTTAGAATGGACGAACTAATAGGAGAGTTTCATTTGACAAAATCTCACTTTTCGGCTACGTTTTTTAATATTAATTATCTCAAAAACGGCAAGTCAAAATATTAATTACACCATCAAAATTAACATTTTTTCTCTTCAATTAAACATCTAATAAGGTATACTTTCAACGAATTTTTTTTCATTTTCTGGTGGGTTTTGAAAACGACTATCACATGATACCAGCAACTAACAAATGTGTTACCAGCGACTATCACATATGTTACAAGCGACTATCACATGTGATACTGACAATTATCACATGTGTTACTAGTTTTCAAAACCCATAAAAAATGGAAAAAGAAGTTAGTCGAAAGATGTCATGTGAGATGTCTAATCGAAGAGAAAAAAAACATTAATTTTTATGGTGCATTTTATATAATTTTTTGACTAGCCGTTTTTAAGATATATTATTTTTAAAAATATAAAATATTTATTATTTTGATAAAAATGAACGATTGATATTTGTTTTTTTATATTTTAAAAAGTATATATATTAAAATAAACTTTTATCATATTATATAAGTATATCTCAAATTCGTCTATATATAAACTTGTAGTTATGAATTAATGTTATTATGAACATGTTACCTCAAATTTATTGTTATGTATTGTCATTTTATATTTTTTAGATATATTTATTTCAATGTAAAAATTTATATTTTGTGTACAAATTATATATGTATAATATATGGGAAATGTTTAAGTAGTTTAGTTTCTTATGGTAGTAATAGTACGATTGAATTTTCTTTATTTTTTATTTTAACATTAACTAATCTTTTTGATAAAACAGTTTATATCAAAATTATTAGAATCCTATATTCTTTAATATGAAATAAAAATTTAAAAAAAAAACACATATATGATATACAAATTAAATTTGTGTCACAACTTTATAATTTTTTGTGTATCACACTAAAAAATTAATAGTGTATATCACACATAAAAATTATAATGGTTGTGATACACAAATTTAATTTGAATATCATATATATAATTTTAAAAAAATATTTCATGTTAAAGAATATAAAATTTCAATAATTTTGATATAATTTTTATTTAAATAAATTAATTAATATTAAAATAAAAAATATATTCCTACCATTACTACCGTAAAGAATTAAACTACAAAAATTCCTCCCTGTTATATATATACTAGATTATCGCACGACAATTTAAGTTTAGCAATTTTTATATTCACAATTTTTATAGATTTAATAGTTTAATATTATTTTTAATTAGTATTTGAGTATAATTTATTGATTTTTTAATTAATTATTATTATATTTAAATATTATCTAACTCTATCTAAATTTTATTTTTAGTTTATCTTTTAAATTTAAATAATTATTGATTTTTAAATTATAAAAGAAAGGCACGTGTCATTTTGTCTATGTGACAAAATATGAAGCAATTTAAATAATTATTAATTTTTAAATTATGAAAAGCCGCCACATATCATTTTATTTATGTAGTAAAATACAAAGTAACTTTTTATTCTCCTTAATGTATATATAGATAGATTATACATATATTATATAACTATATATATGGTTTCTACTATATTACTATGCACTGAGATACAAAATCCAGATATAATTAAAAAGGATTTAACCTATGGAAATGAAATAAACCATACAATTATATAAACATCAATATTGTTACATGCAAACACATGATGCCGCCATGAAACCAAAAAGATTATGGTGCGTTGTCAACGATCAAATATCTTTTCCACACTCCTAAATCACCGTCTCTCTTTAAAATCTTTATATTCCATTAAAATTATTCATGCCCAACTCATCAAGCTTAGTCTTTGTAACACCAATACTTTTTTGGATAATCGTTGTATTGATCTTTACTCAAAACTTGGAACAATTCAAGATGCTTTCCGAGCATTTGATGACATTCGTTACAAAAATGTATATTCTTGGAATTTATATATGCAGGTCCTAATTGAATTTGGCGACATTGAGGGTGCACGCCAAGTGTTTGATGAAATGCCTGAACAAGATGTTGTGAGTTGGAATTCTATTATTTCTGGGTATGGTAGTGGTGGTTTTGGTGATCATGCGCTTAACATGTTTGCGAAAATGCAAACTTTAGGAGTGATACCAAGTGGGTACACGTATTCAATTGTTTTGTCCGGTGTTCGGAATGTTTGCAGTGGTATGGAAGTTCACTGTAATATGATAAGAAATGTGGTGGGTTTCTCTTCAGTTATTATTGGGAATTCGTTGATTGATATGTATTGTAAGCACGGTTTTATAGATTATGCTTTTTATGTGTTTATAAATATGGAGGAACTAGATGTCATCTCCTGGAACTCATTGATTGCAGGCTGCAGTAAATTCAGTTATGAACAAATGGCTTATTATCAGTTTTGTATGATGAGATCGACAAATTATCTACCTGATGCGTTTACGGTATCTTCAGTTTTGACAGCATGTTCTAGCATTCAGGACTTATCAAAGGGTAAACAGATTTTCTCTCTATCCTTAAAATCAGGATTTTTATCGAATACTATTGTTTCAAGTGCTGCCATCAACATGTTCTCAAAATGTGAAAGTATAAACGATTCATTATGCGTTTTTGAGGAACTTGATAAATGGGATTCAGCTGTTTGCAATTCAATAATTTCAAGCTTTACTAATCATCAACTCGAGGAGAATGCAATGCAGATTTTCACACTTTCGTTGCATGAAAATGTAAGACCAACTGAATTCACACTTAGCTGTTTAATTAGTTGTGCCTCTATGTTTCTACCATGTGTGCAGGGTACACAGTTGCATTGTTTTGTTGTCAAATTAGGGTTTGAGTGTGATCCCATTGGTTTCCAGCTCACTCGTTGAAATGTACAGTAAATGTGGATTCTTTAATGCTGCAAAGATCATATTTGATCAAATTGATATAAAAGACATAATTTCTTGGAACTCGATGATTTTAGGTTTTACTTACAACGGAAAAACAATGGAATCTATTAAGCTTTCTGAGGATCTACTCAAAACAGGGCTACAACCTGATGAAGTAACCCTGTTTGGGGTTCTTTTAGCATGCAATCATGGTGGGTTGATCGATGAAGGGTTATCTATCTTTTGTTCAATGGAGAACGATTATGGGGTCAGACCAACCGACACACATTTCACCACCATTGTTGAAATGATGATTCAAGCAGGCAAAGTTAATGAAGCGATGAATATTATAACAATGATGGGATATGGACTCAATGGATTTATATGTGCATTGATTCTTAGTGTTTATGAAGTAAAAGGAGACTTAGAGTTGACTGAAAGGGTAGCTGAGAGGTTGATGAAACTGGAACCTATGTCTTTTCGCTTCCGTATATAATGTTGTGTAAAGCATATGAGGTATGGGGAAGATGGGAAAGTTTAGTTCGAGTGAAGAAACTTATGAAAGATAGAAATATTAGGAAAGTTGTAGGATGCAGTTGGAATGGAGTAAATTGCGGTTTGTTTGTTTTTAAAGAAAATGAAGTTGTTCATCATGGTGGGGAAGATGTATACTTGACACTGAGATTACTGATGCATGATATTGAAGATGAAGGTTATGTATTTTAGTTTTTATCAATAAAGTTAAGTGGATGATGAAACTCCATGGTCAAAAGGGTGCATCACGTCGTGTAATTTATACGGGTAAAAAGCATATGGGTCAATGCAGGATCAAGTCTACGCTTGGTGAGAGCTAAAAACACAACATCCAAAATTACGGTAAGAAGTGATATAGGCGATTCATACATGGGTTTTGCTAATACGTTCCCTGATGTTAAAAATTTGTAAATATACAAAAACTTTCATTTGTAGATAATACTGAAATCAATTCAATTTCAATTTTTTCAGCCTACAAATTTTGGCCTTAGTATGATTAATTTAATGTTCAACTTTTTTTATTATTTTTTTATTTTTATTGTAATTGGATTAAATAAATTTAGGCATAAACTTTGTAGTGGAATAATTTGGATTTAGTTAATATAAAGCAACATGTGCCTAAGTAGGATGCCCTTTTTACAGGGCTTTTCAAGGACACGTTTGTCTTAAAGAGGGGCTGAAGGTTGTAAAGGAGTCAAGATCTTGGATATGAAAACTATGCAAGATTAATTTTGTATATTCTCAAAACTGAAAATACCCCAATTTGTAGTACAAAAGAGAGCGTAATTCGGATCATTACAAACTATAGCTTCCTATTTTGCTCTTTTACTAACTAAAAAAGGAAATGAAAATTGCTGAAAAAGTTGGTTCAATATCATGTAAAAACTAGAATTTCTTACTTGTATTGAACCGTTAAAGACTTCAATATACTACCAGAAATAGAGTCATGCTTTATTGCAAATTCGCTGTAGTTCTATGTTACCAACGTATGCAGAGTTAATATCTGCCTGGCCGACCATGACACATTATAAAATGTCATGTAATTAACAAGAATTGGAACATAGTATGACTTGATGTCACCACTGTTCACATCTTAGTGAAAATCATCGCAATCCATTTTATGTAGGGATCTGTTGCGACATATGACCACATAATTTTCGCGAATAGGCAACTGTGCAAAATATCCAAGAGATTTCATTACCGGAAGAGACTTAATAAATAACAATAGCGGTTTATTTCTACTCTTAGTTACATTAATACAATGTCTGCTAGTTTACTCATCATATTACAAAAATTGTAGATGTTTTCTGAAACACCTCCATTGTGCCTTTTACTGCTTGATCTTGGAGTTTATCAAAGGCAATGCCAAAGATACGTGTACATCAAATGTACCTAACTGAATGCTCTTAAGTTTCATCGGTAAAAACCTATATCACTATAAAGATCACAAGAATGATTAGATAATGACTCTCCTCTACCAAAGAAGAATGTCCGAGACTATGCTTCTGTTGTGACATAAAAGAGACCTGGAAGGAGGAAGTGTCTTCAGTAAGTCTTTTTTCTCACAGCTTTCTTAGTTGAAGCACTGGGTCCTGTAACTAGTATTCCTACTTTGCTTTGGTACATGTCTTTTATTCTGCAGATGACCATCAAATTGAGATTCAAAATGAAATGACTGTACCAGAGGTCTTATAAATAAAAAACTGAAAACAGAAAGACCTGTTATTACCTCGGCATACTTAAAAATAGCGCGATCACTAATACTCCAATAACGAGTTGATACACAGGTGCCGGGGTCAATTCCTGCTGGACATGAGTTAATGAGTAAGCGTACAGGTTATTAGATTTTATATAAAATCATAATGAAAAACTCGTTGTTTAGTAGACAGCCAACAAGACCAGTCTATCAGAATACCATGACAGAATCAATCCTAATAGTTATTAGAAACCAATTTGCATAAAAAGGTAACAGGATTCCATTTTAGATGAAGAACTTCGTTTTCAACCCTAAGATGGTTATGTACTTTCAAAATCTTCCGTTTATAGTAAATTTGTATGTTAACTGGTTTCCAAACGCCCAATCATTAAAAATCAAAGTTACGGACATGTGAGTTGCCACGTCATTATTTTAACTGGGTTGGTTCAGATTACTATATATCATTAAAGTACGTTACCTTTAATGAAAATTGTGTACAATTCGTTATCTTCTTTTAAGTGAAAACAAAATTTGTTACCAAAGGGCCTATTGACTAGCGAGTATCGCGGGAATCCAACAACCATAAGGTTGACAGTTCGAGTCTCATTTTGAAACAATATGTAAACAATACATGGTGTGGTTAAAGGTGTGGGTTTGTATTTTTGCCAAGAAAAAGGGAGAAAAAGAGACGAAAATCCCCCTAAAATTACAATATGCTATGCAACCCCTAGCGAAGAAGGAAAAAACCTGTTTGTGGTGATCGTCTTCAATTTCATATGTGAGAGTACCCACGTGAATTTGGGAATTCTTTTCCAGATCCACCTCAATCACTTCAGATTTAAATCTGAGAGTACGTGATGGTAGATTAGACCGAAGCTGCAGAAGATGTTTGCCCCGGGACAAGCCCTTAACTTGGAAAAAGTTTGAAAGTGACAAAGGTGATAAAGATTCAATGTTGGATGGATCACTAGCCGATCTAACTTCCAACCGCAGGTTTTCATAAATTTCTTTAATTCTCGTTCCATCAACCGTGCCAGTTAACAGAGTCATATCTGGCTGCTCGAACACCAAAAAGTCTAAGCTCTTGATATCTTCATATCCAACCTACACAAGCAAAATGTATACAGAATGATAAGACACCTTATGGTTCAAAAGAAAAGGTATAGTTATGGTATGTACAACTCACCTTGACCTCAACAGATTCTGGAGAAGCACGTTCGATCCTAGAGCTGTCAAGCCCACCTATCTTTGCTATTCTAATTGTGTATGTCGTATCAGGATGAAGTCCCCTTAGACGATAACTTCCTGAAGAATCTGTTACAGTCTCCTCATAATAACCTTTCAAGTCAGAACGGGCCTCAACTGAAACACCTTCTTTTGGTAGACCAGACAATAGAGTAACCACACCCATAGCACTGGAACAATTTAAATCATAAAATATAAAATAAATAATAAAAGAAAGAAAGATAGAACCGATGCAGCGCAGTTAATGTTTGCAAGTTCAGTGAGGATAGATGGTGCCTCTTTTTACTTTTAAAAGTCTCTAAGAGTATTTTATTGCTTTCGCATACACAAAAGGAGTGTAAAACTAACTTATTGGGTTAACTTAGTCACCACAGCATGAATCATTGAAATGAACAGAGAGATACCTGTAAGCAACACGTGTAGCATGGAAAACAACTTCCCTGGATTCCCCAGAACCAAGTTCAATTGCCTGTGCTGATGGTGAGAAAGCATACTCCTACATATGACAACGAAAAATAATTAATTGTTAAAATCACAGAATAAAAGTAGTTCACAATAATAAGAAGAAGAAGAGCCAAATACCTTTAACAGAGGACGAAGGTAAAAACTCCCAGGAAACAAATTATCAAATACAAAGTTTCCTCCGGTAGCGGATATTGAATTATTTCTATAGCCATCTTCACCACTCAATGATAACAGTACAGAGGGAAATAATTCTTTGGCATTTTCTTTAGAATGGATAGTTACAGAGATTTGACCAAGCTTCTGACAGGAAAAGGAATATGGTCCAATTTTCTTTACATGATAACCATGCTATTAGAAAAAAGAAAAAGATCAATAAATTAGTACAATCAGTAAATTGCGAACTATTTAGCATTAGTTTTGTACTTTAAAAGTGGCATGTTCAAACCTTTGAAGCTTCTATATGGTAAGTAATGTCATCATATAAGGGTCCCCCAATATAAGAACCATCTTTGTTAGTGGTTGTCGCAAAAGCTAATTCATTTTTCTTGACTTGAGCATTGTGACTATCTCCAGAAGCTAGGATTCTAATAGTAACATCTGGAAGTGGGGGAGAAACTGATCCTTCAATGTACAACCCCAGTCGGCCAGAAAATGAAGGAACGGAAGCTTGACAGCCATCTTGTGCTACCATGACCTGTTTAAAAAAGTATACCTTATTGGTGAAAGCTGAAAAAATATTGAAGATGCGTCAATGATATCTCCGTGAGTGTCTACCTGATGCTGTCTAGGATAAAATAAAATCTTCTTCTCGATTTTGCTCCTGCAACATGTCATACACAGGTTAATATTGATGTCACTTGGGATTTTATTTTAATGGTTTTATCGCTTATCTATGAAGGTGGAAACTAGGAAGTGGGCATTATCAAACATAATCCGCTACACATAATTTAATTCAGTTGCAACTCTAAGATTCCAATTTAGCCTTTCAGAAACCCAAGACAGTTGGCTAAAATGCATTCTTTCCAGTAAGCACTAACGGAACTTTTAGTATACCCGAAAAGAGCACGTAGGACGGAAGATTTACCGAGTATCCCGAGGTACAAATGAAAGTCTTTCTCCAGGATTTGCCCATACTTTATACTCATAAAGAGCTGTATTCAATTGCTCATTTCCAGTGACTACAGATGTTGCAGTACTGCCATCAATAACAGTTCCTTCTTTGTTCAAAATGTCAATCGACAGATTTTCAGGTAACTTGTCAGCATTTTGTGAGTTCAATTCAACCTTTATTTGTCCTTGGAGTAGATACTTCTCTCCTTTCAGATAGATAGGCTAAAAGGACAATATAAATAAAAAAATCATGAGAAATGGAACACGACAACACATGCACAAAAATAGTAAAAGAAAAAGCAAATGAACATACCGATGAGTTCGCAGAGTCAATTTTCACAGGTGACTTTCCAAACAGTATACAAGAGTTTTCAAAGTGAAGTTCATGCACCCCAGGAGATTCAACGCAAATATGCTGAGGACCTTTCTGCAAATGACAACCAAATTATATATCAGGAAAGCATAGTAAACTATGAAGTGCATAGTGTATAGCATTGACCTTGACCATAATGTGTTAGGATGCTTTTTAATACCTTAATTTTTAGATTCACACGAGTACCACCTGATTGATGCAGATATGCATCTACATCATGAGTGGAAACTAAGTTAATCCAATATCCTTTCTGAATGAAGTTAATCCCTTCAACATCTTCTGCTCCAACATTGAGATTTACAGAGCTCTGTTCCCAACACCAGTTATCTTGAGGAATAGCTTCTTTAGATGGGTGTTTGACCTAAAAACACATATAGAAATCTAAATCAAAAACTTAAACGAGTTTAGTCACAATAATACCTCTAAAACAACTTTGTTGAATGGCCAAGACTCACACCCACAACATCTTTTATACACCTTTTTCTTGAGTGGGACTTGTTCCCACAATAATACTTCTAAAACAACTTTGAGATACTTTAATAAATCCTTCAGCTTGGATAAAGGTATAATGTTACATAGAGAACTAAAGATGCTATTGAAATTGAAATACATAATAAAACAAAACAAAAAAGTTAAGTATTTTTTTGGACACTGGAGTACCAGATGTGTGATTCAATGGTAAGGGATATATTTACATGGTTTGAAAAAAGCTTGGCAATTAAGTGAGCAATGGAACTAAGCAAGAAGAGTAACAGAAATTTAAATCAACTCTTAAGTTCAACTGATACAAATTGGGAAGAACAAGCATTTATTTAATGTCATTGTTCTTACTCACCATCATAATAATTTTTCTTACTCACCATCAAAATAATTAGAATATACCAAATGAAAAGCAATACAATACCTCAAGCTTATATTTTCCAGGTAGCACATTTTGAAATAAAAATTCACTACTCTGGCCATTCAAACCAACTGTCTGCCTCTCTTCATTGCTTTTACCATCCAGCCTCACAAGATCAACCGAAACAGATGAATCACATTTTTCTTTGCAAGTTACTGAGCCAAGTACATTAACCTTCGCCTGAGATTAAAAGAACATCAAGATACCAATATATCCTACAAAATATGTACAATTATGATAGTGAAGTCAAACAGGCTACCTGCAACTTCATTATTAATATACATTTTATCTAATCGTTTAGAGAACTAAACTACTTAAAACGTAGAAAAAGATCACACAATGCATATGAATTTGAGAGTACTAGATTCACATGCGACATCAGAAGAAGACAAATATAGTGAACATAGATATAGAGGTATCTATATGTATAGTGGTTTCAAATGGTCTTGGGACTGAGGAATAAAGATCTTGATTCTCGAGTAGGATGATTAATATTTTGCAATTGATATTACCAACCTTGGAAAAAGTAAGAAAATAGAAGAATCGAAAATTATAACTTTGAGATATAATCACCTGATAAAATTTCAGGGACAGCAATGGACCATTGACATTAACGTCAATATGTGGTGGCGAAAATAAAAGATCCGGGTTACTTTCAGGTGTGGCTGCAATAGCTGATAAACGATAGTCACCAGGTGGAACCTGAAACATATTAACACCATTCTAGTGAGGCAAATCACAGAGTAATTACCTCAAAGTAAACTTAGCGATATGAAGAGGCGATAATCCTATTTTTCAACAATATCAAGAGACAGATATACAGGGAGGACACACTAATAGTAGAAGTTATGTTCGCCTAACTAGCAAACCCAACTAATGTGACCTATGTTGTTGACTATCAATTTAAACACCACTCCATCTCTGACAATGAACATGTACCATCAACATACTACTGTTTTACTTGATTCTTGAGCCTCATCAGCCACAAAATCAAACTCACGATTATCAAATTTCTATATATCAGCAATGCGAAGGACTCAACCAAGTTGACCACAAAGTTAACTCAATTATGACAGACTTAACCTGCTGAAAAATATATAAATGACACTAAGAAGTAAATAACTCCTATCAAGTACCTCGAAGCAGAAATAGCCATTATCATCAGTCTGTTTCATTTGTGGCTTAACATTATGGGGTCCATGAGTCAGAGCTACCTGGAGAAAGTATAATGGGATAGTTATAAAAAAAATGGTCACTATTTCAGCGGATCTTCTTTAAAGATATGATCATACATATAGATATATACAAGGAATGAAAGAGGATGTTGGAATAACCTTTGCTTTGTAACCAGAATCAACTGTCTGTGCTGAGCCACAAACATCATAAGACACTGCTTTGATATCAGCAACTGATGCCATATTTGGTAAAACCTGAAAATCAAAAATATGTTAAGATGTAAAAAAGCTGGTAAAAGAATAAAAAACAAAGTGCCAGATGCCCCTAAGTTTTGTGGTGCACTTACCATGAAATTGATCAGTTTGTCAAACTTGTAGTGCTCCTTCTTTGCTTCGATCTGATACTGTTTTGACGTAACCTGTAGAGGGGCACAAATGGCAAAAATAAAAAAGTGGATGTGAAATCTAGCTCCATGCAATTAAAAAAGGATGTATAAATATGAAATAGCAAATAGCAGTAACAATTTAACACATAAATGCACACATTCATATACAACACACACACATGGTGGCATTTCTGCTACACCAATAAATAATAAATAAATAAATTATAGATGATAAAACAGATATAAAAATACATGGATTTACGATGTTTTAAGGGATAATGCAAGAACAAACAGCAATAGTGCTACAAAAACCTAAAAGAACATGGAAAATAAAAAACAAGGTACTATTTGCAGTGGATGAAATTACCTGGTCGAGCTTATAATATCCTTCTTTATCAGTAATAGACCTCTCAACACCATCCACCACCACCTTTACACCATCCACTCCCTTGCCATTAGCATCAACAACACGACCCCCAACGGAAAACCCAGTGACCTGAACATGTTTAGTTATGCAAAAAGTTAGTTTATTTAATGCAAGGCATTAAAATATACTATAACCGTGACTTGTGATTGAATAGCACTTAAACTAGTAAGTAACCAAGTAAGACTGAACTATAACCATATATTTACAGGTTGCTACACTAGAATGAGAAATCAAATATTTAAGTTATAGTGTCTCATGTTAAAGACAATCAGAATATTTAAGTCATAGTAGTGAGAATAAGCTAATATAACACAATGGTGAGAACATGATCTGCTCTCCTTAAGGTTAAAAAGGTAAATTACTTCAGAACTTGGAAGAGATATAATGGCAAACTCAAAACTTCTTGTTCAGAGTTCTAAAATGATGTGAAGACATAAGATACATCCTAAGATGAAAAACTAATATTAAAATTCTGTAGTTTATAACTGGAAATAGAATCTACATGGCAAGAGGAAAACCAATCAGTGGTATTTGCCGCTTGCTCTGGTAATAGAACTGTTACTACCAGAGTCGTATATCATGACGGTACTTGGTAAATAGCACAAAGATCACAAATATCCCCAAACTTAGAACTAGCAAAGAAGATCAATATCTTGTTGAGGTACCTGAAACTTTTCAGATATTATTGCATGATCATGCTGAACAGTGACAGCAACAGACGGAGGGGAAACATCAAAAACTGTATTCTCACCTTTATAATAAGGTATAAGCTCATAAACCCCTGCAAGTGCATCACAAAGATGAAGTAAAATGACATAATTAACCAATAGAACTGAAAAATTAATATAGAAAACTTTGAATCAGTTCACTACAATGAGCTCTAGCTAGTGCTAACTATAAATATCATACACAATCCCTCGGATTGAATTTCATTATATCTAATATCTAATATCTAATACTATTAATAAAGCATGTTGAGATGTTGAATCTTAATTCTTAAAAAGAAATTAAAATTACTTATTTACCCATAATTACCTAAATCTATCTAATATCTGATATCTAATATCTAATCTAATACTATTAATAAAGCATGTTGAGATGTTGAATCTTAACTCTTAAAAAGAAATTAAAATTACTTATTTACCCATATTACCTAAAAGGAAACTAATATTTACATTTACTACATCATTACTTACTTTATAGATTTTTCAAATGGTTGATACTTCATAAATGTATTTTGCTAAAAATAATAAAAAAAACTTAGCAACTATATTATAATTACAAGTTTTTGATGAAGTATCTATCTACTTTGAGTTAATAATGATTTTGGTAAAAGATTATTTAATTTGTATTACTTTATTTTACTAAAATTTTCTTATTTGTATAACAAACTCAATAACTCGGAATTTTATTAAATAATATTAATGACTCCAAAATGTATGTATAGAAGAATTATTTGTAAGACATTTGGCAATTTTATATTTAACCGATTGAAATATGAAACATGAAATATTTATGGATAACATTCTATTTACGAACATATTATTGCACGTAACCAGAATAGATGAATTAGCTGTCACCGCCGCATTGCGCGGCCAACATGCTATTGAGCACCATGTTACTAGTAAAGTACTAATGATACAATAATATCACTACTTATAAGCCTCTGGAAGCATAAAGTGAGTTTCTGAAGGGTAAAGCAAATCACTTTCCACTACAAAACGCTCAAAACATGAAAGCATACAGTGAGCACTCTGAGAGTATAGAAATCAAATTCCACTACAGACCCCTCACGGTCAAACATCATCTATCTACATGAAGGTACCTCAAAAACTTCTGCAAGTGTTTGTTACTAAAAATGAACTGGATTAATTGCCATATATATGCTAGCGAGTTAGAGAGAGAATACGGAATATTACCGCATGGAATTGACTTAAATTTAAAGGTTCCATCAACATCAGATATGGCATGACAAAGAGCAGTTCTATCTCCAGACGGGTTACCAGAACCCCGTGGGCAGTGCACTTCCTTGACATCATCAGAGTACAGGTAAAAGTGAACCCCTAAAATAGGGTTTCCCTGAGATCGCATGATAGAAATAGCGCATCAGTTTTGGTAGTAATCAAACTACTATTTATTTTTTTCACTGCGACCACTATTATCGCTGAAAATGAACGAATGATTCAGTCAACCTGAATGCATTTCAGAAGTTAAAAAAATGCAAGACTTGCCTGTGCAACTACCAATCCTTTAACATCATAACCGCGTACATAGAAGATATCATCAACTTGGATATTTCCAAACCCCAATTCAACCTGAAAGTTCACACGTAACCAATTGAGTGGAAACTAACAAATTACAAATGGAGGAGAAAGATAACAGAAAGAAAGGTATATGTATATGACCTCTCTGGAACCTTTAACTTCAATATTCAGGTCACTGTGAGATGCCTGTAGATTGTATCGTCCTACACCAAGAAAGAACGAAGTTAAAAAATGAGAGAAACATGCCAACTTCATGTAACAAGCATGACAGTCGCCAACAAAAAGCATCAAGAAACCAAGTTCGAATTTCACGATAGAAATTGTAAATTTATGTTTTTGCTAGTTGGGTTTTTTAAAATCAATGAGTCAACATAATATAAAATAGGACATCTTTTATGAGCACTTCAGATGATACTCCTAGCGTAATCTACAAATACAATGACTACCATTTAAGTCCTTGCAGATATTAACCTGGATTTACGTTGGTGAAAGAGTAACTTCCTGCTGCTGATGTCAAAACAGATGATACAACGTCCCCATTGGCATCTAAAAGCTCAACATTTACATTTGATGGACCACCATCTCTAGATGAACAACTCGCACCGCCAACTGCTCCCACTACTTTTCCACTAATACTGAATCTGCAAAGATATCATATAGTAAAATATGATGTCAAAAGAGATATAGAGCACATAGGTTTCGAAAATGTTATTCATGTATAGCTAAATAAAGTAAAATGAAGTTGTACAAAAAGGAGTTATGAAAACGATTGAAATGAGTAAGCTAGACCAACCCTGTGAATCGGAAGTTTATATCTTCATTTCTGTTACAGCCAGTATGATCCACAAGCACGGGAACCTACAAAAAGTAGGAAATCAGAATTTAGGGAATGATGCAACAAAAAGGTGGACGTTATGTATTTCAATAAATCAGAAGTACATACCTGATCAGGGTCCCATGACCATCCTTCAGGTCCCTTGATTTTGAGAACAAAAGAACCCTGCACCAAAAAGTATATTCATTTTAAAATAATCACCTGAAAGTAAAAGAGCTAGACCAATACAACCTATAGCGGGTGACGGCCGTTTAAGCAAAGAAAGACTATGGCAATAAAGTCACAAATTTCAAGAAATGTTCCTAATGATCTTTTATCTGTAGTATCCACCTTAATCGATTAATAGGTTGTGTTAACAGAATCTATAATCATGGCACAAGAACAGTTCAATACTGTTAATCATGCAAATGAAAAGTAAAGAAACTACTTGCTTAATCATCAAGCTACGTAAGAGAACAACTGGGCTTCAGCACAGCCTTATCTCCCTTTCCACAACAAAGAAAAACTATTTACACACTTAATAATTTTAATGCCACTTTTTGTAATAGAAATACTCGAAACTGTTCATACGAAGAAAACACTGTCCTGCAACATGAAAAATGCAAACTAACTACGAAAATCTTCAATATTGACTGCAATAAGTGACCTTCAATATTGAGTACCATTAAATTAACCAAACCCAGTTAGGCATAAGCTAGGCAATTCTTGACGGGAAAGTAAGTTGAAAGAACATTCGGATTTTTAACCTTGATTAATAGTGTAATCAAGACAAGCTGGCTTGTGAGGGCTCATGAACAAGCTCGTCAAAAAGCTTCTTGAGCTTATTCTAGGCTAGCTCATTTGCTTATCATGTCCAAGCCAGAACATATAGGGCTTGGATTGTTGACTAACCTAAATGAGCTAAACCAACCAAGCCCATTCGAGCAATGGTGTAGATCCTATTTATTAGATGACTAGTTTAGTTTCATTGACTTTTCACTGTGATTATTCTAGGAGACAGAACATCTGTAACTTGATCTAAAGAGTTCATTTTAAACTTGATAGAAGCCCGTACAGAGTTTGTCACGGCTCAAGCTTATACCAGCCTAAATTAATTGACCGAAGGCTCAAGCTTGTTTGAAGCATGTGGAAAACCAAAGGTATACTAGTCGGGCTAGAGCCTTAGGCAAGATGATTGTATTCCTAGAATGCAACCACAAGCAAAAACACGAGCCTCAACTTTATTCATCAAGTCAGCTTTTGAGTAAAGCAACCTCGGGCTCGACTTGGCTAGAATAAACCCTTAACCACAATATATTATACTCCACAGATTAATTTGACTAAATAAATGACCATGGATACGAATTATGAAAATTATGAGAGAGTAAGTAGGCCAAAAGTGTAAGCCATCGAACCTTATCATAAACCGGGATGAAGTAGTAACCATTAGGGGCACATTGTGTTCTATCCTTCACCAAACCATCCAGAGTACGAAGCTCAACCTACAATATGATCAATAGCATATTAGTAACCTCATTTTTTTTTTGCTTATTTATAGCTGAAAACATAAAGAGTGAGGTCACGTGAAGTTGTATCATGTGCAAATTAAGCATATTATAAGCATACAAGAGTATTAGGATCTTTATAATAGGTTCGTCAGCATTCCATTAGGTGCAAGACATTTTCTTACCACTATGTACATAACTTACTCATGTTAACCTTCTCCACATCAGTGGCCTTCTTTATATTTCAAAATCCAAATAAATGTGATCACCACATAAAGTTGATTATTTTTTGGATAATACAAACATATAGAAAGTAATATATTCCTCATAATCGGGAAGTTTTAGTTTTAGACGTCATTATACAGAATTCAAATAAGCTCATACCAAATGGTAGATTTAGTAAATTAACACGATTCACACGTTTCGATCCCCATGCTATATATCATGCTTCCATTTCATATCTCAACAAGATAATAACTTCAACCACAAATTACTTCAAATTTAGCAGCTAAATAAAAAATACAAAAACTTTATATTTTCAATTTTGCTTGCATTGCATCAGGGAAATTAACTAAAAACCTAACAGAATCATACCGTGATATGTGAATAGTCCAATTTCGAATCGGTTGGCTTCCGTGACTTGATCAAAGACGAACTCGCCTATTGAGTCAAAAAACCAAACGAATAATACACTACAATTAGAAATTATTTAAACACGATATGATCAGAATCATATAACAAGTGTGATATATTCATATGTATATGTAGAATCTGATGATGAATGAAAGTGATATACCTCAACAAAACCACCAAAACCTTGGATCGAATCAGCAGAAGCGAGTGTAGGTGTGTGAATTGTGAAGAAGATGATGAATAAAGTTAATAAGTTGTAGTAGTAGGGTTTATGAAGTGCCATTGTGTGCGCAGACCTACCACTAGTGAATAACAGATCTTAAGGAGTATCGTTGTTGTATACTCCACTGAAAATAAATTAATTAATTAATTTTGTGTGTGGAGATGTAGATGTAGACGGAGGTGAGGCTGTGATTTCGGCCATCGTTGTTTGATCGTGCCGGCCTTTCTAATGGGCTTCGTAGTGACGGCTAGGCCCATTTTAGTAGCCCGTAAACGAAGACGGAAGGAACCCAAGTAGTAGAAATATTACATTTTTATTGGCATAGTGCTATCTTGTATTTTAGGTTTGATTCTTTTTAAGTAAATGTGTTGAGATGGTTAGATAAATTATTTGTAATTTTTCAATTAATTTGTGTATATTTAAAGAAGAATGCTAACTATAGCCCTTAGGGCTATAGTTAAGCTTGCCTTAAATAACATTACAAACTTAGTTCACAATAAATTAAAGTGATTATATTCTATATTTATACTCACTTTCCATAAATACATATGTAAGTATTTAATATTTATGGAAATAAAGAGTTATAATTTTAGAAGTTTTGTAAATATGGTATGCTTAACCATAGCCCTAAGGGCTATAGTTAGCATTTTCCATATTTAAATTAAGTAAATTTTGTTATTTTCAATAACTTGAACATGAAAAACTTCTATTAATTGAACTAAGAGGATAATATATATGTTGTTAACAGCAGTGGCGTAGCCAAGAATATATGTTAGGGTGGGCCAAATATATAGCAACAAACTAAAAATGATTTTGAAAGATAATAAAGATTAAGAAGGTAAATTTTCTTCATCTAAAATAAATCGAGAAGTCAGAATTTCATAGACATAACATATTAATGGGGAAAAACAACTTTATTTTAGGTGAACTGATTTCTTGGATGGACTAAGATCGCATTTTTTTAAAAAAAATCAAGCTACCCATAACGAAATCATGTATACGAAAAACATCCTTTGGGTGGGCCACGACCCATCTTACTCATAACGTGGCTCCGCCACTGGTTAACAACACAAATGTTGGGTGTTGTTGAGTGATGTCACATGTTGGAGTCACGCAGTGATCGTCATAAGTGTCGTTGACTTGGTGACAACAAGGGAAAATCGGGATTTTTAATATTTTATGAGTTTGTTGGGCTCAACTATAAGTACTACTTACTATAAGTAAGTGGTAAGTATAACATAACGTCGTTCTTTGATCGCGGTGAATTGAAACGAATGTTGTGCTTTAGATGGGGTAATTTCCTCGATCAAGGCTAGGCCATGACTGGTTTTCTTCTCAGTTATGATTTCAGTCATGGCTTGGCCATGCCCGAGTAATTTCTCGGCTATGGTCAGGTCTTGACCGATCACGACTCATTCGTTGTTTGGCTCGCACACTAGTCGTAAACCTTTGCGTTCGGGCTCGTGAAGTGCGTTTCACCATTTTTTTATGTATTTTCTTCGTTTTTCGTCATTTTTCACTGATTCTTTCGACATCGCCTTTGTTTTGACCTAATTAACAAAATATGAGATATAAATGCAATATGTGTGCAATAATGTTTTATTTATCTAAAATGGGCCTAATAACGTACGTAAAAACATGATTTTTTACGCCTTGTCATTGATAAAAATATTTAAGTATTAGTACATGAAATTTCAATATATTCCCATCTAACTCCTCTTTCAAGCTTAATAGTACATAACTTTAGTTGTTGTTAGCTACACCTAAAATTTCCCATGAAATAAAATGAAGTAAGAGGTGAAAATAATATTTAATTCACACAATGAGGATTCTATGAAAAGTGCATGAAAATATCTAATGGCGAACGAGATAGAATTAAGAATGTGTTTGAAGGATCACATTTTAAGCGGAGGAGGTTTCGAAGGATTCTAGGAGCTTACAGTTACAATGATTGAGTTTATAGTTTAATAAGCTTCACCCTTAAAATCCATTGGCAAAAAAAGAAGTGGAGATTATCGGGGGAATAATTGCAAAATCTATTGAAATAAAAGCTTCTTTAAATGACTTTCATAAAATAACTAATAAAAAAATTGACCACAATCTTACAGCTCGAGCGAATTCTTATTAAATATGTCTTAAATCATATTTATTAATATCACAACAATTTGGAGCACATAAATGGTAAACATGAAATATTACTAACAACTTATATAAAGTAAACCATGAATGCGTTAGATCACGTAATTGATTTAAACTAGATTTATATTGTTCATGCTTCGCGATGGAATAAACTACTATTTACATCGACTTAAATTATCCCTCAATATCAATTAGAAATAGCAAACACTTGTGAATAGTAAATATTTTGTCCTAATGTGATTTATATTTCTAGATAAATAATTAATATATGCATTGGATAAACTACTATTTACGTTGACTTTAATTTTTATTATTTTCTAACTAAATGGTCTTTAGCTAACCCTTTACCCAAAAAACTAAATGGTCTTTAGCTTAACAGTACTAAAGATGATCTTCCAACAATTGTTATAGGTTCAAGATTCATTCGAAACAAACGCATATTTGTTCTAATGGTGTATGTTATTTAAGTATTGCTTGAGACACATGCAAATATTCGTTGGTTCAAGTTTTACTTGAGACAAATATATATATATATATCGTTAAAGAAATCGATAAATTAAAAATTACAACAACTTAAATATTATTTAACATGCATCATAACATATAACATATGATATATAAAGCATGTTCCATAACTTTTTTTGTATATCTTAAATATAATAAAAGAAGCATATATTGTTCATGCTTCGCGATGGAATAAACTACTATTTACATCGACTTAAATTATCCCTCAATATCAATTAGAAATAGCAAACACTTGTGAATAGTAAATATTTTGTCCTAATGTGATTTATATTTCTAGATAAATAATTAATATATGCATTGGATAAACTACTATTTACATTGACTTTAATCTTTACTATTTTCTAACTAAATGGTCTTTAACTTAACGGTACTAAAGATGATCTTCCAACAATTGTTATAGGTTCAAGATTCGTTCGAAACAAACGCATATTTGTTCTAATGGTGTATGTTATTTAAGTATTGCTTGAGACACATGCAAATATTCGTTGGTTCAAGTTTAACTTGAGACAAATATATATATATATATATATATTTATCGTTAAAGAAATCAATAAATTAAAAATTACAACAGTTTAAATATTATTTAACATGCATAATAACATATAACATATGATATATAAAGCATGTTCCATAACTTTTTTTGTATATCTTAAATATAGTAAAAGAAGCGGATGATGACATCATCCAATATTCAATTAGCCAATAGAATTCTTTAATTTAGTTAAATTGAGTAAAATTAGGGATTTAATGACATCATTATTTAATTTAAATTTTTTTTATCAATTAAGTCCTTTAATTTTGCTAAATTCAAAATTACAATCCCAAACTTTTTAAATTATATAACTCTTAACCAAAATATCATATCGTTATCAAAATTTATAAATATATTTCATGTATTTGTATATGTTCACAAACATAAAAGATTACTTATATTAATAAACGTTACATTAAGTTTTTTATGCGTAAAGAAATTACATACGAATCACGTTTATGACATCATACATATTCAATCTAAAAATGCAATTAAAACTCAATTTCAATAAAATTAATAACCTAGGTTATATTATAATTATATTTATTATACTATATATCTATTTAATTATCTATTGTTATCTCTTAGACCATCAATGTATATCTATTCTTATTTCGAACAATTCTCTCTAACTTTTACGTAACTTTATTCAAATCACCAACAAATCTATTTTTATTTATATTCATATTATCTCTTTGTGCTGCGTTTATGTTTATAAATTGTGTGTTTACATCTATTTTTTTATGTACACATAAATTCACGTAACTTCACTTTTATTTAAATTAATTTTTATTAAATTAAGATACACGTCAACAAAAATCTTATTTTATAAAATATTCAATTAATCAATAAGATTATTTAACTTTTTCAAATTGATTAAAGTTAAGATAAAAATGACAGCAAAATGTTTCAAAAAATTCAAATTAAGCAATCAAATCCCTTATTTTAATTAATTTAAAATTTTAAATCATGTAAAAATATATATTAACTAATACTTTAATAATATGAATTATATAATAAAGTTCTCTACCCGTAAATAATTATTGAATAGTAGATTTTATTAATGTTACCTATTTATTTCACTACTATCACAATATTACATAGAAGTATCATTAGATAAAGTATATATACATTATATAATACCTACTGAATTAAGAAAAAATATATCTCCATTCATTCAATTCAGTTAAATAATATAACATACTTTTATTATACTAATTTATAATTTTAAATATATTTAGATAAATAAAATGACTTCAAATACTTTCACGTATATCTCAAATCCCACATGTACTTTTATTCAACCTTTTCAATTAACAACTTATAGGTTTCGGATAAGATTTGCGGTGTCAAAAAATCTCCAACGTTTCAACGAACATATAATCTTAAATCTTTAAATTAGTAATAAGGATAAATATAAATTATTACTCTATCATTTAAAAAGCAAATTCTTAATTAAAACTGTCAATTTCAATGTGATTATATTTATCATCTTAAATTATTAATTAATCGATGTCCTAGGATGATTATCAAAATCCATACTCAATAAGTGTTGATTTGAGAATTAAGACAGTTGCATTGACAAAAGAATATAACTGTGTTATTTATAATTCTTATAAAAAGCGTAATCATTGATTAACATAATTAGGATATGACATTTGAACTGTTGTGTCAAAATAAATATGACTTTTGAATTTAATGTTTTTAAATGACCCGTATGTAAATACGGGTTTAAACGCTAGTTAACTATATAAAATATGTTCCAAAACTTAAGGGGTAAATTAAATTGGAATCTCTCTTACGCTTAAGTTGATAATATATAACGTTCTACAAAGTAAGATTATATTTTTATTATGAAAAGGTTCACTGATATATTATAGTTTAATATCATATAAACATAGAATAAAAAAATAAAGTCTTCAAAACATACGATTTTTTAACTCAAAATAAATAAAGGTAAAAACTCTAAGAATGTTGCAGCATGAACAAGAACTTGTACATTAGTCACTTGAAATTGTTTTAGTACATGCCATATTGACTAAATAATGCAGTTGACATATTTGTAAAATGTTGAAATTTAAATTATTTATCTAGAAAAATAAATTATAAAGAACAAAATACTTACTTCATAAGTGTTTGCTAATTGATATCAACTTTTTATTATGAAAAATTTCATCAATATATTATAGTTTTATATTATAAAATTATAAATATAGAGAATAAAAAAAATAAAGTGAGAAAATAAATTCTTTCATAACATACGGTTTTTTAACTCAAAATAAATAAATGGTAAAAACTCTTAGAATATTGCACATTAGTCACTTGAAATTGTTTTACTACATGCTATATTGACCGCATAATGTAGTTGACATACTTGTAAAATGTTGAAATAGAAATTATTTATGTAGAAAAATAAATTACAAAAGGACAAAATATATAAATATAGAAAATAAAAAAATAAAGTGAGAAAATAAATTGTTCAAAACATACGATTTTTTCACTGAAAATAAATAGATGATAAAAACTCTTATAATATTGCAGGAGAGACAAGAACTTCCACATTAGTTACTTGAAATTGTTTTAGTACATGCATTTGCCTCTTAAAAATGATGAAGAAAAAAGCAACATAGATTTTTTACTCCCTCAATTAATATATCATAGCTCCACTTATAATTTTGAGAGTTGGTTTGTGAGTTATTTACTTATTTAGTGTATGTTTTAGTTTAAGTTTCTATGATTGCTTCTTGTGTTGGTAGGTGGTGGAGATTGCTTTTTCAACAAATTTTGAATTATGTACATTTTTTTTTTAAGGACATTAATAATGTTTTATAATCGTTGATCCCTTAAAATAAGAAAAAAATAAAGCAACATAAATTTTGTTGCCCCCTCTATTAATATATCCTAGCTTTGCCCCTAATTTCGATAGTTGGTTTTTGAGTTATTTACTTGTTTAGTGTATGTCTCGATTTAAGTTATTATGAGTGCTTGTTGTGTTAGTTTAGATGTTTAGGTTTATACAGAAAGAGTTTCACTAAGAATTCAAATATTGATAAGAATTTTAAGAACTAATCATTACACACGAATTTAGTCATATAAATTGTCAATATCACATTATTGAACAATTATATAGATGAATTTAAGTTTTTAATAAAATTCTAAAGCCTTAAAAATCTACAAATATTGCAATTTTCAGTAAATACATATGGATGAAGTGCATTTGAGATGTATATGCGGTAATCATTTTTTTTTTAATTTGATTGATAAGGGTTCAAAACTCTATTAATCGTCAAAATTTATAAACATAGAACTTCTAAATTTTCTAGCTCATAATGTTAAAAATCAAAATTTCAAGTAGTTCATAATTATTCTTAACAATACTTGAGTTGTTAGTTAATCTCTTCTCTAAGTTTCTATTTATTTATTAATTTATAACGTCTATTTGTAATTATATATACTCCCTAATAACATATATTTTCTATTTAAATTTTATTCTATTAAAAAAAGAAAAGTACATATCATCTAGAAAAGAAAAACTCATAAAACTGATAAACTACTCATAATAGTTATGAAACTAATTGCACGGAACTTAAGTGTTATCATGGAAATTTACATTTACAATTATAGTTATTCGACATATATTATAAATAATACTATTAGTCACATAATCATTTTTTAAGACTAACAATACGTGATTTTATATATTGTGATGCACCTAATATAATTTATGTATCAATCAATAAATAAATTAGGGCTAACACTATATGAAATTGTAAAAAATAGATTTAAAGATTAATAAATGAGTAAACAACTAAATATTTGACAATCGGTCTTAAATTAAATTAAATCAGATTATTATTTATTTATTAATTAATTAAAAAGAAAAAATTAACCATATGTGAAAATAGTGAATGGAGTGGATAAGGAAATCCAAAAAGTCAGACAAAAAAATAATATTTTTTTTTCTCAAGCAAACACTTTTTGTTCTAGAGGATTCTCCTTCTAGGAAGCCAAACCACAATAATCGGTTATGGCATCCATGACACGTGTCCTTATACCAATCTCATCTACACAATTACCACAATGTACCACTTCTAATTGCTGCACCAATAATAATAGCTTTTCTCTCAAGCTAAACCCTCAACAACCAGCCACAACCAGAAGAAGAAGATCTACAGTTTTGTCAATGGCAGAATCCAACCGTAGCACCGTCCTTGTTACTGGAGCTGGTGGCAGAACTGGTACAATTACTTTCAACTTTCATCGATTCATCTTCCAGTTTCCAGTTTTCATTTTCATACTTAATATACATATCTACATAGGGGAGTGATCAATGGAAAGGGGTAATCTTGGGGGAATGGGAAGTAAATCGAGTGATCAATGGGAAGGGGTAATCTTGAGGGAATGGGAAGTAAATCTGGGCCGCCGTTAACATTTAAGAATGTTGAATGTTAATGGGCGGCCCTGATTTACTTCCCCTTCCCCAAGATTGAAGCTTCCCTCTGATCATCCTCTGTATATATATGTTTAACCTGCTGGATAAAATTATATCCGAATTTTTTTATTAGTTAATGTTGTCTGACATGACATATTTCTAGTAGTAGTTCTGTAAGAAAATTTAGTTAAATTGGTTATCTTTTACATTTTGAAACCCTAGGTAGTAGGCAAAGTTAAAGTGAAACTATAGCAAGAGTGTATAATTTGGTGAAGCCTCATAAAACCTGTAATAAATAATTATACTGCATTTTTATCTTAACTAGTTAACTTTGAATTGAATGAATATATTTTGTATTATTTAACTAAATTCCTTCATACTAGTCAATATTAATTTCATATTGTAGAGGAGAAACACTTTCTCTGCTGAAATGTAGTTTTTGAAAATTTAAAGGAATGTGAAAAGCTGCTTTCAGCAGCCGGCTTGTAGTCTAGTTGGTTCCAAAAATGGGGCATTTGGAAGTATCCTGGGTTCAATCCCCAACTGAGCCAACAGGGAACCTAATTTACTAGAAATATTCCTTGCTAAGGCTGGATCACTTGTTGGGCCACTGCCTGAGTGGGCTGTTAGGTGAGTTTGATTTACCTCTCACGTGATGGGCCTTGTTGGTGTGAGCTGGTTGGGGTTGCTGAAATATCAACCTTTTGAAAAATCGTGACAAATTATGTTCCTTAAGTCCTCGGTGGTTCAAATTTTGCTAATAACTTTTCAATCCAAGTGGTTTCAGTATTATATATCACGGTGATATTGAGATGTAGCTCATTTGATACTTGTTTTCTTGGGTAGGCCAATTAGTTTATAAGAAGCTGAAGGAGAGGTCAGGCGAGTATGTTGCAAGAGGTTTGGTTCGAAGTGAGGAGAGTAAGGAGAAAATTGGTGGAGCAGATGACGTTTTCATTGGTGATATAAGGAACACCGAAAGTATTGTTCCTGCTATTCAAGGCATTGATGCTCTTGTAATTCTTACAAGTGGAGTTCCTAAAATGAAACCTGGTTTTGATCCAACTAAAGGTGGAAGGCCTGAATTCTATTTTGAAGAAGGATCGTACCCTGAACAGGTATTACTTTATTTTTTAATTTTAAAATAATTAGAGTTTAATTATAGTTTTTCTGTTTGGTTAACTCTGGTAACTGAACATATGTTTTAGGTTGACTGGGAAGGGCAGAAAAATCAAATAGATGCTGGTAAGGGTCATATAACTTAAATTTGTTCCCCAAATATGTTATAATTTGGTTTGTGTTTATTTAGCTTTGGTGCAACTATGTGCAGCTAAAGCTGCTGCAGTGAAACAAATTGTTCTGGTTGGATCCATGGGCGGAACAAATCTTAACCATCCTTTAAACAGCTTGGGAAACGGGAATATACTGGTTCGTTTGACCTTTTTATTCGCAAGCAAATATTATTATAAACGTTTGTATTACCGTCTATTTAGAGAATCAAGTGAATGGCATTTTAGTTCGATTATCAATATTGTTTCATCAGCGAGCTAGTTTTATATGCTATCATTGCTTGTAGGTCTGGAAGAGAAAGGCTGAACAGTATCTGGCAGACTCTGGGATTCCGTACACAATTATAAGGTTATCATGAACCTTCTTTTCCCTTTTTCTTCTTGATCCAAATTTGAAATCCCACTTTGAATTTTGTTGCCAGATCCCGTATGGAATAGAATTCTCTATATACTGAACAGACTATAAAAGATAATAGTTGGAAGTTTAACATTAACAATCTATGATACAAATTGAATTTCACGACTTGTTTCTTTTCAAGTTTGGAATGATGACGATGATAATGGTGCAGGGCTGGTGGTTTGCAAGATAAGGAAGGTGGTGTGAGGGAGCTGCTGATTGGAAAAGATGATGAGCTTCTTCAGACTGAAACCAAAACCGTTGCCAGAGCAGATGTTGCTGAAGTCTGTATTCAGGTATATTCATTTATGTACCAAAATTGTCTTCTGTCTTCCAAGTTGATTGAAGTGGTTTTCAGTTGTTAGTTTTTAAAACTATAAACTATTTTTCATTTTAGAATTACTAACAATCTTCTATGCAACAATTTTCCTTACCTAAGAAAATGACTTTTATGCCTATATAAATCTGTTTTCATGGCATATTGTAAATGGGTTGCCTACAGGCTCTGCAAATTGAGGAGGCGAAATTCAAGGCATTTGATCTTGCCTCCAAACCCGAGGGAAGTGGAACACCAACAAAAGACTTCAAGGCCTTATTTTCGCAAATTAATACTCGGTTTTAAAGGTCAATTTCTTTGTGATTAGTTCCATCAAGGAGAACACAAGAATCTCCACTACAATAATTGCCATTTTTTCGTGACTTGTTTAATACTTTGTTGGAACTAGTGTCGATGCTGGATACAAATTGAGTTGTAATGAATTCGAATATTTTCAGTTATTGATCAGTCTTGTTTATCTTCTTATAATGTTGTAGTACTGATCAAATCACAAGTTTATAACTCAGTCCAACATCTTTCAGTTTGATTTGGTACGAAAAGATTAATAAAGTTGTATCAGAAATGTTCCAATGTTCTATTGTCTCCAGATGAATAATATCCTATGTGGTATGTCGGTATGATGTGATAAGAAACGACATAAAGCCAATATGCTTACAAATAATATTATCTAAAAATCATATAAAATGAGACGACAAAATACGTAACTGTACTTCTAGATAAAATGTCTAATTGTCAATAGCAACAGATTCCATGTTATACGTTCAAGGCAAAGAGGTGTCTCTCCTGTTTGATGAAATCTAAAATCATAATTGTACTTACAGATATATTGTCTGAACTAACAAAAAAAAATACAGATTCCACGTATATGTTCAAGACAAAGAGATGTCTCTCTATAACCGATACTGGAATGTATACAAATTAATTACATGTAACTTTCATTTGTTTATCATCATTGGTACGATAAAAATGATTACAATTACATAGAGGTGGAAGGCAAACAAGCAACAAGTTGCGCCGCTAGCCCTTTATGGATTACAATTATCATCCAACTCATTTTACACTTATGGGTAAGATAGAGACCATGAAAACGTAACAGCAACAATCAAATATCAAAGAACCAAGAAAACTTCGATCTTCTATTTGGAATCACCAACCCCATAATCCTTAGTAAGATGAGTTTCCAATCCCTCCTTCAATAAATCTAATTCCTCCTCAGTTAAGCTGCATTTAACAGGTATTATGGCTTTCATATCAGCCTTTTCAACCTCCACTGCCCAACTATAAATTACCATGCCACAAACTGCTGCAAACATCCCCATAATGTTTTTGAATGTAAGCTCTGAATCAAATAAGATCCAACCCAATGTCAGGACACACACGGTTTTCATATGACCCAAAACTTGGAATGAAACTGCTGAAAAACGCCCAATGCAAAGGTACTGGCTCATGTTGCAGAAAACTGCGAACGAGCATGAAAGGAGTATGAATAGCTGCAAGTATTCAGACTGCATTAGATGCATTATTATTATACAATACGTCAATAATTGATCAAAAACAAGAAGTTTATTATGAGCTTACAAATGCGCCAGAAGATATGGTTTTCATGTAACTTGATACAAGATTTCCGCTTAGAAAATAGTCTATGAAGGGACCAAATATAAGGAGTGAAAGGGCCTGAACTGGAGCTGTTTTACTCAATAATTCAAATGCTCCAATGGAGTACTTCTTCTGCAAGGAGCCTATTGACTGCATTACCCAAAATTCTTCCGTCAAGAAGCTGAGATAGCCAATCTAACAAAGTTCATAGTCAAGTTTGGTTTGGAATTCTAAAATAGCAGCTTATGAGATGAACTTCCCATATACAAAAGAAGTAGGGCAAGCATGGTGATTTCAGAGGTGGTAATTTGGGCAGGTAATGCAGGTTGGGTAACGGGTTAAAGTAAGTTTGGATTGAAGTGGATCACCTTATTTGTACGGGCTGAGACGGACCGGATCGGGTTGGTTTGACCAAATAACATTTTTCACATTTTTTTTTATAAATAATTAATGCGTATATTATGATCATAGAGAAAGATTCATACATCAACAATCTATCTATATTTTCTGAATAGAAGGATTCAGGAATTTGTATGTATTTATAATAGACTTGTGGTGACTTTCATCCTGTTGGAGCGGTTCACTTTTCAGCTAAAGTTTGCAACTTGTTTTAGATAAAAGACAAACGAAATTGACCCACTTATAAGTAAATGGGACCCGATTACCACCTCTAGTAATCATTGGGCTCAATCTTGACAGTGTTGTCCAAAGGAGGAGTTGTAAGAGAGGTCACTTATGCTTTTTCCACTCGTTATCTTTCAAATATTACCCGAATTATACATAGTAATTACTGTTCAAGGCATCAGTCCTTAGAAAACTAGATGGCTCGCAGTCTGCAGCATCTTGACATCATCTTCATAACCCTACTGATATCTATGTACATGAATAATAATAATACGAAAACAGAAACAATCATGTTCAATCATAATTACATCCATTTAGCGTACAGCAAATATGTTAACGCAAATAGTTGTTTCAGCTAAAAATGAAACCAAAATAAATTAGAGTGATCCACCTTAACAAAGCAAAGGAAATCCATTAATAATGACAAAATATTTTGATAGCTAGACAAGCTTGTACTTACAATTTGTTGCAATGATGTAGCCATGACTCCTACAGAAGCGCATATAAAACCTTTAGCATTAACTTTAACATCAGTGACAGTGCAAACACCCACGCCTATAACCACAACCAGAACCGAGATTTTAACTTCCTTTGAGTAATGCTTATTATTAAGGATCCATTCCATCACACAGACCACAGGAATCATGCTTAGTTTCGATATCTGCAACATATGAAAACAATATTACTATTAGCTACAATACAAGCACCATTCGTTGCTTTGTAACACGAAAGATGGTAATATACGAATCCTTACTTGATAGAATCCAACTGAATTTAACATGAGGCTGAAGTTCATCCCAGTAATGGACATATTAGCCACAATTGAAAACCACAAAAGTTCCCACAAAGGAACATGTTTTGATGCCGTGTATCCAGTACAACTTGACACAAATCCCACAAGTGCAGTTACAGCAAAGTGAAATCCTGTTAATGTTGTGGCTGCAAAAACCAAAATGCATATGATTTGCCAAATAAAATGTAATGCAAAAGTCAATAAATAGTAACCATACTTTCTGTTAAGAAAAAAGAAGAAGAAAAATCTTGTCAAAAATACTAATTTTTTTGGCTTGCCACTTGTATTATTGCCAGTTACATATGTTAAAGTGACAATTCTGCCCACCACGTCAACATATGTAACAACATAATACAAAGTTGTATCGCGAATGTAAATACTAAGTTTCAGGTCAACCTTTTGAAATAAATTCTTACAACTAGCAAATATCATAAACTGATGAACAGATATTACCAACAATAAACATAAACTGCAGATCAACAAACAAATTTGAGAGTTATGGTGAAAAGTGACTGACCAAATGTAAAAGCATAACCAGTAGATGACATAAGTTGCTTATTAGCCATAATAATTCCAACCGAACTTATAATATTCATAGCCCATGCACCAACATCCGATACATTCGAAGCTTTCTTTTCATTCTCCATCATTATTTAACTCAATTCCCACAATATTATGATCACCCACAGATCTTGAATTATGATCTGAGGGATAGCAAATTAAAGAATGAGGACAGTGCTATTTCTTTTTTAATAATTTAAAGGGAAAAAGAGTCGGGGATAACGTGAGTAAGGAGATTGATAGTTAAGTTAGAAAAATATTGTTGGACTAAACATAGTTATAGTATATTTAGTGATAGAATAAAATGTGTAAGTCAGCTTTTGTGAAGATGATGGTATTTATAAATGTATGATTGGTGAGTGATGATGTATTTGATGTGATGGTCAGATGGCATGTAAGAGAAAGAGAAGAAGAAAGGCATAAACCCTCCTCTGTTCTGTATTTTTACAACTTTCATCTACCCACATCTATCTTTTGTACTTCTAACTCCTATACTTTTTATTGTTGTTCAGTGAATAAGAATAATGGTCATTTGCATTTTTAGGGTTGAGAGAGGTAGACGATCTTAGTCGTTAATTTATGTAATTAACGTCATATTTACAACATTTTATTTTATGTGCATACTGCAGTTTTACGTAAAATTCAATGTTGTTAACATGCAACAAATCTAAACCTTTGATCAAAAAAATCAACGACCGAAATTATATGCCCTCTTTTCCCTCAAAATACATTTCACTCCTGAAACTTTGCCCATATGAAAATTGTATCATATTATGTCATTAACAATATTTAATTTTTATCTCATCAAAAATTTATGATCGGTTAAATTTAAAAAATATAAAATTATTTTATGTGACGTACCAAAATGAAAATATGAAAGAAAAAAAAACTCAAACACAAATAGAGTAATAATGATGTCATGTATTGTAATAAATTTGATAAAAATTAAAGTTTAGTTGTTAAAAAATAATAATGAAGTTGTTTATTTGTTTTGAAAGTCAATTTAGTTATGTATCGAGTAAATTTTGCTTAAAAGCTTTTTTGGTAGGGTTCAAATTTACGTCACTTGAAAACATAATGTTTTGATGTGAGAGTTACAACTTATATTTTGAAATGATATTCTAATCAATGAAAAGTTACTTTTAGAAGCTATTAAAGAATAACAAGTACTTTCATATGATAACACGTTACTCCAATAACTTCAAATAATCATCTTCCTCCTACCTTTAGCCCCTTCTTTTGTATACGTGTCATTTTAAACTTTCTAACTATAACTAATTTATCAAACATTTTTATCAAATTTATTTACATAATGATTCAAATTTATTTATTAATTACTATATAATTTTATCACATATATTAATTATTATTATATTATTTTACATATATTTAAAAGGTTAAAAACATAAAATCATATATAGATCATCAAAAATTCAATAAGCAGTAGTAAAATATTGTGATGAAAAATGAGCCCAATCCACTAGTCCAATACCCAACTAATTTATAATCCGGCCCATATATGCATCAACTACGAAAAGTACCTTCTTTTTCTGCTCCTTATAAATAGGGACATGGTTGTTCAGGGTTTAAATGATAGCGGGAACTTTTGGCGCCATTAGATGTTCTCTTGGCGGTTAATTTCCTTCCTTATAAACCGGGAAGTGATTTGTATTTCAATTCATTTCGATCACTTCATCATTCAAATCAATCTCTCTTTCAGTATCCATGGCAAACAACAACATCAACGGCAGTCCAGAAATCGAAGGATTAGCAGAAAAACTTCAGAAACTTGATCGCCAGATACTTCATTTTAAAGCTCACAACTCACATTTACATACGTATATGACGGCCATTACAAACTAAAATATTTACTTGATGGCTCAACACAGTCATTTTAAGGAGTCAACAATATCAAAAGATGTGCTTCCTTTATAAATGGTAGATGCACAACATATGTATAGAGGGACTAAATGTTGTTGTCAACTAATGTGACATAGTTAATAATAACTTCTGGCTCTTCTTTGCTAATATTGCATAAAACTTAACAAGCTCCTCCTTAATCATGAAAAGGACAGAGGCTGCAAATACACTTTGTACTATTTTGGTGCTCATTCCTTTGTAGAAGCTTGACAATCCTTCATAATGAATCATCTTTACAATCGCATCCAGTGTCCCTGCAATATGTATATGTATGTTTAAATACACTGAGTATATGCTTTAAGTAGAATGGTTCAAAAGTGGTAGTCCAGAGATGTAATGAGAAATATATGTAGCAAAATAGAGAAAATTTAAGATACCTGAATATCGCAATGAATTGTTTGTACTGATCTCTTGCTTTGCTTGAAGTCTTGACTGTAAGTATTCAAGAAAAGTATTTCAGATTTCTAGAACATAATTTAAATAAATGAAGTTTGGTATTATTACCTTCACAACTAACAAAGGGTATGTTGTCACAGTTGCTCCAAGTTTAGCAATGGCGCCTACCAAAAATACCTGTTAACACACGGCGAAAAAGAGCAACTTGAAACACTGTTTACAAACTTAAGATCAAACATGTTCGTTTTCGAACTATGCAAACTAAAACAAGTCTAAATTTCTGTTAATGAGTGATACAGAAGTGGTGAGATGATTAATTACACAAGATCAAGACCAAGATCACATTCAAAAACTGAAATGCCTTTCCAGTGATCTTACAAGAAACCCATATGCAATAGATTGGGTGAGTTGAGGAACACAAAACATGTACTTCTTTGTACGGGTTGAAATAGGTTGGATTGACCTAGATTTAATAAGGTTACTTTTTAATCAATGATTTGAGAGGTATTATGAATTAGATATACAATTCGGATGTGTATCAACCCGTTTCCTTTTAAGCTTTTTTTACCTGGTTGCCCATTAGAGATAATCAGATAAACATTACCTGGACGCAGTAAGAGATAAATTGGTCAAAATTTGCCATCTGTACTGCTGAGGAATACATGTTACGCTAAGACAGTTGATTACAAAGATTTTGTTATTTTACCTCCAGAGCAGAAACACTCTTTGGACTCTGCTTCTTTTCAGCTCGTTTAGCTTTCAAATATTTTAGAGAGGTCTCGTAGATCATAAATTGAATTGACGGATTGCACACCTGCCATGTCATTTCCATTTTAAGCAGTGATATAATTGCACTATTCAATATTCATATGCTTTGAAAAGTAATTAACCTAACCATTATTAGAGTTGGTACAATGCCTTTCCAAAATCCCCGTATTCCAGCTTCATTATAAACCTCATATGCCTATAAATGGCATAAACCTTCATATAAGGCAAGGTCACACGATAGGATCATCATAACATGATGCATAATACATAGATATGCTAACACTACCTACCGCATGCAACGTCCCGTACGGATTAGGCTTCACTGAATCAAGTTCACGCAACTTATCCTGCAAAGAAGAACCGATCAAACTGCTTTCGGAGAGTTCTCTTGTCAGAGCTTCCTTCTTTGCTTCTAGAATCTTCTGTTCTGCTTGAGTATGTGTCTATATAAGAGCACCGACAAAACTAAGATCACCTCAATTGGTCTAAATAATAGCATTGGACAAGTTGTTATTCTTAGGGTACCTGCATACGTGTGACAAGCACCCATATTGGGTTTGTAAACAGTACATTCAATGACCTGAAAACAAGGATTTTGCCATGAGACACCATACACACAAAATAAAATGCAAATCATTTCTGACAGGTACCAGCTTAAATTTAAGTGATCCGATAAACATTTCTTCACACGATAAAGAGAAAGTTCATATACGTCACAACTTTTATATTACTGGTTAAGTGCACCAACATGTATGAAACTAAGGTGTGACATTCATAGTGTATGTCGACCTAATCGTGCATACATTGTATGTAATAAGCTTATTATTTTCTTACTACAATATGTAATTTTTTGACGTGGCAATTCATATGGATACCACGTGGTAGCTTATATGATGACACATCAGTCGAATTACATACAAGCATCAATAATGGGAACTTGGATACATACAATACAAGTTTTGGAAGTTCAGTACACACTATGAATGTCAGACCTTAGTTTGATACATTTTGGTGCACTTAATCCTAACTTAAATCCCAAATGATATTATGCCATTAGAAAATCACTGCTTGTAGCATAAATAATAGTATCTCAAACAAACAGTCTAGCACTAGAGTGTAAAACTTCGATTATGTAACAAATTAAAAATTGTAGGATATTAAACAAATAAAGTTGTAAAAAAATCATTTTCTGCCAGCACAAAACAGTAGCAACAAAGAAATATATCGGTATGTTTGGTAACAACTAGCTGGAGCTGGAGATTGGGGCTTGTGGCTAGAACTCTTAACCATCTCTCAACTACTTTAAAGAGGAAGAGGAATTTCCTATAGGTCACAACTCTTAACCACAAAAGCTACACGTATATCAAATTAAATAGGGAACCATAAAAAAAAAGGTATTGGCAAATTCCAAAGAGAACAAAAATAATCCTTTTATCAAGTGTATAATATACCATCTCTCAACTAGTTCAAAGAGACAATCAGGAAAGGGTATGGATTAGATAAAAAAAGTATATAGAAGTATGAAGATAGCAATTGTTCTTGTGAAGGCCAACCAAGTTATGACTATTTTAAGAAGTTGAGAGAACCCTGATTGGCTTCTCAAAAATCAAGCTATGTTTAACAGACAACAACGTTCTCTTTCCACCACTCCAGTTTGCTGTAAATTCATTGTCATTAACTCTCTAAAGTGAACCCATGATTAGTTTAATATTAATCAAATATGATTGACTACCATGATCTCATTCTAGTACTTCGACTCTACCTTAAAATGAAATAAGAAAGGAAAAGTTGAGAGAACTGCATACTCTTTATCTCGAGGTGAGATGTACAGTTGTACACCCAAGAGATGTTATGAAAATGATGAAATATAAAATGTTATTTGTTTATATCACTTCATGTTACAAGTTCTATATGGATCCCAAAGGGAATAACAAACTTTACAGAAAATAATTACTTTATTAATATGAGATGATGTTAATGTTAAAGAGTAAACCAAGGGCTATGGGCCGAGACATGGAGCACTTATTAGGAACATACCAAGTATAATACAATTTCGGAGACTCACTTAAGCCTATGCCTAAATTCTAAATTCCCCTCAAACATGCGATGAATATACTTTTCCCTACAATTACTTTGATGGAGATATCATAAATAATCCTTCATATTGGCAAATTAATTGTCTCCCTCTACTAATAGTTAATGCAAAGTAGGAAAATATTGACATCGAATGTACATTTGGTGTTGAAAACAGGCTTCTTACCCAGCTAAAGCAGCAACAACAAGCCACGAGAACATACCAACCGTACCATCCCCATGCCCCTTTCTTTTATTCGCAGCAGCAATAGATTCCGCTTTATTCTTGAACACTTGGTAAAAATAATAATAAATCCCCTAACAAAACCAAAACAAAATCGTTAGATATATCCAACAAGTCCAACAAATCACTAATCTAAAACCACAAACTATATGTATATTAATAAAATAGTAGCACCTGTGATGTAGCAGTTCCAAGCAATGAAGGTTTAAGTCCACTATATAATCCTCCAATACCTTCACTTCTTATAACCTATCATTATCATATAAATCATAATTATCCATCTGCAACATACATTCAAACCCTAATAATTCAATAACTGGTCGAATTTGAAACAAAACCTGAAGCATTTGAACAAGTATACCGCCGGATGATCTCCGAGACTGTGATTTCTTTGCAATTCTTTCGGTCTGTTGACGTGTGTTGACCTGGATTTGATCCAAATTGTAGTTGTTAGTTACCATGAGTATTAAATCAATAAATGATATATATAGAGAACAGGCAATTGAATGGAAGAAATCGGTACCGATTGGAGAGGATATGTGATGATTTGAGCAATGATACCTCCACCAGCGCCGGCGAGGCCGTTGACGACGGCGTTCGACATTTGACTCCGTCACCGGTTAGAGTTGACTAGCGCCTTTTTCAGTTACAATTGTTGCTGAAATAACAGTTAGAAATGAAAGAGTTTGTTATCATCATTCTACGTGATGATAATGAATAGTAAAATAATATTTTTATTTTAACCACCTTATATAAAAAAATTAAAAAAAAAATCAACTAATTTAGTTTATTACGATATTAATAGTAAAATTAAAATTTTTTATTTTTTATTTTAACATTAATTAATTTTTTAAATAAAAATTTATATCAAAATTATTATAATTATATATTCTTTAATATGAAATAAAAAGTTTTCAAAAAATATCATAACTTTATAATTTTTTGTGTATCACACTAAAAAATTAATAGTATGTACCACACATAAAAATTATAAATGTTGTGATACACAATTTAATTTTTATATCACATATATATATATATATATATTTAAAAAATATACATTTTATATTAAAGAGTATATAATTCAAATAATTTTGATATAATTTTTTAATCAAAAAAGTTAATCTTTATCTTTATATTATATTATATTATATTTATATTTTATATAATTAAAAAAGGATATGATGGATGAATCTGAGTCCTTCATTGTTTTCCACCCTTTCCAATCCAATGATTTTAATTTCTTTCATATAATTACACTTTTGACCCCTTAAATATTTGATGTATTTATTTAAATTAAAAATATAGACCAAATATTTTATTCATCTATAAAAATTAAAGATTCTATAAACTATATAAAAAAAATCGGCTACACTACTTTATTCATTTGTTGGAACAGGGAAAGTTTATAATAGAAGTGGAAAAAGGGGAAGGTTCGTGAGACAATGGGGTGAAACTTCGGCCCGGGATCCGGATCGGGAGATTATGAATGTATTTTTTCAATTATGTAATTTTTTTAGGACTTGTAATATGTATTTTTTATTTTAATGAATGTATTTGTTTTATTTAATTTTTTTATATGTTTCAATTTATTAAATTATTTAAATTTCTAAAAAAATTAAAGGTCCAGAATATTGTTCACCACTCCTTCAATTTTTCAGTATCATAGTTTTCCTAAAACAATATCTAAAATATTGAAAAACAATTTTATTACTCGTTGTGTTCTTGTAATTATCCTTTTAAAACTTGTTGATTGTTTATTTCTATCTAATTATTTAATACTATTAAATACCAAATTTACTTTATGAAACTTTTTATCCTACAATAAGTTATGGTCCATAACACCTATCGTTAATCACAACCCACCGGTTCCACCATCCAACACCATAATCACCGTGAACTACAACCAAATCAAAGTAGAAAAAGAAATGTTAGAGACAAATGAAAGTTAAAAACAAACTTGGGGTTTTGCTTAAAAAGGTTCTTTCGGTAAAAAGAATTTAGAATTTTCCATCAATGTTTAGAAGAAATCTTGAATTCATGTCACTAAAAGAATTTTTTTAACATATGTCGACGAGTATATTTCATTTAATTAGATTATTATTATAATGAATGCTGGAAGGTCAAACTCATTTGTACTTTTTAACACTCTCTTTTCACTCTTGAAGTCGATATGAAAAACAGACGAGGTCAAACATTTAGTATACTTTACCAAATGAAAAAATGTGGGATCTGCTACCTTGTCGTTGTTATGGATTGGTGACGTGTCGGTTTGACTTGGATAACAAGATATTTGGATGTGATGATGTGTATCTATAAAATGAATCAAATCAAATCAAAGTATTGATAAAAATGATAAAAAGCTAATAAGTATTAGAAAATAGAAACATACCTCTAGAAGCATGAGTTGGTACAAACTAAATTCCATTTTATCTCTTTACAAAACATAACTTAACGTGTGAATAAAAAGGTATTTAGATCATCATCGATCGACGTGGTATTTAATCAGCGCCACTAGTCTTTCATCCAATGAAAACTTGACAACTAGACTATTTTTTTGGCAATATCATGACATAACATGTCTGTTTTCGTAAATAACCATATATCTTATGTCGATCAAACACTAAAAGATTATTAAATGAAAAAAAGATTAGACTGCCACGTGTCAATGAATCCAACGGTTGTATGACTTCCATCTCAAGATTCGCTTTCTTCCATGTTCTATAAAACAACCTCCATTCATGTTCATATATTCATATTCCATTATCACATATATCTCAAAAGTGTTGAGCAATAAAAATGACTAAAGTTGAGCATCAAGTGAAGGCAAAAGGTTATGATATCAAGAGGTTTTTTAGAACCGGTACAAACAGGGTTAAATATACCTTAAAGAAAGGGTGGTACAAGATCAAATACTTCAGAAAGTGATTTCTGGCTACCTACTCGATCATGGGCAGTTGTTATTTCTAATTAACGTGTGGTTTGTTATGTGTTATACTTTGATTTTATAAGTTTGTGATGTAGTTGTAGATATGGTGTGGATGTTTTAATTTTAATTTTAATTTTAATTTTAATAAAACATATTTGCAGATGAATTCTTTTGCTTGGTTCTTTAAATTCTACAAAGGATTTGTTGATCTTTTATTATAATACAGCTTTATTAGTGTATGTATTAGATTGTCGGCAGATGCGAGTATGAAAGTGAACTTTTATATATGTTGATCATAAATAAAGTTTTTCATAATCATAGGTAGAAGAAGGATTACTAATTGGATTAATTATTAATTAATTATTTATAAAAAAGACAACCGGTGGCTCAAACTAATAGAGGGAAAAAAAAATAGTACTAAAAAGGAGATCCTGAGAGCATTCATAATGGTTTGATTTATTTAAAAGATTTTTTTATGTCACATTAACTTGCATTTGTTTCTATAAATTACAAAGTTTTACATTCTAATGGATTGAGTCATTGTAAAGTCTTTTCTTCAAAAATAACAAAAAGAAATTACTCAAAATTACAAAGTTTTATTCAATAGAGTCATTGCACAAAAGCTCTATTTTGGCAAACCTTTTACCAGAAACCACTTTTATTTTCAATGGAATTAATCTTTTTAAAAGCTTTTTTTGTCGAAAAAATCTTAAGAAGTCCCTTCATTGGAGATGCTCTAACATTTGCTCAAAATATGTGATGTGAGACCAAATTATAAGTTATAAGTTAAATAAAATGAAAATACGCTCCACGGATGACGGATCTATCATCGCTCTTTTCCAATAATTGATGTGATTCAACACTAACTAAGGTATCAGGTCCAAGCCCGAACCAATAAAGTAAATGCATATTGGGCCCAAGCCCAACTTCAAAGGGCAAGCCGCAAGGATGAAGCCGGAGGATTAACCGAAAATGCAACTAATGACAGTCAACAATTTGCCAACATCAAATGATCAAGCTAATTGACAAGAACTCAAAAACACAAGTCAACGTAATTCTGTTAGAATGTCTATCCTACAACTAACCTACCTACCCCACACGATATATGAATGACTAGAGATATGACACTATGTAAGCCGAAGCAAGATATTTGACGGGCGAAGAATAGCAACGACACATTAATAAAAACACTCGTGCCATACGTAATAGCTAAGATAAGAAAGACATAAACAACATAAATGAGTTCAACTCGTTGATCCGAAGGGTATTATTTATAAAGAGAAAGTCACAAGGCTAATAATCATTTAACAAGTCTATTATAGATACGATCAACTACCTCGACAAAGAATTCATTAGGACCCTCACATTTACTCTCAGTACACTTTTATTCACATAACCGATACTTTGCTCGCACATAAGATTAGTCAAAGGAGAATTCTCATTCTCATTTGATGAGTCTAACATATTTATCTTTTGTAGCTCTAGTTTCACCCTTAAAGCAAGCTTCATCCGAAAAATAGCTTCATCTTAGAAGCATCGTCTAATCCTTCTTAGCAGCACTACTTCATATCTACGAAGCAACCACTCATAATAGATATTAGTCGGGGAGTCATTTTAAGTCCATATTCTCCCCATAACCAAATGATTATTCTTAGCAAATTATATATTTATATCATGTATATATAGTTGCTTATTCATTACTTCCTTTGCTTTTCACTACTCTTTTCCTATACATGCAGGTCACTTGTTCTTATTTTATTTGTCAATAATTCATTATAAAAGGAATTAAATAATTTTCTCTCCTTTTTCAACCAATAGAAAACCTTGTCTGAAAAAATCAGATATATAACGAGATATCCTAGCTGGACACAACTCGCAATTTGCGACTTGCAAGCTAAAATTTGGTAGTTGCGTGTCCGAGACACGAGCTCCTAATCGAGTTTTGCGACTTGTAACTTGTTTGCCATCATGTAACTTGGGTCGGTTCGGGTTACACACCCAAATGCATATAAGTAAAAAAGAAAAAGTAATTGTTTCCACCCAACTCGCAAACTAATTACCCGACACCGCCCCGATACCCTCCACCCCGACCACCAACGTCACATGCAATCCCCCAAATTCGCGGTTTTGAAAGAGATTTACATGGATTTGGTTTGTCTTGCAAAATACAAGGTTTACTATGACTAATTATCATGTATAAGTGCATTTCAAGTTAAAATCTAACATTTAATTTTGAATTTTCTATAGGGCATTTCATCGAACGCTTGGAGTGCATGCGATTTTTTGTGTTTATTGGCATCAAATTGTTTATTTCTTTGTTTATATTTGATGGATATATATTATTGTAGTCTATTAGGACGTTAAAAGGTCACGGTTGTGTCAAAAATTGTGAAAAATTGGTTAGTGACAGTGAAGACCGAGATAGTTCTAGGTCAGGACCACCAAATCTCGATCATGGTCGAGATTAGCTTGTCGCGACCGAGAACGTCTAGCAAATCTCGGCCATGACCGAGATTTGTTGGTCGTGACCATTTTGACTTTCGTTGACAACTTTGAGTTGTGTTTGACTATGTTTGACTTTAATTAACCGTGTTGACTTGTGTTGACTATGTTTAACCGTATTTGACTATTTTAACTTATGTTTGATCAAATTTGACTTTAATTGACTGTGTTTAACTTATGTTGACTATGTTTGACTATTTATGAATTGTGTTCACTATTTATGATTTTTTAGGACTTTTGTTGACTTCCTTTGACCATTTTGACTTGTGTTTAGTTTGTGGAGTAATGTTTGACCTACATTAACCTTGTTTACCCTTTTTTTTGTTATTCTTTACTATTTTAGACTTTTGTGGACTTCTGTGGAATATTGTTGACCTCCGTTAACCGATTTTGACTATCTTGGACTATTTTGGACTAATAGTGTAAAAAAAATAATACCAAAATTAGTATCATTTTATTCTTTATAATATGAGATTGAATTTTTTTTTTTTAAAATATATGATATACAACTTAAATTTGTGTATCGCAACTTTTATAATTATTAAGTGTGACACACACTAAAATTTTTATTATGTGTATCACAAAAATTAGTTGTATATCATATATTTTTTTTATAAACTTTTTTATCTTATAATAAAGGGCATATGATTCTAATAATTTAGATATAATTTTTTTTATCAAAAAGGTAATTAATCTTAGAATTAAAAATAATAATGTTTACTCTTATTATTATTACCGTAATATATTTTACTATTTAAACTTTTTTTTAGTATAAATACACATCGAAATATAATTTTTTTTAAATCACAGGGGCAATGTGTTTATCTTATAAGTAAAATTAATAAACAAATTTAGCCAGATCTATTTATAGTTTAAACGTTTCACACTTTTTACATTTGTTTGGGCGAAAAAGTAACTTAAAAAGAGGAATTGAGAAATGTGACGTGACTAGGCAGTAGTCAGGCAACAAAAACAAAAAGACGTTTAACTTTTACACGCTCTTCAAACTCTATGGACACTAAACTCTAAATATTTCGTGTGCCCAATTTTCTTCTCCCTCTCAGTCTCTGACACCCCTTCCAAACCTTTAACCTTTCTTCTTTTTCTTTTCTCTTATTTTTCTTTTATAAAATATGATTGGCTACAGATATTAAAATAGAACCAATTTATTAGTCATAGTAAGCTATTCACTTATTTGTGTGTTATATAATCTCCAGTTGAGAATAACTCGTACCGTAAATTGCATGGATAAAATCGTACTGTTAGCTTTAAAATAAGAGTTGTTAGGGGTTGTTTACATTTAAAAAAAAAATGAAAGTCTAAAAATATAAATTTACAGATTTTTTTAAACGTTGATTGATCAACAACATGTATCTTTGTTATGCCGTCAATAATGTATTTGTTATGTCTATTAACAAACTTTTATACGTATACTTGTCTTTGTGCATGCCAACCGTATAAGTACAATAATCAGATTGTAGATAAAATGTCAAACTAGTTCAATTACTTGGTATTTTAGTTACTTTCTCAATTAGTCAATTGCTTAAGAAAAATATAAGCTTTGACAAAACAAAAATAAAAATTGATATTAATAGAAAACTTTCTGGCAAGTTAAGCTTAATTATTAAAACGTTTTCCTCCACAACTTAATATCTTAATTTTTCTTTACTATCATTTATTGTAAATTTGTAATGTCATGGTTGTAGCTTGATTCCAAAGTTAAGAAACGTACCCGGTACCTCTAAACTTCTAGTCCTTTTACTTGTATAATTGTAAGGATAAAAAGCTTGATAAAGACTAAAAGTTACCGCCCCAATAAGGATTTTAGTTTTCATCAAAAAGAGTAAAAATCTTGCATGTTTTGGACACATATGACATAGATATGCCGTGTCAAATTTATGTTTCTTCCGTCCATTCTTATTCGAGCAACTACCCTTCCCAATTCAAGGTAACGTTTCAATTAATTTTATAAGATAATTAAAATACTTTTTAATAAATTTAAGATCACTTGTACTTTTAATAAGATATCTTTTCACTCTGATTCATATCAGTCACGACTACATATTATTACACGATTGCTCACAGTACTAAGTGTTATAATATAAAATAGATTAACATAATTTCGCCCCTTTTACATTTAATTTGAAAGATTTCACCCCCCAAAGAGTAACTTTCAAGTTCCGCCACCGAAAGTGAGACCATATTGTCATTGTTTTCTTCCGTCAAAAACTTGATGACGACAAGTGGGGATCATTCCTACTCCCTGCATTTCGACGTCCTCACCTTGAAATGGTGAACGTTCTCCCCCACTCCAAGTGGTCTAAGATAGAAAAAAAAAATAGAATTATTGTCCAAATTACAATTTTGAAAAGAAAACAAAATTATAAAATTAATAAGTTCATCACCACGTAACCAAAATTCTTAATCTATCACTAGGTCATTAAAATTTTGTTATAAAATCTTAGTAGATTGATGCAACTAATGTTTTTTTAATCGGGAATCTTACGACATATCTCGCATATTATGTAGAACCACCAATGTTATAATACTTATTGTTTCAGGTTACTACTTAAATTCACAACCAATTAATTGATAGATTTCTCTGATTCTTTTAAGTTAAGGAAATTTTAGTGATAATACTAATGTTTTATTTGCACAAAAAGAAAAACAACTTGCTTTCATAGTTCTTCATCCGAAAATGTAAACACTAAAACTACAACTTAACATTTAAACAAATTTATAATGATAAGAAATTACACTAAAACATCTTTTATGATCGAACAATAAGTATAGAACCATGAGAATTATATGGTAAGTCGGACGAGTCAAAATATGCGACTTGGAGTGACAAAGTACATAAAATAATGGAAATAAAAAAAGCTGCAAAAATCTGAATTGATGGATGCCCGTTGAAAACAAAATGTCAAACACTAGCGTTTGTTGTTGGGCCATGGACCATTGTTACCAAACCCCACTTTTTCTTTTTATATCTCACCTGCTCTTCTTTATCTCCTACTTTTCTAACTACATTTTTTAACTTCAATCCCACTTTCAATTTCTTCTGTTCTACATCAACATGATATCAGTACTTTGTTAAATAGACCGAAGAAAAACTAAATTGTGTCAATTGAAATTTTTATTTTCAGAAAGACTGAAGAACCCCATTACAATAAGTACAATTACAATTATAATAAAAGAAATTTAATTTAAATAAAACATTACATTAAATAATTTTAGAAAAATAACATACAATTAAAAGTAAAAATACGATTACAATAATTATTAAATGAAACACATTAATTGACTAAAAATAAAAATTCAATTACATTAATTATTTCGAACACAAAAATTTGACGGGAGATTCCAAATATGTTCAATAAGAGCATTTCAAAGTTGATGATGAATACTCGAATCTCGTAATTCTCTATTCATACGAAGTTGCAGTTCAACCCTCTCCGACCACGATCTCCGTGGACGATTACTCGGGTCTGAGAGGTAGTCTTCCTCAAGTTGACATATATTGTGTTTGTTGTCTTCGGTTATCATGTTGTGTAAAATCACACAAGTGTAGATGACTCTTCATATCTTGTTGATGCTATATGGTCTTGCCGGGTTTTTAATGATTGCCCAATGACCTTGAAGCACACAAAATGCATGTTCAACATCTTTTCTCGCAGATTCTTGGAATCTCTTGAATTTCATAGACTTTTCCTCAATTGAACATTTAAACGACTTCACAAGAGTCGCCCGTTCGGAAGAAATTCCGTCAGCGAGTTAATATCCTTTCTTGAATTGAACCCCTTTCACATTATACACTACCTTGGAAGCTCTATCTTTGAGTAAATCATTGAACAAATCCGATTGATTAAGAACATTGATGTCGTTGTTTGAACCCGCTGGACCAAAGTAAGCGCGTCAAATCCACAAATCATGCGATGCCATTGCTTCGAGCATGATTGTAGGACAACCTTGATCACCTCATGTGGATTGACCTTTCCACGTTACTAGACAGTTTTTCCAAAGTCAATGCTTACAATCGATACTTCCGATCATTCCTAGAAAACCATACAATTCTTGATGTTTAGAATGTATACGTCGGATATCTTTGAGTGTTGGTTTTCTTAAGTACTCAATCGAGTATAAATGAACATTTACAAAAGTTGTCCAAACAACCGTATGACGTTTGTTGACCCATGTGTAAGTATTCATCAAATGCATTGGCAGCACAACCGTATTCCAATTGTCGTATGGCAAAAGTGCAATTTTGATAAACGTTAAAACTAAGTTTACTAGTTGCATCGGGTCTTTGGTGAAAATAACTAAAATACAGAGGTATCGGTAGTTGAAAGTAAGACGCTATACCTTGACAAATTTGGAGAAACAATGACTTGTTCATCTGAAAGTGTATTCGAAAGTAATCTTGTGGGAATGTTTGATTATGGGCAAAGCAGTCTTACCACAAACATTCACCGGCGCTGAGACGATTTTAGGGAAGAATCTTCTAGGTGCTTTTGGTCATGAAATTTCTGCTTCATTTTTTTGTTTCTTGTCCCAACGTTTCAATAGTATCTACCTTAGCAATCGGATTGAAACAAGCATTCAATGAGTTCGTATCTTCAATATCGAATTCTTTTGTCGAATATTCGTTTGTAATTTTTGTATGGATCCATCATGATATGATATTGTATTTGAATTATATAGATGATATATGAGAATTATAGTTGTTGTTGTAGTTGAGAGAATTGTAGTTGTTGAGTGAAAAAGATATGAAGTAGTATGTATACACATAGAAATAGGAAAAAAAAAATATATAAACAAATAAAAATTCTAGCTAGCCGTTTGATTTTTGAATGCTTGGGGATAAAAAATTGTTTTCTTAGGTGGGTCCACTCTAACCCGTTTTTAAATTTCTTCTTCAAAATGAAAATGAAAGACGCGGCACGAAGAATGGAGGAGGACGCCCTGCTACCAACGAAGGACGTGAAGACCGGCAGTGGTCTAATAGGTTACCTCAAGTACTAGTTATCAAGTATATATATAAAGGTATAATTATGGACTACTTATACTTAAAGTATTTCACTTTATTTGGACCATTTATACTTAAAGTATTTCACTTTATTATTTTATTTTTATTATTATAAGTATCAAGAAAAGAGAAATACTAAAGTTAGTGACCCATATTTTAGAAACAATGAAAGAATTTTGATTAAAAGCGTATCTAACTGATTAACATTTTATCTAGGAGTATGAATAATCTATTAATCAAAATGCTACTAGTGTTATTAAAGTTTAATCTCAGATAAATGTGTACTCATAGTATAATACTATGATTGTATATATCAGTACTGTATAGGACGTTAAGAATTACTTATTTAACTATTTATATGATTTTTTGTTCATATTTACAATAGATTAGATATCAATTTAAAGTGTTCGAAATCGATTATCTAATTTCTTATATAATTAACTCCTTATTTTTACAGTAGATTAGAGCATATAAACACTATATGAACAAATGTTTCTCAGTTTATTTTATAAATCACAAACTCATACGTATATGAGAGCGATTCGTACACTACCATCTTTAGCCGTATATCACCAAACATGTTTTACAGTATTGTACAGTACAACACAGTAGAGCACGTTTGCTGGTGTAGAGTTAAAAAATAGTGGTGTACAAATCCTCACTGAACTACTACATTAGCGGATCTAACTCTTTTGAGAAATGCCAAGAGGCGTCTGTCTACTAGCATTGCTAATAAGATCCTCTAAATGATCAACAATCATCTCAAACTCAGAGTGGACAACAAGACTACGCCAATTGCCTCGAATATACCTCGAGAAGTACAAATAGTTTTTCTGGGAACATGTTCAACAGAAATTCTTATGTTTGTGATTCTTCATTCTTAGATGAAAAGACTAAAGGAACGGGGGTATAACTACCTGTAATAAAACACAGGCTAGTACGAACCGATCAGGAGAAGCTTTGCCTCGAATTTTTTGGAAGATTTCCACCGAAAACATCTTTGAAGAAGTTATTACAAAAAGACTAGCATCTATAATAGGAAAAGCAAGCAAAGACCTCTTGTCGGAGCCCTTGTGTCTGTATTTTTTTTTTTACAGCGTATAAATAAGGATTTCCTGCGGTGCAGCAGTTATTCCATACAATCTTAGCTACTGGGCGCTTTGAAGATCTTTATAGATGAGCTCCTTTTCTATTATTTATTTTATGCGAATCTTTAATAGCGGGTTAGTCAAAGAAGTCCCCGTCCGACAACCCAACGAGTCATCCACCTAAAAAACCTCTTCTTAACTTGCCGACTTACGAACACATATCCCATGGATACGTATATTTTCATGAGCCAGAGTACAAATACATTATAATGTGTTGTATCTTAATAGTGACCACGGGTACAAAATCACAACTTACATTCATTGACCATGGGTATTTAATACACTAATTCTTTTATTTTTAAAAAGGAAAAAATGTCTTCAAATACATCAAACTCATATTTGATGTCTATTATGTATAGCTAACTAATATGTTTTATCTTAATAGTGTTAATTTTAATTTTGATGTATTTTTTCACCCATTTACCCCTCACCCGATTACCGAATGAATTTTTCAAACTTTATATTTACGTAGCATGCTGCGTTATAAAATCCGTCGTCTTTTTTCTTTTGTTAATTCCACGTGATATTCCACGTAACTATGACAGAAAAAAATGAAGTACTCTCATTCTTCCGGTTGTTTGCCCGATCCAAACACCACTTTGACCTTGTCCTAATCCACCAACACCTTCTCTAAATCCTCTGCTGCTTTCTTCTATAAATCATCTGCCGCTTTATTATCACAATGTTTCGGTAAATTATACTTCCCCTGTGCTCTCAATCCATTATAAATATTCGCTGCAATCACTCGCCGGCATCTCTGTCTGAAAGCAACGGTCGCCGTTAATAAACCAACGTCAATATAATAAAATGACTTCGATCATTATCATCATCTGAGAGTGAATGAGTCCATGACGTCATTAGTCAAACGGCGGCGTGAACTCTACGCGCTCATCAGAAACCAACGGCAACCGGCAAAGCGGACAGTTAAAATTCAGACGATCAAGCCAGCCATTAAAACACTCTTTATGAAACACATGATTGCACGCTAACTTCCGCACCTTTTCACCGTCAGTAAGTCGGTACAAACAAACCACACATTCAGTATTCGGATCCGGATCTTGGGAGCAGAAACTGGAGGTATATTTGTAAGAAAAAACACGGTTGAGATTGAATTAATCAGCCAGGAGAATAAGTCCAGCTAAACCTGAACCAACGACGTCGAATAATAAAGCGTCTTTGACGTCCTCAGATCGCAAACGGGAGACACTGACGGAGAGAAGGAAAGTGAAAACGAGTGAATGGAGATATCAAACGCCGTTTGCGATGACGGCCAGTAAGAAAACGGGGAGTGAATCCGATGAAACGTCAGTTAGTTGGTCTTGTAACCCCATTGAATTAAGATTGAATTTTTGGGTTTGAGGGAAATTTGTGGGAGTTAACGTGGTGGGATGAAATGGTCACATATATATGACTGGTTTTGAATTTGTCGCCGGAAAAAGGGACTGTTCGGAAAAAGGTGACAAGAAGATGAATTGGCAAATGAACGGCAACATACGTTGAGTTGGCATCTGACGTAACAGTTGCTAGGTGATAAAACTGAAAATCAGATACACGTAGGCATGTTACATGTAAAATACATTAAAATAATGATTTTTATCGGTTATATACAATGACACTTTAGCTTTCACAAATAACAAAAACTACGGAGCATATATGTGTTTTTTAACTGTAAAACAAACATCTATAAGACTAGTTTTAAATTAACCAGACGATTCACGTAAAATTACTTTTCATTGATTAAATAGTGTACCACCATAACGAATAAAATATTGATAGTGAAAAGGCGGGGAAAAGAAAAGGCAGAACTCGATATGATTCTGGGAAAAAGCGATCGATAGACTAGAATAGGTGTAGGAATCGAGGATTCATAGAAAACCTCGCTTGAATGCAAACAAGTCAAACACTTGCAGACATTCAACAAATACATTTCACCAAAAGTACACACATAAGCTTCCAATTCACTTGAAACCAATTTCCCATTCTCATTTCTCCCAACATTACCATCGCCCATCTCAACCACTCCCATCACCACATTGTACCTCCGGTCACCCCAGCTCATCAACAACCATACATTTTATTACTAGTATTTTACATTCCATTTTTACATATTTAAACAAGATAAAATAGAAGAAACAAAGTGGGTGTGTAGAGATTTGAAACAATTATACACAGAATCCCAATGTTCCTCATGTTCTAGTGCTTATGGCTGTTACCTTTTGGATTTAACCTTTTTCTAGTATTCACATTCCTTAACCCAACATTTCATCTGTATATATTATATATTATTCATTTAATTGCTTACTAATGTAAGCAACCGCTCGGATCATTAGTCATATAAATTCTCAAACATTTATTTCCACCACCAACGAACCAACCATGGTTCGAAAACGAGCAGCATCCGATATGGAGCTCCAAGCAGACACCGAATCGTACCAACACCGACTACTACGGCGGCCACCCGGCACAAACCCACTCGGCATTGTCGGTTTTGGCGACTTACCTTCGTCGTCACAAAACGGCAATAATCAACCTGCCAAAAATTTTAGTACCGTCGTTACCGTTAATCCCGGAGTAAGCGGTAATAATAATATGAATAGTATCCACACCAACAATAATAGCACTGTTGCTGACCAAATAAATAGTCACCACCACCATCATCCCTCCAACTACTCCACTATGACGTTACCTTCAACATCTTCAACTCATCTTACGTCATTATCAACCACCTGCTCAACTAATTACATCGACTCATCATCAAACCACAAAAATAATCCCCCTCCGTTATGCGTATTCTCCGGCCTTCCGTTATTTCCACCTGACAAAAATCACTACAATCTGTCAATTATAACGCCGTTACTTAACACTGCTACTACTACCAACACAGTCAACATTAACAGCGCCGTTATGCCTACCGACGACTCGATCACGGCGACCGCCTGGATCGATAACATAATCAAAGACTTGCTTCACAGTTCAACTGACGTATCAATACCTCACCTCATTCATAACGTTAGAGAAATTATTCATCCGTGTAACCCTAATTTAGCTACGTTACTTGAATACAGACTTCGTTCGTTAACAGATCCACCTCCGAATTTGGTAGATCAACAGTCGATTCATGATCCAAATGATACTTTTAATAATTACAGGGTTTCGATTAGAGGTAAAGACGCGCTTTCTACCCCGGCGAACTTGTATCCGCTTCCGGTTCCTCAAACAGAGTTAAACAATTGGGAAGGAGTGAATAATAGTTCGGAGAATTACACTAGCGCGTCGGCTTCAACCGCGATACAAGAACAACCACCACCGCAACAACCGCAGCAAGAGTCACCGCCATCGGGACCATCGCCAGCTGTCGATCAAAACGCCGTGGCTGCGTCCGTACAAGCGGCAACAATGATAATGCGAGAGAAAAAACGAGAAGAAATTCGACAACAAAAACGAGACGAACAAGGTTTACATTTACTAACATTACTATTACAATGTGCTGAAGCAGTTTCAGCTGATAATTTTGAAGAAGCGAATAAAATGTTACTCGAGATCTCGGAGCTTTCGACACCGTACGGAACTTCAGCTCAACGCGTTGCAGCGTACTTTTCGGAAGCCATGTCAGCACGGCTAATGAGTTCATGTTTAGGTATATACACAACTCTCCCGCCAAACGTAGCGGTTCATTCAGGACTTAAAAGGATGACGTCAGCTTTCCAAGTGTTCAATGGAATTAGTCCGTTTGTTAAGTTTTCGCATTTTACTGCGAATCAAGCTATACAGGAAGCGTTTGAGCGGGAAGATAGGGTTCATATAATCGATCTCGATATCATGCAAGGGTTGCAATGGCCTGGACTTTTTCATATATTGGCATCGAGACCAGGCGGGCCACCTTTTGTGCGGTTGACTGGATTGGGGAACTCGTTGGATGCGCTTGAGGCGACGGGTAAACGGTTGTCGGATTTCGCGGATAAACTCGGGCTGCCGTTTGAGTTTTCGGCCGTTGCTGATAAAGTTGGGAACTTGAATCCGGAGAGATTGAAGGTTAGTAAAAGGGAAGCTGTTGCTGTTCACTGGTTGCAGCATTCTTTGTATGATGTTACTGGTTCCGACACCAATACTTTATGGTTCCTCCAAAGGTATAATTTATGTGTATAAATAATTATTTAATTATTCCATTTACTTTATTATTATTATGATGATACTTTAGGAATACTAATATGAACAAGATCTAACAGCTTACTGTTAATCTTTAAAGGGGTGTTTGGATTAATTAATCAATTCTGAGTATGTAGTCGTACAGATGAAACATATGAAAGGTTATACTGATAGATAGTACCTCCAAATGTAACTAGGATTAGTGATGGTATCTTCCTTTATAGCTTTATTAGTGTTGTACAATTGACAAAATTGAGTGAAATTAATATGCTCTCAACTTTACCATGATACCTAATTTGTGCCGTTTCTTCTTAAAGTCCTCTAAAATGACCCTCGACATATTCACGTGTATATAGTCTACATGTAGATCGTATGGGGCTAAAACACAATAAGTTCAAATTAATACCCAATTTTATGGTTAGAAACATCTTCAGAATCCTATTTGCAGATCCAGGATACAATATTTTGAGGCATTATAAGTTGCAAAATACATGTAGAGATGCCAAATACATTGAGGCAATATTTTGACACTCTTTTTGTCCTACATTCACTTTGCATGTTACAACGTGTGCAACATTTGCAAAACAAATTTAGCATGCTGTTCAGTCCATTATATCCATGGTTCCAGTTCACATCCTATTATTATATTGTTCACCTTTCTTCTGCTTCTGGTTCCACAACCGGTGGTATACAGTCCACTTTGTACCGAAGAGCCTGTTACACATGTTATAATCACTAATCAATTTCACTGTTTAATAATGATATAAACTGTTATTCGTTACACATCAACATGTTTTAGTATTTGTGCCAACCTTTCAGAAATATGTTGAAAATGAATTATCTCAAATGAGTTTGTAGTTGCCAGCCTGGTTTATTGGCTTACTGGAATTTGAAAAGGATGATAAACTCCTCTTTCTAGCTTATGAGTTTATCAACTTGAGCTTATGAGCTTCAATAAGCCAAAAGCTAACGTTGATATGTTCATCATAATCCCTTAAAATGAGGTTACTGGCTTTTTAGAATTTCAATAAGCTGATTAGCGCATAAGAGAAGCTATTCCAAACACCTATAAAAAGATCAATGTGATTCTTATAATTGTTTAGTGGATCCTTATTAATGTGTTTCTATTGTGTCATGCTAGTGTTATAGGTTGGGTTCTATCAGTTTGTAATGAGTTATAGTTTATTGCTTTACACTTTTGATCCACAAGGTGTACATTTCGCCATTTTGGGTTTGATTAGTTTGTAACGAGTTGCGAGTCTGTAGATATATCGTCGGTTACACGGGTCATACTTCATTTATTTTTGTTTTGATTAAGCTTGACTCTTGGTGTCTTAGGTTGGCCCCGAAAGTTGTGACAGTTGTAGAGCAGGACTTGAGTCATGCGGGGTCATTCTTGGGACGGTTTGTAGAAGCAATTCACTATTACTCAGCATTGTTTGACTCATTGGGATCTAGCTACGGGGAAGAGAGTGAAGAGAGACATGTGGTGGAACAACAGCTGCTATCAAAGGAGATTAGGAACGTGTTGGCAATCGGGGGGCCATCAAGGAGTGGGGAACAGAAGTTTAATAACTGGAGGGAGAAGTTGGAACAGTGTGGGTTCAAGGGTATATCTTTAGCAGGAAATGCAGCTGCCCAAGCAACACTTTTACTTGGAATGTTTCCTTCAAATGGGTACACGTTAGTGGAGGATAAAGGTACTCTTAAACTTGGATGGAAAGACCTTTGTTTGCTTACTGCATCTGCTTGGAGACCTTAACTTTCAGATCATGGTCTGTGTGCCACAGCTTGTTTAAATGGATCAATAGTCTATTACGTGATCCAAGAACTGATTTGTTTTGATGGGAGGAAGAAATGGAAAGCAAAGATCGATTGTTTGGGCGTTTGGAAAGAAAAGAAAAAATTGAGTTCAACAATTTTGAAGGATGGCTTAGCTCCACATGTTATGAATGATTTTCTTAATCGACTTGTGTTCATATCTGTTGTTATTTTTGGTTGCTACAATAACATGCCATTCTCTCCATTTTAATTTGTTTGTTTCTTTTTTATGGCAAATGATACATATTTATTAACCAGTCTAAAATCTAATGAATCTTTCATTTGGAGGATCTAAATCAGTCTATCAAAAGCATAACCAAAATGTTCGATAAAACTAGATGTGTGGCTTGCATAGGATCATATGTAGGTGGTGAGATAAGAGAAGGCTTACTGAACCACACATGTGAACCCACTGATTTGCCTCAAATGAGAGATAAGAGCAGGTTCACAAATGTGAAGTATTAAAGACGAACAAAAGGATAAGCGTCAGCTGATGAGCCAGTATCCAATCTTTGATTGTCAAACACGATGGGATGAATTGCTAGCGCATGGAGATACCAAGTGAACATAAAGTTGGTTCAAGAAATTAACACAAGTACATATGCAATCAGGTTTTAAATATGAGGATCAAGGGTGCAAGTTAACACTAGGTATGTTCACTATTAAGTCTTTATAGGGTGTGAGTTTTTTGGTTTAATATTTAGAACTTAGACGGTGTACACTTTTGGTTACTTAATATGGTCAAGAAAGCCAAAATAGAAGATATACATGATGGATATAGTAGAAGATAAATTGGTCAATAATAGGTAGGATATTAACTTATTATTGGTGAAATAAAGTTGGGCACAGCTATGGGCTGGCAACTTCAACATTGCTACGCAACAATGGCCTGACTTCTTCACAATGTGTCAACAATGGTGGGAGGAAAGCAAACAGGATTTGTAAACTTCAATGTGACACCCTACTTTTTCGACAGTTAAATTAAGTGAACTTGTCTCAAATTTGTTCATGATTATCATGCAAATCATCAACAAACAATTTAAACGACATATAAGAATCTCTTGCGCAATACTGATCTTGCATGGAATTTTCAATACGCTTACTGCTTACGGCTTATGCACTAATGTCTACGTATAGTGGTTGTGGTCCAATGCAATGAGCTTAGGGTGCACTTTCATCGCCTATTTCTCGTTCTTAAATATGACTACATCCTGATGATTTAACGATTCTTGTTCTTACATTAAGTCTTCCGCCCACGCGATTGTAGTCTATCTCCTATAACCCAAATTCTCTCAAATAACATTAAGACATGCAACGCATAACATTACGCAACAAAATCATATTCATGCATTCCATAAAGTACTAAATATGTTACACAAGGTGAACAAACTAATCATGTTTGCATGATACCATTATCAATAACATATGTAGCCAATTTAAATTATTATATCACAATAAACTCACTACGTAATTTAGAGCTTAGAAATTTTTTGTCGCTTAATGAACCTCCTAGGACTATTAGAGCCGTTTTGAGTGTAGCCGATGTAGTCGACCATTCTGGGCCTCCTATTAACAATGACTGAAAAAATGTGTGTATGTTTATATAGTATGTATTATGTTACTCCATTTGATAACTAATATAACTAATATGATTGTTAATCCATAAATAATAAAAAAGAAAAAGAAAATGGATCTAATTGTTTCTACAAACTTCTAGCCGTAGAAAAAATTAAGTGAATATATTATACTATATTTCGTAACTATAATTGGACCTTTTTATCTTATTAAATCATTTTGGTGATTAACGTTTTTTTGTTCAGGACCTCCAAAATCTTAAAGACGGCTCATAGGACCATATATATTTTTGTTGATCTCAATAATCACTTATAAACTAAATGTTTAGAGGTCACAAGGTGTATATGTAATCGTAGAATGAGTGAATGCAATTACAATCGTTTAAGTTGTTTATTTAAAAACTTTGTTAATTAATTTTCAGTGCTCATTTAATATTCCAAAAACCTTGTTAATGGGCGATGGAAAACTTGCAATTTAAATTAAAAACAAGTTCTCAATATTAAACACATGGCGGAAGCAGGTTGCAGGCTGTGGCCTGCTTTACGAGCCCACTAGTTGCAAGCGCAAAATATGACTACACGAAAGCCCATGTTCAATTTAGTGTGGATCTATTGAGAATCATAAAAGAACTATTTGGTAGAAAATGAAGAGGAGTGTTGGGGTTTGTCCCACATCGGCTGGTTAGTAGAAGCAGAAAGGGAGGAAGCTTGTATATAATGAACCCAGCTGCTAAAGTTTAAAGGCACGCAGCCATGCAATGAGCACAAAGCGAACTATTCTTTCGCCTTTTACTAAAGAATACCGTGTGTTCGTTGTATAAAGTGGCATACGCCTATTTTTGGAGAGTTCCTTTCTAATAGGAAGGACTCCAACCAATTCTTATAGTTCTAAATTTTTACTTTTTAGAAACAGTTATTAAGTAAAATTTATTAATGTCTCTGTCTAGCTTGGAGTACAAATGTAACAAAAATAATTAAGAAACTAGTTTGCTAGGCTAACAAATGTAATAATCTGTGACTTTTGTACATAAAAATTGTAGAGCAGTTACAATACAATATGAAATGAGAACCATGAAAGCAGGATACACGTAGAATTCACTAGTAAAGTTTTTTTTGTTGTATGATTACACGTATAATTCGCCAGTAAAATTTTATTGTTGTATGATTAAACATAAGTTATTGCAAGCAAGTACGCTACTATGACTTCAAAGAAGTCGATATTATTACACAAATTGAATTAGTGAATATGAAGTTAATAAGGATCATGTTTACTCCGTCTCACGAGAGCACCTTCTTGACCTCAGCAGTTACCTCATATGGATATGGTGGTTTTATCTACATGAAGATTTGCTAAAATACTTTTTCTTCCTATAGTAATCGATAACTGCATACCACAATCGAATTAGCAGTTTAAGCATATAATTTTAAATGACGCAAACTAGAAAAGAAATTTCAGCCTACTCAAGTGAAATATGGGGCAGTTTGGGTTCAATAGCATTTGTAATCAATCAACTACTCATGTATAATAATCTAAGTCTAAGTCTATGAGCGGCTAAAGTTATTAAAAGTCAATCGTAATTATAAAAATTCAAAAGAAAAAGGAGAACTTAATTTTCCCTATTAACAATAATGACAATAATTAAAATATGTGTACGAGAACATTGAAATTTAACAATATCCGTATATTACACGGTCTATACAACTAGTTTATATAACAAATGTTAGCTTGAACAAAATAAATTATCCAGCATAAAGAAATTGTGCCTAATATGAATTAAGAAACTCCAATTTTGAAAAGTAGCAAATGGGAAGTGGGAATGCAACATACCGGCTCTATCTGCTGAAGGATGACTCTAGTCTTGTTTGCAAAATGTCTGATGAGTCAACTTAACGTTGGATTGAAGGTTTACCAGCGACCTTCAAAATGTTTGAGAATCAAGAAACGATGACCTCAAATATGGAAACTCCGATCTATAACTTAGGTTGTCTTTTATCTTAAACGAGTCAACCAAAAAAGTTGGTTAAAGGAGAATGCATTAGATCGTAAGTATATACACACAACGTCACGACATCTTAAATAATATGTTTAAAGGTCTAAATAATATTAGTAAGTGTAAATCATCGTAAATAATCCATGTTGTTTGTCCACTTTTATAGTTCTCTATTTTAATTAATTTTTTTGCAAGTTTAGTCCAAAAACAAAAGTTTCATTGCAATAATCACCCCTTGTCCGTTAAAAACTGAATCTTTTAGTTTTACAATGACCATCTTACCTTTCTCATTAATAAAAGGAAATTGATATTTTTGTTCAAAAAAAGAACTTTTAAAAATATTTGCCCCTAAAGTTCTTTTTATTCCATTTTACCCTATTCGATCGCAAATCGCAAAAACTTCGCGACATGTATCTTGCAACCGGTACCTTGTGATTTGCGACTGACCCTCGCGACTCGCGACTGAAACTTGCGATCGAGCCTTTCTTTTTTCCTTATGTTGACTTCCATTTTTTTTTTTTTTTGTAAATTATGTTAAGTTTCTTGTATACTTTGAAAAATCACATCCTTTGACTCGTAACTCCTATTTAGTTGCCAATTTTTTTTGAATTTGTGTATTTTTTTTTTGAAATTCGGCCTCGTTGACCTTCAATTTTGATAAATTATAATTTTTCGACTTTTAAAAGCATTTTGACCGCTCATAACCTGATATATAAAATTTGAATTTCAAATTTCTAAAATTTACAATCAATATGGAGTGTCATTAAACATTAACCTTTAATCAATTTCGAAAAAATTCAAAAAAGTCAAAAAGTCATTAAATGGTATGACATTTTTTTTTACTCGTAAACTTTGAAAATTCTAATAATTTTGTTAAATTCACAGTGAATATGGAGTGTTAGTTATTAAATATTAACCCTCAATCAATTTTGATATTAGTCAAAAAAATTAAAAAAAGTCTAAAACATCTGCAAGCTCGTTAACGATCAGCCTCGAGTCGCAAGTCGCAAATTTCGGATCGTAAGGTCCGGTCACAAGGACCCTTGCGACCCGCGTACTTAGGATATGTCCGGACTCAAAAACAGGAAGCCTTGCGACCAAGTAGGCCAAAATGGAAATAAAAGAATTTTGAGGGCAAATTTTTTAAATTCCTTTTTTTAGTGTTTTTTTTTTCAATTTCCTTTAATAAAATTGTATATTTTTAAATTATTGTATCTTCAGCTAAAATTTAAAAAGTCCACCTAAATTGAAGGGAAATAATATTTATTATGATCTTAATACAACTATTGATGCATCCCTACAAGTTTTAACAAAACTTAGTTCCTATCAATTTTAAAAAAAAACATAAAGATTAGTTAAATGTTACATCATATCTAACAAAAACTTAAGTTGAGCAAAAATCTTAAGAAGGACATTCATGCCTAAAATGCTTTTTACGGGGTAAAAATTGAAGATTGTTAATTTGTTCATGGATCAATTCTTGTAGTTCATCATCTCCTTTTGAGTTCGAACATCCGTTTACCTCAAATCACTCCTTCACACTCGCCGCCAAACACCCTGAAACACATCTCCTTTCTTCCAACTTGTAAGTTGTACTATCTCTTGTTTTTGCTTAAATTCCTCCATTACCTTTTTTTTTTTTTTTTTTTAATTTAGGTATGTCACAAGTTTGAAGTAAAATCATAACTATCCCTTTTAAATGGACTAAATGTAGTATTGATTCATTGTTAACTTGATCTTGATTAGTGGGGGTGGTGAAAGATGAAGACTTCATAGATGATTTGTAGAGAATTCGTATCAAAATAGACTAATCAATGGCATTGAGGAATAAAGTGCAAAGTATTGTAGTTTCTTGTTGGAGAAAGAATAGTTTATTGTTGTCTACCTCAAGGACTCTAAGTACCTTTGCTACCCGTTACGATAATCGAATCCTCAAGTCTCCGCCTCTTGTTTCGTTAGATGTTCCAGATGTATGGACATCTTGTTCTACCAATTGTAATGAGCCACCCGTCCCCAAACTCGGTAAGTAAATACTATGATTTGTTTTATGCTATCTTTATAATGAACTTATCATGTAGAATTTCTTAATGAGCTGATGATTGTTTTTTGATCTCGATATTATTTGGTTCTAGATAGTTATGTACGAGGGTGTGTAGTTTGTTGTTATTCTATTCTTGAATATCATCGATGAATTTATACTTCTTGATCAATTCCCGTTGTTTATATAATAGTAGTAGGTCATCGTGGCTCTATGGGATCATCTGTATCCTTTATGTTATATTAGTCTTCATGGCATGAGACTTAGACCCTCATTTATTGCAGGGGTGGGGTGGGGGTGGTGAAGGGGATAACTTTAGTGTGCTAAAAGCTTAAAAGCAAGTTAAACCATCAATGGGTCGATTTGGCTCATGAGCCATCTATTTCTACCGATCGTGGGTAAGATCATAATCTATTACTCGTAGTTAGTAGGTCAGATTTCAATTATTTAGGTGGCACTTGTTATAAAATTTAAGGAATGCAGTTTGTTCTTAAAGCTTACTCTGACTGGTATATAATTCAGCTAGTGAACATACGGCTGAAGTAATTGATGGAAAACAAATTGCGGATGAAATTATATCAGAGGTGGCCGTTCAAGTAAGACGAATGCAGATAACAGTTGGTGAGGTTCCTGGACTGGCTGTGATTTTGGTAGGCAAGAGGAAAGATTCCCAAATATACGTTCGTAACAAGAAAATAGCATGCGAAGAGGCTGGAATCAAGTTTGCATTGACTGAATTTTCAGATAAATGTACAGACGATGAAGTTTGTGATGCTATAATGCATTTTAATGCAGATCCATCTTTTCATGGTATCCTCGTGCAACTTCCTCTTCCTCAGGTGATTTTCTGCTGTAACTGAACCTATTTAAAGGTGGCAACTTTAGTCCATTTCTGAACGGGCCTCTTTGGGTTATGTTTCATCTATAATGTGTCAAATGGGTAAAGTTCCTACAAGTTCTAAAAAGAAATACGGATTTTTGGATTTGATGTGTTTCGGGTCAACCCAAACCTGACTGGTACCAAATTACACTTTTGACCCATGACCCTACCAGCCTACTTTCTCATCTTTAGACCTTAGTACATCACGTATTGTTTTTTTCAAAACAACAAAAGTAATATCTATATTGAAACAGCATTTAAATGAGGGGAAGATTTTGGATGTATTGAAATTGGAAAAGGATGTGGACGGTTTTCATCCAATGAATATGGGAAACCTAGCAATGAGGGGAAGGGAACCATTATTCATACCATGCACTCCAAAGGGTTGCGTTGAGTTATTGATAAGATTGGGTGTCGAGATTATGGGTAAGAAAGCTGTTGTTATTGGGAGAAGCAACATTGTTGGTTTACCAGCATCCTTGCTTTTACAGGTGATTCCCCCTCTCTTTTATGTTATGGCTAGAGGTGGTCATTCTGATCCATTTACTGATGAATAAGTCGATTTAGGTTGTCTAGTAGCTATATGTGTTGAAAGGGTAGAAAGTTGCCTAAAGTTTATCTTTAAAGCATACAATGATACAATTTCCAAAATTGTGTTATTCAAAGATTATGATTATTATTGTAATAGTAACGTTTTTAATCTTAATTAACAAATTAATTCTCATTATTCGTATTATTTTTTTATCCAACAAAAGTGTGTGTGGGTCAGACCAGTAATAAGTCGACTGGTCTGACCCGTACTGAAAATGCCCCTTCTCAACTCATGCATGTTTTGACACTTTGCCCATCGTGCCACCTCTGGCTATAACCATATTTCATTGCTACTAGCCTACTATACTAATTTGGCACCTGTTTTAATTTTGGCCCAGAGGCACCATGCGACAGTTAGCATTATTAATGCATTAACGTCAAACCCTGAAGAAATCACACGTGAAGCTGATATTTTGGTGAGTGCGGTAGGGGTTCCCAATTTGGTGCGTGGAAGCTGGTTGAAACCTGGTGCGGTTGTCGTTGATGTTGGAACTCATCCAGTTGAGGTACTGACCTTTGATGGTATATATACATGGTTCAATTATGAAATTAGGTCAGTGTGCACTTTCAGAAGAGAATGTTTAATCAATGTATTGACATTCTTGACAAGAGGTTGCAAAGTAGTCTGGTTGGGCGGGCCGGTAACGGGTCGAAACACAAAATACATGGGTTTGAACAAGTCGGGTAGGGTTGACCCACAAAAATTTCTTTGTCATTTATAAAAAAACCCATCAATCATTAATGTCTTAAATATTATTACAAAAACAATTTAACTAGAGTAATAATATAAATATCTGACTGAAACTATGTTGGTGGTTTTATGCATTTTAGTTAACTCTGGGAGATTTTCGACCTGCTCCCTTTCTGACTAAAATTTTTATTTGACCACCGAGTAAACATACATATTAATGAAACTAAATCAACCCATTCATAAGTAACTGAGTCAGAATTTCCACCTGTATTGAATCGACTATGTCAAGTTGAAAAATTTCGATCCAAAATGGGCAACAAAAGAAAAACAGTAATTGAGTTGAAATAAAGGGAAGGACCAAATCTGCAATTAACCATTAAAATTTGATGTGCAGGACCCTAGCAGCGAGCAAGGTTATCGGCTGATAGGAGATGTATGTTTTGAGGAAGCATCAAGGGTAGCCTCCTCAATCACCCCTGTACCAGGAGGAGTAGGCCCTATGACAGTTGCAATGCTGCTATACAACACGCTTGAATCAGCCAGCCGTAAATACAATTTTGTTTGACTAGTCAACATGTCTTAAATGCATAGGTGACACATATGAAAGGTTACTTAATAGATTATTCCAAATGTAACTAGGATTAGTGATTGTAATTCCCTTCATAGCTGTATCAGTGTTGTACGGTTATTCACAAAATTGAGTGAAATTAATATGCCCTCAACTTTACCATGATATCTAGTTTGTATTGATTCTTTTTAAAGTCTTTGATATTGCTTATTTTATACATATCTTTAATGGCAATACCGGTCCTAATTGTATATCATCTTAGTTAATTTCATGATCTTCCGGTACTTCTTTAGTTTGAGATTGATTTCAGGTGTTGATATCAAGAGTAATGTAGAAAAGATGAAAAAATGGTTGATGCTGCAGATTTGGCAAGACTTCACCGTTTTTGCCATAACTTCCTCATACGAACTCCGATTGAGGTGATTAAAAAGTCCAAATTCTTGAAACTCAAAGGACTACAACTTTCAAAAAGTGTAAGTTTGGCAAAACAGGAGTACCCGGTGGGTAATGCATAGTACCAGCCGGGTACTATGACCTGATGGGTTTGGTCCCCTTTTAACATAAAATTAAACCCTAATTCGATTATGTTTTTTTCTTGGGCGATTTTGGGCGACTTTGAGCAGCTTTTGAAGAGATCCTAGGCTACCAATCATCATCCAAATCATTACGTGAGCTAGAGTTAATCATCAAAGATCCGAACAACATTGATTTCTTCTGTTAATTCTTGTTTTAAAGAGGAAAATCCGTCGATTTCAAAAATCGTGAGGGTTCAAGTCCCTCTATCCCCAAAAAGACCATTTGACTCCCTAATTATTTATCGTATCCTTTTTCTTTTTCCTTTTTCGGTTAGCGGTTCAAAACTCCTTATCTTTCTCTTTCGCTACTCTTTATACAAATGGATTTGAGCAGAAATGTTGTTCTCTTATCACACACATGTGATATATATGATACATGTACAAATGAACATCTTTGAGGAAGGAATTCCCATCTGAATGATTCACGATGATAAAACATGAATTCTTCTATAGTTATCGTTCTTTGTTTGTTTGAGTCCATGATCATGGGCTAATTTCCTTATGTTCATTTAGATTAATAACCCTAGATGTTGGACAAACTTTGTTGGTTGTTATTATTCATGTGTTAATTTGATGCTTAATCAAAGAACTATTTGTATTGCCACTGAATTAATTCATTCAATTGATAGTTTATTTGTTCTAATAAGTGAAAACTCTTGTATTTAATATTCTATTTATATTGATTGATGTATGTTAGTCATTGTGCTTTTGATTGGAGACGATAAAAGAATTGATTTGACTTTAATTGAATTATAGGTGGATCGTACTAATAGAAGTCTTGTGTAATTATTGATGTTTATGAAAGTAAGATCACGCGATTAAGTCATCAAATTAATTGAATTGTCTAGTTATAATTAAGAGGTCTAAGATGTCTAGGAAACTTACATTTTGTAATCTTAATTAGGTGAATGTATTGTGAGAACAAGTAGTCCGACTAGTAATTCTCGTATGTTATATCAATCTAGTTCTTAATCAAAACGTCCAATACTAGGGGTAAAAAGTCTAAACAAACATGTTTCTCTAATATGAGATTAAGTTATCTTTTATTTACTTATTTACTTATTTGTTATTTGGAAAACTCAAATTGACTGTCTGTCGTTAAGAGGCAAAAGTCCCTATTTCTACTTGCTTTATTCTAGTTGATTATGTACTCTTAAAACAACTCTAAAATACATTATATGTTCCTGCGATACGATAACCCGAAATCTTATCATAGCTATACTACTACTCGATTAGTTACACTTGCCTGGTTGTTTAATAGTCTATGCTTTGATACTTTTCTTATTTTTTTATAACTCGGTATTTACACATCAGTCCTCCTAAAGACCCTCAACATAATCACTTGTATATAGTTTACATGTAGATCATATGGTGCTAAAAGTTAAAACACAAGAGAGTATAATTAATACCCAGTTTTGTTGGCTAGAAACATCTGCAGAATCCTATTTTCAGATCAAGGATACATTTTTTGAGGCACTATAAGTTGCAAAATACATGAAAAGATGCCAAATACATCTGTCCTACACTACACTTTGCATGTTACAAAATGTGCAACATTTGCAAATAAATGTTCAGCATGTTGTTCGGTCCATTAAATCCATGGTTTTTGCAGCTCCAGTTCACATCTTATTAATATATTGTTCGCCTTTCTTCTGCTTATGGTTCCATGGCCGGTGGTATAATTCCACTTTGTAGCGGAGAGCCTGTTACACATGTTATAATGAGTAAATTATTGCTCTTTAACAATGATGTAGAAGTATTTTTCATTAAAGATCAACATCTTTTACTATTTGTGCCAACCTTTCTGAAGAATGTTGAAAACGAATTATCCCAAATGAGTTTGTAGTTGCCAGCCATTATAGTACAGAAGTTACCCTGCAAAATAATTTGATCCGAGTATGAATTCCTTCCAATGTTCTAACTGTGAGAAACGGAAAAAATGGGAAAAAATTAGAAATTAAAAAAAGAAAAGAAAATTACTTACTTGGTCAGAGTCATATCGTTGATATGGCAAGATCAACTATGTAACGCGCAACACATAAAAAAACCGAATCAAAAACTAACAGGCTAATCTTAAAGATAGTAAAAAGCTTCGGTCCACTTTCTAATTTAGGTAACCAAAAGAAGATACCAGGAAGTTGAACTTACAGTTTTGTGTCCTGAAGAATTTGTATACTCTATGCTGAATCCAATGTCCTGGGAAACAACACAGATATTTGAACACTAAAACATGTTCTTGTGTTTCGCAATGATATGTCATATGTTATTTGAGTGCGTTATCATTCAGATTGAATGACAACATTTTACATATCGAGATCTGAGTATTTTCATAGCTCACAAGGTAAAAAGGAATGTATAAATTACTTTCATCTAAAACTTCTGAAAATATGTACCGTGCTAATTTTCCCTTGTGTTACGGAGAAATCCCAAGCAATGTATGAATTTACAGATTCGACCTCCAGTGAGACCTAAAGAGGAACCACATACAGAATGTTACGAAGTTTTATAATGTATAAAAAGTACTTTATATGAGAAAATGTTTTTGGATGAAAAATGAATACAGTAGTCATAGGATTTCGATTAACTGAAATACCTCATAAGTTGTCCCAGCAGGAACACTTGCTTCTTTATAGTCATCATTGTTACTGCAGAATTAATAAGAAAAGGTAATGAATAAAAAATTTAGCAATGTTTCAACACAACATGGGAACTTATGTACTTACATTGCTTCTGTTGCACCGGCTTCCTCAGCTGTAACAAAGAAAGGAGAATTTGCAGACACTTTCCTACAAATATATTTTATAAAATATTTTAGAAAAAAATGAAATGTTAATGAAAAGTAGTACTAGTATATGTAATGATTAGCTAGTAGCTAGAAGCAGAGTTAGTACACAGTGAAATCGAGGAATCTTTCCAACTCAGACGTATACACATTAACCGCTTCTTCTAAGATAGATATTTGATGTTTCTGTCTGCTTAGTATAAACAGAAAAGGAAATTAGATCTTCAAAAGGAAAGAAAAAGAAAGAAAAAGAAACAGTCATGCTCACAGCTTAACATCTTCAAAGCGCCACCATGACAAAGAAAGAAAAAGATGAATATTGAGCGCCATTTTTGTAAGGGCATAAATAGGTGGTCCATAGCGATGCCTCTGTTCCTCCATCAGCCTAAATATATTAAAAAAAAAAAATCAGCTTACAAAAAGCCAACTTTCTATTGTCATATTTCCATTCAGAAGAAACTATAATACCCATGATCATCATTTATCTGGCGAACAAAATCCAGTAGAACCTGCGGGACACCTACAAAATATTTTACAATAGTCTTATAGACACCTGTAGCAGAACCAAGCTCAGCTAACTGTCTTCTCCTGAACACAAATATTTTATTAGAAAAAATATATGCCTGCCAATAGCCTAAAAGCACATATCAGTCGAGTTGGTTTGAATGAAGAGATGCATATTAAGATGTTGATTATTTCATTATAGAAGACAATAAACATGATTGATATGCGATGTAGATAGTCATTTAGTATCTAACCAAAAGTTCGCCCATTAGGCCATTAATTACTGATATATTTTTATAAGATTTTTTGTAAGTTAAGTTGTCGTACACTCATACCGTTCCATTTGCTGTTGCCATAAGAGAGCATATTTATCGCGTATGCTTCCACCAGATTTTACTAAAGCATCAACTTCAGCTTTCTTATTCCTTTCTGATCTCTCTCTTTGGTTTCTAATTAGTGCTCCTCGAAAGTCTCGGGGCATATAAGTCATAACTGCAAATGTATCCACAATTATCATCTGAATGACTTATCTTATATTACAATTGATTCCCACTTTTTAGATAAAGATCCTATTAACCTGTGTTGAACACATTTTCTGAACTCTTTGATTGAAAGGATTCCACAACCTTCAATATTCCTTCACATTTTTCTTTTAGCCGTTTAATCACGCGGGTAAGTTCAACGTCTTCAGGTGTGGATTGTTTCTTAAGCTGCTCAAAGGATAAACAGTATTTTTTTTGAATTTGAACAGTAAAATATTTGCTAAATTGAACTTTAACAAACATTAACCTTTAAAACACTCCGAACGCCTAATGTAACATGACTTGACCAAATTCATGATAGAATCTAGAAATATTGTTGTTGGATGTATTTGTTATCTTATACTGTACTAATAATTAATAGTTGAACTGTAGTTCAAAGTTATTAGTTCTCACCGATATTGGCCAATGAGACCTTTCTAGCAAGAAAATAATTTCTTCAATCTGCTCTCGATTTTTCCACATATTTTCATCAATTTTATGTGGTGGCTGTGATTCCACTTCTTTTAGCAACAATCTTTCTCCTGAAAACATATCCATGTATTAGTCTTTGTCATGAAATGATCGTTGATCAATGCATGTCCAACTCAAACACATTTGTTATCACATAATCCATTGTACAAATTATTTCTTTTTTCTTCAAAGGAAAAGACTCGCACACATATTAAGCCTATTATATACACATATCTCTCAACTGAGACTTGAATCCACAACCTTTAAATACCACTAGCTACTAGGCCAAAGCCTATTACTATAACATTTGTTGCCATATCGTGTGATGCGGTCAAGAGAGATTTGAGAATTGGGATAAACAATGCAAATTTTGATCTTACATTCACTCATTAAGATGAAGACTTGCAATTGTATAATTAGGAAAAATGCTAAAATTACAAAATGAAAGATAAATTAAGTTACTGAACTTGTTGATAGTTTGGCTAATATAGACATGACATATTGACATTAAAATTATAAAACAAGATGTTTAGTATGTATCTTACAATTTAGGCGTGAGCATCAATCGGTTCAGTCTGGTTTTTGGCTAAAACTGAAAACAAACCGAAAGTTCAATTTTCGGATTTTTAAAAGCCAAAGCGTTCGGTTATTTCGGTTTCGGTTTTTCAGTTTTTCCAATTAAGTGTATTCGTCAAATACTTTTATAAATATAAATTATACATCATATATGCATATATTTATATATATATATTATCCACATATATTCTATATACATTAGAAATTAGTGCAAAATTTTACTTTAAAGAGTTAAATATACATAGATACATATACATGTTATATATATATATATGTATATATCTGTATATATGTATTTAGGGAAAGGATCCATAGGGAAGCTTCAAATTTTAGGGAATGGGAGAAGCAAATTTTAGCCCTTGATTTTTTCATAAATAAATATTTTTAACATTCATTTGTGATGAATGTTAAATTTTGAAAATATTTGTGATTATTAAAATCCATTTATAATGAAATCAAGGGTTGAGATTTGCTTCACTCCTTCCCTAAGTTTTTTGCTTCCCTCTTGATCCCCACCCTATGTATTTATATATATGATATTTAAATAGTTCGGTTCGATTCGGTTTTTTTAATCGATTTCTAGAGCAAAACCCATAACTAAATCGATCGGTTCAGTTTTTAAAAAGTCGAAAATCAAAACCGTCAAAATTTTTAAATTAGTTCAATTTTTTCGATTTGATTTTTTCAACATTTTAATTTTTGATTTGATTTTTGCTCACTCCTATCTTGAGTACTAAAATTTATGAATGGCGATATAAGTTCATTCTTTTATTTGTTTTGTTTTAACTTGTAATAGTCAAACACACATATTCTATGTCATTTATGATTTGCAGACTTAAGAGTGATTATCTGATTATTACATCTTCCACTGATATTATATTATAATAATTTAGTATTTAGGGGTCCGATAATATATTATGAGTAAACTAACTCTGAATTTCTAATTATGTAATTCTAGATTCCTTAAATAATCATATAAATTCTCAAACACTCAACAATGAACTACCAAATATCTCAACTTCAAACATCATAACTGCATCCAAACAAACACTATGTTCTTCATCCCATTTTGTTTCAAATACACATATCTATACAAGTTAAAAACATATAAGCAAGTAATCTTAGTCTACTTTATAAAACATACAATCTAGCCATCGCATGGCATAAAATGATAATAAATGAGTGAAAAAAGATGATCAATGGACCTTCAGGAAGCAGAAGAGAAGTGTTGCGAAGATTGTTCGACAAGTTATGAAGTTCTTGAGAAAGTCTAGACACATCATCTGAAATTGAAGGAAATGGATGTTTATCATAATAAGATGAAAGAAAAGCTCTTGTTATAGGAACCAAACCACGGTTCGAACCCATTTTGATTACTCAGATCACACTGCAACAACTTGTATAATTGTTATGCAATTAATTGGTTTCTAACAAAAAGAACAAAGACTGATACAAGTGTTGGTTGATGAGTCATGATAAAGTAATCAATAGAAAAGAATATGCTAATTTTGGAAGAAGAAGATTCTAGTTGCTTTGCTTGTGGTTGAATGGAACTTCATACCAACTTTACCGTTATATTTTGGTCTTCCCATCGATGCTTCTCAATCAAGTTGGTTAACCTTTGAATTTTTTATATTTTTTTTATTGAAGTTCTCATTTCTTTTTATTTTATTTTTAATTTCTCATTTCTTTCCATTTTTATTACAAGAGATAATAACATTAAAGTATTGTTTATAACAACATATTAAAGTTGGGTATCAAAGTTAAGTGTAAATATCTATCTAGTATTTTAAACTAGTAATATAATTTAGCCTTGCATCAATAGTATTAAAACAGAGAATCAAGGTTAAGTGAATATGTATATCTAGTATTTCAGACAAGTTCTATTATTTTTTGGGAAATTGGGTAAACAAGTATTTGGTTTCAATTGCATATACTCTATAATTGTGATAATTTGAACCTACATATAAATAGATTCATGAAATACGCTTTGGGATAAGACTATAAATTGAATTTGTTTTGGACTCATAAATCAGATTCCGAATGTGTTCATGTGTACTTCTTTTGTGTCTGAAACTATGCATTTAAACATATGTCACCAACATGACGAATATCAAAACAGGTATGTCCAAAATTATTTTCGAGCTTATTGAATTTGATAATTTTCCAAATTCATTGAATCTAGTCAGTTTTTTTTTGTCAATTTCGCAGCTAGAGGCTCTCATATATTTCATGAATTAAGTTCAAATGAGAATAATAGTTGTTTGTGAGAATGGAGAAATCAATCTCAACCACTCATTTATCAAAAAAATAATACCCCCAACATTTTTAAAAATCGAATATCTCACAAACGGCTAGTCAAAAAAATATAAAAATTGCACCATAAAAATCAGCATTTTTTTTCTCTTCGATTAGACATCTCACAAGGTATACTTTCGACGAACTTTTTATTTTTTGGTGGGTTTCGAAAATTGGTAACACATGTGTTAGTTGCGGTAACACATGTGTTAGTTGCGGTAACACATGCCACTAACACATGTATTACCGCAACTAACATATGTGTTACCAACCACTAACACATGTGTTACTGTTTTTCAACTCAAAAAAAAAAAAAAATTACCGAAAATATGTCATGAGTGATGTCTAATCGTAGAGAAAAAAACGCTGATTTCTATGGTGAAATTTTTATAATTTTTTGATTAGCCGTTTGTGAGATATTTAACTTTAGGGGAAAATTGAGTTTTGCAAAATGGATGGCCATGATTTATTCCTTCATTCTTACTAAAATTTCCATTCTCATTTGAACTCAACCCTATATTTCATATACATATAAGTAAACTTTTGCATTTACGCTTTCTTCAAGTTCTATGAAAATTTGCATTTAAATCTATTATGCCTCTATTTATATTGAGGTCTAAGAGCAAAGGGAGTGATCATTTTATAATCACTCAAAAAGGTTGTCACCTTAGTGCCACATCATTTTCACACTAACACTCATTTTTATATGTATTCATCACATTATTTTCACACTAAAATTGGACCCACATCTAAACACTTTTTACTTTTATAAATAAAGTATACACACACAATATAAATAAAATAATAATAAAAGTGATTATCACTCAAAGTGATTGCCACCCTTTTGAAAGCCACCAAGTTGTAACCAAGTTGAAGGGGGAGTGATCACATCAAAGTGGTTCTTGATTACTTTGTGCCACCTCCTCCCACTTCCTTTGCTCTAATAATGCCAATTTTATAGTTTCTCTATTTATATAATCTTAAGTTTAAGAAGTTCAGTGTTCTTAAGATTTTTATTTTGATAGTGTTCTCATAGATTAAGGATAAACAATTAAATAAAATAAATTATTTCACCTTTATAAAATTAGTCATTAGCCAAATACTCTTGAACTCCTATAATGTCAGTAACTACATGGTTTTAGGATTGAGTATTACTTTAAATTCGATAAAAGTTCGACTTGATTGTGCTCCTAGAATAAATGGCTAAGACTAACTCTTTTTCAACTCTAGATTTAATCCACACCATTTAGTTAACAATATGTAATCTAGTTGATCTTGGATAGATTATATATATATGCTATTATAAAGCAACTAGGTTGATATATTTCGCACGTTCCAATGGAATAAAAAAAATTATAACAACAATAATAACTCTAATACAGAATTATAATAATACAAATATTATATAATATAATAAGAGATAAGAAGTTTAAAATCTAAATTAGAGTGTTAGAAGAACACTAACATGTAATTATAAAATGAGCACTATTTTAAATATTGAAGGACTCAATTTATTTGCATTTATATCTATCATTATCATTTGAAATATATATATATATATATACATGTCACTTCATATTTTTAAGATCGTTATATTATAATAATACATTTCGACATTCATAATAAAATATATAGACGTCATTCTTGTGTAATACAACTTTAAAGCATAACTAAAAATCCTAGAAAGAAAAGGTTAATTATTAATTGAATTAGATTTCGGCATCTCATTTGCATGAATTTTTTTACAGTCCTATATTGGATTTACTAAAAGTACGTAAGATAAATATCATTAAACATCATCACATATAGTTCATTACAAATAGAGATATATAAATATAAATATGTAGATGATATTATTCATTTAACAAATTTCCACATTCTCCATAGGTAAATAATAATTGAATTGCCATATTAGTCTTGACAATTGTTGATTTCAAATTTCTACAACATACATTAGAATAAAATAAAGAATAGATGATTCATAAACCTCAAATTCAAACTATAAAGTTATAATGTCAAGAAAATTAAAAAGAGAAGTTAAAAGCAAATTTAAAGAAAAATAAATTAATATTTAGAAGAGAATTAAGAAAAAAGATAATGATAAAAAAGACTAGTTAAGAAGATGAGGAAAAAAGAGAGAAGAAAAGGTAAGAAAAGGGGAGGGGGAAAGAAAGGAAAATAAAAAAGAGAGGGTTAGGGTTTGTATTTGCATATAATTTTTCATTTTAAATATATAACAATTAAATGAAATTCTATATGAGACAAAAAATATTATTCATAACATGGGAAATGTACACACATTGTATAAAAATTAAAGGAAATTTCATATGAGACAAAAAAATATATTGTTCATAACATGGAAAATGTACACACAAGTATAACAAGTATAAGGGAAGGGATTCGCGAACATTGTTTGGAATGGAACTTTGGATTTTTGACTTTTAGTTAGAGCCTAGAGGTGTACAAAGAGTTTTGGGTTTGAGACCACTTAAAATAGCCCAATTAAGCCAAAATGCTCAATTGATCCTAGTTTTGCTCCATAGCCCGTCTGGCATCAACCCGATCATTGCCCCAACCAATTTTGTGTAGACTTGTCACTTGTTTTAATGAAAATGAAATAAGCCCAAAGGCTATCAGGCCCAACCAAATTCAGCTTGTTCGGGAAGGACCGGGTTTTTTCTTGCATTCAAGCAACCCGGACACATTCCCTATTTCTCTTTATTAATCATTTTTATTACCTGTAACAATTTGTTAACATCAAACCATCAAGCTAATAAGCCATAAAAGATTACATAAAAATGTTCAAAGACTGTACATTCTGCGCAAAAACAAGTGCAATCTCATTATCTTTTTATTTGAAGTATATGACAAATCTAGGACACTTGAACATATATATGTATGTCACATGTACAACATACCATATTATATTATCTATAAAAATATGAGTCCGATTATGCTAGCCAGAAGAAGCACAAGCGGTACAGTCGCAACTTTTGGGGACGAAAGCACAAACACCAAAGGGCTTGTGTGGAAGCAAACAATCTATGACGAAACAACATGGTCTTTTTAAGCAGACGGGTGGATCAGAACCCTTGACACAACACCGACACATGTAACATATGTGAAATGGACTTCCAAGTTTCCTACGTCGTCCAACACCTTCCATTTCCTCCGCCATATTGTATTCATTCATCTCCATTGTCACTGGCGCTAGAGTTAGCACTGCATCTTCCATAGTGTTTTTTTCTATGATACGTGCATATATGCATATGGAATTAGAAACACGCCCATCTGATGTAAAATAGTAATCATAAATAGAGTAATTAGAATGAATTAAAGTAGATGGTGAGAAAGTAACTTGCCTGACGTTTTACTAATGAAAAGAAGCAGCAACAAGAAGAGTTGTTTGGTTGACATTCTGCGAACCAAATGCTTCCTGAATGAATTTTATGTGGGAGATAATATATTAAGTATAAACAATCTGTAATAATAATAAAGTACATGTGGCATAGGCATTAACGTGGCTATACCAAATAAAGAAAAGAAGTAGTCATATAAGCAAAGTTAGAGGTTCATTAATGGATTATTAGGACAGACTGACAGAGACGAACAAAATATAAGTTTAATTAGCATAATAGGTTTTAAGAAGATGTGATGAAATGACTCAAAGACCTAAATTCGTGTGATGTTATTTAAACGAACCAATAAATGTAGAAGTAAAACGATTAAAGTTCATTTGAGTTCCTAGCTACTGTTAACTTTTTCAATAGTTATCTAACCATTTACATGTTTCAGAAAACTTATCAAAGAAAACAGGGCAGAAATACTATAAACCTATAAGTTGTCTCTTAGATTTTGTAGATCATTTAGAGCACAAGAGATTACAAACAGTGTATAGTCTAGATAACAAGTTTATTTCCAGTTCAAGAGGATTAAATATATGGGGAACAGCACGCGAGTTGTGTGTAACAGATGCAGTTTTTGTTTATCTTTAACACTCAACTTTCTTATATGTTAGCTGCAGTGATTATTTTTCCTTAATTTACAAATGTCAAACTGATTTGTATGTTGAAAAACTAAGTTTTATAACATTGGAATACAAGTATCAGTAGTGTTTAGACCTTTATTGACCTTATTTATGGGATGCTTAGAGTAAACCATTAATATAGAGAGATGGTAAACCATAAGATGTCCATTTTGACTTTTACTTGTTAGAAATTAGGATCCAAACAACACACAAATAAATTGCACCCACAAAATAATTAATATCACAAGAAAGAAAACAAAAACAACACAAGACTTGGTTATATCCGATCAAACTCAAGCATGATTCACAACAAAATGTTCTTGGTATGTAATCTTATTGGTCATGACAAAATGCTACACAGTTGTAGAAGTTTGAATACAGTGTGCGGACGTTATTAAACCGATCACAAGAAAGAATCAATAAACGAACAATAAATATTTCACTGCTTCAGTATATGATTTTTCTAACTTTTAGAGAAAGCAAAAAAATTTCCTAGTCATTTACTCATTTAAAATGTGTATGTATATGTAATCATATAAGTCCATTGGTGGAACTCATTGGAAATCTATAGTAAAATCAAGTGCAGCTAGTTGGCCAGTTGGGCTGTATTGATATTTGATGCAAAACAATTAAATTAGTTTTTGAGCATGATTCCAAACTAAACGTTGTAAAAATTAAATAATATGAATGCAAAGACTTAAGATGTAAGGTCTGACAGACGTACAATCTTTTAATTAGTTTTTAAAGTAAGCCCACCCAAAAAGGATATAGGTACATTTTATATAAGATTTCCCTTTTTTCTGTAGGAATGTTGTAATTTAATGCAACATGAATACATGAAATATTAAGTCTTCTTAAGTTTTGAGGGGAAAAAAAAGAGATAGCAGAAAAGAACTAAAAAGAAAAGAAATATTGCATAATTTGTGTTTTCGACCGGAACATATGTTAGATAGATATTTGATAATTTAAAGAAAAAAAGTAAAACTTTCTTTCCAAAAACGAGATAATCTCACTTTTAAAAAGAAGGTTTAGAACTGTCATTCTTTTCTCTGGTCTTCTTATAAACTCAGGAACACGAAATTTATTTGTTTTCTTTCGAGTTCCTTTCACTTTCTTTTCAAATAAAACTCAAATTTATTAAGTTACAACACAAGGAAAAAAAAGCAATAATCAAATAACAAACTTATCAAATTTGTTAGACTTATCAAACTAATAAAAAAGTTCAATTAACAGAAGTAAAAAAATAAAGTAGGTGAGTGAGTTACCCAATAGAAAATGCACATTCTCTGCAAAAACAAGTACAATCCCATTATCTTTATATTTTTTAAGTGGTCTTATTTTAAGTTATATGACAAATCTAGGAAACATCAGCATATGGCATATGTCACATATGTACAAAATAACATATATTATTTTTGGAAAATTGAATCTGAATAATTGTTAAGGAGAAGAAGCACAAGTGGTACAGTTACAGGTCTTGGGAACAAAAGCACATACACCAAAGGGCTTGTTTGGAAGCTGGCAATCTATACCAAAACAACATGGCATATTTGAGCAAGTTGTTGGATCAGAAGCCATCACACAGCATCTGCACACCAAACATACTTGAAACGGGCCGAGTTTCCTCCTCCCTCCATCCTCCATTTCCGTCACGATTTTGTACTCGGTCCTCCCCACCGGCATCAGTATTGAGGTGTTTTGTGCTATAGAACCTGCATGGTTGGTGAATTAGAAAGCAACCCATAAGAGTTAATAGTACAAAGAGTAGATAAAGATGGAAATTTGGATTAAGGGGGTGTTTGGGATTGCTTATTTAAGCGCTTATCTGCTTATTTACTTATTTTAAAAGCAGATACGTAAATACAAACACCCTTTTAGAAACTGCTTATCTACTTATTTCTTAAGAAATAAGCACTTAAAAATAAGTATGTTGAGACATGCGTATTTTTTAAGCACATAAGCACTTATAAATAAGCAATGTCAAACACCCCCTAAGAAGGTGTTTGGGATTGCTTATTTAAGCTCTTATCTGCTTATTTGCTTAGTTACCCTTCTTGAAGATGCTTATCTCCTTAAATTATAGGGAATAAGCACTAAAAAATAAGCATGACATCACAAACGCTTTAATATTCAATCTCAAACACCCCCTAGTTGATAAGAAAGAAGGTGACTTGCCTGAATTTTTGTGGATGAAAAGGAGCAAGAAGAAGAGGGTGTAGTAAGTAAGTTTAGTTGGCATGTGTATAGTGACTGCCATGCTAACAATTTATGGAAATGCAAAGAGAAGGTAGAGAAAAGAGAGACAGTGAAACAGAGATTCTTTGGATGAATTTATGTGGTGTAGAGAGGTCAGGGAAAGTGGGGGTAATGAGGGAATCTTGATGTGAACAAGACTCTGTCACTTGCCTTGATCTTTGTATACTATGATGCTTCTCAACTCACAAAACTAGATGCGACAATTTTAATCATTTTATATTATAATTAATTGATTTTTATCATGTTTTACTATAGTTTAACAGGTAGAATAAGAAAATTAGCTTTAACAACCCGTCCCATTTGAATAGTAGAAGATGGTAGTAACAGTTTTGACCCGAATCGATTTTAACCTGTTACCCGGAGCCTAATCTATCCATTTCACCACATCTACTGAACACCCATCATACCAAACATATAAAAGGCCCAGTTTTTCTTCTTTTTCTGATTATCGATTTCTCAGAGTTAGGTTGGATTAAACTTTAAAGCCTCTTGAATTCCATACATGCAATAAAAGTAATGGGTTAATTGAATCTTTGTCCATTAATAATTCGGTACCAACTTACAGACAAGAATGGCATCATTAAGCTCATTCATTAAGCTTTCAAATTACGTTACTTTAAAACAAAGGGGGAAAAGATGGAAAAGACTATAATGCTAAAAAGAACTGCAAGAATCTATATTTTTCACACAATAATTTCAAACCCATTTAACACACATAACAAATCTCAAAACAGACCTACATCATACTCATTACCATGTACAAGCATATCATCTCAAGTACCAATCAGTAAACAAACACACTGAAAAGAAAATTTACAAACTACTTGCATAATATTTCACATTTCTCATCTGACCCGGCAAGCTGCAGAGGGTCCAGGAGAACAATTCGGGTTAGCCGATCGGCACCCTGCACCGGCCCCAACAGTTTGAACAAACTTGTGATGCATCTGATACGCCGAATGATTACCCATGACTAGAGGGCGGCCGACATTCATTAGTGACGACGATAATGAGACCTCATTTGAACTACTGCTGCTGCTTTGTAAAGGCTCTAAGGTCTCAACTACATCACTCATAAGTGGTCTTGCTTTTGGGTTCTGGCTTAAACAGTAGTATGCCAAGCTGCAAGCTTTTTGAGCTCCTCTTACTGAATATTGGCTTTCCAATCTTGGATCTATGATTTGGAGTAATTTTCTTTTGTCGTTCAGTTTGGGTCGGGCCCAGTCAACCAAGCTCTGTTCTTTGCTTGGTCTTGTTTTGTCCACAGACTTCTTCCCGGTTAATAATTCCAAAAGAACGACTCCAAAGCTGTATACATCACTCCTTGCGGTAAGATGCCCTGCTCAGCGCATAATCATGATATTCTCATCAACAACATGAATTTGTTCTAAGGGAGACTTTGGATATGCGTCTTGAAAGTGTTTCTTATTTGATATTGGATTATGAGAATCAAATAATCAACTGTAAAACGTGTGGTGTAGGAATGCTGTTTGAATGTGTTCATACATTTAAGTATTTGGACAATTTAGAATAAATCGAGAGACTTATACATAAAATGAGCAAAAATGACATTGTTCTGTTAAAAAGGCATTTTTATGCACGGGAGGGTATTTCTGGAAGGGTAATGTGTTTGTCTACCAAAACAGGAAGAGCAAAAAGCTGGTTATGTCATTGATAATCGGAATCACTTCAGTTAGTTCCTTCCTTTCAATTAGAAGATTATCTTTAAATCCAAGTAACAGTTATATATATGAATTTTTCTGGTAACCATCACTAGAAAGTTGAGTCCTGTAAGTCTGTAACATTGACGTATATTCCAAAAGAATCATGACAAGCCCAAATGTGAATGACAACTCATTAAAAAAAGACCATCCATTAATTTCTGAATCTAGCTTTAAACCAAATGATATAATTGATGCCCAATTCTTGATTCATGTAGATTTGATTCTATGTATTTAACTAGTTTTTCTACTAATATAAAATAATGTAAAATCTCACATTAACTTTCGAAAGCCATACCAGTCATAACATATTCAGGAGCAGCATAACCATAGGTACCCATAACCCTAGTTGATACATGGGTCTCGTCCCCTTGTGGCCCGGCTTTTGCAAGGCCAAAATCAGATAACTTAGCTGTATAATCCTGCAGGTCCACATGATACTCATCAAGCAACTAATCAAGAGATTCAAAATACAGAAGGAAAATTAAAGGAGCAGAAAAAATAACATAATGCTGGAAGCCACGTACCGAATCCAACAAAATGTTAGAAGTCTTGAAGTCTCTATAAATTACAGGTCGTTCAGCATTGTGAAGGAAGGCAAGGCCTTTTGCTGCTCCAAGAGCAATCATCATTCTTGTTGACCACGATAATGGTGCACTTGTTTCTGAAAACCTCAATAAAGCACTCCAAATAAGCTAAGACTTCAGAAAGTTTATGCAAAACAAGGCTAATTCTTTAGCATTCTTGGACACAATTTCAACCACTTAGAATGTTCAGAATAACAATTCAAGCACTGGAACAGTAATTGATCTATCATTATTGGACACCTGATAAGATAGATAAGTTCATACGATTTGATTCTATAACAATTTCAGGAGTGCTTTTATAAGCACGGGACATTTGAGGCTTCTTATAGCTTGCGAATACCATACACCATACATGGATACAATATCGTTAACAGTATATGAGTTCTGGTTCATGATATTAATATGTATTCGTTATCTTCAACTTCTTGCTCCTAAACCCCTTCGAACTACATGCCTAGAATGAAGTGTGAAAGAAAGTACAGAAAAATTGGGGGCTAAGTGGTGCTGAAAAAGCGGTTACATTACAATGAAAGTCAAACAAGTGAAACAGATGGAAAGGATGACTGCAAGGGGTATACATGTGACAGTAACACTGTTGTAAAAAACCCCCTCGGCGGCCAATTAATCGGGGATTAATCGAGAAACGGGGTGTTGGAGACAAAACTCGGGCTGATGTGGCCATAAAAAGGGTCAAACTCGGTCAATGGTTAAAAAACGGGATTAATCAGTCAAAATCAGTCAAGTCAAAATTATCAACGTTTTTAAGATGATTTAAAAGCAGGGTTGTGAGTCCCTTTTGTTAAAATTAGGCCGCTATTCATTCTCGAACTACAAACGCGATTTCACCAGGAATCCAGCAACAGTTACGTATCACCTGGACAAACGCCATTCAGGTGGATTACAACAGGTATGTAATCAATTAGAATTAAATACAAAATTGAGGTGAGTAAGATACTGATCACTCGATTGGTATTTGGTAATTTAACAATTCATTTGCAACCTTTACATATAATTCTATTTTCCAGTGGTATTGAGTTTTGTATATGTACTATTGAGCACAAATGTATGAGTTTACATAATGTATACAATTGAGATTTGATTTAGTGCTCCTATTACTTGTTATTTTTATTAAATATAAATAATAATATGTATGAATACTCTGAAGTACAACAGGTATTTTAATTTAAATAGATGAGAATGAAGAATGAATCTAGTAACAAATATTTATGTTTGAAGTATTTGAACAATTAAACGATTATGTTTATGTTTCTAGACAATTATGTTTATGGTTCTATTTTGTATTTTTGCACATATAATTTTGATATTTTATTATTTAAATTAAAAGAAAAGTCTAATCCGAGTACTCCCCGATTAATCCCTGACTCGACCGACTACTCCCTACAAGGTCGCGGCCGTGTACACCCCCGCCTAGCGCCTTTTACAACCTTGGACAGTAACAGGCTTTAGTTAAATGAAAATTATACCACGTCTTTTACATTCCTTTTCTTTTGGGAGAGTTTTAATTTTTTATTTTTACTTTCTTTTTGGTGCAAGGATTTTACCTTTTATAGAAGTTTTGATACTTTAATAACAGTGTTAATGATAGAGACTAACAGTAATAACAACCATAAAACAATATGACCCGGTCCTGAAAATAAGCAAAAACATTTAGTGTAGCATCCCAAAATGTATAACTCTAATACTTCTATTTTTAATAGATACAAAACTAATAATGTTAGACTAATGTTAAATTCGTTAATATTATGTAGAAGTTTATAAAAGAAAGAACTGAATGTTAAATTTGAAGGGATGGCATAGTTGTAATAACAAAATAAAGTTGAGGGGACTATGGACTTTTGATAATTTAATGCTTGAATTATGAAACCTAACTACATACAGAAAGATAAAGAATATAGTGAGGTGGGTGGTGGCTGTAATAAAAAACGTAGAAGATGAAAGCCTGTGGAGCTCGGTCACCTACAACCACTCTCTATTCCGTCAATGGACACCGACAACAGACACACTTAAACATCTGACACAAGACACACTAGAGAAGATGATATCGGAGGGGTGAAGCCCGAGGAGAGTCCAACAAGATGAAACAGACCATTGCAAACCATGAAAGATTCGACTCATTTAGATGAGCTGCGAGAGAGTGGCGTGATGGATTCCAAGGAACTCACAACCTAAAGCACACAGGAGTAGCAAAAATGGAGCTTTAATAACGTTTCTTTAGTGGACTGACTCAGCTGCGTTTTCTGGTGAATCTGATCCTTCAATTCCGGTCAAAATTAAGCACCAGCAAGGATGAAATCGGTGAAGGAGGCGGCTGATAAAGTGTATGTAATTTTGTACATGAACTAATTAAGCAAGCAGAAGAAGACCAGAGCTCCAGCAAGACAACAGCAAGGCTCAGCGAAGAATAGTTCGAATCGTTAACGGTTGCAACTACTGGAAAATTGGACTTTATGTCCGTACATGCTTACACGTCCAAGAGGGTAAAAGACTTATCCTTTTCATGTTTTAGCCCCTGGTGGAGTTCTAACATAGATTTAAGGCTTAGTAAAATTTTAGTAATTACTCCTAGACATGAGTTACTAATTAAATAAAATGGTTAATTTGACTTGCTAGTTAATTAGTAGTATGTAGATGTAGAATGTCTATAATTTTTATACTTGATATATTTTAGCCCTACAAATAATAACAATATGGTTATGTGTCATTGACTATTAGCGCAAGGTTTTTTCTAGTAAAATTGAATAACTTAATGAGAGACGTAAGATGACTATGTCATGGTTTAAGCGACTAGATCAGAATAAAAATTTATTGATGGTAAAATCATGTAACATTGTTAGGTGATCAGATTTGGACAAGGATTCGGATCAAGGTTGTAAAAGGCGCTAGGTGGGGTGTACACGGCCGCGACCTTATAGGGAGTACTCCGTTGAGTCGGGAATTAATCGGATTGGAATTTTCTATATATAAATTATGAAATTATAGAATATCTCAACAAAATAGTACATAATATCTAAAAAATGTATGAAATTTTGTAATATTTTAACAAAAGAACGATTGAAAACACATTTAAAGATTATTTAAAGGAAAATAAGTAATATAGTATAAAAAAGGAGGACCAAAATGTAATATTTTGCAACCCTAATTAAAAAGGAGGACTAAAATGTAATATTTTACAACCCTAATTAAAACCCTCACTTTCTCTCTTCCCTTTATTTTTTTCACAGCAGCTTATCAATCTTTCCTTCCCCATTCATCTTCTCCATTCACCTTTCTTTGAAGACATATCACCAAAATATTTACTCATCTCGCCGGAATTCCTCAACTGTCGCCGTTTATACACCTCGCCTCGCCAGGATCTCTCCCTCACCGGAATTTTAACCACCTTTGACCATCGACCGACTTTTTAGTCAGATTCAGGCCTAGGGGCAGCGGACTAGGTCCAATCCGCGATTATCAGGCGACTAATTGGCCGCCTAGGCCGTTATTTACAACCTTGATTCGGATAGTTGGATTTTCAAGCGAAAGCAAAGGTGAGTTACACGGATTTTTCCCAAAACGGGGGCACATATCAAAATGTATTTTTATTAAGATTCTCATAAAGTTGATTTAATATATGCACGGGTAGCACCAAGGGCAGTCAAGTACGACTAAGTTCACAATTACTGGGTTAGTGTCATTGTGAACTTTTTCTTACTTGGTGCACTTGGTGTGACCCGACATTAGTGTACTAAGTACTTTCAAGCATGACAAGTTGACAATCTCATTTAGTTATTTGATTGTGAACTTGTTGTTTGTGAGTGCTTAGTATGACTCAGTTATTGTAGCATGTTGTTTAGTTGCATGGACCCATTGCATATGTGTTTAGCATGTTTATAACGTATGTGGGTTCCACTCACCGGGCTACTACGCGTATGTGAGCTTCCCCACTCACCGGGCAGTTTTAGCGTATGTAAGCTTCCCGGCTCACCGCGCAAATAATTGATAGTAGATGGATTAATGTAAAGTTTTAGTTACCGTTTTTAATTTAAAGTTTTAGTTATTGTTTTTAATTATCTATTTAATTGTACTAACGTTCAATTTTAGTGGCAAACCCCGTGGCAACTCACAAGGCTTCATAGCTGACCCGTGTGTGCAATACGTGTCCTTAGGCAAGGATATAGTTGGACCAAGTGTTCACTAAGATAACAAGTTTAGATAATGATCCAATGCTTGATTTGAAGTGATAAAATAAGAGTTACAGTGCTCTCGATGACAAAGAGATTAAATGATCATGATAGTGCTTAGTGACATAAGATGGATAACATAGTATTACTCTATGCAAGATGACATAAAATTTGGTTACCCAATGTAGATTTCAAAGGTGCAATTTTATAGGGATCTGAAGTATGAAGCTTATCTATTCTTCGACAAAAAACATTGGTGCACGTAAACTTATGCAATAGTAATAACAACTCTATAAGAAGTCGAAGGTACATCTCAAATGTATTTAAACAAGAGTAGTGGCACGAAATGAGAATCAGTAATCAAGAGAGACGTAAAAAATAGGAACATCATCCAATCTTTGGTTATACATGTCTTTACTAATCTTATGCTTGTCTTAACACCAAAACATACTCTCTGATATATAGACATCCCCTATCCTTAGTATTAGTGGTATTAAGTACTATGTCTTGTTCCTCAATCAATTCTCTCACTTTCTTTACGTAACTCCCTGAGTCATTCAGTACCTTGTATCCTTATAGAAGAAGTTATCTAACTAAGCTAAACCAGTACTAGTTAGCCACATATGGATCAGAGTACAATAACTACAATATCATACCACAATTAAAATCACATTTATTAAGATATTTATCAGGACTGGATGTACCAATAAGGAGTTGTACTACGACAAGAGAACTGATAAGTGAAGAACGATCTAACTGGCAACAATGACAGAAGGACCAGACATGTTGAAATTCACTAGAGATTTTGTCTCTTTCAATTACAATTGATACTACCACTAATTGTTCAATAGTTTATTAGGGTTAACAAGAAAGGCAAGTTACACTCATAGTGAATATTTAAATTTGTATTACTGACGCCATAAACTTACTGTGAGTACCAAAGCACGAAAAGTTAACTAGCAAGAATTAAAAGCCCCTTTTAGTAACAACTAAAGAATTAATGAGTTATAGAAGGAAGGTGCATACTTCGAAATAGATGATTTTCAAGGCTTCCACGAAACATAAACTCATAAACCAGCAATCTATGATCATCTTCACAGCAATACCCAATCAACTTCACCAAATTCGGATGTTTGAGCTGTCCAAGGAAATTAACTTCCGTCTGCCACGTAAATACACCATTACGCATATTAATCAGAAAGGTAAACACACATATACACTAACAACGATTAGAATAAATAAAAAACAAAAATCTTACAAGCCATTCTCTATGCCCTTGAAGACCCTCTTTATTCAAAACCTTAACAGCAACCGGTAACGATTTCAATCCAACCCTAACATTCTCATCAATATAACCTTTATAAACAGTCCCGAAACCACCCTCCCCTAAAATATAATCAGACCTAAAACTCTTAGTAATTGTCTCGAGCTCAAACAAAGTAAAGGCAATTACATGTGTATATAACAAGGAATTATTTCTCAAATCCTCAATCACATTCACATTAATACTACGCGGTGTTGACGGATCACTCAGATCCGATACTGACCGACTATGTTTCTTCTCCAATCCCTGATGTTTCACCTGTAATTGCTTCACTGTCCAAAATTAAACTTAACATGTAAGTAAACATATATACATGCACATATAGACATACATAAATACACATATAGATACATACATATATGAAAGGCTAAGGTTCCTGTGAGAACACTTCAAAATGGAAAAAGTATCACTATCTTATTCACACTTATAGTCAACAAATTGACTATAGTCACATTCATACATCTTAAATATTTGTAGGAAAATGGATGCAAATGCAGAGAATTTGAAACATAAATTCACAATCTCTGATTCAGGGAGCCTAATTGTGCATCTACGGTGTTTTTACTTAACAGTTAATACTACGCATTTTAAAACAAGACTAAGGAGAATCTAGTGATTTTGTCGATTATATGTGTGAATACGATTAATATTTTATTTGTTATGTTCTTATTCTGTAAAGTGTTATCCTTCGTTATAATGATAATTAATGTGTATATATTATATATATATATAATTATAATACCGTAGCATTTGAAAAGGGTGACCTAGATCTGAAAGTAGAACAGTAGTAAAAAGGTGAAATGAGACCTTGATGATGAGCATCAGAAACGACGGCAGATTCTTCTCGAGTACCGCAATTACCCATACTGTTTGAATGCAGGTGATGTGAATGATCTAATCGTGTTGTATCTCATTATTCGCCGGAAATTAACTCCGTTAGTTGTAGTAGTCAGCTGGAGATGACGGTGACGGTGACGGTGACGGTGACGAGGACGGTTGTGATTGGTGGATGTGATTCAATGATTCCCGAAATGAAACAGGGGAGTGTCGGTCGGTTGAGTCAGTTTCAGTTGTCTCTCTGACTAGAAAAGTAAACTAGAAACTATCTTCAACCTGATTTCTTCGTTATCATCGTTAATTTACATTTTGCACCCCTCTTCTTTTCTTAAAAGACAAAAGAAAAAAAAAATGAATTATATATATATATTCTCTTTTAATCTTCAAAATATCATATTTGCTTAAATATGTACAAAATTTGTTATACTTTATACATTAAAAACTTGAACTTATATAATCTTTAGGAGTGATATATATAAAATCAAACTAAATTTTCTTGAAAATACACATAAATATAAAAAAAAAAAAGTTAAAGAAAAAAGGAGAAAAATAGAAATAAAGAAAAAAGAATAAGAGTAAGAGGTGCAAAAAGTCTTTTAATATTTCACCAATAAAATTTAGATATACTAATTATTTTAAAGTGAACAATTAAAATGGAATGAAGAAAATAATGATATCTTAATTGTTATTTTTTTTAGTTATAATGATTATCGATTTTTTTACATTAAATTTGTAGTTTACAAATGTTCATAAAATTTAATAAAAATTAATGGTCTTAGACATCTCATGCAAAGTTATTTTTTTTATATAAACAGACCCTTTGAAAAATCAGTCCTTTTGGAGTTAATAGTTTAATTTAGTAATGGTTTGTCAAAATTGAACTATTGCACAATTACTTAAATGAGTTATTTCTCTTTGTTAATTTGAAAGAAAAAGCTTTGCAAATACTCAACTTATTAGAGTGTGAGTTTTATATTTTATAGAAGTAAGTGAACTGTGATGTGACATTTAAAAAAAGTCTTGTAAAGGATCAATCCATTGTGGATGCTCTTATGTCATGTATCGAAAGATTTAAGTAAAGCCTTTTTAAATTAGTGTGGAAGAGGTTTTTAAGAAAAACCTCATTGCTCAAATGTAAAAGCTATTCAAAAGATTTTTTTGTAATTTAATTTGATTAAATTAATAAGAGAGATTGTGTGAATTTTGATTGAAAGGTTTGGAAAAAAAGCTTCTCGTTATGTCTCATAATATTATATACTACTTAATTTGCTTATCAGCTCTAAAAATTCTATTAACTTTTGGAGCAAAAGGTTTTTTTAAAGCTTAATATAAAAAACCTCTTACACAAAAAGAGTAAAAAAAAACCTATAAAAACCCACCATTTGTAGTGCCTTTTTCATGAGGAACGTCTCTTGAAACATAAGTCTAAGATAGAATGGCTTCGGGTGGGTGATAGTAACAACAAATAATGGACGTATTGATTGAGTGCATGACATGCAAAGTGTTGTGCATGATGGTTATTATGTTTCAATGGCGTTTGTGGAGCATTATCGGAATTTTTTGATTGTGCGGATCATGTTAACCCTTTGGATGCTTATAGGATGTTCTCAAATAAGCTCTCGAGTGCCAAGGCTGATTTAATGGTTAAGGAGGTGACTAAGGATGAGGTTAGGGTTGTCATGTTCTCTATTGGTGATGGTAAATCGTTGGGACCGGATAGGTATTATGTTGCTTTCTTTAAGCGGTATGTGATATCGTTGGAGAGGAGATTTTTGTGGATGTTCGAGACTTCTTCTCTAATGGTCGGTTGCTTAAGGAGATTAACCCATACTGTTATTGCTCTTATCCCGAGGGTAACTACTCCTTCTAGGATTAATGACTTTCGTCCCATTCCCTTATATAACGTGATATATAAGTGTATTAGTAAGTTGATAACTAATCGGATCAAATATGGGTGTGTGGACATTGTTAGTGATAACCAGTCTACATTTGTTCCCGGGAGGGGTATCTCAGATAATATCCTTTTAACCCAGGATTAATCAGACGGTACTATCTTGGTCAAGGGCCTTCTCGTTTTGCCTTTAAGATTGATAGCCCAAAGGCTTATGACATAGTTGACTGGGGTTTTGGCTTTCACCCTGTAATGGTAGATTGGATCATGACGTATGTATCTAGCACGTCTTTCTCCCTCAGTATTAATGGAGGTGTGCATGGGTATTTTAAGGGAAAGAGGAGGTTGCGGAAAGGTGACTCAATGTCGCCTTATCTCTTTACATTGGTTATTTGGGTCATTACATCGTTGATTCGTAAAAAGGTCATTGATTCTTCCTCCTTTAAGTACCATGTTAAGTGTGATAAGCTTTGGCATTATGAATATGTGTTTCCCTTATGATGTTTGCTTATTTGCTCATGGTGATTTGGATTTAGCTAGAGTGCTTCATTCTGCCCTTAATGAATTCAAGGAGGTTTCAAGTACAGTTCTTAGTCTCTCGAAGAGTACTGCATTCTTTTGTAATGTTCCCCATCATGTAAGGCAGAGTATTCTTGGTATCATGCCTTTTGACGAATGTGTTTTACCGGTGAGTTACCTTGGGGTACCTCTTATTTCTTTGCACCTCCTGAAATCATATTGCAAAATATTAGTGGAAAATGTTAGGGATAGGATTTAGGATTGGAAGAACAACTCATTATCTTTTGTAAACCGACCGTAATTGGTCACTTCTATTATTTGTTCTATACATGGCTATTGGGCTTCAGTGTCCATTCTTCCTGATTCCATTATCCTTGATATTTGAGACGTTAATGAGGGGTTTTCTTTGATCCCAAAAGGAGATGAAGGCTTGAATATTCCTCAATTGAACATACATGTCATACATTTTTTCTTGATAATGTCGATTGAGTAATTCCACATCAACCCACTAAAGAAATTGCAATTAGTAGTTAGATCTTACGCAAAAAGTATGTCATAAGATGTTAGAACAAATCGAAATCAAATTAAGTAACGATGCTTACACTAATTTGATGTTTTACCATGACATTGGGGCACCCAAGAAATCTTCTTACCAGATTATTAAATGTCTATGAAGTCCTTAAACGAGCTAACTTAGCACACTACAAGGAATTCGGGTGTTCGGGTGTAGCCTGCCATTATTTCTAAGTGTGTGCCTTCAATTTCAAAAGTTTGAATGACTTTAATAATTACATTGAGGGAGGGGCTACTTTATCATCTTTTCCTTAGGCATTTGATATTCATTTTCTGAGTTTAATTTTTTTTGAGTTTGATTTTAATCACTTGAATAGTTATAATTGGTACAAGGAACTAGTAAGAATTATTGGTATGGGTCAACTAAAGTGACCCTAAAGGAGGGGCCTTACGCTATGGTATCTGTTTAATTTGCCAAAAAGCAATTATAATAGGTTTGGACATTTTAAGAAATAGTGTAAATTAATATTTAGACATTTCACATATTCATAATTATTATGTGTTTCATAGACCATAATCATTCACATATACATTTTAAGATAAGATGTATGTATTGTTTACATAAAATACCCATTTGAATATTTATTAAAATAAAGAAGTTTTGTCAACCCAATATGTTAGAAATATATAATATTAATTGCAGATTTTTAGTAATATGAAGTATGTAGAATTTTATTGAGTTTAAATTGATAATGTAAATTCAATTTGTTCAGATTTAGGGTATGCTTGACACAGAGTTTTTTAAAAGCTTTTTGGAGCTTAAAGTTGTTTGTTTTGAAAATTAAGTTCCTTTAAAAAATAAAACTTTGTTTGGATACACAAGCTTAAAGCTTATAGTTTGAAGATTAAACTCCTAATTTAAAGGCTACTCCAACTAGCTTTTAGGAGTTTTTTGATCATTTTACACTTTGATATTACAGCTATAACTACTTTACTAAATACATTTTACAAATAAAGCTTGCAGCTACAACTATCAACTTCAGCTTACAACTAACAGCTACCAGCTACCGCTGATAGCTAATTTTTCCAAATATACCCTTAGTGCTAAAATATTCTTATCTATACATTTGATAGTTCATAGTTCTTAATTTGTCCCCGCTTGCAAAATAGGGGGATTATATACGATGTGACGAAAAAGACCAGTGATAAAACTAAGTATAAAAGGCTAATCGAAATAACTTGCTGCAAGTGGATGTAAGGCCCATTTAGTGCTAGTCGGTGCAACTTGCAAGGCCCATTTAGTGCAAGTATGAAACAAGAACTAGTCCCAAAAAGATGCATGAGAACTTGACAAAGAGTGATTCGAAATTATATATTTTTTCTTTATATTCAAAAAAGAAGTTATTAAGTTATTATGATCTAAAACTACATTATAAAGATATTAATTTAATGTTTGTTAATCGTCATTTGAATAAATATCTTCGTATAGCTTAGCCTTGATGGCTTGATACGTGCAACATCAAAGTAGAGATATCGGGTTCAAATCTCGTGCCCGTGTCTCGTTATCCATGAGTTGTGAAAAAGGTACATGTTGGTCGTGGAGCAGAGGGCGGGTTGGCCCTGTTATTATACGTGGACACTATGATCCCATTTTAACAATTTGATGTTGACTAGATACTAAATGGCCCGTAAATAAAAGATGATCGATAACCGTTAATTTACTTAATTACCCTATTTTATAAATGAAAACTAGCTATAGTGTGTGCATTAGTTTACTTAACTGTCACATATGTAAACTTCAAGTGTGTCTATATGGCTATGAACCATTAGTCACATTTCATATATATGCCTTGTAATTGTTTAACTATTATCTATGCACCAAGCGTCATTTATTAAATGCAAGGGACTATGGTGGTTTGTATTAGTCACTCGATTTGGTAGTAAGTTTTTAAGTCGAAAAATTGACTTATGTTAATTTATACTACACGTGCACAAATAGGTATCCGATCAAGTGGGAGGATATTGATACTGGTAATTTTTTTTTCTTATCTCTAAACTTGTGTTTGAAACTCTTTTGAGGAGTTCGATTATAATGTAGAGCAACATGATTTTATATACTCGTTTAATTTTAATGTAGTAAGGATGAGTGAACAATATGTATTCCAGGCTAAGGCTATAATTGAAGGTATGTGTGGTGAGTGGATATCAACATCATATCAGGAAGCATGCCTGTGCTGTTCTTACCCAAAACAAAAACAACTTCTTATTCAATTATTAAAGGAATCGGATAATGAGAACACAGGACTTGTGGTCAGATTCATTCAAAACATATCATTTAGTATCAATCGTATCGAATCGCATATGGAATATAGAGTTATGTGATATTATAAAACTAGGTTATAAACCCGTGATAATGCGGGACGAATTTAATTTCTATAATTAAATAAAATATTGTTGTCGATTTGTGGCCGATTTTTTTATGTAGTTTAAAGACCAGCGATAACGCATGACGAATTTAAATTTTATAAATGAATAAAATATTTAGTCAATTTTGTAAAGCATGACGAATTTAATTTTTATAAATGAATAAAATATTTGGTCGATTTTTTTATAAGGTCTATAGACCTGCGATAACGCCGAACGAATTTAATTTTTATAAATGAAATAAAATGAATAAAATACTATAGCTGATTTTTTTATATAGTTTATAGATTCTTTAATTTTTATAAATGAATAAAATATTTAGACAATTTTTTTATATGTGACCAATTTTTTTAATTTAAAAAAATACATCAAATATTTAAAGGTCGAAAGTGTAATTATACGAAAGAAAGATGTAATTATACAAAAAAAAATTAAGATCGTTGGATCTAAAGGGTGGAAAACAATGTGTCCAATATTTTTATATAGTTTATAGACCCGCTATAATGCGTGAAAATTTTGATTTTAATAAAATAAATAAAATATTATGGGCCAATTTTCTTATATAGTTTATAAACTTTTAAATTTTTATAAATGAATAAGATATTTGGACTAATTTTTTTTATTTAAATAAATACATTAAATAAAATATTGTGACTGATTTTTTTATATAGTTTATAGACCCGCTATAGTGCAGGATAAATTTAATTTTAATAAAATAAAATAAAATATTAGGGCTAAATTTCTTATATAGTTTATAGATTTTTTAATTTTTATAAATGAATAAAATATTTGGTCTAATTTATTAATTTAAATAAATACATCAAATAAAATATTGTGACCGATTTTTTTATATAGTATTAGGGCCAAAATATTTGGTTGATTTTGTTATACAGTCTATAGACCTGTGATAACGCTGGACAAATTTAATTTTTATAAATGAAAATATTGTAATCGATATTTTTATATATTTATAGACCCGCTATAATGCGAGACAAATTTAATTTTAATAAAATAAATAAGATATTATGGTCAATTTTCTTATATAGTTTATAGACTTGTTTAATTTTTATAAATAAATAAAATATTGGTTTAATTTTTTAATTTAAATAAATACATCAAATAGTTAAGGGCTAAAGATGTAATTATACGAAAAATTTAAGATCGTCAGATCTAAAGGATGAAAAGCATCGAAGGGTTCAGATTCCTCTATAGTATCCTGTTTTAATTATATATAAAGAAAGATATTTAATATTTATATTTATATTTATTTAATATTTATACATCAAAATTCCATGTTGAGAATATATTATATATATTATATATATTAACAAAACAAAAGGAATTTTGTTTATTGCTTAACTATTTATAAGTTTACAATAGAGTTTGGGTAAACTGACACCTATTGTCTAATAGCTCCATGATTCACTACTTTTGCTGAATGATAATAAACTACTATGTCACAATTATAGAATTCATAGAAACAACACTGTTAAATGTATATAAAGATATTATTTAAGGTACTAACTTATAGTTGTGAAGGATCGTATCTCTACTGAAGACTCAAGTTTAATCTCTACTAACAGTGACTTTAGGGTCAGCTTTCAGATGCGTAGACCAGTTGATTCCGAAGTAGAGAATATTGCAAGAAAATGATCACATTTCACAATATTGTCATACACTCTCTTTAGTATATGGTTTCTCATATATTGTATTACTTGGGCCCCACATGTGAACGTGTTTGTACTGTCAGCTGTCAAAATGTTTCGCAAACAAATATTCCAGTTTTATGTGGTTCATCGATCGAAAGGCGTCAGTTTTAGGTTGGAATATAAATTTTGGATTGTCAATATTGTGATGCGGCCACCATTCCACCAATAAGGTTGAATAGTCGTGTGAAGATAGACTCGCCCTTATATAAGAGCATGTGCAACCAACAAGGGGTTAGCTCGGGGTTGAAGGTCACTGTGTGTGGGGTTGGGCGGGATTGGGTTGGAGACTATTTAGTGGTTGGGACCAAAAGATCGAAAATGCATTCTGACGTTGAGGTAATCTTTTAGTTTCATTTATTTTTCATTGACCACTATAATATTATAGTTACAAATTTTCACTTTTAACCCCTCAATTTTTACCTATAAATACAACAATTTACATACCAATTTAAATATAAAAATTCACAACACTATTATCAATTATACACTTTTAATTACACATTTTACAGTAACTTCTTTTTATACTTCTCTAAAACATGAACTCACCACCGAATACATTTTCTAATTACTGCAACCCACACTCGAAAACCCAAAAACAATTCAAAAATAAAAATCAATCATACCAAATTCAATTACAACCTCAATAGTTTACTCAATTCCCCACTAATCTGTTCCTAAATAACTTTATGCCTTAACAACCTATTCAACCTAATTTTTTAAGTTTATGCCAGTAATTTAAATTTTGTAATGTTGTAATATATATTTAATGAAATGTAATTTTATTTGTATAATAATTTGTTGTATTAAGAAGATAATTAAAAAGGTAAAAAAGAAGTTGAAAAGAGATCTATTGAGATTAAAATGGAGTTGAAAATGATTAAAATGAAACGTTGGTAAAAAATTAATGTGGCAGAGGTAGAATTAAGAGGAGTTTGTTTTATCACTGTAGATGTCGTAAGTGTTTGATGACTTGAAAGCTTGCAATGCATTAAACTTATGCCACCTCACTATATATCTATTTTTTGTTACACTCTGCTTCGTACGTAGCGCTCATAGACTATCTATACCCCACCAATAACAATCCATTATATTGAAGTTAAAAGGTGACGTTGACCCATTGAGTTTTATACAAGTTGATTAGCTGGGACTATATCAAATGCAAGATTAAATTTAGTATCATGAAAAAGAAAAGAATAATTTTAAACATCTAAAATGTATCTTATTTCGCTGACCGAGTCAAAAATGTGTTTGTAAAGGTTGGCCTTCCAGAAGTAGAAGGGGGGCAATCTGGTTATGATCTATATTGATCTTATGTCACATTCCATTCAAATATATGTATCTCATGTGTCGGACCCACCGTATTATACTTCACATACATAAACTCAAACATGATATGCATTGTTTATACATGTACATTATATCATTTTAGGCGTACGTGCATGTATATCATGTAATATTTTATATCATAGCTATTGCATATATGATACATGATAAGTTTGTAAGTTGTAACATTGTAATATAATATATATATATATATATATAAATATAATATATGTTATTATGATAACGGATATGCAACTCTCAACAACCCTCTACTTAATTTATTTAGTACTAGTGATATTTATATTCATCTTATATAGTTAGAGGTTATGGGTATAGATGTCGGCCATTGGAGACATGGAAGGGACAACCCAATCCACTCCACCTTATATTTGCCTAAACTTTCAGTTCCCATTTTATTTTTCCTTTAGCTTCTAAGAGATATTTGTCATAAACTTAAATATTTTATATAGTCATAAGCATAGACACAAAAAAAGTACTTTTGACTCATCATAAACTTAAATATTTGTCATAAGAGATATTTGTCATAAACTTAAGTATTATTCGTAAGCCGAAAATGACCCAGCTATTCTAGGGATCCTAAAGTTACACAAACAATATATGTATAAAGTCTTGGTAATTTTAGTGTGATTTAAGAACTTTGGGGAACTTGATAATCGGTCAAGAAGTATAGAGTGTACACTCGTAACTTACAGATAACAGGGGTCAAGGGGCACCCCTCATGATCCAAGCTAAGGGTAACCCCAAAGGCTAAACAAGAAATACTAATTATAATGTACGCTTACAATATTTTTAACTCGAGATTAAATTCTTGACAAACTAGAAAAAATTGAGACGATAAACGGATTTAAAACCTACAAAGAAGCTCCAAAATTTATACTAATGTATCACGTTATATTGCGTCATCAAAAACACCTGAAATCAGAAAACAAAAATAACTAACATTAATTAATTGATATTTAAGTTAGGCTCGTTAGGAAAGAAAATTTTTGGATGTTTTGCTCCGATACGGGACGGCACCGTCCACCATGAACAGCCCGCAATTTTTAATGTGATATTTCATCTACCAACAAATATCTTCGTCCCCACCAACACCGCAAAAATTCTATTAGCCACACAATTTATTTTTCTTTTTCTTGTGCAAGTTATAATGAAAATGAACTAGAATATACACATCGATATTTTGTTAGGTCTTTCCTGTATAATATATATATATATATATATAATCGCCATGTTTTGGATTAATGACCATAAATTATTAGCGGAACATTGTTGTTAACGTAAATGTTAAGATTATTGACGTTCAACTTTTGTATTTCTTTGCATTTTAAGAACTTATTATTGATAAAATTTAGGACGTTTAAGTATATGGTTGTTATTTACGACATATTGGTTAAAAGCTTTTTTATTCTTACCAGTTTGCCCGTTTATTGAACTAATCAAGGTTGCTTTCGAATTTGAATAAAAATGTATGATCAAAATATATACGATGAATCTCATTTGAGTTTATATGTTCTTCACTCGAATTCTTATCTAGTTATGTTTAACACTATGTATATACAGTAATATTTTTGGGTCGACCTCGATTCTCAATAATTTTTTCTTTTTTATCAAAAAGAGTTTTCATAGAGCTTTCTGAGCTCTTTGTCTATGAGTGTCAGTAAATTTTGTGTAATTGCGACTTTATCGAGTTCAAATGATTTTCAAGTTAAGGTAAATAACGAGTTAATAAGGGAAGAGCGTACAGTCCTTTAACTAACTTGGAACCGTCACAAAAATTAACAGGGTCTAAGGGTCGTGCCTGAAACCGTTATCCATAGTACACCAACTTTCTATCATTTTTTCCCACCAAAAACGAATAAGTTTTTGCCAACAGTTGCCTCAGTCAATTTTCTTCCAACTGCCATAAACTAGATCCGGATATAACGACATTGTATGAACTCATATGAACATACACAAAATTTAACATAATCTATGTGTTTTGCTTCGATTTCTCTGCCAATAAACTGATTAATTTCTTGAATTATCACATTAAACATGTCGTGATACCTGAGTAGTATAGGGTTGACATAAATTATTGTGTAAGTGAACAAACATGATTCAAGTAAATTATTATCATCGTACCTTTAATTTCTAAGATCCAACATAGCTTCAGTTTTGTATCAATTGAATCGAGAAACTTTATTAGCTAAACTCGAGTCCACATAAGAAGACTCTGACAAGCTATCTAGCGTAGGAAGTGGGTACCCTAACTCAGAGTTTCAAGTTTGGAATTTTCTATATTGTACTTAAGAAAGAAAGATACGTAAATTGCAATATTCAAAAGGCTTAACTATATGCAAATGTACTTATCTAAGTTCTCACATCCATAGTATGTATCAAACTATTTGAGCTTTCATTGTATGTAATGAAATTGTTATTCATTGATATTGTATGTAATTTTTGGTACTTTTACTTGTGTATCAGCTGTGTGAAGTGACATGTGACATCATTACATATCAACACGTCACCGATATACATACAGTAACAATAAATTGAAAGTTCATTACACACAATATAATTTCAAATACTTTATTGCGTACTATAAATGTCAGAGTACAAATAATTACATTTTCATACACTAAGCCTATTTAAAATAAAAATTATTAAGTTCCATGACGTAACATCTTTTATTTTAGGTTAATTGTTTACATGAATTTTTTTCCTTTTAATAAGTTATATAAAATTTTATAGTCCAATATCTTACCAATCATAAAACATATAGGACAAATATGTAAGTTTGTTATAAAATCAATTGGAGACAGCGAAAATAACTAATCAAATGTTGACATTATAGAGCTACTTAAATTAATTTTTTAGTAAATTATAGAGCTCACAAATATAGTAATTACATAAATACTGTTTAACTAAATGTATTTTTCTTTTGAACAGTTAAATTTTATTAGATAAAACTAGCAAGGAGCTAGAAAAATAAACAATTATAAAGAGTTAATAAGCATTGGATTTTGAAGCCACAAAACCCAAGATATAGTTCTTTTACTACACCTATTCGAAAACCAATCAAACGAATGCATAACAATACTCTCGAAAATATGACTCTTCCGCATCTTGTGAGATTGAAACACCGTGCTATTTCTATAAAGCCAAAACGTCCACAAAGTTGTCAAAACAATGACCCGCAAGATGTTCCTTTTCATCGGCCTCAACGTAACTTCATCCACCCAAGAGAAAAGATTCGTAACTACATCAAAAGTAGGAAAAGGAAGATCTAACCATTTCATAATCTTTGACCAAATCTGAATAGCAATCTCACAATGAATAAACACATGATTGCAATCTTCAGCTTGCGTATCACACGATGGACACAGAATGGAGGGCACATCAATACCCCTTAGAACAAGATTATGAATAAACACATAATGTTTTAGTTTTCTTTTTGTATCATTTTACATCATTATACACTTTTAAGCTACAATTAATTTACCTAACACTTTTAAAGAATATAAGCTTCAACAGTCAGTTTCAACATCGACTTTTCCGTTTTATCTACCATTTAATTTTGCTAAATAACTCTTGATGTGTTTAATTGATTAAAAGTCGGGTGGAACATGGGCAAGGTCTGGCCGTATCCTCCCAAATATCTTAACCACCTTGCTTAATTTATATGTATCGCTTTCTACTGTTAAATTAATAAATGTTACGACAAAATTCAATTGTGACCCTTCCATAGGAATAGATTTATATATTTTGTTCAAGTTCTACCATGAACTAGCTAAGATACGGTGTATTATTGAGTCTCTTTGATTTGTTTACTTACCACCTAATAGATTTCATGTGGTTAGGATCTAATTCAGTTATTATGTCGAACTATTATTTGCTCGAGTTATGTTTAAGGAAACACATACCTTTCGGTAAGTTGCAGAAAGTTTGGTTTCATCTTTCTAAGTTGCTAGTCACGCAATTATCAAAACTGAAGATACTTCAGAAGTCTAACTTGAAGATAACTAATCAATGATAAAGACTGATGTACAATACTGAAAAACAATGAGTCTCATTACGTAGCAACTTTGAAAGAACGTGTGTTAAATTAGCATCACATTACTACCACATTAGCTACTACAATGAAACTCACTTTTATACTTATCAGTTATCGCAGTGAAAATTAGTGTTTACTTTCAAAGAGGTTTTACTAAAAATCATTAAGAAAAAAATAATTGAAGGTAGGGGCAACTGCCCCTTCAAAAATCTAAAATTGTGTAAAAAAATTATAAATATATAAATGTATTAGTTACGTTTAAAGAAAGTTAATTTCAAATAATTTTATCCTTTCGGTTATTATTTTCTAATTCTGTCTCTTTCTATTTTTACCACCGCCACCTTGGATCCACCTGGACTACCACCTTGACACCGAAGTTATAACACCACCATAGTAGATAGATCACGGCCTAACCAACTCGCATGCTATAGATAATCTGAGAGCATAAATTCTCTTCTAAAAAAAAGGAAGTCTAACTTATACAAAACGACCGTGGGTCATCTAAATAACTAGGCATAGCCCAATAGGTGCTGTTTATTGGTCAGAAAAAATATCCTTACAATATCCTATGAACTTTATCAGATTTCTGATTATTATAAGTAGAATGGCCAAAAATATCCTTACAATGTCCTATGAACTTTATCAAATTTCTGATTATTATAAGTAGAATGGCCAAAAATGAAGCCAATTATTACTTTTTTAGTATAAAAGAGAAGGGTCATTAGCTACAAGTTGGTGGATGACATAGTCATGATGTTGATTCATTTGTTTTATCATAAAGGCACAACGCCTATTTTTATCTTTCCAACGTGATATTTTAAAACAAGACAAAGATAAATTTAATACTTAAAAAGATACGAAAAACTTTCCATACAAACAATTTCAAAATTAGTGCACGAAAATGTATTTAATTTTATCTTTATATTTCTATAATATGTATTTAATTTTATTTTGGTTTGTTGTGTGTATCAACTTTTTAGTTTTGATTTATTGTGTGTATTCCATTGACGTGACATCCATTTTCAATGACTTGCCAGATGACACGATGAAGCATACAATTGACACATTATCAAAAAAGTAATCGAATACACACAATAGATCAGATAAAATTAAGTACACACTATAAAAATTGAGTTAAAATTAAGTATATTCTCATACAGTGATCTCAAAACTTTTAGTAATTACATCAAACTAATTAAATTAAATTTAAAAAGGCTTACTTCTATATAACTACCAGATGATATAAAATATCATATGTGGCAACCTTCTCCATTTGATGCAAAATCCAACGTGACATCCTCACATCTACTAAAACAAATTTCTTACCATATCATACAATAACTTGATTTAAATTTAAGGGTTAATAATGATTTAATCATCGTAGTTTTACTTTTCTTTTCGTTTTAACCCTTTAAGCTTTTACTCTCATAACTTAATCCTTCAAGTTTTAAAACTTTTGATGGTTTAACTTTTCACGACAATATATATTCTTTATACTTCAAAAGTTAGATGGTTTAATTCCTAAAGTATATCTTTTATAACAATTTTACCCTTCTAACTTTATATAATTTAATCATCTAACTTTCAAAGTTTAACGGTTTAACCTTTTGAAGAAATAAGCTAATAAGTCAACGCAAAGTTAAAAGGTTAAATTATTATAAAAAATTTAAATGATTAAAACATTAAAAAATTAAAATTTGAAGTATTAAACTATTATTAACTATAAATTTAAATATTTATCTCGTACATATTCTAAAAACTTATCTAATCACAACAATTTTTATAATTACCTAATTCTAATTAAAATATTAATTAAAGGGAGTGAACACGGGGAAAACATCTCCTAATATATATCTTTCACGTATATCAAAATTTTTAATTATTAATTAACATAGTAGGTTATTATTACTAACTAATAATAATAACAATAAAATAATAATAATATTTTAATTAGGATTGTATTGTTTACGATATATAATAGAGAAATGATAGAGTCATCAAAATTTTACAAAAAGTTATTTATAAAATGAGGTGGTCCAATGAAATGAAGAAAGAGAATTATGAAAGAGAAACAAAAAGTAAATTTTATTGGTAGATGTTATATGCCGTATCATTTTGTGAATGTTTTTTTGTAAAATTTATGTGGATGTAGCATTGCTCTATATAATATATGAATGGTCTATGTAGTTTATACATATTTATAAAAACTATCCCTTAACTATTTTTTACGCTATTAGTTTAAAATGTTCACTTTTATTTTGTAACTAATCCATTCACTACTTGAAATGACTAAAATACCTTTAACCGTTAATGAGATAAAAGTAAACTTTTTAAAATGATATAAAAAAAAGTTGAAAGACGAATTTTATAAATATGTACAGAGACTATTCACGGAGTTTGCTCAACAGTATATTATAATATAACTTGGGTACTATAATGCATATCTCTTTGTTTGGTTCTTGGCTATCTAAATCTTGCATTAATTTTATAAATCTATAGCATAATGGCATTCTATACATTTCTGTTAGATCAAAAGGTACAACTTTGCTAAATATCTTCTAGGGATTATTGATAAAATGATGATGTATTTATGTTTGATTTTTGATTAGATAATTTGATTTCAGTCTATGGCTAATGATTTTATGAATCTATGCACTAATGCACTTCTTAATTAAAGGCAATATTTTGAAGCGGCTAAGATTTTCGGCAACGTTGATATTCGAAAGCAAGTATGGTGTTACAACTGTAAATAAATGTGGTACCTATTTATATGTTAAATAAGCAATTTTGATTTGATTAAACTAATTTACATTTTATTAAATTGATTCATGAATTGAAATAAAGAGATTTAACATCTTGATGTTATTCCATACATATAATTCATAGGTCGACCAACGTATATATTTATGCGACCAGACTGATTCATATTTGTGACTGTTATCTAGTAAAAAGACGCAAATCGAAATAATTAAGATTAGTTTCAATGTTGCTAATCATGAACATATTGATTTTAATTTTGCATAATTTTATTTGTTTATTTCCGTTATCAATATATATATATATATTATTTAAAAAATTATCATGCTAAAACCATAAAGGGTGCGGCCCTTAATATATAATTGTGTCCTATTTTTATTTATTTACTAGTCTACTAATGAAATGGATTAATAGTGACAAATAACTTTAAGTTTTATATTTGTAATAAGGTAATATAGAGTTACACAAACTTTACAAAATATAATCCATAAAATGATGTGGACTAATTAAATTAGAAGAGATAAGTAAAAAAGAGAAAATTTGATATATTTTGATTGGTCCAACACTCATCCGATGTCATTTTGTGAGAGTTTATTTGTAAATTTTTAGTGAATGTAGCGTTACTCTCTATAATAATGGGAGCATACTTACGTAGTCAACGTCAACATTATATTAGTTGTTACTCAAATATATATATTATCATTTACGTAATAATATTATATTTTCTTGAAAATGTTATGGTTATTTCATATTTGTTAATTTGGTATGTATTTCAATTATTATATTAATTATTATATTTATATTACTTGTGCATTGTACGAGTATAAAAATTAATTTATTATAAATAAAGATAAAGAAGGGTCATTAGTTACAACTTGATGAACATATCGTCATGAATAATGTCACGATGTTGATTCATTCATTGTATGTAGGTTCAATATATATTTTTATGTATAAATAGGTTCAATATATAACTTAAAATGTATGGAAAAGTTAACGTAAAAACCTTTCTAAACTCAACTTTTTAGAAACACAAACCTACAATTTATATCTATGTTGACATAAAATTCACACATTAAACACATTGTCTCCATTAGAAATTTGAACTTGACTATCTAACGAGTTCTTTTTATATATATATACTGCTATACCAACGATCATTAAATACGAAACTCGTTTCTCATATAATGTAACACAAGAACATCGTAAATTGAAGTAATTTAGATAGTTTGACTCTGACATTTTGAGTGATCACTAATCCATCATGTTCAGTGTAAAATACCATTAAATCAGCGTCGTTGCTATATCAAAAGATATATTTATCAATCACAAAAAATATAAATATAAATACTATGACTAAGCCATAAGGTCCAAACCATTATTCTAGCAATAGAAAGATAGATACCAAAAAAGTCATACTCACATTACGTTAGTATGCACCAATAATTAGGTCCAAAAATATTTATACAAATAGTGGATACATATACAAACCAAAAAAATGAAAGTCTTAAATACGCAACAATGCACGGGTTAACCAAATCCGATGGACTTGTGGTCAGTCATTACCTTTTCCCATATGTCGCAATCTCATTGGGTTATTTAAGTCCTTTAAGAAAATAATACTTCAACTTTCTTTCATACTAATCAAAGCTTCCATTCTCTTACTTCAATTACTACAAAATATAATTAAAAAATTGTTATTAGTAACACTATAAAATCCCCCCTCCACTTCTACACATCTACAACCACAACAACCCTCTTCCATTTCTTTCTTTCTTCCTTCCTTCCTTCCTTTCTTTCTTTCTTTCTTTCTTTCTTTCTTCAGTACACACACAACATACAGATAGTCATGACAAAGGTACACCCAAATGCAATAGTCCCCGAAACTCGGCAATCGCAAGTTCCCGTGGTTGTTGCGAAACATAGTCCACTTGTCCTAACCGTTTGGAAGAAGTCGTTGCTTTTCAATTGCAAAGGGTTCACCGTCTATGATTCAAATGGTAATCTTGTCTTTCGAGTCGACAATTATACCTCTGGAAGTAAAGCGGAGATCGTCCTCATGGATGCCTCTGGTCGCTCCCTTCTTACCATTCGTCGCAAGGTATTATTTTAAAAACTACTCATATGCCTATTATTTTATGAGATAACCAGTTTGAAAACTTTTTATTCAGAGTTTCCAAACTGCTTATTACACTATGTTTAGAATTCTAGATTTTTAGATGCTATATTATTACAGTATATATATGTTAGGTTAGGCTGGATCATTACTGGCCTAATCTTGTACTCTGACGTATATAAAGTTTTGAATTTTCCTCAAAACTGGTTTAGTAGTTATATTGGTAATTGGTAACAAGAGATGATCATTTCAACTATTCGAATACTCATTTATTAACGGATTTTGTGTTATTGTGTATGAATAACGAATATGTCTGATTACTTCCTAACGAGGTAATGAACGGCATGATTTGTTATGTTCTCAGAGGCTAAGTTTATTGGACAATTGGCTAGTATACGATGGAGAAACCACGGTGAAGCCTTTATTCACGGTGACAAAACACATGAACTTCCTCAACACGAAATCCATGGCTCACGTGACCTCATCCACAGGATCAAAGACAAAAAAACTAATTTATGATATTGAAGGATCGTATGCCCAAAGGGCTTGTGCTGTTTACGATGACAAACAAAGATGTGTGGCTGAGATTAAACGAAAGGAAACCGTGAAAGGTGTGAAGTTTGGTGGAGATGTTTTTCGTCTGTTTGTGCAGCCTGAGATTGATCCAACGGTTGCAATGGCGCTAGTGGTCGTTCTTGATCAAATGTTTGATTAGATGATTTTACCGCGAAAATTTTTACTCGTTGGTGAAATTGAAACTTGATCTGGTTGTAATCAATCGAATCGCCTAACTAACTTTTTGATGCTCCCCCTTTTATTTTTATGGGTACGGATCGAGTCATAAGGTTTGGAAGCATGTCGTTGTATGTAATTAGTTTTGTGCTTGGTTTTTTCGTTTTATATAAAAGATCAAGCTCTGATGGGAGTATTTGTGTATCCTTGTATCTCCTCAATATTTAAATGAATGGAAAGTTGATATTGGAAATGTAATTTTAAGTTTATTTTGATCTTATATATTTTGTTCGTACTTGTGTATGTTTTGGCTTTGATGTATGTTATAATTTAAGAGGCACAGTTTTTGTTGAAAGGCAATAGTAATATTATATTAACAATAAACTAGCAATATGTTAGGAATTACAACACTAAAACAATCATGTTAAATTATAACGATCCTAAATTCTAACTAACACAACCATAGATCGTGATTCCAATCAAAACGACTCTAAGACTTATATGAAAATTTAATATAATTCGATTAAATGTATTGTTATCGGTACATACACATATTTTGTACGGTTAAATGTTTGAAGCGTGCGATAAATATACAATTATTTAGCAACAAGAGAACCATAATCGTTGTGAATCGAGTTTGGTATCATCGTTACATGTTGCATTTAGGCTATGATATTAAAAACATAATATGTTAAAAAGGCTTTCACTTAAAATAAGTTGTTCCACAAGTTGATCATACCTTACGCGTGAGAGAGGAGGCATGCCAATTTGAACTAATCTATTTATAGTATTATTAATTTAGAAAGTAAATGGTAATTGTGACTAGTTTGTTTTTTTTTTTAACCCATCCCACGTTAAAAAACTAAAAGAAAATAACATATGAATATAAGTTCATGGGGTACTTCATCTGTCACTAATTAGTTTTAGAGTGAAATTTCAGTAAACTTATATGTTGAACATGTTGTTGAGTTAAAGTATGAGTTATAACGATTTCTTATATAAATGGTTATACCTACCGTACCTAGATATGTCGAGTCAATATATCAATGATTGATGATTATTGATATTGATTGAAACCCTCTACTTTAATTTCTCGGTACCAAAAGTAAAATAAGTACTCTGCAACCCTGGTGCTTTGATACATGGTCACTGCAACTATATCATTTTTGAACATTTTCAATAAGTTACGTGATGTGATACTTGCTTGAAAATATAAATAATAAAATGGTGTAGTAAATTTGTAGTTTTGTAGGTGAGATCCTAATTATACACATTAAAAAATGATTGTGATTGGTAACCTAAGTGGATTTAGACTTTGATTTTATCAAAGCACATGGTTAGTAAGCTAGTTGTTGAAAACTGGGGCTAGCTAATGCTATTAGTCATGAAGGAATTTAATTCTTTCTGGTAACTGCTTAATATAAAAGACAAGGATGTAAACTCATGCCACATAACTATAATAGAAGTTTTTGTTAAAAAGTTAGAAGTCGTAACTTGTTTTCTTCGTACATTGACAAGAAAGTGAAACTCAACCAAATTATTTAGGCGAGATGATAGTTTAGGTATTTGTCCTATGGTTTTGAGTCACTTGACGATATTTGTTTTTTGATTTGATATTTATTACGTAAAATTTTAAAGAGCAAACAATAAGAGAGTAATTTATCAATCGATGTGATGACTTTACCACATCAATGTGATGATATTGATGTCAGTATGGCCCTGATGTGGTATACATTTTTTGTTTTTCAAAGTTTGAAGTATAAATGCATACATTTTTTGTTTTTCAAAGTTTGAAGTATAAATATAAATTAAGACGAATGATAATTTTAACTGTAATAGTAACATGTAAAATCAAATGTGATTTTGATGTGATACATTTTTCCATTGTTCAATAAGTGATAGATACACATTTTTCCATTTTTCCATTGTAAAATCAAGTGTAATATATTTTCATGTTGCGAAGTTTGAGCATGTAAGTAAAAAAAAAGCAACAAGTTTTCGTGAAGCATTTATTAACGTTACGATTGTTCACTCAAAACATGTACACTACAATAGCTGAATAGCACAGTCAAAGAAGTAACAAACGCTATGATCAAAGCCTTTTGTATTTCAACTTCATGTAAATGTTCAGAAGACTTCCAATTCCAAGCTTGTTTCAAGTATTGTAAGTTGTAAACATAAATATGGATTGTATAAATTTATTATTTTTTAAATCCATCCTTATAAATATGTTAAAAATTACTCCAATTTTTACCGGCCTCATAATAGAAGAAGTCCAACTAATTTTAGTTGTTGCTATGCTTAAAACATATTGGGCCTTACATTAAATTATAAACATATTTAGAACACATTGTCTAACAGTTTTGGGCTATACTTAAAATTAGAACATGTTGCCCAAGTGCCCAACAGTTTTGGGCCCCTCTCTCTCTCTCTCTCTCTCTCTCTCTCTCTCTCTCTAGAAACGTAAATTATCAACGATTAAAAACATATGTAAATTTATAAATACGGGCTAATAAATAAATAAAATATATACATATATATATATTGATGTCATAATTTAGAGAACATACAAGAGCTTTACTCGCTTGATTATTTGATTTTTACATTAATCTTTAATAAGTATATCGAAAGTCTTCTATGCTTTAACGATAATAAGTTTGCTATATTTGTTTAGAAGTGAAAATGAACATAATGGACCTAATGGTATTTTATGTATTGACATTTGACAATGCACGTTCTTATCCATCTAGTGAGCAGTGACAAATCGTATGAGCTAAGCTATTTTAATGAGAGGGAATAGATCAACTTTAAATGATTTTCGACCGTTGGATTAATTTTACTCAATATGACATGTTAAATTGAGGTTATTGTACGTTCACATTGTTTTATCCAATAAACTCGCATGGTTAGTTAAGAATATTATTACCAGAAAAAATAAACTATTTGTCATTTGACATTTGGTAATATTCTAATTTGTTCAAGTTTATAGGTAAGGTGCATGATACAAGTTTACCTAGCTATCATACTTTCATCCGCAAGAAAAAAACAATACATTATTCTGTTAATGAAATATATTTTCAAAGAATAGATTACACCCATGATCCATGTGGTATACATTAGATTACACTGATTATCCTTATTTATCATTAATTACACAAATCATCTCTAATCATCATAGTATGCATAGCAATGGTCCCTCTCACTCCTACTAACGTTCGTTAGATATGTTCGTTAACTCTCAACATGTAAAAGACATACGAGGGTAACATATACCACTTTATCACCAAACCCCAACACATACCACTTTACCCTCATATATTAAGAGTTAACGAACACATTTAACAAAAGTTAGTATAAAAAATTATCACCGTATAAATTTTAGATAGTCAGAGACGATTGGTATAATTAATGATAAATAAGGACGATAAGTGTGACCCGTTGTGTATTACAAAAATGATGAGTGTAATTTACTATTTTTCATATTATACAATCGTGTTAGTACGTATCAAAAAAGAAGGCATTTATAGGAAAATAAAGAATATAATCAATATAATACAAAGGGCTACTTTTGTAAAACGATTCATAGTTCAGGGACTTCTTAAGCACTCAAACAATTAGAAAACATGTGTCGATTACTAGAGGCTTCCATGCTCTTCTTTTTTGGTTTCTCATTTCTCACACGGAAAACAAAAACAGATACACAATTTTAAACATTTTTCTTTACAAAAATTAAACACAAACAAAAAAGATGGGAAGCAGTGGAACAACATGGAAATTAGCAGATCACCCAAAACTACCAAAAGGAAAGATCATATCCGTCGTCGTTTTGGACGGTTGGGGTGAAGCCAATCCGGATCAATATAATTGTATCCATGTTGCTGAAACACCCACCATGGATTCATTGAAAAACGTAACACATCTCTCTATCTCTATTTTTATATTATTATTATTTATATTTATTTTATATATCGTTATTATATCATTTGATATATTTATAAGAATTGTTGATTTTATTTTGCGGGTTGTAAATTGTAATTTGCATGTAATGATTGATCGTAGATGAACTGATTGCTGTAAAGGTTAATATCACTAAAATGACAAATTATAACACATTATCATATTGCATTAAATATAAGCATATAAAATATATGAAAACGAGAAACAGATCATATTGCATACAGTGAAGAAAAGGTGATACTATGCCAGTATTTTACATAATTTTACAAACAATGTGGAAGATCATGTAAAAAGTATTTTTCAAAAAAAACTGTAAGAGGATTTTGATATTTACAAGTGTCATGATGTATTGTTTTCTTCACCTCGATGCATTAAAAATGGGTGCATTATTTTAAAAAATAGTGCATCAAAGTGTAAAAAATAATGCATCAGGACATATGTAGCACGTGAATTCCAACATTTATCTCCACATGAGCCCCTTTCTGCTGAACCCAAATATATATGGTGTATAATGTAATGTAATAGAAACTGATTTGGTATATGTCGTGTACAGGGTGCTCCTGATAGGTGGAGATTGGTGAGGGCTCATGGTACAGCGGTAGGACTGCCCACAGACGATGATATGGGAAACAGTGAAGTAGGACACAATGCTCTTGGTGCTGGACGGATTTATGCTCAAGGGTGATTTTTCTATTTCCCCTTTTCATCGTGGATTCTGGTTCTTTCAATAAGTTGATGACAATATGACATGCATTTTGTTGACAATATATATTAAGAAATTAACTTTCATATCGAATTGCAAGAATTTTCTTTTACGGCTGCAGTTATGGCAAGGTAGTACATTTATGATGCTTTCTTCATAGCACTGAAAAAAAGCCTAATTCTGGACTATCAAAATTGCAATACTTGATCATATGAAGAAGTATGTTTTGACTCTTGAGGATTCTTTGAAGTACTTTCTTAAATAATTAATAATATGCAAATCGTGTCCCAACTCAAATTTAACTGTTGTTCATATTATGACTATAGTTGAAGTAAGTAATTTCAGAGTTCAGACTAAAAACCTGCTAAATAACAATATGTTGCTTTCATTTATTTATTTAAAGTATGTGAGAAATTAAAAGTTATTCTAGCTTCTATTTATTTGTTTATTTAGTGCAAAACTTGTGGATCTGGCTCTTGCTTCTGGAAAGATATATGATGATGAAGGTTTCAATTTCATCAAGAAATCATTCACTAACAACACCTTGCACCTTATTGGATTATTAAGTGATGGTGGTGTGCACTCTCGTCTTGATCAGTTACAGGTATTTATCTATGAACATTTAGGTAGACAATCTAATATTAATGTAATTTTTTTTAAAGATCATCATGTTTTTATGTTTGTTATTGGTCTGTAGTTGTTGCTTAAAGGTGCTAGTGAACGTGGTGCCAAGAAGATACGTGTTCACATACTTACGGATGGGCGTGATGTTGTGGATGGAACAAGTGTAGGCTTTGCTGAAACACTTGAAAAGGACCTGGCGGAGTTACGTGGTAAAGGCATTGATGCACAGGTTGCTTCTGGTGGAGGGCGTATGTATGTCACCATGGATCGTTATGAGGTAACTTCCTCAGAGTTAATCACCAAGGTCAATAGTGTCATTACATTTTAGGGGCTAATGCATGTGCCACAGTATTTACCACTGGGCTGAATGTAGATATTAGCATGTGGCAAAAAGGGTGGGTCGGATGGTCTATGCAACGCGTCAAAATGGGTGATTTTTTGTATGGGGTCGAAATGGGATAGATTGTGTTGGCTCGATTTTTGGTCAAACATCTATATGTTTTAAATAAATAAATGGTGTGCTAGATACAGTCACATAAATAATACTATTTCTATAGGTCAATAATAATTTACTCCTTTGATAAAATTGTTTTAGGAGGTCTTATGCATTAAAATACAATTTGGGTGACTTTCTGCTTGTTCGGCCTATCTGTTTTTCTTTAATATTAAATAAAAGTTATTTGACCCGTTAAAGATAAAAGTCATAAAACACAACCCAAATCGACTTATTAGACAAATCTTTGAACTCTTGCTGTTACATTTGCAGAACGATTGGGAAGTTGTGAAACGTGGTTGGGATGCTCAGGTTCTTGGTGAAGCCCCATACAAATTCAAAAATGTTGTTGAGGCTATCAAGAAGCTGAGGGAAGCTCCGAATGCTAACGACCAGTACTTACCACCATTTGTTATTGTTGATGAGAGCGGGAAGCCTGTGGGTCCCATAATGGATGGTGATGCTGTTGTCACATTCAACTTCCGAGCAGATCGTATGACGATGCTTGCACAAGCTCTCGAGTATGAAAAGTTTGATAAATTTGACAGAGTACGGGTCCCCAAAATCCGATATGCTGGGATGCTTCAATATGATGGGGAGTTGAAGCTTCCAAGTCACTACCTTGTTTCTCCTCCATTAATAGAGAGGACATCTGGTGAATATCTTGTGAATAATGGTATTCGTACCTATGCTTGCAGGTTAGATTATGTTTTTTAAAGCAAAAGCCTTATGTGCATGAACTAGTTTCCTTTTAATTTAAAGGCAATATAGTGCAATTAGTCCACCAAACTACAGTTTATTAGTTACTTGTCATTCTCAATTGACTATTAGGCCTTTCAGAACTGACTTTTTTTTACAGTGAAACGGTAAAATTTGGTCATGTAACGTTTTTCTGGAATGGGAACCGATCTGGATGTTTTAATTCAGAGTTGGAGGAGTACGTGGAAATTCCAAGTGATAGTGGAATTACCTTTAATGTCCAACCAAAGATGAAGGCTTTGGAGATTGGTGAGAAGGCGCGTGATGCCATCCTCAGTCGCAAGTTTGACCAGGTAAAACATGGTACTCCTTTGCTTGGAAAAGATAGATTTCGCAATGCATATTTAGAGGTGGAAAAATGTGCAGGTTGGGTGACAGGTCAAACCGGATGGTTTATTTATTGGTATAGTTGAAATGGGTTAGTTGGGTTGGAATTGGATTGACACGAAAGACTTCTTCTCGAAACTGTTCTATGACTTCCTATAATTAAATGCTGGCAAATATCATTAAGAAAATTTGTTATTTCAATAATAATCTAGTTTCTTGAAAAATTATTTAGGAGGTAATATTTCAAAGATACAATTTGGGTGCAATTCGACTCGTTTATTCATTCGTTTTACCCGTTATAGATAAACATAGCCGAGTGAACCCGTTCACAAGTAAATGGGCCCAACTTGCCATCTCTAAATTTGTGTATATATGGTTCTAGGTAAGGGTGAATATACCAAATGGTGACATGGTTGGACATACTGGAGACATCGAGGCTACAATTGTGGCCTGCAAGGCTGCTGATCAAGCTGTTAAGGTAATGAATTATAACCTGAAAGCTGCTCGGTAGCAGGCATATGATGGATTTTAATTAGGGTACGAGTTAGATTTTTCTTAATTCTTATACTTGCCGTGATGTTTTATTTTTGTGGTGACAGATGATCCTTGATGCAATAAATGAAGTGGGTGGAATATATGTGGTGACTGCGGATCACGGTAATGCAGAGGACATGGTGAAGAGAAGCAAGAAAGGAGAGCCTCTTGTTGGCAAGGATGGCAAAGTTCAGATCCAAACCTCGCACACTCTTCAACCGGTAAGCTACTATATGGTGGTTTGTTGCTAGTACTTGGTACTACCTTATAAAATAAAAATGTGTGCTTTTCAACATCTTGCATATTGGAAAATTGGCGGACCTGGCAGGTTAGGTAATTGGTCAAAATTGTTTTGAGTCAAATGGGTTGGGTGTTAGTACGGGTCAAAATAGGTCTCGCCAACCCACAAACACTTGTTCAATAATTTTTGAATATGATTACGGAAGTATTTTACAGTGATAATCTATCATTGCAATAAAAAAACACGATTTGTAAGGTATCATGCATCTAAGTACATTTCAGACATCTTTCTATCTGTTTGACACGTTCGACCTGTTTCCTCTTTCGGTTAAATATTTCTCACTTAACCCTTTTGATCTGTTTGAGGTGAAACACAACTCAAATCGACCCATTCATATATAAATGGTCAAAATCGTCTCTGCTAACATTTGAACATGTGGAATCAGGTGCCAGTTGCAATTGGAGGTCCTGGATTGACTGGAGGTGTGAAGTTCCGTAAGGATGTACCTAATGGTGGACTAGCAAATGTGGCAGCAACGGTGATGAATCTGCATGGGTTTGTGGCTCCTGATGACTACGAGACAACTCTTATTGAAGTTGATTAAACCTAATGGCTGGTGACATTTACTGGCCTTTTTATGATGCGATTTCTCCTCATTGACGAGGTTGTGGTTTAATTTAAAACAATGAAGTTTTGAAAACGTCCAGAGTTTTTTTAGGATTTCAAATAATGGTGAGATTGTAACGGGATAACAATGCTCCTTTTTGTTTCAAAAAATGCCAAACATTTTACCTTAGACTAATATATCATGTCATGTGAAGTTGGCTTCCTCTTTGTGTAGGGTGTTGGAAGTTATTTCTGCTAATATTTTCCGACTATTTTATTTGTTTGTTATTTATTTATTTTTGATAATGAGGGTGTAGCATATAGTTGAGGTATAATGCTATTGAACAATGCTGACGAGAAAAATGGTAACTCCAAGTTCAACTAAATCTGTTACAAGAATAGATGAGCAATTTAAACATCTGACATGATATCAAGTATATAAGGAATTTATGTGTAGGTTTCACTTCAACTGTGAGTAAGGCAAAAGTGGCAAAAACTTATGTTTGATAATGTTTAAGGGTTAATTAGTGCATCAAAATATATCAAATTAAGGTCTTATGGTAATTTTATTGAAGTGTCATTTATGTAACACGTGGCTCTTTAAAAATTGACACGCTATCAAAATACATACAATAGTATAATACACTACTAGCATTTTTATAAAGTAACAGGCTATCTAAATACATCCAATAGCATGACACACTACAAGAAAGAACGATGGGGGCTTTTAGCGACGACATATGTCATTGCTAAAATTCACGAAGCAACAAAAAATCAAGACCCATTTCATTTTTTGACTTTTTCTTTAGCGACGACACTAGCAACGACAGGGTCAAATGGTTATTATGTTATAGGTTAAATGGGTAAAGTGTGTCATATGGATGAAATATATAAGTGAAATGGGTCAAGTGTGCCATATGACTAATGTTTTGTAACTTTTCCAATGCCATGGCGAAGGACCGGGAATGGAATTCGAGCACATCCACTCCGTTAAGTGAAGATGAGATACTAGCAAAACATTTGGGGGAACGGAGCGAGTATTATCCCGGGATTGGTAGAAAGTTACCGGGTAGTTCAACTTCAAGAGTCGAATCACACCCAAAATCGAGCATGTATACAAGGGAGGAAGTTGATCAAGCTGATACAATAAACACCAAAATTTTCCACTTTGGTTAATTGCAATGTGAAAACATAGTTGTAAGTTGCGACTATAATAACTAGCACACGTGACATAGTTTCACATGGACCGTGTATTACTTCATTATAAGCACTGAAACTAAAGTTTATAAAAGAGTGTAAGTTTATGTGCATAGACTGATGAACGAGAAAATTGATGAATACTAAAATCACTTAGCTCAATCTTACAAGTAAAGAAATGGATTTTGTTCTCAACGGCAAGTACACCATCAATAAAACAAGTTAAAAATATTTGTAATTTGTAAACCACCATCTGCAAGTAAAAGAAAAATGTATATTTTTTTTTTTACTTTGTAACCGTTAATTAATTTCATTTTTATTTTATCGTTTATTTTAACGGTTGAAAAGGAAGAAGATCACGATGTTGCTAGTGAAACCCTGTCGACCTGACCTTAACCCGTCTCAAGCTCGTGAAAATTGTAGATAGTCTTAGAAGTTCTAACAACTTAAAAAAAAAAGAGCTTGTTTGTGTCATATATAGTTTTAAAAGACTTTTTAAAAAAAAATAATTTAGTTGGTTTTTAAATATTAATTAAGTTAACAATCAACAATATTATTATGGGAAATTAAAAAAAATACCCTTTTTTTAACAATATATAAAAATTTACCCCATTTTAAAAAAAATTGCAAAAATGCCCCAACCCTTCGCAAACGCAATTCGCAAAATGCGAATTGCGAAACGCAATTTGCGTCGGGTTTCGTCTGGGTTTTCGTTTGCCCATTTACTCACTGCCTACGATCCGGGACCAACCCGGATACCCGGGACCAACCCGGGTTCATTCAAATAAAAAAAAAAAAAAAAAAACGAAAATCCGAAATTTCAAAATCAAAAAACCGCAACTCACGTCTCGATTTCGAATCGTTTCTTCCGTCGCCGGCCACCACTGTCGCCCCCCACCACCGTCGCTCCACAACCGTCGCCCCACCACCTGTTTCCCCTCACCTCGTTCGTGTTTCACGTTTCGTTTCACCTCACGCAATTTGCGGTTCGCAATCGGACCGTTTCGAACGAAAAAAAGAGTAACGCATATTTCGTTCGAAAAAGCCGAAGAAAAGATAAAATTGATCGACATTCAACATCAAAATGACAAATAATGAGGTATAAACACATTTACATTCCGAATTGTTTGAAAATTTTCGAAATTTATGCTTGGCATTTCGTCGAACAGTTGGTGTGCGTTGTATAATTTAGTGTTTTATGATTTAAATGTTAGTATTTTTGTATGAAATCATTGTATATGTGTTATTGAGTGTGATTGTGTTGTTTAAATCGAATTTGATCGATGGTTTGTGTGGTGACCGATATCGTAATCGGGGTGTTGTGGGTCGTTCGGGTCGTCACCGAGTACGATCTCGGTAACGACTTGAAAATCTCGGCCATGACCGAGATCTTCAAGTCGTTACCGAGATCGTACTCGGTTACGACCTGAAAATCTCGGCCATGACCGAGAATTTCAAGTCGTTACCGAGATCGTACTCGGGTACGACCCAAATATCTCGGCCATGACCGGGATTTTCAGGTCGTTAACGACTACGATCTCGATCATGAGTTATTTTGACTAGTTTGACTTAATTTGACTTAGGTTTGACCTACGTTGACTGTTTTGACTAAGTTTGACCCCGTATTGACCAACTTTGACTGTTTTGACCCCATTTTGACACACTTTGACTATTTTGACCAATTTGACCTTTTGTTGACCTAGTTTGATTGTTTTGACCCCGTTTTGACTCAGTTTGACTGTTTTGACCAATTTGACCTTTTGTTGACCTAGTTTGACTGTTTTGACCCCGTTTTGACTCAGTTTGACTGTTTTGACCAATTTGACCTTTTGTTGACCTAGTTTGACTGTTTTGACCCCGTGTTGACTCACTTTGACTATTTTTGACTGTTTTGACCCCGTTTTGACTCACTTTGACTAGTTTGACCAATTTGACCTTTTGTTGACCTAGTTTGACTATTTTGACCCCGTTTTGACTCACTTTGACTGTTTTGACCAATTTGACCTTTTGTTGACCTAGTTTGACTGTTTTGACCCCGTGTTGACTCACTTTGACTGTTTTTTACTGTTTTGACCCCGTTTTGACTCACTTTGACTATTTTGACCAATTTGACCTTTTGTTGACCTAGTTTGACTGTTTTGACCCCGTTTTGACTCACTTTGACTGTTTTGACCAATTTAACCTTTTGTTGACCTAGTATGACTGTTTTGACCCCGTATTGACTAACTTTGACTGTTTTTGACGGTTTTGACCCCGTTTTGACTCACTTTGACTGTTTTGACCTATTTGACCTTTTGTTGGGCTAGTTTGATTGTTTTGAGCTTGATTGACCTTCGGTTGTCCCACTTTTGATCTAGTTTGACTGTTTTGACTTGTGTGGAGTTGTTTTGACCTTGTTTGAATTGGTATGGTTATTTTTTACTAGTTATGATTTTTGTGGACTTATTTTGGAATTTGAATTGACTTGGGTTGACTATATTAGACTATTTTGACTTTGGTTGACTAATTATGACTTTTGTTGAGTTATTATAAGTTGTTATGATATGGTTTGACCTAACTTGAATTGTTATGGTTATTTTTGACAAGTGATGACTTGTGTGGACTTATGTTGAGTTGAGTTTACTTATGCTAACTTGTTTTGAGTTATTATGACCTAATTTGAATGTTTAAGTTTATTTTTTACTGATTATGATATTTGTGGACTTATTTTTGACATGGTGTAATTGATTGATTTTTCAGGGTTTGTTCGAAGCTGCATTAACAATGAAGAATCACATGTCGGTAATTAAGGAGATTAATATGTTGTTGACAGAGGAACAGAAGAAGCTATTTCGACGTACATGTTTTGGGCCTTGGTTAGATGTCCAGTGTTTGGACAACGACCCTGGATATGTTAATAATTTGCTTCAGAAACGATGTGATCGGCCGAAGATTAGCAAGCCTATAGAGGAGCCCGATGAGTTATGGTTTAGAGTGACGCCCGATTATGAGATACGATTCGGACGTAGAGAGTTTTGTTTAGTTACCGGATTCCGGTTTGGTTCGAATACAGATATGAGGAATTATTTTCCTAAGAAACTTTGGGGGACGAGACCTGCTTTACGCGATCGGGTATTCACTCCTCACGAGAGATTGAAGGATATAGGTCTTTTGCATATAGACATGTTGTTTGCTCAGGGGTTTAATGGTACGACGAAAATGAGCGATGAGGATTGCGTCCGAGTATGTATTATCATGCTCGTGGAGAGGTGCTTTATGGCAAAGCAGGGGTTTCAGCATGTTTCTCCAGATTTGATGCATATGCTTGAGGATCTCAGCACTGTTAACGAGTACCCTTGGGGTTCTCGTTTTTGGGATCATACATATCCGCACCTGAAGAATGCGTTGAGAGTTAGGAGCACTAAGAGTAGTCAGCTCAGTCAGGTGTCTCAGCCGAAGAAGTACACCTTGCTTGGGTTCACGTGGGCTTTTAAGGTAACTTTGTTAGAATTACCTATTTGATTTAGTTACTTTTCTAACTGTGCTATTGGTATGTATTTGTTATTAAATATATTTTGTTGTTTTCAGATATGGATCTGGGAGGCATTTCATCTTCAGCTAGTTCACCATGCAAGTAAGAGTAATAAGGATGGAGTGCCTCGAGCAGTGTATTGGATGCGGTTAAAGAGAATTAGTGGTTTCAGGGAATATGTCGACATATTGACTATTTCGGTAAGTGATTATATATTTCGATTTGATTTGACTTAGGTTGACTATTTGTGACCTATTTGACTTATGTTGACTATTTAGGACTTCAATTGAATTAGGTTGACTATTTGTGACTTATTTGACTTATGTTGACTATTTAGGACTTCAATTGAATTAGGTTGACTATTTGTGACTTATTTTACTTATGTTGACTATTTAGGACTTCAATTGAATTAGGTTGACCATTTGTGACTTATTTGACTCTGTTATAACGAATTTATAACATGTTATCCACATTGCAGGATGATATTGACGTAGATGATCGACCGTTGAGGACGCTAAACCCGACTGAGATTGAGGCTTCATGCGACTGGTGGATTCGTAGTTGCCACTTCTTTGACGGCAACGAGGTTGAGCCTACAAAGACAGTTGCAGAGGCTCCTATTCCCCCACGCAGCCCACCTCATGCGACATTTGAGCATCATGATGAGACTGGTGGTCACATACCATCTCCTCAGGATACATTTGAGGCTACTGATCAGACCACTAGTCGTGACACCTCTCATACTGCATTATCTACAGAGGTTGCCTCTCTACGAGACCGCATGGAGACCCAGAACGCAACCATTTTGCGTTTGAAGGAGCGGGTGGATTCGCAGGAAGCCACCATTTCGCGTTTAGCAGAGCGGGCGGATGCGCAGGACGCCATTATTGCTCGATTATTGGATCATGTTGAGGGTCGTCAGGTATTTTAATGTTAATAAGTAATTTGTGCTGGATTAATTTATATATGTTTAACGTGTAATTTTATGACTTATGTTCAGGACGACGAAGTTTTTGATGAGGGTTATGTATCTGACACATTACCAGCGTCCAGGGGCAACATCTCTGCTCCACGAGTTGTGCGTCGGAGTATGCGAGAGAGGCGGTTAGGTATGGCTAGGCGATCGCCGTATTATACACCCAAACAAATTAAACTCCTCACGAGAAAACGTTTGGGTATGCATGAGGAGCTTGAGCAGGATATACCGGCAGTTAGTTTGGGAGCCGATGATGTGATTATGGAGCCGGTGGTTACAGAGCCAGTTGAGCCAGTTAGTTTAGAGCAAAAGGTCAGTTAAACAACAAATAATTTTTGACCCATTCAGATATCATTAATATACACTTTATATCATTATTATTTATATGTAGGCTGAGGATGTTGTTGAGCACCCTGAGCAGATTGAGGAGGTTGTTGAGACAGTTGTAGGGGCTGAGTAGGTTGAGGAGGTTGTAGGGACTAAGCAGGTTGAGGAGGTTGTTGAGCAGGTTTGTATATAGTTGAATTAGGATGATAATTTGAATTGTTTGTGAATTGTTTTAAATCTTTTGTTAAGTTAATATGAATTGTTTATTGATCAGGTTGAGTCGAAGAAGAAGAAGAAGAAGAAGAAGAAGACGACGAAGAAGTCGACGAAGATTACAGAGGATATGATCGTGGAGATGATCTCGAGATTGGTGACCCCGGATACTGGCAGACTTACCCTCCCGCCCCCAGATACTGCAGTTCTAGCAGGGCCATCCACTGTGCGAGATCTATATATGAGCGGCGGTGAAGTTCGTTGTATGTTTATCCGGCAGGGCAACACTTATATGTTTTTGACAAAGGACTTTTGGGCACGTTTATATGGAGATATCGACAGCGGATACTTAGAGAACACGGTGAGAGTTTAATGTCATGTTTATTTTTAGAACTTAAATGAGGTTGCTGCTGTTTTACTAATCGTTTTTATTGTATGAAGCATATTGATGGTTGGGGAGAGGTACTCCTGTGGTGGAAGTACCGGGCTTGGACACGACCCACTCAGCTTGACACGCCATTGCGTTGGACGATTATGCCCGTAGGTTTTATCGATATTATTAAGCCTTTCAAAACCTACAGGGACGATATGAAGAAGATGAAGGAGATTAAGAAGAAGAAGAAGCTGGGTTTAGAGGTCGAGTGCACGGGCGATATCGGCCCTGATTATAGATACTGTATGGGATATGCTGATGGCACACGTGCCCCATATTCAGCCTGGTGGGAGTGCCACAAAGTAAGTAAACTTATTCAATATGGTTACAAGAAAATGTCCCTTTTTAATATAATTGTCGGACTTTGTATAGGTACTTATTCCAGTTCACGTCAAGAATCATAGTCATTGGATATTGATGGTGTTGGATCTGATTAGTTGGGACGTGTTGGCATATGATAGTCTTACTGGACTATGTTCGACAAAGGAACGTTGCCGTATCGCGGAAGAGTTGGGTGATCATTTGTTGCCGTATTTGGATGCCATTGGCTTTTGGCGGCATTATGAGGAGGGTAAGAAACGTCCCTTTTCGAGTGATACTGTAGAGTTGCCATTGGATTTGGCAGTTGGTGTGCCTCAGCAGTCAGGGTCACTAGGCGACTGCGGTGTTTGGGTCTGCAGGAACATGGAGGCGTTGTGCTATAGGGAGGGTATTCAGGTGACCGGGTCGACCCAGCAGATTGCCTGGGAGTATAGAAAGAGAATGATGGAGACTTTCTTCCTGGCACGTTATGATTGGCAGCCACGATTACCACCGCCTTCTTCATAGAGTTGTACTTTGTATTATGATACAATTTATTGATTAATATTGGTGTTATAGTTTTAGTTGTTTTGACTATTTATTAATATATTTGTCTTGTTCACTTTAAAAATGATTAACAAAAAACAAACATTTAATTGATTAAAAACATTACAACAAAATATATAAAAACCATTACAAACATTTTAATAATTAACAACACGTTACAACACAATACATGATGAAACACTTTAAACATGGTTAACAACTAGAAGAAACATTTTATTGAACGGAAGTACAGAAAACAATAAACCACTACATGTTTAAAACATGTTCACCGATTGGTGGATACGAAGGTTCGTATGAAGGCGCAGTATCAACGGATAGTTGTCGAAAAATCTTTGTCAGCAACATACCGTAAGGCATCGGTTTATTGGTGTAAGTAACAGCATGTTGCATAATTGATGCAATCACAAAACCTAAATCAAATTTGATATTGTTCTTGATCCAATAAACCATGAGAGCCTCAATGGCATACACAATATGTGGATCTGTAGAACGACAACATATATTGTAACGAACAATATCAAACATTGTTCTCAACTCTGGTTGTAGATCAAATACCTCAATTTTTCCACGTGACTTACATTTACTTCGACTTCCTTCGATGCAAATATCATCAACTAACTTATGGGGATGAATAATTCTAAGACTAATGTATCCTAACTCTTTTTGGGAGCAATAGAATTGAACTCCTTCAGTTGGGAGTTCCAAACACATAGTGAAAGTGGAAAGACTCCACTGAATGGGTTGTCCGTTTAGTTTGAACTCGATAGTTTTTAAACGGTGGTCAAAACGAAAGTTTGAATAGAATTCTTCAACACGGATTGGATAGATTCGATCAAGAAGGTTGATTAGACTACCCAATGAGTTTTGCTCGAATTTCTGAATAACTGAATATGAAATGATGCTAGATTGATCGACGATTCTTCCCTGTTCAATGTTTCGATTGCTCATGTTGCAGTAGTGAAATGGAAATGAAATGTGGAGGTGGGTGACTGATGAACTGGTGGAACTCGTTTTATTGACAAAATCTTATCCGACAAAAATCTAGAAAATCTTATCAACAATCTAGAAAATCTTATCAACAATCAGAAAATCTTATCTGCACAAAATCTAATCTTATCTGTCTTGGCATTTGCGTTTGCGTTTTGCGTTTGCGTTTGCGTTTTGCGTTTGCGTTTTGCTGGAGGTCTGTATAAAAGACTTTAAGTACACTACATATGTATACACACATATACATACAATTTTATCTACTTCTATACGGGCATCACCTGACCCAGAAGCATCATTATTTTTTTCCACCCAGCTAAATAGGATAATAATGGTGCTTCAGGTTCAGGTGATGCCACTATAGAAGCAAGAAGAATGCTGAAACTGGTGGTGGTTGGTTGAGAAAAATGTTTTCCGGATCAACGTTATTTATATGCAGATACTTGTGGAATAATCTTATCCGAAAAAAATCTGGAAAACCTTATCAACAATCAGAAAATCTTATCTCCACAAAATCTAATCTTATCTGTCTTGGCATTTGCGTTTGCGTTTTGCGTTTGCGTCTACAAAATTCTAGAAAATCTTATCTTAATAAATTCTTATCCGACAAAAATATGAAAAATCTTATCCGGGTTGATTTTTGTCGGATAAGATTTTTACCTTATCCGACAAAAATCTAGAAAATCTTATCCGGGTTGATTTTTGTCGGATAACAGTTTTACCTTATCCGACAAAAATTTAGAAAATCTTATCAACAATCAGGAAATCTTATCCGTGTTCGCATTTGCGTTTGCGTATTGCGTTTGCGTTTTGCGTTTGTGTCTCATAGGATAAGATTTCCTATCCGAAAGGACATTTCGGATAAGATTTTTTTGATTCTATAGATTTCACTCGGATAAGATTGTTACCTTTAAAACATCCGAATTTGATCAGTTTATTTCACACCAAATTCATCAAATTCTCTCAATCTTCAATATCATCATTTCATCTATTATCAGAAAGGTACGAATCAAAATCTTTCAACTTCTTATTTACTTTGTTTTCTTCAAAAAATGAGTCAATTCTCATATAAGTTTAAGGTTTATATTTGTGCTGGAGGTCGTTTTGAAAATATTAACAACATGCCAATGTATTTACCAATAGATTGTTATAGAGTGCCTTTAAAACTTCCTATTGCACCAGAAAAACCATTGAATCGCAGAGTTTTATCAAAAAATGTTTTAAAAAAATTAGGTTTACCATTTGAATCATCAATTTGTATGAAGTATAAGGTTGATCATTATATTATTGATATAACTGATGATGTTGAAGATTTCGGAGAGTTTTTGACCCATGCAATTAATAATGCTCCAATAGAGATTTACATTGTTGATAATGTAACAAATGTTTCGAGTGGTGGTAGCAATCAACCTACTAGTAGCAGTAGTGCTGGTTTTCAAGAACATTTTCAACAACTACAAACTCACGAATATAACCAACCACCTAACTATCAAGTGCATCCACAATTTCCGTTTCCTAACCAAACACAACCACAATATCAATTTCATTATCATGCTGCCCCACAATATCCATCAACAACCACACAATACCCATCAAATCTCCGACATCAGGATGTTCCATATATTGTTGAACTTCCCTCAGATGATGCTCATTATGATGAAGAAAATGTCAATCCACATGAACCATTTGACTATCCGTTTGATAATCATGTTGATTGTGATAATGATAGCCACTCGGATGAGGAGGAGGAGGAGGAGGAGGAAGGAGATCAAAGAGATACAACCAAGGGACCAACATCAACGAAGAATATATTCTGGAATATGCCACCCCTGTTAAGTGATAACCTTCCAGAAAGTAAAAAACGTCCGGTTACAATGTATGAAACCTCTTTAAGGGTTCAAATTGGACAAACATTTGAAACTAAAGAGGAGTTTCTTCTTCAATTGCATACCAAGTGTCTTGAAGAAAGTTTTCAGATTAAGCCAAAAAAGTCGGACAAGACAAGGTATACAGCAACATGTATATTGCCTAGTTGTGAATGGAAGGTAACTGCACGCCGTATTAAAGATAGTCACAACTTCCAAGTTAGGAAGTTAGTTGACGTTCACACTTGTTCCCGTACACAAATCATGTCAAATAACCGACATGCAAGCAAGAAGGTGCTTGGTCATGTACTAAGCGAGTTGATGACTTTAGAAGGGCGTGTATACAGAGGAAAAGAAATAAAACTAGACATGACCAAACGCTTTAAAATCAGTCTGTCATACAACCAAGCATGGAGAGCAAAGTGTTATGCTATTGAGTTGTTGAGAGGTAGTCCCGCAGCTTCATTTCAAATGCTTCCACTTTACCTACACAATTTGAAGCTCCATAACCCGGGGAGCATAACAAATTTGCTTACCGATGAAAAAGATCAATTCGTAATGTGTTACATGTCCGTTGGTGCAGTTGTAAGTACCTCTAATTTGTTTTCATTTATGTTCACACATTTTGCCAGAACTCGATATTTAACTAATTTAATTGCAGATACGTACATTTGTCAACTATACTCGCCCAGTAATTACCATAGATGGTGCACATTTGAAAGGTGGTTACCTGGGAACTAATTTACTTGCTGTTGCTATGGATGGAAATAATGGCATCTTGCCACTAGCCTATGGAATCGGGGCATCAGAAACAAACGACGTTTGGACCTGGTTCTTGGGAAACCTACGTGACAGCCTCTTATCTCATGGTTTCTGTGTTGAAAACCTTACCATAATTTCTGATAGGGCTCCTTCAATTGCAGCTTCTATTTCAAGTGTCTTTCCAGAAGCATTTCATGCACTATGCTGTCGGCATCTGTTGATGAACTTGCGAAGCAGATCTTCCAAAATAAGTCACTACGAATGGCATTACTGGAAGATGTGTAAGGCGTACCGTCGGTCAGATTTTGATCACCACTTTGGTGTGATTTCTAGACGCTTACAAGCTTCGGCCAAGGTTCTTAGAGATGTTGGGCCGGAAAGATGGTCAAGGCATCATGCTACCCGTGTGAGATATGCTTACTTGACAAGTAATAGCGCAGAGTCTATGAACGCCTTGAGTAAGCATGCAAGGAGACTCCCTGTTACAATGTTGTTGGAGTTTTTTCGATCCTCGGTACAACAATGGTATTACAAACATCGCAACACGGGAATAGAACTTAAAACACCTGTTACACCATATGCCGAGCACAAAATCGGTAAGAGAAATGGGAAATCAAGGGGCTGGATGGTGAATCCATCCACCAATATGATTTGTGAGGTGGTGGATGGGAACAAGAATGGGACCGTGAACTTAGAAAATCGAACATGCACTTGTTTGCAATGGCAGTTGTCTGGGTTACCTTGCGGACACGTTATGGCAGTAGCTCGGTTCTTCAAACAGGACGATGTAACCTGCTATGCAGAGAGGTATTTCACGACAGAAACATATCGAGCAGCTTACTCAGAGGCTATAAAGCCAATGACTCATCCCTCAGAATGGGTCGATCCAGGTGATCTGCAAACTGTCTTACCACCAATCCTTGTGAAGAGGCAATCTGGTCGACCACCTGGCCGAGCTCGTATTCCTTCAAAAGGTGAGGAGAAAAAAGAGCCAAAGCAAACATGTAGTCGTTGCAAAGAAAGAGGTCATAGTCGATCATCTTGTATGGCTCCTTATGATAAAACATACGAGCATATCGGATCAAGAACCAAATCAAGATCCACTTCAAAGTCACACGCAAAAGTGAAGGTCGAACAATCAGAATATGACCCGTCTCAATCTTTTCCAAGTGTTCATTTGGGACACAATTAAATCAACATTGTAATATGTTATGTTATGTATTAATTGCGAACTAAAATTTCGTTTTGCGAATTGCGTTTTCGAAGTAATGAGGTATTTTTGCAATTTATTTTTAAAAAGGGTAAATATTTAAATACTTAAAAAAAAGGGGTATTTTTTTCAATTTCCCTTAATGTTATGTTGTTATGTTATGTATTATTTAATAAATAAATCGTTTTTAATCATTTATTGAAAAAATGCTATATTTATACAAAAATTCATCTAAAATATGAAAAAATTCAAAAATCCAAAAGTCAACGAAAGTCAACGCGCAATTCGCAAATTGCGAAGTGAAATTTGCGAATTGCGAAGTGAAATTTGCGAAGTGAAATTTGCGAATTGAAATTTGCGAAATGAAATTTGCTTATTGCGAAGGGTTGGGGCATTTTTGCAATTTTTTTTAGAAAGGGGTAAATTTTTATATATTGTTAAAAAAAAGGGTATTTTTTTGAATTTCCCTATTATTATTTATACTTCACTTTCTCTTTTATATATCAGGCAAAAATATTTACAATGGTTTGGGCCCAGACAAAAAACCCTTACAGAAAAGGCCCAATCCAAACCCAAATAAATTCAAATCACAACTGAGAGGGAAAACACTTTCCCCAACTTGACTGCCGTTAACATTTCAATTTTGAAAATCTATACATACACACTTCCATCTCTATCTCTCGCTCAAATCACACACACCAATTTCATATCCAAAAACACACACATCCATCAAAATCCTGCAATTCAATCAATTCACCATGGATGACAAATACGAAAAACTCGAAAAAGTAGGTGAAGGAACATACGGAAAAGTCTACAAAGCAAAAGACAAAATCACCGGTCAACTCGTAGCCCTAAAAAAAACTCGACTCGAAATGGATGAAGAAGGAATACCTCCAACTGCGTTACGTGAAATCTCGCTACTTCAAATGTTATCGAATTCGATATACATTGTGAGATTGATTTGTGTTCAACATATTCATCATAATGGAAAACCCTTACTTTACCTTGTTTTTGAGTATCTTGATACAGATCTGAAGAAGTTTATTGATTCGCATCGTAAAGGTCCGAATCCGTCTCCACTTCCGAGTTCGCAGATTCAGAGTTTCTTGTTTCAGTTGTGTAAAGGTGTTGCTCATTGTCATGGTCATGGTGTTCTTCACAGGTCTTTATTTAATTCAATTTAAATTGTATATATGTGTATCAACATGTATATTTATTTTTTATTTAATTTAATTATTTCTTGGAAAAAATGTAGAGATTTGAAGCCACAGAACTTGCTTGTTGATAAAGAAAAGGGGATATTGAAGATTGCAGATCTAGGGCTTGGAAGGGCTTTTACCGTTCCTTTAAAAAGCTATACTCATGAGGTATTTTCTTGTTTTTTTTATCTATTTACTTTTAAGAAGTGATGTTGAATTAGGTTAGTTTTGGAATTTGAAAATTGATAATTTTGCGGTTTGCAGATTGTGACACTTTGGTACAGAGCACCAGAGGTTCTATTGGGATCAAAACATTATTCAACTGGTGTTGATATGTGGTCTGTTGGATGCATTTTTGGTCTGTATCTTTTATTCTTTAATATTGTTTTTTGATTCATGTTTTTAACTTTTTCATAATCTGTGATCAATTGTTTTCTCTTTAGATAGTGATTCAAAATTTGCGTTTTATGTTACTAATTTAGATTGTAATTTGCACAGCTGAGATGGCTAGAAGACAGGCGTTGTTTCCTGGTGACTCCGAGTTCCAACAACTTCTGCATATATTCAGGTGTTTTTACAACTTTATGAAATACTGAAATGCGAAACGTTATCTGTCATATGCAACTAGACAACATACGGGTGGCTTCATACGTATCTTTGCACAGTGACCTTTTAGTAGCAGAAGGGGTTAATCAAAAGTACCATGAGTCAATTATAGTAACTAGACCAACTGATAATTGGAACCTTAACATAACCAGTTGATTCCTCAAGCGTTGGAGTTGCTATTTTTGACACAATGTAGTAATATTGTTTGCAGTAGTGATGATCGTGTGTTAGCTCAAACAGGTCACTTAGAATAAGTTGGAAAGTTTTAGTTAAAAGGGGACGTGGCCAAGTGGGCAATCAAAACGGGTTGAAAGTTGCCTAGCATTTAATATTAATACGTAAAAACCTCCTATGTTGTTTTTATCCAATACTATTGTTTTTGTAATCACAATTAGTACATTGATTTAGATAAAAAGACAAAAGGTGGGTTTGTGAGGCAACCCAACCTGGACTGCGCTGTTTGGAGTTTTTGACCCGTTCATAAATATGCGCCGTTATCCATCTTTCTACCTCTAGTATGCAATAAAGATGACAAGCATGGCCTATAGTTTTTGACCATTGTGACATTTGTACTCTAAAATTGACTCGCAGGCTGCTCGGGACTCCAACCGAAGAGCAGTGGCCAGGGGTGACCCATCTAAAGGACTGGCATGTCTACCCGAGGTGGGAAGCTCAGAACTTGGCACGAGCTGTTCCATCATTGGGCCCTGATGGTGTTGACCTTCTATCGGTATTTGTCTAAATCATAATGTATTAAGTTATGTAAGATTTGGAGATTTTGTGAAATCTAACGACTGATGCATTATTTGTTGTTTCAGAAAATGCTGAAATATGACCCGGCTGACAGGATTTCAGCCAAGGCAGCCATGGATCATCCTTATTTTGATAGCCTGGACAAATCCCAGTTCTGAAGCATCTTCACTCGTGGTTTGGTTGAAAGATGGCATCATCACCTTGGTGATTGTACTGTGTGATATATAGCTTTTACAGTTTGTGTGTCCTATCCAACAACAGTTTTAATATTTCTGCTATGGGTGTGCCGTAATTTGTCATCAAACAAGAATGGAATGGACCTACAATTTCCTAATTACAAATCTTTGTTATAGAATGGTGGTCTCATTTTACTGTTGTGGTAAACACGAATAAATAGCCTATAAAGTGATTAGGAGCCTAGGACATTTCAATAATAAAGAAGATAGATGTTCACTAAATACTTCAAATATAACTGCTACATATCCTAGCTGTTGAGACATGAGATGCCTATTCACTGCAATGTTTAAGTGTCTTTGCCACAAAAATCTCATATCTATTGCCAATTTAGACCATGCAGCCCAAGTTCCAATAAGATCCATATAACTTCAAGTTAGATCCATTGTGTATGCTCTAACAGCTTGTACTTGATTGTGGTATTTTGGTGCCTGTGAAAATTCCTAAATCATGCTTTTGGTGAGAACTTCTTGGAAGTTCCTTCATTAAACAATTTAAATGTCTGTATAATTTCGTTTCATGTATTGACTTTGATGTTTGTTCTTGTGAAAACCAAAGATTAAGACAATATGCCTTCTATTTGGCTACAAGATCAGCTTCTGTAATACCTTTTCTGTTCTTAGAAAACAAGTGCGCAACCATCATTTTAATATTTGTCAACGGTGAAAAGTTCTAAACTATGCTTTTGTGGAAAAATTCTTAGAATTTTGTTCATCAAACTTCTGAAATGTATGTACAATTCCGTTTCATGTATTTACTAATGTTTGTTTTCATGAAAACAGAACATCAAGACAATATGCCTTCTATTTACTTACAAGATCAACTTCTCTGATAACTTTTTCGTTCTTAGGAGACTACCACCACAAGTGTGCAACCATCTTTCAATGTTTGTGTATTGGGACCTGGGAAGTCTATTCATAGCGTTTCAACTATTTGTTGACTAGAGATGATGTTTCAACTCAGTTACTTTACTTATAAATGGTTGATTTAAGGTTATGATACATCTTGGCTCCTATGTAAAAAATAACAAAAGTTTGCTTAAAAGAAACTTGATAGTCCCGTAGATTGTATCTTTAAGACATGCGTCCTTAATAACTTCATTGACTAAAAATAGATTATCAATGAAGTTAATGGTAATCATATTGGAGGTTGGACACACTAAATATTTTATACAGAATATCAAAAATTTTGAACAAAAACTGTTCCGGTTCAATCCATTTTGATAAATAACAAGTTTACATGTATTGACCTCTACATGTAACAGATTGGTGGTTGATGACATGGTCCTTTGCATGCATGGCGGTTTTTCAACCAAAATTGAAAACCTGGATCAGATCAGAGATGTAGAGAGACCTACTACTGACTTTGTGGATCAAGGACTCCTGTACAATTTTGCGAAAACTGCTGCACCTCATTTGTTGGGTTCACCAGCTAAAGCGTCTGCTTGTGCAACTATTCATGCATTTTTAGTAACTATTTTCTAGTAAAAGTCGCACGTGTCAGAAACAATAGTTGAGTAATCGATTATGGAAGCAAGTTCGTGGCAGAGAGGTAGCTGGTTGAAATACTCAGTTCCAAATTACTGAATTCCACGCTTTATAACAATGCAAGTGCAGTCATGAATGTCGATGTAAGTTTGTTATTGATGTGTGGATGCTAAAAATCATAACCCTCAAATGATGCCTGAAATTCTAGATAGTATTGGTGAAGAGCTGAAAGTCGAAAGTGATTTCCATTTAAAAAGGAATCTAAAGATTCTGATCATTTTCTTTATCAACAAGATGTTTTGCATTCATTTTTTCAATTTATAATATCCCTGTATTCCAGTATAGTAAGGTTGAGTTTTTCTAGAATATGGAATAAGTGTTGTTACTTTTTAGAAGTCGAATTGGTTGTTCAATCAAAGGACAAAGGTTTTACTTTTCTCATATTTCTTTTAATAACTCTGCAATTAAACGAGCTCGTTATTATTAACATGTAATACGAGATAACTCATTATTGGCTTGTAAGTACATCACTCAGAAAGAATCTACAAACGAACCGAATTAAAATATATTATGTAATAGAATACAATGAACAATAAACAACTAAAATTTTCTACCAAACAGAATACCAACACAAAATTGTTAATTTCATCACATGAACAGGATGGTGTTATATCAAGTCAAGATGTGACTGGCAACAAAGAAGCCAACTCTTGTGAAAGTAACATCTGCTGTCATACAAAAACTAGCATATCTTCAATAATATAATTATCACAATAAATGAAACACATCTGATGTTAGAAATTCATGCCGAATCTGTTCCTTCGTTGTCTCATTAACAAGGTCGGATCTTTTATGGATCTAAACTCTGAAAAATAAAACCAAAAATACAATCCAATAACAGATACTAATATACATGAGAGAAACGATATCTTCATGAAGCACAAACATGATAAAGGCATGCTTTTATTCCAAACACACATCTATTATGTTATCTATTGTTGGATATTTCCATAAAAGCTCAAAACAGTTTTCCTTATATGATCTTTTATAAAGCAGAATTACTTGTTCAGTTAACACAAAAAAGGAAAACCAAGTATAAAATGAGAATCTCATTAACTTTTCTTAGTTTGATATTAAATACAACCAGCTCCCTGTTTATTAAACGGTAAAGGCAACAGAAATATTTTGGTAACTTAGAACAAAAAGTATAGTATGACGAACAAAACAGAAATAATTAATAACATCGTGAGTTTTGTTTCATGTTTTAATAACATGTTTTTTTTCCTTTTAAAACAAAAACATGGTTTGTTATATTGTTTTATGTATGATATTTATATTTATATATTATTATTGAATTTATCTACTCAGAAACGTCTATGAAATTTTAAGAATCCATTTGTACAAAGTTTCATATTTCATAATGTGAATAGTAAGTGATTATTTAATTAATAATAAAATTTTATTTATAATTAGTGATTGTGTATAATATTTGATTCATAGTTATTAAAGAATTATTAAGTTGTCTAAATAATTTATTGTTTTCAAATTTGTTTAAGTTAATATTATGGCAGTTTTGATATTTTGCATTTTTCTTTGAGTAAGTTTAAAGATACAATGGTAAACACTCTATAAAAGTTATAAATAATTATTTAATTAATAATAAAATTTTATTTATAATTAATGATCATGGATAATATTTAAATTATAGTCATTAAAAAGTTAGTATAGTTGTCTAAATACTTAATATTTCCAAATTTATTCAAGTTAATATTAGAGCAGTTTTGATATTTTACATATTCCTTTGAGTAAGTTTATGAATAAAAGAGTAAATTTTTCTTAAAAGTTATAAATAAATAAAACAAGAATATTGATATTAAATTTGTTCAAAATATAAAATTAAACACATGTAAAATTCAACTTCCAATTACAGTTGATAAGCAAATACAAAATAGTTTAGCAACTTGAACATAAATAACAAATTTTAAATAAAACACACACAAACCAATAACAATAACTTTATTTCATTCCAAAATAAACATAAACAAACACAATTAAAATATAAACATCACTCTATCTCCTACAGATAGCAATATGTAAACAAGAACCTCCAAAATCAATATACAATATCCGTGGTAAAATCAAAACAAATCATCCTCATGAAACCCTAATTCTACAAACTATTCTTATAATGACAAGTTTGATTAGCAATTCTTCTATTCGCAATATCTATATTCACATCACATGTTGAAGTTGAAGTAACATGAATATGTATAAACAATACACGAACTTTAGCCTTAATTTTCGTATAAGTCGAAAACGGTAAATTACCGCTCAATATATCACTATATATTTGCGAATCAGAAACTAATCGATCCGCAAAAATCGTTAGCGTTAAATTCAACTGTTTCGAATCATCGGAGCCGATTTTTCCGGCAGGAATCGGAACATCGCCGACGTCGTTTCCTTTGTATCGGAGAGTAGCTGAGCTGCTCCGGTACTTAACGCCGACTTTGTTAGGGTTTTTAATTGTTATTGTTAGTGCTAATGAGAGGTTTAATGAAATACGAAGTGGTATAGGATTTATGTTAACGTCTAGATCCTGAATTGATAGTGAATCGACAGTTATGTTAGGTTTTTTTGCTTTGAATACCGTTAGTGATAATATGAGAATGATTAAAGCGATAGTGAGTATAGTTCCGATTACCGATGACCAGATGATGATGCTTCGCCGGCGTTTGAGTTTGCGCGATTGGTCGGCGGTCGCCGGAGGTGATCGGAGGGGTTGTTCGTCTTTTTTCTCGATGTCCATTTCGAGTTGTAAAAGTTGAAGAATGCGTGAATATGGAAACAATATATATAGATATAGATATAGATATTATGTATATATATGTGTTTGTATTTTTCAATTTTAATTTTAATTTAATTTAATTTTCTGTTGTGTGGAAATTGGGAGTAGTTAATGATAGAACGCGGAATGAGTTTACAGTTGGGGAGTTGTGAGTCTAGTATTTAGCCGTACCGTTAGAGTTTATCGACTTAATAAATAATGATACTCGCGGTATCGTGTGTGAAAATTATAAATAAAAAATATAATGATAATTAATAAGATAGTTATTTTAATAATAATAATTATAAATTTTTATTTTAAATTAAAATAATTATGAGATGTATAAATTAAAAGAAACAATTAAATATATATTAATTTGATTTTTAATTTTAATATTTATATATTATTGAAAGGGGTATAAAGTAACTTTTGATTTTTCAATTTTTAAACATTAAGTCTCATAGCTAAATGTTATATAATGATTTAAGATTTAAGATAAGGAGGTTTTGTAACCAACGTGTTGTGGCGCGATGTCAATATATACATTTTTGAATAAATAAACTTACAAATTAATATTAGAATATAAAAGTTAGTGTATTAATATTTTTAATTTACTTATATTATATTATATAAATAAGGGTTGGATTTATTGTTAACAACAATTTTACAAATATAAAGAGAATCAATTAACCCTTATACATACATTGTATATTATCTTAACTGTCTAGCTTTAATTATCTCTTGCTATATCAACAATTTAAGTCAACTTTGATTATACTTAGTTTTGTTAATCAAGTGTTTCTATACATAGTTCAATTGTATTTTATGCTCACTAATATGTACTATATCATTTTTTGACAATTATCTATTTTCTTTTTATAATTAAAATAAATATTCATACAATTAATTTGAATAGCTTCTCTTAATAAATATATGATTATTGTTAGTTTCTTAAATTCTATATCTTTAATACATTTTCTTACACTTACTAATTTATATTAAAATTTTAATAGTTTTAGAAATTGTCATACGATTATGAAAGGATATTTATAAATATTGATTTATAATTGTAAAAAATAAATACAACTTTAATAATTATTTTAAATTATATGAATATCTAAAAATAAAAAAATAGCTTGTGTTTAACGTGATAGTACATTAATAGAAAAATGGTATGTAAAATCTTAAAATAATTTTTATAGAAAAGCTATTTACACTTGAATTTTTTATTGAAAAAAGAAAACTACTTAAATTTTATTTTTTTTAGAAACACAATTCATCAACTATTGGATGAGTAGTGTTTTTAACACTATTTACTGATTATTACTATTTAGAATATTAATAATTATAATTATATTTATAATATAATAATATTTAATGTGTCAAATGTGGGATGATTTTTATTTTTGTACGTTCTATATTTTGGTCAAAATGGGATAGCTATATTTTTAATAAGAACACGGACCAAGTTGCAACGTGATATAGAATCTTGCAAACGCATTTGGTTAAAAAGAAAAAATAGAAATGTAGAATTTCTCCTTATCAAGTAATTTAACTAAAGCTGGTCGAGTAATGTTATCTAGTTTGAATCTAAATAACTTGAATATAAACTGCAAAATGTTAAATCAAGTGTTGTGATCGGAAAAGTTGATTAAGAATAAATGAATGAACAATATTGTACCTCGTTGCTATTTTATATTAAAAAAAATGGTTAAAATAACTTAATATGAGAAGTACGTTTCTGTTACCTATATTTAATCCCTTAATTTTATTAAAGTGTTGGACCATCATTAATGACACTTAGTGATAAGGTGTCTTAGTGTTTTTCAGTAGATGTATCGGGTTCAAATTTTACTAAGTAAAAACACTAAGAAAAGTCAAAAATAATTACAAGAATACTTTGAGTATTCGATCCTTTTGAGTTATATGAATGGATAAAACATCTTTCATTTATTTTACAAACAAGCTAGAAAAGCTAGGATCTCTAAGAAAGATGTCATTAAACGAACTCCAAACATAATCCAATCCGTTGAGATTCAGCGGACCACTGCCGATTCTACGGTGCTTCCCACCTTATAGATCAATTTTTAATCAAGTTTTCATGTTTCATCTGATGTTAGCAGTAGTTTCACTTATTGTCGGAGTTTCGATCGCCGCCGAAGTTTCAGTTTATATAACATCATCCATGACATTGACGCATTTGTAGTTATTGTTGGCGTTGATTATGTCGGCGACTAACGCCGATGGTGGTGATTTCAGGGTAGTACGATTTTTTTCATAAGATTTAAACAAAAACACAAATAATTATAGACATACGATTTCAACAAATATATGACATCAGAACGTAATTTTAACTAAATAGGACTATAATGGGGATGTACATGTCAGATAGCCACGTAGGTTCATAAAAGATTGTTTATAAACTCTTTGTATTTGTAGCATTTCTCTTCGACCACTCTTTATGGATGGTTCGTCCTCAGTTCTTGCAAGAAGGATGGTTGTCCTTTTAGAAGGATATCATAGGCATGCCAGTTCGTTATAGTTAGTACTTCTTGTTTCATTATCCAAGTGAAGGAGGAAGAGCTGTAAGTGTGGATCCAATTTTTCAAACGGCTAGATAACGGCCAAACTTAAGAAAAGAAAATTTGAAAAATATAAATGTGTTTGTATTAGTAGTTAGCAAATGATGTGGCGCTGACGTGGCGCTACCACTCACTATTATGCAACCTAGAACTAGAGAACTATTTGCCACCTCAACGCCACATTAACACAAAGACTGAAAAACTAAACCCTGCCTATAATGACCGAAGGACTGAATCTTTCAGTGCAATGTCATTTCTTAACTATTAATAAGAATATATTTTTATTTTTAAAACACAATAATAATAATAATAATAATAATAATAATAATAATAATAACAATAATACATACATACATACATAATAATAAAAATTACATTAATTAAAAAAAGGTATGTTACATTAATTATAATAAAAAAAGATATAATTTGTGGTGTTGTGATTGTGAATTATTGTGGTATTGTTTAGATATTCTTAAGTAAACTTGTTTGATATAATTTGTGTGTAAGATAAGTAAAGATAGTAATAATCGTGTGTGAAAAATAGTGATAATTGTTTGATATAATTTGTGCGTAAAATAAGTAGAGATAGTGAGAATTGTGTTTAAAAGAAATAGTAATTGTATGTATATATTAAAAAAAGTTTGTACTCATTTACATATCCGTTAAAAGAATGAATCCCGCAAATGCCCCATCTTCTTTCATCCCGACTCCCGTCTCGCAAAATACATAAGTAGAAGAACGGTTCACAAAGACGCCGCCGCGTCTATGATATCCTGCGAAAAGCGACCGTCCTTCGGCCTAACATTCCAGGGACCGTTCTTAATATATATTGACCGTTTAAAATGAAGGATGTGGATATTAGAATTTATTGATTATTTAATGACTCTTCTAGATCAAGGCTTAGTAATCTATATACGATTTATGATGACCGTAATTGTTCCATGTTTTAGACCCCCATTCTATATATTGAAGTGGGTCAAGAGTCATATTCTTTGCGAGTCAATTAAGAAAACAAGACTTCGATACTTCAATATTATGTCTAAAAATAATAGTTTTCCATGAATGTTACGTTTACTTAAATTATTCCAATTGACAAACCATGTTTAGATCACCGGTCGAAAAAAACGATCACAAACGGAAAGCTTTCACAATTTCACATCCTAATATTCCCTTGCCATGTTTGCCTCAAACGTATGCGCACCAAACGAGTGCTCTCACTTGCCTCTCTCGATTAACTTTTTTTTGTGATTTAGTATTGTCTAATGTGCTAATCTTTTAATGTAAAAGACTCCCACTTTATATAGTCAACATATGTAAACATTAAGCAGACAAATAGTCTCCATTAAGTACTATCTTAATGGCTTATTAATTAATATTCAAATGCAATTAGTTAGCTGACAGATTTGATCCAGATTTAACACAATTGGTGCTTATCATATGATTTTCCATACATATCATTTCATCAGTTAGGAGTATTGATAGTAAGGAGCACCGAATGATATTACATTCTTCCGTGTTGTTCCTATACAATCACAACACAAACCTTGACTTCTACCATATTTGAAACTGAATTCATATAAGTTACGCACTCCGCACTTCATAACACGTAACACAATTTCATATGAAAATCTATTACTCGGTCTCACGTAGATCTCCATTACACTAAAATTACTAACACTATTATGCTGTAAATAGGTTTTTACCAAATCAGTTACATCTAATTACAAAATTATCAGGTTGGTTTTTATGTAAGCATCTCTAAGAGATAACTGGGGGAGTATGATGTATTTATTTAACATAACAAAACTTAAAATTGAAAAGCACAAACTATGAATATGTTCACCAGCATAAAATTTTGTGATTTCTCATATTTCTAATATATATATATTAAACAAGGGCATTACAAGACTTGCAACATTATTTCTTATAGCCTTTTCAATGAGTTAAATAATTTGAAAAAGAAAAGAGTAAACTTTTATATCATTGAGTCATGAAAAGGTACTACTCAGTTGTCTACAAGCTTTTGGAAGGAACATATGATATAAAAAATTGTGAATTATAGGGTTTAGCTTTAAATATTCATAGAATATAAAAATGTGTGGATCAATTTTAGGCCCAACCCATCATTAGTGAATTGACGCACCAATTAATTAGTTTTAATCAATTCTACGTATTTTCAGTTAGGTGACCCACATGACGAAACTAGTCCATGTATGTTTAATTACTGATATTAACGTTTTAATCAGCTAAAAACTTCATCAATCATCATTTTGATAAATCTTAGATTCAAAACATAAAACCTGTAGCTGATATATTCGGTTAACCGACTAAAACAATATCTTAGTTCGGCCAACCTACCGTAAAATCCTTTAATTAATCATCAATATATCCTTGTTTTGCAAAAGCTTTTTGGTTTATGTTGTAGTCCAAAAGATGAAATGGACGCTAATTTAGACATAGCAAGAGATATGAATGACGTTTAAACCACCAGGCACAGGTTCTTTAAGAGAAAGGTTGAATCCGGGTCAAGATCTCATTTATTTATTTTACCTTTTTGAACAGCTTAACCACTGATGTAAACCAGATTTGTAAAATTGCAGCGCACGAAGAGCTAACAAAAAAGTATTTCATCACACTAGGTCACCAGCCCATCGCAACATTGAAAGATAGGCCATGGTTCATAACAATCATTACCGTCACAATATTCTAATATCATTTAAAAACTTTTAGAGGCTATTTGAGAATCCAATCAATATTTCAGTTGCTTATAGCTTATTGTGTTTATTAAACGCAAAACACACTTCTGAAATGTTTGGATGATGCTGCATTTTAGCTTATTTCTACAGAAAAATGAACCTTTTTAAGAAAGATTGCTGCTTATTTCAAAGACCCAGGTACTTAAAAATATGCACTTCCAAACAACCCCTGAATGTCATAAAAGCTTCTAAATTCTCTTACTTATATTTATATAAAGAAAATGCAAAATGGGATGTTAATATACAGATACAACCATACAATCCAACAACACAACCATTATCATCAAAGGTAACAACTTTTTTGTAGAATAAAAGTGCTATGAACATATAAAAAAATCAAAAAATTTCTTCAAGCAAGATAAAAGGCATGAGAATAGCATGCTACAATCTTTCCCAATTAAGTTCACAGTACTACATCCATACAGACAACATGTTCAACTCAATTAACCACTACATAAATTATCAGAATCAGTTGCTGTTTAAATAACAAGTTCTTGCCAATAGCCCTAGCCATAAGTTAATAAACTAACTCTAGATGCAAAACAAGGTTAGCCTTTAGTTATCACTACAAATTATCCAAGTTTAAATGCTCAAAGAAGACAACAATACTATATTCATATACTTATAGATCAAATTCAAGCTTTCTGCACAAACCAAGATCAATGTTCCTTGATTTCTTAACTGCCTTCAAAGGCGCACCAGGGCACATCTCAGCCATCCCAGTAATACGAGGAGCAAAAGGTGGCGTCTTGCTCTCATCAAAACTCAAATCAACGGCCGAAATTTCAGCAACGATATCTTCTGCCTGCTTACTAATAATAAGTTCCAAAAGCGAATCATATACAGCTTCCAACAACAACTCGTCTTCAAAACCATTTTCACATTTCTCACAACCATTTCTCGTCACAACAGAGTTAAAGTTAAGTCTTCGCGCAACAAAATTCCATGATTCTTCGAGATATTTCATGGAAACAGGAGCTAACATTAGGTTATCGGGCCCAGGTGCAAACGGGTCAAAAACGCCCTCTTTTGGGGTACTCGGACTACTATCATTATCATCTTCGTTCATATAGAACCCGATATTGGGGGGCGAAGATACCAATGACAACGGGGACATAACGCCAGAGATCAAATCCAAATTCTCTTTATTTGAATCTGGAGTTATAGGACTCAATGCAAATCCATCATTATCAACCATTAATGGCGATGATGATAAATGAACAATGTCCTCATTTTCCATACCGTTTTTATCCAATTTGTTGACTATTTTGCAAAAATGAATTCCAGTCACCCCTAATTGTTCCACAATAGCCTTTGTATCCATTGGTTTCTACAAAAAAATAAATAATTAAATAAAAATTGATCAGCCACAAACCCTAATTATTAATATTTTCAACTAATTTTGTTCTAACAAATTAATCACCCCAAATGTTTAATTTTGACCTAATTATTACATAAACCCTAGCTGGAGAACAAAGGTACAAATAAAACCCTAAACGATCTAAATAGACAAGTAAATCACAATTAGCAGATCAGATTAGGGTTTTTAGATGCATACACAAATTAAAATTAAGTATCAATTTCACAACCGAAAATGTGGTCCGTACTATGACAAAAAAATGAATCCAGAAATGTAGGAGTGACAAGAAATGATGCTTTGATAAAGGGAAGCAAGTAAAATTAAAAATAGTAAGTAGGGAAAAAGCAAAAATGAGAAGAGATATAGAGACAAATAATGAATCTAACCATTTTCTTTTTCTTTTGTGAAAGCTGAAGTAGGAAGAGAGAAAGACAGATACCTGAGACTCTGAGAGAGTAAAGTAAAGTGGTCCGGTGGTGCAATGAGTTTGATTTGTTTGACCAAATAGATGACGCGTTTTGTTTACTCGTGTTTTTTTCCACCGATATACGGAGTACGTCGGTTTTTCTCTGTCTTTTCCTTATTATTTTCTCCAACTACTTATATGAACGATCGATAAATTTATTATTATTCATATATAAACTAGTTTATGACACGTGTCAACACGGGTATCATTATAAAAAGCTTTTGATAATAACTTAGTTAAGTTATCTTGCAAGTAAAAAATATACAAATGTAATTGTTTATTAGATTTTATATCCATCTAATTACCTACCTCTGTAATGCACACTTAGAAGAGATAGCATTCAAGTGAAGAGTCAGATATTTTTCATTTGAAAAAGCTTAAAACTTGATTTATACGGTCTTTTTTTCAACTCAATTGATGAATTGAAGAACTAGATATTTGATGTTTAGAACTAACTGCTATTTATAAAAGCCTTCGGTCCTGAATGAACCACCAACATTAAATCTAAGCGTCACGAATATCTTAAAACAACAAATAAACTTCTACTTACATGAAACTTTCTACACAAATTAAGACAATTTACATCTTAAAAGAAGTCTATTGATCAATATCTTTCTCAAATCTTCAATAAGGGTCTAGAGGTCTCTTGAACCCAATTTCATTAGAGCTTTCCAAACTCCTATCAGCCTTTGTGAGGGACATCGAACTTCATATAATGGAAGAAGAAATCACGCGGGTTGTTTTTGTGATTTGTTCAAAAATACAATTGTTATTTTTAGCACTTTTTTTACACATGTTCACTAAAATTAGTCACTTGCACGACATATGAATGTATAATGATCATTTTAGTGATTTAAAGTACTACGAGTGTAACTTCGGATAAACCATCATGACCATCTATGCAATTTTATTTTTTAATTTGTTAGTTCATTTAAATTTGATATATCTATTTTAAATGTATTTAGTTAATTTATTTTTTTAATAATGTTTTCAATTTAACTTAATTATTTTAGATGCTTTTTAGTAACGGTTATTTTTTTTAACAATTAAAATGATCAGTTTAAAATATGTTTAGTTTAGTTTATGTAAAGGTGCTAGTCTACATCAACCACTAAGAATATCATATTTTCTTCAAACAACCACTACTTGTTTATGTCATTAAGTTCTATTTAAGTTTCATTGTGTTTTTTCGTTCGGTCTAAGTTTTGTTGTTTCAAAGTTTCGGTTAATGTTATCCTATTTGTTCAATTTTGTTTTTCTTTTTCTTTTTCAGATACAGTCAATTTGGTAAATAGTTTTGTACATACGTGTTTGTCGACAATAAATGGTGATCAAATGTGACAGTTTTAGATAGTGGTTGTTTGAATAAAACTATGATATTTTTAATGAGTTGGTAGATTAGGTAAATTAGAGAAACTAGAATAAATAATTATTTAAGTTGATCATTTCAATTATTAAAAAAATAATCATTACAAAAAAAATATTAAAACAATTTAATTAAATTGAAAAGCTTACTAAAAAATAAATTAGCTAAATACATTAAAAAAAGAAAACTATTAATTTTAAATGAATTAAAAGATTGAAAAATAAAAACTACACGGTTGGTCTCAATGGTTTATATAAAATTACACTCGTAGTCCTTGATATCACTAAAATGAACATTATATCTTCATATGTTGTCAACGTGATTCATTTTAATGGACATGGAAAAATCGACGTTAGTAAGAATGACTACCTTGCAAGATGTAGCAACCATATGAATAAAAAGTATTAGAAATAGTGCTAGAGACGACATACCCATTTTTGAACTAACTACAAGAACGACCTACGTAATTTTTTCAAATCGAAATATTAAGAACGTTTTCGACGCATAATAACTTTGATTCTAGACATATTGACCGTGTCATTGGCTACGTCCATCATATATGTTAAATTCCTTGTTCATTAAAATGTGTGTATCGAATGCATTACTTATAAGTTGGATTAAAGATTAACTCGTTAAGAAATGTACAAATGAATTAGATAAATAATAAGAGTATATCTAAAAATAATAATATTAGGAGATCATAAATAGGTTAAGAAAGTTAATTCATGCATCAAAATATAGAAAAGCTAGTGCTCAAACGATATCTAGCTTGAATAAATAATAGGTAATGAAATATTGAAAATACATTGAATTGTAAGAAATATTGCAACATGTAAAACATAATGCAATTGACCGCCACCCATTAATAATTAGTACCAACGGACCAACGCTGACGACCGCCGTCTGCCATCGTCTTTCGCTGTCTTCCGTTGACCCTACCGTCTTATACTTGTTCAATTATACCATAATGTACGTTTATTCAAAAATAATTTACAAGAAACGTACGTTACGGTCATGTTTTAAAAATTTTATATTTTTGTAAGTGACAAAATTGGTTCATGTGTTATATCGCATTTTTCAGTTTCAATGTTTTAGTAATATTTTTTATATGTGATGAATGTTATTTAAAATTTAACATCATCATAAATGAATTTAAAAAATATTTTTTATAAATAAATTAAGGGTTAAGATTTACTTTATCCTTTCACAAAATTTGAAATTTTCAGATGGATTCTTCCCTCACACACACACATATCTATATATATACTAAAGGAGAATAGAAGCTTGCTCCAGAATTTGCCACGTAGGTAAAATGTCACGTGGCAACCTCTCATAATTTTAATATAAATTATTATTTAAATTTATATTTAAAAGATAAACCTAAAAAATTGATTTAGATAGAGGTAGATGATATTTGAATATAATATTAAAAATTAAAAAATCTATAAATTCTACTCAAACACTAATTGAAAAATAATATTAAACTATTAAATTTATAAAAATTGGATAACTTATATTGCCGTGCATCGCACGGGTTTAAACATATTATATTTATATATATATATTGGTAAGGCGTGACATGTATTTGTAGAATATTTAGTATATCATCAGTATAAATTAGTTTAAATTTAAATATCAATAACTTAAAATTTCTAAGTTCGTAGGATCAAGGCTTTTCACATGCATACATATTCATGTTTTAACGATGTTGAATTGTAACGTTGCTGGACTTATAGAACTTTTTGACTAATGGGCCCGTGAAAGTTATTGGCCTAGGGGTCTCCAGCTTTAGTTAAGTTTTTTTTTTTTTTTTTTTATCTTTTTCATTTATTTTCTTTTAATTCTTAATGATCTGTTTAAGGTTGATCATATTTTATTACTGTTACTACTAATAATAATATAATATATAATAATAATAATACGAATAATAATAAAAGCAAATTGGTTAGCTAAAGAGTTTTTAAGTCATTTAGTACTATTTTAGTATTTTACCTGATACTTTATCCATTTCAATTTAATTGTTTATGTTTCTCTTATAGTTTATACGAGATATTTATCAACTTTCAATTTTGCTCAATTAAAATGTATCTAGGTGAGTTAATATAAAATTTATTGGTTAAAAGTATAATTATTATATTTTGCTTAATCATCTGTATAATTAATATTTTAATTGAGATTGAGAGAGTATTTCTCAACAAGAAATTTATGGTCATGCCAAATGTCTTCAAAAACCGTAGTCCGTAATGAACAACACGAGTAATAGCTAGGTAGCAATATCATGAGTTTGTATAAAATCCATGATAACATTGGAATAAGGATAATACGAATATAGAAGAAGAGAATGTAAAATTTTGTGAAAAAATAATAAATTAATTCAATCATTTATTTTTATTAAGATAAAATTTTATTACATTTTTAAAAATTGAATATTTTAAAAATGACTAGTTAAAACATTATAAAAACTGTACCATAAAAATCAACGTTTTTTCCCTTTCGATTAGACATCTCACGTGACATATTTTCGACGAATTTTTTTTCTCTCACTTTCAACAAATATACACTTATTTTGACTTTTAATTTCAATTTGAATTTTAAATTTGTAAAATTTAGAATCAATATGGATTAAAGATAAACCCCTCAATCAAATTTAAAAGAAAAAAGCCAAAAAATCATGACAGAAGATAACTATTCGGCAGATCTTGTACCTGATTTTGACTATGTTATAAATTCAGTCATACGCAATATGTAATTTGTGTGTTGCGTGTGAGTGTTTATATATTGCCTGTAAAGGATAGTTTTGTTACAATTTTAATTTTTGAAAAATATAATTTTATATAAGGCATTCTTTTATGTATTGGTGAATTTATGAATTTATGTAAATTTTAACATTGTTGGACGCCTGGACTTATGAAACTTTGTGACCAATGGGCCGTTGGGCCTTGAGGTTTTCAACTTAATTAGTCAACTTTTTTTTTTTTTTCTCAAAATAAAAAAAGTTAATTTTTTCCAGTATAGTTCTTAATGATCTGTTTAAGTAAATTGGTTACCTAAAATGTTTTTGAGGCCACTGTTTGTTACTACTATGTATTTTAGTATTTTACCTGATACTCGCTCCATTCCAGTTTTATTATCTATTTTCCACGCAGAAAATGGGTAAGCAAATCAACTAAGACTTTACTTTAATTGCGTTGAGAAGGACTTCCTAGCTTGACTTTCTCACATAAAAACTTCATTAGTATAGATCTGTAGCCCGTTCTGGGTCTTTAACCGAAACTGCCTCGGACGACTGCACGTTATATCATAGGAGCACGGTCAAATGGAGGCAAAAAGCCGGTTTATTTATTTAAAATAATTATACAATTTCAATTTCAATCAACTAGAATGTATTTAAATTGATAAATATAAATTTTATTAGTTAATAATATAACCATTACATTTTTCCTAAACTGTGTGCGTTTATATAGTGAAAGATTAGGGTGGATAGGAGAGACTTTTGTCAACAGGAACTTTTACATCATGCCGAACGTCTTCAAAAAGCGTATGAAATGCTACGTGGTGAAGAAAGATATCATAAGTTTGTGTAGATTCCATGAAAATATTGGAATAAAGATATCACGACTATATGCTTACTTTTTGTTTCCTTGGGAAATAATCTTACTAGAAGAGCTTACTAGAAGAGTAGAAGGTTCCAAAAACCGAGTCCAAAGTGACCAGAAATTGTGGGTCAATACCGATTAAAGCAATAAGGACCAGGCTTATTTTTTTTTTATGATGTTTTAATGTGGCTTCCATGGACCAAGTCGTACTATGCATCTACGTACTTATCAACTTAGGCTAATTAAAATTCCTGATTAATATATAAAATCAAATTAGTTACGTTAACATTATTAGTATATTACGTTCACTAAGTTATTTGGCAAGTAGAGAGAAAATGAAATTTGTTAGGTTATCATTATTAGTATATTATGTCCACTAAGTTATTTTACAGGTAGAGAGTTATGGTTTCATTCCATCCATATAATATTGGAAATTACTAGTTAAATAAATAATTTGTGGCGAAATATTAACAATCGACAATCTAAATTGGTCCTCAATCGATTGTTTATGTATAACGTGAGAGACATATATAGCTCACTTAACGATTGTGACTATAGAGCTGTCAGATGACCTTGTACTATTTGTAGCGAAGATACCGCTATCAAGTACCAACTGACTGCACATTACTGACTAGTAAAATAAATAATAATAATAAGGTCGACTATATATCAAACGAATTAAAATGTATGAATTCCTAGTTTAAACATCATATGGTGTTACAAATTAACATGTAAGAGGTAAATCATGTACTTCACGTGTTCATAACGTATAACAAGTACTTTATGAAAATCTAGTTATAATTTCTTACACATATTTGACAAATGATAAATTCCATGTATAAAACAATGATGATGAAAAAAATTTGAAACTTGTATCAATCTTGAGCGGATTAATTAAAATATTTAAGTTAAATAATCATCACTCGTATTCTTAATAAGCGACATGAAAAACTTCGTTTTTATATGATCACATGAATTAAAATATTTAAAACTAAAGAATTAATAACATTGTACAATTTTATTCAAAACTTTTATTCAAATATTTAAAGTTAAATATTTTATAAATGGTAGGATTAAAAATTATATATTTAACATTAACATCTTTTATCTTTGGTTAGAAATACTACAAATTGTACTTTTGACAAACTTTTTTTTTTTTTTCATTTTTTTGCCGGGTCTTAAAAAACACACTGCATATAATCACATGTGGTGTATAATCATGTGTAATTTATGATAAAACTTTGAACTTTGTATACGCTTATATATTAATGTTATGGAGTATATGTTAATTCACAAATAATTATAATTTAATATATATTCAAATAAATTATAAAGAGGATTTAAAAGATTACATTTATTTCACCCATAATCACATACGATTAGTGGATTTGATGTTTAATAACAAATGATATTGTATGTAGTCACGTGTGATTACAATTGAATTTCAAAATTATATGTGATGAATAAATACCAATGAATGATAACTTGATATTTGTTTTACATGTATAATTTCTCTTTAATCCACGTGATTACTACTTTGACATTTAACCATATGTGATTTTACAATTGTAATTACACGTGATATAATTTTTATGTGTCAAATAAAATAATGTTAATGTGATTTTTAAACATATAATTGACAATGCGATTATTTATATGTGATTTTGGTTAGTTATGTTAATTTAAAATTTATTTTTAATCAATGTTAAATAACATGTGATTTAACATTTCAAATTTTGAATACTCATAAAAAATAAAAAATAAAATAAAATTTTTTATCATATGAGATCTCTAATTAAATATAAAAGGATATTAATTTCAACAATATAAACTTTTATAATTTTTAAAGATACAATGTGTTAGATATTCACCTTTTTTTTAAAAAAAATGAAAATAAATATTTAAATTTGAATAATTCTATTAACTTTGTATTGTTTAACATTCTATATTGAACTTTCCAGTATGAGATTAGTTGGTAATAAAAATTTAAATACCGTATGATTGACGTGAACCCATATCCATGAAAAAATCTATTTACACTTCGAACCTATATCCATGGCAAAATCTATTTACACTTCGAAGAGGTTTTAGAAATATCCATTAGCAACACTATTCACCAATCAAAATATAATCTCCACCGATTACAATCTTTTTTTTATTGATTGAAATATAAAATGAGCATTTATTATAGAATAAATAAAAGTACAATCCTAGTGAAATGGAAGAAGTATGTAATATGAAATATATATCATATTATGATAAATTTTATATCAGAATATAAATAAAGTAGGTGTATAAACTTCTTTATGAAATTTAAATTAATGAGTTAATACAAAATTACTATTAATTAATTGTATTTAATAGATGAAATATCGATGAATATTACTCCTTGGTACTAAAATGTTATCGATTGAGATTGTGACTAATTGCTCTGAGGTTGGGGTCTGACGCATGTCTGACATCTATGCACCACCCCAATGACCCCGTATCCATGTGATATGGGAGGCTCGCATATCCATAAAATCATGTTCACATACATACATATATGGGAACGTTCTCTTATATTATTAACCAACTAACCATATTCTTCGTTAAGAAAGGCATAAAAAATAAATAAATAGCTGACTATGCAAGCTGGAATTAAAATCGGATCATGAGCAAGTTGATTAATTGTGTCACAAAATTAAGAAAGAAGCACTAAAATGTTCAGCTTTAATCACTAATGTCTTGTTATAATGGGCACTAATTTTAAAAGTATTCAAAATAGTTAAAGCTCTGGTTTTATAAAAATATAAATTTGACTATTTTAATAAGGGATTGTCTGATTACATTTTTCTATATATGTATACAGAAAAACGTTACATGAGAGAGGAGTTGCTAACTCTAACACTCTTTTAATAATTTTCTTTAAAATTAATGTCATGAAAAAACGCAACGGCTCATAAGTTATAGGTAAAGTTGGCTATATCATAGCTAAAGTTCACCATGATACTTTTGTAAACATAGCTAAAGTCAATAAGTCAATAATGTTGGGTCAAAATCTCCCGATCCAGTGACAGTCAAAAGTGCTATAAGTCTTCCTCAATTGACGTATAAGAAAGAATAAATACGATATATTAATAAAGTTGACAGTCCTCCTTAAATTGTTAAAAATTATATATATAAAGTATTTCATTATTAAGCTATGATTGATCCTTCTTTCTTCGACCATGTGTAGCTCCAAAAGCGTGTTTTATTTTCAATTTAAAATAACAAGTGGACCTCACTTGGTTTTATTTATATAAATCTTCCTCATTCATTTCTCACTACCAATTCTTCATCTTAAAAACACAAAAACAAAAACAAAAACAACAATGGAAACACCCACACCAATTTCTATACCCAAATCCCCTTTTCTCAAATCCCTCTCCAACAACTCGTTTCGACTCCGTTCACCGAGCCTCAACTCCCTACGTCTACGTCGTATATTTGACCTATTCGACACCAATCACGACTCTTTATTAACCATAGATGAGTTGACACGTGCCTTAGGTCTTTTAGGCCTTGATACGGACACATCCACTAATGATTTGGACGCAATTATTAAATCATATGTTCATCCTGGTAATACAGGATTAACGTATGATAATTTTGTTAAGTTACATACGTCGATTAATGATTTTTTATTCGCTTTAGATGATGAGGTTGAACAAGAGGCTATAAATAAAGAAGATCAAGAGGAAGCGGATTTAAATGAAGCGTTTAAAGTGTTTGATGAAAATGGGGACGGATTTATATCAGCGAATGAGTTGCAAATGGTGCTTGGTAAGTTAGGGTTTAACGAAGCTAATGAGATTGAAAGAGTGAAGATGATGATATCTTCGGTTGACTTGAATCACGACGGACGCGTTGACTTTTCTGAGTTTAAGGACATGATGCGTGTACTTCAATAATTCCATGTACTTTTTCATAGAAAATGTTATCTTACGGCCTTTTATTCTATTTTTAATGTATTCGTATTTGTTTTTATATGATTAATTTTTTCTTCCAGCTTTATCGAATTTGGTTATTGTTTGTAGAAAAAATCGGATGAGGAATATTAAATATATTTCATGAAAGCGAGGAACAAATCATCGTCCTACGAGTCAATTTATAGTAGCTAGATACAATATATATAAAAATTATATTATGGTGTTAGTGTATCACTCTTGAACTAGTGAATTGTTATTAGTTTTATAATTAATAATTAGTTTTTATATTCTAAGGAGAAATTTATATATATTCTGGTCAATTGTTTAGTTAGGAAGCACATGAAATCTTTATTCTCTATATATAATTAATAGATGATATGATTGAAAAATTTGAGTTTTTTTATTGTTTTTAATCATTTGTGATCTAATGATTTTAATTTCTTTCGTATCATTACACTTTTAGTCCCTTAATATTTGATGTATTTATTTTAATTAAAAAAATATGATCAAATATCGATCATAATATTTTATTCATTTTATTAAAATTAAATTCGTCTGGTGTTATAGCGGGTCTATAAACTATATAAAAAATCAACCAAATAATATTTATTCATTTATATAAATTAAATTAGTCCAACGTTATCGCATGTCTATTGATTATATAAAACAATTGACCAACTATTTTATTCATTTAAAAAAATTAAGTTCATCATCCGTTATTGCTCCTCTATAAACTATATAAAACCAACTATTTTATTCATTCATCATTTATAAAAATTAAGTTCGTCCTCTGTTATCGCGGGTCTATAAATTATATAAAAAAATGACCACAATATTTTATTAATTTATAAAAATTAAATTTGTCCGGCGTTATCGTGGACCTATAAACTAGCAACGATCAACAATTCATCCGTATAATTACAATTTCGACCCTTGAATATTTGATGTATTTGTTTAATTTAAAAAAGTCCGTCACAATATAAAAAGATCGACTACATATTTTATACATTTATAAAAGTTAAATTCGTCACGCCTTATCACGGATCTATAAACTATATTAAAAAATTGACCATAATATTTTATTCATTTATATAGATTCGTCCCGCATTATCACAGGTTCATGACCTAGTATATTATGATGACCACACGTTTTCTTAAATAAATCTAAAAAATCACCTATGTAATATATGTAAGAAACCTTAGTTTTTATTTATTTATTTAATTATTTATCAAAATATTCGAATTGAAACGCTTTTTGATCGATAAAAGACACTTGATTATTAAAGCTAGTTACAAACAAAATTTGAAGTGCTCTCGAAGACTTTTACTAGCTCAAAAAACTATAGTGTAGAAATGTGTTCCTCCAAATAGCTTAACTTCATGAAGTCTTGAAGATGCGGTCTTCTTCGTCGGCGTGGATGCAAATAAATAAATAAATAAGAGTTATTAGTTTGTGACGTTGAATAATAAAAATTCCACGATGCAAATTATTTATCACACATATTATAAAAATTCTTAATTAAATATAAGGCAACAAACCATCGCTTTACGAAGTCAAACTATAATCCTACGAGTTCAACTTTGGTGTTTTAAGGGATAATGCTACATACTTATATCTAATTCAATCTAAGTTAATTTAATATATGATAATAAGGAACGACTTTATGGGTCGTTATTAGACTTTTATGAGTAACGAGTTAAGTAGTATATTATAAAAATTTTACGAGTTACGAGTCAAATAGTATATTATAAAAATGAAGGAACTTGAACTTGAACTCTTAAATGACTTAGACTCTTACTACTTAATCATCGATTCTTTCAAGTCGTGTTGACCGGTGACTTTTGCGAGGTAGAATATAAGACAAGCTTTTAGTGTTATATCGAAAAAATAAAAAAAGGAAAATTAAATAACTACTAAATTATAACCCGTAAATTTACGGAATGATATATAAAAATGTATTTATATTGCTTCATATATATATATATATGTATTGACGTGAATTTTTCTCGCAGGTATGAAAAAGGTAGATTTGTGGTGAACTTTTAGTGTATTTATTCGTAAGTCATTTTTGAACTAAACATGTGTGTCTAAAACATCAATCGGGGACATTTACATATGTGTTATACGTGAGAATATAAAAAAATTATGTTGTACACATATATTTATGAAAATTTAATTGTTTTGATTCAATTATTAAAACAACAGGAGATGAATTCATCCTACATTTACACTTTAATTCATGTACAAACTTCCCTAACAAATTTTATACACGTTCATATGTTGTTATATAAAGCTAAAATCGATAGTCAAATTTTCATACACTATTTAGCAACTCACATGAGACATAATGGCGTAACCATCATGTACTGACGAATTGTGCGTCTAAAACTTCAGCATAAGTCCATACTCCAAGTTTTTACCGATCACTACGCCATTCCATCTCTCCCTCAGTACCATGTCATCAGTAATGGATATAAAAAATATATTTATGGGGACACTTGGCACTAAAGATAGCAATAATAAAAGGTTGACTAGCTGATTAAAATGGGCCGGTCAAAACCAGTCGGGTACAAAAAACATATATAAATATCAATTGTTACTTTTAAAGAACAAATATGAAAAATACTAACAAGAAAAACCAACTTAAACTTCTTTCAAGTTCAAGTTATTCAAGTTTAACGTTGCACATGATGTTTTGGTTATTCAAATATAACATGTTCAGTTTTTTAAATTTGTGGATTTCATTCAAATATTAGGATTTATATATAACATTTAATTGAACGTGGAAGCATTTATAGCACTATATGCTTAATTGATTACTAAAGCTTAGAAATGTGGAGTTTTATAATTCCTACAAGTTAAGTTTATAATTAACATTATTTAATAATATAATCGTATATGTAGATAATTTATTGAAATGTTTTATTATTCTTTCACTATACTAATTAATCACCTTAGTTTAATCTAAATAAAAAATATATATTTGAGTACGTTATCAGAAATATTTGAATCTTTTTTTAACTGGATGTTCAAATAGGTTTAAGATTGTCATTGATTGTTTTGTTTTCCAAAATGCATTTGTTGCAGAGAGCAATATTTGGCATATCATTTTTAAGATCTGCGTTTCATAAAACAAATCTCGCTAAAGATGTCACTATATAACTAAATCATCACTCGAGTTATGTTAGTACTTCTCAAATAGTATAAACTACTACAAACTAAGCTTCTAGTGGTAACTGACATATTAGCTGCTCAACTTTGTTTAAAGCTTTGTTTAGTATTTCCACTGTGAACCTTACATCATCGCCTTCAGAAAATATCATTGCTGTATTAGGTTCAATGCCATGTAATTCTGCCCATTCAGACCATGCTTCTCCATAGAACGCGACCCCCAACATATTTGTTCTCAATGACATCTTTTGAGTAACAGGTGCTTATTATCCACATGATAAATCCAATTAATGTTAAGGCCTACACGATTTTTCTTGGCAACACATACTTCGAAAGGAAGGTATGGGATACGTCTCAATGGTCATGAAATTAGAACAATTACCATTATTACAATGTTGGGTATTAACCGCTAAAGAAACTCTAATACACAAGTCACGAAAGTAGGAACATAACTTTCAAGAATAAAACATAGCTGGTAATCATATGGATTTTGTTCACCAATAACCTAACATTTTGGTCTATAATTCCCCGTTCTTCTTCAACTATGTTACATTCCATACCTGTCCTGTCATACTCAGTTACATAATACTTGTAATAAGTAACCTTTACGATGTGTATCATTGCCATATCCTCGGGAATTTTTCTTTCCACAAACGTTGTCCATGCACTTCATGAGAGTCTCCACAGCCCATTGTTGCCTTATAAGAGCAAGAATCACACACCTTAAAAGGCCACAGTTAATGTGGAACAAAATATATAACAACTAATGCAAAATGACCTCTTTTACATCTAACAATACATATACATAACATCCTTATGTTAAACTGTATATACGATTCGGAAATTTAAATATGTTGTAAACAGACCTGCAGATACTAGTCTGTCTTCAAAAATGTTGTGAACGATGATAGTGAGTGATTAATCAGAAACCGAATTTTTCAACTCATATATTTTATTAAACATATCCAGTTAGATGTATAAATTAAAAGTAGAATATTATTGAAACTTAACCTAAATGTAACATGACATCTTGCAACACAAAGTTTATAAACTTAGACTCTTTCCCATTCTCTCTGTTTCTTGAGTTCTTCAAGCTGACCAACAACATATGCATGTTGTACTTTCAAATTAGTTGATATTCTATACACATTTAATGGTAATAGAAGTGTACAACACTGAGCTAATATTTAGATTGTACGGAACGCAAACTTCTTGGAAACCTTCCAATCTAAAAAATCAACAAAGGAGAGAATTTTGAGACCGTCTGTAGCACACTCAAATGAAGGAACCCTGCAGAATCTTAGTAGATCGGTAGAAGTTGATCTTGGAAGCATGATCAACTAACAAATGATTACCGCTATTATCACCTACACCAAAGTTGGTTAGTTCACAAAAAAACCCTTCCTTTATTTTGTCTTCAAAATATGGGATGAGATGCCTTTTAACAGATGCTAGAATTATTTATTTGAAATACCGTATATTTGTATATAAAATACAAAACAGAGAATATAGTGCAAACGATAATTTAGATACAGTTAAAGGTTCGTATATAAATACATTGACATCGATTTGTATAATTTTGATGCATTTTCAAAATTCTGTACAATACAAACATGTAAGAAACTAATCATCTACAAGAAAGGCCCCCATCTCCTACTTATATTATCCCTTTGACCAGTAATTACTCCTCCTGCCAACCACACCACAACACCAATAGCCACCACACTCACGACCGGAGCCGCCACAAACCACCATTTACCTCCGCCACTCTCATTATTCCCTTCAATAGACACATACTCTTTCTTACAATCTCTATCATCTGTCGGGAGCTCGTATCGACATAATGGACAAGTATTCCTGGCATTTAACCATGGCAAGATACATGAAGGATGATACACATGACCACAAGGAAGCCGATTCATTACAGTACCAACACAAACATTATCCTTACAAATCACACATACCAATTCCTCATTTACAACCACAAGCTTGAGATTCTTCACAAATGAAACTGCTGCAGGAGGTGCTCCTCGCCATGACCCGTTTGTCTCAGCATCAATATAGTCTCTACGTGATGTTTCTTGGTTCTCAAACGGATTAAAAAGCTGGCGAATTTCACTGTTTCTTATACCTTCGTCAGAAAGAATCTCGCTTAGCCAATCACTTGGCAGATTTCGTCCATTCGTTGCTAGCGATCTATGTAATTGAATTCTACCCACCAAACTTCCAACTGTGTTCACATCACCTTCAACTTCTTCAAATTCATCATCATTTGTGTCACTGTCAACGTAACTTCGAGCATTTGGATGGGCAGAGACATGATCATCAAGAGGACTATTAACATCAATGGAAGCATCGGAATCACTTCCATAAGGATCGTATGAAAAGTTATCACCGTCTCCATAAACAGAATCATAACCGTCACTTTCTGTATCGGATAAAGCCCCTGTCCACGGTCTGAGTTGATGTTCGTGGTTAGAGATTGTATCTGGGAACTGTTGTGACAACATATTTTGAATAGCATCTAGACTGCTCGTGTACGCAGTTTCTCTGGTGCTGGGAGTTCTGTGTTCGCTGCTGTTATCTTCAATAAAAAAAAGCTTACAGTCTCCACATACACTGATAGCTTCAAGGTCTGCAATGGTCTCCATCTCAGATGGAAGAATTCTATAACACAGGCAACACCTCCCATGCAGATCCAAAAGTTCCACAGCTGATGTATCATCCCTATCCATTTGGTAGAGACTTGAGACTGCAAGGATATTAACGGGTTAACTATAATTAAACGGTTGCATCACATGAGGATAAGGTATAAATGATGATGTGAAAGGTGCTAATTTAGGAAAACAGGAGATATGCTGAAATATTATCAACTAAAGTAACTCAAAATTAAGACTTTGAGCTGCAAAAGGATCACTTCCAAAAGACTACTAAATAAAGCATTTACTAGTAGAGTGGAACAGAGAGATCGACTTCCAACATAACAGAATTATGACAAAACTGAAAAAGTTTGACTAGTGATCAAATGTCTGAAATGCCATCGATACAATCATGCAAGGAAAGGAGTACATCAACTATATGTGCGTGTTTCGGTTCACATATGCTCATTTCTTTATCAACACATAGGTCACATTGTGACGAAAGATACCAACAGAGCTTACCTAGGAGACTCAGATAAGAACCTTCTCTTACGCTATGAATAATGGATATGTTTCTATAAATGCACCATGTATGCATAACAGATTTGTTGGACGATTTTATTATAACAATAACACAGTCATTACAGACATGCCATATAAATACTAAAAAACCAATGTCAAAGCAATAATGTCGGAATAATAGACCAACAATGTTTTGCAAAGTACACTGCAATTCAGTTGTCCTTATCTTAAACATATACGTGAGCTAAAAGGAGTTGTAAACAAGTACAAGACTAATAAACTGGAGTGTAAAGAAACCACATAAGAATGCACAAGACAAAGAAGAGTGAGCTCAACAAACGTGATAAGGGCACAAGTTGCTTCTGTGAACACCTAAATACCAAAACCCTTTCAACGGTTGAGAAATGCATTCAAGAGACTTAACCTGGGAGATACACAATTGTGCTTAACGTTTCAAGATTACATTTTACTACATTATCATTGCAACTTGCAACATCTTGATTGACATTTTGTCAAAGGGTGCCACACAAGTTTTGGAGAAGATCAACATTTGGGTGTTGGCCTTGAGACTAGGTCTTCTACACTATCGCATTAACAAAATTTCCTTTCTCTATTTAACTATTCTGCTAGTTCGTTGGGGTTTTGGCTTACAATTAACGTAATTGTTACAACAATTTCATCACTAAGTTCAGAACGAAAGGGGTCGATAACTTCCTGAGAAGTTTTGTAGTTTCTTATCATATATGGTTTTTCAATCCATCAATTTTGTGGATATTATTATTTTTCAATATTTGTTCTTTAAAATATCATTAACTAATAAAACTGTCTCATCAAATATTTAAGTAAAATGAGCCATTGATGTTAATCTGTTTTACTAGAGCTATTATTTCTATTTCATGAATACCAGTAGCAAGTAAATTCTACAAAAAACTACTACAATTTTCTCAAAATCTAAAATTCTAAATACAATTGCTTGGAATCCAAAATTGCAAAGTAACCCTAATCCTGATCCTAATTTATATAAATACACAGAGATCAAAGTTTAATCATGATACTTACTTGTAACAATCGCTTCCCTACAACAGATCCTCCAATTCCTCACCTGAATTGAAAAATTATAACAAAAACAATCAATTGAATTGAAAAAAAAAAAGAGTTTTACGATAATTCACACATACGGCGTAATAAAAAATTGCATGAAAACTAGAAAGGGAAAAAAGAGAGAAGGTATAATTAGAATTAGAAGACAGCTAAATAACCTAGGATCAATGAAATTGATTGAAATTATTTACAGATTGCTATTGAGAAGTGACAGAATTTTCCACAATTGGTTGCTTTCTTAATTTGATGTGTTTGGGATCCATTTATAATTGTCAACACCATTTGTAGCTCATGTTTGTGCAATAGAAACTTCCTCTTATCTATATGTTTTTCATTTTTTTTTTTTTCTTTTTTTTTTTTTTTTTTTTTTTAATTTGTTTGTAACTTTTGAGTTTTTCAGTCAAAATTATCAAGAATGGCAAGTAAAAATAATAATAAAAAAATTACTGCATTATTTATTTTAGTTCAAGCATCAAAAGAGAGATATTTTGCTATTACAAGAGTTAAAATCTCATCTTTGTAGGTGCAAATAGGGTCTCAAGAATATGTATATTTTTTAAGGTGAAGAGTTATATTAATCAAAAATCTATAAAAGATTCTAAGAAATTCGAAAAATTATTTAGAAGTTAGAAAAGACCGTAAGCAAGTAGCAACACAATATCAAAACTAAATTGAAACAACAGACGGTGACAATTTTCACCAAAATGACTATCTAACTAATTCTTTTAATCCAAGCTTCAAAACATAATTGATTAAGAAAAATAGTCTCATCTTTCACGACTCACCTGACTCACAGTTTCATCTTGTATGAGTCAGTAACCACAAGGCATTACATTCACCTATGCATCATGTTAAGACACTGAGTATGTAATTATGATTTATAAACTTGTAGATGCATAATCTTTGATTGATCTGTGAAAATACATGAGATTTGTAACATAAAATATGCCCAAGAAAAAAGTGTCTATTTTAGACCATAAGTGACAAAAGTTAATAATGGAGGGAAATATTTGTATATTTTGAGTGTTTCTAAGATTACAATTTACAAAAATTGTTTTTTTTTCTTTTTTTCTTTCTAATCAAGACAAAAACAAAAACGAAATAGAATTTATAACGCCAAATTTAGAGAGTTTGTTAGACGTATTGGTCACATGATTTTCATGATCTGAAAATAATAAAAAACCTCTCGTTTTCCGATCGCTGGATTACCGTTCTGGTTCCCGCCGGTGGTACTACCGGTTCATTCCGGTGGCTTACTACGTCTTCATTTTTAATAACATTGCGTATATAATATAATATACAATATTAAAATAGACTTAAATTTATCATATATTTATATAATCAATATATATATTCATGGCGTACCGTAGACGGCATGGACTTTCTAGGTCTTCCACGTTCCATGAAGGCATTCGGCGTACGCCGGAAGACGATGACATCACCACCACATCCTCCGCCAAGCTACCGCACCAAGGTTCCGATCCTCGTCTTGTCTCGTTTCGCTCAGGCAGTGCATTTCACTCGTCGCTTAAAAACCGATCAAAGGTTTTGATCCAGTGCTCTTAATTACAATTTGTTTTTTGTTACAATATTCCTGCATGCATATAAAATAAATATGTAATATGTATGAACATGAATACATAGCTATCTTAAATTATATACTAGCTACAACAAATACTAGCTAGTACAAAATCATTTTCTCAATAGCTTATGGAAATGAATACACTTTGTGACGGTGTTCGCACTTATAAATGTGTAGCATTTTCGTTTGTATACAAAGAAAAAAAATGGCATATTACACCGTAATAATTTCAACTTTACCTCTATTATATGTATTGAACTAACAAGATTAAAGAATTACTTGTGTAATATATATATAATATAATTCTTTATTTAGAGTTTCGTACATATAATTGCTAAGTTTACAAGTACAGAATTGTATACAGTTAAATGTGTGCAGATCAATTTGATAAACTCGAACTTTTAGGTCAACTGATTCGTTTTCGGGTTCCATAATTGTTAAGTAAGGACAAAAGTTGAAAATACAACACGGAAAAAGTGGGACACAAAAGAGTATGTTAGGGGAAAAAGGACAAAACTAAAACTACGCTGTGTTTTTAGGTAAGTAAAAATTGTCCACTTTCATGTGTTATGTTATGTAAATGTGCTAAAACTAATCTGTAGTAGTGATAAGTGTATAATTGACGATACGTGGAACCAGAACGGTCGTGATGTGTGTTAGTTAATTGATCAGCTAGTATTTATAACTTTTGGCATCAAAGTTAGACTGATGAAAAACTTCTACAAAGTAGTGCTTATATTAGCTTGATGTTACTTGGAAAAATAGGGTTTTGGAACATATGATTATACTTCAATGAGGAGTATAAATGAACCACTAGGATTTTGGAGCGTTTTAGCAAGGAAAGCTAAAGCTATTCTTGAAGATGATGTTACACCGCAATCAAATGCTTCAAGCAATGTGAAGCCTGAGAAGATCAGGTTTTCAACAAATAACAAGGTGAATATTGTTTCTTTTCACATTTTTTCGGAGTTTCAAATACTATTTGTTAATATACACCTGTCACATAAATGGGTAAACGAAAAGGAGGTTTTCCTGTTCATGTTACGACCCTTTCTCTAGCCGCTTGCAAGTGTTTACCTAGTGAGGTTTCCTTTGAGATCTCTTGTGAGGATATCAGGACGCCTTACTACTATGACACCTTGGTGATGGTTTACTATGCGTCTGTCATGTATGATAGTAAAATACAGTAATTTCTTGGTTAACAATTGCTGTTATTTTTGATAATTTAAAGAAAACAGACAGTCCTGCATTAAGCATCAGCTTGGATAGACTCAAGTCTTCGCTTAATCAAATTGAGACCAGTAGAAATGCTTTGCAGGTAAATGTATGTCGTTGATTGATGTTTAATGATTTGTAGTAAATAATTCAGACTATACGTTATCAAACTCGTTTGATTCCCTAAGAAGACCAATGCTAATCTTAATTATATATTCAAAATAATGAAAGTTTTAGTTTTGATATCCCCTGACAACTACTAGAAATTAAATATGAATCTGTTCTCGATATCAAGGTCACTGAAAGTAGCATTAATAGATCTTTTCTTACATTTGTTTTTAGGCAGACAAGAAAACTCACAATATCATCCAAGAAACACCTAAACTGCAGAACAGGAGAATATTACTGAATAACAATGAAGAATGGGATCCTAGAATGCAATCTGCTCAACCACAGAAGAAACAAGAAACTCAACTTCAGGCTTCTCGCGACGTAAGGTGGCAAATGTGTGATTCTTCAAATAAAAGGGAAAATTGTGATTATATATTTGTGCTTGTTGGAAATTTCAAATAAAAAATGTTCGGTCTTTCATGGACGTAACCCTGTTTGTATACCCAATTATCGATCTATTAATTAACAGACTAATTGTTAAGTTTGTTTTTACAGGTGGCAATTGCAACAGCCTCAAAGGTTAAAGAACTTGCTCGGGAGCTGAAAACGTTGAAGGCGGAATTGGCACAAGCGAAAGAACGATGTTGTCAACTAGAAGAAGAAAATAAAATGCTTTATGAGACTCATGAAAAGGGAGACCACCCTGCAGATGATGACATGGTAATGTAATATTAATAATTCTTAGCACTTTCAACCAACTTACGTATGAATGGGCTGGTATATTTTAGGTTATGTTTCATCTTAAACAGGTCAAATGGGATAAGTCAAAATTATTTAGCTAAAAGGAGAACATGGTTGAAGATCGCCTTAAATCTATTTCAATGCCCATAGAACTTCCTAAATTGTTTTTATTTAAAGATTTAGATTACTATTGTAAAATCGGTGTTTTGGTATAAAGAACGGATAAGAAAGTGTTTGCAGATCATCCTAGCCTGACCCAGTCAGTCGTGACCCATATACTACAAATAACCCATTATAACCCAACTCTAATATAACATATGTTTGTGTAAATTGTGGTCAGATTCGTGTTCAGCTAGAGACACTATTAGCAGAAAAGGGACGTTTGGCTCATGAGAATTCGGTATATGCACTTGAGAATAGATACTTGAGGGAAATAGTTGAATTTCACCACCAACTCAGTATGCAAGATATGGTGTATTTGGATGAGGGTAACAAAGGGGTGTCACTACCCACGACACCCATAGAAACTTCCCTAAGTCCATTGGGTACACCTAGTTCAAGCAGATCAGCATAACGTTACACCAATCACCACTAGTTAGCTAGGTAGGTTGGGTAAAAAAACAGGCAGTTGTCTAACTGCTTATGTTTTTATTCCCTTTTGCAAGAACATGGATATCCTTTTTGTAACAAGTTCTGAGCTTTTAATCTTTTGTATTGGTATCTTGTTGTTGAAGAGTAACATGAAGTTCCTCACGGATTGTTGCATCGGTTTCTATTTTTTGCAGTTTCTCTTGATCATTAGCGATTGGTTATAACTTATACTGTAAGGATCTTTTAAGTTTCCTTAATTTCTGCTCATTGATCCGGGCAGCATTGTACAATAAGAGATCTTTATTCAGGAAAAATGCTTCACTCAACTAGAAGCCAATGAAATACTTTGTTGATCCTAACTTCCTAAATGGAAAGACATACAAGTCAATAACCTGACTTGCACTAAATCCTAGTAACTAGTAATGCCAAGAAGGACCTGATCCTAAATGGGTTCATGCCATATTGCAAACCCATACCACAATCATAAATTTAGAGTGTTATAATTGAAATCAAGTGCCAACATAATCTTTGCAAAACAACTATTTAATATCTCAAAGGCATGAAAGCCGTTAACGATGCAAATGCATATATGATAAATAAATCCAGCCTCTTGATTTTGATAAAAATAAAAAAGGAATCAAGTGTCTTTACTTTGAATGGGCCCTGAATATATATATTTTGTACATAGAAGATAAGGTTTTTTAAAACCCGCGTGTTGCGAAAAGAAAGTACATTTTAATAAACAATGTTAACTAAATAAAAGTTATTATTACAATTTTAAGTGCAAAATAAAATAATTGATTTTAATAATAGTATTTTTATCGTTCATATGCATCATAAAATAATTAGATTTGAAGAAATAATATGAAACTCATACATAAAAAGCTAATTATTTAATACATAAGAGGTTGTAGTTTTTGTTAACATGTAGAGCTAATTTCTATATTATGAAATTTAAAATATACAAAAATCTTGTCCTCCATATCGTATATCTCACGATTCAACTATCAATTCTTGTTGTCTAGATATTATCATATTTACATTTCATATCCATCTATCTTATTAAAAATTGCAAATAATAATTAATTAAAAATGACACTTAGCATTAAATAAAACACATCAAAAATGTATTTTTTTTACATCAAGTTGAGCGATTAAGTAAAGGACAACACATTGATCTATTGGGTGTTTGAAAACTTATAGAAAGTAAAGTATATGCAATTTACAAAATATGCAATTTTAAATTATAAATAATATGTAATTATCTATACTTTTATCATGATATAGTAAAACATTCAAAATAATTAAAACAACTTTTTATAGTTATATATATTAATTATATATATAATTAAATTATTACATTTATTCATTTAAAATAATTGTAATTTTAAAATTATATAACTTTATAAGAAAAGAGAAAAAAATAAGAATTTACTATCCATTTAATAATACCCGTACATTTATCATTCATGATAAATGTAAACCATCCAAAATAATTAAAATAGTTTTTTTAGATATGTATATGAATTATATTTATAACAAAATTATTATATTTAGTTCTTTAAAATTATTTAACTTTATAAAGAGCGAAATTTTTTTTACTATTCATTAATAATATCTATACATTTACCATTCCTGATAAACTTACGAGTTTTTGAAGTTTTTAATTTTTATATGAAAATAAATAATTATAAATAGTAGATAATTGCTCTTTGACAAACTTACCCTTACTAATTTTTTTGTTTCACACACTAAATACATACTACATAATTGTTTTTAGATTTTAAGCGCGTTTGGTACATAGCTTTTTGGAGTTTAAAGCTTTTTGTTTTGAAAATTAAGCTCCTCTAAAAAATAAAGCTTTGTTTTTATGCACAACCTTAAAACTTTTAGTTTGAAGATTAAACTCCTAATTTAAAAGCTCCCCAACTAACGTTTAAGAGCTTTTAGCAGATTTTCCATCATTTAATACTTTGATATTACAACTACAACCACTTTACCAAATACAATTTACAAATAAAGTTCCAACTTCTAACTTTAGCTTACAACCAACAACAACAACTACTAGCTACAACTAATAACTAGTTTGGCCAAATATCTATTTATCTACACACTTTATTATTGTCTATATAAAAGTTTGAATATTGTTATTGTATATATACTTAAATTTTAAAATTTTATATTATATGAATTTAGTTACCTTGATAATTGATCTTTTATGAAACTTAACTGCTGTCACATCACATCTACGTTAGTAAAACATCAACATAAACGGTGTCACATTAACAAAGAATTATTTCAGAATTATCTGATACATGAATAAAAAAGTAAATTTCAAAGTTGAATACATACGAAATTCTTTTTAAAAGTTCCAAACTATCGAACAATATTAAAAGTGCAACTTTTTATTTTTAGTTATTTATACATCTATTTATTTTTGAGTAAAACAGAGCGGTATATAATTTAAAAGTGTAATGTTCGACATAATTTGGAACACTAAAGCCATTTTTTTTGTTTTCTAGACAAACTCGCATATACTCTACTAAAGAATATCATATTAAGTATATTAAAGGTAAATTTAAAATGTCCAGAAACAAATAACTGATATGAAGCCAAATATTGTATATTAAGTTAAATTAAATTAAATGTTTAAGTAAGCAATTTTAATTTTTTAAAATCTTTTAATGTATATTAATAGTATCTAAGTTTTGTCATATCAGAAAAATTTATCATATTAAAAACAAAAGTTCACTAAATGTCATTTAACATGTCTTTACTTTAGAAAATATACATATAGATGAAAATATGATCCTAAACTAAATTCAAAATATATATCTTATTTTTCACAAATAAAAAGATATTGCTAAAAGTTGATATTATTATTATTATTATTATTGAGATAAAAGAAAAAATAAATATAAATAATTGAAGAAACAAATAGAAGTTGCTGACTAATTAAATTGACGGGTTTGACTTTGACTCATTTCAATCTACATGCAAAACAGTTGTCACCTTTGCTGTACAGTGTACACCCTTGTCCTTAAATGTAAAAAAGATGAGGGCGTTGGCAACTTCCTTACTGCTACCCTTCAAATCCCCACATATAATGATATAAATACTTCTTCAAGGGCATTTGCGTCAACTTCCTCCAAATTTCTTAGCTGTTATTCTGCAAATTCCAACATATGCATACACAATCACTGTATCTATACCTCTATTCTATCTCTATCCACACTGTTTTCTACATCAATTCTTTTTTCCATAATTCGTTAAATCATTTCTTACAAATATTTGATTCAAGAACAAACAATAGACGAATTCAGTAACGTTTCTACGATCTCCGGAGCTATCTACCGTTTTTTCGCTCCAGTTATTTCGATAATGCAGATCGTTTTGCTAGAGTTTTGAATGCGTAATCCTTATGATGACGTGTTCCTGAATAAAAATATGACGTCAAGAAGTGATGTAATGTGAGTTAATTCATTAAGGAATGTGTTCGTGTTTTTGATTGATGAACTCGTGTATTCTTGATGAGAAGTTAGGGTTTATTTGAGTGTGTATCGGCTGAATTAGGCACTTTGATCTTGTTTAATTTCATGTTATAAGATTTGTGATTTAGAATCCACATTGTTTAAAGAAGTAGCAGAATTCAGAATTCGAGAAGTGACTGTTAGGGTTTTGGCATTGAGACTGATTTCATTGCGTTCATTTTGAGTAATTTGATGCATAGATGAGGCTTCAGTTTCGAAGTCTAGCTAAATTCGTTGTGTTAATTTGCTTCTGCTGGTTGCCACAAGTTGAATCACAATTTATAAATCCTCAATCGAATCCTGCGAAGGCTTTAGATGCCACGTTACAGGACTATGCTTATCGTGCGTTTGTTCATCCACGTACTGGTATACCATTCGATGGTTTTGTACCTCCCTATTTGACTGGAATTGAAATATCAGCGATGAGGCTTAGGAGTGGTAGTCTATTTCATAGAGGTGTTCAGACGTTTAAAGAGTTTAGGATTCCAGTTGGTTTAAGGGAGCAGCCGTATGTTGAGAGACTTGTTCTGGTTTACCAAAATTTAGGCAATTGGTCAACAACATATTATTCGTTACCAGGTTACATTTATCTAGCTCCTGTATTGGGTCTGCTTGCTTATAATGGTTCAGATTTATCGGCTTCTAATCTACCTGAACTTGACTTGTGGGCGTCTGAGGAAAGCATTAGAATAAACTTTGGACGAATTAACCCAATACCAGCTGGTTCAGTTGCAAAGTGTGCTTGGTTTGATCTACATGGTCTTGTGAATTTCACGGATTTGGTATCTGGAAATGTATGTTTGACCACTGAACAGGGGCATTTCTCCATTGTCGTTGAATCATCAGCCCCTCCTGTGCCAGTACCTCCTACACCTCCTGAAGCTCGTCCTGAATCTCCTAGTAGTAGAAAGAACAATGATTCTAAGGTGTGGGGAATTTTTGGCTCAGTATGTGGTGGTATCGCCTTGTTGGTGGTGTTGGGATTGCTGATAGTGTGGGCATGGAGATACAAGAAAAGCAAACGAATGCGTGAACTAGAAAGAGCTGCAGATGCTGGTGAAGCGTTGCGAATGACCAGAGTCGGGAGCACGAGAGCACCATTTGCTATGGCCACAAGAACAATGCCAAACTTGGAAACTGACTTTAGTCTTTGAGACTCATCATACTCATATGCCTCTAGACAAGATATTCTTTAAGTTTTCTGCTTTTGTAGGTACCTAATTCAACGTTTGCTGTATATTTTCACTCGATCATATTCTAGGGTTATTGACCATTAAACAAGTGTACAATTTGATAGTTTCATGTGTGCATATATCCACATTGAAAAGGTTTATGCTACGGTGTGCATATAAAAACATAGTTTCATTTACAACATGATACACTGGCATTTTGATAGTTGAAACACTAATTGTCGTTACTGTTTTAGAGTTTGCTTATGTTCAAAAATTCTTCATTTGGGCTTCAATTATTTGATCACACTTTTTTAATACATGTAGAATGTTTAAGCTTAAAAAAAATGCTGGTAGCTAGAAGGAGCATATGTTCATACTATACAATTTATGATTGTGAAATGTGAATATGAAGGTAGCATGTGAAGTCAAACAAAGGATACGTCAAGTACTTATCACCTTAATTGTTGGTAGGGCTTGAGATATGAGTTTCTGCCATGTACTTTTTGAATCCATCGGCATTATTAACTTTTTTGGATGATGTTTGATAGCTATAATTTTTGCAGTTCTCCTATATCTGATAATTTATACCATTTATTGTGCTTATTGATTCACAAATTAGTGGCAAAGTTTTTCTCCTTCCCCCCAGTCTGTTCCTAGTTGGAGTCATCAAAAGCAAAAACAATTATATGAAATAATAGATTTCCTTTTTAGCACTTCTCGATTAGTTGATGATCAAAGTTTAAAGACGGTTTTGTTTGATCCAAAATAAATATAATACTTATCCACTAAGAATTTGTCTTACAATAAAAACAAAAGTAGAGGAATGTTGTGATGATATAGAATGATAATAAAGACAAGATGAAGGAATCTCTTGAAGAAAAAAAATTATAAACTTTATAATAGAGGAATCATTTGAACAAAAACAATATATGAAACCTTAGTGTAAAGTTTTATTTTCTAGCTTTAGTTTGCTTTTGCTCATTTGTAACTATTACCCCAATGTGAAGTTGGTGGTCTTAAGTCTTAAGAATACATCATTATACTTCAGCTGCACAGCAATTTTGTGACTTAAGATTCCAGTTGAATTCATAAACAAGAATCCAAAGTAGGGTCAAACAAACATCCAGATGTACAGAGCTGATTTAATGAGAATTGGTCCCAATCTAACCAAATTCAGACCATTCATATCAGAAGAGTCTGATAATTACACACCAATCCAATATCAAAATCTATATTCAAATCTTGAATGTGGTGAACTGAAACTTGTTTTTGGTAGATGCTGACAACACATAAATTCTTCAGACAAAGATATTGCCTCATTTACCACCAAATCAATAGTTTATTGACTCATTCAATGTGGGCACAATCTATACCTTGTTTTCAAGGGTACTCCAGCCCATTACCTACATGACTACATTATAATTCCAAATTTTATTTGTAGGAGCATGAATTGCAACACAATACAAAGCCAACCAGTTACCCAAACAAAATTAGAGACCAATGAAAAGATACAGAAAAGAGATCGATTGTTTCTGATTAGGTTAGGTTTAAAGCTTTTTCTAGGAGCAAGGTACAACTTTTAACGATTGAAGTACAAGTGACAATGAGATAATTGTTCTATATGTCGTGCAATAAACACCTTCATAATGCACATGAACTGTAATTTTAACGTCTTTTTGGGATAGAAGAATTCGAGTAGTTCATGGATAAATAGGAAATTCATGACCTTTTCTGTAATTGTTATAAGTAACAAACTAGCGTATGATTTACAGGTCAAACCTCCAGCTTCGATGACTTATGATGAATGCTTATTCCTTGAAACCCGCCATCAAACGTCCTGCATCAATAAAACGTATCAGCAACTCCAGGCAAAGAAGCAAAAACACATAATTCTTCATATCGAGTTTAGGGACCACTATACAGAACAGTTACAACAAATGCCTCTACAAAAGTGCCCCAAATGCCATTTGTTCTTGAACCACATTGAAAACCTATTGTGCATAGGAGTAAAGACTAATTCAACAAAAATGGGTAGTTACATTTACTCATTCAGTAATGTTAGCCAGATCAGCTCTTATACCTTCTTATATTCATGCACATGCAATTCACCATTATGCTTCATTCAGTAAATTTGTTCCACCAACAATTTTCATCTCCTAGTAACGGAGGTGGCAAATTGGCAATAATGACCCATTTCCATTTGGTTATAATTGGACCGAGCTGGACCAAAAACCGAATCTTGAAAATGGAAAAATGGTTCGCCAGAAAGTTCAACATTGATGAGTTTGATCTGATTCTTGTTCTTAGTCATGTTAATGTGGGTCTACTTTTTCCATCCCAGTTTTAGTTTATTTTTCAGGTTATATAAACTTGTTTGTTCTATTATATGTATGCAAAAACAAATATGTATTGGTAATAAATTATAAAAAGTAATTTATATATTAATATATGGTGTGAGATGTGACAAAAAGGATGACATGAAAGCTTTGTTTCATCTAACTAGAAAATGATCAAAGGTTAAGACAAAGCCGATCATGTTAAAGTATTTCTCCTTTTGTTGGCAAGAGTTTAATCAAGTTTGGTTCGATTTGACATATAAATCTATAATTCAGTACAAGTCTTGAATACTGTGTTTTTTAAACTATGTTAAGTGCTTAAAAAGCAATTTGGAAACTAAAATTAATAAAAAATATCCAGTCCCTTGAATGTCCGTTCACACCAATCGGCCAACATATGAAGGAATAGATCAATAAAAAGTATTGTGAACTATGTTTCGTTGTTATATATATAGTAATCCGTATTTCATAAAAAGAATTTTATTAACCTTTTAAAAGTTGGCAAAATTTTGAAAAGGGTTAATTGTTTCGTTATGTATCTAACTTTACATTTTTTACTATTGTATGTAACTACCTTTAAAACTTGCTATTGTATGTATCGAACTTTACAATTTCGTCTATTGTATGTAACGGATGACTGGATGACCGGAACCACCGGTTTCGATACATACAATAGACATTTTTACAAAGTTCGATACATACAATAGATATTTTTTTACAAAGTTTGATACATACAATAGACATTTTTACAAAGTTCGATACGTACAATAGACATTTTTTCTAGAGGAAAATCGGATACCTGCTTATCCGGTCACCTGTTACATACAATATACGAAGTTGTAAAGTTCAATACACACAATAGCACTTTTAAAAGGTGGTTACATACAATAGTAAAAAATGTAAAGTTGAATACATAACGAAACAATTAACCCTTTTGAAAACTTACATATTATTTACACATTTTAAAAATACACAAAAAATGAAAAACACTCTCGTCTGGGGTGGCCATTATATGAAACCGTTTAAATCGAAAAATCAAATTGAACAAAAATTGATTTCAAATCGAACATATTTCAAATTTGATTTTCGAATCGGTTTTAACCGAAATCAAATTCATTAAACAGTTTATGATTTTAAAAAAGAATTGTTCGGTTTGACCAACATCGAATTCAAATATTAAATATTTTCTATTTTTAATATATATAGTAATAATAATTATTATATTTAGTATAATACCTAAAAAGGCCTATAAACTTTAAAATCCATCTACCTTCGAGAAATTCTAGACAATTTTCTAACATTGTAACCTTAACTTTGCAAGTTGAATTGGATTTTTGGACAAAATTTTGCAATTCGGTTTTAAACCGAAACTAAATTGTATTCAAATTCAGTTAAGTACACTTGAATTTGATTTTCAGTTCGATTTACGATTTGGTTCTCAAAAAATTCAGAATCGGAGAAACTGAACCGAATTTACACTGTAAACCATAGACCGTACCGATGAACACCTCTAGTCTCGTCCTCTTTTCACTGTTTTACTTCATCATAAATAATCTCATGAAACGAGTCATTACACGTCACCTTTCACTGCTACCACCCGTCACATTGTCCACCAAAGATGTTAATTGTTAATAACAAACAGAGTAATTAAGGTGTTTTCACGATGGCTGTTACCGGAAACATGTAACTTAAGCGAAAATCTCTAACTAATCCTCGTTTACTGTTGCAATAAACAGAGGAGGATTAAGCTTGAGTATCATCAACTTTATAGACATTGAGAGCATTTTCAATACAATACAAGAGGTTTATTATACTTAACACATCCTAAAGCTTTAAAAGACCATTCAAAATCATAAAACTAACATTAAATTTTAACAGTTTTTAACCATTATATTAAATTTTGTAATAATAAACATCTATACAAAAAGACTCAAAAGTATTTACCATTGAAGATGGTTAATGAATAAATTCAAGATGACAACAAATTCACATTTTCATTTCTATTTACTACTAGTGGATCAGTCTGCTCACCAACTTACGAAATTAAATAGGGATTCACTGTGGGGACCACCGCCACGTGTCTGGGACAATATTCAAATCTCCGGACTCAAACTCCTAACTCCAACTCCGAACCAGATCCTCCTTCGCCACCATTCTCACCGAACCCCCGTCTCCATACATTCTCTTTCTTTCTTTCTTTTTAGGGTTTTTATCAACTTTTTGATTCCCTTTTTTTCGCTTTACATATAAATTAAAAAACCCATTCCCAAATTTCCTCTTTCATTTCTCTCTATTCAGCCGGCCAACCATCGATCATACCAGGTTATCACTTCTTTCCTTTCAATCTCACTGCTTTATTTATTTATGTCCCTCAGATCAACTTATACATATATCTGTATCCATAGTTTTTATTATGTGATTCATCACGTCGTTGCATTTATTTCTTGTCAACTTAATTGTGGAGTACTGTGTTTCTTAGATTTATAAATTACCATTTTTATATGTTTATTTAATTATGTATGTTCTATTAATATTTTTTTTCAGGTTAATTTGAAGTGATCAGTATTTGTATTTGTGTTTACAACAAATTATGGCTTGTGTTAGTCAGCTTAATTACTCTCATGTTACTAGAAACAATCTTCACTTAAATCCAGCTAAACATATACTTAACCTTCAATTACCAAATCTTACAACCAAAAAACTCGTCGATATTACGAATTTACCCCTCCGATCCACGACGTTAAACTCTAATTTACCAACTAATATACAACCCATTCCAATCCCCTGTGCTGCTGCTGGTGGTGGAACTGGTGGTAGTTCCGGTGTCGGTCACGGCGGTGGCGGCGGTGATCGGAGTGACGGCGATGGAAGATTCGATGATGACTCGCCACTTGACGGTTTTGGACCGATTGGGGCATTTCTTAGTGGTTGGAGATCTAGGGTTGCAGCTGATCCCCAATTTCCTTTCAAGGTGTTAATGGAAGAAGTTGTTGGTGTGAGTGCGAATGTGTTCGGTGACATGGCATCTCGTCCGAATTTCGGTCTAAACGAGCTTGATTTCGTGTTTTCGACATTAGTTGTAGGGTCGATATTGAATTTTACACTTATGTATTTGTTAGCACCAACTATGGCTTCAGCTTCAGCCACTTTGCCTTCAATTTTCGCTAATTCGCCAACGAGTCACATGTTTGAATCCGGTGCGTATAGTTTGGTTGACCGATTTGGTACATTTGTGTACAAAGGAGTATTATTTGCAGGTGTAGGGTTTGCAGCCGGTTTAGTAGGGACCGCACTATCAAACGGGTTGATAAAAATGAGGAAAAAAATGGACCCGAGTTTTGAGTCACCAAACAAGGCGCCACCAACTGTTTTGAATGCACTTACTTGGGCCGTTCATATGGGAATAAGTGCGAATCTTAGGTACCAAAGTTTGAATGGGATTGAGTTCGTGTTGGCAAAAACGTTGCCACCGTTGGCGTTTAAGAGCTCGGTGGTTGGGTTGAGAATGGTGAATAATGTTCTTGGAGGAATGACTTTTGTGATGTTGGCTAGGTTGACTGGTTCACAAAGTTCAAGTGGTGAAAGTGTTCATGAAGATAGTTCTGATGAGGAGAAGTTGTTGAGTAATGAGATTTCTTCCAAGTGATCTTGGTTCATGTTTTAATAGTGAAAAGAAAAAATAATGAAATCATGAAAAAATGGTTAAGTTTTTATGATAATGCATGAATTTTGGTTCTAATTTATGTACACATTATGTGTTTTGTTTGTGCAACTTTTGGGATTTCATTTGACCAATTTTGTGATGCTTGCTTGGAATTAGGTTGGGTGAATGGGAAGTATTTTATACATAGTAAAAAGTGATTAAAGTGTAACAAAGACACTTTTACTCTTGCAAGTAGAATAAAATTTTGTGTACATTGCTTTTTCTTTTTTTTTTTGTTTGTTTGTTTTGAACTCATTATGGTCTTTTTATTTTTTTTAGTTCATGGTCATTTTATGAACATTTTTTTTAGTTTTTTCTTTTTTTATGGTTGAAATTGAATGAATAGGCAATCCTAATTCCTAAATGTATGTAAAACAATCTTTTAATCCTATATATTTTCAACATACAATATTCGTTTTGTTATTGTTGTGGTAGAATTGTACACGGCAACAAATTTGTTGCTTAAACGAAAGTAATACCTTTGAATATTGTTTAAAAGAAAAATGTTTTTGATTTGGGTATGAGTTGTAAGAGATCACTCATGTCATTTATAAAAGATGTAGAATTGATGTATTTTAAGTGGGGATTTGATTAAATAGAAAAAGCTTTTCAATGTAAAAAAGTATGCGGATGATAAGTCTTTAAAGGGGTAAAGATATACGAAATGTTACGGTGACGATAAATCTTCTGTTACATCTTCTTTACACTTTGATACATGAAAAAATGATACTTGATGCACGGAAAAAGAAAAGCGCACACAGTCGAAAAATTTTATTAGATGAATGATAGAACTTTTTTATCACGTGTTTTACGTAATAAATGTAAAGGTTCAAATGAGAATTACATAAAATAATAATTAAAATTTTATAATCACGATAGATATCCAACAATGATTTAGCAAATGCCTTAAGTAAAAACTTATTATGACTTGTCTGTTCAATTGTTGTCATTGTAAGATTCGACGGATATCGACTAAAGTAAGAGAAATGGCCAAATTTGGTCACGTGGGATTTAAATAGTGTTGTGCAATTTTGACAAAACGTGGATTTAAAAAGCTATCATTTTCTAGCTAACAAAAATGGGAATATGTGCTCCATAGCCAAAAGACAAAATAATGTCCACGTAACTAAAGAACAAAAATGCCTACAAAATGCATATTCATATTTACTTCTAATTTTATACTATTCAAAAATTATAGTTTTGGGTTTTATACTATTAAAAAACACTATTAGTGGCAAAGATAGTGTAATTTTCAATGTGAACCACCTACGATCAATTTAAAAGAGTATAAAATTATAATACAAAACTATTTATCCTCTATTTTATACAAATCTTATCAAATAGTAATAGTTTGTTTAATTAGTAAAACAAATTAAGTAAAAAGTAAATAAAATTATTTAGTTGCAAAAATTTAACGCATAAATATGGATTACCTAGTGTAAAAAGTTTATGTAAACATTTGATGTACTAAGATCATTTTCAATGTATGTATCAAAATATCAAATTTGGTATTTTGGTATAAAAGTTGAATTCCATCCAACTTATTAAATATAGTGCAACTTTTGATTTATTTTAGAAATTTTGCACCACATTTAATGTAACACCAAACTTTACATTAAATTATTGAATGTTTCATTTTACTCCTCTTGGTTGAAATGTTTTTATATTACTGATTCAAAATTAATTTTCAGAAAAGGAAATATTTTATTAATAGCTTAATATGTAGAGTAGCTTCATGATGTATGATTTACATTTCTTCTAGACACATGTATGAAAACAATATACGTATGTATACAACTGACCTAAAAAATAGACTATTTACAAGGATGCAAGAAGCATGTAGGAAGGATATCAAGCGAGCATTTGGAGTTCTCCAGTCTCGATTTTCAATTATTAAGAGACTATCACGTTTTTGGAAAAAATTTGTATTGCATGATATAATGTCAACATGCATTATCATGCACAATATGATTACCAAAGATGAATGAGATATCGAAAAGATAATTCAAAATTGAATGGAAGCATCAACTTGTGAAGTTAATGTAAGTAAAAATGAAAAAAATAAGATTTCAAGAGATTCTCGCTCGACATAAAAAAATTAAGGACAAAGAAACTTATTATGAACTTCGCAAGCTGCATTTGTTGATTACAACTAATTCATAACTGTTTCTTAAAAATCTTGAAAAAATGAACTTTTAGGGTGTATTTGTTGAAACCGTATTATGACAAATACACACTTTATTTTTTCAAAATTTTCAGGTGTGTATTTTTCATAATACGGTTTTAACAAATGCAGCTTTTAGTGAAAATCTGCAAAAAGGCTCTCTTGGAGAAGATCTTTGAAGCATCCTTGGATCATCATGAATGCTGATCCCAACGTAGATGCCGTAAATAGAATTTCTAGTTACATTCAACTCAACTGTGGCTATGAAGAATTAACACAAACTAACTTTAGCTTCAATGTGCTATAGTTTGGTAACTAATAGCTCCTACTTTTGGCTGCGTTTACCCATGTTAATATGATACTATTACCTTATTTGCTTCCTCTTTTGGCTAGTTATTACTTGCTTTATAAATGTAAGAAAGCAGGTTTTAATACAATAATTTGAGTCAATGTTTAATAGTCTCTTAAGCACAATGTACAAAATGACAAATTTCATTTTTAGTAACATGAAACCAATTGAAATTTTGCAACTTTTGACGATGAGTGAAATTTGACAAACACTATCTTCAGCATCACTACACAACTGTTTTGTCACTATGAATTATCATTGTATTAATGCCATACAATTTAAGAAAGAACTTGTTCAACAAAGGAAATCAGTGCTCCACACCTTAAGACAACAAGTCGAATATGAATACTCTGTCATCTTTGATATAAACAAAAAACATGAAATATGGTTGAATGTTGGGTGATGGCGGAGAAGCCAAACCAACACCCCTATACCATTTTACTTGTTGGACCGCATCAAAAGGAAAGAGCAAGAAAACATTGTAATCAAGATGTTTAAGATACCAATATGAAAGAAAAAATAAAGCATCGTAATCAAGATATATAGAGTTACATGTTGCCACTACTTGATTATGAAATATGAATATATCTTTCAATAATTTCAAGTGTGCAATGTCACAAAGAGTTGGTATAGATATTAAGCAGTTCTGTATTTTACATGGAAAAAATGCATTTTTAGCTAAAATTTGACCTACATATACAGGATTTGGTGTTGTGAGCTTGGCCGTGTGCTAAAACCTGGGGTACCAAAACATGCCTTTGATGCCCTCTGGGTCAGGTTCAAATCCCAGATTCCTATAAAACTCCACAACTGCAAAAACAAACCAAGTTTAGATAGCTTCAGACAACCTATAACAATTTCCAATTGGAAAGGCAAATGAGTGGGTGGTGTAACACCTCAAAACAGGTTCAGGGTAGAACGGCTAAATTTCTAGTATGGCTGAAACGGGTCGCATCAGGTTGCACTGAACTACATTTTGTAGGTTTGCCGTTCTTAAAATGTCTATTTCTTTTGGATATATTGATTTATGAGGTTCATAAATTTTGAATACACTTTGCAGTTTGCACTACGTTCGACGCATTTTCATTTAAGCTATGTTTTCTTAGTTTACTCATTTGAATAGTTACAGAAAAACTGCAACCCAAATTGACCCATTTACCCATAAATGGGTCAAATTTGCAACTTCTATTTTTCAACATTCGGAAAGGCAAATGAGTGGGTGGTGTAACACCTCAAAACAGGTTCAGGTTAGAACGGCTAAATTTCTAGTATGGCTGAAACGGGTCGCATCAGGTTGCACTGAACTACATTTTGTAGGTTTGCCGTTCTTAAAATGTCTATTTCTTTTGGATATATTGATTTATGAGGTTCATAAATTTTGAATACACTTTGCAGTTTGCACTACGTTCGACGCATTTTCATTTAAGCTATGTTTTCTTAGTTTACTCATTTGAATAGTTACAGAAAAACTGCAACCCAAATTGACCCATTTACCCATAAATGGGTCAAATTTGCAACTTCTATTTTTCAACATTCGGACAATCAAGGAACCTAATTACCTTTACTGTCTGCAAATAATGTTATGTTGCCAATGTCCCTCTGAAGTAGAGCTTTTATAATCTTCTCAATTAAAGCTTTTCCAAGACCTTGCCCCTATTAAAAAATCAGTCAATTAAACAAGTTAAGCTCTGATATCTAAATTATTAACCTAATCCTATATAACCACTTTCAAATTCATATCCGACTGATGTCAGACAGCCATGGGTTTCAATACAAGTTTAAATACAATACTTGTTTCAAAATCTGTGCGTAATCTGATGTTTTGGTTACCATTCAAAGGCCTAATCTGTCTTTTTCTGAAAGATATCTCACAATCTGTTAGAGATAGTGACAGTTTATTTAGTTTCCTAGTATAGGTAATCCAGTTTCCTAGTTTATCTTGTTTCTAGTTATCTTGTATTAGTTATAAATAGAGGCTTAACCTCTTAATGAACAACACGAATTATATTTTTCATGAATCTTTTTACAGAATCTAAAAAGCCCATACAGAACTAGAATTCTTGAATGATCAAACAATCAGAAGCTAGTTTCATATTCTTAAAAGTACAATGTAAATCAATATACTCACTAGGGAATTTGTACAAATCCAACATATATCATCAGGACATATATATGAACTACATGCATATGAACAAAAACGCTTGAGTTGGTTTTTTGTTTTTTTTATGATGTTTCATCTATCTTCCTGATTTCTTCTCCTTGACATAATCATGGATATTGTATTAATAAAAAATGTTATACCTGGTAGCTAGGATCTACAAGGACATCCCATATAGTTGCATTGAATGCGTGATCTGATGTAGCACGAGCCATGCCAATGAGCTTCTTCCCACTATTGGGTTCTGTTAATTCTGTGAAGTAACTTCCCAAAATACACTAAGATTTGTCATTAAGATATAAACAGAAGGGGTGAAACTCAGCTGCAAATGCATAGTAACAAAATACTATACGCGCCCAATTAGATTGACTAAATTCAGGGGAAATATACCTTCTCCGGCTGATTTCTTAACAGAATGCAACGTTGCTACCATGTAGCTATTTTTCAGTGCAGCAGCTAGCTTTGATAGTGGTCTTCTGGGCCACCCAACCTTTTAAACCGTGAAAGAATTTTACTTTTGACAACAAGAAAAAACCAACCACAATCTGATGAAATATGACAAAATTGAGATGGTAAGTGGAATTTCTCTTGGTCAATAATGAGTCAAAACGGGATAAGATCAAAACAGACACTTTACTATGCGTATGGAAACAGGTCCCATTTGGTTGACCCGAAATACTTTCACACAAATTGCTTTTAGTCTTTTTATAAATGATTAGTGTCTTAGAAGGATCATAATAACTATATTGTTACAATAATAATCTAATTCAGGAAATTGTTTGTATACTAAAATTGAACTTTCGGTGGCTTGCAGTCCGATTCTGATTCCTAATAGCTAATATTCTGTAGTTAGTATTTGGCCCATTCAACCCGTTAGAGATTCTACATAGCCCAAATCAACCCATTTAGAAGTATATTGGTCTAAGTTGCCACATCTAAATATAAACTAATGTGCATTCACTTAGATCGGTATGTCATACAAAGTTGAACCATACGAAGTAGCAAGCAATGTATGCAATCTAAGTGCAGAGAAATTACCTTATCACACAAGGCTTGGAGGTCATATATGTCAACTTCTGCACCTGAAGAAAAAATAATTTGTTCAACTGTTCCATCTGGTAGGGTTTTCTCAACGAGTACGAATTCCTCGGGCAGAGATTCTTCCTCTTCTTCGGGGCTAGAAAGTGGCTCTATGACCTGTGTAGTGTTGTTCTTGATTAACCTGTGATATTTCAATGAAGTTGGTTCGATATATTATGGGAGTTAATGTGGAGATGCGGAGTTAAACTTGACCATATTATAAGACAGGTGAAACGAACAGCAGGTAGAACTAGTGATTTGTACAGAGCAAACTTTGAATTCATATAAAGATCAGCAGTTATTGTAATACAATGCAAATTTTAAATGTGTAAAGAAGATCTTAAGACAAGAATGACATTACAGACCACCTATAGGTCCAACTACATGCTTACTTAATTAATGTACCCTGATATTTTGTTTTATTGATATCTTAAATCCTATGTTTGCGAATGGCACAAATGGATAAGATGAAAGGGTGGAACAACAAAAGTTATAGACAAATTAAATTAGAAACAGCATGGTTGTGTGATGACTCGACCCCTTACTGGACAATGTCCCTTAACCATCCTACCTAGATACGGTAAATAGTACGTTATGTTGCTAACAAAGGAGAAATTACCATTGTTGTATGAAGTCGCTCACTCGCTCCACTTTAACTTGCATGAGCTTTGAAACTTTGCTCCTTGCAGGCTTGCACAATAGCCCTCTTAGTTGTTACTTGTTACATTTTTTATACTACTCTCTTCACTTTTCCACATTATGGGTTTGAGTGTATTACTTTCTCTTCTCTACACGGTGAACAAAGTTTCTATCTCAACTCCTTAGTCTTTATCTTAGAATTCCCTTCCTTCTTAATGCATGATGGAGTAAGACACACGAAATACACACTATAGGTAAAATTATTGTGATCCAGAATACCTTGTAGGACTACAGAAGGGTCCTTGTATAAAACAGTTTTAAGTTTGTCCAGTTCATAAAAAATTTAAAATTTAGAATCAGATCTTAAACAGAGTAAAAGTCCTGCCTAATATAGAGTGGGATCGGATGAAGTTCTAGATTTTTAAAAAATGTTACTTAAAGAATGGAACAGAGAAGAAATGACAGTGTTTCCTGTTGGGTGAAATTCAAATTGTAGCCTTAATTGATGGAATATGAGACTCATGGTTGGGCCAAACTGCCTTAGGCTGTTTGCCCACGCATGTGGACCATCACACCTTTCCATAGGGTTGTCACAGGCACTGAAATTCCTCCCAGATCAAATGTCACATTTGATCAGAGTTCGTGCATTTTCCCACATGTTTGCCTTAATCCCAACATTCCATAAACATGTTGCTTAGTTACTATATTTGTTCTACATCATATTTCTGTGGTTAGATTAGGAATTTTCCCTTGAAATTTTGCGAGGAGAGTAAGAACCATAGGCGGGCAAATTACACAAAAGTATTTCTGCAAAAAGGACACTTGTGCTGAAACTTCTTCTGAGAAACAAGTTCTTAAACGCAGATGAAACTCAGAATTAAAGTTTGTCATGATTGTGGGATTTATGTTGTTAAACTAGTGCTTTTTCTACAAATGATTGGTGCCATATCTCCATTTCCACACATTAATTTTAGTTCAAGTTAGCCTAGATATTTTTTGAAGTTAAATTTGCCATCATAATAATTACCTCATTGAATAACATATACCATGAGAAGAAAGAAAAATGGTTACACTTACCCAGATCTAATTGATTCCCAAAAGCCAGCGTTCAACCTAGAAACCTCGAGCTTTCTACTTCCTGTAAAAATTTCCACAAGACCACAAGTTACACAATATAATCAATAATCACAAATATTAACTATGAATCATAGTTCCGCAACAAAGGAAGTATTTGACTTGAAAGTAGGCTACATAATAATTTCATTTCTCAATTTCTCAATATTTCCCGTCCACAGCCTAGGATCAGTTAAGAATCTAAATCTAAGTGAGACACAAACTGATTTGCTACTTCAGATTACATATTTAAGCAGATACAAATTAGTTGCGAATCAAAGTTATGAAAACCGTGAATAAGTTTGCTTCTCACACTTCTCACGTGTATTTAGTTTCGTATTTGATCTTAATTCTCCCTTCCACACACATTGAATTTGCATCTATAAATCAGGAATCCATTGCTTAACGGATTCTAAAATTCTTGAAATTGAATTCATAGCTTACTCATCTTAAGGGGGTGTTTGGGATTGTGTCTTGAAAACAGATTATGCGTTTTTAATAATTAAAATTATATAATCAGCTGTAACGTAACGTGATGTAAATATATAGTGTTTGGATTTGATTATGTTGTCTGATGGTGCAATAATTAGATAATCTGTTCTTTGACTGTTTGGCAAATTAGATTAGTAGATAACTTAACATGTAAAAATGACATAATTAGAAAAAAAATTCTATTATTAAAACATAAACATATACAGTAGCATTTTCTTATAGCCATGTCCTCTATACAGAATAATAATGAAAAATTAACATTTATCATACCGAATATTCTTCTTCTAACTAGCATAGTTCCCGTGCAAAGTAGCGGGTGATTATTTTTATTATGATGTTCGATTAGGTTCTTTGGTTTATTAATATTTTGATTTGCTTCGAAGGATTTGTAGCTCAAAATATAAGAATCTATTAAGTGTAAAGATAATTGAATATGTACGTACAACACAATATCATATGATTAATGATTAACGATGGCGCTAATTTAATACAAAATTATATACATAGTAATTGCGGGATTAAAATTATTTAGGTTTTTAGAGTTCAAATTAAAAATGATAAATTGTAGGATTGACAAAGAAAATATAAATATAAATTTGAATTGATTTTTTGTTTTTGTTAAGCAATTTGAATTAATAATCAAACAATTTGAATTAATTGGTTTCCATAAATTGTTCTTGAAAGGACAATTTTGACAATAGACACTTTTAAATTGAAAATTAAGCCAAATGTGTTAAATGTGTTATAAGTAGTAGTAGTAGTAGATAGTAGATAACAATAGTTATAATAAATATAAAATATGAACTAGTTTTTATGCCAATAATGCAAACTTTAAAAAAAGGGAAAAGAAAAAAGATTTAGAAAAAAAGAGAGTAGATAATAGTGAAATATATAATCTGTTCTATGTTTCATAGTAAAATACATAAAAATAGATATATATTCTTCACATGGACTTCTGCTCGTGAAGAAACCAACAAAATATAGTATCAGTGAGAAAGGAGGGCACCTACGTAATTTTGGCGATAAAACCATTAATTCCAAATCTACAATTTGCAGCAGTAGGTAAGGGCTTACTTCTTCAAAAGTGCGTTTTCAAGCCTATAAAACGCAAATAATTGCTTTTGAAACAAAAAAAAACCCAACACAATTAACAACTTGTTTACGTTTGCAAATCACAATAATCTGCGAATCACATTGAAAACGCATTCCCAAACACCCACTAAATAATATAAGCTTTCATTAGTTTCCGTATATTTAGCTCAATTTAAGCAACAACATATTCTAACATACAATGATCCTAGGGTTCATCTATACGAATTTGAATAAAATTACATATTATATACAATTTAATATAAATTACGAGGGAGAACGAACCTGTTGGTAACCCTAAATTGAAACTGAAACTGGAAGGATACGCTTGCTGATTTGAACGATTAAAGGTGCAATCTACAGCGCATCTGAAAATAACAACAACAAACAATCGATAAGATGAAATTTTAATATATGTAACGATTATTAGTGGTAATGTTAGGGTTTATAAAATATTATATATTGTATAACTATGGATTGTTATTTACAGTGAAGAAGAAGATGAAGAAGTCTGCATTTCACTCGTTTTATGAAATGAAATGGAAGTGTATAGATAATGTTCTTGAGGCCTTTAACTTCAGCTTACTTTGACAAATTGCTTCTCATTCTACCTATTTTCACCGATGTGAAAAAATAATGTTATGCAATTTCCCTTATTTTATAATTAGAGAAAATTTCATATATATAATATATCTCTAAATATTCTTACAATTACAGATATATATATCCTAACAAACTTCATAATATCACACATATATATGCTTAAAAAATATTAGAACTCTCATATTTTTTAATTTCACTAATAAATATATATCCTTGTAATAAATGATAAATTATATAAGGATAATTGTGTGTGTGTGTGTTTTTGTATTTTCGAACATTCATACATTGTATGAAGAAAAAATTGAAAAGTTAAAAGTATTAGTTTTTATTTGTTATTAAAAGCATAAAAGTTGTAGGTGGTGACATATATATGTTTAGTTATGAAGAGATTGTTCATCTATGTTTATTTTAATTATCTTTAACAATAACAATTGTAGTCTCGTAATATTGAAGTTGATATTGCATTAATCGTTTTTTTTTTTTTTTTTTCCTTTTTGTTGTTGATGCTTTCCTCCTACAATCTATTGCAATTTATTTATCATATTTATATGTCAAATTTGTAGGAATGCATTTGAAATATCGATGGCGTTTTGAGACTACTGTTGTAAAACAAAAGGGCAGTATAGTATGAATCACTATGTTTTTAGGTGGTGATTTGTGCACTGCATATATCTATTTGAGAATGCTAATTTATCTTAATTTAAATCATTACTTACGTAAATGTTGTTTCGACGAGTAACCCTAACCCATAATACTGTGGATCCGATAGAGTTATTATTTAATTAAATATACTATCAGAACCACCTTGATGACATCATCGTCTCCAAATTCAATAAATTAGAATATTCAGTTTTAACAAAAATGAATTTACTAATGGTCATATCTAATATTTGACCATTAAACATAATTTATAAGTTTAAGTTAGTACTAGCTGTCTGTCTATTCAGTGCAGGTGAGATCAGGAAAGCTTACGGCTGGATCAACGAAAGCAACGAATTTGATTAGGCTTTGTGGGTTTATACACCACTACATTAGGATTTATACCCCTCCAATGATTACCTTCACACACACAAATGTTACGTCTCTATCACTTCAATCATTACATCACACACACAAATATCACGTCAAAGTGTATAAACCCTATAACCCTTTGATGATCTACTTTATCTAATGAAGATGGGAAACATGATTATGACTAGTATCTTGTATCATAATATAATAATAATTAATTAATTAATTAACTTAACTGGTTGTGATAATGTTAACCTTTGCTTCTAGTTTAGATCTTGCTTCCTTATACGTATTTATGTTGCAATCTTAGATTAAATTGATAAAGTTATTTTATTTTTTTTGGCGTGTAGCGTGTAGCATATTGTGCTTGTTTTCCCTGTGTTGATATTTGAATACTGCTGATGTAAAACACTAAAGGAAATTGAATATTAACCAACTAATTAGAAACCTTTTGGTTTGGTATTTATGTTGACAGCTCTCACTCGTTACAGTTGAGCATGGTTTTAAGGATCAACATGCATGGTAATGATACTAATGGAATTATGGGAACAGTACACATCTAATTCCCTTTGTAGATCAAGTTAAATTTGTAAGTCTATGCTACAACTCAAGGACAATATGTTACCTTCTAGATGAGATTGTGTTTGTATTTTATGCCTCAATTATAATAAGGATTCTTCTAGACAAATCTTGGTTAGGGATAAATTTATATCGGTTATACTAGTCTTTTTTTGTTGTTTATAGATATTTACTAATGTTTGATAGATCCTGACAATTCTCCTGTTAAAATCGTAAAAACGATAACAGAACAGTTGAGAGGTAGCGTCTAACAAGATTACATAGCTGATTGTCCTTAATTACAGGGTTAAGCTAAGTATATTAGTAATTTTTTCTAGTGTTACTAGTTTACACTTACATAATCACAATTTTCAATGTAATATCGCAATTTCCATACAGTATTTTCTTATTAATTCGGTATGTTTAGTAGTCCCCTTAATTATATTACGAATGCACATCTTTATGTTCTTTTGAATTTAAAGTTTGTTCGTCTAATTTAGGAGGCTTTTTTCTGCTCTAAAGGTACATGTATAATTTACTCTACCGTTCTGAAGTTCAAAGGTTCCACTATATGTAAATCTTAAAGTGATTAGGAAATATGTGAAAAACTAATGTCTAAGCTCTGGACTTGATGAAGTTTCTGGTAACAGGCTAGTTGCTCCTCCAGGAACTTCCCAACATCAGTTGTCCCAAAAAGAAATACTTTGGTTAAATCAGGCTCTACAGTTAAAACCTCAAGGTTTTGCTTCTTTTTTTTTTTCTTTCTGAATATGACATGAAATGGTTTTCATATCGAAATTCTCCGTTTAAATTTTATTTTTCTTTTAAAATAAAGAAATTTGGTATTTTTAGGCCTACTTCCGAGGTTTTTTTTTAAAGACGAGAAAGAGAACTAAAACGGGAACATACCGAGTATGTGATTTTGAGTTTTTTTGTTGAGAGAAAATAAAAGAAGCGAGATAAGAATTATTCAATATCTTATCTCCTAATCTTTTCTCTAAAACTGAAAATAAGTGAAATAAAAGAACTCTAAATCAGTTATAAAACTGTCACTCCTTTTTATCTCTCCAACTTGAGAACACAAAATAAACAAAAAAAATTTCTTCTTTTCCAACTCGACAACACAAATTATATAAAAAGTAGTTCCCATCTTTTACTCTTTTGTAACATTTTATTTCTTCTTCTTTTCTTTTGTTACTTGTCAAAAACTCAAAAGCGGACTCTTAGACCATTCCCAACAAGGGACGTGTCAGTATCATGTCAGTTGAGATACATCAGCGCCACATCAGCACCTTCCAAACTGACACACAACTGACACACTCCTATCAACCCTGACGTGCCACTTTGATTTTTAGGCCCCACACACATTTAAATAAAACAATTTAATTAAAATTAAAAACTTTACATTAATTAATTAAAATAAAAATTTATAATAATTTTAATAAACATTACAATAATTTAAATAAAACATTACAATATCTTATATTTATATTTATATGCTCTATATAACATATCACTTTATATCTATCTATTATAAGAAAGGAGGCATTTTTACTATAGCATCCCTCCCGCATGACACCTGTCATTTTTCAATTTCTTTTTATTACAACTTATTTCTTAATTTCTTTTCCATCCTCTCATTCATGAGCAAGCAAGAGCATGCTTTCACCATCACCACTCCTTGCTGCTGCTTTTGTTTCTCAATCTCGGAGCATCAAACAGAAGATATTGGGGTTCCAATTTCGATTCCTTTAAACTTCTATCTTGATTTGAGTTATGTTACCATATATTTTTTATGTTGTTATATATTTAGTGGTAGAGAAGATACTTAGGGTTTCGATTTCAGTTACATTCGACCTCTATCTATTTAGAATTGAGTTATATTTTTACATCTTTGTTAGTAGATACAAGCATGGGTTTCATTGGTATTATTTTGTTTTATAAATTTACGTTAAGATCTAGGTTCAAATAAGAAACCTAAATATTGTACGAACGTAGGAAATGACTTCAAAGTCAATTTTAAATATTCAAAACACGTTATTTTATAAAAGTTTCTTCATAACTCCTTATTCAAATAACTTTTAGAAACTATTTTTCAAATAAAAAAAATTTCGACTTCTTTTTATTTTTTAATTTTTTTATTCATAATAAATCACATTTTTTAACTACATAATCACATGAATAATATGTGATTATTACAATCCTATTTTGTGATTATCTCGAACACATATAATCACATTATATTAGAGAATAATCACATGTGATTATCATGTCATATTTTGTGATTATCATACAACAGTAACGACTGTAAAAAAAGTTCAAAAAAAAAGTTAATATTTTTAAAATTTTTTTTATCATAGCTTGCAAAAGTTATTTTAATAATAATCATTGAAAAAGTTTTGAAGAAAAATGTGTTTTCGATATTTAAAATGTGATTTCAAAGTCGTTCTCACGATATTTATATTTTTTATTTGAACCCTCCCCTTTACGTTAATTGCATCTTTATCTTCATTCAAGATATGCTATTTGGGGTTTCTTGATTTTTATTTTGTTTTATGATGGAAAAAAGAACATAAAGACAAATTATATGTAAGTTTCGAGTTCGGTTTGTTGTCGGATTTTTGCTTACTTTATTTCAAATTTCATTATTTATTTCATCTTGATGGGTTTTTTTATAGAATTGCCTTATTTTAGAATTTTATTTGATGCAGATGATGAAATAAACACTTCCATTAAAATAAGCTTCTACTAGACTACTGTGTGGAGTATGAAAGAAACTTTAGACGACACACACGTATTAGTTAGGATTTAAGAAGCATCCCAAGTAAGTATAATGTTGCAGACTTGTAGTGAGTAGACCAAGAGGGAGTGTTTTTACTATGGAACTTTTTTAAGTTGATATTTTTTAATTCATTAAGTTCTTTGTGAGGCATAGCACTGTGTCTAAAGTTGAAGTCTGTTCAAGTCCAAAGATGAATTCAACTTTGTCAGTTTCATATGCTAATTGTGTAAGTAGATTATAAGTGAAGTGAACTTGAAAATCAGCATCCTATTATATTCATGTGAAAGTGAAGACAACAAAATTCGAGAGTAGGAAATTCAGTAGGTTTTACTTTGTCTTCCAAAGTTATTAGATGCTATATATTGTGAACGTGTCATCACATTTTCCCCCAGTAGAGACCATGGGACAGTAACGTTTATTTAACCACGCAGTCAATGATTATTGAACCTCTTTATAAGGATTTCTTCAAATATGTGGTATATTAGCTTCTTATCATACTTAACACTTGGCATCCAACTAGAACTATATGCTTGTTGAGTCTGCTATCTTTGGAGCTAAATGTAACATCCACTCTTGTGGCCTAGGGGTAAACTGGTAATTTCTTTAATCTTATATTTAATTATAAGTTTTATGTTACATTAACATGTCTATTGGATAGGAAAATTATATAAAATTCGAATTGTTAATTGTGTCTTGTAGAATATTAATAGTTTTGAATTAAAATAGTTGTCGGTAAAATAAAATAACTTGTCTCGCAAAACGGTTTTCAGGTTCCAGACAATAAACCAAACTAGGGATAAAAATTAGCAAGCTTTTGTGTTGATAAATTCATCTTTTCATCTCACATTTGTCACCTACTTCTTTTCTTTAAATCTATAACACCCCTTTAATTATCTCAGGGTTAAATTAGTCACTTGACTCGGAAGCGATGGATAAAAGATAATATTATATATTATATTACAAAATGACTATAAATTTTTCGCGAGTTTACAATATTTAAAATATTTCTGAAACAAAACATATTTTGTTGTTCTTCAAAATCTACATACATATTAACTATCAAAACGTAAACATATTTATCAGAGAATGAGCGCATGTCAAACATTCCTTCCACAGCCCATCTTCCTGCCCAACCCACAAAAGATAAACATAACCTGCATGAAGGGAAATGGTGGGATTAGCACAAAGCTAAGTGAATGAATGTACAACTAATAATTTAACTTAGCATAACAATCTGATACATTAAGCACGAAAACACATAAACTCAAGAGGATCGGTAGTTACTGAGGAACCCTACAGCCGCGGTGGCCCACAGTAACACTTACCACAATCTGTATAGACCCATACAGAATAGACCGATAACTTGGCACTACAACACAACAACACAATTTCCAGCGACAACACATGTATCTGGAACATGTGTTGAACACAGTAGTAACCAAGTCCAATCGCAATTGACCTCTGAATAACACAGATGCCCGAAGGCCACAAATATAGCAAGCAGATATTCACAATCATAAATCAGACTAAACAGTCTATCAAGTCTACGTTACTTGTTGTAACCACATCATTACAACTAACTCAAATTATGAGTTGTAGATCCACTCACCTGATTTGTCTCAGTCCTTACTCAGAGATCTTATATTACTGAGTCTTCCGCTGATCTGAGAATATAAGAATTTAGAAGTTAGCGACTCTTTTATAATCATATTACATACTTCAATGCATATTATCCAGATTATAAACGATTATCAAGTTTAAATCATCATAATAACACATTCATACAAACAGGTAAATCCCTAAAGTCTAAGGAAACAAAAGTTCAATCTGGAGCAAAACCCGAAAATCCCGAAACGACATTTAAAAACTGAAAAATGCCATTTTGGAGCCCAAGACGACCCCGAAAGGTCAAAAACTGACTAGGCTATTAACATATAGCCTTGACTACTGGGTTGTTTCCGAGTGACCATGCGAATTTCAGCCCATTCTGAATTAAAAAGAAATCTGTTAAATTTTGGTCGCTAAAAGTATAACCTTTTACTTGTGCATTTTCAGAATTTGCAGAAACTCAACTCGCAGGTCAATTTCAACTCGCAGGGAAACTCAACTCGCAAGAAAACTCAACTCGCAGGATGAACTCAGAATTGCGAACTGAACCGCTGTTACTTAAAAAAACGAACAATTTCGACTCACAAACTCAAAAATCAGTTTCCTATCAATCTAACAAACTTTCTAACATTTCTAATACCTCAAATAACATCATTTAACATCTTTAAACATCAAATTACACACCATTTCAAGGATTTGACTAAAAAATACCAAAATACTTACAATTAGGTAAAAAAACAAGATGATGATGATAATGACAGACAAAACAAGGATTCACACAGGTTATAACACAATTCAATGGATGATAATTTCGTGATTTAGATTTAGATGAGAAACTTGCAAGAGAGAGATGAAATTTATGTCATAAAATGAAAAGAAAGAAAAAGTTAGGTGATTATATATCACCTACCAACACTACAAACTTGCTAATTTTTATCCCTAGTTTGGTTTATTGTCTGGAATCTGAAAACCGTTTTGCGATTCAAGATGTTTTATTTTACCAACAACTAATTTAATTTACAACTATTACTAATTTACCTGACACAATTAACTATTCGACATTTATCTAACTTTCCTATCTAATAAACATATTTAAGTAACATAAACTTGTAATTAAATATAGGATGACGGAAATTACCTAATTACCCCTAAGCCACAAGAGTGGGTGTTACAAAATCTCCCTCAAAGTTCCCTTTCCAAATTCACGAAATTAACATCCATTAAGTTGTGATTAAGTTATTTGAGGGCCACCGCGACTGTAGGGTTCCTGAGTAACTACCGATCCTCTTGAGCTTATGTGTTTTCGTGCTTAATGTAAACAGATTGTTATGTTATGTTGAATTATTAGTTGTACATTCATTCACTTAGCTTCGTGCTAATCCCACCATTTCTCTTCCTGCAGGTTCTGTATAAGTTTGTGGGTTTAGGCAAGAAGATGGGCTTTTTGAAGGAATGTTTGACACGTGCCATAACTCTGATAAATATTTTTAGATGTTTTGTTAGTTACCATATATGCAGATTTCGAAGAATAACAATATATGTTTTGTTTTAGGAATATTTAAATGTTGTAAAACTCGTGAAAAAGTTTATGGTCATTTTGTAATATAATATATAATATTATTTTATCCATTGCTTCCGAGTTAAATGACACAATTAATATTGACTAAATAGAGGGGTGTTATACTAAAGATTATGTTGGAGTAAACCTATGTAAAACTATAGGTTCCACTTTTTTTGTGCAATCAGACTTGCTTAGATCTGTATTAAAACCACTACTACATAAGTGGTGGTCCATCAATAAAGGATGGTTATTGCTTATTGTGTTGGCCAAGCTGTTAACGTAAGCCGACTATAGAACTATAACACCCCTTAAATTATCTTAGGGTTAAATATGTAAATTGACTCGGAAGCGATGGATAACAATAATATTATATCTTATTTTACAGAAAATTCCATATTTTTTCGCGAATTTATAACATTTAACTATTTCCGAAACAAAACACTTATACTTGTTATACAAAGACCACATACATGTTAATTTACAAAACATCTGTAAATATATCAGAGTTAGCACGTGTCAAACATTCTTCAAAAACCATCTTCCTGCCTAACCCACAATCTTAAACATAACCTGCAGGAAGAGAAATGGTGGGATTAGCACAAAGCTAAGTGAATGAATGTACAACTAATAATTCAATTTAGCATAACAATATGTTTACATTAAGCACAGTAAACACCTAAACTTAAGAGGATCGGCGGTTACTGAGGAACCCTACAGCCGCGGTGGCCCTCAGTAACACTTACCACAATCTGTAAAGGCCCATACAGAATAGGCCGATAACTTGGCACTACAACACAACAACACACTTTCCAGCGACAACACATGTATCCGGAACGTGTGTTGAACACAGTAGTAGCCAAGTCCAATCGCAATTGACCTCTGAATAACACAGATGCCCGAAGGCCACATATGCATAACAAGCAGATATATTCAATCATAAATCAGACTAAATAGTCAATCAAGGTTTACGTTACTTGTTGTAATCACACCATTACAACTAACTCAAATTATGAGTTGCAGATCCACTCACCTGACTGCTACCGTTCACTTCTCAGAATTCTTATATTACTGAGTCTTTGACTGATCTGAGAATACAACAGATAATGAGTTAGTAACTCACCTTGAAATCGTATAACATGTCTCAATGTATATTATCCAGATAATAAACAATTATCAAGTTACAATTTATCTGTTATAACCGCTGTACAACTATCAATTATATCAATTTATAAAAAAAATTGCTTATTTAATTATTTACTCAATTAACCAAATTTTCGAATCATTATTATAACATATTTAATCAAACAGGTGACCCCTGTATTCAAGGAATAATAAAAGTTCGATCCGCAGTTAAAAAGGAATCTTTCAATTTTGGTCGCTAAAAGTATAACCTTTTACTTATGCATTTTCAAAATTTGCACCATAGCGACATTGCAATATCGCCTCTAGCGACATTGCAATATCGACACTAGCGATATTGCAAGCGAAATTAATCGCGATATTGGGTAGCGATATTGGAGGGCGATATTGCAATATCGCCAAACCAGTTCATCCTGCGAACTGGGCAGAAAACTGGCTGATTTTCACCAAAAAAACTCAAATCTCAATCTTAACAGCGTTATACCACAAATTAAATGTTCCAACACTTCATAAATACATAAACAAACACTCGAAATGCATCAATTTAACATAAAAACACTTAATTTCATCAAATCAACTAACTTTCTCACTTTTTGTAAAAAAAAACAAAAACTAATCAAAACTAACCTTAATCTGATTTAATCCACTGAAACAAGTTGTAGAAATGATCTTCTATGAATTCCGAATCTAATGGCACAATTTGGAGATGTTTTGGGCTTGATTTGAGCTTCAATTGTGCAAGTGTGTGTTTTAGTGTGTGTTCTTGGTGTTCTTGGTGTGAGATGAAGATGGTGATGAAATGAGGATTAATTTCCAGATTTGGGTTTATATATATAACGATTTACGTATACTACGATGTATTATTATCATTAATCTAGCACACGATGGTATTAGTTATAATAGTTAGGCTAATCCGTATTTTAAACTAAAAATACCGTAATTCCCATTTAATTATTCCTAACAATTATACATTCAAACATTTCATATAAATGAATTCAAGTAAATAAGGTAACATAAGGTAAATTTACCTAAAAATACTAGGCCATTGGGGAGGATGTTACAAGAACATTATCTTATTGTTATAAACGCATTTTGTTGAATATCTTGTTTCATCATCATAGTTAAAAGTTATATATTTATCATCCAAGTCTAGAAACAACTTGGATCCACCCTAATACACAAATATAGAACCTCATGCCAGCAACTTGTTACTTTTTATATTTATATTTGTTCATATGATGCATATTTCCATTTTGTATATAGGCTCAACATTGTGTAAGTATGCCATTAGTCATTTTGCTAGGTCTCATGTTACTACATCAAATCTTTTGATGAATCATTAGTTGTTTTACTATAATAAGCAATACTTGAATTTTTTTTTAGTGTTACAAGTTGGTAGGCATGGAAATCAACACTAGACTATGTTCAGCCCTTTTATATACTCCCGTAAAGACCGTAAGTTCTTTACATGTTTCTTCTTTTTTTTTAGATCTTTTTTGGTGAGTTATATCATTAACTTCACATCAAACTATAATTGATTGATTGAGTTTTACGACCATAACGGGCAATATGCCTTTCTAAAAAAGCTTAATATTTGGTTCTTATATACTTTGATTATGGCTGGATGCTTGCTTTTGGTACTTTTGTGTGTCTAATATTTGTATTTGTAACTTAGCTTTTATTATGATTTTGGTTAGATCTTGATGGGAAATAGTTCTTTTATTGATATTGCTTTGGGTTTGTGATAACAGTGGATGTAATGTATACATCTCTACGAGCATAATTTCATGCTTTAGTATAATGACTATTAGAATTAATGGATAAAGGTCAGAATTTCGTAGAACTGTAGAATTTGATTAGTCTTATTAAGAACTATTGAATTCAGTTACATTAATGTAACTGTAGAAGTCAAGATGTTAAAAAAATAATAGAGTATGTATGGTGTATTTGTAATGTTATTATTTCTTCAGGATAGAGCATCATCATGAGGATAATGAAGATCCTTCTTCAGGTAAATTAAATGCATATCAGTAGTGTATGTCACCTAACAGTCCCGAAATTCTTAGTTAATATGTTCCTTTAGGTGAAATCTGTTTACTTCTCCTGGTTTCATTTATTTTGTCATTTGAGATTGGTGACTCTAATGAGCTAACTTATGCCAAACTATGTTGTAGGCACAAAGAAATTATCGAAGCAGATTTGGTACAAAGTAAATATCATGAATTACGAATATGGAGTAGATCTTATGCAAGCCTCTAAGAGAAGTTGACTCATCATTACTTGTAGCGATGTAACATGTGACGACCTATCATATATCTATTTTAAACTTCCCGAATCAAAATAGATGCCTAAAGCTTTCCTAGTACTCTATATAACATATCACTCTCGCTTGTTAAGTATAATGCTTATCTGGTACAAGCCGAATGCGCGAGCCATTTCCAAACACCTCCTAAAAACAGAGGCTGTGAAGATAATAATCTTCTGAGTGAATCACAACAGTGAGACTCTCCGTATCTTGGCTGGGCAAGTAGGCAACTCACCGAAGGTAATTGTGACTTTTTTTTATTACATTTTTTTTTTCACAATTTGCAAACGAATTGAGTTGCAGCCATGGTCAAATAGGGGAAGAAAATAAAAAAAATTGCATGCGGTCCCGCCTCTCTCGTCCCTCCCTCCGTCGCCAAACTAACACCACAAACCGATGCGTCGAACCGACACGACGATATCAACGACGTTGATCGGCCGACGTGCATCAATTCCTCCTACCGATGTACCGTTGTTTATGGTCTTAAGGTCAAACAATTTGTTGTAAAATAACATAATAAATTGGGAAAATGGTATTAGTATTGATTTAGCATTTAGCATTTAAAACATAAATAAAATAAATAAATAAAAACAGTTTTTCCAGTTGCACCATGCAGTTAAACTAAGATTCTTGAAATCTATTTCAGATGGTTTTCATGTTTGCAAAATATGATTATATGAATCATAAAATCACAACGAGATAGGAAAATTATTACTGCGTCTTCTTTCTACATGCGTGTAATACAACGCATTTGATTATTTAAAATTCCAAACACATAAGAATTAACTAATCATATAGTCCGTATAAAAGATTATATGTATGATAAATTTTTAAATATTATATACTCCAAAGTACATCTATTGCTAAAGTTGTCATTAAAGATTTTTAGATCTTTTAATGAAATGATTATATTAATTTTATAGTTTATTTAAACGATCAGATTATTAATCTCTTGTTAGACAAAATCGACATTTTTTTTAGTTTTCTAACTCATAAATTTTATTGCCATTTCTTAAATTGATTATTAGTGTACTCCAATTATTTTATTATTTTGTAAATGAGTGACAGCTCCTCCGATAATAAGTAGATATTTGTTTCCTTTTCTCTATTCACTTCCAACAGATGACTGAAGAACTAACAAAATGAACTGCCAGCTCAGCGTCACGTCAGTACTTTTTCGTAAAGACTGAACATTATCAATGAATGACCGAAGAATTAAACTTTTATGAATTCTACTATTTATTTAATTTGTCTTTAATTACAATTACAATTTTAAAACATAAATTTAAATAAAACACGTTCATTAAAAATAAGACGTTACATTAATTAAATTTAAAAAAATATCACAGTAATAATAATAAACGATGTTACATTTAAACAACTAGTCTAGTTGGGTTCGGATACCTTTTTTTATTAGAATTGTAATTGTAGTTGCGTGAAAAAGATAATTAGATAGTATGTATGTGTATATATAAAAGATAAAGTATTTTTTTTCGTTACTGTTTAAATATTATTTATTTATAGTTTTTTGTTACCGTTTTGAAAGACAATTTTTTTTTTTGTTTTCGTTTATTGCAAGTGAGCCCCGCGCGAATCCATTTCTCCCTTTCCATACACCGATGCAAGCTGAAAGACCGCCACCAAAGATGGTTGATAGGCATTTCTGAAAGACGCCTCGAAGATGAACCAAAAGACATGTCGCTGACACCGATTAAAAAATTATGGCCTAATATATCTGCCAGTACTCTAGACCCACTAGCCCAGTTATTATCTTTTCGGTTTTTCTGTGTACATATTAGGGTGTACTTAAAAAAACGTAGAACTTTAAATGATATCATATTATATGTATAAGTTTTTAATAATTTATGTTTTATGTATCAAATATATTATTTTCAGTATTGTATATATCTAAGTCATTAGGTCACATGTATTTTTAGTGATGCGACAATCATATAAATTGTTACTTCATTTTATATGGTGTTAAAATTGATGTCGCATCGTCAATTTATAATATATAAAAAATTAGATACATATAATAAATAATCTTAAGTAGACGACAATCTTAAACATTTAACTCACATTTTATTAGCTTAATGTAAAAATATAATTAAAAAAGTGAATAGCCAAAAAGTTTAACAAATTAAATAGTTATATTTTCTAGAATAACTATAACAATGAGCATAAGACAACATTGTAAAACACTATGTATTTTACTTTTTAAAGTCTTATAAAAAGATCTTAAAACGCATATTAAATGGTTGGAATTTTAGAGCACGTGAAGTGGAGTTCAGTGTCACCGTTGGGAACATTATCTGATAGCGTTCCGCTGCTCCGAGATGGCGTTCCAACGGGACGTCTCGCCCGGGGACGTTGTTCGTGTGATTTTCTTTGCTTGACTTCTTTTTGTTTTGGCCGCATTTTTGTTGATGTTTGTGTGTATTTTGTTGAAGAAGCAGTTTGTGTTTGTGTGTGTTTTGTTGAAGAAGAAGATGACAAGCGATTTGTGTTTGTGTGTTTTGTTGTCACCGAGTTAGTAATAAAATGAGCACATTTTTTAAAGTGGACTATCATTTTAAATTACTTTGACTGGGCCAAACTCATTAAAATTAAACTAGATTAAATTAAAATGGGCTATATGGAGTTTTAAGGTGTACCTTTTATTTTTAATTTATTTTGTTATTTATTTCAATTAATAAAATTATTTATATCTTTTAAAAAGAAGTATTAAAAATAAAATTCAGAATACTATTCTCACTTTACAACTTTTTAATAAAAATGTTCTATCAGATCTCCATATTTCATGTTGTTTTTAATTAGGAAGTCAACTAGACAATAATAACCTTTATTCACACACCGCACATACATAGTTATATACTGTTTACATAATGTTGTCATCCACAAATGTCAATTTTACGAATGACATTTGTGAAAGATCTATAAAGTGTATTTGGAGGCGGAGTGTACTGTCGCTGATCTGTGTGCTTGCCGAATTAGCCAATCTATGTGATCTGCTGATGTGTTGTCACTGATCCTTAAGAAGGGGCAATTATTATAAAACTTTACATATCTACTGCTAAGATTCATAATCATATAAAATCGGACAATATCTTAATATAAAATATATATATCTAATTAATTAGAAAATAATTGATTATTTAATTAATAACAGTTTAGTTTTTGGATATAACCCAAACCGAACTATTAAATTCTGATCATTGTATTATCAAAACTAACTATTCTATTTTGTAATTGATTTTTTCCTCTAATTATTTCAATTTTTTGGTTATGATAATGTTTCTTGTTATTCGTACACACCCTTACTTTTTATGTTTGACGACTTGATTTTGGTTGTGAAAAGCAAGTCAAAAGTGATTGTTTAATCGGTGATTATAATTATAGGGGAAGGTTTGATTGTTTTTTACGATAATAATAGCATAAATAAACTTTTTATTTTTTATTTTAATATTAATTAATTTTTTTAATATCAAAATAATATTGAAATTATTAAAATTTTATGTTTTTTAACATGAAATAAAAAGTTCTTAAAGAAAATATGAATAATATATAAATTATATTTGTGTATTACAATTTTTAAATTTTTATGTATATCACAATATAAATTTTTTAATGTGCATCATAGTTAAAAGTTATAAAAGTTGTGATACATAAATTCAAGTTGTATATGATATTTTTTTTTAAAAAATTCAATATCATAATATAAAGAATTAAATTATAATAATTTTAGTTTTTTTTTTCAAAAACTATAAATATGTTGAAATTAAAAATAAAAATATTCATTCTTATCATTACTAACATAAAAAACTAAATTACAATAACCCTCTCTGTGTACTTACAAGAATTAAATTATAATAAAAGATTTTGTTTCAGTTCTTTTATTATCAAGAAGATCCCATCTTAGAAAATGATTATTACTTGCACATCGACTAAAATAGTATGACGAACCATTTTATTATGTTTGATTATACCATAAATTATTGCATTGTTAAAGTCTTCGAACATATATCATTAAAAATTGAAAATCATGAGAAGAATAAATTATGTATTTGTTTATATATGATAATGTAAAAAAATCTATAAAAGTATTAAAAAGATTCGATAAGATTTTGAGTACTGTACACTTACTTAAAACTTATTTTAATCAATTTATTCATACGTGAACACTCTAAATATTTGCTAACCATATGTGGTTTTAAAAGTAATTTTGATGTTTTTTATTTTTTTATGTTTGAATAAATATTAATGTTCAAATGCGAATAGAGTTAATCATACATGAAGTAATACATATTTTGTGAGGCTCACGAATTCTCAAGTTTTATATAATACTATTAGAAACTTCACAAAAATATAATCAGATACAAGTTTTTGTTGTCTACAAAAGACTATAAATTTATTAGCAAATTGTAAATGCATGTGATATGGTTAAAACAAGACTGTATATAAATAACAGTTATCAAGATGGTTCAGTGGTTAACATCTCAATATCTTTTTAAGATGTCTCAGGTTCAAACTTCTCTAGTTGCACATTTTGGGGTGGCCAGAGGAAGAGTTCGGAAATGGTTATAGGGATATCCCGATTAGACTGTGTACATCTGAGTAAAAATACTCGCCCTCTCTGAATAACTTAAACAGGAAAAATCTCGTCTGGTTAACTGTTTAAAGCTATATATAAACATGATCAAAGCAGTTATCAAATGTATTCTCATGTAATTTAATTTTCTATCTATGTTATTTGTCTAACAGAGTAACCTCTACCAAAAACAATTAACAGATTTCTGTTAAATTTAATGTCAACCAATTAACCTCAAATATCAATTAATCAAATCGTTATTAACAACAAAATACAAGTGTTAGATAGCTAAAATCACAAATGAAAACTTATTATATTACGTTGAGGATTTAAGCAATCCATTATATATAGTACTTCGGTCACGGGGTAATTCAATTAGACCATATACGTAATAATACTCGTTCTTTTAGGGCAATCTGCATAAAGAAACTTCTATTATTTTAAAGTCGAGGATCTGTACAACTGTTGAATTTCAACGGTTTCATATTTTATTTAATTGCTAATGAGTGAAATGTGGAAGACACAATATCCGACTGGATCCAGAAGATATTGTTACATACACGCCTCGAGAAGCACAGGGAAATAATCTAAGGTATTTTTAATAATAATAATCCTATGGAAGGTTAACCTTTTAAAATCATCTTCAATGTATGCATTAAAATATTAAATTTGGTGTTTTGGTGGAAAAACTCATCTCCAACCAACTCACTATATTTAGTATAAATTATAGTGTACATTAAATTTTTGAAGATTTTGCATTACATTTGGTGCAACACTAAACTTTGCACCAAATTTTTAATTTTCATTTTAACCTTTTTACTTGAAATATTTTTATTATGCAAGTCCAAAACTAAAAGAAAATAAGGGCAAATGATCCAAAAAGATAATGTAAGTTTTTAATAACTTTTTCATTATAATGTATTAGTTATTCTATGTTTCATATTATAATCAAATTTGAATTTTTATAAATAATAATTAATTTTAAGTATAAAAATATATAATTTACGGAACAATATGTAAATGCAAGTAACTATTTGGTGTAGAAATTTGGTACACACATTGGAGATTAACTACATTTGATGTGAACATATTCTTTAAAGATTTTCTTTTTGCATCAAATTTAGTATAACATTTGATGCTACCTTGGAAATGGCCTAAAGGCATGTTAATTGTGTTAACATTTAATATTAATTTCACAAACTTTAGGTTCTTTGGGTGACCATAATTAATCCGACTACATGGTTATTACTCCAATAATCCAGGTACCCTTCTATAAATTCACCAACTTAACACAAACACACACACAAACATATGACAGAGATCGATACTCCCTTGACGTTTACCGTGCGGAGACATGCACCGGAGCTCATTGTTCCAGCTAAACCTACGCCTCGAGAGGTGAAGCCTCTCTCAGACATCGACTCTCAGGAATCCCTTCGGTTGCAGATCCCGACGATTTACTTTTATCATGCTGATTCAAAACTGAGAAATAAGAATCCGGCTAAAGTGATCAAGGAGGCACTGGCTAAGGTGCTTGTCTTCTATCATCCATTCGCTGGTCGCCTCAAGGAAGATGAGACAAAGAAGCTGATGGTTGATTGCTCCGGCGAGGGTGTGTTGTTTATTGAGGCGGAAGCAGATGTTACTCTGGAACAATTCGGAGACACACTTCACCCGCCGTTTCCCTGTTTGGAAGAGCTACTTTATGAAGTTCCAGGATCCAGTGGCATCCTTGACTCACCATTGTTACTCATTCAGGTGAACAACTTTTATATGTGGAATATATATATATATATATATATTTTAGGTCCATAATTTTATGTCTCTATTGCTAGGTATTGTTAGACATACATAGCAATATACATTCGTTAAATACAGCGTTTTAAATATCTATTTATGAACAATAAATTTTCATTTAATTTTTAATTTTTCTTTATAGGTGACACGACTGTTATGTGGAGGTTTTGTTGTTGCTACAAGACTCAACCACGCCATGAGCGATGCACCAGGATTGGTACAGTTCATGACAGCGTTAGGTGAAATGGTAAAAGGTGCATCAAAACCATCAACGTTGCCTGTGTGGCAAAGGGAGGTGCTTTCTGCGAGGGACCCACCACATGTGACATGTATTCACCACGAGTATGATGATCCACCGGCTGATATTCACGAGATCATGAGTAAAATCATGCCATCGAATGACATGGCCCAACGATCATTTTTCTTTGGTCCTCTAGAGATGTCAGCAATTCGTAGGTTAGTTCCAACACACCTTCGAAATTCTTCCACCTTTGAGGTGCTAACTGCATGCCTATGGCGTTGTCGGACAATAGCTCTCCAGCCGGATCCCGAAGAAGAGATGCGCGTGACATGCCTAGTCAACGCACGCAACTTCAAATCTTTCATCCCTGTAGGATATTATGGAAATGCCTTTGCTAATATGGTTGCTATCTCCTCCGCTAGAAACCTATGTAACAAACCATTAGGCTATGCTTTAGGGCTTATTATCAAGGCAAAATCCGTTGTCACCGAAGAGTACATAAGGTCTAGCGCTGACCTAATTGTAATCAAGGGACGACCACGCCTCACACTCTTTGTAGGAAGTTACATCATCTCAGATGTGACCCGGATTGGATTTGATAAAATTGACTTGGGTTGGGGAAAGCCGGCCTATGGAGGCCCTACCAGTGGGTGCACAAATGTTTCTGGTTTCTATATACCATCTAAAAACCATAAAGGTGAGTCAGGAATTTTGGTACGCTTATCTTTGACAAGCGTAGCGATGGAGAAATTTGTTAAAGAACTAAATAACATGTTGGTGGAACACAACTACAATCGATTGCTTCAAGAACACAAACTATTCGCTCCTTCCAGACTTTAGTTTTCACCTTTTAACTGAGGTTTTTATAAATATGTATGTGTCCATCTGATATCTATTTTTGATTTTATTCTGATCGGACGGCTCCTAGTGGATCTCATATCCCATCCCTATTATGCGATCAGTGTCTCATTTTGTTGCATCGTGTGGATTGTTATTCCTTTTCTACAAAATAATCAATCAGAATGCTATCTTATATAATTCATAAAGTCTATGATCTGAAACAAGCTGAAGCTGATATATAAGTACATTCTGGCATTGACTTTCATACACATGGTTTGTAATCTTCTTGGTCTTCTCGATATATGATAAAATACAGTATCCTTCTAATAAACTTTTTAGTATTTGTAATACATCAAATTGTATAAAATTAAGTTGAGTGATGATCTCAACTTTCCGTAGAAGTACCATTTATAATTAATTGATCTTTATAGAACTTTATGGATTCCAGTATATATCAACATCACGTACATCTTTAATTTACTTTTGTTGAAATTAAATTATGACTACACATCTCAAGCATTTCAAAACTAGGGTATATTATATAGCTTATTCAAATAGTTTATCTGGTAATTGAGTTTTTCAAAAGCAATATGAGATATTTCGAGTGTTTGTATGAATAAGCTCCTATCATATTTATCAGATTCAATTCTTTTAGAGTCAAATAAGTTGTTTTTTGACTTACTACTAATTTTTAGAGTTGATACACTAAAACTTATCCTTATCTAGGCATCTAGCTACCGGTCATGAAGCACTTACCTATCTATATATGTTAGCTAGTTTTTTGACCCATGTAATGCACGACATGATGAATTTAGTTTTGGTTATACGATACCGAAATAGTTGTAAATAGCAAAGAATAAGTGTAAGAAAATGTGATATGATGAAAATTAAAATAGAAGCAACTATATATATTATTTGTAAGTCAAGCTCTTCATGCATTGTATATGCTAATTTGATTTTACTTAAGTAACTTATGTAAGATATGACACATATAGAGAATTGAACTGAGTTTGACTTCCAATTTCAAGGTACATCTCTGGTAGTTAAAGTGCCGAAGGAGTAATAAGTGACTATGTGGGGGTTCATCACTCTGTGGATGAGACATCAGTACTATACAATATCAACTAATTTAGTGACCCGTAGTTATACAAATTTAATAAAGATTACTGTTAAAATTTATTACTTATATTTTCTACTAACCCATTTCCTAAGTTACTTCATACATTTATCTTTTATATAATAAAGTTTTTGTAATTTCGTTAAATATTATGCAGTGATCCATTTCTGTAAACATCAATAAAACAAAAGTATTGTTTTGAAGAAGAATGAAAGATAACACTCACCCTTTTAAAGCTTTTCTATTGCCACAAGCTGACATAAAAAACTGTATATTCCTAATTTCCAACGGAAATAAAAGAAATTGATTCATTTATAATCCTCTACTAGTTGGACTAATGGATCGTCCAATTGAAAATATAACATAATGTGTAGGTTGTTAGAATAAGTTCTAATATACATAATTATATAGTATACCACCTAATTTTTCTATATTCTTTACGTGGAAGAAAGAAAATAAAAGAACCTATAAATACTGATAAAACTACAATTATTGTTAATCAAGGGAAGTTGTTCGTGACATTTGTCTTTTCAAGAATTTTAATAATTAAAGAGTTTAGTAAAAGAACATTCAAATTTAAGCGAGATATATGAAATAACACATCATCTTTATAATGTTAGTTAAAACTTCCATTTGTTATACTAGTTTACAAATATCATAGTGACCAGGTTTAGAAAAATTCAGGAGTTTATTTTTAAAAGTTTAGTGTTGAACCTTAACTCACTTGGTCTATTAGATTAACAAAATTTTATACAAAATCTTGTAAAAATAATACAATAATTAAACTGTAGCCGATCTAAGGTTTAATAAGCACCAAACATTTCTTCAATACTTACTCCCCTAACCACACTTCATTTACAAACCCAAAACTATAGGGACACCTCGTTTTAACTTTACTGCAATCTTATTCCAATTTTGGTACTACTTAAACAAAATATAAAAAACAAAAACTGATCCACAAAACAAAAACAATACGTAGCTCACCGCTTTTTAAAAGGAGGCAAATTTACTAACACTTATCTATAGGACTACAGCACATCCTATCAAAGACAAATAAATCATGACCACGATGTTAAAGATTTATATCTTGATCTCAAGATCTTAAGATTTTACGATGAAAACGATTTCGATCTTACATAACATTTAAAAAATATGAGATCTACTTAGGATCCCAATCCTGAACATAAGATCTTAAGATCTCGATCCGATCATACTTATCATGAGTTAATGAGCTAAAATGATACAAATATGTTTATTTTATCTAATAAAAAGCTAATAGGATAATAATGTAATCAACTATTAAAAGTAAAACTAATCAATTCTTCAACTACGGTATTTTATTACTTAAAAAGCTATATCTTTAATAACAAATATAGTAATTTAAATTATTATGCGTAATATTGAACTAATGTTATAGTGTTTAAATTATGAAAATTTCATTAATTTGTCATGCATTTGGTATTTATATGTATTATTATAACATATATAACTGAGATTAGAGTATCCGAGTAGGATCTTAGGACCAGATGATCCCGATTTTTCAAAAATAAAAATGATCATAGGTAATATCTCTATTTTAACAACTCACCATAATTGCCACCTCTTTCAAGTCTCAAATTTCATTAAGCATAGTCACTATCTTTTAATGTTATACGCTGCAATACGTACTGTTTCATCCCATGTAAAACAAACTCATTAAAAATCTTAAAAATAAGTTCAATGGAAACAACTCCAGCATCAATCAAATACTTGATTTTGGTACTTCCCGAGAATAACAAACTGAACTCGTCACAATGTAATACAGATGCCAGCACCCAAGAAAGAAGGGCCTGAAATCCAATGAAATATATTATCGCGATTGAGTCTTCATTCAACAAGTTATTTACTAATGATGGATTAATAGATGGGAGCAAACCAACTTTTGCCCAATTTCTATTTTGCACAATCAACTTTTTTCATCCATAAAAAAAAACACTTCTATATAAAGTACAAACAAGTCGATTTGGACCAACTATTCAACCCACCCAACCCATTTTTTAGCTAAGAAGGAGAGCATTAATTTGAGTCAAATAATTCCTGATTTTGACCCGGTACAAAACCTACCCAAATTTGCAGCTTTTAACCTCAATGATGTATATTAGGTCAAACAATCAACAAAATTAGGAAAGGAAAACTGAAATAACCTCAAATAAATAAAATTTAGTATGAACCCCGATCACGCCTATTATTATGATTCCAGCCAAAAGAACCAAAGAAATTACCTTTCCTCATAAATCTGTGCAATTCATGTAGCTTATCTACATCAAACTAAGAAAATCAAGAAAAGCCTCGATGAATTTCCAAGTTTAGTTATAACATAAAAATAGAAAAGAAATCAGATAAACATGGCTAAGTCAAATAAACGCATAAACAAAGTGATAGAAACAAGAATTATTAAACCTTTATCCATTAAATTTGTCTTTGATGCATTATCATCACCACTAATCCAGTTTTATTCACCCAACACATACTTTGGACCAGTAAACAAACCCATTAGACCGGCCCATTTTGTCACCTACAAATTAAAGTATCTTCAACTGGAAAGATGGAGCCAGTGCATAGTGCATACAGAAATTTACATATCCCTTTAGCAACTTTCTTTTAGGCATAAAAGAAAAAAATACCTCATCTCTTCTACATTATTTAGAAAGCCAAAACATGTACCACCACAACATTAACTGCAGTGGGAAGTTGATTGGAAGAAGAGGCGAGGCATCTAGAAGGAAATACAACTATTTTTATCTTATTTGATGTTCCATTCTTATAAACAACAATTTAATAAAAGTGATGATTCCATAGAGAATGTAAGAAAAGGATATGATGAAATGTAGATGAGAATAGCATAGAAGAAAATCATCAACATGGTGCACTAAACTCATTAGCAAGTAAATAAGCACGATCAACTGCAGCATGAACGTCACCTATGGTGGCTGTCAATGCTTGAAAATTCTCAAAGATTTCGAAAAATCACATTTGGTGAAGTTGTGCAAGTTGGGTAGCATACAATTCTTCTAGAGGCACTGTTATTTATTTCAAACACAACATCTATGGGTTTAAGAGTAATAAATGGATGAGCGTAAGACGGCGATATGGTTGATGTGTTACCATTTGAATTGTTTGGTGCTATAAAGCCACTTGTTCCTAGTCCACCAAACATTTTCACATCCAAATTCATGTTACCAAGACCCCCTGCTATTGCCACACACGACAATGGCACGCAACACTATTCCCATTGTTGGAGAATAAAGATTGATACATGTTGATGTTGGGTTTATTAGATCAAAACACAATGTTAAAACATAGTTAATTGCAACGGAAGCTTAATTAAGTTGATCAAGTTATTAAAATGATTTTATAAAACCCACCAAGATCCAATTACATGATAATTAAGATATACAACCATAGGGTGTTTAGAGATTACAACCTTTGTAGTCTTTGAACCCTTTTGGCAATTAGGGTGTTGATGAAGATACTAAAGCTCAAGCTTAGAACTCCTCTATAGTAGGTTCACCAATAGCACTTGATTGACATTTGATGCTAGTCCTTAAACCCTTGTAACTAACTCTTAAGCTCTTAAGAAAAAATCACAATTTGTCTTAAGAGAGAGTTTGAATTCTATACTCTATTAATTACTAACTTTTAATGTGAATTGGGAGAGTAAAGAGAGGAGAAAAATCTGCACACACTTACTCAGAAGTCTTACATAAGGCTTGTATCTTATACACCCATGCATGCACAAAGTCAAAACTAAAGTCCATACATGGAGATGCATGCAAGTATGGATGAATGAGCATGGCACACCCACAGTCAACCAAGCAACACTCCACCAAAGGGAGGACCCCTTTGGTGGCTAATTTTTGCACAAGAGAGGAGGGGGAGGGGGGCCACTTTTGATATCACACAATCAACAAGTTGTGTACAAGATTAATTTCCAAACCTTGGGTCTAAAATCTTGTACATAACATTTATTCATCCCATAAGGCTTCTAATATATGTTTAATCCATCGAAACAATAATATTTCAATTAGATATTAATTTCCAATTGATATAAGGGTAATTGATAATTACCAAGAATCATATTCTTATATTTAATCAATTTTTGTTTAATGCTATTAGTGTGACCCTATAGGTTCAAGTGTCATTAGCAAAATTAATCTTATGATTAATCTATGAGCATTAAGATCCAACAGTTGCTCCTCCAGTTTGACCCGCATCCCTGCATACATAAATAGCAAATTCACATCAGCATAAATTAAATCTAAGGAATCATGTACTTCAAACATATTGTTTCAGTTATTACTTTGCTTACCCGTTTTGCATATACAAAATTTCTTTTATATTGTCAAGTTTTTTTATTTTACTCCAATTCAAGACCATAATCAATTATTACAGACCAACCTTACAATAAAAAAGAACAACGATTAGGTCATTTACCTTGCGGTTTGTTTCCGATCGATTATAGAGAAAAGAGATTGTTGTAGTGTCTTCGTGAACTAAAATTAAAGAAGATGGCATACCATGTACTGTAAATTTCATAGAAGTTATGTGACTATATATTTATACAACATAATAAAATAAAAGAACACACACAATCCTTAGATTTCTTTTAAAAAGATCATCGGCGGCGCCATCGTACAACTCAAGAGATGAAGATTTAAAAGACAGACTTTTCGTATACTTATACAATAACACAAACCCAAAATAAAAATAAAAAGAGAAACTCATATCACAATCAAGAATACACAGTTGAAACTCAATATCAAACAATCACAAGTTCTAAACTTAGACCAAAATTAAACATACACCTTACACCCAAATGACTATTAGCTGCGAAAATACAAACCAAATAACAACGCAAATTAAGTTCCATACACAACTAAGATTTGCAAACAAAATCCGAATGGGAACTTCATTCTCATAAATAACTAAAAATATTTAGTTTGGGAATGTTATTGACTTCATCTCTGTTTGAATCTGACCGTCTAAGGGGGTGTTTGGCATTGCTTATTTATAAGTGCTTATGTACTTAAAAAATAAGTATATCTCAACCTACTTATTTTTAAGTGTTTATTTCTTAAGAAATAAGTAGATAACCAGTTTCTAAAAGGGTGTTTGTATTTGCTTATCTGTTTTTAAAAATCAACATACTTCTTTTTAAGTGCTTATCTCTTAAGAAATAAGTAGATAAACAGTTTCTAAAAGGGTGTTTGTATTTGCTTATCTGCTTTTAAAATCAACATACTTATTTTTAAGTGCTTATTTCTTAAGAAATAAGTAGATAAACAGTTTCTAAGGGGGTGTTTGTATTTGCTTATCTGCTTTTAAAATAAACAAATAACCAGATAAGCGCTTAAATAAGCAATTCCAAACACCCTAAGATGAAGATCATAGTACCTATTCAGGAGAGTACATATATTGAACGAAATGGTAGAAGATGACCATGAACACAAACATTTCATCAAAACATCTGGTGTTTGACTCCACAGATTTCTTTATAATTCGGATCCATAACCTGCAAAATTAAATTAACGAAACAAAAAATTAAAGATTAGAATGCTAAATTTGAAACCCACAAAATGTTTAAGTGGAAGAACCTTAAAACTGCAAAACTGATATGACCAGAAAAATGGCATATCAAGAAAAATAAAAAGGAGAGAAAGAAGACTCGGTAGAGTAATCAATCGAGAAAAAGATTGTGAAGAGCAAGAACCCTAAGGATGGTGAAGAGGATGAAGACATGGAGAGAGATGTTTCAATACCTATAACTAAAACAGAATTCGCACATAGCATTCTAATTTAAAGATCAAATGCATGAACAATGCCATTGATAGTGAAATAATCTATTGGAAGATGTGGGCAGTGCATAATTTAGCAGAGAGGCGTGGGTGGGAAAAGAATCGATATTTCCAAGTTAAAGTCATTTGTATGTTTAAAAAATCATCACATAACTATTTACACCAAATATATTTTAGATTTTTTGAAAAGCCTAACAGAAAGAAAATTTATTGCTCTTCGTGAAGCCACTCATCATGTACACTTTTTAGATTTGGCCGACTCAACTTTATGACATCAGTTGCGTTCTTTTTTAATAGATAGTATAGATAGATAGATATACACCATCAAATTGACATTTGACCAATATAAAAACATACAAAAGGACATTAACTTTAGGCTAGGAGCTAGGAAAAATTTATCGAGGAGGTAAAATATTTTATTTTTTATTTTTAAGAGGATGAAAATTATAAAATACAAAAAGTATGTGTTTATTAAAGGTATGTTTGATAAAATTAGCTGTTAGCTTTAGCTGTAAGCTGAAGCTTTATTTGTAAACTGTGTTTAGTAAAGCTGTAACTGTAATATCAAAGTGTAAAATGATTAAAAAGTTCCTAAAAGCTAGTTGGAGTAGCTTGTAAATTAGGAACTTAATTTTCAAACTAAAAACTTTAAATTTGTGTATCCAAATAAAACTTTAAGCTCCTAAAAGTTCGGTGCCAAACAAGCCCTACGACACTTGCACCTACCCTGAAAATGTACAGACTAAAGACTTGTATGTGTTTAGATAGGTACACCTAAGTTTCTTCCATGTATGGTCATACAAGGACCATTTTCACTAGTTTGTATAAGAAATGTGAGCACGAAAGGATGGTTTCTACTATTATACTTTTCACATTTAAATAGGACTACAGAAACTAAACTCAGAAAGTTAGCTATAAAATCAATCTAGCTAAATCCGTGATTATAGTAATCATTTAAATTCAAATTCTTTGATTGAGGGATTGACATAATCTACTATAATTCCAACCAAAATTTAGAGATTTACGTACTGTTCTTCTGTCAAGCGTTCCTCGTCAGCTGAGTTGTTGGCAGATAACGACCACACGTTACACTATATTTAAGTTTCTTCTTGATATACTGTTTGTCAACTTGGATAGTCTTAGTTCCATCATGGACTGGATTATGAGCATCGAAATGGAATGTTTGCCTGTCGCAGTTAACATCACATGTCAATATGTTATGTCAAGTCTACGTGAATTGAGTTATCTAAGAACAATTTTCGTTTGGAAGTCATACAGAAAATCTGAATCTACAAGGTTAAGCAGTAAGTTTCTCACCTGATTCTCTGAATCACAACTTTTTCTGTTAAAGTGGTTTGCAAAGAGCATCACAGCATATAAGAGACATATGTACATGAGAAATACCGAGTATTCTGATAGATAAACCTTATACATCAGGAGATCAATCAATTCAATATCTTCAGAAAATCAAACCAAAGAGAATACGGAGGTAATGAAATTTGGTCAAATGATGTTTGTAATTCCACTCCATGGAATTTCCGTCCAATTTTAGTGAATCAAACGATCCCATAGTTGCAATTGGTTATGGCCATTACCATTTCTGTTGGGTCCCATTTATATGGTGTGAGAAAGGTAGAAGTGGTTTTGCGTCTCATCTACCTAATTTGAAATTCTCATAAGGAGAACGCGGGAGTGCTCTAAGCAGAGAAACCTTTCTATATATATGTGTGTGTGTGTGTGTATTGGTTTTAAATGTCAAACTTATATATCTTGTGTATTCAATTAATCATGGAGTTTGGTGCTATTGATATATGTAGACTCCACCTGATGAAGATGAGCATGAGAATCAACCTTATTTTGCGGGAGGTAATGTGACCCTTATCAGTACCAAGGATGCTTGGGACCGAAAGCTGTTAGAAGCAAAAATGCAAAGCAAAATAGTAAGTCACTAAACAATATTGTCCCCTTCGTAGGAATATTTTCATGGATTTTTATCAGGTTTTGTCTCAAATTTAATGGTAAGGAGACTCGGAATTCTATCACAATTGAGCTTATGTAATTCAAACAAAAGAGGTTAATATTAGAATTTGTAATTTATATAGAATACAATTATTGTCAGGAGAATCTTTATAAATACAGTTAGGGGGATCTAGGTGAACTATTCTCATTATCATGTAAAGAGAATTGAAGTAGTGAGCATCATTAGTGAGCATCAACTTTTTAATCTCTTATTTTGTGTTGGTTATTTTGTTTATCTTGCACGGCTAATAGGTGATAGCCAACTTTAGTGCATCTTGGTGTGGTCCTTGCAAATTGGTTGCACCATACTACATTGAGCTTTCGGAGAAGCATACTTCTCTTATGTTTCTAACCACAGACGTAGATGGATTAACGGTATGTTACGTCCTTTAATTTGTTTTAACTTACTGATGTGACAGCATCAAGCCAGTAAATAACCAACAAATTCATTATTACAATTTAAAGGTTCAGAAAGTATACAACCTATGTGAACAATCACTCCCTTCCTCAGATAGAGGGTGTTTTTACCTCTGAAGTCAATGTAGTTACTTCCTCATTAATATACGGGTACAACATTTACTTGCAAAGCTCACAACTATAATCCTATGTTTGTTAACTGTTACAAAGTTAGATGTAGTCTCTCTTTTGGCAAAAATATATGTTTGTATTAAATGGGATCTGTCAGATATCCGCAATTGAAGGGTATACCTGCTTTAAGGTCTTGGAAACATACATTGATATTAATGCTTGATAAGTGCTAGTTCTTGTGTCCAGAAGTGGCAATTGTGACTCATTCATTAATGTATTGGTCAATTTGGCCTATGTTATATCTCTATATGAACCATTTTGCCACCTCCACTTGAAACCCATGGGGATGTTGCAAATTGCAATACATAGTAAAGTACCTTCGGGTATAATATTGCCTTTATAGTATGAGCACATTAGGCCATTATGTTGACAATGTACCTAAATGCTTGACCCGGGAACTGACAGCTACATGAGCAATAGATGCAGTTTGAAAGCTCTAAAGTGAATAAAAGTGATTAAACATTTGTGCATGTCATTGATCTACTTTTTTGGAAAACAAGGTAACTATACACCTAAAATCTTCTAATGATAACTGAAGTTCAAAAGGAACATAGTGAGTCACTCCGAAAAACAACTACCTGATATCAGCAATTGTACTCCTTCAGAAAATTTGTATGTCACAAGTTGGTAAAATTAAAGGGAATGATGTAAATAACATTTTCTGTAAGTATAATGAGATAGCTTTAACCCAAAAGATATCTTAATCTACAGTTCGAGTACCTTAGCTGCAACACCAGCTACGTTCCTAAAAATGGGAAGGATTGTAAACTTCAGAATAGTGGTTATGTTATGTCTCTTCATCTGACCTATTTTGACGTAGCACTTTCTGTTACGAACCTCTGTTCAACTTTCAATCTTACATGTGATGAAATAAAATATGATACAGGAGTTTAGCATCACAATGGGAGGTCAAAGCTACTCCAACATTCTTCTTCCTTAGAGATGGGCAACAATTTGATGAACTTGTGGGAGCCAACAAGGTAGAACTGCAGAATAAGATTATCACAATTGCGGATTCACAAGTCCCTGCTGGTCAAAAGTAACCATAATTTAGTCGAGGATTGTTCATTGTTATCGATCGAGTACATAATTCTTATTCTTTAGTATGTGAGTATTGTATTCTTATGTAAAGCTTAAATGCCATACATTTCACCTCAAACAAGTTTACATATTGTTTTGTTACCTTTTTGGTGATATAATTGAACTTCCAATCTTTTCTATTAGCGAAACAATTAATGGTTACATTTTTAGAAAATTTTGATAATTATGTTACCTTCTTGAAATGTTCCCTGAAATTAGCCTGTTAGCTCATTTACTTTTTTCATTGTATCACAACAGAGTTACTCCAATTTCAGTTTTTAATTCACTGATTCAAGTCAAGCAAAACCCGTCCGGATCAAGATCTTAGAATTAATCATCAAGAGGATCACTATGATTTTCGACTATGATCTGCATGCATTAAGATCTTATGAATTAATGATGAAGAGTATTTCGACTATGATATGCGTGCAACAAGATCTTACGAATTAATTATTCAAGGAATTCACTACAGCAACAAGAAATTATTATTATTATTATTATTATTACTAGTTTATAACTTGCGAATTCACATAATTTTAACTCAATTTTTTTTTTTACTTTTGCTTAACTGAACACTAATATGAAATATAAAATTCAAGCTTGAACTATATAATAATCTCACATTTCTTACTAAACCAATAGATTTCTACAAAATAAACTTGTGTTTGTACAAAAAATAGGGAAATAGATACATTCTAATTAGAATTTTGAACTTAGGATTGACCCGCCAATTTCTTGCAGTTTGAACCGTTCACAGACCCTGCAAATATATACATTCTAATTAGAATTTTGAACTTTAAATAGGGAAACTCTATAGAATATATAAATATATACAGTTACATACCTCCATAAATAAATAAATTGTTTAATATATAGAATGTATTATTGTAAGCATTATTGTGACTCATCCTTACATCATATATAATCGAGAATCGTTTAATTATCAATTTAAAAACTGGACAAATAAATCAAATAACTAAGTTAAGAAGCCTAAGGAAATCTCGAACAAACTCAGAGAATCTTAGTAATAAATTAAGTTTCAAACAAAACCAGTTACCTTCATATAATCCAAAATCAGGATCGCATGTGAAAGAAGCATTCATGGCGGTTTGTTTCTCAGAAATTCGAAAATTAGATACTGATACAAGATGGATTTTCTATTGCTGAGTAATTTGATCCTTTAACGATTATTGCCTATCGATTGAAGAGAGCGACATTCATTTTGAGAAGATGAATGAAATATGAAACGTCAATAATTAAAAGTGATATATGCTTTCATTATAACAAATGGAAATGATTTGAGTAATTAAATGACATTAATTATTAAATAATCAAATGACATGTAATCGTATGTTACAGAATTAAACTTGCAAATTATTTCCTAAAAAAACTGTATACCATTAATGAATTTGAATTTGAATTAATGTTTAAATTTTAATAGTTTTATTTTGTATTTATTATGGGTATCATAGTAATTGAATCTTGTTAAGTATATGTATTGTAGTAATTAACAAACCTTACTTTTTACCTTTTTAGCTAATCTAAGGATTTGGACAGTCAAGATTAATTATTTTCAAAAAATAAATGGACGAGATTAAAATTGATTTACTAAGACTTTGTTATAATATATAAAAGAGAAGAGAAGATTACTTCGGATGCAATTTTCTTTATTTCGGGATTCACAATTGGTTTCCATACAGCTCAGATCATATTGCATACCTAAAAACTTTTGCCACCATCAGTATAACAATTATCCTATTTTTCTGTAAATGAGTGATAAATATGTGTAACCAATATCTTTTATAGTTATTTTACAATGAAATTGTAGCTCAAGAAGGTAAATCTATCAGTTCAGCATATTTCAGTGTTTTACAAAAGTTCCGGGGAGAATTCGCAAAACTCCATTTCCATCAAGAATTGAATGGACTTTTCCCGTATTTCGACCGGAAAATCTAACAGAGACATTACTGCGGAGATTCTTACTAAAAAATGAGACATTCCAGAATAGAAACATATAATTGAGTGGATCAGTGGGGTACCAAAGCAGTAACTCCATGTTAGCTTTGAAGCTAGCAAAATGGTTTCCTACTTTTCTCTACGACACTTCTCTTAAGTCCGGCCACAATGATACTATCATTCTCAATGTAAAATAAAAATAAAAATAAAAATAAAAATAAAAATAAAAATAAAAAATAGAAAGATAAAAGATAAAAAAAACCTTGTATATTTGTTGCTGAATATTGCACTAAATTTTTTTTTATACTCAAATATTGATATTGATTATTTTGCTTAATTCAACAGCAGATATGAATAGTATGGGTAAAAATGGTTTGTGTCCCTGTTTGGCTTAAGAAAAATGTTTTCTTGTTGATACTTCCCCTATATATATTTGTTGAACACAAACTCATAATGTAGCCAAATAAGCCAATTACCCAATGGCTATCATCCATAGAACAATATTCGTATTGCTTATAATCTACAATCACAACACCAACTGTTTTGTACTTGGTCTTGATGAAGATAGGTACCATCACTAAAAAAGCTTGTAAATTTGTATTTAATAGAATGTTATGGTAGTTTATATGATTTGATCATTTATGGGTGTTGCAGTATTGATGAGATAGAAGATGAACCATGGACAATGGTGCAGAAAAATGGGAACCATTTCGTGGTGAATGAGCATCCGTTTAATGTAAACGGATTCAACACTTACCGGTTGATGGCATTTGCTGTGGACGAGTCTACAAGAGGGAAAGTTACTGAGTTATTTCAACAAGCATCGAGTGTGGGATTAACAGTGTGTCGAACATGGGGTTTTAACGACGGTCAGGAGCATGCTCTGCAGATAAAACCTTCAGTTTATCTTGAAGATGTTTTCAAGGTTTTTTATTTTCCTTAATTATCTCTAACTATCATTTACAATCTATTCATGTTTTGTTTTCTTGTTTTTGGCTAATAAGTGGAAAGTTGCAGGCTTTCGATTTTGTGGTGAGCGAAGCAAAGAGATTCAAGATTAGGCTTATACTGTCATTGGTCAACAATTGGGTTGAATATGGTGGTAAACCGCAGTACGTCAAATGGGGCAAAGAAGCTGGCTTGAATCTGACCCATGATGACGATTTCTTTTCTCATCCAACTCTTAGATACTACTATAAGTCCCATGTCAAGGCAAGTTTTTAACTTTTAGTCATTCATTTGTGCATGGTACAAGTGTATTGCAAAATGAAATGGGACTTAAATGAAGTTGAATGATTAAGATATCGCGTCATTGATGGAGATCCTCTATTTCATGCAATTTACATCAAAATATCTGGAAAAAAAACCAAAAATGTTCAAATTTTGAAACTTGAGCCCCAAACACCCCATGATTGGGCAAACGTCATAACATCCGGTTTAGATGCTTTCATCGGCTGCTCGTAGTCTCTTTGGAAACTCTAGCCGTTTTTTAATAGCTCCTACTGTTTCATAAATGAGTCTGGTAACTTCTAAATCTGTTACGTATCATTTTTCCAAAAATGTTCACAAATATGTATGAATGGGTTCTTGGTTGTGTAGACGGTACTAAATAGAGTGAATACCATAACCAACATAACATACAAAGATGATCCAACTATTTTCGCTTGGGAACTGATGAATGAGCCAAGATGTCAATCAGATCCTTCAGGAGATAAGCTGCAGGTATTTTTCGTTAATAAAAAAACCAAATTTTTGCATTAAGTGCTCTGAACTAAGTATGTGAATTATATAGGAATGGATAGAAGAAATGGTAGTTTATGTGAAAAGTATTGATCCGAAGCATCTAGTGGACATTGGTCTTGAAGGATTTTACGGTCTTTCAACACCTAACAAGCTTAAATACAATCCATATAATTATTCTCAACAAGAGGGAACTGATTTCATCCGAAACCATCAAGTTCTTGGTGTCGATTTTGCTTCAGTTCATATGTATACTGACTCATGGTATGTTGACCGAACCTTCAACTTAGAGGATGTTTGGCATCGCATCTTCAAAACAGATTTTGTGTTTTAAAACGGCATTTTGAAAAATCATGTCTCGACCTATTTATTCAAAATTGAGTTTTTTCTCTATGAAAACGTGAATAATTATTTTTTGCCAACATACTTTTTTCTAATTAATTGTTTTTTCAAACACAATAATCATATAATCTCTTCAAAACGCCGAAATGCAATCCCAAACACACTTTTAAATTCCAAATAACATGTACATATTTATACTTATACATCTAATCTATCTAATGATCTCATGAAGGATTGAACAACCGATACCCAATGCTCGTGTCACTTTCATAAAGTCATGGATGAAAAATCACATCCATGATGCTGAAAAGTACTTAAAAATGCCAGTGATTTTCGGCGAATTTGATGTATCTACAAAATACCCGGGGTACAACACATCGCTTAGGGACAACTTGATGAGCTTAGTGTACAACATCATATGGCATTCAGCGAAGAAAGGAGGGAGTGGAGGTGGGAGTCTTGTATGGCAGCTGTTTCCTGAGGGAACTGAGAATATGGATGATGGATATGGAGTTTATTTAACAAAGTCTCCTTCAACGGCTAATATTATATCTCGACACTGCACAAGGCTCTCGGTTTTTAACACGCTATGCAAATGGAAATGTCATTGGGGTTGCAAAAAGAAGCATGGCTTTGATGCGTTAAATTACAACGACGAGCTTTAGACTTGTATACACTCTTTACTACAGGTAACACCTTATAATCAGAGAAACATCTGTAAAAGAACATTAGTATTGAATACATAATATCCTCACTTTGTGGATGAATTTGCATTCAAGTAATAAAACTAGCTGTTTTAAAGATACACCACAGCATATCAAATTTCAGTTAATTTTTTCTGATCTTAAGAAAGTTGGTTACCGAAAATTGAAATTTGACTGAGTTGATTACTGTTCAATGCAATTAGCACGTAATGTTCGATCAGTGATTAGAAGTTAGTGAAATGGTAAATAAGTGCACTAACCCCTTTCAGCTAGTAAAAAATGCAGGCATCTTCAATAATCCTCTACTATCTTTTCTTATACAATAGGTGACAGAACAGAGTCATCAATGTAATTAATTTCCGAATTATGAGACCTGATCAGAGCGAAAATGACGTTTACTAAGGGAATTATCACTTAAAAGAACATAAATCAGTATGATTGGCATACTCCGGTAACTTTTGGCACATACCCAGGAAAGAATCCACATTTGAGTTTTGAATGTTAAATAGGGTGATTATTAGCTTTAAATTTGATAAGTTTAGTGTTATAAATATGATTACAACCATCATATTGCTTCAATGATAAGATAATTTACAGACTCAAATGATTGAAGAGGTTTTGTTCATAAAAATGAAACCTTGGGTACTGTTCGACCCATTTGACCCGTTTTCATTTAGGCTAGTTTTTCAACTATTAGAGGCAAAACAGAACTGGATTCAACCCACCAAACGTAAATGGGTCAAAGTTGCAACCTTTACCCAACATTAGTATTATACATACATATCATCATCATACATTATATAATTGATGTGAACAATTACTAACGTATAAGAGATGTTAAATAAACTACGTGAATCGATTATCTTCCTTCATCAGACCTACTTTTACTCAAACTTTCTACTCGTATTAGATTATTTCCATAAATAAATAACTACCTATACTTATCCGAGTATGCTAGAAGTCCAAAATGAAATTGTCTTCTGCTATATATCAAGTCAAGATGATGATCTCATAGCCAACATGGTACAAAATCTAATGCATGTTGTACAAGTTTAGATCTTTATATACATATATAGATGTATTACATAATGGTATTACTAAGCATTTTCAGTAGATCGAGAAGAAGAAAAGGAAAGCAAACTATCTACAATTTCAATGAACTTGTTTGATAAAGCCATCCTCAGGTAACATAATTAATACTCTTATAAGTTAAGTTTTGTTTTTCGTTCTATACATTGTTTAACACTGGTTACTCTTTCCCCAAATAGATAAAAATTTTACCATCAGAACTAAAGTCGTCAAAACTGAGATCTTATCAAACATATCTTTTTCATATCTAATCGACATCGCAAGATCAGATTGGAATATATAAACGACCTATGGTACATCATTTTCATGAACTGTTCAAATGCTTAAACATAATAGCATTAGTGTAACACAACTCATAGAGATTTAAACTTTAGATAGTTGATTCGTTGGAGTTTAAGACTTTATGAAATTAACTCCAATTAGGTCACTTAGCCTACTAACCCGTTTGCTTATTACTGTGTAGTAGGACTTAACAAAATTAGTTCATTTTTAGTTTTTGAGTTATGATACAGGGTTTGAATTGAAAAAGGTTTACATGCTTCAAAATGTATCGAATTAACATCAGACATTCATATTGGACAATACATTAGTTGACGTGCCAACTTATAATGATGCCACATGACACCTTTTATATATACTTATATATATATATATATATCATGGAAGTAAAAAGTACTATAAAATACATATAATGGCAATAAAGTAAAAGGTTATTAAACACAATGAAATCCCAATTAGGTTTATACACACTACGAAATGTTAGACCTTTAGTTCTTCTAGTGCACTTGGGTATTTAAAAAAACAACCTAATAATGTCTAATTCATTCAATAGTTACATTCCTTAAAGACGTTCTCTCTTCTTATCTCATTACTTAATTTTGTTGCGTGTCATGATCATATTAGTAGAATTGATTTAAAGACTTACAAATAAAGCTTATCGATCATTTCTCATAATCTTTTATTCACCGATCGATTCAAGTTCAACAAGATGAGATCGTATCAAAATCTTACAATGATCAGATGCTATGTAAAACCATATCCCTACGCATCATGTGTTTTCAACTATGATATGAATTAGCATATAAAAGTTTCAAGTTATTCACTATGATATTTAAATTCATTAAAAGCAATCATAACTATTTACAATACAGTTTTCTTTTTTTCAGGATACGCAATTGGTTTCCGTACAGGTTAGCTCATATTCTTACCTTATAACTTTTGCCACTATTAGTATACCAATTCTCCTAGCATCATTACTTTTCTTCATCTAGATCAGTAAAAATGTAGCTTTAAAAAGGTAAATCAGTCAATTGATCTGTTCAACAAATTTTACTGTTCTACATATAATAATATAGAAACCAAAAGTGCAATACTAATAAATAAAAAACAGAGAGAGAGAAGTACCAAAAAGCAATAACTCCAACTTAGCTTCGAAGGTAGCAGAATGGTTTCCTCTACAACACTTCACTTAAGTGTCACAGCAATGATACCATCATTCCCATTATAACAATAACAAATAAAATATAAAAAAAAAAAAACTTTTTATATAAATATCATATAAATATTTGTCGAACACACATTGAGAATGTAACCAAAATACACAATGGATATCATCCACAGAGCAATCTTCTTGTTAGCTATCCTTTTAATCTACAATCACTACACCAATAGTTTGTTAATTGGTGTTAATGAAGATAGGTACTATCCTTAATAAAGGTTGTAAATTTATCTTTATTAGAATGTTATTGAAGTTTATTTGATTTAATCATTCATATTATGCAGGATTAATGATATGGAAGATGAACCTTGGACAGTGGTGCAGAGAAATGGAAACCAGTTTGTGGTTGATGATCAACCGTTTTATGTAAATGGATTCAACACTTACTGGTTGATGGTATTTGCTGTGGATGAATCTACAAGAGGGAAAGTTACTGAGTTATTTGAACAAGCATCGAGTGTGGGATTAACAGTGTGTCGAACATGGGCTTTTAACGATGGTCAGTGGCATGGTCTTCAAAAAAAACCGTCTGTTTACGATGAAGACGTTTTCAAGGTTCTTACTTTATGTTCCTTACTTAATTATCGCCATCTTCTATAATATATTCATGTTTGGTTTCTTTTTCTTGGCTACTGATCTAAAGGGTTAATGCAGGCTTTAGATTTTGTGGTGAGTGAAGCAAAGAGATTCAAGATTAGGCTTATACTGTCGTTGACTAACAATTGGGATGCTTATGGGGGTAAACTGCAATACGTCAAATGGGGTAAAGAAGCTGGCTTAAATGTGACCGATGATGACGATTTTTTCTCTCACCCAACTCTTAAAAGCTACTATAAGTCCCATGTCAAGGCAAGTTTCTAACTTTTTGGCATTCACTTGTGCATAGTACAGTGTAATGATGTTTCTAACTCTAGTGCACTATGATAATTGATTCACGTAATAAAAAAAAATCCTATATCATTATTCGCATTTCAGAACAATGTTAATGAATTTATGAAAATGGTTTCTTGAATACGTAGACTGTGCTAAATAGAGTGAATACCAAAACCAACATAACTTACAAGGATGATCCTACTATTTTCGCTTGGGAACTGATTAACGAGCCGAGATGTCCATCAGATCCTTCAGGAAATAAACTGCAGGTATATTCCATTAATGAAAACCATATGTTGCATCAAGTGCTCTGAACTAAGTACAGGGTATGTGAGTTCTACAGGAATGGATAGAAGAAATGGCCGTTTATGTGAAAACTATTGATCCGAAGCATCTAGTAGAGATTGGTCTAGAAGGATTTTACGGTCCTTCAACACCTAACAAGGTTAAGTACAATCCGAACGAGTATGCTCAACAAGAGGGAACCGATTTCATCAGAAACCATCAAGTTCTTGGTGTCGATTTTGCTTCAGTTCATATGTACGCTGATGCTTGGTAAGTTAACCAAAACTTCAACTTTCCAAATAACAAGTACAAATTTATACTTACGCATCTTATAATGCTCTCGTAAAGGATTTCACAATCAGAAACCGATGCTTATATCGCCTTCACTAAGTCATGGATGCAATCACACATAGATGATGCTGAAACATACTTAGGAATGCCAGTGATTTTCAGCGAATTTGGTTTATCTACAAAAGACCCGGGTTACAACACATCATTCAGGAACAACTTGATGAGCACAGTATACAACACCCTATTGGATTCAGCGAGGAAAGGAGGGAGTGGAGGTGGGAGTCTTGTATGGCAGCTGTTTCCTGATGGAACAGAGTATATGGATGATGGGTACGCAGTTATCCTATCAAAGTCTCCTTCAACGTCAGATCTTATATCTCGACATTCTACAAGGCTCTCACTTTTTAACTCGCTATGCAAATGGAAATGTCATTGGGGTTGCAAGAAGAAACATGACTTTGACGAGTTAAACTACCACGACGAGCTTTAAACTTGTAATTACTTGTTACTAAATGTTATAATCAGAGAAACATTTGTAAGAGAACATCCGTATTGAATACATAGTATGCTCACTTTGTGGATGATTTGCATGCAAGTAATACTAGGTGTTTCAAAAGTACACACAGTAAGCCAAATTTCTGTTCTCTTTCACATTATAGTACTAGCCACCGAATTCTACTCAGGAAACTGCATTTGTTCAAATGAAACATATTTTATCCAATGATTCATTTAACACTTGAGATTTCTTCTAAAACAGGCTGGTAAGGGGGAAATACGGGTTTTGTGATAAGGGTACTGGAAAATGGGAAAGTGGGAAGCAAACAGAGTTTGTCACGAACAATTATAGATCCTAAACACTAGAGAAATAAAGAAGAGACACAGTGGATTCGACATTTAAAAGTACTTACTGAAATACTCGTTTTTACTATTACAAGAGTCAATAAACTAGATTCTAGTTTCACAAATATAACAATTTAAATAAGCACAAAATAGAACATACCCATAATAGTTTCACAAAGAAAACAAAGCAATATTAAACGGTACTACCAAATGGGATGATTAGCACACTGGGCTGTGTCTCTGAAGAAAAGAGGCTGCAGGCTTGACATAAGTAAATCCTTGAAAGAGATTGGTGGCACCACTTGGGCTGGATGCTGGGGAGTCCAGTAATGACATATCTGTCCAGCGTTTATCAAAGTTGGCAATGCATTGGTTTCCAGCAACTTCAGGACGAAAACTAGGTTGGATTTCTCGAGAATCAAGCTTCTTCCAGTTGATTTGTTTGAACCACTTGTGATGCTTTATATCATCACTTCCCTTTAAGCCATTGCCAAGCCGCTTACTTGGATCCTTTTGCAGCAACTAGAGAGAGAAATGTATATTGACTTAAGTGGTCAAATTATCTCACAACTAAGCCATTTGACCTCAAATGTCAAAGTGTAAATATTTTACTGAAATGGCAATAGAAAATAGTAACAATAAAGGAAAATTGCATGATAAGGTAACCAACTTTGGTCAAATGCTCTTTCATGTGACCAACTTCTTTACGTTGGAAAAAAAACATGAAAGCATCTAAATTTCAGGTTACGATAATCTTCCAAGTCAGCCAGTATTCAGGTGCCATGTCAGCACATCAACGCCTCATCAAAAAAATTTAATTCAAAATTACCAACACATCATCAGTGGCCATTAAGGTTACCTTAAATAAAAAACCTTGAACATTGTTTCAAAATCTTTAAAAGTTCGACGGTTTTTTCTGGTCATAAAAAAGTTGGTCACCGAAAATAGAAATGTCACCAAGTAGATTACCATTTTATGCAATTAGCCCATGAAAACAACAATAAGCATGCAATAAGATGGTCAAAGTTCATTATGATCAATTATTAGCAACTAGCATTTGTACCACGCAATGCATTGGGGTGATGGCGGTGTTAGGTGGCGGTAATGGTGTAAAAGTCTCATGATAGGATAATAGTCTTTATGATTTGTTTTCAACATTTGTATCATATTTGCTTATATACTTATATAGAGAAATTGAGTGTTTGATTATAAAGATGAAGACTTTGTTAAAACAAATGAAATAATATAGAAAATGTGAAATGGTGAAAATTATTAAATTTGAAAATAGAAGGTTTAAAAGTGTCCAAAAGCTATGCTTAATGTGTAGGTGGACCTTGAATTTTGTTAATCTAATTTGGTAAGTCAATCAGAACTATTAATATTCTTTAATAGATTCAAAGCTTGTTGGGGTAATATAGTAATTTTGATTGATGAGAAATTCTAAGACCAAGATCAAAAAGCAAGATGCTTTATATGTAGTAGTAGATAGTAGATAAGTGAAATGGTAAAAGAAGTGCACTAACCCCTTTCAGCAGGCAGTGTGCTTCGCTAGTCAAAAATGCAGGCATCTTCAATTTATCCTTTACTATCTTTTTCTGTATTTTGTCCCGGTTCCCTCCATGAAATGGTGGCTGTTTAAGAACAAAGACCATTCAATAGGTGAGAAAACAGAGTCATCAACGTGATGAAGGACAAACAATGATACTTGATAAGAGCAAGACTGACATTCACTAAAAGATTTTACACTTTGAAGAACATAAATCCATAATAGATTGACATACTTATGGAAACTTCCGACACGTCCTCAGGAAATAATCCACATTTGACTTTTGAGTGTCAATTAGAGTGATTATTAGCTTCAAATTTGATAAAGTTTAGTGTTTCAAATATGATTACAACCATTATATAATTTCAAAAATGATATAATCTATTGAGTCAAATGATTTATGAGGTTTTATAAATTAAAAAGACACTTAAGACACTTTCTACCAGTTCAACCAATTATATCCGTTTTCTTTTAAGCTAGCTTTTCAACCATAAGAGGCAAAACATAACCGGATTCGGCCCACCAAACGTAAATGGATCAAAGGTGCACCTCTATCCAGAATTCAAACTTTACACAAGTATTACTATACATGAAATCATCATAACTTGCTCACCTGGCCTGTGAGCATCTCAAACAACAGGATTCCAACACTCCACCAGTCTGCAGCCTTGTCGTGGCCCTTGCCAAGAATAATTTCAGGTGACATGTATTCTACGGTCCCACATAAAGAGTTGGATCTTGCATTCTCATCAAATTCTTTTGCTAGCCCAAAGTCCGTAAGCAAAGCCTAGAAAAGAAAACATGAGTTAAAACTGCATGCGTCATATCAAAAGGTACACGGTTCTAGATGACCCAAAACCGTTCTATCCAAAAAGTTCAAATTTTTAGTAACTAGTTAGTTTGATAAATATATGATTATACTAATATCTAAAAAGAAAAAAAAAAAAAAAAAAAAAAAAGAGATTAAGATTGTGTGCAAAAAACAAACATTAGGTGACTTCAACCCAGATGAACCGTTTCTGTTCAAACTAATTTTTTTATTCAACACGTTTAATATTAATAAAAATGCGTATCAAGCCATTGATAATTCAACGGGTCGAAACTGTCACCTCTAACTAAAAGGATGTGTTTGTGACCACAAAAAAAAAAAGGAGAAGAAGGTAATACATGGCCATCAACATCAAGTAGAATATTTTCAGGCTTAAGATCCCTATGCATTATGCCATTTGCATGAAGGTGAGAAACAGCCGAAACAATCTCTGCAGCATAAATACGGGCCAGATCCTCTCTGAAAGCATTAAAAATGTTAACCATAATCAGTTCAATCTACAACACTTTTTTATGATTTACAGGAAGCATTAAAGAAAAAGATAGGGAGAAAGAAAAACTGACCGGAACAGGCCATGATGATATAGCTGGAAAAAAAGATGTCCTCCGTTCACAAAGTCCAAAACAAGGTAAAGTCTATATTTAGTCTGAAAATATACGGGTACATATTAGGTTAGAGATGGTATGTGCATCTGTTGTTTGAAACTGTAAGAACTAGACCATCATTTCTTGCACATTTGACAATTTCTAATTATTCAAGAAATATATAGACAATGCACGGAGGACACTCATATATTGTTGAAAAATATTTGAAGTATGAAAAATCATCTTTTTCTTAACTCTACCAATATTCTTTGTAAAATTTCATCCTAATGGTACAATCCACAATCAGGAAAGCGTGAAGAGTCTTTAAAATAAGGTAAAAAGGTGGTATAAATAAGTAATTAAAAAAATATGTTGAAAATCCACCTGAAAAGAGTATCGGAGTTGGACTATAAAGGGATGATCAATCTTTGTCAAAATATCCCTCTCGGCTTTCATATATTCAGCATGATTTTTCTCCACAATCTTATCCTTCCTCACAACCTTCATTGCATATATTTCCAAAGTATCTCTCTTTCTCACTTGATATACTTTTCCAAACGCTCCTTGGCCCACAACTTTCATCACCTCAAAATCTTCAAGCCCAATACTCTCGACCTCTGCACACTTCTCGCCATTTTCAGAACCTTCCTCAACTCCTTCGTCTATCACATCACTAAAATCCTCCATGAACTCCAAAGATTCGTCTGTTTCACATATGGTTAGCTTCTTTAGATTTAGCAAGTGACTGACACGTGGTGTGGGACCCACTAAAGAATGTGACCGGGTGTGAATGACCACAGGGTCATCGTATATGGTCTCGTTTGATATTTCAGAATTTCCATGAGCCGGTAGAGGTCCAAATGTATCAGAAAAGTCGAGTTCTACATTATCTGATATGCCATCAGGAGGGTTAAAAGGGAAGTGTAAATAGTTCCTAGAGGATTTGCACGTCTTGTTCTCCATTAAAGCGGTTAATTGAGAAGAAACCATAATGGAAAATAGCAAGGAAGGGCCCAAAGTGATTATTTGATTATTCGCCTAAAAAAGTATACTACGGGTGGAAAGACACTAAGATTCGAGCTGATGAAAGACTTCTACCAATGGCCTTAATTAGAAGAAAGTTCAAGTAAACAGTTGGATTCTTAAAGAAACTTGAGAAAAAGCAAACCAAAGTAGAGTAAGTGGAGTTGTTCTTGTTTCCCGAGTTACAGGAAACGCTGGATGCTGCGTTAATTCTTGAATTCATGAAGATCTGGTTGTCAATTCTGTTTACATCAAATAAGACGCAAGTAAGCAAATCAATAAGTCTAAATCACCAATCACAAACAAATGAACAATCAAGTGATTAAGGCTTCATTAGTCCTTGTTTCAGTAATTCTTTTTATTTTGTGGTTCTTGCTTCATATATCATTTCATATTTGACCCATAAAACAGTGGATAATACTCAAGTCCCAATATGTACTCCTCAAATACAGATTTTGATGCACTAAAGTTGTTTTTTAGTTCCATAATGTTGTATAATCATAATAGATTGCTCTACTTCAACATAAACATCCATCTTATACAATTGTAAAAATAAAAAAATAAAAAAACTGTCAAAGCTTTGAACATAAAAATGTGACCCAAAATTCAAATGTCAATTTTTCATTTGGACCTCAGGTGGTGTTAGAATGGCAGAAAAATCATTACTTTCATTTACAACTTAAGTGCATCAAAATCTATATTTGAGAAAGTAAAGTAAACAATGGTGGACCCTTTTACATTAGTTCATTAATAGTTGGACATGTCATACTTTGTTGTTTATCAAACAACTTCCACAACCCCACTAGTACTAATCCTTAATTTTCAGAACCAACCACCTGTGTATGTTGTATAGCCCACATTTTCTTAATTATACAGCTGTTTCAGGCAAGTTGTATGTTAATTACTATGCACAGTTTATTCCTCATTTTATTGTTAAGAAATTTAAAAGAAATCTCATAATAAGATAAAACAGATCATTAACCCAAATGAAATACAATCCTAATTCCATGTTAATGACCATAACAAAGTCAAACCCAACCACCCCAAAAATTGATGTTAGTTGAGTTGTTGCAAAGTAGTCCAATTTTGACTTTCATAGTCAAAATTGATAACTTTGTGAAAAATCAATGCTACCATAAATCTATTTCCAACCTCAAAGAAACAAAATTTTTGCAGTAAAATGCTATCTTTTCTAGCAAATCCACTAAATTTGGTGTAAACACATACAATCAATCAATCCAAAAAATACTTATGCATATAAATGAAATAAATAAGAATCGCAATTAGGGTCATTTAGATCTTAGATCCTTTACTAAAAAAGCTTGAATTTTTACAAGATTTGGAAAGGAAAACCCAAATTCCCAATTTTATGTAACAATTCATCTCAAGATTCTGTTTTTAACAAACGGTAAAAACTAAAATCGGATCTTTTGCTGTAAAATTCAAGAACAAAATTCTGATAAACAAAAAAACATGAGAATTAGATTGTAAATGCAATTAAATCAAACATAATAAAACAAAAGCGGATGCAAGAAGAAGAATTTGGTACCTTTGATGCTGATGAGATGGTTTTTGGAGGACAAATTATTTGGGTTGATTTTTGAGAGATCGAAAAACGAAATACTCGGGCCGCCACTTTTATTGATGGATGATAATTCCCGAGAATTTGCTTTTGACCACGTGGTGACTTTTAATTGGGTACACTTGTATGCAATGCAAAACCATTTTTCTCTTTTCAATCTATTTTATATTATATGCAAAAAAGATCATTTAAATTTTTAATCAAAATAAGAAATGCTACAAAATACATTTATACGGAGTATATGAGAAAATAAATCACTTCACCTAATTATATCAGTTTGATTTCTCTAAGCTGTTCCTATAGAAAGATATAAATAAAAAGTTATATAACTAAAAAGTCGAATTATAAACAGGTATTCATGAAATAAAAAGTAGCATATTTGGTAAACGTATACAATAAATAAATTACAACATGTCTATTTATATTTATTAAATGGAGTTGTTTAAGCACCGAATACGTGTATTACTCGATGAAATATTTCGATGAAAATAGCACTTAAGAACATATGCAGTAAACAATAAATATCGGGTGAAAGATGTCATATAGATGGTGAATAGCTAAGTGAACTACTAGAGTTGTTCACGTGAAAAGGGTATTGAAGCACCCGGGTAATGGGTAACACCCGAGTGAAAAAAATTGGTGGTGAGTCACTTCTTAATTCTTATTGCTTTCGTCCTTTTTCTAATATATAAAAAAATATCTTTTTTGCTATAGATTTATACAATGATCAAAATTTCAAATATGTAGAAGTTTGTAAAATCAATTGTTATCATCTTTTTCGTATTTAAATCCATCTACAACTATAAATAACGATGATTAAATTAATTTATGATATATATATTAAAATTGAATTTTTATAAAGCTTAAATACTATTTAAAGTATATGGTAATTTTAAAATTATTAATGAGAGGGATAACTATTTAAAGCATATGATAAATATAAATATAAATGGATTAGGTAATTTTAATTTAGGTATGATAAATATTTATGTGAGACCTGTTAATTGGGTTATAGTGTTGGAGGAGGTCGGGTATTTAGAAAAAAATATAATATAGAGGAATGACGTGTCAGTCGATAACTTAAGAGAATGTGAAAACTTTATGATGTTTTAAGTGTAAGATATATTTTTTACTACATCCTAACAATAAAATATGTTTAAAAAATGATCATGAAAAAGGTTATAATCGGCCTGTGATTATTGGGATTGGAATATAAAATATGTTTTAATATTCTTACACTTTATACTGATAATGAAACTACTTATTTAACCATAGTACTTAAGACTAAATGTGACCAAAATGAAAAACAAATCATGAATCATTTTAGTTGAGCTAAACCATGTTGAACATGACCGGTCTTGTTTGATACGTTGTCTATTCGAAATAGGAGACACTATATTTTATTGTTCAATCATTTTGATACGTGAACTTATATGCGGTAAACGAAGTGCGGCTCTTTTGAACGGCTCAACCAATTAAAATTATCTATACTACTATTAGTTGAGCATAATAGCACCCGAAGCATAAGAGCACCCAGAATGAGGACAGAATACAGTCTATTCTCCTTCCGAAATTATAAAAAAAAAAAGGAAAAAAAAAAGTCATATGATCGTTAAAAGAAATAAAATTTTAAATTATATTTTTTATCTATAAATACTACACTTCTAATACAATTTTAAACACATCAAAACACTATTTATCATATACAAAAGCACACTCAAAAACTCTATAATCCATATAATTCACAATGTCGAACAACCCATACAACCTACACTCCCAATGGAACCCGTTTCAACAACATTCATCATCTTCAAACCCGCAACCTGACATACCCGATTTTGGTACTCCATACCAAATTTCACAAACGTCATCCTATCAACCATCATCCTTTCAAACACCCAAATTCTATCCCCGATCAATATAACATTTTTCGAATGTGGCAAACATCACAAAACACCTAATAACCCGTCACCCAACAATCGGTGGAAGACGAGGTACCGACACCAACCTCCCATAAATCTAGGTCCAAGAAGGACAAACAAGCCGCGGATGGACCATCACAACCAAAACCAAAAAAGGTTTACAACAATATAAGCGGTTGGGAACCGGCGGATGAACTCCGATTAGCCAAAAGTTGGATTGCCGTTTCCGAAGATTCCAACCGAGAAAACGCACAAAATGCCAACTCTTTTTGGTATCTTGTCATGGAAGAGTACCATGTCCGCAACCCTCCATTAATTCGGACCAAAGATGCGTTGGAAGCAGCTTCAATCACAACAAATAAGCGGGGAAAGTGTCGATGACTTTCGGATTCGGGTGGAGGCACAATATAAGATAGAAACACTAAAAAAATTATCAAAAGTTTTCAAGCGTGAAATTATTTGAAAGACCGCCAAAAGTGGTTAACTCCCGATCCCATTGTCGTTGGCAGACGGAATGTTCCCAAACACCGTGAGACGGTGCACTTGGAGGACTTGGATTTGGACGAGGATAACGATGAGAACATGGATGTCGTGCTATTCGGTGTTGATCGGTTCCAACGTCCACGGGGAAAAACAAGGAAAGCAAAATCCCAAAAGGCGGTATTTGGTTCCACCGCTTCGTCTTGCGCTTCATTTGATGAGTCTATTACCGATACCTTTCAATACATCCGTTTCGACACACAAAGCTACTATTGGAATAAGGATCTCGAAACGCAACTTTGAATTTTGGCTATGACGACGGACTACTTGACATTACGAGACAAAGTAATATTAGAAACACATAAAGAGAAGATTCGCGAGACGTTGGATTTGGATTTAGGAGACACTTGATTTTTATTTTCAGGACTTGTAATCTTTATTTTTATTTTTAATAAAAAATTTGTTTTTAGTACTTGTAATCTTTCTTTTTATTTTTAATAAAATTTATTTTTAGGACTTGTAATCTTTATTTTTATTTTTAATGAATTTATTTCTTTTATTTAATTTATTTTATTACGTATTTCTATTTATTAAATAGTTAAATTCATATAGTTCGGGTTTTGCTGTTCATCGTTGTTCTTAGTCGCTTGGCAAGTTGTCAATCATTCACTATTAAATAGTTAAATTCTATTGTTAGCTTATTAAGAGGGATGCAACTTGCAACTATGAGATGGAGTCAACTTTAATTTTGGAGGGTGATAGTGCATGACTCCTATATATTTTGAATATGCTATTGTTTAATAGTCAGTGTAGTTGTTGAACTTCTCAGACTCGTATTCTATATCTTCGAACTTCTCAGAGACGAAGTGGTACAAATTCCTTCCGAAAAAGTTAATATCTTGATTTGGCGCATCCTTCGTGATCGAATTCCTACGCGTTGGAATCTTAGCAGGAAATGTTTCGAGATAAATTCAATTTTGTGCCCAATTTGCAACAAATTCACGGAAACTACTACCCACCTATTCGCTACATGCTCTCTAGCATCTTTCATTTGGAGAAAAATTTCAACCTGGACCGATATTCAACTTCCTCATATTGCTAGCCTCAAAGATGTTTATGATGGTATCGAAGGCATTTCTCTGCCTTTAGCCTCCAAAAATATTCTGCTTGCTATAGTTGGAGTTGTTGCTTGGACGATTTGGAGCTTTAGGAATCAATGTGTTTTTGGTGGAAAGCATCTTCGCATAATTGATTTGTGGGACTATATCATAGATTTTTCTTTTTTATGGTATACTTCTAGAAATTCCAAATGTAAGGTTACTAGAACCAATTGGTTCCGTAACCCTTTACTTCATTAACTATGTATTTTTTCTAGCTTCTTGCTAGTTCTTTAATAAAATTTAGCTGTTCAAAAAAAAAAAAGTGTAGTTGTTGAAGAGTTTAAGTTTGGCAACCAATATGTTAAGAATTTGTAATTCCTCCTTAAAAAATCAAGTGTATTACCGTTTTTGTAATCTAACTTATTGAAAATGATTTACTTTTTTTAAGAGCTAAAACAACTGAGCCAACAGGCATAAACCTACAAGATTGAAATAGACAAAATTTAAATATTAAGCCAATTTCTGCACTTGTAGTGTAACACCCAAAATGTTAGTTGACTACCAACAATTAACATAAGGGAAATTTAAAAAAATGCCTTAAAAAAAGAAGAAATAAAAAATTTGCCTCAAAAATTCGAAACTATAATCTGATCGCAAGTCCAAATGTGACTTGCAACCACGACTCCGGACATGCGACCATGCGACCAGTGTCTTGCGACCCAAATTTTGATCGTGTACCCGGACCTTGCGACCGCCAAGCCGGGATTTGCAACTCGAGTCTTTGATTTGCGACCGTTGACTTATGTTGACTTTTTTCTTTTCTTTTCTCTTTTTTTTTTCTTTTTTTTTGTAAATTGTGTTAAATTTGGAAACTTTGGAAAGTCATATCTTATGACTTGTAAACTTTGAAAAGTCATATATTAAGACTTGTAACTCTGATTAAGTCACCATTTTTTTTGAAAAAAGTCAAAATTTGATTTTTTTTTAAAATTGATTGAGGGTTAATGTTTGTTTACACTTCAGATTCACCGTAAATTTTACGAATTTCAAATCAGAATTGTTTATAATAAGTTATGAGCGGTCAAAGTGCATTTAAAAGTCAAAATTAACGTAAAATGTCAAAATTGAAGGTCAAGAATATCGAATTTTGAATTTTTTTTGGGACAAACAACTGATAGATCTCGAAAAAATACACAAATTAAAAAAAAAACGGTGACTTAATCGGAGTTATAAGTCAAAAGATATGACTTTTCAAAGTTTACAAGAAACTTAACACAATTTACAAAAAAATGAAAGTCAACGTAAGTCAAAACTAAGGTCGGGTCGCAAGGTTTTTTTGGCGGTCGCAAGATTGCTAGCCGGTCGCAAAATACAAGGTCTCGGGTCGCAACTCACTTGATCAACGGGTTAAACGGGTCGCAAGGTTAGTACTCCGGTCGCAAACTATGAAGTCGGGGTCGCAAGTTTACGGCTAGCAAATCACGAATTGACTTGCGACCAGATAGGATAAATTTGTATAGTTTCGAATTTTTGAGGCAAAATTTTTTATTTCTTTATTTTTTGAGGCATTTTTTTAAATTTCCCTTAACATAAATATAAGTTTGATTTGCGTTAAAGGTTATTGGGCCAGCCTATCATTATGGGCCAATTGATGTCATATCATTATTTTGACAAATACTTTACATGAACTCAGAGAGGTAACAATAAAATGTAACAGATTGACTACACAAAATATTACCTGCAAATATAGGACATCACAATGTTATTGAAAATGGTTCAAGTTTACATATGTTATGTCTGCATCTAGTTTTCTCCCATCTATTGTTGATGATTAGACTGCAAGATTGACTCTTATATTAGATACTGTTCATGTATAATTTTCCTGTTTCGTTGATGGGTAGGTTTAATATTAGATAGTGATATAACATACTACTTTATAATTGTGTGTTAAATATTACTGTGTATTGTATTTCCAAGTAGTTAGAAAGAGCTTTTTGTTATATATGGCTAGTGTTTCAAGTTCACGAGATGAGGAATCTGTGACTGGGTTTGGTGATGCTGATCTCGTGATCCAAAGGAAGCTAACATCTACAGTTTGGCTTTTTTTATAAAAAACATTAAAAAACTGACTTTATTTGTCATCAATCTACCTTCTTTGTTTAATAACATTTGTAAAGTATCAATTTTAACTAGCTACTTTATCTACTTTAGTTATCACATTTCATTATGATAGGTCGATAATCATGATCATTATAAATCTTATTATAAAAACTAAAATAAATGATGGTACAATTTATGTTGTTACTCTTTTGTACATAAAGAAAGGATATACTATTGACTAAAAGTAAGAATTAACATCATATTACAGACTTTATTGACTTGTAAAAATGAAAACCCATGAATGCATGGTCAACAAGTAACAAAATTTCCTCATTTATAGCTATCTCCTTCATCATGACCATCAAATGCAATGGCTAATCTTAACCAACTTCTAACCCCTTGCCTAATTATATTATCCAGTTTTGATCCTTTATACCAAATCAAATTTTCAACCACACCATCGTTGCCCTTGTTACCTCTGCCATCATACTCACAACTCAAATGGCAACAAAGAGAGATAATCTTTTTCCATCATTTTGGTGTCAGCACATTTACAGACTCCGAATGGGGGATAGGAACAGAAAGCCCAAATATTTTCAACCCCAAAAACCTCAATACCACCCAATGGATCGATGTAGTGGTCCAAACAGGAGTCTCCCTCTCAATCCTAACGGCCAAACACTATGATGGGTTTTGCCTTTGGCCTTCCAAGTACACGGGCCATTCTGTTATAAAAAGCCCGTGGCAAAACAGGCAAGGAGATGTAGTAAAAGAATTTGTGGATGCCGCAAATGCTCGAGGAGTGGATATAGGATTGTATGTGTCTCCGTGGGATCGACATGATCAAAGATATGGTAAAGCTATAGCTTATAACGAATATTATTTGGCCCAATTGTAACATAAGTATGTATTACTCACTTTGTCCCAAGTAATACGTCAATTTTAAAAATGAATATAGTTTTAGAAATGTAAAATCGTTGCATAGTTTTCTAATTAAAATATCATCTTTACATTTTTACCACCCTTTTTATCGATTGTGGACATTTTTTTAGAATCAAAATAGAAATAAAGACTCTTAAAATGAACATAAAATGACATATTGTTTATTACAATTATAAAATTAAATAAATGATATGTTTGGAGTGAAGATATAAAAGTGTGAGTGAAGATTCAAATGCACCAAATATGAGTTACTTTTTTAGTGATTGGTTTCCAATGGTGGAGGGATTACAAAGTACAATTAACATATTTACGGAGGCGGGTCCTGGAATTCGGTGGGTCGGAAATGAAAATGGTAAAGCCCGAACTACGTGTTGGTCCACTATTAATCGGACCTCTCTATCCATCAGCAACAATAGCATCATTGGGTAAGTTACAAATTCTGTAATACGTCACTAGTATGTATTATCTTTCTTTAATTTTAAATTAAATAAATAAATTCATTAATTATTATATTATATGTGATAGCTATTATTAAATATGCGTAAATTATGATTATGATAATTGATAAAAGTTAAATATAACTTGAGTAATCATTATGATAAGGACAGTATCTATCGCTTTATTTTAATACTATATATTTTTAAAAAAACATACTACGTAATAAATTGATAGTGAAAATTGGAGTGTTGCTTTTTACATTGAGATAGAATTTTAGAAGTTCAATAAAAGGTCAATTAAACTTATGTACTAATTGAATGTTACTATTTCATTACTAAAATATAATTTTACTTTTAATGAATAATATTTTTTATCAATTCATTACTTATTTTAAAAATACATTATATTTTACTTTTAATTAATAATATTTTTTATTAATTCATTACTTATTTTAAAAATACAAATAAAGACTGTAATCTATACATATATTATTATTATATATTTTGAAATAAATATTATTACCAATATAATATTTATTTGATATTATATACATCTTAGTATTCGACACTTTACAAAAACAATGATAAAGACCTTTTTATTCAATAATAATAAATTATGAAAAACTATTAGTACAATTACATGAATAATTATAAAGTTTGTGAATTTGCACTCGTACTATTATAGGACTGTTTCTCAACCTCGGAGTTTTAAAGTGCTTGTGCCCTAACATGAAGTATGGAAACGTGTCGTGGTCTATTAGTAGAAAGTATGGATGTTTGGTGTTTTCAAGAAACCATATCCCTTTTATTATATTATACTCAAATAATTTTATTAACTAATTATTGTGTTTTTTATTAATAACTTTTCTTATATATTTTTTAGTTTCAATCCAAATATACCATCATGATCGGTTTATTTTTATCTACATTTCGAAATTAAAAAAAGTTGATTCCTCGATTCAAAAATATATTTGTTAAATAAATATTATATGACAATAAAAGTTATGTCAAAATGTAGATAAAATTACATTGATCATAAATATATATTCAGAATTATTTAAAACATATATATAAAAAGTTATCAAAGAAATATAAAATAATACTTAAATTAAATTAAAACATTATTATATATTAAATATTAAGAATCTATTAATTATAAGAAGTGTCACATGCGATGTTAAACGTGTAAACAATATCTTTTATCGTGTAACAGAATTTGCCTTAAAATTGTGATGACAGGTATCTTAACACCCGGGATCCGAGAGGCACTGAATGGATACCGGCTGAATGTGACGTGACTATTCGACCCGGATTTTTGGCACAAAGCAGAATCTCCAAAACAAATTAACGAATTATTCAACATTTACTACAATTCTGTTGGACGTAACTGCGTTTTATTACTAAGTGTTCCACCTAACATCGCTGGATTAATCTCACCAAATGACGTTCAACTATTACATGAATTTAAATCAGCTATCAAAACGATATTTTCGAAAGATCTAGCCGAGTCATGTTCAGTAATAGCAAGCACTCAAGCAGCATCAAGGGAGGCATAAGCACTTAAGCAGTGCGTTCGGGGCAGAAATTGTGTTAGATAAAGACCATTTATGGACGTCTTGGGCTCCAATGGGTAATGGTAAAATAGACTATTGGATTGAAATCACTACAATAATTGAAGAATTGAGATTTAACCTTGTTAGGATTCAAGTGGCGATGGGTTTGGGACAGAGGATTAAAGAGCACGAGATATATTTGGACGGAAAAGGGAGTGTGAATGGGACGACGGTTGGGTATAAGAAGCCACATAGGCTCGAGAATAGATTCGTTAACGGGATCGTATGATTGTTCGGGTAACTGGGTCAAGAGGGATTCCTTTAATATCTTTTGTTGGGCTTCATTTTGATCCTTTTTGGCACCCAGTGAGGAGATAAAACGAATTTTTATGCTTCACCTTTATATTTCAATTAAGCAATCAAATTAGAGAAAATGTTTCGTGCAGTTAATAACATGTAATCTTAGTTAGTTGTTAGGTTATAAAAGAGGAATCCATTGTATACATGTTAAATTATTTGGAGGTTTAATATATAAAATAACAACAAAATAAAACTTAGCATGTGCTACACCTATCCAAGCAACTATCTTACTTGAACTAGTTTGAGCTTTGTACTTAACAAACTCTAATATTCTACAGTTATACATCATATATGCACGAAGAAGATGAGATCTAGAAATTCATATAAGACACAACACATTTAATTGATATAAGCTACAACTTGTGAATGTATGTGAACATGTTCGATGCGTAGCTTCTCTGTTCTCATCTACTTTGAGATTGAAAGGGCTCGGTATTGACATATCTGAAAGGTGGTGAACTTGAGAGGGCTTTTAGGTTGAAAAAACCGTCATTGTTGAGCCCCCTTTTAGATATAGCCGTCTAATTATATGTTTAATTATACTTTAGTTATTTTCTATTTGATTACAAAAACTAATAATGACTATTTAAATTTTATAGAAGTGAACATCATGTAGACCATATAGGTGTATCGCAATCAAAAGAAGTCTAAACCATTTATAAGAATGATTTGGCAAACTGTTAAAACTAATCTATTTTTTCTGAACTTTCATTTATAACAGTTTTATCTCATCAGTCTATCAAACAGTAGACACTTTTTGTGAGCCCTACTACAATGCTACCTAGTACTCATAATACTATCAGCCCATCTATTGTTCTAGAGTGAAACATGGTCTCTGTTTAAATGAAGATAATAATGTTAGGAACATGAGAGAATATGCATATTTTATTCATTTTAGAGATCTAATCTTGGGTCTGAAGCTACAATTTTAATTTCATTGAGCAGTTATCAGGCAAGAATATTTAATTCTTAATGTTTTTTGGTTCCTTTATTTTAAAATGTATTTTTCTATACATAGAGATCTAAGAATAAGTATTTTAATATCTGAGATAAGGTGTTCAAGGTATTATGCATTTTTCTTTGTCATGAAATACTTCAAGTACATTTTAAAAAATATAAATAAGACTGCCATTAAAATTTTTAAATATGCATCAACACTTATATTTTAACTGCAATAAATTTTAATGTCTTTCTTTAAACATCGATCGAACGTGGCTAATAATTTTATACATGATCAAATTTATTGATGACAGTGTTAGAGACTTCGTTAATAAACTCTTTAAAAAATAAAATGTGTAAGTTAATTATTTCTCAAAATTTTCACCTTAGTCAGTTGACTTAAGTTCAAATACTTTGCAGTTACTGACTAAGTTCAAATACTCTGCAGTTTACAATTTCGTTAGTAAAACTCATTTTATCTTGGTTTTAATGTGAAATAACACATTACTTGCATTGTTTTTCATGAAAAGGTTTATATCTAAAACCAAAATTATAAACTAGAAACCTTAAATCTTAAACCAAAATTTTAATACTCCATAATTTAATATTAATTATTAATATTAATAATTAATATTAATAATAAGGTTAAAAAAAGAATAAAAATGGTAGAAACTTGTAAACAAGACCAGATAGCCGTTAGTCCCGCTTCGTTACTTTCAAATTCACGCTCCATTCTTTCAATTTTCAACACCTTTCTATTCCTATTTTATTACACACGCTAAACACACATCATTCGTTCATTCACACCTAGAAAATGTTAACACTTCAATCTCCGGTCACCGGAAACAATCTCCTTCGCCCAAAATCCGGCCGCCAGCCTCTCAAATCCCTTACTAATGTACCACCACCACAACCGCTGCCGATCGAGAAAACCTATCGAAAACCTAGCCTAAACCCTAACCTAATCGAAATCACCGAAGATTCAAACAAAGAGAACCCGAATCAGAAACGAAATGTTACAGAGATTCTGGATCAAAATCGATCTCCAATTGCTGCGGTTACTTCAGATCCGGTGCAAATCGAACAATTTGAAGTGTCGTTAGCTGACGAACTGAACGCGATTCGAGAGAAAATGGAGCGATTGAGATTAGATAAAGAGAAAACTGAGAAGATGTTGAGAGAAAGAGAATTAACCATGGAGATGAAGATGAAAGAGCTCGATCAAAGAGGCGAGATTCAAAAAGTGCTCGAGATTGAAGTTGATCGACTTTATCGATTAAACGAGCTCAGATCCTTATGTAACGTAAGTTAACTTGTAACGAAATTCTTAAACATATCGAGTTGATTTTAAGTTTAGGTTTGGTTAACTTATCTGTGTTTTATACTGTATGTATTACAGAGGATATTACCGATTAGATCGTTGAGAGAAAAGGAACAGGAGAAGATTAAACCAGATAAATTACAGGTATTTAATTAATTAGATAATTTGATTTGATTAATTTTGATTATGAATATGAATTTATTTATGAATTATAATAAAATTAGTTATTGATTTTGTTTAACGATAATATTTGAATTTTTGCAGGGGGAAAAGGCTGAAGAATTAGGAGAAGAAAAGGTGGAGAGTTCTTGTGGGGCAATTGATTCAAAGAAATGAAATGATTAAATTGTTGTATTGCTTTTGATTTTTGGTCTGCTGTTGTTACGGTTGAAAAAATAGGATGGAAGAAAAAAGTGGGTATAATGGCTTGTTGTATTCATGTATTTGAAAAAATAGTTGTTGTGTTACGTGAGATCATTATAATTCTCACCTTGTCATATATATTGGTTTGATTTTACAGTATGTTGTAATTTTCGTGTAATGTTTATGTCTAAGTTTATTTATATGTATTTTTTTGCTAATTTTAACATCGATGAAGCAAATAAATCCTTTTATTTTCATTTTTGATATATCTTTAACTAAGGGTGTTAATCAGATTAACCCGATCCCAATAAGGGTTAGTCGGGTCGGGTTAGTCTGGTTTTTTAGAAATAAAAACTTACTCGCAACCCGACCCAATAAAGCAATCGAGTGTTCGGGTTCAGGTTAAACGGGTTGCGAGTTGGCCCGGACGGGTTAACTTAGATTCTGGTTAACCTGTATAATTTTATGAGTAACTAATAACTATCATAAGTTATCAACATAGTTCGAATAGACCATAGTCAAACATACTAATATAATCGAAATAAACATTAACACCAATAGATCATATATATTCATACTAATAGATTCCATATGTATGTGTTTACTCATGAAAAGTGTAAACTTTTTTAACTTACAATTGAAATTATGTAAAATATATATTAGGGTACTATTTTTAATATGATGAAGTTGGCTTATTACTTACCACCATCTTCCTTTTCTTAGGTTATGAAGAGCTATTACTTGTAAGATGATGAACTAGGTTTAAAATGAATAAACATAAGGAAAAAATTAGGAGCCGTATATTCAATCAAACGTAATGTTAATCTTTAAGGTCTAGAGCTTTTATTCCTAATGGATCAATAATGTTTGGGTTGGGACAATTACAAAAGCAAATTAAAAAAAATTAGCCCTTGGCTAATTCGGGTCAAACCCGTACCCTATTATAATTCTCTTATTTAACCCGTCCCTAATATATATTCGGGTTAATGGGGTCAACCCGCCTAACTCTATTATGCCTTTTTAACCCTATTAAACCCGACCCTTTTAAGCATAATAGGGTTAAGGTCGGGTCAGTTTTTCTAACACCCTACCTTTAACGTCGAATTATGTGATCAATAGCACAAGCAATTATATAAATGTTTATATTTTATACTTTTTACACTTGAATTTAATATGTACACAATCGATCGACGTTCCTAAGCATCCAACATTGGAGTGTACGGTATTGGCGTCGCCATAGAAGAGGCAATTTCAAGGTAATCAAAACATTAGTTTTCTTTTTTCTTCTCTTTTAGGTTTATAAACAACGGTCATCAATGGTCCTCTATTTAGTCTATTTTGTTTTTCTTTTCCCCAAAAAGAATTAATATTTAAAAAAATAAATTATATGGAGTACAAAAAATGTAATATTCAAAATACTAAATTTCATTTTTACCCCTCATTTTCACTTATAAATACACCTATTTTTCTAACATCTCAAACACACCAATTCAACACATCTTTATATCAATTATATACTTTTACTTACATATTCATCTTTTTTCTTAACAATCTTTGTCATGAGTTCTCAACCAAACCGATTTTCAAATTAACGGGACCCTTCAAGCAAAACCAAAAATCAATCGAAAAAGAAAACACAATCTCAATATTCGAAGAATTCATTTCAAAACAACTTCAATCCCTAATTTGGTCAAAGCAAGTGAAAATATATATTTCATTCATGACACAGTCAGAATAATGGCACAATGGGATTCTGTCTGAAGCACATGAGGGAAAATGTGTATGTTAGTGTCAAGTGTTGTGAGACCTGTGTAAGTGAAGAGCGGGGGAAGGGGAGGTTAATCACTTATTTCATGATTATTAACTAATTTTATCAAATTAAAGAGTTAAGGAGTTACAGGAATATCACTAAGAGACATCACAAATTGAATGGTTGGAGTGGCCGTTAACTAGTCCACCTTAATCCACTCACCAATTATGTAATATCGGTATTTAATACTAGATGTTCAAACTTTTTCACTGGGGTAGGAATGAAAACCGTTCAAAGGAGTGTTTCTTTTTTACTAAGAACACAACACTGATCTTCTTTAACTAAAAGAAGATAATCTTACCAACTTAACTAACTTCTACAATAATAAGCCTAGATACCAATTATGAAATTGCTTCCACTTTCAATATGGAAGACTTCAACACCTACCAAGTCTTAATCTAACAAATAAAAGACAACTAATCTTCAAATGATCTTCTAACTCAATCTTGAGGAGATCACCACACCAAAGTCTTCTTCTTCTTACTCTAGAAGGCAACACTTTGTTGTTGTTGTTGTTGTTCTTGTTCTTCTTCTTCTTCTTCTTCTTCTTCTTCACAACCTTGGAAGAACACAAAAGATAATAACTCACTCAATGAGTCTTCCCCAAACAAATGGAGTACCTAATCACTCACTCTTTCAATCTTTCTTCCACAATCAATAGGAAGATTAGTAATACGAGATCCTCCTCACACAAACACTTGAATATCTTTTACAACAAATTACGACAATAATGTAGAGGCACAAGTTATTACAACTCAATAACCTCACACCTCACTAGATAAATCAACTCTTTGCTTAAAATCTTAATCGCTTAATCTCTAATACACACTTTTAGTGATAAACAATACAAGCTAAGATCACTTGTTAATTGAGAGAAATCTGTATTTTCAACGCTAAATGGGATAACCTTAAAGTTAAAAATGAGTTGGATATTTATATTCAAACTTTTCAAGATTCAAAATAAATTTGTTACGTCTATGGTTCGACTGTGGTCGAGCCGTGGACCATCTGTCCAAAAACGTTTGAAAAATATATCCATTTTTAATCATTTTAAAACACACTTTTCCAAAAGTCAAACTCTATAAATAAGTTCCCAGTACCTTACCAAAATCTTAATCATGATTTACTAAATGGTTAAAACATTGGGTAAACACAAAAGTACAATTACGATACACTTATCTTTACCCACTAGATTTTGTGTTTTCTTGTTTGACTTTAATTTTAAAGTTGGAGGCTGTCAAAAGATTCCCTCCAACCATTTATGTTTATAAAAATATTTTTATACTTTTGAAACTTTTATAAAACATTTCAGAAAATTTATAAAATAACTTTGGTTTCATAACGTGTTACTTATTTATGAAAACAGTGATCAACTTCATATTGTTTAAGTAACTAAGAGTTGACTAACCTTGAGTCAAACGATGAATCGGAGACACAAGTATTCGATTGGTTAACTCGAACATTGACCCGACAAAGTGAAAATTGTCCAGCAGGACCACGGTGGACCCATGGTCCGACCATGGACTTGCTGACCACATTTTCACTCATTCTCTCGTTAGTTTGACATGTATCTTTCATACGATGTTAATGAAAATATATAATTTTTAAGAATTACCATAATCACTATGTTAATCACCTAACAATCATCAAAAACAAGTAAGTGCATTTTCACATAATCATTTACGATTTATTTAAACCATCCATGCACTAACAAGTTGAAAAGCTTGAAAATTCTAAATTATGTTTTTTGCTCAAGTTTGGCTCATTTTTGGTTTCGTTTTGTTGAGCTTATTTCTATTATCTTTGAAAAGAAGCGACCAAACCGGCTGCATCATCCCCAACAGAAAAGAAGCTAAAGTCTGATATTACCGTGGATCCTCACCTCATGGGATTGCTTCATAAAGACCTAGATGGAAATGAAAGGATTTCTGCTCATGATTTTTTCTTTACATTGGCAGCATGTAACACCGTCATTCCTATTCTTAATTAAACTACTTCAATGGGAACCGATATTCATCAAGATCCGGAAGCTATTGATTATCAGGGAGAATTCCTGATGAACAAGCTTTTGTAGCTGCTGCTTGTGCTTACGGGTATCTAGATATATTGCAATTAATGTCAATGGTGAGAAATTAAGGTAGATAACTTTCTTTGCTACTCTCTAGCTGCTGTGTCTTATGAGTTTGATTGCTCCGATCCTTTATCCCAAAAGCTAAAAACAATCATTTGAGATATAGAGGTTGCGAAATTGGCGGGTCAGGCGTAGGCCTCGGTTACCCAAAAATGCCATGATTGGTTGACTTGAATCATTTTTGTCTAAATGAATAAGTTATTTGTTTTGTGTAAATAATTAGTGTTATGAGTGCAAAAGCTACATTAATGATAATCAAAAACTTCAAATAAAATGACTTATAAGGCTTTATGCACAAAATACAGATCCATTTAACCTTTCAAAAATAAAGTAAACCCTTTTTTAAAATTATTCATGAGGTCTTATACTTAAATGTTACACTTGATAAGCTTGACCTATCTGACCCCTTTTCTTTTAAGCTAATTTTGTATAATTGTGTGACACTGACCAGATACTAAACATAGCCCAAATCAACCCATTAATAAGTAAACTCATGAACTTTTAGAACAGCTCAAAACAGGTTGTGGGTTGAACCACAAACAATTTCTTGATCATCTATATGGATTAATAAATTTGTTAAATTATGGTTGCAGAAACGATATTGTTAAAAGATAATCTTATTTCTTTAGCAAACTTATGTGTAAGATATGCGCAATTGGACACATTTTGGATGAATTTCAATCTGATTGACCGGCTTGACCATTTTTTCAGCTATATCTTTCAACTTAATCTATATTACCTGTTAGAGATATAACATAACCCAAATGAACGCATTTGTATCTAAATGGATTTACATTGCCACCTCCATTGACAAGTAAAACCTAAGCAACATCCGTCATAATTTGTAGGTTGGATGTTTTAGGGCTGCATGAGTTCGATAGTGTGCGAAAAAGAATGTCAGTCGTTATCAGATTCCCCAACAATGATGTGAAGGTGTTGGTAAAAGGAGCAGATACTTCAATGCTCACCATTTTGAGAAAAGATCCCCAAAATGACGATATTAGCCTCATTACAGAACACCATTTGATCGAATATTCATCAGAAGGTTTACGCACTCTTGTACTTGCTGTTAAAGATCTTACAAATGAAGAAGTTGAGAAATGGCAGTCAATGTATGAAGATGCAACCACTTTATTGGCTGACTGATCTTTAAAATTATGGGGAAACTGCATCTTTTATTGGATCTAATTTGCGATTGCTTTGTGCGACAGGAATTGAAGATAAACTTCTGGAGGGTGTACCGGAACCATCAAGTGTCTGCGGCAGGTAAGGTCTGGGTTCTGACTGGAGATAAACAGGAGACTGCCATTTCAATTGCTCTTTCTTGCAAATTATTGACACCTGATATTCATTGGATCATTATAAATGGAACTTCAGAGAGTGAATGCGAAATGCTTCTATCTGAGGCAAAAGTCCAGAGATTAACAAAGGGTGGGCCATTAGCATTGATAATTGATGGGAATAGCTTAGTTTACATATTGAAGTGAGATCTGGAGTCAGAGGTACGAGGCGGTTTCTTAGAGGTGGCAAAATGAGTGGGTTGGGAAATGTGTCAAAAGGGTTAATGCTATGGTACGATATGAAATGGGTTGGGCTAGGTTGACAAAAACTCTTTGTCCAATAATAATATACTTTGATAGAGAAATAGATATTAGTGTATTATATATGATTACAGAATATCCTTTGCATTCTTCAACCATCGCCAAGGTGATACGGTGGTTGGCGTCCTGATATCCTCACAAGAGATCTCAGGTTCAAACCTCACTAGTAGCACATCTTAGGGTGGCCAGGGAAAGGGTCGGAAATTGCCACGGGGATACCCCGTTAGGCCGCGTACATCTTCCGAGTAAAAATACTCGCCCTCCCGGGTAACCTGAACATGGAAAACCTTATCCATTTACCCTTTGTATTCTTCCCCCTTCTTTTTTCAAAAGTGGTTTTTTTTAATGCTATAACTGTTCCACACACAAAAAAGAAGATTACAGGATATATAGTATTTCAATATTACTCCAATCTTGTTGAATAAAAAAATATTTCGGAGGTTTTTATACATCAAGAATGCACTTTCGGCGACTTTTGACCCATTAAACCCATTTTACTCGTTTTAAGTCATTATTGTTATTTGACCTGATTGATCTGTTCAGAGAATGCAATTAATCCTTGATCAATTTGCGACATCTCAAATACTTCGGGTCAATGCTTCCATGCATTTGGTTTCTTCAGCGTTAAAAAATAAATAAATGTTTGCGTGCTCTTGAAATACCTACTCACATGAAAGTGTTATGATTGTCGGAAAATTTAGAGTATGCTTGCTTGACAGACACACTTTTTAGGTGCTAATGACGTGTCAATGATCCAAATGGCAGATGTTGGTGTTGGCATATGTGGGCAGGAAGGGCGTCAAGCTGTCATGGCTTCAGATTTTGCTATGGGACAGTTCCGATTTCTGAAAAGGCTACCTTTAGTGCATGCCCATTGGAATTATCAACTCATGGGTTTATTTGGTTCTCTATAACTTTTCCCGCAATGCTGTCTTCGTCTTTATGCTTTTCTGGTATGTAAGACTTCCCTTTTTGTAAATATCATAAATAATGATACATCCAACCGCATGATGCAAGTTGCATTTACACCCCTTTTGTAAGTAGTAGAGGTATCAAAATGAGTGGGTCAGACGAGTTGGTTAGCAGGGGGAGAACTGTTTGAGGATAGAAGATTAATCTTTTGTTTAGAGTAGTCGGGTTCGGATTGACCCGAAATAGTTTGCGTGTCTTTTTTTTCATAAACACCTAGTGAGCCATATATGATAGAAAAACTATGTATTTCAGTTATATAATGTGTTTATGAACTAATTTGGAGGTTTTTTGCATTAGGAACACATTGGCATATACCTTTTAGGTTATTGTTTTCTAATTTAGTGATTTGACTCATTTGCTATAAACGTAACCCGAATAGACCCATTCATAAGTAAATGGGTCAGTTTGCCACCTCTATCTGTCGATTGAATATGACTATAAAACTGTAATATTACAATAATGATTTCATGTATTGAATAAAGAAATTTAAGAGGTTGTATGCATCTAAAAATTAAACACTTTAAGCAACTTTCCACCCATTTGACATATTAGAAATTAAAACAACCAATTCAACCCATTCATAGTAGATGGGTTTATTGTCACCTCTAACAAGTAACTAACATTGTTTCAATTTTTCAGGACGATATATGAATTGGCAAAGCAACCTACAAATTGGCTCTCAATTTGGCTTATTAATAATGGTGGCACTACTTCAACAATTTATAATCAAAGCCGTGCATGGAATGTTTTGGGCTTCAGATATCCAGATAGCCAGAGGTCTGAAATACTGAGAAAACAACGTTTATGGGGCAAGAAGATCCAGTTAGCATGTATATTAATCACTTCAATTGACTCCATTGTATGGTTCATCTATTTGTGGCTCACCCATGGTTTTCATACCTTGAGAGGAAAATAGTAAGTTCACTTTTTTGTTATCATACTGTAATAGTATTAACTTACTTTTTATTGTTGTGCATTTGGCTTATAATCTCTATTCTTCAATTTTTCAGATGACCCTAATTTTGTTTAGCTAATGGCATGGTGCTGAGCCTAGGAGGACAAAAGCTAGCTACATACATCCAAAGAACTCAAATTTGGTCTGTATATCTTCGGTTGGGTTTTCAAAATAGGGACATTGGGGCCCATTAGGGCGGCATATGAGGAAATAGATAGATTAGTGAAGAGAATGAGGTATGTAACGAATTTAAATGTAAAGATGTAGTTTTTAGGCCTACACGTGTCAAATCAGGGAAACTTGTCTCATAGTAAGCAAGTTGCCGCGTGTAGCTGCAAAGTAAAGACACCACTTGTGTCGTGCATAAGATCGTTTTCGAAGTAAGTCTTAATATCTTATGGGATCGACTAGTTACCCTTGACATAACCGAGTGAAGGATGCAAGTAAAGATGCCAATCTTGACTCATTACGTATAAATGGATTATGTCATATCTCTCACGGGATAAAAAGGTAAAATTAAAAAGTTCAAATTGAAAGAAATGAGGCAAATTCGTTGAAAGTTGTCTAAGTTGTTTTTAGTAATCTAATTACCAGTGTATTGTGATACATAAGATAATTGTAAAGCGTAATGAAATATGGACAAAAATTGTGTGCCGGTCAGCCTGACTTGATCTCTATCCGTGATGTAATTAAGTAAACACGTTTCAGACACAGCAACACATTACCTAACTCGTCCCACCTGCTCATCATTTTGCGATATATTTTGTAACTTAGCTTCTTGAAGGCACATTGTGAAAACGCAATATCATTCATGCATTTTTTATTATCTTCTAAACCTAATATCTATCTATCCGTAACATAACCAGCAAAAATAATAACAGATGGTCAATATTATATTACTTAGCCCAAAGGACGTATTTTTAAAATAAGATCGTAGAATTATTTTTATCAATTGTTCCGCAGTAAGTCTTGGAACGTTATGCATGGGTTTTACTTTATTAATTAAACATAATAAAGAATTTGATTTTTAGTTAATCCCTAAGCATTGTAGTCCCCAATGTTGTATTTATTATAAACAATGTACGGACCCTCCAAGAACCTTTGTCTTGTTCAAAATTGGCTACATACTATACCATTGTAAATGTTTGAGACTACAAACGGGTGTTTACTTTACAATAGTTTCAATACTAGGCCACATTGGTCAAATTTTGAGTTCAAGCATTGAACTAAAAGTGAAAGAATGAGTGTAGGGAAATTAAGGTTTGTGATTTGTGTTTGGTTTTTGTTTATGTATGAATCTTGTTTATGTAGATATGTAGCACAAAACAACTGTTTGAAAGTATCTTCTCCTGAGCATTTAAAGGATTCATATGGGTGTGTATTTAGTGATTTTGGTGTTCCACAACACGGAGGAACATTAAATGGTATTGTTGCATATCCAAAAGCTAATCAAAAAGCATGCAACAGTTTCACTTACGAACTATCTTTGAAAACCAGGACTCCGGGTAGCCTTCCTGTTTTTCTTCTTGTCGATCGTGGAGGTAATAATACTATATGAGTTTATCATGTACTTCACTACTTGTGTGCAATTTTTTTTATTTAAAGTTATTTTGTATAAGAATACGATTATGATAACTTTAAGGTCTCTCAATAATGATGAATTTGATACATAAACTTGTTATAATATACGGTTAAATGTCATTATCACTTACGGTTTGACGGCTACCGTATCAAATTGCGGCGTTAATATGATTTTCACTGACAGTTCTAGTAGTTGTCATTGGAACCCTTTTAATATGATATTGGGTTCTTGATTTGGTAGATTGTAACTTCATGTTCAAGGCATGGAATGCACAAAATGCAGGGGCTGCGGCTATTCTCGTTGTAAATGATTGGTATGGGTCGCTGACCACAATGGACTTGCTTGAAGAAGAGGGTGTAGATGACTATCACATGCAAAATATGACCATCCCTTGGGTGCTTATTAGCCTATCGCTTGGAAATTCAATAAAGAAAGCCTTAAACAACATGGATTTTGTTCGTGTAAATCTTGAATGGGCAGAAGCTGATCCTCATCCTAATGAGCAAGTCGATTATGAATTTGAAGAGACTATTGATCATGAGTGTGGGTCTTGGTGTGATGGTCAAATACAAAAGCAATCACAATGGGAGGTTCACCCCGACACCGAGCATAGTTCCGTCATCGAACCCATGTGGGTTGCTCTAATCATGCATAAGATACATAAATGGTCAATATTATTGTGCAAAAATTTGATGCTAGACATTTAAACGGATATAACTTTTAATGTGATTCGAGTTGAATTTATGTAACAAGAAGATCTTGATGGGCCAATCGCACTTGCCAACAATTATAGCGGATTGGCCCAACCGTTGGGCCCAAAGTTCATCATCCCGCAAATCCAAATTCAATCTTTTGAAAAAATTTACGAAGATTCCTTTAGTTTCTAGTCTTATCTACTTTTCTAATGAATCTGTGTGAAGACCTAGCTAGGTTATTCTTTGATCACATTTGTAACTCAAGAAATAAATTATGGTTATCTTGGGTAGTTAATGTTCTTTTTATCATGTGTCCTAGTTTATGTTTATCCTATAAACATTGTGATGACATGTAGATTTTCAAGTTCGTGCTATCAGTCTGGATCTTCATGCACACAAATTTGTTTCTTTACATTCGAATAGTCAAGCATCATTATTAATACACAAGTACTTAAGAGAAGATTATTATCTCAAATGCTGATTCCTGTTGTCAAACGGACATCACGATTCAAGGGGTGTGATTTTTTGCCAAATCTATCGTTAATTTTATGAAGTGACGATTAAAGTTGTATTTTAGGATTTTTGCAAGCTAGCTATCATTTCATCATTCCTCTCATGCTTCGTATGACCGTTTTCATGCGGTTTTCATTACTCCATCTATTTCTAAGTAAGTAGTCACCTTTCAAATTTAGTTCATCTCACAATAAATGTCTACTTCCAAAAGTAATATATTAATTTTATATTCTTAAGATACTTTGAATCAAAACTAGTTCACAGGAGTATGTACAAAAATAATGGTAAAAGTATCATCTATCTACTAAACAATGTAATCATTATGTATTTTCTTATACTTTTCGATTCTTGATTCTCGACACTTATTATGGGACGGAGGAAGTAGCATTTAGCGATGAGTACTAAAACTTGCACAAATTGGACTCCTAACGTAACAACAAGTCCTAATCCTTCAATTATTGCTTCGTATTTTGTTTCATTATTGGATGTAAAAAACAAATTGTAGGGTGTATAAAAATAGACAATACGCAAAACACCCTGTAATAGAGTAAGAGTGAGAGACAACATGAGAGAACTTAGAGAGAGAAAAAAACAATTCAGGTCACAACCAGGGTATTGACATTTGGGATGGAGATACAACGTGATAGGCATGGTTCAGATTCGATCCAAGGTTAACTCAAGCAAATAGAAATCATTCTTGTTCTTCAATTATCCCAAATCGTGGGATGTTGGTCAACTTCGGATGTTATTTAAATTGCATGGACAAGTCAGCGATATTCGCATTGCCAAGGGTAGGTTAAGGAACGGTAACATATTCGGTTTCGTGAGTTTTAAGGGAGTAGAAGAAGAGAAGCGAATGATGAAACGATTGGACAGTATATGGATGACAACTACAAACTCAAGGTTTTTTATAGCTACGGTCAAAAGCATGAGAGATGATGGAGAAACCAGGGAAGTCATAAACGTGAATGGATGGGGTAGAGCAATAAACAGTAAGATGTCAAACACATACCGACTGAACAGAGAGAGATCTTATAGCGGCATTGTTCAGAGTGAGAATTAGGGTTGTAGTTATGCAAACATACAACAACCAAAGAATAGGAGTATGGTGAAAAATGTATCTACTTAAGAGGTTCACAATAAGTGTGATATAATGCAAAAAATGAAGGAAGCAACATATAAGGATGTGGCGTGTGTTTTGAATGAGAGGATGCAGGAATTCTTGGAAGAATGCACGTTGGGAAAAGTGGAAAAGTTGGAGCACATTAGTAGGGTGAAAGCTTTGTGTTCGGTTGAAGGCATAGTCGAATGTGCTGTAAAATATTTTGGAGGCTTAAACATTCTCATCAAGTTTGTATCTTCTAACATGATGAATAATGTGCTATCAAATGAGAAACATGGCATAAAATATCGGGTAAAAGATTTGAAGAAGTGGTGTAACGTGGAGTTCATACAACTTACGTGGGTTAGTGTAACCGAAATGCCATTACACAGTTGGGAGGAAAAATCGTTTGTAAAGGTGATCGAAATGTGGGGTAAGGTGTTGGATACAAGAAACCGTTCTATGTGGAAGTCCGATTCGTTAGGGAGGGATGGTTGTTTCTCTTAACTTCACAAAGAGAATCGATTAACGATTGGTGTAGTGTAAGAATCGGAAAGTCTAGTTATCAAGTAAAAGTTGTAGAAGATGCATTTTGTGTGGGAAACATCGAAATAAACAATATTCACGAAGAAAATAGTGATGAAGACAATGGAAGTGATAATCTTGAAAATAGGTTGGATGATGAGGCTCTAGAATATTCGGATGATTACTTTTTGGCATGGGAGGAGGAAGAAGGTGATTTGGAGGAGGATGATGGGAGATCTGTTAACGATACGATTATGATGAGAAAAACCGTTGTAAACGATGATGGTGAGAAAGAAACGGGAGGAAAAGATGTGGTGAGGAAGAGATACGCGAGGGACACGGAGGATGACAGCGAGAGGTGCAAAAAAAACGAGTCCCGCAGGTGGTTGTAATGATAACGAAAGTCATACGATAGTGGATGAATCGCCGGCGGTTGGAATGCCGGAGGTGGTGGGTGATAACGAGAGGGAAGCAGAAAGGTTGCGAGAGTCAAACAAGGTGAATGTTAGTGCATGGGAAAAGGGAGGCAGCCAACGTATGGGGGAGTTAGGGACAATATTAATCATTGTTATTTCAATGATATTCCGCATCATGTTGAGGTTTCTAGAAGGGATCAAAAAGAATTTTGGAGGCCGTAAATGTTAATAAAAAAGGTGATAGTGGGTTGATGTTTTGGGATACTAATGGGCTAGTTAGGTTGGGCCAAAATAATTCACAAGTAAAATAAAAAGAAGTGTTGGGCCAATAGAAGGTGATGGATCTTTAGTCAAGCATAGGCCTAATATGATTAATGACCACATCAATAGTATGGTCAAAAAGTCGATCAAGGCAAGCAGCTAATATGTAACATCCTCTTCTGCGGTCTGGTAAATTCTATTATTTTAATCGATTATCTAAATGTTTTAGAAATTATTTAATATTATGTGTTTCATTGTGAAACGTAGATAAATAAGTCCTTTGACTTATTGTGACTAGTGAAATATTAATCGTTTTAAATTATTATAGATGACGGTAAAATAAAATAATATTTCTCGCAAACGGTTTTCAGGTTCCAGACAAAAGATTTGGGACGGGTATAAAATTATACCATTTGATTGTGTTAGCCGACCTTGTAAATCATATATGTTCTTATATCTTCTCCTTCTTTCCATATTTAGAAGCTTTTCAAATTCAAGAAACCATAACTTGCAAATCAAAGAAATCACAACCAACTGAAATCAAAGCTTGTGTTTAGTAAAATTGAAACCAAAGACACCAGAATCATCATCATAAGCTTCATCAATCAGCTTCCTTGTTCAAATTAGAAGTATGTTTCCATTTTTAGCAAACTACTTGAAAATTGGTGAATTATTGGTTGTAGGATGTTATTGAAGCTGAAAAGTAGTTATTTGATGCCTATTTGATGTTAGGAAGTTTGTATGATTGAAAGGAAATCAAAATATTGAGTTTTGGGTTGAAAAAGTATGATTTTCGACTAAACAGCGTCTCAATTCGCAACTTGTGTTCATCTTGCGAGTTGACTTGCGAGCCGAGTTGACCTGCGAGCCGAGTTGCGAACCGAGATTTTAGACCTGCGAACTGAAATGTGCGGTGCGAGTTGAAACCTGCGAACCGAAACCCTGCGAACTGAGATGTTGACTTTTTGTCTTTTTGTGCAAATTTTGAACTTTTGTAAATTTTGAACTGAGATGTTGACTTTTTGCAAATCAAGAAACCATAACTTGCGGGCTTTTTCTAAGTTTACTTCTGATTGAACTTTTGTTTGCCTAGACTTCAGGGATTACCTGATTTGATAAATAGGCTATAATGATGTTTATGGAACGAACTTCTGACTTGTGTATGATTTTCTGTTTCAGATCAACGTAAGACTCAGTGATATTAGAATCCTGAGTGTGGAGACGTCAGAGGTATCGGTGAGTGGATTCAGAACTCATCATTTGATTTAGTTGTAACTATTTGGTTACAACAAGTAAACGTAGATGTTTATTAGACTGTTTAGTCTTGATTATTGATTATTGATCTACGTGATGTGCGAACCAATGTGCTGTATGTGATTGAGGTCAACGTGTAGTTGGACTTCTGGTTATTATGTGTATTACACAGGTTTTGATTCATTTGTTGTGTTTGAGACCTGTGTATGGGTTTAATAACCATTAGTTATCGGTCTATTCTGTATTGGCCATACAGATTGTTGGTAAGTGTTCTTGGGGGAATCCCCGGGTATTATGATATCCCCAGAGCCACCGATCCTCATTGAATTATGTGTGTTTACGATTATTTGGTGTAAACAACTAGTTATGCTAAGTTGAATGTTGTGTGATGAATCCATTCACTTAGCTTCGTGCTAATCCCTCATGTTTACTTCCTGCAGGATTTATTTTGATTGAATGTGGGTGCAGGGAGTAATGATTTGATCGTGAATGTTTGACTGTGCCTGAAGCCTCTGATATGGTTTTGTAATAAACCTTGTTTTGTGAATTTTTATAATACCCCGCCTTTTGTAGTTTGAGAAGTTTGAAATTCGTGTATTTTTTGGGAATTGTAAACTGTTTAATGTATTTTAAATTCATGCTTCCGTGTTTATTAATATAATATTCTTAAATAGAAAGAGGGGTGTTATATAATAGGCGATCTTAATCGAGAGAAAATGGTCAATTATCTACAGAGGCTAATACGGGTGTGACACAAGGAAAAGAAAAGGCAAAAAGTAACAATTTTTGCAGCAACGCTTATTCAATGAAGACAAAGGATAAAGTGATGACGACTCCAAATTCAGTAAGCTTGATAGGTTTCTTGTGATGGAGGAGTTCCAAATGATATGGGGTGCGGTGGTTTGTGTGGCATTAGAGAAAAGATTACAACATCACTGTCCGCTTTTATTGAAAGAATGAAAAGGAAGGATTTTGGACCAAAACTGTTTGGGACCTTGAATGTGTGGTGGAATGAAACATAGTGGATGAGCTAGTGGAAGAGGCATGGAGGAGACCGGTTACATCATGTCAACCGGATTGTGTATGTTTGATATAAATTAATCGTAAATGATTGTGTGAAAATGCACTCAACTTGTTTTGATGATTTCAAAGTGATTAACATATTTATTATGTTAATTATTAGAAATTATACACTTGCATTAACATCACCTGAAAGATGCGGGCCAAACCGACAAGAGAAATAAATGAAATTGTGGATAACAGGTCCACGGTCCATGCACGGCTGGACCGTAGTCCTGCTGGACCATTTTCACTTGTTCGAGTTAATGTTCGAGTCAACTGATCGAATACTCGTGTCTCTAGTTCATCATTTAAGTCAAGATTAATCAACTTCTATTTGTTTGAATAGTATGAGTTTGATCACTATTTTTATAAACAACATGTTATAAAACCAAAATTATTTTATAAACTTTACGAAATTTTTTATAAAAGTGTCAAAATAATTTTGTTTATAAACATAAATGGTGAAGGGAATCTTTTGAGAGCTTCCAACTTCTGAATTAAAGTAAAATAAGAAAACACAAAAATAATTGGGTAAAGATAATTGTATCTTAATTGTAAATTTGTGTCTACCCAGTGTGTTATAGTAAATCATGATTAAAACTTTAGTAGGGTATTGAGAACTGATTTATAGAGTTTGACTTTGAAGAACTGTGTTTTTAAATGATTTAAAACATATATATTTATCAAACGTTTTTAGATAGGTTGCAAATTAAACTCATGTGGCGCCGAGAGCTGGGCTGCAAATGGGGGACCTGGGTCTCTGATAGGATCGTCATCATCATCGTGGCCCAACATTAATTAATTAGAAAAATGTATTTAATACAAAAATCAATAACGATAATATTTGAAACAAACGAATTATTAACAACTTAATACCTAAGGCATCGTCTGCATCTGCTCACGTAATGTAGTGATAGCGGCATCTTGTGTGTCCACCCATTCTAGTAACGTGGGATGGTGGCATCCTACATGTTCACCCGCACCCATAATGTGGCGATGGTGGCATCTTGCGGTATTACTCGATCCTGTAATGAGTCGATGCTGGCATCCTGCTCACCATAATCAAATGGATCATGATCATCATCTATATGATGGGATGAGGTGGGAGAAGGGAGCGAGATTGATCCTCCTGAATCTTCTAGGCCTTTTTCGTAGTCTGCTTGACACCGTCATAATCCATCAGCTGCATTTCTTCTCAATATTAGTTGCCTTAAGCATTCTCAACGACCTTAACTTTATATCACCCTCATGTAATTTCAATTAAACCAAAATCAAAATTATATAATTTTAAAATGTTAAAATGTTAACTATTAATACAACAAACTACATCACTTACCAGAATATTCAACATAGAGATATAGTTCATCTATCATATAACCTTCTTGAGTTGACTCCAGTACATTGCATGAAGAACTCCAGTCTTATCATCCATCCTCGCATTATTATACACATGACGGTGAAATGCCTCCCACATCTAAATCTTTAAGAAAAACAAAAAATTAACATGTAACAAATTAGCATAAAAATTAAACTATATGGAAAAATAATACAGTAGGTCTAATAATAAATTATAAATTTTAGATGATGTTACCATAAAAGGCCAGACGAAATTGAGCAATATGTATGCCATCCCAGAATGAATATGACTGCTCTGTCTCTCCAATCGATCATACAACTTGGAGTAAGTCTGCTCCTAAGTAAGATAACCCCAAGAGTACTTGTTAACGGTACTAAAGTCTTCAAGCAGATGCAGAAATTCGTCATTAACAACTTGCTTAGGTTGTTTTCCCATAAAGCCCTGCTCCACAAGCATAATGATACATAAGCGCACACAATTCTTGTCACTTTGTTTTCCGTCCCCATCAAACGTCTCTTTCAGCTTTAACTTGGCTGAAACCTTATGTATGGAGATTGTGACAACCCTTAAAAACTGGTACAATTTCCGTACACAATTAACATGCATTCTTACGCTAATTCCTTCTTGGTGCAATCGAACTTGATTTATACTTAGATAAGTCTGGCACATGCCCACATTGCAAGTTTTAGTGCACACTATTTTAATGCATGACGCATTACGTTCACGTACTTATTGAGAATTACGCGATTCAATCGGATGAATTCCGACAAACACGAAAATTGGTGACAAACTTTCATAAATAACATAAAACTATTTGAAAATAAATAGTAAGTTGATTTCTTATATTACTATGATAAAATAACCTTTCGAATGATTTGAAATCAATACTTATACGCGATTTCTAATGAACACAATAACGTACAGATGCGTGAATTTATTAAACAAATTAATCGTAATGTACATATATTATCGAAACAACTTACAATATTCTAATTCACATTAAATTACCTTTAATCTCCCTAAATTACCCTAATTATCTAATTAACACCTAATTGCCTAAATATCTAACCTAAACTACACTTAAACTAACTAGACAAATAAAAGGCAAAAGTCAAAGGTGGCCATGCACTCCCCTTGACTCTCGGGGCCAAAATTTTCAACCACCAATCATGCCCATGTCTTCTTTTCCTCTATTGGTCACATGAACACTCCAAGCCCCATCCTTTTTCCCAATCAAATAATGCATTTCCTTTACTTGTGATCTCATGCAATCTTGTTAAATATTGGACTAGTTGAAAGAAACACAAAACACTCCACACTCTTCAAAAATTTTGCTGCCCTTCCCTTCATCTCTTGTGAAAATCTCAGCAAAAACAAACCTACAAAATACATCTTTGACTACTACTAATTGCCACTACAAACCACCATCAACAACCACTACTACTACATCATCTCTACATCACTTCTACACTCATTTGAGCTCTTAAACATGCATGGTTTGATCCTCTTAATCTCATAATCTTGAGATTTGAAGCCTTTAAAGGAAAGCTAACAAATTTGGGTTTTATATAAAAGGATTTCGGGTTGAAGAATCAAGTTTTTTTCTTCTTTTCTTGCTATAATCATTTATCCTAACTCATTGTAAGGAAATCTCTACTTATCTCTTTATTTCCTTATTTTTGAATGATTATATGCTAAATGTTCACTTGCACGTTAAAATCAACTATATATATATTTATATATGTGTTGTTGATGGCGAAAACTCGTTAAAAAGAACTAAACAAACTTAAAAATCGAAGAAACCTACTGACAAAAATTTATGTCTAATTTGGAACGTAATAACTCAGACATAAAATAACCAAATTGAGTTATTCTTGAGCCTAAAATTAAGCTTAAGAAGTTAGGTTTCCAACTCAAGTGGTCTCATATAGTTTGGACAAGTTTTGATACTGCAAATCGATTTTATAAGAACATGTGTCCAATCTATCTTCAGGAGACAGAATTTGACCCTACTTTGAGAGGCCATAACTTTTTCCGCACAGATCCAAAAGACATGATTATTTTTCCTAAATGTCACATTTTGTCTAAGCTTTAAAATTTTTATGGGCACGTTTTGTGAAGATGAGTCTATGTCAGTCAACGAACATTTTTTGAACAACTATCCAAAAAAGTAGCTGCTGGATCTTTATGTAAAAATAAATAGTTTTGAACCCTTACACATATCTAAAAATTATGAATCTTACCTTCTATTCAAGCTAAGACATGTAGGGATATGTGATAAAAATTTCATAACAAAATAAGTCTGTTTGACTAGTCAAAATGATACCACAAGAAGAGTCAAAAATGGGTAGAATCTGTTTAAATGAAAATAAATATAATTGGTAGTAAAGTGAGTACCTAGATGTATGACTTTCATAATAAGCATATGATTTGGATAAAATGTATATTATGTGATGATTTGGAAGTGTTAAAATGAATGTATAGGTTAAAAATGGTGAAGGACTTGTTAAACGAAGGAGAAACGTTGAAAATGTGTTATACTCAAAAAGCAAAACGTAATGTTTAAAACGAGAAACGAAAACCTCCAACGTCATTTTTGAACTACGAACATATTTGACCTTGTTAAAATACTTGAATGTGTTTTAAAATAACAAAAATCATGCTTTAAACATGGAAGTATTTGAATAATAGTTTTATATCTTGAACTTTTAAAGGAACTCGTTAAACGACACGTTTTCTAAAACAATACGAGAACCCTAATATTTTGACAAATATTACCTTATAAAACTATCACCAACGGGTCGTACACTTTTCGAAAACGATATACACTCTCAACCTTCTAGTTGAATGAACAACTAGCATAGATGAGCGGGTAGCCATCTACTTATACAACCGTTAGCTATTTATTGTTTTAAATTGAATATCATCGTACTATTAGCCATGGATGGCACGATCTATTTTGCGAAACGTTTACTAAACTCTTGGTTTAATGATTAAGTCTTAAACTTGTGGATTTCACTCAACAATTTTGTTGACGTTTTACTATGTTTTTCAGGGAATTAGCATCCATGTAAGAATTGCATGCATGTTTGGGACCACGCCTACCTATGAAGTTAGGATGCCACTTGTGGAAACACTTAAGGGATTCCTTTTGTATTATCATAAACGATTTTTAGTTATATTTGCGAAATCTCGAAACTACTGTTATTTTGATAACACTACTATTTTGACGACTGGTTAAGTTGTAGCATTGTAACAAACGATATATGGCATTCTAATATTATGTTCCGTTGATAATCATATGCTCTTGATTAGTTAAATGACTAATTGCGTCACGTCCCATTCTTCCGCTTAATCATGTTTAGATTTTGGCGGGGTGTGACAGAGATGCACTTTCCAAACTCTAAGAACACATACTCTTTAAATGCAGGGGTCTTCTTATAAAGATCTTATGAAATATAATCCATCATACATGTCTTGGGACCGAACCGAAATCCGGTCACCAAACAGAACTCCCTCTACCCGAACCCTACCACGTAAATCGGGGTCACCCTAAGCCACAACTCATCTGCCTCCTCAAATAGGTTTATTTAGCCTTGGAAACAAACATCTTCTCTATAGTAAATATTGTACATAACAGGGGTCATTGTCTGGACATATCAAATCCAACCAACTGCCAAAGCATGTCCCTCTAAATATAACCACTTGCTTAGGTGTCAACATACTATTAGTCTCATTAACAATAGCGAGCTAACATCATGTTAAAGTCAGCGAAGCATCAAAAAACTCCTAAAAATTCATCAATTAGGATTCATTAGTCATAAATAGTTAAACAAGTCAAATTCAATGAACATATGTTAAAGAATGTCGAAGGTTGTCAACTTAATAAAAACAAGTTGATCATAGGTTAAAGCTAGTCAAACAAGTCAATCATAGTCAAGTTAGGTCAACGTACTCAATATTAGTCCACAAAAGTGCTAAACAAGTCAACATAAGTTAACGCAATCAACAAGAGTCCACAAATGTTAAAAAGTCAACACAAATCAAACATAGTCAAAACGGGTCAAAATACTCAATATTATTCCATAAAAGCCTTAAAAGATCTACATAGGTCAACATAGTCAACAAAAGTCCATAAATGTTAAAACAAGTTAACATATGTCAAACAAGTCAAATATGGTCAAAACGGGTCTAAATACTCAATATTAGTCCTCAAAAGGCCTAAACAAGTCAACATATGTCAACATAATCAACCTACGTCCGAAAATGTTAAGTCAAACATAGTCAAAATGGGTCAAAATACTCATTATTATTCCTCACAAGACCTAAACAAGTCAACACATGTCAATACGATCAACAAAACTCCACCAATGTTAAAACAAGTCAAACACAACAAGTTACAATAAAAAATGGTCATAACCTGTCAAAACATGGGGATTAGATTTCATCGAGTAAGAAATAGATTTTCAGTAGTCATCTCATATTTATATTTGAAAAACATGGGGATTAGAGAGAATAGTGATTTATAGAGGTACGAGGGGTAAACGGTCTCAATCATTAGTATTCATGATCTACAATTCAAATTTACTGCATCATAAGTATATTATATCGTAACAACACTGTATTTTACCTTATAAATTTGAGTGCATCATAATTCCTCCCTCTAGACTGGATCCATTAAAAAGTGATAAATGTGTCTAAAATACAAGTCTAAAAATGTGTCTATAATTTTAATTGATGTACATATTAAAATTATTTGGTAGAGATTAAAAAAAAAAAGAATTAATAAAATACAAATATTAAAGTACGTAGTATTAGACACGTATTTTAGATATATATTATTACTCTAATGGATACTCTATCATTACTCTTAGAATATTTTTCTAATAAATTATACAACGTGAACATCTCTGTATATATGATACATTTTAGCTTTCTTTTTTCGGAAGTTCTTTAAGACAATTCTAAGTCTTTGACATTATTTTTCACAATTGCGTAATTTCAACCTTTTCATATTCTAGTAATTAATATACTTTGTTCATCATTAAACTTTATTTCTCAAAATGATTTAAATGAGTAACAACAACATATTGTTATTACCAATTCACCATCATGGAATAAAAATGAGGTGGTGTTCACGATTCATCATTCTTGATAACTTTATCTTATATTGAATTATACGAGTATTTTGCTAATTACAAGTAATAATAAATGAATGGGTGATGGTACAACACTGCAAATGTTTAGTGGTGTATGACTTAAAAGTAAGAATGTACAAAAATCACTATCCTAAATAAATACACATGTCAATCTAGAAAAGAAAACTGTTAAGTGTATACTATTTTCATTTCATAACAAATGTTTACATTTTTATTTTGGATTGTTTCAAATTAGATATTCGTTTTATATATTAACTAATTAAAAAAAATTTTAGTGAATAGAAATAATATTTTATCGGTAAAAGATAAAGTTGGTAAAAACTTTTACGATTTTTTTCAATTTTTAGGTGACATTTGTAATGAAACATAATTTACAATAGGATAGAATGAGTATTTTATATGGAAGTTGACCATTATAGCTTGGCAAAGGGAATAGAGATTGTTGACTAAATAAGGGGTTGTGATTGTGTAGGTGGGTGAGTCCCATTTAATATAATTAATTAACATCAAATTAACTGCAACGTTACGACGGAATTAATTTGTTTGCATTTGTTGTTATTCTCTGTGTGACCGCCTTTTACGCCCAAACCTCCTGTACTTATCGAGACCTCCCTGCCCCACCCACCTATTTACCAATATCAATAAAATACCTTTCTAATTGTTTTTCGAGAAAAGCATAACTTTTATTTCATAAATTCACATATATACATTCCATATTTGACTATGTCCATTTTACAATATATTTATCCTTTCAATTACTATTTAGTTCAAATTTTTAAAAACTTTTCTTAATAATTTATTTTAAAAAAATATTTATATCAGTGCTAAAGGCTGTCAATAAGAATAATTCGAATGGATGTGGCTATTGTATTTTAGAGTTAGATGTCATTATCAATGATGATTGCACGATTATTGTATTTCTTTTGAAAAGCAAAGAATTTTATTATGTCGAGAGGATACCAAAATCTTTACAACATCCAACTCAAAAGAGATGATATTCTCGTCAATAAATATTTACATATAAAGAACCAATATCACTACTACATTAAAATGCCATATTGCGCGATTATTGTATTACTACTTATGTATAAAATAAAATCAATTATTAATGACATCCGTTAAAACTATCATTAACAAAACTTTTTATTTTACTAAAGAGACACTTTTTCTTTTTTATCTTTTGGTTGCAATCAATTTTGTTTTACTGTCATCTGTTGTTAAAATATAAAGATATTTGAACTTGCCCTAATGGAATTGTTATTAAGATATTTGATTGATATATGAAACAATCATCTATCATAATATGTAGACTTTACCAATAATTGAAGTAAAAAGTACAATTGTTTTTTGGTTGAAGCAAACTTGGTACATAATAGTTATACATTATTCTCAATGTAATTTATTTGGTAAAAGAAATAAAAAAAAAATGGTGACTTGGAAATATAAAAAAGCCAAAATTAGTTGTTTATATGATATCAAGTGTGGTATTTGTTTATAGAGGTAAGATAGATACAAGTACAACAACCACAAAGAAAAAATGAAATAAAAACAAAAGATACATTTTCAAATTTGTAATGTAGCAAACAACCAAAAGAGGTGCAGTGAGATTTTATTTGACTTTAGCTTTGGTAATTTCGTTACTGTGCTTGTCATTTTACTGTCTTTTACCCCTTTGGAATCATGTTGAATAAAGTGAAATCTTGTATCATTTTCACACATTAACCAACACTCTTATTATTATAACAATACAATATATTTTTTTACTATTGGTTTTTAACTGTGAAGTCTTTTTTCTTATTAGTTATTACCATTTTTTAAGAAATGGTCACATTAGAACATGTAATAAGCCAAAGGTTGTACTTAACTAGTCTTGAATTAAGCAACATTTGATGTAGCAAGTTAATATACAAATTTGGTTAGTAAATTAGTAATAGACACCCATTAAGACAAAATAGAAAGAAAATTAATACACTAGTACTTAAGTCAATACCATCCTTCCATAAATATATAATTAGTTGCATATTTGATGTATATAAATAACATAAATAAATTTCATTGGTACACTAGACGAGACAATGTCAATTTAATTACTTAAAGGTCTCCCAGATAGTATATAAATCTTTTGACATTTTAAAATGGTATTATTAATATTAATTAATAGCAAATATTATTATATGAGTTGTATTTTTTTTAATTATATTTCACAAATTTATTTATTTCTTTTTTCTAAATAATATAGCACACATTTGTCAGTAAGAAAACCTTTGAGATTAACTCTACTTTACAAGATAACATTGTATTTATTTTTTTATATAAATTTTTTAAAAATGAAATGGAAAATAAAACAAAATACAACTTTTAGAGTATAAAATAGGGAAACCATGTTATGTTGAATGTTTTGACAACATAATGAAGTAGGCATGAGCATGATGGTGTAAAGAACAAAAGGTACCATCATGTTGTATGTTTTTGTTGAGTACTTTAATTTTGCCTTTATCTTTTTCTAATGAGATAAGTAATTAATTAATTAAATAGAATTAAATAATTAATAAAAGAAAATCGAGGTAGAGTAAAAGTTTAATGGGTTAATGGGATGGAGTTAATGCAGCCCCACCAGACACGCTCATTACTCATTACTACTCTTTGCTTTTTCCAACCCTTTTTCTTACATGCATTCAAAATCAAATTCTTTCAACTTTATTTATTTATTTTTCTTATTTTTTATGTTTTCATCACTTCTTCACACTCATTTTGTTACTCCACATGATGGAGTAGAGAGTATTATTTTATAACAAAAGTAATTAAATAGTGAATTTATATATCAATATTTAAAAAATAGATTCAAATCTATAGCTTAACTCTTGTAGAAAGTTATTAACAATATCAAACCCATGAACAAATAAATAATACTTCTTATGTCAGGGAAGCTTTCTTTTTATACTTGTCGGTAATGATTTACTCAGATATATATATATATATATATATACAATATCCCATAAATTAAATCTCAATTTAACTAATGATATTTAATTTTCATTATTTTAGATTTGTAAGAGTTTTCTTTTACTAATATTAAAGATTAAAGAAAATTAAAGACGTACACACGTATTATATTATTATTATTATTATTATTATTATTATTATTATTATATTTAAATAAAAGGATTAACAGATCAATTTATTTTATTTTTTTCAAAATAATTATCAATTATCAATCTTCTTGAGTGTTTCATATGGGTACTACTTTTAATAATACGCGGTGTTTTCATGTAGGTTTCTAAATCTATTCGATGGTTTAAATAGATATAAATAAAATAAAGGGATTTGATAGATGATCTTTTTTTTAAAAAATTTTTATACCGATTTATTTTGTTGAATATTTAGTAAGATAAATAAATTTGATTGGTTAATTGAATATTAAGTGAAATTGAGCATTTGTCTTTTTCAAAATTATTTGTACGATTTAAATATAAATAATTATTTTTTTTATAGAATTTATAAACAGATAAATAAATTTAAATGGTTAATTGAATGTTATGTTTAATTAAGTATTTCGATGAGTTAATAAATATCAAATAGTTTTAAAAACTTTTGTTATCAAAATTTTCTTTTATTAATACAGAAGAGAAAACTCTCAACATAAAAAAGAAACTGCATTTTTGAAAAATAGTTTAAATTAAAAAAACATAACTAAAACAATAAAAGGTTCTGTGTAAGAAGAAATAAAGAAAAGCAAAAGCAGTGTCTCCTCTCTCCGGCAACCATCATCACCAATAACTCCTCCACCACCCGATAAACACGGCACATATACACACACATACACACACCAGACAATTCCTTTTCTTTCGCCGTTTTCTTCTCACTACTCTCACTAATTACACCCACACTTCAGGTGATCTTATTATATCCTTCTGTCCGACCAATTCCTCTCTAAATTTCGTCAATTTTCGCCCTAAAGAATACCTTACAGACTCACCTTCACTTTCACCTTCAACTCACAACTTATTTCACTTGTTAGTTCGAACCCGTTTTCTACTTTCTCTAACCCCATCAAAACCCACTTCTTAGTTTTCTTAATTTCAGCCATATGACTTGTCCAGCTTTCACTCACGACTTTCATCGAACGCCTTTCATACACATCTAAACCCCCACCATTTTTAACCGCAAAAAACAACAAAATGTGGCTCACTACGAGGCCGTTTCAAGCAATCATTACTTTTGTTTCCATTCTGTTGTTATTTTTGCCGGAACAAAGTATTCATTTAGTCAAATCTGTAAATGTAGCGTTAAACGACGACGTTTTAGGGCTAATGGTGTTTAAAGCAGATATACAAGACCCATTCTTTAAGCTTTCTTCATGGAAAGAAGAAGACGATAGTCCTTGCAAATGGGTGGGAGTTACTTGCGATAAGTATTCGGGTCGGGTCACGGAGCTCCGTTTACCCGGGTTATCACTTTCGGGGCATGTAAGCAAAGGGTTGTTAAGGTTACAGTTTCTTCAATCACTTTCTCTCCCTAGAAACAACTTTACTGGGTATATTAATAACCCAATTTTAACACAATTAATTAAGACTTTACAATTTGTTGATCTGAGTGAAAATGGGTTTTATGGATCCATACCCGAGGAATGGTTTAGACAATGCTGGTCAATTAGATCCATTTCATTATCCAACAATAAGTTAACTGGTCAAATCCCAAAGTCAATTGGGTCATGTTTGACTTTACAAGATGTTGACTTTAAGTCGAATATGTTATCAGGTGAAGTGCCCAAAAGTATTTGGTCATTAACTAGTTTAAGATCAATTGATTTGTCTAATAACTTTCTTGATGGTGAAATCCCTAGTGAAAAGATTGAAACTTTGTTTGATTTAAGGGTGTTTAATTTAAGTTGTAATAATTTTAGTGGTGAGTTGCCTGAAAAGATTGGTGAGTGTTTGTTGTTGAAATCAGTTGATGTTAGTGACAATTATTTAGTTGGAACGATACCATTGTCTTTACAGAAGCTTAGTTTATGCAATGTCGTTAGTTTAAAAGGGAATTATTTCGCCGGTGAGATACCCGAGTGGATCGGAAATATGAAAAGTCTTGAAAGATTGGATTTTTCGGTTAACAATTTTACAGGGTTGGTTCCTAATGCATTGGGTGATCTTGAATCATTAAAATTTTTGAATCTTTCGTTGAATCAGTTCACCGGTTACTTGCCTGATTCGCTGGTGAATTGTGTAAACCTTTCGGTTGTTGATGTTAGTAGTAACATGTTTACCGGAAAGATTCCTAGTTGGGCGTTTAGTTTAGGGTTGAAGGGTGTTTCCCTTTCGGGTAATCAGTTCAGTGGGAATGTTGAGTTTGGTGAATCTGCTGCTGCTTTTGAGAGTCTTGAAATGTTGGATTTATCTTCTAATTCATTTTCTGGCACGATCCCGTTATCGATAGGGAATTTTAGTAAGTTGGAGCTGTTGAATATGTCGCGAAATAGTTTGAGTGGTTCTGTTCCTGCGAGTTTGGGAGGACTGAAAGCTGCGAGTGTTGTGGATTTAAGCCATAATTGGTTTAATGGGAGTCTTCCAAATGAGATTGGTGGAGCGGGTTCGTTGGAAGAATTAAGGCTCGAGAGTAACTTCTTTACTGGCTCGATCCCAAACGAGATCCAAAACTGCCCGCTTCTAAGCATTTTGTAAGTCTTGATCATTATTTTCTCTAATCTTGTATCAATTGTTGTAAGTAGAGTATGCATCAAACTTCTCATTATTGCTACTGTATGTATCTAACGTCTTAAAACTTGTGCATCGGTGAGGGGGACACCAATTTTGATGACTTGGCAATATATATGGCTGCCAAGTCAAGAAAAAACCCGATCAATTAATCGGATAAATACACTAGCAATAATTTAAAGTTTGATACATACAATAAACATTTAAAAGTTGGATACATACGTTAGGACTATGGGTAAAGAGTGATACGCTTCCAGACATTTAACCCAAAATATTTTTCCGTAATAGATTCTGATTAATGAAAATCACATGTACAGGTGCTTATCTCGGAACAACATTACTGGTACAATTCCTGTAGGAATTGCAAACCTAACAGAACTCGAATACGTTGATTTATCATTCAATCACCTCTCGGGAAGTTTACCTAAAGAGCTCACAAACCTCTCGAACCTCACCACGTTCAACGTCTCCCATAATGACCTTGAAGGCGAACTTCCTCTCGGAGGTTTCTTCAACACCATACCACTTTCCTCAGTTTTTGATAACCCGTCTCTTTGTGGGTCAATAGTCAACCAATCATGCCCTGGTGCTCACCCAAAGCCAATAGTCCTGAACCCAAACCCTTCTCGCTCGGACGACGGGTCAGAATCCTTAAACATGAGTCACAAAAGAATCATACTTAGCATCTCTGCTATTATAGCCATCGGTGCAGCCGTGTTCATAGCTTTGGGTGTTATCGTTGTCACCATTCTTAACCTTCATGTCAGGAACTCGATGTCGCGATCTGCTGCGGTAGCCCTCACGTTTTCTGGTGGGGATGATTTTAGTCATACCCGTTCACCGAGCTCAGACTATGGAAAGCTCGTGATGTTTACTGGTGACGCAGAGTTTGCTTCCGGGACCCACGCGTTACTTAATAAAGAATGTGAGCTCGGGCGTGGCGGGTTTGGGGTGGTTTACTGGACCGCCTTAAGAAATGGACGGTCGGTTGCAATTAAGAAGCTAAATCCGAGTTTGATCAAATCACAAGAAGATTTCGACCGTGAGGTTAAGAAACTTGGGCTGATTCGCCATTCAAACCTCGTGTTACTCGAAGGATATTACTGGACTCCATCATTACAACTACTGATTAATGAATATGTTTCGAGTGGAAGCTTGTATAAGCATCTCCACGAAGGAAATTCCGAAAATACCCTTTCGTGGAGAGAGCGATTTGAGATCATACTTGGTACTGCAAAAGGTTTGGCGCATTTGCACCAAATGAAGGTGATTCACTACAATATGAAGTCTGCAAATGTTTTGATTGATTGCTCAGGTGAAGCTAAAGTTGGAGACTTTGGTTTAGCAGCCTTGTTGCCGTCATTAGACCGACATGTATTGAGCAGCAAGATTCAGAGTGCGCTTGGATACATGGCTCCAGAATTCGCTTGCCAAACAGTTAAAATAACAGAAAAATGTGATGTTTACGGGTTTGGGATTTTGATACTCGAGATTGTTACGGGGAAGAAGCCCGTGGAGTATATGGAAGATGATGTGGTCATTTTGTGTGATATGGTTCGGGGAGCGTTGGACAATGGGCGGGCCGATGAATGCATTGATAGAAAGTTGAATGGTGATTTTCCTATCGAGGAGGGTATTTCAGTAATTAAACTTGGGTTGGTGTGTGCATCTCAAGTGCCATCAAATCGACCCGATATGGAAGAAGTGATCAAGATTCTTGAGATGATTCAATGTCCTTCTGAAGGTCAAGAAGAGATAGAATGAAAAGGGTGAAATGCTATTGGCAAAGATGAACGAGCTTGTGTTTGACTATATATGCAAAGAGTACAACAAGTCAATGCACGAGCGAATATAAAAAACGCAAAAATTCGGTCTTTGGTGAGAGCATTTTGCCTTTTGTTTTGAAGGTAAGCAAAGTTAGATTTTGTTCGATATAGGTTTAGGATCCATACTTGTGGTTGTTTAAGGTTTATCTTTGATTTGTGATGTTTTGTGCTGCTGAAAATCTTTGTGGAGTTGAATATTTTAAAAGGGTTTCTATTTACCCTTTTGTGGATATTTGTTTTAGTTTACAAAAATTACAAAGTTACATGCCAAATTCATCTTTTGTTATATTGTGTCTATATCTAATTTATAGTGCGTACATCCTAAATTAAATTCTTCAAGATGATTCAAAACTCTCATGTAGGCTAGGGCCACAAGATGGGCATTGTGACAAACTAACAACTTAAATCGAGTCTAAGTGATTCTTATATCTCTTGAATTTCACAAATAACTAACGAAAAAGTATGAGTTTAATTCAAGTGTAATGCTGACATAACTTTGAGCTAGTATTCAGGCGTTTAATTGCGCTTTCTAATATGAGTGAATGTTTTCTCTCTTTAGCGAGCTGCTGAATCAGTCTTGATTTCATGATGATCGTTGTCTTTCACATAGGTTATCAACATTTCATAAAGAACTATATTGTAAAAAGGTTATTATCCACAAAAATACATTTTGGACGGTTTTAAACTTGTATTTTGACAAATTTAACATGTATATATTTTAGTTACATTTGTAGCTTAACCTATTCTAATTTAAAGATTAAACATATCCTAAACTAACCATATTTCAGAATTATTTAACTAAAATTATTCAATAATACGAAAGGAGAATAATTATTGATGTAGGCCATGTATACTCAAAATTCAACAATTTCTGTACCTAAAACCTTATGATGTCACTTTTTGATAGTTTAATGAACAAGGTACAAGAAGTTAAGACATTATTATAGATTTCATATGCAATATGTTGGTGGGGGTGCATCCGTACGTTGTTGTATTGTTATACATGATTTGATTGCGACTTTAGTAAAACCATGTTCAAAAAATTTATTTGTCCTAACATGAGATTTTATATTTGCTGAATCCAATTTGTGTCTTGTTTGTGTTGGTATTTGAAGTTAGTATTATAAGTATGTGAATGTTTTTAAAAAAAAAATAGAGGAGAAAATTGATTCATGTAGTTATATCGAAATTACCATTTTGTCCTTTAATCAAATTTATTACGCTCGTAGTCTTTTAAATCAGCAACCGAGATATATTATTCACATATTTGACATCCTTATGTCATATAATGCTAATTTGTCTTATTAAGTCTGTCTAAATTCGATTTCGGCTTCAAAATGAAAATGACCTTTATTAATGCTTATTACATGCATTAAACCTTTCATGTTTTCTTTTGTGAGGGATATAATATAACTCGTATATATAACATTAGTAACTTTAGCTACTTATTTTTACTCTTGATAGTACTAGTGTAATGATTGATGCTTAAGTATGAAGTCATGGATGCAATCAAATGGTATAGGAAGCTTAAAAAGAGTGGGGGGCCTAATGAATCAATGAGCACAAGACGACTTCACATGCTGTAACCTTCTGGTACATATATGTTTATTAAGAGTAATGCTTTGATTGCTAAAAGTTTAAATATCAGAGGGTAGGTGTCTTCATAATCATTTCTTGACATTCTTGAGATTACTAATGATGGTTGTTATTGAATGTTGCTTGGAATTATGTTTACAACAATAATTTTGTCCACTGACCCATGAGTAATTCATGCTTTTAAAAGTGTATTCAAACACAATATTAACCATTTCATTCAATTTTCTATTTAATAGCAAGCAACAACCAAGCAATATGTACATTTCCTCACTAATTGGTTTTCTTCTTTTATGAATCATTAACAGTTCTTTTTAATTTCTTTTACTTATTTACATTCTGTCATGTATACAAAGTACAGAACCAAAGTCTTTTCCATTAAATAGATAAATCAAATCATTCTTTAATGCAATCAACTGTCAAAGTTTTACTTTTAAGAGTAATTTCACTTAACTCTAACAATAAGAGAGTAATTTTTAATTATATTCAAAGGTCAACAATTTAAAAACATTTAATAATTACTATCATGTATACCTTTTATAGATAAAGAAATTTTAGAAGGCCTTGTTTTGACTCCCTCTTGCTTATTTGTCTTTATATTTCAATTCCCACTTAATGTTCAACATCATCTTTAGCATTATCAACTACATCATTCTTCACATACATCTTGTAATTTGGTTAAAAATCCACAACATCAAGATTAACAAGTTATATATGTATATATATATGTATATATAACCAGTTCATTCAAATTCACTATCATTTATTATTGGAATATGCCCAATAATGAAGGAACGAGTAAAACGAGTCCTTCTTGAGGTAAAACATATAGAAGGATCACAATATCGAAACGTATTTGATTAGTTAGACTTGACATCCTAATGCACAAAAAGACCGTCGGATCGGTTTGTACAAAATGATACATTAAAAACTTGAAAATCACTACATTAGGAAAAGTACTCTCAACACCACTATCCTCTCTGTCCTATTTATCTTAAAATTTATTTTTAAATTCGAATTAGAAAAAAATACATATATTTTACTGCATGCGTAAATATATCACCTCTAAGCATTTCTATTACATAATAAACTGTAATTTTGCATAGACTTCTATATCTAACATCATTCTTCCATTGGTTCGAGATTTTCTGCCATCCTAGTAAGTAGTAAAACTGCATGTGTTAACTTATTGCAAATAGTATCCCTTGTTGGCCCAGTTGGACGACATATATTTATTTATTTCAAGTATTTATTTCAAGCCCAAACAATAGGTAAGTTTGTAGGCCATATGGTTATTTTATATCAAAATATATCCCTCTCTAGAGGATAGAAATTGTCTCTTGTGGCTTCAGACAACTCACCTTTTTCCTGATGTGTCTCACCGAGGCTGCCTCAAAAACTAAGCATGCCATGTCGTAAGCATTCCAGGCTGATCTGTCACAGGATTAGGGTTTATTCAAATATTGTTTTATTGATGATTGAAGGAATTAAAATTCGCATAATCTGTTCTTCTAATACCGCCCTGTAGGCACGATTCTTCTTTGATTTAGGTTTCAAAACTAAAGTTTCGCTTGAGTCTTGATCGGAAGTGGTATCCAGACCGCCATGGTAGGCATTGGCGGAACTATTATGACGACGGGATAATACGTACTGCTGATAAAAAAAATTCGCATAGTGTAAAAATTTAAAAGCAAAAATATTTTACTAGAAGTGCAATTAATAAATTTATTATGTGCTACTAGTAAAATTCATTAAGGGCAATTCGTTTCTTAAAAAATTTCAAATGAAAATATGTATCTTTTAATTACAAAAATAGCCCAATATATAAAGTCAAAAAGTCTTTTAATAGTCTATATACTTAATTAAAAATAAATAAATTTTAAGCCAGTATATTTATACTATTATGTAATGTATTTAAGATGTTTTTTTTAAAGATAAAAATGACTATTTTACTCATACAATTACTAAGAGCTTATTTTAAAATTCATAGAAATGACTAACATATCCCCCGTCCATTTATTAAATTCTCATTAATATAAGCATTTATTAAACCATAAACTAATTAATATATGACATTTATTTTTTACATAAATTTCTTTGTATCTATACTATAATATAATTCATTTGAGATGTTTTGTTTTGAGATAAAAATGACTATTTTACCAAGAGATTTTTTAAAATTCATAAAAATGACCAACGTACCCCTACATTTATTAAATTCTCATTAATACAAGCATTATTAAATCATAAACTAATCAATGTATGACATTTAATTTTAACTTAAAGTTCTCTCTCTATATATTATTATACAATGCATTTGAGATATTTTTTAAAATAGAAATGACTACTAATGAGGAATTTCGAAAAAGATATAACTTTTGAACTGTTAATAGTTACGGAACCTGCCAACTATGGATGAAAAGGTTGGGATGAGACGAAAGCGTTAGCAAACTGCCAAATGCGGTTTGTCCATCTTTCGGAGTCAAATTATGCCTCTAAAGTCTTCAAAAGTTAACTTTCCCCCAATTTTATACGTATTGTAAAATTTAGAAAAATAAAAAATCAACTCTTAAATGTGTGTTCATGGATATCTATGTTTACACCTTTGTTTACATGTTTAATTTCATTGATATATTGTCAATTTTTATATTTGAGTAATTCAAATTTTTGATCAAGTTTTAAGATTACAATTTAACGTACATAGTGCTTAATATCAAAATACAAAATAACAAACCAAATATAAAAAAAATCAAGGAAAGTTAAACCTCTAGACTCAACAAACGACTCAACAACTCTCAACCTATCTACTAAGAACTCAAAACCCGGCACTAGCAACTCGCTACCCGACCATCGAGTTTGCAATGACATATTATGATAATTTAATTTTGGGTTATTTTGTTACAACTTTTTTTGAAAAATAGTTTAAAAAATGATTTTTCCATTTATAAAATGGTATTCTTCGTGTATTGCTATATATTTTTTGATTTCTAAAATCTTTCAGAAAACATAATATTATATATCAAATGAATGTGAAATTAATAAATTTGTCCTGCTATATTGTGCGGGTATTCTACTTTCTACTATTTTATATAAAACAATCCCTAGGTCTATTTCAAAGTTAAACTCAAAAAAATAAAATTTTATCTCTCTAAAACCATCCAACTTCCAAATGCGGGATGCAAACAAAAGTCGTCGACTGAGGTTCTTATTATGTTGTAAATTGAAATCAAAATTCGAGTAAAGATTCAAGAATCAATTAGTCGACATGAGCAGTTATATCTTGCAATTATCAGTTTATAATTATTTCGAATTTTCATTAAATTTATAGGGTTTTAATTTTGAGAATCTCGATTTCATAATTTGAATGTACGTATGTATATTGCTATTTTCATTATATTTAGCTTTGGTTTTACTCGTTGCAATTGCGATTGTTGAAAGATGTTATTCTAAAATGAAGTTTGTGAAGACACAACTGCGGAATCGAACGGGAAATAATTATTTGAATGATGCTTTGGTTTATTCTGTAGAGAAAGAAACAATTGATAATGTTATGACTGAAGTTATAATTGATCGTTTTCATCGTCTAGGTGAACATGGAGGACAACTATAAGGTGTGATATGTTAGTTTGTTTCCTTTTCACTTTGAGTTCGCAAAGTTTTCAATGTAATCATACTTTTAGTTAAAATTTCACTTTTTAATGTCATATATTTTGTTGAAATCGTACGATCATAATTGTTAATTGTTTATGTTTTATTTAAATCTTATCAAAAAGAATTGGTGTTACCTCTAAGACTTCATCGTAGTTCAAACCCCTTTTTATATGTAAATTATGTTTACAAAAACCTGGATAGGCTGATTTGGTTGTGTTTTCCCTAACATTGAAACTCTAAAAAATTTTGGGTCGGAAGACACCCAAAGTATGGAGAACACTTTAGAAAACAGTTTCACGGGTCACCAGCTACGAAGAGTTATATATGGAGAAGTCGAACAGTAGAGGTTTCATCTCATATATGCTAATTCTATAGCTTTATTCAACTTAAATTAGATCAGACTCTTGAATGGATATTGAACATAGCGTATATTAGATCGGACTTTCGAATCAATTATCGAACATATCTAAACATGAAAGGATGGTGTTAGCTATATCGACAATGTGGAAAGTATCTTAACTGATATTCTTGACATTTTATACTACTCCATCCCTACCAATTTAATGTAGTTGTTGTTCTCATTTTAGATGTTTCAAAATAATTGTGAACTTTCATTTTGCAATCAGAAAATGTTTTAGTAGGTATGTACGAAATTGTATTTCTTAACAGTGTAATTGTTACAATAAGAGGGAGAGTCTAAATGTTTTTTGTAAAACTTGACAAACCAATTCCTTTCTCAACTTCCAGTTATTGAGATTAAACTGTTAGTTCTATCTTATCTATTGTTCAATATGGATTTATCTTTTAATAACTAATGCATGTGTAGTAGATAAAATTTCATAGCTAATGAAAATGCCCACTTTAAAACAGCTCCAAGGATGGTTGCTCATGTTTTGGAACATTCAGATGTATAAGAAAATTTGATGCTGCTAAATGAGGATACTATTAGTGAGTACAAAAACATTGAAGAACTTTAGAAGTGTGAGGCATATCATCTTGTGATGTGCCACTATTCCGTTCACTTATACAGTATACACTTGCGACAATCTAATGTAAGTATATGCATGTTGACCATTCAATTTAAAATTAAATATTTTCAAATAACCTAATGTTCTATATATGTTGCACTTAAGTCATCCCCATCGGACGGGTCAAAAACCTAGTAATTGATAAATACTGAAAATTGAAATTAGGGTATTATCAGGGATGTCAAATTAAATCATACGAAGCAATTAGACCCGTGTGATGCACACATTTTGTATAAAAAATGTTCATTACGCAATGTTTGTTTAAATTGTTGAAATATAAATTTGATGGTGCATCTAATTAAAACGTGTGTCGTAATATTTAGCTAAATAGCTATAAAATAAGTTGAGTTAAACGAAGCTCAAACGCATACGACTATAAAAAAAATGCTTAATAAAACAATAAGAAGAAACTCAAGAGACAATTCATGTAACATTTAACATGATTTAGTGGTTTGAAACTCCCATCATGTTCCTCCCGATAGTTTCTCATATGTTAAAAGTTTTTCTCTTTGACTCTGAGAAAGAGAGTTAATCAAAGGTTGAGTTGATATCCATAAAAATTAAGCACCCAATATATAATTGTAAGTAGGTTATCATGTTTCTAACGATAATAATGGTTGACGACTTGATGATATGATAATATATGTGAAGTTTGAGTTCACCCTTTCATTTTATTTACATTAATTAATTAAATTGAAAATTAAATTGAATTAATAAGACTTAACATTAATAAATAGGACTTAATATACTAAATTGAATTAATAAGACTTACCATTAATGAGTGAGACTTAATCTTTTAGTATATAAGATAAGATATGATCTTGATATATAGTCATAAGTCATATTCATATTTACTTAATTCAAATTCTTTCATTCATATATATATCTGTTTTAAAAAGTAAATGTTTTGACACATGTTTTGATATTTTTACACTTACACCTATCATAACATCGAATAGTGAGCATTTAAATAATTATGCACTAAAATATGTATTAGCGTTAGAATTATTCCTTTTTTAAATCTTATTTCTATTCTATGTTATAAATCAAATAGTAATAAAATAATTGTCAAATTATTATAAAACAAAATTTTAACTCTTTTAAAACTTAAAGAAGTATTTATTTATGTCTTCAGAATTATTTTATTATTAATGAGCATTTTATTAACTCTTTTATTACATGATCTTGAACTCTCACTCCTTTCACTCTTCATTCATGGTCACTAGCCAACAATCAACATGAACTCTCTCCCTCACACTCCCTTTCAATTCCCTCCATCTTCTCTTTTCTCCATCCCTTCAAAACCAACCAAATTCATCAAGTCTGCAACAACAACGAACCGAGCACAAACTCATAAATTAAATTCTCATTTAATGCACAAAACCCTAGTCCCAATCCCATTTCAAGAAACCAAAAACAAAAGCAAATACATCCAAGATTTAGCGAAAACTATCAAACTAGGTAACATTGAAACCATTACCCAGTTCAATAATCTGTTTATGAATTTGGTTTTGAAAGATGAATTTGACATTGCCTTCAATTTATACACCAATTCATCAAACTTTGACTTTTCACCAGATAGTTTGACTTATATCAATTCTTATGAACTTTCACTGCAAGAGAAATGAAACAATGGAAGCTATAAAATTTTTAAACTTTATAATTGGGAATGGGTTTGATTCTCCTAAAGTTCAAACCTTTACTCAAGTAATCAATTCTTTTTGCAAAAAAGGTACGGTAAAGCAAAAGCATTTGAAGTGTTTGAGACAATGGGTAAGGTTAAATGTGACCCTACAGTTAATACTTATAATTATTTGTTGAAAGGGTTGTGTTATGTGGGAAGAATTGAAGAAGCTTGTGAAATTTTGTCAAAAATCAAGAAAGATGAAAAAGGTGTGAACTTGCAGCCTGATGTGTATACTTATACTGCTGTAATGGATGGTTTCTGTAAAGTGTGTAGGTCAGATGAGGCTTTAGAGTTGGTAAGTGAAGCAATTGAAATGGGGTTAACACCAAGTGTAGTTAGTTATAGTACAATCTTTAATGGCTATTTTAAAGAAGGTAGGCCAATGGATGGTTTTGGTTTGTTGGAACGAATGAAAGAGCGAAATTGTGATCCGGATTATGTAAGTTATAGTACACTGTTACATGGGTTGTTACAATGGTGTGAGATTAAGGCAGGGATTAAGGTCTATAATCAGATGTTGGATTTGGGGTTAATGTAAGAATGATGAAAACATTGTTGAGAGGGCTGTGTAGGAAGTCTAGGAAGGAAAAAGAGTTGTTGAAAGATGCTATCAGGTGTTCGATGTAATGTCTAAGCAAGGGTGTCATATTGACCCGTGTGCTTATGAGTTAATGATTGAAGCATTTTGTAATGGGAATGAGATGGATAAGGCTTTTGTTAATTTGTGTGAGATGATAAAGATGGGTTTGTCTCCAAGAACTTTTACATTCAACATTGTCGTTAAGGGGCTTTGTGTTGAGGGGAAGGTCGAGAAAATAATGTTACTTTTGGTTTCGGTTTGTAAAAGAAGCGAAATGCTTGATAGGGTTGCGTTTGATGCACTGATTAAAGAGATGAATCGACAAGGCATGGTTACAAATGCGACTTGTATATATTGTGTCTCGTTGAAGAATGGAGTGATACCGCTTAGGAAGCCTAGACGATGAAGTGTTGTATGATCCACAGTTTAAATTTTTGACCCCTTCTTGTTGAATATATGTAGAATGAGATCATTTTTCATCTTGTAATGATTCAATTTATTTGTTCTGCAAGTTGCTTGTCGGTTATTTTGAGAGTAGGTTGATACAAGTTTTAAATCACTAAAGGAACATTTGGATGTGCTTTTTAAAGTGATAATGAGATATTCTTGCAAAAATCGTTGATAACAACAAAGCTGACCGAGTCATACTAAAACCGGATAGCCGATTGTTTTAATAATGGATTGTAGAAGATAAAGGGCATGGAGTGACACTTGAAGACAACATAAACAATGAAGTTTCTCATAATATAAGTTGATTTCGGGTTAAGTTGAAGAGTACATTCATGATTCATATAATGTGTCTATCGGAACTCTTTCACAACAAATTTACTTACTAACATGCCTTTCTAGAATCTAAAGCTGTAATAGAAACTCGCGTAGACATGACTGATAAAAAACTATTCTGCAAAAAAACTGTAAAAGGAACACATTCACAGCAACTCATACACGACTCACGTACTGCCCGGTCCTCGTATCCACAATTATTTCTTGACCTCTCTCTACAAACAATGGGACATTCACAACAGCACCTGTTTCCACAGTGGCTGGTTTTGATCCACCTACAAACAAATATAAAATTTAAGTTAAGATGTCATTTTAAGTTTGGTTTAATGCTAAATGTGCCTAAAAAATACAGGCATAAACGTATGCCTAACCATAAAATTTTTGACACACAGGTTCCACTTGTTCTCTTTCCTTGTATTCAACAATCATTTTAACATGTGTATCAATTAAATTTTTAGCACATCTTTAGGCTTACATTTTAGGCACATGAAACATTTTTCTTTCTAAGGATGCCTTATTAATGAGATTTACATAGACAGTATTGAACCATATTTTAAACATTAGATAGATAGTTAAATGCAGAGAGGGTATTAAGGGAGATTTTACATTACCAATGCTTCAGACTATAAAGTCGAGTTTACCAAGTAAAAGCGTACCGATTTCATCCAATCGAGATAATTTCTATCTTGGGATTTACAACTATAGAGGGAATATTTGAATGTGAGTGATTGTATCTACTGCTATTTGAAGTTGTGATTATTGAATGTCTGGTTAGTACTAATCAGTTCAAGAGATTAATTGATAAAATGACAAACTGTTGTGAAATCAATGTAGACTGCGAAATGGAAATGAAGTCTTTAAAAATAGATTAAAATACTCCACGTTTGAGAGGCATTTCAAAATGAAAACCATACTGGTGCTTCTTAACCACCAATACCATTGTTTTGATCAGTAAGATAAAGGGATAGTAGATATTACCTTGAGCGGTGTCACCTTTCAAACCAGGATCAACCTCAGTAATTTTGACCTTAACTTGTATTGGAAGCTCAAAATCGATAACCTTTCCCTTCCAAAATAGCAAGATGCAATCCATGCCTTCTTTTAGCCATTTGGTCTTATCTCCCATATCTGACTCGTTAAGTCGAACTTCCTCATATGAAGTCTACAATATAATATGCCCAAATTAAAACACTAATTAAGAACAAATGTTTCCTTTCTTAACATTCATCAAGTCCAGTAACTTATTTCAAATATTGATGTTGCTTTTGTTCAATTAGATGAAAACGAAAGATCTTGAAAAACATTCATATAACATTACCAAATCCATGAAGACAAACTGAGAACCGTCCTTGTAAGTGAATTGTTTTGTCTCTTTAGAGATCTCAGCTTGTTCAATCTGACAACAACATTAGAAATAAGTGAGGGTAAGTTAGACTTCAGAGCGTCCATTACTGCATAAATTAAGCAGCATACTAATAGTATAAAAAGGTATATGTTGACTGTGGTCAAACATACCACTCGTAACCTCAAACTAACACAAAATATTTTAAGTTTTGTAATAAATAATTACAAAATCAACCCTTAGAAAATCTACTTTAATCTTTGACTTAATAGAGCCAACATAAATGTTTTGTTTTAATTAAAGGGAATCAGGCAGCCTAATTCAATCTGCACTGGCTATTAGTTTTTGTAAATAAGTTTAAAGATTTATATTTACCTTGCTTCCAGCTCGGAAAGTTTTTTCAACAGAGTTTCCTGTAATATGATTCCGTAATGTAGTCCTCACATACGCAGCCCCTTTACCAGGCTTCACGTGAAGAAACTCTGAACATCAAGCAACACAAAAGCTTATAAAAAATAGAAAATAGAAAGTGTATTTCTATTTTGAGCAAACTATTATCTAAAAAATTCAATACACAAGTGTAGAACATAAATAGCATCAAGTTGACATTCGAGAGACACAATCAAGGAATGCCAAATTCTTTTGGATACATGAATTCATTAGAATCCATCGGACTTCAGTTCTGTCAGAAATTGAACCAAACAGGATTTGATAAATGTAATTCAATTCCCTTGAATTCCGTCGGATATTATTGAACCAAACTTCCCCAAAACTTATTTGGTTATGCAATTTGCAACTTTGAGAACTACATGAGTAATGTGTGCATCTTTGGGGATCCCCTAACGGGTTCTTATTTTTGGCAATGCTCTTTCGATAGTCTATTACTCTGTGGATATCTAAAGCACACCCATATCTCAATTCTTGAACAAACCGCATCTATACACATCAAAAATTATCATATCAAAATTTTATATTTCTTCATGTCCATTTAAAGTTGTCAACAACAAACTATCAAAGCAAGTTCTAATAGTCAAATTCCTTTATCCCACTACATAATGTGTGTTGAGTAGTCTATATCTATTACTATGCCTGCAAATCATTCACTATCTTTACATTGTAAAATTGAATAAAACTGCATATTCATCTTCACTTTCCGCCAGTCAAATGAGCAAACTAATGAACTATACAGTACTAGAATCCATAAATGAATCTTAGGTTGCATTTGGTTCACGGAATTTTTTTGAAGGAATTGGAATTCATCAAAGAAAAGGAAATTTCAATTCCTTTAGCGGAAGGAATTTGATGGAAATTAACTTTATAAATTATTCAACCAAACAAACTAAGGAATGGAATCTCAATTTCAATTCCATTAAATTTCAATCAATTCCGTGAACCAAACGAACCTTAGTCTTCTAGGAATTTGGGATAATAATTTAACATATATCCTATTGCCTTTTGGTCCTATTTTGAGTAACAAAACAAATTGAAGTAAATACATGAAATATCCAATAATACAAGTATAGAACATAAAAGCATCAATAACCTTGAACCCTAATCAACATTACACAAAGTTTCACTAAAAGTTACAAATTAAACCAATTGGGAATCACCTATAACTTTCCAAGGAGTCCCATCAACCTCAATGTTAGAACCCACCTTGATATCATTACTAGAAAATGCATAAATTCCTGCAATATCCAAAAAGTCAAAATTTTATCATATTCCCTAAAAAAAACCCTAAAATACAAACATAAATACTAAGAAAAATAAAATGCCCATACTTGGAAATGTAGAACGGCGAGGAGAAAACTTGATAGGAAGATATAATTTCTTTGAAGAAAATGAAATTGAAGAATGTGAAAGTTTTGGTGGAACCCCAGATGAAAAAGGAGATAACTTGAATGCCATCATACTAGCCATTAAAGATTTATCGTAACTATGTGTTTTTAGTGTGTGTATTTGTGTTACAATTTTGTGTTGTTTTAATTATAATTCACCCAGAAACCATAATCAGAGAAGGTCCAAAACCCACGCTCAAGAACTCTTGTTGGATAAGGGGTTTTTCTTGTTCTGGTATTTTGGTTTTCTTGTTTTAGCATTTTGATGTTAAGGACCTTGTAGTTTTGGAAATTGAAATACAAACCCTTGAGTTTGTAAGTTTTTCATATTTGTAAACATTTACATGTTGATAGAAGATTTTACTATAAGCAATTCTTTTGTGAAGAAATTTTTAAATATAACAAGTCCTATTTCATTTTTTTCGGTCATGTAACATCTTTTTTTTTTTGCAAAATGATTCGTGACGCTTGAAGTACACAAATTTGTGTAATGTTATGGGTGTGCAATTAGTTAAATTTTTACGAGTTACGAGTCGAATTAAAAATTAAAAAAAAAACGAGACGATTCAGACCGATTTTGACTCTTCAAGTTTTTTATTGATTCTTTCGAGTCTTGTGTGACTCTTACGAGTCTGAAAATTATAAAAAATTTTAGTGCAATATAATATAAAAATAAAAGAACAAAATAGAAAATAAATTATTAGAATCTACTTTAAATTAGTCATTTGTATTGATTGTTGATCAATAACTTAACCATCAACTATTACTATGTTTTACTTCTCTTAAGAATAAAAATCTTAAACTAATAACATATATATGCATATAAAGTACCAAGATCTAAAAATAAGAAATTTTAGGAGAAATATAGGGAGGAATATATACTTAAAAGTATGATTCAATCAAAAACAACTATGATTCAATAAAAAATAAATATAATTTCAAAAAATGTATTATGCGATTCAACAAACATTCATGCATGATTCAAAAAACATTATTATTAATAAACATTTTTCCTGAATCAAAATGATTAATTTGTAAAATCAAAAGGTCAAAAAACTCTTTTTCCCTTTATCCACCAACTTTTCCTTCTCCCTTGAACCTACTCCTGCATATATATATATATATGTAGATTGTAAAATAGTAAAGAGTCGGATCGAGTCACAAATTAAAAATTAAGATTTTAAGTTACGAGTCATCACGAATTAACAATACATAAACAATAATTATATGTAAATAGAAATGTCATAAAGTTATAAATGTAAATAGTAAAAAAGCTACTCGGTACTTTATATATTGTAACCTACCTGTTAAAAAGAAGCATGATATACAATCTTGCATTTAAATTATTTTGTCGAGACAAGTATTATACATCTTATCGGCTCATGATTCGCTGGACTTGGATTACTACTGGACTGCTGGACTTGGGCTTCTTACTGGGCATCTTTGCTGGGCTGGTCAACATTTGGTCTTAATCAATCGACCGTTTATTGATGGGAAATAGTTATCCGTAAATTTCCTTAGACAATATATTGCTTAGAGGGTGAAAATACACAAAACTTTCAATTTCTTTCTCTCTTGTTCGTCCTTTTATCTTTTGTAACATTCACTCGTCATCTGGTTGATTGATTTTGAAATCATTAGATCACGAAACGGTGTTTTAGTGTTGTTAAATTTGAGCGATGTAGTGAGCGTGTTCTTTGTATTGTTGAGCCGTTCATTGAATCTAAAGATTTGTTTGTGTTTTCTGTTGATCATTCTAGTAAGTTGGAGTAATTTTGACACTAACACACTAATGCTAGCAGTATAGATGTTTTCCTCATGTTGAAATTTGAAAAACTATCGTTTTGCTTAATATAAATTTCTTGTCTTCTTAGGGTCTTTAAGATCAGTTCGACTGTTGGCAAAAACATACAGGTATCCCGATTAAGATAAAACAAACAAATAAGATATGATGTAGAATTTAATCTTGATTGCCATGGTAATTTGAGGTGTAAGTCCAAATTTTCATATCATATACATAAAAGTCAGATATAGTTTTTCTTCATATTAAGCACCGACTACTTAAACAAATATATTATCAAAATTAACATTTAACAGTTTTATATAGGAAGCCATATGCTTATTAGCATGCTGTTATTGCTTTAGTGTAAATCTACTCTTAAAGCTATCTTTAATCATTTTGAAAGCAACATCCGTTAACATTCTTGAGAGTGAAATAACAAAATTAGTGGTAACGCGTCAAATCTCTCTCTCAAACACACGTGTATATATATATATATATTGTCCCTTTTAATCTGTAAATTGAGATATTGATGTTAGGATAATTGATATGCAAAATATGATTGTTATAATTTATTTTTAATTTTTCATTAAAATTTTAAGTTACTTGCCGTTAGAGATGTATTTGAGACAGAATGGTCTTACCAGTTTAATATCGGAGCAACAAACTAGTTCTCGCGTATTGCTTCAAGAAACAGAGGAAACTGAAGGTTGAGATGAAGTGGATGGTGATTGCCCTGCTCCTGTGGTTAAAGAGGATAAAGTTGGTGATGACGACAAGCCTCAACAGCCTGAAAATTATAAAGACACTTGTTCGTGAACTTATTTTCCGTGACTCTTATGTAATTTATTTTAAGTGTGCATATCTTTAGTCTACAATGGAACTCCATTTTGGGGAGGACCACTGGCTGCTGGTTGAGCAATTTTGGAGGATGGAAAATAATACCTTTTTTTATACATGTCATGTATGTACATTGTACAATCTGTAATTGAGTTTAAACAGAATAATACATGGAATAGACTCGTTGCGTGAGTCTTACACCTGATACATGATACTTTTTGCTTTAGTAGAGGTCTATGATACTCGAACTTGAATCAGTAATTGTGGCATGTATAGTAGATTCAGGGTATACTAAAAAGAAGATAATCGATGTATATGTCGTGCCTGTGGGATCGGTGCAAGAAGTTTCCTTAAAATGGTAAACATACGAAAAAGAAAGGTTGGAGCGTATTTGAATTAATAATAGAACTTCAAATACGTTGTTAGCACTAGTCTCAAATTGACACCCATACATTCAAAAGGCTCGAATTTTGAATAAGGCAATATCAAATTCATCTTTGAAATGCTAGTATGATCATCGTGCTATCGTTTCTATATTTCTTTCGCAAATTAACTAGCATATTTACAAATGGTTTCACTTAGAAAACACCTAACAAAACATCTTGAAGTTTAATCAAAAATCAAAATGCTAAATCATGACTATACCACTGCGCCCAAGCATTGTCGTTTGGTCTGTACCATCAACAACTTTAGGTGGGACCAACGACCGCCTACAATTTGGGCACGACGTATGATCAATTAGCCACTTATCTACACACTTAACATGAAACTCATGGTTACATTCCGGCAACACTCTTACTTTCTCTCCATCTACAAAATCTCCAAGACAAATTGAGCATTCAGTAGCTGAAGAACTTCCACTTGTTCGCAACTTGAACACCGCCACGGGGATTTTCTTTAGGACACGTTTCTCAAGTCCTAAACCTTGTGCATTTGTCGCAGCTGCCTCCATGGACTCACGTCGACGTCTTAAATATATGTGAATTAATGAATTCAATAAAAGTGCAGCTACTAAGGCGCATATTAAAGCAGCCAACATTACTATCATGTCAGCGTCAACATTAGCATCATCAGATTCGGATGAATCGTTTGTGTTGTTATCATCCAAGGGGTAATCCTTCAAAAGAAAACGACGATTTGACCCAACCATGGTTTTCTTCTTTACTCGATCCAGTAATGGATTGAAGGAGGGAAATCGGTTTTCTTTTAAAATGTTGGTTTTCTATGTATATAAGTATAGAACAATGAAGGTTCAGCTTACCTAATAAACACTACCAAATCCAGTACAACCTTTTGTGAATTTGTTTGACGTTATCTGTTGTTTTGCTATTATTTTGAGTCGTGAAACTTTACAAATAAGATTGCTGAACAATGTTTGAGTCACACCAAATGGTATATGTTATACTTGGTTTAAACAAATTTTAAACCAATATATAAACATAAATAGTAAAATCTTATTGAATACAAATGAAAAACATACTATATGTGCATGAGATCCAAGTATTGTAGCAAAGTCAATTGGTTAGAATTTTGAGGCTGCAGTTGAACAAACATTGGTGAAAATGGGAAGATTAGGTCAAGGGTGTGAGGCTTCCCTAATGATTGAAGCTGTTAGGATTAGGCAAGCAAATTTATTACAAGAAGTGGTTTTGGTTCACTTTCACATGTTCCATAGAAATGGTATAAAGTTTTAATTTCTGAAGGAAAAAAAAGAAAAAGATAATTGTGTTAAAAATAGACAGTACAAATATGATATGTAATATGAAAATGAAAACTATTTAACAATGAACCCAATACTTGAATAGTTTCTGTATGCATCTTATTTAGAAATCAGTAGACAATTAAAATGTAAAATTGACTAAGCAGTAGTCATATCAAAATTGAAAGTGACTTGTAACATATATATTTTTCTCTTAGTATCATTTATTTTAAAATATGTTATCCTTTTGAAACTGATGATATGAAAACGGACTCATTATTTATATATCCAGTATCCCAATTAACCTGAACCGTTACATTAACATAAAAAACATTTTTTTCAAGAGAAATATGCACTTCAGGGTCCGAATGAACCCGCAGTACGGACTACCCCTAGTTTCAATCTAGCCATTATAAAGTCTGGATTTTTTTTAAAAGAAATGATCAGAGAACGAGTATTTGTCTAGTTGTTACTTAATAACAAATGTAGATGGTTAACAAGTTTAGAAACATACGTATATAGTTGATTCGGTGATGGTCAATATGAGGATTCTTCCTAATCTTGTTATATACCGATACACGACATGTTACAATAAGCTGTAAAGAAACTATGAGCTCAAACTTTCTACCAGACACCCCCTTAGAGAAGTTCTTATAAGTAATCAAAGACAAATATGTACATAATTTAAACATAAGAACTTGTTTGCTGGAGAAAAACTTAACTTGTTTGCAGTAATTAAAGCCAAAAATATCAATTTTTAAAAATTATCCATTTGCCTAAGACAATATCAATATTGCTTTATTGTTTTCTGTACTTTAACCACCGACAAACTCAAGACAACCGAGACCAAAAGACGGGAGACGTAGAATGTTTATGTGTTCAGATTATTTGAGAAGCACGGATTTTTTTCACTTAAATGTACATGATTTAAGTAAAATAGTGACTGTTCTTTTATTTTAAAATGTTTATCTAAGAAAATTCAAAATTGAAATGTTTATTGAAAATATCATGAGATGTTATCAGTATGTCAGCTTTATGATGGAACCAGGTCCAAAACATTGACGAAGATTATGATTTACTACATATATAAATATGTATGGAAATAGATATATATATATATATATATATATAGAGATGAATGATTCACGGGGAATCATTTTTTTAGGGAAAGAAAAGCAGTTAACATTCATCACGAATAATTTTATCTTCACCAATACAAATTATAAAAAAGTGAAATATAACAAATGTTAATAAGAATCAATGGTATGAATGTTAAGCTTCCTTGATAAATACTCTATGCATGTTATAATATCAATTGATAAATATTAGGTTCAAACTCGTTAACATTCATCGCGGTGAATGTTAGTTATCATTCATTCCGATGAATGTTAATTTAAAAATATTGATCAACTAATGTTGTGATTTATGATTCATCATTTATCATGATGAATGTTGACTAGCATTCATCGCGATCAATGTTAATGAATTTATTAAATATATTCATCAAATAATGTTATAACTTAAAAAAGAAATTCATCTGTGAATATATTCTTTATAGCATCGAATCTGAATAATTTTTACTGTTAAAATTAATTTTTTGTTGACATTTTAATTGGTAAATGTAAGATTGTTCGTGATGAATGTTAACTGTTTCCTCTTTTTCCAAAAAAATGTTTTCATCTTGATCGTTGCCGTATATATATAGGGTTTGATTCACATAAAATAATAATTAAGATAAAATCAGTAAGACACAATGTAGACTTGACAAGTGTCAAAGATTTAATTTAATTAACTATAATAATGAAAGGTCAATTAGGGAATTTCCACCCACTTAAAAACTGATTTCTTCTTTTAAGTCTTAGCCAGCTAAAGTGTTACCAAACCTCTGTAACGTAAAAAGATCCGGCCATATTTTAATCTTTCCTATGCATTTCCTTGTTGGTTCCAACAAACAAATCCATATAAATCCTCTAACAATTCTGTTAGAAACCACCCTCCATCACTATAAAAAAAAATTGCCATCATATTATTTAATAATTCACCAGAAGAAGCCCACGGTATCCCTCTGTTTCGGCGTCTTTTCCGAGGACAACATGTTGTCATTTTCTAGTTATCGAAGCGGCCTTCTTTTACAAGTGTGTTTCTAATGTACATAAACTTCAAACAGTTTGTGCATCAATTTTATAATCAGTGATGGAACATTTAATTTGATGGAAGTGTGATTGTCGTGTGTCGTATAAAACTGAAGCCTAGTTGTTGTTCTTCATTTGAATGTGATATATAAAAACTCTGGCCAACTATGTGTATCACATATTCTGCCTCTCAAATCTGTGCACAAGTTGCTGCACTTTTTTACTAATTTTATTCAAAAATTACTACTTATATTAGTGTGTATAAAGTTTTAGTTTTAGTTTGTGTTATTGTGCACCAAGTTCAATTAAGTAAGGTTACGATTATAATTATAATATATAAATAAAATATAAGATGTGAATCAAACTTGTTAATAAATGAGTAAAATATGATGTGAATCAACTTTTAAAACTTGTGCACCAAGAATAGTTTGTGAATCAATGGGTTAGCAATATGTATTTTTTTATAGAATTGTACACCAACATTTATAGGCTTGATATATATATATATATATATATATATTTTTCTTTCAAAAAAAAGGTGGAATGATGAAGATGGTTGCATATACTCTCTTTCAACATCGACTCTTGTAACTTGATCTTGAGTTAATTTTATATTAGTGTGCAATATGGACACTAGAGTAAGTGAAGTAAGCTTACATGTCTAGTTTGAATTAGAGATGTTTTTTATAACTTTGAATTCGTACGTTGATTTTGTGACGATATATATTTGTTCGTTAGTGTTAGTTTATGTTCATGTATTAACATATTTACTTTGTGTACGATCATGAACAAGAAAACTTGTTTGTTTATCCATTCATACTCGTTTATTTGTTTGTAAACCTTAATAAATAAACATGAACATGTTCCGTTCGTGTTCGTTCGCTTCAATTACATATATTCGTGTTTGTTCGCTTATTTACATATATTCGTGTTCGTTCGCTTTATTTATAGGTTTATATGTGGTGACTTCCCTTTCAAGGTGAGTCAATGTGGTAGAGTCAAGATGGCAGCAATTACACTGTTTTTTTTTTTTTTTTAAATTGAATACTTTGAGATTAAGAAAAGTTTCAAGTACCTCTCGATAATAAGTATGTGATAATGGATAAAAATAGAATTTTTTAGTATTTATCGTGGTGTCAATGTGACTTTGTTCCATTTCAGTCAGATAACTCCCTTTTACTTTTAATGTAGTGAAAATAGACATGAGGCCCCTTTAGTAGTACAACACCGTGGTCCCTTCATAAAACATGTTGCAATAACGCTAAAATCATATGGGGTGTTCTTCATCACCGTTCTCCTCTCCATACTTCACTCACATCCCGACAGCATTTCAAACATCATTCAGGTGGTGTTTACAGATAGCATTCGGCACACGATGCCTTTTAAAGTTTTTAAAAAATAAAAATTTAACGACTACTTATTAATTAGAAACAATTTAAAATTTGACTGTTTTATGACCTTTTTATTTTAAACCTTATTTTTATATCTATAAATACCACACTTCAAACACAATTCAAAACACTCATTTTTATCTTCAAACACATTTCAAAAACTCTATAATTTCCAATAATGTCTTCCGATGACGAAAAATGTTAAAGTTTCCCATGCTAGCTAGTAATTGTAGTAATGCAGTTTTAATTCCTTAAGAAAAAACCGAAAGTTTCAACCGGTTACATCGGTACATATATCGTGATCGGTTTGATGTACACGAAACGTTAATGAACGATACTTTGGTGAAAACTCAAAATACCATAAGGAGTGTTGCAAACGTCGCTTCCGTACGATAAAATGACTATTACTCCGAATTGCTGATTTAGCGACTTGACCTTTAGGCTATATGAAACATTTTACTTTCTATGTTGGCCTAACTATTAACCATTATGACAAACACAAAAAATGGTATAGAAGTCTAGTACAAAATTTCAAACACCGTAATTATGAGATGCATAATGAACATTATACAAAGATGATGTTAGCTATGGCAAAATTTAATTGTAAAGCACATTTTATAGCAACGTATGGACTCTAAAATTTTGTATATTTGTTAGGAAGAGTTCCGTTTACAAAAATTTCAAGCAAAATATAAAGGTGTGATGGTGGTATATAACAAAAGTCTCGTTGTCAAAGTAAAGCAAAAATATATATTTAAAAAAAAAAAATCAATTTTCGATCAAAGAAATCTCTATATATGCGAACGTAGAATGTAAGTCTTGGAAAAAATCATATTATTAGCGAAAGTAGACGATTTGATAACAAAGAAAGACCTCTTGGAAGTTCGTTTAGCGTCAAAAGAAATGGCTTGAGGAGCTCCTTTTATATGAGATGGAATTAGAGCAACGAAAATATATTTCTCAAAAATATTCTTTTGATTTTATTATAATTTATTAATTTGTACTAAGTATATAATAGCTAAAACTTAAAATAATTACCAAAACAATATCTGAAAGTTGAATTTACTGTGAAAAAAATAAATAAATACATTGATAAGTTGGGACATCTGGTTAGGTTCTTCGTGTTTTCAAAATAATTAAACTACCTTTTGAGTTAAACATTGCAATCCTTCTTACAGATACACATGTCACATTGCTGTTAAGGGAAAACGTGTACATTACTCGGTAATTTTTTGGTCAACGAGGTAATTATTCATTTAAACGTTTGACAATCATTTTGAGTAACTTTGTTTTGTCAACCTATTTTTGTTTCGGATACTATTTTGCATAAAGCTATATTTTGTTATTGTGTTTGTTGTGTTGTTTTACGTTTCATAGTATTTCATTATAGTTAATTCAATTTTTCATGAAAATGTGTTTTTATTATGAGTGTTTTTTTCTGTATTTTTTTTACATAAAGGGATGAAAGTTTACGATTTAGGTGTTTATGATTTTCAGGAAGAGGTACTCTCATATATGTGTATATGTATACGACCATAAATAAGAATAAAAATATCATATTTTGAAAAGTTTTGCTAATAAAACTTAACTTATATTTAAATTATAAACAAAAAAGATATAGAGAATATGATCAATCACTTTACGTTTGTCAACTTCTAATTTCACTCTCTTAACAAATATTAATTTTTTATTTTCATTGATTTTACATTCTTTTAACTTTAAATAATAAAAATACCGAGAGATATAAACAGAGGCCAAAAAAACTCTATTAAAGAAAATAAAAAATTAAAAGATTACCTACGCAAATAAAATATATCAGTAAAAAGATAACTGAGAGATATAAACAAAGGTAAAAAATTTTGACAATATTTATTTGTATTCTGTTAGATTATTAATTATTATTTATAATATTATCATTTTATAGATTTTAGATAATTTTAAAAAATTGAATAATTATATTTGGTAATTAAAATATTGATGATATCCTCATCCGATTCTTATATTATTTTTAACATTTACTTAGTTAATTACATTAATTAATTATGATCTAGAATTAAGGTTATGTTTAAAATTATGATTATGAAATGAGAACCCCTCACCATCAAACATATTGTTTGGTAAAATTTAGCCCCTTCTATATCAGAAAGATTATTGTTAGTTGGGATATCTTTCCTTATGCTTAAAGATCGAACGATAATATAAAAGAGCTTCACATATCTGTTTCTTGTAGCACCAAACTTAGGTGTTACTAGGACAAAATGTATTATAGATATTTACAGTTTCAGACCTTACACTATCTAGTACATATACATGATCACTCCTTACTTTGTAAGTGACAACACCTAAGTTTTGGTGCTTCTAGCTTTACCGATTATTTCCCAACATAGAATACAATACAATAAATATATAAATAAAAGTATATAAACAAGTAGCTAGATATAGATGATGTCTGATATACTGTATTTACTTACTTCTACAGATCATAATTTGCAATTAAAGTATGTGTATTTTGTTTAGTTATCGTTATTTGAATTCAATTGAAATTCTAAATGAGTTGTATAAGCCCAATGATGAGCTTTAGATTGTTTTTGATGGACGAGATAATACTTAATAGGATAACAAAGCAAATAAAAGCGGATAATCATTTAACATAAAAAACAAAAAAAAGTACGACGAACAGTGATAACAAACATGAGAATCACGCTACATCACTGCCCTTAACTAAACATCGACCTGATAGATAAAAGCTAGCATGAGACAAGACTACACGACTACATACTAGATCATCGATCTCCATCTTTATTCACCGCGTGTTATACTAGCTAGCGCTTGTACTTCCTATTTGAGTCACATCCATATTGTATCCTCATTGCACCCTGTAACATGTTTTGAACCAGAGTTAAAATTACTCGTATGCATAAGGATTTAAGTATCATACGGAAATTTAGTAATATGCATTTGTAGAATGTGAATAGCACGTCAGCTCAATTTCATTTTTTGTGACGTCACTTTATCACCTATAAAGAGATGGTACAGGTACATGCTAACGTTCAAAACATATTTATGTGATCACTTGATACAAATAAGTTATGTTGCAAATGTTAGGTATATATCTTGTTAAGTTAATGTTTTTTTTTTAAATGGTGCATGTGAATAATGTTTACTTGGAACAGTCGGTTGAAGGGCTGATCTTGTATGGGATTTTAACACCGCATTTCCCGGGAAGGCTACTAGCGGCATCAAGCCTAACTCCGGGGACCATCCTGGCTGCTTGTTCCATACATCTGCAAGCAGTTTGACGATCGGTGGTGGTTGTTGCAGCCTTGAATAGTGAGTTTACACCGCTGCAACATGACGGTGGGACCGGACCTCCTGTGGTTAGGTAGGAGGCGCACGGTGTTAGGCTACTCACCACTGTCTGACAAGTCACCGCACCCTGTGCGGTGTGCGGTGCACTTGCCACCATGAAGCAGAGGAGTACTGCCACAAATGTTATCTTTCCAAGTACCGCCATTACTTCTAATGTGTGTTTTGGAGAATGAGTGAGGTTTAAATGTTTAATGCTTGCTATCAGTAAAAGGAGTGGGGTGGATTTGGAGTGGAGGGTTGGGGTGTTTATATAGAATCTTGAGAAGTGGTGGAAAGCTTTTACACATTAATTGTGAAAAGATTAAAATTCAACGAAAGTTAAAGGTAAGGTTATACTGGTCATTTCACCTGTAAAAAGACGAAATTGATCAAAATCGGAGAATATAGCTAGGTTATTTTGTTCATTTGGATGTAAAATGAAGTAATCGATCAAAATTGCATATATAATGTAGCTAGGGACGAAGATTGAAATTAATTTTTAATAATAGTGATACACCTAAAATGTTCAAACCAATAGGCCGATCGGTGTAATAAGCACATTTTTTTTATTAATTACAAATACAACAATAACATTAGTTAAAGCATTAATAAGTGAATTAAAATGTGAGCTGATGGACACAATATACTTTCTATGTTTCAGATAAAATGTTCATTATGATTTTTCACACAGTTTTATAATGGGACAATCCAAGATAGTTACCTAGACATTTTAAGTGAGATAGAGAGAAAGTATATACTAGTAAAATTTTAAGGTTGTACAAAAGAGAATGGTATTTATTTTAATGATGCTATCTTTATCTTTGTATATAATTAAAAGAGGATAAAATGAAAAAATCTGAGCCCTTTATTTTTTTCACCATTTGTGATACAACGATCTTAATTTTTTTCATATAATTACACTTTTGGTCCCCTAAATATTTAATATATTTATTTAAATTAAAAAAATTGTCCAAATAATTTATTCATTTATAAAAATTAAAGAGTCTATAAACTATATAAAAAAATCGATTACGATTTTTTATTCATTTTATTAAAATTAAATTCAACCCGCGTTATAACGAGTCTATAAACTATATAAAAAATCGACCAAAATAAAAATTTTAAAAAATCGGTCACGATATTTTATACATTTATAAAAATTAAATTCGTCCAGCGTTATCTCAGCTCCATAGACTATATAAAAAAATCGACCAACTGTTTTATTCATTTAAAAAAGTTAAATTCGTCGCACCTTATCGCGCGTTTTTAAACTATATAAAAAAATTGACCACAAATCGACCACAATATTCTATTCATTAATAAAAGTTAAATTCGTCGCGCCTTATCGTGAGTCTATAAACTATATAAAAAAAATTGGCCACAAACTCATCACAATATTCTATTCATTTATAAAAGTTAAATTCGTCCCGTGTTATCGCGAGGTGATGACCTGGTATATATATATAGAGATAAAAAAAAACCTAAATATTGTGAGAACGTAAAAAATGACTTCAAAGTCAATTTTAAATATCCAAAACACTTTATTTTACAATAATTTCTTCGTAACTCTTTATTCAAATAACTTTTAGAAGCTATTTTTCAAATAAAAGAATTTCAACGTATTTTTTTAATTATAATTTTTTTAATTTTTTATTCATAATAATCACATTTTATATATAATCACATGAATAATATGTGATTATTAAAAACCTATTTTGTGATTATCTCGAATACATGATAATCACATTATATTAGAGAATAATCACATGTGATTATCATGTTATATTTTGTGATTATCTTGAATAATCACAACATAAATTACTGAAAAAAAGTTAATATTTTTATTAAAATTTTTATCATAGCTTGCAAAAGTTATTTTAAGAATAATCATTGAAAAAGTTTTGAAAAATATATGTTTTAAATATTTTAAAAGTAATTTTAAAGTCATTTTTACATTTTCACGATATTTATGTTTTTTATTTGAACCCTCCCATATATATATATATATATATATCTTTTAGTATGATAGAAAAAATTCTAATAACTAAGTCCTATCTTCTATTATTGTTAACCACATAAGCACTCTAAGCGAATCTGATCGACATTGAATATTATATTGTTGGAGAGAAAATTAATGTAGAACTTTAGAGTTTGAGATCGAGTCTGATACATCAACCGTCTACTCAATATTATCATATTAACAAAAGCAAGTTATTACTAAAATTTCAAAGTAAAGTGACTACCGATGATATATATATATAGATATGTAATATAATGTATATATCAAGATTTTTATATATATATATAGGGATGATTCAAAGGAAATGGGTAATCTTGGGGGAAGGAGGAAACTAATCTGGGCCGCCCGTTAACATTTATCACGGTTAATGTTAGTTATCGTTCATTTTAATGAATGTTATTTTAAAAATATTTTGTCAAGTGATGTTATGATTTTAACATTCACCGTGATGAATGTTAACGGGAAGCCCGGATTAGCTTCTCCACTCTCTCAGGATTACCCATTCCCCATTGATTAATCCCCTATATATATATAAGGGAAGGGCCAAGCTTGGGGGAAGAGGGGAAGAAAATCTGAGTCGTCCGTTAACATTCATCATGGTGAATGTTAATTAACATTCATCATGGTGAATGTTAATTAACATTCATCACGCTAAATGTTAATTATGATCACAATGAATGTTAATTTGGTCATGATGAAGGTTAATTAACATTCATCGTGATGAATGTTAACGGACGACCCCAATTTACTTTCACCATTCCCTCAAAATTACTCATTCCCTGTTGATTAACCCCATATATATATAATGATTTAATTTTTAATTGTTTTAATTAAAAAATTCATATATATTTGATATGTACATCTTTAAAGCATACGTATCTTATTTAAGAGTATTAAAAATCAATTTTATAGGTAGTATATGTTATAGTAAAATACAAGTCCAAACATTTATCCATACTATTTTTATTTGCTTATTATTCAAACAGATTTTCCTTGAATATCTTATCTTACTTTTTTTTACTAAATTTTTGTTTACGTGCATTGATTTCTATAATTTAAATTATGTGTCAATCAGTAATTAGTTATGTACTTTTCTAAAGTCCTTAGCTTGTTGCTTAATGTCCAAGCTTAATGACATGGTATATATGATGTTAATTTTTTTGTAAATTGTATTATGTTTTAGATATTTATCATGCAAGCTTTTTAGCGTATTTGTCTAGATTTATTATGTTTTATATGTGAAATTTTGTAAGAAACTTGTATCACAAATTTTGAAGAAACGTAAGTTTTTATATAATCTAAGAGAATAAGGGAAGTAGGATATTAAGATTAAGAGGTTGAATTCAAATGTGAATGAGAATTTTAATGAGAATAAAGAAATGAATCATTACAATCCATTTGGCAAAACCCAACTTTCCTCTCAAGTTAAATATTTCAAAAATGACTAGTCAAAAAATTATAAAAATTACACCATAAAAATCAATGTTTTTTTCCTTTTCAATTAGAGACATCTCACATGGTATATTCTCAACGATTTTTTTTTTTTCGTTTTTTGATGGGTTTTGAAAACTGGTGCCACATGTGTTACTAGCAACTATCACATGTGTTACAACAACTTATTAAATTTATAAATAATTCAATTAATACTATATTTCACATAATACATTTAAATATCTCATTCCTTTTTTATATCATATTTTTTAATTTATAATTATAATAATTTAAACAATTATAAAAAATTACTTTCATTAAAAGAATAACAATTATTCTTACATTTATGTACTATTAAATATTTATTTTTTAATATCAACGTATAAAATTTTCACCGTTACTGAACGCAGAATTTGACACTACTCTTAACAAAATAACGTCAATAAACATTGATGATATCGATGGACCAGAAAACATAGTCTTAAAAGTGGTAAAATCTATTTTATTAGCCTTCATTGTCTCATTCAACGGAGAATTATTGTGATTTAGTTTTGTTAGCTACCTCAGTTCCATTCAACTTAGATTTACAATCGTTTGAGTAATATTGCAAATATCGAAAAGATTCATTTGAATTATATATCATATTGATGGAGTGCAAAATGAACCCCAATAAAGCTGTTGAATAAAACGGTCCTAACCTTGTTGACCTAAAATCAAATCAACTTAAACTAAACGAACAAAATTAATACAAATCCTCATCCTTTATACACTTAAAACAAATTTCATCAAAGTAAAAAAAAATATGGAAACATGAAAGGAATAAAATAAATCATTGACTTTTCACTTTTGAAAGCAAACAACAATGAATTTGTTTTCTTTTTCTATTTTACTGGTGTAATATTTGCGTTATGCAATGTAATACAATATTTTATTCACGAACTATCTATAATGGTGATTCAATAGTAGTAGTTTACTCGTATGTAGAGTTAAGGATTTAAGATACAGTGGTGAGTCTTATGAGTATAATAAAATTAATATCAAATAAGAATTACATAAATTATATTTAGAAATGTTAAATCTTAATTTTAAGAGTTTCTATATATAAAATATCAGGATGTTTTATATATTACTAGACGGAATCCCGCGCAATGTCACAGTTACGAAAATAAAATATGATAATAGTCAATAATAATAGTCGTTTTAATGATAATACAAATAATAAAAAATATTTAAGATCATTAATATATGTTGCGGTTCGATTTGATTATAGCAGACAAATATAACCATAACAAACTGAATCATCGATACAGTTTTGCCAGTTAATTCAATTATGCTTCGGTTTGTTGCTCACCTGTATTAGAAATGATAGTGAAATCTATTTGATCATATCTATCTTTTGACTAACGCTTTGACCCAACACTAGCTACCCTTTATATATATATTTTTCCTTTTTTCTTTCGAACTCCAAAGAAGTTTGAAATCCCAATATAACAAAAAGAAGTTATAAACTTATAATCATATATTTCCTCTAATTCAATCCATCTTCTTATCTCGCATATATTGACTTCAGTACACTGCATAATATATTCACCGATGATCAACCTGGTGCCATGAGATGTAAGTTTCAGGCATACAGAAAATTTAGTACAGTGACTTCTATATATATATATATATATATGACTAATTGCTTTATGTGGATATGACGAACGACGCGTGCCATTTGTAACATAAATTCTTACTATGGAATTGGTTGAATATCTTCACCTAGATTGTTCATACCTCCTCTATTGTGTGTAAATAATTTTGTTGGTAGATGAGTTCCACTTTAATGCTAGCTAGAGTAGATTATGTGTCCCAATTGTTAATTTACTCTATTTATTTTCCAACAAAGTAACATGAGAATGTGAAAATTATACATACAATTAATGCTTGTGTTGTAAATCAACAATGGTAGGTGTACGTACGTACTATTTAAAAGAAAGAAAATATCAATGCGAAGTTGTAGGTTAACTAACCACACAAACATTGAATATACTTTCCCTTGTTACTTATTTTTGAATATGTTATGCGTTTTCCAATTGCAAATCTTTATCATGGTTCAACTTTCAATGTGAAGTTATTATTTCTTAATAATAAATTTATACAAGAAAATTGCAAATTTGCGTATTATTTCCTTGAAATTTGATTCATGCAAGTACGAAACACATGACTACATAAGTGCATATACATATAGTATTCTGAAAATTGGTTTTTCAGTTAAATCGGATGAAGGGCCGGTTCATGTCGGACTGATTTTCATTTCTTACGACATCAAACAAGAAAAAAATTACATATAAATACATTACGAAGAACTCAAAGAGTAAGAACAAAAAAAAAAAATCAAGCTACATACACTTAAAAAATCATATAAATACATAAATACACTTAAATTTGTACGCTTAAAGCATCAATTTTATGGCTACTATTTCTTTTTGTTCCAAATAAACATGTACGGTACATATACATATATTATGACTATGATGTTCCTAGTAGTAATGACCTATTGTTATTTTTTTTTAACATACATACATACACTTAACCAGATTTGTTCTAAAAGAATTATATCTAGTAGTAAAGTAATAAATATCGACATTAAAAAAAATGAAAAAGATAAATCGGTTCAATTCTAGTTTTGATTTTCGATTCAATCGGTGGACTGAACGTTTAAACCCATATCGAAAAATGGTCAGAATTTAGTTCACAAAAAACCAATAACCTTGATTTTTCCAGTTCAACTGATCGGACTGGACCGATTGAACTAGTTTTTAAAACATTGTATACATGTCATGCAAAAAAAGTTTTTTATCAAGATGACCAAACTTATAAAAATCTAATGGATCTTAATCCTAGATCTTATATAAATTTCAACTATAAACTTTGTTTAGTTGACCGACTTTGTATAGCTAACTTAGGGTGTGTTTGTTTGAGTGTTTCTTTGAGAATTAGTATGGGTGTGACCAGACTCGTTTAAACTTATCCGTATTTGAATTCATTATCCATAAATCCCAAAACTCAATCCGAAATTATTAGAAAATTCGGATACTCGAATTTTGAATATCCGATTTCAGATTTGGATATCAATTTTCAAAAAAATTCAGATATCTCGAATATCCAATATACGAAAATCTGAAGAAAACATTTTTTCATTTTTCTGATATTATTAAATATAAAAAAGATAAAATTCTAGTATTTTATATTTTTAATACATAAACTCAATAATTTAAGCTTTTGTTAGATAATATGTCATTTTTTAAATTTGAAAATTAATAATTATTATTTTTAAATATTTAAATATTCGAGTTCGAATAATAAAATCCAATATTCAGAACACAAATATCCGACTTTAAACAACATTTAAGTGGTGTGATAGTTAAATCAATGTTTATTCAGTGGTGTATTATCAAATACATCAAAATAGGAAGTATTCACCGGGTTTCGCTGACAAGTGGACCATCCCATCTCCTATTTTCTTTATTTTGTTTTTCAAATCAATAATCATTATCAAACTAACTAACAAAACAAGCATACCCTTAAAATACAAGCTATCTTTAAAAATAACTTTCTTCGTGTAGCTTTTAGAACTATCTTAAACTTATCTAATATAATGATACATTTTCAAATATCATTTCTTATTTTTTCCTTGTACATATTATTATTAGGTCCTGGCCTATCATGGTCGTGCTAAGTACAACCCACGATATTTATATATATACATAGAATATAATATATGTTGATCTTGAAGACTTACATTTATAAGAATTTGTATTTGGTTTGATCGGTTGAAATTGTATCAAAATCATGAAACTAATTACTCTTCGGTATCACAAATTGGAACTTAACCATCCAAAGAAAACCCCAAATGAAGTCAAACCAAACTACTATTTACTTGGGTCCGGTCTTGTAATTTAGTTTCTTGATAGAAAACGTAGAACGTCAATACTAATGATAGTTGATCTATTATATTGAAAACATAGTTAGAAAATACTTTTTGAACCATCAAACGTCATGAGGTTATTGAAGACAAAAAATAGTTAACAAAAGTAACTATCATCATGCTATTTACAGTCTTTGAAAAAAGTTTGTAAAGTGTCGAGACAAAGTCAATGCAAGTTAAAAACTTTTAGGGATATTTAATTTATCAAAAGTAAACAAATTTTTACAAATCTAAATGCAAGTGTTGACAATAACACACTAATAAGTGTGTGTATACATTTTGTTTGTTTGGACTATTGTCCTATAGTATATAACCCGAACCAATAAAAAATAATCTAGTTTTAGACCAAACCAAGTCAAGAAATTTAACATGTAAACGGTTCAATCCATATGGTTCAATTGAATCAGTTGGTTATGTCCAAAACCCGTATACCTTTATGCTAGAAAAAATTAGATATGTTATATTTTCAACCAAAGAATCGATAGGTTGCTTTTTATTTAAATATAAAGTTAAGAGAAAATTATACCGATGATCTTTTAAGTTTAATTTTACTAGCGGTTATTTACAAATTTTAATTATACTAATTATCTTTTATTTTGAAACTTGTTACACTGATAGTCGTTTAGACACACGACTGTTAACTACTCCGTTAAAAAGGACCATATTTAATATTTTTATTTTTTTAATTTATTTCCTTAGAATAAAATATCAATTATACAATTTAAAATTATGTAAATACTATATGAGGTACATAAAACATCATCTCATATTTTTTATTTAATTTATGAAATTTATCATTAAATCCGATCATTTTCTTCAATAAAACATCAAATTTTATAATGCACGATCTAAATCCATTTCAATATAGCTCACTTTCCTTATATAATAACTAAGATATATATCTAAACCTTTATAATTTGCAATTAGTGATGTGGCACAAATTTTGATGATATAATGATGATAACGTATAAAACGACGTGGCAATTTATCACCAGAAAGAGAACTAATTACCTGATGACTAAGAACAATATCAAGAGTTAAAACTTAAAAGTTTAACGCATATAAAGTAAGTCAATAAAATTGAATACACATATACAATTTCGACTATAATTGTATATATTTTGGCGTAGTTCGTCCTTTATTAAATTACATGTTGTCATCTTTAATTTGGTGGCCATGCTTTTCAATATCTTTTTGCATGGTCTCAATCGTATAAATCTCAGCCATTGTTAGTTATCTTACAATTTCTTTACTTTGAAGGTAGGTCTAGTATCCATCATAAGAATTTCATGGTTCTTTTTGAATAAGATCCATCTATTTTTGCTATCAATTTATTTATAGGATATAATTTATACAAATTTAAAACTCAATTCGCTATATAAATTAAACTTTAACTAGCAATTTAAAAGTTACGATTATTTGAATGTTGATCGGAATAGGAAAGTAGCTAGACAATCTATAATCGGTTTTCTAATAATGTTTTTAAAGAAAGATGAATTATAGCATCTACGTGCTACCCAATTAATTAAATTTAGCTTGTTTGGTGAACGGATTAATTACTTCACGTATTGTATTATATCTTTTCATTTATAGTAATTAATCAAACAAATATGATGAACGATACAAATAGATACACGTATAAATATGGTCTATATAGTAATTTCAATACAATAACAGATTTCAAAATGAAGCTCGACTGGAACGAGTTTCTTCTGTTTGAAGACATAAGCTCTGATCAAAATATACAAAGAACCTAAAATTATGATAGACGAGTACGATATGTTTATGTAGTCTTTTTTAGGGTAGCTCCCTCTGTATATACTTCTAAGGTGCCCTAGGGTCTTCCCAAGTAAACACTCGGATATGCTTTTAGGTACATGACCTAAAATATATATCTAAAATACTACCATTGTCGTGTTACTTGTTCACTGACTTTCATTTGGTTACTACATATACATATATATATATATATGTATATGTATGTTTCACATATATGTACTCACTCGATCTCTTGCCGAATGTTTTTTAGCAATATATCAATCTTCGATTAGAAGTATGACTGTCTACGTTTTACTTTCCTCATACTCCAGTGACAAAATTGATCATTGTTGTTGTTGAAGACTTCGCACCATACGATTAAAATTAATGAATTTGATAAGAAATCATGTGATGTGCAATTATATATTGACGTTGATAACTCTTTTAAATGAAACATATGATAGATTATGATTATGAGATATTCATTAACAAGACCAAATATTATGAAGTGAAAGGAAAATTTAGAAATAGTTACGTTAAATAAAAATGTACAACATTAACCTCTGAAATACAAAAACGTACAACAATAAAAATTGCTGCAAGAATAATACGAAAACAAAAAAAATGTGTTGCTTGTATGACGTATGCTAATTATATATTACACAAAATTACATTTGCAATAAATATTGAATAATTTAGCTTATGTAAAGTTAAGATATGATCAATCAATTAAGTTTACATGTAAATGCACGAATCGAGTTGATACTAATGTAGTATTATATAATTTAGCTTTCTACGAATGTTAATTAATGAAATTTAAGTGATATATGATCTTAATTATATTATAGGTAATTTAGTGATCATATCTTAAAAAATTAACTTTTAGAAAAAATAAAATAATAATGATTATCTTAGACAATAAGATTATAAGAACTAACTAAATGAGTTGAGCAATAAACTTTAATATATTTGAGATAGTTTGATTCCTTCGAGAAGGAGAAGTCGAACTTGGTTGATATGACCCTCTTTTCTTTCTTTTAATTTTCTAATTAATTAAAAAATATGGTAATTTCTTTTTCTTTTGATTTTGCAATTAAGAAATGGTTATCTTTTTATTCATCCAAAAAATATTAACATGAAACATCCTCGGTATATAATAACTCATGACATTAATAATAATATATCTGTTAAGAATGTTTGTTTCCCTCGATTAGATATTTTAAGTAATATAACTTTTAAAGGTTAGTTACCATTATCTTTTTAATTGAAAGTGACCATTTAATTAATTAAGTTTATTAAAAAATGACATTGTAACTTTGCTTCTTTTAGTACGTTTATTTAAAATTGTTATTTAGAAAATTAATCAAAATATACTTAAAAAATACATATGTAATTTATACCCAAAATAAGTTGACGTAAAAAACACTTACCTCCAACAATAACTAGCAATTTGAAAGTTGCGTGTGACTTGTTGTGAGTTGTGTGTCTGGTCTCGTGGTCGTGACGCACGCTCTTGGCCGGAAAACTAACGAGCTGCAAATTTGTGGGTTGCCGGTAGTGGTTTTTTATTTTAATGTAAATTGCCTTATTTTTTATTCGTTTTGATAATAGTTTTTGATATTTTTGAGATTTTTACAATTTCTATAAATATTATAACTTTAAGATAAAATGATCATTAGCTTATTTAACAAATTCTCTCAAAAATGCTCTCATTTTAATTCGCCAAAAATTTTTATTTTTTTAAAAAAAGAACATTGTTAAGTAGTTCAGAACACAGTGTTGTATTACAACAATTTCAAGAGTGACTCAAATGTACACTTGAAAAACGATTAGTCAATTGAGATGTTTCTGATTCGATGTTCACCTTTGTTTTTTGGAGGTTTTCTACAAGCGACATTCAAAGATGATATTAGACATACACATATTTTAGCTTATTGATGCCTAAGGTTTGCAACTAAAGGATGACGCAGGTGGGTGACCAGCTAGCCTCTTCACAAGGACCGACGACAACACAATCTGCTAATCACTTAGATCGATCCATTTTGAACGATGACCCATTGGGAGTATGGTCTCTGCGTAGGACGTTCGATACGTCTATTCCATGAAATATCTTCAGCATAACAGCTTACGTTGTCCTGGTTGTATTTTCGTGCCACTGCTATAACGTATTTGGAAGGTAAACCGGAAAACTGTTATCGTCTGCAACTGCATGTTCGTGGTCAAGGTTGACAGTCTCCGCCTCAAGTGGCACGATGTTTGAAATACCATTATTGCACTGAAGCTTGGAAAATTTCCAAGAATATTGTGATAGAGAGCTTTCGACATGCTTGCTTAGTGCATTAATGGACTTGGAAGAAACCGGAGATAAACTAAAGGTCATTCACTAAGGTCATTAACTGAACTTTGGCAAGCATGATCCGATGTTTGTACGGGCAGAAACCGAAGATGTGAGATGCTGCTTTGGCACAAGTAGAATTTGCTTACATTAGTGTTCTTCATCACTTAACCAGAGTTTCTACTTTTGTTGTGGTTTACAAGACACCGCCAAGGCAAGTTGTTGATTTTGGTTAGGTTATGTGGAAAACAAAATGTTAAGGCAAATAAATTGGTTGAAGATGTGTAACAAACTCATGAAGTCATACAAGAGAAGATTGCCGACTCCAATGCAAAGTAAAGCTGCAGCGAACAAGCATCACCAGGTTAAAGTCTTCGAGGTTGGAGATGAGGTTCTAGTTTATCTTCGCAAAGAACGGTTTCCAATGGGTACTTATAGCAAGATGCAAAAGAAGAAGTATGGGTTGTACAAGATCCTGCGAAGAATAAACAAAAATACTTATGTCGTTGATCATCCTGTTTCAATAACCATCTCGAAGACCTTCAATGTTTCCGACATTTATAGGTATTACCCTCCAGCTAATTCTGAGAACTCGAGGTTAAGTTCTTTTCAACCGAGGGGTTATGCTGAGGACACGATAAACGAGTTAGTGAATAAGTTTATGGATCAATTGGAAAGTGGGAAACATATGAACAAACGAGAGAAAAAGAATTCGATGCAAGGGAAGAACAACAACTATCAAACTTTGACCCATTTGGTGTTGAGTCTGAAATTAATATCGGGATGAAAATAGGCTTTCTCAACACTGATTAACCTATATTTTATTCAATGTTGTGCGAATCCGAACTTTCGTATTTTTTAGGATTTTTAGTTTTATTTGATTAGATTTAAATTTGAATAAAAAGATTAGGATTTGTTTTCTAATCAATTAGGATATACTAGTTATTTAAGAAATAAGGTTCCTTATTTTATAAGGATTATTAACCTTATAAATATTAGGTTTATTTTTCATTATTCGTTTTAATAACATTTACTCTCAATTTTGTGTTTAGTATTCTCGTTAGAGTTTATTACGTTTCTAGTTATGCTTCACTATGAGAGCATTTTGTATCGAGTATGAATACAAACTCATCGACTCCTAGTCAACTTGAAACCGCAACCACCCACTAAACTACAAACTCTTGACCCTTACTTTTCACATTCAACCCGGATAGTTAACAAGTAAACATTTTAAATTACAGCTACTCGTATTACTTTATGGGATAATGCAATCACGTCTTCTACAGTTCTACTAGCACATTTAAGAGATTGAATTTGTAATTGTCATCGGCAATTTTTTAAACCTTTTTCTTCAAAATGCAGATATAAAGTTTTATTTATTTATTTAATATTCAATGACTAATCTGTTGTAAATCCATACTAGCGCGTATTATAACTTCAATTTTACTTCCATAAACCATTATAAACCTTAACCACTGAAGTCTTTAAAACAGTCACAATTTCAATCAAACTCATCAAAATTTACAAGGATTTCAAGAAACATAATACAAATGCCCTATGATCAATGAGACAATAACAGAGTTAATTACAAATAACATTTTCTTCTGGCTAGAGTTGGGGTGGCAAATTCCCACCAAAATAAGACAAGAATTATAAAAATAAAATGTATGCTATGGGCTTGTGATTTACTGGACTTGGACCTAATGTTGGGCTTCTTTGATGGGCTAGTGGACTGATAAATATTTTGGTCTTAATCAGTTTATAGTTTAGTGAAATGTATAAATTTCTTTAAGAGTTAGTATTCGTCAAAGTTGTCATTGTGAGATTGTTCATTTTATTAATAAAATGATGATACGTACGTCTAGTATTTTGTTGTAAATATGTAAAATTCTGTTGGTAATATCATTCGCCAACGGCTTTACTAACGAAATGAGTTCTTACAAAAGACTTGTTGCTAACCGCATTCATCAACAGTCTTCATAGCCTAAAACATGCTCTTCGTTGATTTTTGGTTTCAAATATAACTAAAAGAAAATATAAACACTCTTAACTAAGGTTTTAAAGTTATTGATTTTAGTTTGATACATGCATTTACTAATGAGCTATGTATGCATAAAGTTACACATGGGCTTCACATATGTTCACATTAAAGCTCATTCAAGTCATACAACCAACTAACTAAACATGACAATTAATGAAACAGTCCATTTCTAATACTGATTTTATTTCATTGTTTATTCTATTCCATTAAACCAAATAGACATTTAAGGAGTTGTAATAACAGGTGACAGGTAGATATATAAATATTAAATTAATTACTAGATAGATTTGTTACAAAGAAACAGGAAAAATTGTTGAAGCATAGTACATGATAATAACTTGAAGAAGACAATATTGAAAGGGCCATAACTGAATGTTCCCTCCATCTTTTATTTCTAAATGAAAATTGCAACAACACATTGGGAAATGAGAACCTCATCTTCATTCATCACTTAACCTTGCTCTGGTTCTTCATAAATTAATGAACCCTGTAATTTCAAGATCACCCTCAACATATTAGTAAATATTAGCAAAATAATACAATTTGTTTCCTAGGAATATGTTAGGCAAAAGTGAATACAATAATTATGTCATATGATTACAAATTTGTAAAGATTTTAGGTAAAAGTTATGATTACTCTGTTAAAATCAGCCTAAGTTAACTGAACCGATCCACTTGTTATTATTATTACTTTTTTATATTTAATACTATTTTGATTATTTTATATATATATATATATATATATATATTTATAGTATTTGAATTGTTTATATATTTGAGTAAAATATGAAATGTATTATTAGAAATACTTGTTATTAAATGTTTGAGTTGTGGTAGCTATGGTATTTATGGATTAGAGCATTGATTCAATTTACAAATGCAAGACGTATGTTTATGAATTAATTATTTTAAACACAAATGGTATATATATTGGAGTATGAGGAGTTAATAGAGGTGTTCTTGTATTTTATAAAACTTTATGAGTTAGATATTTTTAAAGTTTTTGGTTGAATATTTCAGACATGTTTGGCTAGTTCAAGAGGCTCATTTTTAACGGTTAACATATTAAACCAATTTTTTAATCAAACCGACCATTTAACCAAAACAATCGGTTTGAAAATATATTTAACTGAAACTTCGGTTATAGGTTCAGTTTTGGGTCATAGATGACTCAAACCAACACATGCTCACCCATATAAATTGAAATGATGGACCCTATCAACCGAGCGGTTGTGTGTTCAAGTCTCGTAGGTGATAATATGTATAAACCATGTGAATTGTATTGTATACGTGATAAATTATAGGATTTGCTCTAATAACGATAGTGCATTATATATGTCGATTAAATATGTAGTATATGTTTGTGTACGTATATTCACTAGAGCAAATTTATAATAGAAATTATATATATTCCTAAAATAATCACCTACAAATGAGTAAATTATTTAAGTCGTTCATGTAGTTTTCGGTTTTCTCCACGGTCATCTCTAAGTCCAGAAATAGACTATTGAAATCAACCTTTTTTTGAAACTTTGTTAATAGATGGTCCTTATATGGATTACGGATGAACAAGATTTTCAAATAGTTGACTATTAAAGTGATTTTTAGAACCAAGAGAAGACTAGTGGAGAAAACGAGAAACACATGAACAATTTAAATAATTTACTCTTAAAAATTTATCTAATTTTACATATCAATCATCCAACAATTTAAAAGTCAGTCGACCGCACTTTCAAACACTATTATGGATGGATGAGTTCTGTCATTAGTTCAACTTTTAGTTTTGTCTTTAGGCTTACATAACATTTTTCAAAGATATAGTAAACATACTTGGAGCAGTCAACATTGGGGCTGATCTTGTATGGAATGTTGACACCACATCGTTTTGGGAGATTAGCGGCATTGGGAGCTTGGATTCCTGGGAATGCACCATAAGCGTTCTTAAGGCAGCCACAAGCAGTCTTCCTATCAGCTGGGGTGCTTGCAGCCCTGTTAAGACTCTTAACACCACTACAACAGTTAGGAGGAACTGCCCCACCGCTTCTTAGCCAAGTCAAACAAGGTAACAAGCTACCAGCCACTTGACCACAAGTGATGGCTGCTTCTGCTTGTGGTGCTAACACCACCATGCAAACTACAACCATACAAGCCATTTTCATTAACAAACTTGCCATTGTTGTTTTTAATATTGGTCAAGTTACTAAAAGGAATATTGGAGGTGATTGGTGATTACTATTGGTTTGGATGTGGAGAAAGGTGTGGAGATTATGGTGTTTATATAGGGAGAATTGTGACCAATTCTGACCCCAACCTTTATTATTATGTTATTATAAAGTATAATGTATAAAGAAACATATTTGTTGAGAGGGGTAACTTTAAGCAATGGTGACAGGTAATTAAAATGTTGATCAATATTGGGTACTTTTATACAAGTTTTCTTGAATGGCAACACAAATTTATTCAATACACTAGCAAGTTATTAGAGATTATAGTATAAAAAGTACCACCGGAAGAAAATCAACGAAATCTAACAACGGATATTTCTAGCTTTACAGACGTTTCCCTTGAAAGAACTCCTCGACATCGAATGATTGAATGCTAAACTAAATGCATTTTTAATATAATTCTTTTAGAAAAACAGACCTACAATTAACTTATTCACATATAATGCACAATCACACACATATACATTGCTTTCAATGTGAACGAAAACTCACAATGCATATATTGATCAAGTGATAGATACTGGAAAGAGAGGCGGATCCATGTAGTGAATTCATAAAATTACAATTACTCATATTATTTTCATTATAAGCTATTATAGATTTTGCCTCTGCATGATAATTTCGAAGACGAAATTATTTTTAAGGAGATATGTTATAACGATCCAAAAATATAAGTAGTACATGTTCACCAATTATAAAATATTAACAAATATTATTGACATAAAAAGTAATAATAATAATAATAATAATAATAATAATAATAATTATTATTATTATTATTATTATTATAATAATTGTAATTGCGCTATTGAATTAAATAAATTAATCAACAAACGCTAGAACTTCAATTATTATTAAACGTTTCATAGAAACAAAAGTACAAATACTGATACAAATAAAATAAGTCAAGATATCCTGGGTGGGTAAATTGGAGAGGTCAAACACACAAAAATGAAAACATGATCAAATAAGAATAAGCCACGATAAACTCAAATCACATTTGCTTTTAGTAAACGCGTGATTTTATTAGGCCAAATCAATATTAAATACGCACAACCACCATCCCGTGAACTTAAAACTCCATTCTCGAGATTAACAGAGAGGAACGCTAAGGGATTGAGACGAGAACAAGAACTTTTACGCGTTTAGTTTTGATTATAATTCTGTTCCGTCTTAGAGGTAATTCTTTAGCAATCTATATAACTAACGATATATAATTTAATCCTTAATTTGCTCATGAACCACCAATAATCACAAATAGGAAATAAACATTCTTGAAAATTATATTGAGAGTAGAAAACGGAGAGAGGCCAGAAACTCAAACGGGAACGAGGACTTTTCGTGTTTAATTCGGTGCTAATTCAGTTTCATTTTGAAGGTAAATCTAAACCCAAGATAAAGATTACCGTTTTATTAGTCTTTGTTAATCAACGTTGTTCATATCTATCATTATAATGAACTGAAACCACCATTAAAGTTACCGTTTCGGTAACGATATCGGGAAGTCGTGGGTATTAAAATATGTCGGTTAAAACGAATTTAATTAGGCCCTCAACCCATATGTAATTAGTCCATCGGCTATTAAACATACAGCCTAAAGAAGTGACTGTAAAGTAAGTATGGGCTTCTTTCTTTTTATAAAAGTATCTTCGTATCAAGATTTAATCCATCCAACGAGGTGGGACACTCCCCGGATTTTGTGCGTGCTCTTTTGTGTCAAGAATGAGACGTCTATCACATAAGTGCAGTGGTCTAAGAAGAGTTAACTTGGAATTAAGGTATAAACAAAAGAGCACATAGAAAATGTGGATCTATGTAGTTTCATGTGGGGAAAAATGAAAAATCCCTCCATGATGTTGGTCACTTGGGGTAAATAGTTCAAGTTTTTAATATATTTTTAACAAAAGTTTCATTGGGCCCTCAATCGAAGTTTAATTAGGTCATCGGCTCTTAAACGGAAAACCTAAAGAAGTGACTATAAGTAAGTTTAGACCTCCATATTTATAATGGTATCTTCCAATCAAAATTTAATCCATCCAATGATGTGAGACTGATATTGCTCGATTTATACGTGTTCATCCTTCGCAATACCTCTCATTTTATTTGTATTTATCATGAGTTTAGTGAAATTTTGATACATATACTTTTAATGTGTTTATTATTGTTAAGAATGGGTGCGAGAACAAAATGGATGAAGACGGTGAAGAAAAGATCGAGAAAGATAAATTGTTGTAGATTCGGAGAGGCTTCACGGTTTTGGTCATAACTCCTTCATACGAACTCTGATTGAGTTGATTCAAAAGTCCAAATTTTTGAAACTCAAAGAGCTATAAACTTTCAAAAAAAAAAAATAATAATAACAATGCTGAAAAACAAAGGTACCCTTTGGGTAGTTACTCCTACTCGACCGGTAGTGAGCAGTTATGGGATTTTTCCTTGTAATCCCAATTAAATCTTAACGGGGTGTTTGTTTCACGGAATTCTCCAAAATTGGAATATGAATTTGATCATTTTCTTGTTTGGTTAAAGAGTACAATGGAATTGAAATTTATCAAATTCCTTCAAATTCGTTTAACTAATGGAATTCAACATTCCATCCATACATGGAAGGAAAGTTTGAAATTTCAAAAGAATGTTTAATTTTTACCAAAAAAACCCTCCAAACACAACACAATTGATTTTTTTAATTGGCAAACTTTATAAAAATATAATCGAGTTTACGAAAAAAAATTATAAAAATGTCAAATTTATAAAAGCTAATAATTTTATAAAAGATTCTATAAAAATGACAAATTTATAAAAGTTAATAATTTTATAAAAGGTTCTATAAAAATGAAAAATTTATAAAAGTTAATAATTTTATAAAATATTCTACAAAAATGAAAATTTTATTAAAGTTAATAATTTTATAAAAGATTCTATAAAAATGAAATTTTTTTATAAAGTATGTAAAATATTATAAGGGTAATGTTGTCATTATTATTATTGAGATTCCAATTCCATTCATAAATTTATGCCAAACAAACACAATACAAATTCCTTCAAATTTCAATTTCTTTCACAAATTTCAATTCCTTCAAAAACATTCTGTGAAACAAACGCCCCCTAATTTTCACTATCTTTTTCCTAACCCGTTCCTGGGGCGATTTTTGATGATTTTTTGAAGACTGATCATCATTATTTCACCATTGTTTCTCAAAGATCAAAGATTCGACATTTAGGATGTTTACGCGATCACGTTATCCAAGTAATATTAACGATCTCTCATTTCCTTTGAAACAATGTTTAATTCCATTTCGTTTAAGTTTGTTGTTCTTATTAGCCTAATTATGGGCTAACTACTTTTAAATTCACTTGGATAATGTGATCTAGAGATTAGAGATGTTAATCGTTTGATGTTTACAATTATTTAATATATGTTTAAGCGAAGAACCACACGTATTTGAGTTTTACATGTTAATTTGTCTTGTTGGCGAATCGTTTAGTGTTTGTAGCGAAAGCTTTTACATTTAAAGGATTCATTACGGTTGTTGATTACGGAAACAAGATTGGAATAGGACATGTTAATTGAACTTGAACATCTTTGAATTGAATTTAACTAGAGGAATGCAATTAAGTTTAGTAATTCTACTGGGAGTCGTTTTATAAGGTCAAATCATAAGTTAAATAATTGAATTGAGATTTAGTCTGTTAGAAAGATATAGTTGGAGCAATAGAACCTATAATCACTAGGTCAGGAGGAGTGGAAGTGAATCATATTCTTAATAAAATTTGAAAACAATATAAGATAAACTCGTTTTAACAACCAACGTGAAGTCTTTAATGAGCTAGTCCAAGTGAGTGTCGTTTTGCCATTTGATAAATTTCTAAATTGATTTCTTCGAAATCCAATTGCCGGTAGTTACTTACTTTTTACTATTTATTTGTGACAATTGTAAAGTAACAATTCGGTTGCAAACCCCCCCCCACCCCCCAAATTTATTTATTTGTTCTAGTTAATTATACATTTATTTATTTCACTCTTAATTGCATGGTTCCTTGGATCGACTCGGACTTACTGTAGATATACTACTAAATGATAGAGTACAGTACATAGTGGTGTGGAAGTCTAACTACGATATCTTCTTGTTGAAAATTTAATAAGACCACCTATTGTGGTTCATGGTCAAGCCCAGGACGAACCAAGACGGACCATCACCGATCAAGTGGTCCCGTGGTGAAATCGACGAACCCATGATGAAAAACCGTGGGCCCAAGCTATTATTTACTTAATATTTCATTTGCTATTTATTTAATAATAAAAAAAGTTTTTTATATATTCCAACGGACCTTAAAAAAATAAAATAATAATATATATATATCTGTTGAACCTCCAACGGTTAAAAAAAAACTTACTTTTTAATCCATTTCAATTTACCTATATAAATACACAACAATTATATCACTTTTAACACACCAACAAATTCATACAATTCACACCAAACCTAGCATCAAAATGGAAGCACTTAACCGTCTTAATCGTATTTTTTATTATTCTTCGGAAGACGTGAACATTATGGTAAGATTCATTCTCGTGTTCACTTTCATTCCATTCATTTGTTTCGCCGATATTAATATTTTTGTCATAACTTTGCATATATATAAGAACTTGCACTCGTACCATGATTATCCAATCAAGACTATGTATTTTCGGAAATGAAGCATGGAATTTTAAAAGTTTCAAGAAAACACATAATCTGACATACACATGTTAAACGTTATTTGGTGCACATTTCAAGACTATGAATTCTCTTAAATTAAGCATGGAGTTTTTAAACTTTCAAGAAAAATACAATTTGACATACACATTATAACGTTATGGTGGTGCACATTTCAAGACTATGACACATGCTCTTTTGTTTATAAATATATATTACATTCAAATAGTTTTATTAACGTATTATTGTGGTTTTTTATTAATAACTTTTGTATATGTTTTTTAGTTTCAATCCAAATTACGACTATGATCAGTTTTTTTTATCTACATTTCAATATAAAAAATGTTGATTTCGAGACTAAAGAATACATTCATTAATTAAATATCATATAATAATAAAAGTTATGTTGAAATGTAAATAAGATTACATTTGTCATAAATATATATTCAAAATTATTTCAAGCATTATATATAAAAAGTCATTAGATAAAAATAAAATAATATGTAAATTAAATAAATAATATTAACGATCTCTCTATTTTACTATTGGTCAAGGTGTGTAAATAGAATTTTAGTTTCTGTAAAAAGAAGCGGCCATCCGGCGTGTAAATAGCGAGAGTTACTTTTTACAGATAACAATTGATTTGACTGCATGATCATGGTAACAATTGATTTGACTAAATATACATACTTACATATGAGAGTTGTTATTAAAATACAATTTTATTTTTAACTAATAATTTTCTTATTAATTCATTTTAAAAATAAAAATAAAAACTATACACATATTATTATTATTATATATTTTGAAATAAATACTTATCACCAATATAATATTTATTTGATATTACATGCATTTTAGTATTTGACACTTTACAAAAATAATGATAAAGATTTTTTATTTAATAATAATAAATTATAAAAAACTATTCGTACAATTATTGTGTTTTTTATTAATAACTTTTCTTATATGTTTTTTAGTTTCAATCAAATATACCGTCAGTTTATTTTTATCTACATTTCGATATAAAAAAAGTTGATTCCGAATTAAAAAATATATTTTTTAAATAAATATCATATGATAATAAAAGTTATATCGAAATGTAGATAAAATTACACTGATCGTAAATATATAGTCAGAATTATTAAAAACATTATGTATAAAAAGTTATTAAAGAAAAACAAAATAATTCCTAAATTAAATAAAAATATATTATATATTAAATATTAATCGATCAATCGCTTCGAAAACCTGAGAGAATGTAAATGACACTTTCTTCCGTGTAAAAAGAAGTTTCCGTAAATAGCACTTTATATGACTACGATAGTGCCGTAATCAAACTCAAGATGTCATATTCATAGATATTTATTTATATTATATCCTCCCTGATTTTTCAATTATACCGCAGCGACACTTCTTTATATTATCGCAGTAACAATTGTTTTTCATTTCCTTTGTCTAAAAACAATGTTAATTAAGAATGGAATTAACCTTTCCCGTAGTCTGAATTAAACCTTTGTCGAAATTTCTTCAAAATTTTAAAAAAGAATTATGCAATTGGACAGCACTCAACTATTTTATTTTATTTTTTAGGTCAATTATATTTAAAAATAATTTTACAGGCTATCTAAATTTGTATATTGTTCTATATATATCAAATTCGACTAAAAAGTTATCAAAAAGTGTAAAAGGGTACAAATATCCTTGTATTTCTTTATTAATATTATTTATATTATTTTGATTTTATTTAAATACAAGGGTATTTGTGTCCATTTATACTTTTCCGATGAGTTTTTAGTCAGATTTGATATACATGAAACAACATACGAACTTGGATAGCATATAAAATCATTTTCAAATATGAATGACTTACAAAAATAAAATGATATACTTAGATGACCTCCATATGTATAATCCCCTTAAGAAACTATATAGTATAAATAAATATCATAGTCCGATCCGTTAAAAACAAGAAATCAATTACATACCACAATCTAGAAGTTATCCACTTATTAAAGAATGGGTTACGTGCACCAAAATGTATTGAATGTTGCATTGACTTCTATTGTACATAAAGAACTAAAACAATTTCTATTGTGTGTAAAAACATGTTTAATTATTGCTATGGTATGTTTTCGATGATTTGAAAATAACCAATATTTCTACTGACGTGATAGTTGACTACGTTGTCACGTCATATGATACATCATCGTCGTGTTATAAAAAAATCTTCACCACCTCATTAAAACTGTAGTCACTCATCAATTTTACAAGTTATAAAAGATCACCTGTATACGGTAGAAATCGTTTAACTGATTACATAATTTTGCTATATTTTGATACATTTAAGCTTAATTTAAACAAACTTAATTATGTTGGTGTGAAATTACCAAGCACAAGAGTGAAAAATGTGAGAATTGACGTATGGGAGTCGATAACGGGTAGTTGGGCGTTGGGTCCTGACTCTTTAATCAAATAAATTTATGAGACCATTATTTCATTGGTCCCACAACGAGCATTGTTCGCTGCGACTAGATCTAGCTAGCCTCAGCCTTTCCGTTATTTCAAAGTATAGTATTTATGTATCAGCAACAACAACAAAAAAGTTTAATTAATTCCCCATCTATAATTCATTGTGACGGAGACATCCGATGTTCCTTAAATGTGAGGGTATATACAATATTTGTTGAATGATTGTATTCTTTTCCCCATTTTATCATAAAAGATCGGTAGACTAATATATAGTTACCAAAAACAGATACAGTATAACTTATGCCATTCCTTGATATTCTTTTACGGAAAGTTGCAATTTTTATTCACGTAGTCATTGCATTTTCTAAATTTTGTTCTTTTATAATATTTTTTCCATTTTCTATTAGAGGAGAGTTTTTTCTTTGTCAATTTTTGAAAAGAATAATAGTACTAACAAGAGTATGTCATTTGACAAAAAAACTTCACTTTCTCGCATTTTTTAAAATTAAATATCTCAAAAATGACAAATCAAAAAATAATAAAATTTACACAATGAAAATCATCATTTTTTCCTCTTTGATTAAACATCTCATAAGGTATATCTTCGACGAACTTTTTTTTTTTTCATTTTTTGTGGCTTGACACATGTGTTACGGTTGACTACCAAATGTGTTACCTGCAACTATCGTATGTGTTATCTACGACTATTACATGTGATACAAGCGATACTCGGTGGTAATACATGTGATAGTCGCCAGTAACACATATGTTATTTGTTTATAACACACGTGTTACCAATTTTCAAAATCCACTATAAAATGAAAAAAAAATTTCGTCGAAAATATGTCATGTAAGATCTCTAATCGAAACGAAAAAACGCTAATATTTATGGTACAACTTTTATAATTTTTTGATTAACCGTTTTTTGAGATATTCAATTTTTAAGAATGTTGATGTTTTGTTCTTTTGTCTTTTTTATAATCATCGGTATTTTGCCAATCTTATTCATTTGTCTAAATTTCGTTTCCTCTGTTAAATCATGTAAAATGACCAAAATACCATTTATCTTCTTCCTCAAATCATTTAGTAAATATTGATTTACTTCTATCTTTTTCTTTCTCCACGCACCACCACGAACTTCAAACATATCTACCGGTCACCACCATCCATAACATCAAAATTAAATTTGTAATTTCTCTTTTCACTAATCATTATCATCATCATCAAACATAAATATTATTTCACCACCTCTGAATAATATACATGTACATAATATACATACACAGACATAAATAGAATAGCCTATCACTTAGTTTAACAAAAATGTACTTTAATTTTGTCTTCTTTTGTTGAGAAACGTGACCTGATTTGATTGAGCAAATATAAGAACAAACCCAATAGAACTTAATGCAAGCAATTAAAAAACATACAAAATGAACTTGGTTATATCCTATTGATGTGATTCGTTTAATCCTTGCGCAAAACCCGAGTAATCTTCTTTATTGACAATTGCATCAAGAATTTTTGTGACTTAGGGTTAAAATGTGTCACACCCCCATCTCGGGTGGAGGCGCGACGTACGTGGATCATAAACAAAGATTATAATGAACGACTTCTAATAGAACAAACACTGTTGAATTACATAGTCATCAAAAGTAAGACATCCAAGTTTGAAGTCTTAACAATATAGTTACAAACTTTATCGAAAAACAAGCTTAATTCAAAATGACAAAGTTTATGCTAAGTCCTTCCAAGTGGATGCAACTCCTACGTCAAAAGTGCACCACAACGGCACAACTAAGTAGCACCTTGGTTACAATCAGGTTTGAGCGTTTTAGTTCGGATGTCTTCCGCGTGCTAGACAAGTACGACTCCTATCCGCGTCCTTAAGGGTCTTGTATTAGTGTAAGAACACCTTTGAAATGGTGATTTAAAGATGAAAAGGGGGCTGGAAATTCTAGAGTTTAGTGTGTGTTTTGGGAGTGTTTGTGTGTGTTTTCTTGAGAGAAAAGAGAAGAAATGATGAAAATGAAAGAGTGTGTAAGTGTATATGTCTTGCATGGAATATAATTGAGTTAGTGGAGGTTTTGAGTAGGTTCAAGAGAGTGGGCTGCAGATTTTTGGTGGGTGGAGGAGTTTTTATTTTATTTTTATTTTGTTAATTGTAAGGAAATAAAGTCTTATAAGTTGTAAAATTAAATTGATGTAAGTTTGTATGTTTTGTAAGATTTAATTGTGATGTTTTGAGAGTTAAAGTTTGAGTTGTAAAACTTGATTTTATAAGTTTATAATTTTCATCATAAGGTATTTGATTTGTTTACGGTTGGTATTCGCGGGTTAATCGGGCGGTTTCCGGTTGCGTTAACCGAGTTACGGAATTTCCGATTAAATTCCGGTTTTTGTGATACAATAAATATTTTGTGGTGACGTATGAAATTAAATTTCATTTGTTTTCTTTAGCACTTTGTAACCTAATATAATGTTCTTCACGGTCTTAAAGTCCGCTAAGCAATCTTCTAACATGTTACGCGATTTCGGTAATTTACAGTTTCGGTACATAAGGAGTCGTAACCTAGACCTTCCGTTAGGATTTTTAAAATGCTATAAATGAAACTTGAGATTCTAGAGATTTAAGCGCGACAATGACCTGAGATTCTGACGGTTGTCACAAAATGGATTCGGGGTTAACTATATATAAGGTTAGATAAATATGGAAAATAATCAAAAAAATCATCAGGATTCACCTGGAGTACGAACCATTCCCTAGGAATCACTGACATCCCCAAAGGATCTCAACAATCCCCCAACGATCTCCAATACAAGTCACAAAATCCAACAAAATCTCCACCTTGACTTGAATTATCTTCAACAGTCAAAGCCTTAGATATCGAAACAACTCCACCATTCTTTACAAACCCAAGCATCCTCGTTCTTGACCACTCACCCTCTCAAAGCCTACCTCATGTAAATATTCACCAAGTCCAAGCACAGTTGGAACTTGGCTCTTTGTAACACCTTAGTTAACATGTCTGTTGGATTCTCCTCGGCATCAATCTTCTGAATTAAGAATCTTCCACTTTCCAATATCTTAAATGAAGTTCAAATTAATGTCAATATGCTTCGTTATCTCATCATACATGGGATTCTTAGCCAATTTTAAAGCACTTTGACTATCACTAAACAAAGTAGGTTTCTCCACCTTCAGACCAAGATTCTCAATCAAACCATGCAACCAAATGCACTCTTTAATACCTTTCATTGACATGTATTCAGCTTCTGTGGTTGACAAAAGCCACAGTTAGCTACAGAGTTGTCTTCCAACTAACCGAATATCCAAACAAGGGAAACAATGTAGCATGTCAATGATCTTCTTTTCACAAGATCACCACCATCATCATAATCTACATAACCTACTAAACCACCAACATCTTTGTTAGGCCCGAATCTCAGACATAAACTACTACTACCTTCCAAATGCCACATGATCCACTTAACTACTTCCTAGTGAGATTTACCTAGATTACTCATAAAACGACGTACCATACTAACTGAATGAGCCAAGTCGGGGCTTGTATAACCCATAACATACATAAGTCTACCAACCGCACTCAAGTATGGAACCTTTTTCATATACCCTTAATCATCATTAGTCCTTGGTAAAGTACTTCTATCGAGGGGCCTAGAATGTTAGGGGTGTAATATACCAGTTAACATTACACTTAAAATAAACACTAAAATTCGTCACACTTACACACACAAAATTTGTACCAAACACACACACTTACAACAACCTCATGTACACTCTTAAACAAGGGAAAAGAAGGTGATTCCATACCCTTATCATCAAATTAAGTATTGAGGAGTTGAAATTAGGAATCATCTATCATTATCAATCAAGGTGAACATCTATTTTTTTATTTTAAAATAGAAAATTGAGGAAAATGGGGAAGTAAGGTATAGATGATAATAATAGATGAAGTAAATGTTGAGTTGTGTTTATTTGATCTTTGCATGAGTACATTAAATTGTTAGTCTAAGTGAGTTTTTTTGATGTTGTTAATGATGATTATAGTGGAGATACGAACAATTGATCAATAAAATGGATTAAAGACTAAAATTGAGGAAATTATGCTTAGCTTGACTTTCAAAAGTCAAACTGAGCAATACATGGAACTAAATGGTGAATTAATGGAAATAAGAGTTGTAAGGAGTGAATTGTATGTTCTTAATGTGTTGTTAAATTGTTATGTAATATTTGAAAGGTGCTAAGGAAGTGGGCGTGCATATTGGCGAATTGTCAATCTCTAAACTGAAAGGTGAGTGATATAGGGAGTAAATAGGTAAGTTGGTTACATAAATCCAAAATACATAAGTGTAAGAGGATTCATGTGTTTAAATGATGCATGTGCTTTATTGTGGCATATTAACCATAAGATAGTTGATTGATTGTGGAGATATATGCTAGTCTTATGTTTATTACATTGTTGTGTGAAATGTTGAATTTGGTGGTTGACTACCAATTTGTTTACTGATCAGTGGAGACATATATTAGCCTTGTGCTAAACTCAGTTGTTATATGAAATGAAGGTGAATACGGATCCGTGAAGTGAAGTATATGGTCTTTGTTCTAATTAAGTTATTAATTGCTCAATTGTTAATTGTTTCAGTTGATGGTTGTTTCAAACATTGGTTGTATCTCTGTTGCTAGATGTTTCTCACCTGTTCAGTTGATTATTGTATTTAACTAATTTAATAGTTGCATCAAGTTGGATTGTCAAATGCAAGTTGTTACCAATTTAACAACCTATTCACTCATTAAGCGTTTTTCTTATTCCATTAGTTGAACTATTTTGTAGGTTCTAGTGGTTCAAGTAAAAAGGATGAACGAGGAAATGAATTGGCTTAGCAATGACATGGAAGAATACTCACTACAAATCAAGTGCGTATAATAGTCTTAAACTAGTGTTGGATACCCATATTTTGTTTATGTGTCAATATGGGTCAAAATAAAAAGTTGAATGAATTGCGGTATTCAAATGATGTATATAACTCTAATAGTCATTTTGGTAAGTTGGTTTTGTTGTTTAAATGAAAATGAAGTGATTTGGTAACAAATTGGTTGTATTTATTAAAAGTTGCATAAATTGGACTGAAATGGGTCATCTGGCGGATAGGTCACCCTATCAGCTAATACTTGTATTTTATTTTATATTAGTTTTTCCATATTATTCTTGAGCATTCACAAACATTGTGAAAGATGATAATAAGAAATGAACTATTTGATTGAAGAAATACCAGTATGATTTGCAACTCTCCTATTCTCTATTTGTAAATTCTTTCTATCAATTGATTGTTTATGCAACTAGTTTGTCTATGAATTAGTTATAATATTCTATGTAGATTAATTGTATGTATTGGAACAGTGAAATATATTTGGGTAAAAGATTTATATTAATGAGAGTTCTTAGTATCACTTTTGAAAGTATTTATCATTTTATGAGACACCTAAACTATAATTTTTTTTATTGGAAATCGATCCCATGAATCCCCCACCGGTAGGAGATAGATCAGTGATTTGAAAAATTAATCGTTTAAATTTTAGTTGAATGAATTCTGGTTTTTAGACTGGAATTCAACTAGTTCTATCATGAACTCGCCAAATTATCTATCTGGTTATTATCTTTTTGGATTTAATAATGGTTATGATTATGCATTTATTTTTAATTAATTTACAACACTATCTCAAATCTTAATATTTTTTTGCTATTATGTTTATTTAGTGAATCTGGTGAGAGAATGCTTGACGAAAACCGCACCACCACCACAATACTAGCACCACTCTAACATTTTTGAATTTTTAAAAATTTTATTGTGTGTATCAAAGGAGCACATAAAAATGAAATTACATACACATATAATAATTGATTATTGAATACACAAAAAAAGTTCTAAAAATTCAATTCACATCATAAATTTTTGATCATAGTTTATTATGTTTTCTAGTACACTTAATCATGCACTTACATAGAGTACATGTAAATTGATAAATTGGCCGAAGACTCGGACATTTTCAAGAGAGATGAAATTAGATATATATGTAGGTGTGCACACTATCTCAAGGCTTATAAATTTAGACCATCTGCCAATTTATGCTAGAAGACTTGAGAATCGGGACCAATCTACACTCATTGATCGAAAAATGTATAATCGCATGTAATTCTGTTGACTCTAATCCAATGTGATCTTTGATAACGTTTTAGATTACATGTAATCTTACATAAATACATTTCATTAAAGTCAACTTATATGTGTTTCAAGTTAAGTTTAAAGCAAATGACTCGAAAGGGTAATTAATTTGGCAAAATTTGACAATAAATAGAATATGAATTTCGTTGATGTTCAAAAAGAATTTACATTTTGAAATCCTGTCATAAAAAAATTTAGGTTCACAAAAAAGTATAATTAAATGTGAAATTATTAAATAATATATGATGTATAAGGTCTAGATCAGCTAAAAGAGGGGCAAAAATCGTAAAATAAAAAATAAAATAATAATTTACCTTTAATTAATTTTTAGACAAGTTAAATCTTTTTATGGTTCAATTTTTAAATGTGAATTCTTCTAGAAAATGAAAAAAAAATTATATTCTTTTAATTGTCAATATGACACCCGGAAATTTATTGAACTAAAACGACAATCTTATTTATTTATCAAAGTTTTACATCACGAGCGGAAGCGAAAATATAATACAAGCTATACAAAGAGAACACTATAAATAAACTTAAACGTCTTCAGGTATCATCTGGTCCTACGGTTCCCATCTTGAAGAGCCTACTTGACGTTTCCTGAGATATACACGTACATGCATAAGCCTAAAGGCTTAGTGATTTCGTGTGTTTGTGTACAAAATATCACACACAATATGTAGTGATGACGTAGAATGTAAAAATGTAAAATATACAAAGTATGATGAGATCTGTGTTTCCATCAGGGTTAACCAAATCTCAAGTCGTCTCAGACATCGATTTAGCATAAGGGCTATCTGTGTCACAACTATTTATACTAGCACTACACAGAGTGACAGGTATCTGCTAGTATCGACTTAGTACAAACAAGTGGCCGCTTGTGTACTAATCGTACCAATATATATGTGGGTCAACGACCATTACGTTTCAGCTCCTGGTTACCCGATGACTAACGTGACATAATATATTTAAAAGTCAATGTGCGTGATATTAAATGCAATTAAACAGATAAACAAGTAAGCAGTTAATCACGTGATATATCGCATATATCTCAGTTTTTAAAAATAACAAGAAACTCACCTCGTTAGTGTAGATTTTAATTGTAGGTTTCAACCTATTAATACAATTAGTCATTGGCATTATTAATAATATTGTAAAAACATAGAACAATGTTGCTACGTACTTCCTTTTGTCATGTTATCATATTATATAATCATTATTTTAGACTCTAAAGATTTAGTCTACGTAAATATAATAATAATTATTATCATTAAATGAAAATACTTAAACAATTGAGAATGAGTAGTACCTTAGTAGTCACATGAATGTGTATTGCATGAGTTGTAAGTTTTACTTCTTTATTTGAGGATCTATTTATACTTGAATGGTAAACACCTTGTCATTTAGTCTACGATTATAGGTAGTTATGTGGCGTTATTATATCAATTATTGGTTAGTAAGTATTGTAACTCAGCAAAGTTAGGATGTCATCTTTTCTTAGTCAACAAGGTTACTAGGAAATCTATCACACAGGAAAACGTTATTTAAAACATTCTTGTTTATTACTAATTAGTTGTTGATAATAATAATATGACATAGTTTGAATTAAATTCAATTATTATTGTATAAATTTATTATAGTAATTGTTAGTCAAATTAATTAATTAAGTTTGTAACTTAATTAAAAGTTAAACTATATTTTACTCTTCCTATAAAAGTATAATATTTATTAGTATTTTTCAAGGATGTTACAATTAAATTTTGACAATTTAATTACCTTTTCGTGTATTTTCTTAATTTTGAAGTGTTTGATCTAACGACTAACTAAAATAAATTCGAAGTTTATTGGTAAGTCATTTAAGTGTCACTATGGCACATGGACGGCATTTAATTCTAACTTTTTTTATATATAGACACAACAGTAAGTCTTTAATTTATTTTCAATAGTTCGAAAGCGTCCAAACCGACTCTGAATTGTTCATATGTAGGAATTGTACGTGGATTTTTTTCACTAATGATTAATATTGCTTGATTAAAAGAAATAGAGAAACACGACAACTATTATTATTAATATCAAAATTAATTTTATTTTTAATTCAGATGTGCGAATCATTATAAATAACTAATATATTAAGGGTATGTTTGACGACACGTAACAGTAGAAGTAAGCAGTAACAGTAGGCAATAAGAAGTAGTAGTTAGCAGTAGCTGTATATTTAAAAAAAAGTGTTTGGTAACAAGAATTTTGAAGCATTTTGGAGTAAATATAAGTGTACACGTTAGTTGCTAGTTGAAATGTTTCATCATCAAGCATTTAGCAGGAAGCGGTTAGACAATATGCAAACTCTAGTTGCTTTGTTGCCAAACAAGCTTTTCAACCAAATCGCTAACTGCTAGTCGCTTGTTGGTCCAAAATGTTTGCTACCAAACACAACCTAAGAGATCGTGTTCAAGCCTTATCGGAAGCATATATATATATATATATATTAGTTACTAACTCATACGATGCACGAAAATTATATCTATATTTATATTTAGAGATTCTAATAGATTTGAGTTTGATAGTTTTAGTATTATTTTTTTGTAATTTGAATTTTAATTAATTAATATTATATTCAAATATTATTTAACTCTAATTATTCACGAAGCATTTTTACTTACGTGATACATTCTACAATAATTATTTATACTCTTACAATATATATATATATATATTATATAATATATATTATGTAGAGTACGTTGGTTATCGTCTTTCTAAAAAAGAAATGGGCAGCCCATGCTACTGTCACCGAAGTGCAGAGTCCTAGATGAGTGTTATTGGGTATCATAAAATCCTGAAATAGGTATATGTCATTATCTCTTTCAATGCTTATGTCTCTCCTATTCTTTTTCTTTTGAAAGGTAACTAATTTAAGAATCAAAGAGTCGACCTCGCAATTTATATAAGAGAAATATGTTCGTATAAATTCTTACAAAATAATTTTCAAATGATGCTTTGTACGAATGACGAGAGAGAAGCAAGAAAAAAATAATTTATTTTTATTATTTTACTTACTTGTCTACGTCATTTTGTAATATTTGTTTATAAATTCTTATGAGTATATTATTTCTGTTTATATAATAATTAATAAATCATGAGTTTTGATTATATTTCTTGTATGATTTACGAATGAACAGGCAATAAGAAAAGCTTACCATTACGGAAAACATTATTGGAATAAACATAATTCACTACCATTCTTACTAAAGTTCATAAACGAATAGAAAGAACGACTAGAATAAAGAAACTTAAAGTTTTGATACAATGTATAACAATGGAATCATCGTAATGCTAATAGCGAACTCTAACGAAACAATAAGCATATGCATCCAATCGGACTAGATCAACTAGATTAAACCAATAAAACCTCATATAATATTCATTCCTGTACACAGATAATTTTTTTGATAAAAAGGCGTAAGCAATGTTTAATCATTTATTCATTTGATAAATAACCTTAGAAGTGCCACAAAATGGGTTCAAGCTCAAACCTAATTGGTTTGAAAATCAAAACGGTTTAGGTCAAACCTAGTCAAAACTGGTTTGAACTCAAACCAATCAGGTTTGGGGAAAGATGAAACCGGTTCAAAACGATTCTTCTGTCCGGTTTAGGGCTATCCATCGGATAATACTTTTCTAATCAAAATATCAACTACGCAAAATAAAAAACAAAATGTACAAACATGTTTTTGGGGGAATTTTATTATTTATTCTTGTTTAAACTAACATTGTTAAACAAATAATACATCTTCAAACATAATAACATAAACGAAAGTCTTCGAATCGTTGTCATTTATTTAGTCTTCTTCATAAGTCATGTTGCGTAAGTCTTCTTCATAAGCAAGCTATTTCGCTGTAAGTGGTACCACAATCCTATTTCAATTTCTTGCTCATGTAATTTTTGATTAACCCTTAGAATTTCCCCTTTAAGTAGTGAAATGTTTTGCATCCGTTTAATGTCTTTGAGATAGTCTTTCAAAATAAACACATACTTCCATCGAAAAAGGGGTGAGTTTGGTTCTTCTTGGTGAAATAACCCGACTACTAACTGAAAAAGTGGACTCCGAAGCTACTTTAGAAGCTTGGACGGTTATAGATAACGGGCCATACCGGCTATAATCGGAAATAGAGCTTCATGCCCTTTCCACCAAGCCAAAATATCCAAATTATTGAACTTTTCAATATTGAATAATGTTAAAAATTCAGAACTAATATACCTTCCTAGTTCGCTATTAGAAGTGCTAAAATCAAGCTCTTTTGTTATTCTCATTTCTCAAAGTGTTATATAATAGCATCATTTCATAATTAGCGTGCAAAATTGATCCGGATACCCCCTCATTCCGAATGTCGTCATGAAGGGATATGCAACCATACTTTGACAAATAAACATTAAACAAACTTGCAAAAATTTTGTTAAATTTGGCAATTTCCTTCGTCGCGAAATCCGGGTCATCCTCTAACAAACCCAAATCGTAAGAAATGTTTTGAAATAAAGTTTAAACCTCACCAACATTTAAAGTCAGGTTTAAAGCGGCAGAATAAGTTATAATGGGAGACATTTTTTAAAATATTTTATACATTTGGTTTCTTTTGTTGTACCATATGTTCAAAAATGTCACCCCTCATTTCAAATCCGTTTATTTTGAGACACATAAAAATATTTTGTTTAACACTAAACAACTAGTTAGATAATAAATATCCGATAAAAAAGTAGTTGCTTGTTTAAAACAAGAAATATTTCGGTAATTAGTTGGATAGTATGCTAACTCGACTCCGGAAAAGGTGTTACCCGATTACGTTCAGCGAGAAGGTCGTGAAACATTTTTAAAGTTATTTTTTGTCTTAAAGGACTTTCAAACATATTATATGTCGAATTCCATCTAGTAGGTACATCTCAATTCGGACCTAACCAAAGGGAATTTAAATCGACACAAAATTTCATATATTTATGGTATCTAGCGTTACTTAAACTAAAAATATCACGCAACATTTGTTTGAAACTTTCTTTTATGTTTGCAATACAACTAGGTCCATCTTGCACAACCAAGTTAACACGCATAGATTATGAAAAAATACTCCATATTTTACTTTAATTGTCTGGCGGCGTGGTGTTATTGGATGCACTATCAAAATATATAGAAAATACTCTTATACTTCAAAACTTTTTATCATATAATCTAAAATTATATATAAATTATCACCGGTATGCAGATATCCAAATAATTCAAATGCAATCGTACGCTTCATCATTTGTCACGTATTGTGATTAACCCAATGAGCGGTAACGCAAAGGTACGAATTCGGTGAACCATGTGGAGCCGTTCAAACATTACAAGTTAAATTTATACCGGTTGCTATATTTTGAAAACCTAAGATCATTTCAATTTTAGCAATTTTCCAAATACAAGTTTCTTTTCGTCGCTATGACAGAAACAACCGTAGGATTAGTAGACGATTCCCCAACACTGACGGAAGATTGTAATTGCCCACATGATGATGTCATTGCGTTTGAGAGTTGAGAGTATATGTTGTATTTTTGCGATTTGAGAGTGTTTTTAGAATTTAAAAAAGCTTTTGATTGTTGTAAGTAAACCTTAACGTCTAATACATATATATATTATCAAAATGGACAAAAAGCTCTTCAAAAACACCAGAAAGGGCCAAAAACTCATTCAAACGGGTATATGGTTGTTTTTAACGGCTAATATTGTTGTCAACCCACCTATTCAGCAGATAGGTTTGCCCTATCCGACGGATAGGCATGAAACCGATTTCAACGGTTGGAATGTGAAACCGATCCAAAACGATCAAACCGGTTTCAGATCAAACCGGTTTGACCGAAAATCAGTTTCGGTTCATGAACTGATTTTTTTACCACCCCTAGATAAGCCTAAATGAGCCCATGCGGATGAAGCGGTTGTTTGATTAATTTGGTCCAAATGTCTCCAGAAACCCAAACTTCAAGCTTCTGCGCCCAAATGCAATTGAAGGTATGGCCTCGGAGTGTGGCCCATTTATGCCCAATTCATAAAACTACAAAATAGAGCTTAGTCGTCAGCTATCCAAAATGTGAACCATTTCAGAAACCTTTTTAGTGTTCTATCCATCTAAAAATTTCAATTTTACAAACCAAAGCCCATATATGTCAAGGCACAAATCTTATAAGTTCTCGTTTAATTAACTTTGGCCAGTAGCGAATCGTAAAAAGATCAGTCAAAAAGTCATGATAACTAAAAAGTCAATATATACATATATATATATATATATATTCATTTTTACTTTAAAAGGGGAAGACTTCACACACATTATCACGAATACGTTCATAATCAGAGGTTATCATAATTTATAAATATGAATTCTTGTAATTTATTTATTTATTCAGTCTTACAATAAAATTCCTTCGTAATTTATTAACGTTATGACCTCAAGAAGCCTTGAATGAATGTTAAGACAACTAAACCTTAATATTTTTGTTTGTAGGAGAAATTAAAAGGTTGAATTTTTCTTTTCCGATCGAAATTAGGGTAATTAATTTGTAATGCTTTGAGCTAACTAAATATAGTGAAAAAAAATTTAATTGTTGAAACAATTAATTAATGTGATGTTAACTTTTCTATTAGGTGTGATTTTTTTTATAAATTACTTCTTTTTAGTTTAATGTAATGTATTTTATATTAGCTATCGTAATTAATATTTTGCTTTTATAGAAAGTTAAAAATATGAGTGTTACTGAACAAAGAAGTTATTAAAGATATAGTTACAACTTCAACCTCCACACTTGAAAATCAGACTATGAAAGATTACTTCTGTTGGCCTTTATGTACAAAAATCGACAGTAGTGGAAGATAGGATTAGCGTACATATAAGAGTCTTTCAGTTCGTATGAAAGCTCACAAAACCGAACTTGGATGGAATTGCACAAGATTTGGAGAATTTAATATAAAAGTCTTCATACGGCGAAAAAAGGAAAATAAAGTGTTTTCTAATGGCTTATTTGTACGATATAATCAAAAAACTGTTATCTTTCATGAAAAGTCGTCTACCCCCATACAATCGTCAAATACTTACGATTAAACAGTGTACTTTAACAATAAAGGTTGATTTTATAACCACCACTTATCAACTACCCATGAACTGATATAGCCCTTGAGCAGTGGCAGTGGCGGACTCACAACTTTTGGTCACTAGTATCATTTTTGAACTGATCGGTGACACTTAACTAAATCAATGGTATCACTAATAGAAATACCTTAAAATATTACACTACTCAGTCCGAGTCACTGGTGTCACAAGCCACCAATATTTATCAAGTAGGTCCGTCCCTGCCCTTAACAATTATTACTAGCAAAATCATAAAAGAATAAATGGGTCTCAGATTTCAGTACGTCTTATTATTACAAGGTGTAGTTAATTAGTTGAGTGTGTTGGTAACATGAAAAACGTGTCATGGAGTCACTTCTTATGCTCTTAGCGTACTTAAGTAACACCATTATTTGTCCACGCATAAAGTTAATTAATGGGGATAACATCTATGGTTCACTGTACAAATGTTAAGAGTTATTATAAGCAATTTTTCAAACAAAAATTACAATTTCAATCCTCAAAGTTTATTTAATATTTACTTAGTCAACCCCTCATTTTACCTTTGTTACAGACAGTTTTGTTGCACAGACGATTTCCATTGATCAATAGAATCAAACCTTAGCACACAACTATTTGTTGTGCTGCAACACACCAAACATGCACATAGTTGACTCTGTTGTATCATTAAGACAGAAAGCAAGAGTATTATTGTTTATACCAAAGATATTATACAGTCACATATATATGTATTCGATCATTCCACGTAACATAAGAGTACTACTTGACTACATGCATATATGCTCTCCATATGTGTAGTCACTTTTACATATATGCTCTAGGATAGTACACACTTCTTTCTCCATGCATACATTATATTCCAGCCTTACTGTATCCTGCAAAATTCAACATACACCAAAAAACATAACTACTTAACTATTTCACGTGTTTGTGCACAATATATAAACAATTTAAAATTATGTAAATAGTTTGAAAAATATATTTAAACATACTTGGAACAGTCAGTGCTAGGGCTGATCTTATAAGGTACGTTAACGCCGCACTTGCCAGGTAGACTGGCTGCCAAAGGGACTTGGATGCCAGAGTTGGATGCATACATATTCTTTAAGCAACCACAGATAGTCTGACGAACAGGGGTTGAATTAGCCTCATTATTTAGTGCACTAACCCCACCACAACAAGCAGGTGCGACAGCACCACCACTTCGTAGGTAGTTAAGGCATGGAACCAATTTGCTAACCACCTGACCACATGTTATAGCCTCTGCATATGGTGCAACCACAACCATGCAAGCTACAACTAAACCTACAATCATCATTCCTGTTTTCGCCATATTTCTAACTTCTCTTAGTTATCTTGCTAGTGTATGTTCTTATGAATTTGTTGGTGGAAGAAGTGTTGTTTAGGGTACATATTTATAGTGGCGTTTTGGCATGTCGTGTACGAGTAGGCTGGCGAGATGTTGAGGGAATGAGGGACGGAAGCAGTTGATTAGTTGAAGGTCGGATTCGAAATTAATGACATATATTGCTATTGATGTGTGATCTTTCCTAACAATTGAGTAAAGTTAATTGAATTATTTAATTTGCAGGTCTTTTTCACCATTTTGATGAATGATAAAGATGAAATTTGATCAATGATAGAGATCGAATCCATTTATGGATGACAAGTAACCTAACATAGCAGATTGATAAGTTAGAAGTTTATAATTACTTCGATTGTTGTCTTCTATATCTATTTGTGGTCTTCTATGCCTATGAAGAATAACGTGATATGTGATGTGTAGCTAGCTTGCATATGGAATATTAGCGAGAGTACACATAGTGGGGTGTAAGCCAATTAAACTAACAATTAGAAAGGTATACACTCTGAATCGTAAAAAGTTACTAGGCCCGGAAACAATTCGCATGTGCACGGCATACATTATGGAAAACGACCTACAATGGTTTTAATAGGCTCAAATTTCTTCATATATGACACCGAATCCAAATACTTTTATTGTTTTAGTCAATAAATTGATGTTAAGTCGGTCGTCCTGGGTTGTGGTTTTGGACGGGCAGGTCAAAGTATTCAACGCAAATTGATTTGAGAAACAGATTTTTAGGTCGAAAATACACAACCCAAGCACGGTCCACATGACATATCCTATTTAGGTTTATAGGCCGTCAAATGGGTTAACGAATTGACGTGTTAGTTTCGAATTAACTTGATTATTTTGTAGTCAAACAGACCAGTTCACCACTGCAGAAATAGGCAACAATGCCAAATTTTGCGGCGGAACTAAAACTATAGCAAATTTAGTGCATTTGCCACCGTTTTGTGACATTATATTTGAAGAATAAACGTCAAATGTTTGACTAATTTTTGAAAACGCGGAATAGTGACAAATTTGTTTCCCCCAACTCGTCTTCCCAGACGGCAATGAAACTCGTCCTCTCTCTGTTGATCGGTATTATTTGTGAGCTTATTACGGTTTTTATTTTGGTTGAATAACCTAATCAGTTTATGGTAAAGATACAATATTTAAAATTATGGTCATCCACTCATCCTTACTTGTACTTTCTTTCATTTGCGCTGCACATCGTTTCCACCATTTAGAAAATGTGTTTCTATTGTTGAACAAGAAAGATGTTAATTTTTTTCTCCAAATCGTAGAAGCTAGACAGTGCTAACTGAATTTTCTTTTGATTTGACAGAAGTTACGATTTTACAGCTTCTTTTAGTAAGTTTCTGATGTAGCTTTTGAGCAACTGAAGGAAAAAAGAAAGAAAATAGCAAAGGAATCAACCGTCTGAAGATGGTAAACTCTTATTTTTTGAGATTCTTCAAGATAACTAAAAATGCACTATAAAGTTATTATTCTTGTTACCAGGAATAAGTAGATTTAAGTGATTGTGTTTTACGATTTTTTTGCTTGTGTAGACCAAGGCAGGAGATGTATATGGTAAAAAGTAGAGGACTCAAGGTTATTTATGGAGGTGCATAATCGAAGCTCAATGATCAACGGGATTTGGTGTATAATCACTTTTATATCTCACTATCAATTTATTTTATTTTTGTATTTTATATTGAACAAAAAAAAAAAAAAAAAAAAACATTTTACTCTTAGATTGCATATAAATTGATATGATCGATCTAGATTCGTACGTAGGATTAGCTTATTAATATTTATTTTGTTTCATTTCGCTTTCTTGCTTCCTACCCTATGTTTAGATGTGGACTCACGAACTAGTCTAGAGTATAATCCATGTATTTATGAACACTATAGTAATATATCTTGTGCAGGTAGAGTATTTAGTATTACGATGATCAGCTTCATTTTCCATTTTGTATGCTATGGCTCTATAAAACCAGCAACTCATTCAATTGTTCCAACATGTGTTTGTTACTAGATACCTCAAAATTAAGATATTTAGAAACAAGTACCTTTTGTTACCACGGCTTAAGGTTTCTCTGCTGTTTCACTGGAAGGGTTGCTGAATCGGTTTTAAGGCATAGTTTGATAAGAACCTAGGCTGGAGATGCTGCCAAGAACTTTGCTGCAACTTGTTGACTATTTGTTTAACTTTGATTGTTTATTTTTATACAAGATTATGCCCATTGCTTTTGGTTCAATATAAGATGTCTAATGTTGATGGTTCATTGTCGAGAAGGGATCGAGAATGGATGTATCGGATGACCTATAGATGGATCCATAAAAGAAAGTTTGCTCTTGAACAAGCAAAGATACAGAGAAATAGTAAAGATTTATATTGAACAAGACAAGGAGAAAGAGAGGGTGAAAGGATAGCTATAAATTTGGCGGACTATAATCCTTTAATCACTTGTTAGATATTTTAATGTAGAATTATCTCATCGGCTGAACATCATTTGGATATGTATGCTTGTTTTAGATGACAATTTGTAGTATATATATATATATATATGCTTCACATGATTTCCTTAATTTTGAGTATGATAGAGTACTTATGATTAAGGGATTTACTTGTATGAACAGGAATCACCGGAAAATGAGAAAATTGAAAATGCAATTTTTGTGATTCTGTAGCATTTGTGAAAGAACTTCAGTTCAAAAATCCGTAGCAAAATCATTGTGAACAATGTCATGAACAATCTGTTGCACTATTTTACCTCGAAAAACAGTCGCAACACTGTTGCTATATCAGGGCTTCAATAAGTTTTAAATATTCATTTTCCAACAGCCTTGCGACTGGCCATATCTGTCGCAAGATAACTATCCGCAGCACCGTCGTCGCAAATGACAATTGCCACCGTTATTTTGTGTCAGTCATTTCCGTCGCAATTCTATCGCAATAGATCTATTTCCTATTGTCTGTCGCAATAGGTCCTTCCTGTTGTAGTTGTTTTAGCTGGTTACTTTTTGAGAAATGAGGATGTTAATGTTAATTTATCAATATTAATACTCAAATAAACAAAAATTGACAATTCTCAATGACAAAACGGGTGACACATTACAAATGTAATGGTTTACGATTAGTTTACATAAACTTTCTCATTACTTTATTCTATACAATAACAGTTGATAAAGTCCATTACATTCTAATTGAATGAGTCCAAAATTAACACATTCATACGAAATATACACAACAACATTCATAACATATATATGAAGCTTCACAATGAAGTTTTCGTTATAAACATAAGATCCAATTATATCTTTTTAGTTTTTATTACATGACATCTTCGTCATTTCTTGAGTTTATTGCATGGTAATGAACTTTATAGTTATTATCTACAATAAATTTGAAACTTACCATTTAATGTAACAAATATAAAACATACAATTTGTGACAAAAGTTAACCGATTGAAAATCGTTAAATTTTTAAAGTAATATCAATTTTTGACATGTTGTATACTGATTTTATATTTTCGTTAGTTTCTTTTGAATTCTTGATAATTTCTTATCACTTCAAGGTAAAATAATATAGATTAAACTAATGTTAAATTATGATTTATTCGAAAAACTAGGTCGTATTTTACCTTAATATTTTGAAAATTATTTTCATTTCTATATATTGATTAATATTAATGAATCAAAATATAGTAACATCATAATTTCATACCGCATAAACATATAATATGTCGCAATCTTAACGGTATTTTGTTAGTTTTCACATCAAATGATCACAAATTATAAGTTTGTTAAACTAAGTAGTAAGTTTGAAAGTTTATATTATATGCAATAACATTTTTAATAAAGTTAATTACAATTTATACAATAAGCGATTATTTGTTTTATCACATACACGTTCTTAAAATGGTAACATGAATCTTAATCTTAATTACATACATAGCATCTCCTCTACTATCTTTGTAACTCAACTCAATAATAGTAAATGTTGGACTCAGATTCAAACAAATTTATAATATGTTAATAGTTATTTAAGTGTAAACTTTGCTAGTTAAATAACAAATTATAAAATGATCAGTTTAAGGATTAAGTAGCATTCCATTCGTAAGTATCTACTTTATGGTTATTAGTGAACAATATATCATAATCAGAGTGTAATACTCTTTGTTACAAGGTATAGAAGAATGCTAACACTTTAAGAAAGTTAACAATGAAGTTAAAAATATATCTTGTCATTGATGGGGGAACAAAAGTAAATGAACAATTGTAATTCAAGTGGGACTTTTGCAAAAGTAAGTGAGTTGACAAAAAGCTATTTGCAAAAAAAATATAAAAGAACACTGTAAAAATGTATGAATAATTATTAACATTGTTCATATTTTTGTCATATGGTGTAAAGTTACAAGCAACGCATTTAATAAAATATGTACTTCTCCAATACAAATGCAACACGTCGAAAGCTTGAAAACAACTTTACAAACATTCTTCAGCTATACAAAGGGATGTTTGTCCGAATTGGAGTAAATGTATCTTTGTTACACTTGTAATTATTGTATTACATTTTATTTACTTCCGTTGAACACTCCCAATGAGCTTGACAGCGAGTTTTGTGTTAATACTCAAATACTTAACGTTAGTTAATGTTTGCTTAGTGGACTTACTAATATTTCAATCGTATAGTTTAGATTCGTTTGTGTTTAATCTTATTTTATAACTATACCTTATAATTCTTTCATTCAAAAATCAATAAAAGATTAGAATATTAAAAAGTCAAATTAAATTATTCTTATGCTTTTAATACAAACTGTTTAAATGACTTGTATAAACATAATATAATCATTGGTGTTCACTTCATATAACTTCAGTTTATTTTGAAGTAACATATTTGTTAGAGCCATCATTAAGCAAATATATCCTAAGTAATTAAAGCCGAAGCCGAAGATATACGAGACTATCGGTAAATATCAAAATTACCTTCATTTGATTAGTTATTCTCCCCATATGTCAATTCCCTTTTTTTTTAATAAAGTCTCTAATTCTCTATCTGTAATTTTTATTAATCATTTCACATTTTCTTTCTTGCTTTTAAAATAAAGAGATCAAGAATTATCATTTTATTCCTCTCTTTATTAAATATATAAATAATTCAATTAATATTATATTTCACATAATACATTTAAATATCTTCTTTCTTCTTTTATATTACATTTTTGAATTTACAATTATAATAATTTAAACTATTATAAAAAATCACTTTCATTAAAGAAGTAACAATTATTCTTGTATTCAAATACCATTAAATATTTGTCTTTCAACATTAACATACGAAATCTTCACCGTTACTGTATGCGGGGTCCAACGCTAGTTATTATATATACATACATCTGTGTCCCAATTTACATTTAATCATTTATTACATCTCACAGTTACGTAAATTTTATAATATCAATCACTATTCACTATATAGATATATTTAATTGGCTGTTCATTGTCGGATATCTGAAATTTCATATATGAGTTTCGGGTAACCCAAATACTCGAGAAATATAAAAATAAAAAAATTATGAATTTTTTTAAAAATTCAAATGCAAACTTGATAGTTATTTGATTATCCAATATTTATAATACAACAATCATAATTAAGAAACACACAAATAAAACATAGTCATAGTTTGATACTTAAATAATTGGGTTTCAAAACATATAAAAAAAAATTAAGGATAAAAAGTTCGGATATTTCGGATACCCAACTACCCGAATTTTTGAAAAGGCACTATCCAATACCCGAATTCAAAATTTCGAATCAAATATTTTTAGATCGAATTTTCAAATTTTTCGAATTTAGAATTTGAATTCGGATATTTTAAATATCCCTAGTGAATATAACCATAATTTAATTTAAACGCCCTCCATTTTTTAGACCAACAATAATTTTTTAAAGAGCTAAACATTTTAATCCTAATATAATACCCCAAATAACTGTGAATTTATATACTATGAATATAGAAAATTGAAAAAGTCTAAATCATATAATCCGTATATGTGAAATTTATTTTTGTTTGAATAAATGACGAAAATAAAATGAAATATAGACCTCACTGCTTTATGCATGTTATTCTACGGATTTATCGGATGCAAAAGAGAAAAAAGGACAATTATACGGTAACTCTCAAAATTCCTTGGGAACCCTGTATCAACTATTTCATCATTTTCTGAAATCTATTTAAGGTTAGTATATAATTAAGAAATAACTCATTAAACGAAATTTACTTGAAAACTCCCTTTCTAGTTTGTCATCTACTAAAATAGTTTATTATCTTTGTATAAAACGTGTTGTTATTACTAAATACTTGTTTTTATTAAAATACTTGTTTTTATTATAAAGATGACTTTTTGAATAGAACTGATTTTCTTAAATAAAAATCTGTAAACAGAACTTTATTAAAAAGCAGTTTTTTGTTCATAAAACATGTTCTTATAGATTTCCTTAACTATTTTTAAAAGTAAAAAAATTTAAAATTTAAAGTAGAATTAATATTAGTAGAGGGGGTACTTAATAACTTTGATAAATAAACAAAAGAAAAAATCATATAGATTGTCCACGTAGTTTGTTTAAAAACACATATGTTGTTTCTACAAAAATTATTAATATACTGATCGTTCCTGTAGTTGCAAAATCTTATAAGAATAGTTCTTTTCCCTAACGACCGTTACCCATATCTGTTAAATTTTGACATGTGTCATGCATGTGAGGGTACAATAGTTATTCTAATGCATTCAACGACTATGAGTGTAATTTCGTAAGCCACATAGGCGATATGTGTAATTTTTTTATTTTTCAAAATTTAAATTCATTCTTTTTTTAAATGTATTTAGTTTATTTATTTTTAATAAGTTTTTCAATTTAATTTAATTATCTTAATTGATTTAATTTTTGTAACAATTATTTTTTCTTTGACAACTAAAATGATAAAATTCAATATTTATTTATTTAGTTTCTGTAAGTGTCATAATCTACACCAACTCGCTAATAATATCATAATTTTCTTCAAACAACTACTACCAAAAACTGTCACATTTGAGCACCACTAGCAACCTACATATAAGTGCTCATGGGTTTCAGTTTACATATTTTGTGTGTATTTTCAGTATTTACATCTATTTATATAGTAAAATTCACATACGTGATATTGTTATTAAGTTTTATTTGAGTTTCGGTATTGTGTTTTTCTTTTAGTCTAAGTTTTGTTGTTTCAAAGTTTCAGTTCATTTTTATCATATTTGTTCGATTATGTTTTTGTCTTTCTTTTTCCAATCCAATATATTTAGTAAATGGTTTGTAAATGCGTTTTTGTCAACGATAAATGGTGGTCGAATGTGACAGTTATTGGTAGTTATTGTTGAAGAAAATAATGATTTTCTTAGTGAGTTGATGTAGATAACGACACTTACATAAACTATAATAAACAAATATTTAAGTTAATCATTTTAATTGTAAAAAAATAACTGTAAAAAAAAAAAATTAATGAAAATTTTATTAAAGAAATAAATTAACTAAATCCGTTCAAAAAAGAACATTGAATTTAAAGAACATTTAAAAGGAAAATGATTCATATGCCTAAAAATGTGATTGGTTGATGAGAAAATGATTGGATGAGATTAAGAGAGAGAATAAGTGGAATCCATGTGTCAAAAACTGTATGGATTAGATTCGTGAGTTAAGCTTGTGAGTTAAGCCTATTTAGCATTACTCCATTTAAAATTTAAAAACTAGAAAAATTACAACAGACGGCCTGTATAATTTTTCACAAAACGAATAATAAAAAGTGGTTGGATTCGACATTGGAAGTCGAACAATGCTAAATGCGCCTAAGAGTTAATGCCTAATCCATGCCTAGTCAATATATAAAATGACATGTGTATTCTATTCTTTCTCTTTCTTTACAATTATTGACTTATAGTGCAAGAATGTTAGGCATAAATAATTAAGCTCAATATATAAAATGACATGTGCTTTTCGCACTCTATCTTATTCTCTAATTATTGTGATTTGTGTACCAATAAAGTCGCTACCAATAGTTACGTCTTTCTCTAAAGTCGGAGTGTTTTTGGGAGATACCATTGGCACCACTAAAAACTGGAGCACCTTTCAAAAAGTGTCGTGGAAGAGAAAAAGAAAGAAGTAAGAATATAAGGTTAACTTTTTTTTTTAGTGTATAATAAAGACACTAAAAATAAATATGAGACTAATAAAAATTAGGTTTTTTACTTCATCAGATATTTTATTTTTTTTCAACTTTTTAAAAAATGTGCTAATGTAATACTAAACTATCATTTTAGTTCTTCAATATACTTTTAAAAGTGATGTACGAATGTTAGATACGAATATTTAAAAAAGGAAAACTTTTTTCTTGTTGGTGAGGATGGTTTTCAAGCAAAAATTAGGATGCGTAAAGCAGCCCCAATTTTTTTTTTTTTTTCTTTTTAGTAATCTTAACCCAATGTGATCCAATTAATTCGTAATTTTTTATATGGTACATTACTAATTCATTATTCATAAACGTTAAGTAGCATATGAACACCTAAAATGCTATTGTTCAAATATTAATTGATCGCGTTCTAAATCGATGTCAAATCACTTTTAAGTCATTATCACATCATTATCATTGTCCTTGATATCTTTTTTCCTGACAATCAATCTCTTCGTAACTTTTGTTCAAATAAAAATCTTTATGTTCTAACGGAAAAATCCTTCCAAAACAACTACACATTCGTTACATGCAATAGACTTATTGAGCTCGATAATTCAATTTGTTAACCTTTTGTCAAATTAAATTATGCACTCCTAATAAAATTAAGTTTCTCAAAAGTTTTTTTTAAAGAAAAAATTTCAAAAAATCTTCAATTGGAAATGTCCTTTTTAAGTATTTGAATCGATATCACTATTTCATTAAAAATTTTATAATTTGTTAATTAAAAGAATAACTTTTAAAAATACATCAATGAATATATTTATTTTTGATAATCAACTTATTTTAAAGTATATTGTTATTATCATAAAGAATGTAAAAAGTTCAACTAAGAAGTGTGTTTGTTAATCAACTAGTACTAGCTGAAGTTGGAGTTAGTTGCAAATTGTAGCTGAAGGTAATAAGTGAAGATTGTGACTCGAGATTATTTTAAGAATATAGTTAAAGAAATTTCATGCTTTGACGATTTTAGGAGTTTTTTTTATTAAGAATCTTTATTGTGGATGACAATCACCTAATCTGATGGATATTTACTTCGATCTGATTTATTAATAATGAATATGAATGATCTAAATGAATAGTAGATATGAATATAGACGTGGTCATGTAGATATAGCTCCATCCTACTATTCTACATCTACTCTTTTGTTAGAAAACATGATTAAGTGATTGGAATTATTAAAAACTCAAATTTCTATCAATTTCAATCTTTTAGAAGCTATGAAAATCCCTTACAATACCTTGCACTAAATACACTCTAAATTTAACATTAAAATACTAAATAGTCAAAAGTTTTATAAGATCTTAAACAAAAACTAGAACTAACAAGAAAAAAAAAAAGAAACTAGTTTTATTTAAGGAAAACAAAGTTACGCTTCTCTATTTTTATTTAATGTCGAAATGTATAGTTTGCCCACATTTTTTTTATAATAACGTTGATATTTTGGATCCTTCTTCTTTGATCATGAATGAGCCGCAACTCACCTGATTGGGCCTCCACTCTCAATGCTCGAATCATTTGACCATTCTATAAAGGTGATGATATATTCACTATTGTTTTTGATAAATTCATTATTATTAAGCATTACTGATGTGTACAGTATAAATTTTTAATGCACAAACTTGATGGATCTATAAAAAACAATGATGGATATATCACTACTCATTCTATAAGAATTATATAGATTTAGTTCACCGACAAGTTGAAAGAAAAAATTTATACGCAAGGTCTTTGATGGCACTTTACATAGTGACTAACCAATGAGGTAAGCCCAAACCCATATTATAACCAAAAATATAATATTTATACTATATTTTCATATTTTATACACCATTTCTAATCTTTTAGTTCTTTTGCGGAGATAAATGATTCAATCTTGACTTTTTCTTTAACGGAAACTATATATATTAGAACACGGCTAGCGAAAAGCTAGCAAATAAAACATATTCCGATGTAATTGGCACTTGCATCCAAGCGTTCCAATTCTTGTACGCCTTAGAGTTTCGAAAGGAAAACTATTTAAAAGAAAAAGCAACAACGTTATCAAATTAATTGCTTCCTAATCTTTTTGTCACCACTCACCATAAATGACCACGTTCCCATGCACCCAAAGCATCCAAATGAGGGTGGTAAGAATAGAGTCGATAATCACTCTCTCCATTCTAGCCCCCGGGCATGCATCAATCCAAAACACCATCTCTTCCATCGAATTGAACTCCGGGATGACTTTATCGATACAAAGCTAGCTCCACCAGATTCCGAGCAGCTCTCGCAACATGACACTTAAAAAATAAGTGGGTAAGGTCTTCTTGTTCCATTTGACAAACCGGACATAACACCGACTCAATGTCAATTCCACGAACTAGAAGATTACACCTAGTCTGCAAACGGTAGAGCAAGGCACCCCAAAAAAACACGTTTAACTTGATCGGGACATTCCCAAAATATGGAATTGACTTTTTGATTAAGTCGAATTTTTAATACGGGGTAATTCCGTGTAACAAGTACGTCTAACTTTAAGAGACTAATTACACTGATTCACATATTTAAATAAGGCATAACATTGTTTGGTTGACATCATAAATTATGGGTAACGAGTGAACCCTCTTTCCTTTCTCAATACGGATTTTCATACACACACATAAGACTGCATTCACTATAAGCCTAAATGTTTTGAATCGATGTCCAATCAGCAATAAGAAAAAGCTTTACATTTTTCATTTTATACTCTCAACTTTTATAATTAACTGCACAATAGTATTCCTCCAGTGCAGTCTGATATATGAAATATTTTCCCATTTAAATATGTAAAACTTTAGATTACAAAGGATGTTGCCAGATCAGTTGTTTCTTTTTCCAAACTTTTAAACAGTAAGAAGATCAGTTGTAGAGGTAATTCTTATTTTAAACTAATTTTGCTTTTACTACAAATAATTTAAAACCAATTTAAACCTGATGTCAAACCAACAACATACATGCCAAATCTTTTTAATAATTATGCAATGGGGATTAATAATGTATATTTTGAAAATTTAAAGGATAAAACATGAAACTTCTATTATATATGTCTTGCCCATGTGCAATACTCCAAAAGTTAAGATATATATATATATATATCTATATAGGGCTTGTCTTAATCGATTAACACAACTTACTGCGAAAATGGGTATCTTGATCCTCCGAATTATGCTCTTTATGCCACTATGCTCTTGGATCCCAGAGACCGCATTTTGATTGAATGCACGATGCTCTCAGTCATTTGGTGTAAAGTTATTGGATGGTGTCAAATTCAATTCTCGAATTCTTCTTCTTTTAGCTTTACAAACTTGAATTTTAGTTCCTTACTCTCTTGCACGTCATAGGTTTGAAGCTTTAATGCTTTCAAGGTGTGATAAGGTTTAGAGAATGTAGAAATGAATAAATTATATAGTTATGTCAATCTTGATGAGCGCAGATTACTGGATTTACGAGTCCTGATTCTAAGCTTGCAGAATGGCAACGGGTATTGGCTAGTTGGGACTCAAGTTGTATTCGTTTTGGGTCTTAGGTTTCGTTACTTTTTAATTATTTCGAGATCTTCGGGAGTTTTAATGACATATTAGAAAAATTATAATTTATTAAGTAATATTATGAGTGCATATTTTATTTGTGAATAACGATTAGATTTGTTAGAGATTATTTAATAATTATATTTAAGTAATATTTGTCTTTATTAATGTGTTTAATATTTTTACCTTTCAAAAAAATATTATACAATGACGTGTTACTCTACGTAATTCAGTAAATTAAGTAGTATGAATGATTAATTATAATTCGAGAACTACGAGTTAAGAGAACTCCATCATTAAAAAAGGAAAAAGAAATGCAATTTTTACTGAATTCAAATAAAGAACGGGAAAATCAACTACTAATAAACTATTATAAAAAGTGTTTATTTACTTATTTTATAAGTAATAAACTATTAATATGTGATTATCCTTTTATAAATTATTTGCTTTAAAGTAAACAAACCCGGCCAAACATCTCCAATCTATTCAATTGAAGGGTTGAGAAGATTTTCTTTGCGGTGTCTCCTAAATATGAATATTTTGTGTGGATAGCTTGAAAAAAGGCGCGCGACATTTTCATTGCGTAAATGTGGGCTCGTTATTGGAAGCTTTCAAGCAAGCAATCTCGCTATGAATTATATCACAAGTATATTTAATCCAAATCTAGCCCCCGGAATATGATTATTAGCTTAAAACGTCAGGTTGACCAAGTTAGATATGATAGTCGGATTTTCGCGTAATGCGGCGGTTATGAATAGAAAATTAATGTTCAACAATGACAGTCGTCTTAATGATAATGATTGTAAACTTGTGTTTCAATTTCATTTAAATTTTAAATTATCACAATACCTATATTTTAATTATTCTTTATTTTATATTTTGTATTTTATATAAAGAAAATTATGAGGTGTATAAATTAAAAAAAATGATTAAGTATAAATTAATTTGATTTTTAATATCTATATTTTATTTATATATTATTAGAAAAAATATAAATATGATTTTTAAACATTAAATCTTATAATTAAATGTTTTATATCTATCTATTTATTCTATATAATAAAACAAAACTCATGAGTGAGTCTCGACCATTGAATGGGATCTTATCCTCCTAATCTAACCCTTGATATGTAAAATAAATCTAATAGACTGTTGTCTCTAATACCGCTTGTTATTCTTGCTAAACTTCCACAAATGCCACCCTTGATTTCGGTTGACGTATTTATTTGTAAACGAATCATAACAGTCAAATAATAAATGTGATTTATTTCCTTGATTATCTCCAACTAGATAGGAATGTTTTTTTCTAAGACCAAGGGGGTGAAGACTGACTACAATAAAAAAGAAGATCCACCTCTCTCCTTTTAAATCTGACAGAATATCAACTTCATTTTATTCGGTGAGACGAATACTTAGCTTGCGTTTAGTTCACGTAATTAATTAAAATTTGATAGAATTGAAATTAAGATTTCATTCATTAGTTTGTTTGGTTGAATAATTTATAAAGTTAATTTTCATTAAATTTCTTCCACTAAAGGAATTGAAATTCCCTTTTCTTTGATGATTTTCAATTCCTTCAAAAATATTTCGCGAACCAAACACAACCTTAGAGTTGTTCAAACGGTTGAGTGTTAGTTTAATTCGGTTAATCAGTTCAGTTTATTTTAGTTTTTTAAAAGTTTTTAACTCGCTCAATAACCGAACCGAAATTAATCACATCCAACCATAAAACCATTGGGTTAATTGGGTCGGTTCCCATTAACCCGAATCTTGTGAACAATTTACTGAAAAAGTAGTCAAGATACTAAACGTAAAAACTAGACCACTAAATTACTTTTGTTGCAAATAATAAATTAGAAAGATGTGTCTATGAGATCATGAAACAGTAAACTAATCCATAACCATAGAAATATCATTTAAAACAATCGATTTTGATTTCCAGTATTTGTAAGCAGTGCAAATTCACCCTTCTAAACATATATATATATATATATAAAGATATTTTAAATAACTAGTCGGGTTTTGGGTGAGACTCAAGGTAAAATCATTACATCCAAACTAAACACTGACTTTATTTTTACGTTACACCCAATTATTCATTCAAAACTCAATTTATATTAATATATAAAGTATTTACTCTCTTTTAATTCTCTTATTTTTTAAGAGTACGCAAAATAAATTTTCACTATTAATTCCATATTACTTTTAATTTTATTTTAATATCTCAATTTAACCTACCTATATAATAACACACGTAAAAAGAAACAAACGTTTCTAACCAAAATTCTCACGTAATAGTATTATTTGTCTTTCTTAGATATCTATCACCAACATAAAAACACTTTTTCAACGTTACAGAAAACACACGTTAAACACTGATAGATAGACGTCAAAACCAAATTATTTGGTGCAGAACCAATCAACCGAAAGCCAGTTAACCTGACGGGTTTTTGGACGATAGTCGGATTCATAATGGTATAGTAGATCCTATTACACACACAATCGAAAACTAAGTGACAGGGGCTTTGTGAAATCTTGTAAGATGTTAATTGGTAAATGAATTGGAGTGTCAATCTAAATAATGAACACCCTGCGAACAATCGAATCAATTATAATTTTTGAAAATTTCTATAAGTATGATTGATTATGATCTCTAACTTGCGTGGCAAAATAGTCAAATCGAGAAGAACCGCCGGTATGAAAACGCCTTAACATTCTATCTTTCTTTTGGAACCCTAAAATTTGGGCTACACCTTCATCCTCTTACGAACACTAACTCTGATTCAGGTAAATATAGTCTCAATTATAAGGTCTTTTCTTTATATATATCTGAGAAGCTTTTATCGAAAATGATTTTGTGAGGATATGAAATCAAAAAGAAAAAACCAAGTTAGTTAAGAAGAATCTTTGTACATTTAACATTTGTGTGTGTTATGAACATTTTGTGTAGTTGATTGATTCGATTTTTGTTGTTCTTGATTGCTATGTTTTTGCAATAGATGAGCCCGAATATGATGAAAACGCTTCTGTCATGGTAATTGAGTCGAAACGGGTAATTGAATGATTCTTTATTTTCGACCGTTTGTCACATATGCAGTACAACGTAAGGTGGTTGACTGATCTTCTATGCATAACTGCTTAAGTGGTGTTTAAGTAAATTCATTTGTGGCTCCTTTTTTAATCTATGTAGTTAGTAACTATTTTCAGATTATTGTGCCTTACTATTTTGAAGACCAAGTTAATTGTTGTATCGACGCACTTACTATTAAAGGGTTGAACAGTTCCCCCTGGACCCGCACCAAGTTGAGAAAAGTTGATCCAGAAAATGTTTGATTGATCTCTCTACTAAATTTTCTGAAATGCCTACTGGTGTAGCTGGTAAGTACTAACCCTGTCACATATACATAGATTTTATTTGTATCTTACTTAGGTATAATATATCTTTTCAGGTATTCGTGCGCTTTTGTTTTTTAGCAAAGATCCATGATAGAGATGATTAATATATAGTATGAAAGATGATGTAAGTGGTGTTTGGCTTTTTTGTTATTGAATAGAATGGTGACTCTGTAGTCTGTACCCAACAAATAGTTGCTCTTCAAAAGGTTGATTTTGTATTCCTTTTGTAATGTTAGGAGCCTTTATTGAAGATTGTGCTAAAAGATCCTACTTTGCTAGATGGTAAGTGGTCTCAATTTTGTCTTGTCAAACACCTTCTTCTTGTAATGTTTTACAACTTTAAAATTTCTAATTTCTTTTTTTCTTTATACTTATTTGAATTTTTTCGTTGCCTTGTTGGACTTATTTGCTAGAACCTGTTCCACATGTGATCGACGTGTTGAACAGTTTGACCATGTGTTTTAAATAAGTCCACGTGTTGTAAATATCTTTTGATTGTTATAATCATTATATGTTATTATGGTTCTCTTGTATTCATCATAGTTTTCTTGTATATTATGCTGCAAATTTAACTAAATTACTACATTAAAGTATCTATTACCATCTAAGTGATAACCTTTGAGCATATTTGTCGTTATAGTCACAACTAAACTGGGCTGTTGTTAAAGAGGACTACAAAGATACTGCTAGGATTAAAGAGGCAATTGCAGCAGCCTCTGTTAATTGCATATTTGGCAGGGTATGATTCGGTTGAAGGATAGAAAATGAGCCGGTTAAAAGCAATATGATTACCATGATATAAGAACATACTAAGTAATATATACTATCCTTCTTCTCCCTTACTATGCGACTTCGTTTGTTTATAGTATTAACTTTGGACCTGTTACATTGGATTGATCCATTTTAGTTTCTTTTTTCTGTTCTAAATAAGCTGTATAATAATTTTATGTGGTTGACCCATTGGAGACTAAGAAAGGCCATACTGAACCAATTGTTAAGTACAATTGTGTGATTAGAGTAACTGATTAACATATACTATGTATAGACTAAACTCTAGAGATACTAAATTGGTCATTCGATGTGGCTAATTCGACCCATTTATTTGCTAATCTGGTTCTGTTGACTCTAGGAAGTCTTAGACTAGAAAAAAGCTACACTGATAGCGATAATACGTTTTCTAGTCATGTATCTTTGTATTATGTTTTTATTTCAACTTGGTATATTTATAACCCATTTCTTTTTATCGTGTTGGTAGTTTGCTGTTGTGCAGATAATCTACAAGATGTACCACTTCAGGAAGTCTGAATGTCGTCGCACAAGAATCGAAGGGAGATCTATCCACCAATCTTACTATAGGACAATTGGTTTTTTATTGTTCTTGTGGCGTTCTGGTATTTTGAAGGCTTATGTGGTTTAGGCGGTGGTTTTATTATGCGTCCACTCTTTTTGGAGCTTGGAGTACCTCCACAGGTCAGTTTCTGCTTCTTCTATTTTATTTATAGATCCTGAAAAAACAGTTCTGTTAGAAAGTAGGATATTATAACAAGTTTCTTGTTTTTTAGCATGTCTTTTGTCTACTATAAATGAGAGAACGGATAGTATTACTATGTTACTACTTGAAAGCTCACTGGAAAATAAAAGTTTGTTTCAGCATCCGTTGTGTAGTCATAGACTTACTTGATAAATGTTGCACAGGTTTCAAGTGCCACAACCATGTTTGCAATGATGTTCTCGTCATCTATGTCTGTTGTAGAATACTACCTTTTAAAGCGTTTCCCGCTCCTTATGGTAAGTTCATTCTTCATCCATTCATTCAATTTTGACTGGAGGTGGAAATTTTGGCCCATTTACTTATGAATGGGTCAATTTGGGTTATGTTTTGACTAGAGGTCGGCTAAAATGTATTTTTACTGCATCAAGCCTCCAAAACATTTTATTCAAAGTGTTTATTATTGAAATAATTTCCTTCGATAATCGTGTCTAATTTACAGAAGTCTCAAAATGAACTACACAGTGGAACCAAATCTTACTTTTATCATATTTCTGTATTTTGGCAGCCGCTAACTTCTCCTTGTGGTAACAATTGCTGCTTTCGTTGGACAACATGTCCTAAGAAAGCTAATTATGATATTAGGACGGGCTTCACTAATCATATTCATCCTCACCTTCTCTATATTTGTTGGTGCAATATCATTAGGTGAGTATCTTGATTTCCACAAGTCAAATATATTTATAGGAAAAATACTTGTTTGGCTCATATACCATTGAACAAATACTTTTGGTTACTAGGGAACTACAAATGTCATCGTTACATTTGACTATTTTTCAACTTTAGGATCGAGATCTAATGTACAATTACATCACATGATTATGCTAGATGATTGGAATAAATGATCCAGTTCTATGGGAAATTGTCCTTTTATGGGTGGAGTTGGAATTTCTAACATGATTGGGAAAATTCATTCATGGGATTGGGGAACCTTTGCAAGTATGAAGACTAGAATTAGGTAAACCATTTCTTAAAAGTTGGTGAAAATTCTATGCAATCTTGCTCCGTGAAACATTTAAATTTGGCTATTTTTGTGCCCTGAAAAAGTCCTTTACTTCAAACGGTAAACGGAGAAGTTTTTTTCCTCTTCAGGCTACCCGGGGAGGTGATCATTTTTACTCAGATGTACGTGGCTTAACCGGGTTATCATGTGACCGTCTCCGACCCTTTCACTGGCACCCCAAGATGTACTGCTAGTGAGGTTTGAACCTGAGACCTTTTGTGAGGATATCATGATGCCAACCACTAGGTCATATTGTGATGGTTGAAAAAGGCCTTTACTTCATTTATGCAAAATCCAGTTTAGATTTATATGGCTTTGGAGTCATGCTCCTGTAGACGCTGATGTTAAAGTTGGCTTCTTGGAGTCAGATGTTAATGCATCGATTATTATGGCATTTTGTTAGATAGTTTATCGTGGTTTTCTCTAATGAAATGTTCATTTTGTTGACTCCGTTTTATAGTTGGGGTATGATATGTACTGCCAGTAGTATATAAGATGTGACCATTACACGTTAGATCACACACAATTTATGATCCCAAGTTTGTAGTACTAAAATTGCGTGTGGTCTAACATGTAACAACAGGACGTATCATTTTCACTATATGATTGTGGTTATACGATTATCAATCAGTTGAAAAATTGGTATTCGTGAAAGTGAAGGGAGAAACTGAAATACAATAACTTAATCCCAATGCATAGCTTCAAACATCAAAGGACTAGGAAGTCAAAATGTTGTGATACCTTGCATAAAACATCCATACATCCATATATGGATATAACAACTATGTTTGATCATTCACAATTTCACATGATGTTCATGAGCCCGTATATATATATTCGCACACTCCTTATTCACTAATCCTTCCAATGGCAAAATACAAAAAAAATACTCAACTTTACATCAACTACTAACTAAGGTACAATACTTATTTTCTTTTCTCAGTTTAATGTATTCACATGTCTAACCTTGATCAAACTAGGGACTCTTAACTTCTTGAGAAGTTAACTGATCACCAACTATGGTTCAACGATGATTTTCTTACTTATAAATAACATATATAGTTAAATGATTGATATTGTTCAAATACTGTTGAAAAATATTGATTTGTAAGGTAGAATTTAGAGGTGAAAGTAGTAGTGAGGTTTTGTTTTAGACTATCAAATTCGGGTAAAATTAGTGAATGAATCCTTGGGTTATATATATATATATATTTGGTTTCGTTCTTAGAATTATCGTCAAACTATCATAGTCCATAAGATGTAAATTTTGAAGTTGACCTATTGATAACCTGATCAAGAGGTCAAAAGTACTTTTTATAAGACGAATGAGGGCAATTGAAAGTTGAGTACTTAATTTAAAAAAGAAGTATTGTACTTCACACGAAAGTTAGATGTTAAATATCATAAAAACGTAAATACTTATTAAATATTCAAAAATTATTATTTTACAAAATCACATTTTATAACTTAATAATCACATGAATAATATGTAATTATTAAGAAGATGATAATCACATTATATTAGTGAATAATTATATAAATTATCATGTTATATTTTGTGACTATATTGAATAATCAAAATAATAAGGACTGTAAAAAAAGTTTAATTTTTATTATAGCTTGAAAAAGTTATTTTAATAATAATTATTGAAAAAGGTTTTTATTTGACCTAAATTTAAATGAGAATGCTAAATATACTGAGAACGTAATATTTATGATTACCAACAAACCTTGGTGGTAGTTTTTTAATGGTTTTCTTAGAGTAATGTTAGATAAGTCTAATTAAATAGATCTAAAAATAAACTTACCTTTTTATCGTTTGAAATTTTTTTCTCTTTTTATTTTGTATATTGAATTTAACACGAATTATGCTCTACTTGTTAGGTCTAGATTTAGGTTTATAAGTAGGTATACATATCAAATTTTGTATGTTTTTGTTTTTTTACTGTTTAGGTATTTCAATGGAAAAAAAGGTGGAGTCCTGTCAAGCTAGTGGTGGTCAGTAATGACTAGGGGTTTTCGTGGTGGTCTTTAGTCGTGAGTTAGTTGTACTGCTATGATGTGACATACAATTGTGCACGATCATGTGTCAAGAGTAAAAGTGCTCTTAGCAAAAAAATATATACAAAGATTACGTAAAAGAAGAGTTGCAACGAAGATGCCAACATGATTAGCTATATAACAAAACATTATAGTAATAAGCAAAAGGCATTACAAATCGAAGAGACATACACAATGATATATGCTATCTTAACGAACACAATGCTCTTTATACTATTTATTTAAATTTCTATATATGCTTTTAAACATCCAAATGCAAACATATTTCTTCCATCCACCAACTCCCTGCCTCACTTCACCCTGCAAAAATCACCATGCCAGAGTACGTCAATACATATTTTGGTATTGCTGTGTATGTGTGTTCATGGAAGATATTATCTACTAGTAGATTCAGAGGGTCGAAGCAAGAAAGTTATTATCAATTGGGAAAGTTTGACAATTTTAATTGTTAATTGAAAAATCATTTTTTATGGAAAAAAATAATAATCTAAATTGTAGGATATTCTTTGTGGGGCAGCTGACTGCTATGCTCCTATTATATCTTCCCTATAGATATAGATATAGATATATATAAATCCAATTAAATTAAATCTAAAGAGATGCATATATTTGAAATTACTTGCTGCAATCGGTGCTTGGGCTAATCTTGTACGGAATGCTAACACCACACTTTCCGGGGAGGCTAGCAGCGTAGCCAGAATTGATGCCAGAGTAGGACGAAGCAGCACTCTTTAAGCAACTACACGCAGCCTGGCGATCAGGACTTGATTTCGCAGCTCCATTGAGTCCTTTAACACCACTACAACATGCTGGTGGCACAGGACCACCTTTAGTTAAGTAACTCATGCATGATGCCAATTTGCTAACCACTTGACCACAATTAATAGCAGCCTCTGCATTGGGTGCGGTTAGCAACATGCAACTCACAACTACACATAAAAACATCATTACCATTCTTGCCATTTTTGGAAGTTATGTTTATTTCTGTATGGTTTTAGCTTTTAGATTGTTCGGTGCAAGAAAAAAGGTGCTATGAGATTATTATATTTATAGGGGTGCTTGAGTTAATTGTGAATGTATACGTGTGACTGTGTATGAAACTATGAATATTTGGATTAAATGGGTGGTGGGACTTGTTAGTTGGGAGTTGGGTTTAATATTAATTAAAACTGTTAACCACTTTGATTTTTTTGACATTTGATCTTCACCAATGAAGTGGAAGGTTTGTTCCATTTGAGTTAATTAATAATCGGCCGACATTATTTAATTAGATTGCAAATTTATAACCGTATTGAGACTTTTTGAGCTCTAATTCTGGCTGAATTATTTGACAAAACCCCAAGTATAATATCATATTTTCAAAATGCGGATACTAAACTGAAAAACTTTAATTGGTGGGTGCGCAACTGTTGCGAAATGGTTAAATTTCACAGCGGCGTATTGCGATATCAACCCAAAATAACCGAGTTTTGGGCACTAGAAAAGGGCTTTTAACCATTTCAGTATCAAATTTTATGTCCAGAAATGAGTTTGTGTAGGATGAACAAGTACACATATCCTTCATAGAGTTTTTAACCATTTAGTATCATATTTTGACCGGATATGAGAATTTGCAGGTAAGCAACTACACATGTTCTTCATAAAGGACCCACATTATATATAACTATACGTTGGAGTATTAAATATAAATAAATTTTTGTTTCATTTAGTTTCAGTTAGACACAATAGTGGTTAAGTCAGAACCAGGGTTAAACTCGGTCAGCGAATGCGTGTAAGCCCAGTCACTCCAAGTTTAACATCTGAAATAATTTTTGAGGAAATGATTTAATGTTAAATTTTATGTGTAAGGGCCCCACAAATTATTTTTGAACCAGCAGAATCAAATGAAAATAAAAAAGAGAAGGTTTAACCTTGGATGAACCGGCATTAAAGGATCAATCCCGACTTTTAACTCGGGTTTAACTTTGGCTAGGGAGTGATTAACCTCTGTCCAACAGTGTTAAAGGACGAAAAATGGCAGTGTCGTCACCTCACTTTGCATGCTCTTACATCGTCGCAAAATTAGTTATTCTGCCTGTCACAATCAAAGTATCCATTTTGACTTTGTACACAGTTTTATAAATGTTCACTAACTACAGTATTCACCAATCAACTATCATCTCTTTGCACTAAATCCCATTTAATTGGTTAAATTCTATGAAATAAACAAAAATAAAAATATGGACACGAAGTATCATTTTTAAATTGGATTATTGTTATTTCTTAGGACATTATAGTTGATGTTCGATAATTATAATTTCTGTACACAAAACCTATCTAGAGTCAAGTGTGTAGTTAGCTTCTGACTATGATCTGACCATATAGAACAACTTTGCAGCAGTTGTTTACTTTTGTTATTGTGAATTTATTATAGTCTATGTTGTATTTATTAACTTAAGTTTGATAAACACGAAATGGGCCGGTCATGATATTAAAGAATAGGAAAAACAAACCAAAATTTGAAGTGATAACATTCTAGAAAGGCGACAAACCACGATATATAATTGCACTTTGTTACCTTTGTTCTATTGTCTTGGATACTCACAATTTTTGTGATATTAATGAATTCATTTAAATTATAATCAGACGCGCAACGTATATAAAAAACAGAGTGCATGAGCATTGCAACAATACAACAACCGTGGCAACACAACATATAAAGTATTCGAAGCCACTGGCAATACAAATAAACAAGACAAATAAAGTAAGTTATGTCTTCTTCAAATGAAACGGTGTTAGCTCTCCACATTTATTATAATCTCTAAATGTTTCTTATCATGTAACCGAAACATCTTATTTTCATGCACATAATTCTTATCTTCATTGCACCCTGCAAAAATTCGTTTGAAATGAGAATCACGTATGTATATTTAATTTAAAATGAATATAGTTTAAGAATAATGATTCATGTCACCCCCTGAAATATAGTTTTGAAATTTTACGTGCCTAATAATTTGGTTGATACACATATTAAACCACAGCTGAATAAATGAAGAGAGAAAAGTGTGATCTGCATGCCAAATATTGTATTTATTAGATGTGTGTACGTTTAGTTTATATTTTAGGGAGATTTAACACTACTCATAATTTAAACAGAATGACAGATATGTACGTACTTGGTGCAATCAGTGCTTGGGCTGATCTTGTAGGGGATGTTGACACCACACTCTCTTGGGAGGCTAGCGGCATTGCGAGGTTTGATGCCAGCAACCAATGCATACGCACTCTTTAAGCAGCTGCATGCAGCCTGACGATCAGGGCTTGATTGCGCAGCGGCATTAAGTCCTTTGACACCACTACAACATGCTGGTGGCACGACACCGCCTGTGGTTAGGTAATCAACACATGGTGCCAATTGGCTAATCACTTGACCACAAGTAATAGCAGCCTCTGCCAAGGGTGATGCAACTACCATGCAAGTGACTACTACACATAACAACATCATCACAATTCTTGCCATTTTTGAAGTATATGAGTACTAAATTTGTAGGGTTCTTTTTTTTTTTTTTTTTTTTTTTGTCTTTGAATTGAAGGGTATAGATGAATAAAAATGTTTTCCAACGTTGTGATTTATATAGGGTGTAATGAACATTTCCATGTGATAGGAAGTGGTTAATTACTTAACGGTTAGAATTAACATCGATTGAACGTGTAATTAGCTTCTTTGATGTTTGATCTATACTAAATGATCCGTTTTCGTTCATATTAATTGGGTGTGGTTTTAATTAGAATTTGAATAACCTAACACTGTTGGTGCCAACCATGCTTGGACATTTTGATTGTCATTTCGCTCTTAATAATATGAAAAGTAGATGTAATAACTTTTTTGGTATCTGCCGTTATACTTCAGATTATAGAGACAAGAAAAGAATATTTGATGTATGTAGTTTAATTAGAAGATGATCTGATTATTATCAATTAATCTGTTAAAGTACCAAGTGAAATTGAAACTATGTGCGAAATGAAAACAATGAAAAGTAAAGGATGATAAGTAACTGGGATAAGATAAATCAAGACTGAATACTTGTAAGTGTGAAAATAAGTTATATAACACGTTTATTTTGTTGTTTTATAGAAACCCTGTTTAGTTTTTACTTTTTCCAATTGAAACAGAGGATCGATTTTGTAACTCACAGGACTCTACCTTTTCTTTGAATATGAAACGAATGGACACTTAGGATATCTCACAAACACCGGTTAGAGTACAGGTTGATGGTTGTAGCTGAAAGCTAATGACGGAGTTTAATTCCTTAAAGCTAATTAAATACCCACTAATTCGGAGACGTATACGAGTTAATCTTCAAATAAGCTCTGCTTTTATTTCGGTAAAATGAAATTGATTTATTTATAAAGATGGTAGAAAATTAAGATGAACTTAAATTCTAGAAGCTATCATAAACTTCAAAATACTTGATGTCAAACACATCCTTACTACATTCATTAGGTAAGGATTTTCATTACCTAAGATCTGAATTAGGGTCGATAATGGGTGAGAAAAATGTGCAAATTGTAGGTACCCGTTCATTGTAAGTGAGGAAACTCATGAAATTTTACCTGTCAGTACGAGTATGGGTGAACCTTTACCCATTAGATTTAGCCAAGGATATATCCACATGATTTATCTAGCATATATTTATGTATAATAATAGTAAATATGACAACATACAATGTCACATAGAGAATGAAAAATACAATTTTCGTGTTTCAAATAGTAAAATTGACAGAACTATCAAGAAAAAATATTATATAGATTGAAAATTACGACTTATTGGTTCATATTTTTAAATTTTAACATTTACTTCTTTGTTTAAAATTACAATTTATGATTTAAAAATTGTTATGTTTTGATAATTTATATTCGTTATTTCTTAAAATATCAGTACCATATGAAATCTATGGGTCTACCCTACTCACAATTATTCGTGGATCGTGAGCATAAGTCTAAAACTAAACCGGTTAACAGATACTTGCGGATTCATGGGTTAAGAAAACCCATTGATACATGTCATAGGTAGATCAATGTTTTCAAACCTGGGTCAAAGGTTGACCCTGCCAACCTCTCGAGTCCAGTTCAACCGGTTCAATCACGGGTTTAAAATGTTCAGATTTGATCTCTAACTATTGAAAATGTTCAGACTTGATTCCTGGTTATTTTCAATATTAAAAAAAAAAAAAGAATGATTCTACCGGAAAACTGATTGGTTTGTTTCGAGTCGAAAATACCTATTGACCCGCCCTAGATTGACTATCCTCAAGTTCGGGTTGCGGTTTACCGGCTAACCAGCTAAGTCGACCCGAATCTCAAAACACCGAAGTAGAGTGAACCCACTCATTACCCGTGAGTGCCATCTAGAGCTAATTTGAAGCTACAATATCTTTGATTGTCTTAATAGTATATGTGGGGCTAATCAATACGTGTAAAATGGCTTGTGGGTACGATGAAGGAACCAATAGGAATTTAACAAGTTATCTAGTGATCAATAAATGCATGAGTAGCCGAAAAAGAAGGACATGAAATTAAAATGGCATTTTGAAAGACAATTAAACGTGCTCCATACATTTTTGATTAACCCCTTGTGCCATTAACCCTTATTTTCAATAAGGGTTAAAAAACTTTATCACTAAATTATCATAGTATATTAAATGATTTATCATGATTTTATCACGAAGGTTGATAAGTTGAGATTTTCATGAAAGGTTGGGTTTCTATGAGATTCTCAACGATATCATTGTGATCTCATACATTTTAGTCTCCACTCTAAACAATAAATACAAAGACTTTTTTCCTTTTGTTTAGTCATTTTTTTCATTTCTAAGAGTTACAAAATTTTTAACCTTTAGACTACGTTTCATTTGTTACCAATAGACCAATTTAGGTTATTCCTAAAAGTCATGTACCATTTAGATGTTTCCATTATTAGTTTTAAGATTGAGTTGCTTCAAAAAAGACATGCATTTACGTATATAATTTTTGTGATCATAAGAACATAATATAATAATTGATCTTTTTAATAATATACGGACTATTATGTAAAAATTGTTTGTCATCATTTTATGGGATAGTTGCAAAGATTGTCAAGTTAACTAGCTAATACACTTCTAAACGTTGTATATGTATGGAACTCCAAAAGATTGGTATATTTTTAATTTTATGTATATGATGATAGTGATATACTTTATCAATAGTAATAAATATTATGTTTCGATATACCCCTTCGCATTGCGAAGAGCATTCGAAATCTAGTGTCAATCAATTAACCAGTTAAAAGTAGTAGTTAGATTCTAAAACTTTTTAGATTCTAGATAAACTCATTTTCTCTAAATAAGGATGAAAATTTTGACCCATTTTCTCCATTCTTTCAACAACTTGACCCGAATCTGTTTAAGTAGCCTATGGATGATAGTCCATGCTATTAAGGTCTTTATTTCTAACAATTCTCACTAACAAACAAAATAAATTCTGCACTCTAACCCAGTTGACTCAAATGGATAGTTTGACTCACTAAAAGTCAACACTCACTTTCATGCAACACAATCTATGAATATGTATATTGATTGATTCGGAATTATATCATTCTTTTAAAACTACTTAACACTAATTTAGGTCAACCTCGTACAACAACTTTAGCTAGGTACCCCAAAATTATGTTATAGATTATATCTTAAAGTCATCAAATTAGAGATGATTGATACTACAAACTTGTCTAAATCGACTTCCTTCTCCTCAAGACTCAAGCTTCAATTTTCAATTTTCACACTTACACACTCACACTTGTTTTCTATAGATATGACTAGAAATTCGCTAATTTCTATATTTAGATCAACAAGCCACCAATTAAAGTCCAAAAATGGCAGAGTTGGTCCTTCAAGTTTCAGTTATTTTCTGGCCCTACTTATCTGTCAAATAACTTTAGCAATTTGGTTCATACTTTCACTCTCTTGACTTCTAAATTAGTAAATTTGACTACCGGCTACTCAACATATTCAACATACAAGTTCAAACTTCTATTTATTACTCAGTATAAAATAGTGAGTAACTAACATACCTTGAATTCGAGATGTTACATTTGAACCTACTAAAATTAAATCTTTAAGCTTTTGTTACCTTTCAAGTAATATTATATATACTTTGGCTTAATAGAAGGGTGTACATGTCTTCCCAATTAACACTTAGAAGTTTCTAACACTTTATACAAGTCCACAATCAATCTTTAATAAATACGTTGCTCCTATTTTCACTCCTAACAAAAATCAATAAACGATCTAAATCTTCTAAAATTTTAAATTAAAAAATGAAAGAAAATGAACAATCTTTTAAAAAGAACTCTTTGAATTAGCTTGAAACAAGTTCCGTTGACTCCATATCATCCTTATTCACAGTCAAGGTTAGCTCCTCTGCTCTCTTAGCTTGATCCCTCCAATCAGTTTTAACCAAAGTATATATCATCAACAATGCACATGCTATCGGTGATGCAACCATTCCTAACCACAATCCCTGATAACCGAGAATTAATACGAAAGCTTATATAATTGAAATAGGAAGCCCTATAAGATAAAAGGCTGCAAGATTAATCCTGACCTCGATTTTGGGTCTTGCTGAACCACTCAATATGCCACATGCAGCCGTTTGCAAGGCATTTCCAACCTCAGCAAGGCCTATGAGTGTTAATGCAGGACAAAGCAAGATAAGGATTTGTGATTCATTAGTGTACAATATTCCAAGTACATTTCTTAGAGCAATATATAATGCAAAGATTAAAAGTCCATATATAACCATGATGAATATCCCAATTGCAGCAGCCCATTATGCTTAAACTCAAAAAAAATGGCAACAGAAAAACAATGCCGGTTGGTTGCATTATGATTCCGGTTACTGCAACACAAGATTGAGGATTCTCTAGCAATCCGCTTAAAAAAAGAAGGATTTCATACAACCACCATTCTAAACACACTGAACAAACACTAGGGATTGATAAGCTCAATAATGGCCCCCAAACTCTTAAAACAGACGCCTGCTGGTCCTGGTAATCCATGGATTGAGTGCTACTTTTGACATGTAAACATAGAAATGCTAACCCAATATTCATGTTATATGAAAATGCAATGTCCTTAATTCCTAATTTTAAATACCTGACGAGAAAGTAATTAATAGGGAGGTGTAGAATAGTGAGACAGGTGGCAACAATTGTTGTTGGTGAGTTTAACCCGTGTGTGTCCTTAATAGGGATTCCTTTTTGCATGGTGACGAGTGTTATTTGGTGATCCCTGAACTTCAAAGTTTTACCACATCCTTGTAAAATGAGAAAAGCAAAAGCAAATTGATACTGGTCGGCCTCTAAAGTTGTTTTGACATTTGGGTAGCCTTGGTGAAACATTTTGAATACTTGGGTAGGCTATGCATACATTATGCCTTATATTTATTCTTTTGTTGCTTTAATTAGTTTTAATTAGTAAATTTTTAGTTTGATAAAAAAAAAGGAGTACAATCTAATGGAGAACATTAACGTTCAAGGAGATTAAAACTCTAGTTATCAATGCCTAAGAATTAGAAGACCTTAAGCTACGACATGCCATTCTAGCCTTCTAGGTTTTCAAATTTATTCAGCATGGAATGCCTTGACTCTAGCCACTTAAATGACACATATAGGAATTTATAATTGGAAAAAACAGAATGAGGAATACCGGTTAAATTGTCAAAATGCTTTGTACACTTGTTAATTTGGCAAACCACAAATAACACTTAGGGCTTGCTGGTAATTAAAAATTTGAGTAATAAAAGCTTCAGCTGGTAGACTACATGCCCATCGATCACATATAGCTTCAACAAACATATAGCTCTATCATGGTAGAACAATTTTGGCCTCTGAATGATAAAAATGTGCAGTAAAGGAAAAGGTAACCTACAATGATGTGGCATGTCTACAACCTTAGACGTGACACCAAGAAAATCACTTCCTGAGTACCTCTGTAGACATGTAAAGTAAAATTCCATGGTCACATAAGAACAGACATTAAAACAAATAAGCAATATGTCATTTATTATCTTGTGAATTGTATGCTTGAGGTGGTTGAGATGAAAAAAGAACTTTTTTCTTGCTAGAAGAACCTTATCAGATGCACATCAATCATTGGGACCTCAGACTTCTTACGATTTACCACAAGTAGCCATGGAATATAATACTTCTCTTTTCCAACTTGAAATGATCTGCACTCAATCATTCAATAATCATTCCCAGGCTTAGATTAGATAACAGCTTATTAGAAATTTCAAGGTACAATTAATTAGACAAAAGTTGAAGATGAAACGATGTAGAGATAATTATACTATATTGACCTAATTCCTCAGCTATCACCACTAGAACCTTTTCTTTCTTCATTTTCATGTTGCCACAAACATAACTTAGTACAGATTACCCCAAGACATATGGGTACACAATGAGATTTGAGGCACCATAAACTTTCATATAAGTTAGACGCATTTCAGATAAATGAACACACTTATATATGCTCAATCATTAGGCATGTGTTAGCCCTATATTACCTAGAACAGCAGGGTAGTTCAACTATTTTAATTTATTAACCTATATACAGAGGGTGGAATGTTTTAGGCATGCTTATGATCATTGTCAAAGTGAATTGAGTGGCTGAGCATTGCAGGAAGAGTGCTTCTACCTGTTGAAAGTAGACTGCTAACTCGTAAAGTTAGTCTAGCTCTTGAATATAGGCGTGTTTATTTGTTTGTTAACTTATTTTGTTAATAGGTAGTTTCATTTACTGTCCTTTATTTTTATATTTCTGACTGGGTCCTTTCGGCATGAAGAGAAAACTTATCTTGAGACATAAAAGGCCAAATATATCAAGTTTATTAATAGCTAAATTAAAGTTCACTTTTACTTAAACCTATATTAACCAATAACCAGTTTCACCTATACGCTCATGAAGTAGACAACTTAAGAGAATGAATTGTTATCTTCAAACACTGATGTATGCCAAAATGCCAATATATTGAATCTTATATTCAATGCCTAATGTTACCATTAACCAAATTATAAGCACCGCGAATGGAAAATAACAAGAAAATGAAGATGGTTGCCACATATAGATAAAATTTCATATTTATGTTGTAGATGTACTAGATACAAGAAAGCATTATAGTTTTCAGGTAAATTTAAAAGAGACATAGTCAACTACATTCTTCATGTCTCTTTTGGGACTGGTTTACTGGATATAGGGGATACAAATATACCATTCGCATAGTATGTGAAGCTTTGTCCATAGTAATGAGTTTCATTTAAGAGTAAAATATTAGTCATGTCTTCCCCTACCTTAGCCATTGCGATGTCAACCTATATATTCATAAGATATTGGTTGCTTTTATGTATCTCAACAGTAACAAGATCAAGGTTATTCAAATGATATAAATGTTGGACGCCATTGCAAATTACAGAGCAACTACTGGTCCTGCATTTTTGCTTGAGGCAATCTTATGTTATGAAAGGGTATTACAGTTTTCAGGTATGCACACCTTTTGAACTTAATAGAAGAATCATATCATTCAAGAGTGACATGACATATGATACAATGACTTGCATAATAGAAGGTACTAATATACCCAACATGTTTAGAGGGTATTTGGGAGTGCATATCGCTCTTTGCGCTTGTTAAATGCAATATACACTTGTTAAGTGTTTGGATACAAATACGTTTTAGCTTATTTCTGAGAAAAAAACGCATTTGTTGTTAAGCTTGTGTAGTGATGCTCATTTTGAATGCAATAAGCACTTATTTTTAAGCTTTCCCAAGATAATTTATACCCTAATTTGAGGAGTTTTAGTAGCACGAGTCTGTTGTCCAGCAGTCAATACACTGTCTATGTTAACGAGGCTTACTACGCTAAACCGTAGAAGAAAATGAAAAAAATACTGGATTGATTTTAAGGAGTCTCACATTTATCAGTACCAGTGAAACCAGTAGGTTTAGATATAGGAATTAATACCTATGAAAAATAAAAATCATTTCAATAAATACATCAATTTAAACAAATAAATCTAATTTCTATAAAATCATAACACTAAACAGAATTTACCTCACGATTTACACCAAAAATCGGGCAATGTCGACAGATCATATCATGCCAAACCGCTCGTTACTGTTGTATATCAAAATAAGATCTGTGTATTTCAGTGTGTGTATTATCAAACAATTTTGAAAATTAGGGATAAAATTGAGTAAGGGAGGATACATACGGAGTGATATTGGCCCATTTTGCTCATCGGAACGATGTCTCCGGGCCTGTAAGCTGCATAATATGAAATCATTGATGATAATATTAATAACAATGATAATAAGATGTTACTGCTGCTGATTATTGTTATGAATTTGAAGTGTTTCGCCATTTTTCAAGTTGCAGCAGAAATAAAGAACACTAGAATGTGCTTTGGAGCTAATTAACGATGATTTTGCCCTGTTTCCGACCAAGTGTGATACCGGAGCAAACGATGATATCTTAACTATTGGAGATTGGTTTATAAATTAATATGATTTGTAAATAATTAAATCAGGCCACGGTGGTTTAGTAGTAAGAATTCCACGTTTTTGTAGTAGAGACCTGGGTTCGAATCCCAGAAGCCACTCTTATTTTTTCGCTTTTTACCACTGTTATTTGATGAGGAGTTTCCACCGCAATATTAGAAATTCTAATTGTTCATGAAGTCAATTTCATTACGATATTTTATTTTTTTCTAATCATATATGTATTTGTGAGGAGTAACCGTATAAATATTTCGAGTGTTGCCGGTTCTTGGATCTTCTAAAAATGGATGTATCCTATCGATAGCATTATCTCCTATTTTTGCGTCTAATTACTAATTTTTATTTTATATGTAAGTTCGCACGAATTTAGAGAGTATGTATAAACTTAGGAGATCATACTAACTAAAGTTAGTATGGGCTTCGAAGTGAGCTAAGTTCGTAGGGCCCAGTCAAGTTCGTAGGGCCCAATCCATACAAACTTAGCTAGTATATATACATATATCCGTAGGTTATTGAAATAAGTTGTAAGTTCGTGAAACTCAGTCTATAGTCCTTACTGCATGTTCGCAGAAAGGAGATTAGAGAGTTTGTATCTTAGTTTGAATGTAATCAAGTTTTACGTTCAATAAAAGTGTTCTTTACTTATTCATGTTTACTTATTTATTATCGTGTGTTTAATTGAGGATTCCGCACTCAATTATACTTATTACCTTGTGGATCCAGATTAAAGGAACCTATAAGTGGTATTAGAGCAATAAACGAATGATTTGTTTAAGGTTCGGGGTATAAACGATAAAGAACAAGAGAATACGAAAGACTTGGACGTTAGAAACTGAGCTTTTTACGTCCAAAAGTGTTAAAGATCATTGCAGATACTGGGGTATTCGAAAAAGGCACTCTAGAAGAGCCCAGATTCGAAATTTCAGATATGAGATTTTTCATCAGTTCATCGTATGAATTTAGAAAGTATCATACAAACTTACCAGAAATTAATTACGAACTTACAGCCTTTCATTCGAACTTAGCCTAAGTTCGTATAGTCACTAGTTAGTCAAGTCTGTTTGACCAAGTTCATTGACTTCTTCGAACTTAGCAATTTCTTCGAACTTACCTGTTGTTCGAACATTCTTAAGTTCGTACGAACTTAGTTATATTCGAACTTAGCCATCTTCGAACTTACCAGTAACTCCATTATCAAAATTTTAATTTAGGCTTACCATTGACTGATTTTGATATGAGAAAATTTTAATTTTACTCGGAAAATTTTCGAGAATTTTAAAGGGAAAAAGTTGTGTACAGGGCATTATTAGCATCTATGTATAACCTAGATGTCCATCTCTTCTCCAAATAATACCCCCTGCGATTTATTTTATTTTTCTCTTCCCTCCTTCACGGCGCACACAAAGAAAACCCTAAAAAAAAGAAGTTAAATATTTCCTTTTTTCCAAGAAAACTCTTCCAAGTCTGAATAGCAATTACAAAATTGATACTCATCCTATCTAATTGATTTGTGCTTCAAATAATCCAAGAGGCGATTTCATAAAAAATAATATAAATAAATAAAAAACGTAACCTTGGTTTCTGTAAAATAATCGTGTGCCTAATTCTCAATTTTCTTTAGTTTGTCCCTTTGCCATCACAAGGTAATGAGGGTCAAGGAACCTAACGCGAAACGAGATAAGGATAGCACAACAACAGCCCGAGGTAAACCACCCCATACGTTATCTGAATTATCATATGGGTCATCTCGTGAAGCATCACTAGAGGTTGAAAGTAAACGACCATGGCTACATCCTACTCTATCTTTGCACGAGGATGAAGCGTATAAAAAAGAATTGTTTGAGCAGAAACTAAATGAAGACCCATACCTTAATGAGAAAACTATTTAAAAACAGTTCTTGGAAGGCTATGGAGTCTTTAAATGTTTCACTAGAGTCGGTTGGGGCGGAGTGCTAGAATTTAAAGTTGATGAAGTCTTCTAAAAAGTAGTAAAGGAATGGATGTCAACTTTGAAACGATATGGAATAACACCACAAAACGCCAAGTTGACTGGGAAAGTAAATGGTAAAACGGTTATAATGGATCTAAAGGTTATTAGAGAGATTTGAAAAGTAGATACGGGTATTAACGGGCGTCCCCGAATCATCTATAAGTATCCAAATGAAAGGACGTTGACTGGAGGTGGAAAGATACCTTGTCACGTTCCTTCACTGCTTTGTTTTCAGCTTCTACTCAAGACCCTTCTACACCTCGGGTTTCCTCCGGCCTGTTCGCACAATTTGCTAACTTACCCACTCCATTCACTCAAAATTCTCCTACGTCCGCAGTTGTAAAATGCAAGAAAAGAAAAGTTAAGGTTCTTTGATTGTAGGCTTTGTGCAAAAATGAGAAGTGAGAAATTAGAGATTTATTGTAAAATGCAAGAAATTAATTTAAAATAGGGGTAAAGTTATACTTAGCTTTCGTATTTCAGTGTTGTGGCTGTTTTACTCTCTTATGGAACTCTATACTCATAACTGCTACATGTATAATTTAGAAATAGAAACAGTTGTATATTTTCGATTCTAATGAACCCTTAAGAGAAAGCCTTATCCTAACAATGGGTTGAATGACATTTCCTTATGTCACAAGCCAAGTTTCCAACGCTTTAGAGGGAACACCTTTGCTAAATTTTCAAGAAGTTAACACTGGGATAAAATGCCAAAGGCATGAAATTGAGCAATTGTGAATCAACAAATTAAAAAAAAAAAAAAAAAAAAAGGACAAGCAAAAGTATTTAGCCTCATAAAAGCATAAGAAATTCAGTTTTAGTGTGACGCCTTTGCATAAGCTGGATGTGTGGTTGAAAGAATTACCATTTGCTTGTGATGTAAAGTAATACCTAATAGACCTTGAGGTTATGAGGACTTTCTTAGCGAGGTACGTTAGATAGGAAATATAGAAATGGTTACATGGATAATTTATTCATTTAGTACGTATGAGACAAGATATTATGTATGAGAGTTGAAAAGTTAAAAGGACTAATACACAAACATGTATACGATTTTTATGTATAATTGACCTTCCTCTTTTAAATTTTTAGTATTGTAATTCATAGTAATGCCTTTTGATTTTGTTATAAGTCTTTCTCGGGACTAGAAATGGGCAAGTTGGGGAGGTTTGATTGGTCAATTTAATTTATATGCTTAATAGGGTTTAATCATACAAAAATGCACATTGTTTATATCGAATGTGATACTTCTTAATGCATTTTGTATGTGTGATAGGTTGACGATAAGATACGTTAAAGATAGTGATTTGAGAGAAGCTATGTAACATTGAAGATGTGGTGAAAGACATTAGCATTTATGTAAAACATAGATGTTCATCAAAGAAAGGAATTAACATTTATGCAGGGAACAATAAGCATCTAGGCACAACCAAGATGTCCAAAAATCACACACTCTCTCCTAAACCCTCCTAAAAGTCACAGCTAGACATTCCAATGGGGATTATCCCACAATTTTGGCAGCCACTCTCTCCCCTATTGGCGACTTTTCATCCCTTACCTCCAACCTCCATCAAAACCCTAATCCCCATAACCACCAATCATTTTTATTCATCAATCATTAAGATTTTCAAGACTATGAAGATTTCATCATTGATCAAGATGCTTTCTACCATATCTATGGAAGGCTAAACTCTTTGTGATCACTTTCGGTAAAACTAGGGTTTATGATCTAATTGTTCTTTTAATTGATTTCTAGTTTGTGTGAACATGAATCGTGAGTTCTATTTATTACATGTGATTTGAACGTATGATTCTTGGTCTTATTAATACATCTTGATTTGATCATTGTAAGACAAGTTATAGCAATTCAATCATTTGTGTCGAGTCCAATTAGCTTAGGGATTAAGGCGGTGATTTGGAAAACATAACTTGTACCCAAAGTGTGTTGAATTATTTTGTGTTTAATACAAACATAATCAATTAAAGGATGTATCTTTTGTAGAAAACCCTATGAACCGGAAGTGATTGCTTTCTCTTAATATTTTATAAAACTTAACTTTCAACTGCTTTTTTAATTTAAGTTACACTATTATTAGTTCTCTTAGTAGCAATTTTAGTACTAGTTAATTCAACTCATATCAACTTTGAAATTTACCTTTATTGTTCAACACATTAGCTATAATCACATACTCTTCGTGGATTCGATACCCACTTACCCTATATAGTATAAATTATTTAGGTTTACTTTTGATCGGTACTTCGACGCCGATCAAAATTCCACCATTCATCGCCCCTTCCTTTCATCTGATGAGCTGCATAAATAACCTTTAACCTCTCAGTACATTCGCATAGCATGAATGTTTCTTCCATTTCGTCAATCCATCTTATGCTTATCATCGGATTCATTTCTCTGTGAAATTCTGGTGGCTTGCAGCAAGCAAAGGTTTTAAAATCAAATAGAGATATTCTCTTTCTCAACTAAAGGAACTTCTGGTCCTCCCTCATTAACTTGAAGAGCTAGAAGTTTCTACGCAAAGGCGTCAAGCTTGGTATCCACCATAACTTCTATCTTTCTCATTAATGTAGGGGTAAACTCGGCTAGAGCTTTCCCGAGTTCTTCCCTGATAATCTCATTGATGGGATCTTGGCTACCTTCTCCTAATCCCTCAATTTACTGAAAGAGTTTAACAACATTAATACTAACAACCATTAGAAATATCATGTTTTGAAAGTGTTTAATTATTAACTTCTATCCATTCAGGATAGTCATCCTTTCAATCCCTTTTACATTTAACGACATTTAAACCCTCTATGTGCCTCAATATAGTATAATCACGTTGGCTAGGTGTAACTATACTAATTTGAGTGCACATGTCTTTCCAATGTCATTAAATATAGGTAAGATTAAAGGAGCCCTCACCTTGATACCACAAAATCAGAAATTTTACTACACGACAGTCAACTTTTAACAATCATGAACATTCCAAAAGTAATATCACTCTTATTTTCATCTAATCACTTCAAAGTTTTGGTTTAAGTCTAGTTAAACCTATAGCGGATGACCTAATTCTCTTAAACCACAGCTCTGATACCAACTTGAAAGACCCTATTTTTTTATTTTTTTTAGTTCCGTTATAATATACTTTACTATTCAAAAATACAACCAAATTTGGTAATTTCAAAGATCACATATTCATTCATATCTTACAACCAAAAGTATAATACCCAATTTGACACATAACCAAAACTTGGGTCGCAAGTACGAAGCTGACATACATAACTGTGTTTAAGAGAATTAGTCATACTTGAATACATTACAAGTACCAATCCAATCTATCTCTAAGCTATGCCCTTTCCCCGTTCGTCTTTACTTCCCGACCCACCTGTACCCACCTGTACCAACAAGAACAACAACCAACTGCTATATAAGCATAAAGCTTAGTAAGTACATAGAAAGTCGAGTAAATGATTTAGTATTAACTACACCTTCTGATTCATAAATGTTTACACCCATCCCATATTTACGAATATAAAGCAACTCAATTACGATTAAAAAATTAACTGTTGAATAGGTCGAAGACCTTTAACCCCTCTTTCCACGGATCCGTGTTAAATAATCTGCTGAATTGATTTACACTGCTGATATAATTTAAACTGTTGTTATAATTAGACTGCTGAATTGTCCTTAGATCAGTCTATACATATCAATCAATATAATCAGCAAATATAGTCCTCTACCACATATATATGAATTACACATCAATTATAAAGCATAGTAGTACATACCTTCACCATAAATATGATGAATTCAACTCATAAATCGTTAACAATTTAATACTACAATTAAACACATGAATACTCTTACACATGTGAAATTCTAAATTAAGGTATCAATTTACTTATACTACTCCTACATACTTACCTTGTGATTTAGAAGTTGATAATCCCCTAACAATTGATTCTAATCCTTTAGCCCCTATTAAAATCACATAATGGTTTAACATTACGTTTCAAACATGATAAATATCTCATAAACTCTACTTTAAACCATATCATTATCACATTATTAAATATAACTGCAGTTTGACTTTCAAATGTCAAACCAACCAAATTATAATTCAACTAGTCCAACAATCCATATTGGTGATTAATTATTCTCAATACTACTTATTTCATCATTAAATTATCAACATCATATAGTTTGAACTACCAATTTAGTAGTTCTTATCAATTTGTGATTCACCAACTTATGTTTTGAGCATTACATTACCCAAATTAGTAATTTCTACACTAACCAAGTTTACACCATCAATTAGCACTTACCAAATAAACATTATAGGAACCTTATTCAAGGTTCATTTCACCAATACCATAAAAAAAGTCCTCAATCCCCCAATTTTCCTTACATTAGGTTAAACATAATGGCAAACACTTACTTGATGAAAATGAAGATGAATATAACCTAGAATATGATTGAATCCTTGCTTCTCCCTTCCTTTTTGCACCAACAAACTCTCAGGAACCCAATTGGAATAGTGAGGAAGAGTTTTAATCAAATCAAATGGTTTAAACTACGTTTTATTTCCAGAACCAGAACACCTCCCGGCGGGAGATCTATAACCCCACCCGTTTGAACACGTACTTCTCGGTTACCCACAACTTGGAAAATGATGATTACCCGGCAGGAAAAACACCCTCCTGGCGGGTGATAACTTCACCCAAATGTTCTGATCAATTTTTCCCGGACAAGACAAACTTTCCCGTTCTGGATCACAACCTCCCAGCGGGATCTTAATGTTTCCCGGCGGGATAAAATCAATTGTAAACCTCTGGCGCAATACTCCCGTTTGACCAAAAACCTCACATTAGAAAAGGTGATCTTCCGGAGGGAGCTGACCCTTTCTGGCGGGAGATCTGAAATTCCTGCAGTTCATCAATTTTAAAACCACACTCAGTCATATTAGCGTGTTTCAGAATGTTACACTTGGTCATCAAAACGCCAACCACTCTATCACGCTCAAGTGCCGAAGCCGAATACCGAGGAGTTGCTAATGTTGTCTCCGAGTCATGTTGGCTCCGTAATCTCTTACTTGAACTTCAAATTCCTCTTCAAAAGCCACCATTGTATATTTTGATAATGTAAGTGTCATATATCTCTCAAGCAATCCTATTCAACATCAACGAACCAAGCATATCGAAATGGATATACATTTTGTTCGTGAAAAGGTGGCAAATGGCGAAGTTAGGGTTCTTCATGTCCCCTCTCGTTACCAAATTGTGGACGTTTTCACCAAGGGCCTTCCAAGAGTTCTATTCGATGACTTTCTTGACAGCCTCAACGTTCGGTCTCCTCCCGTTTCGACTGCAGGGGTATATTAGTCACATATTAGATATAAATATCATATAATGTATATCCTGTATAGTTGTATAGTTTGATATGAGTTGTTAGGTTGTTAGTAGGGTTTCCACATGTATAGGGAGTTCCCGATGTATATATATCTCTCCATAATGAATCAGAAAGGTATCAAGATTTCTCAAAAGTACAGAATTTGTGTATACTAAAATTGTTAATAAATGATTGTCTTTATAGATAAAAAAAAATTGTGAACTTTATATGTAAAAAGAAACAAAAGGAGCAGTTAGTTTTAGAAAAAAATAAATATAGTTGTCGGTTTTGAGAAAATAAAACAAAAACTGATCGTCATTTGCACCGGTTTTCTTCGTCAAGGCCAAGCATCCCGCCATGGAACGTCGGAAGACACCTATATCTTTTATCGTTTTGTCTAGTACGTTTTATTGTTGTTACTTGTTTTTGCAATTTTTGTCCAAAATGACGGGTTTATGATCGAACAAGATACAAATATGCAAAGTGTAAACACGTACACAATGCATTAGTACACGAGCATTTTCTGCTCTAGTTGAGGTTGACAGAGGACATGAAATTGATACATTTAGATACCCGACAAGTTTGTCCGTCGAGAAGAAGGGCTCCACCATCATTGTTCAGAATTGATAGTTTTCTTGACTTAGAAGAACGCCCAACAATGATGACTAAGGGCAGCCTTTTCAGCTGGTCTAAATGATGTTAATGGTGCAGAAGTACCAGGTGCCATAGCGGTATTGTTTATGTCAAGTGATGGCTGAGATAGGGCTTGGGTTTGTAAGACTCTGATACCATATATAAAACCTCTAGTAAACGGATAAAGTATTCCCTGTTCAGGTTATCTGGGAATGGCGAACTCTTTTACTCTAATGTACGTGGCCTAACCGGGTTATCATAACCGTTTTCGAACCCTTTCTCTAGCCCCCCAAGATGTGCTACGGAGAAGATTTGAATCTGGGATCTCTTGTAAGGATATCATGACACCAACCACCATATCAGCTTGTGATGGTTATATGAAACCTCTAGTGAGAGAATTATTATTGTCTTACTGATCATAATTCTGGATACATATATAATTATATATATAGACTCAATAGCCACATAACGACCCCTATACTATGTCATTGTTTGATCGGATACACGTAGTACAATAGTAATTCTCAATGTGGTGGTGTTGTGACAGGACCAAATTTTTTATGTGATCTTACCCGTGCTCTTGTATACTTATCCCTTTAACAAATGTACGATGAATTTTTAGATTATACACATACAAAAAGAAAATTGCAATATAAAAGATCTTATCGATGACATGTGTAACATTTTTATAATACTCAAACCTAATTCGTCGTTACCTTTTTATGACCCTTGACGGCCAAGAGGTGGTTTACATTTCATATTCGTTAATCGTTTATCATGAAATTTTAAATGCAAGGAGGTTTTTCTTGGGCAATATTCATTTGCTAGCTAGTTGACCTTTTTAAAGTAGAAAAATCCAAACCAAATTTTTATGTATGCATCATCTATTTCTGTAATCAAACTATTAGTTAATTTGCTGGGTACGAACTTTAATTATAATATAAGAAGTTTAATTAATAATTCATTAATTGAATTATTCGCTTGATTGATTCACGTCCACTAAAAACCAACCAACTTTCCAAAATGTCTTATTTTGTTCTTTTTGGTACCAAGTACCAACTGAATCGTTAAATATCTACTGTATTTTTTTATATCTAAAGGATAAATCATATTAACGAATTAACCACATTGATATTCATTTTCAGACATCCGCCTAGGATCCTCTTATGTTAAATACAACATGAAATGTCATGTTCCAAAACATAGTAAAAGTTAAATATATTATATATTAAACTGTGGGACCCGCATCTTCCTCGATTCTCTTTGAGAATGCAATTATAAACTTTTTGGTAAAAGGTGTTGAACCCAAATATTATTTCTTGCAAAACGTTGTGTCAAACCGACATTATTCTACTCTGTTTCTTAAAAACGGTATTCGTTTCAAAACCATTTCAAGGTTTAGATCGTATATTTGGGGGTGTCGTTACGTGAAATGCAAATGATCTAACGTGCCCATTGCCTATTTTTAGGATTTTATTAAGGATATAAAAAATATTAATCAAGCAATTTGATATCGTCAGAATTGACCATTTTGTTAAAAGGATTACTTTTACGATTTAAAATTTAAACCATTCAAATAAAGTTATCATAATGGTTGTGTTGTCGCATTGCGAATACACGTAGAGTTGACATGATGTAATACCCCCTAACTGTTCTATAAACATTTTATCCGAGTGGGTACAGGAGAACCACTAATGTATTTTTCTATTAACAGCTTTTGGTTGAAACATATTTTGACCAAATAAAACCTAGCGTATTATATAAGTTCAATTCGATTGAACAATCAACATTTATTTATAAAACGGATGAATAGAATTCTCGTTTTAATAAATTCGTAAGACCGACTTAATCGATAACAGACAAATAATCCTATTTTGACCAGAATATATAGCATTATGATTTAGGGGTGTTCACAATCCGGTTCAATTACATTTTTGGCAAAATTTGAATGGAATCAAATATTTCATTTTTTTAATAATCAAACCGTTTGGTTTCGGTTTTTCTATGATTCGATTTTTTTGATTTTTTTCTTTGGTTTCTTATAAGTTATTTCTGTTTATGACCGAATTTTACACTATGAGCTAATTAAAGTATTTGCATTACAATATTAAGCAAAAATTTATTATGAAAATTTTTATACATATACAAACACGCTAAAGCAAACATATTATATCATATAAATTATAATACGTTAGTTAATACTTTTAAATATTTAACAACACACTTAGTCCAATATATAATGTAGCAACAATTCAAAATGTCACCTCAAAAAATGAACTATATATATAGTTTATGGTTCGGTTTTTAAGTAAACTCCAGTCGAATCGGATAATTTTGCTTATTGAATTATTTAATATCAAACTGTCAATTTCACTTTCAGTTAAGTTATTTCGATTACCATTCGGTTTTTTTTATATTTGTGCTCACCCCAAGTATAGTTTAGTACAATAATTATGAATGACATTTTCCTTTTTATGCATTTTTATCAACTTATTACTTACAGGGAATTTATAAAAGAATAGGGATTTGTACACCATAAAAACTAATTATTCCCAACTAGATTTGGACATACACTACACAATTAACTACATGCACAAAACTACTAAAACACAAGTGATTTTTGGTGTTGTACGGCTAATCTTTTATAGTGTACAAATCACCATTATTTGCATAATTATGCTTAATTATAATTAACTAGTACCTCCAACAATAATAACAATATGTTTAATAAGTTTAGCATTTTGAAAGTTTCATTTCTTTCAGGATCTTTAACTATCATTAGCTAGTTTTAATTTAGTAGTAAAATGTCTTGATATAAGCAAGAATATAGCAACTCCTTTTAACAAATTTATTACAAACAAAAGTTTCATTTAATTATAACCGTTACGCCATCTTCAAAATAGTGATGTAATTCTTTTCTAGATTATCCTTAATTTTCATTAACATTAACATTGACAATTGTTTATATTTTTGATTACTTGTATTTAATTCAATGCTAGTTCAATAGTGTTCTACTTCTACCTCCTTCCAACTGACTTCATATATACAATTTCGTTGCAAATTCACCAACCAACTCATTTTAGTTTCCACCATCTTAAAAAGTCATCCTTCTTCATTATCCATCTCTCTAATATCTTTTGGCTCCCACAACCTTTTTCATATTACAAACTTTCGTACTGTTCTTAAAAATCGATCACAAATGGAATTACCAAAACGTGGCCACAGATTTTTCAAATTCAGGGGTCAAGTCTCTAGTGATCTTTTCTACTAGCTTTTAGAATTTTTATCATCAACCAAAAAACCACTTAGTTTTTCATTTCTATAACTATATATATATATACTCTCTTTTTTCATAATTACGTTCAATGGCTTCAAAAGAATTCATTTCTAGCACCGAAGTTGCAGTGATGTCTTGGATAATGCTTAGGATCGATTACTCGATGCTTTTTTGGCTCGTTTTTGGTGTTTTTCCTTATGAAAATCATGAAGGAAAGCCTCCGATCATCTAGCACTTAATTGTTCATCGTTCTTTAGTTATTTGTGTTTCTAGTTACTACAAGTTCTCTTCTTATTTCGTGTTGCTCATTCACAATAGTTATAATATAGTTTTTATACCGCGATTAGTTAAAATATTTGATACTTTTTGAAGAATTTGCTTTTGTCATCACAATCACAAGATACATAACCATGTATAAATCTCGATCCGTTGATTCCATCCGTGGAGCAAAATCAGACCTTGGGTATGCAGAAATGGATCCATCCGGTCGATATGGACGAGTAAGTTTTCGTTTGTGTTATTTATTTATTAATTTTAAGTAAAGCAGAAAGTTAGCAATTTGTGGGATTTTATAGTTATTGGATCATATTTGAAGTTTCATAAAAAGCACTTGATTCAAATTACCTATCAATAGTTTAATTAATTCCAAGCGGGTGTTTCTGATTTTTCCTCTATAAGTGATTATCCGTTTAAGTGTTTATTCATTCTAAAAAAATAATAATAATAATTTTTAGTTGTATATTTTGATTTGCTCGTTAAAATAAACAATAAGCACATAATTACGCATTTTAAACAATCTCAAACACCTCAAATAATATGATTGACGCCACAGTATCATGCACATTTTGTATGAAAACACTTAAAAATATGAACCCATAATATAAATTTAGAACAGGAAATATATAAATCCGTGTACATGATAGACATTCAAAAAGATCTCAAACTCCCAATTTATGCTTGTACATATACAATCAAATCTTAATAGTTATTAGCTTCATTGTATATTCAATATTTTGGTTACAAATATTTCTAAAAAGTTCATCTAAGTTCTTTAAAAAGACCCCAAATCTAAATACACATATAATAACCTCTGTTTTTGTTCTTTCTTTTTTTTTGTGTGCCAATTTTGTATTTTTGTTTGAATTTATATGATGAAAGGGCGTTCTTTCAATTCTTGGATCTATATACAAAGTAGGCTTCTGGTTTTTGCAAAGGTGGATTCATACTTCATAGCTATAATTTATTATTTTATCTTTCTAAATAAACTTGCTCGTGTCATTAGAGAGAGTTGACCGTCACTTTAATAATTCACAATGATGCGTTATTATAATAGTGTATATCAAGTTGCATTTTCTTTTATCTATTTTAACCTCATATGAATAGTGTTAGTGTTTTTTGGACTTTATCAAAGAAAATGGAATGTTGACTTTTCAAATTCAACGAGTTGACGGTAGAACTATTGAAATAGTCTTCACATTTTGAGTGGGTCGACTCTTGTTAGATCACCCACTTTCAATAAACATAATTTTCTATATGACTAACATTGGTGTACTGCAAATTAATCAACTAAATGACATCATTATAATCATATGTAGGAATAACAACATTTTTAGTCTAAATTTAATCAAATTATTTAATATTAATGGTCTATAATGACATGATTTGAAACTTAATTTTGGTTTGTAGTTCAAGGAAATTTTGGGAAAAGGAGCAACAAAGACAGTTTACAAGGCATTTGATGAGGTACTAGCAATAGAAGTGGCATGGAATCAGGTGAAACTCAACGACGTTTTTCGTTCGCCTGAAGAACTTCAACGCTTATATTCCGAGGTGCATCTCCTCAAGAACCTCAATCACACCTCCATAATGAAATTCTACACCACTTGGATCGACGTCGAAAGAAGGACTTTTAACTTCATAACAGAAATGTTCACTGCAGGCAGCCTCAGAGAGTACGTAATCACAATCTTCCTTTAATTTATGATAAGACTTAATTGATAGTTTTAACATTGTTTTAACTAGTAACCAAGGAAATCTCACAGAGCCAACTTTATCAACTTGTTTCTAAATGGGCAAAAGAAAAGTTAGTAGATCAACTTAACTCGTGACATCTTAAAGTTTTACTCGTTTTTGTAAACTATGAAATTTAATTTGATGGGTTAATAGACACAAAGGTAGGTAACTGTACTTTACGAAAATGTTCATGTAAGGTACTGTACTTATTTTTTATTCATTCTGATCACTGCACATACTAAACATGCTATTTAAATCAGTCTACTTAGTTATGAACGGCTACTGTATGTCACATGATTTTTGTTAACAATTAACTCACGACTAGTGTAAAGACACAATGAACTTGTAACAGTTAACTCACTACTAGGAGATTATGCAGGTATAGACAGAAATATAAGCGAGTGCACATACGAGCAATTAAAGATTGGGCTCGCCAAATATTGGAAGGCCTATCTTATTTGCATAGCCAAAATCCTCCAGTCATCCATCGAGATCTAAAATGTGACAATATTTTCATCAATGGCCATCTTGGCCAAGTAAAGATTGGTGATCTCGGTTTAGCTGCGACTCTTTGTGAATCGCAACATGCTCATAGTGTCATAGGCAATGTTTCTTGACTCTTTGCATGCCATGTTAATGTTTCCATAACTTCTTTATTTTTTATGCCTTGCAGATTTAGTAACTGTATTATATATTATTACATGAAACAGGCACACCTGAATTTATGGCACCAGAAATGTACGAAGAAGATTACGACGAGCTTGTTGACATATACTCATTCGGCATGTGTATGCTGGAAATGCTTACGTCCGAATATCCTTACAGCGAATGCTCCAACCCAGCTCAAATTTACAAGAAAGTCAGTTCGGTAAGCGTTAATTTTGATTTCACAATTTTCTAGTTACCTACTTCATCCTTTACCAGAAGCCCAAATGAGAGTTACATTCAGATTTTGGTACAAAAGCCATTTAAATGAACCTTTCAAACAACTCTGTCAACTCGAGAACATGTTTCTAAATGAACTTAATGAAGTTTCAGATTGCTTATCTTAGTGCTTATCTGCTTATTGATTATTTTAATGACAGATAAGCAAATCGAAACACGTCTCATTATGAAAACTGCTTATCCGCTTATTTAAAAAGAAATAAGCACGACGTATGAATGTTGACACCCATTTATTTTTTAAGCAGAAAAACACTTTAAAATAAGCAACCCAAACCACCAACTAAATAGCACAAATAGATACCTTATAGGCGTTTCAAAGTAGATAGTTTGCATCTTGGTATTGATTTGAATGCATATTTGTTTGAACACGAAAGTCAGTTGCATTTCCCTATCATTGGCGACATATAATATGTAATTTTTCTATTATAAATACTAAAATATACAAGTACACATAACTGGCAGGGAAAGTTGCCAAAAGCATTCTATGAGCTCGAATGTGCTGAAGCTTTACGATTTGTGGGGAAATGTCTTGAAAATGCTTCAAGCAGGCCGTCTGCAAGAGAGCTTTTAATGGAACCCTTCCTTAACGTTAAAGATGATGATCAATTGATGGCCAACCCAAGAATGCCTTCCGAAAAGCCTACCATTATTCCAATGATACCCAAAAAGGTGCCAGCTTCAGTAGTCAATCATCCAGAAAAAACTACTGATATGACAATCACTGGCACCATGAATCCAGAAGATGATTCAATCAACCTCAAAGTATTCATCTCAGACAAAACTGGTATATCAGCTGTCCAATTAAGTTCATGCTTGGATTATTGAATATACTGTTCTACAAGATATATAGCACTAAAAATCTATCAACTTGTAGGTAAAGCAAGGAACATATACTTCCCATTCGACATTGAAAGTGACACAGCTCATGATGTTGCTACTGAAATGGTGAAGGAATTGGATATTCATGATTGGGAACCGTTTCATATTGCTGAGATGATCGATAAGGAGATTTTGCGTTTAATTCCTGCATGGAAGAAAGGGTCCATGATCATGGATTCGCTACAAAACCTTAATATTCATAGTTTTTGCTATGATGAAGATGATCATGAAAAATATACTCCACAACTGTTCGACTCGCCTTCGTCACAATCATCATCTCAAGTTTCCCCTCGGAGCCTGTTTTCCTCTTCGGATGCATTACATGATCATTCACACAATATCATGACCGTTGACCGCACTCGAGGTAAATTCTAGTTTCACAAGTAATTAACTACAACACTTTGGCAATGATACACACATTTTATTTAGGCCTTAATTAGAGATGTGTGAATTTTTGTTAACTTGTTCACGCTATTAAATTAGTAAAATGTACATATTTGGTGGAAAAATATAGTGAAAATTAGAATTCCATGGTTTTGTCTACACGTAATAATATGAAAAGTTAATAATTTTCTTTAGCTAATTTTATTAGAAAAAAAGATGGTCAAAGATCATGAGTAGGTACAAACTTCCTTTTAGGTGAAGAAATTAATTAGGTGTAATTTGTACATTTCTCTAAACTGCAAGAAGAATAGATATGCATGTAATTTATATGTAATTTTATAAACTTGATGTAGGTAATATCCACATGATAGATGATGATACAAGTTCTCAAAGCTCATTAAATTCTTATAACTACTCCAACTTCACTTACTGCTCAGACCATGAAAATGATCATCATTCCAGCTCTTTTGTAAGTCAAGATCGACAACATGCTGAGAAGACAAAGAATTTTACGAGGTTCGATGGTGAAGAGACCACAAGATGCAATAGGCCAAATATAAAGAGGACAGGATCAGTCGTTGATATCCGCAGCCAATTGCTACATCGGTCTCTTGTGGAGGAGATTCACAAACGGCGTTTATTCAAGACTGTTGCTGCCATTGAGAACATCGGTTATCATGAACCGGTTTGGTGAAATTGGGGCACTGGCCGTTATAAAAGCAATGGCCTTTCCAGGTAATGTAGTAGTATTAAATGTAAAATTGTAGATACAAATAAAGGTTTGGATTGGCGAGACTTGTGAGTTTGTTTAATTAGTTAGTGTGATATTTTTGCTCTATCATGTACAATAAATAAGAATGTGCAAATGGTTTGAACTATATATTTGTTGTATGTGTGTAATATGTATGAAACTCCGGTTACTATGATCATGGTGTTGAAACTCTTGGTGATTTTGTATTATTCTTTCTTTTTTAGCCTAATGGAACGGGTATACAGTTAGGGATTTTTTTTTTTATTCAGATTATTTGAGGCAGACGAATCTTCTTTTAATTTACTGATCAGATGTGCACGACCTTACCAACCCCAGATGTTTAATCAGGCCAATGACACGTTTATGTTTTAGGATTTTTACTCCTATATATTTTGAATTAAGTATGAATTAATTATTACTAAAAAAAGAATACTACGGTCTAGAATGTAACGGTAACATAGGATTCAAAGCCTTTAGTAGACCAAATAAAGATCACTAAAGGTTATCGAAGGAAATATGCGAATTCCATGCAGTTGTTCTTGTTGTTTATATAGATTTTCACAATAACTTACATGCAAAGATAAATCTACAATGCATGCATGACATTTTGATGCCATAAAAAGTGGCATACAAATAGGATAACAACCTCTTTACTTACATCTTATATTCCCTCTTTTGATCCATACATTTTCCACAACAAATTTTGCAACCATGGCTCTGGCCCGCATCAAGAATCGCTTATCGTCATCAACAGCACCTGCACCACCCCCTTCTCCTGTGCCTACATCGGCTAGAGGCAACCGAACAGAACCAACATTTAGCACGTATCTTGAGAAAATGAAACATATGCCAGATCTCAATCTTCCTGAATATGTCAACAGATCAATGATTGCAGATGTTGAATATCGGTTGATTAAAAGTAAGGACAGGAATTCTATTGGTGAGTTGATGAGATCGGCTACGAAGTATGGAGTGTTTAGGATAAGTGGACATGGGATGTCGATCGAGGAGTTGCGTCAGGCGTTTACTGAGGCTGATTTTTGTTTTGGATTGTTGGCTGATAAGTGGAGTCGTGATGGAGATAGAGAGGAGTTTCAATGGTCTCGTTCTGCCCTTTCAGTGGCTGAACATAGGCGAGATGTGGCCCGAGAGGAGAGATTTCGAAAGTTTAGGTAAGTTTCATCCTTCAAATGCAATTCCTAACTGTATCAAGATAACCTAATAATGAAGGGGCAATGAGTACAAGTATCGATTGATATAAATATGTAAATATTGTGTGGTGTGTGATTAGATATTTGTATATTTTCTAAATTGTTTTTGCCAAATACAAGAACTTTGATTTATTAAGGGTATACATAATTGATAACATATTATTGAGAAAATTAACAATGCTGCTAGCAGTACGCAAAATGTGTAAGCTATTTTAAAACTATAAACATGGGATAAAAAACTTGTGTGTAGTCTCACGTATAATTGCACACGTCTTTCATTCTGCTAGCAGTATGTCTCCTATATTATTCTACATAAAAGTTTTTTTTAAGGTAAAATAGTAAAGTACTATCAAAACGCGCTAGATGATACATAACACAACACCACTAAAAACACTGCAATACCTAAAAACCTGCTACTATGATAAGTACCAAAATGGAAACAAGAAAACACTGCAATATTCTGCTAGACCTAAATAAAATGCCACCAAAGTAGAATGCTAATAAAGCCAAATTAAACTTCATAATAGGAAACATTTAATCAACTGTTATGATTTAGTTAATAAATTTACATATAACTTGGTTATTAAATAAATGTTATGGAATATGATTTAATTATTTTGTGATAACTGGTCGTAATTGGAGTACTTAGGTTTATATTCACTTGTTATTGTTATGTATTATGTTTCAACCAAAAGATGGAGAATCTTGCAAGTAAGCTTGAAGCTATTGCAGATGATGCTGCCAAAATCGTTGGAAGCCATCGAAGCAAGAGATCTCGAAAGAAAATCATGGAAAATGAAACACGAATGACAGTGTTCAAACACAATAACTCGGCTCTTCAACCTCACACCCCACGCTCTTCACAAACTCCGCGTGCAGTCACTGATAGCAAAAAAGACTCTTGTTCATTCGCTCTAAGCCTTCATATCCCAACCGAACCAGGTGATTTTGTTTTCGCGTCCAATGAAGGCCCATTGTCGTTTAGAACAAGCCCAGACACAATTGTGTTCACTCTTGGAGATCAAATAGAGGTAATGCTCAACTCTGTTTTCTTTAGAGAACTGACCCTTGTATTATATTTCTAACAAACTGAAACCGGAAAGAAAAATTGCTAAACAAGAAATAGATTGAAAGTCGACGAAAATTCATGTATATTATTGAGGGGATGAACTTAAACAATTGAATTATATTTATAAAAAGGTGATTTTAAGGGGGAAATGCCGTTATTATTAATTAGTCTTAATATAATAAGAATCGTATATATAAATTTTTTGCCTCTCCTCCACCCACCATCATTTTATTATATAAAAATTAGATTGGTGTTGCGAAAAATTAGGTTGTCTCTCTTGCTAAACATGTTAGCTATTTATACAACAATCAACTGTACGAGCAAATTCAAGGTTTCTCTGTTTCGAGCCGCACCAAAAACAACCTTTGTTTATCCGCGTAAACTTACACACCCTCTTTTTTTTCCAAATTAAGGTTTATTTTTTAAGTTTGTATGTTTGCTAAACAACAACATGATATTTTCATTGGACGAAAAAACATTTAAAAATAAAAACAACAACAAAAATGAAAAATGTTTAAAAACGAATTACGGGAAAAACAAACAAAAAACGAAAAAAAAAATGTTTAAAAACGAATAAAAAAACTACAAAAATGAAGAAAACGTTCAAATCGAAAAAACGTTTAAAACGAAAAAACTAAAAAATTTTAAAAATGAAAAAACTTTTTAAAACGACAAAAATGAAAAACACGAATGTTTAAAAACGACAAAAACGAAAAAACATAAAAAAATGTTTAAAAACGCAAAAAACGAATTAGAAAACGACAAAAATGAAAAAACGTTTAAATTGAAAAAATGTTTAAAACGAAAAATGTTTAAAAACGACCAAAACGAAAAATGTTTAAAAACGAAAAAAAATGAAAAATGTTTTAAAACGAAAAAAACGTTTAAAAACGACAAAAACGAAAAAACATTTAAAAATGAAAAATGGAAAAACAGAAAAAACGAAAAAAAAAATTATCGAAAAAACTTTTAAAAACGAAAAAAAACAGTTCTAAAACGAAAAAAAGAACAAAAACAAAAGAAAATAATTAAAAAAATGAAATTAGAAAAATATTATATAAGTGTTATCTTGAAGAAGTGGATGTTGTCCAATGGCTACTTAATGTTAAGTCCACCTCTACCCATATATACCCATTAATTTTTTTAATCAAGTCTAGTAAGACCACTTAAAAAAATTGTTAAGTCCATAATTACTCATAAATATATTTTTAAAGTCCATAATAGCTCAAAATTAAGTATTTGGGCTAATTTTGCCACTCTAGATGTATGTAAATTATATTAACTAGAATATATGCATTATGTACAAGTTCTTTAATAATTAACTTAATAGTTTGTTACAAATGAAGGAATGGAGCTGTGGAGAATTTAAAGGTGCAATTGGGGAGATAAACATAGAGCCAGAAATACAAGCAGATCAAGAACAAGGAGCATATTCATTGGAGCTCAAGTGTTCACCTTTGATTCTTAATCATGTTGTTGATAGAATCAACACCTTTTCCATTACTGATCAGGCCTGTGTATTACTTGCTGTTGTTCTTTTATATTCCCTTCTTTACTATTTACTATCTTAGATTTAATTTGTTTATTTCACAAAACAACCTTAATTATTATAACCAATTTTTTTAACATATATTTAAGTAGAGTTTGGTCATTTTATTATTAATCAAAACTTAATTATTTCAGGCACTATATATAAAAGCAAATATAATCATTCTACGCTATGTTCCGTCTATGATTCATGCAAACGTAGGTGTTGGAACACTTCATGGATATAAACAAATTCTAAGTTATAGGTATGTCAGTAGAAGGAAAAATTATGCAATCTTGTGTAATATACATTGTTTTTTGGCTATTAGTTTCTTACTAGCATAAACGAAGGGGACAAAGAGATGGACAGATCCCTATTCAGGCTACTACAGAAAAGTCAGAACATTTCTTGTTCATCTGTACTCTGCCTAATCGGTATCTATATGACTGTTTTCAAACTTTACCATGATCATCTTAGCATATATGTTTAACCAACTAAGTTTGAACGTGAGTATCTTCTACGACTTTCAATACACATCACCACTAGAGTATATTAGAGCATCCTTAATAATGAAAAGCTTTTAACAAGCATTTTTCTTGCTACATTAATTTTTTATAAAAAAAGTTTTTAATAAAAGTTTTGTCTCCGATGATAAAAAGCTTTTTTTTTCAAAAACAATACACACACACTTTCAAAAAAGCTTTTCATGTATAACTTGAGATTTTTAAGTTTTTTGCACAAAAAAAAATTTCCTCCAATGAAAAAAAGCTTTTTTGCATAAAAGAAGCTTTAGAAAAAGCCTTCATTAAAGATGCTCTTAGAGATTACTTAGTTTCATAGTAGCATGTTTTAGTAAAATACTGTCGTTAAAATAAACTCGCACAGTATTAAACCTCCCAATTATATTTTTTGTGTATGTAAGAATATATAATAAGTTATTGAAAAAAAGATATTCAAATTTTAAACCCCTACATCTATGGCCTTCGTCAATGACTATTTAAAGAAAAATGTAATAAACCCCTACATTTATCATCTTCGTAACCTCCTACATTTACTGCCCCTACATCTATCATCTTCGTAGTGTAAACCCTTACATTTACCAGACCCCTCCATCGATCTATCATTTTCGGCAATGACTATTTGAAGAAAAATGTCATAAACCTCTGCATTTACCAAACCCCTGCATCTATCATCTTTGTAAACCACTACATTTACTAAACCCTACTTCTATCATCTTCGTAAATGACTATTTGAAGAAAAATGCCTTAAACCCCTACATCTATTATCTTCATAAATAACTATTCGAACAATAGTACCATAAATAATTTCTTCTCTTTTTCAATTCATAATTACTATATATTTTATTTTATATAGTATAATAACTTAAGTCAAATTTTGACTTTCTTTTTTTATTATCTAAAAAGAATATTATAGATTACTATACTTTATTTATAGTTGTAAAATTGTACATTTTATAAAATTAATATAAATTACCTTATATAAAAATTGAAACATCCTATTAACCAATTTGTTGTCTTTTAATTAACCACTTAATTCAGAATAACAGAAAATATAATATTGATGTGTTTTATTTAGCGCTAAATGTTTTTATTATTTTATCATTTTTTACAAGTTAAAAATTTGTTAATATTTAGTATGATACGCAATATAAGAAACTTTGAATTTTACCATTTTCCAAAATTTCACATAGTCATCTAAGTAATCTAATAACATTATTTTATTATTTATATTAGTAATATAGTTGTTTTGCCACGAAGTACATTAAATTTTAAAATTATCTGGTAATATTCTTGTTGTTGCTTTAATTACAAAGCACATCCATAATAATATTTATAAGATATTATCCAATAATATCTTTATTACTTAAATATTACATATGAACAAACACACATCCATCCATAACAATATCTATAAGGCGCTGCCCAATAATATTTCGTTTAATATAAATTCATCGAGTCTAAATGAAATTAAATTCAATTTGAGACACATCTCATATCTTATGTTAATCACTATAGTAGAAAAGATGGAAGACTATGATATTTGCTTCAAATATGTATATATATAGGGGAATATTTAAATAAGAATCACGTAAAAATTAAAAAACTTGTAAGAACAATAAGAATATGTGATTGTTTACATGTGCTTAGTTTTATACACACGTGAACATTAATATTTGTTCGAATGAGAAACAAAAAACTGTCAAAATCGTATAATTACATATAAAAATTCATAAAACGCATAAGTGCACAACTTAACAGTTCATATATGAACAAATCGGTTAAAGTTAGTTAAAATAAATTTTAACACAAAAATTTTCAGTTTTCAAGGTTTTATTGATTCTTATTAACATTTTTATAAATATTCTGACATTATCATAAGTGAACAATCACGTATTCTTGTAGTTCTTATAGTTCTCAATATCTAAGTAGTTCTCATATGAGCATCTACCTATATATATAAAAAGATAATGAAATTAAATATACTTAAAATGAAAATAAAATAAAATATTCAAATATATATATCCTTTTAATTTTCGCTGCAATATGCAACCAAATAAACAACCAAATACTTAAATAATAAACTCCCCAAAAGTTTTTACCATTAATCACATGTACCAAAAAGAATAATGGGGAATTTCGGATATTGTGCTTTTTTATCAAATTTTCAAACTACAATTAAGGTCTGCTTGGTAAAGTAGTTATAGGCTGTAGTTGTAGCTGTAGACTGTAGGCTGTAGGCTGTATCCATTGGATGTAGCTATAGGATTCTAAAGCTTTTGAATTTGATGGAAAGCTACTTCCAAGAGCTGTGAGGTCTTGAGCTTTTCATTGAATTCTAAAGCTACAACTTATACATGTCAAACAAGACTTTTATTTTCTCAAGAGCTTTTTGATCAAAGTTAAAAGATTAGAAATTCTAAAAGTTCATAAAAGTTCCACGCCAAACAGACCATTAGTCATCATAAAATGAAAAAAAAAAAAAAGTAAATTTGGGAATCGAACCATATCAATTTCAACACCCGACTTTTATATATAGTTAATTTTGCACAAAAAGGATAAAAATACAGAATTTGACGTACAATCAAATGTTCACTTGACTGTATGTATATTATATGGTGTGTTTGGTAAAAATGAGCTAGAAGCTTATAGCTGAAGCTGGTTGCTGTAATTTATACTTAAAGTTAAAAGTTCAAACTTATATTTCTTTTTTCAGAAATGAACTAGATTTGGAGCTTAAATTGTGAACGACATTGAAGGATAAAAAAGTAAAACACAAATAATATAAATATGTTTAATTAGGGTTATTTTTGTAATTCTATCTTTCATAAACACTACATTTTTTTATAAACTAGTTAATATAGCTTATATTTTGAGAACTTATTACAAGTTTTTTTTTTTCAATAAATTTTTATATATTTTTCACCGAACCTGATTTTGAATTTAAACTTATGAAAAAAATAAGTTTAAATTTTTATAAGTTGTGATAAGCTAGTTTCTCAAATATAATCTTAACCAATTGATATTATCGTTAAAAAAAATGGTCGGTGAACAAGTAGATAACTTAAGTGAAAAATGAGATAAGTCTATGTATGTGAGTGGTAACATCAAATGCTTTTACCATATTTTGGAGACTTAACATTGACGTAGGTATTTTCGTGGTAATTTCCTCATTATTATGGAGAGATCACATGTGCCATTTGGCATACAAATTAGCGAACACCCTTAACTAACAAATAATCAAATCAAACTATTTATTATATTACGATATAGATTCCCCAGTTAATGGGTGTAACTTTCTCCATGAATCTCATGGCACAATCTACAAACATAATGTTGACAAACATAATAATTTATAATTAAATGCATTACGCCATGCAATTGTACGTATCAGAAAAAGATATGATGGGCAGGTCGATCTCAATTAAATTTGTCCTTGGTATAGTCTTTGATTACGGCTATAACAAGAGCCAAACAAAGAACAAGGACCACGTGTGGACACGTATTTCTTTTACAACGACAATTAATAGTCAAAACCTTCTTTATACCTTGAATTTAAAATAGATGAATAACAAATGAATGTTTGAAAATAAACACTATAGTGAAGTTTACTTAAATCTAAACTCTATCCAATGTTTTGAAATTCATATTAACTATTGACTCGGCCGTATTTTTGAGTTCAGTCGGATCGGACCAGTTAAACCGGTCTTTGACTTTTCTTAACCTTTTACTTTTCTAGAGTTTTTTGACTTTTTTACTTGAACTTATACATTCAAACTTATCTACAATCATTAAGTATGATATTTTAAATGAAATATATGATGGTTATTCACTTATTGTAGAATTGTCAAAATAATCACTAAAAGAACTAGAAAAATTATAATAATCATTTACAAACTAGTAATAAATATTAATAAATACAAAACTATCACAAAGTCATGGCTAGGTCAATTGGCAATCAACCCATCCAACAAGCATGAGATCTCAAGTCCAAAAATGGAGTAGATATTTTTGTAGTGTTTTATTTTCCTTTAATATTTGAAATTGTCCCACATCAGTGTTACATGTATCTACACAGAACGAAAAGAATTTTCATTTTATTACTTCTTTTCTTCTTCTTATTTTACTTCTTCTAACATTTTCATTCTCTACTCTACACTCTTTTTCTCCCTCACCACTCCCACTGGTCTCTGTTGGAGCTGGATTCCAACCGCCGCCAACTGACAAATTCTGACGACCGGTCGTCGGAAATTTTGAGAAGGGTGAAGAAGGAAGGAGGAGGTGAGCAAGAAAGTGAAGGAGACTAAAAGAAAACATAAAAATAATAGAAGGGGTGTATGTATAAATTGATGGTATATATATATTCTCTTAATTTTCACTTTCAATTTTCATACTAATTACGAAATTGTCAATTTGTTATGGCTATTGATCTCTATTGCTTCTTGAGCCAAAGGTCTACAATCTCTTCCTCTCATTCTTCTCTTAAGACCCTTCCCCGATGAATTTACTCTCATATATCATTACTTAGACGCATTATAATTCCATGTATTATGGTGTAGAGCAGTTGCATTTTGAGAGTAAAAACGGACAGTCAATCTCAACCATTGAATTTTGTGATCAACGATCTAGATTGACAACACTACATTTTTCATGCACACTGCATTTTATGTAAAAAACAATTTTGTTAACATGTTGTAATACAATGGTCTAGATTCACAACACTGCATTTTACATAAAAATCAGTATTTTTAAAATACAGTAAATCTGAATCATTGATCACGAAAATTAACAACTAATATCATTTGCGCTTCATACCCTTTAAAATTCAGCAGCTTCTCAAAGAACATTACCCATCTATCATATTATCATATGAATGATAAAAAAAAAAACAAAAAAGTATGCGCAAAGTGTACTGCAGGTACACATAGTTACATGGGTGGGGCCCGTAGTAAACAGCGCCGTGAATGCAAAAATCAACGATAAATATGTTCATATGCATGTACATGTATATGTACGTGGTTGGTGATTGTGTTCGTGCGTTTATAATTTGTTTGATTAGTCCTCTTTGTATTGGCCTGCCGACACTGATCCGTTTTCAGTGGATCCATTACGATTTTTATTTAGATTTGTTTCTTGACCCCTACCCAATTTTTGTCTTTTATATTCACCAAAATAATTACGTTGTTATTGTTTCTTGTTATCAAGTAATCAAACAAAATGTTAGAATAATGAAAATTGGTTGGTAATATATTTTATTAATTTAATATATATATTGCAAAATATATAAGAACTTTAGAATTTTAATAGAGTTTAAACTCTCAATAGTATCATTTGATACTCCTCCACAATTTAAGTGGTAAAATTGCAAAACCTCATATTGGAGTTGATAACTAAAAATATTAAAGATAACAATTAATTTGTTGATGAAAACATCTGACAACATGCAAAGACAAATCTTCAAGCAAAATAAAAAAAAAACAGCAAAATCATTAAAGCAATAATTAAATTGAAGACATCCGATAGCAAACGACAACAAATCTTCAAACAGCAGCAAGAAAAGCAAAGCGGAAACAAAACAAAAAAAAGTTGTGGCAGCCTGCTTCCGGTGACGCGTCGCATGTCCGTAGATATTATGTTTTCTTGATACCATGTTAAATACTGAAACCTCATAGGTATTATGTTTTATCGATCTAATATTTATAGAACAAGTGCATAAAAACCTTAAAACCCTAATGAACCCTAAACTTACAATCAGAGAACTATTCTAATCTATCATCTAATAAAATAAAATCTTTTTGTTTCAATTTAGTTAAAAATATAAGAAAAAAAAAACATTAATTGTGACGTCTTCATTACATGAGTTATACACTTGAAATAAAATGAATGATAATTGTGACCACTTAATAAGTAATAAATAGGGTTAAGTGTTTGAAAATGTATCAAACTTTATGAAAAAAGTTATTGTGTGTATCATTTTTTACAGACCTTTATTAAATGTGTTAAACTCATAAAAACCTCTTATTAGTGTATTGTACCGGTTATAACAGGTAATTTCAAATTTTTACAGGTTATCATATTTTTCCGGTCATCTTTTTCGACGAGTTCAAAATCAATTCTTCTCCCTTAACAAATACTTTTTAACAACCTTCAATTGTTTCACTAATCTTCTTAATTCATTCAAAGAAGAAACATCAAAAACCACTTCTGTGATTTGGGTTTGATCACATTTTGATTTAATCTCAGATGAAACTCCCTCTAACTAAAACTCAACCGTTTCAACAATCTGAATCCCTCTGTTATCGTGTAAACCTCACTTACCCAAAATAATCAATCATACAAAAATCACATATGAAATAGTCATCATGGAGAAAAGGAATAAGGCTCTGCTAATCCCAATGCAACATTTTTTGCACCATTTTCAGACTATGATAAATCATTCTTTAAAAATAATGCATTCATTCTTTAGGTGTATCAAGACTCCATATAAGTTCGTGAAATTAGTGATATTACAATCGTCCCCTTCTTATAATGAATCCATCCTCAGCAATTCAGTTCATATTTGGTTTGACTACTTTGGGTTAGCAGTTTTATATATACCCTAGATTATTTAATCATGTCGGAAAACATAAACCACAATCAAACTCTTTATTTCTACAGATTAGATTAGACGGGTTGACTAGTTTTCTAAATCTGTTGTGATATATTGTTATAAATTCTACATATATGAAAGGACATCATTATGTCAAAACAAAGTCACTCTGCTGGTTGTCTTTCTGCCTTTTCTAAAACTAAATGGTTAAAATAAATAAAAAATAATAATAAAATATTTATTACATATACACTTAGAAACTTTTAGTGGGTTGAAAATAAAAAAGAACAATAATAATCAATAATTGGTAATGGTAACTGGTCAAAGTTGACTCTACAATTGTTAAGTGTTAATGTAGGCATATTTTTCAAAAACTTTACAACCCTTTAAGATTATCTATATTTACAAGATTAATTGCTCATTTTATCTTTGTTACATTCAAGATCTGTGAACTTAATTGTACGAATGATTTCTCATAAATAATTCATCTGAATAACTGCTCTAAATCGTGTATGGACATTGTCTAATTACAATTTATAGATAGATGTTGAAACTGATTAACACTAACCAAATAAACTCAATCTCCTACTAAAGAAATCATAACCCATTATATATTACGCGAACATTTCAAGAGAACAACTTATAGATGGATGTTCTTCCGACTCTTATGAAAATAATCGAGGGAAGCTAGCTAGCTAGCTAGCTTGGATATAGGTATAGAACTTGGATACAATCAAGTATTCCAAAGAAAATGTAACAAATATTTAGATTAGTATGTCATCGAAAAAGAAATCTAAGATTTTAATTAGAATACATATGTTTAAACATTAACATGACTACACTTTGATGTTTTATAATGGTACGTTGTCGATCGATTTTTAACATCCTTAAACAAAATGTAACATTTATTTTAACATAATTCCCCTTCAATTTCGAAATGGGTTATATCTCTTGAAAGTGATATCCAACAATGCTGGGGGTTTTCTATTGTTTATCATAAATAAGAAGTCTTTTCATTTTGATGCAATATTTGCAACTATATTTATACAATTTGTTAGCTTTAAAACCTAGTAACACATACTAGTTTATAGCATCAAAAATTAACCTTATAAATAATATTTAATCTAATAAATAAAATTGCATTGTGATAAAAGTCTTATAAAAATGAGAAATTAACCGAAATACTTTTTTACCGCTATTTAATATTTTATCATTTCAAAACTTAAATTACAAAAAGTTACTCTCCGGACGCAAAGCCATAGGACGCAAAACGCAATTTTTGTTTTGCGTTTTGCGTGTGCCCGGGTCGTAGGCCAGACGCGCCCGTGTGCGGGATCGTAATTCTTTTTGGTCTACACGGCCACGCAAAACGCAAAGTTGTCGGTCCTCGTTTGCATTTTGCGTGTGCTCTTTGAATAAAATCCCTTATCCACGAAATCCAGTTAGGATAAGATTTTATTAGATTTTCTGGATTTTTTCGGATATAATTTTGATTTTAAACTCCCCTCACTTGATCAGTTTCATTTCACAGGAAAAATCACATTTTCATCAAAACGCTCTGATTTTGCCGAAATTGTTGCTTATTTTGCTGTAATCGTTGTTGAAGATCTTCAAGGTATGAAACTGATTCAATTGATTTGTTGTATTATTTATCTTGATTTCTTAAGAAAAATGAGTCAACTAAATGAGAAGTTTAAGGTTTATGTTTGTTCTGGAAGTCATTTTGAATCTATATATATCAATATATTGCACAAGAGTTATATTAAAACTTCTCGTAGCACTAGAAAAGCCAATTACATATAGCGCTTTGTTAAAAACAACTTTAAGAAAATCTAGATTACCATTTGATAGTGATATACGTCTGAAATATAAGGTGGATCAGTTTGTAATAGATATAACTGATGACGTGATGATGTTGAGGAATTTTGATCTCATGCGATTAATAATGTTCCCGTAGAATTATATTTGTTAATACTGTAAGAAATGTTTCAGCTTTGGGTAGCAATCAACCTAGCAGTAGTGGTAGTGGTGGTTTTCAGCAACAATTTCAACAACTACAAACCCATGAATACAACCAACCACCTCAATATGAAATTCTGTTTGCTTATCCACCACCATATTATCTACCATATCCACAATATCATTATCATGCCGTTCAACAGTACCCACATCAAAACAACTAGGACACAAATTTTAGGGTAGAAGAAGAAACTGACGATGTTGGTTGCAACTTATCAATTTCACAGGTCACCCCTAATGATCATGATTATTCGGCTTATCATGTGGAGGATCCAAATGTTAAACATTATGGGGAAGAAAATGTCAATCAATAAAAGACATTGACCATCCTTTTGAAAATGATATTGTTTCCAACGACGACCAACAGACAGATGAGGAGGGGGAAGAAACTGACAAGCCATTACCACAACTAAAAACTCGTGAAGATCAATTCTGGAATATGCCACCACTTTTATCAGATTATGTTAAGGACAGTATAAAACGGTCGGTTACCATGTATGAAGCCTCATATCGGATAAGAGTTGGACAAGTTTTTGAAAGTAATAAGGACGTGAAACTGAAAGTTTTATGTTATGTTTTTTTTTTCTTAACTTCTACTTTTATATTTCCAATAATTACAAAACTATAACATATTATTTTGGGGTAATCACAAATTTGATCCATTGACCAACTACAATTAACAGATTAATCATTTGACCAACGAATTTAACAAATTAATCCACATTTGATCGAATAAACCTTCGATCTGTCGATCATCAAGTCATTTTCAGAAAAATAATAATAAGATCGAAGTGGGCCAGGGTTCGATCAAACCTGAGAACCACTCAAATTGTGACACGTCGATATGTCAGATCGAAGTTTCGATCATCCTTGATCGAAAGTCAAAAAATTTAAAAGAAAATATAATAATAATAGATAAGCAAGTGGTCCAGGAATGTGACACTTGTACAAGCTAGATCGAAATTCGATCATCCTTGATCGAACTTACGATCCAAAAGGTTATATACTCCTTATTTATTGAAAAATAATAGTGACAATCGAAAATAATAATAATTAAAAATACTCCAAAGTTACGATCCAACTTGATCGAACTTATGATCCAAAAAGTTACTATTATAACTTACGATTGAACTTGATCGAAAAAATTAATTAATTAATAATCTTATCATACTTCTAATATTAAAAGAATACCTTTAATCATACTTCGATCATACACTAACCAAAGGTAAACATATCAAATCATTTTATCTACTTCTACTTCTACTATTAAAATAAAAATAATTAGATGTCAAACTACAAGGATAAACAGGTGAAGTTCAGCTCATCTTGATCAAACTTCGATATTATAAAATCATGCAACATTTTTATTTATTTCGATCTGGAGTGTGCAAGTGTCACAATTTGATTGGTGTAGACGATCTGATCGAACATGACCAACTTCAATCTTATTAATTTTTTTGAAAATGACTTGATAATCGGCAGATCGAAGGTTTATTCGATCAAAAGTATATTAGTTTGTTAAATTTCTTGATCAAATGATTAGTCTGTTAATTGTAATTGATCAATTGATCAAATTTGTTATTACTCCTATTATTAACCATCAATTTAAATTATTGACTAATTTAATAATTTACATTTAACTTTTCACTCTTCCCTTCTTTTATCCTCTTTTCTCTCTATCCTAAATTATTATATTATTATAACTCGCAATCAATCGATTTAGCATAGAAGTGACGGGAATGTTTTTTCTCTATAAGTCAATTAAAGGTTGCAGGTGTCAGTATCAATCAACATAAGTTTTAACCAAAAAAAACTCACCTATCAATCAATATCATATATTAAAGTCGAAGAATTATTTTGCAAGATTGTCCATCAAAATTATGTGTCTAATTAAATAATATGAATTACTTGTACACTTTAGTAAAAAGTTATACATTCAAAAAATAATAATAATAATAATAATGCATCTTAAATTATTTAATACGTCAAGTCATAATTGTTGATGTGTATAAAACATAAAACGAAAGGACCGGTGCAATTAACTTCTAAGTAATTTAAAATATATATATATATATATGGTAAATGTAAGAGATACACAACGTACTACTTCTTATTGTTCTGTGTATACAAGTTAACCTTTTTATTGTCTAAGTATGCAACAAACTGGAAGAAACATTGTCTAAATACGCAATATGGTAACCAGTTACCGGTTGTCCCGGTAAACTGGATTTCGTAAGCATTTTTATTTTTCTTTTTAAATATGACGTGATTAATATTAATTGAAAAAATTGTCTAGATCAACAACTTACTGCAAAAATTTCTTCCATGTATGCAACCTACTATTTTTATTTAACTATTTTTACAAATGATAAAAAAAACATCATATTTTTGTTGAAATACATAAAATAAAAAATGACAAATAACTTTAATTTTCTACATATTTATTCAATTATTGAATTGAATTAAAATATAATATATCAAAACATCCATATCATCTTTCTCAAACGCAATCCATTCTCTCGTTTTTTATTTCTATGCATAATCCTGCCGAATAATTTGATTTTAACAATAGATGACTAAATAATTACCAGAATTTGAGCGTCAGCCAAAATTTTACGGCTACATGATGTTAAAATGTATATAATCTCAATAAATTATGCGGAAACCTGATTGAATCTGTGATTTGAGGTGATAACACATTATTCGCGAAATACAACGTACTGCCACAATTTGTTCTATGTATACAACTGATGTGGCAGACGACGTGGTCAAAAAATTCGACGTGGTATCATACGTGGCAATCTAGTTCGCATTTCAAAAGGTGTCCGGTAAAAACCAATTTTGCACAGATATCGATACGGTTTCTTCCGGTTTGTTGCATACTTAGACAATAAAAAGTGTAGCTTGCATAAATAGAACAATGAGTGAAAGTACAAGCGAATCTCTTTTATTTACCCATATATTTATATGTATATATAAAATATTTCACACTTTCTTTTTAAAATTTAAAATTATAAACGTGGAAAGTTAGTTAATTCACTAGGTCCCTTTTACTCCTTATTTCTTTATATATATATATATATTTATATAGGTGGTGTTTGGAATGAAGGATTGGGTATGGATTTTTGAAAATGAGGATTATATTAAGTGTTTGGTGTGAGGTTTTGGGTTATATTACAAAGTCAGGTAAATTGCAAGATTTGCTGATAGAATTAATTGGTTTGTTAACAGTATTATTTTCTCTTTTCTCTGCAATATTCATTCATCTCTTTCTCTCACTTAACTTTTTTCCTATTTTCTTTAGTTTAATTATTTAAGTAAAATATTTAAATCCAAATCCAAATTATAAAACAGATAAATTATTCAAACAATCATACATATATCTATTACTAATTCTTTTTTTATTTCTTTCAAACTTATACTCATTACTAATTTTTTACAAAAATGAAACAGCACCATAATAAATAGAGAAAAATTGAATTTATATATATTATACTATTATTAAGGAATGAATTTTTATTAATGTAATAATGTATATAAATTAATGGCAATTTAGACTATTCCCTAACCGAATTTCAACTTTTAATACTATTGTTAAAATATTTTTTATGTAGTTGAGAAATAGGTAAAATGATAATCGGTGATAACAACTCGATATAAATAGAGTATAATATATCATTTCTACAATTTTGACACAATTATTAATATTGATATTTTACAAAATTTACACAATTTTCTTATTACAACAATACTATACATAGATAAGCATTCATAATGAATTAATAATTGCTTTTTTATGTATATGTATTTCTAAGTTAAGGAGTCATTATTGAAGTAATATACACGTTTAAATTAGGAGATTTATATTATCAATTGTTATAAGTTATTTCAACTCTATTCTTAAAGTTTCATGTTGAAGTTTCTCAAAAGTACACCTTTATTGTAAAATTCAAACTTTTTAAATTGAAATTTTAAAATAGATGTTTAACTTTGGGAAGTTAAGTGTATGAACTAGTGTATTTTATTCGAATTTATATACAATCAAGCGTACAATGAAGAACAACTAATAATGTTTTGTTTTATTTCTTCACTTCTGCAAATCATTGTAAATGACCACTATTATCTCCTACCTCTCTGGTACAATTCTTGCAAAGCGTTAGTACCTTACTACTTGTAAAGAAGTACATATACATTTGATTTTGGCTTATAAGTGTAAATATTGCAATTAAGTGTCACACCCACTTTGTTACCGTAATATGTTGAGTAGTAAACACGACAAAGATCTAACAAAGATATAATGTTAGCACTATGTTATCACGAGAAAAACTGAGGTTAAAAGTAAAAATCAAATGAGATATTTGTTTATAACTTCATATAAATGTTTTGTATTTTATTTTTGATATACTAAATATATATTCGTAGCTTTTTTATTTAAGATTGAATATGAAGAAGATGGCAATTTGTTGATATTTTAACACAATTTGAATTCTCAAACATTTTGAAAGAAAAATGTTATATATTTTTTAAATCAACATGAAACAATTGAACAAACGAGTTACTATTCAAGTATTCATATTGTGTTGCATAAACTCTATGTTTTTACAAAAATGACATGTGACTGACAACTATCATATTTCATATTTAGGGTTTATTGATTCGTGATGCGTTTAACTTTCACGTTTTTATATTGTATGGGGTTAACTTTGAAATTTCTATCGTATGAGGTAAGCCTTCTAAACTTTTCTATTTTATGTAATATTTCATTTTTTGGTCATTCCAAATTTTTTCTAAGCCAAAAAAAGGCAAGTCAACATAGAATAGACAGTTTTTGAAAGTTTACCTCATAAAATAGAAAATTTCAAAGTTAACCCCATATAATATATAAACGTGAAAATTAAACGCATCACGAATCGATAAACCCTTATATTTATTACCACTACATAACGTGTACCTTACTATACTCAATCATCATGGAAAATTTTTGCATAAAAAATAAAGTGAGAATTTTAATTTCTCGCTTAAAATGACATTTTCTTAGACCAGTGCCTGTGGTGGCTACCGTCCTCCGTCTTCTAACCTTCCCAAGATCGACGTCATAGACACGACTTTGTTCTTGGTGTTATTATTGTGGCTTTCGTATTTGGGTACGCGGAGTGTGGACGAGGGAGGTAGGGCCGGATGCAACGGTAAACCAAAAAAAACCTTTTTTTAGGTTTAGAAAAGTAAAATATATATATATATATATATGTATATCTTAAATTAATATAAGAATCGGTTGATAATGTCATCAAAAGTTCAATTAATCAATATAATTGCTCGATTTTGTTAAATTGACTAAAATTAAGGAGATTATCACATCATAACTTATGATATAATAAATAAATTCAAATAACTATCACATTCATTTATTTCACTCTATTATTATTGTTATAATTAATATAATATAATCCTGAAGAATTCTAATACTCTCATATTTGTTACAAATAAATAACATATAATATATCAACAATCAATGAATGAAAATCATTTAAATGTGGGTTTTTTGTGTAAGTTAGAAATTTAAAATTTAAATTAATGAGTGGGGCTCATAAAAGTTCAACTTGTTATTAAAAGTAATGTTCAATTTTTATTCAATTTATTTGAAAAAATTCTAATGTAATATTGAACTAAAAATTTAATTCTTCAATTTTTCCTGTCATTAGATATGGTCCGTAGACGTTATTTTTTCATTGTGGATTGATTGTATAATCATAATGTCAGTAGCAGATCTTTGGTACACGTTTTATGAAGTTCTGAATTTCTTATTCTGTTTCTTCTAGATAGCATGTAGTGAATTAAACAGATAGAATTAAAACTTAATCGAGTAAAAACTGTAATGAATAAACGAAAAATGCGACAAACATTGCATCGACAAGTTACTTTCTGAATTCTCATCCAACTCTTTTTTACCACGAGGTTAAAAACATTCTCAATCGTCAGTAATTCCGTAGCGTACTATATTTTACACCCATCTTCTAGATTGATGATATGTACATGAAATATAAAAAGTTACTTACTCCCGTTTCAATATAATTATCACTACATCATCGTACACAATATTTTGAAAGGGATATTGATTATATTATTAATTGATAATTTTTTTATTTAATAATTAAAATACTTTTTGGTTATCTGAAATTAAAAATAAAAAATTATTTTACAACGTGATACATACATTTAAATTTGACAAATGATATTTTTAACACATGTTGTAACTACACCATACAAATGTTATATATTAGGATATTTTATTTCTCATTATTCATAAATAATGCCCTAAAATTTACAAATTTACATGAGTAGAATATAGGATTTGCATTTCAATATATATTACAATATAATATTAGTACTCTCAAGCCAAATTTGCTTGAACACTTTAATAATCAAATCATGATATTCATTAGAATTTAATGATAAATAGCATGCAAGTAAATCTTCCAAATCCTTTGAAGTCTTCATATTATTTTCCATTATCATCTCCACCATTGATTCTTTAAAATCTTTACCAGGATCCAGCGATGTTTTCACCACTGCCATACTCTCCGACAAACTCCAACGACTTCCATAGCTTCTCCGGCCACCGTTAATCCCATGAACCCTAAGACGGTTTCCAATTCTTGGTGAATAAAAATTTCCTTTCATTCTTCTAACCGGACTTCGTGTTTGTGTCGTAGAAATATTAATAGTATTATCTTGTTTATTTCGTAATTTTGTTATGATGAGAGGGAGGTCAACTTTGGCATAAACGTTGTCGTATGACAAGTTTGTTTTGCAAGAACAAGTGACGGATAATTCGGGTGATAAAATGTCGGTATCCGAGGAATTGGAATCCGTGGAAACGGATTCCGCTGTGACTGATTTTCGGAGAATTGGCTTTCTCGGGCTAGAGGGTCGTCTTTTCTTGGATGATTTTCTTGGCGGGTCGGGTGAGCGCGTTTTAGGTGGGGTATTGGTTTTTGGGTCGGGTTCAGTCAGGTCTCTAATAAAGTAGTACGATTTTCTTTGGTCAACGGTGGGCGTTTTTGGTGAGGAATTCGTGATAGGTTGTTTTCTGGTTACTTTGTTGTTCTTATCTTTTGTGCTGGCATTCGGATTCTTGAAATTGTAAAGCCAAGAATTTGGTAGCATACTCGCGATTCTAAACTTATAGTTTCCCATTTGGGTAAAAGATCAAAATGGGTGTGTTTTTTAACAGAATGTTATTTATTGACCGACGAAGAAAAATGTTGCGAAAAATGGTTGGGTTGAAGTTTTTAGAGAGGTTTTGGTTTAGTATTGAAATGGAAATGGAAGAGTTTTGGGAGTGAAGTGTCGAGAGGAAGATAAATAGGAAGTATGGAGAGAGGTGGGACAAGTTATTTGTTAAAAAAAAGTCACGGAAAAAAACAAAAAGAGGAAACGTGGGGCCTACAATGGTAAGGTGGGGGACTAAAGATGCTAAATAGGTAACGCTAAATTGACGCTAATTGTGATTAGTGTAAACGGTTGGTTTAACGGAACACGTAAGCTACGTACTGAATAGTGGTTAGCTAAATGATATAATTAGAAAGATAGAATACAATATTGTTTTTAATGGGTCAGGTGACGTGAATTCGTTAGGAACGTCAGTAGTTAGGCTAATAAATCATTTTATGTGGAAATAAAACACATACTTATTAAAAAAAGAATTATTGTTCATTGATAATATGAAAGAAATGATAAAGTACATATAACCGACAAGATATTGAAAGGATCAAAGTAATGGATTTAGTCGTTGTGTCTAATGTCATGATTTAGATTAAGGACGGAGCTAAAAAGTTGCAATCGAGGTAGAATTTTTCTATTTATTTTTAATTTTCTATAATTTTAATAGGAAAATATCATAATTCTTATATATTTTACTCACTTATATAAATTAGTTTATTTCTTCGCAATTACATGCGATTACACGTAAAATTTTTAATAATTGAATCATCCATATAAAAATACTTAAATATTTAATGTTTATAGATATTTAGTCATTTTCAAAATTCATCAAAAATTGAAGAAAAATAATTCGTCGAATGTATATCATATGAGATGTCTACTCGAAGAGAAAAAAATACCGATTTTTATGATATAAATTTTATAATTTTTCAATTAACCATTTTTAAGATATTTAATTTTAAAAAATGTGAAAGGATGAAAGTTAATTTTTGTCAAATGGAACTCTCTTATTAGTTCTTTCATTTTAAAAATAAAAACTCATTCTCATTTGAACCCTCATTATTAAATAGAGTATCAATGAAATTATCAATTTGACTAATTTGAAATGATGATGAAAAAGAATACATTTAAAAGTTATGACTAAATTATAAAAGTAATTATGAGACTATTATATTATAAAAGTATTTAAAAGAAAAAAAAAGATTGAAACTTTTTAAGAAGGTAAAGAAGGTAATTATCTCTGTACCCACTTCAAGATTCATCCATGATTTAAATATGTTAGCTTGATTTATGTCTTATAGATAGATGGTCAAAGAAATATTTTTGAATGTATGATATGAAAAGTCAACGAAAATAAAACATTGAATATTAAGACGATATTATTGTGAAATACATCTTAAATTACGACTATTTTCACTATTAAGTGTGATGTACATAATATACATGGATTATGCTATTTTGTGTTATGATATTTACATGTCAAAAATACGAAATAAAAATTTTCGATTTAACTAGTTTTAATTAATATTAATATATTATATTAACACACTCATATATAATAGATTTTTCGCGTTAAGTCGCGGCATAAATTAGAAAATTCAATAATTGATTGTGGTGGTGGCTAGAGAAAGTGATGAGAGAAAAGCTCGTGAAAAGAATGTCATACACGTAGTCAAACCATTTTACCGGTTATGATATTAATATACTTTTATTCAAGGAGATAATAGTTAAAAGATTAATATTATATGTTTTTTGGTTAATAATTGTGTAATATATTATATATTTTCAAATTAGCTAAATCAATTAAATGATTTCCATAAAGATTTGTTTGGTGAAGTAGTTGTATGCTATAACTGTAGCTTAAGCTTTATGTTTTGAGCTTTTCATGAAATGCTACTTCTAGTAGCTTTGAGATTTTGAACTTTTCAATAGATTCTAAAGCTACAGTTTCTACATGACAAACAAGACTTTTTATTTTTATATGAGCTTTTTGTTCAAAAACTAAATGTTAAAGCTCCTAAAAGCTTTTAAAAACTCCATGCCAAACATGCCCTTAAGTAAATTGAAAAGTTTTCATATTTATAAAGTCAAATGAAGAGCAACATAGTAACTTTGCATCTTCCACTGTATAAGTTTTAAGTCAAAAGAGGTCAATCTTTTATAAATGATTAAGATAACATAGTTTTAAATGATATTTATATTGCGATCTATCACCACAATAAAAATCACAAAATAATTATAGATTAATAGTAACAAAGCTGAAAAAACAGAATACACAAGCATTCTATATAAAATACTATTCAAGAGATAGTAAAAATCATGAAACTTTACGTCGTTCAAAATTCACTATATTTGAAACGTATTACAAGAATTAACACTTGTTTCAAGCTCTCTATAATACCATCACACCTCTCTCGATGATAGATTACAATAATTAAGTCGCTATTGACACTATTGAACTACCAGAGACTCAAACACGAACAAAGGGTGAGTTATTAGACCTCTCTTCTTTCGACCTTCTCACCAAATTCCTAAAACAAAATTTTATACTTATATACATTTTACTTTTTTTCATCATGTTGGAAATAAAATTATTTTGATTTATCTACACATTAAATGAAAAAGGTTGGATAGTCGGATTGGTCCGAGTGAAGAAAAAAGCATTATGAAACTAGAAATATCCTTGTTATTGCTTTGACTCATATTTCCCAAAAAGTGGATCCCGGTCAGTTCTTGATTGATTTAAACATTATACCTATAAGATAGAGGTAGAGAAAAAAAACAAGCTATTTACTCGATCGCAGATACTTATGAAACACCTTCAATAGAGGGACACACAATCAAATATGAAAGAACTTATTATCAACCCCATAACTTGTCCATAAAGTAACATGATTTTTAATCTAGCTTTGTTAAATAATTAAAGTCAAACCCTAACAATTTATAACAAAATGATAGAAATAAAATATTTGGTGATAGATGAGATATCATTAGGCCTGTTAAAAAAAATCATATATGATTTTGCTATCCTAAAACGCGATATGAAATCATTAGTCATGTTAAAAAAAATATCGGATATTTAAATTATCTTAAAATCAATTTGGATACCCAATTTTTCGAATTTGGATATTCGAATTTGGATATTGATTTTAAGATAATTTAAATATCCGATATTCAAAGAATTTGATTTTTTTAAAAATTTCTAATATTATTATTAGATATATGAAAGATAGATAGATTATAATTATTGAATATTAATTAATAATGATATTATTGTTTAGTGTCTTATATTTTCAATACATGAATTCAATAACGTAAGTTTGAATTATACAATGTGAAAATTTTTAATTAAAAATTAATCTTAATGTTATTTAAATATTCTGATATCCAAATTCAGATACCTGAAAATTCAAATTTCAAATATTTGATTTTGAACACAACTAGGTACCATAATTATCATACTACCTTTCTTGAAGTAGGGAGGAATATTGGATTTTGGAAGATAAAATTTTGAATTGGGTCGGTTTCAATAATTATTCCAATTTAACCCAATTACTCTAAAATATGAAGTTGGTGACAAGTCTTTTTCTCTGTATCTTTTGTTTTTGTCGTAGCGGTGGTTTTTCATTTTTGATTTAATAGAGTTATCTACCGTTTGGTATGCTGCATAAACTAATGATTAATAAGTTATGATTCATTTTCTTTATCAATTAAAATACATGCGACAAACATGTACCCAGCTTTATAATATTCTGCAAATCAGAGGTCAACTATATATCACTTGAATACCCTTTTTAATATTTAAACTTAGATATATCTACTTAATTATGCCTTTTCTCCAAGTCTTTTCTTTCAATTACTTTTGTGAGGTGTTAGTTTATTTATTTTCATTTCTTTGGCAATTTGATCTTTTATCTGTTCATGCTTTCAACGATGAACGGTTAAACCAAAATAAGATCCCCTTCATCGGGTTCCCCTTTATTGTACATTGAAACAACAAAACAGGCCCAACGAAGCCCAAACCAATTAAGTCCAAACATAAGGCCTTTTTATCTCATTTGTTACTTTCTTAGATCTCATGAGGTCAATTGGTCACTCCCTCATGTCATAGCTTCTGCCCAATTATGTTCAATTTGGGACAAGAAGCGAGACACAGATGAAATCAAAATAAGCCTAATTAAATTCCCATTTCATCTTAAGGCTATTGAGTCATGGACATCTAACAGACAATGAGATGATTATCGAATCAACTTTTTGTATTGAAGTGTTGTAAACTAAAAACATGTTTACATTTGAAAGTGGTACCATTTCCATATTTCCTGTTGGAAGTAAAATTAACAAACAAACGAAACTATGCAAATTAATTACATAATCCCCAAAAGAATCATATGAAAGAAAGAAAAAGCCTTGTGTTCTCTGTTTTTTCAAGTAATCTACTACGCAGGCAACACAACTCGTGTCGTAGTTGTCGAGCTCGCAACTGTCGTAGAATATGCTGCCGTCGCATTTCCATACAATCCGGCCGCCCATCTTCGTAGAATTCTCAACAACGTTGCCGCCTTCCTTCGCCCTCGCCCGGTACCCATTCCCATTACTTCCCAAATCACTCTTTCAATTCCTGGGATTGCGGCCAACTCAGACACAATCTCAGACCCACCTTTCCTACACACATTCACAAGTGTTGCGGCTGCACTCTCCTGTGCCCGTTCTGTCCCGTCCCTCAATATCGTTGCCAATTTCTTTATCACATGGAACGCAGCCGTAATAGCCGCTAATCCTCCTTTCTTCACCACCGCCTCGAGAACCGTCACACCTTCTTCGGGCAACCCGTCCATCACATCACTCGCCATTTCCACCACGCCAATTTCAATCAACTTCCCAACCGTCTCCCTATCACCCGCCAAATTCAAAATCGCAACCAACGCATCACGTTTCGAACTAACCGGCCCACTTGTAGCCAATTCCATCAAACCCTTAATCACCCTACTTTTTCGACCAAGCTTTTTTCGATAGGCATGAACGCCCGTGAGACTAAAAATTGTAGCTGCTGCATTTCCTTTTGCCTCCCAAGTAGCACCTGTTCGTAACACCTCGATAACCCCGTTAAGTACCCCGTCCGTTTCCATTATAAGCGTCTTGTTACCTTCAAGTATCGATAAATTCAAGATCGTCGTTACAGCATTAACTTGGAGGGTCGGATGCTCCGACCCCAAAAACCTAACCAATAACGCCAACCCGTCCGCTTCCGCAATACATGCTCGACTATTCGAATCCGTTTTCGCCAACACCCTCAACTCATGAACAAACCGGTTCGCCATGTCCAATGACTGCGACGCACGCGCCTTTTCAAGCAAAAACGACACCGTCATTCTAGTCGCTTCAAGTAACGTTTTATTAGTGATAACACCGTTAACTTTTTCCTTTTGTTCCGTTGACTCAAACGGAATCCTATGTTCACGGCACCACATTACTATCAAGTTACGCAATGCGCGATTAGGTATCATTTCCGGGTGGTCCAAAGTCTGACCTGTTTTTGGACACGTAGTGTGTCCTGATTCAATCCAAAGATTAATAGAAACCCGATCATATGTTTGACCCGTGGATATAACCACCGGGTCACGGATTAAATCCAATGAAATCGGACACCTAAAATCCGCAGGAATAGTCAATTCCATTGAACTCGAATTATTCCGGTTCCGATTCCGAACCGTTTTCGGCGTCGTTTCGCCGTACAACACACACTTTGCGTAACGTACAAGTCCGATCAAGGACACGATTTCAGCTCTAGAAGTTTCCTCATTTTGATTCCTGTATTCTTCTTCTAAAATTTCGATTTCATCCGTACAGCTTGCGGAATCGTTCAATTGTAATTTACCGAAGATCTGTTTAAGTTCCGATTGCTGCGGAACGATTTCGGATTTAATTCCGTTCAATTTCTGTAACACGTCGTTTCTGAGATTATCATCCTGTTCGTCGATATACGTCGCGTTTTTTGCGCACTGTTTTCGCAACAAATCGACTAATTCTTCAACATCTGTACATAATTTCATTTCCTTAACAGGAAATATATCAATCAAAGTTGATAACTCGAGTGTGAGTTCATGAAATTTGTTAGCAACTGATTGTTGTTGAATCAATAGCCATAATTTACTTCCTGCACAACAATCTTCAATTAACGTTTTTACGCTTTGTAAAACGATAAATAATTCTTCGAAACATAAAACCGCAGACGCCGGAAAACTCGGCGTAATTTGACAAATTACCAAATCCTCTAGTAGCAATGTTAATAGCTTCGTTTTACGAATAATCGAATTCGAATTTCGATATAAAACGAACGGAATCGGATTCAGCAACGAGGTTTCTTTGGACCGAATTAGTAGCGACCGAAGAAGCCGTTCGTGTGAATCCGATTGCCGCTTCTTTCCTGGCGGTAAAGTTTCCGGTATAACTGCCATCAGAAAATGAACAAAACAAAAAAAATTGTTTTTTTATATACAAAAAAGAAGAAATTAATGTGATTTGGAGAAAATAGTAGACGGAAATATGATCTGCAGTGAAATCAAAGCGTTTGTGACGATAGAATCTTTGAATTTAATTCGTGAAAAGAATTATTGTAGTTGTTGATGATAGCTGTTATGCTTTTTTTTCCTTTTTTTTTGCTTCTTTTATTTATGGGATAGTAAGTATTAATAATTTTATTACAAGTTTTATATTATATGGTCACCTAAGCTGGAAAATGGCTGTTTGACGAAGTAATTTATTGAGCTGTATTAAAATATATATTTATTATTTGTTTAATGTTTAAATATAATATGGTTTTGTAAAAAAAGGAGGTGGTTGAGAAGTTGAAGTCGAACAATTGGAAATTTGGTGTTGGGTACACCAAACAAAAAACAAAGAAAAAAAAATGGTTGCGGTGGTGTTACGGTGGTGGTAGGGTGGTGGTGTGCTTGAATTGACAGCCGTCAGCCGCCGGCTGAAGAACAAGTAGTAAAGACTTTGTCTTTTTTTCCATTATTATTATTTTATTATTTGGCCAACCATGTTTGTTTCGGTGTGTTACCATTGGCGCTCATTGACTAACTTGAAGTTTCATTTTTGACCCTTTGGATTTGAAGTTTGTTAAGTTAGTACCTTGATGAATTATAAATTGCAGTTTGTGAAATTTATTGTTTTCCTTTATAATCATAAATAGTAGTTGATTTTATTATACATGACTTTTAGGTAATAGCTATAAACTAGGTGTTATTAATAAGTTTGGTATCATGTGTTTTTATTAAAAGACCTAAAATGTCCGGTAGGCACTTTATATGGTTTTCATGAATTAGTTACGAAAAGAAGGAAGATATCATTTTCAGGTTTCAATGATTGCAAAGATTTTAATTAAAGTTGGTTTGAAAAAAATAAAATTAAACCATTTTTGTGATATGATACAATTGATATATAAGATTTTTTTATTGATAATTAATCTGCTGCTGAAGTTAATATGATTTTAACAAAAGGTAATTATGTATTTAACTAATGATCTTGCGATTAATAATCAATTTCTTAAATATTAATAAAGTATTTTTAATGTGTAACTCCGTTGATAATTATTGTGAGCAACTTTAACATATATGGTACAAGATAATGTATTCGAGCTTGGACACCTCATGAATTACAACTACCGATTATAAATAAGCAGTCAATTATAATCGATTTAGATTGTTCATTATCAGCCTTTTTTAACAAGTACAGTGATTTTGATTAATAAAATGAAAATCATCACATGTAGTTAAATGAGAGCCATTTCCATGCTTTCTTAGCCGGATTATATTTTATTATTTATAAATAAAGTTTTAAGATTCAAGAACTTTAGAGTAGATGACATATTTTCTTCAAAAATTGTATTAAAGTGAAAAGTGGGGTCGGTTAGAATTAAACTCAAACAAGAGCGGCTCAGTAAATTAGTCTTACGTTATGTTTCCACACTAATGAAAGTATTTCTAAGGATAATCTTATGGGACCATAGGGAGCCAAAAAACCCACAAAAGAGGACACCTAAGTTGGTCGATTGCAGTTATAGATATATATTTGTCTAGTCTTTAATGCACATTAAACGTTTCATTTGTTTATATTTTTATTAACCAAAACCAATTAGGTTAAGGTCTCTTAGGATGTGATTTGTCAAAGTTTTATTGTATGAGTATGACTTTAAGAAATATAACAAAGTTTAATGGTTCATAGGGAGTTTAAATTAAAATGTCATTCAAATTCTCCCTCGGTCCTCAACACAAAATTTTAAATTATAATTGATAAATATATAAAATAGCATTTTTTTCCTTAGAAAAAAATTAAGTTTGACTTTTAATTTTCTATATTTGAATTTTCTAGAATCTTGAATATTAAATTAAATAATAATAAGTTAAATCATTTTTTACTGTTTTTGTTACAATTAGACATTATTTTCTTAAGTCAAACTTTTTGATGTGAACAAATAAAATAAAATAAAATAAAAAATATACTAAAATTGACTAAAAGTTCACTTGAGGGAAAGTTAGGAAACTACGAGGTGTTAGATAATAGATATGCAGGCAAGTAAAACAAAAACAGGAGAAGAAGAAAACTAAAAAGGTGGTGGGGACTTTTTGTTGCTTGTAATCATAAGCCCTAATTATGTCGCTTTCTATATACTACTCCCAACGAATATTACATATTCTATTACTTGAGACATCAACTAAAATTTAAAATATACGAGTTTGAACTTAGGTAGCTCGTTAATTGATCGACTTATTTATATTTTTATTATAATAATTTTATTTTTGTAACTTAAATGACGATTTAAGATTTAAACTTTGTATTAATAACGGGCAAAAACAAAAGTGTACTAACATCATATAAAATAGTACATCTGCCTTAAGTTTCATTCAAGTGATTTCATATTTATAATGTTCACATATTTCTACTTTCGTTTCTTATCTTTTATATGGGATAGGTAACTTTTACTTTAAAAAGAACTCTACGAATACAACACTCAAGTATTCACTTAGATGCTTATTGGGTTTTAACTTTTGATACCCAATCAACAAGCAATATTTTGAATTGAATTAATTGTTGTAAAGAATGTTTTATAAACTTCTAGTCAAGTCTAAACACTTTTATATGTTCTGTAACTGAGTTTATTTGAGTTAATAAACAAGCATAGTGCATCTAAACAAGCATTTTGAGCTTAAACTTCAGTTTAGAAATAAAATTATTTCAAAATTAAACGAGCATCTAATTCGAGTTTGAACAATAATTAAATTTCGAGCGAGCTCGAACTCGAACGCAATTTTAAAAGATCAATCGAATTCGAGTCAAGTACAAACTAAGTAATTGTTAAATGAGTTAAATTTAAATTTTTTGATACTCAACGTGACTCAGCTCATTAACAATTATAGTTCTTCTGGTTCCTATGTGCCACCATAAACCTTATTAGTACTTCATTTGACTTTAACTAATTCAATCTTGTTTTTTCTTTACTTGTTCAATTTTGACCTAACACCATCCACTTCTCTTTGATATATTACAACTTCATGGACTAGACACCTAAATTGTGTTATGATTTATTCTTAAAATGCGGCTCCTATAACTATTAAACTATGATTTTAAAAACGGGGACTTGTTATTAATTAATTGCCTTATCTTTTCATTTATATATGTGTATCACATTATAAATCAAGTAATGGGATAAGTATCGACATTTCCAGCACGATGGTGATGGTGCCAGATGATCCGGCCCATGCCTTAAGTCATACTCGTCATCTATCTTTTTTGACACTCAATAGAATAAATTAAAGTGGTTAATATCTCCGATTGATTTAAGTATTTTGATTCGTTAGATATATATTTCGAAATAATAAATTAGAGGATGATCTATTTGTTTTATTAAATGTGATGATGGGGAGGTTATTCGTTTAATGGAATCGAGCTGACCTTTTTAACTATGAGGTTGAGAGTTCACGTCCTAAAAAAAAATATATTAATGTATATATTTCTTAATTAATGTATATATAATTTTGAGAATGATGTATATGAATATTTGCTTTTCTAGAATGTAATGACGAGGAGACTTGGAAGTTTACAACCAAGTATGGTCTTCTAAAATGATAATTGTGTTTTCTTTTTTCTGTTATGTGATAAGAAAACCATGACTTTAGTGAAATGAGGTTTTATAAATGTGTAAATATATGGGAACAAAGGAGTATAAGTTATGGAGCCACCTATAGTTTGTTTAACTTTATAAATGTGTAAAACCATAACTCATTGCTGTATGTTTTCTTTTTCCTTTCATTTTTTCTTAATTAACTCTTAATATCAGTTGTTTAACTGGACTTATATAAAATAGTAAGTGTTTTCTTTTTCAATGACATGAAACAAATCTGATAAGAGATAGTAAATAGTTTTTCTTTTATGATATGAAAATATCTAATATGTATATATTGTGAAAAAAGAGCGATTCGTATATTATTATCTGTATTTTTAATGTTATATAGTACAATATCGATTATAAAATTTAATTAGTGATGTACAAATCATAACTCATAATAAAAAGGAAAAATGATTCAATCAAATTTGCCATGGTCTAAAGTCTAAACTTATATACATATATATATATATATATATATAAACACTATTAACTTTATTTTAGTCTTTGATTTTGAATGAGAACATATGAGTTCAACCCGTATTGTATTTTAAAGTTTATTAAATATAAATATTTATAAATAAACCTCCTAAGAATATAAAGTTTAAGAAGAAAAAAAAGGAGCTACGAATCTGTAAAATTACGTAATAGTTCCAAAACACACACACATATATATATATATATATATATATGAACACTATTAACTTTATTGCTATCTAATTGATTATAGTAAATTTAAGTATAATAAACTATTAACAGAGCCCTCTTCGTTAGTCATAGCCTTCACTATAAGCTCTTTGTCCACCAGTCTTTTCTGGCTATTCCAACTCTAACTCGTCGATTAAGAATCCAAGCTACATTAAACCATTTTATTGCCTCAGTAGCTTCACTTGCGAATTTGGATCTGATAAAAACGTAAGGAGAACCCCTGTAAACTATCCTTAATTTCAGAACTGTCCCATACCTCTTACCGAAAGATTCCAACATTTTCTCCGTTATTTCCCATGGAAGATTACCGACGAAGATGGTTATTGAAGATTGTTGACAACGTTGTTTACAGCAACCGTCTGAGTTTTCTTCACCTCCCCGAAAGTTGCCCCGTGACGCTCCGCCATCTACCAATTTTACTAAGTTTTTCTTCACCACTTCAGAAAAACTTGGATTCTTTCCAAATCCTGGTGGAGCTCCCGGTGTGGACGAAGCTTCCAACTCGAATAAGTCTACACCCACCTTTCCTTCCCCCGACTTCAAACATGGAGTTTTAGAGGTCCTAGAGCTTTGCATGAATTTTGGTTTTGTTTTATACAGTTTCACTTTTTTTATATAGTTATTTGTATTTTTCCAACAAATACGCAAATAATCTCTATAAAATCCAATCGCAAACACCCCCCTAAGTCGAAGTTAAAATATATAGGCCCAAATAACATGTGTACTTTATAATGGTTGTGAGTTGATTCTTGAAAATGGAATATTAATAGGACTAAGTGTCAAAAAAATTATAATGTGCTTATGAATTTTTAAAATTTTTATTGTGTGTATTTAATTTTCAATTATTATTAATTGTATGCAATTTGATTGGTGTGTCATCCATATAAAATACGCACATGATATCAATACAAAGTTCATGTAAAAAATTACATACAATTACCAATAAATCGAAAATTAGATACATATAATAGATGATTTTAAAAGTTCATACATACTATACTTTTTTTCTATCATATATAGTTTGTTATATTTTCACACATAAACCCATATAAATATATAACTTGTTAACTGTGAAATTAGATTTTAAAAATGAAAGTAATACATATGTATCAATCAGAGCTAATAGTTTGTTCTAACAACAAAAAGTGAACCACTACTTTTTTTCTTTATTTTCTTCAGTTTACTAGACTAATATATAGTACGAGAGCAAATTTTGAGACCCCAAGTTATTGGGGCTATGTGCAGTTGCATCACTTGCAAACTCTTAAGAACAACATAACTCTGATCATAAGATTGTACTGTAATAGTTGTAAAAGTGAAAATTATACTTATGCATTGACGAATATATGCTACTTTCACACTTCATGTAAATGTGGGGGTGCGGTGTTTTTCCTTTTTAACAATTTTACAAACCAAAAAGGATAGGTTAGACAATGGAATTTCACACATTCCAACTCCTATTCCTTCACCTTAATTCATTTGACAAATTTCAATTTCATTATAAACATTATGTGAAATAAAAATAGTCTTCTCAAAACCATTTAACCATAGAGTAATTAAATAATCGATCATGATATTAAGCAAATTGAAATCAATGGAGTAGTTATGATTTGAAATGGTCAAATGACTGTTTCCAAATAAGGCAAAAAAAAATAGTCAATGACAATATATATAATGGGTTGATCTATTGGGAAGAGGCAATCTTAGGAAAGTGAGGAAGCTAATCCGGGCCGTCCGTTAACATTCATCAAGATGAATGTTAGTTATTATTCATCACGAAGAATGTTGAAAATAATAAGCAGGGGTTATGCTTTAACATTCTTCGTGATGAATGTTAGTTATCATTCATCACGAAGAATATTAACGGACGACCCATATTAATATCTCCCTTCCCCCAGGATTACCCCTTCACTCTGGATCATCCCTCTATATACATATAGGAGTAAGTGAGTTCAAAGGAGAAGAAAAATTAGGGGAAGAAGGGAGAGAAGATTTTTTTTAACACTTTAATTAAGCAAATTAACTCTTTTGATAATTTGTCGAATCATATTTACTTTTTATTAAATCATAGTTATTCTTTCTCTTCTCTTTTAAAATCTCCTTTTTTTTTTTTTTTAATCCGGGTACTATACATATATATATATATATAGTTGATAAAAGATAAACAAGCTAGTGAAGGTGGCAATAGAATAACAATGGCTGAAAACATGGCAAAACAATATATATACTTCTCAGGTAAATGAATCATTAATCATTGTTTCTTACTCATTTACATACCGAATTTGTTAATTAGTTACAAAATACCAAGTACAAGTACAACTATTGCAAATAATCCCACTCATATTATATTAAAATTAATAAACTTGGCTGGCTAAGATCCTGCACAGAATACTTGAAGCAGTCCCATTTCGTGTGTGTTTACTGGATACACAATTGCACATCGCTGCCATTTGTGGTCCATATGCGAAACTAACTCCTTTGAGTGTTAATCAAAATGGAGAGTATAAGACAACTCACTAGCTAGCGATCAAAAATTCTAAAAAGAATAAGATCGAAATGTATTAGAGAAGAATTACAGTTAATTGGTGATATGTTAATCTAATTTCAAGCCTTGAAGCAAAGATATAAAATAAAGACAATGATCATTGTGAAATTTATATGTGGGGAAACTTGTATAAATGGAGGAATTAACCTCTCAATGAAGACAAACATATATAGCATTATATATACATGAAAACTAATTACTTTCTATTTCTTGGTGGTTGAGTAAACTATGTACATCATTCCATATGTGTCAGTCTTAGTTCTACTTAGCTATTACATGTTGCGTGGACTTAATTAGCTTAGTTTGTTAGAGCGTTATTCCTAGTAATTGAAATGAAAAATGTCGTATTCGAGTGGTGTCTAACACTTGTTCACGTGCATCCAGTATGTGACTAAAATGAAACGAAATGAAACTCCGGCCCCTCTATAAATATGCATTAGAAGTGAACCTTAAGATATATCCTCAAACAAACTCATCCTCAAGTAACTACTAAAAACAATACATATACAAATAAAGAGAATGAATCTAAGAATGTCGAAAACAATTGTCTTTGTGATACTTCTGATGTTCACTGCCAGGTTCAATGTCTTCCCCTCCAATGCCAATGATGAACTCAAAACCTACATTGTTCACTTAGATTCACATCCTCAAGGGCAAGACTACTTAGTTTCCGATGCCGCTCTTGAAGAATGGTATAAGTCGTTTTTGTCAAAAATAGCTTCCTCCTCAAACCATAAACCTAAGATGATTTATGCATACCGTCATGTGATTACAGGATTTGCGGCAAATATGTCAGAAGACGAAGCAAAGGCTATGGAGTATTTGAGTGGCGTTGTAGATGTATGGCCTGAAAGTTTCTATCTGTTGCTTACAACTCATTCACCCGACTTTTTGGGTTTGCGCACAAATCCAGGAGGTTTGTGGAAACATTCCAACAAAGGGAAGGGAATCATAATCAGGGTTCTAGACACCGGAATCACTCCTGGACATCCTTCGTTTGATGACAAAGGCATCCCCCCTCCTCCACCAAGATGGAAAGGCAAATGTGAGATTCCTGGGTGTAACAACAAACTCATAGGCATGAGAAGCTTTATTAACGGAAGTACTCCCAAAGATGAATTAGGCCACGGGACACACACTTCAGGTGTCGCAGCCGGGAGTTCAGTAGACAATGCAAATGTATATGAACTGGCAAATGGCACTGCAAGTGGGATGGCACCACTGGCACACTTGGCCATGTATAAAGTATGTTGGTGGATCTTTTGTTCATCTAGCGCCATTTTAGCGGGAATGGATGCAGCCATTAAAGATGGTGTTAATGTCTTATCGCTTTCGCTTGGTGGAATTTCCAGGACCTTTTATTAAGATCCTATCGCAGTAGCTAGTTTCAGTGCCGTTCAAAAAGGGGTGTTTGTGAGTTGTGCAGCAGGTAATTCGGGGCCTAGGAATTCATCACTATCGAATGATGCCCCATGGCTCCTTACAGTTGGGGCTAGTACCACTGATAGGAGAATAAGGACATCAGTTTTGCTCGGAAACAAAGAGGTATATCATGGTGAATCGTTGTACCAACCAAAGGATTTCGATCATAAGCTTCGACCTCTTATTTATCCAGGAAAAGATGGTGATAATGAAAAGTCAAAATATTGCATGAAAGGATCCCTAAAGGGCATTGATGTCAAAGGAAAGGTAGTATTGTGTGATTTCGGTGGTATTGGCAGTGTTGATAAGGGCAAGGTGGTGAAGGATGCTGGAGGAGCTGCCATGGTTATTGCAAATGATAATATCACCGGTGAGAGTATATATGCCGAAGCTCACATTCTTCCCGCATCATATGTTGGTTACAAAGAAGGTGTCGAGATTAAGAAATATTTGCATTCGACGCCTTCGCCTGTTGCAACTATCCTTTTCTTTGGAACCGTAGATGGATTAGAATCAAATCCACAGGTGAGTTCTTTCTCATCAAGAGGGCCTAGTATTGTTAGTCCTGGTATCCTAAAGCCAGACGTTACTGGACCCGGGGTTGACATACTTTCAGCTTGGTCTGATTCGCTAGATAACAATACAAATAGCGGGAAAGCAACGTTTGTGATGATATGTGGGACGTCAATGTCTTGTCCTCATCTGGCAGGGATATCAGCACTTCTCAAAACCGCCCATCCTGAATGGTCTCCTGCTGCTATCAAGTCTGCAATCATGACCACCGCTAGTCAAGTAGATCGAAAGGGAGATGCCATTGTAGACGAAAGAGACCTCACTGCAGACGTGTTAACCATTGGTTCTGGTCACGTGAACCCATCAAAAGCCAACGAGCCAGGGCTTATTTTTGACATTGAACCCGATGACTATATTCCATATCTTTGTGGGTTAAACTATACCCCAAAACAAATTCAAATTATTGTGAAAAAACCCGTTAGTTGCTCAAAAACTATACCAGAGGGGCAACTTAATTTACCTTCTTTTACGGTATCTCTAAAGAAAGGGGACCGCAAAACCTACTCAAGGACAGTGACTAACGTTGGTAAAGCAAACTCGTCTTACACTATCAGGGACGCATCCCTACCACTAGGTGTAACAATTGCGAATGAGACTAGTACTAAAGAGCTGAGGTTCACAGAAATGTACGAAAAGAAAAAATACAACGTAACGTTTACTCGAGATGATAACGATGGAGAGAGAGGTCCATATAGCCAAGGACATATGACTTGGGTATATGATAAGTATACTGTTAGAACCCCATTTTTTTTCAAGTTTGAATGAAGATCGAGCTCCAGTTTATGATACTCACTGCTTGATTCACCTCTTGATCATTGTATCGACCAACTTCTATTTATAAAATCTACGGATTTTTTACATACATTTTTTATATTTCTTATATATGTTATGGTTATTATTATTAATACCATATACTAGGTGCAATATATAATAATTAATAAACACAACTAATGTAGAGCATGCAAATTAACAAGAAGAACATAGTTGTTAACACGGTTAAGTGACATATACACAATTAAGGCCTTAGTTACACTTCTACAATTTGAATCCATCTTATGAAGATAAGAAATTTTTTATATCTTATGCTTTTCAGATATTTTACCTTAATTACACTTCTACAATCTGAATCCATCTTATGAAGATGAGAAACTTATATATCTTATGCTTTTCAGATATTTTAAGATATTTCAATTCATATTTCATGAAGAAAATTATATTATATTATATCTAATCGAGATCACAATTAGTCAACTACATCTCCTTCGTATTTCCCTTTTATCATTGAGAACGCAAGGTGTCATCCAATGAAATAGCAATGGAAATTAAACATGCAAAATGAATCTTTTGGAAATCCAATGAAAATATTTATATATAAAAAACTGAACACTAAGAAAGTCCAAGAGTCAATCTAACATAATTTTCAAAGGAAAGTATTATCGAATAACAATATTACTAAATTTCAATCGGTAAAAAATTCATATCAATTAGAAATCATTCTTAGAGTATTAGTAAATGAGTGACAAATATTTTTATTATCATTATAAAGAATATCGTGTTCATTTGAAAAAACGGTTACTTATAAGCGACAATCAGATATAATTTTATGATGGAAGGACATATCGTCGAAAGAAACTATTGCCCGCTAACAAATATATTTTCGGATGAAACTATTCGCTGAACTATTCTCTGTTACGTTGTGTGAGAAGTATCCTAGTTATTTATGATATGAATATTGCTACAACTTAGAATTTTACAAGTTTTTCTTCAATATAACTAATAATAAAGATTTTTCAAATAGCAAAAAAACTTAAAATCTTTTTTTTTTTTTGTTGGAGATGCAATTAAACAAATTTATTTTTCTTGCAGTTATGGACTTGCTATAGTCTAGTTTAAAGCTTGTTGACAGTTATAAGTTATTAATGTTTGAAAAGGTATCCAGCTCACTCACAAAACAGGCCCAACTATCTCACCATGGATACTCAAGACTTCCAATAGAGCCCATGACTGAGGCAAATAAAGAATATAGGGCGTTTTTCTTTTTTCTTTTTTTTTACCATTTGTATGTTTTAAAAGATTGTAAAATGTTTTGTGTATTTAAAAAACTAATCAAATCTTTTATAAACATATTCTGAACACATAAGTGATGACCCATGGCATGATTTTATCGAGTGACCTTATTGAAAAGGATGCTAATGCTAATAATTTATATACTTATTTTTCAACCGAATTCGAGAGAACATTCTAAGTGGTGCACATATTCTTCCCGTAATGATATTGGACCACACGCTTTTTCGTTCGAAGGTTCAAGCCACAGAAGTCAGTGTCGTGTTTCTTTCAAAAGAATGCCAAAATAAATATCTCCTGATATTTGAGGTACAAATTTGTTGATATGAAAACATATAATTTTGTTGTCATCAAGACCGGACAAACTTTTCATGTTTCAAACAAGCTATAAATATTTGACTCATGTTTTACGCTGGGTAGTTAGTTATATGTCACATTATAATTTCTTTAACTAACTTATTTCTAGTTCTTTCAAAATAATAAACATTTTACGAATTAAAGTCCCCTTATATATTTTTCAGATTTTATGGATAAAACAAGGACGTACCTACGTTTGAGAACAAATCAAATTGAATAAATGTTAAAATGTATTTTACTATCCCGAACTTGGCTAACTAGGATAATATCGAATCTAGTTAATCAAGTTCAGGTAGCAAAATACATTTTAACTCGCAACAACATCTATATTTAATCATTTAAAAGGGACTCAGTTTTGAGTTTCTAAACTCTTTGAATAATTCTGTTCAAATATGGCATGCCCTAATTGCCCATACAGCCAACATGTGACTTTGACAGTTTAAGGTGGTTATAATATAGGGAAATTGAAAAAAATACCCTTTTTTTTAACTATTTAAATATTTACCCCTTTTTTTTAACAAGTTGCAAATTTACCCCATTACTATGAAAACGCAATTCGCAATTCGCAAAACGAAAATGTCGTTCGCAAATCGCAAGCGGGTTTTGCGAATTGACCCGTTGGTACCATTTACAGACTGAAGCTGACCCGAGGCTAACCCGGATACCCGGGACCAACCCGAAAAATTGAATAAATAAAAAAAAAAAAAAAGTTTTCAAAATTTTCAAAAACGCAATTTGCGTTCAAAAAACGCAACCCGCACTCCCCACCACCGTCCGCCGTCCGCCACCGCCTCCGCAGCCCGCACTCCCCACCACCGTCGGCCCACCACCTGAGCCCATCACCACCGCCACCACCTCGGTCTCCGTCCCCATTTTCGCAAGCCAAAACCGCAAATCGCAAACCGCAAAGGGGTTTCGAATTGCGAACGAAAAAAGACGAACAAGATATATTATTGTTCGATATTCAACATCACAATGACAAATAATGAGGTATAAACACGTTTACATTCCGAATTAGTTAAAAAATTTCAAGTTTTATGCTAGGCATTTTATCAAACAGTTGGTGTGCATTATATTTTAGTTCGTTTTTTGATTTAATTGTTAGTATTTTGGTATATAATTGTTGTATATGCGTTAGTTAGTGTATTGTGTTGTTGAAATTTCATTTTTGATGTGTTTGGATCGACGGATTTGAGTTTGACCGAGATCGGAATAAGTTTGTGCGGTGGTCGGGGTAATTTTGTGCGGTCAGCGGGGTCGTTTGGGTCGTTACCGAGTACGTACTCGGCTACGACCTGAAAATCTCGGCCATGACCGAGACTTTCAAGTCGTTACCGAGAACGTACTCGGCTACGACCTGAAAATCTCGGCCATGACCGAGATTTCAAATCGTTACCGAGAACGTACTCGGATACGACCCAATTTGACCCGGTTTTGACCCTTGTTTGACTGTTTGACTTAGTTTGACTGGTTTTGACTTGTTTTGACCCGTTTGAGCCGTATTTGACCTAGTTTGACTTGTTTTGACCCGTTTGAGCCGTGTTTTACCTAGTTTGACTGTTTTGACCATTGTTTGACTTAGTTTGACTTGTTTTGACCCGTTTGAGCCGTATTCGACCTAGTTTGACTTGTTTTGACCCGTGTTTGACCTAGTTTGACTGTTTTGACCCTTGTTTGACTTATTTTGACTGGTTTTGACCCGTTTGAGCCGTGATTGAGTCAGTTTGACTGGTTTTCACCCGTTTGAGCCGTGTTTGAGTTAGTTTGACTATTTGACCCTTGTTTGACTTATTTTGACTTGTTTTGACCCGTTTGAGCCGTATTTGACCTAGTTTGACTTGTTTTGACTCGTTTGCTTGGTTTGACTTATGTTTGAGCCGTATTTGACCTAGTTTGACTTATTTTGACTGTTTTGACCCTTGTTTTGACATGGTTTAATTGTCTGATTTTTCAGGGTTTGTTTGAAGCTGCATTAACAATGAAGAACCAGCTGTCGGTAATTAAGGATATTAATATGTTGTTGACAGACGAACAGAAGTAGATATTTAGACGTACATGCTTTGGACCTTGGTTAGATATCCAGTGTTTGGACAACGACCCTGGATATGTTCATTATTTACTTCAAAAGCGATGTGATCGGCCGAAGATTAGCGAGCCTATAGAGGAGCCTGATGAGTTATGGTTTAGAGTGACGCCCGATTATGAGATACGATTCGGGCATAGAGAGTTTTGTTTAGTTACTGGTTTGCGGTTTGGTTCTGATACAGATATGAGGAATTATTTTCCTAAGGAACTTTGGGGGAAGAGACCTGCTTTACGCGATCGGGTATTCACTGCTTATGCTCCACATAAGGATATAGGTCTTCTGCATATAAACCAGTTGTTTCATCAACTTTATTTGTTTAATGGGGTAACGAAAATGAGTGATGAGGATTGTGTCCGGGTGTGTATTATCATGCTCGTGGAGAGGTGCTTTATGGCAAAACAGGGGTTTCAGAATGTTTCTCCGGATTTCATGCATATGCTTGAGGATCTCAGCACTGTTGATAGGTACCCTTGGGGTTCTCGTATCTGGGATCATACATATCCACAATTGAGGAGTGCATTGAGTTTTAGGAGCAGTCAGATGAGTCAGAGCAGTCAAGTGTCTCAGATGAAGAATTATACATTGCTTGGTTTCACGTGGGCTTTTAAGGTAAGTTTGTTAGAGTTACCTATTTGATTTAGTTAGTTTCTAATAGTGCTAACTTATGTATTTGTTATTTAATATATTTCGTTGTTTTCAGATTTGGATCTGAGAGGCATTTCACCTTCAGGTACGTTACCATGCATCTAAGGTTGATAAGGATGGAGTGCCTCGAGGAGTGCATTGGATGCGGCTAAAGAGGGTTAGTGGTTGGAGGGAATATGTCGACATATTGACTCTTTCGGTAAGTGATTATATTAAATACGGGTCGTCCAATATTTATTGATTTGATTAAATTTGGTTGACTATTTTTAACTTGAATTGACTTTTCATTACAGGATGATATTGACATAGACGATCTGCCTCTGAAGACGTTGAGGCCGACTAAGATTGAGGGTTTATGCAACTGGTGGATTGATAGTTGCCGATTTTTTGACGGGGAGGAGGTTGTTTTTCCGGATATTCATTCGGAAGGTCCCGTTCATCATCCTAGCCCACCACATGTCGAGAAGGTAGTGGTTGAGGAGTAGTATACTATGAGTGACACCCGATCTCATCACGAGGCTTCTGATGAGCATGAGCATACCACACATCGGGACACCCGATCTCATCGCAATGAGCATGCCACTGAGCAGCACGCATCAGCTACAGAGGTGGCCTCTTTACGAGCCCAGGTGGAGACCTTAGTTAGGCGGGTGGACGCACAGGATGCGATTATTGCTCGATTATTGGAGGTTGTGGAGGGTCGTCAGGTATTACAATCCTTATTGAATGTTCATTTAACCATCTATTTATATATTAAGTAGTTTATATATAACGGGTAATATAATCTCTTATTTTCAGGAGGACGATGTCTAGAGTGAGGAAAATGTTTTCCGGATCAACGTTATTTATATGCAGATACTTGTGGAATAATCTTATTCGACAAAAATCTGGAAAATCTTATCAACAATTAGAAAATCTTATCTCCACAAAATCTAATCTTATCTGTCTTGGCATTTGCGTTTGCGTTTTGCGTTTTGCGTTTGCGTCTACAAAATTCTAGAAAATCTTATCTTAATAAATTCTTATCCGACAAAAATATGAAAAATCTTATCCGGGTTGATTTTTGTCGGATAAGATTTTTACCTTATCCGACAAAAATCTAGAAAATCTTATCCGGGTTGATTTTTGTCGGATAAGAGTTTTACCTTATCCGACAAACATTTAGAAAATCTTATCAACAATCAAGAAATCTTATCTGTGTTCGCATTTGTGTTTCCGTATTGCGTTTGCGTCTCATAGGATAAGATTTCCTATCCGAGGACATTTCGGATAAGATTTTTTTGATTTTATAGATTTCACTCGGATAAGATTGTTACCTTTAAAACACCCGATTTTGATCAGTTTTTTTCACACCAAATTTATTAAATTCTCTCAATCTTCAATATCATCATTTCATCGGTTATCAGAAAGGTACGAATCAAAATCTTTCAACTTCTTATTTACTTTGTTCTCTTCAAAAAATGAGTCAATTCTTTGATAAGTTTAAGGTTTATATTTGTGCTGGAGGTCATTTTGAAAATATTAACAACATGCCAATGTATTTACCAATAGATTGTTATCGAGGGCCTTTAAAACTTCCTATTGCACCAGAAAAACCTTTGAATCGCAGAGTTTTATTAAAAAATGTTTTAAAAAAATTAGGTTTACCACTTGAATCATCAATTTGTATGAAGTATAAGGTTGATCAATATATTATTGATATAACTGATGATGTTGAAGATTTCGGAGAGTTTTTGACCCATGCAATTAATAATGCTCAAATAGAGATTTACATTGTTGATAATGTAACAAATGTTTCGAGTGTGGTAGCAATCAACCTACAAGTAGCAGTAGTGCTGGTTTTCAAGAACATTTTCGACAACTACAAACTCACGAATATAACCAACCACCTAACTATCAAGTTCATCCACAATTTCCGTTTCCTAACCAAACACAACCACAATATCAATTTCATTATCATGCTGCCCCACAATATCCATCAACAACCACACAATACCCATCAAATCCCCAACCTCAGGATGTTCCATATATTGTTGAACTTCACTCAGATGATGCTCATTATGATGAAGAAAATGTCAATCCACATGAACCATTTGACTATCCGTTTGATAATCATGTTGAATGTGATAATGATGGCCACTCAGATGAGGAGGAGGAGGAGGAGGAGGAAGGAGATAAAAGAGATACAACCAAGGGACCAACATCAAAGAATATATTCTGGAATAGGTCACCCCTGTTAAGTGATAACCTTCTAGAAAGTAAAAAACGTCCGGTTACATTGTATGAAACCTCTTTAAGGGTTCAAATTGGACAAACATTTGAAACTAAAGATGAGTTTCTTCTTCAATTGCATACCAAGTGTCTTGAAGAAAGTTTTCAGATTAAGCCAAAAAAGTCAGACAAGACAAGGTATACAACAACATGTATATTGCCTAGTTGTGAATGGAAGGTAACTGCACGCCGTATTAAAGATAGTCACAACTTCCAAGTTAGGAAGTTAGCTGACGTTCACACTTGTTCCCGTACACAAATCATGTCAAATAACCAACATGCAAGCAAGAAGGTGCTTGGTCACGTACTAAGCGAGTTGATGACTTTAGAAGGGCGTGTATACAGAGGAAAAGAAATAAAACTAGACATGAGCAAACGCTTTAAAATCAGTCTGTCATACAACTAAGCATGGAGAGCAAAGTGTTATGCTATTGAGTTGTTGAGAGCTAGTCCCGCAGCTTCATTTCAAATGCTTCCACTTTACCTACACAATTTGAAGTTACATAAATCGGGGAGCATAACAAATTTGCTTACCGATGAAAATGATCAATTCGTAATGTGTTACATGTCCATTGGTGCAGTTGTAAGTACCTCTAATTTGTTTTTATTTATGTTCACACATTTTACCAGAACTCGATATTTATCTTGTCTTATTGCAGATACGTACATTTGTCAACTATACTCGCCCAGTAATTACCATAGATGGTGCACATTTGAAAGGTGGTTACCTGGGAACTAATTTACTTGCAGTTGCTATGGATGGAAATAATGGCATCTTGCCACTGGCCTATGGAATCGGGGCATCAGAAACAAACGACGTTTGGACGTGGTTCTTGGGAAACCTACGTGACAGCCTCTTATCTCATGGTTTCTGTGTTGAAAACCTTACCATCATTTCTGATAAGGCTCCTTCAATTGCAGCTTCTATTTCAAGAGTCTTTCCAGAAGCATTTCATGCACTATGCTGTCGGCATCTGTTGATGAACTTGCGAAGCAGATCTTCCAAAGTAAGTCACTACGAATGGCATTACTGGAAGATGTGTAAGGCGTACCATCGGTCAGATTTTGATCACCACTTTGGTGTGATTTCTAGACGCTTACAAGCTTCGGCCAAGGTTCTTAGAGATGTAGGGCCGGAAAGATGGTCAAGGCATCATGCTACCCGTGTGAGATATGCTTACTTGACAAGTAATAGCGCAGAGTCTATGAACGTCTTGAGTAAGCATGCAAGGAGACTCCCTTTTACAATGTTGTTGGAGTTTTTTCGATCCTCGGTACAACAATGGTATTACAAACATCGCAACACGGGAATAGAACTTAAAACACCCGTTACACTATATGCCGAACACAAAATCGGTAAGAGAATTGGGAAATCAAGGGGCTGGGTGGTGAATCCATCCACCAATATGATTTGTGAGGTGGTGGATGGGAACAAGAATGGGACCGTGAACTTGGAAAATCAAACATGCACTTGTTTGCAATGGCAGTTGTCTGGGTTACCTTGCGGACACGTTATGGCAGCAGCTCAATTCTTCAAACAGGACGATGTAACCTGCTATGCAGAGAGGTATTTCACGACAGAAACATATCGAGCAGCTTACTCAGAGGCTATAAAGCCAATGGCTCATCCTTCAGAATGGGTCGATCCAGGTGATCTGCAAACTGTCTTACCACCAGTCCTTGTGAAGAGGCAATCTGGTCGACCACCTGGCAGAGCTCGTATTCCTTCAAAAGGTGAGGAGAAAAAAGAGCCAAAGCAAACATGTAGTCGTTGCAAAGAAATAGGTCACAGTCGATTATCTTGTATGGCTCCTTATGATAAAACAGACGAGCATATCGGATCAAGAACCAAGTCAAGATCCACTTCAAAGTCACACGCAAAAGTGAAGGTCGAACAATCAGAATATGACCCGTCTCAATCTTTTCCAAGTGTTCATTTGGGACACAATTAAATCAGCATTGTAATATGTTATGTTATGTTATGTATTAATTATGAATGTTTTCAATAAAACTGTTTTAATTCATTATGTATTTTACTTATTTTAAGTCTTAAAGAATATGGAAAATCACAAATTAAAATTCATTGATTGGAAGAAACATACAAAGTACAAAAATATCTTAAGTCAAAAAAAGTCAAAAAAGTCAAAAAAAAAATTGCGAATTGCGAATTGGGTTTGCGAATTGCGTTTTCTTTTTGCGTTTTGCGAATTCGTTTTGCGAACGAAATTTTCTTTTTGCGAATTGCGAATTGCGTTTTCGTAGTAATGGGGTAAATTTACAACTTGTTAAAAAAAAGGGTAAATATTTAAATAGTTAAAAAAAAGGGTATTTTTTTCAATTTCCCTATAATATATTATGTGAATTTGGATGCGTGTAAAACGATATATAATTGACTAAATCTTGATCAACAGCTACTTTGATAATGATAGTTGTATAACGATGATTCAACTATAAACAAAAAATATGTAGTATAGGTCAAGCTAAAATAATACACGTTTGATTCAATTTTGAAGTTTGATATCATGTATATAATAAAGAAGAATCTAATATTGTTATGTTATAAGTTTTTATAACCTTAACTTAATCGTTCTTAGAAGACCGTTTAGTCGTACGACATCATGTTTAGAATAAGTGTTGATCGATTAGCTAGCATTACCAGTAATTCGCGTTCTGTAAATATCTATCTTGTGTAAAATGAAAAGACACATATAGGTTAGTATTTTACTTGAAAAAGATAAAGCGTACGATCTAAACCGAAACGTACTCAAGATTATGCATTTATCTATTAAGTAACATAAAGTTTATAAGTTTTATCTTGTTTTTGAAGATTTGATCATGGACTATATTGCGGCTAAGCAAAGAAATGTTCACATCAAATAGACGCTTATCTAATTTATAGTATTTTGTGTGTGTTCCTTTTACTCTTCAAAAGCTAATTAATAATCATTGCTAATTACAAGTAGGTCGTGGCTATAACTATATGAGCTAATATAGTTTAATCAATTAGATAATGATTAATCCTTACGTGTTCAATTCATAGTAAAGTTATTCTTACATTATTCATCAAATATATCTATGATACGAAGAACTAGTAGATATGGTGAAGGATGCAATAGGCGAGTACATTTGGCATCGTGATATGGTTAAAAGGTATAATCTTATCATGAAACGTGTAATAAATATGAGTTCTATTTCTAATTATTTTGTTAAGGTGTTGTTTTGTAGGTGGCCAACAAGTCAAAGGGCTTAAAAGGTAAAAGTTATAAATGTAAAGTTGTTATGCAGGTAAATGAGAAGAACAGGGATCCAGAGTGTAACATTCTTGTTACAAGTGAATAAAACACTTTTGTTATGTAACTTTCATTATTAAGTTTTGTAATATTCGTACATCTCTCTCTTGTTTTCTCTGTAATCAACATTTGTAGAAGTTAGGGTTCTGCTCTAGTTTGTTATATCATTCAAGTTTTGATTGAATGTTTTGGTTGATAATGAGTGTGAGAGTCTTCTGAGGTAATTTTGGTCTTCGTTCCGAATGCATATATTCGATTCCGATTGATGTAGTTTAATGAAGGTGAATTATGAACGAATGCATATATTTGATTCCGATTGAAGTGGTTTAATGAAGGTGAACTATGGTATTTATTGTGTTTGATTTACAGTCATTCGACGAACATTGCTGGTTTGTATAGGGTGGCTAGAATCATCATGGATAGGGGTGAATGTGACACTTTCATCAATTATTATTCATTATCCGCATGAGGTCCATGCGACAATAATTCATATTATAAATAATATTTTCATTTGAAGATGCACAGAAATTTCAAGAACAAGAGAACATGTAGTTGTCATGCATATGCATCTGTTTTAATCAATCATGTGGTTATGGTTATTTCATTAACGACTTCTCAAAATAGATCGTAAATTATAAATTTATATCGATATCAATTATCACACAATTAAACGTGTGAATTTATTTTTAATTTCCAGACAATTGGTGTGGACACAAGCACACAACTAACTATGTTTTATTTTATTTTATTTTTTAACACAACCATAAATAATATACTTGAGACTTAGAATAGTCTATAAACATGTAATTGGAAATAGTTTGTAATTTCTTAATCATTCTTTATTTTATAATTATTTTGATTTGTTTAAAATGTAATTAATTAAAATGGAGTAAATCAGTTATTCTATGATTATTAACTGATTTTTTCAAAGGGTGATGATTCTTACACTATCAAAAAATTATTCGTACATTACTAAATTTATTTTATGGTGTTGTACAATACAACACTATAAAACACAATTAGTGGTGTACGGAGTATTTTTGGTGGTGTACAAATAACTCCCATTTTTCAAATTAAAATCTTTTATTTGAATCTTGAATTATCACGTAGCTTATCAAATATAATCACCAGTAAATATGCAAGTAAGTAATGGGTTTAAGGGTTAGAAAGATATCACCGAACGACACCACGATTTATAGTGGTCGGGATGGCCGGTAAGTAGTCCACGTTAATCCACTTCCCAATGATTTGATATCAGAATTTATTCGCTATATGTTCAAACCTTTTCACCAGTAGGAATTAAAACCGTTCAAAATGTTGTTTCTTTTTCACCAAGAACACAACGATAATATTCTTAAACTAAAAGAAAATAACATAACCAACTAGTCTAACTTCTAAAATAAGAACTCTAGAGCTAATTGTGAAATGCTCCCATTTTCAATATACAAGACTTTAACGCCAACAATATCTTCTCCTAACAAATAGGAGATATCTATTCTTCAAATGATCTTCTAGCTCAACTTGAGAAGATCAACACACTAAACTCTTCTTCTTATAACTCTATAAGGCAACACTTTCTTTTTCTTCTTCTTCACAACCTTAAAAGAACATAAGAGCAAGTAAGGCACTCAATTAGTCTTCCCCTAACAAATGGAAGGCCTAACCACTCAACCTTTTTTTCATAATCAATTGTAAGAGAAATAATTTGAGATACTCCTCACACAAACATTTGAGGATCTCTTACAACAAATTACATTAATAATGTTGTGGCACAAATTATTTCAACTCAATAATCTCACTACATAAATCAACTCTTTGTTTAAAAATTTAATATACGAATGTTCAAATCAAGATATCAAATGATGATATAATCTCATTACATTTGAGGAACTCATATTATTTAAGCAACTAAAAGTTGACTAATATTGATTAAATGATGAATCGATTATACGAGTGTTCAAATCAAGATATCAAATAATATGTAATATATTAAAAAATTTATCAGTTTTTAGAAAAAATTAAACATAAGGTTTTAATTTAATTTGATAGAAAATTTTATTCTATAATTGTTATGTGTTTTATTAGAAAAATATAAATAAATTAAAAATTAGACGGAGAGAAATTAGAGAAACTATCGTTATTAGAGGCAGTTGAATTTGTTAGTTATATTGACGTGGCATGTCACGTAGTTATACACAACCCACAATTACATGTGCAATTGCTCTAAGACCTATAATGTGGTTTTTTTAGGAAACTAAGAGCTATAAATAGGTAGCAAAGTCTTTTTAAACTTTTATGGTAAGAAGTCGTTATATAAAAGGATGCACACGTAACTGATTTGAAGTCCAACACCGTAGACATCAAAACCACCGTCCAATACTTTCCCATCTGCCATTTGGTCAAATATGTACCCACCGTGTTTTGCTTTGGATCATTTGATCAACGGTCAAATCTGACTTTCTACTTTTAGAAACCACGTCGTACAATTTCTGTCATCTCCGTACGAAAAGAAAAATAATAGTAAAATTGTGACCATTGTTTTTCCGTGTTTAGATCAACACGGTCACGATTCTTCTAAAAGGCTTAACAAACAAACAAACAAACGAATAAAATCAATAAAAAAATACAATAAAAATTTATAGAAGATAAAAATTAAGATCTTCAATACCCTCAGATGTGCAAAGTGTCACTGAAAACGGGAGAATAGGTTAGTTATCTAAAATTGGATTTTGTCTTATAGTACTCTATGTCTTAAGTCGTTACTTTCTTCGAACTTCTTGTTTTCACATATTACTCGAATTATTTTTATTGCACATAATTAATGCGGAGTAAAATTTTAGACTTCTCATTTTACACTCGGTTATTAACTTCTTTTTTTGTAAATCATTGGTAATGTAAGAGAGAACATTTTTTTTTTGAACGGCAATTATAGCTATATGGCCCCTAGCCCAGAAGGCGTAGCGAGCCTACACAACCAGGTTGGGTCCAGTTCAGAAGGCAATGTCACACAACCCTTTTATACACGCGGGAGGAAACCCCTAACGCCCTAGACAATACTCAAACTTGAGACCTTGCCTAGAAGGGTAAAACCTCCATCCGCTAGACCAGAAGGTTTTTTGGTTGTAAGAGAGAACATTTTAACAGTTATCAAGAACGTTAATCATTTTTATTGCTTGCAAAGAAAATTGTAGCCCTACATATGTAGTCCGGCTAACATCCTAACACTCGATCAATGAATCAGCATCATACCATGATTGTAACATAATTTTCTATGTGTCTACGTGACCATCAACAACAATATGTCATCATCTTCTAGCTTAGATGTTGAATAAAAAACTTTCATCTAAACTAGGAATGACAATGTGGCGGGTTGGAGTTGGGCAACTATCCTCCATCCCCGAACCCAATTATGAAAACGAGCCCTAACCCGCCCTGATCTTCATTGGGGATCTTATCGGGGCGCCCCATTGGGGCACGATACTCCCCCAAAACCGTCCCATTCCCCATTGGGATTCTTAACGGGGTATCCTTTTTGACGTGATGCTTCACCATAGTCACGCCGTATCCTATCTATTGTTATTAGTTTTACACCATTAGCTATACAGTTTCGAAGTCCCTAGTTAACTTAAAAAATAAATATGATAAACTATCTCATATATTGAAAATCAATATACATCTATACGTAATATATAATTTGTAACATGTATATATTATATCGGGGCGGGACGGGGATGCTTGTCTCCAGTCACTACTCCGAACCCGTTAAAAATCGTCGTTAATGCCCCGAAACCCGCTTTGAAACCCATTAAGTTTGCTCCGCCCCGCTCCAAAAAGTTCAGGTTTTGAATTTTCCCGTCGAGTTCAGGTTTTTTTACCATCCTTAATCTAAACCCCTTATTGAAAGATTGGTTGTCACTTTGCAGAGAATTTTAACACCGAATCTAACATTTATTGTTAATATATATATAGTTCCTTCTTCGAGTACCATCAATAACATTTAACTTAATTATTAGAGAAAAAGTCTTAAATAATAAACATGTGTATTAGATCAATACAATAGAAATTAAATAAATTTAATATTTGATTAATTAATAAAAATTTTAAAATAAAATTCTGTACAAATTCTGATCGAGAGACAAAATGTTAATTATTATTCAATTAATTAATAAATTTTTAATCAATAAATTTAAGTGATCCATGAATACTAATTTATGGACTTTGTATCGTAACTTATGAGAAATATACCTCTAAGAAAGGATATAAAAAGGGAAAAATAAGAATGCACATGGAGGATGTTTACGCGTTTATTTAATGCATTTATTGTGAAGAAAATCTTAAGAAGTTTAGATGTGTCGCTGGACAGCTTCGTTAGACTATCGGTAGCCAATAATATTTTGCCAATTGTTAGTCAAAGATACGTCCAACATGTATTCCCAAAGGATGGTGCCAGATGTTGTGATCTTGAGAGTGGTTTATTTATAGTAAATCAAAGTACTTCTATTATAGGAATATAATTGTACACTTAAAAATAACACATAATATTAAATAAAATATATAATTTTTGCTACTTTACTATCAAATGTCTATTTTACTCTTGTTTGACGTATGGACATTCGTAAAAAAGTGTAAATAAAAAGTAATATTATATAATTGATTATTTATCTTTAAAAGTAAACACTTTTTTATAACAAATTAAAAATGTATATACACATTTATTTGGAACGAAAGAAATATCTTTTCAATTTAATACGGTTTCGTATAGATATATACCTTTATTTCAATATAAACATAAAACACAATTAATAAAAACTAAAAACAATAAAATGACTTATTGGGATAAGTATTTTACATTGAACAATTAGTTTTTCTTTTTCTATACAAAGAATGATGATTATGTTATATGACACTGATATTATATTACAATACATTTTTGTTACACAAAACACATTATGCAGGTCTAAGTGTAGAGGATCGGGTCTTATGTTTCTTGAGGTCTAAGATCGTGTAATAAAAGTGGTTTCACAAAACAGATCATAACTTGGACTACGAGTGTCCGTTTTAGGCCCACGACCCGGCGAATCGAAGCTTGGAGCAAGCCCAACGCCGTGATAAACTGCCGTGGTTGGATTACCCAACTGTTCGACCTTAAAACGCTTTATTTTAGGAGATATTACAATTTTTTGTTTTTTTCCCCATTTTGTTGGACCTTTTTCGTAGGCTAACTTTTGACCCGTCATGTTTTTGAGGCCCATTCAAATTTCTGCTTTCTTTTTAGGGTTTGCTTATGGTAATGGAGCAGTTCGTTGATAATTTTATGAAATTTGATTTTTTTCTCAAATGGTATTCATTTTGAATTGAATTGATTCCTAACCTCAATATTTTTTAAATCAACATATATTAAAAAGATTATTCATGACATTCGTATAAATTAACATGTCCAATATGTATTTATCCATTTTAATCTACACCAACACACCGTTATAAAGTTTCATAAATATAGCTCAAAGTGAATGTAGCTCCCCTATTATGACGGATCTAAAAAGAGATAACCGTCTATCAAAAAGTTCCAAATATCATCAAAATGGGTATTTAAAAATAGTACTGATGTATTTTTCTTAATTTTTCTCATCTTAAAAAAACAAAAAGAAGAACAAATAATACTTTTTTCTTCTCAATTTAAATATCATTGTCTCTTCCACTGTCCCCTACCAATTACTGTTCGCTCATTCATTTAACATAAGTTCAATAATAGACACAAAAATCTAAAAAGTAACATCAAATCTTCGCTAACATACTCACAGTTTATAGCAAATTAGGCATGTTACGAAGCACATTAACTAAGCATTGAACAATTTAATACTATACACAAATTATATATCCTATCTAATACAAAAATCATCTCATATATGCATTCATGTATGAATGCAACAGCGCAGATGTATGTGGGTGTGCGGTAAATATACTCGTATACAGCTCTTAATAAACTCGATTTGTGCAGTATATATACTCGTATACAAGTCTTATTATAAACTCAATAGTATATATACTCGTATAAAAGTACGTTATTTGCACGAGTCATTTTTAACATAAAAATTTGAGAAAAGCACGGCCTTTTTCAATAAAATAATATGAGAAAATTAGTTCGCAGATTAATGTTTCTTCCATGTTGAAAAAAGAGCCTAATAAGTAAGATAAATATATTTAAATATTAAATTTTAAATTCATATAGATTGCATCTATATATATTTATATATATTTCTTTCTTTGTATCTATCTCTATCTCTAATCATCCCCCACCTTTCTTCCAGGTCAGAACCATCACAATTCCCTCAATTTTTTTCTATCCAAAATCTCACCAAAAAATTATTAGTCACGTTCTTTTCATGATCAAATTCACCTGATGCCGGCATCAGAACACGCCGGCGACGAATTGCCGGAAACAACCTTATTCGGAAAATACGAAATCGGTCGTCTTTTAGGTTATGGCGCCTTCGCTAAGGTCTACTACGCACGTGACTTGCACACGGGACACAGCGTTGCGATCAAAGCCATTAACAAACAACGAATTCTAAAAGGCGGTCTTGCCGCGAATGTAAAGCGCGAGATCTCTATCATGCGCCGATTACGTCATCCAAATATCGTACGCCTAATCGAAGTAATGGCAAATAAGAAAAAAATCTATTTCGTTCTAGAATACGCAAAAGGCGGTGAGTTGTTTGCGAAAGTAAGGAAATCACGGTTTAGTGAAGATCTCAGCCGTAGATATTTTCAACAATTAATCTCAGCGGTTGGATACTGTCACTCGCGCGGTGTTTTTCATCGTGATTTAAAACCGGAGAATTTGTTATTAGATGAAAACTGGAATTTAAAAGTTACGGATTTCGGATTATCTGCTTTAACAGATCAGATCCGACCCGACGGTTTGTTGCATACGCTTTGTGGTACGCCTGCTTACGTGGCACCGGAGATTTTATCAAAAAAAGGTTATCACGGAGCACAAATTGATATCTGGTCTTGTGGAATAATTTTATTTGTTCTTAACGCCGGTTATCTTCCGTTTAACGATCCGAATTTGATGACGATGTACCGGAAAATTTACACCGGTGAGTTTCGCGTTCCGCGGTGGACGTCGCCGGAGCTAAAATCGCTTTTATCGCGTCTGTTAGATACAAATCCGGCAACGAGAATCACCGTAGATGAGATTATTAACGATCCGTGGTTTAAAATCGGTTATAAAGAGGTCAAATTTCATCACGATTATCTCGAATTGAAAGATGATGACGGTAACGGTGACGGCAACGTGGACGGAGGTTCAGTTACGTCGACTGTCGGAGGTAATTTGAAGATGATGAATGCTTTTGATATAATTTCGTTTTCTTCTGGTTATGATTTATCCGGATTATTTGATGATCGAGAGGACGGTGAGCGGTTTTTGTCGACGGTTTTGCCGGAGAAAATAATTGAGACGGTGGTGCTGGTGACGGAAGGTGAACGGATGACGGTGGTTACGAAAAAGGATTGGTGTGTGAAGGTTACTGGAGGGCAAAATTGTAATTTCGTAATGACGGTAGAATTAAAACGATTAACAGAAGAGTTTGTTGTAGTTGAAGTTAGGATGTTGGGAGCTAGTTGTAAAAAAATATGGAAAGACAAAATTAGGCCCGGTTTAAGTGATTTAATATATAAAAAAACCGGACCGGCCGGTTGTCCGTGACTCATATTCAATTATTGGTATTTCTTTTTTGCATAATTGCATTTGCATGTTTTCTCATATCGTGTTGTCTTGTCGTATGTAAATAAAAACTTTATTTATATTTTTATATAATTTAAGTATAGAATAGAATATAATAGATGATATTTTAAAGAAAAAGGGGTGATTCTATCCAACGCTTTTGTTTGATTCCAAATGAAGGGTATAGAAATAACCCGAATATTGTTTTCAACCTTATGTTTGGCTACGTACTCTTTTATATATTAAAAATAATAATATATATATATATATATCTTTGAAAAGGGTCAATGTCCATATATTGGCGGTAGAATATAAGTGGATTCATATATATATATACATAATATATATGTTTTTTAAACATCAACAAGATTTTCATGGTTTTGATAGTGAGTTAGCGACGCAAGCTTTCAACGCATAAAGTATAATGATTTTAATACATGTTTGAGTAGATATATTGTTTTGATAATTTATAGAGGAGAAATATGTAATTGTTCCAGGGTTCATGATACAACACAACAATTGTTCCAGGGTTCATGTACCGTAACATGCACAAAATGCATTATTCAATAGGTAGATTACGAGTGTAACTGAAGTTTATTTTAAAATAATATGACAAATACACCTACTTACATCTATCTAAAACTAGACCGACGTGTAGTTAATCTCTTAACTAAAATACCACAAGATTAATGATTTAGTCGAGTTAAACATAAAACTATCATTGATCTTATTGTCTTTTATATAAAAAATTTATGCTAGATAATTTAATAGGGTCATGTGTTGGCAATAAAACAAAACACTCACACATGTTCACGTGCATCAAAACTATAGGAGAAGAGAAAACCGAACAGGTGGCGTCGACCAAGTGAAAAGTACAGATTAAATCAATGGGAAATAATGATAGGCAGGTAATTATCCCTTGTCCTTATCATTTATCACATCTCTCTTGCCACCCACAAAAAAATAACCACTCACTCATGTCATGATTTTTCTGGAAAGGCATCATATTATATTAACATAAATATTGAAAATTAACTAAGAAGCTAAGAAATCACAATGACTATAGACAAATATTCCGACCAACGGATTCTACAGTAACATCACGGTCCTAAAACATACATCAAATTAGTACAACTCTAAAACTTACTTGAAACCAACACGATTCTAAACTTACTTCTACACCAAAAGAACCCTACTACATACTTTAAACCAATACGACCGTAAAAGAAAACAAACATTCTAGCTAAGATACCCACCATTGAAGGATGACTCCCGCCATCCAAACCCATCACAACAATGTTACCACCTAAAGGCAATCACTCAGTAGCCTACATATAAATGGGTGAAAACCAACCACGACCAAGCAAATTGAGACGATACCTGCCGGAACCTCAAATCATACGGTCCCAGCCACACAAACTAACAGAATGGTGGTAACGTGAAAAGTAGGAACCGTTAACTTACACCACAATCTGTAATTCACATTACATTAATTAAACGTCAATATGTCCCTAACATACCTTTAAAGTCCCTAGGGTATGATCCATGTTAACTTAAGAGCTTTAAACCAATCTATGTTACATATATATTTTACTCTTACTCATATCTTGGGCATCTTGTGCCGTTTCAATCTTTTAGTCAATTGATATGTTGCATTCTTAAGTTTTTTTTATTAGAAAAGAATGAGATGAAAAAGAAAAAAGAAAAAAAAAAGGAAAATAATGTAATATAAAATAACTTACATGTATTCTCGAATTGGAAGAAAAGTAAAAGAAATGAAAGGAAAATAGTTAGATCGATTGTTTTCTTTCACCATCCGCTCAAATATGGACGGAAAAGATCCACAATAAAAAGTCCATCATAATCAATTCCTCTTCATTACTTTCCTTCCTAAAAAGAACTCGATAATGACTTTTTATTATTTTCTCGGTTTGATTTTTTTTTCCTTTCCACTACAACAAAACTCGAGAATGAACGTAAACCAAATTATGAAAAAGTCTTCGTTTTAAAATAGACTCTAAACTTTCCATCGATATAAAGTACACCTCAAACGGACACACGGTCAATTTACTATGACTTCTCCAAAACTGATGAGTTTTATTGTTGCATGAATTTTATAGACTAAACTTTCCATCAATATGACACACGGTCAATTTTCTATGACTTCTCCAAAACTGATGAGTTTTATTGTTGCATGAATTTTATAGACTAAACTTTCCATCAATATGTCACCAAACTCACAAATGTTCTTCCCCAAACATACCCAAAACACACCAGAAGGTTTGTAAAACTGTTATCAACTAAACTCTTGTTTTATGTCATTTCAAACAAGTTTTAACATCACTATAACTTAAGTCTTCACTTCCCATGATTTGGGCCATTTTGACCCATTTTTACAATTCACCAGATCTTAAACTATCCTTTCATATCAACAAGATATTTAACAATGTTTTCAAATTTTGATTTCAACCTATTAGACAACAATTAACATAGCTTTCGCTTCCTTTTTAAGTCCGGTGCCACTGATACTTACAAGTGTCAATTTCGACCCACTTATCCAGCTCGCTGTAACTAATTATCTTTCATATATATTAATTCATGACTCTTAAAATCATAACAAACTCTTTAGTGCTAGATATATACATACAGACACTCTCAGATTTAGTCATTTAATTAAAATTTAGTCATTTAATTACTTTGACAATTCCTTTTAACGTGTGCTCAATAGCTTAGTGCAACATGTCTTATGCCACTGTATTATATTTACATGTAATCTAACAACATATTGTTTTTCTTTCATTGCAGTTGTTACTACTCCCCCACTTAACAAATATACTCATCACTGCAAGTATTACATAAATCATGAAACTCTTACTATTGATTTTATTCCCTATTCATGAGGGACATTCTTTACTAATGCAATTTTATTATTAACACTTAATGTGGAACTTTATTTACTAATAGTAATAGGGAAGTATCAACTAAACCTTTTTAATATTAATTATCAGGAAGCATCATAACCGAACATCAGAATGCAGATATAAAATCAAGAAGGTACCTGACTAAATATCAGATGTTCTCTCAAACCATTCCCCGGTTATATAAATTTTGAGCCTCGGGTCTCACTATCTTGCTGACTTTCTGTTACCATTTTCTTCCCATTTTAGTACTTCTATTTTCTTGTATCTCGAAAGAAATGCAATCCCAGTTACACATTATTTCTCTGCCTGTCTATCTGGCATTGTCATTTGAGTTTAGACTCTTGATGATCCGTGACGGTCTTTTAACAATCAAACCAAAGAAACGATAAAAACTAGAAAAACAAAGAGAAGGAAGAAGTCAAGGTGGTTACAAGCTCCTGACTATTTCTTCCAAGAAAAATGGGAAAAACGTGATGGTGGGTTTTGACGTGGTAGTGGATGAATCTTGTTGTCACTTAAAAATCTACTCATGCACACCCACGTTCATGTTACATTCCCACGTAGAAGAATCAGCCTTCTACACTTCTTATTTTATCATTATAAATAGGAGATGTAGAAGAGAGTTGGGAGCCTCAAGCAAAACACAAAATTCATTGTAAAGAAAATATTAACGTCAGTGAGCCTCAAGCATATGAACCTCATACATCATCATGTGAATACACTCTCACAAAACACAACTTCTTAAAATTGGAATGCACGGTGATGAATCTGTTGAATATCTCAATCAGGCACAACAGTATGCGAATGCCCTTGCAGCCATCAGTGTGCTTAAAGATAAGGATCAGGTTATGCTCACTGTCACAGGTCTACGGGATGAATATAATGGTCTAAAGTCGACTATTAGTGCTTGTCAGTCGTCGCTTACTTTATTTTCCAAACTACATGGTCTTCTTTGTGATCATGAGTTCATGCTAGGTAAAACTAAAGCATCAGGTCCGTCAGCTATTGAGGCATTTACTGCCACTGCTGAACAACTTGGTAAAACGCTTGGTATGCCTTCTTTTGGTAACACCACTTCCAGTGTAACATGTGAATTTAATAACAATTCGCAAGTTACATCTTTGCCTGCACATACCCAATCAACTCTTGTTGCAGCTCAAAAACAGATGGTAGCATAGTTTGGCCCTATTGTTTCTGCCCTTGGTTTATGTATTGTTCCAGCTCGTACTCAACAGGCCTTCTTTGCCCTCAACAAACCAACAATAATTATCGTTGAAACAACAATCTACGTGGGGGTAAGTTTCGTGGTAATTATCAGGGTAACAGTAATAGACCTCGTAATACTTTTGGACTTCCAAATTGGGACTCCACTCAAAACACCGTTTATGGTCATTGCTCTCAGTATGACATTTATCATGTTCCAACACAATGTCCCAATCGTGAGCAATCTTTTGACCGTAATGATCAACGTTATGCCACTAGTACCACGCGCCAACCTACTTCTGCTCCATTCATATAACGCCTCCAAAAGCATAAAGCGATGGACACCCAAAAGCATAAAGCGATGGACAAGATACTAGTAGCTCACTATTTTAGAATTATAAAAGAGTCAAATTTCTTATCTCATACCGATGTCAGACGGGTTGTTACAAATTCTCCCACTTAAACTCTTGACGAGGACGTTAGACCGAAACATAACCAATAACCAGGATCCATACCCCAAAAGATGTGCGAGTTGCATGCCCATCACACTCCCGGAGGCTATGGCTCTGATACTATATGTAATGCCCCCCAAAGCCGAAATCAATGGACTACTCAGCTATCTTTCGGGTTCAACTAAGAACCATGGTGAAAGGATACTAGTATCCCACTATTTTAGACTTATAATAGACTCAAATTTCTTATTTGATACCGATATGGAACGGGATGTTACAATCCACGTGGTTTCCTAACACCGGAGCTAATAGTCATTTCACGCCAGATCTTACTAGCTTAGACTCTTCATCGATGTATACAGGTAATGATTTTCTTCATGTTGGCAATGGCAAGGGTCTTCCAATTCTTCACATTGTTTCTTCTACTTTTTATTCACCATATTAAAACTTTAAACTTTCCAATATTCTTCATGTTCTTGAAAGCACCAACAATCTACTTTCTGTTCAACAATTTTGTCACGATGATAATGTTTATTTTGAATTTTGAATTTTATTGTTCTTTTTGGGTACTTGTGAAAAATGGTCTGTACTCTCTTTGACTTCCTCAACTCGCTTCGCTCAATAATGTTGTCTTTTCCGCTGCTCGAGCTTCTTCCACAATTTGGCAACAATTTGGCATCAAAGGCTCGGACACCCTCATGAAAAACTTTTTTCTTCAATTTTATCAAAATATTCACTTCCAGTTAGCTCTAGTTTAGTTTCCAATTTTAGTAACGTGTGTCAACTTGGAAAATCTTCAAAATTATCATTACCAATTTCTAATTCTCGTGGTAAGAATATGTTGGACTTAAATTATTGTGATGTTTGGGGTCCCTTACCTATTTTATTATACAATAGTCATTGTTATTTTCTTTTATGTGTCGATCATCATTTATGATATATATATATATAGATTTATCATTTATCTTAAAAATCTGATTTATCAAAATATTCACTTCCAGTTAGACATGTTGTGGAAACTGGTCTTTCCTTACTTGCCCAAGCCAAAGTTCCATAACGATTCTGGCATTTTTCTTTTGAAACTGTTGTTTATTTAATCAATCATAAGCCTTCACGTACATCACTTCATAGATCGATCTCCATTAGAATATCTATTTCGACGTTCTCCTGACCTCTCATTTCTTTGAGTCTACCGCAATTCTATTGTCTTATTTAGCAAAAGGCTTTAATCAACACCCTCAGATTGACTTTCATGAGAAATTCAGCCCAGTGGTTAAATCTCCCACAATTCGTATTGTCTTATCTCTTGTAGTAACTCGTGGTTGTTCTCTTCGACAACTAGATGTCCAAAATGCCTTTCTTAATGGTACGCTTAATGGAACAATTTACATGACGAAACCACAAGGATTCGTGAATCCCATATTCCCATATCATGTGTGTCTACTTCACAAGTCCACTTATGGCCTCAAGCAAGCCCCGCAAGCCTAGTCCACTCTCCTTACCGCTTCTCTTATTACTAATGGTTCTGTTGGACCCAAAACGGATCCCTCATTGTTTATTTATTCTCATGGCTCCACTCTTTTATACATGCTCATATACGTTGATCATATAACTGTTACTCGGAATAAATTGGTGGCTCTCAATGATGTGTGTCAACTTGGGGAAACATTTGCTCTCAAAGATCTCGGATCTCTTAGTTATTTACTTGAGATTAAAATCATTCCTTATTGTAACATGATCACAGCGTAAGTATATTCTTGATGTTTCAAACTTGTTTCAAACCGGTATGGCACAGATCGGACTTTCCCCGGCTCGAACCGGTTTGAGCCAAACCGGCTTTGACTCCGGTTTTAATGCTGGTTTTGTTTGGCCCAGAAACCAGTTTTACCCACCTCTACCGAAAATAGATAAAATTATTTAATCTTTACGTAGTTAGGTAGAAATATGTGTAGAAAAGCGTTTACACTTTAACTGATTTCCTAAAGATTTGAGATCTTTCATAAGAATTGTGTTCACGTTATTCGGAAAGGGTGAGTTTTTTTATTCAGATATACGCAATTTAATCGGGGTACCTTGAGAATTTTTTTAACCCATTCCATGATCACCCTCAAGTAGAGGTGCAAAAAAATCGGTTTTTTTCGGTTTTCGGTTTTTTAAAAATCGGTTTTAAAAAAACCGGTTTTTTATCGGTTTCGGTTTTTTCGGTTTTCGGTTTTTCGGAATCGGTTTTTTTCGGTTTTAAATATTCGGAATCGGTTTTTTTCGGTTTTGAACCGGTTTTAATCGGTTATTTTTTTTCGGTTTTTTTTTTCCGGATTCGAAATTGTATAACAAAATTTAAATAATACAAATGAAAATAAAAAATACAAACATAACTTTTATTTATATAATGCAATTACAACTAAAAATATAAAATACAAACATAACTTTTATTTATATAATGCAATTACAAATACGAATACATTTCGAGCTTCGGCATGGCCATCACCCGGAAATGTAATCGTGTAGTAAAGTATATCGAGCTTCGGCATAGCCATCACCCGCATACACTTAACCATGAATGTCGTCCCAAACTTCATCTTCATCCACGGATTCAACTTCAAGTTCTTCAAATTCACCTTCATCTAATTCGGTCGTTGGAGGTGATATTCCTAATGCGACTTCTTCATCTTGGATAATCTCTTCAACGTTACCTAATAGTGGGCCTTCCAACGTTGTTACATTTTGTATCCTATCTACCCCGTCCAAGTAATCTTTCAAACATATGCATACTTCCACGGATTCAGCGGTTAGTCTTGACCTTCTTTCCGATATGATTCTACCGCTAGTAGAAAATGCTGATTCGGAAGCTACCGTCGAGGCTTGGACGGCGAATAAATCCCGAGCCATAGCAGATAAAATTGGAAATTGTACTTCTCTTTCTTTCCACCAACTCAAAATGTCAAAATTACAAAAATCCTCAGGCCGGATACTGGTTAAAAAGTTTGTAGACTTATAGTTTCCCAACTCGCTTGTTGGAGCCGATGTTCGTTGACGCTTTGTAGCGTCTTCAACTAAAGTATTATAAAGGTTTATGCTTATGTCACTCGATGATGCTCTAGATGTCCCCGCCCGCATGGATTCAACGATTGGGTTATGTTGGTAACCAACTTTTGTTGCATAAATCTCAAATAATTGTGCAAAACCATCTTCAAAACGTTTAATTTCATTTGTAATATAGTTTGGGTTGTCGGTTAAGTTTAAGTCTAAATTTTCCATAATTGTTTTAAGTATAGCTTGTACGCCGCCAACATTTATAGTTGGATTTAGTGCGGCGGCACAAGTAAAAACCAAAGGCATGCTACCAAAATATTTTATAAATTTCTTTTTTATAACTCTAACCATTTTTCTAAACATTGGAAATAACGAGGTTTCAAATTCTTTTAATTTTTCGGTCATTATAAAAATTTGGTTTATCACTAAGGAGCTAGTTGGGTAATATACACCCGATAATATAATAGTAGCATCTTTAAAAACTACTAAAAACGAAGTTAGATCATTTAGTCGATCCCATTCATAATCCGTAATAGCTACGGACTTATTTCTTGCAACTAATATGTTATTAAAAGCATTTAAAGTATCACGTTGTCGTAAAATATTTTCAAACATAGTGTGAGTAGAATTCCACCTAGTATTATTATCGTAGCATGGTCCTAGGGGAGTTTCACCACATTGTACACGAAAACGTCTATAATTAGCTTGACGTTCGTTACTAGAACTATATATAGTTATTAATAAACTCTTAAATTTTTGACGTAAATCATCACATATGTTTAATGCCGCTTGCACGGACAAATTTATAATATGAGCAACACAACGAGAATGAAAAAAAGCGCCATTTAAAATTGGTTTTAGACGTAATTTTAGTAAATCCATAGCTCTTGTATTATTTGACGCATTATCTAGTGAAATTGTAAAAACTTTATCGTCTAAATTATATTCAATTAAAGTGTCATTTAAAATTTTTCGCAAGTTACATCCCGTATGCGGATAACCAAACAATTTAAAAGCAATTGTACGTTTCATCAACAACCAAGACTCGGGATGAAACCAATGGGCCGTAACGGCTAAATAAGAATTTGCTGTACCATGTGGTGCGGTCCAAACATCACAAGTAATAGAAACACTATGTTTATAGTTTAGAAAACCATCAATTATATCATTTTTAGCATTTTTCCATAATTTAAACGCATCGCTTCTAAGGGTAGTACGACTTACTTGTTGGTATCGCGGTTGTAGTCTCTTTTTGATGATACTCGTAAGCCGTTGGTTGTCGAAGTGGTTGAATGGAAGCGCCTCTTGGATGACAAACTTTGTAAAATCTTCTCGAAGCGCATCATTATCGTATATAAATACCCCACCATCCGAACCAAGTGTCGATTGTGACACATCTTGACTAGCCGCCCTACAAGAACTGTTTTTGTGACTTCTTAATGTTGAGTTTGATGTGGGGTTATAAAACTTCCCACATCTCCTACAACGGGCCTTTTCCACCCCATCATTCATAACGCACAACTCGTAATTCGACCAAATTTTCGGATTCCGACTCGTTGATTTAATTTGCACAACATCAACATTTGTGTACACTTTGTTTCGTACATTGCTACCAACGGAAGCGAAACCGGAACCGGAAGCTTGTGATTGTATGTTTTCCATTTTTCTCAAACAAAAAGTATCTAAATATTGAGATTTAGAGTGTTTTTGAGAGAATAAGAGAATAATATTGAGATTTAGAGTGTTTTTGAGATAAGAAGAGAAGAAATGTTGGTGTGCTTTGAACCTAAACCAACTAGCTCTATTTATAGAGTTTTGGAGGTGCCAAAAAGACAAAAAAAATTCAAAAATACGCTCCCCCCGCTCCTCAAACGGCTACTTTCGGATTTTTTGAAAAAAACCGGTTAAAACCGGTTAAAAAACCGGAAAAAAACCGGTTTATCCGGTAACCTAAAACCGGTCAAAACCGGTTCGGTTTTAAAATAACCGGTCCGGTTATTTAATAACCGGTTTTCCTATAACCGGTTCCGGTTTAACCGGTCGGTTTTTTAAAAACCGGTTTTTATTTTGCAACTGTACCCTCAAGGTGTGCGTCTAGCGTGGCTTAAACCTTGGGCCTTAAACCTTGGGCCTTATTTGAGGATATCGAGCGACCTTAGCACCAGTTCACCTTGATGATGATTCTCCTAAATATGTCAATTATGGAGAGAGGTTTAGATTATACCAAAAATTATTATATTATATTTTCACAGGTAGGGATTAACAGGAAAACAATTTTTCCGAAGAAGTAGGGAAGCAATAACATTTATCACAGGTAGCTAACATTTATCAATACAAATGTAAAAAACATAGTAAATATTAATCACAATCGATGCTATGAATCTTAAACATCATTTATGAATTTGTATGTAGGTTAAACATTAATTGATGAATGTTAAATTATAAAACTCGTTAACATTCATCATGATTGAATGTTACCAAAATGAATATCAAGTTGGCGAATGTTATCAACAACGTGTATTTGACTAATATTCATTGATTGATTTTAAGTGATAACTCATTAAACTCATTAACATTCATTATGACGCTCATTCGATGAATATTAACAAGTTTAGATCTTAAAATTCATTAACGTATATTCTTTCAATGAATATTAGTCAAATACATTTTTCCATCATTATTAACTAATAATATCCACTTTGGTTAATATTCATGAATGATGAAATGTTAGCGACTTATTAACTTAATTTTCACCAAATGATGTTGTAACTTATGAAAAAAAATCATCCATGAATATTAGTATTTATTACATCGGTTTTGATTAGTATTTATAGGTAAAAATATTTTTTTTTATACTTGATTAACATCTATCGTGAATGAATATTATTGTTTCCCTACTTTTTAGAAAAATAGTATTTCCCATTTAATTCGGACCCTCTTTCACTATATAATTAGTGTTATAAACTCGTTACATGTTCTTCAAATTCGTTAGGGTAATGTACTAATGAGTACTTTGTCAATTCTTAAAGAAAAAAGTTATCGTACTCTGTTATATTAATAACCATGTGTTTAATTAACCATTTGATCTGAACTTCAATTTTGTATTGAATCTTTTATAGGTGAAAATTTAATTTGTACTGATTTGAATTTATTAACAGGTTTTGTTATCAATCAAAGAGGTTACAATTAGATTTTGAAGTACTAATGATGTGAGCTCAAATGTTATTTGTTAAATATTAAAATAAATAAATAATATAAAGTACGACAATGAAATTCTTTATTTAATTAAAAGTAAAAAAGAAGCTTGCACGAAATATGAACCGTTCGTTGTGCTAATTAAATTAAGAGTTGATGAGTGTCTATCAAATGACATTCTTTTAAAATCAATTATAATATAATATAATATAATATAATATAATATTTTCTGTCTTATTTTGTCTACCAACAACTGGAACACCCCAAGCTTCCAGCAAACTATTACTATTACTATTACAATTAAATGATATTAATTATACTTTATCACATGCATCTTTTTTCATAGTACTCTTTAATTTGGATACTGGAATTGTAATAAGCATACATATAAATGACCTAACATTTACGAAGTGTTTAGCGTTGTTTATAAGTACTTATGTGCTTAAAAAATAAGCATGTTTTAATATACTTATTTTTAAGTGCTTATTTCTTAGAAAATAAATAGATAAGCAGTTTTTAAAAGGGTGTTTGTATTTGCTTATCTGCTTTTAAAATAAGCAAATAAGCAGATAAGTGCTTAAATAAGCAATTCAAAACATTTCCTTAATATAAGGCGGCATTAACTTATTTAAGTAGAATTTTAACTGGATTAAGTTTATGTTACAATAAATTTAATGATTTAATCCCGCGAAATAGCAACCCACTGATAACGATATAAAAATCACAAGTAAAATAAAAAGAATGAAAGAAAATGATCACGACATGAAACAACAATCCACCTGTCGACACCTTTACTTTGAAAGCATGAATGAATAATACCATTTAAATAAATTATACTTAGTATTAGTATTTATGATTAGGTTTTCTGTGGGATTTCTCTAACATGCGGGTACGACTGCTTTTAACGTTTAGTAATTAACTAATTATCTTCTAATTTGTACAACTCCGTAATTCCTTTTACCCATACGGACTTTTCATTAAATAATTACTTTTAACTGAAAAAACTTAAATGTAAAATAAGTTTCACTTAGATATAAAACAAGTTTCACATAAGTTGATATAATTTTGTTAAAATTGGCAATTTAGTTACAAATATGTAAATTTGTCGCTAAAATTAACCATGAAAAGATATCTTGAACGTTGAGTTATTCTAATAACTAAGAGAAATGATTCTTTAATGAACACAGCAACAAAAATACATAGTGCGACTGAATAGACAATTTGACCAACTATATTGGATTATTTGAAGATTGACAAGAATGCAAATACATTGTCGCTAAAAAGGTAATAATTTTAACACACACTATGACTATATTCTGTGATTTGTCCGACAAAACAATATTCAGACTATGAAAATTGGTTAACAGATATAAAATTGAAGGCCTTAAATCTAAACTTAGAAATGTAATTGGGTTGAAATGAAAAACAATCGGTTAATAAAAAATATATATATATATATTACTAATAGCAAAATACATTTATCATTAATTTTATAGTCTAACCTTAAATCTATATTTAATTGAAAGACCCATTATCATATGTTACTTCTTGTTGAGATAAATTTACTATATGATAATGGATTCAGATAATTAATCGAAGGTATGTAAAGTTACTTTTTTGAAGTTTACATCTCAAAACCTTAAGATATTGTAAAATAATATGATAGTTTGTTGAGATAAATTCACTATATGATAATAAAAAGTAAAATTTATTATTTAAGTATAAAGTTATCAGCTAAAAAATATAATATGGATGATCTAGAGAAGAAGTAAGAATGGGTTTTATGTTAGAGAAGTGAGAAAAGAAAAGAAAAAATAAGAAGGAGGAGAAATTGAGAGAAATGGAGGCAGGAGGAGAAATGAGATGGTCATTTGTTCCGTTCTTATTAATTGATCTCTCATTTCTTACGAAAAATCTCTTTTTCACTTAAACAAATATTATAATCTTGTAACCAAAGTTGTCTATTAGAACGTGGGATTCATTAATAATTTCATAATCTCATAATTTAGTGTTTATGCTAGTAAAGGAAATCGAATCAATATTTTTTAAACCGTCCAATGATTTCTTTTTTATTGTAACTAATGATGATAAGATGGTACCTTGGTTTTGCCTTGTAAGTATGTTCTTTTTTCTTTTCAAATTGGAAGTCGTGCATAGTTTAAGTGTAGTCAAACAATTATTAAATGCAGGAGAGAATGATTAAAATAGTATAACTGGCAACTCCAATAAGAGTGGAAATAATTTATGCTCAACAAAAATAGATTTGTATATTCTAATGTTGATTTTGATTCTCGTATAATAAGAATAAAAATGAATACGTGTTCAAGCATAAGGAGTAAGTTTCTGTAGATTTCAACATCAAAGAGAGGCTACCGAAAAGGAGTTATGATAATGGAAACACTCCATAAACCTCGTAACAAATATGTAACTGTCATGATTTTCCAGATTTATTTAATTATTAGAAATAAATATTTGAAGTTCCCTTGGTGCCAGGATATTACGTGGTAAAATGATTAGTTGAAATTGATTTTTTTTTATATAATTTTCTTTTTTTATCTGGTCACAATATGTCTACGAGAGTTAAAATGAGAATATTAAATATCGTAAGAATGACTTTAAAAATACTTTTTAACTGTTTTAAATTACAATTTTTTAAGTTTTTTTGATGATTTTTATATAATAACTCTAAAAAGCTATTATTATGTTATTCATGTGATTATTAAGTTATAAAATTTAATTATTATGAATATAAAATTTTTTCATTTTCAAAATAGTTTTTAAAAGTTATTTGAAAGAAAAACTTTGAAAAAAAATTTAGACATAAATATATTTTAAATATTTAAAAAGTATTTTTAAAGGTCTTTTTACGTCCTCGTCATACTTAATCTTCTTATTTAAACTCTAATATAAATATATATAAATGATGATGAACATTTTTATATTTAAAAACAAACACGCAATATGCACCGTTAGTTTGTGAAGTTTGACATTTCAATAGAAGATTTTTTTATACTAAATCAATGTCATGTCTTTGTTAAACACATAATATAATAAGTTGCTTCCAAAGTTGTCTCTTGGCCGATACAATAAGTTTACTAAATGGTTTTTCTAACATATTTATTTTAGCATTAACTACTTTAAATTACTATCTATTTTTTATTTTCGTCATTTTAAACTAATACACTTTAATTATCTCCCATATAACCAATAAACTTGTAAGTTTTGTCGATGTTGAACCATTATTAAATCCATTGCGGAATTACCAAACATAATAAAACTTGTTGCATAGTAATTCATTTTTTTAACTATTCAAAGTTGTTAGACATTCTAATAGATCAAGAAAAAACTCAAATTCGTTAGACATTGTGTTCTTGAGTGTTCGAAGGTTGTTCCTACATGGCATGGGGTCTTCGTAGTCCCAGATTCTTGTCTATTATTCTTGTCTATTAATTAGGATTTCGCTCTTGGTTCGATTCGAGAGTTTGATACTAATATTTTGGATGAAATCTCTCATGGAGTTTTTTAATCTCCATTCGGGCTATTTGGTTTTGAATGGGGTCTAGTTCATTCTGATCCTTCCTCGATTTAATTTACCCAAAATGAACATTTTTTTGCATTCATACAACATGTCTCGCGGCAATTGATTGAGCGTCGATGTTCTAATACTAGGTTTGATTGGTCCAGTTGGTTATCAAGTCCGAGCAACATAGTTCTAGGCTGATTTTCAACATATTTCTTGGATATCATTTTTTTGTATCGTAATTTGGATCTTGATTGTTTTTTTAGCCTTCTGCTCATTCAATGCATAGGCTATTTGTTTAGGTGACAGGTTCTTTGTATACTTCTTGTGTGTGTTCAGTGGTTTTTATACGAGTAAAATCTTTGTTCTTCAAAAAAAATAAAAAATAAACTTATATATTAGAGGTTGTGTTAATAATATAATTTTACACCCTTATAAAATGTTTAATCATTTTCTTCAATAAGTTAAATGATTAAAGAACGGAAATGACACAAATACACTTATCTTTAACGAAATAGATCAATCTATCATTATCTAATTTTGAAAACGACATAGATTAAGATATAATTATATATTAAATGAAATACAATTTAATCTATAAATAAACAAGTGTCATAAAATCATTAAATAAAATAAGTATTTTACTATTTTGTATGGATGTCTGTTAGTCACGTATAATATACGTATTAAGAAAAAAAGAAGACATAACTAGTCATTAGATTTATCATAGATAGAAAAGTGGACTGACTGAAAATGGACAAAATAAGAAGTAGGTGATGATTTTCTTTATTTTATTCTAAACTTATTCCAAAATATTGAAATATTTAATTTAAATTTTCTTTTCTTGGTTTTCATCCTTAAATATCAGAATTATTATTATCAGGAATAGACAATAGATCCATATCGACGAAAACGACCGCCCACCCACCAACACGTTTTTTCATTCAAAGAATTATAGTACAAACAGTTGTTGTAAACGAGTGAAGGCGTAATATGACACAAAATCTATCTACATTTGTTTTATTGCTCACCCAAAAAAACTAATACTAAAATATAATTTCATATAAATCCAAATAAATGACTAGGATATTATTTTTTAATATAAACACCACGTTTGCGTGTATCTTTTGACCTGTTCCAGTCTGGACATGAATAGCTCCCAACTCCCAAGTTTGAATCATTAAAAAGGTATTTCATGAGAAAAAAACTCCATTTAATCATTCAATTCAATTCAATTCAACTACTCACCTTCCTTGATTTTTCATTCTATTTATATGTTTAATTGTTCATACTATATGCATATGCATATCTTTGAGTATTGATGTTTCATGTTTCCAATATAAGTTTGTATTAATTTACAATTCATCTTTGTTATATAGGTCTTCTTTTCCGTTAAGATTTCTTCATTTTCTTCTCCATTATCACACAAATAATTTGGTTTATTAAAAAGATATAAGAACGGAAAAGTATGTGCTTTGAAGCCAAGAGGTCTTTCTTCTTCATATTGCTTAGATGAAATAGGACTAATGCACAGATAGTTATGTGGTAAAATTGTTTTTGCCAAGGTTGACCAAGTATTATCAAGATCAAACACGATATCGTATCATATCGTGATCGTTGGATATCTTTCAAAGAAGACATACTATAGTTTAGTGATTTGGGTTACAAGTTCTTTTGGACGATTTTTCTAAATGGACGCGAAAGAAGGTGTTTTGATGCAACGCTACGAGTTAGGGAAATTATTAGGACATGGGAATTTTGCAAAAGTGTACCATGGTAGGAACGTTGAAACGGGTGTGAGTGTAGCGATTAAGGTTATGGACAAAAAGAAGGTTATGAAAGCCGGAATGATGAAGCATATCAAAAGGGAGATTTCGGTTATGAAATTAGTTAAACATCCGAATGTGGTAGAGCTTTATGAAGTCATAGCTAGCAAAACCAAGATTTATTACATTTTAGAACATGTAAAAGGAGGTGAGCTATTTAATAAGATAGCTAAAGGGAAGTTGAAACAAGATGTTGGAAGAAAGTTATTTCAACAGCTTGTTTCTGCTATTGAATTTTGTCATAACCGAGGTGTTTACCATAGAGATTTGAAGCTAGAGAATTTGTTATTAGACGATGAAGGGAATTTGAAAGTAACGGATTTTGGGTTGAGTGCGATGGCTGAAACCAAGAGGCAAGATGGTTTGCTTCACACCTCTTGCGGTACGCCTGCATATGTTGCGCCTGAAATCATTGACCAAAAAGGTTATGATGGTGCAAAAGCAGATATTTGGTCTTGTGGGGTGGTTTTGTTTGTGCTTCTAGCTGGTTTTCTTCCTTTTCATGATTCAAATCTCATGGAGATGTATAGAAAGATTGCAAGTGCAAAGTTTAAGTACCCAACTTCGTTCCCTGATGAAGCTAAAAGTTTAGTGTCAAAGATTTTGGATCCAAACCCTTTAACCAGAATTTCCATTGCGCAAATAATGGAAAACTCGTGGTTTAGAATGGGTTTGGTTTCTGAACTACAAATTACAGAGCAAACGGTTTTCAGTAATTTGGAAAACCGTTTAGATTCATTAGAAGAAACACAAGGCTTTGAAAAATCCAATACTTTAAATGCATTTGATATAATATCTTTTTCACGGGGGCTAAACTTGTCGGGGTTTTTTAAAGATAAATTTGAAGATGAGAAAGAAGTGAGGTTCATGTTAAAACAGCCTGTCAAAAACATTATTCTAAAATTAGAAGAAATAGCCAAGAGTTTGAAGTGGAGAATGATGAAAAACAATGGAGTGTTAATAAAATTGGAAGGATCAATAGATGGCAAGAGTAGTTTTTTAGCCATTGATTTTGAAGTATTCGAGATCATGCCAAATGTGCACCTCATCGAGGCAAAGCGAGCTAGTGGTGATAGGCTCAAGTTTCAGGAGATCATGAGTGATCATATAAGACCAACCCTTATGGATGTAGTAACTAGTCAGTAGTCAATGAAATAGAGGATTTGATCAAAATTTGTTATTCTTTTATTGTGATTATTATGTATTATTCGTTGATGTAATTTAAGCCAAGTTGTGAATGAGAATATGATTTTTTACAAGTGGAAATAATGCAAATGCAATAATTTCAAGGGTGGTAAGTTGGGTATATTTTTCATGAGACATGTTTTCTGCATTATTGTTTACAGGGTGTTCACAAAATGGAAGATATGTTTGGTTTGAAGCATTGATGGCTTTAAACTGTATAAAAATTTTAGTACACACATTTTTGATGGCTGTAATGGAAGAGAGAATGACATTACATGTGAAGTTGATAATTGGTTGAAAATGTGACAGCAGTTAGATATATGTCTGAAGTTTTATAAATAGACAACTGATAATATAGTTTCAATTTAAAACATGTGATATGAGTATAAAAGTCCTTTAATAGTGGTAAATGATGTTTCTCACATTGAATTACTAATTAGAGTTTGCATACATCAAACACAATAAGGTGATGATTTGGTTTACTTTCATATTACAAGAATTCTTATAACTGTTTTCTAGCTAACATTTCTCCAACTAGACGAAAACTGTTCCCAAGAATTTTTATTTTGCTGAAAACTGGGAAAGTCAAAGCAACAGACACAGCAGATTGCTAGTCATGTTGTAGACGTTCGATGTTTTATCTTTTGAACGGTCATATTAGTATATTCCAAAAGTATGAAACCTCGATCGATATGATATATACCTGATACATAGATATCGACATGTGAATATACTGTAAGTATTAGCTTATTACAAATGGAAACCAAATAATGCAGAGGTAAAAGTATACAGAATTAAGAGCCGGTATGTGAACGACTGCCCATTGAAAAAACTTCAACTTCTCTAACTCAAAACTGCATCATTTGTTGAACTTTTAAAATGGAACCATGAGCAGGAGTCCTAAAGACAACTTGTCTTTCTTTTTTTCTCATGTTCATAGGTTACCATAAGTTTTTATACCATTGTTTATATAAACTTAATTTGTCAATTCTATTTTCATTTTAAATGATTCGGTTGTTTCTGTTTTGTTTATTGTATTATTTTAGTTTAAAGAAACTTGTATTAACCAATGAGCAATCAAGAATTCATTATGTATGGATATAAAGTGTAAAATTGTTGAATGTTAGTTACATTTCAAATGGGTTGATCTGGATGAATCATGGGTCACACAAACCAGAGATCCATCTAATTGGGTTGACCCACCCATTGGATCACTTGTTGGGTCCATGGGTCTAGTTTTCCAACCCTTTGGGTCACATGCTATTGAGGTTACACGCCTGGTCCCGAAACCACATCTGGCAGATGTGATTCCTGGATGTAGTTGGATGTGATTATCGGTGAAAGCATAGAAGGATCTCCTGTCAATGCCAATAGTCACAGGGAATTACACTATAGCTTTAGGACCTGACCTGGGGTGGGGCGGATCTAGATTAAGATCCTGCCCATTGATAGCCCGGCAGGAGTGGAAAATAGAGTGTGTATCTAAAACAAATTAAGAGCACAAGTCTCTAGAGGCAGTTGGAACATCAGTTGCATGTTGGAACATCAAAACTAACAAGAAAAAAGAGACAAAGATGAATGCAACACCGATCAATTCAACAAGAAAAAGGCTTATTCACACACACAAAGGGGCTCTTTTGGGCGTGCCTGGGCAGATGCAAGTGTGGTACATTGGCATGCGCTAACAACTCTGTCTCTGTAAAAAGTGTTCTGATACTCCATTTTTTAGGTATCAAAGTTTTCACCTACATATAAGTGGTTCGATCTTAAGGTAAAACATCTTGTAAGTTAAAAGTGTTTAAACAAGCTAGCGCAATAAGGTATAAACCAATATCAGACTTGATGCAGCTTGTCCTTGAATATGTAGCTGCAACTGTTGGACAAATCAAGTGAACTAATGTGAAAATCCTCATGGCGCTGGGTTTAAAATAGCGATAATTGAAAGTGATACATATAGTAGTAAGTTTTAAGGTAGAATACATTTTTGAGTGAAGTTAAATACATTTAAAGACAGATGACTTAATATTTCTACCAAAAGTCTACAAGATCTACCTTTTGGCGTGTCACTACCAACTTTATCCCCACCAAAATCAATTGCATAAATCATAACATTTCTCCATTCCACTAAAGCCACCAAATTTTGTGTATGACACCAGCAATTAGCTTAGCATGGACCCATATAGTTTTTTAATCATAAATCATAATTGCTACTGTACAAACCAAACATATCTGTTATTTCTAGAACAATCAGAAAATAACTCAATCTTCACTTTAAACGAATTATCAAAAAAAATTATATAATACTGTCTAAACATTAATGTTAGCAGTTTGTAAAATGAATACATGTATGATCTAATTCTAGTTAACTCTATCTGAACCACAATTTGTAACTCCCAATTAGATTGAGCTTGAGTGTTCATTCTACATCGACTTCAAACGACATCCATAAGGGCCGGCTTTACATGTTCATTCATGATCTCCTGAAACTCCACCCTATCACCTGCCAAACGCTTTGACTGAACGAGGTGAACATTAGGCAAGATCTCAAAAATTTCAAAAACAATGGTTAGAACTCCATTCTCTCCTTCAGTTAGTCCTTCCATTTTTAGCATCATTCCATTCTTTTTCAACAATTTTAAATTCAAACTTTCGGCTATTACTTCCAATTTCGAAATAATGTCTGCAACCGGCTGTTTCAACATGAACTTCATTTCTTTCTCATATTCTGCATTGTCGTTGAACAATCCTGATAAGTCAAATCCCGGCGACAAAGAAATGATTTCAAATGCATTCAAGTTAAAATCCTTTTCCAAACTATCAGAAACCTTATTTTCGGTTCTTTGTAGTTGAGAAACAAAACCCTTTTTAAACCATGAATTTTCCATTATTTTGGCAATGGAAATCCTGGTTTTAGGATTTGGATCCAACATCTTTGACACTAACTTTCGCGCTTCATTTGGGAACCAATTCGGATACTTGAATTCTCCCTTCGCAATCTTCCTATACATCGCCATAAGATTTGAGTCATGAAATGGTAAAAAACCAGCCAAAAGCACAAACAAAACCACACCACAAGACCAAATATCGGCTTTTGCACCATCATAACCTTTTTGTCGTATAACTTCAGGAGCAACATACGCAGGTGTACCACAAGATGTATGAAGCAAACCGTCCTGTCTCTTAGTTTCAGCCAAAGCACTCAATCCAAAATCTGTAACCTTTAAATTCCCTTCATCATCTAACAACAAATTCTCCGGCTTCAAATCCCTATGAGAAACACCTCGGCTATGACAAAATTCGATAGCACAAATGAGTTGTTGGAAGTATTTTCTTGCGACCTTTTCCTGTATTTTCCCTTTAGCTACTTTATCAAAGAGTTCACCACCTTTTACTAATTCTAACACAAAATAAATCTTGGTTTTGCTAGCCATGACTTCATAAAGCTCTACAATATTCGGATGTTTGACTAATTTCATCACCGAAATCTCCCTCATGATTTGATTCATCATTCCCACTTTCATAACCTTCTTTTTGTCTATGACCTTAATCGCAACACTCATCCCTGTCTCAATGTTCTTACACTGGTACACTTTTGCAAAACTCCCCTGCCCCAATAATTTCCCTAACTCGTAACGTTGCATCAAAATGCCTCCATTGAAATCCATTGAGTAAAACCGATTAACCCAAATCGTTAATCAATTGTGTTACCCTTTAATTTCACTTAATCACCTTCACAAATTTCACGGTATGATACCGTTTGACCTTGGAAGTACCTTTTTAAACTTGACAAAATATTATTACTAAATAACTCATTGTACTTATATCCAATCTTATCTAAGAGAAATGATGATGGCTCAAATGGAGCTTTAAATTCAGAATCATCAGAGATTAGTATACAACCTTTGACACACATCTTTCTGCATTCCCTGATTTCTTTTCTTGTTTCTCTTTTCGAAGGACCAAATATACGAAAACCGAATATATGAAGAAATCCCTGTTTAGAAACAAAGAGAAAAACACTACAGTTAGAGCTAAATCAAGTATGAGTTTTTAAACATTCAAAGTTAAAAATGCATCTACAATCTTCAAACTAGAAGAAATAACATATAACCTATGATACAATTAAAGTATATATATATATATCTAAAGAGGGTGGGGAAATTTAAGATCATGTTAAAACAAAAAGCAATTGTCAAATCGTATCGAGAATCACTGTCTAAAACATAGATGAACAACGATAAGCAAATATATGATGAAGAGAACAATAAAATTCACCTAAGATACATGTAAATTTCAATAGATAAATTGAGTATACATAACAATTATATATCTAGTAGCAAGTGAATTGATAAAGAAAGATAATTAATTAAAAGTTTTGATGAATTACCTTTAGCAATGAAGCAGAACAGATACAAAACTAACACATGCACTCACAAACACAAGTGTGGCTTTATATACAATGTTGTCAAAGAACTTCCTTTAGCATTATTCATTAAAATATATAAATAATATTTTAAGTATATACTATATATATATTTTTTAAATTTTGTTGTAGTTGTTTAAAAGCTTGTAACTTTCTAAAAATTTCGTTATTAAAATGTACAACGTCCGTCCCATTGTAAGCGTTTATATTACAATTTTACCTTGTCTCAGAAGTGCCCATTTTCTATATCAACTAATGAAAAAAAAAAATTATTTGTGAAAATAAAATGGTATCTTATAATGATTTTTAGATTTCGTAAAATGAGTGAATTTTTAAAGTGAACATTTCAATCTGTCGGAGATAAGTATAGAAGGAGGTCTCAAATTCGATGTATTAACTGCGAACGATTAGATTTTTGTCGAGATGAACTTTAAAAATGATTTTTATGCTTAAATTGTTGTTGATTTATTACCAATTATCAATCATTTAATAGTTTTAACCATGAATAATTGAGTATATACAGTCATAAGGAATGATGGTAATTGCTTAGCTCAATCAAGCATCAACTATTATGAAAGTAAGATATTTTGTTATTTTAATCACATAATAGAAGAAATTGAGTTATTCCCTTCCCTTTAGGCATTTCAGCCGTTCTCTAGAATTGTTTATAATATTATTTTATTAATAAAAGATGGTCTAGCTAGTTGGATGGGTCTTTCCTATACTAATAAAAAAAGTTAAGTCTCCTTTTAAAGAAATGATTATATGTCGTTTTTGGTTGCAGTTGGCAACAACAAAAAAATGGTATGACATGACGTGATAAAACGTGTTTGAAATAAAAAAGATTTAGACTATTAATTTGGTACTACGTTGGTAACTAAAGAATACAAAACATGTACAGTAGTTCAACCAATGGAGGCTGTTCTTAGTGGCGTATCGCAAGCAGCTTCCAATGTCTTTTTACAAAAACATGGAATTCACGTGCTTTTTTTACTATTTGCTGATGTTGAATTACAAGTTCACCTTCGTATAAGCTACCATTTGATACTTCAGTCGGCAGTAGTTAATTTCGTCTTTGTGTTTCTTGTTTATTTGTTTATTTTTTGCATTTTATTAAAGGGTTTTAGTTTAAGATCAATCAACTTTCATGAGCGTGATTGTTGTATAGTTACTAAAAAATTTATTTAGGTAATTAATTTCTTCTCATTCGTCAGGCTTTTACACTCTATTTTTGAGTTTTATAAGAAAATAAAAGAAGAGAAATAAAGAGCGAAGAAAAGAAAGAAATTCAAATCTTCACGATTTGAAAGGAAAGATAGAAAGGAAAATTAGACAAAAAAATCATTTTTTTTTTCTCTTCATTCCTAAAAAACTAGGGAACACAAATTCTTTCTTATTTTCTTTTCAATTATTTTCTCTTCTCTCCTAAAATATATTAGATGAATGTCAATTTTGTCATTATATTCGATCTGAATTATACTGCAAATTTAAAAATAAATAAATAATTAATAATACTAAAAATAGAGTTTACTAATTTATAATAGTTATTATTTACAGGCACATAATCTTTTACTTTAATGTGCGATGTCAAACAACGCCAAACCAACCGCTCCCCACATTGGGGTGTTGTAACTATTCACTATTGACCCATATGTCTATGTCATTGTATAATTCCAATAATCATAAACAAATGAAACTCACAATGTTCCCTTCACGGAAGATTCTATAATTTTCGAGCAATAGTTAATAGATGATTTCAAGTAAACAACCATGTATGGATTCAATGCAACCAAACGCAAGCGGAATAGAATTATTGGAAAAAAGTATAATATATCGTGAAAGTAGAAAATAATCATCATATTAAACCATTCTTTTGAAATAAAACTTGTGTGGGTGTTATTAGCCTAGCTTTTGGCTCGTTTTAAGGAAGGTGATACCTGAGCTTTACTACTTTACCCCAAATTATTGGTCTTTCAAAATTGTTCCCCAATCAATTAAGAATTTAGTAATTCATTTCCTTTGTATAAAAGTATATAGTAACAATCTTAAAAGTTGTCCTTATTAATAATAATAATAATAATAATAATAACAATAACTATTATTATTATTATTATTATTATTTTTTTTCACATACATCAATTTTCATATATTTAACTACTAGATTTAACCCGTGCGATGCACGACAATTTAAATTAAACAATTTTTATAGATTTAATAATTTAATATTATTTTTCAATTACTGTTTAAGTAGGATTCATAATTTTTTATTAATTAATGTTACATTCAAATATTATCTAAGTCTATCTAAACCTATTTGTTAGTTTATCTTTTAAATTTAAATAATTGGTTATTTTTAAATTATGAGAGACCGCCACATGTCATTTTTCCTATCACATATAGAGCAATCTTTTATTCTCCTTTAGTATATATATAGATATTCCATTTGACTTATGATACTTACACATATGAATAGAACTACAATGATATTAATTGCGGTCCATTTGATATTCTTCGATTTTGTTTATCAAGATATTTTTGATGTGTGAAAACTGTCGAACTATCTTATTGTTTCGAAGACTGGTGTCAGTGTGTCACGATTAACTGTTGTAAATTGTAACATAAATGTTTTTGTAATTAAACTTATCGTATTGAAGAAATGAGTCCGACAAGAGATAAACCTTTTCTTTTATTCTCGTGAAATTTAAAAAAGTCATAGACTTTCAATTAATGGTATGGAAGAATGAGTTGAAAAATATTATCAATGTGTAAAAATTTGGAAAAGAAAAGGGATTAATATTAAATTAATGGGTATTTATGGATTCACGGATTTGTTTGGTTCTTTAGTATATCGGGTTTGTTATTAGGTTTTCTCTAGTTCTGCTAAGGTATTGATTTTTTTAGTGTTGGTTTGGTTGCGTTTAAGCGAGTATAAGACACTCTGTTGGTTTATGTTTGTATCTTCTAGCATTTTTACTAGCCTTTTAACTCGCACCATCACGGTTAAAAATACAGTAATACTTTGTACTCCGTAGTACTTTTATGGTTAACAATTGTCAGGCATTTTTTGGTGGTTTATTCATGTAAAATGAAAAGTTTAACTTAAAGGTTTTCAGTACTTTATATATACTTGTAATACCCTTGTTATTTATTAAGTGTTAGCTAACTTAGTGTTGATGCTTTGGTGGTAAGAGCAATCGTACTTAGAATTGGGAGTTGTGCACGATTTACTATCAAATGAGTACGATAGACTAACTTCATATATAACTGTACATAGTTATGACTGGTAACGACTGACTTTATCGAGCCCCTCATTTTTTTTTAATTATTATCGTGTTTCTAATAGTAACACATTTGAAATAAGAATTACATCAACTAAAATCATTTATCAAATATATATATAAGGAAAGGATCATATATATATTATATAAATTATTTCAAACATGATTTTGTTTTGGGCTCACAGAATGTGTTAAAATGGGCTGTATTATGTGAATTAAGCTCAATCAAAACAAAAACAAAAGAATAATAACAAAATATGCAAATACTTCATCTTCTTCCCAATGGTACCTCCTTTTTGTTCCCCGCATTTCATTAATTAAAAAGAAAAACCCAGACCAACAGCCATTCTCGCATGTCTAGAAAACCACGAAGAGCCGATCACGTGTTTCAACATGAACCACCACTACAAGTGTTCAAGGGAACGAAGGCAAGGCTCATGTTGAAAGAAGCACATAGAATAGGTTGTTAACTTATGTTGTACACTTCCATTTTATTTTTAGTCATCTTTTCTTGTTATAATTAAAACCTTTAGTTTGACACACTAAATCCGATATCAGTTAGATATAACATAAGTAACCAGCTTTTACAAAATGGTTTAAATCACCCTGCAAGCTTTTACATACTATCAATATCTAGTTCTGTCACAGAAAAGTCAAAGGAGATACTGTTTCTAACTTCATAATTAACAAAAACACACAAATTAAAGAAATCCTAGACATTTTAATAACACAACCAAAACACAAAAAACTTTCTAATCCTCTGAGAATGAGAGTCGCGAACTTATGCAATGTTTCTTCTTCTTCTTACTTGGCTTTGTCACCAGAAACGAAATACGACCAAATCCAAACTTCTTTCGCTTACCTGAACGCCGCTTCGCACAACCACCATCCTCGCAACCACCACCATTAGTAGGTTTACTCAGCATTTGGGCCAATGAAACTTTCTTTTTGGTCTCACTTTTCTCAGAATACTCTTCTGTCAATAGCAACTTCCGGCTCAAAATCTGCCCAATCGACATTGTGGGCCTCAAAACAGGACCCGACACATTACTTCCCAAATGGGCACCGTTTACATCCAACAAACGGGTATTGTTGGTCTTGCTTGAAGAAGTCTTGAACTTGGTCGAGTTTTGAACTGTTGACTTTCTTCTTTGACCATGATCCGATCGCCATTTTCTAAGAGCTTCTTCTGCTTTTAACTTGTCCCTATTAGCAGCCTCAGCTTTACTCAAAGCTTCTTCAAGAACCCTCTTACTGTTTTTCACTTCTTCTGTTGCTTCTTCTATCCTATTCAAGATCTCTGATTTAGATACCTCTGATTCGTTGACTTTGACCATCGGGTCATGGACTTTTCTAAGTAAAGATTCATCAGCCTCTTGAGCTTTTAATTTTAGATACGAGTATTCCTCAAATGAAAGAGTTAAACCTTCGTTTTCTGATAAAGCTTGACTTTTTGACACTGACTTCAGCTCTGACCGTGCAAGCGCTTCACTTGCTCTTGCTGCTTCCTTCAACTTTCTAGCAGCAACTAGACGAATGTTGGCTGTTTTAATCTTTCTTTTCGTCTGTTTGATTTGATTCATTGATCTTAGAACTTCAGATTTTGCTACTTCTCCTACCTTCTTGAACTTCTCTGTCTCGGAAGTTAACCTATGAAGCTCCCTTGGCAAGTCATTTGTTTCATTGAAAAATGATATTTTTGATAAACGTAACGAATTTGAAGATAACCTTTGACGGGTTTTCTCAAGTTCGAATCTTTCTTTCTCGATCTTTTTGTTGTATGTTTCCACAGTTGCTCTGATGTCAGCAAGATCATTTGTTGTTCTAGTTAAATTCATTTTAGCTTGCTTCAATTCCATCAAGATAAAACCCGGAGCCGAAGAAGGACACATCAAGCTATCACCAGCCGATAGTGGATCAAGGACATTTCTGTCATTTCCCTCTAATGGTTCTTCAATATGAGTGTTGACCCATACGTTGACTTTAGCTGATTCTATTTGTAGTTTGACTTTTAATTCTTGAACGGTAGTTTTTGTTGCTTCGAGTTCCTTCAAGACTTCAAGTGTTTCCCTTTCTTTCACCATGAGATCATTTGCTAACTGTGCAGCCTGCTCTTTGGCCTTTGCTGCATCAAATTCTTCTTCACCGCCATTCTGCCATCACATTAACAAAAATATACAATGGTAAGCATATAGTCAACAGTCAAGCTGTTATCAATTAGTTTGACTTTCAAGTCAACGCTGTTAAGTTTCAAATTCATAGATATAGACATGGACATTGTCTAAAATACATCACCTGCTTCATTCTATTTGCAGCATCTGCTAGTTACACTGTACAAACAACAAGATTTTCATCTTAACTTAGGCAAATGTATGAAATTTGAAGTCAAAAAGTACTTGTTTAAGTTCAAAGTGAAACTTCAAATTTGTCATGTCCGGAAGAAGTGACAAAATCTCCTTCACAAGACAAATTTTTACAATGTACATGCATACTACTATAAACAAAAAAGATATAAACCAATACGAACGCATACAAGAACTATATATCCATATGTTCGACCATATATACATATTTGGACACAATATATAAAATTGATGATAGCAATAACTTGAAAAAATTGAAGTGAAAATATGAGTTACCTTAAAACTAAATGATAAGTCTACATAATTTCTGGATATCAAAACTGATACCAGACCAATTTTAGTATTAAAAATGGCACTTTTGACTTAACAAAAAGTCAAACATATAAGAAAACAACAATAGTCCTACTAATTTCTACATCTATAAAACTTCACTAAACCAGACAAATACATGATTACCATATACAAAAAGAGTAACTTTTTTTAAACAAAATTAGCCATCTACAATTGGTGAATTTCATCTTTAACATTTTAATAATTAATTAAAGTTCCATTTTTTGCAATCATAAACAAAATACCACAAAAGACAGGTTTGAACCTCATGAAGCTTATGATGAGGTTTCCAGAACCCGACTCCACCGAATCGGGTCACAGCTTCCTTCACCGACTCAAACGGTGCTGACGTGTCAACTTCTCCCCTTACACCACCACCATTGCTTTGTTTCTGCTCCATACCCGTTTCACCAAATCCAGACCCGACATTGTGACCCGAGTCAAATGCTTCAGTGACTTCTTCCATGAGACAAATTGATTGTTTTGGGGTTTCTATTGTTTGGATCTTTAATGAAATAAAAACAAAACCCTAAAAATAAGGTTAAGAAATTAGAAGTGAGACAAAAAAGAAAGGGGATATGGGGTGGGGGGTTAACGTTAACGTTATGTGTTTTTAATATTGGTAAAAGTGCAAGTAACGGCTCAATTTCCCCCACAAACAAAACAAAAACAAAATCATTATCTACCATCTTTGCTTTTCCCTATCCAACCATTCATTAATAAATATTTAGATTCCGTTCATTTAAATCCTTGACAAATGTAACGAAAAACTAAATGTAAATAAGTTTAAGATTTTGATCTCACATCGCGCAGAGCTACCTTATCTATAATAGACAGGGTAGCTCTGACGGAATATTCAGGTTAAAGGAACTTGAATATTAATCACTATCAATTATGAATCTAATAAATAGGATATCTCTAACGGATATATTCAAGATAAAGGAATCTAAATATTAATCACTATCAATTTTGAATTTGTCACCGATGATACTTGTATTGATACATTATTCTTAGGTCGTATAGATGAAAGACTAATCACATATTTTGTAGGATCGAAAGACTGAATTTGTAAATTCTACATGCACTTGTCGTGTATACTATCAAATAGCATACACCATATCCCCATACATAAATGTATTACCAGGTTAAAGAAAAATATATGGTACATCAATTCAAAAAAAATTAACGAATAAATGTTTTAAAAAAGTAATGATTCATAATATATGTTGGTATTAGTATATTCACTGTACTTTTACTTTTAAGAGCCATTTTATGCTGAATACATAAGTCTCGTTTCGTCGTGGTAGATAATGTTCGGACTTGATATAGTCTAATTTGGTGATTTGATATGTTTGTGATCAATTTTGTTCCATACCAAATAATATAATTTACTAACGGTTAATAGTTACATTAAGATATTTGAACTTAAAATAAGAAAATGTATTAAAGTTTATTGTTTGAAAGTGTATTGAATTTTACCCGTTTTACTAGTGTATGTGGCGAATTTTGAAAGTGTATTGAATTTGTTGTATATATTCAGTAACCTTATGAGGAGGTAGCTGATTTTTTCTTTGTTTTCTCTTTTTTTCTAACAACAAATTCATGTAAGACTGTCACATCATCAATTTTTACCATGCCACATAAGCAATCTTGCCACCTATGATGTCAAATTATCACCACGTCAACGTGACTGCTGCTACATCAACATAATATATACAATAAACATATTTATAAATTTCAATACATATAATAGTAATTTTATAAAATTTGTCATATTTAATAATAAAACATATTAATTTTAATACACTTTGAAAGAATAAACCCATCAAAATAGTGCATTAGATTGATGCCCTTGAACGGATGTAATTATTTCAGATCCTATAACTTTAAAAGGACAATGCCATATTCAGGCCCGGTTATCTGGGAGTGCAGTCAGCTCGATGGCACAAGGCCTCCACTTTTTGGAGGGCCCCAACTTAAAACTGCATATATATATCTATTTGAGAATGGAAAACAATATTAATTGTCTTATCTAACTCATTTGGTTGGTTTATTTGCATTCAAGTTTACTATCTAGAGTTCGATTCTTTTTCCTTGCACTATCTTTAACCATTTACACCATTAATAGGTCAAAATAATTTACTTGACCCAATATTTATATTAAATATTTTACTCTGTTCATAAAAAAGTGAGCTAGATGACATGAAATTAAATGATCTTACAAACATTTTATAGAGGCAGAGATAATGTATCAAATTATCAAATCTAATAATTTGGATCAATTATATTAATTATAATGTAAGTTTGTTTTATAAGTTCAACAAAATAAAAAGGTTCATTAGTCTAACAATTCCTTTTAACCTTACAAACATTGTTGTACGAATTATTTTAACTACATAATCGGTTAATATAATTAAATTATTAACTTTGTTATACTTATTTTGATTTTTATGTTTATAACAATTTTATAGTAGTGATGAGCATAATTTATTATGTTATATATATATATATAAAAAGAATAATTTAAAAGGTCTCTTTTTGTTGTGGCATCAGACCACCCAATTTCTAACTCCGGGCCTGACCATATTTTTTAACCACTGGGTGGCTTTTCGATTAAGGTTGACATATATACGGCTAACAACATATGTGACATATGTGTCGTTTATGGTTAAATGAGGCTATTGTAAATACAAATCTAGAAGTTTAACAATAAAAACTATAAATTTATTAATTTTTATTAGATTTGAAAACAACTAAGCTTTTTGTAGCATGCATAATTTATCGCTTTCGAGTTTCGATTACTATCTTTTATGTCACACTTCATTTAAGTACTTCATTCGCTTATCTTTAATTATTCACTACAAATATGTATATAGTTTAAGAAAAATGTAATAATTACACATTTGACCAACAAGATTTCATTAATTTCCACTTAAACATTGGTTGAAACTGAAACAACAACAATATTAATCTCGCTAAAGACAGAGTTAAGGATGGTAAAATGTAAAATTCATACTGCTATCTGAAAATAAAGAAACTATTTTCAAAAAACATAATTGAGATGTAGGGAGTCACTACCCAATTCAATACACCTGCAAAATATGAATTGAAGTACGTGACGCCTCTAACGTGTATCCTAATTCTGTGCAACCTAATTAAGGTCCATTTGATCTTCGTGACACTTCTCATGCTACGTGGTTACCCTTTGTATGTGAGATAAGGACTTTTCACCATTATTAATGCTTGTTTTAATGCTTATATTTTACATATGTATAAGCTAATGAGAACGACGATATTTAAGTATCGATTAATTTGTTCGTAGTGTATTATGAAAATAAGTATGATAAAATGTTACTTGTTCAAGCAACGAATTGCTTGTATATTCGCACCTTTGATTAAGATATATATAATCATGTGTGGACAAGTATATAATTTTATTTATATTTTTATTGTGATTAAATCAGTTTCAAATAAACCTACGATGGAAAGAGAGGCGTTCGGTCCAAGATTGAGGCCCGAGAAGTTTATGCATACAGGCCAGGCCCATTTCGTTTCTTAATGATTGACAAGTTCTTCTAATATTATTAGGGGAACAAACAAATGTTTCCACGACCCATTGGCCATTACTTACATCGCTTATTATCAATTTATTAAATTACATAAATGGTCCTTATAATTTGTTTTAAATTTCACTTGTAATACTATACTATTTTTATTACATAGATAATCATAACTTTTGAAACTAGTCAAAATGACAACCCTTTACACTAACGATCATTGGTATCTTCTGTTTAGATGGATCATGGGTAAAATATTTGACAGAAATTTAGTGATTTTGAAAGCAAGGACCATTAATGTAATTTTTTCTCTCATTTAATAAATTAAAAAATTACACAAATAAAATATAAATGAATAAAGTTATATTACTTTTGAATAACATATTCACAGAATTTTGGACAATTAAAATTCTCACATTAGACAAAATGTCATCGTCATTATCATTGTACATTACTCGATCATTTTTCCCATTCTATTCTATTTTTTTTTTAAATCAAACAAAAATAGTGTCAACCAACTTCCAGCTACATAAACTCTCATATTATACAAAATAACGGTCAAGATGTACTCCTACAAAGCGTTACACAAACTTTCTGTATAACAATAAATATTGGCGTTTTCTGTATATTTTCCCATTTAACACATTAATTTGATTTGTATATGTGTCGGTGGTGTTTAATTAGTTCCAGGTCTACCGAAAAAATAATCGACAATCATCATCATTAGCCCATGGATCCACCATAGAGATAGAAATACGAAAATAGACAACACGATTCTTATTTTCGTCCGAACACATTTGGGGCAAAACCACCACTCAATTCCTTTTTCGAAAGGATCTGGTGTAAATCCAAAATCCGATCTTCTCTACTTTTGTACATATTGTGAATATTATTGTTGATGAATCTTAAAAAAATTATTGTTAATATAATAAGGATTTATTGTTTCGTTATGCGCTAAACTGTAACTTTTTTCTATTGTATGGGTCTAACTTTAAAAACTTCTATTGTATGAGGTAAACTTTCAAAATCTCTCTACTGTATGTGATATTTCCTTTTTTAGCCATTCCAAATAAGGAAAGTTTCCTTTTTTGCCCAGGCCAACAAAGGCAAGTTAACATACAATAAAGAGGTTTTGAAAGTTTACCTCATACAATAGAAGATTTTAAAGTTCGACCCATATAATAAAAAAAAAGTAAAGTTTAGCGCATTACAGAACAATTATCCTATATAACAATTGTGGAAGATGAAATTGTTGATGATATACTTATTCCCAAGATTATTGTTGAATTAATTGCAGAGATTGTGGATGAAGAAGTAATCAGTTGAAATTGATGATGAAAAATTTTCATGTTTGTTTTCTTTCTCTGACGATTAGCGTCAGATGATGAATTGTGTAACAAAGAGAAATAAATTAAAATTAAAATAATAAAATATTATACAAATGGGCATTTCTTTCAAAATGATTAAATTGTTCTCACGTGTTTTGCATTTGGCCTAACTTAACGAAAGATATTAATGACCATTAGTATAAAGGACATAGATGTGACAAGTTTTAAAAGTAACGATCATTCATGTAATTAAAAATGGTAAATTAGTTAAAATTCTATCTAACCATAAGAACCGTTTGTAATTTAAAAGTTTTAAAATTAACAATCATTCATGTAATTAAAAATGATAAAGGACTGTTAGTGAAAATTCTATCTAACCATAAGGACCATTTATGTAATTTACTTTTCTCTATTTTAACTAAATAATTCAACATGACAACTCCCGGTATAACCATGGCAAGATATCTTTTTAGCGGATAAATGGATAAAGTTTTTTAGTAGTTCATGTGAGTGTTCTTTTACTAAAATGTACCCGTCTAATCAAGGCATTCGTAACCATTTTCAAACTCTTTTCTAGTGAGGTTCGAATCTAAAACCTTTTGTTAAAAAATCATAACATTTTACCATTAACCATGTTGGTGATGGTCGGCAAGATATGCTCTCAACATATATTTAAAAATATTTTTGATTTGAAAATGAAATAAGAATAAAATATACGGAGTACTTTGAGTTTTGAGATATATTGGAAAAATAAGTCACTCTCACAACCAATGTTGTGAAACTCGAGTTGATCCGGTCAGTCGGACCGTAACTTGGACCCGCGGCTAGGCCAACCATTCCTGAGTTAATAGAGGATTTCGACTCCAAACGAACCGGTCGGTTCTCTGGTCAGACCGATTTGAACCAATAAACTGGACCGGTCTTTGACCTGATTTTTGTGTTTTTTTTTTCTTTCGACCGGGAATCCTGTGGGTCAACTTTCTAAATTAGCAGGTCAACCAAGGTTAGGTTGTAATTACTTGTGTGCTTGACTTGGAATATATAGGAGGCCATGATAGGTTGTGGTTTGTATTATCACCAATGTAGGACAACTTCAACATTAAAGGAAAATAAAACACAATAAAAATGTCAATCTCATGTTTCGAACCTCTAACCTTATGCTTGTTGTATGGTTTGATTGTCAACTTATCTAATCATAATTATGTGATTTATTACTAGTTTGTATATAATTATTTTAATGATTTTTCTAATAGCTCTTTTAATTATTATTTTGACAATTCTATAATATATTAATAGTCATTATATATTTACAGTCAATATAAACTGTCATTAAATATTAACTCCCTATCAATTTTAATATAAGTAACAAGTATAAAGAAAAGTCAAAAACTGATACAAGAGACCAGTCCAACCGATTGCACTCGATTGAATCGAATATGAAACCAACTTTAAAATTCGTTGAACTGAAACCAACAATAAGAAGAAAAAATATTACCCAAATTTGCCTTTCTCTGTCATCCTTTTGTGTTATGCGCGTGTACGTGTGACACATGCCACATGTTAAAGCCAACAAAATTCAACTAACTCATTCAATTCATTACATAACTACCCCATGGTATAATGATTAGATACTTCCTTCTCTCTGTGATGTTTTCGTTATTAAATCGTGCTCCTTTCTTTCATAGATATTCTCTTGTTTTATTTTCAAATATTCCAAATGACATACTGTAAATGGTTGGTTTCTTTATTGATGATCATACGCCAATATAATAATTATTGTAATCTGAAAAATAAATTTACAAATCTTTAACTTATGATAGTCTTAGAGGTGCTAGAAAGGACAAGTCAACTTGGTTAAGATCAGGGTTGATCCTGAAACTTTTGATGCTATAGAGTATAGACGAAGGCGATCATAATATATCCTTATAAATCTTTATACACTAATCACACACACTTTTGTATGAGCATAAAATATAGTCAAACTTAAGAGGTTCATTTTCATATCCACTATTATTATACAAATAAGAAGCTATAGTAACAGCTTTAGTAGATAAACTCCATTTATAAGTTCAAAATAGACTTAAAATGATCTTTTCATGCGCTTATTGAAGCACTAGGATAAACTCTTAAATACATAAAATCTAATTTTATATGTAAAGAAGCTAACTTTAATATGTTTATTTAGTTAGATTTTAAATATGTATTAATAGCATTTTATGTAAAGATTTTAACCTTAATATGTTTATCTAGTTGCATGTACATATAAAGACGCTAACTTTAATACATCTTCTAAGTTCTCTATTAAATATTCTTTAAATTTTTAACCTTTCAAATAAAAAATCACAAGTTTAAAATATTAATTTTCACAAATTCAAAAGCATACAGAAATACAATATAATCTTTAAACATATTGATAATAATTAATTAAAATTAAAATAGTTATTTTATAGAATTAATCAAGAGTAATAATCCAAAGTACCATTTTAAAATATAAAAATATGCAATCTTATTAATATTATGTATATTTTTATCAAGTAAATAAGGGATTAGACAGTTAGATTATTAAAATCTAAGGTATTTAAATGTATATTTGTTTAATAATGAGAGTAACTTAGAAATTTTTTGTAAAAACAAACAAATGGGACCTGCGAATGTCATCTTCTTCAAACATCATTCACTTTTTCCTCTGCATCTTAATTTTCTCCATTAAAAATAAATCACAAGCTTTATTTTGTTTTTATATGTCCAACAATATGTTTAAAAATCAATTTTTAGCTACCAAACAATTTGGATTGACACATACTTAAATTTGACTCTTAGAACTCTGCCCCTCTTCTTTTAATGCCCTGGGCTGTTACCCGACCGACCCTTGTCAAGTTACATGGTAGTTATGTTACAACAACTGATTTTGGATATACAAGGTGAAGTAGTAAACGTCTTTTGTTTTTTTAATTTTTAATAATCTAGTTTAGAAATTTTTTTTAATGTGACTAGTATGTTGTCCCCATAATGCACTGGTGACAACTTCATTTATGTATTTTGTTAGTAATATGTTCGTTAAATATCATGTCATCCTTGAATACTAATATTATCGTAGCATTTTCTTTCATTATTATATGTATATAATATTCTAATTAGTTAAAATAATAAGTCAATGCTTTACAATTAAGTATAAATATACTACTATCAATTATGTTTACATTTATAGTCTTTTTACTTTTCTTTTAATAAGGAATAGATTTCATTAATAATTTAATAAATAGATAATATAATTCTTTACTCACCGAATATGTGTGTGGTGATAGGTAATATAATTTGTAAAATGAATATTTATAACTATCATGCATGTAAATAACTTAATGTTTATGGAAAATTTAAACTTTTTCAAATATTAAGTCTTTGTTCTAATGATAACAAATTTCTAAAGAAGTAATTTTAGAATAAAAAGTTTTCTACTTGAAGTAATCTTCATTTATAAGTACTTAGGGGTGTATGAGTAATTTTAGTTTTAATATTTAAGACTCAAAATTGTTAAATTATTTTATTAATAGTATCAGATATTAGATAAGAAAAATTATGAAATAAAATAATTTTCAAATGTTGCATGTGTTTAAGTATACTTTCATTTTTTTTAATCGAATTATTATACATTAAATAGTTGATTAAAATGTTACTTAACTTTCTAATTATGTGTAATTAGTGAAACCAGGCAACCGATACCTTTTGACATCCAGTTGCTCATATCTACTTCACCAGTTTGTCCACGTCATGCCACGTAATTTAATGATACACAAATTATTTACTATATTTTATGAAAATTTTCAATTTGGTTTGTTCAATCATCACTTTGTTGTAGAATGATATCATATTTCTTTTGTTCCATCAGATGACTTATCTTGTCTTGAGCATTCCTCATATTCGAATGGAGCTAGTACATCATTTCTTGCTTGTATGTGTGGTCAATTGGCTAGATGACTCACTTCTTTGACATATAATTGTTAGGAACTTAGAGTTACCAAACGAACGTGTGTAATTAATATACACCGACAAAGAACGAACAAATCAATAAATCACTAAACTAGCATGTCTTGATCAAAATTTCATCATCCGAAAATTGCTTGTTGAAACTTTTTTTGTTTTCGGTTCATTAAGCTTCATATCTAACAATAACAAACCAGACAAATGTTTTCTTTAATACTCAAATTTTATCTTAAGATTTACATTTTAAAGGTCATTTGATTAATTCGATTTGGTAAACCTCATTTTTTTTTTGTAATCGTTTGTTTATTATATATGATCCAACAACCAAATGCAACTTTTTAGGGGGGTGGATGTTGAATTACCAAATTAATTCTATCAAGAAATGATGTATTAGATTCATTGGAATTTGAGGAATGCTCAAGAGAAGATAGGTCATATGATGGAAAGAAAGAATAAGATATCGTTATACAACAAGTAATGGTTGAACAAAATAAAAGTTCAGTAACTAAATTGAACATTTTCATAAAGTACAACAACTAGTTTATAGATCAAATTTGAATTCTACTTGACCAATCTCAGTCACATTAGGACATATAACTGGTTATAACCGAGATATCTCACTAATTACTTAATTTTCAAGATTCAATTGAACAAAATAAAAATTCAACAATGAAATTGAACATTTTTAAAAAGTACCGTAACAATTTTTGTATTAACCCTTTAAATTATGTATGCATTTAACCTTCCTTTCTCCGACATTCCGATCTTGCAACCTAAATTAGATTTATTGATAAATTTTTTGATAATTGTATCATCATTAAATTCTTCTAGCAATTGCCTCAGCAGATAAGTAAACTTGGAGTTTATCGTATTCCTTGGTAGCTAAGATGAATGTATATACTTGACCCAAAATAAACTTAAATAACCGAAACTTCGTTAAGATGTTTGACACAATAGTATCGCAGATTATAGGATGTAAAAAGGGTCATATATAGCCATATAGGATTGATCTCCTAATATAATTTACTTTGCTTTAGTTTAATTTCTTCCAAGAATATAGTTTACAAATTAACATCTCAAATCTCAATCCATATGATGTAGCTTCATTTTGCTTAATCAATCAAATCTTCGTATAATTTTTTCATTTTGTCTGATCTTTTAATTTTACATCAAATGAATTTGATTAATTTCGTACATCCTTCAAATACCACTGTTTTCTTCTATCAAACGTATCTATAATACACGATAACATTTATATCTTAAGTTCCTACTCTCGTTAACAAAACCCTTACATTATATACTTCGTGTTATATTTATAAAATATATAAAAATATATTATCTATACTACTATCTGCGGTACTACACATCTCTCTCGTGTCTTTGTCTGTCTCTCTCACTCTCCCTCTCTCTTCCTATCTCATTGTAGAAAAAAAATATATATATACTCATTATTGACAACCTAACAGTACTTCAAATGCTTGTGTGGTTTGACCTCCACACTTGAACACTTGCTCCCTATTTTCTCTCTCCCTCATTATCTTCAACATCTTAACTTCAAACTAAAAAATGTTGAGCACTAGTTGTCCTGAATTTACTCAAAAGTCCCTCAAGATCAAACAGGATGACAAATTCTTCTCAAGACTTCTATCCAAAGAGACTTCAGCTGCAAATCCTTCCTTTAGAGTCTACTATGGAAATGTTTCAAGTTCAGTCCCTTTTACTTGGGAAATTCAACCTGGTACCCCCAAAAACAATTTTTCTGATAATTCAGTCCCTCCACTTACTCCTCCACCTTCTTACTACATCTCAAACCCTGATCAAATACCCAAAAAGAGAAAATACTACCAAAGATCTAAACTCTACAAACTCTTGTTAAAGATCAACTTCATTAAGAAAGGACACGTGGCATCATCATCACCCTCGTCTTTATCATCATCTTCATGGTCTTCTTCAATGAGTAGTAGACTTCCTTCTTTTAATGGGTATAGATCAAAACGACATCGTTTTACGAGCTTTGGTTCTTCGTTATGATGATGGACACATGTACGGTGATGGATCTCCTGATTCAATGATGTGTTTTGGGAAGAATAATAACAAGATTGGAGATAGTAATGAAGAAAGCTTATACGGTTGTATCATGAAGAAAGCTTTCTTGCCAATTGTGGGCCGTCGATCTATGTAAAAGGCAATCAATTACCATGCAAGAACTTTTTTTTTTTTCTTTTTTACTTTTGTATTTGTCCTTAAAACTATATTTTGGTCTCATCCACTTACAATCACTAATGCCTAAAGTACATATATGTGTAGTGACCCTAAAGAAATGGGAATTGCATTTCGAGTTTAAATTAAAGATAAATGTAAATCTTGTTTGTCAACCCTTTATTTAAATTTTTGATTGCTTTATGGTTTATTAGTACAAGTGAAATTGAATTGGTATTCTCATTTATATATCTATTATAAATTATATATATAGATATTCAAATGAAAAGGATAATCCTAAAGAAAAGAAGAAAATTAATCTGGATTGTCCTTTAATATTTTTCGTGATGAATGATAATTAACATGTTAAATCAAACACATGCTCATTATTTAACTTTTTAGTTAATTTTAGGATGATTTGGGGTGTATGGTGTGTATGTGTAGTGACCCTAAAGAAATGGGAATTGCATTTCAGAGTTTAAATTAAATAAATGTAAATCTTGTTTGTCAATTTTTTATTTAAATTTTTGATTGCTTTATGGTTTATTAGTACAAGTGAAATTGAATTGGTATTCTCATTTATATATTTATTATATAATTATATATAGGGTGGGATTAATAGGGAAGCAAAAAAAATAGAGAAGAAAGGAAGTAAATCTCAACCATTGATTTCATCATAAATGAATTTTAAAAATTATAAAAAATTTCAAAATTTAACACATCATCAATTAATGTTAAAAAACGTTTTTTAGTAAAAAAAATCAAGGGCTAAGATTTACTTCCCTCATTCCCCAAATTTTGAAGCTTCCCTATGGATCCTTCCCCATTATATATATATATGGATGATTCAGATGGAAGGGTAATCTTGGGGGAAGGGAGGAAGTTAATTTGGGTTGTCCATTAACATTCTTCGTGATAAATGATAATTATCATTCATCACGAAGAATGTTAACGGATGACCAGATTAGCTTTCCATTCCTCCAGGATTACCCCTTCCCCGTAGATCAGTATATATATATTTTGTGTTTTATTCGATTAACTTGTACAATGCCATTGGTATTAAACCAAGAAGTCAAGAACGATATCATACTAGTTCATAGTTCACATTGAAAATATGCATATGAGACAACATACACCCGATAATTAGCTTTTATTTAGGGGTTAATAAACGGAGAAAGAATTAAAGTATGAGGAAATGTTCAGTTTAAGATACGAACTAAAATTGTTAACATAAAAGTAACCTATGCATGTGTAAGTTGTTTAAAGATAACTCTTTCAAAGAAATTTATTCATTGAAATGAATTTGATAATTGGTGACCGGTTGTAAACTAGTTTCATCGTCCACGTATGCGATATATAAGATTCGGGTAAGCCATTGTTTTCCACATATGTTCACGTCGCATACTCGCATGACGATCATTTTTATTTTTTTTCTTTCGAATTAACTATTTGACTATTTCTTTCAGTTTTCATTTGATGATGGTTTCAAATAAAACTAATTTTATGGGTGTCATCTTTAATTACGAGTCCCATACGTACCAACCAAACCTCCGTAAAATGAATCATACCCATCTTTTCATTCCAATATATTTTGTAGTTACAGCGATTTTTAAAATAGTAAGTACTATAAATCGACTATATATTGTAAATTGGCTATCTACCTTTTATTTAGCTTAAACCCTACTTTTATACGATTGTGTAAACAAATGTATAGAAATTTCATCCACTCAAATTATAAAGTTTAGATAAATCAATCCAAATAGTTAAGATACATGATACGAGGATTTGTCGATGATTGTTTTTGTCCTTCTCTTTTGAACACGATGTGTTGATGAGGCCTGTACCATTTAATTGTTACTAACATAGTACATGCGTAATTGAAAGAAGTATGGTATTTTATTGTAAACAGTAATTCAATAATAGTTGTATGATTATCCGTATTGATGATTTGATAGCAGTAATTTATTTGTACGTATCGAGTTACAATTGATAAAAAGTGAGAAAATATGATATTGATAAAGTTGTAAAATGAAAATTAGACAAACTAAATAAGGAATGTTGACTCTAATCTTAAAACTTTCTAAATATAAAATGCCAACATGAATTATAGATAGCAAATATAGATATAGATAACTGGTGTTAAACTCGTCCGTTGGACGTCTAAAAATAATATATGTATATGATAACAACTTATATACTACTATGTGTAAGGTTTATACAATTTCAAAAAAAAAAAAAAAAAAGAATCATAGTCATCTAGATACATATGAGTATTTTATATAAAATACAAATCTCGAAGCACCTTTTTAAATACGTCAGTTGTCGTATGATTAGTAACTTTGTCGTCTTGATCATACATTAATATCTTCAAACTGCTCTGACTTTTTACACTTGAAAGAGCAACATACAATTGTCCATAGCTGAAAATAGGCTTCTTCAAAAGTAAACCAACATTTGACAATGATTAGCCTTAGCTCTTATTGATAGGCCGACATCGTGAAACATACCGATAAAGGAAACTGTCTTTTATTAGATTTGAAAGGAATGCAATTACCGAATGGACTTAATTGCATCTTAGAAATAAAAATGATGTTTCCTATCATTTAAACGAAATAAAACAAACCTTTGGCAATTTAGAGTGTACATAAATGTACAATATATTTACATAATGTATCTTCTTCTTTTTTTTATCTTATTTATTTATTATAGTAAATATATAATTGTAAGTTAATTCATACTAACCAAATATTTGGCAAGTTAAAATGTACGTTTTTATATGACATATTTACATAAATTAAATATTTTTTTGAATCTTATTAAAATATTAAGGGTACATATTTACAGAAATTATGTATTTACATTAAAATAATCTTTAGCAAGTTTGAATGTTCGTTATATTCATAGAAAAGAATGAGCCGGTATATTAATGGGGCAAAGTTGAGTTCAAATGAGAATGAAAATTTTAGTGAGAATGAAGAAATGAATTCTAGCCATTCATTTGGCAAAACTCAAATTTTCCCCAAGTTAAATATCTCAAAAACGGCTAGTTAAAAAATTATAAAAATTACATCACAATAATCAACGTTTTTTTCTTTACGATTAGACATCTCTCATGATATACTTTCGATGAATTTATTTTTTTTGTGGGGTTGAAAACGGTAACACATGTATTAGTCGCTGGTAACAGTTCTCAAAACCCACCAAAAAATGAAAAAAAAAAAAAGTTTGTTGAAATTATACCTTGTGAGATGTCTAATCGAAGAGAAAAAAATATTGAACTTTATGATGCATTTTTTATAATTTTTTGACTAACCGTTTGTGAGATATTCAATTTTTAAAAATGTCTGGGTATCATTATCTTTGATGAAATGAATAGTAGAGACTAAATCTTCTATTATCACAAAAAATCTCATTTTTATTTGAACTTAATTCTAATGGAACATTAAAAATGTATCACAAAAACTATTTTGCATTATCATTTCAAATAAGGTGGTAAGTAAAAAAAACTTATTTGACCAATACGTATGTAAGTGTATAAAAATAATGTTTTGTCGCTAAAAATTGATATATACTTTGTATGTTTTGAATTTGACATGTTATAATACATATATAAAAGAGTTTGTCATTAATTGGTATTTATAACATTGGTGTATTATTTGGTACAAAATTGTTTACGTTGTGAATTTCATCTTTTAATTTTTTTTTGTGAAGATTGTATAAAATAGATCATTTAAAAGTTACTTTAATTAGTATAAATAATAATTAATATGGTTGACCCTACATTCATTCCGGTATATTATTATATTATTAGTGAACAAAGAATTCATTTTAAAAAAAAATGGAAGGCTAAATGATTTTGTACAGATAAGGTTAATTTGAATACTATTTTAAATAATTTTATTATTATATGTGAGAATTAGTAAGTGTCAATTACCAAAAATGATAGTGATTATTTTGACAGTTATCAAATACAATAGTTGTTATTATGTTGACACATGTCAATTTTTTCAATTCGTCATTCGGACAATTTCTATTACATATGTAGGACCTGACAATTAATTATATATAAAAATGTATGAAAATTATAAGTAGTAGTATATGGAAATGATTTTGTTTAGATAGATGTATTTAAATTCATTAGAAATAATATAGTAATTTTAATTTTTATAAAACTTTTCAATATTTAACGTGGAAACTCTTTATAAGTAGTAATACATAAGACAATTAAAATATTAGAGTTCGGAATGAATGTGTTCAATATCTAGTACTCTCATTTTCAAGAAATTAATACGCAAACTAAGTATTCAGTGTCGTGAAATGATAATCCTTATTTCTTCAAATATAAAAAAAATAATGTCAATAAAATAACCAACTTGAAAACGATACAATTAAACACGTTCTAATGTAAATTATGAAACTGGTCTCTTTTAAAATTGTCCTACTTATATATATATATAGGGTGGGGATTAAGAGAGAAGTAAACAAATTAGGGAAGGATGAAGTAACTCTCGACCTTTGATTTCATCATAAATGAATTTTAAAAATCACAAATAATTTCAAAATTTAACATTCATCACAAATGAGTGTTAAAAACATTTATTAATAAAAGAAATCAAGGGCTAAAATTTTCTTCACATCTTCCCTAAAATTTAGAGCTTTTTATGGATCATTTCGCTATTTATATATATATATATATATATCTCATATAACGTATTCAATTCTCTATTTAGATATTGTCTGCGTTTAGTCCTTTAACTCCATAATTCATTACATAACTAGTCATTTCTTTATATTAAATGACTAATATATTCTTAAATTTTATTTTTTTTAATCATTTTTAACACTAGAAGATGTTTTTCAATTGTTTTTTTTTCTTGCCCCTGTTAATAATTAAAACAGCCGTAGTCCCTCTTTCCCAAATAAGAACGCACAATCCAAATTCCAAGCTCAATAGAAATCTTCACCCCACTTTTTCAAAAAATGAGCCACAATTAAAATTTATGTCAAACAATGAGATGAATAAAATCACCCCAATGATTCTACAATCCAAGTTATAAATGAATAAGAAACATGAGACCGGATGAATAAAGATATAGTTAACAAATGTGAGATAAATTTTAATTCAAAAAAATACGGCATTGCCATCATCCTCATTATTATAAGATAAAGGATTTATTGTTCCGTTATGTATTAAGTTTTAATTTTTTCTTTATTGTATATGCCTAACTTTAAAAACTTCTATTGTATGAGGTAAACTTTCAAAACCTTTCTATTGTATGTAATATTTCATTTTTTAGCCATTCCAAATAAGGAAAGTTTCCTTTTTGTCAAGGTCAAAAAAGAAAAGTTAACATACAATAAAAATGTTTTAAAAGTTTACCTCATACAATAGAAGTTTTTAAAGTTAGGCTCATACAATAGAATAAAATTAAAGTTTAGCGCATTACGAAATAATTATCCCTAAAATAAAAGTATAACACGATTAAGTTATCGGGAACGTAGTCGAATTCCCTTTTGAGTTCTAGAAATATTTGTGGAATGTGAAGATAATAATCGTTCAAGGAAACACATGATCCTTTCTGACTTGATAGATATGTTAACCGTCAATGACTTTGATGAGATAGTGTTGGCCGGTAGGATGATGCGTGGTGACTATTGCGAGATGGTTGCGGTATGATGGTTGTCAAGTTAGTGAATGGTGGTGGTTGCGATACATATATCGGAGATGATGTACGAGGTGGACAAAACTTAAAAAGGATAGAAACATGACTAGTTAATAATTAATTTTATTTATAATATATACATATATCATTATCAAATATAATTGAAAATTCTTTTGAATTTAAAAAAAAAAGGAAAGAAAAAGTGGTTCTCATATGTACGAGGGACCATTTATCTAATGAAATAACGGATTAAGGGACTAAATCAATACATTCCACCAACCCTAGAACTATTTCCATAACATAAAGCATAACATAGGGACCATTTTCATTATTTATTGTGTGTTTATCATATTTTGCAAAGTAATCAAAGTTACTGTTTAAACTCATCGAACCTTTTTCATGAGTTTCCTTTAAGCTTATGAAAATTTTATTTCCATAAACTTAAGTCTCATTTCATAATATGAATTAATCAGTAATATTAATAAGTAACGAACGATATAAACTTAGAAGGTACTCCCATAGTACGTTGGGTCAATATACTTCTGATCAAATCGATCGTACGTAGATAGAGTCAACTAAATACATCAGCTACAAAAGGTTAAAAAACCGATGATTTAAAGTTTTATAATAGAAGTGCACGTATCAATCAGTTAGATATGTCTTCGTACTTGGCCCGTTTATACATTTAAAATGCTTGGATATATTATTGATTAATTTACAGATTTGGCCTTGAATGAAACAAGTCACACAGCCTACTATTTAATGCAAAGATGAAAGATCGTTGGAAGTTGCTTTCTGATTATTAAAATTGCACTCATTGTATATTTGTACGTATCTTCTTGTATTTGTTTTTTTCTTGTTGGTATTAACGTTTATGGAGATGGACGGAAGCTTCTCCTTAAATATCAAAACTTTAAAGCTTAATTTGTGTCGGTGGTACCACAATAAATTGATAACAAGTGGTACAATAATCTAGAAGTATTTCGTAGAAAATACGTCTGAATTCTATTAAATGTATAATCAAACTTATAACTAAATGATGTACGTAACATCTATTAGATTAAATTAAATGTCACATGATTACCTTACCTAATTTATATCCTCGAATTATGTGTATAATTAAATTTTAATTATATAAAAGTGGATTTAAGGAGAAAAAAAATTGATAAAGAAATGAAAGAAATGTTCCTTTTAACCCTTTGATTCAGTAAATTAATTCTTTATTCATCAAATTAACCATTTGATTCAAGAAAAATGTTTATTAATAACAATGTTTTCTGAATAATAAATAAGTATTTATTGAATCACATAAAACATTTTTTGAAATCATATTTATTTTTTTGCTGAATCATACTTGTTTTTTATTTAAAATTTTTCTTTTTCCCTTTTCTCCCTCAAAATTTTCTTCTTTTTAGATCGTGTTACTAATTATATAATTGTCAATAAGAATGAATTTGAATTATATAAATATATTGTATTGTATCGTTACACATAGTTTGACGGTTACTGTATTACTATCAATTAATGTACAAAATTAATTCATATTGACATAAGTATATACTAATGAAACACTGTGTCAAATTAGCTCTATATATTACATGTTACCAGTATTATATCAGCAAAAGTTTTTTTTTATCTATGTAGCGAGTGAGTTATAATATGTAATAACATTGGTTTATATTATGTGTGTACCTTTCTATTTTGTTACAATCATTCATTTGAGAGCAATTTGGTGAATAGCGCGGTTGAAGGATCTTTCGCTACAAATGAATGATCAGCCGGTGGGGTTGAAGTATATTGGCGAACATTCGTATTCTAAAAATAGTCACCAGTGTTAGTGAAGTTTCCTCTATAACTACAACGAGTAATGTGTCTTAACAAAATGATCGGACTTGACCATCAATATATGATTCTAGACACAATTTAGAGTTCTTTAAAAATTGCTAAAGATCTGGTTTCGTCACGTTAGGTTCGAGCACATAGTTGTAGACGTAGTCCTGATATTTCCCTCTAATTCAAAAGAACCATTCAAAAGACGCATGAATTGGGAGAGTAAAATGTAAACTTATTTTGCTTTAATACAACTATTAAAGTGAAATTTTGAAATAAGTTGCCAACAATTTATTAAAGGGTCTATAGTTTAATCGTATGTGAGGATCTGTTCAACTAAAAGATTGTGATTTTAAGTTTCGATGAAGGAAATGTATATATATGTAAACATAAATAGTATATGTGGTAGGTACTAGAATTGCGTTTTAAAAGATTAAATCGACAACAATTCGCTCTAATTCAATATGCTTCAGTTCGCTCTAATTCAATTAAATAGAGAAATTTCGCTCGAACTTAAATAGTGGACCAAAATTAACATATTTAACCTAATGAGATAAAAGCAAGTGTCACTTCAACCATCTTATTCCCTAAATGACTCAATTTGGACACGTGTTGTTAAATAATTGAGTATGATTTTTGGTTGAATTCGATCCAAGTTTGAATTAGAGAGAATTGTCGGTTATTTTTCCAATTAAAGTGAAATGTGCATTTAACTAGAGTGAATTGTTGTTTGAACTAAAGCGAATTGTTGGTTATTTTTGAAATTAGATTGAAACGGAGTTTAATTAGCCCCGTATGTTACATCTTACGAGTATTATATAAGCAAGAGCTTTTTCTTTTGTATAGTGAGTGAGTTATAAGGGATTAGTTCAAGTGAGGAAGATGAGTTAATAGAGAAGGTATATAAACAAATAAATAGGTGACAAGTGTCTTCCGTATTTCTTTCTCATTTTTCATTGTTCCTCAATTAAAGTAAAAAAATACACTACATCTTAACTTAAAAAATATAGGGCATCATTATAATATTTCATAAAAATTAGAGTATCATATTTTATAATGTTGATATGTTACAATAATAGTTATTTTTTATGCATCTCAATATTAAGATTATGATACATCGTAATATTTAATATTTGGTGCATCATAAACTTAAAAAGTATACAAACAAAAAAATCTTGTAAAAAAGTGCTAAAGAGGTTTAATTGTTTTTTTTTTAATGTTAAGAATTGATGGGGGAGATGAGGAGAAGAGGAGGTGGAGGTGGAGAGAATGGTGGAGAAATGAAGGATGGTGAGGAGAATGTGATGGAAAAAATGAAAGAGAATGAAAGAAATGAGGAGGACACTTAGCACCTACTCATTAGTTTCTTTTCCTTCTCTACTAACTCATCTCTAAAACCTCACTCGAGTTATAATATACCATATAATTAGTTTTGTATTATGTGCGTACATTTACTTTGTTACAATAATTTGTTGAAAAGTAATTTGTTGAAAATCGGTTGAAGGATCTTTTTCCACAATAAAAGATCAGACGATCAGTTGAACTATCTCGACAAACATATTATTTTTAAAAAATTCACTATGTTAGTGAATTTTTTTCTCTAACGGCGCATAAAACCAGTCCCAATGGTGTATCAATTTACAAATTGATGCACATCACAAAAGTGATATCGTCGACACCGTCGTATCACTTGTTTTGTGTCAATTTAAAGATGAGCATCACTTTTATTTTGTTTATTGACTTTTTAAGAATCAAATACACTCATAAATTAAATTAATCCAAACACCCCCTTAATATCGTTGATACAAAACTTTCGTATGCTACAAATTAAGCTAAAAACAAATTTTGAAATTTAATTACGCATAATTTAACTATCTGAAAAAGAACGCAATGTTATTGGCTAAGCCTATAATCATTCATAGTGTCGGTCGCCACTTTACAAGTGTTTCATGCTTGTCCCTGACAAGGCCTCACACATTCGATATTTAATTTAATTAAACATTCGAGATATCATTTTAACTTTTACTTAATAGAAAGCAATGACAATAACAATATTAAATCTAGTGAAAGATAATATATAAAAAGAATAAAATATATAAAAAGAATAAAATTTAGACAATTATATCTTTATTCAATAATAGAGAGAGTAATTCTTAAAAAATCTTCAACGAATAAATATATATATATATACACACATGTAAAGATAGGTTCAAACAAAAAATACATAGATATTGTGAGAATGTAAAAATGACTTTTTAAATATTAAATCACATTTTTTCAAAACTTTTTTAATGATTATTATTAAAATAACTTTTGCAAGCTATGATAAAAATTTTAATAAAAAATATTAACTTTTTTTTTCAAACATTTTTACAGTCATTACTGTTGTGATTATTCAAGATAATAACAAAATATAACATGATAATTACATGTGATTATTCTCTAATATAATGTGATTATCATGTGTTCGAGATAATCACAAAATAGGTTTTTAATAATCACATATTATTCATGTGATTATATAGCTATAAACTGTGATTATTATGAATAAAAAAATTAAAAAAAAGGTCGAAATTTTTTTTATTTGAAAAATAGCTTCTAAAAAGAGTTACGAAGAAAAATTTGTAAAATAACGTGTTTTGGATATTTAAAATTGACTTTAAAGTCATTTAGTACGTTCTCGCAATATTTATGTTTTTTTTATTTGAACCTAGATCTATACATGTATATATGTATATATATAATGTGAAATGTATAAAATAAGTAAAATGTTTATGTATACTAAATAAACGTAAATAGTAAGTCGTTTATATAGCCAAAAAGTACCTCCAAAAACCCTAAAGACCAGATCTACTTATCCTAATTCAACTTCTCCACATATTCCTATTAGAGGTCATGTCCTCGGATAGGAGAAGTTTCTTTATGTCTACATTCAATCTATCCTCCCACCTAATTTGTAGTCTACCTTTTCTCCCCACACTGTCAATAGAGAGGGTTTCCACTCTCCTAACTAGGGTTGTCTCGGATCTCCTTCTGACATGTCCAAACTATCTTAGTCTTCCTTCTGTCAACTTATTGGTGACAATTGCGACTTCTAAATCCACCCAAAAAATGCCATTCGACATCATGTCTAACACTGTTTTACTACATGTCCATCTTAACATCCTCATTTAAGCCACTACCATTATATTTGCTTAAGTCTTTGTCATTGGATAACACTCTGACCCATACTACATAGCAGGTCGAATTGACGTCCTATAAAATTTTCCTTTCAACTTCGAAGGGACTTTTTTGTCGCACAAAAATCTTCTAGCCGCTCGCCGCTTCAACCAACTTACTTGTATACGGTGCGCCACTTCATCGTCTATTCTCCCAAATTTGGATAACACCGACCCTAGATATCAAAAAGACTCACTTGGGCGTAAAATCGTGTTCGCTATATGGATTTCTGCTCCTTCATTCCGCTCATCCTCATTCCTATTGAAGTCACATCATAGATATTCCGTTTTCTCTCAAATGATCAGTATGCCTTTGTCTTCTAAAGTATCCCTCCACAGCTCTAGCTTGTTATTTAGCCCATTTTCCGTTTCCGATACTAGCACAATGTCGTCAACAAATATCAAGCACCATGAGATGTTCTCTTGTATTCCTCTCGACAACTCATTCAGTATCAGAGCAAACAGATATAGGCTACGAGTCGATCCTTGATGTAAACCTATTTTTTGTGAAATATCTTGTGTTTCCCATTGAGGTTCGCACACATGTTTCCCCCTTCATACATATCTTTAATATCTCTTATGTATCTCTGTTAGGCTCTTTTAGCGTTTAGGATCCAAATCAACTCGCGTGGAACGCTGCCATAAGCCTTTTGTAGATCTATGAAAAGAATGCCATGTGCAGGTTTCTTTGTTTTTCCCCATATTTCTCCATAAGATTTATGATATGATGTATTGTCTCGATCGATGAGCGTCCACGCATGAAACCAAATTGTTCTTTGATAATGTAGTTACACGTCACATCCTTATCTCAATCACTCTCTCTCATAGTTCATGGTATGACTAAGTAATTTTATTTACGGGTGTCATTCGGATGGATTATGCGGATTTCGGATTATTCGGTTCGGATTATTCGGATTTTGGACAATCACAAGTTAATTCGTAATCCTAACCGAATAAGAAACGGATTAATCGGATACAGGTTAAACGGATTCGGATTAGTGTTAAGATTATACGGTTTCATCATAATTAGCTATAGTTTAAACATATACTCACGTACCCAAATTTTTTTAGACGAAAAATGATAAAAATGTAAGTATGGAAAACTCACATTCTTCAAACGTTAGAAGATAGCCTTATACAAATTGAACTAAAATTAAACTATTCACACAAAAGAAATGGTAGTTATCCAACATAAAGCCTACTAAAACTCGATAACACAAGTAATTGGAAGTGGAATAAGAAAACATATGCACTTGCCCTCCTTTTGAAATGTCCATTCAATGCTTTGATATCCAAAAAAATATATTCGTAGTTTCTAAATCAAACAAACATCACCTCCAGTATAATTTAAAGAAAGGTCCTTTTATATCCAAAATAATTTTTTGGATATAAAATGACCTTTTTATTTGGATGTATCATCTATTATTATATAAGATTTATTTTTATTGATTTTTTATATGATAAACATTAATATATTAGTAAAAATATAATTATTTAATTACTCAAATCTTATACGGATTATTAGGATATATCCAAAATATTTATTTTTGATCCTTTATCCGATCCGTGTAATCCGTTTAAGAAATCCGTAATCCGTTTAAGTGATCCGTAATCCGAATAATCCGGTCCATTTAACATAACTTGAATTGGATCAGATCGGATAAATTTTTTAAATTTCAGATAAAAGTGATACCCCTAATTTTATCCCTCTATAATTGCGACTAACTTAAGCATCCCTCTTATTCTTGTAAATAGATATAATCTTAATAAGTCTGTATTCCTATGATAAATTAACGCTTCTGTATAAAATAATAGTACAATATACATCTATAATATCAAATTAAATGAAAATTTTAGATGACCACTTTACACGCATTAATCCATCAAACAGATTACGACTAATGAAAAAGATTTCCAACAATCTAAATCTTTTTGATGGGAAGTTGATGATGACAAAATGATATTTAGATGGTCGAATCATGTTTCTTACATTTACACCAATCAACTTTTAATGATCAAATTCTGAAAAATATTTAACTTAATAAGGAACCTACATGTTCATCGCATTAATTTTATGCTTGGGAAACTTATGTGAAGTGACATAAGAAATTTAACTAAACCATTTGTTTGTTTCATCTCGCTTTCAACAACTAACTTATAACACCCAAAACAGCAAAAAGAAAAAGGTAGAAGACAAATGTTTATACATATTTTCATACAAGAAGTATACAATATGAATAGTATTAATATTGATATATTCTACACATAAACACATACATATACATATACACATAGTGTATTCAATGACACTTTGTTTTTTGGTTTTGTTTAATTTATTTCTAGACTACTTTATTTTTTTTTGTAGAAAGGTTAAATGGGTAATAATATATATAATTTTCAAATATTTCCCCCCCCTCTTGTTGTAGTTAAGAAAAATACATTTAAGAGCACCTATGGACTATGGTATTCCTTGGGAATCTCTAATTAGTGGTTGTGTTAGAGTAATTTAGGAATATAAGGATTATTGAAGCTAAAACGTGTATAGCAAATAACTTTTTGAAATCGAGTATTTAGCCATCAATCTTTAATTAACTTTTGGTTGATGTAACTTTTAGATAAAAATGTTTTCGAGGAATATTTATCATTAAAATATATATATATACTTTTCCTGTTCAAAAATAAGTATTCATTTGAGATGCGATATACATTTTTAGGTAAAGTACGACTTCTTCACTTTTTACAGTTCAATAATGGTATTGCTCCTACTTTATACATAAAAGTTTGTTAGAAAATGTAACGGGTAAAATCGTGAAATTGATTATCTAATTTTATCAGTAAACACTTATTTTAAGAGAAATTAAAAATAAAATATTATTATGAGATAGAATGGAAAACTTTTTTATGAATACGAGTTGGGTTGAAACCCACAATTCAGCAATTTTTGTATCCTTCTTGGAGATCTCAATCTCTTAATGAACTTTGGGTTCTATCATCTATCTGGCCTCTTGCATCCAAGCCCAGTTTTCAGCCTGATAAGTTAAAGTTATGGAAAAGGCTAGAGGTTTCGTGAAGTTAGGCTTTTCTAGCCAATCTCTCAACTTTCTTTTTGATGCCCAAATAATTAGTATTCACCTTCTTTTATGTGGGCTCAATAGTCTTGATCAGACACGGTTACATAAATTAGCAGGCCCAAATTCTAATTGATATATGAAGCTCTTAAGTTACCCACTTCTTACAACAAAATATAGATAGCTAAAAAATGAACTTTCTAAAAAAAGAAAATTGTTCAATCTGTCTAAAGTACTATATATATCTAAAATTTTAAAGTTTATTTTCACCGAATATAATGCTTACACAACTGAAATGAACTTAGCACTCAAATTATTACACATAAAACTTTCAGTATATATCCATATTGTTCTTAATGCAGACTTTAATTTGCTCTTCTGCAGTTGGTCCTAATCTGACCATTAGTACCCGTAAGTGGGCTAAGATTTCCCATCTTCACCATCGCATTCGCAAAATCTGTGAAGAAAGCAGCTGAGTTTAGTCTGTATCGGTCAACTTGAGCGTCCGTTGAACCTCCACTGTAGATTTGTTGATCAGAATGAAGTAGACCCCTTTGGTTTACTAAGTTTCGGAAGAAAGCGTTATCAAAAACATTTGGAGTAGTGTTGTCGAGTGGAGCGAGAGTAGCATCACCACCGGTTCTAGGACAATTTCTTTGCATCGACAATGCAAAAGAGGGATCGATGTTGGTTTCGTTGTAGATGCGGTCTTTAAATACTCCACATCTTGCCTGCCCTATTTCATGAGCTCCTGCATTATTAAACGCAAATTGCATGCACATGTAATGTAAGAATCAAAATTTCGCAATTGCCTTTCATGACTAGGTTATTTTACGACTCAACACTATATAAATATACTTTTACAAATCAAGTAAGAGCATACGCAGCCTCTTAGGGTTAGCATGGGGTTGCTCGCAGGCTCAACAGGAGTTGGGCAGGGTCCACTGGCAGCATGTCATGGTCGGCGTGAGTGTCCAACAAAGAAAAAAACAATGTTTTCAAATTCGGGTCAAAGGTTGACCTGGCCAACCCCCGGTCCGGTTGGACCAGCCGGTTCAACCACGGGCCTAAAACGTTCAGATTTGGTCCCTATTTATTTTCATAATTAAAAAAAATCCGGTTCAACCTGGTTCATCCTAGTCCGACCGGCCGGGTCAACCTAGTTCAACCGGAAAACCGACCGGTTCGTTCCTAGCCGAAAACACCCATTGACCCGCCCTAGTAATAAAGTTTTGTTTTACCCTTCGCTGCACCGGTGTTTTGCTAGTAATTTTATTAACCAAATCCAATATTTATTACTTTAATTTGTAGTCAATGGATATCAGAGGCAAACAATTACCAGTGAGGGCAACCATTTCTTGAGCCGAAAAACCTTTGTTCGCGAACTGAGTGATTAGCTGAGGGAGATCAAGAAATGGTGAAGGGAGGTCGGTATTAGCAGCAGATAAACTCGCAGTTAGTGAGTCTCTTCTTCCTAGGAGAACATTCCATGTTTGACCACCTAGCTGAAATTTTATAATTTTGGTACAGGTAAGATCAATACCAACTTGATTAATCGTGAGAGTTTCTATGTATATATAGTTGAAAAATACTAGTTTCAAAGTAGTTTGATATTTGGATTGCCTACTTGGACAGTTGCATCTCGTGCAGCGACAGTTAGAAGATCAGCACACGAGACAACACCCGGACAAGATGATTCCAATTGCGATTTAATCGTATCGATCACTTCAAATCCTCTAATGGAGTTGGCATTTGGACCAGCATTTTTTTCTCCACCATCAAGCAAAACTGATGCATCACATCCCTGCGTTTATTAATCATATCAAACACAGTTATTAATGAAACATTAGCTATAAGCAGGGCGGAGCAACCTTACAGGTACAGGGGTAGCCTTGGTCATGAGCTCATTTGATTTGCATGATGTAATTACTTTTCATAAATAATTATATTCTTTGTAAGTGCTATTTATTCAAATCTGTTAGATACCAATCAATAACAATCCTCCGCCACTGGATATAAGTACGTACATAGTATTGTGCACGAGAGTTTCTTAATAGCTTTTTTATATAGGGTTTATAGTTTCAAAATTATTAAAGTTTACATCTTTTACATTTGTACGAGGTTTACTTCAAATTTTTTTATTGTATGTATATATTAAAGTTCTAAAAACATCTATTGTATCATTTTGACTGATTTTTGCTAAGAAAAGAAGAAATATTTTGTAAGATAAATGCATACAATATACGATTTTAGAATTTCATCACATACGACATAAATTTTTAAAGTTCAACCCATAAAATAGTAAAGTGAAAAATTTAATTCATTTTGAAATTATAAACTCCTTTAATATACCAGTAATTACTTCTACCGTTCAAAGGAAAAAGTAGTATTTATTATTAACACCCTAAAACAATAAATTACTTACGTTAACAAAGCAATCATGAAAATGGAGACGAAGTAAGGAGGCACCCATGCGACGTTCGTTACCAATTGCGGTGCTAACACCACCTCGGATAATGGACATGGCAGTTGGGCAGGTTCGGTTATAAAAGTTTGCAGTCAATTGAGCTGAAGCCATTGACGCAGTCAATAATAACAAGCAACATATGAAAGTAATGGAAGAAGTAGAAGCCATGGTTTAGCGGATTGAAGGTTTTTGATGTGAAGAGTTCAAGTATCACTCTTCATGTATTTATAGTAAATTGGATATATAGAAAATGTGAAAACACGTTGCATGGTCAATTAGGGTGAACAGGGAAATTTCGTACATCTATGCACGGTAAACGGAGAAACTATAATAAAAAAAGAATAAAAGAAATTTAACCACACGGTTTGTCAACAGGCCAAATTGTTTTGACTTTCATTGACATTAACTATATTTATACATAATCCTTGTTGATTATATGAAATATGTAGCTATAGCTTAAGTTTATTTAACTTATAAATAACTGGTTATTATGTGTAAATGTATAATGTTTATAGACTTCTATAAAAAAAAGTTATTAAATATAATCTTTGATCATTATATGAATTTTTTTGTATATCTTTTTTTTTTTAAAAAAAAAAGAAGCTCTTTCAATGTAATATAAGATGATAGGTATAGCCTTTTAGGATTTGCTTTTGAAGTTTGTATGTGAAAAGTATCAAGAAATATTGCAACATTTCTAGAACAAATGGAAATATGGATAGTAACAGGTTAAACGTTTACTTTTGTTGGTTGACTATCATATATTCTTATAACAGTACGTTTTTAGACGTAAGGAACACATATAGGTTTAATTTGGACTTTCAATAAGCATAATTCTTTGGTGATCTAGACAGAAAAGAAAGCAATTAATCACATGTTTGCGTTTTTATGTTGATTTAAGCGAAATTTTTTTAAATTTTTTGGACAGATAGATGAATATTTGAGTGCCTATACGAAGCGTAATATAATTTTGACGCTGAAACGACGAATCGATGAGTAGAAACAGAGCAAAACTAAAAGAGAATACAGGTGCAATAAAATAAAAGTAAAAACATAGCATAACTGAAAGAGAATACAAGGCCCAAAAAATTAGAAACAGAGCAAAAACAATAGAGAATACAGGGCCCAATTAAACGAAATTATTAAACAGAGCAAAACAAAAATAGCAAAGCATGAAACCACATAGGCATGAAAGTGAAATAAGAACTCTGAAACACTAAATGTTGAGCGCATCCGTTAAAAAGGCTCAATCATTCGTTAATAGGGTCCGTGCGCCACTTCGACCACGAGAAATTGAAACTCTTATCTCCACGGAAAATCCAAAAGAACAAAGCCATTTGAATCTCGAACACCAAATCAATGGTCAATAATCTCAACATCTTCATCACATACTGGAATCAATGGGATTTGAACCCAATGTGATCAAGCAATGATCTCACCCGAATGCGATCATATGACACTCTCCAAAAGAAAACATTAACCTTGAGTGGGATACTGATGCGAGCCCAAGTGTGGAAGAACGGGTCTTACTATTTATGGAGACCTAAGATCGTGTGACTAAAGGGGCCTCATGAAAAATGCCATAACTTAGGATGTGTTGCTCCGTTTTATGGACATGACCCAACTCCCGGGCCCAAAAACCCATTATTTTGGGAGTTATGGGCTATTTTATGTTTTTTTTCCCGTTTATTGGACTTTGTTTTTGGGCTAGAGTCTGGCCCGTTTATATTTTTTGGCTCATTCCAAATTTAAGGTGTATTTTAGAGTTCCATTGAGAAATTCAACAGTTGCTTATGATATTATTGAAATTTCTATTTTCTCTTAAATTGGTGTGTTACATTTGAGTTGAATTTGCTCTAATTATTGGTATTCTTTGAATAAACAATAATTAGAAGAATTATACACGGTATTTACGTGAATCAACATGTTCGATTGTGTTATCTCGGTTTTTAGTCTACATCATATACATTTGCACCAATTAGTTTCAATCAGATGCCCATCCATCCCAAGCACGAGTTGTCAGCTAGATTCTCGAGAACCTTCAGCAAACATGTCCATCTTTAAGATATCAAAACGACAAATTTCTAACATCAACATTAGGAGAAAACTTACTCAAGATTGAGCTTAACTCTTCTAACTCGCTACATGATCTCCCTCTACGACTACCATACTACCCCCAATCCCAAACCAGGCCCCCCTATCCACTTCCTGCAGCCCGATACAACAAATCTTCTTAATTCACTCAAGATTACGAAGTCTAGAAAATTTGTCAGACAGGATGGAAACGATCGAGCATAAAGTGAATGACAAATGCAAGCGTAAAAGATAAGGAATGAAGAAACTAAGAGGTGACACAGAGATGAATTTAAATTAAAAGGTTGGAAATATCAAAAAATGATATTTAGCATTACTTATAAATCCCTCTAATGTAAGGGTAACATCAGTTGGAACTAAGAAAAATTGAATGATAATGGAAGTAACGATACTCTCCCTTTCCTATTTCTCCACCAAAAAATGTCGACTTGGAAAGCATTCCCATCCTTTTCGCAAAACTTTTTTCTCACCCTCTCACAATCAATTACCAAGACACTTTCCATCATAACTATGGAAGACTAAACTTGTTGTGATCACATTTGGTCCAACTGGGATTTATGGTTTTATATTTCTTTAATTGATTTCTAGTTTGTATGGACATGACTTCTGGATTTATATTTTATTCATATGATTTAGACTTATAAATCTTGTTCTTAATAATTCATATTAGTTTGATTATCGTAAGAAAAATTATTGTAATTTAGCCTTTCATAGCGAATCCAATTAGCTTAGAATTAAGACTGTTATTTGGAGAACATAAATTGTACCCGAAGTGTATTAAATTAATAATTGCTTTAATAAAAGAGGTTAGCGTGTACAAATGCACTTAACTTTGATCAAATGTTCATAGTGTGTACTCAACTTACGGGTAGGGTTTTTATTGCACTTAAATTGCAAAAATCGTTAATTGATGTACTTTATGACCAGCTCGACCCTTAGCCGGTCACCGGTTGTGTATTTAAGACATTTGGTAAGCGGGCCCCACGTAGACATTAAATGCGTTTCTTGTAACTTTTAACAGGTTAAATCAATCTTGAAATTTACTTTGAGTGCTTAACTTAGCAATATACATGTACTCTCAGTGGATACGATACACGCTTATCATATCAGGATGAAAGCTAATTGGGGTTATCTTTTAATTGATACTTCGACGCTGATCATCAACACGAAACCTCCACTATCACTTACCCAATATACTCCAGTTAGAAGCTTTAAGGATTGTATTCCGAGTTACGTTTTAACAAGATTTAACTAAGCACAACTAACACAATATTAATTTGACGAGAATATGGTAGTTTATTATACAATGCAACAAGAATACATTTTATAACTTTTCAGAGGTATAATTCTTCATTAATTTAACTAAATATTTACAAGATGTATAGTGGAAAAAAGTAGTTAAAATTAAGTATAGCCTTCTTCAACCATTGTCCAACTAATCAAACGCCTATATGAATTCTGCTCTTTCTTGTACTACCAGACTATATGCCGGGTTTTAGAATTTGTTGAGTGATTATTATGAGTACAATTTTAGAACATAATTGGCCAACAAAAGCGACGGGATAATAAGGGAATAGCGTATAAGAATCAAAGGGATGCGAAGATGGTGGTGGCTTATGATGGCCGGTCGAAAGTTGAAGGTCTTTGGTGAAAGGTGTGGTTCATGACAGACAACTATTGTTTGAAGAAATTGCATGTACCAAATTATTGTTCGAAGTCTATTGTATATGCCGCTGACGTGTTTCACCATGTGTATGCTTACGTGGCAGGAAACTGGTGACATAGATTTGTTAGCCGGTACCTCACATCAAATGCACCTTTTCCCGGGTTTGGTATACTCAATAGTGCGAACAATAGTTGGGTACACACAATAGATATCGCGCTATAGTTGGGTGTATTCCCCTGCACTAAACCCTTAACTAAATGTGTTGTTTTTAATCCATTAATTGACTTATTAATCTACGATTTTGTTTACAAACGAGATGATATATTTGATTCACAAACTGATTATTACTGATGCACGTAACATCGCTAAGTTAATACACATCAATAAATTAAACTAATGAAAACAACATCGCAAACTAATTCACGTAACTCTTAACAAAATAAAAAAATGATGCATAGAAGATAAATTAACTGATTCACAAAACATCGAAATTGATCTAAAGAACATTGAAACTTGATGCACAGAACGTTGATACACAAACGTCGAACTTGAGAAAGTGGCTTGGGGTTTCTGTCACAAAAAATGACGACAGTCACTAGTTTCAATTCCTTAAAGATCGAATACGTACACATGGATAAAAATATATGAATGTCTGCCGTTAAGGCATTAACCACAGACAAGCCTCTTATTCAGTCATCTGAGTTGGAAACTACAAAAGATGAATTGAAGATGTAATGAAGATGAGTAGATGACTAAGTCCAGTATGCATTGGGGGTTAGTTGTTTCATGTATATATGCCATGATTTGCATGAGCTCGGACAAGTCATAAGCATGAACATCGGAAGGAGTCAACCGTCAAGGGCTTAAAAATGAGAGGCATGTCTAAGGTTGTCTTGTCTTTGGTATGCCAGATTTTGAAGCTTTTGTTCAGATATAAAAAATATGACTATGGCTAAAATACATGCATATATGACTATTTTTAGTAGTATTCTATGACATCTATTAAATGTAACGAACATTCTATGTACTATCCTTCGTGGATCTAATAGATTTTTCAGTATCTATGATTTGGGTCCAGATAATTATAATGGTATATATGTAATCCTTTATTAGATCAGAATTTATAATCCAATAATATCCTATTTTGTTAGTGTCAGATCGGCAGCATTTTAGATTTGATTTGTGATATATATATATATATAAATACATATATATGTATGTGTGTGTGTGCGCGATTGATTGTAAGCACATATACTTTAGAATTAAACTGGCTGCAGATGAAAGAATTAGATTAGTTCCTCTCCAATGAAGGTGCACGTACATAATTATCGATTTCCATAAGGGGAATTTCCATTTTATTGTCACTCAATGAGAGCTTAAGCAGTTGTAACGATTCATACACGCCTTATTACAAATATTAACATGAAATACTGATATTGCTCTTAATTAGTTAGGCCTCCTGCAGTTGGTTCTAATCTGGCCATTAGTACCCGTAAGTGGGCTAAGGTTTCCCATCTTCACCATCGCATTTGCAAAATCAGTAAAGAACGCAGCCGAGTTGAGCCTGTATCGGTCAACTTGAGCGTTTGTTGAACCTCCGCTGTATATTTGTTGATCGGAATGAAGTAGACCCCTTTGGTTTACCAAGTTTCGGAAGAAAGCATTGTCAAAAACATTTGGAGTAGTGTTGTCAAGAGGAGCGAGAGTAGCATCACCTCCGGTTCTAGGACAATTTCTTTGCATAGATAATGCAAATGAGGGATCAATGTTGGTTTCGTTGTAAATACGATCTTTAAATACTCCACATCTAGCCTGCCCAATTTCATGAGCTCCTGCATTAATTAAAGGGAAAATTTCCCAGAAAGATAGTAAGTGTCAAAATATTACAAATTTTAAGTAAATTTATATAAGAAGCATATAAGTAATTACCAGTGAGGGCAACCATTTCTTGAGCCGAAAAACCTTTGTTTGCGAACTGAGTGATTAGTTGGGGAAGATTCAAAAATGGTGAAGGGAGATCGGTATTAGCAGCAGATAAACTCGCAGTTAGTGAGTCCCTTCTTCCTAAAAGAACATTCCATGTTTGACCACCTAGCTGAAAATTTATATTATATTTCAAAGTTGTTAAGAAATACAAAAATAGTAGCTTGATGTTTGACTAGCTAGCTTACCCGGACAGTTGCATCTCGTGCAGCGACAGTTAAAAGATCAGCACACGAGACAACACCTGGACAAGATGCTTCCAATTGGGATTTAATCGTATCGATCACTTCAAATCCTCTAATGGAGTTTGCGTTTGGAGCAGCATTTTTTTCTAGACCATCAAGCAAAACTGATGCATCACATCCCTGCATTCATGTATTAATCAAAATCAAACAAAGTTACTATTGAGTTGCTACAATTAACTCAGTTTATTTGGTATTTTCTAGCTTCTTGCTAGTACGTAGTTTTATTCAAAGAACTTACTTTGCTGTTCAAATTTCTTTTTTCCAGAATACTATTAACTCTTATTTAAATGTCAAGAGGCGTGCTAAAAATTAACATAAACTTACATTGACAAAGCAATCATGGAAATGGAGACGAAGCAAAGAAGCACCCATGCGACGTTCTCTACCAATTGCGGTGCTAACGCCACCTTGGATAATGGACATGGCAGTCGGGCAAGTTTGGCTATAGAAGTTGGCAGTCAATTGAGCCGTAGCCATTGATGCAATGAAGAGTAACAAGCAACATATGAAAGTAAAAGCGGAAGAAGAAGATGATGATGAAGCCATAGTGGTTGAGAGTGTAAACAGGAGTTTTTGGCTTTGGATGTGAAGAGTTCATGTATTCTTCATCATGTATTTATAGTAGTTGTGGAAATTAAGTCATAAGGAAAAAAATCATGTTTTTTATATATATGGGATCATTCTGTTGACTTTACAAAATCTACGTAGATATTTATTTGAAATCCGTGTGAGAAAAATTTTGTAACATTTTTTTCGAAACAAAAGACTTGGTCATCACAATATAAGAACTATATATTAATTAGAAATTAAGAAATAATTATATTATATTAAAAAATAAAAAATGATTTATTTTCATGGTTTTTTTACTATATGCGGCCCTTTCAGACGTCGGTGGGAAAGGTGTTCAAAATTTGAAGCTCAAGGGTCTCAACAAACCTTTCTAGAACAAATGGAACTATTTATACGAGTAATAATCTGTTATAATTAAGGATTTACGTAATATTTTTTTTTTTGGCGTACTTTTAGGCATCGGCATTGAATTGGGTAAAAGGTAGATTTAGAACGTTTCTCTCTTTGGTATTATAGGTGTCTACGTATAGTTGCTTTTTACTAATTCTATCTCGTCGCTCTGTGTTAATGATATTTTTTCTTACAGAAGGCCAATACTATACGAAGTATATAAAAGTCGACAGTTGACATAAACAAGGCGAACTCACAAAAAAAGTCGACATTTGACATAAACAAGGCGAACTCACAAAAAAGGTCCACAACTCCCGAAAAAAGAAAAAGTCAAAGTGAATAAAAACTTTTGGTCAAAATTTTTCAGAACAATGGTGCAAGTAACGTGTTAAAAGAAACCTCGCTTCTATATCTCCGTAAGATCCTAAGAGATGTGAACACCACGACTTCGAAATGTTTCCTGCTCCTAAGTGAGTCCGAGATGTTTAAAATGCTATTGATGTTAATAATGTTCGGAACTTGTAACTTCCACCATTTGAAGATGCATACCACGAATTTAGTGTTATTTTATTATAATTTTTTTTAATGTTTTTTGTTAAATGATTGTAAAAAAACAAGTTATTTAAGTAACTTTTGACTATTAATATTTTTACTTATTACTAGTAATAACAATAATAATTCAAAAGAAATATTGATACTCTGATTTTTAAATGTTAAGCTTACACTTATGGTAGTTATTTTGTTGATATATGTAACTCGATCGTTCTTTGCATGAATGTTAATCTTGACAACACACACGACGAGTGTCTAGCTGATGAGTGCAGCAGTTTCAAGCGCGCAGATAAATAATGATGAGTCCATAGACGGAGAAGATGGCTGAGAAGAGTTACAGTTACACTTTCTGATCGATCAGTAGGACTCAGATACTGATCGCTCATGTTGTCACTTTGTGCATATGGAATATCTTCTGTAAAATGCACGTACACGTACGGTCTGCAATATTGGACTTGAAAATTCTTTGTGATGGTTTAAAATTTGTGGGGTGAAATTTATTTCAAGAAGAGTAAATGTGTATTTAAGTAAAATTCATATTAACGGTCTGCTTACATGTATAAGATGGCATGCTAGCTTGTAGTGGTCGATTCTATGATATATATGAAGCTTCCTCAGCGGGCTTATTCATCAAAATTCAGGTGTTAGTTTTCTGAGTAGATTAAGAGGTCAGATATATTGCTTAAACTGTCAAGATATGTATAGTAGATCAATAGATGAGGCTAATAACAAGTTTTTGATATGTTATTGTTGCTGTGTTGGTTTAACTTAACTTTGGTGTTACAACATAATTTATGTTGTTTTAAAACAATATACGAACAAGAAGAAGCAAAAGCACAAGAATTACACGGTTCGGTCAAGCAGTGACATACATCTGCCACAATAGTGATTCAGTTTTATTAATTTGAAGCAGTGATCAAAGTTTCCGTTCAGAATATATGTAAAATCAATTAATCACTTGACTTAGATTCTAGAGAAGTTACTCACTTATGTACCAACAAGCTAGAGCTTTGGAGAAAGTGTTATGATTATAATTGAGTGTATGGAGGGAGTTTATATATTTTATTTTTCATTAGATAGCATGAAAAGCATAAAATTTAGAAATTATGTATCTTCATAAGATGGATTCTGATTGAGTGATTGTAGAAGTGTAATTAAGGCCTTAATTGTTGTGTGTGTCTATATGTATATATATATATATAAGTTCATTGATCGAACCGTGTTAATTTAACAACTACATAAAAGCATCAATAATTGTGTAATTAATGCCTTAATTATTTGCATATTCTACATTAGTTGTGTTTATTAACTGTTATATATTGCACCTAGTATATAGTATTAGTAATCATAACACAAATACACATAAAAACTGTATATAAAAACATCAATATATTTTATAAATAGAAGTTGGCCGATACAATGATCAAGAGGTGAATCGAGCTGTGAATATCACGAATTGGACCACGATCTTCATTCAAACTTGAAGAAAAAAGGGGTTCTAACAGTATACTTATCAAATACCCAAGTCATATGTCCTTGGCCATATGGACCTTTCTCTGCTTCGTTTTCACCTCGATTAAACGTTACATCGTATGTTACCTTTTCATATATTTCTTTGAATTTCAGCTCTTTAGTAGTAGTCTCATTTGCAATACTTACACCCAGCGGTAAGGATGCATCCCTGATAGTGTAAGTCGAGTTTGGCTTACCAACATTTGTCACCGTCCTTGAGTATGTTTTTTGGTCCCCTTTTTTCAAAGATACCGTGAAAGAAGGTAAATTAAGCTGGCCTTCGGGTATCTTTTCTGAGCAACTAACAGGTTTTTTAACAATGGCTTGAACTTGTTTTGGGGAATAGCCTAATCCACAAAGATATGGAATGTAGTCATCAGGTTGGATGTCAAATACTAGCCCTGGCTCATTGGCCTTTGATGGGTTCACGTGACCAGAACCAATGGCTAATACGTCTGCAGGGAGGTCTCTTTCATCCACAATGGCATCTCCTTTTCGATCTACTTGACTAGCTGTGGTCATGATTGCAGACTTGATAGCAGCAGGAGACCAATCGGGGTGGGCACTTTTGAGCAGCGCTGAGATCCCAGACAGATGAGGACAAGACATTGACGTCCCACGTATCACCTCAAAAGTAGCTTTCTCACTACTTGTATCGTTATCTTCCGAATCAGACCAAGCTGCAAGTATGTTAACACCTGGTCCAGTGACGTCTGGCTTTAGGATTCCAGGACTAGCTGCGCTAGGCCCTCTTGAAGAGAAATAACTCACTTGTGGATCTGATTTCAATCCATCTATAGTTCCAAAGAAAAGGATAGTTGCGACTGGTGAAGACGTCGAATTCAAATATTTTTTAATCTCGACGCCTTCTTTGTACCCAACATTTGATGCTGGAAGAACGTGTTTGTAAGCTGCTGTACTTTGACCAGTGATATTGTTATTCACAACAACCATGGCAGCTCCTCCAGCATCCTGTACCACCTGGCCCTTTTCAATACTGGAAATCCCACCCACATCACACAATACTACCTTTCCTTTTACATCAATGTCCTTTAAGGATCCTTCTATGCAATACTTTGCCATTTCATTAACACTATCTTGTCCTGGATAAACAAGAGGCCGAAACTTATGATCGAAATCCTTTGGTTGGTACAACGATTCACCGTGTAATAACATTTTGTTTCCGAGCGAAACTGATGTCCTTATTCTCCTATCAATGGTACTAGCCCCTACTGTAAGGAGCCACGGGGCATCATTCGATACTGATGAATTCATAGGCCCTGAATTACCTGCTGAACAACTCACAAACACCCCTTTCTGAATAGCGCTAAATCCACCAATTGCGATAGGTTCTTCATAAAAGGGAATGGAAGCTCCACCAAGCGAAAGTGATATCACATTAACACCATCTTCAATGGCTGCATCCATACCCGCAAGAATGCCACTAATCGAACAACCATACTCCATACATACTTTATACATGGCTAAGTGTGCCAGTGTTGCCATCCCACTTGCAGTGCCGTTGGCCTGTTCATATACATTTGCATTGTCTACTGGGCTGCCTGCTGCAGTACTTGAAGTGTGTGTCCCGTGGCCCACATCATCTTTTGGAGTACTTCCATTAATAAAGCTTCTCATTCCTATGAGTTTGTTGTTACACCCAGGAATCTCACATTTGCCTTTCCATCTTGGTGGAGGAGGGGGGATGCCTTTGTCATCAAACGAAGGATGTCCAGGAGTGATTCCGGTGTCTAGAACCCCGATTATGATTCCCTTCCCTTTGTTGGAATGTTTCCACAAACCTGCTGGATTTGTACGCAAACCCAAAAAGTCAGGTGAGCGAGTTGTATGCAACTGATATACACGTTCAGGCCATACATTTAAAACGCCACTCAAATTCCCCATAGCCTTTGCTTGGTCTTCTGACATTTTTGCAGCAAATCCTTTAACCACATGAAGGTACGCATAAACCATTCTGGGTTTCTCATTTGAGGGAAACTGCAACGCTATTTTTGACAAAAACGAATTATACCATTCTTCAAGCTTGACATCAGAAACTAAGTATTCTTGGCCTTGAGGATGTGAATCTAAGTGAACAATGTAGGTTTTGAGTTCATCATTGGCAATGGTGGAAAAGACATTGAAACTAGTGATCATCAGAAGTAGCACAAAACTAATTGTTTTCGACATTCTTTGATTAATTTTCTTTGTGTGTATATGCATATCTTTAGTAGTTACTCGACAATGAGTTTGTTTGAGGATATATCTAAAGGTTCACTTCTAAGGTATATTTATAGAGGGGCCGGAGTTACGTTTTGTTATTAGTCACATACCGGATTCACATGCAATCGACAAGTGCTAGACCCTACTCGAATACAACATTATTCACTACGATTATTAGGAATAACGCTCTAACAAGCTAAACTAATTAAGGCCACGCAACATATAATAGCTAGCTTGAATTAAGACTGATACAGATATGGAATGATGTGCATAGTTTACTCAACCACCAAGAAATAGAAAATAATTAGTTTTCATCATCTATAATGTATATATGTTGTCTTCATTGAGAGGTTAATTACTCCATTTCTACAAGTTTCCCCACCTCTAAATGTAACAAGGTCTCTGCAAGTTTCCCCATATCTAAATTTAACAAAGATCATTGTCTGTATTTTATATCTTTGCTTCAAGGCTTGAAATTAGATTACTTTATCACCAATTAACCGTAATTCTTCTCTAATACATTTCGGTCTTATTCTTTTTAGGATTTTTTTTTTTTTCGCTAGCTAGTGAGTTGCATATATTCTCCATTTTGGTTAACTCTCTGGAGTTGGTTATGCATATGGACAAAAAATGGCAGCGATGTGCAATTGCGTATCCAGAAAACACACACGAAATGGGACAGGTTCAAGTATTTTGTGCAGGATCTTAGCCAAGACGACCAATTTGACAAGCTTGATGCTTATTGTTCGTTGCCATTACTGAAGGTTTTTTCCCCCTGCAAGAAAATAATTTTAGCACAACAAGAAATGGCAAAAAAAATAAAATAATAGTTACATTGGTTAGGAAATAGACGGACTGTGCTTGATTTGATTAAGAAAAGATTATGATATACTCCGTATTAGTTAGTTTTGTTAAATATTTTTCTTCATTCTATATATGTATATATATGGTATTAACTAATGTAGTAGAAATTTATCTTGCTGAACTCCATTTGGGTCCAAGAATCTTTTGCAGGTGCATATGTATTGCTATTTATTGACTTAACACAAGTTTATTTCTTCAAGAATTGGAATTACTCCTTTTTCATTAACTACATTTTGGATTGATAGTATTTTTTATCTAGTTTTCCTATATTATATAATTAGGAACATTGATAGTAATAGAGTCAATAAAAGTACTGATATTATATTATATGTAAGATAAGCGTTATCCTAAGCGATACGTACGTTTTAGAGGTATGAGATCGAGGTGTTCAATGTCAACAATATGTCCCAAGTATTTCATGTTGATAGATAATGAGTCCATGTATTAGCTCCTACTGAAAACAAATGTGGTAAGGGTGGGTTCTTGAATTTGATCAACTGATGGTTAAAATTTTTTATTTTTCTTCTGAACTAAACCTTAATAAGTTTTGTTCACTAATACGATATTTTATTAGCTAGACATTATTTAAAATAAAATAAAAATAAAAATAAAGACTTTCAGGTGTTGTAAAGTGGACTTAACTTGTTAACTTGGTGCTAGCCATTGTTATTGTTATTATTTAAAAGAAAATGGAGGCAAGTTGTTGTAAAGCTGTAGTTAGTTGCCTTATAATGCCAAACACCATTTTCACACTTGGAAATGGAGAATTAGCTATTAACGGCACATGCATGGAAAAGTAGTACCAAAATAAAGTCACGGAAGACCGAGTCTCCGATGGCATCCAAAACATCATTCCTTAACTCCATTCTTTAGGTTAAACTTTTAGGTTAAAACATGTAACTAAACAAGCAACATGATCATTAACCATCAATCATTTTAGATACCATAACTTAGATATACACGATACCAAAATGATTTAACATCAAAGGTTAGGATTAAAGGTGCGTAGTATACACTCGACACACCAAATTTACAAATAACATGGGTCAAGCAACTTAACAAGGACCCTTCAGGGTACTCCTGTCGAGTTGGCTGGTACCAGGGGCTAAAGGGTCGACCAAATCAAGTTCACAAAACATCGCCTTCAAACTGACAAAAAATAAATTGTATCATTCGTATTTTCGTGCATCATCATTGTCCGGTATTTTATTTATCGTGCATCAATCATTTTCTTTTCTGTATATCAGTGTATGATTGTCTATTTTGCCCTCCAAAAACACTAAATGTGAGTTTGACTTGAAAAAAAAAATTGATCTCATCATGATGCATCTAACAGCTCTGATTGTGTTTTATTTGTTTTACCTTAAAAATTATTTTTCAATAAACAACCCCTATATATGATTAATATAGTCTGTAAATTAATATTTATTGATAAATAGGCAGTATAATTTATGATTTCTAGATTCCATTTAAAATTTAGGTTCCCTTTTTAATTCTCAAGTATTATAATACGTATCTTTTACACTATAACTAAACTAATGTAAAGCTTTAACTCCTTATGAATTCAAAATTTTAATAAACTTATAACCGTGAAAAAATCCAAATAAATCTTAATATTTTCTTATATAAATAATTAATAACACATGCATAAAAATTGTGTTGGTCACTTCAATGTAAAATCAGTATTAGTTGCACAATGTTGAAATGGGGTAGCAATGGCCCAATGGCGTTGATAATTTTGGGCCGGATGACATAGTTCATACTTCATAGTACAATAATCAATTAGATGTTGGGCCAAGTTGACTGGGGGCCTGGGTCCCGTGGCCCACTACCATAGGGAGATTAAAAATCTTCTACTTCTACAAATTCACCGTGATTTTCAAATACAATAAAAAAATCGTTGTTTGTCGAGTATAAATAAAAACTTTGTTAACGATAATTCATAGGCCTGTTATTAGATTTTTGGACATGTATAAACAAACAAATACTTAGAGGGATATTGAGTTAATTTTGGTTGGTAAATTGTAAGAAATAAAAATAAATTATCATCTGGTTATGACTTCAAAAATTCACTATCAGATTTATCACTAAAAGAATTAACGATCTATTTCTTTATATTTCTAATAATATTTTACTAGACACGTTATAATTTATTTTAATTTCTAAGTAATATATTACTAGAACAATGAAAAAATATATTAAAAATTAGTTTATTTTATTAACAATTTAAATAGTTGATTTCTAGAATTCATAATCAGGTAAAATTCGCTTTCATTGTGTGTTGTTTGTCCTATTTTGATATATGTACAAGCGTACAAGTATTAATGTATGTCTGAACGTATATTGACATCCTTAGGGAAATAAATATGCTTGGTCACTTTCTAATTTTCAACACCATACACATTTGGAAATTACTTCAAACTTTCAACACGTTAAAGCAACTTTAAAAGTCAATTAACTTGTAATTCCTTATAATGCCAATTACCACCGTCCTCCAATTTCCCACTGTGATACCGACCATTAGATTTATGCTTTATTAAAGACATGGAAGTGAAAAAGTAATAGTAGAATAATCCAATCAAGATTAAGTCTTCGATCACTTTGTGTCACTATTTTTGGCGGTGGTTAGTTGTTGACTTCAACAAAAACACTCGCACTTATATAACATGATGTTTTGTAATCGTACAAAAACACAAACAAATCAAGTTATAGTATTTTTTTTAATGATATAAAAGTTAGATAAATTAGATTAAGATGATCGGTTCATGTATTGGTCAAAACAAGTGTTTATTTGCTCGCGCAAGAGCGCGGGATCAAATTGTACTTGGATTGAATGGAGTTTATGCTTTGTAGCTGAGTGCTCGACTTATGGAACCATTTGACACCAATGAAATTTCGTTGCTTAACAGTTTGAACACATTTAGATGTTGTTATGAATACGATTATAACGTTGGGCCAGAGTTCCAGCATTTAGAGCTTAGGTAATATTATACATAATGTTCCAGCAACTTTGAGTCCACAACTTTGTAATGGACTCATGGGTCATTTTTTTAGCCTGGACTGTGATTTTTGATAATTTAACTATCTCAAATAATCAAAAATAACTTCAAAAGGTACGGTATAATATCTTTAATCGTATTATATCTCCAATATTTTATTCGTCACTAGCAACCATTGAGTAAATGAACTATAAGTTACTAGTAAAATTTATCAACGTACTAAACATAAGGTGTGTTTAAAACTATAGGGTACATAACGTTCAGTTCAGTTTACGATTATTCAGTTTTTTTGATCACACGTAAAAATAAAATATAAAGTCTAATGATTTATAATAGTTATTTTTTTACTAAATAATTTTTTTTTAAATAAAATTTGAACAATAAAATGAGATTAAGAAAATGGTAAACATTCAATTTTAGTATGGGACTATAACCTCATTTCGAATCATACCAATGAATTGAACAACCTCTTACTAATTATAACCGAGAGGCCTGGTCTTAATGTTATGAAAATGATTGTCAATCAATCTTCAAGCCCAAGACATATTACGAAACATAAAAATTTAGTGATGTGTGCTTCGTATTAACTGTTAAGTCGTGACATTTATGTTAACATCGGTGATAATTATCTCAAAAAATTATTGCAGAAGGAAAAAAACAATAATAAAAATAAAAAATAAAAATTTACAAAAATATATCAAAAAAATAACCAAATATAAAATATATCATTCAAAATACGAAATTGCAAAAAACTTCTCTCCCCACGCAATACGCAAACACTCGCATACAATATGCAAATTGTTTATTGCGTGTGACAGGATTTATAACCTATCCGCCGGATATGGCCGGATATGCATACCCTATCCGGTGGATAGTATGTATGATTTTGACTTTTGTTGATTTCTTTGACTTTTTCTGACTTTTTTGTACCATATATGGTGGATCTTCAGTCTAGATTTTATTTTTTTATAAACTTTGAAAAGTTACATCGTTTGACTTGTTACTAAGATTAAGTTATAGTTTTTTTGAATTTATATTGGCAAGCCGCCAAAGGCAGTTTGTCCATTTTTTTTTGAAATTCGGCCTCATTGATCTTCATTTTTGACAATTTATACTTATTTTGACTTTTAAACGCACTTTGAGCACTTATAACTTACCATAGAAAATTCTAATTTCAAATTCGTAAAATTTACAGTTAATATGAAGTGTTATTAAACATTAACCCGTAATCAATTTTGAAAAGGTCAAAGAAAAGTAAAAAAGAATAATCAATTTCATGTACTATCCGCTGGATAAACCTTATCCGATAAATAGATTATAAATTCAGTCAATGCAATATGCAATTTATGTATTACGTGCGGGTATATGTATAATGTGTGGGAAGAGTAATATTTTGGATTTTTGTATTTTAAAGGATATTATCTATATCTATATTTGGTATTTTATGATGTATTTTTGGTGAAGTTCTCTAAGAATAGGGTACGTTGATGCAAGATGTGGCGACATTAGGCCGTCCAAATCTGCTTTGGTTAGCCCACCACTCAAAAAGAGCCCAACTGTTGATTTCAAGTTTCAACCGAATTTGTATTCCTCGATCATTGCCGTCGTCCACCTTTTCAAATTGAAATTTTATTTTTTCAATCAAATAAATTAATCATTGTATTGTGAACTTACGTTAAATTTAACAACACCGTGGTTAATAAATCTATTAACAGAGTGAAAGATGAACAGTTGTCAATATAATCAGCGTGATACTAAAATGTACCTTGAAATCTATGTATAAAATTATGTACACTTCATTTATTTATTGTTTTGACACTTATTTTAGGTTCATCTTTAACCATACAAATTAGGTACTCAGGTATTTTTCATAGCAAATATGCGGTATATTTAAATAACTTCAATAATATTGTTTTTCATTTAGTGTTCAATATTATACGGAGAGAAGTTAGATAGTTATTTTCGAACGGACAAACTAAAGACAATTTTTCTTTAATGTATCCTTTACCATAACTTATATTTTTATTTTTATATTTTAAAAATATAAAAACGGTAACATTATATAAATTTTATACAGAGGACGGCTGACTACGCTGTCCCGTTCATAATATTGCATATGTGGAATTTAAAAATTATGACTGTTATTAAATTTGTTGCTATGTCACTGTGATAAAACATTCCTTAAGGCTTTCGTCGCAGAGTATATCATGATTGAATTGACTTCTTTGTTTCAAAAGGTATTTTCAATTTGCAAATTAATTTGGTTAGTGATGAACGGATAAAATAAGATGTATGTGTGCAAATCACAAAAAAACTAATATTTTATCTTTTCTTTTTCACTTTAGATCACTAGATTTAGAATGTGTTGTAGGTTTAGTTACCTTTCAAACTTATCGCTTTTAATGGTTAAATGGTAATAACTTTGCTGCAAATGTTTCTAGCCAATTAGCTGCATTTACAGCCCAAAAAGTTTACCGTTTCTCATTGTTAATTACTCCTAGGGGCGAATATATGTGATATTAAGGTGGGTCTATGGATTTATCTTAGATTTTGAAAGAACTTATATTATTTTTACCATGGCCCACCTTGAAAACTTAGGTACAAAGAAAGAGCTCATGAAATTGAATGTCTATTTCAAATCAAAGAAAACCAGCAAAAATAAGATCTTGTGTGTGAAAATCAAAGAAAAAGGGTGTGTATATGGTGATGGTGAAGTTGCAGGGAAAAACTGAAAAGAGGGCAAAAAGATGAGTGTAGGCCTATTGTGGGGTATTAAACTTGATAAGCATTACTTACTTGTATTGTACAAGTGAATGGAACATGCTAAATTGTTTTTGATAAAAAGAGTTGTGTTTTCCTTAATATAAAGAAATGAGTTATTATACTAATACGTTAAATTGTGACTATATTTTACTTGAAGTCATGTAATATGTTTGAGTAGAAATGAAATATTTATAAAATAATTATGGTTTTCTTTTTTTAAATAACCTTAGGTATCTTTATATTATACTTGGTCAAATCGCTTACTTATTTTTATTGAAGATAAGAAAATTACATGCTTTAAAGTTTATATATACATTTTGTCTTGAAAAACTCGATGTAATTCGAAAAAATGATTAAATGAACGACATTTTTCTTATCCAGGTTATTCGAGTTGAACAAATATTTTTATTCAAGTATATGTGATCTAACTGAAGTATTATGTGAATGTTTCCATCAACTCTTTATAAAAATGATAATAAAGATAGAGTTAAAAAATATAAGTAAAATGCACAATTTTTAAACATATTTTATTTGAATATAAAGAGTTATAGATCTATTTTGATATATCTGACACAACTCTTTATCCGAATCATTTAATTTGTTTATTTTGTTGCCTTGATTAAATTGGACCAACTTAATTCTTGATTCTAGATTCGCCACTTATTACTCCGTAATTATATTTTACTCGAATTCAATAAAAAGAGTCATCCATTGAACATCTCGTGTAGAAATAATTTATATTAAAATAATCAAATAAATGATATAACATGACCGATTTTTGAATATATTATTAATGCAATTAATCATATAACAAACTCTTCATAGGTAGGGATTTGACTATAATTATACGAGATAATTGTTTGAAAATATAATAAATTATGAAAAATAATTATTTTTTATGTAAATTTTCAAAAAATTTATTATGTGTATTCAATTTTTGTTTTATTATTAATTGAATGTAATTTTTGACTTGAGACATTGTATGGATGTCACATGAGTGTTTTTTGTGGATGACATACCACTCGCATTACATACAATTAATAATAGTCAACAATTGAATACATACAATATAAATTTTACAAGTTTATATACGAGTTTTTATTATAATTTGTTACATTTTCATTCACATAACCCTAATTACATTTAGGGAATACGAATCACATAACAAAGAAGAGTATCCTTAATACCCATTTTTACAATGCATCTAACTCATGAATTGAAGTTATCATTATGGGTAAAGTTGATATTTCATAGAAGACAAATGTGTATGTATACTTGATTCTACATGATATGTGAGATGGCTTATAGATTTATAATTCTATTTTCTAATATAAAAGAAATAAAGCTATATTATTATTATTATAAATTAACTTAACATGTACGCAAGACCTAAATTGAATCTTTATATTGACGTGTTTTGTCTAATAAATTAAAGTAACACTTTAAAAAGACTCTCCAAAATCGAAACACTAAAACTTTTGATAATTAGTGGAAGTAGGTTAGGAGCTATTGAGGATTAGATAACTATAATGAATTATGGAACGCAAAACATGACACTAACAAAGTACAACTAAACTTTACCAATTATAATATATTTTCTCCGTCTTAAATTAAGTGTCTTGTATCGGATTTTATGAAGTTTAAGAAATTGCTTTGTCTGTTAGTGAAGATGACTCTTTTACCCTTACTTTTTGCACAGACTCTCATATATAAGTTTTGAAAAGGATAAAATGGTAAAGTTAATTTGCTACTTTTGAAAGTAGACATTTATTTTGAGACAAACAAAAAAGGAAAGTAAGACACTTAATTTGGACGGAAAAAATATATAGTTTTGTTTAAAGTTGTGAAGATCAATATATTGCTCATGATCGATTTTGATTTACAAGATCAAAATTTTAGAATTAGTATTATTAATTTTAGAATTCGATAGTATATATAAAAAAAAGTTTGTAGTTATCAGTGTGTTCAAAACTATTTTTTCACATATTTATTGATGCAAAAATATCGATCATTCACGTCTGAATGAATTATTTTTCACATTGAAGGTCATGATCATATAATCGGACATAATGGACTTGGGCATGACTATGCAAATCGAAACTTATTACCGCACAACTTTTTCATTACAAGGATAGCAAGAGGTTCACATCTACAAAGTATTTATTTTAATTTACCACATTAACTAATTAGTCTATAACATATATAAGCACGCATTTTTTTACATGCACATGGTAACCCTAAATGCGATTAATTATCATTTGGTTAACAAGATAATTAAAAGCTCACACATTTTACCATTATCGTAGTTAATTAATAGTTAAAGATTAACAATTTTGCTAAGGATTAAACCAGTACAGAAATATTACCACTACAAACTCATATACAGTATACCTTTTTCTTTTTCAAAATCAAATTAAGCACCTAATTAGAATATGCAAATTGGCCCATCAAATCAAATAATTCAGGCATTACAAGACAAAAATCCAAGAAATTCATGCAAACTACTACTACCAGCAGCTAGTACTTTTTGGACCTTAATTTGGTTGATTTCAATTCCATTCTTTTGGGGGACCAATATGTGTAATTATCAAACGTGTTATAACTTTTTAAAAGTCACCAAAAAATTTATAGAATAAAACTTCGTCTTGTTCGATCTTTGGTTTGGTTAGTGTTGTAATAAATCGAATGATTTTAAAGCAAACGCCTGATCTGCAAGTTGCTGTAGTTTTATTTTATTTAACTGATTGATAAAAATTGTACTTGTTCAATCTTTATTTTAATTTAATGTTATAGTAAATCAAATAATCAAATGCTTAATACGGGTAACACCTTAAGCAAATCTCGATTGACTCTGGACATGAGAGATGCTGAGTTTATAAGTAATATCTTGGTTTTACCAGACATCACGTTTTGGGCCACAAGCAATACAGATCACATGAGAACTTTGTAGTTAAGCGTGCTTGGACGGGAACATTACCAGAACGGGTGACCTCCTGGGTAGAAGTCATCGCCAAGCCACCAAAAACAAAGTCATGCGTTTGCGAACAAAGCAAACAATATTGTAGTCGTCGTAAACGGGATGTTACAATACGCAAGCTGCTATTGTTTATATTAAAAAATAAACGTTAACAATTTATATTTATATATAATGATATCGAGCATACAAAATTGAGAAATTATAATTAAAAAAAACTTCCTTTGAAGCATCATACTATGATCTTATGTCATGCCATATTAATACTATAAGTTTTTAGATTAAAGAAATTTAGGCCATATCATTTTTTAATTCAATGAGAAAAGATTGTCTTTCGCATTCTTCTAAAATTTAAAGTTGGAACAACACTTTACACGGTTGGCTTCAATTAAACACAAAATTACTCTCTTTCATTGTAGTATATATAGGCTACACATAAACACCAAACTACGCAACACAAACCATTTCCCCCTTGCTCATAAACAGTATATATTTAGCTATTCAACATTCTTCTAATTGTTGAACTCATGGCTTCATCCTCTTCTACACACATGATTAGCTTACCAACATGCATAATGCTTCTATTTGTATTGGTTGGGGCAGTGTCGGGTCAATTATCAGCCAACTTTTACGCTAGCTCATGCCCTAATTTTAGCTCCATTATATCAAGTGCCGTGAACTCTGCCGTCTCAAATGAAGCTCGAATGGGTGCTTCTTTGCTTCGTCTACATTTCCATGATTGCTTCGTTAATGCAAGTTTTCTATCACTAGCTTTCTCCTTCTTCTTTAATCTTTTATTGATTACCGTCTATAATTAATTAGCATCATTTGTGCTTTTAGTTCTTAAGATGTATATCATCTAATATCAAGATTCTATATAGATATCTAGTTTATAAGTTTAATCACTAAGCTCTACCAAGTTGATCCTTTTTATTTGGTTGTAGGAAGAAAGCTAGTCAAGAAACCCTATAATAAGTTGATTTGTTTAGATCATATTATTGGTAATTAATTATCAACTTTTAAAACTAAATCAATTTGACTATTACTAAACATACTATTTTAATAAAAGGAATATCACATTGGAAATTGTGATATTGCATTGAAACTATGTCATGTGAGTGTTAGACTAGTAAGTTTAGTAAATTTGATTAGTATATTAAGCTTGAGTCAATCAAATTATGCATGTGAGAATATGTAGTTTCAATCAGTTTACTGTTAAGTGTAGCTCATTTTCTTTTTTATTTTAAAATACTATATCATAGGCTTTATTAATCACAGTCCCTATGTATAATGGACATGACTGTTTTTAAGAAAGGATATTATGGGTTAACTACGGTAGATGCGTTTAGTTGCAGAAAATATCCTTTTTTTTATATATTTCAAAATTTTTTGTATTTTTTAAAACTTAATAAAAATTTCAAAAATCATTTATATTCAAATATAAATGATAAGATTTTCATTTCCGAACAAAAAATGTGAAAATATATATCATAGATTTCTTTTTTATTAGAAGACTTCTTCAAAACATTCCAACTACGAACACATATATTAATTTTTCAAGTTTTTAAAAAAATATTCTGAGAATGGGAAGATTTCTCAATCTTTTTATTTGATAATTTAAATACCTTAGTTACCGACATTGATTATGACATTTATGGTTGATTTTAAAAAGGGTTACGTTCATGGGTCTTTTATATTTGTCTGGATATATCGTGTACCAGATATTTCAAATCGACACTGATTTTTTATATATATAGTTAAATACAAATAAGACCCGGCTATGACTTGTGAGCACGTGTACGTTTTCATGTTCATCTTTGACTTTTACAACATGATTTTTACGCGGGGTTTAGTTGTTGACTTAATCAGACTAAACGAGAATCGTGTTCTGTTTTCTTATTGGTCCACAAAGTCATACGTGGACACGTTCTATATAACTTTGTCTGCCATTAATTAATTTGCATGGCATTTCACTACGTACGTAATTCTAGAAGTAGGACCATGTCAATTAATTCTTTAATATCACAATCACAATCATAATCATAATCAATCAATAGTTTAGGTTACTAAAAGTCATCACATGCGTACTTAATTTTATAATAGTACCGTGTGGTAGACAATACTTATTAACCAGATCTTTTTATTTCTTTTCTGACTAGTATTTTTTTTTAACAAGCTGTAACAACGACTTTAATTACAATTAATTAAACTATATTTTATTTATTACATTTTATTTATTATTTTATGCTAGCTGATGTTTGCTAGCTAGCTAGTATGCAACTTTTGTTTGATTATATTGATTGTTGACCTAGTATTACTTTACATACGTCGATTATTTATGTATTTTTTTGTTTTTTGTTTTTTATAGTAAAGTATTTTTCCGATTTTTTAACTGCTTAAGGTGTTTTTGTTTGATCTTTAAACATAATTAGGGATGTGATGCATCTGTGTTATTGGATGACAATTCAACCTTCACCGGAGAAAAAACAGCAGCACCTAACAACAATTCGTTGAGAGGATTCAATGTTATCGACACTATCAAAACTCAATTAGAGAGTTCGTGCCCTGGGATCGTCTCTTGTGCAGATATCTTAGCAACCGCTGCTCGTGATTCTGTTGTAGCTGTTAGTAGAACCACAAACAATTTATTATCAAATTCGACTGTATTATGTACTATTTATTACGTATTTGTTTATAATTAACGAGTGGTTGTGTTTTCAGCTAGGTGGGCCGAGTTGGAATTTGTCCTTTGGTAGGAGGGACTCGACAACTGCCAGTTTGAGTGCTGCTAATACTAATATTCCTGCTCCAACTTTGAACCTTAGTGGTCTTATATCTAACTTTTCAAACCTAGGGTTTACGACAAATGAAATGGTTGCGCTATCAGGTAATCAAACTCACTTTCTCAACCTCATCACTAATCATAAACGTGTAAAAGTGGACCCAATGTTTATGCATATTCGATATTCAAGGGCTATCGACTTTTGTGGTTAACGTCCTACACATAAGCAGGGATGGAACTAGCATATGTTGTGCGGAGTCACTGGATCCTGCTAACAATATTTACTTTTGTGAAATTAGTACAAATTTTGTGTAATATAATTCAATCCTAACAATTTTTAGTTATGAACCCGCTGCTTTATATGCAAATTTTACTTATTTTTCCTTTGAATGTTAAGAAAACTTTCTAAATCCGTCCATGCTTATAAAACTAAAAAGGTCGTACGTGGGATGACCTATATAATTGTTATTTAAAATTCTTTTACTACGAAGAATTTCAGAAAGATTTACAAAGAATAAACCTTCATAATATGGATATTATTTTCTTACACAATGTTCTTCCCCAATATAGGAGCACATACAATTGGGCAAGCAAGGTGTACTGTATTTCGAGCTCGCCTCTACAACGAGAACAACATTAATTCATCTTTTGCTACATCTCTTCAAGCGAATTGTCCTTCAAGTGGTGGCGACAATAATCTATCTCCGTTAGATGTTAATACTCCCACGTCATTCGACAATTCATACTTCAATAACTTATTGAACCAAAATGGTCTACTGCATTCAGATCAAGAACTTTTTAATGGTGGTTCAACCGATGCACAAGTACAAACCTACAGTTCAAATTCTGCAACTTTCTTTACTGACTTTGCAAATGGAATGATCAAGATGAGTAACCTTAACCCATTGACGGGATCAAGTGGTGAGGTTCGGACCAATTGTAGAAGTACCAACTAATCACTTCTTATATGAAGGATGAAAACTATTTGTCGATCAAAAAATAAAATCGAACAAAATTGTTGTGTTTGAAAAATATATCGGTTTTCAATTGTACTCTGTTATAGAAAATTCAGTTTAATGTAGTAGTTCACCAGTTTTGTGTTCTATTTTTGCCTCATAATATGCTTATATACGACATTCGTTTTCAATGCCTATTATCATAAAGAAGTTGTATGTTATATGAATAATTCTATATCCTCCTAAACTTATACAAATCCTCATATATAATTGACACATGACCAAAATAGATGTGACATTTGACTTTTATGCATATATTGTTAGAGGGTTATTACTTTAATTATGATATCAATTACTGCATGGTTGTGTACGTAGTTGCTGCAAGTGAGCTTTCAATTGAAGTGGTTTGTCTTCCAAGGAAGTTTGCAAATGAAGTTCTCACTCTAGTAGCGTTTTGTTTTTTATGGTTCAGTGTTTTTTGGTATCCTTTCAATGCTATGATCTTACGTGCTGAGCATCTAGGGTGTTCGTGATTCGGTCCGATTATTAGTCAAAACTGAACTACAATTAAATATTTCAATTTTCCAATAATGGAAACCGTTCGCTTTTAGTTTCAAACTGGTTCATTTTTTTATTTTCTTGTGTTTTATTATCGGTTATTAGGTCTAATAATTGAATTTCAGCTATGACCCAATTAAAATTTTGAGCTACATATAGTTAAACAAAACTTTATTTTTTTAACAATATATAGCACACTAAAATAAGTACATCTGTATAATTTAACAACAATTCACAATTTCACCTCTAAAACCAACCAAATCCATATGTTTATGCTTTAAATAGTATATTACGTACCAATTACACAAGTTCATACGCAAATAAAACCATATAATACTTGATAACTCTATAAGTATGTAAAATTCATATAAAATAACGATATTAATTAGTAATTAAGGGTCTGTTTGGTTATTAACGGTTCGTTTTTAAGTATGACCCGAACTAAACCTAAATATTTCGGTATTGCGTTATTAAAGAAACCTCCCGCCATTCGTTTTTTTTTCTTCTGTTTTTTGTTCAATTATTGCAATTTTTCGGTTATGGTTTGATACTTCATTGTTTTTCCACACCGTACATTTTTTGATATACATCTTTTATACCTCATAAATATATCACCACTTTTACCGTTAAAAAAATAAAAATAACAACACCTAAATTTCTTGACATTCCGAATTCAAATTAATTAATTTAAACACGAGACTTATTATACAGAAGAATTATGTTGATATTATTGATCGACAATTGAAAGAAAAAAATACCAACATAAAGAAATTAAAGCTCATCTTGAAAAGCATATCCTGTGGATCGGATATTGCATCAATTAAAGACCATATCTTTTAACAAATGGACAAAACATGAATGGACTAATTTCGCTCATAGTTTCCTGGAATATTCATCCGTTAATGGAGCAAAAGATTATATCTACTTTCGTTGAACTTAAGGGTTTGAAAAAACGAAGATACAAGTAATTGGTTACATCACGATCTATTTTTTTAGTCTAATTTGATTAATTCAATTGAAACATTAAACAACAAAATCCCATGTGTATGTTCTACTTTAAATAGTATATATTCATTTATTTATGTTCTTAGAGGTTATATAAATATTCGATTGAAAATGAATGTAACTCGTTGAATCGAAGGTTCAACTTTCGTTGAATATATATGAAGAGACAATTAGCAACTACCTCACCTACGCTCTTACCTTTTCATAGTATTCTAACATCAATTAAATTAACTTAATTTGTTTAGATAAAGAAAATTCTTGTTCATACAAGTAATAAAACACAACAAGATCCAATATGTAACTTATCAACGAGTGAAAACGATAAGGATTTAAGCATCTAAGATATCATTTTTTGTTAACGAAAACTCCAACGGGATGTTATTAACAAAATTAGAAATATATAAATATTGTACGTCAACCAATATTTTAAGAGGTCAATTAATATTTAGAGATGCAGATAGAATTAAATTTTGTCCAATTTTAATTTTCATATGTGTATGTAGGGTTTAATTACAGTTGTAAAGGTGATTTTTATCTTTTTCCTTAACATATTAACTTCACCAAATAATACAGGTATAAGTGAAGGAGAATGTATTAAATTATGTCACAATGTTTATTGTGTACAATGAACTTCATTTTATTTTATTATGTGTATTGAACTTTCAATAATAACTATTGTATGCATTCAACCTCTTATTACTTGTAATTGCTAACGTGACGCGTGTTTTGGATGACTTGGTAATTAAGTGACAACTTATACAGTTGTCACATAATCAAAATTACCGCCCAATAAATAATAATTAAAAATTTAATATGTACGATAGATATCGTTTTATAATTGAATAAATTCCCTACATCTAATCTCAAAAATATATTAGTTAAAAGCTTTTAAATAACTTTCAACCACCCTTTTAGAGGGCCGTTTTAAGAGAGCTCTTGGTGGAAGCAATATGAATTGTTCTTCCTCAAAAGGGAACCGCGTTTTTCAAATTTTCTTCACGTATTGTTTTTATGTGGGTAGTTTCGTCAACGGCTATACGTACACATCAATTTCTGTTAATTTGTCACTTAAAAAATTAATGTTAGTATCCCATCAATCTTTGTCCCGGTGTTTGTTATTTGACTTTAGCACTTCATCAAACAATATATATGGAAATGGGAAAATCAAATTCAAATTCTGTTTTGTTACTATAACATTTACTATAACAATATATATGGAAATGGGAAAGTTTCATACTTTGACTGTATTTGCCCACAGACTACCATAGTTGAGAAATATTCTATCGCTTTAAAGAAACTCTGAGGGTCGTTCTCAAATGAGTTAGGTAACTTGCACTACATAATATCCATCCAAGATATTGCTAATCTAGTCACTGAAATCCTAAACGCTTATAGATACCGCAAGAAAAAAAGGAATTTGTGACGAAAGATTTTAGTGACGGTGCTCCGTCACTAAAGACTACAAAATGAAAAAAAGATGCTTTATCATTTTACTTTTACATTTTTAAAAAAATATTTAATTTTAGAATTAAATGAAATGCCTTACCCCTTAAGATCGAAGGTAACGCCTTAAGTTTGGATGTAACTTTAATTAGTTTTCATTTTAAGTATTTCACTTTTTCTTTATAAAACACTAATTATATTTTTAATTAGTTTTTATTTTAGATATGCAATGTTTTATTAATAAAACACCAATTATATTTTTTATTAGTTTTTAATTTAAATATATAATTTTTTATTAACAAAATACTAATCAAACACTAATTATTTTTTGAATTAGGTTTTATTTTAATTATATAATTTTTATTAACAAAATACTAATTAAACACTAATTATATTGTTAATTAGTTTTATTTTTATTTTTTATCAACAAAACACTAAAGAAACACAATATTTTTAATTAGTTTTTATTTTAGACTTACAATATTCTTAATTAATTAAACAAATAAACATTAGTTATAAATTTTTATGAATAAAAACCTATTAAAAAAGTCGTCACTAAAGTATTTCACGAAAAAAAATTAAAAACCCTCCAAAAAGCAAAACTTTCCCCGTCGACCCTTTTGCGACAACGAGTGTCGTCGCTAAAGGTACTGAGTATATAAACAGCACTTGCAGCCTTGTTCCTTTTCTTCACAAAATTAAAACCTTATTTCCTCAAACCTGCGATTTGCACCGCTACTACTATTACTAACATCATTCACCACCCAAAACCCAACAATTTATGATTAAAAACCCCCAGCTTGTCACCCCAACTGAACACCATTACCGCCACCAAATCCGACCACTTTCTTCCAATACCACCACCACAGTCGAACACCATTACCCCTAAAGGTAAGTAGGCCCTATATTTGTTAATTTGAATAATTTTGTGAATTTGTTAGAATGATTTTGTGAATTTGTAAGTATTTGAGGAGTTTATTGTATGTATACTAGTGTAGGTTGAAGGTTTATGTAAATAATTGTTAATTTATTTATTAATTAGTTAACTTGTTAGTTAAAGTTAATTAATTTTGTGAATTTTTTTAATAAACAAGTTATTGTATGTCTACTTAGTCCAAGTACGTATGGTTTGAATGATTTTGTGAATTTGTTAGGATGATTTTGTGAATTTGTAAGTATATGGGGAGTTTATTGTATGTATACTAGTGTAGGTAGATGGTTTATGTATATAATTTAAACTTTTGTAATTAAAGTGCGTAGTTAAAATTGTATAGTGAATTTGTTTGTTTAAGATGGTTAATAAGTTTTAGTTAAAGTGTTGAATGTATATAGTTTGTGACTTGTTAAAGATGTTATTGAGTCTTGTTGGTTCAATTATATTGGTTACATGTTTGATGAAGTGTTGGTTCAATTATGTTTATATGTTTATTGAGTTTGCAGATGTCATGTGCTTCAAGAAGTTATGATGGTGATTGTGTTGGTGATCTTCCAGAGGATACTAATTGGCGTTCACTAGTCTTAAGTAGGTGTGGAAGTAAGAAATTATGGAATATCGTTTACTTGTATTTTAACTTTGTTCACATTGATTTGATTACTTGCATTTTTAATTTTTTTCATTTGAATTTTGCAGGTTCTGTTAAAAGGTGTGGTGTTACCACGAACCGGAAGTTATGGCACATGTTAGAAGCTAAGAATAATAGACCTTTGCCTATTGAATTTGACACCGATGACCAAGAGATGGCCTAACCTGTTGGCCTTAACGCTCCTGCTTCTCTAATTTAGTCGAGACCTTGGTGGAAACAATATTCTTAAAGTGTTATGCATCATGGAACGTAATTCCGAAGACTACTAAATCCACCATTTGATCGGAGATTGAGGTTGAACTTATTTAATATCATACTGTAATATATACACATTATAACTATTTTATTTTAAATATATATATATATATATAAACCTTTTAACGATGACTCTAGTCATCGCAAAAAGGTTTCAACTTTGATTTAGTCTTGTGTCAGGCAAGTAAAGTGTGGGCTCGGCCTGTTGTCACAAAAAGTCGTCGCAGTTGATTAACACATGTGGCTTGTACCGATGACACTTTAGCGACGACATGTCGCCACTAAAAGGTCTATAGTGACGACTATTTGGGCTCTTGCAATAACTTTTCGTTGTCGCAAAATTCTATTATTCTAGTGGTGAAATTTGATATATTATAACAACCCGTCTAAACATCGATACGATAAGAGACGTTTGAACTCCTTATAATCTAAAGTTGTATTTGTAACAATCTTCCACCATGATTTTTAGTTGAAATATGGTTGTATTCGTTTAGTCTATTGTTGAAGGGCATTATAGTCTTCTTCAAAACAAATTTAGTAAAACTTGTTCTTTTGATTAATTACGTGTAAATACATTAATCAAAGTTTAATCTCTTTTATATTTCTTTCAAATGGTTCTTGTAAAAATTTTCTAAAGTCGGATGATGTTAATAAAATGGTTAATAATTATCATTAGCATACTATCAAGAAGCTATTAGCTAGGGTAATATATGTCTTGATCTTGATATTGACTTCTTAATAATTTAGATTTTGAAAAGTAAGCTTCCCATATAAGAACTATATCTTTTGGTGGACGACTTTCGCTTATAGAATCTATGTTATGATGTGTTTCACTTTGCTATTTATCGTTTACAAAACTCCGTCCGAAGTTCTTATAGTGTCGGGATGGATTGGAAAAAAAATCTCATAGGTCGATTGTGGGCAGGGGTGTCCTGATTGCTTCAAAGCTGATAGCACGGGTTTCAAAACAAGGAATGATTATTTACGAAAGAAAATGATAAGTGCCCGCACCTTTAATATATGGTTATGATGGAAAAATACACTTGCTAAACGTCAGAAGTTAACATGTTGAAGCAAACGTCGTGTGTATGCCACATCTCTAGGCATTTTGCAATATATTCAACATAAAAATAAAATACATTTCAGTACGCTTTCAACTCTATCTTAGATTTAATATCCCGCTACATAACATGCGGGTCATGATATGTAGAATTCAAATACCATGACGTATATCACCTTGACAATGATAATTTGAGCAAATTATTGACACAAATTATTATAGTTTTGCATCACCGGCCAATTATGTATTTACTTAACTCCATCGTATATTGACGCGTTTTCTTACGTAAAGTTGTAGGTACGATTGAAAAGTTGTTATTATAGAAATATATATTTATTTTTATTTACTAATTAGAGGTTGATAAAGTCGCTACTTATCTTTGATATATTACTTTTCCCAATTTGAGTCACGTCTAATAAAAAATGTAACCAGCAGTAGTAACTTATGCGACCAGTCGATATAATTTTATACTAAATTTCATTTTCGTTGAAGTAATCAACTAAACAAGTAGATAAGTGATATGTAGCTTGAAAAGTCTTAGATAACAAACCAGTCAGATATAGTTCCACTTAATTTCAAATAAGATCCATAGCTCACTACTATTCTCGTTTCTAGCTTTATTATTCGGATTTAAATGAATGCATTTATTGTAATAAGGGTTTACTACACCAAAATATATTAACTTATGCGTGTTAGAACGATTTCTATTGTGTTTAACAAATATTTAATTGTTGCTCATTTTATGTATCTCAACTCCTAACCAACTTATAAACCTAGTTTAGATGATATGAAGATGAAGTTGAAGTGTTAGATAACGTGACATTGTATACGGTTTACACATTAGCAAAAATATATTAGACACTTAACAATAATATACGATAGAAAATTTTAAAGAAATGATACTTTGTTAAGAGAGAAAAAGAATGAAACAAATATATATATATATATATATATACATATATAGGAGTGAGTTGAAGGGAGACGACAAAATTGGTAGAGAAAGGGGATAAGAGTTTTTAACCATTTGATTCAACAAACAAACCTTTTGATTCTATTTTTCATCATATTTTTTTTTATTGAATCATACTTACTTTTTGTTAAATTATAGTTTTAAATATATATATTTTTTCTTTTTCCTCTAAATTTTTTTTTATTTTGATACTACATATAATATATATATATGGGGATGATCCATAATGAAGTTTCAAATCTTGAGGAAGGAGGGAAACAAATCCTGACCCTTAATTGTTTTGGAAAAAAACATTTTTAACATTCATTTGTGATGAATGTTAAATTTTGAGTAACATTCATCACATATGAATGTTAATTAACTTTCATTTATGATGAAATCAAGGGTTGAGAATTATCTTCGTCCTTTCCTAATTTTTGTGCTTCTTTCTTGATCCTCCCCTATATCTATCTATATCTATATATATACTAAAGGAGAATAGAAGCTTGCTCTAGAATTTGCCACGTAGGCAAAATGCCACGTAGCGACCTCTTATAATTTTAATATAAATTATTATTATTATTTAAAATTTAAAAGATAAATCTAAAAAATAGATTTAGATAGAGGTAGATAATATTTGAATATAATATTAATAATTAAAAAATCTATGAATCATACTCAAATACTAATTGAAAAATAATATTAAACAATTAAACTTATAAAAATTAGATAACTTATATTGCCGTGCATCGCACGGGTTTAAACCTAGTATATGTATATATATATATATCTATATATATACTAAAGGAGAATAGAAGCTTGCTCCAGAATTTGTCATGTAGGCAAAATGCCACGTGGCGACCTCTCATAATTTTAATATAAATTATTATTTATTTAAATTTAAAAGATAAACCTAAAAAATAGATTTAGATAGACGTAGATAATATTTGAATATAATATTAACAATTAAAAAATATATGAATCATACTCAAACACTAATTGAAAAATAATATTAAATTATTAAACTTATAAAAGTTGGATAACTTATATTACCGTGCATCGCACGGGTTTAAACCTAATATATATATATATATATATATACTTTCAAAGAGAAGGTGGCGTGTTTATATATTAACTGGTTTAAGCGGTTCTACGGGAGAGCCTCAAAATTTTAAGAGGCTAGTTGATTACTTATTAAAGTGTCGTTAAAAAAAACGTAGTTACTCAAACTGAAGAATTTCACAAAATTAAATGTTTATCTGTCTATTAACCATTGTAATACCATAGATCATGTATTATGTTACCTAAGAAAAGAAAATAAGCAATATCTTTTCTTTTTTCATTCTTTTCTATCTTCTTTTTTTTTGTTTTTTTGTTTTTTGCGAATAGTTATATTTATCATATCTACCAATACAGGATTAATGTTTAAAGCGCCAAAATCATAAGAATTGGTTGATTTTTCACAACGTTAGTACTGGACATTTTATATCATGTGAGTTGTAATTGCAAATAATTTCAGAAGCATAATTTGAGATCTTGTTAGATACATTTGCAAATTTTATTCATTACGACACAACAAGATTAGATAAATACAACTGCAAGAATTGTAAAATAGCACTCGAAATTTCAATAAAACAGTACAAAACTGAGAAAGCAAAACATTATTTGATGAATTGAAGTGTTTAAAACATATCAACTTTCTTATGAAAGATGACAGACATTTCTTCCCGAAACATTAATGAGAAGAGATCAGTTGGCTCTTCTGCAATTGGTCCTAATTTGACCACTTGAGCCGGTCAAAGGGCTAAGGTTGCCCATCTTCACCATTGCATTGCCAAAATCACGGAAGAAAGTAGCCTGATTCGATGCGTAGGTCCTCACTTGTGCATCAGCCGAACCACCGTTGAATAGTTCTTGGTCCGAATGCAATAGTCCACGTTGACTAATCAAATTATTATAGTATCTGTTGTCGAAAGATGTAGGTGTTGCAGCATCTAATGGTGAGAGATTATTGTCACCACCGCTCGTTGGACAATTTGGTCGCAATGATGCTGCAAGCGATGCATTTAAGTTGTTCTCGTTGTAAAGACGATTTCGGAACACTGTGCACCTTGCTTGACCAATTGAATGAGACCCTACATCGAAATGTTGTTGTCAGAAACCATGCAAAAAGTAATTAAAATTGATAGTCCTCAAGGCTGTCGTAATTTTTATTTTTTTTCATACGTAGTTGTCGTATATATTAGCAACTAAATTAAACACCAAAAATCCAAACCCTTTAACCGCAAAGTACAACGATGAGAATCATAAAAATAATTTTTAACAACAGCTCTTGGGATTGTTGCAATAAAAATCTTCAAGTGTCTCACCTGACAAAGCTATCATCTCATTAGCAGTAAAGCCTTTGTTTGAGAAGGATGAGATAAGACCACTAAGACTTGAACCTGGTCCAGGAAGGTTAGAGTTAGCAGCACTTAAGCTCGCGGTTGTTGAATCCCTTCGACCAAATACCACGCCCCAACTTGGCCCTCCTAGCTGGGAATCAAATCAAATCACTATAAACAACGTGCTACAACAAAACAAATAACTGTGAAGGTCATCCGTGCAGTTAACTACACGAGGTCGAGACGTATCGTGCAGTTAAATTAAGCTTTTAAATATTGTACTTTAAACATTTATCATCAACTTTTCAAGGTTGTTATGCTGATGTAAAAAAATATTTATGCATGTGCTAACTTGTTAATGATAACCCGGCTATCGTTATCATTTCTCGTAAGTTAAAAGCAGGGGAAAAATGTGTATACATCAGAAGTTAGAAGGTTGGAAATGTAACTTCCTAAAAAGTTTCTCCTTGCTGCAAATGTTTAGTTTCTTTTTTCATGCAATAACCCTTTTTATGTTTATGTAAAAAATTTATACTTACAGCAACAACAGAGTCCCTAGCAGCAGCAGATAATATATCAGCACAAGAAACAACACCTGGGCACTGGCTCTCTAATTGTGTTTTAATAGTATCAATGACATTGAATCCTCTTATTGAACCACTATTTGGACCTGCTGTTTTTTCGCCGGTGAAGGTTGAATTGTCGTCCAATAACACAGATCCATCACATCCCTACATATGGCAATGAAAATTAAACATTATATTTAAGTTACAGAAAAACTATAAATTAATGAAGAAGATGAAACAAAAATCTTTTTCTCTTTAAGCCCATGTGGAAATCAAGTACGTATATAAAACATAAAAATCACTAACGACATTGATTGGAAATTTAATATTAAAGTACGCTTTTTGTAGTCAACAAGTACACATGGTGTGAGAAGCCAATCATGCATGGGTTCAAAGCCAAATAGGAATATAATATAGATAGCCTCCAGGTTTTCTATACAACTAGAAAACAAAACCTAAAGTTTGCAAAAAGAATTGATAGATACACATACGCGTACACAATTACATTTCTTGTGTAAATATCAAAATTTGTCAATGCATTATGCATATGATAAAATACCTTCAACTCAGAGTTTTGATGTACGTATCAAAAGAGTTGATGTATAAATCACCTATCATTCAATAGTATTTAGTGTCACGTTGGTAACAAGGAACAAAAGATTCAACGATTTTAGAATCCTAGTTAAATGTTTCAAAGGTTCAAATACATAAGATGAGATCAAGTGTTAAATATAATCAATCGGGTACTAGGATTATATGTAAATGCATTTGATGGAGGCAGATTAACTTCATTATATTATAAGAATATTGAGTCGCTATCGCTAGACCTAATAATGTACGCCTAAAGGGAAGAGAGATATAAGAAAAAGTAAGAGAGTAATAAGAAACTTGCATTAACAAAACAATCATGGAAATGCAGTCGAAGCAACGAAGCTCCCATGCGAGCTTCACTTGACACGGCTGAATTCACAGCTCGTGTTATGACAGAACGGAAATTGGGACATGTTCTAGCATAGAAGTTGGCAGATAACTGACCAGACGTAGTCCCAAACAGAACCCAAAAAAATAATGTGAAAGTTGTAAACTTCAACAAAAAAGAAGAGGTTGACGAAGCCATGTTTTTATGAAAATACTAGTAATAGATATTTTTACTACTATTTTCTGATTGAGGGTTTGTTGTGGTACAAAAGGTTTATGAATTGACTATATATAAGATGAGAGGGGGGGGGGGGGGGGGGGGTATCGTATTATCGAGTCAACGATGAGGGGAGGGTTACATCAACCATATCCAAATATTAATTAAATCAATCACCTACTACTCGATTAGCTAAGGCTGTTTCTTTATTTCGTTAAAAAAAACAATTATATGTTATAATAAAATAAGAAGGTAATATCAAGAGAAATTGATCTCATGCCATGAGAACTTGAACTACTTTTCACGATATATTAAGATTATTAAATTTTCAAGACATTTACTTTAACCAAATTTTGATGATATGTTATGTTCTCTTGATATTTCATCAACTTACACCAATACTCTTAGAATCATCAAACAAATATATTGTCTATTAAGAGTAGTCCTAATGTAACAAAAGTTTAATCTATTTACCCCAACTCATCAACTTATAAGACCACAACTCTTAACATCATCCAACAATTACTGATCTATACATAATTACGTAAATAAACTATCATATTTACTTTCTTTGAGGTCAGGTAGAATTCTTTGGCTCCAAAAGTAATTAATATCTCATCTTGGCGAATTGCCAATATAAGACTTCCCACGAGAATTAATTTAGATAAAAGGGACATTGAGCTTCACTTAACAAGGTGTCCGGTTTGTGACGAGGCTTAAGAAACTGAGGAACACATTTTTCTTCATTGTCGGATTGCTTCTAATCATTGGAAGTCAATTGCAAAATGTGGAAATTTAATCCAAACACGTTGATTAATCTTGATAAGGTGCTTTGTTTGGCCGACGCTTTGGAGACATCGAAATGAAGTTACTTTTAACAGGATAAAAGTTCGAGAAGCATTCCTATGTGATGAAGTAACTCTTTTATCGTTTACATGGATTAGCAATAGAAGTAGCTAATTTAGCGTTAAATGGTTGGAGTGGACTTGTGATCCAAAGTTTCTTACTAGAGCGTTTCCTAATGAAATCACAGCCGTTCGAAATTTTATTTTTACTTTCTATGAGATTACAAACTAAATAACTTAATAAAAAATAAATGTATTCTTTAACAATATGTTTCAAATGCTTTCAGTACAACATATATTATGATAAGATAAGATATGTTATTCACTTAATCTCCTATGTTTAATGGTATCATAATATATTAAATTTATACTTTTTAATATTTAATATTGTATGTAACTATTTACATTTTATAATTTCTGTATTATTATATATATAGAACTTTTTAAAGTGCTTGGTGCATTATTTATAATTTTTAATATACATACAAAACCTTTTAAAAATTTCTGTTGTGTATCGGCAATTGACGTAAATATATACATTAGACGTTCATTTTTGAATTTTGCATATATATAATAGAACTTTTAATATGATTTATTCAAAATCAAAAAATTTAAATTTAATACATCCACAAACTATCATCCCTTATATTATCTCAATTTTTGAGTTTTCCAAATGTTTCAAGTGTCACTACACTGTTTCTTAAATAATAATTAAAATGAAAAGTTAGAAAAGTATATAATTACTCTTATATGAATTAAGCTAATTGTAGATTCTTCCCGACGCGAAGGGCAGGCAAGTACATCTTCGTTTATATCATTCCACGTTTGTCATTTCTTTTTCTAATTAATTAAGTTTTGATTTTTGAAGCGTCTACAAATCCATACGTTCCTAACTTATGTTTAAATCTATAAAATCATTTCATTTGCGTAGTAAATTCTTTAGGAATACTTTAAAGAAGAACGTAAAATAACTAAATTTATAATATTTGGAACCTCACTAGCTTGTACCAACAAAACAAAGATCTAAATTAAATAATACTAGAAAGATACCCGCACAATGCGGCGGTAAGATAATAATGATAGATGATAGGTGGTGGTAGTAAAAAACTAATAATTGTTTAATTGTTTTAGGTATTTTGTATGAATTATTATCTTTTTATATATAATAAAAAGTTGTATTTATATATTATATATTTATATATAATAATAGATTATGAATATAGAATATTTTTATTAATGGAAATACAATAAATGAGTCAAGGGTAATTTAGATATTTATTTGTGTTGAAATTAATTTTAAAATAATGATAAAAATGCATTATACGTAACTAGAGATATTTTTCATGAATTCTATATTTTCTGGTCTTGATAAAGCTGGAAATTTGGTGGCGTATAGCATGGCCACGACTTACCAGAAGCACTATTTTTAGACGCCATTGTACAATTGGGCTTTGATAACATGCAAGGATACTTCTTAGAGAATGATTAAATGAAAATTTTATTTTATATAATTGTAATAAGAAACCTAAATACTTATAATTATTGTTCAAGTACAGTATCTTTTTTCTACAAAGAGTGACTCAGTATAGATCATTTATATTATGAAGTACCATGTACTTTCAATTCACTACAAGAAAAAAATTAAAAGATAAAAAAACGACGGGGGACGTCTATGCCAAATCATCTTATTTGCCATAGGTTTCTTGTAATTGTTGTACATCACGTGATTTCTTAAAATGCCTTTGTTTTTTTAATAAGTCTATCATTCGGCAAAGATTTTAAACAAATAATTTTTGTTTGTTATCAAGTCACAACAATGTAGACAACTAAATATTTATGTAAATCATGTCTCCATAATATTTAATTTTTTGATGCATGGTCCGAGTGGACCTCATTTTATAGCTTTATAGTGTTTTCTTGGCTAGGTTCGTGGATGGTTAATCATAGCCTCCAATTGTACCTATTACGCACTATGTAGTTCACGGCTTACTCTAATGTCGATTGACTTGAGCGTCCAACTACACATAGGTCTAGCACAGGTTATTGTGTACGCCTTTAAGGTGACAATCTCCGGTCTTGGTCTTCAAAAAGACAACGCGTCATATTTCGTTTCAGTACCGAAGCTAATTATTATCAATTTGCTAATGTTGTTGCTAAGACTACATGCATTAGAAATCTTCTTCGAGAACTTCATGCACCCCTCTTTACTGCCACTTTTGTCCTCTAATCCTGTGCAACATCAACGCACAAGACAAATTGAGATTAACATTTCATTCATTCTTAACAAAGTGGTCAAGGGACAAGTTCAGGTGATTCATGTTCTGTCTCGTTATTAGTGTAAAGATACATTCAACATATAACTTATTTTCTTCCTTGCTTAGTGAGTCCGATACAGTTTGAGCGTTTGACGACCTCCTGATCCAACTGCAAGGAAGTGTTAGCAGATATATTAGCTCGTTGTATAAAGAGGGCTCCGCCTATTATCATTTTGGATTCTCATCTACCATGTATATTTGTATTATGTCTAGGTAATTTTCCAAATACAAATAATACTACTCTTTACTCCACCAAATTCTCTGGTAAGCCCTATCTCTCAAAGGACTTCTCGATTTGCTGCCCCCTGAAGAGCCTCCTCCAGCCTACCCGCCCTCCCACACTCTCATTTAGTCAGCCAAAAAAACTCCCCTAACCAATAATTTTTTTTCTTTTTTGAACAATATAAACTTTCACTAAACTAAACGCTTGTAATTAAGAAACTAGCCAAAACATACTTACATTTAGAGAGATTTAGAAGTCGCAAAAAATGGATCACATGACCATTCAAACCAAAGGTACTTATGTCGTCTCTAAAGGTATTTATTTAAGAAACTAGCCAAAACAGACTTACATCTATGCTAAAAGTTAATATGTCGTCTCTAAAGGTATTTATTTAAAAAATAAATAAATACGTTTAGTGACGGCATGCGTCGTCGTTAAAGGCATTAATTTTTGCTAACTTGTCAGCGTCGCTAAAATTTGTCGCAATTGACTTACACATACAAGTCTATAGTGACGACATGTCGTCTCTAAAGGTCTTAAGATGCGACAATTTGGCTTTTAGCAACGCCATTTGGTCGTCACAAAATCTGATTATTCTAATAGTGTCGGAGAAGAAAATTATTCAAATATTTTAAATTGTTATCAAGTCACAAATATATAACTATATAAATATTTATATGAATCATGCCCCAATAGTGTTTGATTTAATGGAAGCTAGGATAACCATATGATGTTGGAAACTCAATCATTTGAATTTTGAAATGCCATCGGCCCATTCAATTATGTGAAGTGAAATGTTTACCAAACCCTTTGCATGTCTATATCAATGGATATATTCAAGATAAAAAAAGAATAGAATTGTAGGGATGGAGGGGATGATAGTTTAAAGAGAACATAAAAGGTAGACGATTTCAGCTTTTCATTTTTATGATATACGGTTCAGATTTATTACATCGTAAATGTATACTATATTAAAACAACATTGCATTTTACCCTTACAAATTTAACTGCATCATAACATTATGTTCTTTTGAACTAGGTTTTGAAAAAAAATATCACATGGAAGTCAAATTTACGATGATGGTAAAAATAGATGCAATGTTGAGTGAATATTGCTTTCTTTCTTTTCTTTTTTTTACCAAGTTACGTATCATTATAAAATATATATTTTTTTAAATTGTTAAAATATTTTATAATTTTAATATAAATACTCCATACTTTTACAAAATCTATTTTACAAAGGTTTCTTTTTAATATCGGTCGAAAATACCATCCCGAGTTGCATTTAAATCGTTTGATATACATAAATAATAAATTTTAATTTGAGTTTTGGAGAGCAATTTCATTTTTATTACGTTTGTCATATATTTAAAGTCGAAAAATATAATATAAACTACAAATTAATTATTTTTTAAAATGATAAATTAGATGATGTAACAAGAAAAATGGTTAACGTGTGTCATTATAATATTTTAGTTTTGTTAAGGTGATAAAAATTGTAATATATTTTATATTTTACATAGTGAAATTAATCTTTAATATTATATTGCTTTTAGTTCTGTTATAATTAAAGTTATAAATAATATATTTTATTGATAAGGAATATAACATCACATTTTATTGTTAAATATTAACATATATCAAAATTTATACATAATTAACAATAAATTTGTTTAAAATAAATATATTCAAACTTAATGTACATATTTAATATTGAGTCAAAAATATTTATTTAAAATTTCTCTTTCAACATGCAAATAATATACTAGTTGCTACACATTAACTAATAGATACAGCCTAACTAAATTCATGTCGGACAATCAAAAAACCACATTATAATAAAAATAATAAAAATAAATAATAATATATTCCGGTTGATTCATTCCCCGCATAAATTTCAATTCTACAAGTTATCTCAATCGCATTGAAATTGGATGCAAACTTCGGTACGTATATCTATATTATATTAACAGTTTTACTTTTCTACAAAGAAATGTTCTATTTATTAAATGATAACAATAATACAAGACAATGACAATGTTTATGATTAAGTAAATGTTACATCTTAGCAATAATGATCAATTGTTGAATGGTATACACACAATTATTTATTAACATAAAGTCTTCTATGTTGATTTGTTTTAGATTTTCACAACTTTTATGATATTATCTCAAATGATCTCTCTCTCCCTCATATACATTAGCTATGCATACTTAATACTTTTGCGATGTTATGAGCAGTCACTTTTTTGTTATTTTTTTCAAACAATTTGTTTCCTTCTTAAATAATTTTATTACTTATCTTACACACACATATATATATTTAAAAATAAAACTAGATAAATAATATATAGATTAAGTTTCAAATGAAAACGATGTGATAAATATCGTGAAAGTTTGAGAAAGATTTCAACAACACTTTTTTACATATCCAAAAAACGTTATTTTACAAAAGTTTATTTGAAACTTATTATTCAAATAACTTTTTGAATCTATTTTTTGAAACTAAAAAAAGTCAGGATAAATAATGTGAAAAGAGCTTAAAATGGTTTTTAAATTTCTAAAATAAGTTATTTATCATAATTTCTTCGTGATTTTTTATTCAAATAACTTCTTGAATCTATTTTTTAAAGAAAATAAAAGGTCAACTTAAAAAAAATATTATTTTTATTTGTAATAATTACATTTTATTACTTAATAATCACATGTGATTATCCAGTTATATTTCGTGATTATCTTATATATATAATAATCACATTATATCACTAAATAATCACATGTGATTATCATGTTATATTTTGTGATTACTTCAGATAATTATAACAGTAGCGACTGTCAAATTTTTTTCAGAAAAAGACAAAAATGTTAATTTATATTTTCATTATAGCTTACAAAGTTATTTAAAGAATAATCATTAAACTTAATTCTTATTAAACTTAATTTTCAGTATAGATTGTTTAAGTTCTATATATAATTAACTTTTAAAAAGTTTGAATTGAATATATTTGACCACTCTTTAAAAAAGTTTATTTATGGAACATCAAGTTGTCATGTATTAATAAAATTATTTGCTATAGTTACTTGTTTTTGATTTTGGTAGGCAACCTTGTATTAATGAAGTCGAGGGTAATTTTGTAAGTATTATTTGCTATAGTGATCTTTAAGACATTTAAATTAAAAATAAGATGAATTATATGTAGTAGTAGATAGTATATGATAACCTATTAGTTTTATTTATATTTTTTAGTTAATACCACTATTATTGCAACTTATTTTTATTCTTATCATTAATATTTTAAAAATAATGAGTTGTTAAATAAAAAGTTAAATGACATATTTGAAATTCAATTAGTAATAATATTAAAATTTTCTTAACATAGAAACCTAAAAATTATTTAGTATCTTAAAAATTTTGTAAGTCAAATAGTATCAACGATAACATGAAATCAAAATATTAACAAAATAGGTTGAAAAAAATCTAAAGCAGATAAATAAGGTATTCGATGTGACGTGCGGGGTAATGAATATGTATTAAAATATTATATATTATATGAGGTATTAAAATAGATGATAATGAGTATGTATTACAAAATTATATGAAGTATTTGATGTAAACTCTTTTCAACTATGTTATTAGAATTGTAAAAATATTCGGTGTAACATTATTTATCTTTTTATGTTGAGCCCAATTTAAAAAACTAGTTAACTCACTGTGTATCTTTATTTTTTGACTATGTAAGCATAGACAGTTACATCATAAGAATGTCTGACATGATAAAAAGAAATTGTTAGATAAATAATGATTGTAATACTTAATTCAATTAAGGATGTATGTCAAGTTTAACGATCTCGCTGCGACACACGAGATAAAAGTTCTCTCATGTTATGTAGTTATAAACTCCCGTAGCGAAGCCCAAAAACCCCTCAACCCGTTACTTTATATTACGGTATTAGCTTTTACACCCTTGTATAAACACAAGTCATTTTGAAAGATAAGAAATAATTGTATTTGAACATCTTTTTGCAAATAATTGCAAGTTTAATTCGTAAAATATGATTGGTAAACTTAAATTCGAAGCACTTACGATAACAAACAATATAAAACTATTAAAAATCTCAAAGAAACCATTAATCAACTAAAAAATATGAAGAAAAAAAAAGACAAATAGTAGAAGATGGTGTTTTGCCCATAGTCTACAGTGATTTTAAACATAAATTTTGTGTAGGTTAAATAGGAATCACATATAAGACTATTAATATAAGAAGGGGACTACATGTAAACAATTAATTTATATCATATTTCTTCTTTATATATCATAAGGGTTAATAATTTTTTTTATATATAAATTAAAGAGTATGTTACATCGAGTTTATTAAATTATATAAGTACTTAAAATATTAATCAAAATGTTTGATTATAATAAATTTTAAAAAGAATTTACGATTATCATTTAAGTTGTTGAGAACCTAGCCTAAAGTTATCATATAATTTAGATAATGTTAGTAATACTTTTACTAATTACCTTGTTTAATATATTTATTTTAAAAATACTTATTTGAATTATTTTTATAACTATAATTTATGATATTATTATATCTTTAATTTTGATCAATTTAACAAAATTAAATAATCATATTAATTAATTGAGTTTTTATAACATTACCATTTAATTTTCATATTATATTATATATTATATTTACAATACACGCACACTTGCATACTTTTTTTGTATACGCGCTTTTATGATGTAATACAAATTTGATTAACAACCAGGAATGAGGATACTTTTTTTATATACGCGCTTTTATTATGTAATACAAATTTTATTAACAACCAGGAATGAGCTTGACTGCTTGAGCACATGAGTGGATTACAGCTTGAATCGATCAGGTTCGACTACTAATTTAAGACTTACTAGCTATGAGTCAATATTATTCCACTTGATGAACGTCATCGCAAATGGTAATGTTAACTAATTACACCTACGCTCATTCAATTATTTCAGACTTTCAGCACTTGAGGACTACGGTAGAATAAAAGCGCTATAACTTATTATGTGGCAATTACCGCAGCACAAAATAAAAAGATAAATCTAAAATTATAAAAAGTTAATATCTTGTTTAATTTTTTGTAATAAGAATATCAAAACTTATAACAATGAAAGAATTAATCTCAATCATTAATTTTGAATGAAGATCGCAACGCGGCCTAATTCCATCATGGCCAACTTCAAAATCTACTTCCATTTTGCTCATTAAAGCTCCAAACTCGTATATTTCCTTTGCAATACTCTTAAATGAACCTGAATAAATATTTTAACTGATTAAATACTGAAGGTTTATAAAGTTAACAACAAATAGAAATTAATATTTCTATATATAATATGTATAAATCGAACAATATCAAAATATAATCAATATGACTCACTTTCATGTATTTAATTAGAACAAAATTAACACCTAATATTTTGAAGAAAAAGTTTTACCAACAGTTACTTATAGATGGATCATATGATATCGGTAATTGATCACCAAAGGGATGATATTATGAAATGAAATCACTAAAGACTGGGTTATATCTATATGCAACTAACAGAAGATTATGATTGTATGAACGTGAAGTAATTATTTACAATGAACAGACTCATAATTGTAATAAAATTTTAACTTTTGACAATGACCATAAGGTTGTTAAAATCCATAGATAGATAATTGGTGCAATAGATAGTGAACTTAAAAGCTAAGTCAACGATATCATATTGTCAACCGCATTTATAGGAAGCGTAGATTGACGATCAAAACAAATTACTCCATATAACTTTCTCATTTACTTGTAAGAAGTTGTTTATTAGGTGCTTAAGTCCAAAAACTGTTATTAGTTTAAATCCCACGAGCGTTGAATGATATATATAATTACCTGTAAAACCTTTCACATTGTCTCTGTTAAAATTTAAAGTTCTACAAATCGAATCTTAGTCAAAATATAATATATCACAATGATGTTAATTTACTTCTTCAAAATATTAGATTAAAAGCTTTTAAATTATTATGTACATAAACTATTCTATTATATATTGTCTTGTCTTTTTTGCCTGGACAAAAAAGGAAACTTTCCTTTGTTGGATTGACCAAAAAATGAAATATTACAGACAATAGAGAAGTTTAGAAGGTTTATCTCATACGATAGAAATTTTCAAAATTAAACCCATACAATAGAAAACCCTAAAAATTCACCACATCACGAATCAATAAACCCTATACATATCAAGGAATTAAAACTTAATAATTAAGTTAACAATTACAACTTCTACATTGCAAGTTTTAATATTGTGATATAGAAAATGGTACCTACACATGCGAACGTCTAAGTCGACTAATTTGAAATATATATTATTTGTTACTAAAGGTTAGTGTCGGTTCTTTAAACAATGACGGGCTAGTCTCAGATTAAAGGCACCATCCAATAGTCGTGGGATTTTAAACTATCAACTTTTTGACTTAATCACTTTTTAAACAAGTTGTCGAGAGTTAGTAATAAATATATATAAATTGTTTTGTTTGTCGAAAGAAGCTTCTATGTATATATATTGAACATGCCTGACAACGGGATGCTGTTGACTCAACTTAAGTTGACTAATTACTAATTAGGGCTACTAATTAAAATTGATAATCTAACAATTCGTTTTTTCTTTTTTATTATTAAGGTTTGATTTGATTTGATTGTTGCATGTTCTTTTGTGTGGAGCAAAATCCATCATGACAAGACACTTTACCCTAAGTCCTAATTATATCCACCATTTCAAGTGTTCAACCATAAACTTTGAGCAATTTAAGAGTTTTTTACATGAAAAACCGCTAATTTAATAGCATAAAACGCCACAAAACTATTAATAAGGGCCTTTAGCATAAAGCCGTTCTAAATCGGCGCTATAGTAAACATATGTAGTGCAAGTCAATAGAGTAATTGGATTATTAGGAGTCATATAAGAAGGTCAACATTTACAAGATTTAGGCAATAAAGATCCTCATTCAAATCACTTTTAGAGCTGCCCAAATATCTATTAGTCGAAACAGGGTACTCTGTTATTCGCGTGTTGTTTTACCTATTTGTCAATGATTCTTCTTTTCTTAGGGTCATTTTCTACTCGAAATCGATAGATTTAATCAAATTAATTAATATCATCTGTTAATGACAAAACTAGACGAGTCTGAGAAGAAAAAAAAAAGTATATACAAATAAATATGAAAATACAAAAGGAAAAATCAATCTGAATCATCTGAATCATCTTCTTCATGATCATCGTCTTCTTCTTCATCCTCATCTTCATCGGTATTGTCATCGTCATCTTTAATGTCCCTACTACCACTATCCTTCTTCTTTCCTTTAATCTTCCTTTTCTTACGATCCTTATTAACCTCGTAAAGAATTACCATAAGTGCAACAACAAGCGCGTAATCAACATTTGGAGACACTGTTATCCCATATGTGTCTTTATTATCAGACTCAAGGCATGTATCAATATGTTTATCATGCATCTGCATATTATCACACCTAATCATAGATTAGTAATAGTCTCACAAATACAATAATTAATTATTATTTAATACTCTATGTGATTAAAAATTATATTAGAAATGGCGAATGTTAAGTTACTTACCTGGGCAAGGATAGTATCACCATCATATGAATAAACTGTGCAAGATCTTTTCTTCCAATCTCCCACGACTTTATAATCGCCGGCTTCTTCATCTTTGTTATTCGATAGGAACGCATTTAGCTCTGTAACTCGTTGGATTAATGTCGTCTTTTTTGTACTAAAAATCAAATCTTTTGCATTTGTGCTATCTCCTCTAAAAGCTTGCCACCTTCTATGTATGCTTCGGCGCTAAACAATGGAAAACATTCATATCATGTTTTCTTCGTTATCTAAGATGATGAATAAGATTAGAGTTTTTTTGATGAAGACTTATAATACGAACAAAAGTATTGATCTCCTCGTAGACATGGAATTCCTCCGGTTTATAGGAGACTCTTCTAAGCAACGGGAAAACTAGCAAACATGTTCAGTTTTGTGTTTTCCTAACAAGAAAATTTTGAGAAAACAAAAATTGTAAAATTACTGTATGATTTATGGTTTCCAACATTAGAAAAATGAAAACAACATGTTTTGCATTTGAACAGGTGTTCTAGATTTGTATTAGTTTCCTAAAGACACAACAATTTAACACTTCTCATTCTTTTGTACGAAAACACAAAATAATCATAAGAACTACAAAAATAATAATAAAGAAAAGCATAAAAAATCAAAATAACCTTTTTCTGAAATGTAAGAATAGGAATTTCTGATGAATCTAACAAGATATGTCGATCATGAAGGCTAAACTTTATATCTTTAATTATAAAAATCACATTTCCATTGACATCCAACACGCAGCTGAGATTTCCATCGGCAACAGTTAACGTGTTTCTAACAATGGCTAGATCTACCTGAAAAGGTGAAAAGAATCTGGGGTCCACGACCAACATCGTCGCTGCTCGTATGACAACGATGGTCGAGCATGAACCCAAGTCCGTGTGATGGTGTGTACAATATGCAGGTTCATTACAATTTTAGAGCGCCTTAATCGATTATCTTATGTTTAATATGTATGGATCCTATATGTATAATCTCTCAATTGGCTAATTGTGTTTCAAGAAATGGGGGAATGTATTATAGATAAATGGTTAGCAGTGATTTCACCGAAAAATGCTCTCATAGAGAGATTAAAAGAGATTTCATCATGCTTGCTTTAATATTTTCATTCATTTTCGTTTTTATAATTATTAGTTGTTTGAAAATAAAATATCGTTTTTGTTATTAAAAAAGTGGTATTTACACCAGTTTTCATTATTTATTTATGTATATATGTATTTATTTATGTATTATTATTATTATTATCAGCAATTTGTTCCAATCAGAACAGTAGGCCATTAATAGATGGGCCTGGGGAAGAAACCACATTTTGGAACTAAAAATGAAAAGCTTTTGAGATGGAGCCATGGAGGAGCTCCTATCTAACATGGGCCTGGAAGTTGGGCCTGTTAAATTGATAAGTTCGTAGTTTTGTACGATTGATATGAAACCTTAACGATTAAAACTTACGCAAATGCTTATAAATGGAACGACTCGAACATCAAAAGAACTGACACACACATATTACTTACCATCACCAACTCTCGAAAACGTTGATCTCGGATCTCCTTGTAGTAGTAAACAGAATCCCCCTCAACCCCGAAGTAAAAAGTGACTCCATATGGTAATAAAAACCGTCTTTTTGATGTTGTGGCACTGTCGAAATGAAACATTCTTAAACTCCAATGTAAAGCCTAGTTGTAAGATAATAGGAGATGGTATATGTAAGCCTTCTTCTTTTTTTCTTTGGATCTTAAGAACATTTAAACATGTACAATCAAATTGTTGAAGTTATCTTAGTGCAAACAATTTCTAGGGGTCGCACCGGTTTATATAGGAAGATCTTTACTTGAATCAAGTCCTTGTGATGGTGGGCTTTATACCCATTGGCTCATCAAAGGTGATGTCAAAACCAAAGCTAAAGAAAAAGAAAACACTGAAGTTGCAAATTTTATCTTGTAGTTTCAACTTGGTGGAAGAATCTATTTCTTTTCAAAGATTGACCCATTAACAACCAAATTGTGACAACAGTGATAAGTCTTGACTCATCAATGTGCATAGGCGAAAGTCGAAAAACAAAAGACACATATACTTTACAGTGGCAACTTCTATCACTGTGATTTCAATATGTAGAAAGACGTTTGACATGAATCAAAGTTGATCTGTATCGAATAGATCACTAATTCACTATTAGATACCAATATTTTAAGATTAAATTTCGTTGTTACGTCATTTGAGACGACCATACAAACTATTATGAAGAGATATCATTTCATTCATAACTTGACTTGATATGTAGCTAATTAAAAGAAGACAGGATGTGCCAAGTATTTAATAAATCATGTTCTGCAAGTTTCTTTACTGTATTAATCTTATTATGTCGGTTGATTGTATCTATCAAGTAGAACTATGAATTAAATTAAATTAAACTCCTTATATATAGTTGGATTACCGTAAGTTTATGATCAAATATGGCTAAATATCAAATTAAAAGAGGTGTCTATCACGATGAGGCATTAGTAAGGAACAGTGCTTCTTCCAAGTTGAAGCAAGTGGTGGTTGACGGAAAAAACAACTTTGATGTTATAGATATGTAAATTGAATAGATTACATACATTTTCAAAGGAAATTTTAATGTATGTGGTCATTTATTTTACGATTTGTTGGTCCTAGTTTTATTAATTAGTATTAATAACAGCAATCATGAACTTAATTCTGAGTATGAGATGAAGTTAATTCCAAGTATTAATCACGACACCTATTCAGCACTCATTCAGCATTCAAAGGCCAATTTAAATTTGTATCAAACATGTTGAATGGTGAGCGATTCAGCATTAATCGGAATGGTCCCATTCAGCATCAAATTAAACAAACACACCCTTTAGAGTAATATCTGGGCTGCCTTCAAATTAGTCAAAATTGTACATAGAAAGTGATATATTATCCAAGTAATTAGCATCTATTGGCAATATACAATGAACGGAATACATATCCTGACAATTGTTTTTAATATAGGGATATTAAAAAAATATGTCCCCATTTTTAAAAGTATATAAAAATTTGACAAAAAAATTTGCGATATTGTTTTTTCCGTTCGCAAGTCGCAACATCTGGCATTTGTGAGTTGCGATGCCAAAATCATGACCAATATTCTTTTGCGATCGCAAGTCGAAGCTCGGTCGCAAATTGCAACTTGCGACTTGCGAGTGGGTTGCGATTCCAGATAACGGGGTCGTGGCCAAGATTTTCAGGTGGTGACCAAGAAAGATCTTGCAAATCTCGGTCGCGACCCATTTTATTTTTTCCAATTTTGACCCTTTTTTTACTTATGTTGACTTCATTTGACCACTTTGACTTTTGTTGAGTTTTAGATCAGATTTTATGAGATTTTTCGGATCAGATTTCTTCTCATTAAAGGACATTTTGAATAAGATTTTTCAGACTTTTTTAGATATAATTATACCTTAAAAATGATCTCATTTGATCAGTAGTTTTCCACATGCAATTCCTAAAACACTCTCAATTACTTTTCAAATTCGTTTAGAAATTCAAGCGATTTTACTTAAAATATTCAAGGCACAATTCAAAACTTTAGATTTGTTTTGTACTTTGTTTTCTTAATTAATTACAATGAGTCAATTGTCTGATCAGTTTAGGGTTTATATTTATGTTGGAGGTAATTTTCAATATATTAACAACACTTCAATGTAATTGCCAATAGAATGCTATATAGTGTCTTTAAACTTATAATGTGTTACATGGTCATTGTTATAGAGTTGTTGAGAGGTAGTGTTAAAAAATCATTCTGAATTCTTCCCCGTTTACCTACACAACCTGAAGTTGCATAACCCGGAGAGAAAAACGAATGTGCTTACCAATGAGAAAGATAAATTTATAATGTGTCACATGGTCGTTGATGCAGCTATAAGTAACTTTAATTAGTTTTCATCTATGTTCACATACGTATATTATACTATAATGCATTACAAGATGTTTCACAAAGACGTGTGGTGTGTTAGGATATAGGTTTGTGTGTGCCCTAAAACTTATAGTTTTTATGATTGTGTGATGGTTGTGTACTAGTTAACAATGTTATCTATGTTTTATTACTTGTGATTTTTATTTTGACTTAATAACTTTCCTTGATGTTCATTTTCTTGTGTTTGACGAACACTAAAATATTTCACTAGACAGGGATTAAAAACATTATATAAACAATACAACACATTAAGTGAAATACATATTTTGACAACTATCCAATTGATTGAAAGATAAATACAAATTACAATAATTGACTACTAACTAATCGAACAACCGTCTTGCACTTAAAGAGCTACTCATAATCTTAGAAATGGCTACAGGCATCATAGTTTCATAATTGATGGATGTATCAAATCTCTGCGTCTAACATAGACCTCAATTTTATCTATGTATTTTCGCATAGGTAGTAATTTGCTTCAATTGCTCGACATTATCTGTTATCAATTATAAACCAGTACGTAGGTCTTTTTCATGCTCTTTAAAGTAGCAATTACCCCCCCCCCCCCTATTTGGAGCCCAATAACCTAACTCTTCTTAAGCATAATCCAAAAATGTTGTTGAAAAATAATCAACATCTACGTAGTCAATTAGCCTTGCGCGTACATTCTTCTTACACCCTTAAAATCTCCGCCGTGATGAAGCGCGATGCTAAACAACTCAGTAACTGTTGCGTATAATTCATCAGTTTTTGGTTCTTTATTTGGACACTGAAAGTTCCAAGAATGATTAGCGTGAATCATTTCGGAAAGTCTTTTATTTTTATTTTACAACCAACAAAAAGTGAAAGTATTTTTTTGAGAATTTGTGAAACAAGCTTATGATCATCTTATTTAAGGTCACAGTATATTTAGAAATTTTAAGAATCCCGAAAATTTCAGAAAATCTTATACAAAACGAATAAAAGATAAGACATTTAATCCAAAAAGTGATCTAACACAGATATCAGATCAAGGCCCCGTTATCTGGAATCACAACCCTAAGCTCGGGTGAGAGTCGTAAATCGCGACTCGCAACTCGCAAATTGTGAGTCGCAAGATGCAAAGCCGAGCTTCGGCTTGTGATCGCAAGAAAATCTCAGTAACAATCCCGCCATCACAACTCGCTTACGTCAAGTTGTAAGTCGGCATTTGCAAACAAAGAGGTCAAAATTGTAACTGTTTTTTAAGCAAAAAAAATTTATACCTTTTAAAATAAGGATATTTTTTTAATTTCCCTTTAATTTATTACACTCAATGTACATTAGCTTGTCATCATTTTACAAGTTACAACAGTTGACAGCATCAGAGCAGGAGAACCTTACGTACCTAAGAATCTTCCTTTATTTGATGAAAATAAAACTAGCATGCTGTAGATACTTAGAAATGAATCAACAACAATACAGACTGTGGAGTCATTAATCATGAAGTCTATGAAGTGTTCAATAATTACATGACTTTATAATGATTAAATTGTTTAAATTGATGATCTTGTAGCTTGAGAATTATACATCAGTCGTTCTTATCTTAAAATTTTGGAGGTAGTCCATTTTCTGAAAGTTAATTTGTTCACCAGTTCAAAAACTAACGATGGACACTAAAGTTAGTTAGTTTTTATACTACCAGTGAACAAAGTTTTAAAAAGTTCGACTATTCAATTCCCTTGATTTTTGAAAGACATGGCCATGAATAATTTTTGAAATCACACGGACGATTTAAACAATTTACTCCTATATACGTATATCTATATATGTACTAAAGGAGAATAGAAACTTGCTCCAGAATTTGCCACGTAGGTAAAATGTCACGTGACAACCTCTCATAATTTTAATATAAATTATTATTTAAATTTAAATTTAAAAGATAAACCTAAAAAATAGATTTAGATAGAGGTAGATAATATTTGAATATAATATTAACAATTAAAAAATCTATGAATCCTACTCAAACACTAATTAAAAAATAATATTAAACTATTAAATTTATAAATATTGAATAACTTATATTCTCGTGCATCGCACGCGTTTAAACCTAGTATATATATATATATATCTTGTTGAATTTTTGACTTTTCTAATTTTGTATTGGTACATGCTCCGTACTTAACTGAAATCTATACAACTCTATGTTAGAAAATTAATTACGTAATAAGTACATTAAGTTGGTGATCGAGCTTTGATGGCACTTGTAGCTCCATCCGGTTCTTCAAATAATGCATCATGTTTAGGTGCGCGTTATGATGAACAATCCTGGAGCACCTTTACACATTTGGGTAGGCTTCTTCTGAGTTACACTGTGACTAAAGATTCACTATTGCCGTTTAGAAGTAAGAAAAACCAACTAGTTAACCATACTAAGTGACCTTCTTCAGTTAATGGGTAACATGACTCACCATACATGTCAACTATTTGAGCAAATCAATTTGCTAGCTAAGGTAAAACTCATATGATTTGAATTAAATTAATCTGTCGTTAAGTTAATAAATATTTTTCGAGCATATGATTACATACAATGCAATTTCTATCTATTTTGTTCATTTATAAAAGATGGAATATAATTACTAACCTGAAGAAATGAGCATCTTGGACAAAGGCTTCGGTGGTCATGATGGGGAAGATGGGCACATGAATTACTAACGCATCGATCTACAAACTTAGTAACTAATTCCCATATAATAATTAAGTAGACAACTTAACAAAAGCAGCACATTTAATTAATTTCCATATAATAATAGTAATAATATAATAATAACCAATGAATTGAAAAGGGAAATAGAATGTCTTCTTTCTTTTTCTGCAAATTAAACCAACATATACTTACCATTTTTGAATCATAGTCATCACGTCAGGATTACTCATGTAGGCATCATTGAACTATGATTTTTATAATAAAAAGCATATTACACCTTTTAGTACATACTCAAACGTAATATACTTTGGCATGATGATGAGTTAGTAATGCACGTGCCCTGCTTCTCCATCATGCTCAGCACCCACCTTATTATAAACTGTGTATGCAATCCCTTTACATATATTTCTTTTAAGAAAGTAATACATATTGTGGTGGAATTCATTTTGATGAAACTGATTTGCTTTTTTCATAATATATAAGAAAGGTTTCAAATTAGGAATCAAGTGTTGTCTCCAAATAGTTCGTGAGATGACTAAAGCTTAATTATACGGGACCCTTACAAATTATGCAATCTTAAACATGCACCTTGTGTCGACGTACCTACTTTACCACATTTTTGACCGCATTAAATATGTGAACTTATAAAGGTAAATCTACGATATATCACATCACATCACATATATATTATATACAGTAACATAGGTATACACATTATCTAGCTCCGAGGAGACTTAGAAACTAAAAACACTAAATTGTTCAGTTTCTCACTTATCATTACCACAAAGACCCTTTAGTGTGTAATATGTATTTCTCATAACAACATTTCAGAAAACCTTTAATTTTTATATATATATATATATATATATTATTCAATACATCGGGTTTACGTTTTAAAACAGTTTTTATATCGCGAAAGTTAATTCACCTTGTGCGAGAATGCTTCTAGCCGATAGACTTTAATTTTGTCCTGGCGATCGATATGATACGTAAAATCCATGTAACCCCAAAGTGATTGATTGTGAATTCAAACGTCATTTGATACAAATGTGTATTATAAAGTGTAATTCATAGTGTTTCTAGATTTGCTGTTCAAATAAATAACTAAGACTTTTCAGAATGTCCTCTATCTACTAAAGATTATGATTACCTTGAATGTTATTCATACTTATATAATTACTAATAAGATTTTCCAAATTTAATGTAGTAACAAATTTGATACGTTAAATTCTTTTGGTTTTAAACAACGATCGAAGTTTAATCTTACGTTTAAGTATTATTTAAAGGGAGTGTAACAAAAGTTCCTATCCCAGATATAGTTTCCAAATGTTGAAAATAATACAAAGAGGTTTATTAATTAATTTAATTTGATATAAATAGTAAAGATATAATTATATGATAATAGAGTAGTGGAAACATGTAATGCGCGAAGAAAGAGACAGGACATTGTTGGTGATTAAGGTAGATCTAAAAGCTTCTTCATCGAACTTTACGGTGCTCACCGTAGAACATATATGTAAGCCAATTATGTCACATTATGATATGTTGGAACATATGTGGCAATCCATTTACACTTACAGATTCTACTGCAACAAAATAATAGATCGAATTGATGATATGTATGATCTAATTACGGTACATATAGTAATTTTTTCACGTTCATTTTCTTAAATAATGAGTGATAATTGTACACCATCAATCTTTTATCGTACACCACTAAACATATTTTATATTGTTATCTATCTTCGCAAACCACTAAACATGTTTATATTGTTGTATACATATTATTGTATACAATAATACAAAACATATTTAACAATATAAATATATTTAGTAGTGTACATCGTAGAAGAAAATATTAATAATGTACGGATACTACTCTTTAATTTATATAATGTAGAATTTTTGCATATTCAACACCAATGATAGTAACATATATACAAATAGGCTAGGTTATGTGTCATTTAATGTATGGGTCTCATAATTACAAAACCACCAAGTACAATATATTTTCAATTTAAGGCGCTATGATTAAACATAAATAGTGACTATATAATGGCCAAGAATATCAAAGTTGTAAGTTGCGATTAATGGTGGATCAAAGCTTAAAATAGTGGAATAACCGAGTATATTTAGGTTTGAGCTAAGATTATAATGAAAGGTATTGGTAAGCACAAATTTAAACATACAATGAGATTAAACTTCTTTTATATATCAATGAGGTGAAACATTGTCACTAACTTCCCCACTTAATTGAACTCATGATGTCCTAGTCACAACTAAACATAACTAAGATCGATATCCTAGAAATTGTGTGAGTTGCATGAACATCAACGTGATAAAGATTTGTAACCCCCTCCAAAGCTTAAAAGCAATGGACCATCCCGATACCTTCTAGTAATTCATAGTGAAAGATATAACTCTAACTGGGGATGAGCTTGGGATGGAACTGATACTGAACCAGTTGATATCGGTTTTCTTTTTTATTATAAAGTGAGTACCGCATACTGAACCGTTTGAAATGGTATGGTACTGGTACAGTTTTGGTACCGGTACGGTAAAAGTGGCACCATACCCGGTTTGGTACAGAAAATATAATAAAAAGAATAACTAATATGTATATGAGTGAACGATTGTGTACGTTTCTTATATTCGATAAAAATCAAAGACAATATATATCAATGTATCTCAAATAAATAAAGTTTTTCATTTAACATAGAAGGACAATGATAAAGAAAAACGTATATATACGAAGATGTTGTTTTGTACCATGTTATGTGATTTTGTAATGACACAAAGTCACGGGCAAGCAATACGCTTGTAATTCGATTAAGATGCTAAAACGTGAATTTTTGTATCAAAAAGCACTAGCTAGAACTTTATTAAATTTCAATTGTACTTATATGTACTAGTCAACTCTATTTTCTTTTAATCACCGAAAAATATCATTTTATGTTCATTAACACATAATATGATAACGAAAATAATGTTTTACTCACTAATGTTTTTTTCGAATAAATCTTATAAAATACAGAAAGAACCAAACGACCGATAACAAAGGAAAACATATATATTTCGGTATGGTACCAAAATAGAAAAAGTGGAAAAATACAGTAGCGAGCCGGAAGTACCGATTCTCTTTTTGGTCTGAAAGTGAGTACCAAATATCGAACCTTTTGAAATTGGTTGGTACAAGTGTGGTACTAGTACGGGAACGAGAATTTGGTACGGATGATCACCCCTAGTTCAAACTAATTTTTCATGGGACGAGTTGTTACAAAACCACTCTCCACTTTCCAACTTTATTGTATATAATGAAAAAAATAAAGAAAATTATAATCATCACACTGTGTTACCAACAATATTTAATCTTTATCTTATGAAAGTATTTTGATCGAACAATTATTTTTTTACATAGACAATATATAAAAATGGACAATTGATACGAGATGAATGGAGTTTGTTTATTAGTAACAAGATTAGCAATTACACCGAATATCAGTGTTATATAGATGTGCTTGGTTGAGGGTTTTAGGGTGGGGAACGAGAAAGGTAGTGAATGATGGTGTTTGGATTCATATAACGGGTAATCATCCATTTTCTACCAATTTGAGGGTAATGAACTTCATTGCCTATAATCATATCACCAAATAACATTTATATATTCAACTCAACCTGTCAACTACTAATTCTAAATCTGTCAAAGCGTTTAAATTTTTGGTTGGGCTCTGGTCAAGGTTCAGATTTACGATAAGTAACATTTTAAATTTGACATGTTTGACCCGAAACTAACTCATCAACACGTTAAATTAAACGAGTTATGAAGATCATGTCCGGGTTGGATATATACTTACAACCCGCTAACCTGTTTAATTTTTTAGTCAGGCTTGAATAAAGGTTCGACTTGATATCTCAACCTATCAACCCAAAAGCAACCAATTAAATTCGACCCCTTTGACTCCAAACCAACATTCCAACACATCAATTTGTTTGACCGTTTACATAGCGGGTTATGAAGATTGTTTCTGGTTTGGTTACACTTGTCCCGCTAACCTATTTATTAAATCAGGTGGGGTTTGGGTTGGGTTCTTTTGAACTCATCAACTTGACCCAAATCATTTATGACCTTACCGGTAATGATTAGTTGTATGAATCAAACAACTCAATAACAAAAGTAATACGTACTAAGAAATGTTCATTGCATTGCCTAGTAATAATTTTTCATTCTCATTCCTCATTTTGAGCCTAGCGCACTCTGAATTTCATTTTCATTTTCATGAAATTAAGCTCCGATAAAATGGTCCCGTTAATAGGAAAACTAAAATCATGTAAATACTATTTCAATTATTTGGATTACAAGCAGTTAAAAGTTTCAATAAATTGGTGGATGGATTGACTATCCAGGTTGAGTTCCACTCTATTAAAGCGATTACAAACATTAACAAACTAATAAAGGTTATACATGTATTAATTTTTGCTCATGTGCATTGAGTAGTAATTTTAAATATGATTACAAGACATGAGCTTAGTTTGGACACCGACACTCTTCGTCATCTTTATGCATGAATCTCGTTTATCATGAGGATGGTGATGTTCATATATCTAGTCAGTAAGAATAGAATATAGTTAACAAACTAACCAAGTAAAGCACTAATAAATGGATGAACATCCAGATACTTTTATAACCTTTTTTTACAACAGATTGTACTAAAAAGTGAAAACTAGTTACATGGGGAAATGAATTAAGGAACTAATTGGGTCACACGACTAATATATACTCCATATATATCAACCCTACGTTTAGAGTTACATTTCTACATCTAGAAGCAATGCAAGAAAATGAGATAAACTTTACATCGTAACCGAAAGTGTCCGTGTCTTGGGTTTTTCGTTCGTTGAAATGTTTGGAACAAATAGTTGCGGCAAGTTAAAGACATTTGCAACGAGTTCATGATATCACAAATTCCTTTAGGAGGTTTGACATGAAACGAAATGTTAAGTGTCCATCAATAAAAAATTGTCATTCCAGATATCATTTGCAATCACAAGTGAAACACTTGATGTATCATTTGCAAACCGGATAAACTGTGAATAGAATAAATTGCTCTAAATTTAGAGTCTGACAATTTAGGTGGGTCATAGTAACATTTAGCCCCGGCTCAAGGGATAAAAAAGGTCTTTCGTTTCCCCTCTTCGTCGGCTCTCGCCGCCTTCCTTAATAAGCCCTTGAGCCTCCTGGACACGAACAATGTTAAAAAGAATTGTGATCAGATATTAGAGCATATGTTATGTTAAGGTACAACCCGATTGTATACATGTTCTTGAGTCCATTAAATAATAAAAATCCTGTGAGATATTATATATTATTGAACAACTATTTTGTGAACCCTAAAAACCCTAAGCCCACTAATAAACGATATACAAATCCTAACCTTTACGTTTTTTAGTAGGCCATGACCAATTAATTAACCCTACACTCAATGCACCTTCATGATGTGATCATATACATAAGTCATAAATTAATTAATATTAACATAAAGTCAATCATATTAATTGTGCGAACAATATTTTTGACTTGATAATTGGAATTAGGAATTGGTGAATGTTTAGCATAAATTAAGAAAAATTTAGTACAATACTTAATTATATATTTTCCGACCGACACCACGTACCAAAACTCCACAAATTATAGTTTACATTTTTATTTTGACTTAATATTGCGATACCGAATTGATATGCCATCTACCCAACTTAGTCCATATATTTCTGCCAACTTTATCATATATGATCATATTCTTAATGTGTTTTATATTTTTAACAAGACTTATATTGTCAAATAGATCAAACTTCGAGTGGTTACTTTATAACTATACCCATGTTCTTTTAGTGATCATTGCATAGAAGTCAAAGATTCTTCTCATGTCATTACAACCTTTCTTTTCTCTGACTTAAATAAGATGCATGAATCTACTTTGAATACATTGTTAGTCTTTCAAAAATACCTCCTTAAGTTAAGAACAGAGCATGTTAGACATATAATTTAGGGGCAATAATAAATACACCATTCTTTTTGATAAATCTATCAAAGTTATGTATTACTTATTTATACAGTACAACGTGTTATTAGATTTGATGAATTTATCAAAAATAATAGCGAAAATATCACTACCCATATTTTCTAACCTTGCTAGCTATAGTTTTATTTAGTATTACTTTTTTGACTTTCTTTCACAAATTTGTTTTATTCATAGATATTAACTAACTAAGTTCTAGATATCTAATATTACTTAAAATTATTTAACGAACATGACTTCATGAGATCTTTGTTTATACTTTTGGTGTAATCGAGAGAGTATATCATGTAAAATTTCAGATCATGTGGTGACAAAATGAAAAAACCATATTTTGTATCTGTGTACTTGATAAGCTACAAAGTTTCAACACGACACTATATCATTCATGGCGTCATCTAAAGTACATCTAAACAAACATATATATGTGATAAATTAAGTTAAACGTGCCACATGAAGAGACAATGATTTGGTTAAAAAAAAAATACTCCATTTTATCATTTTTGTGAACTTTCAAGATTGATTAGAAATAAAGCCCTGCCCTTACCAATATCAAATTGCACTAACGTTGGTATCTATTGATGGAGATGTAAGCTTATCGAATCGGTATATAATAAAAACAATAGTGCAAAATGGCAAAGAGACAAAATCATAATCTAGCTTTATGCTTTTGAAACTTGTCCATTTTTTCTCAATTCTTGACATCACAAGATCATCTGTAACATAAGGAGTGCATAAAGTTTCGAAGAGAAATGAAAAGGTAAAAGTGGTCAGGTTAGTGGGTCGATCGGTCAATGAGGTGGTTGCCTATTTTAATAAAGCTTCAATTAAAAGTTCAGGGGATAACCTTTGTACTCTTAGTAACACATATCTTAGTTATTGTCGATTAATCAGACCAATATCAGCTTTTGTTTGTTTACATGTTTGAGCATTCAGATTTGTTGAATAGACATAATTAGTTCTAAACAACACGCAACTTACGTATTGTTAGCGGCATGAATGATGTTTATAAAAGTTTTAAGTTAAACTAAGTAGAAGTGTAAAACCGATCTAAAATGCATGACACCAATAACATAAGGTCAAAATAATAAAGCACTTATGTTTGTAGCCGGTTTTGATAGTTATAAACAATAATGTCTTAACATTTCAACTATACTTTTCGAAATGAGTTAACTTGGTGAATAATAAACCGATCTATGGTAATAGATGGTGTGGCAAATCAGCTAGTCAGAAAATACTCTAAATAGAATAATTATTTTAATTTACCTTGTCTTTTTTCTTTCTGGTATTGACTAATTCGGTAATTACATAGTGCTATGAGCTATCAGTAGTTTGAAATGGACTAATTTAGTGAGGAGAAAGAGAAACCTCGCAGAGTGAATTGGGCCTGTTGGTAGCCCAGGGCCCTGACAATTGGACCTGTCAGAGTCGTATCTACTACTGGGCCCTGACCATTCACTTTACAATAACGATTAACGAGTATTAAATATAAATATTAAACTCCGTAATTAATTAACCGTGAATTCGATCTAAATAATTAAGAAGAGTGATTAATTAGAGACTGAACGTAGAACGATCAATGAAGAATCTCTTCCTTTCGATAATTTTTTATTGTTATGTTGGAATTGCATGTTTATCGAAAAACTTGTAAAAGCATATTCAATGCAATTCACGTTATCGGTCGTTTGTAACTATATGCGATTGCGCTCAAAATTATGGAGTCTCACATTATTTAAATGATAATGTGGGCTTAATACAACACTATTTTTCTTTGTACACTATTTATAATATATTTTACAATATTTTATTGTATAAAAATTTTAAAGTATAATCAGTGGTGTACAAACAAAAAGTGATAATGCATGGATTACTACTCATTCAAAGTGCGTAATGTGTTTGATATATAATTAGCGAGTTGGTTCGATTTTTTCATTTTCGAGTTTTCTTCAATTTTTTTATTCGGTTTTTCCATTCAAGCTTGTAGGTCAAATATGTTTTTCAATATACAATGTGTATATATATATATATATATGTAGACTTAAGTTCAAATGAGAAGGTTAAATATCGTGAGAACGTAAAAATGATTTCAAAATCACTTTTTAAATATCCAAAACGCTCTATTTTACAAACTTTTCTTTGTAACTTTTTATTCAAATTACTTTTAGAAGCTATTTTTCAAATAAAAATTTGATGTTTTTTTATTTTGTTTATTATTTTTTACTAATTTTTTTATTCATAATAATCACATTCTATAACTTGATAATCACATGAATAATATATGATTATCAAGCCCTATTTTGTTATTATCTCGAACACATGATAATTACATTAAATTAGAGAATAATCACATAATCAATAATCACGACATTAGAAACTGTAAAAAAAAGTTTGAAAAAAAGTTAATATTTTTAGTTAAATTTTATCATAGCTTCACAAAAGTTATTTTAATAATAATCATTGAAATTTTTTTGAAGAAAAATATGTTTCAGATATTTAAAATGTCTTTTAAAAGTAATTCTCATATTTTTCACGATATTAAACATTTTTATTTGAACCCTTATATATATATATATATAGGATGAGAATCAAGAGGGAAGAAAAAAAATTAGGAAAGGAGGGAAGCAAATCTCAACCATTGATTTCATCATAAATAAATTTTAAAAATTACAATAAATTTTAAATTTAATATTCATCACCAATGAATGTTAAAAACGTTTTTTAATAAAAAAAAATTAATGGCTAAGATTTACTTCTTTATTTCCCCAAATTTTGAAACTTCCATGTGGATCATTCTCCTAGATATACATATCTTAGGAATTAGTATAACATTTAGTTTAAAGAGTTTATTTTACGTACATACATATGTGTATCTATGGGTATATGAATTTATTTATATATGATGTCTAAAGAGTTTGGTTCAATTGGATATTCTTTATATCGATTTTTAGATGGAAAACTGTAACCAAACTGATAAATCCAGCTTTTAGAACGTTGCAAACTATATCCATCGGTTTTTACATCGGTTACGTCTTTTTGATTAATTATTATTTTTCAATTTTCGATTCGATTTTCGCTTACCCCAAAATGTATATAACATTTCACACGACGAAGAAGGAAACGAAACGTCATTAATAAAAAATATTATAACTTTTGTTAGTAACTGGTCCAAAAACGGATATATATCTCTCCAAAAGGTTAGAAAATGGTTAAATTATTTATAATGTAGCCCAAAAAGTATTAAAGAAAGAAACAAATTAGTAATGAAAAAACAATATGTACTCGCTTAAAAATCATTTTAGTTATAAAGTTCCTTACAAGTTGCAAAGCTCGGAAAACGACTCATTTAATATCTGCTTTTAAGGTCTCGTTTTGTAAATCAGCAATTTTGGATGAACGTGGCGACTTTGTTTGACCATATTACTTTACTATGTGAATCAAAACATAATAGACGATATAAAATATGGTGTAAATATCTTCAACTAATACACATTTGAGCTTATAAATATGCTAGGGGAAAATGTGTGTTTCATGCAATAATCAGCCACTAATTACTTGACACACTCCCATAATCAAAAGATTAAATTCAACAACTAATAGAAATAATGATCCTTTTGGATACATCCAAACTTTCTTCAAGTGGAATTAAATCTAATGCTTATATTGAATCAATATCTTCTGAAGCTCTATGCCACATCAGACCATCCAATTAATAGCTACAGGGACAAATTATACAGTTGTAAGGGACCACATATTATAACTTCAAATTGTCCCACAATCCTCTTACATTTATGAATGTATGATCTCTTATCATGCATCTATATACTACATGTCATATATATGATCTATCATCAACTATATACTATATATATTGTTAACTAACTTATTCCGCACCATGTAACACGTTTGATAAGTTTAAGGTTGTTACTTACTTTTTCCCTGTATATGGAGGGCCAAATTTCATAAAAGGAAAAAATATACGTTAAAATGATTGATAAATGACATATAAAATAATTTTGTTCAAATAAAGTTACATTTCTATTTTGCACAAATAAAATAGATTATATGTTTTATTTTATGTTTCGTTTAAGTGTTTGAAAAAAGTGACGTGGACACTTACCCGGTGAGAGGTTTATCATTTTTAACAAAATAAAACATATAACTTTTTTATTGTGTATCATCGTATAGTTCATTTATCGATCATTTTAATATATCATATTTTATTTTTACGAAATTGAACCTACATGAAATTTTGTTCAATTTCTTTTTATCTGTACTCGTGTTTTATTTGGCACTGACAATACACTGTATTGAATCTCTTCACTATTTCTTTTTATATTTATTAGAATAAAAGGTGAAATTTATAAACAAGTAACCTATTTTGCAAAATTTCTCAATATACTTAACTATGTTCGGTTTGTTAATTGAGTTTTCAAATACGAGGAAACATTAAGTTCTAACAATCAGGTCCAATACAAGATATATCGAGCTCTGTGTTTTGTGGCATCTCAGAGAACCACCTTTTACAAAAGAGAGAAAAGCAATAGTGTGTGATTTATAAACTCTCGAATTTAAAAGCCTAGCTGCATTGATTAAACTATTTTTTTTACGAAGATTGAATGGTCGGAATGCCCCCAAACTTCGACAGTAGCTTCACAATACCCAGGTCAACGTTTTTGACGGTTAGGATCGTTTTTGGAGGTCTGGAAATTAAGTTTTTGCGGTTGTTACAGAGTGCACAAACTTGGTGATATTTATTCCTTTCTGCTTTATCTTTAGATTTCATACGTCCAAGTAAATGATGATTAATGTAGTATATTTAAAGAAGAGTAGAAGACCCATTTTATGGTCCTCTAGTGATTTTTAAGCAATCTAAGGATCTCATAATTATTCTCGTCTCGAGAGATATTCCACTTAAAGAACCTTGTATTTTTAAGTGTGCTCGAATATCTCTATATTATTTAGTTGGGGATGATATGTATTGCATTTTGATTGCCTTATTTGTTTACGTTCACATAGGTTTATACGGATTGAAAAACTGTTATCTGACGAAGGTTTAATTTCGCGTTTCAGTGTTACCGTTATGACATGTTTCCGATCATACTAAATATCATTTCATACATAAAATTGTTGTAAGTTCAGTTTTATCTATAAAAGGTAACATGAAACTGGAATTCCTAATTTAGGCAACTGAATTTCAATTTCTTCTTATAATTTTTTTGATAGTCAAAATTGAACTTTAACTTCAACTCTTTGTGTTGATAAAATTGAACTTTAAATCATTTTGCAAGAAATCGAACTCAATCAATAAAACTTATTCATGTGTATCAAACGAAAATAGAACAAACTTCCAATACTTATTTCTGAAACTTCTCGTATTAAAATCAAACAAACGTAAAATCGAGTATAATATAATTAAAGTGATTAAGGTAATAATTTAAGGGTAACACATGTTTCTTTATAAAATTAATGTTTATTGAATAAATAATAATGATTCAATTGGTAACTAAGCAATGGGCCCTGGCCCTTAAACAATAATCAAGCAAAAAACAACAATACTCACATGGATCACATCCTAATTATTTCTCTATGGTCTCTACCCCATCAGATGATGTCCCCTAGTTAAACAATAAAGTAGTAAAATGAAATCACAATGAGCTGGATTCATGCTGATGCCTTATCATCAACCCATATGATTCACATGCATGATGTCCATCCATGCCTAATGCATCATCCATCATCCAATCATGCCACCCACTTCTCATCACATTGTTCAACCGTCGAATCACCTCCCCACCACCACCACCACCACCATGTGGTTGTTTTCTTTGATCATAACACCTCAAAAACCCTGCCACCTTTCTTTGGTCAACATCTTTCCAACAATTCTCATTGTTTTCGGGCAATATGCTGACATCTTCACCCAAGGTCGATACTTCTGGCATTTTAAAGCCGGCTAAGTTGCTTACATACTCAACGATGCCATTCATAAGCACGGATGGAGTTCCCCCATTGCCGTCCCATAGCCATACATGTGTCATACCTTGTAGTACTGCCAATACAACGAGTTCATTGTTGTTTGACGTTTCCAATAAAGATGGACTCAAATTGATCACATATTCATGTGGTTTTGGCGAATCAACCGATACAATTGAAGGAATATTTGTTGAGGCGAGTCTAAGAGTTATACCATTGATTTGCTTCTTGTTATGTACGAATTCTTGATCAGGGTACAGAAGATTTTCAACGAATTTACTTGTGTTGAGAAGTATTCGTGTTGCTTTGTCGTTTGATTCATAAAAGAGCAAGAAACGTTTGCCAGACAATGAGTATTTACCAGCATCGTTCACAATGGTGATGGAGAAACCTTTTGATGCCTCATGGTTTGCCCAAATGGAAACTATTCCTATGAAAGATATTAAAAATACACGAAACATGATGCCCAAAACGTCGGTTTTAGTAGTTGGATGTGCAGATTTGGGTGGCAAAGATGCGAGTGTGCGAACATCGTAACTAGTAGTGGTGGGAGCGGTAATGGTGGTGGTAGTTAGGAGTGATTGATGTAGGTGGTAGGGGTCCATTTTTGCATAAGTGATGAGTGGTTAGTTACTTTTAGAGAAGGTACTTTTGGAGCATAAATTTGTGGTTGATGCATTATATTTATATATGAATTTGAATGGATAAAAATAGACCGAAAAGCCAAAATAGTTTCAAGTGTCGTGGCCATGTGTTTGGCCTCAACGATCAGTCTAATGAGTTTTGATAGAATGTTTTTGGCATAGTGTAAGTTGAATAACGTGGATATCTCCTGATGCCAAATCACATTATATGCACCTAACCTTATTTGGTAGTTGGTACCGGGTGTGATCTACTTGGCTACTTGTACTTGTGCAGACTCGAATATGGTAATTAGAGCATACAGTAACTAGTCCTCTACAATCACTGGCGTTACATTAGTTTTTATTTCTTCTTTTCTAAAATTATTTTTTATCACTTTTAACTCACTCTCAGTTAACTGCTACTGACTACTTTCACCACCCTTGACATTCTATTATTTTGTATATTAAAAGAGTAAAGAATAATTCTTTTCAATATTATCTGTGTGGTCACGAACACTTCAGGCACACAACAACCACAACATCACTATTATAGTACCCCTTTTTACCATTTCATTTACTTTGTAGAGCAACTACTTTGTCCATAATGAATGTGCTTAAGTGTGTGTATATATATACATATACATGGTGGTTGCTCTAGTGAGTTTTCTTCGCCTTTTAATCATCTTGATTTATCTCTAATGTGCTACTAGTTTTCAAATTTGCACTTACGGCGTAAAGCTACATTCGTTCGCACATAAATCGTGTAAACGTAGTGTCAATTACCAGAAAGAAATCTGTATCTGAAAAAAAATGTAGAATTAAGAAGAAAAGTGGTTATCTGCTTAGCAGATAACCCAATACATACAATAGACCATTTTATAAACTAAAATATGTACACTAATAATTTTCAAAGTTCATAATATACGAAGGTAAAACATGTCAAATTTTGATAAACTTTCAAACAATAAACACCCATTCATAAAGTATATCTAGAACATTACAAACGTGTTTAGCTTTTGGAACTTTTATCTTTTAATCCATTTATATGCGTTTGACACTCCTTATTACTCATGTTTGTAAAACTTACTTTTTGTTTGAATAATAATGGTAAAATCTTGCTTCACATGGTTCACGTGTAGTGATGTGTACCGAGGGAAATAGGCTGGCCGAATTATCTACAATTCTACATCATTGAGTTGGTCAAAAATAACATCATCATCATCATAACTACGAGTATAGGGATAAGTAGGGCAACGTATCCACTAGAGACAACAGCATATATGAACGATTCTTAGTTGGTTAGAAACAAACTTGATTTAAAATTGTGAAACAACACTCTTAATCCTTAACTGCTTGAAAAACCAGAATTGATCTAACCTTAAGAATATATTATTGAAAGCCGAGCAACGTAAAGCTTAATACTTGTGTGATAGAATAGTCATTACTCATTCACTTTTACTTTTCTGTGGAGTCATCGTGTAGCTCAATATGGGTGAACACTTCGAGGTTATGTGATATGATAGACATCTGCTTAATGTCAGGATATGTAAGTAAAAAGAGCAACGTGCAATAAAGATACAAAATTCACAAGACTCGTAGAAAAAAATAAATAACACCTAAAACCAAATTTGACAATCCAAATTAAACCCCATCAGAAACTTCTTTTTTCTATTTTTTTAATAAATTTTAAAAATCATAATGTTAAATCACATGTGATTTAAACATTAAATAATAATCACACAGGATTATATCATTAATCACATGTGATTTTAAATAATAATCATATATGAATTATCATATACTGGTAAGCTAATTATCAAAGATCAATTTTTAATTGAAAATCACATGTGATTATATGTTAAATCATATATGATTAATTAAATATCAAACTAGCAATCACATGTGATTTTTGCTGAAAACAAACGTAATTTTTAAAATTTTATTTATAATATTCATGTGAACATATATTAAGTTGTAATCACGTGTTAATTAAAGTATACAATGAATAAATAATCGTGTACCAATTTTAGCTTTTTATCATAAATCACATGTGATTATATTTTTAAGACTCGTCACAAAAAAAAAAAAAAAAAAAATTCATCGGAAGTATAGCTTGTGAGATCTATAATTAAAGATTAAATGACGCTAATTCCGAATATGTAATTTTTATAATTTATTAATGTACGGTTTGTGAGATATTTAATTTTTAAAGAAAAAAATTAAAATGAATTTTGTAATAAAATGGAGCAATCCTATTGGCTCTCTCATTTTTTATCTTTTTAACATTCTTATTTGAACTCAACTCACCAATCTAAATATTATTACTAAGTAATATATTTTAATACACCCCGTAGTTTGAGCATGAGAAAGATGACCGATCAAACTAAATTGCAATTTATAGTTGAAAATTCGTTGCTAGTGCTCTTTGTTCAACAACGTTAACTCTATCGGCTATTTGTTTTGCAGAAGATGTATCGGTGGCATTGATTTGCATTGGCTGCATTTGTTTGGTTTGCCTACATCGGCTCTTTGGTCAGGAATCTTTAAGACTATTTGATCAACAACCGATGTAATAGCGTGAATAATGTGAATGGAAGAATTTAAAGGACAAAAAGGAGAAGGAGAAGAAAGTAATTAAGAAAAGGAGATTTTAGTAAGAAGAATTTAGGTAGACGTTGTGTAAAATGATAGGATAAAACGTTTTTCTTTTTTACAGATAGCTTGATGCTAAAGATTTTTGTAGAAGAAAAGATTATAGAAGGATAAGAGCAAAACAACTTTTAGAAGAAGATAACAAAAAAAAGAATTTCTTCTAAACTAGAAGAGGAACTGGTTAGAAGGAAGTGGTTAGAAAGAAGTTGATAATAATAATAAATTAAATTAAAAGAAAGTGCAAGAGGATTAATAGTATGAAGAAGAAACCAATTCAAGAATCTTTTACTATGGTAACCAACAACGAAAAGATAAACATGATTAACGAATTTTAAAGAATGCTCATAGAAGATTAAGATCGAGAAAGACATTTAATAGACGAATAAAGAAAGAAACGACATCTAGGACACTTATATTTATGGGTTCAGAAACAATAACAGTTAAAGTATTAACAAGTAAGAGATTTGATTGACACGTTGATAGAGAAGAAAGAAGAAGAGAAATCATGAGATTGAGTTTGATACTACATAAAAGAAAGCACTGAATATAATTAGGAGGAATTATTTGTCGCAACTAAAAGGAAATGTGATTTGAATACAATTATTTTAATGCGGAAGAGAATACTTAGAAGAATAAGCGACGGACTCGAGAAATTTCAATACGAAGTAACATGAGTCTGTTGAATAGTAAATTGAATAGACTTTGATTCAAAACGAGCCAAATCATTTATCAGATATTGTTTATCACTTTAGTTAAAAAAATTTATTTAATTAAATAAATATATACATATATATACTAGATTTAAACTCGTGCGATGCAAGACAATTTAAGTTAAAATATTTGTAATATTTGCAATTTTTATAAGTTTAATATTATTTTTCAATTAGTATTAGTGTAGGATTCATAAATTTTGTGATTAATTAATATGATATTCAATTCAAATATTATTTAACTCTATCCAAATTTATTTTTAAGTTTATCTTTTAAATTTAAATAATTAGTTATCGTTAAATTATGAGAGATCGTTACATGATATTTTATTTATGTAATAAAATATGAAATAACATTTTATTCTCCTTTAAAATATATAGATATATATATATATATGTGTGAATTTCTTTTGTACTTTGTGAGTCAATCGAGTGATAGCACAGAAGAAGAAGTCAAGTGGTGTCACAAATGAATATTTCAACACTCCCCCCAAATGCTTTCTTCGCCCCCGAGTTGATATAAGATGGAGAATCACTACAAAAATATTGACGGCACGGTGAAAATTTACATGAAAGAAGATCGAAGCTACCGTGTTTGTTTTATCACCTTTTTTTCGTAGAAGTAGAAAAAGGAAAAAGAAAACAAGCTTGTAAATAATCATAGGAGAAGCAAGAAGATAAACTAATAATAATAATAATAATAATAATAATAATAATAATAATAATAATAATAATAATAATATAATAATATAATAATATAATAATAATAATAATATAATAATAATAATAAGAAGAAAAGATCAACACATTGTGAAAAAATCTTTTGAATGAATTGGAGACTTTCGATGGTTAACTTGGAGACACGGAGCAGCTTTTTTCACTAACACATCCAAAAGAAAAAAATAAGTGGAAGAAATGATTAAAGGCAAAGAACTAGTGGCAGTGATAAAAGAAGATAACAAAGTCATTAAACCAGATCCTTCTGGATCGTTAGAATTTAACTGGCGCTCGAAGAATGATTATCCTCCCATCAATTAATATTCTAATACCATATCATATTAAATTATATATATAAATATTTTGGAAAATATTTATAAAGAAGCTTTAAATTTTGAAGAATGAGATTAGTAAATCTCAGTTATTTATTTCATCATTTATAACATTCATTCCAGATGAATATTAACTCATATTTGATTATTATACATCTATAAATAGTACTTAACATCATTTCTTGATTAATTTTTAGTGATAACATTCACCCATAAATGGTATAACCAGTGTATAATAAAATACATGACTTAATATTTATCATAAATTAATGTTTTAAGAATATTAAGTTGAAATTTTGACTAACATTCATCACAAATGAATGATAAATGTCGATTTTGAGAGTTTTTTATTTAAAACATAAAATTATAACAACATTGTTTGATTAAATGATGCATATAATCGATTCATTTATATTTCAAGCTTTAATTTGATGAATCTTGCTTGAAAATCCTGTTTTGATGGTAAATTGGTATTTATTTTCTTCCTTCCTTATTTTGTTTTGTTTCCCTCTTGATCTCCACCTATAATATTTAATATATTTAATTAAATTGAATTGATAAAAGATATTAAAAAATCTTTATATTTATTGACTAAGACAATTCTTAAACAAATACTAAAACAATGTAAACCGGATGAATTTTAAAGATAAATGCTAACCGATCTAAATATTATTACTAAACGATATATTATAATAAATGCCAACAAACTATAACGCTATTTGACGAGTTATCTTGAAAGTTCTGGTTGATCCTAGTCTAGAAGAAGCATTTATAAGCTCAATGATTGATTTTCAACATCTATTAATCTGAACAAGCTCCAAATCTTCATGGTCTAATCTCTTTCTTCTTCTTGAATAGTTTTTCTCGACCAATGGATTTGACCTTTTTTAGAAGTCGTTCGTAGATGATTATTGTTATGGTACTATTTAAAAGGTGGGCTGAAATAATTCTGTCAAATAAGCCGTTGCATTTGGACCAGGCTTACGAGAAAATAAAATAATCGTTTTTCACATCCAAGTAGATGGGCTTAGAAAAAACATGGCCCAACTTACTCCTTCCCCTATTTAGCCATTTAGGGGTGTTTGGAATGAGGGGATGAGAATGGATTTTGGAGGAATGGAATTATGATAATTAATTGGGAATTAATTCTAAAAAATTGAATTTCAAAAACTGACTAGTTTGACCAAGATTTTGCATTTTCTCACTATCTTCTCTCTTTTGCTCACATTCTTTTCTTTCTTATTTGTTAATTAGTTTATCTAATTTTTATTTGAAACAATATTTTAAATAAAGCTTTAATCTGTAACATACATTACTAATTTTGTTATTTATATTTCTTTCGTATTTTTCTAATCTTCCGAATCTATATCTAATCGTTATATTTTCTTTCAAATCAATATTCCTTACCAAAACTATTCACAAAACAAACACACCCTCTTATTCTCTCGATAAACAATTACTTCTCCTTACAACATAATTTGTAATTCCGTATTTTAAATAGTTAAATTTCTAAAATTAACCTTGTCAATGTAACTCTCAAGTATTCTTCATGTCTCAAAATAAGTATGCACATTTTTATTTCAGTTTGTCTCGAAATAAATATCAACTTTTAGAAATAAATAATCAGTTTTACCTTTTTACCTTTACTTATACTTTTTCACAAAAGTTTATGCCTAAATAAAAGGTAAAAGGGACATTTGACTCTTAAAAGAAAGAATTTTTGTACTATAAAGTTATGTTTGACAAAATGAGTTGTATTGTAACTACAACTATAAGGTGTAGCTTTTAATTGAAGCTGCAAACTGTAGATATATATTATTCAAATGTGTTAAGTAAAATAATTGTAGATGTAATTGAAAGTGTACAATGACAATAAAGGGTCGTAAAAAAAATCAATGATATATAATTAACATATTAATTCATTATATAAATAACTAAATCATTAATATTTTTTGGTTAACGTATTCATTTTCTTATAGGGTAACATTATAAAAAATAAAACGCTTAAATAGTAACAAAAATAACAAGAACATGCCATGCCATTATGGCATAAATCAGTTTATGTTTTAAGAAACTTTTCATTTGTTTTTTTTTTATTAATTACAATAATATAAAATTTATATAGCATATGTGTATATATATATTGTGTTATAAATTAAGAATTAAATAGAAAACAAATAAAATGAAAAAAAAATCTTTTTTCAATTGTAACATTGTGAATTATTTAGATCCAATTTAATATATTATATTTTTCATCAAGAAAAAAAAAGGTACTATAAAATTAAAAAATTTAAGCTGTATAAACTTCTTACGAAACGGACCCTAAATGGACCCATCGAGCGAGTACAAATTTATCTTTTCAGTTTATCATCTACTCCGTATCTTGTTTGTTTACTCTTCGTCACCGGCCTCTGCCACATCCCGACCTTCTCACCGGCAACCTTTTTATCTTTTCATTTCTGTAAGTATTTCTTTTTGTTCTGTAACAATTTCTATTTTTATCTTTTAATTTATTTATTTACAACTAACTATTATGTTAATTGCACATTATTGTGTGCGTCAAGTGTTAGTATTGAATTATCTTGAAGAGCACACATATTTTTAGGTTTAGGGTTTGGAGTTAATTTAAAGTGTTTGATTTAGGGAAATTGACAACCTTTATATAAGCTACTTTTAGGTTTCAGATAATGAAACTTACTATTATTTAAGGTGTTTTGATTTCTTAAATCCCTTTTATATTTACTTTTGTAGAATGTTGTTGGTGGTTGTATGATTTTTTGAATAAATTATTCTTGTTTGTGTGGTATTGAAGTGGAAATGACTGTATGTGTAATTATATATGTTGAAGGTTTTTTCATTTCTGACTTATCTCAAGGAAGTAGATTTGTATCAAAGTAAAGTTGTCAATTGAATGATTACGTAGTATCTTACATAGAAAATAACCGTAAGTTTCAATATAGAGAATGAAGGATGTGCACTCGCTCCTGAAGGCTATAATAATTGAATAACTATTAACAAAAGATTTGTATCGTTTTAGCTAATTGATAGTTCACCCATTTGCTCTTTATTTTAACCTAGTTTGAAAGAATTTTACTCCCATTTCATAAGACATGTCTCCTTTTTTTGGACAAGAATGTGTTTTTTTATCGTTTTATGTACGATTAGTTCCCTTATACTTAAAATGTTCCCAACACTTAAACAACTGATTATCTAATTGTTACAGCTTCAAATAGCAAAAACATGTTCGAACTCTTTCTCCTACAACCCATTTTTATTAAAGCTGATTATCTGTTTTTTAGGTCGTTTGCTTCACGAATTCATTGAAATTCTGATAGAATTGAATATGGATTCCATTCTGTATGATATTTGATAAGAAAAGGGGTGGAAATAAAATTCTTCACATTTTATCAAATTCCTTTGTCCCATATGTTGTGAGAACTCGTTAAATGAAGCTGTATAATCTTTAACCATGCTTGCATTATCTTACACTTACTCATATAGTCTTTTATAGAAACTAAATCTACTATAACTTGATGACTTTTTATAACTTGTCTGTGTTACACATGTTTGCAATGCACTGGCACCTACGCCACAAGTAGATACGATAGATGAAAAACTGATAACAAGCTGATAAATTCAAAGTGCTTATATCATATAAATGATGCTGTGATTCGCTGTATAGTTTCAGGCCTCGATTTTCTGTTTATGTTTGTTGCTGCTGCTTTGACTGGAATTTAAGAAACACCAATTATCTCATTTGTTGTTATATGTATCCCATGCCTTTGAAAAGATTCTAAGAAGTTGAACTATTCTGAGAGATATTGCAATTTCTTCAATTTCCAATCCCTTCATATTCTAATTCCTTCGAGAAATTTTGATTCCTGTAAAGATATTCTGTGATCGAAACGCTCATTTATTATTTTGACTGGAGAATTATATAAAACCTTTTCATAGGATGTTTATGACTAAAACTGATCGGGTTGTTCATGTAAGCATAACATCATGGTTCGTTCTTCGCAGGTTTATCTGAACAAAGAAACTGCACCAACTCTTCTTTACTTTACCCTCATGTTTTCCTACAATAAATAAGTAAGTTGATGAAATGAGTTACCTTCAAGTCACTTCTGTCCATCCTTCTATGCGTGCTTCAAATCAACGGAACACACTCCATGGATTAGCTATTCGATCCATTGCTCCACTGAACATATGTAATCTTCATAATGCGGTTAAACTATCCCTTGGTTCGTCAAACAAATGTATAGAGTTGACGAAATCTAACGTGACCCTAAGAGCTGGACCATCTCGCTATCAACAATGCACGCCTGTATGTTCATTTGGTGGTAAAGGAGAATCAAAAAATGGAAATGAGGTATGACATCTTCTACTCCTTTCATGATATATGTGCATGTATGTATGAAATCTGCTACAAAGATTATAACAGTAGTAGATTGAGAAACAAGAGGTGAAATACAACAGGAAAAATTAGTAAATCAGCGAGAAAAGTAAACATCTACTTCAAAATTGTCCTTTATCCTCTGTCCAACAGTAATCTTACTTCATTTAATTTTTCATGAAGTCTCTATATGTGACCTTTTGATATTCTCTGTAGTAAAAGAAATCTATTTTCATCATCTTATATGCGTAATTCAGTATTAGCATGGTTATATCTTGTGCCCTCTTTGTATCCTTCTTAAAAATGTGTCCACTTTTAATATTATTTAAAAAGGTTTCCATTCTACCTCTAAGTACGAAACTGAGCCAATAATACATTATGGAAAGCGTAAAACTGTCATTTACCTAATTAAAAAACTGCATTCTATACACTTCTCTTAAAGTGTTTATTTTCTATGGTGGACAATTATGAATTATGTTATGATGAAGGGAGTATATATTAGTTATAAAATAAATGTAATGGTAGAATGATCTGCACACCAACGTATGTCATACTAAGTTAAAGAAGTTCCCGACATATGCTGTAGACACAACATTAGTCACCAATTAGTGAAAACAATATATCTTTTACAGGGTTCCCCGTGGAAATCTCTTGAGAAAGCTATGAGTAGTTTTAAAAAGGAACAATCACTAGAGGATGTACTGCGACAACAGATAGAGAAAGGAGATTACTATGATGGAGATCCTCCTAGTGGTGGCGGCAGCGGTGGTGGTGGTGGTGGCGGTGGGTTTGGTGGAACAGACGATGAAGGCTTTGCTGGGATCTTGGATGATATACTGCAAGCGACCTTGGCAATCCTAGCGCTTATTGTTCTGGTAATCAGTTTTATCATCTATTTTTTTATTTTCAAATCTATTTTAACTAGTAAAGAATTGTTGTTAAGAGTTAAAGTATGGTTAATAACATAGAGTTAACAATTCCGTGCTATATTGGGGAGAAAGGTTTGTTGTCCCTAAAGTGTAAATTGTGTTGTAGTTAGATGTGGTATAATGGGTGGGTGGGTTACAGGTCAAGAACAGGTTGCTGTTGAAAATATGAAAAAAATACATATCGGTTCAGGTCCGGTTGACCGAAAATCGTGTTTGTCCAGGTCTTATAAGAAGTCTTATAAATTACTAGTGTTTTATGATCATCAAAACTATATTAGTAAAATTTTATCTAGTAACATAAAGCAAGGTAGAATGTCGTATGTGTAAAATACACTCAGGAATACTTTTAACTATTTGACCCGTTCCCTGACTTGGGCCATTTGAACTGTAATAGATATACCAGAAATCGACCCAGTTTTATGTATATGTGTCAAAATTTCCACCTTTAGGTCTAATCACTTTATGCAAATATTTTTACAAATGCTTTTAAACTTCATGAAAATGCTCCCTTAATTTATCTTGCAATAACATATTCAAACAAGGATATATTGGTCAAATCACCTTTTTCTCGTCAGAATGCAAGGGTCGGTGTGAAAAGGTTGCCTGACCATGATGAATGGCGTTGCAAATTTTATTGACAAATTAATACCCTTTAATTTCTCAAACATTTTGTAGCGATTGCTAATGGTGAAATAGTTAAATTGTGCAAATACATCTTTTAGGAAAATAAAACATTGCATAGTTTTGGAACAATCAAAATACAAAGTACGCATTTTTAGTGGGTCAGACTTCAGTGAGTACATTTTGTTTCCATGCTCATTTCATAGAGTTGAAGAGCCTTAAATATGGTTATGGTATAGAATTTTTGTCCAGGATCCTTAGAATCTATATACATGTTGTAAAACAGGCGTGTTGGGAGCGGGCAGTGAGTCAAAATGGTTCATTTTGAAGTTAAGGGAAAAATGAGTTAGGCTGGTTGATCGACCCATAATTTTTTTTTCTGATGTTATTTTTTGAATTTTTGTCTACTACTATTATTATTACTATAAAAAGTCGCAAATGTATATTATAAAAACTAGCAGTATGCATGCCCGTGCATAGCTGCGGGAACAAATAATTAATTTGACATTTACAGATTTTATTATTTACACTATATTGTTAAAAGTTTAATTTAAGGATATGTAAAGTTTAAAACTTAAGGGTTGCAATTTATAAATTAGTGGTTCATTTGGAAAGTAATTAATGCTTTTTAAGGGTAACTTGGACATTAACCATTGTTGAGTCTAATTTTAAGAAAAAAGATGAAGATGGTTTATATATAGTTAAGATTAAGATAAGATAGGAAATTAATCTCATTTACGGTTTTGGAGGTTTCAAGCATTTGAGGGCACTTGAGACAACTTTTGACCTGTAGTTTGATCCACTTCAAGCTTTCTTGATTGCTAATAATCCAATATATTGTGCAACCTCTGGGCTGTTTTCGATATAATACAATCCAAATCGATGATGTAAACGGATTGAAACTGACACACTGAGATTCAATTATACTTTTTTCATTAATGAACTAACAACTGTTGTGTCATCTGCCTTTCTGTTTTCAGTACTTGTACATCATCGCGGGTGACCAGGTTATACTCTTCATAACAGATACCTTTGACTTTCTGATTGGCAAAAAAGGACCTCGTCTAAGGACCATCATGTACAACTTTGCCAATTTCTATCAAAAGTTCAGAGCCAAAGTCCCATATGATCCATATTGGTTGGAAAAAGAAATAATCACCACTCCCACATGGTGGGATAGCCCTGAAAAGTATCGACGCATGCTTAAGTTGTCTACAGGTGCAATTAAGTCTTCTAAACGTACGGTAGATAGTGAAGAAAAATCTTACAGTGACAACATGTATAGTGACAACGCCTATGATGAGGATTCGGACAATGACAATGGTTACAGTAAGAAGGCATACAATGATGACGATGGTGATGATGATGATGACAATGCCTATAATGAAGATGTTGATGATGAGTACTAAATTAGTATGAAGTCATCCACCTTTAACTTGCATATGAGGGAATTTGTGATTAAAGGTCGTTGGTTTATTTCAATGGATTAGGTTGTTTGGAAATTGCCAGGAAAAAGAGTATGAATGAAAACGATGACATTTATGAGGCCTTTCTTTGTCATCTTTTTAGTTCCATTTGATATTTGTAGCCAATTTTGGGATCAATATATTGTTCTAATGCTCCAGTTGTTGGGCATAGCTTAGTGATGCAGAAATGGTCCAAGGTCTAGGATGGTTCACAGCTGGGTTTGTAACTAGTCTCAGAAGACGTGGTCTTTAAGCACGCCGAAGATACATAATGCATGACCCCGGTCTTGCCGTGTGTAAGTTGTAACATAGGAAAATAATATTTATTTCCTTTTGATAAAGATTGAGCCCAATAGGAATCAATCTTGGGCTTGTTGGAATTATTGGGCCTGTTTGGGCTGATTAAAGTATGGTCCGGCCCAACACACTTGGACCGTGCCTACGTAAAATCTATGATCTCAATCTCATTGTATCACTCTTTCGCTCCTAACGTGGACGTGGGGTGAAACTTCACTAGCTCTCTTGGCATGATCTTTGGAAGTAATGTGGTTGAAGCCGAATATAAAGTCTAAGATCATTTCAATCAAATAAGTTGAAAGTTGTCCAAAATGTATTTCATAGCTTATCTACTATCTACTACTACTTATAATACATTGAGCACATTGTCTTAAAATTCTATTAAGTTCTAGGAAATTCCTATATTACCCATACAATAACTAAATAAGGCAAGCAATCAAAGAAGGATGCTCAAATTAATTACTCATATATAAGGCAAAATATTAAATTCATTAATGATTTTAGGAGGACTTATAATTTGAATTTCAAAATAGTCCGTAGTATGTATTGATGGTATAATACACATTCAAAAAACCTCAAACGAAGTTTAATTTGTCTTTCAAAATAACAACTAGAGATATTATTATATGCATAATAAAACACCAAGTCTACGTTCAAATTTTGTCAAATAAGATATTATACAAAAGAAAATATCGGTTATATTCTATTTCATTTAGTTATACAAATAAAACTAAATAAATTCAGTATTTCGTTACTTTGCACGGGTACTTAGCTATGTTTTATTAATTACTTGCTAAGTTAAAAAGAAAATATTATTAGTATCTTAAGAGAGGGGAAAAGAAAAGGATTGTGACATTCTAATTAATTCTTTTCTTAAAATATCATTTTGTATAATTAAAGTTAATTATAAATTTTTAATTAGGCGTGGTAGTTAAAAGTGCAACTTAATCAAGACTATGATTGGGTCCACCATCTGACAAGCTTTACAAACGGTAACCATATCGGGCCAGCAGTTGGAATTTTGTTTTGTTTGGGTTGGTAAAAATGAGGTAGGGTCACGGGGTGCACCTTTTCTTACATCAAAAGCTGCTCAATTGATCCGGTGAAACCAGGCCACCTCATTTGCAAACCTATCCATACTCTAGGGATACTCTATTTAAAGACAAATGCTACATTAAGAAGAAAAAAGAAATATTACATACTAATGACAATAATTATTATTATATTTCACATGGATTTATATCTAAAACTTTGTAGACTCTTTAGTAGTCAAATATTTTGACCAATACATTCGTAGGAACCAATGTTGCTTCTCACTTGGTCGAATCATGTTCACAATTATAATTGCAAATATGCATGCTTATATTTTAAACATATATATTAAGAACTCGAATTGGGGTATCATTTGTGGTACTTTCTCCAAACTTAAATAAATGTTTAATAGAAAAAAGACACCTAACTTTAGGTATGTTTAATTCTTTCAATTTATTAGTCATATTTATTTTACTTTTACTACTAAATGCAATTTGTTAGAAATGTGAAAGGAGGTAATATTGAGAAACTCGGTATCTTATGGTCGCATGATATTAGTTCAGTAACAGGGGACATGCACCATAAAGAGATGGTAACGAGTTGAATTTCCACCATCATGTAGTCGTGTCTATTTAACTGCGAATTACATTTTTTGTGGTGACCGTAATAGATGTTGGTGAGAGCCGTCAAAAGGTCAATTGCCCTTTTTTTCTTTTTTTGAAGCAGATACAATTTTAAGATAAAAGGTGAATTTTTTGAGGAATGATATTCAAAGAATGAAGGAACCAATTACAATTCAGTATTTCATTTAAGTAGGGAGGGGTACTTTCATCATTTCATATGATTTGACATTACTAGGGGTGGGGTAAGGGCATCTTCAACGTATACACCAAACATTGCATCAAATTTGATCTAAAAAAAGAATATTTAAGAAATATGTATGCACCAAATGTGTTTCATCTCCAACGTATGTACCGAATAGTTACTTACATTTACAGATTGCTCCCTAAATAATATATATTTTTAGCTACAATTAATTATTCTATTTATAAAAATTCAAATTTGATTAATAATATTATACATAAATAACTTATACATTATAATGATAATGATAAAGTCATTAAAAACTTACGGACGATACACATTACATATTTAATTTCTAGTTTATGGAATTACTATGTCTCTCCCTTAAATGTTCAACAAGCGCCTTGCAAAGTCTATAATGAGCTTTTTTTGTCCTTAATCTTTTTATGTCGAGCGAGAAACTCTTGAAATCGTGCTGTTTCATCTCTACTTACATTAACTTCATAAGTTGGTGCTTCCCTCCAATTCTGAATTGTCTTTTCAATATCACGCTTATCTTTGGTGATCATATTGTGCATGATAATGCATGGTGACATTATGTCATGCAATACAGATTTTTTCAAAAACGTGATGGTCCCTTTATAATTGTAAATAGTGATTGGAGAACTCCAAAAATGAATTGTTTGTACCAAACTAGACCATTTTGGATTTATACCATCAGCTAAATAATACCAAACTTCATAATTCTTATCTCCAGTGCAATAATGAACAGGAGGTGCTACACTATCATCAAGGTTTGCAAACAACTTGATGCATATAATACATTAATATCATTGTTTGATCCTGACAAACTAAAATGAGCATGCAATATCCACATTTCATGTGACGGTTACAAACATTCTTTGGATTTTGAAAGAAATGATGACGATGATAACTTTTCAACCTATTAATCTAGTTGTTACCTAGTTTTATCTATTACATTGGTCTAGTAATGTAACTCTTTTAATTTCATCAATGAAAGTTTTATCTATTAACTAAGTGACCATAAAGTTTTATCTAGTAATGTATGTGTGTATGTGTGTTGGAGTAGATAGAAGTAGTTGTCATGTTGTTACTTGTTTTGTGTTTTTGGGCTAGTTTTATACATATATATTATATATTCTAGCATGTGTCTTGATATAAGTTGTATGTGACAAAACTAGCTAGTAGCTGGATCTGAAGGCTTATATTTGGAGCTGGAAGCTGAAGTTTATGTTTTTCTGTAGAAGTGTTTGATAAAGTAATTGGAGCTGGAGTCTAAATCGTGAATTGACATGAAAGGAAAAAAAATAGTGACACAAATAAGATAAAGACATTTAATTAGGGGTAATTTTGTAATTCTATATTTCATAAGTTCTACAATTTTTCAAAAGCTAGTTGAAATAACTTATTTAATTAGAGTTTATTAGAAATTTATTTTTTCAATAAGTTCTTATATATGTTTTACCAAACAATTTTTTCTAGGTTAGAACTTGTATAAAAAAAAAATTAAACCTCTATAAATTTCAATAAACTACTTTATCAAATACACCCGTAAACACGTAAACTGTAAACACATTTAGTGGTACTCTTACTGTAAGAAAATCGATACTCTCCGAGGTTAGTTTCTTATGCATCATTTTTTATCCGAATGTATTCACAAATGGCGATTATTTATGTACGATCATAATTCAAAAATTTACTCGTATACCATTAATTTTGTACATGTGCAATACACTATAATAAATCTTTGATTATGTATAAATCATAACCCATTTTAAGCAGAATTTTTATAAAAAAAATAGATGTGTGGGCTTTTTCTTAATTATTCTTTTATTTTTACCCTTTTTACTGTTTGTTTGTATCTGTGGGTGTTTTTTTATTTTTTATTTTTATTTTTTATTTTTTTTATCTTTACCGAATTTACTGTTCGTACGTGTTAATAATTGGTCGCATGAGTACACACATGTAGCAATTCATCTCCAAATATGAAAAAACATAAATGTGAAAGCAATTTCGTTATTGGTTTTACACCTTGATTATATTAAATAGAAAAAAAGCTAAGCTAACAAATAATTAAAAGCAACACCTTGCAAAGACAACATTCTACTTTGGTTAAACGTTCAATTGAAACATAAAATCTACACACGAAATCCTTGGCCAAGAAACATAATTCCCTAAGCGAAAATTTAATCTTAGTTATTATCTATATACAACTTTAAACTTACATAACTTATTCAAACTTTCTTCTTCTTCTTTATGTATCACTGCTAATAATAATAATAATAATAATAATAATAATAATAATAATAATAATAATAATAATAATAATAATAATAAATCATAATAAATAAGAGTAAATTCTCCAAAATTGATGGTAAATTTTGAGTAAAACAATAGTACTTCAGTAATACTATAAAAACGCCAACCATATCGATGATAAAATTTTTAGGTTTTATAATTGAGTGGTACAAATCAAATGTGGTCAACAAAGACTTTTATGATAAAGAGAAGAAGTATTATTTCAATTTTTGCCAGAAGAATGTGAGTATATAATTAAAGAAATCATAGTTAAGATGTATTAATTGGGTGGGGTCCAAACTAGAATGGTATAGAAGAAACTTGAGCTCTTGTTTTTTCTAAGAATCTTGAAAAGGTACACACAAACCTAACGTTATATATCCATAATCGGTGCTCAACTACTTCTTGTCCAATTCACTCCCTAAACTATTTTTATTAACAGCAAGTTGTAACAATAAACAACAGCGGTATTTACTTCAATATATCTGACTTGACAAAACTTACAATTTTGTAAGTATAGAAAAAGTATAATATTTTAGGGGGACACGTACTTTCCAAATATGACAAACTAAATAACTTTGTTAGTAGATAAAAACTACAATTTTCACATCAACTTTACTGTTAGCTTCTGTCTCTATATTGCCAATTTTTTTTTTGAGAAGATAGTTCATGTGACTAATTATATAAGCTTAAATATATGTCTTAACAATTTAATTGATTGCCATGTAAAAATATAGTCACATACATGTTTTAGATTATGTATGGGTTAGACAGAAATTTACACATGCATTTTATATGCACAAATAGCATTACTTACATGGTAATATTTTCTCCCAAATATAACACAGACCATACTGATTTTGTATACTAAATGTGTTAAAGAATTATAATGGAAACATACAACTAATAACAATAAGTTCAAGATAAACAAAACAATACAAATATAAGGATTTAACATGGTTATGTCTGATCTCTGACTTGAAGATCGGTTTAGTCTTCGGAGCCAACAAAAGAGTTTTTACTGTTAAGGTTGTCCAAAGATTTACAATACATAGAGACTTATATTTATAGGAGGAAACAACTTAATCAACAAGAAAACGAAACATGTTGGCCGATCTAGTGATCCCGTCGGGATTACATACGATCCCACCGGGATCTTTTCCTCTGTCAAAAGGATCCCATCGGGATCCCTCCCATCCCACTAGGATCACGTGTTTTTCAACCAAAAAATGTTTTCTTCTTCGTTAAGCTTCAATAATGCTCAGCAATCTCCCACTTGAAGATTAACGAACCCCAAAACCAGTAACCCTTTACAATCCGTCCCTTCAACAATGTCACTCGTTCTAACCTAACAGTACCACCGAAATACCACTAGGGACATGTTGCTCGACCTCGCAGAGTCATAAGACTTTTGATAAAAAGTTAACTAGAACAGACATCTTTTTTTCCACTACCACATGATTCTATCAAGAGACACTCGCCTCATCAGCTCATCAGTTGCAACCACATTTGATCCTGCCAGCGATATGGCATCGATAACCCCTAAAGAATTTCATTTACTCGATTTTCCTTCCCAACAATCAGAAAATTGCCGATAGAACCAAACATAGATCTTTATCAAGGTTTACCCGTGAGAACACAATCATAACCTTGCAAACCTACATTATCAACTTTCGCTTTCCGGCTAGTACATTGACCCAATACGTACGTACGATATCAATGAACACATCTTCTCTCACTTAGCCCACTCTCACTGTACATATTAAAATACAATTGTGGCTCTCTCATAAGACTCTGGTTCATTATACCCAATCAGTCGCAAATAATTTTCCATTAGAGAGTATAAATTGAAGGTCTGAACGCTCTAGTGTTCCCTGGAATTTTCATACAAAACAATTAGAAACTTGAGATCAATCAATCGTGTAACCGTCTCAAGAATCCCACTAGTTGTCAAACTCCCACTAGCTTCGACACTTCCCTCGATTACCAAACCCTCATGATTTCCCGAAACTCTCAACAATATCCCGGAAGCACAATAAGGTTTACAAGATCATCTAACACCACCTGAAAATTCTCAATTGAACCAAACCCATAAACTGATACATGAAACCCTGTCAAACGAGTTCTACCCGTCATCTTCTACAACCGATAGCTCCAAGTATGTGAGATCCATCTTGCGTAGTCATTCAAAAATATGGAATACCCAACCAAAAACATGGTCTCCCCTGCATACATTAACCAAATTCCCTTGATAACCACCATTGTCTATTAATAATTGGATTGGGTACCGTTTATTACCTAACTACCCAACTGAGAAAATCATCCTCTTGAGTTCCATAATAAACCTCACATATTTGAGAATAAAGTCTGTATCAAGTAAGTCTCGAGAAATCACATCCTCACACTCGCATCATCAAACGCCCTTTCATCATCATCTTGCAAGAGAAGAAATCATATAACATTCATTCCTTCTTTGCACGGGATCCTAAAGAACGATGAACGCGAATCCATAACCCGGATTTCACAAAAATTCTCACCGCAACCAAATCACCATCTACTCTAATCAAAGAATCCGTCTTACCGCGACCAAAAACAACCTCAATGCCACCGGCCTCCTGTCGTGTCGTCGTGTCACGACCAGCCACTATCGCGTCGCGAATCCAAACATCAGAATCGCATCGCAATTAACACACTATAACTAGATAAAAAAAAGTATACCATAATCGCGTCAAGATTATGTCACCACGTTGAACTTGATTTACATGTTGCAAACAAATTCTATTACCATGTCCTTATAATTGTTCCCTGGTGATTTACTTCTTTGGGATCCAGATCTATCGCATACCTCCATTCCGGAAACTGAACCCTAACCATCAAAACCTACTCTTGATCATGCTCACATTCGCTATTGTTCCTGATCTTAAAACCCTGAAGCTCGGATATCAGTTGTTAGGAAATACAGCGGATAAACAACTAACAACAATCTGCTAATTATGTTGATATGAATTGTTAACAAAAACCAATCTTAACAACACTCGTGTAATTGAGGTTATACCCACAAACAATAAACGGGTAAATAAGTCAAGTAAACAAGATGAACGAAACAATACGAACACAAAAAAATAGCATGGTTACGTATGATTGCTAATTTATAAATCCAAATATTTACAGTACATATGAATTTATATTTATAGGAGGAAACAACTTAAGCAATAAAAAAATCAAACATGCTAGACAATCTAGCATTACGTATGATCCGACCAGAATCATGATTTTTCTTAGCCTAAAAAACGTTTTTTTTCTTCGCTTAGTTTCACCATCCTCAACAAAATGAGCTAAGTTAACAAATATATTTCATGTGCAGTTAAATGCATTATATTTGTATAAACCATGACAAAAAGATAACAATGATAAAGAAACTCACAATATTACAAAATGTAACTTTTTTCATAGAAAATAGGTGAAAGTTTCTACTAGTTCTTGCTTTGGGAATAACCTACATCTATGCAGCATTTTCAGATCTAATGATTATCAATGTTTTTAATTCGTCCACAAAAAAATCTATTAATTCTTTTAGATATATAACTTATAACCAGTTAACCACATTCTTTTTTTCTTCTTCTTTTTTTCTATTTTGTTTTTTTCCTTGTTAACTTATACATTAGATCAAGTATTACATTCAATTCTATATATACACTTTCTTAATTCATCGATTTGGTGTGTTTAATATAACTATTGTCTTACACTCTTCATTCGATTCATTCGTCAACCATTTCTCTACTTCGTGAATGTTAATAACATTCATTTTTATCCATTTATCTCAATTATTATTTTTTTTTAACATTAATCGATATTAATACACATTCCCAATCAAAGACAACACTCCACATTGTTAAGGAAATCCGTTGCGTAAATTTACCCTAACTCGCTTTTACCTCGATTCAAATCCTAACCCTAAAAATCCTGCTTCTGCTGTTCGCATTTCCTTGCTCATTTCAAGATCACAATATGATGTAATTTGTCAAAAAAATCTTTTGAAAAATGTCAATAATCTTGAGATCCACATTTGTTCATTCTCTTATACTGTAACCAATAAACATAAAACATTTTTCTTAATTTTCATATCACTAAAACAATTATATAAAAATCATTAACAAAATTAATTAATGAAAATTACTATTTAAATACCTCTATATATACACATATACATATATATGGAATTCACGTATACACTCACGTTTTCAACGTACATTCAAAAATTTTGAAATGTTAGAAATAAAAAAGCCCTTAATTAATACTCCGTGTCAATATTCTAACAATAATATAATAATAATAATAATAATAATAACAATAATAATTCTAGAAAAATCAATCACTCGGTTTGTAATAATAGTATCAGTCCGCGTTGACACCCTTTTCTCGGCCCCACTCATCATTTTTCTCTTTCCTCCAACATAAATGATAAAACACCCTTTTCCTTTTTCCCTTCTTCTTCTTCATCATATCTCCTTCAATTCCATACTCCAAAACCTTCTTCTCCCGATTTTCATTCCTAAATAATCATCAATCAAATAAATGAATGATTTCCCCTACGCATTTCGAATGAACTTTTATTCCCATTTCATCACCCGAACATCTCTCGTCGGAGCTAACCATACTTCCGCTCGTTTTTGCTCCAGGTAATCCCCATTCCCCGTCCCGTAACCCTCATTTAATTTAGTCATTAAATTCATTCATTCATTAAATAATAATAATTAACACACACAAATACACACGAAACGCTGTCGTCTCATCTCAATGGAACTTAATTACACCGGTAAACCCGGTTTTCTCCGAAACGTTGTCGTTTGGTTCTTACTATTCTCGCTTGTCGTTATCGCAATTCGGTTTGGTTACGTCATCACACTTAGAGGTGAATCCTGCAGTGCGGGAGACGATTTCTGTTTCTTCTCGCCGGTAAATCAAAACCTCGTCACCGCTGCCGCCGTCGGCGGCAGTCATTCGTCCGTCACACTCAACCCTACCGCCGCCGCATCGCCGGAATTTCATAAACACGTCATGTTTTACATCACCGTGTTTCAAGATCTAATCGTCGACGGATTCCTGTCGACGAAATCGAAGTCGCTCGTCGTCGATACGCCGGCGGGTGATGACGTGTACGCTTTACGAGAGATCGGCGTTGATGATTCTATCGGAATTAACAAAAAATCGTCGAAACCGTTGGTAATTAGCAAACTAGGGTTCCGGCATCCGTTTAAAGATAACACGTTCGATTTTATATTTTCTGGTAAAGGCGCGATTGACCGATCGGTTAAAGTATCGGAGTTCGCGTCAGAAATTGTACGGACACTTAAACCCGAAGGGTATGTTATTGTTCATACTGCTTCTAATGATACATATAGTTTCGATTCATTTATTCGTTTATTTAATAGTTGTACGTTTATACGATCTCGTAAAATCGATGGATTCGATACCGATATGCCTCACATTCACGAAATTATAATGAAGAAACAAGTAGATATTAAAATTAGGCAAAAAACCAATATCAGATGTTCGATTTCGGAGTCTAATCGCGAGTTGGTAAAGATAGCCGAGCCTTTAATTGATTCTGAACCGTTGAAACCATGGATTACGTTGAAGAGAAATATTGAGAATGTGAAGTACTTGCCGTCAATGGCGGATATTAGTTTTAAGCGTAGGTACGTTTACGTTGACGTTGGTGCGCGTAGTTACGGTTCAAGTATAGTTAGTTGGTTTAAGAAACAGTATCCAAAACAAAACAAGACGTTTGATATATATGCTATTGAGGCCGATAAGCATTTTCACGATCAATACATGTCGAAAAAAGGTGTTACTTTGTTACCATATGCAGCTTGGGTCAAAAACGAGAGTTTAGTTTTTGAGATTAATCAAACTCCGGGTGACGAGAACGTTGAAAAAGGAAGAGGAATGGGTCGGATTCAGCCTGTGAAATCAGGTGGTGGGATTGTGGGTTCGACTGATGTGATCCAAGGGTTTGATTTTGCGAATTGGTTGAAAAACACGGTGACTGAACAAGATTTCGTGGTGATGAAAATGGATGTTGAAGGGACGGAATTTGATTTGATTCCTAAACTGATAGAAACTGGTGCGATTTGTTTGATTGATGAAGTGTTTTTAGAATGTCATTATAATCGGTGGCAGAAATGTTGTCCAGGTGTTAGGAGTCCGAAGTATCAGAAAACTTACAAACAATGTTTGAATTTGTTTAGATTGTTGAGACAACGCGGTGTTCTTGTTCATCAATGGTGGTGATCGTATTCGGGTACCCATTTGTTTTACCTGAAAATATTGTACTTTTAACGCGTTTGCTTATTACAGTTTCTGCTAATGGAAATTAAATTGTGTTAACGTTGTAATCGTTGATCATCAAGAAATAGTATACACGGCTAAGCCGGTTCATTAGTTCGTAGTTCTATTATTGTGTTCTTTAGATTAGATCATAAAGAGTTGAAATGCTGCAAGATTGTTTAATGATGCATTGGTGCTAAGTTAGATTCGGTAAATAGTTCCTTTTAATGCTCACTTTGTAGATCCAAGATTCTTCAGTTTGGGATGTAACTATTCGTTTAGTAAATCTGTAATTTGAAATTTTAAACTAACATCAAGGGTGTATTATTAGTCATTTTATGCTCGATTTGAAGTAAATGAATCTATAATTGATTTACGTGGTAACTATGCAATGCGGCAGTGGATAGCGCATTATAGAGTGTGTATCGTTTAGTTTTTACTTATTACTTTTTATATATCTACCGATTATTTTAACATATAATATCAATTGATATTTCAGACAAATCTTTAAGACCTAGACTTCATAAACATAACTCATTTTTCATCAAAGTAAATGAGTCAATACTTGCATTCAATTAACCTTTAATTTGACAAAAGCAGTATTGTTTGTTTACAACTGTTTAGAGATGCTTGCTTACCTTCACCTCTTCTAGCTTTCTCTTTTTGGATATTTAATTTTCTCCTAGAATTCGGTATAGCTTTGTACTCATATTTGTTAAGTATGAAATGGGTCCCACATGTCATGTGACAATATGGAAAGCTTTGGGTGTATTGTTGCATTGAGATGGTTGTAAAGTATGATGAGATGTGCCCATGAATGATCATGTGATGTATGATATGTGTGTTTATTGTCCTTACAACAGCTCACACTTTATTGTGTTGTGCATTTTGTAGTTGTGAAAGTACCTAGCCCCTGTTTTGGTCAAATATTAAGTGCATAGATAGAGTATAGGATAAAAAAGTTACTATTTATTAGCATACATGTCTAACCTTCCTATTTTGTCAGCTTTCCATATTCGATCTTTCTTTCAACTTTGAGCTATACGTGTTGTTGTAGATTATCTACGACAACACTATCGTTAAGAATGCAGGAAGTATGTCAAGGTATGCCAAGGTCATCAGCGGCATCCTCAGATTTCGATTAATAAATGACAACGAATTAAATGGTTTTGTGTTAAAACGGGTAACTTTCGTACATAAAAATGTCGAGTGCAAGTTGCATGACTCCGATGAATACTTCTGAGATCTAATCTGCAAAATAACTGGAAACATAATTGTTACGTGAAGCACGGGGATAACCCATGCAATTCACCTCCGGCATGAGAATAAACTCAGATATTCCGATATGCAAATAGTATTGTGATGTATAACATATAACCAATTCGGTATGTATTACATATAACTATTTGGCTATAACTATAGTTAATTTTTGTTTTTAAGAATAAAAGTAAATTATCATATCAAATACGGTTATAAACTTACTATCAAAATAAGGAATTAGTCTTTGCGTAATTTGAACGATTGTCAAGTGTCCCAGATATATTTTGTTGTAATGTTCTATATAGAATATTATCATTACGCAACAAAATTAATTAACTAATGGAAATATATGTGCATAAAGTCTCAAAGTGAGTTCTGAGTTCATTACTGTTTGAGCTTCTTATTCAAAACACTTAGAATAACGCTAACATTAGTTCACATAGAATTCGAATCTCAATTTTATTTAAGGTATTTGGTTAAAAAATAAAATAAATTAAAAATCGTTAAAGTCTCCCGCTTGAAAATTCATAATCCTTGATATTTTATCTCTTTTAATAAATTCAGTTTATTAAAAATATTATGTAAACCAAACGGACCCAAACCCAGTGACTTGATTATCAATTCCCCATGGTTCCTTAGTAAAGTAATATAATTACGATTAATTTGAGAAGCATGTTTTACATTTCCTAGCATAATTCTCGCGCTAATATAAAGTTTCATCGTATTATACTTTTCTTTTCTTTTTATCTTTCTTTTACTTTATAATCGACACGTGTATTAGAAAATTATTTATATAACATTTTGTAAGTCTAAAATTCCCCCATATAAATTTTTTCTTCTCTTATTTAATTAGTTATGATAACAAATCGGTAATAGCAGTGGTCTCGACTATAAAGATGTGAAGATATATATATATATATATATAGTGGTTGTTACTAGCGAGTGAAATTAGTAGTGCTAAATTATATTAAGAGCAACTTCTAATACAAAAGCCTTAAAAATCGGATAACAACCACCATGCAGTGGTGATTAGGGCGGTAATAGAAGTTGGTGAAATGACTTTTTCGGTTTTTGAGTCTTTATTAAAGTTTTCCTCTGTTCCAGTTTCAAAACCAAACAAATGGTCACTTGTGGTGTCGAAGTTAAAGCACAAAGGGATGGTGGCGTGTGAAGATCAACGAGAGACAATGATTGTGAATGAATCGGGAAGCATCGATGTTGCATTGAGAAGATTATGTAAATACGGATTGATGAGTAAAGTGGGAAATGTGCAGATTGCAGAATGTAGATTGGAGAGATTAGAAGCTGAGATTGAAAAAATGGAGAGTGGGTTGGAGTGTGTGTATAGGTGTTTGGTTCAAACCAGAGTTTCTCTTCTTGATATCATCTCCCAGTAAAAATCAAGTCATCATTTTTAGTTAGGAATTAGTCCTGCATAGGTATCAAGACTTTTAGCTGATATACTTATGCTTTAGTTTTTTATTATAGAAGAGTATGGTATAGTATGTAGTATGTACATTGACAAGAATGTGTAGTTATACAAGTACAAATATATAAATCTGTTTTAATTGTTCGTTAATTTGATCCTATCATCTTCCACATATATTACGAGCTGGAATCATCCAATCTGCAAGAGTGTAACGTACGCTATGGCCATCCACTATGCTGACCATAACGGCTATTGGGTTTTGAAAGAACATGTGAAATAGAATTCACTCAGTCCACTCTGTATCAAACAAAAAACTTAAGTGATTTTTCAAAAATTTATCATCTATGCAGCTCCTTGGATCACACTTGATTATTGTCAATTCTTATTGTTAGTTAACAAGAATCACTTAACGAGTCAGGCATGCTTCACATGAATCATGTTAAAATGTATATGAAAGTTTTGTAATGGTTCATTTATATTAACAAAAAATGATTTTAAGTGGACACTGAATCAATCTAATTAACGACTTAATACAAGTTGGTTAATGATATAAAATACTAATGCTAGAAGATATAATTCTAAATAAAAATAAATCCCATTTTTATAATACTGAAAAGAGACCAAAGAAAAAAAAGAACTAAAAGAGTGAATTAGATATTGTGAAGCATGTTTAGTCCCACATCGGCTAGAAGAGAATACTAGTGCTAGTTTTTATAATGGAGACCAAAACAACATTTCGAATTCGAGGCGCAATGGGTGCGCGTCTGACTTGGAATCAGAAGGTTGTCTGTTCGATTCAGGCCGAATTCATTTTTATAATTTTTCATGTAACTCCAAAATCCACCGCCCATCTTATACGAAGCTAATGCATTTAAAACTGTTTCATAAGTTCATTTAAATATTTCATTTTTTCATTTTTTCATTTAACTCCGTACTCTTGAATACGGTATCTTCTTTAAAATAATTTATTTCTTGTCATCCAAATACTTAAACAAATTACATAAATAATTGTGATTCGACTGATTTCAGTCTCATTTTATATAAAAAATTGTACAAAATAAGTGATTGCAGATACTATTTTATTACGTTGTATTAGTTTGTTGTTTTAGAAATAACACTTGGAACAAAGTTATTCTATTTTAGTACATTTAATAATTAGTTTATCGTGAAACAAAGATGGGATCCCAAAAATTGAACTCTAAATACATGTTATTATATTCAAGTCGTTAGGTTAGGTGAAGTTATACGAAAAAAATTATAAGGTAATAATATGTAAAGGTTTATTTAGATAGAATTGTATCAATCAGTCTTGTATTTAAGCTCAAGTAATTGAAATTAGCTCTCTAATCGAGTTATCAAATTATAAACTTATGTCTCTTATTCAATTTGATGTTTAGGGTTTATGTAACCTAAACCCCAATTTGATAGAATTGTTTTTTTAGTGTAAATATTAGTTTATACAAATGAATAGATGCTAAATGAAGTGATTTGAAGGTTAATTAGAGAGGGGTTTTGATGGAATTTAGGGATCGGTGGGTTGGAAATGGAATGATGATAAAGATTTTAATCTTCACATTAGTTGTTATGGAGTTGTTATTGCATATTTATGTTGAAAGATAAGTATTTTGATTTAGAATCCAGTTTGGTTAAAAAGCTTTTCAAGTTGATGGAGTTATGGAGAAGATGAATTAGTGATGGTTTGAAAGATTTTGATCTAAACTTACGTGTATATTACTCCGTCTCACTTCAAATGTCCAAATACTATTTTAGGTTGTCCCAAATAAATGTCCAATTTCATGTTTTAATCAATCAAAATAGGTTTTAGTGGATTGAAATGTTATTTGATTGGTGAAAAATATAATTAGTGGAGAATTCTAAAACTGTGTGCATAGTCAAAATGGACACTTTGACTAGGACGGAAGGAGTAATATAATAGTTCATTGTTCGTGCATTGCAATGCGTAAATATATTATTTTATTTTTAAATATAAAATGATTATTTAGATGAAATATGTAGATGTCTATTACTTAAAGTTATAAAGTTATAATCGTTTGATTATATATAGTTTATTTACTTATGATTAAACGGGATTACGCATATGATTTTTAGTAATCGAGTTGTTCATGTAAAGACATCTAAATTTTTATTTCAAAAAATGAAAGAAAAAATTCATCGAAAACATATAATCTGAGATGTCTAATCGAAGAGAAAAAAATGCTGATTTTTATGGTGTAATTTTTTTAATTTTTCGACTATCCATTTTTTAGATATTTAATTTTAAAGAACGTAAGAGAAAAATGTGTAGGTGATATAAAGTTTGAAGATTAAAAATATACAATGTTCGAATTAGGGTAGAGGTAATTTAAGTATTTTTGATATATTTTTTAAAGTAAAGTATAATCATACTTTACAACAGAACGTATATATAAGATAAGATGGATGCTGTCCATTTTCCCTTAGTACTCCCTCCGTCCGAAATACTAATCGGATAATTGAAGAACATATGTTGGCTATGGAATTCGTTTCATACAATTCGCCAAAAAGACATGATGCGATTGTTTGAGATGACACAGATCAGGGTTCTTCAATTGTTATCCACCTTTACAGAATCAGACTTAAATCGCATAAGCTAATAAGATCCCACATTTCAAAATTAGAACGCGAATTTTATGCATTTGTTGGTGGATGTATAACACGAGAATGATGGAACACAAGTGTATAGCAACCAAAACATGAACACAGATATAAACTCTTAGTCCTAAGATATATGCAACCAAAAATGATGTGGAGATCATCCACAAGAATACAGAAAACATTTTATAATTCTCTAGTATAACCACTATCTATATAAGGTATTCAGTTTATATACTTCATAAAGCAATAGCTGAGAAAAAGCATCTCCGGCCACCAGGCTTTCTCTCCAGAGTTTCCCACCCTTGGCCTTCCTTGTAGCATTCAACCTGTCATTGATACAGGAGTTTGAGCTTGCAATTTTAACCAATTTATGTGAAGGCGCAATCCGGGTCAAACTTTTAAACTTGTTTAAAAGTCACCTATGGTAAATTCAATTGCGTACAACCGATATGAATTCTCACTTAACTTTTTTTTACGTTTTTTTTTTTTTTTTTGGTGTCAAATACGTAAATGGAATATGGATTACTACTGTAACAATATTGTTTACATAAAAATATATGAAGGATTAAGTATTAATTTAAAAAACCCTAAGATGGCCAGCTAATTGTTTTAGGGTCAATCCCTCCTGTTTTGACTGGTTTCCTGACCCACTCATCTCGCCATCTTTAAAGACAGGTTATCCAAGGATTATACAACTTACTGTGTCATTGATTTCTTGACCGTTTTTAAGTCCACCAAAGATGTAGAGAGATTCATTTACAACTGCAGCAGCAGAAAATCCCCTTGCGTACTTCATCGATTCTCCCATCACCCATGACCCACGTCGAGGATCATAGATTTCTACACTTGGAACCATTTCACTACTATCATATCCACCTAAAACGTATCTGTAGATCAATCACCAACCACTTAGTACACAAATCCTTGCTTAATTTTTGTGTAACAAATTTATAGGTGGCAATTCAATCCATTTACTTGTGAATGGGTTGATCCAGATTATACTTATATCTAAAACGGGTAAAAATAGCTACAAAATCATATGGGTCAAATGGGTTACCCAATCATATTTTTACTGCATAAAACCTACAAGTTCAGTCTATTCCCAAATATATGTTATTATTTAAATCTATATATTTTTCAAAACAATATTTGAGAAGTTAATAAATTATATAAATTCAAATTTTGGACATAAACTGTTCCATTAAATCTAACCAGCTCTGTAAATAAATATACTTGCTTTGACCTTTCCTGACCTGGCAGACCCACCCATTTTGTCATCCCAGAACAACAACAACAACAAAAAATGAATGTCTTACAATTTTTCATTCAAAACGACCAAACAAGGGCAACCCCTCATTGTGTTCATGCTTTCAATTCTTGTCCAAGAATGTTCTCTTGGATCAAATCTTTCAGCCGACCTGAGATAATAAAAGGATATATTTTTTTTTAGCTACAAGATTAAATTGACTAAAAAACCCAAACAGAAATGGATTCATTTGGGAACTGTTTGGTGACTATTTGGACCCATTTGCTTATAAGTAGATTAGATTGGATTTGTAATATATCTAACGGTTCAAATAGGTAATACAAAAGAGAAATAAACAGGAATGATGAGTTGAAAGTCACCCAATGTGCATTTTTAATGCATACAACCTTCAAATGTAATAGTACATTATATTGCAGTCAATTTTAACACCCAAATTTTAAATTTTTGGAGGAGAAGCGATTTGGGTTCAACCAGAAAGACTACCCATTTTGATCTGTCACTTAACCCGCCCGATCAGCTCAATTAGCCCAATTTGATAAGTCTATATCATATTCCGATCATTAACAATTAAGTAGATGTGGATTCGCTTATGCTCAACAAAACAAATTAGTAAAGAAACAGATGATTTACTTTAAGTAGTTCTTTCCATCATAGCCACCAACAGCATAAAGCGCCCCATGGAGTTCTGCTGCAGCCAGAGAAAAGCGCTGGAAGAAAAAAATCTAGATAAGTGTCATGTGATGATAAAAAGTTGCTCAAATGATAGTATCTCAAAGATAAACATTATAATGTTTTTGGCTGCACACATGCAACACTTCGTATTATTTGCTGTGCCACAAATGGGAACACTTACCTTTATAGAAAGATACCATTACAAATTTATTATTTCACACATTACAAACGATTACAAGTAGTATGGAGATTAAATGCACCCCACAAGTGTTTCACATTTGAAACCACCGTTTCAGGTAGGATCATTTGGTGAAACACTTCTCTTAAGTTATGTGCTAACTCAAGAATGTTTAGGACGTAGGAGAATATGATACATTCATATAATATAGTTGCAGAGACAACGTCTCTGTAAAATTCTTGTACAGTGGTATGCTAAATCATAAGTACTCAATCCTCAATTCGTGTAAATAAAAATTATATTTACCTGTTCATGCATCGACCGTGATGGAATCCAGGTTCCAATGTCAAGGTCTAACATCTCAACAGCTGAATAAAATTCATCGTCACTCCCACCACCAACTGCATAAATCTTACCATGCAAGGTAGCACCAGCTAGGCTTCCCTTTTTTGCATTTAGAGAAGGGCGAATAGTCCACTCATTCACAACTGGATCATATGATTCAACTAAAAAGAAATAAACGTTAGAAATAGCATGATGCATATATATATATATATGTATAAAATGTATAGAGAGCGAGAGATTACTACCTGTGTCATACCACACACCACGAGTTCCACCACCGAATACATAAAGTTGACCATCTAATATTGAAACAGGAGCATAACATCTAGCAGTATTCATCGGCTTAAGTGATTCAGTCTGATTCTGTAAAGGTGAATAGCAATCCAATGACGAGAACCATGATCTGCCGTCATATCCTCCAACAAGATATATCAAGTCATCACAGTCTAAATGGCTATCACTTGTTTCAGGAGAATTATCCAATTGGAACTCGTTACATGAAGTTCTACCATTTATAGTATCAAATTCCTCAGACGGGCCGACCATACTTTCTAACATGACACAGTGGTCTTTTAGAGTCCTAATTTCGTTTTGTGCTTCAGCCTGACATGTGAAGTAACAGAGTACATAATTTAAGAATAAGAAACGGGTATTTTATGAGAAAGATAACCTTAAATAGAAAAAAAAACTATGGTAGGAAAATTTATCAGATTAAATAGGGATGTTTCTTGATTCCTTAACAAAAGATCTCGTAGATGATAGACCTATATATAGCGGGCAGCTACAAAATCGTTGTACTTAAAGCTTTCTCTATGCATAAATATAAACTATCGTCAAGCTCAATCACTTGAAGAGTTATAAGGAATACCAGATTCTGCTCCAAGAAAATGATCTTCTCTTCCAAGCCACCAATCTTGCGATTTTGCTCTGTTTTAGAGGCAAACAGATCTTCCACCTTTTCAATCAACTACTATGCACACAAGAATAAGAATATTCAGTGTTACTATGAAAGATGAGTATAAAAAGAAGATCAAAGAAAATAAATAAGAGGTGGCATTTACGACCCATCTACTTCTGAATTGGTCTACTGATGTTACATTTTTATCTTACAAGTCAAGCAATTAAAACAGGTCAAACACCGCACAAAGTGCAACTTTGTAAGGCATAAAACCTCCTACATCAGTTTATTCAATTATATCATTATTAAAACAATATAACTATTTTAATGATATTTCACAAAGTAATTACTTTTTTCGGAATTTTGGATGAAATTTGCTTCGGGTCAACCCAACCTAACCTGTTTGAGCAGTACAGAGAAGTACCCGTTACCCAACCTGTCCAGAGGGCCCATTTGCCACCTCTAATATATACTTGTAAGTAAGTGAGACCTGCGCTATCATAGGATCTTCAGATGACCTAACGACAACATTAGGTTCATCTTCACATGCAACAGAAGGTAGGTCCACCTTTATACGATTCAATGCCAGTTCATTAAGCTTCATGTAAACATATTCTTTCTCATCTTTCCTATTTGTACCTAGACAATCACCTACTGTATTCGAATTTCCAGTCGTGTCACTGAAACTCATACAAACATCTTTTGCTTTGGGCTCGTTTTCCATTTTCTTGTCAGACTTGGGAACAAATTGGAACTTTGGTGTCAAATGTGAAACACAAAGCGATTGAGATGAAAATAAAGACAACAGTCTACTTGTTTGAGCATGATCCAGCTCAAACCAGAACTTGTTATGAGTAAAGTAATTGCCCACGATTATGGGCTTATACTGATTCTCGATTAGCGGCTGGCGTGGTGAGTCAGGTGACCGTAAAAGTATTTGAACCTGTATCAAAAGAGCAAATTTTAATAGATCAATTTAGTGAGATATTGATCTGCATTATAAAACTGATTTAGTGATGACTGTCACTTGAAATAGTAATAAGAAACTATTTGGATAAAGGGATTTTAGTTATAAATATCTGATACAATAGAGCTGATAAAAATATGTTGACAAATAACTTATAAAAGGATTGCCATATTTAGTAATAAACAAATTGTCAAGTTATAGAGTTTTATTATATCAAATATATATATATATATATATATGAATGTCTGTTCTGGTCATTTATCTATTACAAGTAGTTCCTAAGATAATCACAATTTGCATAGCTAGTTCTCACATTATAATAACTTCAACTGGCAGAAGCACATCTAAACACTACATCCTGCAGCATATTGTACTCCAGATATCTAATTATATTTATTCAACATCACTTATTCGTATTGTACAATCAAACCACAAATTCGATTGGAAAACGGAACATGCACCTAGATACCTGTTAAGTACCTGAGCAGGATAAGGAGAACTCTGTCTGCCATCACTAGTCCACGCATATGGATCTAAATTTTTTTGGCCATGACTAGCAGCTTCAAAAACACCGTGCAGTTTTCTATCCGAATAGTTGAATAGAAACAATGGCAAACCAGGATCAATTTTCTCAACATACACAAGATGCTCTTTTGGTAAACCTGATACAATTTAAAAAGTATATTAGAAATACACCAAATGGGAGGGTTGGGTAACGGGTTTGGTTGGTTAAAATATACCATTATTTCAATAATAATCCAGTTTTTATCAATGATATGATTTAGAAGGCTTTATGGATTTTAAAAGTACACTTGGGGTGAAATTCTACCCATTTGACGTTTTTTTTTAACAACATTTTTATTATACCCGTTAGATCAGTTACAGATAAACATAGCCAAATCAGCCCATTTGTAAGTTAATGTGTCGAAATGTGCGCTTGGATGAACCCTATGGATTGGAGACGAAGGTATCAATACCAAGGAACACACACACATAAACAGATTATTAATTGTAGGTCGAGTTATAAGAATTACCAAAGAGTTGCTTCGAAAGGCATTCCTTGATTGTGAAGTTCGTAGCACCAAAGATTACACCGCCTAGTTTACCTTTTTCTAAATTTCTAGTGGATGAGAACTCTTTCTTTCCTGCTCCCATCTTCGATCTGTTACTCTAAAAACACAATAAGGGATTTGAAACACATACATTTAAACAAATAGACCATACAAGAGATACAATCTCAGCTTAGAATCTAAGCATTGAAAGTATTTTACGAATAATTATAATTGATTTAAGATCTTATAAAAATCAAAACAAGGTACACTACCAAGATTTCAAGTATCCATATAGTCCAATCATATACATTAATTTCAAGTATCCATATAGTCCAACAATCATATACATTCATTTCAAGTATCCATATTGTCCAACAATCAAATAAATTCACAATTCTATAACAAGCATTATACTCTCTTATCGACATCATTCATCAAGATTTTATAAAACGTTGTAATCCGTGTAAAAACTATCGCAAACTTTTTACAAAATAGTTTTCAAAACATAAAATTAAAGCATGTAACTTTCAAATCTGAGAAGAACTTCTTGACACCTAAAAGAAGAAAGTGGATATACATTTAATTATTAGAAAGAAGCAGAATTCAAATTTCTAACACATAGCAATCACATCATGTAATACAATCATAGTCCATTGTTTAAAAGACCATCAATTTTATTAAACAACGTCAATTGAGACAACATGAAACAAAACCTAAAAGCATCCGGTAACACATTTCAGTATACTGGTAACAATTTCATAGATCATCAGTTAAAATTTCAAACTCAATATGAACATATAACCCACTAGCAGAATTCAAGGTCTCGAATTACAAAGATGCATCCATTGAGGCATTTCATCGAACACTTTCAAGGCATGTATAAAATCCCCTTTACGTAACCTCTTGAAATTCGTTTAGAACTAAACCCATCAAGAATTTGAAGTGATAAACATATATTAAAGCATCAAACATGAATTTAGTTGAAATTCAGTAACGAGTAAAAAGAAAAGAAAAACAAAAGAAGATAAACCCTAATAATGGTGATTTCTTGAAGTTAAACCTGTGTTGTTAATGGGGAGTTGTTCCTTGAATAACAGTGAGATGAAGAAGCGCGAAAGCAGGGGGAGGTGTATATATATATATACACTCGTTGTTGCTGTGCTTTAAGTGTTGTACTTCTTGTTTTATTTGTCAAAGTATAGAAATTTAAAACAAAATGTAATATGTCTATTTTTAATTATCGAGAATGTTTAAATAGTAAATTTTGTTACGATAATAATAATGAGAATAAATATTTTTATTTTTAATTTTAAAATTAATTAATTTTTGTAAAAAAAAATTAAGATATTAAAATTATATTCTTTTTAATATGAGCTAAAAAGTTTTTTAAAAAGAGGAGTGCTACATCCACTAACAAGTTACAAACAAACTCCCACAATATGAGGTGAACCAATGAGATGAAGTGAAATAATCATGAAAGAGAAACAAATTTAAATTGTGATTGGTTAATCTAATTTTTCACATCATGTTATGAACTTTATTTTGTGAAATAGATGTGACCCTAACATTCCTCTTTGAAAAAATATATGATACGTAACTAAATTTTGTGTTACACATTATCAAAAATTTTAATGTGTATCACACTTAGAAGTTATAAAAGTTATGATACACAAATTTAAGTTTTATATATTATATATATTTAAAATTCTCATATTATAAAAAATAAATTTTGGTATTATTTGTTTTTCAAAAAAATATTGATATGTTGAAATTGTAAAAAAAATATATATTTATCGTTATCATTACTACCATAACAAACTTTACTACAATAACTGTTACCTATAACTATTTTCTATAAAAAAAAAAAATTTACTACAAAATATTAAAAAACTATAGAATTTATAAATAAGAATAATTCACTTATAAAATTTAACTTGAGTCGAAAGATATATAATCTTTTTATTTTATCAGTGAGTCAAAATATTATTCAACACTACGTGTTCTTAAAAACCGAACTTAATTTCAAAACAATATACACATGCTTGTAAAACAAATTGAAATGAATTAAACTGGAAGAATTCGATGATTTAGCATGGTTGAACCTTACGATTATCTACAAATAAACATCAAGAATAACAGTTAAAAATTGAAGTCTTTGAAGCACATATCAAAAGATTGACATAAACCTTAATATCGTTCAATCACATGCAGTTGATTTAAAACAAAATCCAAAATGAGATCCGAAAACAATCGAAATATTCAATAAAGAGATTGGAGGTTACCTAAATATTATGATAAATGATGTATGAGACACCATTACAAATCATCACTCAATCATAAAAGTGACATTACTTTCACATCATATATTTTAAACATATCATCAAAAATAAATGATCGGTTATATGTTAAATCGGTAATCGATATCGATACTTTTAAATTAAGGGAAATTCTAGGTGTACACCCTTATATTCTTAGGTGTAACATCTTCCCCAATGGCCTAGTATTTTTAGGTAAATTTATCTCTTTGCTTACGTTATTTAATTGAATTAAATTATATGAAATGTTTGATTAGATAATTGTTAGGAATGATTAAATGGGAATTACGGTATTTTTAGTTTAAAATACGGATTAGCCTAACTATTAGAACTAATACAATCGTGTGCTAGATTAATGATAATAATACATCGTAGTATACGTAAATTATATATATATAAACCAAAAATGCAGAAAAATCAGCTTATTTCTTCTTCTTCTTCATCTCACACTAAAACACACACTAGAAACACCAAGAACACACACACTTGCAATTGAAGGTTGAATCAAGCTCAAAATCACTTCAAATTTCGTTATTAGATTCGGATTTCATCAAAGATTAGTCCTGCATTTCGTTTTTGTGGTTTTAAGCAAAGAATCAAAGGTTAGTTAGTTTTTAGTTTTTGGGTTTTTAGAAATAAGAGAATCTTGATTGGAAATTCATTTATGTGTTTTTATGTTAAATTGATGCATTTAGAGTGTTTGTTTATGTGTTTACGAAGTGTTGGAACGTTTGATTTGTAGAAAAACGTTGTTATAATTCGATTTGAGAATTTTGTGGAAAAACAGCCCAGTTTTCTGCCCAGTTCGTAGGATGAACTGGTTTGGCGATATTGACAATATCGCCCCCCAATATCGCGAGTAATATCGCCCCCCAATGTCGCTATGGCGATATTGGCAATGTCGCTATGGCGATATTGGCAATGTCGCTATGGCGATATTGGCAAGTGTTACTAAGTTTTGTGAAAATCTTACTAAAAATTAGTTTTTGATGAAATTCGCATGGTCACTCGGAATCGACCAAGTAATCGAGACTATGTACCATAGCCCAGTCAGTTTTTGGCCTTTCGGGGTCGTCTTGGGCTTCAAAATGGCATTTTTCAGTTTTTAAATGACGTTCCGGGATTTTCGAGTTTCGTTCCAGATTGAACTCTTATTTCCTTAGACTTCAGGGAATTACCTGCTTGTAAGAATGCGCTATTATGATGATTTAAACTTGATAAATGTTTATATCTAGATACTATGCGTTGAGATATGTTATACGATTACGAAATGAGTTACTAACTCATTATCTGTTGTATTCTCAGATCAGTCAAAGACTCAGTAATATTAGAATTCTGAGAGGTGGACAGTAGCAGACAGGTGAGTGGATCTGCAACTCATAATTTGAGTTAGTTGTGATGGTGTGATTACAACAAGTAACGTAAACCTTGATTGACTGTTTAGTCTGAGTTATGATTGTGTATACCTACTTGTTATGCATATGTGGCCTTCGGGCATCTGTGTTATTCAGAGGTCAATTGCGATTGGACTTGGTTACTACTGTGTTCAACACAGGTTCCAGATACATGTGTTGTCGCTGGAAACTGTGTTGTTGTGTTGTAGTGCCAAGTTATCGGCCTATTCTGTATGGGCCTTTACAGATTGTGGTAAGTGTTACTGTGGGCCACCCCGGCTGTAGGGTTCCTCAGTAACCGCCGATCCTCTTGAGTTTATGTGTTTACTGTGCTTAGTGTAAACAGATTATTAAGCTAAGTTGAATTATTAGTTGTATATCCATTCACTTAGCTTCGTGCTAATCCCACCATTTCTCTTCCTGCAGGTTATGTTAAGATTGTGGGTTAGGCAGGAAGATGGTTTTTGAAGAATGTTTGACACGTGCTCTAACTTTGATATATTTATGAATGTTTTGTAAATTAATATGTATATGGATTTTGTATAACAATTATAAGTGTTTTGTTTCGTAAATAGTTAAATGTTATAAATTCGCGAAATTTTATGGTCTTTTCTGTAATATAAAATATAATATTATTTTATCCATCGCTTCCGAGTCAAATGACAGATTTAACCCTATCTTAATTTAAGGGGTGTTATATTAGGTATACACCTCTTATGTGTGTGTATATGTGAGCCCTGGGTAGAGTTCCAATAAGAACACCTTTAAAATAAAAACGGGTAAGAATGCTTCATATCTGCACATGTATCCCACAAATCAGTAGATTTACATTTATACATCTTAAATATGTGAAGAAAAATAGATGCGCATTTTTATAAATGCATAAAAATCGCAAAAACGATTGATGCACAATTTTAGATGAAAAATATAAAATTGTTCATCAATCGTTTTTCTTAATTTTATACATTTCTAAAAATGTGCATTCATTTTTCTTTGTATATTTGACATATATGAATGTGAATTCAATGATTTTGTCGAGTATAAGTGCAAATTAGAAACGTTCTTATCGTTCTTATTTTTGAAGTGTTTTTATTTGATCCATATTCTGTGAGCCCTTATATATATATGTTTGTGTTTGTAGGGATGTTCAAATAGTAAGTCCCTCAAATTAGATGAATGATGATGTTGTTCTTTTACTCGTATTTGTACCAACTATTTCTGCGTTTCAATGTCGTCCGTACATGGTGTCTTAAGCTTCTTATGACCCCAATCACATTCTCCCCCAAAACATATAAAACCCTGAAATCACACACTTTTCACACTCATCACACAATGGAGCAAACCCTTCTCTCAAATTTCAATCAACTTCTCAAACCCCAAACAAACCCATCTCTCAAACCCTTCTCAATCGCCAAAACGCTGATCACAAACCCTTCAACATCCATTCCCACACTCAATTCCATCTTCCAAACCCTAGAAACCCTAATTACAACAAACCCCCAATTCCCCTACCTCCACGTCATCATCACACTCCTACGTACAATCTCTACCATGCACAACCACCACTTCACCAATCGTATCACTGCCGTATTCCACTCCCTCTCCAAGCGCCCCAACATTTCCCCACGCGCCACCGTACTTGTTTCCACATTTTCGGTTCCGGAAATGAGTGAGGGAGTGTTTTTGTCTTTGTGTTTCGGTTCAAGTGTGGCGGTGCGGTTACGGATGTTGATGGATGTTGAGAAATTTGATGTGCGGCCAGCGGTTTTGATGACAGTTTTGTTAGGGTTTAGTAAGGATCCATATGCATACGTGCGCAAAGCTGCGTTGGATGGTTTGATTGGGTTGTGTAAGTGGATTGTTGTTGATGATTGTGGTGCAATTAAAGGTTGTTATTTTCGCGGTGTTGAGTTGTTGTTTGATTCAGAAGAATGTGTGAGATGCGCAGCTGTTAATATGGTAATTTTGATTAAAATGTTGTATTTGTAAGCTAAATAATCGTCTGAGTGTTTGTACATTATATATTTTTCGGTTCATAGCATTATAAGTATATGTATATGTAGTGTGTTGAAATTGTTATGATGTGGCAGGTATGTGATTGGGGGAAATTGCTTGTGGAAAATACTGAGGAGAAAAGTAAAGGAGATTGGTCAGATGCATTGTATGTTCAGGTATTAATCGAGCATTATGTCTAGCTAAGATTAAAGTTGCATTTCAAGTTCCAAACGATGTAATATAATTGCGTTTTGTAAATGTCATTTCACACTATTTATTTGAAAGGTGGATAGTAATGCTAAACTTGATTAAAAAGTAACCAACTTAATTGAATTATCATGTAACTTTTGGGTGTATATTATCCCATTTTTTATTATTTCTTCACTTGGAGTATTTTTCCAGCTATGTTTAATGGTGAGGGACATGAGTGTGAATGTCAGAATCGAAGCTTATAAAGCCCTTGGTAGGGTAGGAATGGCGTCTAATTCTGTTCTGATGCAAACCCTCTCAAAGAAAGTCTTACCAGACTTGGAAGAAAAGAAATTTCCAGGTCAGCTTTCAGGAAAGCATTTCAATTTACCAGCATCGAGTGCTGCTAGAGCTTTTATACATGGGTTGGAGGATGAATTCTTCGAGGTACTCCCAATTCTCTTGAAATTTGCTATCATGATATTTTGATGGAACTTAGAAGTGGCAATATGAGTGGGTCAGGTGTGTTAGGTATAGGTTCAGGGTGGAATTGGTCACGTTTAGTGCAATTTGAGACTGGCCATATGGGTTGAAACAGAACCATGTCGGGTTGACTTGCTAACATTTTTTTTAATAGTTAATGCGTTAACTATGAAAAAACCCAGTGTTTTCTGAGTAATAATTATCTTAATCTTTCAATATAATGATTAAGAGGTTGTAAGTATGTTAAATTTTATACATTTGACTCTTTTCTTCTTTAGCTAGAATTTTTGACCCATTTGAGTTAAAACAAAACCCAAATCAACCCATGCATAGGGTAAGCATTTCATGTAGACTTGGGATCTGTCTAATTCGCTGCACCCATATTAATCATTGTTATTTCAACTTTCCTGTTGAAAACACACTTCCTTGTTTACTGCAAATACTATTTTTCCTTAAATTTTTTTTGATTAGACTATATAAGAATCTACCTTATTTGAAGGTACGAAGTTCTGCATGTTATTCCTTGAGGATGCCTGCTATTCTTTCTGCCGACTTTGCTACTGAAGCCCTAGATTTATTGATGGATGTGCTGAATGACGATTCAACCATTGTCAGATTACAAGTGCTGGAAACCATGCATCATATGGCAGTTTTTGGCCATCTAAAAGTGAAAGAAATGCACATGCACATGGTAATTTCTGTTTTCTTTTTCCCTTTTCCTTGTACATATCCATTGGCACAAGCTAAGAGATCTTTGACCCATTATTATATTACAAATGACGATCCGGTCCATGTTTTTCTTAAAAGCGTAAATACAAGGAATTTGCTTAAAAGTAGATGGGCCGAAGTTTGCTCGTAGTGTATTTATAATGCGAAAACCCCCAAATCATTTTTTATTCAAAGACTTGGATCATTATTGAAATAACATATCGGTTGTTTACTTGTTTATATTCTGGGTCAGCCCAAACCGATTGACTGGGTTAATCTGTTATTTTTTAATTGTTTATTGTTTGATTATGTAGTTCCTTGGCACTCTAGTTGACATGAACTCATCAATAAGATGTACCGCAAGGAAAGTACTTCGTTTGACCAAGCTCCATGACCTGCCTATGTTTAAACTTGTTGCTGACAGCCTAATACAGAGTCTAGAAATCTTTCCACAGGTAAGTCATTATTTTGCCTTTAATCTGATCTGAAAGTTTTTGAATCTACTTTTGGATTTTTCATCCTAATTTAATTGTTATATAGTTTAGTACATTGTCTTGTTAGCTGAGATTTCGATTCTCATATTTTCAGGACGAGCCAGATGTTTTATCTCTTTTATTTGAAATTGGCCGAAGTCATGGAAGTTTTGCTGGCAGCATCACTAAGGAAATATTTTTAGAGGTTGGATTGCCATCATTTCAATTCTTTACAAGCTAGTTAGTGCAGTAATATTAATTGTTTATTATTTCTTTGCCTTTTAAATCTGAATTTAGAGTTAAGCTATTATCTTTGTTCCCTAGTTTGTCACCTCTAGTAGTCCAGTGTTATTACTTAAAGAGAAAAAGTTACTCTATATATCTACTTTACTTACTGGTAAGATATTCCCAATTTTTTCAGATTGACCCTTCTTCTGAAAGCACTTGGGACTTTAATAGTTCAAAAACTGCTGCACACCTTGCATTGGCCATCTCTGCTCCACTCTCCTATGGAAAGCAACAACATTTATACAGCATACCATCAATGATATTTTCTTATGCTGTTACAATGCTTGGAAGATTATCTATCGCCTTGAATGAAGTGATGAACCAGGACACACTTATAGCTTATTTGTCTCATTGTAGTAGATCAACTGGACCTGACCCTACAGATGACATGATGGTTGAAGATGATCTGCCATCAGAAACCAACTGTCAAATACCAGTTTTCCATGTAGCTAACCAGCTTGAAGTGCATGACAAAGAATATAGTTATGTAAAGTTTGTTCTTGCTAATATTGCCGAAATCTGGTCTTTGACAAAGATCGGATGCATAAGCGAAGTACTTATGACACTGAGGTTCGTCTATATGCTGTACTTCTCCATCATCTTTTTTTTTTCAAGACAAATTGACAAAAAGTTAACTAACTTGGGGTTGATTTCTGTTGTGGGTATTATATTTTATATGCACCCACATCAGTTTTAGGATTTCAAAAAGTTCTTGTTCGGGGTAATCTTCCAAGTTAACTTCATATCAAACACCACATTTACAAACACATCAGTTGCCACATTATTATTTTGACGGTGTGATTAGGTTATACAGTCGCTAATTTTAAAAGCACCCAGTGTATTCTAAATGCATACTACCTCTACATCAGTCTTTTCAAAAAGTTAGATTTGTTATTGTCATGCTATATTTTTTTAATCATATCTAATAGTCTAATACATTAGTTATTTGAAAGAAATGGACAAAATTTGCTTGCGGGTCAATACAACCCTGCTCAACTCTTACAAAAAATACAGATTTTTATCATATCCGTAACTTTTATGATATGTGATATATGCAGGAGTTGGAAGGAAGAGCTAGCAACCTCTATTACCGATCTACACCAATCAGATTCTGTTTTAACATTTACTTTACAATACCTTCATGTGGTGAAACTCCTTGCAAAAGCATGGTGGCATGTTATGTGTCCAATAGACATCGTACATAATGAGCTTGGAGACTTGGAATACATCTTGCAGAAGTTAGAAAGGAGACTCAAAGAATTAAGATTTCGGTTCATCGGGTTAAGTAAAGAAGAGGAGTCGCATATCGAGGAGCTGACACTTGTTGCTTGTACCCTGAGATCGTCTACTTTTGATCACCATTATCATGAATCTGCTCTGAAGAAATTGTTGGTTTTCAAAGACACATCAAAGGAAACTTCGAGTTTCGTGATTGAACTAACGCAAATGCTGCAAAAAAATGAAATTTCAATTGAATGTATTCGGGAATCACTTGAGTCCTTTTTGTTTAGGCAACTTGTATTATGTGGAGAGTTTAAGTACATGAAAGCGGAAATGGATTTTCAGGAAAATGACTGGTTAAATCCTTTTCCTTTCGTGGCAGGACTACCTGTAGGAATACCGTTGAAGATTAGACTCCAAAATACACCAATCGAGACTAAGTTATGGTTAATGATGACATTGTCCAAGGGCTTGAAGCAATACGTGTTTATTGATTTGAAACAGTTTGAAGGTTCTGATAAGATTAGAGAATTTACATTTATAGCCCCTTTTTATAGAACCCCAAAAGTAAATTCTTTTATCTTGAGATTAACTATAGGTATGGAATGCTTGTCTGAGAAGATTAATTCTTTCAGAGGTCATGGTGGGCCAAAGCATGAGCTTGTTTTCCTTTGCAAAGCAAAAGAAGTGTTTTTTTCTATGGTTGTTAATAAATCCTAATGGTGACGTGTTTCCATGGAGAAGATGAATGTGAAGAGGCGAAGTAGGTCAGGTACTCAGGTGTTGCTTATGTGATCGTAGAGACAGGGATGCAAATCTTGATTGAGGTATTTCTCTCACTGGTTCGTATCTGAGGTGGCCATATTGACCCGTTTACCCATTAATGGGCTAATTGGGTTATTTTATATCAGATGGATCAAAGAAATAGTTTTTAGCTAAAAGGGACATGTATCAGGCATACATATAATTTTTTTTTCTATTATTATTCTGATTTAACATATTATTTAACGCATAATTAGTTATTGTAATTGGACAGAAAAAAGGTGTGGGTCAATCCATCCCGGCCGGTACTTAAAGAAGACCTATTTCAACCTGTAGCCATTTTGACCTGTTCTATACTCTCTTATACAGTGACCTCTAGTTTTAATTAGACAGAGAATGAAGGAGGGAGAAAATTTGGATGATGGCTTTCTCTTTATTCGATATTGAGAATCACTTCATTATGCTCCATTCAATCTTAAAAGGATTATACAATGGTAAGCATACACATCTGGGCAAAAGGGAGCATTCTGCTGGCACAAATATAACAAAGAGGTTGAAATAAATGTCGTTTCTTGGTTGCCCTCAAGGTAATTTGCTTGATTAGTAATGGAAAAATACACAGGTATCATTGTATTGATGCATTAAGACCTCGTTAGTTTTAAGTTCCGATTCTTGCATGAATGTCAAATGGTCTCTCGTTGCCTTGCTTTTATCGATGCTAAATTACTTTACTATTTTCTCACTTTTATCGGACCCTTTATATTTATGCTCCAGAATTCAAGCTGATAAGCTGGATCATACTCAACATTATTGTACACACATACACACACTCGTATGAGTTTGATGTCTAGTCTTTCTAGAATGCAAAAGTAGCGTTTGTAGGATTTGAACTCTTATCATTATAGTGGGCAGCTGTGTTGAGAAAATCCAGTACTCTTCTTCATTATATGAGCTTTTATTTTATTTACATTTAGGGCCATATATTTTGTGCAGTAAGAACTGACTCTGGATGTGAAGGTGTAATTGGGGTGAAGATGTATCATTGTTGAAATGAAGGCATTTCACGTTTTATAAGGTAAAGTAACTAATTTCTATCACTTGTCTTAGGGATTTACCATAGTTTATAAAACTCTTAAAAACCTTTGTTTTTGTGAGGTCTAAGGTATACATTGATGGAGGAATACGAGATGTAAATCCTTCATGACTCGCCAGTTACCACAATGTGCAAGGATGATTCATCATATAGAGAGACTGTTCTGTATTTGCATCACTTCTACATATTGGTGGCAATAATGACCTATTTGCTTATAAATTAGTCGATATTCTTATAAGCTATTATTAGACTTATTTCACATAAAAATTGTATTCTTATGGCAGGAAATGATGTTTCCTTAGGAATGTAGACTGATAAGGTGGTGTAGAGGAGATAGTGGAAATCAAAACCCTTATCTTATATCAGATAATGTCCAATCTAAGCAGAAATTTTGTCCTTCAAGATATAAGTAACTAGTTTGATTAGATTAAAACAAGGCGGCGAACTATGTGAAGTCGCCGATAAATATTTCATCGAATGCAAATATGGATTCAGCTGGATTTATATCTTCCTAAAGCTATTTTACTATTTATAAGTTTCATTTATCCTAGTAATGATAAGCATAGTATGACCAGTTTGTAAGTGAACAATTTGCAGTAAGTATTTGCTCTAATAGATGAGTGCAACATTTCAAGACTGAACTACTTCTTCTGTCTCAGACAACTCTGTGCGTTAGTTGGAAGTCCAAGTTTCTAAGTTTGTTTTTATTGAAATTGTTTAATAAATTTATATATATTATGTATATATATATATAGGTATGTTGTCAAATTATTTGGTAAGCTTTTGAACAATAATAGAAGTGGATTATAGAAAACTAATTAACAAATGGAATATGTTTACCAATATATAGTAATTAAATATGTTAGGATTTTCGATTAATTATGGGTCTGTTATGGGTTTGTCAGATGTCTCCTTGGAAGTAGTTTCATTACCTTTAGGTAACGGTATGACTATCTACATCTTACCTCTTCTATATCCCATAGAAGGTGGGATTGAATGTTGTTGTTGTAATAGTAATAATCAATTTTAGTAAAACTCATTATAATCAATATTGATCAAACGTAGAGAGGTAGAAATATTGTACCATAAAGAATGGAGTTACAAACTTCATAAGAAACAGGTCTACAACAAAATATCAGCGTTACAAAAACATGCTTTAAATTTACGCTAGTCCGAAATACCATAATGTTTCCAAATGATTTAGGGCCTTCTCGAGCTTGATCGCACAATCCATCTGTTTCATGTCTTCATTATAAAGTTCTCTTTTCTTGTTAGTGTCACCAATGAAGATGAAGACAAATACGGATTTAGTATGTAATGCTTGATGATAAATAAGATTCATTCGACCAAAGTATTTAATACTAACCAAAGATGGTGTTTGCTTGATTCACATCAACTTGGCTCTTAACATCTTCAATAACAACCTTCTTTTGCATCATTATTTAAAGTCAAATTAAACCCTGCTTTATAAGGAACAAAATGAGTATTAATTTCAATATTTGTATTCAACTAATTAAGCCAAATTATTTACATTCTTCTGGCAAAATTTTATAATATCATTCGACACATAACAAAGATTAATGACCAAACATTTCTGTAAAACACATAATCAGAATTGGTTGGTAACACAATTTATTTGAATCAGTCATAGAGCAAGAAAATATAATGAGCTTGGTTTCACATCATCATATAGATGCATCAAAATATTATACAAATTAGAGCATGAAAAGTGTAACATAAATCACTTGATAGAAACTGTATTTGTATCAAGTACAACCAATTTAATTTCCATCAAATGAACTTCCCTCAAAGAAAGTCTTAAGAAATAAGATATTCAAATCCAACTTACTGAGTCAACTCTAGAGGGAATTTAAAGAGTAGAAGTGTAAAAATTTTACTACGACTTAGAAGCGATTTAAATAGAAGATAAAACTAACACTATTAAAGGGTTATAAAGTTCCTTACCTTTTATGAATGAATCAACTTGTGTAAACATTGATGCATGAACTGCCTTTTATATAGAAATCAGTAGCACAAAAAGAAGAAATTAAACGCGTCTTCACTCATCTCACTGATGACTAATCATGTTTTTAAAGACTTAATTAGAAGCACTATATATATACAGAGAAGAATTAAACCGACAATGCTGTATATTTGACGAATGAAGTTTGTTCCATTTACAATACTCACTTTCAATTTCTTTTTTAAAAGTTAAATATCTCACAAATTGTACGTCTATAAATTATAAAAGTTACATAATTAAAATCAGTGTTTTTTATCTTTAATAAAAGATCTCACATGATATACTTTCAACGTACTTTTTTCGTTTTTCAATTAGAGTTATAAATCGTAACGGTAAATCACATGCGATTTAACACTAATTAATAACTAAAGTTTTAATTCAAATCGCTAACTATAATCACATTATAACATTAACATTTACGAATTATAAGTTAAATAATTACATTGAATTAGATTTGTCTAGTTACTTCGTTCTCTATTTCTATTTGAGAGGGTCCTAAGGAAAAGTATTTAATTTCCACCGAGCTAAAATAAAATGTCGATGTCTCTAGTAAACTAAAGACATTATTTAATAGCTATTTTGCTTCAATTTATTCGCTCCAAATCAAAACAAAAATTGATAGTTGTAATCACACGTGATTAAAATTGCATTTACATATGATTAAATCGTAATTCTACATTTAAAACAGTATTCAAGTTGAATCAAATGTGAATTATCATCAATCAGTAATTACTCATTACATATGAATTTTAATTTCAACTGAAAATCATGTGTGATTATATAACAAATCACATGTGATTAAACCGCAAATTATAATCACATGTGATTTTGGTTGAAAACAAATACATATTTCAAAATTTTACTTATTTATAATTATTTATGTGAATGAATATTAAGTCGTAATCACGTGTTAATTAACATAAACCATTAATAAATAATCGTGTATCAATTCCATATTTTTATTATAAGTCGCATGCGATCATATATGAGATTTTTTTAAGACGCAACAAGAAATTATTTTTTTGGTTTGTCGTAAGTATAGTTCGTGCGATCTCTAATTATAGATAAAAAGATTGTGGTTCCAAATATGTAATATTTATAATTTATTGACATATCATTATTAAATATTTAATTTTAAAAGTTTGAGTGAATGCGAATTTTTCAATGAAATTAATTCCTTAAGTTTTCAAATATTTCCATACACATACATTAATAATAGAAGAGTTGAATACCATTTTCATTCAAACAACCCAAATCATATACCTACCATGCTTTGGTCAAAGCGAATATTGAACTATTGGTTGTTATACATGTACCCTTGATCCAAGTTTATTTAAGGGAGTGCATGAATGCACCCTCTTCTCTCTCATTAGTCTAACACTTTATTTTCTGTTAGTAGTACTAGCATTGATATTTTGATACTTTATTTAAAAGCAATAGTGATAGCTATGTATTATTGTATACAAGGAGTATAATATGATTCACAAATTTTGTAATTAACTTATGAAGCTTTTTGGGTCAACAAACATTCTTATCTCGATTTTTTGAATTTTCTAGGATGGATGGTCCCATAGTTACACGCCCACAAACCTCTCTTTCTATCTCATCATAACGATTTTTGCTATACTTATAAAAGAATCTACTATAAAATTTCTATACAGAATGATGTGTCTCAATCAAATAATGAGAAAGAAGTAAAAGAGATTGAGAAAAAATAAGCTGATCCACATCATTTTGTGTATACAACATTTTATAAAAAATTTGTAAATCTTACAATTTATCTTAGTTTTAACACACTCTTTGATTATTACGTAATTACGTGTTATATCCAATAGCAAACAAATGTATACTAAGATAATAACAAATAGATTTAAAGGGGCGTTAGGGGAGTTAGTGAATGAAAATCAAAGTACGTTCATATCGGGCAGACAAATTATTGATAACATACTGATAGCACAAGAGCTAATGAAAGGGTATAATTGGAAGAATGGCTCTAGAAAATGTTCTTTCAAGATTGACATACAAGAAACATAGACAGTGTGAATTGGGAATTTTGATTGATCTACTTTGGTTAATGATGACATTATCCAAAGACTTGAATCAATATGTATTCATTGATCTGAAACTGTTTTAAGGTTCTGATTGTTAGGATTGTGAAACTTAAGGAAGAAAAACAAGTTTGTTGAATGAAAGTGATCTTTTGAAGTGGTTTTGATCGGCAAGAAAAATACAGAGTCATTTTATTTTTCATTGTGTGAATAAAAAATTACGGCGCGATTTTCATGTCGGTCGGAAACTTATTTTCTTGATCCCTAAGTTAGACTTATCCAACATAAACGTACCCTATGTAATCGTAACCATTGGAATTCGAAAATAATAGTAAAAACTTTCTGATTTGGGCCCGTGGACTAAAGCAATCTTCAAGTTGGAGATCGGGTCTAACTACATTGAAATCCTTGTGTTCTTATTGTTTCTTTATCTTGTTTGTTTGGTTTTAATTATCTGTTTATTGTTTGTGGGTGTAACCTCGATTACACGAGTATTGTTGGGATTTGTTTTTGCTAATGATTTTTATTAGAGTGATCAACTGATTGTAGATAGTTGTTTGATTATGCTGTAATTCCTGATAATATTATTGAATTTACATTTATAGCCCATTTTTACATAACCTCAAAAGTTAATATTTTTATCTTGAGATTATCTATGGGCATGGAATACTTGTCTGAGAAGATTCATTCTTTCAGAGGTCATGGTTGGCCTAAGCATGATCTTGTTTACCTTTGCAAAGAAAAGGAATTGTTTTTTTTTTTATGGTTGTCAAACAATCTTAATGGTATTGTGTTTTCATGGAGACAGTTAAGAAGGCGAAGAACATCAAGTGTTGCTCATGTGATTATGGGTATTGGGATGCAAATCTTGATTGAGGTATTTTTCATACCGGTTTGTATTTGAGGTGGCAATTTGACCCGTTTAGCTGGCTTATGGTTTGTTTCTACCAGGTCAGATGGGTCAAAAATCTTTAGCTGAAAGGGACAAAGTCAATTGGGTCAAATGGTTGAAAGAGGTAGAAGTCGTATTTTTCAATGCTTACAGTCTTCTTAATTGTTTTAGTTCAGTTTATTTGATCATTAGTGTAATAAAATATTGTTTTAATCATACTTAACACGGTTGTTTATTATAGAAAAGGACAAAAGTAATTTGCAGGTCAATATATACCGGGCCGTACTTAAAGCAAATCTATTTCAACCTGTAGCCAGTTTGACCTGTTCCACACTCTCTTCTCGTACAGTGGTTTCTAGTATCTATTGAACATAATGAAGGTGGGAGCAAGTTTGGATGAGGGCTTCTACTTTATTCAAAATTGAGGATCACTTCATTATACTCCATCAATCTTGAACATACAACTGAAAACATATACATTTTGGCAAAAGGGAGCATTCTGCTCTCACAAGAATAGTGAACAGGTTAAATAAATGCCTGTTTTTTGGTAATTTGATATGCATTTAGTTACTTTTAGTTTGACAGCAACATACCTTCGTTTCAGATAGTAAATTTGGGGGTTTTACATCCTTTTATACATTTCAAAATATATAAATTGATATATATACACTTATTTAACCCATTCACTGAAAAATTCTTAAGAAGCATATTAAATGAAAATGGATATGAAAGCGATCACACCTTTCTCGGCGTATTATGTCAACAAACATGAATAACCAAAAACTAGTGATTGACATCATACGAAAGATTAATTACAATACAAAAACTAAATATAATCATTTATTACACTCACAAACAAATTGATAATCAAGCAGAACTATGTACATTCACTAGCATATATTTCATGAAGAGATCAAATCATGTCTCTGCAATCATTCTCCATAAGAAACAGATGTTGATTACACAAGTTGTGCAATGACACGAACACATATTTCTTCCAGCTGATTTAGTACCTTCTCGTACTCATCAACGTCTACAAGTTTATTTACATCAAGATATTGGCTCGCCTCCTTAATCTCATTTTCCATTTTCTTTGTATCTTCCATATGGAGCCTTGTCTGATCAGTGCTTATTATCTTGATTTTCCTTTTCACGTTGTATATGTATTCGTCCAACACATTGCGTGCATACATTTTCTTCTTGTAAGCTTGGTCCTCGACTTTATACTTTTCAGCATCTTTGATCATCTTCTCTATATCTTCCTCTGAAAACCGATATTTTTCTTCGTCAATTATGATCTTCTTTTTTAAGCCGGTGGTTAGTTCCTTCACCAAGCAATCCAATATGCCATTAGCAGCAATGTTGAAGACAACTTTTACTTTTGATTTACCCATTGGAGCAAGTGGGACTGCAACTTGGAATTTCCCTAGCCATTTGTTATCTTTAGCCCTACTTCTCTCACCCTGGTAAACATTGAAATGCAGACTAGTTTGATAATCAGTAGTTGTAAAATAAGTTCTTTCCTTCTTGGTAGGTATTGGGGTTTTTCTTGGAATTATGACGGAAAAAATGCCATCATGCGCATTGACACCAAGTGATAAAGGGATGACATCCAATAACATTGAATTCTTCTTTGTTTGATTTATTTCACCGCTAAACATTTCAGCAACATTTGCATCTGCACCAAGTGATAAAGGGACGACATCCAATAACATTGAATCCTTTGTTTGATTTTTTTTTTCTTTCTTTTTTTGAAGAGCTCTTCTTTGTTTGATTTATTTCACCGCTAAACATTCCAACAACATTCGCATCTGCACCAAGTGATAAAGGGACGACATCCAATAACATTGAATTCTTCTTTGTTTGATTTATTTCACCGCTAAACATATTATCAACATTTGCATTGACACCAAGTGATAAAGGGACGACATCCAACAACATTGAATTCTTCTTTGTTTGATTTATTTCACCGCTAAACATTTCAGCAACATTTGCATCTGCACCAAGTGATAAAGGGACGACATCCAATAACATTGAATTCTTCTTTGTTTGATTTATTTCATCGCATAACATGTCATCAACATTTGCATCTGCACCAAGTGATAAAGGGACGATATCCAATAACATTGAATTCTTCTTTGTTTGATTTATTTCACCGCTAAAGATTTCATCAACATTTGCATCTGCACCAAGTGATAAAGGGATGACATCCAATAACATTGAATTCTTCTTTGTTTGATTTATTTCACCGCTAAACATTTCAGCAACATTTGCATCTGCACCAAATGATAAAGGGACATAATCCAATAACTTTAAATTCTTCTTTAAATAATCTCTTTCACCACTTAACTCTGCACCAAGAGTTGCTGCACCGTATGCAACCACCTCATTAGCATCAATTCTATTAATAGGCTCCTTTCCTTGGAAAAATTCTCGCAACATTTGTTGTATCTTCGGTATCTTAGTTGACGCACCAACAAGTACTACCGCATCTACATTTCTCTCGCTTATTTTGGCTTTGCTCAAACATCTTTTCACTATCTTTATGCAATTACTGAAGAGGTTTGCATTGAGTTCTTCAAACGTCGCCCTGGTAATTCTCCTAGAAAAATCAACAGACCGATGCAAATTATCAAGAACGATTGTAGTATCTTTGGTTTAATAGAGAGCTCTTTTGACATTTTCACAAGCTATCCTCAATCGACCTAATGCTTTTAAATTCCCCTAGATTATTATCTTCAACTTAAAAAATATATTAAAAATACCTAAATTACTCCTATCAATTCAAATATTATATTTCTTAATTATTTAAACTTTATATTACCTACACAGTTTTCCTTACATTCTTTAAAATTAAATATCTCAAAAAAAAAGGTTAGTCGAAAACTTATAAATATTACACCATGAAAATCAACATTTTTTTCTCTTCGATTAAACATCTCACATGATATACTTTCGGCGAATTTTTTTCTTTTATTTTTTGAAATAAAAAATTAAGTGCCTTTACATGAATGACTCAATTACTAAAAATTATACGTGTAATCCCACTTAATCGCGGTTAAATAAACTATATAAAATTAAATAGTTATAAATTTAAGCAATAGACATCTACATATTTTATCTAAATAATTATTTTATATTTGAAACAAAACAATATGTTAACTCGCTAGAATGTGCGAATACTATGCTAATATATAATAACCGTAGGAAAGCATATACTTGTAGTTCATTTTATCATTATCATATATGCCAGCTGGATATATGTGTACTCTTTCCATATATAACGCGACAATAACACACTGATATAATAAGGTCTGTTCATACATTTAAGAGTAGACTAATTAAACATCTTCTCTGTTACTCTACAATGTGTTCTTTTACCAAGCGATACTATACAATATATTCAAAGCCTTATATGGTCATCAACAAATCCTCCAAATTGTTCTTGTATTTTTTCAAGTGTTAGAACAACACAGATACACTATATCTTAAACATATTGTTATATATGTACACCATTTGTGTAGCAAATCACAAAATAAAGATAAAGTTTAAGAAAACACAACCAACATGTTGAGTTCATGAACTTGAACGTTATCATCGAGGGGCGAAATTATTCTAGTGTAATTATAGTTTTTTCGCGTATAAATGGCATCCATTCGTATAAGAAAACAGGTTATAGCTGTTAGATAATTAAAAAGAAAATGTTACAACTCAATTCGAGTCTAGACACTTTGAACGTTTTCCGATTCATACAAAGATACAAATCATATTTTCCAACAGTTTCTATTTTTACTACAAACTTTGAGATATTTTCGAGATTGAAACAAATTACACCTTCTATCTATATTAACCAATTGAAAGTTGAAGCTAGTCAAAAGTTTAACTTTTAACAATAATAATAGTTCTGTTTTCTAAACCAAGCTGTGAAAACTCATAAAATCATACAAGAACACCAATCATACTAGAATAATTACATTTAGAACCATGGTGAATATAAGTGAACAACTTTAGCCCTTGTCATCCAGCTTTAACTCTTTAGCACTCCAAGTTCCAGAAATGCCAGCCTGACCTTTATGTAACTAATATATTTCAACCTGGATCCTAAAACACATTAAATACAAAATAAGTTATAAATCCACTTATACAAATAATTCAAATATTAGAATGGTATTTTAACATTCCCACTCATACTTCTCTAAATGAAGATTCTTTGCCACATTTATTGCACTTGAGCATAGAGAGGAAAAATCCGTAGTCATTTAATAGATCAATCAATATTGTCAAAACAAAATTAATCGTTACTAATACTTCTCGATGCTTCGCTTAAAAGACGAGCTCATGTGGCTTCATGCCTCTTGCACTCAAATAACTTTTTAGGTCAGGAATTACATCAATCGCACAGTCTATGATTTTCCGTTCTTCTTCTTGACCTGCAATTAGGTTTTTAAATTCGTCAACAAACCTATAAATACGCAGAGATTCATTTGTAATCGTGAAGAATCTTGTAGTAAATACAACAGAGCCTGAATCTTAGGGGCGGTGAACGTCGCATGTTGGGGTTGCAAGTACGTAGTCAGGCATGGTACCAGTTGTCGGAATCATCATCTTCTATGTAGTCAGGAGAGGTCTATAAACAGCAATGATTTTTCACAGCGATTTTAGAGAGTGAGAATAGTGAAGAAGAACAATAAAGGTAGAGAAAGAAACCTCTTGAATGACTGGGCGGCTCACGGTTCTTGAGCATGTTTGGGACTCATTTGTAAATTTAAGATACATAAAGTAAATACATAGATCTAGGTAAACTTACGAAAGAGAGCATTTTCATGGTGGTGAAAAAACGGTGACGGTGCTTTGATTGTTTGTTTGGCGGTGATGTACTGACGCTGATCGGGATTGTGTCTGTTTTTATTTGTTGAATAGGGTTGAGTTCAAATGAGAATGAAAATTTTAGTGAGAATAAATGAATGAATCCTGGTCATCCATTTTACAAAACCTAATTTTCCCCAAAAGTTAAATATTTCACAAACGGCTAATAAAAAAATTATAAAAATTGCACTACAAAAATCAGCATTCTTTTCTCTATGATTAGACATCCCTCATGATATACTTTCGATGAATTTTTTTTTTTTTTGGGTTGAAAACTGGTAACACATGTGTTACCGGTGCCTAACACATGTGTTACCAGTTTTTGAAACCCACCAAAAAATGAGAAAAAAAAAGTTCGTCGAAAGTATACCTTGTGAGATGTCTAATCATAGAGAAAAAAATGTTGATTTTTACGGTGCAATTTTTATATTTTTTTTACTAGCCGTTTGTGAAATATTCAATTTTTAAAAATGTTTGGGGTATTATTATCTTGATGAAATGAATGGTTGAGATTGATTCCTCCATTTTCACCAAAAATCTCATTCTCATTTGAACGTAATTCTTGTTGAATATCATAACTATCTTTTGTATTTCCTTTTACGTTTAAAGTAGGCTAAGGGAATTAAAGTGCGTGAACAAAATTTAAAGTGTGTGACAATCACCTCTCATCATGTTTAGTAACAAAAAAATTTTTGTATGTCATAATCATGATTTCTTGTACATTATTTTCATTGTTTTCTTTATTAATTTAAATGTGAAAGATTAAAAATTACTAACGTATTCATTTTATTTAATACTTTCATTTGGTAACTAAAACATTATATCAATTTTCATCATAAAACAATTAACATTAAATATGATCATAAAAATTTTAAATTTACTATAATTAACATTTGGTAGTATTTTGTTACAATAAATTTGCATTGTTTGTACATATTTAAAAATAAATAAAATTGGAAATTTATATTATTTAGTTTCTTAATTTCTTAATGTGAATAGAAATATCATTAAAATTTATTTTTCGCAAAATTGTACGGGTAACCCACGAATAAATGGATGATGATTGAAGCTTCTCATTACACATGAGTAATAGAATTAAAAAAAGGGTGCAGTTCAGAGGGGCATACCCATTAACGAGGGAAGAGAGAGCAGGTAATGGTGAGATGCCACCTCATCATCCCCACCCATCTCATTAAAGCACAAGGAGTGGTAAAATTGTTTTTTAATGTTCTGGATAGTGTTTTAAGAAAACATATTTGTTCAAACACCGGAGTGGAGAACATTATCTAAACAGTGTTCTAGACTTTTAATTTTTTACTATTTTAAATTTTAACTAATTTAATAAATTGAAACAAATAAAAAATAAATTATATAAAAGAAATACACTCATTAAAATAAAAAAAGCATGTTACAGTCATAAAAAGATACATAATTTAAAGAAATACATCATTAAAATAACAAAAAATGCATTGAAGCGTCTGCTTATCACGAACTCGATCCCAATCCCGAGCCGAAATTCTACCTCATCCTCTGGCGAAAATTTCCCTTCTCCATTTATATTATGATTTTGTCCTGTTCCGATAAGTGATCCGTCGACATAGACTAAATTCTGAGCGCGTCTTCAATGTCCTTGGTTTGGTAATAACTTTGTTTATCGTGACGGATGCCTTCAAAAGTTTAAAAACTATCCGTTGGAATTTAAAATAAATAAAGACAATACACCGTATGTGTCGGACGGTGTCCGAGAACGTCATCCCGAAATGACAGAATGACAACATTATCCGTCACAATTGTGCTTACATGAGAATGATCCATGGCAGGAGCCGTTTTTGATAACCCGAAGTCTAACACTTTAGAAACCTATTTTTTATTGAAGACGATGTTTCTTATTTTTGCATCATGGTGAATGGGATGCTCCTTGCATAAACAGGTCGAAATTGCCGGCACTACCAAAAAGATCAAATTACAGGTGCAATTTAACTCCAAAGCAGTAGGACAAACCAAGTAGACAAACCCAAGTCTTTTTCTAAAGCATGAAACAAGACAACTTTGTCTATCCTGTTAAGAACTCAGGGCGAAAATAAGCCTTGATTTCTTCCATGACCAATGATTTCAATCCAACATAAGAAGATGGTGTCTCATCATCAGCAAGCATTAAACCAATAGAGTTATGTCTACCTTTTGCAATAGTTGTGGAGCCCACGTTAGAAGTCATCACCACTAATGCATTCTTAAATGATACTCTGCGAACCTGCATGATTACAGTAAATTAATAATTAACAAAAAATAACTCAACCATGATGTGTTTAATTTCATCAATTTTTCAAGTATAACAAACTTAAGAATTTGTAAGGTGACCATCTTCAAAGATTTGAAGAAGAATGTTGAAGATATCGGGATGAGCCTTCTCTATTTCGTCAAGTAGCACCACGGTGAAAGGGCGTTTATGAATGGCTTCAGTAAGGGTCCCAATTAGTTTGCTGACTGTATGTCGCTCCATGTATTCACTCATGTCTAGTCTTAGCATGGCATCTTCCTATAATTAACACGAACAAATACATGATAGAATCTTTCATGTTAGATGCTGGAAAGAATGAAAAATAGCTAACTGATTGGGCTCGAATTGGGAACTGAATAGGGTTTGCTTGTGTCCCTAACTATCCTCCCAAAAGGATGAGTAGGACCGAGATGAAAAACCGACGTAAATGGTTTGATTCTAATTATTCAAACATAACATGTACACTATTTTGTCATCAGCAAGGATCCCAATCCCGAGCCGAAATTCTACCTCATCCTCTGGCGAAAATTTCCCTTCTCCATTTATATTATGATTTTGTCCTGTTCCGATAAGTGATCCGTCGACATAGACTAAATTCTGAGCGCGTCTTCAATGTCCTTGGTTTGGTAATAACTTTGTTTATCGTGACGGATGCCTTCAAAAGTTTAAAAACTATCCGTTGGAATTTAAAATAAATAAAGACAATACACCGTATGTGTCGGACGGTGTCCGAGAACGTCATCCCGAAATGACAGAATGACAACATTATCCGTCACAATTGTGCTTACATGAGAATGATCCATGGCAGGAGCCGTTTTTGATAACCCGAAGTCTAACACTTTAGAAACCTATTTTTTATTGAAGACGATGTTTCTTATTTTTGCATCATGGTGAATGGGATGCTCCTTGCATAAACAGGTCGAAATTGCCGGCACTACCAAAAAGATCAAATTACAGGTGCAATTTAACTCCAAAGCAGTAGGACAAACCAAGTAGACAAACCCAAGTCTTTTTCTAAAGCATGAAACAAGACAACTTTGTCTATCCTGTTAAGAACTCAGGGCGAAAATAAGCCTTGATTTCTTCCATGACCAATGATTTCAATCCAACATAAGAAGATGGTGTCTCATCATCAGCAAGCATTAAACCAATAGAGTTATGTCTACCTTTTGCAATAGTTGTGGAGCCCACGTTAGAAGTCATCACCACTAATGCATTCTTAAATGATACTCTGCGAACCTGCATGATTACAGTAAATTAATAATTAACAAAAAATAACTCAACCATGATGTGTTTAATTTCATCAATTTTTCAAGTATAACAAACTTAAGAATTTGTAAGGTGACCATCTTCAAAGATTTGAAGAAGAATGTTGAAGATATCGGGATGAGCCTTCTCTATTTCGTCAAGTAGCACCACGGTGAAAGGGCGTTTATGAATGGCTTCAGTAAGGGTCCCAATTAGTTTGCTGACTGTATGTCGCTCCATGTATTCACTCATGTCTAGTCTTAGCATGGCATCTTCCTATAATTAACACGAACAAATACATGATAGAATCTTTCATGTTAGATGCTGGAAAGAATGAAAAATAGCTAACTGATTGGGCTCGAATTGGGAACTGAATAGGGTTTGCTTGTGTCCCTAACTATCCTCCCAAAAGGATGAGTAGGACCGAGATGAAAAACCGACGTAAATGGTTTGATTCTAATTATTCAAACATAACATGTACACTATTTTGTCATCAGCAAGGATCCCAATCCCGAGCCGAAATTCTACCTCATCCTCTGGCGAAAATTTCCCTTCTCCATTTATATTATGATTTTGTCCTGTTCCGATAAGTGATCCGTCGACATAGACTAAATTCTGAGCGCGTCTTCAATGTCCTTGGTTTGGTAATAACTTTGTTTATCGTGACGGATGCCTTCAAAAGTTTAAAAACTATCCGTTGGAATTTAAAATAAATAAAGACAATACACCGTATGTGTCGGACGGTGTCCGAGAACGTCATCCCGAAATGACAGAATGACAACATTATCCGTCACAATTGTGCTTACATGAGAATGATCCATGGCAGGAGCCGTTTTTGATAACCCGAAGTCTAACACTTTAGAAACCTATTTTTTATTGAAGACGATGTTTCTTATTTTTGCATCATGGTGAATGGGATGCTCCTTGCATAAACAGGTCGAAATTGCCGGCACTACCAAAAAGATCAAATTACAGGTGCAATTTAACTCCAAAGCAGTAGGACAAACCAAGTAGACAAACCCAAGTCTTTTTCTAAAGCATGAAACAAGACAACTTTGTCTATCCTGTTAAGAACTCAGGGCGAAAATAAGCCTTGATTTCTTCCATGACCAATGATTTCAATCCAACATAAGAAGATGGTGTCTCATCATCAGCAAGCATTAAACCAATAGAGTTATGTCTACCTTTTGCAATAGTTGTGGAGCCCACGTTAGAAGTCATCACCACTAATGCATTCTTAAATGATACTCTGCGAACCTGCATGATTACAGTAAATTAATAATTAACAAAAAATAACTCAACCATGATGTGTTTAATTTCATCAATTTTTCAAGTATAACAAACTTAAGAATTTGTAAGGTGACCATCTTCAAAGATTTGAAGAAGAATGTTGAAGATATCGGGATGAGCCTTCTCTATTTCGTCAAGTAGCACCACGGTGAAAGGGCGTTTATGAATGGCTTCAGTAAGGGTCCCAATTAGTTTGCTGACTGTATGTCGCTCCATGTATTCACTCATGTCTAGTCTTAGCATGGCATCTTCCTATAATTAACACGAACAAATACATGATAGAATCTTTCATGTTAGATGCTGGAAAGAATGAAAAATAGCTAACTGATTGGGCTCGAATTGGGAACTGAATAGGGTTTGCTTGTGTCCCTAACTATCCTCCCAAAAGGATGAGTAGGACCGAGATGAAAAACCGACGTAAATGGTTTGATTCTAATTATTCAAACATAACATGTACACTATTTTGTCATCAGCAAGGATCCCAATCCCGAGCCGAAATTCTACCTCATCCTCTGGCGAAAATTTCCCTTCTCCATTTATATTATGATTTTGTCCTGTTCCGATAAGTGATCCGTCGACATAGACTAAATTCTGAGCGCGTCTTCAATGTCCTTGGTTTGGTAATAACTTTGTTTATCGTGACGGATGCCTTCAAAAGTTTAAAAACTATCCGTTGGAATTTAAAATAAATAAAGACAATACACCGTATGTGTCGGACGGTGTCCGAGAACGTCATCCCGAAATGACAGAATGACAACATTATCCGTCACAATTGTGCTTACATGAGAATGATCCATGGCAGGAGCCGTTTTTGATAACCCGAAGTCTAACACTTTAGAAACCTATTTTTTATTGAAGACGATGTTTCTTATTTTTGCATCATGGTGAATGGGATGCTCCTTGCATAAACAGGTCGAAATTGCCGGCACTACCAAAAAGATCAAATTACAGGTGCAATTTAACTCCAAAGCAGTAGGACAAACCAAGTAGACAAACCCAAGTCTTTTTCTAAAGCATGAAACAAGACAACTTTGTCTATCCTGTTAAGAACTCAGGGCGAAAATAAGCCTTGATTTCTTCCATGACCAATGATTTCAATCCAACATAAGAAGATGGTGTCTCATCATCAGCAAGCATTAAACCAATAGAGTTATGTCTACCTTTTGCAATAGTTGTGGAGCCCACGTTAGAAGTCATCACCACTAATGCATTCTTAAATGATACTCTGCGAACCTGCATGATTACAGTAAATTAATAATTAACAAAAAATAACTCAACCATGATGTGTTTAATTTCATCAATTTTTCAAGTATAACAAACTTAAGAATTTGTAAGGTGACCATCTTCAAAGATTTGAAGAAGAATGTTGAAGATATCGGGATGAGCCTTCTCTATTTCGTCAAGTAGCACCACGGTGAAAGGGCGTTTATGAATGGCTTCAGTAAGGGTCCCAATTAGTTTGCTGACTGTATGTCGCTCCATGTATTCACTCATGTCTAGTCTTAGCATGGCATCTTCCTATAATTAACACGAACAAATACATGATAGAATCTTTCATGTTAGATGCTGGAAAGAATGAAAAATAGCTAACTGATTGGGCTCGAATTGGGAACTGAATAGGGTTTGCTTGTGTCCCTAACTATCCTCCCAAAAGGATGAGTAGGACCGAGATGAAAAACCGACGTAAATGGTTTGATTCTAATTATTCAAACATAACATGTACACTATTTTGTCATCAGCAAGGATCTCAATTTATTCACAATAGGTACTCTCAATTACAAAACACAAAAGCAACACCTTAACATTTGATCTGTCTTCTACATCTATTATATTAGGTAGAACTAAAACCTAAGAAAATAGTAAAGTTGATAGTCAAATGTATTCGAAACTACCATCACCATTAAACAATTATGAATGTGTTCAGATCACACTAGTCAAGTAAACTAATGCATTCGTTAATATTCAGTATCAACACTAACATAAAATCGACTAATAAGATGAGTATCAAAACACTATATTCTAAACAACAACCATATAAAACGTCGATTGTGAATACATAACACATAAATCAAATAAAATTAATGTATTTGTATTAATTTTTCCATAATATTCAACATTCAATATTAAGATAATAATACAGTAACAAACTAAATGTAACTTATTAGACTTAATGAACATATAAATAGCACAACTATATAACAACTATCTATGAATATATAACAAACAAACCAAGTAAAAGAAATTGTATTAATTAATATTCTAAGGAATACTAATATAAAAGTAGGCTGGAAAACTAAAGGAAACTTAATATTCAATGAACTTAATATTAACTGAAAATTTATTCTAGCATGAAGACAACATACCACTTATATAATGTAAAAGTCAATAATTTGCAAGAAACTACATGGTAAAAACAAAACAATATAAAATGGGGAAATAAATAGACATATAAGTAACACTTACTTGCAATACTATGAGCAGCTAATTGTTACTAACGAGAAAAATAACTAACATTCATCATGGATAATATTATCATTAATTCAATGAGCATCATGAACACATAACTTGCAAGTAAGAAAAAGCTTACCAGAATCAGAGACACTTGAATTCGATTCTAATGGGAGGTTAGAACTAGAAGACATCATAGAAGCTATCAAAACACAAATAGAAAGGATCCACACATAAATGACTATACAATAATATTAAAAGTAACATTTATCGTAACTAAAATTATAATTATTGCATTTCAACATCACGAACAGACAATATTAAAACACTCAAATTACTTTAAAAATAACAAATTAGTAAAACTAGGAACACTTGAATTTGCTCCTAACATAACATTGGAACCCAAATTCATCATAATAACTTAAACAACATGATTACAAAATTAAAACCTAAAAAAAAAAAACTAAAAACAAAAAATTGAATATAAATGCTTATTCAAACCTAAAGACGCATGATGCAAATAGGAAGAAAGAATCAAAAATGTAAGTAGAATCGAAATCAAATGCATAAAAGAAAAGTGCAATCGGTGGAAAAAGGAACGTACACAATTGATTTAAGCGGTTATTTCATTAAATAATGAAATAAGTTTTAATTAAATAAAAAGATAGGACGTAAAATGATCAACATACCCATGTCCCTGTAAATAGGCTAAATGAAAAACAGAAGCAGGAATTCAGCATTGGATTTTTTACTTGATGAGATCAAAATAACAAAAAGTAAAAGTGACCAAGATGCAAGGGAAAAACTTTTGTTTAACATTTCCGGAAAGACCCCCTATTTGTTCGTTTACCGGTCAGATTAACACTTCTTCCCTTCCTTCAAGATTGAAGCTTCTCCTTAATCATCCATATATATATATATATATATATAACATAATAATTGTAAGATTGATACCATCTAAATCTAATAAAGTTAATGTTCGTCGTGGGTGTAACGTCAGTCACGACGGATTGTTATCCACCACTAGCCACAGTGGTGACAACTCACGACGAACAACTAGGACCCAATATTTTCTTTATTTTTCATTTTTCTTAAAAACACATTCAATTTTAATTAAATATTAACACTATAATTAATTTAAAAACTACTTATTAATTAATAAAATATAAGATACATTAATTATATTTTTATACATTTCATTTTGTTGTAGATTTAAAAATTTTTCACATACAATCAGATTTTAACTATTTTAGACTAGTTAATTTTCGTTTTCAAAAGAAGGCCCAAAAGTTACGGGGCTCTTCTTCAAAAAAAAAACTCAAAAGTTAGAAGGTCTATTAGGTTAAAGAAAAAAAAAAAGCAGGTACTCATTTTCATCTTCATCTTCATCTTCTCCACTTCATTTTTATCTTCTTAAACAAAAAAAGAAAACTGAGAAAGAAAGTGAAAAAGAAAACGAGAAACAATTAAATATTTGCGTGAGTCCCGTATTTCTTCGTCCTAGGTTCGTGATTTTTTCGACGAGCACGGTTCACCATGGAACCACTCCGTCTGTGGTGGTCCGTGGAGGGTTCGAGGACGAACCACTGCAGGTGGTCTAATCTCCTTACGCCTTGGCGCAATGCGCAGGCAATCAAACACTCGTTTGCTTCAATTCGTGCAGCGTACTGGGTGGGATGTAAACAGAGATTTCACTTCAAAGTGATTCGAGATTTCACTTCAGCTACATACATTATAAAATAAGCATGTCAATTACAAAAAAGAAAAAAAGAAAAAGCCCACACCTTGATGAGTAAGTACATAAGAATAACTGTTGAATTTCATGCTTATTTATCAAGATGAACTTACAGTTTATTTAAAGTACAATATAAACCAACATGCACAAAATCCTCTGGTGCAAACAAACAATGCACATTCTAACCAAAAGAATTAAACGAAGTTGGAATCAGCGGCGACTGGGAAAACGATAAACCCCATGGAAAGATATCTTGTGATGGAAACGAATTGCTACCATTAGGAACGATAATGCTTTGTGATCCGAGTGAAGGACGTTTGAATCTTTGATTGGATACAAGATCATCGTTATCAATCCTAACCCTTTTTGTGAACTGGTGATCTTGTCTAGCTTTCATTTCATTTGTGTCGACTTCTGAATCAGATTCGAAGTCCCTCATGATGGATTCAGACACATCACAAAGAGATGGTAGAGATCTTGGAGACATCTTGTTGATTTTGATCATATTTGGTCTGATTTTGTGTTCTTCGGTGAGTTTCTCAAGAAACTTCGATTGTGCTTCAATTTTGAGCTTCAAATTCTTTTGTACCTGTTACATAAATCCCCAACAATGGGCTTCAGGTTTTAGCTTCAAATGGCTTCAGTACAAAATTTACTTTGCAAATAGGCGGTGACGGAACTTGAATATTTTTATGAAAAACCTTTGCACTAATTAACTCAAAATATTGAAAGGGGCAAGGCCCTCCAGCCTTCATAGATTTCGGCCACTCTCTATAGGTTGTGAAATGGGTCAAACGTGTACGGGTCAAGATGGGTTTGGTCACACTGACAAACACTACTAGGATAGTTCTTTGAAAGAACTTAAGAATTATTAGTGCATTTTTTGTGATTATAAACACTATATCATTAAAAATTAGCATTTTCTTTTCAAAAACTAGTAACCATTATACCTTTTCAACTATTCTGGAGTTGGGAAAAAAAAAAAAAAAACTCATATGTAAGTAAATCGATCGTATTTGCCACTTCTATTGAACTTAGTACTGTTCTGGACAAAGATTCCAATTTAAAAAATTTGGGATATTGATCGTTCAATTTTTTCAACTCACCAATTAACAACTAGTTAAAAGCATACCTCAAGTTGATCACTTAATCGCTTTTGAACTTCCATTTGCATTTGTAATGCTTCATTTAGCTGAGCACCACTGCATATTGAAAACATAAAAAGATAAATAAATACTGTAGTAACAATAATAATCAAACAAACCTCAAATACCTTATGAATTACCAATGGTACAGTTGGCACATAATAAAAGTTTTCATGAAATAACTCACGATGTTGTGCCGAAGTTTGGAAATATGTCCGATATGCTTCTTTTCTCAAACTTGTCTCCTGTTGAAACCAATATTTTCAATTTCTGATTTTAACAAAGTAACAATACTTTTATACTAATAATCTGGATAAGAGCTTTCTCTCTACTAAAAAAAAACTCAAATATAATACTTAACGACTTGTTAAAGAGCCTTGGCCAGAACTTACGTCTTGATGATTCGGGGATGAATTTGGACATTCTGTATTTCTGCAAACCAAAACAAAAATAATAGACTTACTTTAGGAGATAATAAGTATATGATCAAATCAAATTATATGTACACAATTTTATATTAAGAATGGACTGCTAGTCGACCGGAATGTTTGTGTTTCTTAGAAGAAAAATAATAAGCATTATAAGTACAATTTCGCCCGATTTATACGTACTATTGGGGTTACTGTTAGAATCTCATTTCATGAATTGTGTTATGATTCTTTTGTTTGCTTTCTTTTTCAAGTGTAGACCAACTTTATCTTATATGTAAATTCTACAATGATTGCGATTTTACCTGTAAATGACTTTTAACATGATAGATAGTAAGTGCTGATATTCCCATGGCCTTCAATATACCCTTTGGCGTTGCCCCTGAAAATAACAACGATCAATATAGGAGTAACATTTAAGATTCATTACAACATGATATAAATACTCCCTCCGTCCTAATATCATGTTCACATTTCTATTCTTTTGGGTTGTTCCCACGTTACAACCACTCAAAAAAGTTCATAAAAGCCTAAAAGGTAAAGATGAAATTTGATTGTAGAACAGTGTAATTATTGCACATTTCTAAAACTATGTGTATATTCAAAATAGACACTTGAATTGGGATGCAGAGAGTAGTGCATGAGAATACTCAAAAATATGCACTTACTATCAGGACCACCAAGCTGATTAACGGCCTTTTCGAACAAATCATGGAGCTCTTGAGTCCATTTCAATCGTTCTTTTCCCGAGCCTTGATCAGACCGAGTTGAACCCATGTTTCGGTAGCAAAACACAAGTTGTTGAAAGATGGTAATTAATAAGATATATCGAGGCGATTTGGGCTAAGGAATTGAGAAGATGCTATATAATGTCTGCATAAGGAAGGGTTTCGGATTAAACTAAGAAAAAGTTTGGGAGAGTCCGAAATTTGTGAAACTCAATGTCTTGGTTCATATCAAAAGGCGAGTTGTCCAAGAAATACAAGATATATGAAGAGATTCACTCATGTGAATTGACCATGTAAAACAATCTAAAATTGTAATTTTTACTTAAGTGTCCTTTTCTTTGTGAATGTAGCTGTTGATCTCCCTTGGATTCTAGTAGGGGTGTAATCGAGCCGACATAATGTAAAACGCAAGCTCTACTCGATTAGAAAACTCGACTCGTGCTCGATTAATTAACCGATACTTTAGCTCGACTCGATTATCATCATTGAATTTTTTAATACAAGTAATTTAGTATTAGTGTTAATCTACTCAATACTTTCAAGCTCGACTCGACTTACTCAATACTTTCTTGCTTGACTCGACTGACTCAATAATTTCTTGCTTGACTCGACTTGAAAAAGTACGGTAAATATGTAAATATAGGTAAAAATGTAAAATATTGTACGCTCCACAAGGCTCGTGAGCCTCCGAGCCGGGTATCTTAATACTTGAGCTCGACTCATTCTAAGTCGACTGTGAATATTTCTCGAATAGCTCACGAGTTGTCCCGGCTTTATTACACCCCTAGATTTCAGGAAGGCAAATTCCTGCCAAAAGAGGTTGTCAAATCTCTTGGGTTAAACATGTTCTTCCTCTTTTTTCTCCTTTTCTTTCCCTACCAAATATGATACATCAAGACATGTATGATAACTAAAATGATACTAACATTTTCTACCTTAAGCACCATTTGTGCATGATTCTTGAGACAACAATTAGGTACGTATGTATAGTTGAGAAGTGCACCTAAAGTTCTCCACTTAAGAAATAGAACTGCGACCTCGCAACTTGCATATCCACAACTCGCAAATCGGCAAATCCATAACACTACAACGACCATCGCAATGGACGAGGGTGAAGACGATGTTGATGATAGCATTGGTTGCATTGTTGCCGATCAGGTTGAAGAAGATGATTATGGTTCCGAATGCCTTTGTTGAATCCTGGACATTTTGGTTGCAGATTGGAGGGGTAGTTTTTACCAAAGAAAATATGGGGAGGTCACTGGATTTAATTATTTGTGAATTGGGGTAATACCACGATTTTCCTTTCTTTATACGATAGAATTGGTACATGGTTTGGAGTTTGGACCAGAGATATGACTAGCCTTTTATTTTTGGCTCAATAGCAATCACCAGATAATACATATATATATATATATTATCAGATTATAAAATAATAATAATAATAATAAAAAGATGATTTAGGTTTCATTTGAAAATCCCTATTGCAAGTAATGCAGATCGCAAATGATCAACCATCGATCCAACACCATGATCAAGCATACTAGTTACTCATGCAACTCATACACTTTGGAAGTACATGAATCCATGATACAGCAATGTAAAAATGTTAAAGAGAGCAAATAATCCAAATTGATACGCTAAATGTAATCAACAATTTGAGCATGAGCTACAATTCAACACCTTTCAACAAGGGTAAGCTCCTTTTCCCTAAAAGAAAAAAGATGAGTTAAAACAAATAAAGTGCAAATGTATATCTTTTAGTTCATCAAGTAACAACTCACTATAGCATGATTGTGTTAATCTTTCACAACAATAAGAAACCGCACTGATAATCTTTCATTTAGGAGTAAATTGGCTAGCCTGTTGTTCTCCGTTCACTTTGAGTACGACACTATGGTCTGGATCGTTTGGTGCAGTAGGGGCATTTGTATTGTTTGATGCTCTCAGCCTTTGCGGGTGTTATTTTCACACACTTGCCATGATACCACCTCTCACAGATGTCGCAGCCAATCCAGAACTCATCTCCACTGTAGTTTCCACCACAGCTCCCACACTGTGTGTCACCATGCTCATCTTCTTCCTCCTCAAAACTCTCTTCTACTACCTTTGGGACGCTTTTAACCTGTCCATCACTTGATCTCTGAATATACAATAATTATAGTTTTAATTCAATTTAGTTAGAAAACAAGCTGAAATGTTTCCAATAATGTTAAGAAGGTTCCACTTCTCTCATGTCTCCTAAAGGAAAGCTAAACCTAGAGGTGGCAAAATGGACGGGTCGGCTATGTGAGGTAATGGGTGAAACAGATAACTTTAGTCTACGTCGTGTTGACATGCAAATAATCTTTGTAAATTTTGAGTAAATATTTAATGCATCAAAGATGAATACAGAAGGTATATTACTATACATACTAATAATGAAAATTTTTAAAGTAAAACAATTAGAAGAGGTATTTTATTTCATGAAATATACACATTGGATAACAGTGGACCCGAAGTTAATTGGACCCATTTGACCCGTTTCTTTTTGGCTGATCTTTGTAGTTACCCGTTTGACATAAAAGATAACCCAAACTTACCCCATTCACCAAATAAACTGGTCAATTTTAGCACCTCTAGCTCAACCAAAAGGGGGCAAGGAGAGAGAGGATGGCTAATGGCAGTACACTGATAAGTCGAGTGCCTGAAATCATTGTTTCTAACAACAAAATCAAAATAATATGTAAATTTTAGAGGGTAGAGACGGCAATTTCAACACAATCACTTATGAACAGGTTGCCGTTTTGGACTACATTTTATCTCGAATGGGTAAAACAGATGTAATGAAAATGAGCGAAAAGGGTCAAACAGAAGCCAACGAAAGACTTTTTTGATGCATGCAACGAGTTGCTTTACACATTTTTATTTTCTCTTGAACGACTACTGAACAGCTTCTTTCAAATATTTAGATTATCGTTGTAAATACCATATAATTATTACTAAAAAAATCAAAGAAAAAGTATTTTGAGGGTTAACCCATCCTGTTTTGACCCAAACCAAATATTACTCGTTCTGACCAACCTGCCGATTCCGCCCAATTTACCATCTCTACTTGAGAGGATGGCTAATAGTCTACTACATGTAAGGGGCACGCAAAAAAGTTAGTTCTAATCAAAATAAAAATTTCACAAACAAAAATTGGAAACATACTCCCTCATACTCACTCCTTACCACTAACTTTGGTTTTCAGTTTAGTATGGTACAAAAGCAGGCAATACTAACTGAAAGACAGGCCACTTCTAGATTTTTCCATAATCCTCAGCAAGATATACATGTGCAGCATGAATTATGTTTCTACCATTACTTTGTAAAAAGTGTATATAACTTTCACTATTTGTTCATGACATTCCAAATTAATCTTCTAAAAGAATGTAAATAAATAGTAATTAACAAAAAACAGCACTTCAATGAAGAATTTCTCCGATTCACGACTGACGAAAGGTAAAAACTGAACCAAATGAGGACAAAAACATTATCTTTTACCATTCTTAATTCTAAGTTATTGTGGTATTTCGGGTCCGATTCAGTTCCAGTTTGGGCTGGTTAGAAATAAATAGAACATATTACATTTACAAGGTTCTTCAGTACTTGTTGGAGGTGCTAACTTTGAACCGTTTACTTACACATGGGTCGATTGGAATCAAGTTTTATCTCTAACGGGTCAAACATGTCAACTAAATAAATTGAACAGAACAAAACAGGTAAGCCGGTTAAAAAGACGCCCATAACGTGTACTGTAAATGCATAAAACACCTTAAATCATTTTATTATATATACTATTATTGAAACCATATAACTTTTGTTATCCTATTCGCAACAACTTTTAAGTTCCGAAAAAATTAGAACTGTTTTAAGTCAATCCAACCCGACTTGTTTCGATCAAAAAATAATCCATACAGAAAATTAATTACCCAGCTTGCCTGACTCGCACATTTTGACACCTCTAGCACTGATAAACTTATAGACCAAAAAAAAAGACCTCGTTTACTAGAAAATTAGGCACTGTAACGTAGTATGTACAACTTCTATTACCTTTGTGCTGCCCCTAGATTTGCTTCCACTATCTGCACTAGGCTTGTCTTTTACAGGTCTCCGTTCAGTTACAACTTCGAAAACATTGGGCAGATCATTGATCAAGCTAAATAGACGCTTCCTGTAAAAAATGTTTGTAAGAACATGAGTCCAACTAAAATTACATATTTATAGCCATGTTCAAGAAAACAGCTCTACATGTCAAATAAAATAAAATATAAAAACCAAGGAGACTAAAGAGCACTGACAACCATTGTTCTTGATATTTGCTAGGAAGAAGCCGCTATACTTGTGAAATTTCGGTGAAAATGTTCATGTTCAGCAAGAACAGGGTTTGGAGAACTGTTCTATGTATAATGGTTATTTTGATATAAAATGTCAAGTCTGATGGTTACAAATGTAGAACCCTTCTTCCACATATACAAGGATTAAGCAAGTAGTCGCTATTGCAGCTTATAACTGAAATATATATCCCATATCTTTTGACTATAACAATTATGTGCACATGATTAAGGATCCATGCTAATAACTTTATTTGTTATGTCAACCTTAAAAACTTTTGTAAATATTTAAGGATTCCTAGCATGAATTTGGTTTTGAGTATAGATCCATAGCTTTCGACCAGGGTATGCATTGCCACAGGAATTACTTTTGAAACGGTACACTAAAAAACTTATTAAAAAAGAATTCAGGGTATGCATGTGCATGCCCTGACTTCCACATAGGTAAACCATGGTTCTGTAAGTAGTACTACACCTTTTACCCAACATGCATGTAGGTTTGACCACACTCATATTGGCTGACAGTCAATGTTAAAAATCTAATCTACCCTTCTGAATTGATAAACAGGAGTATCTAGGGCACCAAAAAAAGATGTCATTAATAGTCTGTAATACTAGTGGACAAGAAGACAACTTTAACAACAAATTCTCCGAGAGAGAGAGAGAGAGAGAGAGAGAGAGAGAGAGAGAGAGAGAGAGAGAGAGAGACTGGTTCACTAAATTCATTTTTAGAGAAGGAAGAACTGTTATGAAAGAATGCAACGAAAATGCTCATGTTATATCCGTTCCATGTTGAAAAGAGGAAACTCCCGTTTAAAAACTAATACTTTGCAAGTTGATGTATGACACTATCATCCATCACAAAAAGGAGTTGCTTATGACAGAGTAACTCATTACAAACACTTGCAGTATAGAGCTATCATTATTTATAGTTTACATCCATTGCCATAACTTAGAGTTTTATCATCAATCGAAAGTACGTAGGAAAACAAAAGGAGAACTCTGTAGTCAAAAGCCGTTGGATTGGCAGAGAAGCAAAGCAAACAGAATGGGTTTCACCGTATTGAATCAAACATGATAGTTAATCCGTCACTCAGCAGGAACTTGATATACTTAAATATCTCGTGTTAACTTGTAACTTTTCGGGTTTTCAGGAACCTAAGTCTAGTGTAAATGAAGAATGGTGTCCTACATAAATTTGTTTCCAGCATATGAGAAAGCAATTGTCATATTCGGAAGAATATTCACCTTAGACAAACATTCAAACACCCCATAGAATTGCTATATACAGGAAGATTGGCAACACAAATATTAACAATTCCAGGAAGTTCTGAAAACAAACGATATAAAGGGCCATCCAGGATATGGAGAATATCAAGTTTGATAAGGAACAAAAGCTTCAAGTGGAAATGTTCTCATGTAAGCTTTGAAGAGGATAAACTTATGATGAATAAACTGACACAAAACGCAATGAGCAGCTTTTAAAGAGTATAAGGTTTGTTTATGCATGATTTAACTAGGATTTGTGGTTAGCAAGTACAATCAGGCTCACTAACCACCAATCAGATATACAGAATAACCAAACATAAAGAATATGGGCTCTATTTCCTGTGATGCTTACAACAAAAGTGAAATCAGGTCATGCTCATGTTACCCCAAAATCGTTAGAGCTGAACCCGTATACTCGGTGAATAAATAAAAAACATAAGTACCTGACATCACTTCATGGATAATGCAATGCTAACAATAGATGTCACGAATGAAATGAGAAAAGCAGCAAACAACTAAAAACATTTATAACTAGCGGAACACAGAAACCATTTTTATGCAAATAAAACAATAAATAGAGAGCAAACAAATGAACATAAATAGAGAATTAATAAAGAAAGTAAGCACCTTTCATTTCGGTTCAGACGTGCACCAAGATAGAAAGCAACAGAGAGCAACCAACAGTCACTGTGAACTGCAACCAGAGAGAGCCAATCTTTTCGGTTCATTCCATCTCTTGCAAAGTTGATTCCAAGAGCTGGTTCAGGAAGCTCTGGTGGAACTTCCTCTGCTGGAAGAGTAACTTCCCAATTTTCATTTGGATGTCCATATAGACACAAGTTGTCTTTGTCTAGAACCACAGAAACCATACATTTCACAAACAAACAAAATAGTAAGTCATAAAAAGAATTTAAGAAAAAGAAATCTCATATAATATTGTGCAGCACAACAGATAACAGATTAACATAATTAAGCTAAATGGATAAGTTGTACTTTAACTTTAAAAATTCAATTTACTTGCAAAGACGTTATACTCCATTAAATCATGCTAGATTGATCTCATGCTTCACATCTTACCGATTTTCACTCCCAATATAAAATTTCATTGACAGCACGATTTTCTTTAAAAACATTTAACAAGATTTACCTCTTTGCGTTTTGCAATTGTGATACTATTCATATTTACAACAGTTTATCTTCGTATACAAGGGACTGAACATGAATTCAATTCAATTCAATGTACACGTTTACTCTCAAAAGAGATCTTAACTTTCACACATTGAGTTTGACTGTCCTAACTCCCGAATTAAACCATTTTTTGACCCCAAAAAAAATCAAAGTTTTAAATTTCACACACACCCATTTGTGCATAACAACACTAACCTAATTTTATTTTTTTCTTTCTGATGTTCTTGGATTAAAATAACATTTGCACATCAACCATACACAAAAACAAACAAATGTACAGAAGAACGTATATCAATTTTCTAAAAATCTAAAAAGAAAAATAAAAACCTAAAATCCTGAAATTGAGACAAAAATATACCTGGATCACAAAGTCCATAGAAGTCATCGACATCTGAGTAAGTCAAATGAAAATAAGAATCCGAAAGTCAGTGAGTAAACTTGAAACAAAAAAGGGGGGAATTTTTAGGGTTTAAAATTAGGGTTAGGGTTAGGGTTTATAAAAAAATAAATATTGTACCATGAGTTAAGGCACGAACGATGCCGGAACGACGACCGCTGTAATCTTTGAAGATATCTTCTACTGTTCGAAGACCTGAAGCCATGTCCGTACAAAAAATGAATAAAATTGAATTTTGAAGTATTGAAAGAATATTGACCGTATTCTCTGTGTGTGTTTGATGAAGGGGATTTGATTAAAGACAAATAATAATACGAATTATTTATTTCTGGGTCATATGAGATATAAAGGCAAAAGGGTAGATAGATGAATTTAACTATTTATAGAAACAGAAGAGAGATGTGAAATCTATAATTTATTTTTTGTTAGATTTTATGAGTTTTCTAATTAAATTATATAATAGATAATAGATATATGTTTTTAGTGTATTTAAAATTAGTGAAAATTTAAAATATATTTTAGATTCGGTTTAGGTTATATTTTAAAGTGAATAATTAATAACTGAATTGCCAATTAGTTACTTATTAATTTTTACTTTATTTTCTTACAAAAATTAATAAACTATATTAAGTTTTTATAGAACTTTATCTAATAATTTTTAAAATAAAATTTTGATTTGTTTTTATATTATATTTAACTTAAATAACTATGTGTTTTAGATATTTCAAGTTATGTTTCATTATATTTTACATAATTATATTTATAAGATTCTATTTTATTTACTTTAGGTGCTATATGTTTTGTTAAAATAATACATTTTTGTTTAATATTGTAGCAACATAAAATTCATGCGGTGAAAACTCAAAATTACATATAAATTGAAATAATCGATAAGAAACATAATCGCTATATAAAGCTGAAGAACTGAACCATGGTTAAATCGAAAATGAATGGTCTTTATTATTGAAAACTTGAGATATTCGGTTATTATTGGGTCATTGGTCCCTAACCAACCCAATCATTGGTGATGTTATCACTGAATATGATGCAGTCAAACTCCTATTACAAAAGAAGAATGTTAATGCTATCATTTGTATCTGTGTAAGTGTTTGGCAGAGTGAATGAATTTTGACTCAATGCATCTTACTAAATGGTGGAGCAGCGAGAGGTTTATTCACGCACAACTATCAAATAAAGTGGCAATCACTACTATTAATATAAGGAAGTCACTGGAGCTAACAAGAATAGTCATTTAAAGAAACATATTAGCAGGCAGTGAAGTACTCTATTATGTCCTCGACGACTTCAACAATAATTAAGCTTCAAGTATCATAAGTATTTGTAACACCCCGAAAATAGTGGTAATTTAATAATACGTATATATGTGTTTTATTTCATAAATTTTATTAGTTATGTGCATTATTAAGATTGATTGTGAAGTATTTAAGTTGCCTAAATGTTAAGTTGTAGGGGTGTAATGTTAAGTAATTGAGACTAGAAGGTTAGAAGTGTAAATATTTATCTAAATACTTAACTAATAACATTTTAGACCTGACATACACATACATACACATGTACGTATCCACACATACACACCTACACTCTTGTAAATTCTAGAACAGAGAAGGAGGAGAAATCAGCTTGCTAATATCAAATTGAAGTTAGAAAAGCTTAATTAAGATCTCAATCTTCATTCCTAACCTAACGTAAGTTATTGTTCTTGTTCCCTTGACCTAATAATTGGGTGAATGATGAATATAAGGTGAATTGGTAGTGATAGATGAAATAAACCTTAAATTGTTTTCAATTGATGCTAGTAGTTGTTTATAGTAATTAATTGTTGATTTCCAACCATAAAATGGTGAGATTTTGGTAAGAAGTTTATGAAACCCAACTTAGAAAAGTTGAATTCGGGTTTAATAAGTTAACTCAATAAATTGTTAACTTAAAAGAGTTGTTTTGATGCTATTAGTTGAGGTTGAAATGATATTGAAAGCACTTGGTTAGTAAAATGATTCAAGAGCTTGATTGATGAAATTATGCAAGTTTGACTTTAAAAGTCAAACTGTGTATATGCGGGGTAGTTGTAATTTAATGGGTAAGAATAGTTGTATAAATGTTAATACATGTTTGTTGTGTTGTTGAATTGGTTTATGTAATGTTGATAGGTGTTAAAGAAGTGGATAATCCAAGTAACAATCTATCTTCCTTAAATCAACAAAGCGAGTTCATATAGTAATTAAATGAGTTATGTTGTGTAAATGAATCCGGATTACATCTACGTAAGAGGATTATATGACAATGGAATAGGTGGTTACGTGTTGTATATGAACCACACAGTTGAGTTGTCAAAATGGATCTGCATTACATCCGTGTAAAAGGCACTAATTGATAGTGGAGTAGGTGGTTTCATGTTGTAAATGAACCACAAGATAGTTGCTTTACATTGTAGAGATTTCCTAACCTTGTGCTAGTTCAGTTGAGATGTGAAAGTGGAAGAGATTACGAATCTGTATAGTTGTGCATATCATGTATATGCTAGTTGTTAGTCAAGTAACATTGACCCCAGTTGTTAAATGAAATTAAATTGTTAGTTACTCAAGTTGATCGTTGACCCCCAATTGCTAATTGATTTCAATTATAGTTGATCTTGTTGTTTTGGAGTTAATTGACTTGGTTGTTGATTAATTTAGATGTGTAATTGATTCCAATTGCTAGTTGCGTTTAATTTGTTGAATTATGTCAAGTTGTTGAATTGGGGTCAAGTTGATAATTGTGAACAAGTTGTTGACTATTGACAAGTTGTAGTTGAAGTCAAGTTGTTGACTGATCTTAAATGACTAGTTGATATCATATTGTATAATTGAGCACTTTCTATTCAATCGGATGATGAGTTGTTTAAGATGGTTTAAAAGTTGATCAAACTGATCCATAAGTTGTTAAATTGTTTACTTGTTTAATTATCTATGAATTCACTAAGTATTTCGCTTACTCTTTTAGTTGTATTTATTTTGTAAGCGCAAGTAAATTGGGTAAGAAGGAAACTCACGTAAAGGGGCAGGCTTAGAGGAGGATTATTGGGCACTTGTTGTAGGTTTGCAAATGTTAATCTCTTTGAAATAAGGTTGTGATCTTTTGACTTGTTAAACTATGCCCATATTTGATATAAGTGTCCAAATGGGTCAAGATTGTGTTTTCGTATAAAGTTTTGATGATAAATGTTTTTTATGATACAGTTAAGTTGTTTTGACAAATATGTTTGATGTTGGAAAGAAGAAGTTTGAATCTGGTTGTTAAAATGATTGAGTTGTGAAAAAATGCAAAAAAAATGCAGAAAACTGGACAGATGGGCCTATCCGACAGATAGCCAGTAGTGTTTTTCGATAAAAAAGGCATATCCGAAGGATATCACTATTCACCAAAAAAAAATATTTGGGGGCTTAACAGTATTCTGTTAGCTAGTTTGGGATCCCTAATCATCTACATCAGCAACATCCAATGTTTAATCAAATGATGAAACGTATGACATCATTCTCAATGTGATTGGTGGAAATCAAACACATAAAGTATAACACTCCCTAAATTATATCAAGGTTAGAAATGTAATTTCACACGGAAGCGACGTATAAAGATACTATTTTATATTTTATTACAAAAGGACGATAAACTTTTCGCAAGTTGCATCATTTTAATATTTCTGAAACAAAGCATACATTATTGTTCTTCGAAATATACATATTTGCTAACCAACATAACATAAACATAATCATCAGAGATGTAGCGCATGTCAAACATTCCTTTCCAAACACTTCTTCCTGTCCACCCACACTACCTAAATATAACCTGCAGGAAAGGTAGCGGTGGGATTAGCACGAAGCTAAGTGAATGAATGTACAACTAACAATTCAATTAGTATAACAATCTGCTTACACCAAGCACAGTAAACACATAAACTCAAGAGGATCGGCGGTTACTGAGGAACCCTACAGCCGCGGTGGCCCTCAGTAACACTTACCCACAATCTGTAAAGGCCCATACAGAATAGGCCGATAACTTGGCACTACAACACAACAACACAGTTTCCAGCGACAACACATGTATCTGGAACCTGTGTTGAACACAGTAGTAACCAAGTCCAATCGCAATTGACCTCTGAATAACACAGATGCCCGAAGGCCACATATGCACAACAAGTAGGTATACAAAATCATAACTCAGACTAAACAGTCAATCAAGGTTTACGTTACTTGTTGTAATCACACCATTACAACTAACTCAAATTATGAGTTGCAGATCCACTCACCTGAGGAAACCAGCTTACAAGCTCAGTAATCTTATATCACTGAGTCCTCTGCGTTTCTGAGAATAAACAGAGTGCAAGTCAGTAGTCTGTTACATAATTTAGTGATTAATACTTATATAATAATCACACATACAAATCATTCTCAATAACCCACTCGGAGTCGACTGACGGGGTCCAAGGAGCTGGCCCCTGGCTGCGGTCCCGCTGGCAGGTCAGCGGGTGGGGTCAAGGGGCAACGCCCTTGCAGGGCTCGGGGCAGCGCCCCGAAACCTAAATGAAATTAGCCTGCGACATAAACTGGCGACACAACTTGCGACACCAACCTTGTGTCGCTAAACAAGTGTATGCGACATTAACATTGTGTCGCAACTAAAACATATGCGACATAAACCTTGTGTCGCAACATAAGCATGTGCGACATAGCCACTTGTGTCGCAGCATAACAATGCGACATAACCTGCGACATAACCTCTGTGTCGCAAAGATGAACACCCTTGTGTCGCAAAGATGAACACAGCAGACCCCAAGTCCGAAATTCACGAATTTCAACATGTAATACACAAATTAACACATATGAATGCATTCAAAACAAGTATTAACAATTATAGCATCAAATAACAAGAGTTTTACCTTGATTTCACGATTCAAACACTCTAATTTCGGATTAAAGCTTGCTTCTCACTTTCTTTCTCTAAATCTCCTATTTCTCTCTCTAAACCTCTCTTAAAACTTAATTTTTGGTATCTGGAAATGTTTAGAAAATACTTATGTATATATATACCCCACTAATTACACTTAAGCACCTCAATAATTTCATTTCAGCACGATCTGCGACACAAGCTGCGACACAACCCTTGTGTCGCACAACCAATACCTGCGACACTACCCTTATGTCGCAAAAACACTATAATGATTTTTTTTTTTTTTTTTTTTTTTTTTTAATTTTGGGATGTTACATAAAGGAAGCATGATCAAGAATGGGGATCACATAATCTTCCTCTAACTGTTTTAGTTATAATGAACTCACTCATGAAACGACACATGCCATTCTATAATCCACGAAATTCAGAGAAATTCACGCATTCATACTGGCTATAAATAGAGCGATACTTTGTACTTGAAGTTTGTCGTTTTGTATTACTCACTCGTAAAGTGAGTAGTTTATCTAAGTACAATTCGTGTCCGCAAGTAATAGAGATTAAATCATTAGTTTCATTTTCTATATTTACATCAACGAGTGTAAACGTGTACTGTCTCAGTATTGAATTGATATTAGCTTTGGTTAGATCGTTTCGCATTGAATACTTGCTGTAAATTGTGACTTAATAAATTCACATGTGAGCTGTTCATTTGCACTTACAGTTACTTATTATGTGCTTCAAATTCATACTCTGTTTAATTGTTAAACTATAGTAGAAACTTGATAAATTAATACTCAATTAATTAATAAAATCTCTAAAAATAATATTTTTTACAGGTCCAGATTCAAGGATAGGGTGCTAAATCAATAATTTGTTAAATTTATAAGATAATACACATTTTATAATTTCTATAGACCCCATATAAAATATAAATTAATAATTTGTTATAAACTTAATATTACATGAACGATTTATAAAGGTTTCTTGAAAGACGACTCAATTACCTTTTTTTTTCATTGAAATCAATTCCACCTTGAATGTCGTCTCTAATTTTCCTTATCATTGTAAAAACTTATGGTATTGTTTTCTCATATCTTGCTTTGAAATGCCGAGAATTTTTAATTCCATATCTTGTTTTGAACTTTCCAAGCCAACTAATTGAAAAGGTAAAGTCTAGAGTATCTACAAGATACATATCATTCATGAACTTTTTTACCTTCTCGATGATTAGTTCACCTATCATATTCACATGCCCTTCATATTAAATAATCCATTCATTGAGAGATTTATCTAGATTAGGAAATTTTACTAATTTGCGTCGCTGAACCTTACCACTTTCGGGAGCAAGTTAGAGATACTTTAAATACTGCTTAACTGTATTCGATATTGTCCCTTGACACAACTACAAACCATTGTTACTAAAAACCCATTCTTGCAATTGCTTTTGAGTGAGACTTGAATTATCTTTGTTGTGTTTGTATAATGTTTTTCTAATTTCATCGGTCATTGTTGTGTTTTCCACACCTTTAAGATGAAAAGTCGTGTTGTTTGTGTGTTTGTTTGTGTTATTATATTTTGATCTTGTATTTATATAGAAAATATTATTTAATGTTTGTCAAATGAAAGTTTGAAAGATTTTTGTAAATTGAGTATTTAATTATAAATTAATAAAATATTAATTAATATATAAATTAAAAGTTATTAATTTATTGATTAATTAATAATTTTTTTAATTAATAAATTTAAGTGGTTCTATAAGTATTAATGTATAGAGTTTTTACCCTATCTATAAACGGTTAATAATCAATTAAAATTTTAAATATTACCAATTAATTGTTAAATTGTATTCATCCTCTTATCCTTAAAACTATATATACATGATGACTTGCTAACACTCTTTGGCGGTGTTAATTGGGATCGATCAACAATTATGATTCGATCATGGTTCGACTTTTGTCCAAATTCATATCGAACTGCGAATACCACTTACCGCTGGCAACACTAGAGTTAAATACCACCAAAAACATAATTAATAATATATAGTTGTAGTTTTGATCCATTAACTTCGTGACAAGTAAATAATCATTCCATGTTTTAACTTTACGTCTACTAGTTTTATGCATTATTTCACCTTTAAATATCTTTACGTCTTAGTTAAATAAATACGTTACACTTTTTTATCTATAAAAAGAAAACCAATTGAAAATTACGAGTACAAAATATAGTCTTTCAAAAGGATAATCTATGTTAATAAATTAATATTTTTAAAGTTGTAAGACCTATTTCAATTGCTATAATTTAGGAAAATTCATGTATCATTCCCTCAAAATTTACATGAAAATAATTAAAAAGAATAAGAATATTTACATTTTTATAATCGTGTTATTAATGTTTTTGAAGTAAACGAAGAACATGATTATCAAAATATAAATAAGTATTCATAAATTTAAATTGTAAATAGTTTTTTTAAAGTATTAATATAAAAGAAAACAAATGAGCATAGTAAGATGTTAACGTATGAAAAATTAAATGAAATGATTAAAAAAATAACTCTTAATGGAAATACGGGTGACGGGCAGAGGTTTCGCGACCCGCCTGTGATATATCTGAACAAAAGTTTGGGTGGTTACCATATATTATCCCAAAACTAGAACAAGCATATATAGTCCCAACATGGATTTAAAAGGTTAAGCCGATACATTTCTATTCATTCTCACGAATCATAATCACACAACTTGAGAAAGGATGGAAACACACAGTTTTTCCAATTCATTTAGCATGTTTTCATAAGCATATACGTCTGCAAGCTCGCGGATGTCAAGATATTGGCTTGCATTATCTATGGCACTTTCGATTTTTGCCATGTCTGTCTTATGCATCTTTGTCTTGCTATTCTTTTTTATGGACTTGATCTTGTTATTGACATCATAAATATATTCCTCCAGTGCATTTCTTGCAGATACTTTTTTCTTGTATTCTTGATCCTGAAGTCTATATTTTTCAGCATCTTTCAACATCTTATTAATCTCTTCATTTGAAAGCCTTCCTTTGTCATTAGTAACTCTCATCTTCTTCTTTAGACCAGTTGTTACTTCCTCACCCGAGCAACTCAAAATACCATTTGCATCAATGTCAAACACCACATTTACGGTTGATTTACCCCTTGGTGCAAGTGGGACCGCAACCTCAAATTTTCCCAGCCAATTGTTGTCTATAGCCCTCATTCTCTCACCTTGGTAAACCGGGAAATTTATAGCTCTTTGGTTGTCCTCAACTGTATGAAAATTGCTCTCTTTCTTGGCTGGTATCGTTGTGTTTCTTTGTATCAAAACACTCATACTTCCGTCGTATAGCTCAACACCAAGTGATAAAGGAGTGACATCTAAGAACACCAAGTTCTTAACTTTATGACTCATTTCACCGTGTAATTTTGCTGCAAGAACTGATGCACCATATGCAACTGCTTCATCTGCATGAATCCTCTTTGAAAGCTCCGTTCCATCAAAGAACTCCTGCAACAATTCTTGTACTTTCGGTATCCTAGTGGACCCACCAACAAGTACTACTTCATCTACATTTTTTTTATCCATATTCGCATCACTTAAACAACTCTGCACCGTCTCTATGCACCTACTAAAGAAGTTTGCATTTAGATTTTCGAATTTAGCACGAGTAATTCTTGTAGAAAAATCAATACCTTGGTGCAAGCCATCAATTTCGATAGTAGTTTCAATAGTTGATGATAGTGCTCGTTTTGCTTTTTCACAAGCTACCCTCAATCTCCCTACTGCTTTTATATTCCCTTTGATGTCTTTCTTATGTTTTCTATTAAATTCTTTTATGAAATAGTCCACCATTTCATTATCAAAGTCTTGACCACCTAAATGAGTATCTCCTGCTACAGCCTTCACTTCTACCTTGCCATTTTCATCAATTGTAACAAGAGATACATCAAATGTACCACCCCCCAAATCAAATATAAGAACGTTCGTATCACAAGTTATATCATCTTTCATGTCTAGTCCATAGGCAATTGCAGCTGCAGTAGGCTCGTTAATTATTTGTAAAACATTAAGTCCAGCAACATGACCAGCATCTTTTGTTGCTTGCCGTTGTGAGTCATTAAAATAAGCAGGCACTGTGATGACTGCATCTTCAACAGTTCTACCAATGAATGATTCAGCAACATCTTTCATTTTTGCAAGTACCATAGATGATATTTCTTCTGCTGAAAATACCTTCTCTTCACCCTTGTATAAAACAACTATCTTAGGAGTGTCACTAGCTGCTTCTATGACCTTGAAAGGCCACAACTTCATGTCTTTCTGCACCGTTATATCACTGAATCTCTTTCCAATCAACCGTTTAGCATCTAAAAATCCAATAACATGGAGTTCATTTGTAAAATAAGATACAAAAAGAAAACAAGAATATGCTTTAATTTAAAATTACTCGAGATATATGAGGTGCACACCAAAAATAGTGCAAGTGGGGTTCATAGCGACTTGATTCTTGGCACCTTCCCCTAATAGACGTTCAACCTCGGTGAAAGCAACACACGATGGTGTAGTCCTATTACCAAGATCGTTGGGTATGATCTCAACTTGGCCATGATGCCAAAAACCTACACAAGAGTATGTTGTTCCAAGGTCAATACCAATAGCTGGTGCCAAACCTCTAGCACCCTTTTTACCCTCCAGTTCTCCTTTTCCATTCATTATCTTAATGTAAGATCGGTGAATCAAAACCTGTGTCAAAACACAAAGAATAATAGTAGTTTCTACATCAATCGATTATATACATGAATATAAGTTCCCTTTTAGATCCAATAAATCTAAGAAAATAAAAAAAAAGTTCAACAATGGTTATGTGACGACCATAAACGGACTACTAATGTCTACTATTCAAACCTAAGATTTTGCCACTCGATCTTAGAATTTAAGAAATAAACAGAAGGATTATATACGTAGCTAGAGAGCTTAAAATCTCACCCTTGAACCGAAAGAAAGGAATATAAGCAAATTAAGTTGAGGGCATGAATCCACCTCTTCTCATAGGTCTAAATTTATACATAAAACACCTACTCAACAAGAAGCTTCGATCATTAATTGGGTTAATATTTTCATGATGTATTTAACTTTACCTCATTTGTTATTGTATGCAATTATCTTTTAAATATCCTATTATATGTATGGAACTTTGTAAATATGTCTACTGTATGTAACGAAGGATATCTCTCGTTTAGGCCACATGTTACATACAATAGACATTTTAAAAAGTTCCATACATACAATAGGAAATTTAAAAAGCGGTTAAATACTATAATAAAAATATTAAAGTTAATCACGTCACTAAACAATTAACCCTCATTAGTTTAATGTTAACGACTTTGGATGCTTTCTTAAAGAACTTCAGGGAAATTAACATAAGCATTTGGTACAGTATCATTTATATCATTGTTAAAGTGGCCGGTGCAAGAATTTTGTAATATATACTTATTCCATTTTAATATTAGACTTTCCCCTTTCGATTTGGGTTCTCCAAGAAATGAAATGTTTCGATATTTTGGACGCTTTCTATACCTATGAACAATTAATATATAAAATATCATTATCATTTATTGTGGTAGATAAAACTAACAGTTTTGTCTCATTCAGATGGTTGTGCAGAGTATCTTTAATGTCCACTGAAGACAAACTGTACGCGGCTGTGTAGAGTGTCTGTATCATTGCTCAAGGTGGACTAAGTGGGACCAGCTTTTTTATGTTTTCTCAGCCAAACCGTGGGTTACCATGTTGTGGTGAAGGCAATGTGCCAGGCCGTTTACGAGATTTTGAAGATCTTGTGTAATTTCATGAAAGTAAGTCCTAAGATTTAAAAAACTAAAAAATATAAGGAAAAAATTTAATTTTTCATTTTTTAATTGCAATATACATAGATTGAAATTTATACAAAATAATACACAAAAAGGAACTTACTTATATTTGAAAAAAGCAATCCTTCTAATATTAGTTGAAATAAGCTTGTCAATTAGGTCTTTATAATTAACTTTGTCCAAAAGTTTGCTCTCAATCGTCATCGAAGTCAATCCATTAAGTCGTTCTTGTGTCATTGTAGACCGTAAGTAATTCTTCAATATCTTCGATTTGAAAAAAATTCTCTATGTTGATGCAACATTAATAAGAATAGTCAACAAAATTCTTTATACAATAGATGCATTAGGAAAACAATCATCATATTCTAAAAATTTTAGAACATCAATTACAGTCATTTTTTCCTTGGGAAAAAGATGTTGAAGTAAATTTAACTCAACATATAATTCATTTGCATCAATATCTGATTGTTCATCTTTCTTAAGTAAAGTTTCGAGGGATTTAAACAAGATTTTAAGTTCATTTCATCTAAAGAAAGTAATTTTGTAGAATTAAACAAAAAACCAAATATATTATCATATTGTTGATATTGTTCAAACCTTGTAGTTAAAGAAATAGTTGTTTGATCAACAAGATATATAAAATATTTAATTCTAAAAGTCTCTTGTACGGATTGTGAAATACTAGAAGACTCATCATTTGAAACCTCATCAAAATGTTTTTTTCTCTAATTTCATGTCTTTGTGTAAACATTGGATCAACGTTCATTACCAATGCAATTTCTTTTGCAGTTTGTAAAGCAGTTGAAAAACCAATTTCTCTATATTCCTTAAGAAAAGATATCAACCCCTTTATTTTTTCCATAGCAACATCAATAAACATATATTTTTATTGCAATTGTTTGCTTACTAAATTTATAAGATTTAACATTTCATACCAAATTACCAATGTCATTATAAACTCAAAATTACCAAGTCATTTTCCGCTAAAGACTTAGCATCACTTTTTATTTTTGAATCATTATATTTTCAACTACTTGAAATAAAGCTTCTTGTATATCTAAAATTCGAAATCTTATAGCTTCAACACGACTCTCCCAACGAGTTGATGACAAAGATTTGGGAGTTAATCCTTTTATATTTTCTTTTTAAAATTTGTCATTTCTTAATAGAATTCGCAAAAATTGTATAAATAAGTTGTATGGTTTCAAAAAAATCTTTAGCTTTACCACAAGAACTAGCCATATCACACAAAGTTAAGTTTAAACTATGACAACCACAAGGAGTATAAAAAGCTCTAGAATTTATATCTAATTTTTTTTTTTTTTTGCATTCCTTAATATTTTCCTTTCATATTTGATCTATTATCATAACTTTGGCCTCGCAGATCATTAATGTCAAGTTCAAGAAAATTCAATTGATTTTGTAAGACATCAAAAAGTCCTTGACCGGTTGTATCATTTACATCTAAAAACCCTAAAAAGGATTCTTCAATGCAAACAAGACTTGACGACACATCCACATATCATAAAATCCTAGTAATTTGCTCTTGATGATTTGTCGGAAGTACAATCAGGTTATATAGAAAAATATTTTTTTTTTAATTTTTTCAATAATCATCGATTTTATTTCGGAAGAAAGTAAAAGTATTAATTCATTTTGTATCCTATGACAAAGGTAATGATTATGGATGCCATTTTCATTTGTAATAAGTTGAAAATGTCCTTGAGCAACCTTGTTAAACTCAACCAACATTTCAACTAAGCTTAACAAATTTCCATTGGTATTTTCATACAATTTCTCATTAACATAAATAATTCTCAACAAAACTTTTCTCCAATGATCTTTTTCTTCATCTAAATGTTTTTTAGCCGCGTTATCAAGGGTTTTATTTTTTTGTAATCTTAGACGCAAATCATACTAAGTATTTATATTTTTAACATGTTAAAAACTAGTTTCATGCTCTTTAATTCTAGTGACAAGATGTATCCAATCACCAAAACCCTCATTTGTTAGTAAACCCTTTCCACACCCTAGACGAAATATTTTATAACAAAAACAAAATATTTTATCAAATTCTTTAGAATAAACAAGTCAATCTCTATCACATTTTCCCCATTTGATATAGTTCTAGTAAAATATGTTGAAGAAAATCTTTTTAAATATTTATCTTTAGGACCTTTAATAATGGATAAATCTCTTTTAGGACCTTTTAATGCTAAAATATTTATCATATTATAATCAAGAGAATCCCAATTTCTTGGACCAAATATATCAAATGTATGAAAATCATTACCATCATTATCATCAACATTATCAACATTAGCATCAACAACATTATTAACATTTTCTTCATTTTTTTTCTTGAGAGTTTGGTGTTGGTTTTATTAAAAACCTATCCATTGCTCCTTTTTGAGATTTAGTAAATTCTTCAAGTTTTTGTCTCTTCTTACATTTTTTACATCCAGATTCATATTTTTTGGCATATTAAATTATAGAAATGAGAGAGAACACCTAATTTGTGATACGTAGACTTCCTTGAGTCCTTGGCGCTCAATTCCAAATCTGATGTAGGAAACTAGAAATGTATACCTTCCAATTCGAAAAAAAGAATTGTAAAAATCAGAATCAAACCATAAATAACATAAGGAAAAAAAATCATAAATTAGAAATCAGTAAGAAAAAAAATAATACCTTCTCATACTAAAATTATGATGTAGGAAAGTATGAACTTTTGATTCTAAAAAAACGATTGTCTTTGAAAATTGCCTCCAACACCTTCTGATTTTTGAAATAGATACAACATTATTGAGATAAAAAAATTCAGAAATTATTAAACAAAAAACCTTTTGATTTACAAAACATGTACCTTATTATTTGCAAAAACTCAAGCCTGATTGAAGATTGAAGCTTTAGATTTTCGAACATTTCCGCTCTGCAGTGATGCAAGTCGACGCTCACCTTTCCCATAACCTAAATGATTTGGTCCCAAAAATGAGTATACCCTATTACATATGCAAAAAAAATTATAGACCCTATGTTTTGGTGGGCCCTGTTCATATGGACACCTTGAGCACCCCCATGGGCTGGCCCTGCAATGTGCAAATGTTGATGGTTGCATAAAATTTCTCGAGTGTTGCTATATACGTTGACGTGCTATGACCTTTGAAAATCTTGAAATGTGTTGCTCGATTATATCTAATCTAATGTATGTAAATGTTGAGATCACGAGTAATGTTTCATTATAAGCAAAAACATTTTAACATTTGGTGTTGGTAATATGTGATCTTTCAATTGGTATTTATATAGTCATACACCTTCTAGAAGGTTTATAGTTGGGTTCCACTTACTCGACACACACCAGGTTGACACGTGGACTGGTGAGGTTATAGGTAAGTGAGATGACCTATTACCTAAGAGCATGGGAAGTAATCACTTAACTACTTAACCTCATTTTTACATGTACTTATCACACTGAAAAAATCGAATCCATTCAATTTATTTATTAATTAAAAACACAAAAGAAAGGGAAATATATTAATTTTTTAATTTTTTTATTGCATTTGGGCCCACTAGTTCACCGTGAGCCGGACCACCTTGCTTCGACCACACCAAGAAACACCCCGAGGCAAGAGTGATCACCCCAATGTAGTCCATGACCACCTTGTATCACATCCTTCTACTAATTCTCTCTAATGGTATGAGCACCATGTACTAGCTGGAGCGATAGGAGTTAGGGGGCAACAATAATGGTGACACCATGTTGGGTAGCATGCTTTTTTTTGTACCTTTTGTACTATGGTCAGCAAGGTTGGTACACCAATATGCATGCATATCAGAGATATTAGACATATAGAAGAATTCAAAATTAGTTTTGTACTTAGTATATACGATGACTATTACACAATATCATGTCCAAACATGGATTTAGGAGTTAAGCCAAGACACTTATCCCCAATACAAGCAAATCTTAATCAAACAATTTGGGAAAGGACAGAAACACATAACGTTTCCAATTGATTTAGGGTCTTCTCATACTCATTTACATATGTAAGTTCATTGATATCAAGACTCTGACTTGCATTCTCGATTGCCTTTTCAATCTTCTTCATGTCTTTCTTATGGATCTTCTTCTTAGAACTCTTTTCTAGAGTTTTTATTTTGCTTTTGACATCATAAATATAATCTTCTAACGCATTGCGTGCAACCACCTTCTTCTTGTACTCTTGGTCTTCCAGTCTATACTTTTCAGCATCTTTCAACATCTTATTAATCTCTTTACAGAGAGCCTTCCTTTGTCATTAGTGACTAACATTTTCTTTTTCAAACCAGTGGTTAGTTCCTCGCTTGAGCAACTCAATATACCATTAGCATCAATTTGAGAGACTACATTTATTTTTGATTGACCCCTTGGTGCAGTTGGGACTGCAACACAAAATGTTCCCAACCAATTATTGTCTTTAGCCCTAACTCTCTCACCCTGGTACACCACAACATCTGCAGCACTTTGATTGTCTTCAACAGTAGAATAGATACTTTCCTTCGTGGTTGGTATAGTGGTGTTTCTTGGGATCAAAACGGACATAGTTTCATCATACAGCCCCATACCAAGTGACATCCAAAAACACAATGTTCTTAACTTTTTCACTCGTTTCACCGCGTAACTTTGCAGCAAGAATTGATGCACCATATGCAACTACCTCGTCAGCATGGATCCTCTTAGAAAGCTCCTTTCCATTGAAGAACTCTTGCAACAATTCTTGTACTTTTGGTATCCTAGTGGACCCACCAACAAGTACTACCTCATCTACTCTTCTCTTATCCATATTTGCATCACCCAAACAACTCTCCACCGTTTCTATGCACTTACTAAAAAAGTCTGCATTTAGATGTTCAAACTTTGCACGAGTAACTCTGGAAGAAAAATCAATACCCTCGTGCAAGCCGTCAATTTCAATAGTAGTTTCAATAGTGGAAGAAAGTGATCTTTTTGCTTTTTCACAAGCTACCCTTAACCTCCCTATTGCTTTGGTATTCCTCTTGACGTCTTTCTTATGCTTCCGATTAAACTCCTTGATGAAATACCCACCATTTCATTATCGAAATTTTGACCGCCCAAATGAGTGTCTCCGGCTACCGCCTTTACTTGTAACTTCCATTTTTCATCAAGGGTGACAAGCGAAACATCAAATGTACCACCACCCAAATCAAAAATAAGAACGTTTGTTTCACATGTTATATTATTTGACATATCTAGTCCATAGGCGATTGCAGCTGTGGTAGGCTCATTAATTATTTGCAAAACATTAAGTCCAGCAACATGTCCCGCATCCTTTGTTGCTTGCCGTTGTGAATCATTAAAATAAGCAGGTACTGTGATCACTGCATCTTCAACCGTTTTACCAAGAAATTCCTCTGCAATACTTTTCATTTTTGCAAGTATCATGGATGATATTTCTTCAGCACAAAATTCCTTTTCCTCACCTTTGTACAAAACCACAATCTTTGGAATGTCATTAGTCCCTTCTATGACCTTGAAAGGCCACAACTTCATATCTTTCTGCACGGTTGCATCACTTAATCTTTTTCCTATTAGCCGTTTAGCATCTAAATATTCAAGAATTATGGAATTTAAGTATGTGGTTATCATTGATGATTATCTTTACTCTACAGTTGATTCAAATTGCCTACAAAGAATAAGAAATAAATAATAACATACCAAAGATGGTGCATTTGGGGTTCATGGCAACCTGGTTCTTGGCCCCTTCACCTATTAGACGTTCAACTTCGGTAAAAGCAACACATGATGGTGTAGTCCTATTACCAAGATCGTGGCCATGTTGCCAAAATCCCACACAAGAATACGTTGTCCCAAGGTCAATACCGATAGCTGGTGCAACAAGTTTTGTACCATATTTGCTGTCAGTTTTTTCTTTCCCATCCATAATTTATTTAACAGAAAAATGTATGAAACGCCCTCCCCAGGTAACCGTTTAGGAAAATGTATGAAACCTGCAGTGTCTAAATAAAGAGTATTGGTGAAATAAAATTGGAATCTGAATTGCCATTTACAACGGTAAAATAAGAACAAGTATTTATGCAAAGTTAAGATTAAATATGGTACAATCTGCAATTAGGGACACAGTTCATATTATGATTTTCTTAGAAGCTAGGCTCCAGTTAAAACATCAAACTCACTTATCACTAGAAGTTTCATTATTTGATAAGTTAGAGATAAAAGAAAAAACTTTGTCAATTGAAACTAAACCGATAAGATATCCGACTCGTTTGAACAAACATGCACCACATGACCACATATGTTTTCTAAGTAGGGTGAGAATTTCAGCGACAGATTATGTGAATATGACACTGACTGAATTTTGTGTGATTGTCCTCTTAGTCTATAACTACCTGCAAGTACATCAATCACAGACATGAGTACGTATAAGGTTGAGAAAAAAAAACAGTACCAGAAAGTAGTAACTTAAACATGTAAACATACAGTACTCAAGGAAGATCTTTTAGCAATTTAAAGATATAAATGAAGGGACTGTGTACATGTGAGAACTCATACTCTCTGCCTTTATGAATGAATGAAAAGAACATAAGCAAAGTTAACTGGACGGCATGATTCGATCCCTGCTCATCTGTCCATATTTCATGCATAAAACAATTACCCAACAAGAAGCATGCATCGATTATTTATCTCGAGAACTTTGGAGGCTTTCTTTCATGAAAATTACCGAAAGCCAAAAATATTTGGTTTCACCATTGTTAACAGCATTGCTTAAATAGCATCTCGTCGAGTTTTGTCATACATGTTCCATTTTAATAGAGCACATATACTAGGCTATTAGTTGTATATCACATAGTCAATTTCCATCTTTTACACACAAACATGTCGGTCCCAAGTGCATGTATAAATATAATGTGTCCGCATGTATATTTATTTTTAAGGCCATAAATTTGAAACACCCACCTGAACTTTTGGGTAAGAGCAATAACTAGTCCGACAAATGTACCATTTTAGTTTCAACCGGAAAGCAAATAATTCAATTTTACAAATGTGCTCCAAATCCATAAAAAGCAAAAATCTATCTTCACAAAGAAGCCAGAAGTAACATTACCACATAAAACATCCTTTCAAAAATAAATATCAAATGAATGTTCCCAACTCCAAATCAACTACTACAATATTGAATAGCAACTCCCAAAAAAGCTAGCAAAACGAAAAAGGAAAAGAAGGAAAAAAAGGTTTTCGACTTATAATGAAGCACTCCTTCATGAAGAAGTCAACAATCGCTTGATCCCTGTTTTCTGCTCTGAAGTAAGTCTTGTAGGGAACTTAATGTTGAATTTAACCCTTAAGTTACCTTTTTTGGTGGGTTCTTTAGGTATTGGCATCCCTTCACCTTTAACTACCTCTTCATAAGTTGGGCTGATTACAGAGTTGACGGTGATTGTTAAGCTTCGACCATCAAGCGTTGTGACTTGTGCAGTGTAACCAGTCAGAGCTTCTGCAAGTGATATCTTTTGGGTAGTAACTAGATCATTGCCATCCCTTTTGAACACAGCATGTGGTTTCTCATCAATAATGAAAACAAGATCTGATGGGATAACACCTCGTTGTTCATTTCCTTTTTCTGGGAATGTTATTTTTGTACCCTTTTTCCACCCGGGTTTGACCTCTATTGTAAGAATTTCTTCCACCGTGGTTGGTCTCCTGTAGTCAAAATCGCACAACACAAACAAGCATAATTCCGTGAGCCCAACTATATGAGACAGTTGATTGAAATATTTCACTACGATAGGCAGTTGATTGTTACCATTCTGACCCACCATTTTCCTAAATCTACCAATAATTGTCCAGTTGTATTATCGATATTACCTTGTTACTGTTTCTAAGTTTCTTAATTTATAATATTTCCTTATTGTATACATGGAAATGAACCGAATAGAAATACAGGCAAAACTTCAATAAATAAACCAATCTCAGATTGTATATAGGTTGAATGTAGTAACATATATAGATCACACATTAATGAAGACCAGAACCTTAAATCCTATAGACAAAATGATCAAAACTAGCTCCAGCTACGTTCTCATTAATAGTATATGGCCAAATGATTAAGTAATAATTACTTATAATGTTTAACAACTGAAAACTGAAAATAGCTACTCATTCAAGCCAATAGGAATTTTCCACAATGCCTAGAACTAGAGTTCGCAATTTTGATCTGTTCACACAACAACACTACCCAATCCCACCGAGGGCAGGGTATGGGGGAGGTAAGGTGTAGACAGTCATACCTCTACCCGAAGGTAGAAAGACTGCTTCCAGAAAGACCTCGGGCAGACTTCGATCCTTTCAATTATGAGTTTATGATCAGGTCGATTTTGCTTGTGTGTCACCTCAAACACATAAACTTAAAATATTTAAAGGGGCCACTGGACCTGAATGGCTGTCAAAATTCTACTATTCTCAATCATAAATCCTCCTAAATCATTTTAATCACAATTACGGAATATTATCGTAATAGTGTTTTTTATTCATAGTTAAAACATTAATAACAAAAAAAGAATCAAAGATTGACCTAGTGCCAGATGGTAATTCTGACTCATTTTGACACATTACTCCACCCACCCATCTCAAAACCTTTACCAAGAACTATATATGTTACAAATAAACATGTCCAACAGGAATCTGCCTGAAACAACATAGCCTGATGGTAAACACGGCATGATGCATTCAATACAAGCTTTAACATATGCTACGGTTCCTAATCAGAAAAACATGTTTGCAATATTTCTTTCCCGCAAGTCATGCTGAGAAGTCAGAAGTCTGATCTCTACTACTAGGAATCACCCGATAAACATTGCAGCATTAGGTTAGCGGCTGAAAACAGCTAAAAAGGTTTTGAAAAGCATTTTTGTCACCAATTCACCATCATCGTTAGAATCGAATAAATCAAGTACAATGATGGGTCATGGTCTGGATGTGCACAAGCCTTATGATAAACCTAGTTTTATATACATACATATATATATACACACACAGATGTATACACATATATAGCCCTGATGTTTAATCAAATCTGAAACAATATGCATTGTTTCGAAACAGCCCTAAAGTCAGCATCTCAAGACGACAAATACCAAACATGAACTATAATGCATATTCTAGACCATATACACTAAAAGAAGAAAATTGGAAAGTAAAATACTTGCAACCCCATAGACCAAAGCTTCATACATCATAAAAAAGAATGACATTCACCGTACCCAAAACTCATGATCGAAAACTTTACAGCCATGTGTAGCGACCAGCATAAAGCAACTAATTTATCTCATTTAATATACAACAACGTTGTGTAGAGTGGGTAGTCTATTAAGGAAAACAAAGATATATATGCAAGATTTTCTACGGAATAAAATACGACACTATACCTCCATTTTAGGCATGCATTTAAGTATCTAATACTAACAATCTTCAAATATCATGTGTGTTACATAAAGATGATAGCTACATGAACACCAAGGGGCTATACTGAAAAACGGTATAGACAGCAGATGAGATAAACTATAGTTGATAATAATGTGAACAGCAAGGGCCAATATAGAGTTGTAACAAACAGATAAAAGAGAAAAGCTAAGTACTTCACAAAGCACCGTATGTCATATCCTACTTGTAATAATTACTCCTTTTCCATGGAAACAAGTAATATAAGTATTAGATAGTTGGGACTTGGGACATGAGTCGAAAGTCTGGGAAGTACTTAACAAGAAAGCAGCATACTTCCCTCATTTTTTAATTTAACCAGGACTCTAAAATGCGTTACACAAACCTCCATAAACTTTTTGTAATATTTAGGTATTTTTGGCAGGAAGCCTATATAAATGCTGACATGACTAAGTGTTTTTTTTATCTTTTTAGGGATCGGAAGGTTTTATGAAGTTCACAAATTTTGAACTGTTTAACTGTTTTTTAATGTTGCATGCTTTATTAACGACTTTCAAAGTCCAGTGATCATCTACGTAAAAGTTAATCCAACTCATTTACTATCCATTGACGTTTATCGACAGCTTTACCAATTTTAAAACTTTATCCAACTCGCATCCTATATAGAGGGTGCTCCCAAGCCTATTGTAAACTAATCTCGTACTTCCCCTAAGGTAATAAGAAAGTTATTCCAACTCGTTCACTATCCGTTGACATTTATCGACCTATATGCACAATTCCAAGTAATTATTTTTACCAAATTTGAAAACTTTATGCAAAACTTGCACCCTATGTAAAGGGTGCTCCCAAACATATGTAAACTAATCTCATATTTCCCCAAAGATTGCTCCAATAATCTTATTAGTTAGCGTGACTAAACTGGTTATAGTTTAATCTAATCTGATATTTCAAAAAGCTGATACTTCAAGATGTATTAGAAGTACTAACAACCCCCGAAAACATAAAACTTATTATCATATCACATTCACCATATTCATTAAATAGCCTAATATGTCAAGAAACATGCCACTAAATTCAATGCACAAGTAACTTCAATTTATAATACAAACAAATCAAATATCACAACCAAAACTTACCCAGTAGCATCAGTAGCGTCCCTCGAGATCTTCATTTTCTTTGTCGTCCCTTTGTATAGATCCTCTAAGCTACACGGCAATGTACGTTCGATCGCGGCCGCTTTCCTAGGAGGCATACTACCAGACCCTTCACCACCACCACTAGCACCTCTAAGCTGCGAAAATAAATCATCACCAAACATACTCCTCGGAAACTGCCCACCTGGCCCGCCACGTGACCCTCCCATATTATCTCCCATCCCTCCAAACGGACTCGAAAATCCAAAAAACTCCGAGAATATATCATCAGCGTTTCGCGGATTAAACCTGAAATTCGCCGATCCACCATCACTTGACATACCCGAAAACCCACTAGCACCCGGTGGTGGCATTTGCCCCTTCAATCCCTCCTCACCATACTGATCATAAATAGCCCTCTTTTGAGGATCACTCAAAACCTAACGAACAAAAAAAACACACAAAACCCTAACGAAATTAATCAATCAATACAAATCACAATCAAAAACACATAATTCACCCCCAAATCTTGTACATTTCACGTTTAATTCCACTAATTGAGATACACAGATACTCAATTTTTATTCAATTAACCAGATTTCAAAGCTGAACGGATACACAAAAACTGAAATTGAATTAAAATTTACCGCAATTGAATAGAAATACATATGATTGAATGTAGTAAACAGAACGATATACATACATCATAAGCTTCAGAAATAGTTTTGAATTTGGCTTCAGCATCTTTTTTATTATTAGGGTTTTTATCAGGGTGCCATTTCATCGCCAGCTTACGATAAGCTTTCTTCAAGTCATCATCTTTAGCGTTGCGATCGACTTGAAGAACCTTGTAGTAATCAACACCCATGATTATGGCTGTGATTTTGTGGTTTGCTTGTTGTTGAGGTTTGTTGGTGATTTTATTTATGGGGTATATTTAGTTCAAGTTTATTATGGTGGTTTCGAGAAGCTTCTTTTGGTATAAATAATGATGATGCGAATGTGAATGTTCGGTCAGTCAGCCACGGACACGGTGTTGGAATTTGGGCTTTCAGGTGTTTTTTTTAAGCCCAACAAGTTATTATATTTTGCAAAGAACGAGTGGTTAGGAAAAAAGTTTAAGATAGCAAAATACTTTTTGTTAATTATGAGACGGTACAATATATAGAATTTTTGTAAGTAGTGGGAAGTGGTAAGCAATTGGTTTGTTAACAATTTTATAAAGTGTTCTATTAGAGTGGTGCGTTACTTTATATTAGTATAGATCGCTCCGTTTGTTGGTACAAGATTTCTAGAGTTAAGACATTGTGTTTTATAAAAGATCTTTAGCATTCCGGTTTTATTGCAAGAGATTCAATTACGCAACTTTTGAGTGGATTAGCCAAAGATTGAGCAATGGATCGTGGTAGCAGTGGCTTGTTAACTCAACTGTGAGGCTGCAAGTATGAAAGGTAAATTTGTTCTATTAGAGGAGCTGGTTCTGACAGATTTGTTGTTCATTATAACTCTTCATGTATCAACTACAACTAGTGAAACAGCTTTTTCGACGATGAAAATTATGAAAACAAGACTACGTAGCAGCATGAGTGCGATTTTTTGAAAGTTGTGTGATTCTTTACATTGAGAGAGATATTGCTGATACATTTAGTAAGGATAAAATAATAGATGATTTCGACTTTGTCAAAGAAAGAAGGGTCCAATTTCAGATGCACAAGGTACATTATCTTATATTTGTTATTTTTATAATGTATGTTAAATTTAACATATAACTCATGTATTGGTATTAATTATTTTTGTTTTTTGCAAAAAGTTCCTTAATGACAAAATGTGCTGAACGTTGATGACTTTTGACAAATTTTATCATTAGTATTTTGTGATTAAGTAAGCCACGTTAATTGAAAATCATGTCCCGCCTTCGTGGGCTGGGCCAAAGATTGTTGAGCTACAGCATTAATATTACACATTAATTGAGCCTAATTGGGGGTTCTTAGCACCAACATTTCCCGGTTCAATTCCGCTACTGTCCGGTGGTATAGGAGTTGTATGTATGAGTCTTGTTATTACGTGGAGAAAGAAAACATTATTTTTATATAAAATAAAGCCAAATAGATAAAAATTGATAGCGATGAGATGCACATCAAAATACCGAAATCGAACTGGTACCGCTGGTCCCGTACCAAACTGGTACCAACCTATGATATACGGGAATCAGTTTTGATTATAGTTCTTTTTAGGATTCGGCAAAAACTGATGGGGTACCGGTATTTTACCGGGCTTAGTACAGGACCTGAAAAGGAGTTTACTTTTATCCGCACCTATTATGAACAATGGAATTCTTTTCTATTGTTATGGGTTATTAGTTCCATACTTCCATATCATAGCAAACAATTAAATAACCTCTACTTTACGGTGATATGGCCAAGGCAAAGCTTATCGTTTTGAAAGAGGCTTTTGTGACCATATACTAACTGATATATGTAACTTGAACCAGGGGTTAGTTTGACTTGGACCCACAGATTATGACATATTTTTTTAATGAACCTTAATCAATGGGAAACAAGCACATACTCTCTGATCACCTCCTAGATACTTGCAATTGTATACAACATTTGTGAAATGACCCCATTACCCATATAGTCCGATTAAAAATAGGAAATAACATGAAATTTAACCAAAATAGGAATGGTTTTCTTTTATCTATTAGTTGATGACTATTAAGTTTTTATCATTTGTGAAGTATATGACTAGCCTATTGGTATCCAAAGTGTTCATGAAACCAGTGATCGGTGCCGCATGTTTATACTGCAAAGAATGCTTGTTTTCATTCAAATTTCCACATCCAGAATTGCTCATTTTTGCACACTATAGTTTTTCTCACTTTTTTACAAGAATTATTCTTTGCTTGCAATGAAATGTAGATTATGATGGTACCAGATATCAATCACTAAATCAAAATTGTGAACATAAATCCCTTTAAAGAGTGAGCATAGAAATTGTAGGCATTCTTCATCTCTACTATCCTTGACTGATATTTCCCTTTATATATATTTGTGGTACCAATCAGGTGTGGCACCATTTTTCCCAAATTGGTACCAACCGACTTCAAACGGTTCGATATTTAATACTCACTTTGAGGCACAAAATAAATTTGATACCAACTAGTTCGGTACAATTCAGTATCGATTCGGTACCGAGCTCACCTCTAAAAATTGATACCACAGTTGTATGAGATACAATGGGTTCATAGTGAGTGGTGGGCTAATCTCAACTTTAACATTGACTTTTCATAAAATGCAACTGATGTGGCAATTTATACCAGTGACATGCACTACTCATGCTCTTATTTTGCACGAACTATATTTTTGAGCATAAATAGGTGAGAGGTACCAACATTAGAGTGTTGTACATATACCTCAACTTTGATTATACACTTGCACAATTTTTGAGCTTCAATAATAATATGCTTTTTCAAAAAAAAGAAAAAGTCATAAGTCATAATCTTTTCATTATATAAAATGGTATCACAGATGTATAATCCTTAACCTTAGTGGTCAGAGTCTGAGTCATCCTACTTCTATGGCCATCGGTGGTCAGCCCTCTAACCAAGCCATCCCCTTAATGTGGTTGTCGCCTTCAAGAAGGTCAGAAGATGAAGCAAGTGTCGACTCCCATATGTGCCTCCTAGAGACTTTATTCTATTACTTAGTGTTTTATTTTATTATAATTTTATGTTTTTTCTGTTTCTTTTTATTTGATATATTTACACTTCAGTTGACCGTCTGTTTTTATTCTTATTCAATTGCAGGGCATATTAGAGTTGTATTAAATTAGATTAGTATAGTCCGATCCGTTTGTGGGTATAAAGCTTCTAGGATGAAGATATTATGCTCTATGTGTTGTTTGTTAATAATACATCATAACCTACAAGTTTCATTATTTAACACGTTTTACATTTTTACCTACTGAAGAAACAATCCACACGGTTAAATTTTCACTCTCTCTCTCATTTTAGATAGCTCGAAATTCAAAAAAGTTACTTAGTAGAGCTTTTCTCGTCCTATTCCCTCATTCATGAGTTGTTTATATGTCCTTATATCAACTCCTTGTAGGTTTCATGTTCTTTGTTTAATTGCCCTTCAATTTAACATGATCTATCAAGTTGAAGAATTTGAGATGATCACAATCATAATATATGTATCATAATATATTATTATTACTAATTCTTATATGTAAAACTAATTCTTATATGTATCATAATATATTATTATTACTATTAATTTATTTCTTACAACAATAGTTGTATAAGTTAAGAATTAATAGAGGAGAGGATATTAATTACTTGTCGTATTTATAATTTACGGTAAAAAGAAAAGAGTATTAAATCTTTTATAGTATACTATTGATATAGATATATAATTTTATTTATAGAATAGTAGCATACAATATATACAAATGACAAAAATTTCATTCAAGTATAGTTTTTTTTAAAAGTAAGAGAGTATAAATCTCAACCGTCCATCTTGATCAAAATAACAAAACCCCTACATTCTTAAAAGTTAAATATCTCAAAAACCGTTAGTTAAAAAATTATAAAAATTGCACTATAAAAATCAACGTTTTTCCTCTTCAATTTAGGATCCCACATGACATACTTTCAACGAATTTTGTTTTTTTTCATTTTCTGGTGGGTTTTGAAAATTGGTAACACATGTGTTATAAACAAATAACACATGTGTTATCGGCGACTATCATATGTGTTACTACCGACTATCGCTTATAACACATGTGATAGTCCTTAGTAACACATGTGTTAACCCATAAAAAATGAAAAAAAAAAATTGGTCGAAAGTATACCTTGTGGGATCTTAAATCGAAGAGGAAAAAAGATTTTTATGGTGCAATTTTTATAATTTTTTGACTAATGATTTTTGAGATATTTAATTTTTAAGAATGTAGGGGTTTTGTTATTTTGATCAAGATGAACGGTTGAGATTTGTACTTTCATACTTTAAAAAAATTCATACTTTAATGAACTCACCTCGTAAACAAATATACAAACGTATATTTTGGTAGTTGGTTGGAAATATTGGTTGTCCCACATCGGCTAGTAGTATAAACTAGTGTAAAGGAAGTGGGTGTATAAAATGGGAAGGAGATGAAAGGGGAAAAGATATCTTTGTGCTACTACGGGCGATGCTCAGTTAATGAAGAAAATATCAAATCGATCAAATGGTTTAAAAGTTAGTTTGTAGTTTAGATGTTTATACTCTTATGAATTCCTTTATGATTAAACATGTTAAGAGATATTTAAAGAAACAATTTCATACTAGACATTAATTATAGAAATTCAATAAAATGAGTCAACATTAGCCAACTTGTCTTAAGTAGGATTTAAAATTCCAGACACAACACAAACTCAATACGAAAATAAACAAGTTATGAGTTACGATCGTAAACAGGACTGGCACATCTAACTCGTTTAACAAACGGATTGGTTTAGGGTTGAGCAACCGTTCAACTCAATTCCATTTATGATTACGTATGTGTAAGTATTACTCTCTCTGTTTCAAAACTATTGTGCCCCGATCAAAAATACTACCCGTTTACTAAACTTGTTCGCGTTTTAAATGTTATCCACACGATTAACTAAACGGGTCAGGTTGTAATTAGGAGATACAAAGTTTCCTATCCGTCATCCAAAATATTACACAAAATCCGGCAAACCAAACAATACTCATTTCTTTCATATTATCTACTAAAAAATAACTTTGTTTTTTTGTTGTTTATTTCTTTTTAAATATCTAAATTTTATGTTTCATTAATGTATACACACTATATGGACCATTGGTCTTTGATAAGGAGAGAGAGGGAGTTAAGATAGATGGAAATCCAACTAAATAATCTTCACACATTCTCTTTGAACCATCCAAAACAACCACTTTTCACCACCTCTCTCCACCACCGTACAACCACCGTTAAAGTCCATGCAGCCTCCAGCAACGGAAAACAGCTAATACAATCCGGCACCGTGGTTGCCATTCTTCCAAAAGATGCAGTAAAAGCCATTAATGAGGGTGGATATCAACTCTTGGACATTAGGCCAGAATGGGAAAGAGAGAAGTCACGTGTGTCAGGGTCCATGCACGTGCCATTGTTTGTTCAAGACATGGATAATGGTCCCATAACATTGTTAAAGAAATGGGTTCACTTTGGTTATATTGGTGCATGGACTGGTCAGTATTTTACAATGATCAATCCTGGTTTTGTTGATCAAGTGGAGAAATTGGTTCCTGATAAGACCACCAAGGTCCTTGTTGCGTGTGGTGAAGGTTTAAGGTAATATTAATCATTAATTCAGAACTTTAGTTTGTCATGTGATGATTACTGAAATATGCATCACTGACTTCCCATTTACACTTAAATTTGATGTTAATCAAGCAAATTCGCCAATTGCGCTATACTATATAAGGGAAATGATGTGTGCTGCTAACTGCACAAATCATGTGTGCATCTGCGTTATGTACATTGTACAGTCCCTGGGTTCATATACTCCTAAATGTACATTTTATAGAATAGCAGCACACATCATTTCCCTTTCTATCATATAAGGGCAAATGCCTGCAAATAGTAACTAAGTTTCACAATTGTTCTAACTAGATCGATATTTAAATTGGTTCAACCAATTGAGTTTCAAATCTGTTTTGATGTACTGAATTATTTACTAAAAAACTGATCTAGAGCTGGTCTTTCATGTGGCAAAGTAATTGAGTAAAATAGTTGACATGGTTGCCTACTTCTGTAAATACGACGACGTGACATGTTATAGCACGTTTAGGTGACCATTTACGCCACATCATAAATTTTACAGAATTGGCACGCCGCGTAAGAATATGGAAATTGCAAGACTGGTTTCAAGTCAATTATCAGTAAATATTCACAACATTGAACAAAATTGAAATTCGAGCTCTTAAACCTCTTACCAAAAGTTTGAGTAATCTACGTGGCAAAATTGTGAAACTTGTTCACTGTTTATTGACATTTGCACTTTTGTTTACAAGTAGATATGATTGAATACTTAAAAGTCTTAGTTTTTATGTTGCAGGTCGATGATGGCAACTTCAAAGCTACATAAAAATGGATATACAAACTTGGGATGGTTGGCTGGAGGATTCAATCGTGCCATTGATGGAGATTTCCCCGAAGTCGAAGGGCCAGAGAAGTTGCAGTATGCCACAATTGGAGGTGCATCTTATTACTTTCTTAAGGTGCTTATTTTGTTACAAGCAGTGGGAAAGAATAATTAATTTACTTGTTGATTGTAGACTTTTGACCATATCAGTCGAACATCAACAGATCTATTGATTTATCTTTTCAAGTTTTGGATCATTTTTCAACTTATATTTATTGCCAGTTGCTTCTAAAGTATTAGATGATCTTTGACTTTCTTAGATCAAAGTTAATTTCACAAAATTCAAATTATATATACAAACCATCACTTATTTAACACAAAGTCTGTTATTAACTGTTGCTCTGTTATTTTTTGTGAAGTAATCACCCAACTTATTTTGAAAACTTGATGAAATGATTTAAATTTGGAAGTTGAATATTAAGGTATTTGACTTCAGTCCCATTATTCTAGATCATGCTGATACATCTGTTTTTGTTTTCGTTCTGATACTCTATAACCTGATTAAACATTTTGGATTCCTCATTGTATATAACAAACACTTTTCTGTTTACAAACACTCACAAAAACATGCACATATTGAAGTATTGAACTATTACCTAAAAAGCAAAACCAAGATACATAATTACAAAAAAGTCAAACGAATTTAAAACGCATAAGCAGCTTCACAGATTTGTATTTATTACCCTTTTCATCATGAAGGGGTACAGCTCGAATCCCTGACTGTAATTCAAACACAGGAAGACAAGTTTGCCCTCCAAAATCATCCTTTTCGGTCATATCATATTCATGTACCTCCACACGAAGCAATGCAAGCTCTGGAACTGTCAATGGGAACTCAAATTCTTCTTCCCATTTTGGGATCCAATCGTCTTGTATGATCTTCGTTTTCTTCATCGTCGAATCAGCTCGAACTCCCGCTATTCCAACCTGAAAGAAATGTTTAACTTACAATCATCTAAAAAGTCAAAATACACGGGTAAAAAAGTCAGCTAAATTTGGAAGAAGGGAATGCTAGTCAACCTTGACATAGAAATCTGGTGGTGAATACATATCAAAATGTGTTCTTTTGAAATCTAAATGCCAACCATCTCCCATATATACTTTGACCTGCAAATGAATAAAAATTTAGATCTTAAGATAAACTTGAACTCATGATCTACATGTTATAAACATAAAAGTTTACGATACCTTGAGAGTCCTTTTGACAGGAAGTGTAGCTTTAGGATCCAAGAACTTGTAATCGTGGCCATTTTCAAGTAATAAATCTGGTTTTTTCACGTATCCGCAACCTCCATTGGCTCTAAACATTCCTTGCATCAACCACAGTGACCTACCATGGGTCTGTGATAACAAAAAAGATTAGTTTTCACCAAGTATGGAGGTTGTGTCAGAATGGGTAAATGGTCAAAACATGTCACTTTAAAAGGATCAAATGACTTCGGCCTGGTTTGACTGACACTGTCTTCTTTTTCTATTGAATTTCTTGATTAGATCCTAATTTACAATCTTACTCTTATGACTAAAATAACAAAGTTATAACATCAAAAGAATTAAATTTGATCGAGATATAGGGTCAAAAGCTTGAAATACTCGCAACTCATATTAAATCCTATTATTTCAAATATTAGATTATTGTCATAGTATGGCTTTTGCAATCATAGTAATGACTTTAATCATCAATTAAGAAAAAGGACAAACAATTGTAATCAACACAACCTAATCCGACCCATTCAATCTTACATGCTTCATAGTTTTAGCCCATTTGGACCCATTTGGATATGTTGCTAACTTGTTTCACCCAAACAAACCCGAAAGATTGATTGTACCTATTTGGGACAAAACTGCAGCAAGTCACTCAAAATGAAACGAAATCAGAAGGGAATGAACCTGCATATTGAATGCAACCATTTGAGCTCCATGAGTCCAACCATTAAATGGATTGTAGTTTGACGAGTCAACTCGTGACCCTTTTGGAAACACCCTCAACAAGTTCCTTTGTGTAAACCTTTAGAAAATTAAACCAATCTTCAGTCACATTAACAATAAACCAAGAGGTTGTGGGTTCAAGCCTCACTTGAGGCAGTAAGTGTATATATTTATCCTGGTTGTAAATAGTGTGTGGGCTAGGTTATAGGCTTGCCGTTCCAAAAAAACAAAAAAAAATAAAAACAAATAGTCCAGAAATTAACTGTAGTTTTACCTGATGACATCTGTTGCATGATTCTCAATGGCCTTTTCGAGTCGTGTTTCCCTTAAGCTAATCCGCTTAGCTGCTTTAGGATCATCATGTAGCCAGTCTTTCACTCCTCCTTTTAGTTTCTTCGCTTGGATTGCGATAAGTTCTTTGTACTCGGGCTCCAAATTTTGTTTCACAGTCTCTTCTTCATACTGAAAATCTTCATCCTTGTGATCCTAAAAGGAAGTTCATCATTTTGTCAAATAACATTCTGGTAAATTATGCATAAAATTAAAAGAAATGTGTAGAACATAGATTTTTTGTAATGTTTATATGCATAAATATGTTTCCAACCTCATCTAGAAGAGTTTGTTTCTCAAGAGGGTCTGATAATTCTACACCCCATACATCCTCTTCAGCTGAGGCATTTATTTTCACCGAGTTCTCATCATTTTCCTTCATACTCTTGGTGGTGTCGAGATACTCTTTTGGTGGTTTCGTTGAGACAACAATCCTTTTCTTTAGTGATTCAGGGGAAGGAAAATCTTTCATGCTGTCTGATCCAGTGTACGTATACAGGATATCTCCATAAGTTTTGGTCACCATCTACCAACACAGTATAGGGTTAAACAGTATACACGACACAGCAATTATTTAGTATGTTGAAAATTTTGTGGTCACATGAATCAAAGGCTACCCACATTTATCTGCGTAAGTACTTAAGCTTGAAGTTCAAGAAAAAAGTGATTTTTTGAAAGATGTAGACTTTAATCAAATATTGTAAAAAAATTTCACTTGTGATACAAGATTTGGGTCATGGTCTTAAAATTATACTTCAAGATTCGCGTGACAACTTGTCCCATAGTGATATGGAGAAAGGAAGAAGTTTGAGCCCCTAGAAGTATAAAGTTGTGAGTTACCAATACCTTCCACCATGATTTTAAACTTGAAGGTACTTGGTTAGTCCATTGCGTTAAGCTTTGATGGGGTGTTACAATAGGCATTTTATATCGTTTCATGTACCTAAAGTACTAGCCATAAAGCATCATTTGGACAGTAACCAACTACCTTTTCATAAAATAAATAAATAAATAAATAAAATTAGTTTGTTAATTACTTAATTACCTTTGCAACTTTGGCTTGAAGATCAGGAGTAAGGTGATCTTCAAGAGTAAGGATGACAGGATATTCAGATGCAACAAACGCGTATGTCTTAATGGCTTCCAAGCACTTGTCTAACTTAACAGGGGCTGTTAGTGTCCTGCATTTTATGTAAACAAACATGTTTAAGTGGTGAACTGAAATTAATTGTGTTATTTATCAAAACAAATGAAGGAAAAAGTTACCCTCCATGCACAATATCGATATCATCTTTGGTTGAATTAGGCCACATGTCGAGTTCAATCACACGAACACCTCTCTTAAGCGATTCAATGATGGGCACAACGCTACAATTACTACTTATTTGGTTACCGGTTAGATACGAATTGTGGCCTGTGTATATGAAATAATGTGCCAAAGGAGCATCCATATCATGCATCACCTGTTTATATGGATTAATGGGTTAGTCGTTACACACAAGGATTAAATCACTAGGAAAATTTAAAAACATGTTAGCTTTATAACATGTTGTTAATCATTGAAAAATGTTTCGTGCTGCTAAAGTCGGGTTAGGCTAAAAAGAGGGACCATATACATATACTTACGAAAGTTAAAGGTTATAAGTGTAAACTTTTGAGTAAATTTATCTTGGGTTACATCTAAGTTATGTATCGGTCACGACATATATTACATCCCCCTTAATCACAGGCTTAATTAGTTTGGTGTAATCGTACATATACTCAGGGTCATCTTTGAAAGCGGATGAAGCGGTCATCCGTCTAGGACTTCCAAAGTATAAGGGCCTCAGAATGTGTGTGTTTATGTGTCTATATATATAAGAACTTATATGTGTATATATATGTGTATAAACATATAATTTGATTGTTAAAGGAGAAAAATAAGTTTTAGTTATTTCAAAGTTGATTAAGTCTTACAACATAAAAAATAAAATATGACATCTTATAGCTAGACATAGGATCTCCTTTCGGTAATTAATCAATTTGTGTCAGGGCCTCCGACTTTATATACTCTAATGAAAATTTTCTATATCTATCAATCGATAATATACGGAGTAACTTGAAATTATGTTTCATTTGATATGTACTTTTCCTTTTGTCAAAGGCCCTAACTACAAGACAATAATAATAAATCTAGGTATGATATACCAAATTGCCAAGTTAACAAATTTCAATAGTACCTTTAAATTTTGATGTTGTCGACTTATTATATCACCATCGAACATTAAGTGATACAAACTAGAAGTCCCCAACGTTTGGTTGGTTAAACTTAAACATCACCTTTATTGCATCTATCGTTTTTAAGTTTGGTATCACATCGTGACAAATTCCTTTAGTGAAAGTGAAAAGCAAATTGTTCTTACTTTTTATTAAAATAAAATATGAACATAAATGTAAAATCCAGTGTACATGCATCAACTTCGTCGAAGTTATTATGGTATATTATATATATATATATAGGGAAATAATCTATGAGGAAGCTTCAAATCTTGGGGAAGGAGTAAGCAAATTTTAGCCCTTGATTTTTTCACAAATAAATGTTTTTAACATTCATTTGTGATGAATGTTAAATTTTGAAATTATTTGTGATTTTAAAATTCATTTATGATGAAATCAAGAGTTGAGATGTTTCCATCATCTCCTAATTTTTTTTCTTCCCTGGGGATCAAGAGGGAAGAAAAAAAATTAGGGAATGAGGGAAACAAATCTCAACCATTGATTTCATCATAAATGAATTTTAAAAATTATAAAAAATTTCAAAATTTAATGAATGTTAAAAACATTTTTTAATAAAAAAATCAAGGGCTAAGATTTATTTATCTCCTTCCCCAAATTTTGAAACTTTCCTATGGATCCTTCCAATATATATATATATATATATATAAGTCTTTTGTTTGAAACTTGCATTTCAAATGAAACAGAGATCAGGACTGAATGGGACAAACCATTTAATTTGTTTTCTATTAGAAATTTGCAATATGCAAATGTAAAAACCATTTCAATAATTACTATTCAATATTAGTAAGGATACGAAGAGTAGTTATTCTATTTTTAGTATTCTAGTAAGGACACTAATACTGAATAAATGAGAAATGAATGATACTGTTTTTTAATGTTATCAACTTTTATTTTTTTATTTTTTATTTTTGTTTTTTAGAAATTTAATTAATTTAATAATTGAAATAAATAATAAAATAAATATATATTAAAATACATATTACAAGCCTTAAAAAATATATAACTAAAACACACTAATTTAATAAAGATATTTTAAATCGTATATAAAGTGTAGTATTTATAGTATATAAAAAAGATTCAAATTATAAATAAAAATATAAATGGATATACATAAAAGAGTATTTTTATTAAACTAGCTGTTAGAATTATAAAATAACATTAATTATAAGTTTCAGACTAGACACCATTCGGGGACATCGACGAAAACTCCATCAGAAACACTGATAGGTCGTGGAGAAACGCAATCGGACTGGCATTTTAACATGAGCGCTTACTCTATATGCTATAAGAAGTTATTGGAATTAAAGAAAGGAGACAAAAGAAGCATTTAACACGTTGATAAGTGACATTAGATCTAAAATGTAGGCCAGAAACCACTCATTAGATTAAGGAGAAAACATGTCTACCAATCTGTAGGCCAGAATACGTGGATATATTTTAGGCCCTATATTTTAATTATTATGATATATTATGATATAATAATGACTTTACTAAATAAAATCCTAACAGGTTAACCAACAAATTAAGCGAGTCGAAAGAGTAACCTTGATAATTTTCGAGTTTAATACTTCAACAACTTAAATATGGATATATTCATTAACTCGTAACACATTTAGCCTTTGAAAATCATATATGATAACTATAGATGGCAAAATATGTGGGTCGGTTGGTTTGAATAACCAGATCAAAATAGATTTACGTCATAATCTATTTGAGTCAAAATAAATTTGAATTATAATGAATTTAATTAAAAACATATATTTAAAAGTTAGATAATTTATTTTTTCATTTGCTTTTAAATAATCTATTAAATTATATAATTATAATTATAAATAAATATTGCTTTTGAATAACATATTATATAATTATAAATGAATATTATTATTTGTATTCAGACTAGATTTTTCCTTCAGGTTTCTGGTGGCCAATTTTATATTATTATAAATAAATATCATTCATCATGGATCTTTTGGTGGCCTACAAAAGTGATAAAGTTCACTGATGAACTTCATCGTTTTTATATTTTCATTATGAGAAATGATATGTTACAAATATTTTTACAAACATTTTGATAATATTTGAGTTGTCAATAAAATAGAGAGAAATACAGAGAATCAGGAAAAAAGAAAATCGACAAGACAAAGACAATTTATTTGTAACTCTTTTTATATATAATTTGTAATTATAACATCCTTCTCTCGTTATTACATACTCTTCTCATTCAATTTAATATATTCACTTTAACTATAAAGACAATTTTAGAAATTTCCGTTAACTATATGGTTTACCAATCAAATGACAATATTATCCACTAACGTTTCTTTTAATTAGTTGTCAATGAAAATATACACTTATTTGAGACAATCAAAATATTAACATCGACACTTGTAATTGGACGAATGTAATCTTTTATAACGTTTGAATTATACTCGGTGAATCTCTAAATAGTAAAAGTATTTAGTTTGGAAATAGCAAATTTATTTACTATATTTGCTTTGATTTGAATGTAGTAAAGCTAAAAGCTAGAATTAGCAAAAGGAACTTTAGAAGGTACACCTAAACCCATCGTCTCTATCCATCCCTGAATTTGTGAAACAACCTTTCTTTTTATATTTCATTCGTGTAAGAGGTGTCATAACATCTCCGCCCATTTATGTATCATAAATGTTCTAATTTTGGCCTGTTAAATTCGTTTCTACAACTTTTGCTGTTGAAAACGATTCAAACTTTAAGAAAGAATGCCTAGATCCGCTCGGTATTTGAGCAACTAGGTGGATTTTACCGTTACTAATTACGAAATACATGAAAAAGACCATAACAATTTTAGTACGATGTTTTGATTTCGATCCAGACTTAAGATCTCAGTTTTATTTTGACAAAATCCGTCCAACGTGATATCTCAATTGTCCAACATTCTCAATTAATTTTTTCTCTACCCTTTCGATCATTCAAAAGCTTTTCAAAAGACTAACTAAGAAAGAACACTGATATATCCATTATATATATACATATTCTTTGATATATTCATTACAAATATATGTTGTCTATGGGTATAATATAAATTTTCAATATATAATCTTTATGAATTTATTAAAAAGTATAATAGATATATTATCATCTATTTAAATTGTTTTATATAGATATATATTAGCTAGCGCATACCATATTTTATTGTTGAATGAATAACATTACAAGTGTACAAATCAACTCTCTCTCTTGATAAAAATGACATTTAGTTATATTTAAAAGAGTGGATTCTAATTTTGAAACCGTCCCCACTCGCTCTCTCACGTTACCCTCAAATCACATCACTCACCTCTTGTTGACTATTCTACCAACATTGATATAAAGACGTTTAATTTGCTCAAAAAAATGTATAGTTTTGTTGACATATCTTGTGATTTGAATTAATTACTTATCTTCATATGACACGTATTATTAAATATACTATATTATAATGATTATTTAAATTAAAATATCTATGAATTATAAATAGCACGAAAAGATACTAATTTAATTTGTGTGTACATGATGTTCCTGCCGGATCTACTACTTCAACCATGTTACTTTTGATGTCTTTGACTCGGCAATACTCATAAAAAAGATAACATCTTATTTGGAAAGATACAATGAACCTTTTTTCGCATATCTTTGTAGTACAGTTGATGAAGATAAATAGATAGAAAAATAACAAGAATAACATAGTCATCATAGACTTGATTATTTAATTAGTTATACATTATTTTTTTAATACTAAGAAAATCTCATTTAAACCGACCAATCTAAATATTTAACATGTTACAAACAAATTTAATTGGTCAAGATCTCATTCCACTTAATTAAATATATTTTATTTCAATAACAACTACTCGTAATAATATATAGATATATCTAGGTTCCAATAAAAAATCTTATTATCTTAAAAACATAAAAAATAATTTCAAAATTATTTTTAAATATTCAAAACACATTATTTTATAAAAAAAATTTCGTAGCTCCTTATTTAAATAACTTTTACAAGCTATTTTTCAAATAAAAAAAATTTCAACCTTTTTTTCCTTTTTTAATTATTTTTTATTCATAATAATCACATTTTATAACTGAATAATCACATGAATAATATGTGATTATCAAAATCCTATTTTGTGATTATCTCGAACACATAATAATCACATTATATTGGAGAATAATCACGTGTGATTATCATGTTATATTTTGCGATGATCTTGAATAATTACAATAGTAACGACTGTAAAAAAAGTTCAAAAAAAATTAATATTTTTTATTAAAATTGTTATCATAGCTTGCAAAAGTTATTTTAATAGTAATCATTGAAAAAGTTTTTAAAAAAAATATATTTTGAATATTTAAAAAGTAATTTTAAAATTATTCGAGCAATTCAAACAAGTTGTACGTGTTATATAAAATTTTTGATAACTTTGTTTTAATAAGGGTATAATGCAATAATTTGTATTATATTTTCTCTCTCAGTACGTTTTTTCCTACGCACATAGAAATATATTCGTGTAATTCTTTTATAATATAGTTAAATTATGTTTTGATTAATTTGTGCCATATGACTTGCATCATTAATTATTATTATGGGTGTATTCCACTGAACAAGGTATATTCTACTTTAATAAATAAGGTAGTGTTTAATAACCATTTGCTTTAAATGACGCATTTAGCTATATATTTAATAATAACTTAAAATGGGTGCCGCTAGTAATCAATGTTACGCCCAAATTTACTAAGCCTTAACTAAACGGCTATCGTTAATTACTCAAGCCCAAATTTACTAAGGATAAGATTGTATCTTCGTTTAAATATATTATATAATATAATATAAGAGAAGAATTTATAGGGAAGTTTCAAAATTTGGAGAATGAGATAATTAAATCTTAGCCTTTGATTTTTCTATTAAAAAATGTTTTTAATATTCATTGATGATGAATGTTAAATTTTGAATTCTTTTGTAATTTTTAAAATTCATTTATGATGAAATTAATGGTTGCGATTTACTTCCCTCATTCCCTAATTTTTTTGCTTCTCTATTGATCCCTCCCCATATAATATATATCTAGAGAAACGATTCATAGAAAAACTTTAAATATTGGAGAAGGATAGAAACAAATCTTAGCTCTTAACTTTTTCATAAATAAAATATTTTTAACATTCATTTGTGATGAATGTTAAATTTTGAAATTAATTGTGACTTTTAAAATTCATTTATGATGAAATCAAGAGTTGAGATTTATTTCCCTTCTTTCATAATTTTTTTACTCTTCTCTCCTGATCCCCACCCTATCTCTCTATTTGAAATATAAATAGCCACTATATAATAATATGTGAATTGAATAGAAGACTTATATTTGATCATATATAATTATTTCCTTAGTAAAAACTAAACAAATAAACCTTAGTCATTAATCTACAAAAAGTCAAACATGAATCCTAGAAAGATATATGATCATATAGCATTGGAGTGTTTTAAGAAACATACCTTAGGAGGAAATGATAGAGGAAGACTATAGTCACCAAAAAGATACCGAAAAAATGCATCAAGATTGAAAACTCTCCTATGAAAAACCGGAAGATGTTTCATCTCTTTGATCGTAGCATCGATCGCCACCTCAGCGTCCTCTTTAGTTGCTTTGTGGTCTCCTTGAACTTCCACCATGAACCGTTGTAAATGCTCGGCAGTCATTACACTGTTCTCCGAATAATGACTAAAGAGTTCCTTCACATCGACTGGAGGTTCCGCCTCACCGAGCTTAAACCGGCGACGAAAACACAAGCAGAATTTGTATGTTTGTTTCGACATGTTGGAAAATAATGGAAGTGACTTTGTGAAAGTGTGTTCTGTCGCGTGAGAATATATATATATATATATATATATAGGAGTAAAAAGAATAGGTATAAGCTCAAAGTTGATAATGACTCATGGATAAAAATTATGACGGAGAATTAAAAAATAATAGCCCGCAAATCAACAAGAAAATAAATAAAGTTGAGCTTATAACGAAATGGAATAAATTTTATTTTATTCAAAGCATCCTTTATCATCATTTTAAATAAAATACATAATGAGTATTTAATATATTAATTAACCATTGATTGGTTAAGGACATAAAGTTAAGAGATCATATACATAGAGGTTAATATTCAAGTATATCAATTCTTTTTTATCATTCATATTTGAAAATAACTTTGTAAGCTATTCAAATTTACATGCTTTTTTATATATATCAAGTTCGATTAAAAACTCATCAAAAAAATATAAAAGGACACAAGTACACCTGCATTGATTAATTAACATTTTTTATATTATTGTAGTTTTATTTAAATACATGGATATTTGTATCATTTCACATTTCATTGATGAGTTTTTAGTTAAATTTCGTATACATGGAACAACATACGAATTTGAATGACCTATAAAATTATTCTTAAATATGAGTAATTTAAAACACAAAATGATATACTTTGATGATCTTCGTAAGTATAATCCCTAAAATTAATTTAGAACATCTATCCAACTTGATACTTCCATCTCCTGAGCAATGTATATACATGCAAAATATGTGATGCTTAATTTCATTTTGAAGTTTGACATGAGTTTTCAACTTTTTTCATTAAAATCACCCATCTATTAATAATTAATTTAAAGTTTTTAGACCACATTATGTATTCCTCTTCATATATTCCAATACCAAAATATATACCGAAATTTATAATTTGACAAAACTTATAAAAGATTAAAGTATTACAAATCAAACCTTACATTTCAACGAAATGTTAAATTTACCCTTCAGTTACATGTCTTTGCCATACATAAATGAATATAAAGGGTTCTTTCACATACAAAATATGTAACGTATAAACGAAGATCAATACATATCTGAGTGGGCTAAAAATTAAATTAGTAATAACAACTTTAATAATTAAATGATTGACCTTAATGAATAATGTTAAAAGTTTGAGTGACCTGTATCTTGAATCTTAACATGAAAAGTGACGTCACGGGTTAATTAAATGTTAATTTCTTTTTTTAGGTGAATTTCATATATGTATATACATGAGTTGGATATATAGAAATTTACTTGCATTAGTTTTCCAAATGTGTAGTATCATATTGACTGAACGTATTTAAAAATTTGTGACTGAAATAAATAATAATTTTTTATTGATTATTAAAGTTGGATTTCAACAATTGTTAATTCTGACTTTGACAATCTAATCATTAAATTAAATTTTGTGGGAATAAATTTGTTTGAGTAATTGTACTCTATTATTGTTCATTAATCATTGAATCAATTTGAATTATCCATTGAAGCTATTCCTCCAGTTGCTGCATTTTAAACAATAATAATAGCAGGTTTATACTTTAGCCATAAAATTATAAATGAACTGATTATATAGTAGTATAAATTATAAAAGCTTGAGACTATGCTAGAAGAGGATATCAGAATATGAAAATTTGATCAACCAGAATGAACTACTCCCTTTATCCCATTATAATTAATTATCTCTATAAAAATAGTGTTTTAAAATTAGTTAATTAATTACTAGTTTTATTTTATATTTTAAAGCAACTTGATTGTAATACTGAAAAAACTAAAATATTAAAAATAATAAACATGGGTAGAACATAAATTTTGTTAATAAATTTAACTTTAAAAATTTCTATTTCTATATCTATTTGTATAGTTCTGCTTATTGTTTGTTACATAAAAAGAAGCTTTTTTTTATGTACAATACATACGATAGACATTTTTAAGAACTTAAAAACATGCAATTGAAATGTTCAAAGTTCACTTATACAATAGTAAAATATGTAAAGTCTAACTAGCATGTAACCCGCACAATGCAACAGTGACAACTAAGTTATTTATTTCTATTACGTATGATAGGATATTCGTTAAATAACGTGACCTTCTTTGAATAATAACTAATATTTTAATTAATGTATGAATAATATTTCAATTTATTAAAATAACATGTTAAATATTTTGCAAATAAGTAAAGACGTATTACCACACATTATGTTTGACTCAATAATATTTTTACATTTTCTATCTTTTAGTAAATAGGTAATACAAATTTATTACTTCACCAAATATATTTTATGATAGTTAAAACAAGTTATAAAATAATTTTTTTTAATTATCATCATATACGAAGATAACTAAATATTTTATGAAAAAAATAGTTCTTTCTCATTCTTTGAAATTTAAGATACAAATATTTTGTTATTTCTTTGTAATGTTGCTAGTATTTTACTAGTTTTTTTTTAATATATAAGTGGGCTCTTTTTTCTTGAGTGATGACATTGCTGAAGCTCGAGTTTGAGTACTTTTTTTTGCTATTTAAAAAAAAAAATACAAATATTTTGTATGTACTAGAAGATTTGATTTTGATTGGTGCCCAAATATTAGAAACAAAATACTTTTCTATTATAAGTTATTTTCATTTATTTGAGTAATAAAAAAGTAAGTTAGTAATTTTAATTATTTTTAAAGTTTAAGATTCAATATAAGAGGAGATGCTTTATAGATAGTATTATATTATATACAAACAACAAACTCTTTATTAATATTTAAGAGTTACTTTTTAAGTTCATAATATTTTTTAGGAATAACAATAATAGTAATAAATACAATAAAAATAGGACAAAAAAGAATATTGGTATTATTTACATTGCATCATGCATTAATAAATAAATTGTATAGTTGTTTTTCTTGACTGATGTATTTTAGTGAACTTTATTACCTAACAACTAATAAATTTGAGTTGGCCCAATAATGTTTGAAACAACAATTACAATTTGGAAGCATTATTGAATCTTTTCTTTTCTTTAAGCATGTGACACGTAGATATTTAATGTGCGGTTGTTAATTATTAGTGATTAGTTGAAATAATCCAGCGAAATAATTGCAAAATAAAATATAAAAAAAGTCAAAAAGAAAAAAGGTTTCAAAACGCAATTGATTCCAAAATAAATAAATTCTACTGGGACACTTCATGCTCATGTTGTCATCCACGAATAAACAACAGAGCATATAAATCACTAATGTCTTTGGGTTAATTTGTCAATCCAATTTTTTATATATAAATACATAATTAAGTTAATATAGTTATATTAGTATCTGTTAAGTTATCTCACTGAAAGTACAATAATATAACCAATTAACCATCTTTCTGAACAAGCAATGGCTTAATTAAGGGTGGCAACTTATGTTATGTCTGTCTGCTGTTCAGGTTCGAATGTTCGTATTGACGAGTTCATATACAATAATCCTAACCCGATTATGTTACAACATGTCATTATATAATCATGTTGAAAAGTTCAATCTTAATGTAGTTAGAGTGATGGGGGGTCTCCATGTAAGGGTGTTTGTGATTAAATGAGTGATAAACTGTCTTTGAATTTGTTGGCTAGTTTTAAATTAATATAATTAGTTGTGTCTAGTATAAGTATTCAAGTATTTTTTTTAGGTTGCTTTGCATAAGAATTTCTTTTCAGTGTTTCGCTAGTTTTAAATTAAAGGATCATTGTTCAATAATATATAAAATTATGAATTAAAATTTATTGTATATATTCAATTTTATTTTAGTTAATTGTATAGATTAAACTTTTCATTTATTGTTATTTATGCATTCGACCTTTTTAGGGCAATTGCATATTTCCCTTTAAAAATTTGTACAATATCATATATACCTAAACATACGTTAAAATCATTGTGTATATCATTCATTAAAATTTTTAACAATGAAATTTTTTTATAGTTAAGTTTTAACGCATAAAATTTTTTAAATCCTTTCAATGAAAATTTTAGATTTTTATTGTAATGAGTTTATTTTTTCAATTATAGTTAACGCCTTAATTGTTATAAAAAGCTAATAAAACGGACAACCACTTTATTTTAACATGTACTAAAACAACCGATATCATTAGTATGAATCAAGATATATTTATTATAGTAAGTTGCAGGTCCGTAAAAATGGATACAGAGAAAATGGAAGTTTCATAAGCTACTTGATGTTATAAGCACCGCCTTTTAACATATGTGAATCTCACCCTCAATTGAAAAAAAGTCAACCGTATAAATATGTAAAGTAAAAAGTACGTCAAAAATTATAAAGTAAAATTAAAATTAAAATTATGTAGCAGTCTCGCGAATTCGCGGGTTATAAACTAGTTTTAGTATATATGATAGTAATTTGAAGGGGATATATGTAATTTTCCCGACATTTTTATTACATATAAATGCTGACGTGCCATATATTTTTTATGATGTGGCAATAACATTTCAAATGATATGGCAACGTCTTCAATTGCCACGTCATAAAAAATACCGAATACTGATAAATAAGTTATCGAATATATAAAATAGTGATAATTAAATATTTGATATACCCAATAATTGAAAATAAAATCAAATATACACAATAGACTTTTAATCATATTTAAATACATTTTCAAACACCGATTAAATTAATATAATTATTGTCATTCAAACCTTTGTGTCGGTTATGAGAAGGGTGAGTGTAAAGATGCATGTATAGAACTTGGGCTAATTTAAGTGTTAAACCTTCACGATGTTTAAAAATTGATCGGCCCTAAAATAACAGAAAAACTCATTTCTTTGAAAAGTGTTGTTCATAAAAGCATGGTCCCAACTTTTAAAGTTTGGGCCTTATAACGGTCCTAATTGGAACGAGCCCTATTTTTATTAAGTTTGGTTTGTGTTTTACTAGCATCGGCGATAAATTATACTGCTTCAATTTTATTTTATTTGATGTGTAAATATTTATCGATTTAGTAACGTACTTTTCGTTTCATTAACTTAATACTCGATAAAAATTACTTTATTTGTTATTATTTGTTTAAATTCTGAATTTTATTTGACTTTTCTAAAAAAGATTTATGTATTTGAGGAACTCATCAATTTAGAAGTTGTGGATCAAACTACAAGGGTGGCAATTATGTACATATGTAAGTAATTATTTGACTTGCATTTGGACTCATGTTGGAAGTACAGAGTATTTTCCGGTAGAGATAGGCCTACATCAGGGATCATCCCTTAGCCTGTACATTTGTGCTTTAATACTGGACGAGCTGTCGCGCAGGATACATGAGAGCATCTCTTGTTGCTTGATATTCGCCGATGATATTGTATTAGTTTCTGAAACCAAAGATGGGCTAAATAATAGGCTGAAGCAGTGGATGGAGGTCTTAGAAAACCAAGGCCTACGAATCAGTCGACAAAAAACAGTATACGTACATTGTTACTTCGACATGAATCGGGAGGAGCAGTACGATGGAGTGGACATTCGCATTGGGGATCAGATCTTACACCTGCAGAAGTTCTTTAGATAATTGGGCTCGGTGCTTCATGAATCTGGGAGAATCGACGAGGATGTAACCCATTGTCTAAAGGTATGCTGGTTGAAGTGGAAACCGACGACAGGCATCTTGAGTGACCGAAATGTCCCTCTTAAACTGGAATGCAAATTTTATATGGTAGCAATTAGACCGGCTATGTTGTACGGATAAGAGTGTTGGTCGATGACGAAGGCACAAGAAATGAGGATGGAAGTGGCAGAAATGAGAATGCTTAGATAGACATGTGGTAAAACCATGTTAGATATGATCCCGAATGGAGTCTTTAGGGCGGGACTAGATGTCACGAGCATTACTAACAAGCTGTTGAGACATGTTTTGTGACAACAGATCTAGCTTGTAATAGGACTAATGTTAATTGTAATCAAGCTTGTACATTGGTTTTGAATTGGTAATGAAAATTATTAGTTGGTAAACATTTTAGAGTAAAATATTAACTTGCTGAAAAATGTTGACCATAGTTGACTGAGAACCAAGTCAGTTCGCAGGTCAATATTGGACTGCGAACCGAGTCAGTTCGCTAGGCCAAGTTGGGCTGCGAACTGAGTCAGCTCGCAAAGCCCATGACCAGTGAACCGAGACGGTTATATAATGAAATTAGGTTTAAACCCTAATCAACTTTTCCCATTATTGATATACGAAATTGTTATTGTTCCATAGACTATTCCAACAATCTAAAGGCTAGGTATTGATCGTTCAACACTCTTGATAATCAATACAAAGCGTATTAGTATTCCGATTCACCAATTAATTGTGAATCAAATCGTTATAGATCCTATAACTTAGTATTGAGGGATTCCGCACCTTAATACCTAAAGATAACCTTGTTATCGATCCTTTACATACGGACTTACACAAGCTGAGAGAATGACGAATAAGATGGTTTGGACATGTAGGGAGGAGACCAGAGATGTCACCTGTTAGGAGAGTGGAAACCCTTATTGTCGACGTCTTGAGGAGAAGGTATAGACCTAGACGTAGGTGGGAGGATATGTTGAAGCTCGACATGAAGGAACTTCTATTAACCGAGGACATGACCACTAATAGGATTATGTGGAGGACTAGAATTAGGATTGAGGACTCAAACATTTTAGGTAGATAAATATATCTATTATATATATATATGTATCATAGTTATATTTAGTCATATAATCGTAACAATCAAGTATACATACTTTAATAATAATAAAGTATGGTTTTAGATAGAATTAGGATAGATGAGTAAGATGTTTTAAGTAAATAGATTTCTGTATATATGAGTAGGATTTTCAAGTAGATAAACATAGACATATATATATATAACACAATATATACACACACATATATATTTTCATTACTATCCTCTATTACTGTGCTTTATCTTATTTTATTATTTTCAACTAGTTTTTAGTAATATTACCTTTCTTTTCATAGGAGTCTGAAGGAAGTTTTTCTGGAAGCAGTTTCTCTACCTTCGGGTAGATGTATGGTTGTCTACATCTTACTTCGTCCATACCCTGCTTCCAACGGGATTTGGATAGTGTTGTTATTGTTGCATTTCTAGAAAGAAAATAAAAGTTTTATTTATAAAATATCAAGTTGTGATTAATGTTATGTTAATAGTTGGTCATAGCTATTTTTGTATGTAATTAAGTTTTGATAGACTATTAATTTGTATGTGTTGATAATGTTAGGAATAATTTTTTAATTTTGATTGTCGAGTGATTTCCATTCTCCAAGATCAAAAACAAGATGTTTTATGTAGTAGTAAATAACAGCTTAATTATAAACGGCAAATAACAGTAGAATAAAATGTTAATAATATACAACACATGTGATTAATATGAGTTCCCTTTAATAAATAACTATAACAGACTAAAGGTGGGCATAATACATAATAGATCTTCAAACATAAAAACATAAAACAAAGTCTTCGATTCATCGTTGTTTATTTAATCTTCTTCATAGGCCATGTTACGTAAGTCTTTAAGTGGTACCGAAAATCCCATTTCTTATCTCCTCCTCATGTATTTATTGCTCAATCCTTAGCATTTCCCCTTCGAGTGTGAAATGTTTTGTATCAGTTGAGATAGTTTTTCAAAAAAATACATACTTACATGAATAAAGGAGTGAGTTTGGTTCTTCTTAGGGAAATAACCTAACCACTAACCGAAAAGGCGGACTCCGAAGTCTATCTTGACAACCAAGTTAATGATATGTGTAAGACAACGACTGTAAAAAAATACACCATCACAAACCGGTACATCTTTTAGTTATGACGGAAACAACTATATGATTACTAGATGATTCACCAACATCAGTAGAAGATTGTGAGTGCCCACATGATGATGCCGTTGCGTATTAGAGTTGAGAGTATATATTGAGTTTTTTTGCAGTTTGAGAGTATTTTAAATTTTTAGCTTTTGAAGTGTTGTAACTAAATCTCAACATCTAAGACATATACATATATATATATATGTGTATATATATGTATATAGTATATATATATGTGTGTATATAGTATATATATATATGTGTATATATATATATGTATATAGTATCAAAATGGACAAAGGGCTCCAAAAAGACGAGAAAGCCAAAAGACGACATTACAACTATATGACCATTTTTAACGGCTAGTAACCAAAACCAGTTCCAAACCGGTTTGAAACCAGTTTCACTCTGAACCTATTACGAACCGGTTTCAATGGCTAGAAAGCTTTGGAACCGGTAAAGCCGATTGAAAACCGAACTAGTACTGATTCAGGTACCAGTTTACGAATTGGTTTCAGATCGTAAACTAATTCGGATACCCAACTCAAAAGACTTTTAACCCCATAGATATTGTAAAAGTTACTTCAAATCCATTCGACTTATAGTGTTATATTTTGTATAATATTTTAAAGATACAATTATATATTAATATATTAACATATTTCTCTTTAAAAGAAAATTATTATTTTTATTTATAATAATGTTAAGATAAAATACCTCAAAGTTCACCAAGACTCTGTTATAGAAGCAACGTTTATGTACACCAACCCGATGACAATATATGTAGCGACGTGTCAATGATCGGTTGGAATTTTCAGCTTCTTCTTGAGGTAATAAACTTCGTTACGATAAAAACTAGCTAGTATTAGAAACTTCAACGTTGTTTCATCGTCGAAAGAAGAATCGAAAGACATTATTGTAAATTATACAGTTTTTGAGTTTTTATAGTGTGTTTAAAGATGAGAATGAGTGTTTTGATGTGTTTAGAAATTTTTTTGAAGTGTGATATTTATAGATATGAAAATAAGTTTTAAAAAAAGGGTAAAAAATTAGCCATTGGTTTTTTCAAAAATTTTTAACCTTAACCTTAAACTAGCCGTTGGTTAAAAAATATCGCTTCGAACGATGTCGTACGCTGGACGCTATCCGGGAATAGCATCCCATGCAATTTCCGGGAGTGGGAGGACGACGTATGATGATGTTCTCTACCAGAAATTGCGCAAAACGTTGCTTACTCTGTATGCTCTAATCACACCATCTGAGTTTGTCATAAATTTTTTTATCCAATGCATAAAAATAATCATATCATATCTTCTATTTTAAATAAATTGTATTTCGTGTTGTATATAAATGGAGGCTCTTTGATATTTAATTTGAACATGAAAATCATGAGTTTTTGATCAAAATGGTGTGAAGGAAAAAAATAATTACCAACTTGATGCTTTTTCGAAAATATTTACAAACTAAGTATTTTTAATTAAAAAAAGTTTTTTTTTCTTTTAAATGGATTTTTGTTGTAAGATTTTAAGAGAATTATTATTAAATTTGTAACTTCTTCTCTTTAATTTATATTATTTTAGATACCAGGAGCAATTGCATATCTTAACCTCAAAAACCACCTAAATTATTTATTGGTCCAAACATGCGTTAAAATCATTGTACATTATGGATTGAAATTTTTTTTTTTCAAAAAAATGTAATTATTGTGGTTTTTGAGGGAGAGATATGTAATTCTTCCTAGATAATATTAGTAATATATTCAAGATCTTGCTATACTATAAAGCTTTTTATACATAGAAGACTCAAAAATTTTATTACCGGAATCTCATTCGCATATTACATTGATTGGGTACAAAAAATTAAAGTGATTTTAGAGTTCTTTAAGTATTGTTATATGTTCTTACATATCAATCAAACCGTTTTTTTATATAAAAATGACAACATACCTATTCCTAAACGACTAAATATCCTTTTAACTTTTTGGCTAATTTTTTTTTATGTCTTCATTTATAAAAAGTTATATAATATAATAAATTCTTGAATGTATTATGTACCTAATATTATCTAAAACAATGTCAATTGAAAATAAGAAGTTAAAGCCTACAATTTAAAAATAATCAACTTAAAAACTTACAACAAAACTCATTTAAATTAAAAAAAAAATTATTTGTAAATATTTCTAAAAAAATACTAATTTGATAAATATTTTTTCCCATCATTTTGGTAAAAACTCTAAAAATCACGTTCTCTTGGATTTGAAAATACCATATCATATCTTAACATAAAAGTAAAATCTTCAAAAGATCCAATATTTAAATGTAAACATAACTTTCATGTTTAAGTTGGACCATTGGAATATGGGAGGATCCCTCCCTACATCTTTTCATATCTTTTTTGATTGTAGTACTTTAATTCTATTTTCTTTAACAAAATATTAGGGATGGCAATGGGGCGGGGATTGTTGGGGATCTCATTTCTCATCCCCATCCTTGTTTTCCGCTCCTCATCCCCATCCCCGCCCCCATCCCCTTCGGGGATTAATTTTGTATCCCCATCCCCGTTCCAATAGGGGATCGGGGATCCTCATCGGGTATTCGGGGATTTGTTTTCCCATTCTCAATTTAACTTTAATTATAAACAAACTACCGAAATGACAACATTAACGAACATAAGTTCTTATGATTTGTTGCAAGACTAAATATGACATCAACTTATTATTACATAGAGATATCATAAGGTGTCTAAGGTTTATAGATTAATTGAAACAAGTTTGAGTAACACTTTATTAAAATTGGGAAAACGACTTTGACAATACGAAGCGTTGAGCTGAAATAACGAAGCGTACAATATGATAATATATTAGGATTTTTGAAAATCAAGAATTTAACATATATATATATATTTGTTATATTATAAACATGTATATAATTTATGTTATGTAATGTCATTATAATGTATATAATATGGGTATGGGTTCGGGGACCCGATAAAATCACTATCTAGTGCGGGTTTTGGTATGGGTATGGGGACCCGAGGGGTATTCCCATCCCCGGCCCCAACCCCGGTTTTCAAATTCGGGGATTCCCCGTCCCTCCCCATACCCGGTCAACTCGGGGATTCCTCGGTCAAATCGGGTGTGGGGATCGGGTTCCCCGTCGAGTGCGGGTTTTTTTGCATCTCTACAAAATATGTAACAAGACAAGTTTGCTTAAATAAACCTGAGATGCTCTTAGTTTATGTATAACACAATAGGTTTTTGTGTTTATAATTTACTCATACTCAATGGGAAAGAACAAACTACTATAATTATTAATTACCTTTTATTACGATGTCAAGTTGGCATTCAAGTTGGCATTGAAAAATCGTATGGTAAAATATACTCAAGAATAAATTTCAAAGAGAATTCGACACAACATTATCTTCTCCCTCGATCTTCTCTCAAAACTTCACCATCTCCGGTGACTTTTTCGGCAATTTCCAACTACCACCTTTTTCTTGACCATTTTTTAACCAAAATAATCATATACATATATTCCTTGGAATCTTTCGGACCACACACGTCCTTAGCTAGCCTTCACCAGAGCTGCAAAAAAAAAAAACCGGATTCTGATCCGAAAACGGTTTTCAAACCGGAAACCGGTTTGGTCAAAACCGGTTTTGACCAACCGGATCGGTTTGAAATCGGTTTGACCGGATTGGACCAGTTTGAGTTTTTCAGTTCAAAAACCGGTCTCAAACCGGATGAAAAAGGATTAAACCGGTTTGACCTATCTGGCAGATTGGGTAAGGCTATCCGGCGGATAGGCCATTTCTGTTGCCAAATGAGCTGTTGTAGTTGAAGCTATCCGCCGGATAGCCTTACCCTATCCGCCAGATAGTTGCTTTCTGCAGAAAGTTCTGCACAAAATACTAGCTATTTTCTCAAACGGCTATCCTCATTTTTGGCCCTTTTTTGGACTCTTTATGGAGCCAAACCTCCAAAAAACTCACTATATATGTAAATGTGATCTTGAGGTTTACTCACAACTTACAACACTCTCAATCTAAGCATATACTCTCAATTCTCAAATTGCAATTTATAATTCTATACACTCAAACTCAAGTCTCAACACTCTACTTTCAGTTTTAATTCTCAAATTTATACTCTTTAACACAATGGCATCATTATGTGGGCAATCACAATCTTCCGTCGGTGTTGGAGAATCGTCTAGCAATGCTACGGTTGTTTCCATAATAGAAACGAAAAGAAACCCGGCGGTTTGTTGCAATTACGACTTGTGTGAAATGTCGAATGGTACTAGAAAAGCTCAGTGTAAGAAATGTGGGACATTTTGCATAGAAACTGGCAATAGTACTTTGAAAAATCATGCAAACATGTATTGTAAAGTGGTGAAATATGGAACGGGGCATAATCAATCAACAATGGCGAATGATGGTACGATGTAGCAATACGAAGCCTCTAAGGTGCGGGATAGAATGACGAAATTCGTTATTCCAAAAAGCTTGCCTTTTGACCACTTCGACAATCCGTAGTTGACTCGACTCATCCAAGAAATGCTCTAACCTCGTTATAACCATGTAAGTCGTTCGACTCTTAGACGAGATGTAATTAAAATGTGGAAAATGGCTAAAGATGAAATGATTTTAGGTTTTCAATCTTTTGAAACCGGTGTAAATTTAACTTGTGATGTTTGGACAGCTCCACATGGTTCACCGGATTCGTACCTTTGCGTTACCTCTCATTGGGTTAATCCCAAAACGTGGCAAATGATGAAGCGTACGATTGCATTTTAATTATTTGAATATCCGCATACCGACGAAAATTTATATAAAATTTTAGATTATGTGATAAAGAGTTTTAAATTGGAAGGAAAAGTATTTTCAATATCTTTTGATAATGCATCCAATAACACCGCCGCCGTCAATCAATTAAAACTAAAATACAAATCGTCTTGCGAAGGTGTATTCTTTCATAGTCGATGTGTTGCACATATGATTAACTTGGTTGTACAAGATGGACTTAGTTTTATTTCACAAATAAAAGAAGCGTTTAAACACATGTTACGTGATATTTTTAGTTCTTCAAACGCTAGATACTATAGGTACATGAAATTTTGTGTTGATTCGAATGCACTTTGGTTAGGTCCCAATTGGGACGTATCTACTAGATGGAATTCGACTTGTAACATGTTTGAAAGTGCCTTAAGACAAAAGGACACTTTACGTTTGTTCCATGACATGCTTGCGGACCGCAATATATTTTTTGCACCTTTTCCCGAATCAAGTTGGTATACTATCCAAGTTCTAACCGATATGCTTGTAGTTTTTAAACAAGCAACCACTTTATTGTCGGGTGTTTATTATCCGACTAGTCCTTTAGTATTAAAACAAATATTTTTAATGTGTCAAAAATTAACCGCTTTTGAAATGAGAGGCGAAATATTTGAAAATATGGTACAATCGATGAATGAAAATTAGTAATATATTTTTAAGATATGCCTCCGGTTATAAGTTGTGATGCCGCTTTGAACCCCGTTTTAAATGTTAATGGGGTTGAAACTTTACTGACCAACATTGCAAACGATTTGGGTTTGACAGATAAAAACCCGGCTTGGGCGGGAAATGAAATAATTGCTTTTAACGATGTGTTTGCAAGTTTGTTTGATTTCTATGCGTCGAAGTATGGGGGTTCCACACCTGTTTAAGATTTTATAAGGAATGCAGGCCCAAATGATTCAAGTTCGCACACCAACGATGATAACATCATATTATATAACACATTGATAAACGATGCTTCGAAAAGAGCCCGAGGAACCGTTCCTAGTAGCGAACTTTCAAGATATACAAAATCCAACTTTATAATGTTTATGTCCGTTCAAGAGTTTGGGAACTTGGATGTGTTGGCTTGGTGGAGAGAGCATGAATCCCAATTTGAATATTAGCGGCTATGGCACGTGATCTATTAACCGTTCAAGCTTTTACGTGTGCTTCGGAGTCCGCTTTTTCGGTTAGTGGTCAAGTAATTTCACCATAAGAACAAAACTCACCCTTTGTCCGTGGAAGTATGTATTTGTTTGAAAGACTATCTCGACTAGATTGAACGGATACAAAACATTTCACCGCTCGAAGGTTGAACAAGACACATGAGGAAGAGATAGCAATGGGAATGTCGGTACCACTTACCGCACAAGAGCTTACTTATCAAGAAGAGTTACACAACTTTCATAACGACGATTAGTCAAGGATACTTTGTAACATATTTAAAAGTCTATTATTGTATTATGTAAATTCACTTTGAGAATTCTTATTAATTAACAAATTTAGTGCTTAACATTTTTTAGTATTTTGTCAATTATACTTAACCAAATCAATGAGAGTCAACCATAGTCAAACAAAGTCAACCATAGTCAAAGACAGTCAATCATAGTCAACCATAGTCAAACACAGTCAACCATAGTCAAAGAAAGTCAAAATTATCAACCATAGTTTGAAAGTCAACCATAGTCAAAGACAGAACAAACAAACTCAAAGAAAGTCAACAAACTCAATTAATAATAGTCAAAGATTAAACAAACGTTCAAGGTGAATGTTAACTATAAATTAAAAGACATGGTCCATATTACAATAAAAATGAACAAGCAAACTCAAAGTTAATCATTGCTGGTCATCCGGATGTTGAGAAGATGATCCCGGTCCATATCCATTGCGAGCATTAGTAGCCGAGTAATCAATACCTATATGCTCGAAAAGCGATTCCATCATGTGACGTTGCCAATCAAACTGTGTTTGAACATTGGATGCAAAATTATCGAATTTGTTCTCAAAATAATCAAGGCGTTGCTCAATAGTTAAAGGTGGTGCAGGGCCCGCAGGCGCCTCCTCATGGATCTCATCATCATCATCATCATCATCATCATCATCATCATCATCATCTTCCTCTTGATCATGATTATATACTAATGGAGCCTATTGTAGGTTTACAGATCCCTCTATCAACCGACAATGCCTAAACCAACTCACACCCAATAATTGCATCCCCAGTTGCACGACCATGCACGTTCCCAATCCGGTTTCGGTTTGGTTACCAAAGTAGCGGGCCAAACGGGTCACATATTGCCCGCCACTAATGCTACTAGATCGGCGTGACCCGCGAGCCATATTCCACAAAGACCGGACGAGACAACCCGGAACATTCACCAAGCCTCTATTCACGATACACCCAAGATAATACAAATCTGTTTGGGTGACTTTCTCTGAGCTTTCTCTCCGACAGATGAGAGATGTAGAAAGCATCTGGTGAATAACTCGGATGACTGGATCATAAAGCTGTGTAGAAGACTTGGACTTAGATGTCCACGGATAAGACGAAATCTGACTCCAAAGAGCCAGTAGATCGCAATCTTGTGGATGCCGAATCCCATGATACAAATGATCTATGTAATAATCCATACGTACCTCCTCCGGAGTATACAAACCCAAAGCCAAATTCGGACACACTCATCTCTCGGGGCACCCCACACAATTGGAAGCGAATAGTACGTGCCTCGACATCCGTATTGACATCATCAAATTAAAATGTGCTAAAAAACTCGAGAGTTGCCTCCCGATAGATATACTCCCGAATACTAAATAACCTCGACCAAGACATCGAGGTGAAACATAGCCTACTATCAGGTAACTTATACTCCATCTGCAAGTAGTTTCGAATTTCGTCGGAACCGGTGGTATTAGACTGTCTTGCAATTATTTGATCAAGAACAGCCCAATCGATAACATCAGCACATTGAATTTTTTTGTTGATGTTGATGTCCAACCTCGACTTAAATTCCAATTTTTCACTTGAACTATGATGCCAGTTATTAAACTTCAAGAATTGGTGATTCCTTATTATTGCTGGCACCGGAAGGTCAAACACTTCCGTTGCCTCCTCATTGTGGCTTGTAGACGGGTCCCCACATTTTCGTGACTTTTTTGGCGCCATGTTTGCAAAAAGATAACATTACAAATCCTTATATTACAACAAATTCAACCAATTACCATAAACCACATATTAGGATAAAAACCCTCATATTACAACAAATTCAACCAATTATACAATTACAAATCCAATTAAACATCACATATATAATTAAACAATGTCATTACAACAAATTCGACCGTGAAACTTCAAAATTAAGCAATTCAACCAATTATATACAACTACAACTCAAATTAACCATCACAAACAAGTTTTAAACAAAACCCCCAAATTGTGTTATAAACCCTAATTATCACAAAACGGTTATAAACCCTAATTACAACAAATTGAACCGTGAAACTTCATAATCAAGCATCAATTAACTACCACAAACAGAGTACAACAAAACCCTATTGATTAAAAACCTAATTCATCAAAATTCATCATCAACAAAAGTTTAAAATTCAAAGAATGTATTAAACGAGAGTAGTAGTAATCATACCTATGATTGAAGATGAAAGACCCAAGCAAATGTGAATGGAAATCAGGGGAAAAATCGCCCAAATATGATTGAAGTCGACTAGAAATGAAAAGAGTGAGTTGTGTGTGTTTTTTTTTGGAAGAAAATGAGGGTTTTGGGCTCTTAATACGCTCCAGGGTGCCGCTATCCGGCGGATAGCCTTAACCTATCCGGCGGATAGCCTTAATGAGGGTTTTTTTTCCAACAGAAAAGGCCTATTTGTCGGATAGCCTTAACCTATCCGGCGGATAGGTTGCAAAGCTGGGCCAGATCCGGTTTCTCCCAAACCGGTTTTTGGGAAACCGGTCTCGATCCGGTTTGAAACCGGTTCCAAAATCGGTTTGGGCGGTTTGGAATTTTCAGGATTGAAACCGGTTTCAATCCGATCCGGTTTTTGGTCAAACCGGTTTTGACCGGCGTTGACCCAAACCGGTTCGGTTTGAAAATCGGTTTAAGCCCTTTAGTTTTTGAACAAAAAGTTCCGATGAAAATAAAAAGTCTTGTTTGACATGTAGAAGTTGTAGCGTAGAATCAAATGAAAAACTCAAAATATTAAAATCTTAAAGCTCAAAATCTCCAAACCTAAAGCTATAGCTACATCTTACAGCTAGAAATACAGCTGACAACTATCTCACCAAACATACTCGTAGACGGTAAGCTGTAGTTTTAAGTTTTAAGCGAAAAACTACTTTCAGTAGCTTTGAGATTTTGCGCTTTTCATTGGATTCTAAAGCTACAGTTTGAACATGACAAACAAGACTATTATTTTCATATGAGTTTTTTGTTCAAAAACTAAAAGCTGAAGCTCCTAAAAGGTCAATGCCAAACATGCCCTTAATATTCTTATTAAACTTGTACTTGATCCAACCTTTTTTCATTATTCATATTACTATTTCTATTTGTTCAAAAATAATTGTCTACTTGCTATTAAAAATCATTTTATTACTTACACTAATTTATAATAATTTTCAGTTAAACTTGCATCGAATATAAGAGAAAAATGATATTTATTAAAATTATCTTAAATTAAAAATTATTATAAGACATTTAAAATGGAACGGAGAGAGTATGTATTTAAAAATATACTTAAGATAGTGAGCCATCCTTAACTCCTTAAGGGAAAAAGAATTCCATTGATCGTTTCTAGTAAATCCAAAATTACAAATTGTTAAGAAGATCAAAACGAACAAGATGACACATGATGTCAAGAATGCACAGAATAATACTTCACTAATAACCTAGTAAAGCCCAAAGACAAAACAAAAAATTTTCTATCAGAAAAATACACTCTATCTCACCACCTAAACCTAGATATTCATATACACATGAATATCACCATATTACAGACTTGAAGAATTTACAAACATATATTAGGGTTTGAGTACTTGAACAATACATAGAGAAATTATTTACAATAATGAAAGATTGAAATATAAAAATAAAATAATAGGACTATTTATATTTTTCATTATACAAGTTACATAAAGAACCCTAGAGAATATATCTTGTGGCCCTGCAGTCCTTCAAGTATAAGAATTTATATCTAACATACAAATCTTCCCTTCTTCTCAATAATAACCTGCAAAACACAAAACACTACAAAACAAGTATACAACATAATTTATTCAACTAAGACTGCTTAACACATAAGACCATTTCAACACAAAGGTATACTAAAAGCTGATTGTACAAAAAGGGTTCACTACCGCCCATAATAAACCTTTAATGGAGTTTGTGATGTTAAGGATATATGAACATAAGTATTACACCAATATCCAACCCGAATAGATACTACATACTTTTGTTTTCTTTAAAACGGAAACATATACAAATGACTTTAGAAATTTTGTTTAATTAGCTTGGGTGGCAGTCAGACACAATAATGTCTGACTGTGCATAATTTATTCAACTAAGACTGCTTAACACATAAGACCATTTCAACATAAAGGTATACTAAAAGCTAATTGTACAAAAAGGGTTCACTACCGCGCATAATAAACCTTTAATGGAGTTTGTGATGTTAAGGATATATGAACATAAGTATTACACTAATATCCAACCCGAATAGATACTACATACTTTTGTTTTCTTTCAAAGAGAAACATATAGAAATGACTTTAGAAATTTTGTTTAATTAGCTCGGGCGGCAGTTAGACACAATAATGTTTTATTATTTTATTTTATTTTATTTAGTAAAGTTAATGGTTAAAAACTCATACAACGAATATATACATTAATTTATGAATATATAATTTTATATCATCTAAAGAACTTAAATCTTCAACTTCATAATTAAGAGGTCATCTTGATACAACAAGGCTAACAGTCCTTTCATTATAATAATATCTCTATTGTTATTAAAAGGTTGAAAATACATGATAAATCAATGGAAATTCTTTTCCAAATAATAGGACGAGTTGGAAGGGCTATACAAAAAATTGTAACAAGTTGACAAAACATCAACGAACAAATGAACAAAGTCTTCACCACTATATATGTTAATATGTTACATCAACGAAATATTTCAAGATAGAATTAATTTGAAGGAATATATATATATATCGGCCGACTTACCTGTAAAATGGACAGAGTTAATGACTCAGCGAGTTAGGCCAAAATAGAGTTTTGCTGAATATCTTTAAAGACAACTTGCTATCTTTATGGACATATTTATGTATTGGATATTAGGAGAAGTGAAAAACATAAATATTGTGAGAATGTAATAATCATTTTAAAATGATTTTTAATATTTAAAATTTAATTTTTATTTAAATTTTTTTAATAATTATTGTTAAAATAATTTTTTAAGCTAAATTTTTTTTTTTAATAAAAATTGTTAACTTATTTTTTTTGAATATTTTTTATAGTCGTTATCGTTGTACTTATTCAAGATACTCACAAAATATAACATGATAATCACATGTGATTATTCTTTAATATAATGTGATTATTTGTGTTTGAGATAATCACAAAATAGGGTTTTAATAATCACATATTATTCATTTGATTATCTAGTTATAAAATGTGATTATTATGATAAAAAAATTAATAAAAAATAATTAAAAAAGAAAAAATGTCGAAATTTTTTTTATTTGAAAAATAGTTTGTAAAAGTTATTTGAATAAGGAGCTACGAATAATTTTTTGTAAAATAACCTGTTTTGGATATTGTTGGTGCATCTTGCGTGACAACAACGTCTAGTTTGTAGTTAGTCTTTGTAGTTAATCATTGTAATTATTAACTTAAGTTTTGTTTGTGTATTTTGTAGGTTCGTACGAACTTAGTAGTATGTACGAACTTAGAAAGTTCGTACGAACTTAGAAAGTTCGTACGAACTTAGAAAGTTAGTTCGTACGAACTTAGAAAGTTCGTACGAACTTAGAAAGTTCGTACCAACTTAGAAGTTGCTAAGCTGCTTATAAATACCAAGTCCGAATTTATTATAGGTGTGAGTTTGAGAACTGAGTTTCCAAGAGGCTAGTTCGAATATATTGTGTAATATTGTCTTAGTTTGAATGTAATACAAGATTATATTCAAGAAAGCTTATTTTGTGTTTTAAACGTATTTGTTATTACTCGTTTGTTAACGTATCGTTTATTAGAGGATTCCGCAATCTAATACACTTGATTATCTTGTAGATTCGTTCACCAGAGACTTACAGATATTTGAAAATAATTTTAAAATAAGTTTCTACGTTCTTTAAATTATTTTTATTTAAAATTAGATCTCGAATACTAAATGTATAAACAGGAAAGTCTTAAAAGGAATAAGGAGATATGTTATACTATTACACAAGATGACAAATAAGTAATGAACTTGCTACAAAACAATCGTAGATAGCAAAATTCTTCAGCCCAAACATTTTGGAGTCATTAGCGAATCAGAAATAAACAACTTTTTTTTCTTAGAATGGCCAAAGCCCTACATACGTCACACATCTTATTATGTTTTACTTCCCACGTCCCGTTTTAAATAAACAACATATTTTATTTTATTTTTTAGAGCGGGTGAGTGTAAGTTTTGCAGTTACATTTAAAATCATTCTAACAAAAAATAAATAATTAAGAGTAAAAAATGAATTTTAATCATTTTCAATAATTATTATTTGTAATATATACTTTTTGACAAACTAAAATAATATAATAATGTGAACGACTAAAAATCAGAGAGAATAAATAATTGTGATACTGTCTTGGAAACTGTACGTATATGAGTGTTGACTTGGTAAATTGAGTGAATTCATTGGTATGAAGAGTGCAAACCTAATTAAATGATGGTTTTTGCTTATGTAAGACTGCTATGAGTGGTTCGTGGTAGGGAGTCCGTGCAACCACCACGGTCCACCACGGCCGGAGTGGTGCCGTGGTGGTCCGTCGTTGTCAAGAAATTCACGGGAGAGAACGAAGCAAACGCGGGACTCACACCCTTATTTAATTGTATTTTCGTTTCTATTTCCCTTTCTTTCTATATTTGTTTTCTTAATTTCTTGTTTAAGAAATGAAAATCAAGTGGAGGAGATGAAGAAGTAAAAAAGATGAAGATGAGAGGTGCTCAAGTGACTCTGCACATTATTTGTTTAACCTAATTGACTTTTCACTTTTGAACTTTTTATTTTCAGGTTTTTCTTTTTAGCCCAATAAATTAAATATGTGATATTAATTGGCCCAATAAGTAAAATACATAAAATTTAATTATATGTTAATTTTTATTTAAATCTATAACAAAAATGAAATGTATAAAAAATATTTATGTTTTTTTATTAATTAATGTATCTTCTATTTTATCAATTAATATATTTTTTATTTTATTAATTAATTAAGTAGTTTTTAAATTAATTATAATGTTTTATATTTAATTAAAAATAAATGTATTTTAATGAAATGTAAAATAAAGAAAATAGTGGGTCCCAATTGTCCGTCGTTTGCTGTTGTGAAATCACTAGTGCAGTCAATCATGGATGACAATCCGTTATGACTGGCGTGACACCCACGACAAATCACAACGGACATTATAACTTCTAGTGGTCTAAGTAGCACTATACATAACGCATTATTCCTTTTTATAATATAACAAGGACAAGGATTGTTGTGTCCACGATCAGCTGCGGTCACACGTGGGTAACATATGTTCCTATACAATTCAACAACCTGACTCTTCGTATGCATTTGTACCGAACTACGATTGTTTGAATGTGTAACTGGTATTTATTATTTACATACATAAAAGCATAACTTAGGTGCATTTGTCTCTAAAATCTACTCAACTACTTTTTGGTTATGTTTTTGTTAGGTAAAATTTGTTGTTTTTCATTTGAAAGGGGTCAAATAAAATAACGTAGTTAATTTTCTTTTTGGTTTAGTTTGCTGCCGTCTTTGAAGCTTATATAAATACTCAACTAACAAGATGTAGTACCTCAAGATGTGGAAATGTTGCTGCTCAAGAAATGGGAAGGCTAAGCCTGTAGATATTGGTATTTAGTTGAATACATTTTGATGTTCAGTTACGAATAGGAATTACCTTTGTATGATAAATATTTTCAAGGTTTGATATATTATATATAACTAGCTTTTACATTCGTATGTATACACGTGCTGTCTAATCTTTTAAAAGTATGACATTAATATATTATATTTTTTGACACAAAGTGATAAATGTATATATATATAAATCTTAATTATGCTAATGATTTATTACATTAATTTTCTATTAGTATAACGACACGTTTGATTCACATAATTCAAAGTAATTGAGTTGAATTAGATCGAATTTGAATTTCATTCTTTGATTAAATTTTAATAACGATATGATATTTCCATTAAGGATTATATAATTAAAAAAGTTTGGGACTGTAATTTTGAATAGAGCGAAATAAAATGATTTAATTGATAACATTTTTAAATTGAATGATGATGTCATCAAATCCCTAATTTTACTCACTTTTTCAAAATCAAAGATTTTATTGGCCATTTGAAGTTGGAACCGTAATTTTGAATAGAACGAAATAAAATGATTTAATCGACAAATTTTTTTAAATTGAATGATATGTCATCAAATCCCTAATTTTACTCACTTTTTCAAAATTAAAGAATTTTATTGGCCAATTAAAATTTTGATGACATCATCAACGCTTCTTATATAGTTAATGATGATACATCCACCAAAAATATGCATTAACAAATTGTACTGTACAACTTGTTATTGCATATTTTTGGTGGATTTATCAAAATTAATGGTGGATTTATCAACACCCCTCTTATATTATATTTAAGATAAGATAAAAAAAGATGTTGTATTTCAAATTCTTAATTAGAATTATTTCAGCTAAAAACCGAAATAAATAAAAAATATAACGCAAATAACAGCAAAAATATAGATGCTGAAGAGAGCAATTGCACACAGGTAGCGACCTAAATAACAATGTCTCCAAAGATAGCGACTTAATATAACGATGCAAATACCGACATCCTCAAAAATAGCATCATAAACAAAGACATAGTATTGGTGTCTAAGCGATAGCTACACAGACAGAGACAAAATTAGTCGCGGCATAAATACACAGCGACGGAAGTAGGGAATCGAAGACACATGTCTAATTGAGACCTATCATGAGGTGTGGATATTTGGTTCGCTATTTTTGGCGACACACGTCTCTAATCTACCACTTTTCTATAGAGACTTCCCACATAATGTCAGTAATTATGTTGCTAATATCAAAATCGTCACAAAATGCGGTGCTAAACTGCTAAAGGCCATTTTTCTTGTAGTGTTTAGTGATATGTAATTCAGTTAGAGCATTCCCAAGGACATTTTCTGAAAAGTACTTTTTTGTATAAAATTGTGTAAGAGACCAAAGGGCCATTGGCCTGTATCAAGGTGATTCTTTAACTCACTCGGATTTAGCTGAAGTGAACTACTTGTGTTTACTTCCAAATCAACTTTGAATCAGGAGGCACGATATATGTATCTAACTTGGGGAGCCCAAAAGGTGTGCATTGCTTCTTTTAAGATTATTATCATCACGATTATTATTATTGCTATCATTTTGAAATGTATGTTGCTGATTGCTTATGATGACTATGTAATGTTATAGAGATTGGTACGATCTTTAAATGCACCAAGTTGCACATAACCGATATAACCTTGTATAATCGGAGTATATCGTTTACTTCATGACTATGATCTCTATAACTGATTATTGTGACTTCAGTGTTCTTTTTACTGATTTTATGATCTGTCTTTTTACTGTAGTTCTATGATAACAAGGTAAGAGCATATACTGAAGCACATCTATGTCAGTTTGACTTTCCTGAATCTGAGTTTTAGTTATGAGAATATTTTATGGTTTGCATTTATGTTAGTATGCTACTATGATAGATTACTTCTAAGAGTGGTATTATGACAAAAGCTCTGATCGAAAGGTTAAATAGTATGTAACTTATGTTTTTGTGGAGATTTGTGGTCTTATGAAAGCCATTGGTAATTTAAGAACAACCCCAACTATAACATAAATCACTTATGAATCGTTCTTTACGGATTTAGTTAGTAATCTCTTTAATGTAATGTCTACTTAGTCGATATGCACGGTCTTTCTATCGGTTAGTTCTGAGCTTGAACTCATATAAACACAGTCTTTTTATTTGTCTTGATAACGTGTTTAAGTATATATTTAATGATTATGGCTAATATAAACGTTGCATAATTGCAGGTGTTTGGAGTGTCATTGTGGTCATTTGGATGTACATTTGGTCACTTGTCATGGTCGAGAATAGACTGACATGTTCACAATCAACATTGTCATCGATCTGTACCTTTGGACCGCCTTCGTTTAGTCGTCAAATTTAAACTGTTTATAGAATTGGGTTTGGTTATATGGATATGGATAAAAATGTACGTTTAGCTTGAATCGTATATATTGTTTGTTTTGTATTTGCTCTATATATAATCAGATTGGTATAAAATTGTGTTTCTTTGTATTTTTACTAAAGATTTTTATCCATCTAAATCTAAAGGTGTGTTTAAAATGTGAAATATTTTGACACTCTAATTCCACATTTTAAATCGCAAACTATTGTCTCTGTAAGATTTTCACATTTAAAAGTATAAAGAATTATGGTAATATGTTCACAAAAAAAACGTGAAGAAAGATGTCAATATCTTGGCATCTAAAAGCGTGAAGAATTGTGTCAATATCTTCACATTTAAACCTGTTAATAATCATCCAAATTTGTTTGCGGTTGAAGGTGTGAAAACTCCATATAATTTTGTTATGCCCAGTTTCCTCAAGCTTGGGGCAAGCCTGAACTTTTCAATCTTACACACTTTTAAGCTTGTACATTTATGTGCCATAAAAAGTGCGTGAATATCTAATCCTTTTGTTGTAGTGCTTCATCTTATTAATTAGTCTTCATAATTATTCTAGATCTGCTTGTGCAAGCCATCTCCGTAATAAATCATCACTAAGCCAACTCCCATATCTTTTTTTCTTTCCTTTTTTGATTTGTTGTTGTTTTTGTCTTATGTGGGCTTCTCCTCCTTGAAGTCACCTCTATTTGTATTTATTTTTCTCTCCATGTTGGGTGGGTTTTAATCAAATCAAAGCTGTTGTTTAAAACAAACTAAGGTATTTCCTGATACTTAATTATGTACAAATACTAAATGAAATGAAAACTTTAAATGATGCAGTTGCTGGTTAAACGGATCCCCTCGAAACGAGTTGGGTCGGGTAAAACCGTAAAAGTGTGTATGGCTGACCTGTACATCCCATTTGCCCCTTCATTTCATATGAAAATTTTAGAGTAAATTGCAAAAAGTAGAAATAAATTATTGTCTGATATCAATTTTAAAAATAAACTATTTAAATTTTCATTAGAAAGAAATCATCTCTAAATTTTTCCATACTTCTAGTAATATTTTATATGGCACGTCATATTTTTCCCCTAGTTTCTAAGTAAGATAATACTAGAAATATAAAATAATTGAGAGTTCATTTCTATCATTGATAATTTTAGTTGTTGATTTCTTAAATCGATACTAAATCAATTGTAATACCTCAAAAATGTAGGTAATATTTTAATACGTGTAAATGTTTTATTTAATTAGTAGTGCAAATTACGTGTGTTATTATCATTCGCGAAATAATTGAGTTGCTTAAATGTTAAGTTGTGGGGTATAAAACCAAGCAAATGAAACTAGAAGGTTAGAAGCATAAATACCCAAATTAAATCCTCATTTAAAACACTAGAAACCTCGTGATAAACACACACACCCTTTAATATTCTGGAAACAGAAAGAAGAAGAAAGAAAGAAAAGAATTCAGGCTTCAATCATTAAATTAAGTTTGAAAAGGTTAAATTGGAATCTCATACTTCATCTATAACCTAAAACAAGTGTTCTTGTTTATTTGACCTAGAAATTAAAGTAAATGATGATTAAGAGTAGAGATGTTAGTAATTGAGGAAGTAAACCTTGAATTGTGTTTAATTGATGCTTATAAGGGTTTATAACTTGTTAGTGATTGAATTGAAACCATGAAATGGTGAAATTGAGTTGGGAGCTTATAAACCCAACAAAGAAAAGCTTGAATTCGTGTTTAATATGATAATCCACTAAATTGTTAGTTCAAAGTAACTATGTTAATGCTACTAATTGTAATTAAAGTGATGTTTTAAACAATTGAACTATAGGTTGGTTCATGAGTAAAAGTGGTGAAATTATGTAAGTCAAATTGGGCATAATTGAATTGGGTATTGATTAGTGATAAGAAGAGTAGTATGAATGTTAATATATGTTTATTTGTTGTTAAATTGATTATGTGATGTGGATAGGTGATAAAGAAGTGGAGAACTCAAGTAGCAAGTTATCTTCATTAAATAACCAAGGTGAGTTCATATTGTAGTTAAATGAGTTATGTTGATTGAATGAATCCGGATTACATCCGTGTAAGAGGATTCATGTGACAGAGGAATAGGTGGTTCCATGTTGTATATGGACTACACAGTTGAGTTGTTTAAATGGATCCGGATTACATCTGTGTAAGAGGATCTAATTGACAGAGGAATAGGTGGTTTCATGTTGTAAATGAACCACATGATAGTTGCTCTATATGGTAGAGATTTCCTAGCCTTGTGCTAGTTCAGTTGAGATGTAAAAGTGGAACAAAGTACGGATCCGTACAGTTGTGCATATCATGTATATGCTAGTTGTTGGTCAATTCATATTGATCCCAGTTGTTAATTGAAATCAAGTTTTTAGTTATTCAAGTTGATTGCTAATCCCCGTTGTTAATTGATTTCAATTATAGTTGATTTTGTTGTTGTTGAATTATGTCAAGTTGCTGATTATGAGCAAGTTGTTAATTGTGAACAAGTTGTTGACTATGGACAAGTTGTAGTTAAAGTCAAGTTGTTGATTGACCTTAAATGACTAGTTAATACCATGTTGTATAATTGAGCATTTTGTGTTCAATTTGATAAGTTGTTTAAGTTTATTCGAAAGTAGTAAAGTTGTTCACTTGTTTAATTACCTATGAATTCACTAAGCGTTTCGTTTACTCTTTTAGTTATATCTATTTTGTAGGCGCTAGTAAATCGGATAAGAAGGAAGTTCGTGAAAAAGGGAAAGCTTATGGGCACTTGGTATAGGTTTGCAAGTGCTTATCTCTATGAATCATGGCTACAATCCTTATAACTTGTTGTCTTGAACCCAGATTTTGTGTATGTGTAAAATTGGGTCAAACACATTTTTGTATGAACTTTGGTTGTAGATATTGAATTTATATGTGAAGAAAGTTGGTTTATAAGTTGCAATTGGTCATTGAAAGCAATGAAATGTGTTTCGGTTATAATCAGAATCTGAGTCTATACTCATCTAAGTCTTTGTATTATGAGTCTGTGTATTCAGAGTCTGTGTTCTGTAAGTCTGTGTACTCCGAGTCTGTATTTTCTGAGTCTGTGTACTCTGAGTCTGTGTTCTCTGAGTCTTTATTTTGAGTTTGGAAATATGAGTCAATAAAAATAAAATAGAAAAATCTTGGGTGTAACATCAAAAATTCACTTCTATATTTGTGCACTTTGTCCAATATTTTATTTAAGTAACTTTAAACGGGTTGGGTAAGGTTAGGTTAAAACAAATCCGGTAGACCCGTTCAACTAATTTGATCCCTTGGTTTCATAATTTACAAACTGTTTTTATAAAGTATCAATCAGTATAAATAAAATTGAGATTTACCAAAAAATACAAAATATTTAGTGACACAAAAAAGAATGTGGTTCATTGGAGAAGGGGTGTTTTTGTAGAAAATGGGAGAAGCCAATAAGGAAATGACAAATGTCCTCTTCATTCTCTTCTCATTTCTCTCCGTTACTCTTTCATCGTTATTTCTCCACATTTTTTTTTTATCTTTTTTCTTTTTTTTTTTTTTGTTCTTTTTCGTTTTGTCTCGTTTTTAATGTTTTTGTTATTTTTTCGTTTATAACTATGATGTACCAAGACTTAAATATGATGCACTGATTGTTCAAAATACACATACAAATATAGTTATTAAATAAAATAATTGTACATCATATTATAAGATATGGTGCATCATTGTTATAAAAATATGACACTTTAATTTCTAAATTTACTATAAACATTGTTATCATATAAGTTTTGGTGCAACATAGTTATAAAATATGATACTGTAAATTTTGAAAATTTAATGCATCATATTTAGAAGATATAATGCATAATGGTCATAAAATATGACACTAACTACTAAATATACAATAAACATCATTATCATATAAGTCCGAATGCATCATAGTTATAGAATATGATGCAGTAACTTATAATTTTACGATTCATCGTAGTTATAAACTTTATTGTTTCCAAAAATAGTTTATCATAACGTTAAATTTGGTACATATATAGCGTATGTTACAAAAATAGAATAAAATAAAAAATTATTTTGTTCAAAACTGTATTGAAAAACGCCAAAAAAAAGTAATAAAAAAAAAAAAGAACGTTTGAAAACGAATAAAAAATTAAATTAACAAACGAAAAAAGAAGAAGTAAAAGATGATGGAAAAATGAAGGGGGAGATGAAAATGGAAGGTAGAGAAATGAAGAGGGAGGAGAAATAAAAAAGAAATGGAAAAGAAATGAAGATGACAATTATTTTATGTTTGACTTTTTCCATTTTTTAAAAAACTCTCTCTTATTTGAACCAATACCCACAAAAAAGATATCACCAAAATTTGTGATTGTAATAGAGCATGTCATGAGAGTCAGCTGAATAATGAAACATAAAAGTGTCATCAAAGCTATGTACTTATTGGGACACATGTTACGTGTTACAAAACTCTAAACTTATTGCTATAGATCTATTTGTGTTGGTATATGTATACGAATGTAAGTATATACATTTAGTTATAGAAAATTGCTTCTATTCAGGAAAATTTTCAAAGAGAAATAAAAGATTAAAAATGTTTTTAAATTGGGGCTCATAGAAGTTTTTCAAGAAATAGAAATCTATGATTTAGAATAGAAATCTAAATGTGCCTAACTGACTGGCTTTTCAAATGAAACTTTTTTAAATTGGCGGATAAAACAACTATAATTTTAGTGACATATTTTTTGACTTCCAGTGACGCTTTTTATCAGTCACAAATGACATATATCTTGTAGCTAGAAGAACATACTATTTACTTGGTTGTGCAAAAAGGTTAATTAGGCGCTTTAATAAACTACTCCAAAAGGCCTATAATGTCCCACACCAATGCTCAACATGAACAAGAATGGAGCTCCCATATCCCTTTTCTTTCCTCGTCTTTTTTACTACCCTCTTCTTCATTATCATCGGTCGGTTCACATCACAGGATACAAACAAAAACGTTCCTCCACAGCCACGGAAGCTTCCCCTAATTGGCCACTTACACCATCTCATAGGAGCACCTCCACATCGAGCTCTTAGAAAAATAGTTGAAAAACTAGGACCAATTGTCCATCTACAACTTGGTCAAGTTTCTGCCATCGTTATATCATCTCCTTGTTTTGCCAAAGAGATCATGAAAAAGCATGATCTCGCTTTCGCAAACAGACCCAAACTTCTCAGTGTTGAGATCGTTGGATACAACTACACAGATATCGCCTTCTCTCCCTATGGCAACTACTGGAGACAAATGCGTAAGATATGCGTCTTGGAGCTTCTAAGTGCTAAAAAAGTTAAATCATTTCGATCTGTTCGTGAACAAGAGTCATGCATGGAACCTTGTTGAATACACAGCTATGCTAGGATCAACAAGTGTCAATCTTAGTAAGAAGATTTCCACGATGCAACACTTAGTTATACTCCTTTTAGTTGTTGATGTATGATCATACGTATAAATGTTGAGTGCTGAATTCTGTAGCTCTGATGCAGTTTTCTTTCGATGATCTAATCTACAAAACAACCGGAAATAGTAACGTTAAATGAAGCACGGCGACAGGGACAAGTCACTCGAATAATGTCGCAGGGATGACAAAGAGAATATCGTTACAATCTTCGGTCTTTTATTAAATTTGAATTAACGATATTCTCTTTGGATCTTGTATTACATTGAACAAATATTATGAGTTTACTCGTATTTTCTTTTTTAAATGATTAGTATATTCGAGAAGAAAATGATCAATTTAAAGAAGGATGGACCGTATATGAGGTTGGTCCATTGTATCCTCATGATAGCATTCAAAGTTATATTGATAATGGATTTAGTGTAGAGCGAATCATTAGTGTGGTAAAGTCGACATTAATATCCTTCATTCTCCTTTGTTTCTGTTATCAGAAACAATAAGATGGATGTTGTCATACCAAACCCCATTAAGATCGTCGTCCTAAGTGGAATACGAAGGATGTTGTCATACGGAGGATTTCGATGTAAAACAAAATTGTATCTGCCTTTTCTGAACTAATTGTAATACGTATTTTCATCTCCTATCATATAATTTAAGGAAAACTGAATTTATGGCACAGGATATGTTTGCAGCGGGTACAGATACTTCTTCGGTGACAATTGAATGGGCAATGTCTGAACTAATGAAGAATCAGGAAGTCATGAAGAAAGCGCAAACTGAACTCAGGCAGGTACTCAAGGGGAAAATAAAAATATACGAATCTGATATTCAAGAATTGGTCTACCTAAAACTAGTCATCAAGGAAACCTTAAGGTTGCACCCACCTTTCCCATTGTTGTTACCTATAGAGTGCCGGGAGAAGTGTGAGATTGGCGGATGCCAAATCCGTGTCAAGACACAAGTTATCATTAATGCATGGAAAATAGGGCGGGATCCAGATTACTGTGAATAACAGGGATATGAGACTTTAAACAATCTAAAGTTAGCCAAACAGGAACAACAAAGAGGATACTATGAACTAGTTTTATTCATTAAAAATTACAAATTGTTACAGGAAGATTATATATATACATGTCAACCATTGTGACTTTTATTAACCATTGTGACTTTTAATAATAATAACTACCCTATAACTGTTTTTGTAACTGCCATTATGTTCCAGCAAAGTCTGCTTCACTAATCAGCAAATGATCTGAGTTATTTTCCAACCATTACTGGGTTGATCCTGAAAGTTTTATATTAGAGAGGTTTAGCGAGAGTTCAATTACCATGATGGGAACAGATTTTGAATATCTTCCGTTTGGTTCGGGAAGAAGAATGTGTGCAGGGATGACAATGGGGTTGGCTAATGTGGAACTCCCTCTGGCGATACTACTCTACCACTTCAATTGGGAACTTCCAAATGGAGTAACATGCAAAGAGTTTGATATGAGCGAGTCTTTTGAAGCCACTCTGAAGCGAAAGAATTACTTGCTTTTGGTTCCAAGTCCTTACATTCCAAATTTTTGACCCCCTTGTGTGTAGATTTTGTATTGAAGTCATTGGTTTCTTTATCCATTTTCTGTTATCGTATGTACCGATTAACGTTGTATTGAAATAGTAGTTACATATTCAAACATTGGTACTTTTAAATGCATACAATTAACAATTGTATGACCAAACATATGTTAGTTGTATATGATCTCAGCGGAACGTAGACCTAGCAATCCTCGCTATATATAAAATTAAAGGGATAATGAGTTATGTTATACCGTTCTATAAAATGACAAATTAGAATCAACGTACTCAATATAATCGGTAGCTATATATATATATATATATAGCAAGAACCAGTACTGAAAAAATCTAATAAGATACATATTGGATATTAAAACAATTGAGAAAAGTTAAACTTGAAATTATGTGATAACGGAGGAATCAATCTTAACCTGTTATTTTTATCAAGATAACAAACTCTTGCATTTTTAAAATTGAATATCTCAAAACAAGCTAGTCACAAAATTATAAAAATTACACCACAAATTTTTTTTTCTCTTCGATTAGACATCTCACATGGTATATTTTCAACGAATTGTTTTTAAATTTTTTAGTGGGTTTTGAAAATGACTATCGATGTGATAGTCAAATAGTCGCCGGTCTCAAATGTGATAGTTGGCTAGTATCACATGCGATAATCCAGTATCACATGTGATAGTCTTTTTCAAAACTCACAAAAAAATTGAAAAAAAAATTCGTTAATATTATATTATGTGAAATATCTAATCGAAGAGAAAAAAAATATTAATTTTATAATATAATTTTCATAATTTTTTGACTACGTATTTTTAAGATATTTAATTATAGAAAACATAAAAGAAAAGTAGAATTTTATCAAATAAAAATCTCCTATTGATTCTCTAATTATCATAAAAACATCTGTATTTATTTGAACTTTCCAAAAAATTATTTATTTTTAATTCGTCAATGATTTGTGAGAGAGAACTTTGGATCTACCTAATTATTTTATTATTTATCTTTTTATGAAACAGTATAATATACCTACTTATTCGTTTTTAGACTAAGAGTGATGGACTAATTTTTTAGTATTCATCATGTAAAAAAAATATATATATATATAGAGAGAGAGAAAGGATCCATATGAGATAATGGTAATTGTGATGTTTAGCCATTCATTATTCTTTAGAACAAGTGCATTTAATTGTATTAAATCATTCATCGAATTTTAAATTATGTACTAAACAAAATTTAAGATAAATCAAAATTTACTTCTGACCGAAACTAAAGATTTAAGATAAATAAATTTTTACTTTTGACCGAAACGTCAAATTTACCGTTGGCTGCCATACAAAAATGAATATAAAGGGTTCTTTCACATGCAAAATATGATTCGTAATACTTTAATTTGTTAAACTTTGGGGTTTAAATAAGTTTTTCATAAACAGAAATCTATGATTGATTTTATAATTGTCTTCTGACAAATGAAAAGTCTATTAATTATATTCGAACGTGTTTTTAAATCTTCAATAGTTTTTCAAAGGATAAGACACTCTAGGGTGCGTTTAGTTACGGAAAACTCTGACACTTTTTTTAAAAAACTTTTTGAGAAAACATAAAAGTTAAAAAACGTGTTCAAGTTGGGGGTTTTCTCTAGAAGTTTTATAATGGAATCATTGATTTATAATTTTGTAACTTTATTTCGGAAATGAAAGTCCATCCCTTCTATTTAAACACATTTTCTAAAATTCTCACTAGTTTTTAACGAATATAAGAAATTCTAGAAACGGAAAAAGAAATATAGAGATATTTTTATGTAACTAAACGTTATAACTAAAAGCACTCCCACAAAAAGAAGAAAAATTGAAAATATTTTTTCATAACTGAATGCTAAGTAACCGTGGCCTTTTCAAATGAAACTTTTTTAAATTGCTAGGTGAAACAACTATAATTTAGTGACATATTTTTTGACTTTTTATTAATACTTTTTATCGATCACAAATGACATATTCTTGTAGCTAGAAGAAAGAGTTAATAGACAGATAGAGTATCAAAATTTGCTCAAATGTTTACTTATATTAACCATCTTCATTTCGATTCGATTAGATAAATAAACTTATAAAATGTTTACTTACATGATCGATCAATTAATGGAAATGAATAAATTTCATTAAGATAGTTTATCTTGATGAATGAATTTTACTAAATGGATAATTTTCTGAATTAATTTTAGAAGTTTATTCATCAAATCAAATAAAAAATGATTCATATAAATAAACATTTAATCAAAGTTTGATACTCTCTCCGTCTATTAACCCCTATAACATTACTTGTTTGTGCAGAAAGGTTAATTAGTCTTTAATAAACTACTCCAAAAGGCCTACATAAAGTCCCACACCAATGCTCAACATGAACAAGAATGGAGCTCCCATATCCCTTTTCTTTCCTCGTCTTTTTTCCTGCCCTCTTCATCATTATCATCAGTCTGTTCACATCAAAGGATACAAACAAAAACCTTCCTCCACAGCCATGGAAGCTCCCCCTAATTGGCCACTTACACCATCTCATAGGAGCACTTCCACATCGAGCACTTAGAAAAATAGCCGAAAAACTAGGACCAATTGTCCATCTACAACTTGGTCAAGTTTCTGCCATCGTTATATCATCTCCTTGTATAGCCAAAGAGATCATGAAAAAGCATGATCTCTCTTTCGCAAACAGACCCAAACTTCTCAGTGTTGAAATCGTTGCATACAACTACACAGACATCGGCTTCGCTCCCTATGGCGAGTACTGGAGACAAATGCGTAAGATATGCGTCTTGGAGCTTCTAAGTGCTAAAAAGGTTAAATCATTTCGATCTGTTCGTGAACAAGAGTCATGGAGCCTAGTTGAATCCATAGCCATGCTAGGATCAACAAGTGTCAATCTTAGTAAGAAACTTTCCACGATGATGAACGCAACTATATGTAAGGTTTCGGTTGGGAGTAAATGCAAGGATCAAGCGACTCTTCTTAAACTGATTAAAGAGGTAATATCTCTATCTAGTGGTTTTGATGTGTCCGATCTATTTCCTTCTATCAAAGTACTGTCTTTAGTTTCTGGCACGAGGAACCAATTGATGAAGATAAGAAAGAAGATGGACAAAATATTTGACGACATCATCTCCGAACACCAAGAACGTCGTGGTGCAGGTGAACAGATCAACCACGAGAACGAAGATCTTCTTGATGTTCTATTGAGGCTCAAAAACGATGGTGGTCTTGAGTTTCAAATAACACATGACAACATCAAAGCAGTCATACTGGTCAGTACACTTTATATACGGTTTATTAATTAGACAACGTACCGTAAAAGTGAAGAATGTTTGTTAAGTAAACGCAAGCACACATTGTATTTTACACTTATTATCTAGTTTAAAGCCATAAAAACTCAACGACTATTTTACTACTCAATATCCTCAATGAATTTTTAAAGTATTGACGTGTGCAACTTACAACTGATAAAGCACAAAGCACAAATGTTTCAATTTTTTAATGATGTTTTATCTTATTAGTACTCTAAGTTTTACGGGTTGTAAGTTGCACATATACACAATTTGAAAGTACATTACGAAAAATGAATAGTAAACTAGTACGTTACACACATTTTGAATTGCTACTTTTATAGCTTTTTAACCCCATTATCTGTGATGAAAACATGTATACTCAAATATATTTAATCATTCGTTTTATAAATTCCAATAATTTGTTTAAAAAAAAAGTTTTTAAACGAACTGGGCTTGACCAAAAAACCATTTTAACAAAGAAAAGTGCAGTGGGCAATCTTTTCACCTTTGGACGAAAGGGAACTTTTCATTTACTTTTTAATTACTTTTTCATTTACTTGACTTTTTGTATTAAGAGATCATGCAAATACAACTCATTGTTATACGTATTTTCATCTCATATAACATAATTTATGGCAAACTGAATTTATGGCACAGGATATGTTTGCTGCGGGTACAGATACTGCTTCGGTAACAATTGAATGGGCAATGTCTGAACTAATGAAGAATCCGGAAGTCATGAAGAAAGCGCAAACTGAACTCAGGCAGGTACTCAAGGGGAATATAAAAATATACGAATCTGATATTCAAGAATTGGTCTACTTAAAACTAGTCATCAAGGAAACCTTAAGGCTGCACCCACCTTTACCATTGTTGTTACCTAGAGAGTGCCGGGAGAAGTGTGAGATTGGCGGATACCAAATCCCTGTCAAGACACAAGTTATCATTAATGCGTGGAAAATAGGAAGGGATCCAAATTACTGGGTTGATCCTGAAAGTTTTATACCAGAGAGGTTTAGTGAGAGTTCAATTACCATGATGGGAACGGATTTTGAATATCTTCCGTTTGGTTCCGGAAGAAGAATGTGTCCAGGGATGACAATGGGGTTGGCTAATGTGGAACTCCCTCTAGCGATACTACTCTATCACTTCAATTGGGAACTTCCAAACGGAGCAACATGCAAGGAGTTTGATATGAGCGAGTCTCTTGGAGCCACTCTTAAGCGAAAGAATGACTTGCTTTTGGTTCCAAGTCCTTACATTGCAGTTTATTGACCCCCTCATGTGTGTAGATCTTGTATTGAAGTCGTTTGTTTTTTTATCCATTTTCTGTTATCGTATGTACCGAATAATGTGCTTCAAACAATAATTAATACAAGGTCGTATGTGCTAGTGCGTTGCACTGGGATGATAACATACAAAAAATCTTATGAGCTCATTTTTTTTCGCAAAGCTTTGACAAAATGCAACACTTAGTTATACTCCTTTTAGGTGTTGATGTATGATCGTACATATAAATGTGGAGTGCTGAATTCTGTAGCTCTGATGCAGTTTTCTTTTGATGATCTAATCTGCAAAACAACCGGAAATAGTAATGTCAAGTGAAGCATGCACGGAGACAGGGACAAGTCGCTCGAATAATGTCGATCGCTAGGGTGTTGAAGGCCAAATGCTCTTATATAAATTACAATCTTCGGTCTTTTATCAAATTTGAAGTAACGATATTCTCTTTGGATCTTGTATTACATCAAACAAATATAACGAGTTTACTCGTATTTTCCTTTTTAAATGATTAGTATATTCGAGAAGAAAATGAATTTAAAGTAGGATGGACCATATATGAGGTTGGTCCATTAATTGTATCCTCATGATCATAGCATTCAAAGTTATATTGATAATGGATTTAGTGTAGAGCGAATCATTAGTGTGGTAAAGTCGACATTAATATCCTTCAATCTCCTTTGTTTCTGTTATCAGTCGAATACGATGGATGTTGTCATACCAAACCCCATTAAGATCGTCGTCCTAAGTGGAATACGAAGGATGTTGTCATACGGAGGATTTCGATGTAAAACAAAATTGTATCTGCCTTTTCTGAAATAAGATATGTCTTGATTCGTGTGTCTTTGATGGGTAACGGAGGGACATTCTTTTTCAAAAATGGAATATTTGCATTAGTTTATTATTTATGTATCATGATGATAATTAGTTATAATAATTTTAATTAATTTTTGTGATCGGTGGTATCTTTTCTATATACATGTTGAACTATTGTCATATTTGTTTTTAATTAATGTTGTACTGAAATAGTTGTATATGATCTCAGCCGAGCGTGGACCTAGCAATCCTCGCTATAATATAAAATTAAAGGTATAATGAGTTGTGTTATACCGTTCTATAAAATGACAAATTAGATTCGATGTACACAATATAATCGGTAGCTATATATATTAGCAAGAACCGGTAATACAAAAAATTTAATAAGACACGTATCGGATACTAAAACAATTGAAAAAAGTTTAAATTGAAACTTACGTGAGAGTGAAAGAATCAATCTCAAACTTCTATTTATTTTCAAGATAACAAAATTCTCACATTTTAAAAAATTATATATCTTAAACATGGCTACTCAAAAAAATTATAAAAATTACATTATAAAGTTTCTTTCTCTTTGATTAGACATTTCACGTTTTTATTTTCAATGAACTTTTTTGTCCACTTTTTTGTGAGTTTTGAAAAAATAACTATCAAATTTATTAGTTGAATAGTGGCTGATATCACATGTGATACTCGCTGATATCACGTGTGAAAGTCGCTTTCAAAACTTATAAAAATATAGAAAAAGAATATTACGTCGAAAATATATCACGTGTGATATATAATCGAAGAGAAAAAGAAATGCTATTTTTTATATATAATTTTTATATTTTTTTAATTAAATATTTTTAAAATATTTAATTTTAATAAACATAGAGATAAAATGAAGTTCTACCGGATGACACTCCCCTAGTAATTCTCTAATTCTCATAAAACCAATTGTATTTATTTAAACTTTCTTCAAAAATTATTTATTTCTAATTCGTCAATGATTTGTGAGAGAGAAACTTGCGGGTCTACCTAATTATTTTATTCGTTTTTAGACTAATAGTGATAGATTAATTTATTAGTATTCATCATGTAAAGACATGCATATATATTCAAAAGATGCTCTTAATTGTGATGTTTAGCCATTCATTGTTCTTTAGAACAAGTGCATTAAATCGTATTAAATCATTCATTGAAACGTCAAATTTACGCTTGGTTGCCGTACAAAAATAAATATAAAGGATTCTTTCACATGCAAAATATGATTCATTAATGTTAATTTCTTTTTTTAGGTGAATTGTATATATAAGTTGGATATATAGAAATTGTGTTCCAAATGTACTTTTATTATTGTTCATTAAATCATTGAATCAATATGAATTATCCATTGAAGCTATTCATCCAGTTGCTGCATCTTAAACAATAATAATTCCCCGGAACTAAAAAAGAGACATGTTTCAACCGGAACATGTTAATGATATATTTTAACCAAAAACGCATATGAGACTTGTCTATCTTACCATCTCAAATTAGATCACTTTTACAACCGGCTAATATTTTTAATTAACTCCTAAACAATAATTCCCCCTGTCACAATTTGACACCTTACTATTTTTTTCGTTTCAAAAAAATTATTAACTCGTAAAAAGTAATTATAAAAAACTATTAAGCTTTCAAATTTACTCTATTTTTTACTCTAAATGATTAAATTCATAAATATTTTTACTTAAATTAACTTTGAATATAACGGTAAAATTTACATTTTATTAAACTTTTACAAACTAAATATTTTTTTGTTAAAGTACATTCTCTTTAAAACGGATTAGAATAATATATATGTTGAGCACCCACGCAATGAAATAATATATGGTGTGATCCATGAACCCTATAATGCTTTTTTGGTAGGTGGGAGTATTGATCATTAAACAACATCTCCGATCTAAGTTAATTAACATATTTACATTTTAATTTGAATTAAAAGAATCAATGCTCGAATCTCGCACCACTTATCACTTTATAGAATGGGATTTGATTAAAGGTGCTCTTGGGACAATGATTAACCATATATTTTTATCAATATTTTCTAATTAATGCTTCATTTTGTTTACATTTAAAATCTTCTTTTAAAACTCAATAAATCAAGATATATTGAATATGGAAAGTTACTAATAAATTAATATTGGCTACTAGTGTATGTATTGAGAAAAATCTCACGTCCAAGAATACATAAGGAGAAAAATAACAAATGAAACTAAAAAAGCTAAGGTTCATACACTTATAAAATTTATAGTGAATACAAAATAATATCACTAGCTGAAAATTTATTTGGCGGACCATATAAAATCTTCACTGAAACTCAATGAACCATATCAAATCTTCATTTTTATCAATATTCTCTAATTAATACTCAATTTTCATTTAAAATCTTCATCTAAAACTCAATGAACCACAATATTCTCTATTTTTCATCTTTTAAAAAAGAAAAAAAAAAAGAAACAGAGACAATGGATCGACATAATATCAAAACATAAAATACTCATATTTCTCTTCAACATCCATTTTCTTCTTTCATAGGTAATCCACATACTCTTATCTTTTTATTAATTTTTTATTATGTATTTTTGATGGATTATAATGGTTATGTCAATCCAACCTTTAATATTCCTTTAACTAGTTGTCATTTGTTTTTATGATGTTGAAATTGTAGAGTGTTCACTTATGATTAATTTAGATTTGAACAACCCTCCAACTGAGGAAGACAATGATACTTTGATTGACCAAACACTTGCCAATGAACCTTTTGTTGGTCAAACGTACTCAACTTTTGAAGAGGCATATATTTTTTATAAAAACTATGCCAACGAACATGGTTTTACAATTTTTAAATCTCGATCGGATAAAAAAATGATAGGATTGTGAGACGTGACATGTATTGTCATCGTAGAGAATAAAAGCCATTAAAACAACTTTATCCTTCTAAAGATCAAAGAAACCGGGAGTCTATAAATGTGAGTGCAATGCTCATATGCACATTACTTTAAAAAAGAGTTTTGATATATTTCCGGAAGAATGACATGTTACCAAATTCATTACGGATCATAATCATGAATTGTTGTCACGTGAGGAAATGCGTTTTTTTCCCGCTAACCGTATCATGACTCAAGAAGATGAGCATCATAATCAACAATTTTATTTGGAAATGCGTTTCATACAACTTACAAGGTTAACGCGTATGACATACCTTGTGCACTTTTTGTTGGTGTTAATAATCATGGCAAGACAATTTTATTTGGAAGTGCACTTTTTCGGAATGAGACAACAGAAACCTTTAAATGGTTGATGAAGGTATGAATTAAATTGTTTTTATATCATACACAATGCAAATGGCTAATTAAATAGTTTTTTACATCATAATCAACAAAGCTATTAAAAATTTTGATCGTTCAAAAATGATTTTTAATTTTTATGTGTTAAATCTTGACACCGTTATAAAATCGATAATTTTATATTATATGGAGCAAGACAAGTATGATATATAAATTAATTACCTATTAAACATACGTTTGTCGGTTCTAAAGCCCGATCCATTAAAAGAATGGATGTGCATAGTGGATACTATACAAAATGATGGCAAATAAGTTAAGAAGATCAGCTTGCCAAAAAAAAGTAAAAAATTAAATAGATCATATATGGGGTTAAATTTATTCTACTAAATTGTAAAAAAAAAAGTAAAAAAAGTAAGGTATGAATTAAATTGTTTTTATATCTTAGGTATGTCATTCTACTAATAAAATTCTTTTTGAGTGGTGTGATGTAGACTTTTGTAACAGTAATGAAGAAACCTCCAAAAACAATAATAACTGATCAAGATCCGTGGATGTCTAAAGCAATTGCTATTGAAATGCCAACTACGAAACATAGCTATTGTATATGGCATATTACCTCAAAGTTTAGCTCTTGGTTTACAGCTCTTCTTCGTACCGAGTACCAAAGTTGGTGTAGTGCTTTCTTTACACTATATAGGATGAGTAACATTAAAGAGTTCAAACACAATTGACCTTATACTGTTGCAAAGTATAATTTGGAACGTAAGAATCATGTTGCGGGTTTGTACCAAATAAGGAAGTCATGGGCACCGTGTTACTTACGTGAATATTTCTTTGGAGGTATGACATCTACTAGTAGATCAGAGAGTATTAATGCATTCATCAAGAGATTAGTTTCATCCCGTATAAGTTTGAAAGACTTTGAAAGACTTTGTAAAACAGGTTAGCGCTTTAATATATCATATTTTTGTTATATATAATTAGTTTAAGCAAGGTTTAACATTTCTAATATGACCTTTTATTATGTTGAAAATAATTGTATGTTAATTTTTTAGGTAGATCTCGCAGTTGAAGAAATAAGAAATGGAGAATCAGAAAGCAAGATGTTGGCTACACTTAGACCGACTTCTTTAAGGACTAAATCACCCTTGGAAGAACAAGCCTTTATGACTCTTACACCATTTGCTTTTAAGAAATTCCAAGAACAATTCGAAATGGCTAGTCAATATTTAATTCTTCATGCTCAACGGGATGAGTTTATTATAAGATATTTTAATGAAGGAAATCGTAAAAGTCATAAGGTCTTATGGGATGGGAGTATTGCATGGTGTAGTTGCAAGAATTTTGAATTTTGGGCCATTCTTTGTAGGCATATATTTCGGGTCCTAAAGTACAAAGATTGTTTCAAAATTCCATAGGTTTACTTGCCTTTACGTTGATGTTCTAATCCACCACAAAGTGGCAGCGTGTTTCAAAATGAGTTATTGCAGGTATCGTTATTGAACAACCAACCTGTCATTGCAGACGACATATAAAGAGATGATGATGTTTTATGTCCTCCAAAATCAGTAACCAAAGGGCGCCCTCCAAAACGAAGTTTCAAGGGTGGAAAAGAATTAGCAACTAAAGTGAGAAAGAGTACATGTTTATTATGCAGAGTAAGCGGGCACAACAAATCTCAATGTCATAACAAAGAAATGTTAGGGAAAAATTATAACGTTCCACCAAAGGAATGTTCAACTAGTGATGTGAGACTTAATCTTGTATTCACTATGAAGTACTAGAAATTGAATTTTATGAGTATATGGACCTTAGTTTTTTTAGTTTCATTTGTTATTTTTCTCCTTATGTATTCTTGGACGTGGGATTTTTCTCAATACATAGACCATTAGCCAATATTGATTTATTGGTGACTTTCCATATTTAATATATCTTGATTTATTAAGTTTTAAAAGAAGATTCTAAATGTAAATGGGAATGGAGGCATTAATTAGAAAATATTGATAAAAATGGTATGTTTAACCATTGCCCTAAGAGCACCATTTATCAAATCCCATATAGTTGATTAAAATATAACTTAAGTTTCTAATCATATTCACGTCACCAGTTAGTCTACCTCACTCATCCACGTCATACCACGTAAGCCACGTCAATGCACCCAAATTAGTTACTGTACTTTATGAACTTGTTCAATATCGTTATGAAAATGTTTTTTGTTCAATCATCACTTTGTTTTAAAATGATATTCTAATTTTTCATTTACATGGGTGTTACTTCCGAGCGAAACTTTGATGTAGTAGTTCAAACCACATGTTGGGCTACATGGAAAAATAGAAATAACAAATGCTTTGGTAACTCAGGTGTGACTTCTACAAAGGAAAAGGTGGCTGACAAGATCATAAATCTTTCTTATATATGGATTGCAAATAGAAAATAGATGTAATTGAATCGGGTGGAGTGGACTTGCAACTCATTTGGTGGAGTGGATTTGCAACTGAAGTTTTGCTTGCCAAAACTCTATGTAACTTTCCCTCTTCCTTTTCGCCTCCAGCATCTAGAGTGCTAATTTTAACGTTTGGTTTGCCACTAAAAGAAAGGTATCCTATTTTTTGTGTTTTCATCGGATGAGTTCTGATATTTTGAACATTTTTCAAATTTGAATGAGTTAATACATTCTTTTATACTTATTTGTTTATTATGAAGAATACCAATTGCAAATTTTTTATGTGGATGGATGTTGAATTATCAAATCGATGAAATCAAAAAAGGATGTACTAGCTCCATTCGAATTTGAAAGTACTCAAAAGAAGATATGTCATCTAATGGGACATAAGAATATGATATAATTCTACAACAAAGTTATAATTGAACAAAAAAAAAGTTCGATAATGAAATTGAAAATTTTCGTAAAGTACAAAAACTAATTTCTGTAAGACCACTCCCTATGGGAATGGTCATCCTCCGCCCTCAGTACACCTGGCACCACCCTCCGTCTTCAACCATAGACACAGAGCCGTTCTAGGTCTCCGTCCTGGTGGCTTCGTGCTATTAGGAACGGGGAACCAGAACAAAAATGTGAGCCTAATTTCGAATATTAAAAATATTTCTAATTCTTTTAACACATTTTTTTCAATTCCAAACACCTTATATATACATACAACTACCACTTTTTTTTCACACACAATTCTTATTTTATTTTTAACTACTACATCAACTATATATACATAGAACATATATGATTAAAATACTTTCTTTTTATCAACTCATAAATGGATCATATCCAAACATTTTTTTATTATTAGTATTAATGTAACATATATTTTTTTTAATTAATATAATTTTTATTATTAGTGCAACGTACTTTTATTATTATTATTATTATTATTATTATTATTGTATTTTCAAAAATACAAATGTATGTGTATTAATATTTAAGAAAAATGACGTGGCACGCATTTTTCAGTTATGGGTCGTCAAGATAGGTAGAGTTCAGTTTTGAGTCAATTCTTCAGTCTTCGTGCTGATGTGGTGTTCAGTGCTCAGTTCTAGGGCGTAGGAAGTAGTCTAATGGCATTGCATTCATTAAATTAAGTGACATGACGTGGATGAGAGAGGTGGACAAATTGGTGGCGTGAATATGATTAAAAGTTAAGTAACATTTCAATCAATTATTTAGATGTATAATAATTTAATTGAACATAATGAAACTTCGGTAACGAAATTAAACTTTTTTGTAAAGTACAATAATTAATTTGTGTATTAACCATTTTCTTCTTCACTTTTTTTTTAATAAATTAGTTTTTTACTTTCAACTTTAATTTAAAATCTTTTAAATCTAGTTTTATCTATTTTCATTTAACATTCTTAAACCTTTATTTTAAAATTTTAAACCTATTTTAACTTATTTTTCATTTTTTTCTCTCTTTTCTTCTTTCCTTCTTTTAACCTTTTTTAAACTTTGTTGATATCATTATATTGTACTTTCTTTTTTATTTTGATCCATCATGATGATCAAATTTCTTTCTAAAAATGAAAACTTAAATACATTGCATCATAATTATAAATACAGTGCATCATGATAATAAATACAATGTATCACAATAATTGATCACAGTCCATCATAGTTACTAGTCAAGTGCATTACTGTTAAAAGTTAGATGCATAAAACTTAAAATTCATATGCATATGCATTACAGTTAAAAGTAAGGTGCATCATAATAATAAATACACTTCCTCATACATAAAAGTAAAGTGTATCGTAGTTCAAAGTGTAATGCATCATAGTTATAATATAACGGTGTATTATTGTAATAATTATAGTTCATCATGGTTAAAATTGCAGTGCATCATAGTTATACTCTAACGGTGGATCATCGCAATAATTGTAGTTCATCATAGTTAAAAGTCAAGTGTATCAAAGCTAAAAGACAAGTGTATTACACTTAAAATTCAAGTGCCAAATAGTTAGAAGTCAATTACAATTAAAAGTCAAGTGCATCATAATATCATAATTAAAAGTAAAATGCATTGAAGTAAAAGTTCTAATGTATTTCAATCGCCAAATCCGACTGCGACTAGTGGTGTCAACAACCAGAATTTGGTGACAATTGCTGGTGGTCAGCTGGTGAGGGTGCGTGGAAAGAAGGATGAGAGGAGGGGAAAGCGAAAGTGGCGAAAGGGAGGTGGGAAAGAAGAGGAAGCATGGGACACTTGTCACTTTTTATCGGCTTTTTATTTTCATACATAAAAACTCTTTTGTATTATATTTAAGCTTTAAAAATCTAGTTAACAAAAAAAAAAAAAAAAAAAAAAAAACCTTATTAAACTAACATAGATGTGTCAGACATAAAGTTCCTATACTCGAGGCAAAATGGACTTAAACAAGGATTCACAAGTTTTATGGCGGCTGTTAGTGAGCATACACCTAATCTAAATTTGTCTAGTGTCATCAGCACTGCAACAAGATTGCTCATTATTTTCACGGTCTTTTGTTCACGTTTGGTGGAAGAGTGAAGAGAAATAAGCAATATTGATAATTATAAACGTGTAAAAAGTTAACACATTTTCTAGCGTGAAAGATGTATAAAACTCAGCTTCTATTCGCATTTATGACCGTGAAGAAAAAAGTTTACATTTGTGAGTGTCACTTAAAGAAGGATACAATTTTATGCATGGAGTAATATATCTTTTCACATTTTAAAACGTATATTTACATTTTGCGACTCTTTTAAGCGTGATGGAATATATTCAGAAGCATGTAAACATTTCACGCTATTAAGCGTGTAGAATGGACATGGTCTATTTGAAGAAAATTTCACGCCTAAAGCCGTGAACAAAGTTCGTAGTGTACATATATAACCCCAATTAATTTCATCGTAGGCATGTTTACATAAAATATTCCAGTATTTCTGTATAATTTTCTTACATATGAATTATGAACTTTAACTTATGCTCTTCGTTAAATTCGTATCGTTGATCATTAATCTTAACTTTTTTTCTTCTTCAAATTCACAAATTCATATCATTGAATTATGAACCCTAACTATTAAAAAATCAAGTTTACATATGTTAGTTTGACTTTCCTGAATCTGAGTTTTTGCTATGAAAATACTTTATGGTTTGCATTTATGTTAGTATGCTACTATGATGGATTACTTCTAAGAGTGGTCTTATGACAAAAGCTCTGATCGAAAGGTTAAAAAGTATGTAACTTATGTTTTTGTGGATATTAGTTAGTAATCTCTTTAATGTAATGTCTATATGGTCGATAAGCACAGTCTTTCTATCGGTTAGTTCTGAGCTTGAACTCATATAAACACAGTCTTTTTATTTGTCTTTATAACGTGTTTGAGTATATATTTAATTATTATAGCTAATATAAACGTTGCATAATTGCAGGTGTTTGGAGTGTCATTGTGGTCATTTGGATGTACATTTGGTCACTTGTCATGGTCGAGAATAGACTGACATGTTCACAATCAACAATGTCATCGATCTGTACGTTTGGACCGCATTCGTTTAGTTGTCAAATTTAAATTTTTTATAGAATTGGGTTTGGTTATATCGATAGGATATAAATGTATTTTTAGCTTGGATAGTATATATTGTTTGTTTTGTATTTGTTGTATATATAGTTTAATCAGACTGGTATAAAATTGTGTTTCTTTGTATTTTTACTATATATTTGTATCCATCTAAATCTTAATATGTGTTTAAAATGTGAAATATTTGACAGTATCCTAATTTAACATTTAAAATTGCGAACAATGTAAAGAACTTTGGTAATATGTTCACACAAAAAAGCGTGAAGAAAGATTATGTCAATATCTTCACATTTAAACCTGTGAATAATCATCCAAATTTGCTTGCGCTTGAAGGTTTGAAAACTCAATATAATTTTGTTATGCCCAGTTTTCTCACGCTTAGGCCAAGCCTGAACTTTTCAATCTTACACACTTGTAAGCGTGTACATGTGCATAAAAAGTGCGTGAATATCTGATCATTTTTTTGTCAGGTTAATGATGCTTATAGTGCTTGAGATAGTAATTAGTCTTCAGAATTATCCTAGATCTGCTTGTGCAAGCCATGTCCGCAATAAGTCATCACTAAGCTAGCCAACACCTACATCTTTTTTTCTTTCCTTTTTTGATTTGTTGTTGTTGTTTTATTTGGGCTTCTCCTCCTTGAAGTCACCTCTGTTTGTATTTATTTTTCTCTTCGTGTTGGGTGGGTTTTAATCAAAGCTGTTGTTTAAGACAAACTAAGGTATTTCCTGATACTTAAATATGTACAAATATGAAATTCAATGAAAACTTTAAATGATGCAGTTGCTGATTAAACGGATCCCCTCAAAACGAGTTAGGTTGGGTAAAAGAATCAAACTATTATTTGATTATCAATTTTTGAAATCAGCTATTCAAATTAGCATTAAAAAGAAATCATCTCTAAATTTTTTCATATTCAAATTATCATTAAAAAGAAATCATCTCTAACTTTTTTTATATTTGTAATAATATTTTATCTATCACGTCATATTTTTTCCCCCAATTTCTAAGTAAAATATTACTAGAAATATAAAATAACTGAGAGTTGATTTCTATTATTAATACTTTTAGTTGTTAATTTCTATAATTAATAATAAATCAATAATTCACTTCTATTTTGTGCAATTTGTCTAATATTTTATTTGAGTAACTTTTAACGGGTTGGGTTACGTTAAGTAAAACAAATCCAGTTGACCCGTTCAACTAATTTGATCCCTTGGTTTCATAATTTACAAACTGTTTTTATAAAATATCAATTATTATAATATAAATATAAAATGAATTTCAACAAAAGAATACAAAATATTTGGTGACACAAAAAAGAGTGTGGTTCATTGGAGATGGGGTGTTTTTGTATGCCAATAAGGAAGGGACAAGTGTCGTCCTCATTCCCTTCTCATTTCTCTTCATTTCTCTTTCATCGTTATTTCTCCACATTCTTTTTTATCTTTTTATTTATTTTTTTTATCTTTTTTTATGTTTTATTACGTTTTCACCTTTTTATGTTTTTTTCATTTTTTATTTTTTTTCTTTTTCTTTTTTGTTTTGTTCTTTTTTGTTTTTTCTCGTTTATTTTTTTCGTTTTTCTTTTTTTTTAATGTTTTTGTTATTTTTTTCATTTATAACTATGATGCACTGATTGTTCAAAATACACAATAAGGTATAGTTATTAAATAAAACAATCGTACAACATATTATAAGATATGGTGTGTCATTGTTATAAAAATATGACACTTTAATTTCTAGATATATGATAAAAATTGGTATCATATAAGTTTTGGTGAATCATGATTATAAAAATATGATACTGTAAAGTTTGAAAATTCAGTGCATCATATTTATAAGATATGGTGAATCATGGTTATAAAAATATGATACCCTAATTTTTAGATATACGATAAACATTATTATCATATAAGTCTTGGTGCAACATAGTTATAAAATATGGTACTGTAAATTTTGAAAATTCAGTGCATCATATTTAGAAGATATAATGCATCATGGTCATAAAATATGACACTCTAACTACTATATATACAATAAAGATCTTTATCATATAAGTCGGAATGCATCATAGTTATAGAATATGATGCAGTAACTTATAATTTTACGATGCATCGTAGTTATAAACTTTGTTGTTTCTAAAATTAGTTTATCATAATGTTAAATTTGGTACATATAAAACGTATATTACAAAAATAGAATCAAATAAAAAATTATTTTGTTCAAAACTGTATTGGAAAACGCAAAAAAGCAAAAAAAAAAATTAAAAATAAAAAGATGTTTAAAAATGAAAAAAGAAATTAAACTAAAAAACGAAAAAAGAAGAAGTAAAAGATGATGGAAAATGAAGGGAGAGATGAAAATGGAAGGTGAAGAAATGAAGAAGGAGAAGAGATAGAAAAGAAATGGGGAAGAAATGAAGATGATAGTTATCCTCTTCTGACTGACTTCTCCCCTTTTTATAAAAAAACACTTCCTTATCTGAACCAATACCCACAAAAAATCCTTATCTGAACCAATACCCACAAAAAAGATATCACCAAAATTTGTGATTGTAATAGAGGATGTCACGAGAGTCAGCTGAATAATGACACATAAAAGTGTGATCAAAGCTGTGTACTTAATGGGACTTATGTTACGTGTTACAAAACTCTAAACTTACTGCTATAGATCTATTTGTGTTTGTATATGTATATGTATGTATATGAATGTAAGTATATACATTTAGTTATAGAAAATTGCTTCTGTTCAAGAAAATATTGAAAGAGAAATAAAAGATTAAAAATGTTTTTAAATTAGGGCTCATAGAAAATTTTCAAGAAATAGAAATTTATGATTTATAATTTTCTACTCTTTCTATTCTGGAAAATGAAAAGTCTATCTATTACATTTGAACGTGTTTTTTAAATCTCAGTTAGTTTTTCAAATGACACAACACTCTAGGGTGCGTTTAGTTACGGAAAACTACTCCAGTTATTTAGAAATTTTTCTTAGAAAAACAAAAAAGTTAGAAAACGTGTTCAAGTTGGGATTTTCGCGAGAAGTTTTATAAGGAAATGGAATCAATTATTTATGATTTTCTACGTTTATTTCGAAAATGAAAGTCCATCCTTTAAAAATTCTCACTAGTTTTTGAGGGATATAGAACTCTAGAAATGAAAAAAAATAAATAAAGATACTTTTCTGTAGCTAAATGTACTCCTAAGAAAAAGAAAAATTGAAAATATTTTTCAATAAATAAATACGCCCTAAGTGTAGGCTTTTCAAATGAAACTTTTTTAAATTGGGAGATGAAACAACTATAATTTTAGTGACAAATTTTTTGACTTCTAGTGACTCTTTTTATCAGTCACAAATGACATATATCTTGTAGCTAGAAGAAAATACTATGTACTTGGTTGTGCAAAAAGGTTAATTAGTCGCTTTAATAAACTACTCCAAAAGGCCTATAAAGTCCCACACCAATGCTCAACATGAACAAGAATGGAGCTCCCATATCCCTTTTCTTTCCTCGTCTTTTTTATCGCCCTCTTCTTCATTATCGTCACTCGGTTCACATCACAGGATACAAACAAAAACCTTCCTCCACAGCCATGGAAGCTCCCCCTAATTGGCCACTTACACCACCTCATAGGAGCACCTCCACATCGAGCTCTTAGAAAAATAGCCGAAAAACTAGGACCAATTGTCCATCTACAACTTGGTCAAGTTTCTGCCATCGCAAACAGACCCAAACTTCTCAGTGTTGAGATCGTTGCATACAACTACACAGACATCGCTTCTCTCCCTATGGCGACTACTGGAGACAAATGCGTAAGATATGCGTCTCGGAGCTTCTAAGTGCAAAAAAAAGTTAAATCATTTCGATCTGTTCGTGAACAAGAGTCTTGGAGCCTTGTTGAATCCATAGCCATGCTAGGATCAACAAGTGTCAATCTTAGTAAGAAGCTTTCCACGATGATGAACGCAACTATATGTAAGGTTTCGGTTGGGAGTAAATGCAAGGATCAAGCGACTCTTCTTAAACTGATTAGAGGGGTAATATCTCTATCTAGTGGTTTTGATGTGTCCGATCTATTTCCTTCTATCAAAGTACTGTCTTTAGTTACTGGCACGAGGAACCAATTGATGAAGATAAGAAGGAAGATGGACGAAATACTTGACGACATTATCTCCGAACACCAAGAACGTCGTGGTGCAGGTGAACAGATCAACCACGAGAACGAAGATCTTCTTGATGTTCTATTGAGGCTCAAAAATGATGGTGGTCTTGAGTTTCAAATAACACCTGACAACATCAAAGCGGTTATACTGGTCAGTACACTTTATATACGGTTTATTGATTAGACAACGTACCGGTATAAAAGTAAACGCAAGCACACTTTGTATTTTACACTTATTATCTAAGTTAAAACCATAAAAACTCAACGAACTATTTTACTACTCAATATCCACAACGAATTTCAAATTTTGTATTGATGTGTTTAATTTAAAACCGATAATATATAAAGCACAAAATTTTTTAATGATGTTTTATCTTGTTAGTACTGTAAGTTTTACAGGTTGGAAGTTGCACATGTACACAGTTTGAAAGTACATTACTCAAATTGAATAGTAAACTAGTAAATTACACACATTTTGAATTGCTACTTTCATAGCTTTTTAACCCCATTATCTGTGATGCAAACATGTATACTCAAATATATTTTATGATTCGTTTTATAAATTCCAATAATTTGTTTAAAAACAAAGGTCTTAAAAGAACTGGGCTTGTGACCAAAAAATCATTTTAACAAAGAAAAGTGCAGTGGGCAATCTTTCACCTTTGAACGAAAGGGGACTTTTCATTTACCTTTTTTAATTACTTTTTCATTTACTTGACTTTTTGTATTAACAGATCATGCAAATACAACTCATTGTTATACGTATTTTCATCTCATATCACATAATATATGGCAAACTGAATTTATGGCACAGGATATGTTTGCAGCGGGTACAGATACTTCTTCGGTAACAATTGAATGGGCAATGTCTGAACTAATGAAGAATCCGGAAGTCATGAAGAAAGCGCAAACTGAACTCAGGCAGGTACTCAAGGGGAATATAAAAATATAAGAATCTGATATTTAAGAATTGGTCTACCTAAAACTAGTCATCAAGGAAACGTTAAGGCTGCACCCACCTGTACCATTGTTGATACCTAGAGAGTGCCGAGAGAAGTGTGAGATTGGCGGATACCAAATCCATGTCAAGACACAAGTTATCATTAATGCGTGGAAAATGGGAAGGGATCCAAATTACTGGGTTGATCCTGAAAGTTTTATACCAGAGAGGTTTAGCGAGAGTTCAATTACCATGATGGGAACGGATTTTGAATATCTTCCGTTTGGTTCCGGAAGAAGAATGTGTCCAGGGATGACAATGGGGTTGGCTAATGTGGAACTCCCTCTAGCGATACTACTCTATCACTTCAACTGGGAACTTCCAAACGGAGCAACATCCAAGGAGTTTGATATGAGCGAGTCTCTTGGATCCACTCTTAAGCGAAAGAATGACTTGCTTTTGGTTCCAAGTCCTTACATTGCAAATTATTGACCCCCTCATGTGTGTAGATCTTGTATTTAAGTCGTTTGTTTCTTTATCCATTTTCTTTTATCGTATGTACCGATTAATGAGCTTCAAACAATAATTAATACAAGGTCGTATGTGTTAGCGCGTTGCACTGGGATGATAACTTACAAAGACTCTTATGAGCTCATTTTTTTTCGCAAAGCTTTGACGACATGCAACACTTAGTTATACTCCTTTTAGGTGTTGATGTATGATCGTACATATAAATGTGGAATGCTGAATTCTGTAGCTCTGATGCAGTTTTCTTTTGATGATTTAATCTGCAAAACAACTGGAAATAGCAACGTTAATTGAAGCACGGAGACAGGGACAAGTCAATCGAATAATGTCAATCGCTAGGGTGTTGAAGGCCTAATGCTCTTAAATAAATTACAATTTTCGGTCTTTTATCAAATTTGAAGTAACGATATTCTCTTTGGATCTTGTATTACATTGAACAAATATTATGAGTTTACTCGTATTTTCCTTTTTAAATGATTAGTATATTCGAGAAGAAAATGATCAATTTAAAGTAGGATGGACCGTATATGAGGTTGGTTCATTGTATCCTCATGATAGCATTCAAAGTTATATTGATAATGGATTTAGTGTAGAGCGAATCATTAGTGTGGTAATGTCGACATTAATATCCTTCAATCTCCTTTGTTTCTGTTATCAGTCGAATACGATGGATGTTGTCATATTAAACCCTATTAAGATCGTCGTCCTAAGTCGAATACGAAGGATAACGAGGGACATATTCGTTTTCAAAAATAGAATATTTGCATTAGTTTATTATTTATGTATGATATGATGGGAGGGGATAAAGAGGAAAGTAAAAAAATTAGAGAAAGCGAAATGCAAATTTCAACCTTTAATTTCATCATAAATGAATTTTAAGAATTATAAATAATTTTAAAATTTAACATTCGTCACAAATGAATGTTAAAAATATTTCTTTATGAAAAAGTTAAGCGTTAAAATTTGATTCCCTCATTCTATAAGATTTGTGGTATCTTTTCTATATACATTTTCTTATACATGTTGAACTATTGTCATATACATGTTGAACTATTGTCATATTTGTGATTTGTGGTATCTTTTCTTATACATTTTCTTATACAAGTTAAGCTTACCTATAGATCATTTTCTTATCTCTTATGATGATAATTAATTATAATAGTTTTAATTAATTTTTGTGATTAGTGGTATCTTTTCTATATACATGTTGAACTATTGTCATATTTGTTTTTAATTAATGCTGTATTGAAATAGTAGTTACATATTCAAACAATGGTACTTTCAAATACATACAATTACCAATTCTATGATCAAATATATATTATGTTGGTGATTTATCATCAATATGATTTAAATGTAATGGGATTAAACTTATTTGATCAATTTGATCTAAATGAATATTAAACAAGTTTGGTGGTGCGGGGTGCATGCTTGTTTTAATTCGTTTGGATCCAAAAGGGGACCGGGGGCAGCGCCCCCGGTAGCGGGGTCCAAGGGGCTGCAGCCCTTGGTGGGGTCCAAGGGGCAAAGCCCCTGGCTGGGGTCGAGCTGGTAGAAAAACCCGGTTTGACACGCCCGTTTGAAAATGGTTAAAAACGTTTGAAAAACGATTTTGTAACCGCCATTTTGGTCAGTTCTTGATATTCATTTCGGTACAGAAAATCACACACAATCTCATACTAGTTTCTGAAAATATACTGAATTTTATTCGATTGGAATTTCGTATGTAGCAACGAAATATTTCAATCTGAAAGTGAATCACGACTTTCAGTATCATCTGAGTAATCAATAATCCCGATTTCTAACATATTAGTTGTATATGATCTTAGCGGAGCGTGGACCTACCAATCCTCGCTATAATATAAAGTTAAAGGAATAATGAGTTATGTTATACCGTTCTATAAAATGACAAATTAGATTCAATGTACGCAATATAATTGGTAGCTATATTCAAAAGAGAATAAAAAAATCGATTTTGACCAAATCGGTTTGATTTGAAACCGGTTTGACCGGTTTCCACCGGTTTGGGTTTAGAGCCGTTAGAACTAGTTTCAAACCGGTTTTTGTCAAAACGGTTTTTCTGAGTTCCCGCCGAGAAGGTGAGGTACCAGCCGGGAAGTGGTGCTACCAGCCGGGAAATCATTTCCGGCCAGGAACTGCTTCTGCTGAAATTAGCCGTTTGAAAACGGCTATATAGTCGTTTTTGGTTCTTTTTGCCCGTTTTTTTGTATTATTTGGGAGTTTTTGGTCTATTTTGATAGTATAAACATGTGTTAAATGTTGAGATTTATTTACAACACTCAAAACTTGGTGAAAAATTAGAAAACACTCTCAAAATCATAAAAAACGCAAATACTACTCTCTACTCTCAACTCTTAAATCTCAGCTCTCAACTCTAATTAGCAATGGCATCATCATGTGCGCAATCACAATCTCTCGTCGGTACGGGGGAATCGTCTAGCAATGCTACGGTTGTTTCCATCCTATCGACGAAAAGAAATCCGGACATTTGGTGCAATTACGACTTGTGTGAAATGTCCAACGGTACTAGAAAAGCTCGGTGCAAGAAATGTTGGTCATTTTTTAAGGAAACCTCTAATACTACATTGAAAAATCATGCAAACCAATATTGCAAATCGGTGAAATATAGGTCGGGGCATGATCAAACGACAATGGCGAACGATGCTACGATTTGGCAATACGAAGCGAGTTTGGTGCGGAATAGGATGGTGAAGTTTGTGATTCAAGAAAGCTTGCCTCTTAACCACTTCGACAATCCGTGGTTGACAAAACTCATCTAAGAAATGCTCCAACCTTGTTTTACACATGTAAGTCGTACAACTCTTAGACGCGATGTAATAAAATGTGGAAATTGGCTAGAAATGAAATGATTTTAGGTTTTCAAAATCTAAAAAACCGGGGTTAATTTAACTTGTGATGGTTGAACGGCTTCACATGATTCACCGGATTCGTACTTTTGCGTTACCGCTCATTGGGTTAATCCCCATACGTGGCAAATGATGAAACGTACGATTGCGTTTGAATTATTTGAATATCCGCTTACCGGCGATAATTTATATAAAATTTTAGATTATGTGATGAGAAGTTTTAAGCTAGAAATAAAAATATTTTCTATATCTTTTGATAACGCATCCAATAACACCACTGCCGTCGGACAATTACAACTAAAATATAAACCGGTTTGCAAAGGTGTATTTGTTCATAGTCAATGTGTTGCACATATCATTAAGTTGGTTGTGCAAGATGAAGTTAGTTGTATTGCCAACATAAAAGAAAGTTTTAAACAAATGTTACGTGATATTTTTAGTTCAAGTAACGCTAGATACCATAAATATATGAAATTTTGTGTCGATTCGAATTCCCTATGGTTAAGTCCGAATTGGGACGTACCTACTAGATGGAATTCGACATGTAATATGTTTGAAAGGGCTTTAAGACAAAAAGAAACTTTAAAAATGTTTCATGACCTTCTTGCGGAACGTAATCGGGTTACACCTTTTCTGGAGTCGAGTTGGCATACTATCCAACTAATTACCGAAATGCTTGTAGTTTTTAAATAAGCAACTACTTTTTTTTCAGATGTTTATTATTCGAATAGTTATTTGGTGTTAAACCAAATATTTTTAATGTGTTCCAAAATAAACGATTTTGAAATAAGGGGCGACATTTTTGAAAGAATGGTACAACCAATGAAAGCTAAATTTATAAAATATTTAAAAAAAAATGTCTCCCGTTATAACTTGTTCCACCGCTCTAAACCCGACTGTAAATGTAGTGGGGTTGAAACTTTAATTATAAACATTTCTTACGATTTGGGTTTGTTAGACATAGACCCGAATTTCGCGAAAGATGAAATTTCTAACTTTAACAATGCTTTCAAAAGTTTGTTTGATGTCTATTTAACAAAGTATGGTTCCACATCGCTTCATGACAGCATTCGAAATGAGATGGCATCCGGATCAAGTTCGCATGCCAATAACGAAATGACACGATTATGCAACACTTTAAGAAAGGAGAACACGAAAAGAGCTCAATCAAGCACTACTAGTAGCGAACTAGGAAGGTATAGTGTTTCCGACTTTTTAATATACTTCACTACTGAAGAGTTTCACAATCTGGATGTTTTGACTTGGTGGAAAGAGCATGAAGCACAATTTCCGACTATAGCGCTATAGCCCGTGAATAATTAACCGTCCATGATCTATCACCAAGAAGAACCAAACTCACCCCTTTGTCGGTGGAAGTTTGTATTTGTTTGAAAGGCTATATTGACGGCGTTGAACGAATACAAAACGTATCACCACTCGAAGGAGAAATGGTAAGGATTAAGCAAGAAGTACATGAGGAAGAGATAGCAATTGGATTGTCGGTGCCACTCATCGCGCAAGAGCTAGCTTACGAAGAAGATTTATGCAATATGACTTATGTAGAAGACTAAAAAATTGACAACTAAAAGACTACAAGACTAGAAGTCTTAGTGTTTATGTTTTTATGTTTGAAGACTTTGTATGTATTTTTTGAAATGAAAATAAACAAGAAATTTACTCCAAAAACGTGTTTCATATTTTCCTAATTATTGTGTTAAGAGATTACTAGATGTATCGAGGTGAAAAGTCGAAAAAAATCAAAGAAAAACGATGAAAACGGTGGAATTACTCGCCGGGTAACCCCCTCTCCGGCCAGGTAACTACCCCTTATGTAGGAAGTTTCAAATAGAACATTTTGGGGGCTATTTTACTCGCCGGGAACGATGTCTACTCGCCGGGAACTTTGTTTTTTGACCGGTTTGAAACCCGTTTGACTCAAACCGGATTGACCGGTATACCGGTTTCGCTAGAGGGGCCAAACCAGATTGACCAGTTTGGATTTTTCCAGCTTCAAACCGGTTTCAACGCGATCTGGTTTAAGTCCAAACTAATTTTGACCAAACTGGTTTGGGTTGAAAATCGGTTTTATGCACTTCTAGCTATATATATTAGTAAGAACCGGTAATACAAAAAATCTAATAAGATACATATAGGATACTAAAACAATTGAGAAAAGTTCAAATTGAAACTTACATGAGAGTAGAAAAATCAATCTCAAATTTTTATTTTATTTTTCAAAATAACAAAACTCTCACATTTTAAAAATTGAATATTTTAAAAATGGCTAGTCAAAAAAATTTAAAAGTTACACCACAAAGTTTTATTTCTTTGATAAGAAATCTCACGTGGTATATTTTCAACAAACTTCTTTTTTTTCATTTTTTAGTGAGTTTTGAAAATGACTATTAAATAATAGTCGAATAGTGGCTGGTATCACATGTGAAAAAAGAAAAGTTCGTCGAAAATACATCATGTGACATGTTTAATCGAAGAGAAAAAAATGCTAGTTTTTATAGTATAATTTTTATAATTTTTTAGCTATATATTTTTCGAAATATTTAATTTCAAAAACATAAAGAAAAAATAAAATTTTAACAAATAAAACTCTCCTAATAATATTCTAATTCTCACAAATATAATTGTATTTATTTAAACTGAACTCCCCTAAAAAATTATTTGTGAGAGAACTTTTGGATCTACTTAATTATTTTATTATTTATCTTTTTATGATACAGTATAACATACCTACTTATTCGTTTTTAGACTAATAGTGATAGATTAATTTATCAGTATTCATCATGTAAAGACATGCATATATATTCAAAAGATGCTCTTAATTGTGATGTTTAGTGATTTATTATTCTTTAGAACAAGTGCATTAAATTGTATTACATCATTCATTGAAACGTCAAATTTATTTTCGGTTGTCATCAGTAGCGGATTCAGGATTTTCAATCACTAATGTTACAAATATAATAACTAAAAAAATTACACTACTCGGCTCAAGTTAATGGTGGCAACTAATTAATTCAATGGTGTCATAATAAAAAACTTTATAAAAATTATACTATTCAGTCAAAGTCAATGATATCATATATCACCGGTACTTATCAAGTGAGTCCGTCCCTGATTTACATACAAAAATGAATATAAAGGGTTCTTTCACATGCAAAATATGATTCGTAATACTTTAATTTGTTAAACTTTAAGAAGTTATTGTCAATTTATAAATTTGACAACTTTGCCGGAATGGGTACGTAGATCAATACATATCTGAGTGGGCTATAAATTAAATGAATAATAACAATTTTAGTAATTAATAATGTTAATTTCTTTTTTTAAGTGAATTTAATATATGTTGGATAATGTAGATTAATTAATCAGTAATTGTACTCTATTATTGTTTATTAATCATTGAATCAATTTGGATTATCCATTGAAGCTATTCCTCCAGTTGCTGCATTTTAAACAATAATAATAGCAGGTTTATACTTTAGCCATAAAATTATAAGTGAACTGATTGTATAGTAGTATAAATTATAAAAGCTTGAGACTATGCTAGAAGAGGACATAAGGACATGAAAATTTGATCAACCGGAATAAACTACTACTTCTTTCGTTTTAAAAATTAATAGTTTTAAATTGATTAAATGAGATATCAGTTTTATTTTATATTTTCAATGTGAAATAATAGTTTACATCCAACAAAAAATATACCATAGATCTTTTCAAAACCTGAATAAATGCAACCATATATTTGTTACTCGGGGTAAAATATAATAATAAAGTTTCATATACCTTAAAACCGTAAATCCTTTTAAAAATTAAACGTTAGATGCATACAACCATATATTTGTTACTCGGGGTTAATTCCATAGTTTTTTCCGATCTGTAGAGATGGACAAATGGTTTTACGGGTCACCGTCACGCTCATTTCTACCAATACTAAAAAAGAGACATGTTTGGGTGTGATTTTAGAAGAAAAGAAAAATTACATTGGAAAATTAGAAGGCAATTAGTAAGTGTTATGTATTTTTCTTCTATTTCTCTCCTCCCATCTTTTTTTCTTCCCCTTCTACCCTTTACCACCCTCCCCCACCTCCATAAGTAGGCAGATCCTGATAGCCACCATTATATTTCGGCGTCCGCCGTTATTGAATTCCGGCAACCACTGCTGGACCATTTCTTTTTCTGTTTTGAATTCATATACATATTGTGCTTTACAAAAAAATTCAATATCAAACTTTTATTTTATTCAATTGAATATTGTACGTCTATATAGTTGATTAAAATGTAACTTAAGTTTCTAATCATATTCACGTAACGAGTTAGTCCACCTCACTCATCCACATGATACCACGTAAGCCATGTCAATACACCCAAATTAGTTAATGTACTTTATGTAACCTTCCCTCTTCCCTTTCGCCTCTAGCATCTAGAGTGCTAATTTAATGTTTGTTTTGTCACTAAAAGAAAAGGTATCCTATTTTTTATGTTTTCATTGGATAAGTTATGATGTCTTTGAATATTTTTCAAATTCGAATGGAGTTAATAAATTCTTTTATATTTATTCGTATATTATGTAGAATACCAATTGCAAATTTTTTATGTGGATGGATGTTGAATTATCAAATCGATGAAATCAAAAAAGGATGTACTAGCTCCATTCGAATTTGAAAGTACTCAAAAGAAGATATGTCATTTAATGGGACATAAGAATATGATATAATTCTACAACAAAGTTATAATTGAACAAAAACAAAGTTCGATAATGAAATTGAAAATTTTCGTAAAGTACAAAAACTAATTTCTGTAAGACCACTCCCTATGGGAATGGTCGTCCTCCGCCCTCAGTTACCTGGCACCGCCCTCCGTCTTCAACCATAGACACAGAGCCGTTCTAGGTCTCCGTCCTGGTGACTTCGTGCTGTTGGGAACGAGGATCCAGAACAAAAATGTGAGCCCAATTTCGAATATTAAAAATATTTCTAATTCTTTTAACACATTTTTTTCAATTCCAAACACTTTATATATACATACAACTACCACTTTTTTTCTCACACAATTCTTATTTTATTTTTAACTACTACATCAGCTATATATACATACAACCTATATAATTAAAATACTTTCTTTTTATCAACTCGTAAATGAATCATATACAAACATTTTTATTATTATTAGTATTAATGTAACATATATTTTTTTAATTAATATAATTTTTATTATTAGTGTAACGTACTTTTATTATTATTATTCTTGTATTTTTAAAAATACAAATGTATGTCTACTAATATTTAAGAAAAATGACGTGGCGCACATTTTTCAGTTATGGGTCGTCAAGATAGGCAGAGTTCAGTTTTGAGTCAATTCTTCAGTCTTCGTGCTGATGTGGTGTTCAGTCCTCAGTTCTGGGGCGTCAGAATAGGGAGTAGTCTAATGGCGTTGCATTCATTAAATTAAGTGACATGACGTGGATGAGTGAGGTGGACAAATTGGTGGCGTGAATATGATTAAAACTTAAGTAACATTTCAATCAATTATTTAGATGTACAATAATTTAATTGAACATAATGAAACTTCGGTAACGAAATTAAACTTTTTTGTAAAGTACAATAATTAATTTGTGTATCAACCATTTTCTTCTTCACTTTTTTTTAATAAAAAAAATTAATTTTTTACTTTCAACTTAAATTTAAAATCTTTTAAATCTAGTTTTATATATTTTCATTTAACATTTCTTAAACTTTTATTTTAAAATTTTAAACCTATTTTAACTTATTATTTTTCATTTTTTTCTCTCTTTTCTTCTTTCCTTCTTTTAACCTTTTTTAAACTTTTGTTGATATTATTATATTGTACTTTCTTTTTTATTTTGATCCATCATGATGATCAAATTTCTTTCTAAAACTAAAAACTTAAATACATTGCATCATAATTATAAATACAGTGCATCATGATAATAAATACAATGTATCACAATAATTGATCACAGTCCATCATAGTTACTAGTCAAGTGTATTACTGTTAAAAGTTAAATGCACAAAACTTAGAATGCATATGCATTACAGTTAAAAGTAAGGTGCATCATAATAATAAATACACTTTCTCATACATAAAGTAAAGTGTATCGTAGTTCAAAGTGTAACGCATAACGCATCATAGTTATAATATAACAGTGTATTATCGTAATAAACAAGGATTCACAAGTTTCATGGCGGCTGTTAGTGAGCATATACCTAATCTGAATTTGTCTAGTATCATCAGCCGTTTGAATATTGTAGACTTGGAGGTAGTTTCAGGAATCCTTATCAAATTATCTTAGTTACCTAGTTATATATTCGTAGAAATATCTTATGATCCTTCACTGCAACAAGATTGCTCATTATTTTCACGGTCTTTTGTTCACGTTTGGTGGAAGTGTGAAGAGAAATAAGCAAAATTGATAATTATAAACGTGTAAAAAGTTAACACATTTTCTAGCGTGAAAGATGTATAAAACTCAGCTTCTTTTCACATTTATGACCGTGAAGAAAAAAGTTTACATTTGTGAGTGTCACTTAAAGAAGGATACATTTTTAAGCATGGAGTAATATATCTTTTCACATTTTAAAACGTATATTTACATTTTGCGACTCTTTTAAGCGTGAAAAATAGATAGATGATAGTTTGTCACGTTGTTAAGCGTGATGGAATATATTCAGAAGCATTTAAACATTTTACGCTATTAATCGTGTAGAATGGACATGGTCTTCAATTTGAATAAAATTTCACGCCTAAAGCCGTGAACAATGTTCGTAGTGTACATATATAACCCCAATTCATTTCATCGTAGGCATGTTTGCATAAAATATTCCAGTATTTCTGTATAATTTCCTTAACATATAAATTATGAACTTTAACTTATGCTCTTCTCTAAATTCATATCGTTGATCATTAATCTTAACTTTTTTTCTTCTTCAAATTCACAAATTTATATCATTGAATTATGAACCCTAACTATTAAACAATCAAGTTTACATATGTTAGTATGCTACTATGATAGATTACTTCTAAGAGTGGTCTTATGACAAAAGCTCCGATCGAAAGGTTAAATAGTATGTAACTTATGTTTTTGTGGAGATTTGTGGTCTTATGAAAGCCATTGGTCATTTAAGAACAACCCCAACTATAACATAAATCACTTATGAATCGTTCTTTACGGATTTAGTTAGTAATCTCTTTAATGTAATGTCTATTTAGTCGATAAGCACGGTCTTTCTATCGGTTAGTTCTGAGCTTGAACTCATATAGACAGTCTTTTTATTTGTCTTTATAACGTGTTTAAGTATATATTTAATGATTATGGCTAATATAAACGTCTGCATAATTGCAGGTGTTTGGAGTGTCATTCTGGTCATGTACATGTGGTCACTTGTCATTGTCGAGAATAGACTGACATGTTCACAATCAACATTCTCATCGATCTGTACCTTTGGACCGCCTTCGTTTAGTTGTCAAATCTAAATTGTTTATAGAATTGGGTTTGGTTATATGGATATGGATAAAAATGTATTTTTAGCTTGGATAGTATATATTGTTTGTTTTGTATTTGCTGTATATATAGTTTAATCAGACTGGTATAAAATTGTGTTTCTTTGTATTTTCACTATATATTTGTATCCATCTAAATCTAAATGTGTGTTTAAAATGTGAAATATTTTGATAGTACCTTAATTTAACATTTAAAATTGTGAACAGTGTAAAGAACTTTGGTAATATGTTCACACAAAAAAACGTGAAGAAAGATGTCAATATCTTGGCATCTAAAAGCGTGAAGAAAGATTATGTCAATATCTTCACATTTAAACTTGTGAATAATCATCCAAATTTGTTTGCACTTGAAGGTGTGAAAACTCAATATAATTTTGTTATGCCTAGTTTCCTCACGCTTAGGCCAAGCCTGAACTTTTCAATCTTACACACTTGTAAGCGTGTGCATGTGCATAAAAAGTGCGTGAATATCTGATCATTTGGTTGTTAGGTTGATGATGCTTATAGTGCTTGAGATATTAATTAGTCTTCAGAATTATCCTAGATCTGATTGTGCAAGCCATGTCCGTAATAAGTCATCACTAAGCCAATACCTACATCTTTTTTTCTTTCCTTTTTTGATTTGTTGTTGTTGTTTTATTTGGGTTTGTCCTCCTTCAAGTCACCTCTATTTGTATTTAGAGAAATTGTCCGTTTTTGTCCCTGTCATAGTTGCGTTTTGACACTTTTATCCTTTTTCGAGTTTGGTCAATCTTTTTGTCCCACGGGTTGTAATTTTCATAAGATTTGTCCAATTTTCTAACTTCCGTTAAGTTTTTCCGTTAAGTCATGTAAAATGACCTAAATACCCTTTGTCTTCTTCCTCAACACTAACAGCTAACTTTTTATTAAAACCTAACACTAATTTCCCTTCTTCTTTTCTTCTTTAACTGATCATCAAGTCTTATTAGTCACATAAAATGAAGAATCACATGAAAAACATCAAACTCAACTGATACAATTTCTCATATTCATGCTCAAACACAAATACAGATCCAAAACCTCATATGTATGAACATAACAACAAAAGATCAGCATACACTTTCTCAAAATGAGATTCAATCAACATCATATTCTTGAACATAACCACAACAAATCAGATTCAATAACCATCATATTCATGAACATAACAAAAAATCGATAAAATCAACAACGAGAAAATCGAACAAAACGTTAAAACCCCAAAAAATTCACACATGTTTTCACAAGATCGAACCAAACCTCAGCAAGATCGATAAAAATCATATCTAGATTTTCATTTTTTGCAATCGAAAAAATGTGGCTCACAATTCCTTCCAGATTTGCTGCTGTGAACAAACAAGAACGAATATTGTACGAGAAAATGTTTGTGAAAACGCATTCATATACACAAACACAAACGCAGTCAAAATTATCAAACCAAATCAAAATCAAAATGTTTGTCAAACACAAATGCAGTCAAAATCAGCAATTGCAGAGATCTTAGATCTCAAAATCAAAACGCAGTCACTCAATGTTTGTGAAATACGGGAAAATGCATTTATGGTTTTTTCATAACTGTAACCAAGATCTTGACTAGTGAAAACAAACGGAAGTAGTGATGGAAACAAAAAACGGCCTAAAGTATTTGATTCGAAGATCTGGACTTGCGATCTTGTCATGATGTTGAAGAACTTCTCGACCGGATCTGAAACCGGTGGACTTGGTGTGTTTTGTATCACCGTCGGATCTTGTACAAACAGAGTAAAACGCATCAATGACGAGGAAGACGACCGGAATTACGGACCACCAGAATTCGATTTAACTCCTCAATAAATGAGGGTGGTCGTTGCAGGTTTGATTTTGGTGATGATTTTGTGGTATTTTTTGCAGCTTATGATGAAGATTGATTATGATGAAGAGCAATGAGTATAATAGGTTTAGGGATGAGAGGATTCATTATGATGAAGATTTGTATAATTAGTTTTTGTGTTTGATTTTGATTTGTTGTGTTTGGGATTTTGTAATGGTCAAAGAGATAGATACGTACATAATTGAGGTATAGAAACCAAGGGTTAGTGTTTGGGATGAAGGGAAATTAAGGTTAGGTTTTAATAAAAAGTTAGTTGTTAGTGTTGAGGAAGAAGACAAAGGGTATTTAGGTCATTTTACATAACTTAACGGAAAAACTTAACGAAAGTTAGAAAATTAGACAAATCTGGTGAAAATTACAACCTGTGGGACAAAAAGATTGACCAAACTCGAAAAAGGATAAAAGTGTCAAAACGCGACTATCACAGGGACAAAAACGGGCAATTTCCCTTGTATTTATTTTTCTCTTCGTGTTGGGTGGGTTTTAATCAAAGCTGTTGTTTATGACAAACTAAGGTATTTCCTGATACTTAAATATGTACAAATACGAAATTCAATGAAAACTTTAAATGATACAGTTGCTGGTTAAACGGATCCCATCAAAACGAGTTAGGTTGGATTAAAGTGTGTACCTGTAAATCCCATTTGGCCCCTTCATTTCATATGAAAAATTTAGAGTAAATTGTAAAAAATAGAATCAAACTATTGTTTGATAATCAATTTTTCAAATCAACTATTCAAATTAGCATTAAAAAGAAATCATATCTAAAATTTTTCATATTCAAATTATCATTTAAAAGAAATCATCTCTAACTTTTTTTATATTTGTAATAATATTTTATCTGTCACGTCATATTTTTTCCCCCAATTTCTAAGTAATATATTACTAAAAATATAAAATAACTGAGAGTTGATTTCTATTATTAATACTTTTAGTTGTTAATTTCTTCAATTGATAATTAATCAATACTTCACTTCTATTTTGTGCAATTTGTCTAATATTTTATTTGAGTAATTTATAACAGGTTAGGTTAGGTTGGGTAAAACAAATCCGGTTGACCCGTTCAACTAATTTGACCCCTTCATTTCATAATTTACAAACTGTTTTTATAAAACATCAATTATTATAATATAAATATAAATTGATTTAATACAAAATATTTAATGACAAAAAATAACGTGGTTCATAGTAAAAGAGTTATTTTTGTAGGAAGTGAGAGAAGCCAATGAGGAAAGGATGAATGTCCTTCTCATTCCCTTCACGTTCCTCTCCATTACTCATTCTTACTTATTTCTCTACCCTTTTATATATCTTTTTTCTAATTTCGTTTTTCAATTTATATTTTTCAAATTTTTTTAATTTTTCTTTTTTTTACGTTTTTTCTCTTTCCGCCCCCCCCCCCTTTTTTTCTAATATGATGACACTCTAATTTCTAGATATACAATAAATATTATTATCATATAAGTCTTAGTGCATCATAGTTATAAATATATGGTACTGTAACTTTTTGAAAATTCAGTGCGTCATATTTTTAAGATATGATGCATAATGATTATAAAAGTATGACACTCTAATTTCTAAATTTATGATAAACATTGTTATCATATAAGTATTTGTGCATTATTGTTATAAAATATGGTATTGTAAATTTTGCATATTCAGTGCATCATTTTTATAAGACATAGTGCATCATGGTCATAAAATATGACACTCTACCTACTAAATATACAATATACATCATTATCATACAAGTCTGAGTGCATCATAGTTACAGAATATAATGCAGTAATTTATACTTTTACGGTTGTTTCCAAATCTATTTTATCATAATGTTAAATTTGGTACATATATAATGTATATTTCAAAAATATGATCAAAAAAATTATTTTGTTAAAAACTGTATTGAAAAATTAAAAAAAAAAAAGATAAAATAACAACAGAAAAAAAAAACGTAAAAGGATAAAATAACAAAAAAGAAAAAAAACGTTAAGGAATAAAAAAACATGTTTAGAAAATGAAAAGGTGATAAAAAAAAAAAAAAAAAAAAAAACCTAAAGAAACAAAAAACATATTAAATTAAAAAATGAAAAAAATAATTAAAAAAAAAAAGTAAAAGATGATGGGAAATGAATGGAAAGACGAAAAATAAAGAGAAATGAAAAAAACACTTATTCGTTTCTCGTTGAATTCTCTCCCTTCTTTTGAAAAAAGTTCATTTTATCTTAACCAATACCAAAAAAATATGTCACCTAAGTTTGTGGTTGTAATAGAGCATGTCATGAGAGTCAGCTAATAATGATACATTAAAATGTGATCTCCACACTTATTGTTACAGATCTATTTGTGTTAGTATATGTATACATGTAAGGGGTATCATGCATGTGAGAACACTTTTTAGAATAAGAATGGTAAGAACAATTTCAGACCAATTACTCATTTAACATGTAAAAGGGTAAATATGTATTTCTCTTTCCTTTTGAAATCCGAGTTCTTGATTTTCATCCTTAAAAGTTTCACTTACAATCATCTAATTTCAGTTGTTACAATAGTAACTTTTTAAACAAACAATAGATATTAACAAAGATTCACCGATGCACATTCGTTTACATGGATGCATTCACATTCATTTAACAAAAGAGTATATGTATCAGTTAAATCGGGATGCAATTAATTAAGTTGGGATGCGTCATATAATAAAAGAGATGCATAAAGTTAACATGGATGTATTAACTTGTTAGTCGATATGTAATATTATGCATCCATTTGCATGGGACATGGATCGACTAAAATCAGTTAATCAATTAAACAATATACTTGAAAATGCCAACAAATTAAGAAAAAATATCTCGAAGAACTAAAAAATCAACGCATTTTCGTTTTCCAAATTTACAATTGAGAAAAAAATATATATATCTCATGCATCCTCACAAGCCTACACTGCTGGCTTGATATGTTTGACCGAATGAAGCCGTGAAATTAATTAAATAATATATATATATATATATATATATTTATTATAAATAAATAAAAAGGGCATTTTTACTGTAACATCCTACTGCATGGCACCTGTTATTTTTCAATTTCTTTTTATTACAGCTCTTTCTCAATTTCTTTTCCATCCTCTCATTCGTGAGCAAGCAAGAGCATGATTTCACCGTCATCACTCCTTGCTGCTGCTTTTGTTTCTCAATCTCGGAGCATCAAACAGAAGATACTGGGGTTCCAATTTCGATTCCTTTGAACTTCTATCTTGATTTGAGTTATGTTACCATACATTTGTTATGTTGTTATATATTTGGTGGTAGAGAAGATACTTAGGGTTTCGATTTCAGTTACATTCGACCTCTATCTATTTAGAATTGAGTTATATTTTTATATCTTTGTTAGTAGATACAAACATGGGTTTCATTGGTATTATTTAGTTCTATGAATTTACGTTAATTGCATCTATATCTTCATTCAAGATATGGTATTTGGGGTTTCTTGATTTTTATTTTGTTTTATGATGGAAAAAAGAACATAAAGACAGATTATATGTAAGTTTCGAGTTGGGTTTGTTGTCGGATTTTTGCTTACTTTATTTCATGTTTCATTATTTATCTCATCTTGATGGGTTTTTTAAAGAATTGCCTTATTTTAGAATTTTATTTGACTTCCATTAAAATAAGCTTCTACTAGACTACTGTGTGGAGTATGAAAGAAACTTTAAACGACACACACGTACTAGTTAGGATTTAAGAAGCATCCCAAGTAAGTATAATGTTGCAGACTTGCAGTGAGTAGACCAAGAGGAAGTGTTTTTACTATGGAACTTTTTTAAGTTGATATTTTTTAATTCATTAAGTTCTTTGTGAGGCATAGCACTGTGTCTAAAGTTGAAGTATGCTCAAGTCCAAAGATGAATTCAACTTTGTCAGTTTCACATGCTAATTGTGTAAGTAGATTATAAATGAATTGGACATGAAAATCAGAATCCTATTTTATTCATGTAAAAGTGAAGACAACAAAATTTGAGAGTAGGAAATTCAGTAGGTTTTACTTTGTCTTCCAGAGTTATTAGATGCTATATATTGTGAACGTGTCATTACATTTCCCCCCAGTAGAGACCATGGGACAGTAACGTTTATTTAACCACGCAGTCAATGATCATTGAACTTCTTTATAAGGATTTCTTCAAATATGTGGTATATTAGCTTCTTGTCATACTTTAACACTTGACATCCAACTAGAACTATATGCTTGCTGAGTCTGCTATCTTTGGAGCTAAAGATTATGTTGGAGTAAACCTATGTAAAACTATAGGTTCCACTTTTTTTGTGCAATCAGACTTGCTTAGATCTGTATTAAAACCAATACTACATAAGTGGTGGTCCATCAATAAAGGATGGTTATTGCTTATTGTGTTGGCCAAGCTGTTAGCTTAAGCCGACTATAGAACGTTATCTTATTGTTATAAGTGCATTTTGTTGAATATCTTGTTTCATCATCATAGTTAGAAAGTTATATATTTATCATCCAAGTCTAGAAACAACTTGGATCCACCCTAATACACAAATATAGAACATCATGCCAGCAACTTGTTACTTTTTGTATTTATATTTGTTCATATGATGCATATTTCCATTTTGTATATAGGCTCAACATTGTGTAAGTATGCCATTAGTCGTTTTGCTAGGTCTCATGTTACTACATAAAATCTTTTGATGAATCATTAGTTGTTTTACTATAATAAGCAATACTTGAATTATTTTTTTTAGTGTTACAGGTTGGTAGGCATGGAAATCAACACTAGACTATGTTCGGCCCTTTTATATACTCCCGCAAAGACTGTAAGTTCTTTACATGTTTTTTTTTTTTTTTTTTAAAGATCTTTTTTGGTGAGTTATAACTTCACATCAAACTATAATTGATTGATTGAGTTTTACGACCATAACGGGCAATATGCCTTTCTAAAAAAGCTTAATATTTGGTTCTTATATACTTTGATTATGTCTAGATGCTTGCTTTTGGTACTTTTGTGTGTCTAATATTTGTATTTGTAACTTAGCTTTTATTATGATTTTGGTTAGATATTGATGGGAAATAGTTCTTTTATTGATATTGCTTTGGGTTTGTGATAATAGTGGATGTAATGTATACATCTCTACGAGCATAATTCCATGCTTATTATGCTTTAGTATAACGACTATTAGAATTAATTGATAAAGGTCAGAATTTCGTAGAACTGTAGAATTCGATTAGTCATATTAAGAACTGTTGAATTCAGTTACATTAATGTAACTGTAGAAGTCAGTGATGTTAAAAAATAATAGAGTATGTATGGTGTATTTGTTGAATGTTATTATTTCTTCGGGATAGAGTATCATCATGAGGATAATGAAGATCTTTCTTCAGGTAAATTAAATGCATATCAGTAATTTATGTCACCTAACAGTCCCGAAATTCTAAGTTAATATGTTCCTTTAGGTGAAATCTGTTTACTTCTCCTGACTTCATTTATTTTGTCATTTGAGATTGGTGACTTTAATGAGCTAACTTATGCCAAACTATGTTGTAGGCACAAAGAAATTATCGAAGCAGATTTGGTACAAAGTAAAGATCATGAATTACGAATATGGAGTAGATCTTATGCAAGCCTCCAAGAGAAGTTGACTCAACATTACTTGTAGCGATGTAACATGTGACGACCTATCGTATATCTATTATAAACTTCCTGAATCAAAATGGATCGCTTTGAGCCTGGGCCTGGGCTGTGCGTTTTGCACAGCCTAAAGCTTTCCTAGTATATATATATATATGTTCATTCAAAGCTTTATCATTTCAGATTGGCACCTTCTTCATCGTCCGGATGATCAGTACACGAGAGAGGAGGGTGAAAGGTTACTGTAACCGTAAAGATAGAGAAAGAGCATGTGCATAAATATCTATCCTACCCTTTTTTTCTTTTCAAAGAACTAAATAAATGTTAAATTTTATCTTTTGTCATATTTAAATAAGAATGTTCTTACTTGATTACTTCTCTATATGTAAGTATATACATTTAGTTATAGAAAATTGCTTATGTTCATGAAAATTTTCAAAGATAAATAAAAGATTAGAAAATGTTTTTAAATTGGAGTTTACATAAGTTTTTCAATAAATAGAAATCTATGATTTAAGATTTTATAATTTGTCTATTCTGAAAAATGAAAATTCTATCATTTACATTTGAACGTGTTTTTTAAATCTCCACTAGTTTTTCAAAGGACACAACACTCTAGGGTGCGTTTAGTTATGGAAAACTTCGCCAGTTTTTCAGAAATTTTTTTAAGAAAACACAAAATTTAGAAAACGTGTTCAAGTCGAGGTTTTCTTAAGAAGTTTTATAAGGAAATGGAATAAGTGATTTATGATTTTGTAACTTTATTCCGAAAATGAAAGTCCATCCCTTCCATTTAAACACATTTTCTAAATTCTCACTAGTTTTTTAGGGATATAAAAAACTCTAGAAACGTAAAAAGAAAAATAGATATATTCTTGTGTAACTAAACGTTGTAACTAAACGTACTCTCAGAAAAAGAAGAAAAACAAAAAATAATTTTTCATAACTAAATGCACCCTAAGCGTGGGCTTTTCTAATGAAACTTTTTAAAATTTCTAGGTGAAACAAGTATAATTTAGTGAGAGATTTTTTGACTTCTTAGTGGCACTTTTTATCAGTCACAAATGACATATTCTTGTTGCTAGAAGAAAGGGTAAATAGGCAGATTAAGTATCAAACTTCGCTCAAATATTTATTAATATGAACCATCTTCATTTTGATTTGATTGGATGAATAAACTTCTAAAATCTTTACTTACATGATCGATCGGTTCATGTAAATGAATAAATTTTATTAAAATAGTTTATCTTGATAAATAATTTCATTAAATGGATAATTTTGTGGATTAATTTTAAAAGTTTGTTTATGTAAACAAACATTTGAGCAAAGTCTGATACTCTCATTATCTATTAACCCCTATAAAATACTATAACATTACTTGGTTGTGCAAAAAGGTTAATTAGTCGCTTTAATAAACTACTCCAAAAGGCCTATAAAGTCCCACACCAATGCTCAACATGAACAAGAATGGAGCTCCCATATCCCTTTTCTTTCCTCGTCTTTTTAACTGCCCTCTTCATCATTATCATCAATCGGTTCACATCACAGGATACAAACAAAAACCTTCCTCCACAGCCATGGAAGCTCCCCCTAATTGGCCACTTACACCATCTCATAGGAGCACCTCCACATCGAGCTCTTAGAAAAATAGCCGAAAAACTAGGACCAATTGTCCATCTACAACTTGGTCAAGTTTCTGCCATCATTATATCATCTCCTTGTTTTGCCAAAGAGATCGTGAAAAAGCATGATCTCTCTTTCGCAAACAGACCCAAACTTCTCAGTGTTGAGATCATTGCATACAACTACACAGACATCGGCTTCGCTCCCTATGGCGAGTACTGGAGACAAATGCGTAAGATATGCGTCTTGGAGCTTCTAAGTGCTAAAAAAGTTAAATCATTTCGATCTGTTCGTGAACAAGAGTCATGGAGCCTTGTTGAATCCATAGCCATGCTAGGATCAACAAGTATCAATCTTAGTAAGAAGCTTTCCACGATGATGAACGCAATTACATGTCAGGTTTCGGTTGGGAGTAAATGCAAGGATCAAGCGACTCTTCTTAAACTGATTAGGGAGGCAATGTCTCTATGTAGTAGTTTTAATGCGTCCGATCTATTTCCATCTATCAAAGTACTGTCTTTAGTTACTGGCACGAGGAACCAATTGATGAAGATAAGAAAGAAGATGGATGAAATACTTGACGACATCATCTCCGAACGCCAAGAACGTCGTGGTGCAGGTGAACAGATCAACCACGAGAACGAAGATCTTCTTGATGTTCTATTGAGGCACAAAAATGAGGGTGGTCTTGAGTTTCAAATAACACCTGACAACATCAAAGCGGTCATACTGGTCAGTACACTTTATATACGGTTTATTAATTAGAGAACGTACCGGTGTAAAAGTGAAGAAAGTTTGTAAAGTAAACCCAAGCACACATTGTATTTTAAACTTATTATCTAAGTTAAAGCCTTAAAAACTCAACGGACTATTTTACTACTTAATATCCTCAATGAATTTCAAATTTTATATCGATGTGTGCGACTTACAACCGATAAAATATATAGCACAAAGCATTTTGAATTGCACATGTACACAATTTGAAAGTACATTCGCAAATTGAATAGTAAACTATAGTACATTTACCTATATAACATTTACCAACATAAATGTTACTATTCTTTGAATAGTAACTTATAAAATATTTATGTGTGAGTTTATTAAAAAAATAATTTATTAAATATTTATATGTGTAGGTTTGTTAAAGAATGGTAATAATGTTGGCTTTAGCCTTTTATTTTATTTTACTCGGTATATTTTTTTCAAAAACTAGCAGAATACCCGCGCAATGCAGCGAGACATGTTTATTAGTTTCATATTAATTCGATATACAATGTTATGTTTTCTGAAATACTTTTAAAAATAAAAAGCTACATTACAATACACGAAGAATACTGTTTTATAAGTGGAAAAATCACCTTTTTAACAAATTTTCAAAAAAACATTAACAAAATAACCAAAAATTAAATATATCGTAAATATGTCATTGCAAACTCGATGGTCGGCTTGCGAGTTGCAAGTGCCGGATCTCGAGTACGTAATGGACGGGTTTCGAGTTTATAATGGATGGGTTGCGAGTTGTGGAGTCGGTTGTTGAGTCTAGAGGTTTAAGTTTCACTATTATTATTTTTTTTATTCTATTTTTGTATTTTTATATTAAACATTATCTATACTAATATATAATACATTGGTAATCATAAAAAACATCTCAAATGTATCATATAATGTAATTAGAGCCGGTAATTTAGCCTAGACCTTAAAAATGGGCCTTAATGGACTATTTTGTATAAATATTAGGCTTAATGGACTCCCCCTTTTTTGAATAGGTCATACTGTACGTCTATCTTTCCCACTTCGGTTACAATGGTGAATGGTTGAATGAAATAAAAATTTTATTATTTTCAAATAGTAAACTATACAATACTACCATCCTATTTTAATAATAATGATAAAATATTTAAACAATAACAAACGCAAGTAATTAAAAATAATATTGATTCTTCATATATTTTACATATTATTTTGCAATTTTATTTGTAATTTCTTTTTGGAGTTAATTAAGATACATAACCTAATAAGTTCAAATTGAAACTAAAAATTAAGCCACAAAATTTGTTATTTATGTAAGTCCGTTTTGACCCGACCCCATTATGACCTGCACCCGTTGTGGCCCAAGCCCGTTAGGACCCAAACCCAGTTTAGCCCAACTAACCGAACCGACCCGTCTGCCCATTTCGCCACCATTAAATGTAATAGTCTATAGATATAGAGAAGTTTAAGTTAAATTAAATTAAATCCATATATTAATTGGTATATGATTTAATTTATTTTTTAAACAATTTAATATTGTAAAAATAGATTTACAATCATATTCTAAAAAATGGTCAATATAAGTAATCAATAAGTGGTGGTGGTGGTGGTGGAGAGTGGGATGGATGGTGTATGACACAGGAGGGGAGGGTGTACAGGAAATAAGCGGTTACATATAGCACCATCAAATATTCATTACGTACTTAAATAAATATGTACTCCATTAGGTAATCTGTTAATTCGGCCCATTTACTAATGAATGTCGTTATTTGAGATGTGTATTATTTTTAATGCTAAAATGTTTTATTTCCGACTTCTTGATTTGCATTAGGTTTGTGTTTTTTCTCTCTTTCGTCGATAGCTATTACAAACTGTTTTTCGCCATAAATTGAAATGAAATTATCATTCGAATATCCCGCCGCAACGCGCGAGCCGAAACACCTCGTTACACACATTTTGAATTGCTACTTTTATAGCTTTTTAACCCCCATTATCTGTGATAATAACATGTATACTCAAATTTATTTAATGATTCATTTTATAATCCAATAATTTGTTTAAAAACAAAAGTTTTTAAACGAACTGGGCTTGTGACCAAAAAACCATTTTAACAAAGAAAAGTGCAGTGGGCAATCTTTCACCATTGGATGAAAGGGAACTTTTCATTTACTTTTTAATTACTTTTTCATTTACTTGACTTTTTGTATTAACAGATCATGCAAATACAACTCATTGTTATACGTATTTTCATCTCATATATATCACATAATTTATGGCAAACTGAATTTATGGCACAGGATATGTTTGCAGCGGGTACAGATACATCTACGGTAACAATTGAATGGGCAATGTCTGAACTAATGAAGAATCCGGAAGTCATGAAGAAAGCGCAAACTGAACTCAGGCAGGTACTCAAGGGGAATATAAAAATATACGAATCTGATATTCAAGAATTGGTCTACCTAAAACTAGTCATCAAGGAAACCTTAAGGCTGCACCCACCTTTACCATTGTTATTACCTAGAGAGTGCCGAGAGAAGTGTGAGATTGGCGGATACCAAATCCCTGTCAAGACACAAGTTATCATTAATGTGTGGAATATGGGAAGGGATCCAAATTACTGGGTTGATCCTGAAAGTTTTATACCAGAGAGGTTTAGCGAGAGTTCAATTACCATGATGGGAACGGATTTTGAATATCTTCCGTTTGGTTCCGGAAGAAGAATGTGTCCAGGGATGACAATGGGGTTGGCTAATGTGGAACTACCTCTAGCGTTACTACTCTATCACTTCAATTGGGAACTTCCAAACGGAGCAACATGCAAGAAGTTTGATATGAGCGAGTCTCTTGGAGCCACTCTTAATCGAAAGAATGACTTGCTTTTGGTTCCAAGTCCTTACATTGCACATTAGTGACCCCCTCATGTGTGTAGATCTTGTATTGAAGTCGTTTGTTTCTTTATCCATTTTCTGTTATCGTATGTACCGATTAATGTGCTTCAATCAATAATTAATACAAGGTCCTATGTGCTAGTGCGTTGCACTGAGATGATAACATACAAAAAATCTTATGAGCTCATATTTTTTCGCAAAGCTTTGACAACATGCAACACTTAGTTGTACTCCTTTTAGGTGTTGACGTATGATCGTACATATAAATGTGGAGTGCTGCATTCTGTAGCTCTGATGCAGTTTTCTTTTGATGATCTAATCTGCAAAACAACCGGAAATAGTAATGTCAAGTGAAGCACGGAGACAGGGACAAGTCGCTCGAATAATGTCGATCGCTAGGGTGTTGAAAGCCAAATGCTCTTATATAAATTACAATCTTCGGTCTTTTATCAAATTTGAAGTAACGATATTCTCTTTGGATCTTGTATTACATCAAACAAATATTATGAGTTTACTCGTATTTTCCTTTTTAAATGATTAGTATATTCGAGAAGAAAATGAATTTAAAGTAGGATGGACCATATATGAGGTTGGTCCATTAATTGTATCCTCATGATCATAGAAAACTTATGAATGGGTTTATTGTTTAAAGTGTATGAAATTTTATACGTTTTGTTGTTGTATATAGGATAAACTTTAAAAATTTATATTGTATCTATATTTGTATAATTTTGGCTATTGTTTGTTACATAAAAATATTTTTTTGCATGTTATATATATACAATAAAAATTTTAAGACATATATGCATTATAAGTTTTTTAAATTTACACGTACTGTAAAGTTGAAAAAAATCAATAAATTGTGTATTAATATTTATTAGTTAATTTTTAAGTCGATAATCTTTGCAGAAAAAGATGATAATAATAATAATGAATGTAATAAATATGATACAAAGAAAAAGTAACGATGATAGCCTTATTTACGTTGTATCATGTATTGATAAGTTGTATAGTTGTTTTTTCATTGATGTGTTTCGGTGCATGTAATTACCTAGCAACTAATTAATTTGACCTGGTCCAATAATGTTTGAATCGACACCTACAATTTGGAAGCATCATTGGATCTTTTTTTTCTTTAAGCATGTGACACGTACATATTTAAATATACGTTTGTTAATTATTAGTGATTAGTTGAAATTGTCCAGCGAAATAATTGCAAAATAAATTATAAAAAGTCAAAAAGAAGAAAGGTTTCAAAACGCAATTGATTTAAAAATAAATAAATTCTACTGGAACACTTCAATACTCATGTTGTCATCCCCGAATAAACAAATTTATAAAGTAAACAAGAGTATATAAATCACTTCAATACTCATCTTTCTGAACAAATAATGGCTTAATTAAGGTGACATTTATGTCGTATATGCTATTATTCAGGTTCGGATGTTCGTATTGACGAGTTTATTTACAATAATCCTAACCTGATTATATTAGAACGTGAAATAATATAGTCATGTTGAAGAGTTCAATCTCAATATATTTAGACCGGTGCCTATTGATTTTCCGTTCTCCGTCCTCACTTCCACCAGGCCTCCGTCATCAGTCCTGCTATAACACCCGTCATTCTATCTAAGAATATGATATTAATAAACTTGGAAGCATGAATTTAAAATACATTACCTTAGAATATATTAAACATTATACATAAACAGTTAACATTTTTTCAATATTTACACCCTGTTCAAACTGTTTAAAACTACAAAAGACGTGGTATTATAAAATTCACAAAACAAGGTTTATTACAAAAAAACCATATCAGAGTCCTAAAGCGCAGTCAAACATTCCCTGATCAACCATTCACCTCCTGCACCCACAATCAATCAAAATATATCCTGCAGGAAGTAAAATGAGGGGTTAGCACGAAGCTAAGTGAATAGATTCATCACACTCCATTCAACTTAGCATAACTAGATGTTTGCACCAAATAATCGTAAACACACATATTTCAATGAGGATCGGTGGCTCTTGGGATATCATAATACCCGGGGATTCCCCAAGAACACTTACCGTCAATCCGTATGGCCAATACAGAATAGACCGATAACTACTGGTTATTAAACTCATACACAGGTCTCAAACATAACAAATGAATCAAAACCTGTGTAAATCACATAATAACCAGAAGTCCAACTACACATTGACCTCAATAACATGAATACACATTGGTTCACATATCACGTAGATCAATAATCAATAATCAAGACTAAACAGTCTAATACACATCTACGTTACTTGTTGTAACCAAATAGTTACAACTAAATCAAATGATGAGTTCTGAATCCACTCACCGATACCTTTGGCGTCTCCACACTCAGGATTCTTATATCGCTGAGTCTTACGTTGATCTGAAACAGAAAATCATATACAAGTTAGAAATTCGTTCCATAATTATAATTATAGCCCATTTATCAAATCAGGTAATCCCTAAAGTCTAGGCAAACAAAAGTTCAATCAGAAATGAACTTAGAAAATCTTGCAATGTCGTTTAAAACTGAAAAATGTCATTTTCAGGTCCTAGATGACCCCGAATGGCCAAAAACTGCCTAGGCTATCAGATATAGTCTTGATTAATAGGTCGTTTCCGAGTGACCATGCGAATTTCAACTAAATCCGAGTTAGTGATATTTTTACAAACCCGCGTCTCAAGAACACTTTTTCTGCGAACCCAGTTGCGAACCCAATCCTGCGAACCGAGTTGACCTGCGAACCGAGATTCCTGCGGTGCGAGTTGACTTGCGAACCGAAAATTTTGTTTTGCAAATTTTGAAAATGCGAGTGTTTTCAAAATTTGCAAAACAAAATTTTCGGTTCGCAAGTCAACTCGCACCGCAGGAATCTCGGTTCGCAGGTCAACTCGGTTCGCAGAAATTGGGTTTGGTTCGCAGGATTTGGGTTCGGTTCGCAGAAATTGGGTTCGGTTCGCAGGATTGGGTTCGCAACTCGGTTCGCAGAAATCTCAGTTCGCAGGATGAACTGAGAACTGCGAACTTCGCTGTAAAAACGAGTTTTTCAAATCAAAACTCACCAAAACTTCAGAAAACTCAATTATAAGGTTTCTAATACTTCAAGTAACATCAAACAACACCTAATAACAACATATCAAGCTTCAATTCGATTTACCCACTCAAAATCAAACTTACTTTTCTTTTTCTTTCTTTCTTTTGAAAATAAAAGGATGGATAAATCTGATGCAATTAAGATATGATGATGATAGTTCTGATGTTATGAATTCGAATTTACAGAAGCACAAGCATGAATCAAAGTTTGGCTAAGGTTTCTTTTGAATTTGATTTTGCAAGCTTTTCAAAATGGAAACAAGAAGAAGATATGAGATATATATGAGATAACAAGGTCGGCTTGCAAAGTCGGCTTATGAATAAATGGTATAATTTTATACCTGTCCTAAATCTTTTGTCTGGAACTTAAATACCATTTGCGAGAAATATTATTTTATTTTACCGTCATCTATAATAATTTAAAACAACCAACATTTCACTAGTCACAATAAGTCAAAGGACTTATTTATCTACGTTTCACAATGAAACACATAATATTAAATAATTTCTAAAACAATTAGATAATCAATTAAAATAATAGAAATTACCAGACCGCATGAGAGGATGTTACACCTGCCCATAGGCACGGTCTCGTCCTGAGGGACCGTCCTGGGCTATCCGTTCTGGCGAGAATGGGATAAACCATTCGTCTTGCGTGCGTGTGTGTCCAAACGGCTACTACAACGAACAATACTAATCGAATCAAAATTGGAATACGAAAACATTACCTGATTAAATTGATGAAATAACTTACTGGAATCGAAGTAATGGAATTAGAGAGATGAGATTTGTAATTTTGGGATAAAAAGAGTGATAGATATACATGTGTTTGTTGTATGCTAAGGGCATTATATAATTTTAACTTAATGTATTAATGTTTAAGAAATGACGTGGCACTGATGTGGAGTTCAGTCCTCAGTTCCGGGACGTCAGGATCGACAATATTCTGTTTTGGGTCAGTCCTCAGTCCTCGTGCTGATGTGGCGTTGATGTGGAGATCAGTCATCAGTCCTCGTGCTAATGTGGCGTTGATGTGGAGATCATTCCTCAGTCTTGAGAGCGTCACGATAGGGAGTGGTCTTAGAGTGATTGGGTTTCCATGTAAAGGTGTTTGTGATTAAAAGAGTGATAAACGTATTTAAATTTTTCGACTAGTTTTAAATTAATATAGTTAGTTATTCAATTACTTCTTTTAGGTTGCTTTGCATAAGATTTCTTTTCTAGTGTTTCGCTAGTTTTAAATTAAGAGATCATTATTGAAAAATATATACAATTATAAATAGAAGTTTATTGTATATATTAAACTTTATTTTATTCAATTATATATATCAAACTTTTCATTTATTGTTATCAGATGTATCCTATCTTTTTGGAGCAATTACATATTTCCTCTTAAAAATTTACAAAATATCATATATACCTAAAAATGCATTAGAATCATTGTGTACAACATGCATTAAAACTTGTATTTAGGTATATATGATATTTTTGCAAGATTTGAGGAGGATATAGGTAATTTTTTCGACCTTTTATTACATGTAAATGTTGACGTGTCATATATTTTAAATGATGTGGCAATGACATTTCAAATGACATGGCAATGTCTTCGATTGCTACACTATAAAAAATATATTATATAATAATGAATAAGTTATTGAATACATTAACTAATAATAATTAAATGTCTAATATACACCATAAATAAAAATGATATTAAATATATATAATAGACTTTTAGTCACATTTAAATACATTTTCAGACACCAATTAAGTTAATATAATCATATAAGAAGGTTTAAGTAGGATTGGTTCTTAGAGTAGTAATGGTAAGACTAAACCTTTTTATTTTTTATTTTAACATTAACTAATTTTTTTGATGAAAAAATTATATCAAAATTATTAGAATATATGCTCTTTAACATTAACGTATTTTTAGTGTGTATCACAGTTAAAAAATTTAAAAGTTGTGATACACAATTTTAAGTTGCATATTATATTTTCTTTTTGAAAAAAATCACTTATATTGTAAACAATAAAATTATAATAATTATGGTATTATTATTTTTTTTAAATATAAATATGTTGAAATTAAAAATAAAATACTCATTCTTACCATTACTATCATGAGTAACTAAACTACCACAACGACTCCTTGCGATTATAATTGTTGTCACTCAAACTTTTGTGTAAAGATGAACATATAGAACTTGGGCTAATTTAAGTGTTAAACCTTCATGATAAATCACGAAGTTTAAAAAATGTCCGGCCCTAAAATGAGTTTTTCTTTGAAAAGTCTTGTTCATAAAAGCATAGTCCCAACTTTTGAAGTTTAGGCCTTATAACGGTCCTAATTGAAGGGGACCCTATCTTTATTAAGTTTGGTTTGTGTTTTACTAGCATGGTACTAAAGAGGCGATCTTCAATTTTTATTAAATTTGATTTCTAAATGTTTATTGATTTAGTAATGTACTTTTGATTTTGATTCCATTATAGCTATGTTAATACTTATTAAACTTAACATTCGATAAAAATTACTTTTTAAATTTTGAATCCTTTTTACTTTTTTAAGAAAGTTTAATTTTATGCAAGAGAGGAACTTATCAATTTAGAGGTTGTGAATCAGATCACATGGGTGACAATTATGTACATATACGTTTAAATGTATATAATATGTGGATATGTAACACAGATTCGTATTTCTAAAAAGAAAAAAAGTGTTTTATTTATAAATCATCAAGTTGTAATTAATGTTATGTTAATATTTGGTTATAGTTATTTTTGTAAGTAATTTTCTTTTGATAGACTATTAATTTTACGTGTTGATAAAGTTGGGAATAATTTTTGTCATTTTTATTGTTGAGTGATTTCAATTCTCTAAAATTAAAAAAGGAACAAGCAAAGCATAATAATCCTCAACGTCCGATCACCTAGCTCCCTCCCTGAAACCAATAAAGGAAAGCCTATTAGTAACCGAAGCCCAAAAGTAAGCCCAATTAGAAATCCATCACCCAAATAACCGAAGCCCAAAACTAAGTCCTGTAAAAGTGTAAAACAACCAAAACTTTTTTTTAAAAGCGATGGTTTTATAAAAACTTCGAACTCTAAGGTTCACACTAAATATTGTCCTTATTTTTTGAAGATTTTAATTTTAATTTATTGGTGAATCTTCCATAATTTAAGAAGAGAATGAAATTAGAGTTGATGATACGCAGACCGTTGTGATTCGAAACCGAATCACCTGAGTTGCAGAGCAATACGAGCGGGGTTTATGTCAAATCATAATGATGCGGGTTATGAGGTGTGAAGCCTAAGGTTGCAAATTTCAGTTGCATCTTTTGCGTGGTACAACTCTTTGTCATCGTCGCTAGGTTGTTGAAGCCAAATGCTCTTAAACAACTTACAATCTTAGGTCTTATATATATACATAGATGTAGTTTTAAATAAAAAAGTTAAATATTGTAGGAACGTAGCAAATGAATTCAAACTCTTTTTTAAATATCTAAGACATATTATTTTACAAAAAATTTCTTCGTAGCTCCTTATTAAAATAACTTTAACTTTAAGAAATTATTTTTCAAATAAAAAAATTTCGACATTTTTTTTATTTTTTAATTAATTTTTTATTCATAATAATCACATTTTATAACTAGATAATCATATGAATAATATATGATTATCAAAAACCTATTTTGTAATTATCTCGAGCACATAATAATCACATTATATTAGAGAATAATCACATGTGATTATCATGTTATATTTTGTGATTATCTTGAATAATCACAACAGTAATGACTGTAATAAAAGTTTGAAAAAAGAGTTAATTTTTTTATTAAAATTTTTATCATAGCTTGCAAAAGTTATTTTAATAATTATCATTAAAAAGTTTTGAAGAAAAATGTGTTTTGAATATTTAAAAAGTGGTTTAAAAGTCATTCATACGTTATCACGATATTTATGTTTTTTATTTGAACCATCCCTATATATATAGTAACAGGATCTAAAAAGAAGAAAATTTTGAGGGAAAAAAGGGAGAAAGAAAATTTTTAAATAAAAAACAAGTATGATTCGTCAAAAAAATAAATATGATTTCAAAAAATGCTCTATGTAATTCAAAAAATTCTTATCTATGATTCAAAAAATATTTTCATTAATAAATATTTTTTTTAATCAAATGGTTAATTTGATGAATCAAATAGCTAATTTGTTGAATCAAAGAGTTATAGGAACATTTTTCCCCTTTCTCCACCAATTTTTCTTTCTCCCTTGAACTCACTTCCTATACATATATATATATATATATATATAGGGATGATCGAGAGGGAAGATTCAATCTTGGGGGAAGGGGGAAGTAAATATGGGCCGCCTGTTAACATTCTTTAGCCTAAAGAATGTTAACGGGCGGCCCAGATTTACTTCCCTTTTCCCTAAAGATTACCCATTCCCCATTACTCACTCCCCTATATATATTATCTCACTTTTCGAATTGACATGACTAACTTAATAGTTTTGAACCAAATACTTAATCAACACTTTCTTAACTTCAGTTGATATTATTTTCTAAACTAAACTATAATGACTCCCTCAATTATTTAGTTCAATTATATATATAAGTAAACTTACAGGAATTTTTTTGATATGGTCATTCAACATGTATGTTTTTGTCGTACGATTTGTGTCAGAGTATTTTTCAATACAAAAAATAGCAATCCCACTTAAATACACCGGAAAATTTCTGGGATCTCATAACTAATAAAAAACGACATTTGCCACCCTAAATCCCCATGTTACCATTTTTTGTTGACCGGTGGTATTAAGGTGTTTAGTGTTGTATTTTTATTGGTTGCGAGATCTCTCTGGTGTATTCAAGAGAAATTGTTGTCTATCGTGTTGAAAAAAACTCTGAAGTGGACTATATAAGGAAAAGAGAGGTGGCTGATTAACCATATAATATTTTATCTTATATTTATATATTTTAAATGATTTTTAATATTTTAAAATCTAAATATCAATTTTCGTACGTGGCACACCCTTCAAAGATTAACTATTATATCTGCGTAAAAATAACAATAACGATAAAAATAAAAATAATAGTATATAATAACAATAAATTTATTGTTCAAGAGTCCTAAATTCTTGAACAATAAATAAAGAAAAAAATGTCATTTTTAAACATAGACTAGCTGATGAAATTTCGTGAACCTTTACACAGACCGGCCGGTTAGCATATCTTTCCACATTCTTGTGAAGGTGTTGAAGTATGTGGTTTCAATCTAATGTTTGAACAAAGGATGTGGTTTGTTATTTTTTTCTAATGTACAGGATCCGTGATGTTATGATATTGTGTAAGTGGGGCAGAAGTGTGAAGAACCAAACTTGTGTGTCTTAAGGTAAGTAGGTAAGTAATTTCATTTATAATACTTGTGGTTAGTTTTTATATTGCAGGTACTAGAAGGGCTATGATGTAATTTTGTAGATATTTGGTGAATGTAATAGGATTAGAGTTAGTTTTCATTATGATCGATTATCCTTTTCTGTATGTGTGGGCGATTAGTTTCTGTTTCATTTTCTGGGCATAGTCATGTATGTGATGATCTTATTCGTATTCTTCTGTAAACATTGATCTTGTGTGTTAGAATAGGAGAGTGATTTTCGTGTAAGTGAGATATATACTTTGGTCTTGTTTTTAGGATTGATTCCCGGTTTTGGTTCAATGATAGTATTCCTCTAATTGAAGTGTAAACTTCTCCGTTCTTGTTCATTCATCATTTCTTTATAGAAGGTTCAACCCAACCCACAGCTCACCTCTGCAAGCAACTTAATTAGGGTCCGTGTAATGTGTGACTGCCTGGACAATAGCACGAGCCCTACGGGCTGGATCACCACTCTTGAACCCGCCATCACATCCCAATTGCATCATCAAAGCTGCATCAGCTGGAGTAGCATGGATCACCACTCTTTAAACTGTAAAACTTAAGGGTGTTTTTGTCATCACTATACAGATGTCTGACTGACATATATCTAGTGGCGAAACAAAGAAGAACATGTACTTGGGTAGCCTACATGAAAACTAGTGGTTTTAATTGAATGTGGGTGTTTTGTTTGGCAGGAGTAGTTTATTGGTTTTTTTTATTTCACAAGATTGTAGATTATAGTGTCTCGTTAATTTTTCTAACATGCTACTATTTTCTCCATGCAATGAGGCAGAGATCACCAAATTATATATGTTATTTCTGTAAAAACTGTATGTTCGTTCAACAACATGTTATTTTTAAATAGCAATATAATTATTTTTTTTATTATTTTATAGATAATAATTCAGTAGGAGCATACTGAATTTATGAATGAAGTAATTTTGAAGTTTGATAAAGTATAAATTGATGTGTCTATTTTTACGAAAATATAATCGTAATAAAATTTAAATTTAAATGGAGATTTATAATTTTTGAATGTTTGTTAGACATTGTATAAGGATATTGTTACACATGTTTATATAACAAAAGATTTTAGAGATACGTATTTCTAATATTTCTCTCAAATCAAACTATAAAAATGTTTTATAAGGAGTATAGATATTGATATTCTTTTTAGTCCAAAATTGTATTTGATGGCTAAGAAGTTGTTGTAATCAATGAGTGGTCTTCATTCGAAAACTTAGAAAATATGCACATATCTTATCTCATAAAATTGTGACGTTACATTCGATTACCAAACACATATTTTATAAGATTGTATGAATCAAAAATGTTTTTTCAGTCGACTTTCAACCTGTTCGATGTTTTTCACCCATTCCCAATTTTAACTACCTTTCAAGTTGACCCCTTTGATATGAAACACAATCGATTAAATGGAAAACACTTCTCCAAAAAGTCCTTGTACTAGATATCTGGGAGACAAAATGCATATGACTTTTTATGTATCTAAATTGTACGGAATACCTGCACGTTCAAACAATGGTTACGAACCCTCAATTTTAACGAATTGTAGGATCATAGCCGCATGTGAGCGCAGCTGGCGCAGACCTAGCTAGCCACACCTTATTATTATAGTAAAAATGAACAGTGAGCTGTGCTATACTGTTTTAATAAAAGAAACATTAGATTCAAAACAATAAATATAGTCGGTAGTTATATACACAGCAATTATGATACGGAATATATTGTGGATACTTAAATAATTAGTATTTATTTCAGATTCGCTAAGTATTATGTGAGAATTATGGAATGTTAAAACAATGTTGGTAGATGGATATTGCTATCCAGTATTTTGTTTTATGCATACCCAATTCATTAGTACATTAATTTGTCTTTTTACGCGACAGTATAACGTATGTTTTTAGACAATTTTTCAGACAATTATGTTGAAATATTTATTGTAAGTGTTTAAATAGTAATATAACAAGACTAGCATTATATCGTGAAAGCGGCAGTTGTATTCAGAAAAAAGAAAAAATTTATCTTGTCCTTCCAAAACTGATAATTTTAAAAAAATTATGTAATTTCAGTGTAGTCAAATGGTTTAGATCAGTGAAGTTTATTGATTCAAATTGAGAATATAATTTTAAATTAGGATAATTAAAGAGGGAAGTAGATTTTTTGACCTTTATAAAATTATTAATAAATATTTCATTGAATACAATTCGTTGAGCATGATTTTAATTATTTAAATTAGTGAGATTTGAAAATCAAGTTATATTGAGTAGTAAATAACTTAATGAACATTTTAAAGTTGATTAAAAAAAGGGAGTTAAATGTAGGATATTGAAGAGGAGGATTAGAAAATGAGAGAACGTATGTGAGTATCCCTCTGTCCCATGCGGTGAGTCTTTAGATATCCAATAACGTTAAGAGCGGCTTATTTATTGTAATTTACCGTCAAGAGATATGTCAATGAGCGGCTTATTTAGTGTTAAGAGTAGTGTATATTCATGTAATATCGGTCGTATTCAAGAGTATTGCTATATGTGTTGGGCATTTTCTGTTTCGATACATTCATTATTGGTTTTTACATTTGTGGTGGTGATCGATCCCAACAAGTGGTATTAGAACAAGGTTCGTGGAGGAAAATCACATAATCGGGAGGAAGCCAACACGAGAGAAAACATAGTGTGGTTCGTCATATTTTGCGCAACGACGGGAGAATTGACGGTGTGGGTTTTTTAAATCATCGAATCATTGTGATATTTGAACTATCGGTTCATAAGACGTAGTTCTACGATTTGTCTGTTGAAATTTATTATTGGAGATAAATATGTTATGTTAAAGTTTGTTGTAGTTAATTCATGGGTTTCAACACAATTGGGAAGAAGAAAGCATTTCAAGTTTGTTAACCGTTGATCGTCATAATTTTGGGACAAGGGGTTCAAGACATGAAGATACGCGTTGTGACTGAATTTGGTAGCAATCGGAAGTCCAGAGAGGGACATAATGATGTTCGTATTTGCTACCAGTTTTTCATGATGTTTCAGAAAGATCTTTTCAAGCAAGCTTTCGTTTTGGTTGAGCACGACCGAGCTTGATGATGTTGAAGTGGATTCAATGACGTGGATGATGTGAGGTTCAATGACGTTCCTTGAGTCGAAAATAGTTAGGCAACGTGTCCTGGTATTGAGAAAGTGGTCGCATAAGATGATAAATCACACTCATTATCATTGAAAAAGAGATCCATATAATTATGAATATTTTAGTAAATTCGAATCAAGAGAGATTTTATTAAGTATGATTCTAATTATCTAAATTAGTAAAATTTGGAAATCAAGTTATATTAGGTAATAAAAAACTTGATCAACAAGATTGGGTTGCCTATAAATATAGGAGTTAAATGTAGGGTTTTTATGAGGAGGTTGAGAAAAAGAAAGAGCGTATGAGAGTCTTCATCCCTATCGTGCGGTGAGTCTCCGATGATTTAATAACGTCGAGAACGGCTCCGTTATTGTAATCTACCGTCGTGTGATGTGTGATGGTATTCAAGACTGTCTATTCTTATAATATCGTTCATATTATAGTGGAATTTAAGTGGCCACATGGTCTTGTGATTTTACTCTCACTTGAGAGGTTTTCCACTTAAAAGTGTGTGTGTTTTATGCTTTTTCTATTTTGATGCCTTTAATATTGGCGTATACATAGTGGTGTGATTTCTTATTGTGATGATCGATCCTAACAAAACAATTTACATTAAATATATTCATCGAGTAAAATATTTATGTATTTATATTGTCTTAGTAATTTGAAATCTTGAAACAAAATAAATGTTTACTTGAAACTTACCTTATTCTCACACTATGCAACGAAATTTAAACTCTAATTTGAAACAACGTATAGATGTTAGTGGTATACCAAATTACATTTTCTTGCTCGTGTGTAGATCTAGTGACTGAGTATAATGGTAAGAAAGTCAAAAGGTGGATAAATAAGTTAATGGAAAAGAAATGTATGATGAAAATTAAAAAAGTTCATAACATAAAATTTTAGAATTTTAAGATTGCTAAGAATTGAAGTGCAAAATGTTTTATAGTAGAGTAAAAAACATATATTTAAATATATGTAAATAAGATACTAGTTGAGATGTTTAACTATTTATTGTTGGCCCCAATTCACAAGATCTATTAGTTTAATCTTGTTTCATCACATACAACGACTTGAATTAATATAAACCAACAATAATCTACACACTTTGTGTGTTACATATGCCTATCTATATATACATAACGAAAAGGTGCTTCTAATAGTCGTGTTGGTTCGTTCGTGCCCTTTGAACCAATGCATCATTTCCTTGTAACTACCTATAACTACCATAACTACCATTTATAACTAACTTTAACTAACTAACTATAACTAACTTTGTCATTAATATCCAATATTCCCCCTAATTACAAAATAGTTATTTCTTCATACTTCGATCTTCCTTCTTTCTTGATGGTCTTTACAGAATTTGAGGTTCTTCGTCGCTTTGATAAATGAGATGTGCCTCATTCTCTTTGTCTTTCTCCTTCCATTTGGTGCATTCGTGTGCAAAGTGACCAAATTTACCACATTCATAACATCTCATTTTGTCCTTGTTTCGTTGTTCTCGACTTGTACCTCTTCCACGTCCTCTTTCTCCTTTACTAAAGTTTCTTCCTCGACCTCTTCCTTGACTTTGATTACTCGAACTTTCTAGTAAAAGTTTGTTTTGGTAATCTTCCTTTTCTTTATCTTGACTTTTGAGGCGTTCTTCAAAAGTTATTATTCTTCCAGTTGCTTCTTCAAATGACATTTTCTCGAAGTCCGAATATTGTTCAATGGATGCCACGATCGGTAGAAACTTCTTTGGAACAGAGTTCAGTAACTTTCTTACGAGTGTTTTGTCTTTAAGACTCGAACCAAGACCTTTTGTAACATCCTCTCCTGTGGTCTAGTAATTTCTATTATTTTAATTGATTATCTAATTGTTTTAGAAATTATTTAATATTATGTGTTTCATTGTGAAACGTAGATAAATAAGTCCTTTGACTTATTGTGACTAGTGAAATGTTGGTTGTTTTAAATTATTATAGATGACAGTAAAATAAAATAATATTTCTCGCAAATGGTATTTAAGTTCCAGACAAAAGATTTAGGACGGGTATAAAATTATACCATTTATTCATAAGCCAACTTTGCAAGCCGACCTTGTTATCTCATATATATCTCATATCTTCTTCTTGTTTCCATTTTGAAAAGCTTGCAAAATCAAATTCAAAAGAAACCTTAGCCAAACTTTGATTCATGCTTGTGCTTCTGTAAATTCGAATTCATAACATCAGAACTATCATCATCATATCTTAATTGCATCAGATTTATCCATCCTTTTATTTTCAAAAGAAAGAAAGAATCCTGATTATTATGTGATTTCAGTGATATAAGAATCCTGAGTGTGGAGACGTCAAAGGTATCGGTGATGTAACATCCCAAAACTTAAAGAAAAGTTGAAAAATTTGATTTAGGCGATATTGGTAATGTCGCAGTATGTTATTAGGCGACATTGGGTTAATGTCGCAAGATTGTGCTATGCGACATTGGCAATGTCGCATATAATATCGCACAAACGAATTTGGCCGACTTAATTGAGGAGCTTGAGTGTAATTGTGAGATATTATTACACTTTTATCACCTAATTACTTCCAGAAATAGAAACCACGTTCACAAATCACGTTTTAGTGAGAGAAACAAAGAATTGGAAAGAGAAAGTGAGAAATCAACTTGGGAATCAAAAGTTTGAGCAATTGAACTGTGAATTCGAGGTAAGACTTGAATTATTATGTGTTATAAGTGTTATTAAGTGTTTTGAACGGATTGGAACGAGTTAAATTGCGTATTGCACGTTCGAATTCAAGAATTTTGAAATTGGGGTCTGATCTGTTCGTCATGGCGACATTGTGCCAATGTCGCAGGATTTTTGGTGCGATATTGGTAATATCGCTAGTAATATCGCGGCTAATGTCGCTATCAATATCGCTAGCCCCTTGGACCCCGTCGGTCGTATTACCCCTAAAACCCTCGCTGTTTAGTCGATTCCGAGTGGGTCATTGCGAATACTATATACATGATGATATATATATATGTGTGACTATTTATATGAGTATTAAACATTGAATTATTACAGACCAGTACTCCGCTACACGGGATCAGAGGTTTACTGAATTGCACGCACGTCGAGGTAAGTAATAGAAAGATATTAATTGAGTGAATAAGAATATCAAAATCAGCAGAAGTACTTGAGTGTACTGTGTTTTTTTTAGTAAGAATACTTGAGTGTACCATATTGATAGCTGTGTTACAAGTGTAGCCTTTATGCTGAGTGATCATAAATGGCTTAGTGATGTGGATATTAGCCTTTATGCTGAGTGGTCATAAATGGCGTGATAGTATGAATGTGAGCCCTCTTTATGCTGAGTGGTCATAAATGGCATAATACTAATATGAATGTTAACCTTTATGCTGAATGATCATAAATGGGTTAATAGTGTTATTACTGGTTATTCTTATGCTTAGTGATCATAAGAGACCCAGCGACATGATTGTGAGTTCTAAATGAACAAAGTGGCGTATGTAATTACGATGGTTATAAGATTTATATCTTACATTATTGTTATGAATCTGTTACTTACTAAGCCGATGTGCTTACCTATTTCTGTTATTGCTGATAATACAGGTGGGTCGAGTAAGGGGAAGGAAGGTCTTGGGAAAGAGCCGCAGCGCGAGTAGTGGTGTATTTGCTACCGTTGGTAGTAAGTGTTTACTCCCATTGAATCATGCTCAGATATTATAAAGGGGTAATTTGTCAGAGAAACTTTCCGTTTGTAAAGTTTGTAAACAATGAAACGTTTATGTTAATATATGAAAAATGTTATTCAAGTTATTAAAAAAAAAAAACAAATATATATATGGGTGTTACAGGTGAGTGGATTCAGAACTCCTCATTTGATTTAGTTGTAACTATTTGGTTACAACGAGTAAACGTAGATGTGTGTTAGACTGTTTAGTCTTGATTATTGATTATTAATCTACGTGATATGTGAACCAATGTGTATTCATGTTATTGAGGTCAACGTGTAGTTGGACTTCTGGTTATTATGTGATTTACACAGGTTTTGATTCATTTGTTGTGTTTGAAACCTGTGTATGAGTTTAATAACCAGTAGTTATCGGTCTATTCTGTATTGGCCATACGGATTGACGGTAAGTGTTCTTTGGGAATCCCCGGGTATTATGATATCCCAAGAGCCACCGATCCTCATTGAAATATGTGTGTTTACGATTATTTGGTGCAAACATCTAGTTATGCTAAGTTGAATGGAGTGTGATGAATCTATTCACTTAGCTTCGTGCTAACCTCTCATTTTACTTCCTGCAGGATATGTTTTGATTGATTGTGGGTGCAGGAGGTGAATGGTTGATCAGGGAATGTTTGACTGCGCTTTAGGTCTCTGATATGGTTTTTGTAATAAACCTTGTTTTGTTAATTTTATAATACCCCGTCTTTTGTAGTTTTAAACAGTTTGAACAGGATGTAAATATTGAAAATGTGAACTGTTTATGTATAATACTTTAATATATATTAAGGTGATGTATTTTAAATTCATGCTTCCGAGTTTATTAATATTATATTCTTATATAGAATGAGGGGTGTTATACCTTTAACCTTGCCTCTTATGCTTCCCAATCTTCCGGCAAAGTCGTTCACAGTTTCGTTGCTTTTCATTTTCAAGTTCTCCAGTTCGTTTCTCAAAGTTTGTAGGCGTGCTTTTTGAACTCGGTCTTCACCTAGATATCGTACCTTAATTGCCTCCCATACTTCCTTCGCATTTGGGTATTGTGCAACTTGCATTAGAATATCTTCTGGCAATGTTGTTAGAATCATTGCTTTTGTTGTGTGTTCTTTCTTTTCATCTACTCCTTTTCCATCTTTGCCTTTTCCAACCACTTCCCAAAGATCATAAGCCTTCAAGATTGTTTCCATCATAATTGCCCATGATGTGTAGTTTGATTCATTCAGTTTCGAGCATTGAAGTGCTATATTTTGCTCACGTGTGGGTGTAGATGTTTCTCCTATCGTCATGTTAGTTGCTTTCTTTCTTGCGTTCTTTCTTGCTTACTTGGTTTCTTATGATCACTAAACGTGATCAAACTTACTTCTTTCTTACTTACTACCGATCGTGTGATCAGTTTCTAACTTTTGAAACACTAAGGTTATTTTCTTACTTACTTACTTTGAAATCAAGGTTTCTAATAACCAGTAGGTTTTTTTCTTACTTTCTTTGTAACGTTATGGTTACCAACAACACACGGTTGTTTCTTACTTACTTACTCGAACCACGCGGGTTCGTTTCTTACTTGAACCACGAGGGTTCACTCACTTACTTGCTTGAACCACGAGGGTTCGCTTTCTTACTCGAACTGTGAGGGTTCGCTTAGTTACTTACTTGAACCTCGAGGGTTCGTTTCTTACTTGAAAATAACCTAAGGTTGATCACTCCCTAAACTGTTCTCTAATATAATAAGTAGTGTAATCACTAGGTTATTATATTTTTCTTACTAACTTTGGAAATATTTGCCTATATTTCCTTTTTATCTATATTTATATCTATATATAAATATAAGATATATATATATATATATATAATTATAAATATAAATATTCTCTTTAATAAAAGATGTAAGGTTTTCTTTCTATTTGGAACCTGTTTGGGCCTTGACCCGTCGCTACCCTTCTTCCTGTGGTTATGGTTCCGGCGACTTTTTCCTGCTATTCGATTCTTTCCTGTGGTTAATCCCTTTATGACCACTCAGCATAAAGTAAATACACGGCACTGCTGCCAATCCCTTTATGACCACTCAGCATAAAGTAATTACACGGCACTGCTGCCAATCCCTTTATGACCACTCAGCATAAAGTAAATACACGGCACTGCTGCCAAACACATAAATTAACGGCACTGCTGCCAATCACATAAATTAACGGCATTATTGCCAAACACACTCAATTACTCCTGTAATCTAAATGTATTTTCCCTTCTATTTAATCCCACCCATTACTTACCTCGAAACACGCGTAATTCTGCAAACCTCTGGTCTCTCACGGCTTTAGTACAACTCTGGAGATTTGTATATCTAGAATGTCAAAAACTTATTATCAGGTTTAAAACCAAGTTTTCATATATAATTGTCTCAGTTCGCAAAGTCAACTCGTAAAAGTCAACTTGCAAAGTCAACTGGCAAAAGTCAACTGAACTCAACTGAACTCAACTCGCAACTGAACTCAACTCGCAACTGAACTCAACTCGCAACTCAACTCAACTCGCAACTGAACTCAACTCGCAACTGAACTCAACTCGCAACTGAACTCAACTCGCAACTGAAACTCAACTCGCAAGTCAACTCGCAAAGTCAACTCGCAAGTCAACTCGCAAAGTCAACTCGCAGGACGAACACAGCCGACCCCAAAACCGAATTTTTCACAATCAAAGCTCGATTTAACCAAATTAACCCGTTCAAACCTTAATAATAACATCAACTAACATAATCTTACCTTAATCACGGTTCCAATCCTTCAAATCTTCAATTTTCAACTTGAATTAGGCGTTTCTCTCTCTAAAAACTCGTTTCTCTCTCTAAAACTCGTTTCTCTCTCTAATTGAACGAAATTTGAGTCTTCTGGAAATGTTTAGGAACGTTTAGGATGATTCATTATATATATAATTTGATATTTTCACTTAAGCTCCTCAATCTTAATTAAATCCCACTTGTGACTCTAACCTTAGTGTCGTACAACTTCTAACTCGAGACATCAACAAATAGCTCGTAGGATTCATAAACTTTATTTTAAATTCCGAAATTCCTTTCAAACTTTGGGATGTTACAACTCTCCCCCACTTATTTGGGATTGTGTCCTCACAATCCATTCCTGATACAAGGCTGGATAATATTGAATGATTTCATTCTCCGGTTCCCACGTAAATTCCGAGCCTTTACGGTGTTTCCATTGAACCTTTAACATTTTTATCTCTTTATTTCTCAACTTTTTCACTTTCTCATCCATGATGTTAATCGGTTCTTCCACATAATTCAATTTCTCGTCCACTTCAATCTCTTCAAGAGGAACATAAGTCGTTTCATCCGCTAAACACCTTCTCAAATGTGATACATGAAAAGTGTTATGAATTTTCTCTAATTCTTTAGGTAACTCGAGTCGATACGACACTTTTCCTACCCTTGCTAACACTTTAAATGGCCCAATGAATCGTGGACCTAACTTCCCACGCTTTCTGAAACGGATAATGTCTTTCCAGGGTGAAACTTTTAACATCACTTTATCACCTTCCTGGAATTCTATGGGACGTCTCCTGTTATTTGCATAAGACTTTTGTCTATCCTGGGCGGCTTTTAATCTTTCTCTGATCTGACTGATTTTCTCCGTTGTCTTTTGAACAACTTCTGTACTAGCCAATTCTCTTTGACCAATTTCATCCCAACAGAGCGGAGTCCGGCACTTTCTCCCATACAACATTTCATAAGGCGGCATCCCTATGCTTGAATGATAACTGTTATTATACGAAAATTCAGCTAATGGCAGATGTGTATCCCAACTACCCCCAAAGTCAATTATACATGCTCTCAACATGTCCTCTAACGTTTGAATCGTTCTTTCACTTTGGCCGTCAGTTTGTGGGTGATAAGCTGTACTTAAGTTAAGACGAGTACCCATTTCTTCTTGAAATCCCGCCCAAAACCTTGAGGTAAATCTGCTATCTCTATCCGAAACAATACTCACGGGCACCCCGTGCCTTGCTACAACTTCTCGAACGTACAAATCAGCTAACACTTCTGAGGATGACGCTTCCCTTATTGAAAAAAACAAAGCACTTTTCGTCAATCTATCAACTATCACCCAAATCGCGTCATGATGTCGCGGCGTTTTAGGTAACTTAGTAATAAGATCCATAGTTATATGCTCCCATTTCCAAACGGGAATTTCTAACGGCTGAATCTTTCCATACGGTTTCTGGTGTTCCGCCTTTACTTGCAAACATGTCAAACATTTCTCTACATATTTGACAATCTCTCTTTTCATTCCTGGCCACCAGAAATCTCTCTTCAAATCACGATACATCTTCGTAGCACCAGGGTGGATAGAATACTTTGATTTATGTGCCTCGTTCAACAACATCTCTTTCAACTCAATAGAGCAAGGAATCCAAATCCTTCCAAATCGTGTTTTCAAACCCCTTGAATCATCCGAGAAATTTTGCTCCTGCCCTTTAATACGTTCCCCTTTTAAATCGCCTTTTTGCCAGGCTTTACACTGAGCTTCTTTAATCAATTCATGTAGTTTTGGCGAAACCGTCATTCTAAGGGATTTAACCCTTAAAGGATAATGTGTTGCTTTTCGGCTAAGGGCATCAGCTACCACATTTGCTTTTCCCGGGTGGTAAAGAATTTCACAGTCATAATCTTTTACTAAATCAAGCCACCTTCTCTGACGCATATTTAACTCTTTCTGGTCAAAGAAATACTTCAAACTTTTATGATCCGTGTAAATCGTACACTTTACACCATATAAATAATGCCTCCACATCTTTAGAGCAAATACTACAGCTGCCAACTCTAAATCATGAGTTGGGTATTTCTTTTCATGCTCTTTTAATTGCCTCGATGCATAAGCAATAACTTTACCACGCTGCATAAGCACACAACCTAAACCATTTCTAGAAGCATCACAATAGACTACCATATCCTCTGTGCCTTCAGGAAGTACTAAAATGGGAGCTTGACTCAATTTCTCTTTAAGAGTTTGAAAGGCTTGATCTTGTGCTGCATTCCATTCAAACTTAACACTTTTCTGGGTGAGCTTCGTCAATGGCATTGCAATTTTTGAAAAATCTTGAATAAACCGTCTATAATACCCTGCTAAACCCAGAAAACTTCTCACTTCAGTAGGATTCGTTGGAGGATCCCATTTCATCACCGCCTCAATTTTGGCCGGATCCACTTTGATTCCCTCAGAATTTATCACATGCCCTAGAAATTGGACTTCTCGTAACCAAAATTCACATTTCGAAAACTTTGCATATAGTTTCTCAGCTCTTAATATTTGCAACATTTGTCGCAGATGTACCCCATGATCTCCCTCCGTTTTCGAATACACCAATATGTCATCGATAAACACGATAACAGACTTGTCTAACATTGGTCGGCACACCCGGTTCATAAGATCCATAAAAACTGCTGGTGCATTCGTCAGACCGAAAGGCATTACCACGAATTCAAAATGACCATAACGCGTTCTAAAAGCAGTCTTTTGCACATCCTCCTCCTGTACCTTCAACTGATGATACCCAGACCGCAAATCGATCTTTGAAAAGAAACTTGCACCTTGAAGTTGATCAAACAGATCATCAATTCTTGGTAAAGGATACCTGTTTTTAATAGTAACCTTATTTAGCTCCCTGTAATCAATACACATACGCATGCTCCCGTCCTTCTTTTTCACAAACAATATCGGTGCTCCCCACGGTGAACTGCTAGGGCGAATAAATCCCTTATCCAATAACTCTTGAAGTTGACTCATCAACTCCTGCATCTCCGACGGAGCAAGTCGGTAAGGAGTCTTTGCAATGGGGGTGGCTCCAGGCGTCAATTCAATTCGAAACTCTACTTGCCTGTCGGGTGGAATACCCGGCAATTCATCTGGAAAAACGTCAGGAAACTCCCTCACAACAGGGATATCAGAAATTTTCAATTCTCGTTTCTGCCCATCAACAACGTACACTAAAAACGCATGACAGCCATGCGACAGATATTTCTTAATCCGAGCATACTTACAAGTAGATAACGATGATCTGGGCTTTTCCCCATAAATCTCTATTACACCTCCACTCAGCGTTACAACACAAATAACCTTCTTTTCACACTGAATAATGGCTCCGTGTTTTCCAAGCCAATCCATACCTATAACCACATCAAACTCGCCCATTCTCATGGGGATTAAATCAATCATAAAACTTTCCTCACCAATCACCAGTCTACATCCACAGTAAACTTTAACCACATGAATAACTCTATTATCCGCCACTTCCACATCTAAAGGACCATCCAATTCACTTAACAAAACAGAAAAATCCTGGCTAAAGGTCTCAGACACAAAAGACCGAGAAGCCCCTGAATCAAATAAAATATATGCGGGCTTTAAATTTACAAGAAAAGTACCCGTTAAAACGTCTGGGGCATTCCTAGCCTCCTCAGCTGTAAGTTGAAACGATCGACCTCTAGGTCTCACCGATTCGTTCGTTCCTCTTCTCGTTGGTTGCCCTCGGGCAATCGCTGGAGTCAGAGTTCTCAACTTTGGGCATTCAGACTTCATATGGCCCGGTTCATAACAATTAAAACATACCCGCACGGGCTTTGAACATTCTCTTCCAACATGACCCTCCTGTCCACATTTAAAACATATTTTCCTTCCTGCCCAGCACTCTCCAAAATGCCTCTTATGACACTTTCCACATTCCGGCACACCACTTCTTTCTTCGCTCTTGAAAACTTCAAATCTAGATCTTTTAGATGAACCTCCTGATTGTTCAGCTCTGCGCTTATTTGATTCATCATCCACCCTGTTAATCTCAATCTCTCGTTTTCTAGCTTCATTCACAAATTCTTCAAAGCTATCCCAACGGTCGGGATCAACAAACTCTCGTATGTTCTTCCTTAGCACTTCATGAAATTGATTCATCAATTTCCGCTGGTCCTCCATATATTCAGGGCAAAAGCGTGCCCTATCCAAGAACTTCCCTGCGATGTCATTCACTGCTTCTGTTGTCTGTCTCATATACAAAAATTCCCTCCGAATCTTTGTTAGCTCAGCATTTGGCGAGAAGGCCATTTCAAACATCTTTTTAAACTCATCCCAACCCATATTGTTAACAATTTCTGCCCCTCTTGCCTGACGTTGTACGTCCCACCACTCTTTTGCCCTTGCTTTCAACATACTTGATCCAAACTTCACCTTCAAACGACTTGGGCATTCAGAGATATCAAACGCACCCTCCACTTCAGATACCCACCTGTGGCACTTAATGGGGTTAGTTTCCCCAAAGTATTCAGGCGGATTGCACGCCAAAAACTCTTTATAACTGAATCTCATTCTCTCTTCCTTTTCTTCATCCCTCTCTGTCATTTTACTCTGTATTTCCTCAGCTACAACCTCTTTAATAGTTGCTGAAATATGATCCAGTAAGAAAGCAAGAGATTTTTCTTGAGCCTTTGCCACTTCCTCGACAATTATCTCTTTCATCTCTCTTCTAAAAACTCCTTCCACATTCACTCTGGGGCTCTGTACGCCCGTACTCTCTTCCGGATTAACCTCTTGATCACCAGACATCTTTACTCTTTTAACTCTTAATTCTTTATACTGAAATTTTCACAAAACTCAGTTAATCAATCTCAGTAAGGCTAGCTAAACTCTGCTTGCCTCATACACATTTCACAACATCTTGAATCTCAACCAAGCCCCCTTGACGTCATGTGATTTCTGTAGGTTTACGTGAGGCATGTGATAACTATTACGTTGGCCAGACGTACGAGTTGTCACATCACCGTCACGTATCTCTACAGCCCCCACATAATGTCTCGGTTCCTGAGTCTCATCTTTACATAACACATAATCCATGCACACATATAAATATATGTACAATCCTTAATCATATCATAAAATACATATACTCAATCACAGTTTAAGTCCGAGCACTCAATAATGGTGAATACTCGATCCCTTAAACCAATGCTCTGATACCAACTTGTAACACCCGTTTATTTTAAGACACATTTTTTTTTTTTTATAACAACAACACTTTACATTCATATATATACGAAAGATACATCATTCTTAATATTACAATCATATGTTTATCTTTCCAAAAAGGCTCCCTCAATATCTGAGCATGATTCAACGGGAGTAAACACTTACTACCAAACATAGTAAGCACACCACTATTCGCACCGCGGCCCTTTCCCAAGACTTTCCTTCCCCTTGCTGGACCCACCTATAAAATAAAACAACAACGAAATGGGTAAGCCCACCGGCTTAGTAAGTAAGGGCAATACATAATCAAATCATCATTACACAATAAATTCACTTATGATCACTCAGCATAAGATAAATTTCACGGCACTGCCGCCAATCCCTTTATGACCACTCAGCATAAAGTAAATACACGGCACTGCTGCCAATCCCTTTATGACCACTCAGCATAAAGTAAGTACACGACACTGTTGCCAATCCCTTTATGACCACTCAGCATAAAGTAAATACACGGCACTGCTGCCAATCCCTTTATGACCACTCAGCATAAAGTAAATACACGGCACTGCTGCCAATCCCTTTATGACCACTCAGCATAAAGTAATTACACGGCACTGCTGCCAATCCCTTTATGACCACTCAGCATAAAGTAAATACACGGCACTGCTGCCAAACACATAAATTAACGGCACTGCTGCCAATCACATAAATTAACGGCATTATTGCCAAACACACTCAATTACTCCTGTAATCTAAATGTATTTTCCCTTCTATTTAATCCCACCCATTACTTACCTCGAAACACGCGTAATTCTGCAAACCTCTGGTCTCTCACGGCTTTAGTACAACTCTGGAGATTTGTATATCTAGAATGTCAAAAACTTATTATCAGGTTTAAAACCAAGTTTTCATATATAATTGTCTCAGTTCGCAAAGTCAACTCGTAAAAGTCAACTTGCAAAGTCAATTGGCAAAAGTCAACTGAACTCAACTGAACTCGCAAGTCAACTCGCAGGTCAACTCGCAACTCAACTCAACTGAACTGAACTCGCAAGTCAACTCTCAGGTCAACTCGCAACTCAACTGAATTGAACTAAACTCACAAGTCAACACGCAGGTCAACTCGCAACTCAACTGAACTGAACTCGCAAGTCAACACGCAGGTCAACTCGCAACTCAACTGAATTGAACTCCCAAGTCAACTCGCAGGTCAACTCGCAACTCAACTGAACTGAACTCGCAAGTCAACTCGCAGGTCAACTCGCAACTGAACTCAACTCGCAACTGAACTCAACTCGCAACTCAACTCAACTCGCAACTGAACTCAACTCGCAACTGAACTCAACTCGCAACTGAACTCAACTCGCAACTGAAACTCAACTCGCAAGTCAACTCGCAAAGTCAACTCGCAAGTCAACTCGCAAAGTCAACTCGCAGGACGAACACAGCCGACCCCAAAACCGAATTTTTCACAATCAAAGCTCGATTTAACCAAATTAACCCGTTCAAACCTTAATAATAACATCAACTAACATAATCTTACCTTAATCACGGTTCCAATCCTTCAAATCTTCAATTTTCAACTTGAATTAGGCGTTTCTCTCTCTAAAACTCGTTTCTCTCTCTAATTGAACGAAATTTGAGTCTTCTGGAAATGTTTAGGAACGTTTAGGATGATTCATTATATATATATAATTTGATATTTTCACTTAAGCTCCTCAATCTTAATTAAATCCCACTTGTGACTCTAACCTTAGTGTCGTACAACTTCTAACTCGAGACATCAACAAATAGCTCGTAGGATTCATAAACTTTATTTTAAATTCCGAAATTCCTTTCAAACTTTGGGATGTTACATTTCGGGCCCTTCCTGACTTCGATCGAACCGCCGTTGATTTGGTGGTTCTGTGGTGTTGCAACTTCGAACGACAAATAGGTGTGTTCGTTCCTTTCCTTCCCTTGCTGTGTTGCGATTATATTTGCCCCTTCTGTGATTGATCCTTACTGTGTAACCGTGTTCCTGATGATGATTCTGTGATTTCGATTTTCGGTTTATTCTTACTATGAAAACCTTGCGAATATAACTTGAAACCTTTGTTGCCCGGTTGAATTGATCACTTCTGTGATTGATCCTTGGTGACGAAATGGATTCAAGTTTTTGATTGAATACTGCTTGATTGATGATGTTTCTGATTTGGTGTTTGAATTTGCAATGGATTTCCTTGATCGAAATCTTCACGGTTTTGATTCAAGAACAAAAATCGTTGGCTTGGTATATGATGAAACTTGATTTCAACGAATCAGGCTCTGATATCAACTGTTGGCCCCAATTCACAAGATCTATTCGTTTAATCTTGTTTCATCACATACAACGACTTGAATTAATATAAACCAACAATAATCCACACACTTTGTGTGTTACATATGCCTATCTATAAATACATAACGAAAAGGTGCTTCTAATAATCGTGTTGGTTCGTTCGTACCCTTTGAACCAATGCATCCTCATAACTACCATTTATAACTAACTTTAACTAACTAACTATAACTAACTTTGTCATTAATATCCAATATTTATTATCATTTAAAACCAAGATGGTTTTAATTGAAAATATATCGCACGACAGTAAACACAGTTATTTGTCATAATAAACATTTGTGAACGTACGCCCCTGTGCCCCTCTATATAAACCCGTTTCAGCTTACAGTCTAAGATCATCTTTAGACAAAATACAAAAATCTCAAATGTCCTGTGAAATGGATGTTAAAGCAAAAGAGCTTATACGCCCACTCGCAAACTATCATCCGAGCCTTTGGGGAAATCAGTTTCTAGTCTATGATGAGGTACGTAAACATATATGACCATAAAATTTCTTTAGCAACAAGTACTTTGACTGCACAAACATCACACGACATCTTCAATATACACTTCATTTTTCTAAATTAAAACTTGAAACGACAACTTACTGATTATTAAGTCACCTTGATATATACCGGCCCATATATAAGCTGAACGTACTTTGGACGCGTTTTCAAGGCTAAATTCCAGCCACTAGCTTCATTATCCGACTTCTATGCCAAATTTATATATATAATGAGGTATAATACATAGAGTGTCTGCATCTCTTGAAAACCTTTGCTTTCAATATGTGATGAGATATTTGTGACTAGCATGGTGGCTATATTATGTAATCAAATATTTTTTATTAGAGTGTAAAAAAAGTTACAAAAAGCATTTAGAAGAAACAGTTACGTATACGACAATATAATATCTTTCATGTGCATGCATGTGGATGTCACAAGTAATTTAAACCACCTATTTGATCTGCCATTACTTCAATTGTTCATGATTAAACATAGAAAGAAGAGCAACTTGAGGTAGATCAGCGAACAATCGGAAGTTTGAAAGAAAAAGTGAGGAAAGAAATATTTGTAGCTTTGGATGATCCAGCAAAACATACAAGCTTGTTGAAACTAGTAGATGTTATCCAACGTCTCGGGATAGGCTACTACTTTGAACAAGAGATTATGCAAGCATTGCAGCATATTCATAATGTATATGGTGATGAATGGAATGGTGGTAGTACTTCACTTTGGTTTCGACTCCTTAGGCAACAAGGCTTTTATGTTTCCTGTGGTTAGTGCATATTTCAATTTATCTCTCTCTCTCTCTCTATATATATATATATCTATATGTCACATGTCCCTACCATATTATGTATAACTTGTTTTACTCAAAGATCTCTCCCTACCATATTATGTCTAACTTGTTTTACTCAAAGATCTCTTTTACATAACCAACCCTTGTATATTATATGCATGTGTACGTGTGTGTTAATTACAATGCGAAAAAGCTTAATGATCTTATTTTATGTAAATTATTACATCAGATATTTTTAATAACTACAAGGATGATAAGGGATTATTTAAAGAATCATTAACCAATGATGTTCAAGGCATGCTTGAGTTATACGAGGCGACATATTTGAGGGTTCCAGGTGAAAGCATACTAGATGATCTTCTTGCTTTCACTAAAACTCATCTGAAAAACGTTGCAAAGGATCCACTTCGGTGCAGTCACGCTCTCTCTAGGAAAATACATGAAGCTCTAGAGCGGCCTATACACAAAAGTTTGCCACGACTAGAAGCAATCCAATACATAGCTTTTTATGGACAAGAAGATTCTCATAACAAGTCCTTACTAAGACTTGCGAAGTTGGCGTTCAACCAGCTTCAATCGTTGCACAAGAAGGAGCTTAGCCATCTTTCCAAGTACACACATATGAGCTTCACCCTTACCCCTTTTTCATGTTAATACTTTTAGATCTTTTGAGTCATTATTGCAGACTTGAAATGGTTTTCATTATTGTTGTGCCGGTGTTTTAAATTATGGTAGGTGGTGGAATGCTTTTGATCCTACAAAGAATCTACATTATGTGAGAGATAGATTGGTTGAATTATATTTTTGGATACTAGGTGTCTACTTTGAGCCTCAATATTCTCGTTCTAGGATTTTCTTGACAAAAGTGATCCAAATGGCAACAATTTTAGATGACACTTACGATTCTTATGGTTTTTACGAAGAACTTGAGATCTTCACAAAAGCAGTTCATAGGTATTTACACCTACACATGTCTACTTGACCAACCGACCCTTTACACCTACACATGTCTACTTGACCAACCGACACTAGGTGATCGACCTATGTGCGCACTCTAGCTCTTAGTACAAAATATTTAAGGTTTATTATCTATAGGTGGTCGATTACCAGCATGGATGCACTTCCAGATTACATGAAACTACCATACAAAAGCCTCTTGGATGTTTATGAAGAAATGGAGGAAATTATGGAAAAGGAAGGAAAAGCATATCAAGTTAACTATGCGAAAGAGGCAGTTAGTTTCATTTTCAGTTATCTTTGTAAATTCAGTTTATACATTCATATAGTGATAATGTGTTATTTATCCAACACAGATGATAGAGTTCATTATGAGTTATATGACAGAAGCGAAATGGCTACACGAGGGTTATGTTCCAACATTGGAGGAGCATAAATCACTTACATATATAAGTTGTGGCTACAAAATGCTTACAACGGCAAGTTTTGTTTCAATGGGTGATATAGTTACAGAAGATTCATTCAAATGGGCTCATAACAATCCTCCACTTCTAAAAGCTTCCTCTACCATTTCTAGGATCATGGATGATATTGTGGGTCATAAGGTACATACATACAACTTTGGTCTTCATTGTATAGAGAAGGGTTTTTTTCTTTTGTTCTTTAAAAGTGCTTATCAACGAGATCAATTATGTTTTATGATGTTAGCATTTATTGTTATGAGCGCAACTACTTTTGATAGAATTATAAATTTGATGAACCATAATATACGTAGGAGGAACAAACCAGAAAGCATATCGTATCAAGTGTAGAAATTTACATGAAGGAACATGACGTCACGGAGGAGCATGTCCATGAGTTGTTCAAAGAAAGAGTGGAAGATGCATGGAAAGATTTGAACCTTGAATTGCTTATATGTAAAGACATACCTATGCCTCTTAAAATGCGCGCAATCAACTTGGCACGCGTAATGGATCTCTTATATAAGTATGATGATAATTTGAAAAATGTTGGAAAAGAGATTCAAGATCATATCAAATCCTGTTTCGTTAATGCTATGAGTGTTTGAGTTTCAGCTTTTCATGTCTAACAGATCGGTAAGATATTATTGCCGGTCGTCCTTCGAAGATCAAAATAGTGGTACTTACTAAGGTGAATAAAACCGGATATTCAACTTGTGTTAAGTAGTTATGAATAGTCGATTAGAGCTATAAGAATAAATAAAGATGTGTACCACTTATCATGTATTTGTGGATTTAAGTTTTAGTTTGTACTTTCGTGGGATTTTAATAAAATGAGTTTCAAGCTTCAGACTTACATATAAAACTAGTTTTAGGTTTGCATTGATATTTTGTGTGTAAATAACACCACGCCCATTTTCAGAACTCTACTTAAAGACTGCTAGAGAGTGTTTTCTGACATTGAACTGCAATACCAAACCCAAAGCCCAAATCCAATTATTATATTTTATAAAAATGATAAGGTTATTTTCGAACAGTCCTAAGTTCTTGAACGATGAACAAAGATCAAACATAGACCAGAAGATGAAATGCCATGAACCTTTACTCAGACCGGTTAGCATATCTTTCCACGTTCTTGTCAAGGTTCAACCCAACCATCGCTTCGCCCAACCCACAGCTCACCTCTGCAAGCAACTTAGGGTCCGTGTAATGTGTGACTGCCTGAACAATAGCACGAGCCCTACGGGCAGGATCACCACTCTTGAACACGCCTGAACCAACAAACACACCATCACATCCCAATTGCATCATTAGAGCTGCATCAGCCGGTGTAGCCACACCACCCGCTGCAAACTGTACCACTGGAAGCCGTCCCAGTTGTTTGGTCTGCATCACCAGATCATACGGTGCAGCAATTTTCTTGGCAAAAGTGAACACCTCATCATCATCCATGTTTGCAAGAACCCTGATGTCCCCCATCACAGATCTAACATGCCGTACTGCCTCAATTATGTTGCCTGGCATGTATGTTACATAAATTATCAAACAGTAAAAAAGAAATTCAACTGGCAAGAATAAAATTATTCAAAGCGTAGATATCGAAATGTATGTTACATAAATAGTCAAACAGGAAAAAATAGTCAACTGGCAAAAATAAGATTATTCAGAGCATAGATATGAAATTATGGGGGTGTACATGAAACATATAATTGACACATTCTATTATCCAGATAAGAAAACGATACATTTATTACACATTAACTGCAACCAAATTCATTGTACCCAACTAGGCAACTATTACATCTCAACATGAGTTGCTAGATGTGGCAATTTTCACCCAGCTACCTATGAATTGGTGTACTTGGGTTACGACTTATCTCTCAATGGGTCAAATGGATCAATCAAGAAATTAGCTGAAAAGGAACGGGTCGAAAGTCACACAAAGAGTATTTTTTATGTCCATAAACTACTAAATCATTTAGTAGAATATTCATATCACCATTATCATTATAATAATAATTAACACGGCCATTATATATAAAGATGGACAAAAAGGTGAATGTGAGAACAAAAGTCAACTGGACCCAATTCATCTCACAACAAAAATCCACCAATTCTGATCAGAACCCATTTTGTCTCGCCACCCGATCCTCTCAATTTGCCACATCGATGTATTATTATGTCTTACTAAATTAAAATAGAACTTCAAAACAAAATAGAAATAAATCAACAAACAAAAGCCTAAATCAGAAATATTTAACTACGTGGGATCGCCTCCAAGTCTCTTAAAAATTGCCAAAAACATATGGTTGAGGGAGCATACACTTCATTATTTTGTAAAATGGTCCGACAACTCGACAAGTACGACATGTGCTCAGCTCCTTAAGCAGGAATAAACTGCGTAGATTGGTATATACTCAATATCTAGTAGATGAATATCCCATTTGTCAGCATCTTACATGTCCCTAAATTCATGTAAAAAGGTTCATCAGCACTTATATACTTCACTCATATCCTTGCAATTTACGTCTACTTACTATGATAAAAATCGCATTTTTCACATCAATTCCTTTCCCATTTCTGGTACATTCTTCTCAATCAATCATATATATCTCCTCACAGCAATTTTAGCATTCAAAGACTAGCATAGTTAAAAGTTAAACAAGAATTAACATCAAAGCCTTATCTCAAACATAGAGACGCACATAATATACACAAAAACTACACTATAAACACATATCATATTATATTCAGAGTTCCAAACTACTTCATCTAAATTTGTTCATTTTGATTTTTGACACAGAATAATTGATTTTGACTTTTTATCTTAAAGTTCAACAATTTCTATACAGAAATACAAAATCATTTACCAAAACATATTAATTACGCTATTTGTATCCTTTCCAGGAATAATTAACTACTAATATATAATAACAAAATCAATTTCAATAACAAGAACACATACCAGTTCCTGCTTCACCTTTCGTACGGATCATAGCAGCACCTTCACGAATCCTTCTCAAAGCTTCTCCCAAATTCCGGCAACCACAAACAAACGGAATTCTATAATTATGTTTATTTATATGATTTACATCATCAGCTAACGTCAATACCTCACTCTCATCAACATAATCAACTCCAATCGCTTCTAATATCTGCGCTTCAACAAAATGCCCTATCCTCGCTTTTGCCATCACCGGAATCGTAACCGCTTGTTTAATTTCCTTAATCAATTGCGGATCGCTCATCCGTGCAACGCCGCCTTGTGCACGGATATCCGCCGGAACACGTTCTAACGCCATTACCGCACACGCCCCGGCTTCTTCTGCTATACGTGCTTGTTCGGCGTTCACGACGTCCATTATTACGCCGCCGCGAAGCATCTGAGCGAGTCCAACTTTCACGGAGTACGGTGATTTCTTGCTTTCGGTTAACGCGCCGTTGCCATACACCGCCACTACTCCGGTTCCGTCCATTTGTAAACCCTAGGTTAACTGCGTGTTCTGTGTGTCTATTTAGTGTGTGTATCGTGGAGTGATAAGAAGGATGGCGGTTTTGGAAGGTGTGCAGGACACTGCAAATTTTGTGTCTTTGGTTTAACTTTGGGTTTAGAACGATTTGAACCTTTACTTTATGAAAGTGGACAGAAATGACCCCTTAATTATTTTTGTTTTGCAATGGCAACCTCTATGGTTTGTTAAGTATCGATTAAGAGGTTGTGAAACGTTAACAGTAGTACGAAATATTTGCCGTAAGGCTTTTCATCACTAATGAGTCGACCTGGACTACTATAGTACAAACATATATATAAAGTTCATGAAACGTTAACGGTAGTACAAACTCAGCACCGTAAGGCGTTTCATCACCAATGAAGTCGACCTCGAATACTATTTAGTTCAAACATATATATAGATTTCGTGAAACATTAACGATAGTACGAGCTCATTACCATAAGGCATTTCATTATTAATGAAATCGACCTCGTTATCATTACCACATCGTAACAAATTATGTCATTGCAATTCATCACCGATGATGTTGACCTCAAAGATCATTCAAGTTCGTGAAACCCTCAAGCGGTTTAACAACCATAGTTGTTCACCGAACCCTAAGGCGTTTACACTATGGGTTAAGACGTCAACACTCTTCAAACATTTGAATGATCGGATAAAATATTTTCTATGCATGTCCTATGTATTCATTATATTAAGAAAAAGTTGGATATAGTATACTATCAATCGAAACGAAATCATTATCATAACGTGGCTTGGTTTATATCATTGCATGATAAATGTAAACAATATTTAACTATTATTGTTAAAATTAAAATTTCACTTAAATATGTAACTGCACATAAACTACTTTAATTTTGTTTAATAACATAAATACTAATATATTTGTAGTAACAGGATCTAAAAAGAGGAAATGTTTTATGTTTAATCATAGATAACTCTATGTATAAATACTAAATAAAAACAAGTATGATTCAGCAAAAAAATAAATAAGATTTCAAAAAATGCTTTATGTGATTCAATAAATATTTATCTATGATTCAAAAAAACTTTTTCATTAATAAACACTTTTCTTGAATCAAATGGTTAATTTGATGAATTAAAGAGTTAATTTGTTGAATCAAATGGTTAAAGGAACCTTTCTCCATCAATTTTTCTTTCTCCCTTGAACCCACTCCTATATATATATACATATGTTCAATATAGTCTCGATAATAAATTACTAGCAACTAAATAATCACAGTACACAAGTAAATTAGTTTTAATGTCATCCATATACTTTGTATTTTAATTAAAAACTAATGTAAACAATAATTATAAATTAATTCATATTCTAATTAAAAATTTATTAAACCTAAATTATAATTAAAATACTAATTATAAACTTTGGGTGAGGATTAAGAGGGAAGCAAAAAAATTAGGGAAGGAGAGAAGCAAAAAAATTAGGGAAGGAGAGAAGCAAATCTCAACCCTTTATTTCATCATAAATGAATTTTAAAAATCACAAATAATTTCAAAATTTAACTTTCATCACAAATGAATGTTCAAAACATTTATTTATGAAAAAATCAAGGGCTAAAATTTGCTTCTCTCATTCCCCAAGATTTGGAACTTCCTTATGGATCCTTTCCCTATAAACTATTATATGCTAGGTCAAGAGCTATAGAAACACTGATGCAAGTCCTATTCAATTTGCATTGAATTCCCAAAAAGTAATGTAAGCTTTCATTCCAGCTCAACACACCGTGCATAAGATAGAACCAGTACAAAAGAAAATATATATCTACAGATCAATTGTTATAAGAGCATTGTTCAGATTTGTGTTGTACAATAATTTTAAGTGGCAATCATAAGTTTTATGGTTATACACTTCACAAACATGCCATTATTATCTAATAATTCCTCATATATTCATAGTTCAAAATAATGTTAGAACTTATAATCAACTACATAACCACATTATATCAATACTTTCCTAACACAAAATAATGCATTAAAAACCATTTTCATGAAGATGCAGACGCACCTTGTCCAATTTCTCAAACGAATAAGGCTTTTAGGGCAACCATCCTTAAATCACTTCCCCTACCATAGCTGAGTCAACCAAACTGGCCAACCGGCAACCTCTTGTGAGCCATCAACTCCATTTGCAGTACTAAACACTCCACAAGTTTCATGCTGATGTACCATCACTCAGTTCCCCTTAGACCCAATCTTAACCGGTTTTTTAACCACTTGCACAAGGGATTGCCTAACAAGTTGCTCATAAACCACAACATTATTCCTATGACCATCATCCCACAATGTTCATACTAAACTTGATGATGCTGCATTTTCTATATTATTATTACCATCTGAAATAGGTCTAGTAGTTGCATCAATGCGACCATTATCAAAAGAACTCACAAAGAAGTTAACTAACTTTAACTCTAATCCATACATGCACAAAAGAATCAAAACAAACCAAGAAACCACGAGAACTGCAATTTGGACATTCATAATAAACTATATTCTTATAATGCATATAATACAAACCATTACTAAGAGTAAACATATTTCAATATATTTTCAACATTTAAATACAAAAGAAACATTGTACCGGTTTTTTTTTTATTTACTATAGAATTGCCTGTTCTTGAATGACATAAAGGATGAATCACCAAAGCATACCATTAATTTGGTCAAACTATCGAGCTTTCCAGAAATCATAGTCTCCCAACAGACAATACAGTTTCAATTATGGAAGTTACACAAGCCGAGGTGAAGAAAACTTTAGAGGCATCTAATGCAAAATACAAAAGATCTTGTGATAAACATCACTCGTTAAAGATTGTTGATAGTACGGATCTCATTATGCTTAAATCAAGGAAGGAAAGGTTCTCAACAAGTACTTCTAATGAGCTAAAGTTGAAGATCAGTCCATGCAAACCAATTTGGAAGGTCAACACTGATTATGTGGCTGATACGTTCGAGTTTAAACTCGGCATATCATCTTATTTGAATGGAAACTCAAGGACAGGTTTTTTTTAAAAGAAGGGGAGAATGATACAATATGTAATTGGTTAAATCTTAGAAAACCTTGCCCACGAGGAATTGTATGATTACTTGGGCAATAAGAAGCATGATTAGAGTTTTAGTTATTTTGTGAGTCTTTTAATTTAATAATCATCTTTAATTAGATTACTTTACTTTTTAGATTAGGATTAATATTGGTATTAATATCCTATTAGGTTTAGTATTTGTCTATTATAAATAAGGTTGAATGTTTAAGTTTTCATTATGTTGATTTGTGGTTTTTGATTCGATTAATGAAAAGAGTCATAGATGGGTTATCAATTCTTGGTGTTTCTATCCTCATGAAGTAAACGATATTACCTATTTGTTTGATGATATGTCAATTATCATCGTTTGACAATACGTGTATCGAAATTGTCTAATCTGTAGCTCCCATGCTAAATCATAAACCCACTAAAAACATTTACCGGTGCATTTATACATTGGTCGAGTTGGTATGGAATCTAAAGGGCTGGTCTTCGCAATTTGAAAAGACTGTTTATCATCATCTTGAGTTTGTAGTTTACAAACATCAAATAGAAGATAGGAAAAGGTCCCTGATCGGTGCTTAGTGGCTATTCAATCGGGATTTCATGTTGCTAACATGGACTACGTTAGGTCGATGCAGTTCGTACGCAATAAATGTAGGGAACCTGATACATCCTTGTCCCACATTGGTTGCATATAGAGTGGATGTTGGGTATATTAGGGCAATCTCCCCTTAACTAGTGAACTCGTTTTGGCTAGGTGTATGGGCCCAACCCCAAAACAAACTCATGAGGTAGAGGTACCCAATCGGACAATATTCGCTAGATACCAAAGAGGAATAGTGAGAATTGGAGAGAATAAGACCTCTCAAATTAAGATGGTTAAGAGTATGTATGTTAGGAGATATCAAAAGTGGTAAAGAACCACTGCATAATGGGATGTGTATTTTTTGATTCATAAAGTCTGGACCTAGGTATGTCATCAATCACAATTTTTAGAACACATTCGAGCTAAGCATACTAGTATAATACTAATAAATATAAATATAAGAGATAATAAAAAATGAGCCCACATAAGAGAGAGATGAAGAGAATTAAGAGATAGATCGAACAAGTTTTGAAAAACCTCAAGTTTAGATGATCGAGTTTATTGTTAAGATTTAGATCATCGCCTTCAAATAATTCAATTTATACTTGGGATTTACGAAACTACGCCTATCTTGACTATTGGATAGTGGAAATTGAAAAGTGTAGAGTCTACTTATTTTGATATTGACCGTAGTATTGTCGGTCCTAGATCATAGATCTGCTTGATTTTACTTAATTCGAATTAACGAGCCAAGTAAGTGGAAATATGTTAATTTTGTCATTTTGATTAATAAAATGTTAAAAGACTAATCGTTTAAACGATTTTAAATAGCATTTTCCGATTTTGATTGTATCTTATTTTATCATATTGATCTTTTAAACACAAAAACAATCTTAAATAAAATCTAGATTTTTAAGAACGTACCGTACCAAAATACCAAAAAAGCAGGTAACCTGTTCTGTGGCTGCGGTCAAAGCAGCAAATTGACTTAAACTTGAAAGGCTTTCTTTCGTTCCCTGAAACACCAAACTTTTTAGGGCGTCCTTATTTGCAGACGCATTGGAGTCAATCGTTCATTTTAATGGACATTGCTCTATTTTCTCCATCTTCACTTTTTCATGATGATGATGACACATCTTCAGGTAATAACTCTATTTGTTATGCTAATAAATCACAACTCTTGATATTGTTGATGGGTTGCAGATGATGAAAAATTAGAGGAAAGTCAGACCTACGTTGAAAGAAGTCACCAATTTCCTAAAATGGTTTGTTTGTTTCTCTACGTCAATTCAAATAATTTTGGTTTAAGTGAATCAAATTAGTAACTTTATTATTTACTAGCTTACAAAATACATAGTCATATGCCTATACTGTTGTTTGTAACCCTAAGACCCCATTAGGCTTTTATTCATTTTAGGAATTTTCATTTTAATTTTAATTAATAAAACAATGAGAGTTTGATACAACCGATCCGAGATGGTTAATCTCCAATTGACTACTCTAACAATAAAACTAAGATAATACTTGTTGCAAATATCTCTTCTCATTAATTAAAGCAATACACTTAAATACTTGAAATATAAATCCCACTATCCTGAGCTTTAGGAGCAAAACATGAAACGTGCATTGAAGTTAAAAGACGTGGACTAATGCAATGTGGAGAGGACCACTACTTGTTCCTAAATGTATGCATGAAAATACACTTTCAAATGTGTATGTAGAGATCATGGATACTAGGTGGACTTGGTCTTCAAGTGAAGACTTGGTCGGTTATGATCACGTATCAGAGTTCTTGTCGTTTCAAGAATGACTTTTTTGGTATGCTTTGTAATTTCTAGCTTCTCGCTGGTTATTTCAATAAATATTTAAATTTGTTGTGTTGATTGTGTTTATGAGTTATTGATTCCCCACTAAATTGAGGTTTTTATTATATATATATATATTAAGGCTCTTTATGAAGTTAAGTAATTCATTTCACATATGAAGTATCTTTGTTTGCAGGAATTGCTCATTCGAGAATTCTCATTTCACCAGATGAATGCCAATCTACTGTGGCCAGGAACTTTTGCGTTTGTAGAATGGTTTATTCAAGACAAGTCAAAAATACAAGGAAGACGTATCATTGAGTTGGGCAGGCAAGTCCAGTCGGTTATACCTCGATATTTTATTTTGATTTATAGTTGACTTTTCATTCAAGGAATTGTGTTTTTGATACTATCTTTTAAGTGATGGCAGTGGAACAGGTGCTTTGGCCATCTTTTTGAAGAAGTTATATCAGGTGGATATAACTACTTCAGACTATAATGATCAGGAGATTGAAGATAACATAGCTCATAACTGCAAGGTTAATGGAGTAACTCCTGTGCTTCCACATATTAAACGTTAGTTCTCCTTTTCATTTATACATTATTTTTATTTTTATGTCATAAAAATATATCACTGATAAACTGTTTTTGATCCAAATATCCAAATATAAGTGGATCTTTACTTCTATGTCAACGGTAGATGTGGTAAATGGGCATCCAGTGCTGGTTGTATTCGATAATAGGTCACTAAATAGTGAGTCAAACATAAGGAGTTGACTTCGTTAATCCGAACACCCTTTTTTTATTTTTTTCTCATTTCATTTTTTTACTTTCTTGCAGAAAAAGGAAAATATGACATGATCACAATTGTATAACTTAAAAATAATTGAAGTTTAAATATTTAAACATATCCAATTTGTATTTCACAAATAATAATTTAAATATAACAAAAATTAATTTTAGTTTAATGGCTTTTATATGCTACCTCTAAACAATACAGTCAAGTTTGTCTTTTCAAAATTTAATGTGATCTGCTGATGTTATATCTTATCTTTTTATTCACCAGATTCATGGGGTGATCCCTTTCCAAATCCTCATCCAGATTGGGACCTCATTATCGCAAGCGATATCTTACTGTGTAAGCGCTTAAATTTTTTTTATGTTCCTGCAAAAGCCTCTTTATATCATAATAAACACTTTTTAACTGCTATGTATGGATGAGTGTATATTTTATGCACACATAATAGGCCCTTAAACTCTGATCTTTTAAGTATGTTCCCTAAAGTAGAAATCAAATGAAAATGCATTCCTTTTACATGCAGTTTGACCTATGAACAATGTCAAAAAGTAGCTAACTTGGCTTCCTTTATAGTGGCTATTCTTATAATGCATAGAATACAAACCTTTTGTAAGAATGAACATATATAAATATAAAATAAGCATTGTACCTGTTTTCTTTTAAATTCTGAAATTGCCCGTTCTTGTGAATTGTGCGTTAAAAAAGCGATCTTGTATAACAAAAGGCCAATTACAATGGCTTTAGCTGTTAAACACTCTTTTTCTTTTTACCTACAAATTACTTTGTTATCCAGACCAGCTCTTCAATCTATTTACTGCTTCATTTTGTAGAAAATTATGGTTGTCATCAGACATGTTTTTTCACCATTTTTGCCTTTTCACTTGCAACTCTAGGTTATTGTTCAGATTGGTCTCTAATTCTATTTGGTCTTTTGCAGATGTGAAACAGTATCCAAACTTGATAAAGACTCTATGCTTCCTTCTAAACTGTTACAAGCCACAAGAAATTGCAACACCTGAGTCTCAGGGTAAGTCACATATCGTTACTCAATCGTGATGTATAGGGGGTAGCAAAATGGGTGGGTCAGCACGTTGAGCTACAGGTCAGAAAGGTGAGATAGACCAGGCACTTTTTGTCCAAAAATTTCTAGATTATTATGATTCGTTAGTGTGCCAAATATGTTTACAAATAAATATTATTTCAATAATACTGTAATGTGATTTTTTAAAAGATGATTTTAGGATGATTTCTGCATTATAACTTCAGTTTAAGGCACTTTGAAGTTTGATCGGCCCATTCATTAGTAAATGGATCGAAATTGCCACCTCCACTTATCTGCGTTTTTAACGTATGAAAGCAATTGTAACTTGGTGACTAGCTCATTGTCTTTTCAGGTACTCATTCAGAACTGCCCCAACCAGCTTTCTTGATGAGTTGGAGGCGCAGAATTGGGAAAGAAGATGAGTCATTATTCTTCTCCGGGTGCGAAACTGCTGGGCTTCAAGTACAACATTTGGGATCCCGGGTGTACTGTATCACGCCCATAAAATCTGCAATCGGTAATATTTGTAACTAAAATCCATCCTTTTTTTGCGGGTTGGAAAGGTCAGGACCTGCATGAATGGGCAGTTAGATTTTTTCTGACCGAGATCAACTGGTTGGACAATTTAGGACCATGATTGGTTGATGGTTAGGACCGTTTAGCGGATGGACCAGATTGGAATGAATTGTACTCGATTCTATTTCATCATGCACACAATGAGGAGCTCACCATGTATAACTAAACCAATACATATTTTTTAAATACTTAGTTTTTTGTTGCCATATTTATCATTTTAGTTCAATTAAAGACGAGGGCTCATACATATGAACATTCACTAATTAATCAAGTTAAATTTTACTTTTTCAGTACATGACTACAGTTTCTGGAAAAAATTAAAGGCTAACATGTTAGTATAGTTGATTATGGATCGAGTAATGACACCTTGGGTAATCTTATACACATGGGAATGGTATTGTGATAAATGCAAGAACATCCACTGTCGCCGGGAGAAGCAGTCCCAATCACCATTGTTGCATCAGTGACATGTCTATTTTCTCTTCAAATCACTTTTACATCACAATTAAACGCACGTTTGCAAAAGTCGCTAGGCAGTGAGTACTCGACAAGGACTTTGTACCGAGTAGTCGTCCTAGGTGGAGAGTACTCGGATTGTAATTTTTTTTACATATAATTAATATATTTCGAAATGATATGTTTAAGTATAGACAAAAACATAAACATAATTGTTTAGAAGCATAAACGTATCATATTAGTTATTAGAGTTTTTTCCCGAAAAACTCAATAACTCGGTCAAACTAAGTCAATAATTGGGGTTTTTATTGTTTTCCTTCTCTTTCTTTCGTATAAAAAGTCCGGTCCAAATTTTTTTTTTCTGTTATAATTATTTTGAATTGAATTTTGATATAGCCGACTGACCGGTTCACCTTAAACCAATTCGGCATATGGCCGACTAGCGATTAATCGACCGCATAGACTAACTTTTGAAGCCCTGATTGAACACTTTTAACCACTTTCATCATTGTTATTAATTCTTTGTTATTTTTTTTAGTTGAATGATAAAAAAAATGTTTTAAATGTTTAAAGCCAATCTGGTGATTTAAACCCCAACCCGGAGACATATGTTGTGGGACCGCTACCAATGCCATCAGCTCATATGCCGCTACCGAGGCGAGACCCATAGTGCCGATCGAACGGTAAGCCCAAAGCACTATTCTAAATTTGTCTTTCTAAAAAAAGATAAAGTTCTAACTTTAGTAAAATATTAATGTTGAGTTTATAATTCCTCCTTCTCAAAATAAGTGTTCACATTTTCATTTTAGATTGTTCCAAACTAAGTGTACTTTTCCAAAAGTAATATGTTAACTTTACCAATTTACCCATAAATGTGAAATTGACATTGAAGAATCAGCTCATGGTTGTTAACTTGATTAAGCGATGGTTGACCGTTGAGCAGGAGAAAATATTTAAAGAGACATGCTTCGGCCTTTGGTTGGATTTGAAGTGTCTGGATAATGACCCAGCTCAAGATTTCCGTAACTAGGCAGCTACTGCCACCGCCACCTGCTTAGATGGATAGATTGTCTTATTATGACTTGTTATGTATTTTGACTTGTTTTCAGGGCACGTTATACTTGTTTTTTTTATTCTTTCACTTATTTGTGGTTGACCAATATTGAACATTAAAGTGACTGTTTTATGGAAAACATTCTAATTTCAAGAGGAACTCAAATTTACAGTCGACTGAGATGCTTCGGCCAATTTGAACAAAAGGTTATGATTAACATAAACTTGATTAAGATAATTGATTACAACAAGTAAAACATACATTTTATTGAATAAAAATAGAACAAAAACAATAGAAAACTACATGTTTAAAACGTGTTCACCAATGGGTGAAAAGGAAGGTATGTATGAAGGCGGAGTGTCAAGGGAGAAATGGCGAAATAATTAAGTGAGCAACATGCCATAAGGCAAAGGATTATTGGCGTAGGTAACTGCATGTTGCATTATTGTTGTTATGATAAAACCTACATCAAACTGTATGTTGATCTTGATCCAATAAACTATGAGGGCCTCAATGGCATAGAAAATATGTAGCATTGTGGAGCGACAAGAGATATTATAACGAACAATATCAAACATTATTTTCAACTCTGATTCAAGATCAAAGACTTCAATAACGCCACGTGACTTACATTTACTTCAACTCATTTCAATGCAAATATCATCAATAATATGATCGGGATGAATAATTTGATGACTAATGTATCTTAACTCTTTTTGTGAGTAATAGAATCGAGTTCCTCTGCAAGGGAGTTTAAATGTCCTAGTGAGAATCGGAAGAATGAATTGAAAGGTATGACTGTTTAGCTTGAATTCACAGTTTTGAAACGGTGGTCAAAACGAAAGTTTTTATAGAATCCATTAACACGTATTGGAAAGATTTGATCAAGAAGGTTGATTTTATTACCCAATGAGCTTTCCTTGAAGCTACGAATAACGGAAGTTGAAACGATGTTGGATTGATCGACGATTCTTCCTTCTTCAATTTCTCTCCCAAATGTATGAATTTCATCATAATTTGGGCTTGAGGTGTATCTATTGCTCATCTTGTAATAGTGAAATGAAATGAGTTTGTAAAGAAGAGAGATGATGAAATGTGTGATTATACAAAATGCTAAAAGTGGATGAAATGAAATCGTTTTAAAAGGTAAAATTGTATCTTATAAAATCTACAAAAGTTGCGAAAATCTTATCTAGTTGCGGAAATCTAGAAAGGCATCTTATCTAGTCAAGATCCGGTCGTAAGGTCCGGTCGCAAGCCGTTCACCTACTCGCGGTCCCAAGGACACGTTTGCAAGTTACGGGATTTGCGACTTGCGTCCGAATTGAACAAATTTCCATAAAAATATTTTGGGAGCAAAAGTTTTTGTTTTTTTTTTTTTCAAAAAGAAATCAATTTCTCATAAAAAAAATTAAGATTATAAACAGTGATTTTGTAAGATGATAATTCAAGTATATAATAACTTCTTGTTTATTTACTTTTAAAATACATTCACGAACAACGTTTTTTAACCCGAAAGAGAAAAAAGGAAAAGGGAAAAGAAAATGGCTTCCTCAGATACAGAGGAACCATGGTTACTCGAAAACGGTGTCGTAAGGTCACGAACCAACATCCATAACTGCAGTGCACACAACATGTCGTCATCTTCTTCCCTACGTAAAAAGATCGATATACCCTTCCTCTCCAACATTCCTTCCTCATTTCTTCGCAATTTCATCGCCAGTCTTCACGAGGTCATTTTAGGAACTAAATTATCACTCCTTTTTCTCGCCGTTCCGATCGCCGTTGCCATTCATTACTTCCGGTTGCCACGTGTGAGTCTGTCGATCATCTAAACCCTAATAAATATCTTGCAATTGCGCACAATTTATTATGTTCATCATTTAATATATATATATATATATATATATTTTTTTTAAATTAGACGTGGATATTTTCGTTTAGTTTACTTGGACTGATTCCCCTTGCTGAACGTGTTAGCTTTTTAACTGAGTAAGAATTTTTCTACTTTCTTCTTTTAGGTTCATTTTTATTTAATGAAAAATATTGCTCTTTTATTTTACATTTGTAAATGCAGGCAAATTTCATTCTACACCGGTGCAACAGGTATTATTATTGTTCCAAAATACATTTTATTTTTGTTTCATACATATAAATGGAAGAATAAAATAAATAGAGAATCCTGTAAAAAAAAAAAAAAAAAATCTTCATTTTTTAGGACCAAAAAGGTATTGTGGTTCATTTTCATGAATAATACACTGTGAAACAAATTTAAGAACTTCTAAGAAATAACTAAATTGTTTATAAATAATTTGTATAAAAAAGGTTTCATCTGTTATTCATTTTAATTAGTATAAGGAAAAAAAAACTTATTGTACAGGTGATATTTGTAATTGTAACTAAGTCTGTCAGCATAAACAAAGCTTCTTGTCTGACTTATTTCATTTAATTTTGTCATTCACTCAAAATTGATGTTAACACTTGGTATATGTAGATATATTTTTATTGTATTAAATAAGAAAAATACATGGATAAATTTTTAGATATTATATACTTTTTTTGAATAAATTAGGTAACGAGACTGAAAGACACTAAACATTATGCCAATGTAATACTAGTAAAAACAGAAGCGCCATTTGTTTTTAATTTATAGAAGTGATCACAAATTCATCAATGATTAATGTTATCATTTGTAGTGGGAGGGCTGTTAAATGCAACATGTGGGAATGCTACTGAGCTTATAATTGCAATATTCGCATTATTACAAAACAAAGTGGATGTTGTTAAGTACTCCTTATTGGGTTCCATTCTCTCCAACTTACTTTTGGTTCTTGGAAGCTCTCTTCTTTGTGGTGGCCTTGCAAATATTTCAAGGGAGCAAAAGTTTGATAGGGTAAACCCCTTCTTTATAATTTGTTTGGTAAACTGAAATGAATGTGTAGATTACAATGATAGATTGCTTTACGTGTATTTGCAGTTAATATACATGTGTCAATGTCTATTTTAGGAAACATATTTTCAGAATTAACGTTTGCTGTTTAGTTCAATCTAATGCTGATTTGATTATGTCCATTTAATCTAGGTCATTGAATATTAGTTGCTGGTTTGATCATGATCCCATTAAATATTGGAAGTGAGAGGGATAGTTGTCAAACTAAACCGATAATGTAGAGAAAGTTAGGGTAGATGAATATCAGTTTCATAGTGCATTATCCTTCTTGTAAATTAATAACTAAATAGGATCCATATCACATATTTGATTATAAGTTTATAATATAGACCCATAAATGTTGATTTTGAAAGTGTGTTCCCAAAAATAGAAATTGACTGGAAGCACATTTCTTTTACCTGAAAATATCCGTTGTTTTACTCATCCTTTTATAAGAACTATTAGATCGTTATACGAGTATGTATATATAGGTATACTTAGAAATACGCATAGAGATATCTCTTTAAAGATGCATATTTATCTAATCTGGCCCACATAAAAGTGATGTATGGCTGAAAGTCATAACGCTGAAATCTACACTGCACTAGTGATAATGAAAAAAAGGAGTATCAAGTGAACCTCGTGAAAGAGCCATTTGAAAATGTCTAAATGACAATCAACTTGGTCTAGTGACGAGAACAGGGAGGGGTAGTTTTTCATAATTTTTAACAGAGGTGGGAAACGGACGGGTTGCTCCACAATTCTTGTTAGTGTGTCATACTGACGGGTTGCTCCTCAAAACAGATTGGGTTGGGTTGACGCAGACCATTTTTGTTGATGTTTTCTCTATGTTTTTAGTTAGTGTGTCAAATATGATAACAAATTTCTAGTTTTTCATACTGATCTAGTTTTCCAATAAAATAATTTAAAAAGTGTAATGCTTTAACAAAAACGCCTTAATAAAATAATAAGACTCTAGCCCATTTGAACCGTTCCTTTTATGCAATTGTGTTTTTTACTCGTTTGACCCTTTAGAAATTAAAGGTAACCTAAATCGACCTATTTATAAGTAAATGAGTTAGAATTCCTCTTTGGTAGTTTTTTTTGGCTAATCTGTTATTATTATGGTGTGCTTTAATCACTATGTTGATAAATCAGAAACAATCAGATGTGAATATATCTCTATTGCTACTGGCATTGTTGTGCAATATAATGCCCTTACTATATAAATACGCTGCTGCAAGTGACCAACGTCTGGCTGCTGATGTGTTAAATACTACAAAAGCAACACTAAATTTGTCCAGAGCTAGCTGTGTTGTCATGCTGATTGCTTACTTTGCATATCTTGCCTTCCAATTATGGACTCACAACCATATCTTTGAATCACGAGAGGTATCGACACTCTTTAATGCTTCTATCAGCGAACAGTATATAACTATAGGGGTGTTTGGATGTGCATTTTGAAAGTGATTATGTAATATCGAATATTCAGAATCACATAACTAGATATAATAAAATGGGCTATAGAAGATGGTGTTTGAAGTTGCAATATTAAGATGATAAAAATTGTGACTGTTTACTAGCTCACTTTGTTTAAGGAAAAAATGGATAAATGACCAAAAAGAACATTTTTTTTGTCATTAAAAGAAGGATGATTTGTGAAATGTGAGTACAGGCTCATTTATTAAGTAAAAAATAGAGATATATATGCAATGTAATGTTACGTTTACATTACAGTTTTGATGCAATTAGTATGAAACTGATTATTATGATTATCATCAGTGTTATAAAAATCGGCCTAGGTGGCCGACTAGTCGGTGTTTAATCAGTAATAGGGAGTAGTCCGGGACCTGGTAGCTTGTGCATTAATTAAGTTCATTACTCCTGATTATCTGTTGTAACAAGATGAGGCTAATCGGTCGCCTAGGACTAGTAGGGATTATCATGTAATCAGTTTCAAAAGGACGATCCAAACACCTTCTAACTAATGCACCGGTCCATTACTTATATAGTACAACTAACAAAGAAACATACAGGAAGAGGTTGAAGGTAACTTGGATAATAGCAAAGATGAAAGTTCAGTGATAGGTCTTGGAGGTGCCATCATTTGTCTAGCTGGAATGACAGTGGTTATTGCGTTGTTGTCTGAATATTTAGTTGACACTATTGAGGTATTATGTTCGTTTCTATAACGTGGATCCATTTTTCTGTTGTAAATAGTTTAAATTAATTAACTATACAGGCGGCATCAAGTTCATGGGGGATGCCATTGAGCTTCATCAGCCTCATCTTGTTACCGATTGTAGGAAATGCAGCTGAGCACGCTGGAGCCATGATCTTTGCTTTTAAGAATAAGCTGGTATATATGTTTTAGAATCTCATTTTAGAGAAAAAGATTGCTGCAGAAATGCACGATATGTGTATGGCAGTACTTGTGCTCCTTATGAAATCGTTGTCGATATGCTCACACTTGTAACGTGGCAGTAATGTCGGCTGCAATTACCAGGTCTTAAAAAAAATATATGGTTATCAACTTACTCTATACAAGAAATAGTTTTGTCAAAATCAAATGAAAACTTCAACATGTCACTCTTAACTCAAACGTGGCTGAGTTTTTTAACATCAGAGAATTTTCAGCTTTCTGCAGAGAAACTCTATTATGAATTTCATACTTTCTTATAGGTAGAGAACAATCTATTAATATTTTATAAATTATAAATTTATATGAATGCAGGATATAACGTTGGGGGTCGCACTTGGTTCTGCAACTCAGATTGCAGTTTTTGTGGTAAGATTTAGTTGTTCATTCTTTCAGGTGTTTTTTGTTTTGTTTAACAAATAAAAGCTAAAAGTAGACATAACCTATGTGATGCGAGCCAAGGGTTAAGGGCTTACAAACCAAACCTATAATAGCTCAGTGAAAACTCAAGCTTTAGATGAACATAGCCAAGCATGCGTTCTTTAAACTTTAGTACAGCACAAGCCAAGCATAACCTACCTAATTATGACTGCTCGAACCTAGAAGTTAGATTTTCAACCCATTAATACAACAATGGGTCAATCCAGGTTATTTATATTGCTAACTGGTCAAAATGGGTAAGGTTTAAAATTTTTAGCTAAAAAGGAAACAGCTCGAATTCATCCACATACAGTCATGTGGTTACAACTTCCTTAATTGCTTTAATCACAAATATTAGTATATCATTAAGCTTGTAATAGTTATATATTAAATATCAGATGTTTATGAAATAAAAAAGATCTTTAGTAATAGGCCCACTCAACACGACTCACCCAAATAACTGATTGTGGGTCAACCCAACCTGACCGGATGCATTTTGACTTGTTACTCATCCCACCCATTTTTTCAGTTCAAGACTCATGTTTCTTCTTATGTATTTAAGATGTCTTTTTTTCTTTCTTTCTGGAAATCTATCATTATATGTACGCTATTTAGGTCCCATTGAGTGTGATTGTTGCCTGGATAATCGGTGTCGACATGGATCTTGACTTCAGTCTTCTTGAAACTGGATCGCTTTCTATAGCAATCTTACTCACAGCCTTCACATTGCAGGTAATTCTTTCTCTTTTAGCTTTTAACTACTTACGAAGCAAACTAATATAAAAGTACTGAATAATTTGTATATCATGCACAAAACTTCTGCAAGACATAGTTCAATAAACATCTAAAGCCTGAATAAATCCTCAATAACAAATTTTCAGGATGGAACTTCTCACTATCTTAAAGGGGTGATTCTTTTGCTATGCTACATTGTTATTGGGGCAAGTGTTCTCGTCAATGATTTGCCAATTGGTAAGCTTTTACAATGCTGCAAATTTTCTGTTATTAAATTTGAAAATTTCGATGCTGAAACTTAGAGCACGAGGAGTGGTGACACTGAGTTTTCAGTGTTTTCAAAAGTCAAGAAAAAAAAGCAAGTGTCTCTTCAGCGTCCCAGGCCGGACGCCGACTCTCAGCGTTCTCGGTCCAGAACGGCAAAAAAACCCTCCCACTCTGTGAGCTCTTGGAAAGTTTCTGAATATGTTTCCTTGATTTTTTTTCTATAGACTACATGAATGACGATACAGGTGTGCGACTTCAATCATCAAAGCAGCAAATCTCTAGAGTTTGAAAGGCACGGTGCTCTGTTTATTGATGTGGAATATAAATAGATGTGGCAAATTTGACCTTTTACTTATTAACAGCATTCAGGTTATGTTTGATTTTAACGGGTTAAATCGGTTGAGTCAAAAAGCTTTAAAAAAGAACTGGTCATTGCCTAAAGTATATTAAAAATGCTTATAACCTACTAAATCGGTTTATTCAAAATGTCAGATTATCTATAATATATATTTTTAATTCATATTAAACACGCAAAAGATTTATAAAAAGATTACCCTAGAAGTGTTTCGAGTCAAATCCTTATCGTATTTGGTCTGTACAAAAAATTAATCGATTTGACCTGTTACCCAACACACATGACCCGTCATGTTGTTAACTTTACAGAATATTCTCATCTCAACCTTTCTGTTTACATACGATTTTTGGATATTATTTTTTGCAGGTTTCGAGTGCCAAGAGAGATCAAAATTACGTGCATGAGGATGAGGAGCCATTTGTTATTCTTTGAATGGGTCAAATGGAAAGCTCATTTGTTTTAATAATCTGGCTTGTACCTTATAAGCTTTGATGTTGTACAGATAGTTGTCTATCAATCTGGTTGCATCCATTTCCCCATTGTTATCGAGTCACTTTAGTAGCCATTGTACTTGTTTTTTACTCCTTATCAAATTAGCATCTTGTTATGGAAAATGCAAAAATCCTTCAAGTTTGAAAAGTATGAAGATCTTGAAATAATTGTGATTTATTTAAGCTTTTAAAATCATATTTTACAAGCACAAGGATTTCTTAGGGAATTTTCCAAATAAATTAATTTCATTTGGTAAGTGGTAATTGGTACAACATGTCAAACACAAATGGTTAGGAATGAAGTTAAAATGTTTTATCTTTTTTGTTCTCGATCCGAGGTTTAATATTAGTGAAAATAATATGATCACGTGAATGCAGTAACTTTAATATGGTAAATAATAGCAGTCACATTGGTACGTTGAAATTGACAGAACTGATATCGATGATACGGAGCTGATATCGATGATACGGAGCTGTCGGTTCGGTTTGTCGATTTCTTTCACCGTACCAATGGAGCAACGATTTGAAATTTTGTTTTTTGCTTTTCTTTACAAAAATTAAAAATTTTAAAATGTATCCAATGGCTAGCGTATTTATTTAATAAATATATATATATATTTTATTTATTTTACCCACTAATTCATCCACCATTACTCCTATATATACTCACTCTAAACAACTATAATTCACACTAAAAACAACTACTTCACTCTATAATTCATACAATTACACACTCATTTTATCCACCATTACTCATATATATATATATACTCACTCCAAACAACTATAGTTCACACCAAACACAACTACTTCACTCTATAATTCATAAATTACCGACCCATTTTATCCACAAAAACTACACACTATGTCTAATTCCGATTCCGATATTGAAGAATTACAAGAGCTTACGAGTAATTTCGATATGGCCGCCGCAATGAATACAATTAAATCAATAGACTCCAATTCGGACGAAGACGGAGAAAGCTCATTCCATCCGCCAAGAGCAGCAAGATGATTTTACGTATAAATCGTGACGCGGCGGCGAACGTTTATTTTTAGACTACTTTGCCGAGCACCCAACATTCCCGGAGGATTACTTTCGACGTCGTTATCAAATGAGCCGGTCTTTATTTATTCGTATATGTCAAGGTATACTATCGTACTCCCAACTTCTAGTACCTCCATATTTTGCATATTTTCATCAAAGTCAAGACGCTACCGATGCACTTGGTTTTAACGTTTACCAAAAGTGCACTTCCGTCGTACGCCAATTGGCATACGGTTGTGCCGCCGATGCCTTTGATGAATACTTACATATGGTCAACAAACATCATACTTGTGTTTGGATAACTTTTGTAAATGTACTTTTCATCTATATTCGGCCGAGTACTTAAGAAAACCAACACTCCACGATTTGCAACGTTTACATCAACGTCATGCTGAGTTGCATGGTTTTCCAGGTATGCTCGAGAGCATCGATTGTATGCACTAGCCCTGGAAAAATTGCCCCATGGCAAGGTCAATGCACCCGAGGTGATCAGTGCTGTCCAACGATCATGCTCGAAGCGGTAGCCTCTTACGATATGTGGATTTGACACACTTTCTTTGGTCCTGTAGGTTCGAGCATATAACACCCCTCTTTCTATATAAGAATATTATATTAATAAACACGGAAGCATGAATTTAAAATACATTAAACAGTTTACAATTCCCAAAAATACACTAATTTCAAACTTTTTAAACTACAAAAGTCGGGGTATTATAAAAATTCTCCAAACAAGGTTTATTACAAAAACCATATCAGAGTCCTCAAGCGCAGTCAAACATTCCCTTGATCAACCAATCACCTCCCGCACCCACAATAATCAAAACATATCCTGCAGGAAGTAAAATGAGGGGTTAGCACAAAGCTAAGTGAACAGATTCATCACACTCCATTCAACTTAGCATAACTAGCTAATTACACCAATAAAACGTAAACACACATAATTCAATGAGGATCGGTGGCTCTGGGGATATCATAATACCCGGGGATTCCCCCAAGAACACTTACCGTCAATCCGTATGGCCAATACAGAATAGACCGATAACTACTGGTTATTAAACACATACACAGGTCTCTAACACAACAAATGAATCAAAACCTGTGTAAAACACATAATAACCAGAAGTCCAACTACACGTTGACCTCAATAACATAGTACACATAGTTCACATATCACGTAGATCAATAATCAATAACCAAGACTAAACAGTCTAATACACATCTACGTTTACTTGTTGTAACCAAATAGTTACAACTAAATCAAATGATGAGTTCCGAATCCACTCACCGATACCTCTGATGTCTGCACACTCAGTATTCTTATATCACTGAGTCTTACGTTGATCTGAAACAGAAATCAAATACAAATCAGAAGTTCGTTCCATAAATATCATTATAGTCTAATTATCCAATCAGGTAGTCCCTGAAGTCTAGGCAAACAAAAGTTCAATCAGAAATAAACTCAGAAAAAGTCCGCAATACCGCTTAAAACTGAAAAATGCCATTTTCGGGTCCTAGATGACCCTGGATGGCCAAAAACTGCCTAGGCTATTAGAATATAACCTTGATTACTAGGTCGTTTCCAATTGACTATGCGAATTTCAATTAAATCTGAGTTAATGAGATTTTCACAAAACCGCGTCTCCAAAATCACTTACGCATTTTCAAAATTTGCAAAACAAAAATCTCTTTTATAAACTTAGCGACACAACCAATGTGTCGCACCACAAACCCTTGCGACACAACCACTGTGTCGCACAACAGAAACCTGCGACACTAACATTGTGTCGCAATACTCAAAATGGCCGCCTTTAGCGACATAACCACTGTGTCGCATAACATTTAAGCGACACAACCTGCGACACAAGCCTTGTGTCGCAATGATGAACAGCCCAGTTCCCAGATTCAAAATTCACAAATTCGAACATGTAATAATCAAATTAACCTATTTCAAACCGTGTAATTCACTTATAAACAATAACAACACATAATAATCAAACCCTTACCTCGAAATCACGGATTAAAAGCTCAAATTAAATCAAAACCCAACTTTCTTTTCTTCTCTCTCTAATTCTCTCTAACTCTCTCTCTCTATAAACGATTTTAAGTGTTTGGAAATGGTCTGGAAGTATTTGGGCGGCGATTATATATATAATTTCAAATTACACTTAAGCTCCTTAATTAATTTCAGTTCAGCCCGTTTTGCGACACAGTCCTGCGACACAACCATTGTGTCGCACAGACAACCTGCGACACAACCCTTGTGTCGCAGAAAATCAAAAACTTACAAATTTTGAATCAACTAATATTTCACAATAAAACACATAATATTAAATAGTTCTAAAACAATTAAATAATCAATTAAAATAATGGAAATTACCAAAACGAAAGAGAGGCTGTTACAGAGCAACGACATAAACGTTCTTAATCAATCAAATTTATTCTTCGATTTACTACAAGATAGAACTCCTCAAGTAAATTTCACCATTGTCGGTCATTAATTCACCAAAGGCTATTATCTTGCCGACGAGATTTATCCGGAATGAGCCACTCTTGTAAAGTCATTTAAGTTTCCACTAACGCAACAAGAAATACGTTTCAAGATATATCTAGAATCCACAAGAAAATATGTAGAACGAACATTCAGTGTGCTTCAAGGCCATTGGAATCATTAAAAACCCGGCAAGACCATATAAGCTTCAACAAAATAAAAAGAATCATGTATTGTTGTGCGATTTTACACAACATGATAACCGAGGACAACGGCCAAAATATGTGTCAATTTGAAGAAGATTATTTGACAAACCCAGCAAATTTACCCTGACGTTCGTGGCAAGAAAGGGTTGCAAGTCAACTACATATGGACAAGGAATTAAGCGATCGAATGGTGCATCATCAACTTCGCAATGCTCTAATCGAACACTTTTTGCAACTCCCACCAAATTTCTGTCAACGTTCATCGTATTGTTTTTTCAATAAATGTAATGTTTTTTATTATTGTAATTTTCTTTTAGGAAATGTAATGTTTTATTTAATTAATCTAATGTTTTCATTTGAATAAAATGTGTTTTATTTTAATTATTGTGTTTTAAATATGTAAATTAAATAATGGGAAAAAAACTAAGCGTCACTGATGGCAGTAGTCAGTCAGTTGTTAGTCAGTTTTGAAAAAAGCTGACGTGACGTTGAGTTGGCAGAAACTGACCAGTCGATTTCAGTCACGAATGAGAGTGACCTAAAGGTGAGGTTAGATTCTAGTGTCAACATTTGTAGACTCAACATGACAAATGTTCAACAGGTACCTTTGAAAGTAGAGGTGAGCTTGGGATAGACTGATATCGAAACGATTGTTATCGGTTTTTTTGCCTTGAAAGTATTGAATACTAGACCGTTTGAAGCGGTATGGTACCAGTACGGTTCCGGTGCGGTAAAAGTGGTACTATATCCGGTTTGGTACATTAAATATAATAAAAAAGAGTAACTAATACGTATATGAGTGAACCATTGTGTACATATCTTATATTCGATAAAAATCAAAGGCAATAAATATCAATGTATCTCAAATAAATAAAGTGCATCATTTAACATAGGAGGACAATGACAAAGAAAAACATATATATACAAAAACATTGTTTTGTACCACGTTATGTGATTTTGTAATGACACAACATCACATGCCTTAGCTATGTATTACTAAGCAATACGCTTAGAATTCTATTTAACTAGGGTGCTAAAGCGTGAATTTTTATGTCAAAAAGCACTAGCTTGATTTCTATAGAATTTCAATTGTATTCATACGTAATAGTCAACTATAATTTGTTTAATCACCGAAAAATATCATTTTGTGTGCATATACACATAATATGATCACATAAATAATATTTTACTCACTAATGTTTTTCCCGTATAAATCTATAAAATATAGAAAGAACCAAACAACCAATAACAAAGGAAAACATATACATTTCGGGTATGGTTTAAAACGGGAAAAATGAAAAAATACGGTACCAAACCAGAAGAACCAGTTTTCTTTTTGGTTTGAAAGTGAGGATCGAATATCAAACCTATTTGGAATCGGTTGATACTGATTCGGTACGAAAATAAAAATTATGTATGAATACTCACCCCTAGTTGAAAGTGTGGCTTATTCATATTGATATTTTAGCCTACATCTAAATTGTAACTGCATTACAGATTTACAACTACAATTGTGTGATATAAGTAGATTATATAATCACATTTAAGTACTTAAGATACATATTGTTACGCGTACACACAATTTTTTATAGTTTCAGGACGCGCACAATCTAACATATAATCGTAAACATTTTACGTGTTGTTAGCAACATCTATTAAATTTTCAAAATTGAAGAAAATAAAATAAGAACTTAAAATGTAGGCATTTTTTCACTTTTATTTTTATTTTTAGTTTTAATATTCCGACTATTTGGATGTAAACTATGGGCCTTTAAACATATCGTGTGTCAGCCCCAAATGACTAGAAAAGCCCAACATAACCTCCAACCCTGACTCCGGCGAGCTACTCAGCTACCATCGTCACCTGCGTTTTTGCTCATCCCACTGTATGATCTCTCTCTCTCTCTCTCTCTCTCTCTCTCGATCTCGATTTGATTTAATGACCAAATGGAGCTTAACTTACTTTGTGTAAAACGTTAAAATTGATGAAATTTGAATTCTCCATGAAATGATTTTTTGCTTGTATTTGTATTTATTTTGGTTCCATTTTATTTGTTATGTGTTAGTTTTATGCACGCCACCTGTTTGATACTATTGCTAACCATAAAAGGGTATATATACTAAACATTCTACATATATGATTAAATCCGCAGGAAACTTGTTCTTAGATATTTTATTACATGACCTAGACATATATATTGGTAGTGCGAGGATTATATTGTTCCATGAAATCTACAATAATTTACTGTACGTGTAGCTTAATGAAATTATGGAAGTGTCAATAGTGGTTAATTATATGAAGCACCCATTTTGATAATGGTAAAATAGGGAGCAGAGGGATGTAGTGGACAAATTTTAACACTATTGCTTGCTGCAAAAAGGTAATTTTTTAGCTTGAACAGTGTACTAAAGGTTGGTTCTTTTTTGTTGAATTAGAGACGTAAAAGATGAGCTCTTTGAGCTTAAGAAACATGTTGGCACAAGCCGCGGTTAGAGGAGTAACAGAGGCAAGGGCAAAGATATTCGGCCATGTACTCAACCCAACTGGTCAAAGATCTGCCCATAAAATTTTACGCAAGAAATTTATTGGCGAAAAAGTTCTGTCATGGTATCCAAACGACATCCAGAAAGAGGACCCTCTTATTGTGCAACGCAGAGAACAAGAGTAATCTTCCCTCCACCCTTCTCTCTTTTAATTTTATGGTGAAGAAACTTGAATATCTATAGTTACATGTAGAGGTGGCAATACTGACTTATTTATTTTTCAATAGGCCGACTTGGGTTATTTTTTAGCTCAAACAGGTGAAATGGGTCAAATAAAAGATATAACTAAAAAAGAAGGGGATGAAATGTGTTGAATGAGTCAAAATCGCCTAAGTTTATTTTTAATGCATACAACCTTCTAAATTTTTGTCAAAATATTCAGAGTATAATAATTATGTAGGCTTCTAATCATATTAAGGTATCAATTTGTTTAATAACATATTTAAAAAAATGGACAAAAAAGAGTGTTTATGTTTTAACCCAACCCAACCCAAACCCCTTAGCAACCTGCCAGACTTGCCTGTGTTGCCACCTCTAGTAAACTGCAAAGATTACTTGTTTAAACTTGATGTGACATACCATCTGTTAATTCCTAAAGCTGCTACACATGATAGGGATTTCTAGTGAATTCTCTCCAGAAGTTTCTTTACATGAAAAGCCGTATTTGTTTCATTATTAAATGGCACATTGCCACATTACTCGTTCTTGTGCAAGTTAATTTGCGGTAATTCTGTTTTGTTATTATTTATGACTGATTGTGGATATTTATATATCTTCTTTTGGAATGTTTGATGGACCTGGACGGTTGCTCACATGAACTAAATTAGCTAAATAACCGATACACAAATATTAGCCTATTAGATCTTTCACTTTCTTTGCCAGACTAAACCTACACAAATAATGAGATGTGTGCCCTAACTGTGAAACTTTATGAAGAGAAATGCCTTTTACGATCTTGTTTGTAACTTAAATACTTTCTCTTTTCCCTTACCTTCTTGAAGATACGAATAAGCACATTGATGAGCACTATTGTCATCAATCTATTTGATTTAACAGGCATGAAAAAGTGAAACTTTGACTTTAATTATTTCTCGTGGAACCTTACCAACACAACCAAGGCTCTCCGTTAGTCTCTTTCTGTGTCTCACGTAAATGGAAAACCTTATTGAATAGAAATAGTGAACCATGAGTAACACAATGGCGAACTCAACATCTCTTCGAACGACAAATGAATTGTTGCTACCCAACTCAGTAATTCCTCACTTTCCTCAACACGTATTCACTTCAACCAACGTATGTGCCCACCTAACATTGATAACTTTTCCTGGGAAAATGTTCAAGAACTTAACATAGCAAGATAATTGGGATTTTGACTGAAGTAGAAATAGTTACTGTCCCTAACAGTGAATCCAAATCTATCATCTCTTTAGTTTTCTCTCTTTCTATGTTCTCGTATAGTACCTTTATGACTGCACAAATAGCGATAAAAAACAGAGTTGGTTAAAGGGATAATCGACTATGACTTTTTAAATAAACCATCACCAAACTTTGTAGCTTAGAGAAAATGAAATTGAGATTCACATATCACTGGCTTACTTGACCGAAATCACTTGCCTACAAATTTAAATACACGATGATGCAGATAGATGCTCCTCCTTTTTCTGGGGAAGTTGCAGTTCTGAATCTCAATTTCTCATCAGTTAGTGAGAAGTTACCTCTGTATAAGAAGGTTATCAAGAGCCGAACCTTTTACCAAACAAACAAGCTAATAACTAACGGATTGTGTTGGCTTGAGCGTGTTGTCTCACGTTCAAGAGGTCGGCTGCCTGTCCAGTGATGCCTAAGTTTGCTCTTTTAGTCTTTATAAAATCATATTCAGCCTATCAGTCTACTACTCATAATCTCTTTAGAAAAGACCAATCCTAATCCTTTCCATAAAAAATAACACCTGTTTAATACGTAAATTATATTAATAATTTTTCTTTAGAGTATTAAATTATTAATATATACCATGGGTCTAACAGTGGTTGGAGGAGGCTTCTACCATCTACCATATAGGATAAGAGAAGGTATTGAGGTTTCGATTTGTCCACACATGCCTGTAGAATTTTCAGTTCTCTTTTTAAGTGTATTAAGAAGGGTCAAATTTGTCACTTCTATGTATATTAGCTTGACGATGGACTACTGGGGTGAACTGGTCATGGATTTGCACTGTTAGCATTATGAAAGGAAGATATCAAGTGCAACCTCTGTAGCTTTTACTTATTTTGCTGTTTCACATCAGCATATGTACACTACTGAGAGTAGTAAAACCTCAGTATAGATCTTGTAAGCTTTTTTGTGCTATCTGTGGATATGTAGCAACAATGCCTCTTTTTGCCATTTATGTGATTTTTGCTTCTCCAATTTGCAAAAAATTTAGTTCTCTGTACGCTGTCAAATTTGCTTTATAATTCAAAACTGAAACATATTAATCAATCTTGTCACAATGTTGCAGGCGTTTATCTAAACTTGAAATGTTGAAGCGTCGTGGCAAGGGGCCTCCTAAGAAGGGACAAGGAAAGCGAGCTGCTAAACGTAGTAAATAGAGATCAATGCCTAGGTATTGCTAGTTTCTTTTGAGCTACAAATCTAAGAGGCTACTTAAAGCCGTTGAATTTGAATTTCTCTAATTGTTGGAGATCGTTTATGTGTGATAAATTAGATTGGATTTGCATCATGCATTTGCTAATTTCGCAATGAATACTGTTGTTAGAGTGATTTTAATGGTGAGAATAATAGTAATACTGTGGTTTAGAGGCTATTTATAAAAATGGTCTACATTTTTTTTCTGCTGTTTTACCATTTCAGCCAACAACATTTTCCTCCTTTCTTTGAACTATCTTCTCTTGTATTCGTATCAGTATCTGATAAAGATTATGGTTGATTCTTCTAACGAGCAAGCTAGTTCATTTCACGAGAGTGGCATCATACCTACTGATGGTTTGTATTTTATTAAGATGTCGATATTGATTTAAGTATTTTAGGATCGTACTATCTTGATAAATGAAAGCGTGTGTTCAAATAGTAAATGCGTATGTTCAAACAGGTCAAAAGCTGTTGGCGTTAAAAAATGTTAACTGGAGTTGGAGAGATAATGCAATAAGTTAAAAAAGAAAAAACTGTGTAGAAAAGCTAATCTAGAAACCCATAAACCCAGAGTTTAACGAGAGTTGCCTCGTGATTCGAAATCTTAATTTTTAACTTGCGACTTGTGATTCGACTTATAAGGGTCACTATTTTACAATAAAAATGTAACATCCCGAAATTTGTTAAAATTTAAAGTTTTTGTGTTTTGGTGGTGCAATGCGACTTTATGGTAAAGTCTCAGAAGCGACTTTATGGGTCCTGCGACTGTAAGTGATAAAGTCGCAGAATGGATTTGAATGAATTTAATTGAGGAGGTTAAGTGTAAATTGCGGTGTATAAATATATAAAACACGCCTAAATCATTTAAGAACTCAGTATTTCAGTGTGTGTGCGTGTTTTAGAGAGAGAAACAGAGAAAACAGAGAGAAGTGAGATTCAAGCTTTAAATCTTAAAATTGAAGCAATTGAACCGTGAAATCAAGGTAAGACTTCAATTATTATGTGTTATAAGTGTTATTAAGTGATTTTGAACGGATTGGAATGGATTAATTTGATTATATCAAGTCTGAATTCGAGAAATTCGGATTTTGGGGTTTGATATGTTCGTCGTGCGACTTTAATGGTAAAGTCGCAGTAGCGACTTTAATGATAGAGTCGCACTAAGTCGACTCCAGACTGCGACGTTAGTGATAAAGTCGCAGTAAGCGACTTTGAGGTGTGCGACTTTAATGATAAAGTCGCAGAGTGCTGTTCTGCGACACTAATGATAGTGTCGCATGATTGGCTGAGGCGATTTTAAAGTAGTGTCGCTATGCTATGAATAAGAGTTTAATTATATCTGTTTGTGTACAGATCGGTGTTCCGTACGTAATAATCGAGGATATTCAACCACACGATTCTCGAGGTAAGTAATAGAAGGATAATAATTGAATGAGAATATCCAGATTTGCAAGAGTACTTGAGTGTACATGTATTAATTCAACGATACAAGTGATTATTGACCCTCTTTATGCTGAGTGATCATAAATGGTCTAGCTGTGTTATTATTGACCCTATTTATGCTGAGTGATCATAAATGGTCTAGCCGTGTGATTATTGATCCTCTTTATGCAGCCGTGTGATTATTGATCCTCTTTATGCTGAGTGATCATAAATGGTCTAGCCGTGTTATTATTGACCCTTTTTATGCTGAGTGATCATAAATGGTCTAGCCGTGTTATTATTGACCCTCTTTATGCTGAGTGATCATAAATGGTCTAGCCGTGTGATTATTGACCCTCTTTATGCTGAGTGATCATAAATGGTCTAGCCGTGTGATTATTGACCCTCTTTATGCTGAGTGATCATAAATGGTCTAGCCGTGTGATTGTGAACTCTAAATGAGACAAAGAGATTATAAGTGGTTACAGTGTTTGATAAGATTTCTATCTTAATCTATTGATGTGATTCTGTTACTTACTAGGCCGGTGTGCTTACCCATTCTGTTGTTGTTGTTAAATACAGGTGGGTCGAGTAAAGGAAAAGAAGGACTTGGGAAGGAGCCGCAGCGCGAGTAGTGATGTACTTACTATTACTGGTAGTAAGTGTTTACTCCCGTTAAATCATGCTCGGATATTGAGGGAGTCTTTTAATAGAGAAAACTCACGCTTGTAATAATTGTAAACAATGTGTTGTTTATATATATATATGAGAAAAGTTATTCACATGGTTGAATAAAGTGTTATAAAAAAAAATCTCTGGGTGTTACAAAAATATATATATATATATTCATTTATATTTATATGTATGTATATTATTATTTTAAGATTTTTGTTCACAGAGAGAATTAAAACATAAATATGGTGAAAGTTGATATTTAAGTCGTTGACCGACAATCAACGCAATGGTTTAATTTAAAATATATTATAGTCATTCTTTTTTCTATTTTGTCCTTTTATTTTTTGTATTACATTACACTAAATTTTTTTTTGATTCTCTGACTCATAAGAGTCGCACAAGACTCGGGAGAATCATACATAACTCAGAAGAGTCAATAAACGACTTATAAAAGTCAAAGTCATTTAAGAGTCGAAGTCCGAGTCATCTCGTTTTTTTTTTTTTTTGACTCGACTCCTAAGAGTCTAACAACTATACATTAACGCATTTCAACATATGGAACACTTGTTACTAACACATACGAGGGTAGCGGAATCACACATATAGAAATTCATCAATGTATTTTAACAAGAAAAACTGCACACAGATGACATGTAACAAAGTAAAAATCGATAGAAGTTACTTTTTTAACAAGTTAAGCCATTTTTCTAAAGAAATGCTACACTTGCAAGAACTTTATTAAAAATTGTATACGAAATACGAGGTACACCAATTAAATTCACTTCTTATTTCTCTGTTAATTCTATGTATTACCTTTTCTAAGTGCAGAGTTTCTGTTTTCTCTCCACCAAACTTGTCGGTAATACTAACTACAAGTCTAAAATGGGTTTAAATTGCAAAAGTGACTTCTTTTGATGCGAGAGTTTAATTGGTACCCGCATTGAAAAAAATTGATTTTGTTACTCCTTTCTCGTCAATTAATGCATATATTAAATCCCCAACTAGCTTTCTATATACAAGAACCCATGTGATTACGGGTATCACAAATTTTCACTCAGTCAAAGCACTCTTATGAAAGTACAAAACACACACAAAAACGTAAACACTTTCTTGAGAAAGTAATGGCAGAAGCAGCAGCAGCAGCAGCCAAAGTGAAATCTATCTTTTTGTATCCAATAAAATCATGTAGAGGTATCTCTGTTTCAGAAGCACCCCTCTCTTCCACAGGTTTGTATCTATCTATCGATTCTATATTCTATATTCTATATGTAGTATATAATATACTCTCTCCGTCCGGTTCATGTTTCCTTTTATAGATCTCCGAAAATAGTTGTTAACTTTCAGTTTTAACCGATCAATTTAACTGATCAGAAATGGTTTAAGTACGTCAAAATGAAATTTGATTGGTTAACAGTTTAATAATTGTACTTTTCTTATAAAGCCTTTGTATGTCAACTCAAGCGGACCCATATCATTTTGACCTGTTTCCTAACTCACCCATCTTCCACATATATTCAAGGTAATAGAGAGTCATTGTGATTCCATTCAGAAGGTGCTACCAACTTTAATATATGTTGTTTTGATGATGTAAATGAACTTGGATAAATGATTCCTTCACTTGTTTAATAGAGTAGCATATATGCCACAAAGCTTATTGAATTTCAATCTTTACTAATGAAATAAACAGGGTTTAGATGGGATAGACAGTGGCTTGTTGTGAATTCAAAAGGCAGAGCTTGTACTCAAAGAGGGGATCCGAAATTAGCTCTAGTTGAAGTTGAGTTACCTAATGATGCATTTTCAGTGAGTTGGAAGCCAAACAAAAGCTCTTACCTAGGTAAATAACAGTTTTTACTATTTAGAGTTATTTTTTCATATGTTTTCATCCATTTATTCTTTTTCATCATATGGTTAGTAAGAAACAAGTGACTTCATTTGCAATGTTCATGCAACAAAGATTAATGATGGTAACTTATTCCACATTTTTGTTCCTAAAATGCTCATTGTTGTTATTCTTGAATTAAACATCTGCAGAAACTAGAGTCTTATATTTCATTAGTTTATTTATACATCTGTCGTCCCCGTGATGGTAGCCTAGGGATGGGGGACATGCAGCATAAAGGCGGAGGTCACGGGTTCAATCCCCATCCCCATGTTCCTTTAACAGTGGATTACGCGATTTACCTCCCTCATGTCGGTCATGGGACCAGTTGATTGGGGCCACCAGAGGCTCGGTTACCCTTTTTTATTAATACATCTGTCCTGCAATAATTAGTGTTTTCAATCATTTTTTTATATTCATTTGTTATTTTGGCGCATATATAAAATTTCACAAGCAAATCGAAGTTTAATATTGACTCATTGATGTACAAGTTATAAGAGCACCCGGGATGGATGAGCTGAAGGTGTCATTATGTAGTCCGCCTCAAATATGTGATGGTGTCTCGGTTTGGGAATGGTCAGGATCTGCTTTGGACGAGGGAGATGAAGTGTCGAAGTGGTTCACCGATTATCTTGGCAAGCCCAGTCGGCTAGTGCGTTTCAATGAAGGTAATTCCGTAGCTAAAAAGTAATCGAGTTGAATGAGTCAAATAGTTTCATAGTCTTACAAGGTGTATTTTAATGCTCAAAACCTCCTAGATGATTTGATACAAATATTTAAATTATTATTATAATTTTTCTTATCATATTATTTATTAAAAAAATTTAAAAACGGTAGAGTTTCAGGTCAACCAACCTGTCTGACCCGCCCATTTATCCCCTCTATGATTTAGTAATAACTTAAAGCAAGTTGTATCCTCATACAGAATCGGAGATTAGACCTGTGGATTCCGATTATGCACATGGATTCAGAGTTATGTTTTCTGATGGATATCCTTTCCTATTAGTCTCCCAGGTTGGTTTTCAAGTTTGACTTGTACTAAATTTCAAAGATATCATCTTAACAGTTATATGCATTTTTGGCAGGGATCTCTAGATTCATTGAATGAACTTCTCAAGGACCCTCTTCCAATAAACCGTTTTAGACCAAAGTATGTACGTCAACTTACAGTTTTGTTTTGTAAAGCCTTGCAAATAATTAGCTTAAAGACTCGCTTGTTAGAGGTTGCACTTTTGACCCATTTACGTAAAATGGTGGAATTGAGATATATTATATCTCCAATGGGTCAGATGGGTAAAATTTGGCCAAAAATTGAAGTGGTTAAATGGGTTCTGTCCCAAGTGTGTAAAAATGCTTACAACCTCCAAATTTGATTTGAAAAAATTCATTATTATTTTAGTAGCTTCTTTTTCCTAATCATATTTGACAAGTCAATTATTAACCTTTTTTTGGAACCATGGGGTCCAACCTCCAAACCTACCAAACTGTTTTAGCTTGTTTTATAAACTACCCGCTTTACTCAACACATATTCCCATTCTAGCTGAAATGATAAATCTTACTTCACCTCATCTTTACTAACTAGCTTGTCCCCCAATTTGTGACTATGTCATATTGCTTTAATGACCTGTACCTTTATATTTACATATTTCAGCATTCTGGTTGATGGCTGTGAACCCTTTATTGAGGACCTATGGAAGGAGATTAAAATAGACAATTTAACATTCAATGGTGTCAAGCTTTGTGCCCGCTGTAAGGTGATAGCTTATGCCTCTCTTTTGTATTAACTGTCTATATGAAGCAAGAACTGCATGTAAAACAATCAGTGATATATTGTTAGTTCCAAGTACCAACTGCATAAAAAACTAATACAGTTTGACCATGTTGATGATGTGGTACCTATGTGATGCTGAAGATTAACTTAAATCAGTATTTATAAACTTTTGATGATTCTTTTGGGTAAAAAAGTTGGTTACCCAAAATAAAGTTTGGACCAAAGTTGGGTTAGATATTCATACAATCTGCCCAAATCCTTACTCTACACAATAACTGCAATTCTTTAGTTGAGTGTGTTTTTCAGGTACCCACAATCAATCAGGAAAATGCCGTTTCAGCATCAGAGCCGACGGAAACTCTTGTGAAGTTTCGGTCCGGAAAGGTCTTGCATCCAGGCCGAAAGGGGCAAGGAAAGGTATGAAATATGTTTTGACTTGTTTCTTGTTTAAACACCCTTAATTGGGGATTAATGTTATATGTAAAATGATTTTTGCAGGTGTACTTTGGACAAAATATGGTATGCCACGATTTACATGAAGGAAGTGAAAAGATGATCAAAATCGGTGATCCTGTGTACGTTATCAGCATGTTCTCGTCGTATGATGATACAGCAACTTAAAGTCTTACACATAGTTGTTTGAATATCGTCTATATGTTATCAAGGCCTTACCTCATCAAACGATAGTACGTCGATGTTACTCTTAAAAATAACTACTGCTTGTTTGTGAGTTATAATGTAAGGTATCAGTAATCTTGAAGACCTACAAGTATATGGTGGAATGATGCATTGACATGCACCCAATTCAGTTGCATTATTGTACAGCTGAAAAATGTTGTTAGAATTTGCCTTTTGGACATGATATGGGTCATTTTTAACGCCCTAAAACAATCATGATACAAAATAAAATGTGTAACTTAATGTGAAAGTGTGTGTGTTGGACTTAGATGAATGTAAAACTGTAAAATGTTAAATACATGATGAAAAGTAAGAAGTTCATGAATTTGAAACAGGTAGGCGGTCAGGTGACAACTTCTATAGATTTAAGTTTGAACTTGTTGAGGGTGTCGAGTTTCTCAAAGTTGAGGGACTAGTACTGTAAATATGACCAACGACTAAAAAGTATGCTTTGTGACATGGGCTAGCTTCTATGTCTAATGTGGGCTTAGCCCAACTGTACGGACTAACCCACTTGCAATTTAAATTGTTTTCTTTAAAATTGTTTGATTATTTAATGAAACACTTGGATGTATAATGTATTAGCCGAAGTATGTTACCTCAGTTTTGTAAATTGGATTCATTTTTAAGCTAATCATACTTGAGCATAAACCTAGATGTTAACAAGTATAGCGAAAAGGTATGAATATACACAAATTCAAGAAGAAAATAAAATGTATGTATTCACGTATATATATATACATATACATATATATAAAATTGTTAAAATCCGTATTACAAGTTTACAGGCAGGAGAATATGAAAGACCATATACATCAAAAGTAAAAATGTAACTAGTTTAATGAAAAAATTTCAATATTTATCTTTAATCGTAATCATAATTACATATAAAACTTCTTCATCATTTTCTTAAAATTAAATGCAATAATGTTTAAAGTCTAAATTTCCCTTCAAAAATTATTAATCATTTCAATATTTCCAAATCAACCATTATTTGACTTAGAATCTCAAATTCTTTATAATCAAAAATACATAATGCCCTTATTATATTTGCTACTATATTTAGATTATTTTAAATTAGCTTTAATTATTATTTTTATTGTCTTTAGTTTACATTTTATGTAAATAACAACTATTCATTACATAATGCATTAACATAATATTTATACAAATAAAAACAAATTAAATCATCCATTACACAGTATGATTAGAATTATATTAATTTAGAGTCGAATTGTTATTCACGAATACAACTTATAATGTAGTCTAGAAATCTACACTTATCATGACAATAAGCTTAAACAAAACAAAAACAGACTAGTTCAGAATATGTGCAATTACAATATGATAAAACCACAATGTTGCATTAAAACATAAAAATCTACAAATTACGAATCATGAAGCCTTACAAATTGTTTCCAATACGTCTATGGTTTCATGTTCAAAATTTCATCAACTTACAAATTCGAAGTCCTACCTATCACCTCTATGTATGGGATCACAAGTTGCATCAAAGCTTCATTGGCCTTGTTGTCCCCCTATGATAGTCAGGGTTAATATTAGCAGTGATGGCCTCGTGCAATGAGTTAGGTATATTCGTTACATGAACAACAAAAAGATTAACGATCTCAAGGACCTCGACCTCCTGTGCTACCCTTAGAAGCTCCATGAACGGCTCGGTCACGACCGCCGACCCCATCGTTGTCTTTACTATTCCAGGGAGGCCACCCAATAAGTGCTCAAGGTCTTCCTTAACTTAAATTTAGCATTCTCGAGCCCTTTGAAATCTTTGTCAGTAAGCTCGAATGCAATTTCTTGATCGGAGATTTCTTTGGCCATCGCCGCCAACCTGTCCTACAACTCCCTATAACTCGCCTGAAAATGATCACGCTTCTCAACAAACAAAGCCTTCTCACTTTCTAAAACCTCAACACGTTTATGAAGCGGAACCAAAGCAGCCTTTGCTCGTTTATGAGCCTATTGCATCTCAATCAGGTTAGCCTCAACTTTCATTTTTACTTCATTGGCCAACTTAAGCTTCTCATCAGTTTTTACATTTTGCCACGTGGTGCCTTCAACTCTTCCTCTTTTTCATTTGACGCACGAGAGACATCAATGATGTAACTTTCTTGCTCCTCGTCTCTCTCAAGCTCATCACAACCCAACGCAAGATCAACCAATTTACTTGAGCTCTCGTACACCGGGCGCGTGAGCTGACAAAGTCTTGGTCTCAGTTCAAAGGGAAGGCGGAACGACGTGACGCATAAAGTCCCGCACGGAAGGAGCATCAGTTGGTGGATTGTCTTCTTTAAAATTCCACTGCAGGACAAAAACTAGAGCTCAAGTGTCGTGGTAACCGTAGAGAGTAATCTTCAAGAACGACGCCAACCTAAAAGAGGCTAGCGGAGCAGTTGTGCCACTCCCCGAAGCTTTATCAGCACTGGAAGGACAAGGAGGCGATGTCATGATGTCCGTGTCTGTAACATCCTGAAGTCAGGAACTGTCGCATAACGGAACTAAGTAACGAAATTGAGGAGCTAAAGTGTAATTAACGATGTATAAATATATAAATCTCGTTCAAACACTTCCAGAAACAGAAAACGAGTACCTATATACGTTTTAGAGAGAGAAAGTGAAGGAGGAGAGAGAGAAAGTGAGAATCAAGTGTAAAACCTAAGATTTGAAGTGTTTGAGCCGTAATTCGAGGTAAGATTGCAATTGTTTGATGTTATTAACTAATTTTTGTGATTATAACAGATTGGAATGGATTGACTGAGTGAAAATCATGAGAGAAATCGGATTTCGGAATCTGATCTGTCCGTCGTGCTACAGTCAGGTGATTGTCGCATAAGACCGCCTCTGAGTTGCGACAGTTAGCAAACTGTCGCATGAGACCGACTTGAGACTGCGACAGTTGTGTGTATTTTAGCGACAGAAATGTGACTGTCGCATGATTGATTTTTAATGATATATAGCCAAGTTGTAAAAAGGGTTTAATTATATCTGTTTGTGTACATACAAGTGTTCTGTCGCGAGGTATTAGAGATTGACACAATTGCATAATTTTCGAGGTAAGTAATGGGAAGAGAAGTATCAGAATGATTATACTCAGATTACATGAGTAGTTGAGTGTGTCATTCTAATTCGACGATTAAAGTGATATTACTGGTCCTCTTTATGCTGAGTAATCATAAATGACTTAGCAGTATGATTGTGAGTCTTATTTATGCTGAGTGATCATAAATGACTTACCAATGTAGTTATGAGCCTTAATTCATGCTGAGTGATCATAAATGATCCTAGTACCTTATGAGATTTTAATTGTAAATTGTTGATGTGATTCTGTTACTTCCTAAGCTGGTGTGCTTACCCATTATGTTGTTGTTGCTTTAATACAGGTGGGCCGAGTAAGGGGAAAGAGGGTCTTGGAAAGGAGCCGCCGCGCGATTAGTAGTGTGTATACTATTGCTGGCAGTAGGTGTTTACTCCCGTTAAATCATGCTCGGATATTAAGGGAGTCTTTTTGAGAAGGAAAACTCACGCTTGTAAAGTTTGTAAATATTATGTTATTTGAATGCATGTGAAAAAGTGTTATTATAATGATGAATGAAATGTTCCAGTATTACAAATAAAAAATAAAATAAAAAATATGTGGGTGTTACAGTGTCTTAATCCGAGGAATGATCCTTATTAGCCTGATCATCCTCAAAAGACTTTGATGCCTCCAAATCAAGCTCTACAACTTTCTCATGCTCCGAAGAGCTTTCATCCCCCTTTCTTAACCTTCCGGGGGTCCAACAACCTCAACTTTTCCTTCTCGACAATAACATCCAACACAACTACTTTTAATAACTTAAACAAATGATAAGGAAAATAAAACAAAGGTGCGGATTAACGAACCGTTATGAGGAATGATGTAATGCCCATCTGTACTTGAAACACTCTCAAAATTCCTCAGGTTCATCTCCGCAACTTTTTTAGGGGTCATCTTATTCTTTCCATGCAAACATACATGTGTATGGATGGGTCGGGCCGTATGGACCTTGATAGCAAACATACATGTGTACGGAAATGACACTATGTATAAAACAATTGTTGGTGTGTTAGCCTGTATAAATGACGTAATCGAAACTTCGAACATACCCCTGTCTTTTCAACTGACACGCAACCCTATGGTGTAGACCTCATAAGTGACATGCATTTAATGCACATCCCATGCGGATTTATAGTGCGTTGTCACGTTTAATTCAAAAAATTCAAAAAGGAGCAACAATGAAGTTCCCACCAAAACGACCGAGCATTGCATCTCTGCAATATACAATACCGAACTGAGGGGATTAATGATGTGCATAACATCATGCCCAAATAAAAATGTACTCAAGATAAAAATGTGCATAACATTCCTGCATTATACAATACATAGTTGAACTCGGATCTCGAACCTTGGATTCCACTTTTCATAATGGAATGCCACTAATGTTACGATCCCCCTCCGAAGAGACGATTATGCTTAGCGACATCCGAGCTTGGACTTCATTCTTCCTGAGCTCAACTAACATACACATTGCATGATTTACCGACAATGTTCGACACATAGTACAAAAGAGAAATTTTCATGCATGTGTTATTTGCATGGCCACTCCATTAACTTGGTTAACCCATCTTATTGGTCCACGTTATATCAGATAATGTCTATATTATCACACCCTAATTGACATCATTCTAGAGCCTTCAAGATGGTAAGGTTTCACTATCTATACTCCCTTATAAAGCCTTACCAAGTTTTGACTTAAAAAAATATTAGAAATACCTAAATTACCCTATACTCATTTATCCTATAAACATGTACAACAACTTCCTTATACAATGTCCAACAAATATTCAAACATTTTATATCTTCATTTAAATTTAAATTTATTATTATTATATTTTTGTAAAAATAGACACAACAATTTATACTTTTATTAAACTTCAAAATCACTTCATTCATAAATTCGGTATCCTCCTACTGAAATATTTATCTATCAAATAATGAAAAAAAAATAATTATATTGCTATTCAAGGATAACATGTTTAACGAACATACAGTTCTACGAAAATAACATATACAAGTTGGTGGTCTCCGCCGTATTGCGGGGCAAAATACTAGTATAAACTAGTGTTTGACCTTATTCATTTCAAGTACCTCATACACTCAAAGGTTGTGTTTAGTAGCAAGCATTTGGAAGCGTTTTGGAGGGACAAGCGACTAGCGGTTAGCGATTTGGTTAAAAAGCTTGTTTGGCAACGAAGCAACTAGCATTTGCATATTTTCTAACCGCTTCCTGCTAAATGCTTGATGAGGAAGCATTTCAACTAGCAACTAGCATTTTGGTTCTGAAATTACCTATATACCCTCAAAAATAACATGAGTACATTATAAATAATGTGTATATGCCCTTTTTCGTAATTTTATACTTTATAATTACTGCTATTGCTACGTTACCAAACACCTTTTTTAAAACTAACTGCTAACTGCTACTGCTTACTGCTTACTGCTAGTGCTTACTGCTACGTGTCGCCAAACATACCCAAAAAGATCTCACTGTATATTTTTGAGGATTAATCCCTTAGCCACCCTCTGAGTTAATCTCGAATCGGGTTTACACGTACGTCGGAATGTTAAGGATTAATTACCCATAAACACTTCTTAAATTTACACTTAAGATGAAGTATGCTTGATCAAACAACAACAACAACAACAATACCCAATTTCACCGAAGACGGGGTATATGGAAGGTTCAAATGAGAACCACTAAAAAATTGAGAACTCATGCAAACCACTAAAACTTATGTTTGTTAACATTAACTTCATTCATATGTGAACATTGATGTATGATCAATTTAGAACAAAAAAAATGTTCAAAAACCTTAAAATTACGTGTAAAAACACAAAAATTTACATTTTTAGCATGTGAACGATTTACGTTTTTCACGTGTAAATAAGTCGGTTAAAAACATTTTAAGATGTAATTTTACGGATTTGCGACCTTTTTTTATTTTCAATCGATCTACATTTATATTTGAAAGTCCCCTAGGGCTTGAATCTACGGGGTAATAACGTTTATACGAGTGCGGAATCCTCACATAAACATAAACGATAACAAACGAGTATAAATATCACTTTTATTTAATGTAAACGAGGTTACATTCGAAGTTACACAGAGTATTCGAACCTAGCTGTAAAAACCCAGTTCCTAAACTCCTTTTTAACCACTTTTTCGGACTTGTGTATTTATAGGCAACTAAGTTCGTACGAACTTAGCTACTTCTAAGTTCGTACGAACCTACCAAGTTCGTACGAACATCTAAGTTCGTACGAACCTACAAGTTCGTACCTACTCTAAGTTCGTAGGAACCTACAAGTTCGTACGAATCTACAAAATACACAGACAAAACTTAAGTTAACGATTACAATGATTAACAAAATGACTTCTAAACCTAACTATTACAAACTAGAAGCTGTTGTCACCAAACGTGCACCAACAGACTCCCCCTTGACAATAGCTCTAGTTTCGATGCACCAACAGACTCCCCTTTGACGATAGCTCTGGTTTCACCGGAGATGTTGTCACCCGAGTTGTCTTCGGTCTTGATTCTTTTAAGCTCTTTTGACTTCTAGCATAGAACACCTTTTCCACAAAATCTTCAAACACCCTCTGACATCTTCAATCTTCATGTCTCTAACTATCTCTAGCTTCTGACATCTTCATCGAATCATGTCATACACTTCTCAACAACTCTTGTAGCTTCCGAGTCACCTTTAGGAATTTCATCTTGTTCAGATCTTAACTCCTCTTGGTCTATCACTACAATTTACCTTCAGAAATTTCTTCATTTCTGAACTAGACTTCTGTAGGTATTCTCTAACTCAGATTTATCACTATTAAACTCGTAAGTTCAATGGTATCTCTCCCTGTTAGATTAACTAGACTCACCCTTAACCTGTTCAAGCATACCAAGTCTTCCAGTTGAAGAGTTCGGCAGCTCAAATTGTTTGGTCACTGAGATCATCGTATGTCTCAACACATCCTCTTAACAACCAGTCTTCACCCCCTGTCAAGCTTCTCCCCCTGAGCTGCTGTGCTCTTCAACAAGGGATCTCCGCCTAAGCTATGGTGAAATAGTTGTAATAGGCTTGGTTGGAATTGTTGTTGTAATGTGTAAGTGGTGATGGTTGTGGATTAGGCAGTCGGCTCACTAATGATAACCCCACTAGATGTCTTCTTGTTGGACCTTCTAGTGAAAAACGAGGTATCATTATCAGAATCAGCATCGTCATCTTGCAATGGATAATCATCGTCTTCATTTTACTTATATTTGCCTTTGTCCGTAGTAAAACAAGACCCTAAGTGAGATCCAAGTTGTATTAGATCTAGATGCATCCAACTCTGTGGAATATCATCGTCATCATCACTTTCATCATCACTTTCGGTCTGTTTACACGCAAACCCCCTATATCCTCCTCGAATTTAGATCTTCTAGCTTCAACGCTTGGTCATACCTAGGCTTTGAATTAATCTCATTCGAGTTGTTTCTCCAATCGTATAGAAAAACAGTCAAAAGTGATTATCTCCCCATTTAGTAAGAACTTAAATTTGTACAAATTAAAAAAAATGAAAAAATAACTAAAAAGCACATTCTTTTTGGGAGAGTCACTGTTACGAAGATCATATTAGCCATAATGCGTACGATACACAGATAGGAATTTTAAGTTATTCCTTGATTATTATGTATGTAATTGATAGTTCACGACGATTATTGGTATTGTTGTCCACTTAAGCAGTTAACACTCAGAATTTTCAAGTACACATTTAGTTATTGTTCACGATTAACTATGTATCTCACATTTGATATACCCTAAGAATCAAGAAAGTCCAGAATTCCATGTAATGGATGTTTTTTGAATTAAATTTCATCTCTAAAGTCAAGTCCTTTATATTAAAAGCAATGTACTTTTGTACATGTGAAGAGACTAGACTAGGGTTAGAGCTTAACAAATCTAAAATCAAGCCAGAGGTGACAGGTCTGTACTTTCGTACAACAAAGCGACATAGTTTGACTAGAGACCTTGAAAACGGTATTCTTGTTTCGCGGTCGAGTTTGCTCTATTTTTAGGATACACTGACTGAGTCTAGGTCAGCATGTTTCAAGATGTTACAGAAGAAACAGTCAGTGAACCCCCAGATGAATTGGTTTTTTATTTATCCAAAAACATGTATTCAGGTACAATCTATCTCCTAAAAATTAAGACTTAATGTCATACATCAAAATAGAGATTGCATAGAATAACCGTATTATTTAATATTGATTGGGTACTTGATAACCATTATGTCGTATGCCTACCAATACATCGTATGATGAAGCTATTAGTTACGTTTATAATTAAAGTACTTTTTACTGTGTATGTACTACATCTAAAAGCCACACATAAAAAAATGTTCTAGGCATGGGTAATGTTTTCGTCATTTCTTGGCGTCATTACAGTGACACTCATATTTTTATAGTTTTTCAAACTAACTAAAAATCCTAAGAAATAAAGATAGATAAAAGTTCTTAAAGGAGATATGTCACTCATGATTTGTTATACCAGCGATGTGGACTAACAACTCAAAACTTGATTTATCAAAAGCCTTACCAACAAAATCAGCTAGATTATCATCCCATATTTGATCTTATCTCCCCCTTCATCGCTACGTCTTCTGCTGAACTTGTAGCCTATGAAGTTTGTGTTCCTGCACACTAGATAAAAATCATTAGTTACAAAGGGGGACCCAAGCCACCACTGACTTGGATCGACCATTGTCATCAACAAAAGTAAATTCCTTCAGATATCCGTCTCGCCTTTCAGGTGACTTGGATACTCTGGAATTCTCAGTTGTTGGAGAATGGGAGGAACTACCACTAGCCCTTCTATCCGGAGATTTTTGAAAAAGTCTCTGATTGACCGGCCTTAGGTTTGAAGAATATCTAACCCTAGATTTATAGTTAGAATTCGAGTTATGTGAATTCTTATTACTACAACCCTGGTTAGAAAAACTTTCGTTGGGGCTATTAATACTTTTTGAAGGTTTCGACCGAAATGATTTTTCACTTGAGCTTCCTGTTTCAGGAGAACTGCTCCTTGGACTATCATTTGTCGAAACTTTTGATTTCTTATATGGACACACACTTGCTACATGTCCTTTTTGATGACATGTGAAGCACGAACGCTTCTCCCAGGCTTTCTTTGGAGCCTTGAGAATCGCTTGGTGTTCCAATTCGGTTTGTTTACCTTTTTCATTTCTATTCTTAACATCTTCTATATTAGGTCTAACAAACTCAAGTTTAGTTTCTGACCCCTCATTGGTCCCTAACTCAGCTCTCTCTGACTTGGTGGACTCGGTGAAGTCTACCATCTCAGAGACTGTTGTTCGTGTAGTCTCAGTTTTTACTGACTCTATTTTAGAACTTGACTCATCTTTGGTACTTGACTCAGCTTTCTCTGACTTAACAAATTGTATTAACCTAGGGACTGCTGATTGATTGAAAGAGTCATTAACAGTTGACAGCTCAGTTTCATCAGATTTAGAATTATAATTATGATTAAATGGAGGAGGGGTTTCAGTGTAACTCATTCCCCTGTAATCACTGGGCTGTTTCTGAACACTTAATAGATTATCTAAAGTTTCGATTGAATATCTTCTTAGTTCCAGTTTTCTAATAAGATCTGCAATCCTAACCTTAGTGTCTGCTAGTTCTTTTTCTTTATCTGAAGACTGTTTAGTTAAATCTAAAACACGTTCACGAGCTAAATCAATTATTTGACTCTGCTCGTTCACTTTGTCTTTTAAAACTTTTAAATCCTCTTTATCAAAGTTAGCTTTATTAACTAACTCAGAGTTTCTCAGTTTTAAAATTGTGTTTTCTTCTTTTAAAGCATTTAGCTGAGCCTTCATCATATTAGATGATTCAATCAAACTCTCAGCCTGCTCTGCAAAGTTAGTACATAAAACACAAGCATTAACTACAGAGTCTAAGTTTATAATAACCTTATGCTTCTCAGCATCCATGTTGGCCATATATGCAATGAAGTCTTTTGTACTCATAGTACCAGTAGACTCTATCCTTATAACCCTGGTCTCTGAAGTAGGTAACTCTCTCTCAGTCTTCTTCTCACTAGTATCCTGTTGATCTGCCTCATCAATTGTGGTCACGAATTCCTGAGGCCCTTTAACAGGTGTACTCCAATCATAGGAACTGTCCCGTGTTTTAGTAACCAATGCTCTAGAATATGTACTATTCCCTGAGTATTGGTCATTAGAAGACGTCCCTTGATGTGAGTCAGCCCTACTCTCTTTGATCTGTTTACCACCGTCAAATCTTTTCTCCAAAGCTACCCAGAGCTCTCTAGAAAAGTGGTAACGTTGTTTGAAGGTATACCTAATATCATCAGGAAGACACTTGATGATAGCAGACAACGCCTTGTTCTCTGCATCATACATCTTTTTGTCTGCCTCCTTCATCGTTGAATACGAACGAAATACTCGTTTCCCTTCGAATTCATAAGAAGGTGTATCATACCCTTCACTGATACAGATCCACATGTTGATGTCAGTGAATTTTACAAATGATTCAAATCTATCTTTCCACTGGAAGTAATCTTCAGCTAAAAGCTTTGGTGGTGAGGTATGATCCATTTCAATCATTTTGTTCATATTTGACATCTTGTAAGAGTGTATACGGATTACGGATATGAGGTAAGTTTGTAGTAGAGAGTCAACTAATGTCACGTTCACTCAAAACACAAATTTCCCTCCAAAATTTCGTGAATATTTTCCGAGTAAAATTTAAATTTTCTCAAACCAAAGTTAAACAATGGTAAGCCTAAATTTAATTTTTTTTTTTTTTTTTTTTTTTTTTTTTTTTACGAACTTATGGAAGGTTATATGTTCGTACGAAGTTAGAAATTTTTCGAACTTATAGGTTCGTACGAACTTAGTATGTTTGAAGGGTAGGTTCGAACGAACTTACAGTTGTAAGTTCGTATGGCTATTCTGGGTAAGTTCGTACGTACCTTTCTAGGTTCGTACGATCTGCTGTTGAAAAACTCAGATCTGAAATTTTCAGATCTGGGTTCGTTTCAACCTGCAAATTCGAATCCACTCCACCCAAAGTGATAATACACTACTTTGGAAGCTAAAAACAACAATCTAACTTCCAAATATCTTGTATTCTCTCGTTTCTTTAAGGTTTCTTTACCCCGAACCAAAAACCAAATGTTTAATGGCTCTGATACCACTTGAAAGTCCCCTAGGGCTTGAATCTACGGGGTAATAACGTTTATACGAGTGCGGAATTCTCACATAAACATAAACGATAACAAACGAGTATAAATATCACTTTTATTTAATGTAAACGAGGTTACATTCGAAGTTACACAGAGTATTCGAACCTAGCTGTAAAAACCCAGTTCCTAAACTCCTTTTTAACCACTTTTTCGGACTTGTGTATTTATAGGCAACTAAGTTCGTACGAACTTAGCTACTTCTAAGTTCGTACGAACCTACCAAGTTCGTACGAACATCTAAGTTCGTACGAACCTACAAGTTCGTACCTACTCTAAGTTCGTAGGAACCTACAAGTTCGTACGAATCTACAAAATACACAGACAAAACTTAAGTTAACGATTACAATGATTAACAAAATGACTTCTAAACCTAACTATTACAAACTAGAAGCTGTTGTCACCAAACGTGCACCAACAATATTTTTATATAAATGAAATTAATCACATATGAATAAATGTATAAATTAACATTTTTTATGAGTTTCCGATTTTTTACTTGATTCTCACGATCTATATAGTTTTATCTATTTTTGTAAAATAGAAAAACAACAACGAAAACTTGTCTACAGAATATATGAATTCAGCAGGACACTTATTCTATTATATTTTTATTTTTCTTAAAAGCAATAAATTCCTTAAAAGTCTTATGTAAGTTTTTTCTCAAACACATTTTCTTGATATACAAAAGCTCTCCCTCTTAAACACATATTTTCCTCTCATTTATTCGGCTTCAAATTCACCATCCTCGATTCATTCATTCGTTCGCTTTCTTCTGATTCTTCAGTAAGTTTCTCTCTGCATTGTTTATTTCTTCAATTTATTTTACTTTCCGGTTTCTCTAATTGCGTTCTAACTTTACAAACCCTAGTTCCCAAAACAACATCAAGGTGGTCACTTTACTCATGTATTTCCTAATTCCTGTATATTATCTATCATTATTTGATTAATTGGAGTTTAAGTGCGTCTCATTTATGTAATTGTGTCCGATACCTTTTGATTTGCGTGAATTAAAATTTTCTTTTTTAATCAATTTCATGTTTTTATTAATTGTTATGACGAAATTTGGATGAATTTTATGGCTTTATGGATGTGCTGTTGTGACCTAATTTCTATACAGGATGATAATATAGGCTTTGGATTCTTTGAGAACTAAATTATGCATGGGAAGCTTGAGAAAACATGATTCACTAATTTTGTCTTCTCACGAATATTAGGGTTAATGGCACAAAAAGTAGCAAGCTTTATCAAATTTCTCACTTTCGGTACTCTTCATTTATTAATATAAGTTATTTACGTTTTTTTTACTACCAAAAAGGATATTTTTTAGCCTTTTGAAGCATCACGACACCAATAAATGCTTTTTGAAAGGTGGTGCTTCATTTTTCTGTTTTAACTGTCAAAAAGCCATTTTTTACCATCTGAAGCATCACGCCACGCAAACAATTCTTAGTTAACATATAAAAAAGCTTATTTAAATTTTAAAGTCGGTAAAATTAAACCCCCTTTTTTGGAGGTAAAAAAACTTTGATACCTTTAATTAATCAAAAGAAGTTGAGTACCTGAAATGAGAAGTTTGGTAAAGTTTTTCTGCCCTATTTACCATTCATTTTACTCCTGATATATATATGATTTATCGATTTTTTCTGTAATCAGTTCATTCTCTTTTAGGTATGTTTATCCATTGTTTGTATTTCTGATTTGCAGGATCAGTATGAGTGGTACACCTAATAAGAGGGTGCATGAGGATAGTGGAGGTCATTCCTCCGTTGGAAGGTATTCTCATATGCAGGATGATTCTGGATCATACTCCGGCATGGGGCCTGCAAACTCCAAGCTGGCTAATTCATCTGCTCCTAGTGATTATCATGCTGCTTCCTTTGATATTGGGCAGGATGCCCGCTTGCCAAAAGTTCCGCGGACTGAAATGGACAGTAGAAGATCGCCATTGCTTCCAATGTATCGGGTGCAGCCGTCGTCCTTGAATGATTCCCAATCTGATCATGCTGTCAAACCTGAGGAAAGGGTTGAGTCAAGAGATTCTAGGGATAATGTTAATAACATTAGAGATCCGAAGGTTGAGAGTCACGATGTGAAGGCAGAATCAAAAGAATTGTATCAAGTTGCTAAAAGTGATAAAGATGTTAGGTATACGAGCAAAGTGGATGATCATAAAGAGGCAAAGTATGAGAGAGATGCTTATTCTGATTATAGAAATGAAGTGAAGACAGATAAGGATGTGTACAATCCAATGAATAGTCAGATAAACTGGAAAGAATCAAAAGATCACCACAAGTCATGGAAGTATCCTGATACATCTGGTGGAAATTTGGATCAACAGTGGCACGCATCACGCAGTGGTAATGTGCATGGACAAATGGAGACTGCAAGAGAAAACTTGACTACAGAACAGAAGGATTACATTGAAGCTCGTGAGGCTGTTTCTGAAAACAAGGTTGATGTGAAAGGTGAGGATAGGCTCAAAGAGAGGGACAGGAAAAGGAAAGATGGGAAATACCGGGAATGGGGAGACAATAATAAAGATAGAAGTGAAGGTCAGACTAACATCAATAATGAGATCAAAGATCCAACAAAGGAAAGAGAAACCGACAGAAAAGATCTACAGAAGGAAAAGGAGAAAGCGAGAGATAAAGAGAAAGATCATACTAAGAAGGACTCTTGGGCTGTAAATGAGAAAGAGAGTTTGCAGAATGAGAAGAAAGATGTGGATGTATCATCATCATCCAAAGCTACGGAGCAGGATAATTTATCTTTGGAGCAGAGGAAACAGAAAATTACAGATGGAGAAACTAAAGACAAGAGGATGGAGAAAGATGTTGACATTGAAGGGGAGAAACGAAACAAAGGGTTTGATAAAGATTCGGATGATGGAGGTATGGATGTGGAAGGGAGTGCTGACAGAGAGAGGGACACTTTTAATTATGGTGTTCAACAGCGAAAAAGGATGCTTCGACCCAGGGGCAGTCCACAGGTTGGAAATCGAGATCCCCGCTTTAGATCTCGTGCTCAGGATAATGACGGGTACACTCTTTTAGTCAAGTTTCTAATCAATTACTTCTAGTTACTACTATTGAAAATTGACTTGTTATACGTGTCATTTATAGCAAATCAATTCTGTATGCTTTCTCTTCGATACGATCCCGATGAGATAATCCTTGATAATTTTTCCTTAATTGACTTGATATTTGATGCCAGAGTATTGCCTATCTTTCATGTTCTTAGTTGTGTGCAAGTAGGGCGGTAGATTATTAACTTAAATTCAAGTACTTACAAAACATGAAATATAATACTTTATAGTTGTTCCCCATAATGCATTTGAAAATCATTGTAATTCTTAAACTCTCACAATTGTGATCATGTCTAAAGAATAATCTGTAAGTACTTTATTTGCCTTTTTCCAAAACGTAGCTGGAATGATCTAGCTGGCTCTCGGTTGGCTCTACAGATTATTTGAGCTATGTGCTTCTCCTATCTTCGTTGGCTCCCAAAATTTATTTTCTAAAAAGTATTTTACATTTGCTTATATTTTATATTTAGTTTGACCTTCCAGTATAAGTACTTTGCATTTGATAACCTTGTGCTTTAATTTCATACTAATCGACTCTAGCATCACATAACTCACGAGTCGTGAGTGACCATCTTTTTTGCACATGAATTTTAATATGATGGGTCCTTATTACATATAAAAGTTGTTACTTCTGGGTTCTGTCTATTTTTCTCATTCAAGTCGGTTTTGAATTTCTGTAAGATAATTTCTATTAATGTTGTTTTATATCTTAAAACATCGGGTGACATATCTTTTCTGTTAAATCTTTGCAGGTCTACTGGTAAGCAGATTATCTTTTTGAACTATTGGTCGGGGGGTTTTATGCTTGTTCGCAGTAACTTAAAGCTATCCATGGTGCAAATATATCTTTGTTTCAATTTGTGCTCCGTAGTATTTTAACTCTATATCTTGCCTTAGTTTATTCTTCTGTTTAAGGTGTTGGTAGTTAATAATTATGTTTCAATCTGATAATCCTTATCTTTTACTTAGCCTGAACTAATCTTTGTTTGACGTATAAAACAATCCATCACCTGATGATTAGTAATCGCAGCACTTAGTACTACACCGGGTACTTGTTTTTATTTTCGGGAAAACTAATATATATATATGATTAAAGCCTTTAAAAGGAATTTTCACTATGACCCTTGGTACTAGATCCTATCGTTAACTAACAGCTTACATAGTTGAGTGTGAATCTATTTGGAAGTTCCGTAAGAAACATGAAGGATAATATTAAATTAAGTTGACGGTAAAATAGGACACAATGGTTAGCCATCTTTAAAGAGGTTGGTCTTCTTTCCCTAAAGCCTAGAAAAGCACTAAGAATAATTCCAATAATTAGTTATCTGGCTCTTCTAGTGATTTGGGTTTATATAAGCGTAGATGGAATAATCTACTATTTTTTACTAAAACCTTATATATCAAAACGGGCTGAGGCCCACTACTAAACCCTATTTATTAAATCGAAAGAGGCCCATTCACAAGTCTAAAATAAACTAGTATCCAAAAATGGCATGCTAAGTAAATAAATCATTGTATCTACGATGGATTTTATTGTTATACAAGAATATATATTCCTAATTAATTATGTATTATCTAGAATTGTAAGTGCTTGAAGTTGGAATTTTTTTTGAATCCATGTTACACTTCTTGAGCAACATATACGTGTTTCCTGATTCATAAATAAAACTACTTGATGTATTCTTTGGTACTTGCTCACCTTGGAAGCTTTGGATTTTTTTTCTTCCTAATGCTCACATATACCAAGATAGGATAGAATTCTCATCAATTGAAGTACCCTGGTGTATTTAAAGTATAATTAGGCTCAAAACTGTATTGGTACTAACCGGGGAGAGATTCTTATTTAAATAAAAAGATAACAAAGAGAACACAAAGATAGTTCCTAGAATTCGAGTAGGGATCTCCTAAAGTGTAAGACTCAAAATAATCCATCCATAAAACAAAAAACATAACCTTGATGGCCTATAGATACTAATACTCTAACTTGCTTATTAAGAAGCTTGGTAAACAAGCCGATACAATTAAAGGAAACTAATGACCAATAGAAACTAATTACTTAATTAATAAGCTAATAATAGAAGACTCTAAACCCCCAACAATTCCAATATATTACCCTGACCTCCTTTGGCTATTTCAATTCGTATCACTATGTTAAGGTGCGTTATAAATTTTGGAAATCTTGTCTCTGTTAAGTGCATTAAGTGGATGGAGATGGATTGAGCCCCATGCTGTATTATTGTTTATATGACTTCTCACACTTGTGTAGAGGCTCCTTAGAAGTATGGGTATATGTTTTACACTTCTACTCTAAAGCTTTACCCTGCCCAACATGGTCAAGATTAACTCATAAAGTGAAAGTTTAACAATGCACTTCTTATTAGGTTATGTTTGCACACTAACACACACTTGAAGGTTTGGGTTTTGATAAAAGAATACGCACAATAAGGGAAGATATTTGTGTCTTTTTACTGTCTTCATATCATATTTTAAACATTCATAACCCTTTTAAATTTAACTGAACAAGTCTTTCTTTTTCCTACCTGGCATTCGCTGTTCTTTGGCTGGCTACGTCATCCTGAAGAGCACAGATACTGCTCAAACCCATGTCCTAGGTAAACATTTCTCATTTTCTTTAGCATTGTGTGTGACGTAACAAGAGGTGAAGCCTATTAGGATAGAACCCGGGACAATTTTTTGGGTTCTCCTTGGAGTGCTTGAGCCCTTACCACTCGGCTACCCTTTATGGGTTTAAACCATACAGCTTGACAATTAATCAAGAATAGGTCATTGTATTCAAATAACAAGCTAATATTGTTGTTTGGAGATGGAGGAATAATTGCGTTTGGAACACAAATTTATTTTCTATTAATTTAAGGTTTCAGTTGATAATCCTTGAAAAATCCTAATATCGTAGGTGCTTTAAAATGATAATTAATCATAGGATATGCATTTGCCAGCGTACAAGCCAAATATTCTACGAATCTATTGCTCATAGTAACATACTGAAAATCAATATGAAACAAGCATCACTATGTTGATTTTGGTGAAAAAAAAAATCTTCCAAATTTGGGAGATTTCACAGCAATATTAAATGGTTGACTTTACGTTGTTTATATAATATTTATGTGTCAACCCTTAGGTGTTTTTTTATTGTAAGCCTGAGTTGCCTAGGCTGGTATTTCTTTGTTATTGCATTACCTGTAATAAAGGTGTTATGGATTCACTCTATTTTTTATCCACATAAGACACCATAGTCCAAATCCACATTGTTGTGATAGACTGCAAGGAAGTTGGTATACAGCAAGAGTAAATAAGAAATCAGTGTATTTGCTATTATTTGCAACTCTTTTGTATTCTTTTGAATTTTCGAATGGTGGAAATTGAAGAGGTGCTTTGATTTTCATTACTTGTTACCATTTAGATGTGAAACTCTTTTAATTTGTTCTTTCTAATACATGATATATACTTTGTAGTTGAGATGCCGTTCTAGTTATAATTTAGTTCATTTTCTTGTTAACTGCATATGAAAGGTTGTAATATTGTGAATGCAGGTAAAGGTGATGTGTCAACTGTAGTATACAGGGTTGGTGAATGTATGCAAGAATTGATAAAACTATGGAAGGAATATGAACCATCTAACACATCTGAAAGCTCGAAAAGTGGCCCTACTCTAGAAATCCATATACCTGCTGAGCATGTTTGTGCTACTAATCGCCAAGTAAGATATTTGCTTTCAATGTTGTTTAAGCATTGATTACTTAAAGCTTATGACAATAAGTGGATAAACCTCCTTGAACTATAAAGTCTCAAATTTTCATCTTCATCCTTTGTTTTTATATCCTGGTAATAAGAGTTTCATGTTTGAGTAGTCAACTGCATGTGCAGGTTAAAGGTGGGCAGTTATGGGGCACAGACATATACACTGATGACTCTGATCTGGTTGCCGGTATACCTTATTTTGGTTCTTTTATGACACCTTTAGATAAAGGTTTACATTTTCATAGTCTATGAAATAGTAACTTATGACCTGTTTTCTTTCTTTTATCCAGTTCTAATGCACACTGGCTACTGTCGTCCAACTGCATCTCCTCCTCCACCTGCTATTCAGGAGTTACGAGCTACTGTCAGAGTCCTCCCTCCACAAGATTGTAAGTTTATACACAGCATTGTTTGTATAATTTTGTACTCTAGTATTTGAGTCTATCCCATTTCCTCAAATACCTTCATTGTTTGTATAATTTTGTACTCTAGTTTAAGTCTATATTTGTTCAGACTTCTTTATCTGGCTTTCTTTAGGTTGATAATGTGCTAGGGATATAATAATATTTTGGTAAATTCGTAGGTTATGTTTCTACACTGCGAAACAATGTTCGTTCTCGTGCTTGGGGGGCCGCTATTGGTTGCAGTTATCGTGTAAAGCGATGTTGCATTGTGAAGGTGAGAAACGTTCGCTATTTATTTATCCCAACATTCTTTCACTTTCCCCATTTCATTTTTTTCTTTTTATTAAATCGCAGAAAGGTGGCGGGACAATTGATCTTGAACCTTGTCTTACACATACATCCACTGTGGAACCTACTCTTGCTCCTGTGGTTGTGGAACGCACGATGACTACTAGAGCTGCAGCATCGGTATTATATCCTTCATCATGCTATTCAACATTTACATTTAGTTTGCATGTTATGTTCACTCTCTGCATTCTCACTTTCCTGCTACCTCTCAAGTCTGGCTGCAGAATACAGAAATTGCTGTGCAGGGTGAATCATAAACCATCAAGATTCTAGTGTCAAATTATCATTAAAGAATATTTAATATTAGACGATTGTTTGCCCTATCACTTTGAATTGTCCTTTTTCTTTCTCAGATAATAGTACCACAATATGTAGCTGGCTTCTTATTCAGTGTTCTTTTAATTTATGAATATCAAGTTAAATATGAGGAACCCTTAATTTGAAAGGAAGTTTAATCATGCTCCTGGATTCTATTGATTTGATATATATTATAAATATATACTATATACTGTAAAATATATTAGAATGTGTTATATCTCATTACTCATCTTATGCACCCCTCCCACTGGTCTACTGATTTGAAGCATCAAAGCCCATAGCTAATTTTTGGTTATCAGGACTCTAAATAAGTATCAGATATCTTAGTTGCTTAACCTCACTCCAGTAAAATGAAAGGAACTTTTTTTGTACTTAGTTGAGTGACTGTACGACTTCAAAACCCTTTATTCCCTTTATGTATAAAAAGAAAAAGGAAAGCAAGAACTTCATTGCTACACTTTTGATGGCTTAGTTTCTTTCCAATTTTATGAAACTTTAGTGTTTCGGATCTATTGCTAATGTGAAGAGTTAAAGATAGCTATATAACCTTTTTTGCATTGTTGAAGTGCAATACTGTGACTACGGTGACTGTTTGTTGCTTATCTAGCTCAGTTGTATATCTTACAATATTTACTTAATTTTTGTTTTCATAGAACGCTCTTCGTCAGCAAAGATTTGTGCGTGAAGTGACTTTACAATACAACCTTTGCAATGAACCCTGGTATCTATTCACAAAAGGCCTCTCTCCTTTATTCCGCTTTCTTTTATTTGCCTTGAGCATATTTTTAGATGTACACTTATTCACCATCACTCTGGGTTCATCAACTACTTACTCCTCAAGTACTTGTAAGTTATCTTTGATTGCTATATATGTAAGTGATGTATAAGGTTTTGTATTTGAAGGATCAAGTATAGTATAAGTGCGATTGCGGACAAAGGTCTGAAGAAGCCTCTTTTTACCTCAGCAAGATTGAAAAAGGGTGAAGTTCTGTACTTGGAAAGCCGTACACGCAGGTAACATGACAGTAATTCATGTTGTGCTATAGTTTGTCATTGAACCAAATCTATCTTCTCTACTCCTAAAATTTCATTTTGTTTCAATATTTTTTTTGGTTATTTGTTATTTATCGTGAAGGTATGAGCTTTGCTTCAATGGAGAGAAGATAGTGAAAGCAACAGTACATGCTAATGAAATGGAGACAAATGGTGTGGATGGCGATAATAATAATAATAATACTAGCAATAATAATAATAACAATAATATGATGGATATATTCAGATGGTCCGAGTGTAAGAAGCCTCTTCCCCAGACAGCTATGCGCTCCATCGGCATCCCATTACCACCTGAACATCTGCAGGTATGTAAATATTCTTCTATGGTTTGCATTATATGCATTATATGTAATATTGGTTTTGAATTGTCTCTCAAGAAATTAAATTGTGGTGTTTGTAGGTGTTGGAAGAGAATCTTGATTGGGAGGACATCCAATGGTCACAGACTGGCGTTTGGATTTCTGGAAAGGAATATCCCCTTTCCAGGGTCCATTTCCTCTCCCCCGTCTAAAAGTGTCATAGAAGGTTGATGCTGTGTTCTCGAATAAGATGACGTTGTTTAAAAATGGTTGTGTTATTGGTTATAGATGTTTTACTGTTTTAATCATAGTATGATAGAGTTCGGGGCGTGTCTCCGACCCAACTATTGTTTTCCAACAGTTGGTGACAGAAGTTGATGTTTATTAGTCAATCATGACAATATCTATAGAAACATAACAGAATGGTTAAGATTATGGATTTTTGGACTTTTTGTAGTAGTAATTGTTTCTCTTTCAAGGGTTGTTACATTTGATTATTGTTGTCTTAGAGCACCATTTAGTTGATCTCTCCATCTTGTGTGAAGTTTTCTAGAGGTTGCTTACTTTTTTGTTAAACTTACTTTTTGGTACAAGTTTCAAAATGAAGTCCATTACATGTAGGGCATCTCCAATGTATGTGTATTTACCGAATGTTCCATCAAATTTTGGTGTAAAAGAGAATCTATTCAGACCAAATTTGGTTTATACTCCAACGTTCAAACTAAAAGTTACACCAGTTATTTACATAAGGGCACCTTCATAAGGTGTAGTGTTCTTATGTTGGTTTACGTTGAGTTGCACCAAAGTTTGCACCAAAAATTTACCCCTAGCTTGTTAACTAGTGTAAACATTGAATGAAAATCAAATTTTAGCGTAAACATTGGAATGAAAATCAAACCTGGTACGAGTATATTTTCTTTTAGGCTAACATCTGATATATATATATAAGATTTAATGCCCTAATGGCATACACCAAATCAAAGCAAGACTAATTTACATAAAATTTATGTTGACTGGATTCTACCAGAGATTGGATAAATGCCTACTTAGATTATCATCTTTGTTGTCCATTCCGGACTTGAATGTCAGTCAAACATCCAGATTCCAGATCTTGAAACTTGTATCTGCAGTTGGCAATGACTCTAAAAATGTAAGGTATGAAAGTAGAACTGGTGTTGCTATGCTCGAGTATGAACGTAATTTATTATTACTATAAAAGTTCAAACGAATGCAGGAAATTCTGCTACTTGATAATCTTTTACAACAAAAAGTGTTTACAGTTCTACAAGTACTTTCATGAAAAATGTAATGTTTTGAATAGCTTGCAAAGAGCTTACATATATAAGAGTGATAAAAGCCAAAAACATACAAAGTTTCTATTCTTAAAAAGTTTCAATTTGTAACAGTTGAACATAAATTAAAACAATGGCTCTTGTCTCACCTACTAAGCCAAAACAGTTCCCCGTATTGATTTGGTTCCAGTAGAAAGTTATCGATCTTCATCTTTCGTGTATGACTGTTTGCATGCATTGTTCTCTTAGGCTGCTCACTTGGCCCTATTTGGCCAGTCGGTTTACGCTAATAAAAGTTCTAATTTTTCCAATTGAAAAATAGAAGGCGAAGCCAGTTGTTGCTTTGTAAATTCCCCAACACACAACAAGATTATATAATCAAGAAAAGTTGGAACTCTCAGAATTCTGTTCTATCTTGCGCTATTTAATTTTAAGTTAAGTATGAATCCTCATGCTTGTGGATTGGCATATCGAATGAATATATTCAATTTGTGAGCTCAAATCCATTCAGGCTACATACAATTCCTTGTCACACTTTAACAAACACATCAATAATATTGCAGAGATGAAAATGTAACCATAAACCTAAATCACATTCCATATGCATAAATTATAAAAGATAATAAATATTCATCCAACACTAACAAATCCACCTAAGAGTAATTTTGTACTATTTGAACGTACCTAAAACCTAAGATCCCACTAAAATAGTAGCAAATAAGAAGCAAATAACTAAAAACTAAAAGAACAAGCAACAAGTCATTACTCATTCTAACTGCTACTATCAGCTATCTACGCAGAAATTACGATGGGGCTCTTCACATGTTGCTTCCCATTAGTCCACACCAATTCCCCGAAAACATGATCTTTGATTTCACTTTTGCAATCAGCTTTCACTGTCATCACAAACTTCTGCACTTCACCCTTCTTCTTAAATGCAAGAATCTTCGGTTCCACATCCACAGAGATCCCACCAGGGTTCCTAACATGAACTGAATACACACCAGGTCTGCCCACATTCTTCAACTTTCGTGTTACAGTAGCTGTACCATTAAGTTTATAGACAGTTATTGAAGGGTAGTTGAAGTCTAAGAGGCTGTAGTTTTCAGGACATTCATGAGGCTTAGTAGAAAACTTCCTAATCACGGTTTTGTTGTATCCTATGGCGCAAAGGAAGTCGAGGTAATCATTGATGCCTAAATCATAAACCAATCCAGGATTCATCGCACGGTTAGGATCAATATCTCCAGCTCCACGGCTGAAAGGACTTGCAGTGACCTTAGACTCATCCATCATTGGGCGGCCCGTGTTGTCTCTTGCTTTTGCTGTACAAAAACACCCCGAATCTATAACTATATACCAACACTTTTACTATGTATACTTTGTCCGCAAACAAAAAAACACGCAGTTTAAAAAAAATGCAATCATAATATTGTTCCACCAATAAAATTTTATCTTTACCACGGTTATGATTGGTGGAAATTTGGAAGTAGACAACTATTTTGAGGGAGTATTATATGTATAATATTTCAAGTGATGATTGTGAAATTTACCAGTTGTCATGATTGCGGATTTGATGGCGGCAGGACTCCAGTCAGGGTGAAGGCTTTTGAGAAGGCCAACAACTCCAGAAACATGTGGGCAAGACATAGAGGTACCTGACTCGATGTTGTATTTGAATACAGGTGCTGAACCATCTGAATCTTCGGTGTATGCTGCAATGATGTTCACTCCAGGTGCAGTAATATCAGGCTGTATGGATTACATACAATAGAGATAATTAGTATTTGTTGATAAAAGCTAAAATAATAAGTTATAATTTTGGTTGAGCAAACACCTTAAGAATCTCGGGTGTGATGGTATTCGGACCCCTAGAAGAGAATCCTGCCATAAAAGGAGCAGGCTTTACGTCTATAGCAGGTTTAGGAGGGGTGATGTATCCCATTGGTTCACTGCATCAACATGCACATATAGCTCAGTAACACCAAATTTTATATCATCAATGGAGACTTATGTATAATGATCAAAGACGGAAACATCAGCAGGTTGGATAATGGTTCAAAATAGAAATTTAGTGTGTTGACCCGAAACTTTTCTTATCCTAAATACTTAACCTAAATCTGATTTCTTGATAAAATGATTTAAGAGGTTTTCAACATCAAAGTCATTGAATTTTGAACCGTTAAACCCACATGAACGGTTTCTTTTTAAGTTTTTGTTACCTTATGACGCATTAAAAGTGTTCATGACCCATATTGACCCATGCATATGTAAAGGGTGCAACTTACTTGGTAGACTTAATGTAGTCATAGACAAGACGCCCATCATCATATGTGATATGTGTTGCTGGGAGGATATGAGGATCAGCAATTAATTCGTCACCACTGGCCTTATCATTGCAAAGAATCATACCAGCAGCACCAGCATGAACAGCTTGTGTACTCTTGTCAACTCTAGGGTTGTCTCCTCTTAGGCAAACCAAAATCTTTCCTTTAACCTTCTTCTGGTCAAGTGCACCTTCCTTGCAAAGTGTCCTACATACATATATATACATATATCAATACATACATACAATCAATTATTGAGAAAATATTACAACAATTTAAATAAATTAAATTAAAAAAAAAATGCTACATACGCGTTCAACACTGATGCATTTTCGGCTTTAGCATCTGCAGAGTTGATTAGAGGATAAAATCCAGTATTCGGCAAGGATTTTGACAAACTTAATCCCTGTTATAATAAGAAACAACAGAAAGGAATTAGTTATTATAGTTGAGGGAAGAAAAAAAGCGGCTAATTGATAAATCAGAGGTATGGATGTTTGAACCTTTAGGTTAAGTCCACTAGCAAGGTTAACTAAAGATTGAAACTCGCGGTCAATAGTGCTAGCTCCAACGGTTATAGCCCAAGGAGCCACATTAGTAACGGATCCAGGAGTGGGTCCCTCGTTCCCTGCAGAAAACACAACGCTAATACCTTTCTTCATAGCATGGAATGAGGCAATGGCCATACCATCTTCTATGTAATCAACTGGGATTCCACCAAGCGATACCGAAAGTACATCAACACCATCATTCATCGCTTCCTCAAATCCTTTAATGATATCAACATCATCGCATTCGCCTCCTAAAAGGGTAGGTGGCCAGCACACTTTGTATGCAGCCACTCGGGCTTTTGGTGAACCACCTTTAGCGGTTCCAAGCTCGACATCGTTGATACTTACTCCATGAACAAAGTTACCACCTGCGGTGGATAATGTATGGCTACCATGTCCATCGTGGTCACGTGCATTGTTCAATGAACAATTAAGCTTTCCATAAGAGGCTTGAAAACCTTGGTTATAGTACTTTGCACCAATAAGTTTACTGCAAACATTATAATATGAAAACAATAATTTATAAGTTATAACAAAGCAGAATAATAGATAAATTATTTTACAGTAATAAAATTAATATACTGTTCTAAAAAAAAAAAGTTGCTAAGATACATACTTGTTGCAAGGAACTAAGGTGTGGTTCTCACATCCTCCCTTCCACTTTGAAGGAATGGGCCCATAACCAATGTCACTGAAGCTCTGCGATTCGGGCCAAACACCTGATGTAAATATAAAACAAAACTACTATTAATGCAAAATCATAAATTGGAATCTAAGGTTCGAAAATTCATAAGTACAAAACAAGTTACCTGTATCAAGATTAGCAATAATGATATTTTCACCAAATTTGGCTTTGGCCCACAAAGAGGACCCGTCAATCAGACCATTATCCCTTTCGAGTTTTAAGAAATCCCACGAACGGGTTGTGTGTAATTTCAGCCCTTTACTTTGGATAAACGAAACAACATCCGGATGCTCTGCATTATGTTAATTAATTAAAAAAATTAAACATCGCCATCATCATCAAAAATCATAAATTCATAATAAATATCTACAGATTGCCATGTAACACATAACTTTTAATAGTTTTTTATTTTATACACATTAACCTGCGATTTTTGCAGCATGCTCCTCCTCAAGAACAGCAGCGAAACCATTAATATGTTTGTCATAAGAATAAATCATGGCCTCATCAACCTTCTCTTTGCTGTGAAAAAAAAAAATCAATTTGATCAGGAGACATATATACAACAAAGTTGAAACTAAACATAATTTTCTTTTTCTTACTTTTTAATTCTAAAAAATATGTAAATATATTTACCTTCCTAAAATCGAACCAAGAATCTCAAAGTGAGAATCTTGAATCTTAGATGCTTCAAACTCATCACCAACTCCTCCCAAGAAGACCATGTAAGACTGCATAAATGGATATACATAAGAATCAATTTAAACTAATAAATATTTGCCGTTATCATAATAAAATAATACTAATAATAATGATTAAAAGCATGCATGTTTGCATGCATGGTGGTTCATGTAGATGAATAATATAATGAACTTATGAACAATAATGAACAAGAAAAAAATAATACCTTTTTGGTTTTGATGGCTAAACAAGACCATTGAAGAGCAAAAAAAGTGATGAAAAGGAGAAGAAAAACTCTAAACAACTTCATGGTTTTTTAATAGTTGTTAACAATAATGAAAGTGATGAATAATAGGGTTAATGAGTATATTTATAGCATCTGCAGATTACGTAGACTTAGGACTCCTATGAGACGTAAAACTCGATCCAATAATTAATTAAGATAAAGATGTGAGAGTTTAAGACTTAAAGTTGATGGATAGATAATGACTCTTGTTAGTAGTTACTAATAATTAGTCTTATTCATATAACAAACCCCAACTTATCGCAAACATTTAATTATTTAAATGGGTTTGGCTGTTTGTCATCAAATAGGTAGCATATATTGTTCAAAAATAGGTAGCATATAATGTATTAAAAAATCGGTTTATCTTTGATAGCTGTTTGATCTATGGTTTTGCGATGCATGTTTGATATCTTGTGAAAAGTTTGTACGTGAGTAATATACCGCCTAACATATTACTATAGTTCTAGAAAATATTAGGTATAAAACTAAATTTTGATATTCTAGTGGGTGTGTTGTATAATTTATATTTTATTGTATTTCATTATTCATTATAAAATATAAAATTGGAGATAATAGGTGATTTTTTTTCCTAATTGTTTGAACAATATGACATCATTAATTAACCCACTTTTTAATTTAAGTGAAATTAGTGAGAATATTTATATGTCAACGTGAATAACAATTCTTATGTACATCCGAAACATAAGATTATTATTATTATTATTATTATTATTATTATTATTATTTTATATCTATTATTATTATTATTATTAGACAAAAAATGGCCGATAACTTATCAAATTTTTTAGAATATTTATGTATACTTTTTATAATTAAAAAATAAAATATACTGTTATAATAATAAATAATTTTATAAAGGTTTTAAAATAGTTTATTACTTAAGTTATTATAATCAGTTGATGATTGGTGGTGACGAAATTTTAGTGTGTAAAATAAAACAAAATAAAAATTGACGACATCATCAGGATGATTTTATTATCTTTTGGAAGTTATTTTTTATTGGTCGAATTTGGAAAAAAAAAAATGATAGAATTTTCATTTATTTTATTTTACTACTAGGATAATGTATTAACTAAGATCGATTAAATATTATTTAGTACATTCACATATATATTTTCTCCTCAAACTTATAATTAAGCATCTCAACTATCAATAGTAGATGATAATAATAATCAATAGTGTATTCTATAAATAGTCAAATAAATAAACTAAATGTTATAATAAGATTACATGATAAGATAAGCCAATTACTGACAATCCAAAATATCCAAATAAGATAACAAGAAATAAAATAGGTGGCACAAATGTTTGCGTACAAAAATGATCCAAAGGTAAACCTACCCTTGCTTTACTACAATTCAAGTCGCATTATGTAATACCTCCATTAGCCAAATTAATTATGATGTACATCTAGTCTAGTTTGCTATTTTATGTAAGAATTCTTTTACACGTTCAGTTAACGCGTTGGTTTTCAGCTCATGGTTCGTGTATCACACAAATTTTCATGCTCGTGGTCACTAATTACTCTTGAATGGAACCATGGAGTGGAGGGATCTCACGTCAAGATACGACACCTGGCATTCAAATTCCTGGGTCAACCAACATCCCTCTATTCAACCGCAATTACCATGGGCCCATTAAAAAAAAACACTTGGAATATTCACTTGAATATGGGCTGCGGACTCGCGGGTATTTATATTTAGTAGGAGAATTGCTTTGAGTTTGAAAATGAAAATCCTGCTTTAATTCGAAGAAAAAATCAAAAGAAAAAACTGAATGCGCGGGTTCGCGGCCCATATTCAAACAAAATATTACAATTGGCAACATTTAATTGGGTCCGAGTGTTAGATGTCGTGTTTTTATTCGTTGGAAGATCTCCCTTGTCCGCAATTCCATTCAAAAGGGATTAGGGGATTAGTGCATACGGGCATGTAATTTGTCTAATACGTACCATCAGCTAAACACCGAATGGTTGAGTATCAATACAAAAAATTCCCTCATTTTATCTTCCTTTCTTTAACTTTATTCTGCTATGATTGGAACTTAAACAAAACATCACTCCGTTGCCTTAATTAACAAATTTCATGATAAACCCATAACTCAAGAAGAACATAGACTTTAACGATATAACAAAATGAAAGAAAACAAATGTACCATAAATCAGGGGCGGACTCATTTAATAAGATCAAGTACCGGTAGCCCATGATACCAGTGAGTTGGGCTGGGTAGTATAATTTTTTTTAGGGGTTTTTATCAGTGACATCATTAATTTTATTAAGTGTCACTAGTCAGCTCAAAAATGACACCAGTGACCAAAAATTCTCCGCCACTGCCATAATCATATAATTAGAACCTAGTTTATTAAGATCTGGTAACGTGAATGATTTTGATAAGAAGGAATACAAGTATATGAGAAATATTGGATGGTTCGATATGAATGCATGCATGTTGATTATAGAGTAAAATTCGGTTGTTATTACAACACTCCTAAAAGTTTGGATAGTATTATGCATCTCCCTTCTTTTCTCACCACCAAATTAAGCTTCGTGCTGTTACCTCCGGCCGGCCACCCACACTGGAATTAATCAATGATGAACGCCGACAACGTTCAAGATCAGCTTGAAAGTCTCACAATCTCTCCGATCAATGTTAACCTCAAACGCTTACCACGTCTAACCGACTACCTCCCGAACGTCCAAACTCACACCAATCCCTTACACCACAACTCCTTCTACCACCACACCGATGATGACGGTTTCTACATTTCCCATTCCGATGTCATCCTCCGACAAATTGTCTTTGATTTTTTCGGGCAACTTCCCTTCCTCTTCACCTCATTTGGCCTACCACCGTGCCGGGCCCCGTAAAGAGATCTTATTTGATCCTAAACAAGTGGCGCTGCCATTGTTACGTGTGGAGGTCTATGTCCCAGGCTCAATACTGTTATCCGTGAGTTGGTTGTTGGGTTATGGGAGTTGTATGGTGTCCGGGAGATATTTGGGATTAAAGCAGGTTATCGTGGGTTTTATTCGTTTGATCCGGTTAGGCTTGACCCAAAACTGGTTCATAACTGGCACAGGAGAGGGGGAACTGCGCTTGAAAGCTCTAGAGGCGGTTTTGATCTTCTAAAGATCGTCGATGCCATTGAAAGCCGTGGCTTTAATCAGGTTTTTGTATATGTTCCTTGAATCCTAATCATCATTCTTTGGTTACACTTAGGATACTATGATGACATACTTGGTGTTTTCTTTATAATTTAGTTGGTTTAATCAGGTTTTTAACCTTGTAATATGAACAAGCAGGTGTACATAATTGGAGGAGATGGCACCCTAAGTGGGGCCGTACAGATATTCAACGAAATTCACCGCGGAAAACTAAAAGTTGCAGTTGCTGGCATTCCTAAAACAGTAGACAATGATGTGGGAGTCATCGACAGGTCATTTGGGTTCCAGACAGCTGTGGAGATGGCCCAAAAAGCTATAAGTGCTGCTCACGTTGAGGCCGAGAGTGCACCCAATGGTATCGGTCTGGTCAAGCTCATGGGTCGTCACTCGGGTCACATCATCCTCGATGCAACCTTAAGTAGTTCTGATGTCGATTGCTGTTTGATACCCGAAAACGAATTCTACCTAGAAGGTAAAGGAGGTTTATTTGAGTTTATTGGTCAGCGTTTGAAAGAAAACGAGCATGCAGTTATCGTGGTGGCAGAAGGAGCCGGACAAGATATTATTCCCAGGAATGATTCCCAGAAACAAGAAAAGGATGAATCGGGGAATCCCCTTTTTTTTAGATGTTGGGGCATGGTTGAATTCAGAGCTCAAGAAATGGTGGGAGAGAGATCACAAGGGTGAGTTGTTTACAATCAAGTATATAGATCCCACCTACATGATACGGGCAGTTATGGCTAATGCTACTGATAATTTGTACACTGTTGGCCCATTCTGCTATCCATGGAATTATGGCAGGCTATACGGGATTCGTGACAGGCCCAATAAATGGTAACTATGCATACATTCCTATTGATGAGGTTGCTCAAGCCAAAAGTCCAGTTGGCACCAAAGACCATAAATGGGCTTGGGTTAGATCGGTCACAGCTCAGCCTGATTTTCAAAGGACTTGATCCCTAGCCCGAGCCCAGACCAGAACCATCCAATGTTATATCAAAAGCAACAGGTAAGAGAATGAAAGGAACATTTCATCAGCATTCAAAGAGTACAATTCAGGGACCTACCAACGTATTAGCATCTATACAATAAAAGCCAGAAATTAAACATCAGCATTTTCCTACACATCAAAAGTCAGCCAAATGTGAGGTTAACAGTTAACAGATGTTCCTTCAATCAATCAAGCATTATGGTTCTCTCTCTAACATGTTTGAACTTCTTCAGCTCAGTCAACGCACTCTTCAAGGGTTCCTTTACGTTGCTTTTCTTGGCCTGGAACAGAAAAAAGGAGACTCAATTATCTTATTATAAGCAAACCTTTGAAACTTTCTTCTAGTTCACTGCACTTTATTTGGCTTCTGAAATTCATATTACATGATTCCAATACCATGTTTGATAAAGATAATATGGACTACAAAGGATCATACCTTCAATGATGGCAAGAGACCAAAAGCTTCACCAGCTTTTTCAATTGCAGTATTTGCAATGACACATATCTGAACAATATTTAAAATTCTCTTTAAAGATACAAAAGTGGCCACTTTATATATTAGAAAACAATTTTGAGATTTAGATTAATACCTCGCCATCAGTAACACCTTGGTTCTTGAGAGGTCTAAATTTGAGTTAAAGGATCACGATCTTCACTTTAAGTTTACTAAAGATTCATAACATATAAGAAACTAGGATGAAAGGCCCAAAGAACAAATAGATGCATAATAAAAAAGAAATGACCCATCATAATGCTCATAAAAGTAAAAATAATAAGGATACTCCAATACTTGTCTAACAGAATGCGGGTCGGTGTAAGGATTTCCCCTGGTGGCATACTGCAATGCCCTGTCAAATGAGCTGGAAAAAATATATGAATTCAGCTATTTATCATGCTTCAATTGCTTGCATGCCATATGCTATCCGACTAAAGATATAAACTAGAGGTGGCAATTTAAGTCCACTTATGAACGTCTCGTTCAGGTTATGATTTATGTCTAACGTGTCAAGTGGAGCTACTTAGTGTATTTTTAATGCATAGAACCTCTTAATCATTTACTTACAAAAACATTAATAATACAAATTTTGCAGTCCGGTTTGACATACTAAATGTGAACATAAAAGTGTAAAACTTAGGCAAAACAAAAGCAGAACTACACGTATTTACCCTACACGTTAATTGCGCCACCTCTAATGAAAAGAAAAATCCAACTTATAGTTTCCCACCTAGGAATTTTAATTGTTGGATCCTTGGATAGTAGCACCATATGTTCTTGAATTCCTTGTAAGATTTGTGCAGCTTCACAGTCCATCATACACTTAGCATTCTCAGGAATCTCTGCTTAATAAATATTCGATATTAACAAATGATATGTAACTCACCCTCACAAAAACATTTTTTTTTTCACAGAAAAACAGTAGATACATAATACCAATTATACCTAAATAAAAACCTCTTTTATAAAGAGATCCAAAAGCATTCAACAAATATACACAAATACATAATCATAATACTAACCCTGTTCAACCTTGAGCAAAAGCGCAGGAGGTTCTTTCTTAGAGGATCCTCCTTTCTCTCCCTTTCCCCCTTTCACCTTATTACCTTGACAAAATATCCATTCACACATAAAAAAAATAAATAAATAAACGTCCATAGGTAATAAAAGTACAGAAACGATTATGGTGCTAAAACATGTCTTGATACACCAATTTTTTCTTTTGGTGCATCATATACGTGTCGGCAACGTAATCCTTTCTATACTCTTTTACATTACGGAACCATATTATTTGATACTGTCCCTGTAAGCAACAAACTTATATTGATAAAATTAGAACAAAAAAAAATGAGTAATTCTACAATGTCATACCTTTAGCAGAATCATCTTTTCCATTAGACTTTCCATTTCCAAATCCATTTGTTTCAAATTTCTCATCAAACATATCTACACCATAAAACATAGCAAATGTAATGGATATCATCATAAGTTAATAAGTTAATAATAGATCAACTAATTTAGCCCTAAAATTAAACATAACAAATGTAATGTGACAAAAGATATGTATAACCTTCATTATCAAACTGAACTTTCCTTCGATTCTTAGCTGAATCATTTCCTTTCAAAAGAAACACAACAGTCAGTATCATTTAACTAATTATCAAATACATAAATAATTTAGGAACTAAACAAGTGGACATTTTACAGCCCTAAAATGGAAAATGAAGAACATTAAATCAGGGTTTTACCTGGAGATTTCATAGCTGATTTACCTCCTTTTCCTCCTTTATCGGCCATTATTATCTTCTGTTAGAATTACATGCACACATAGAATGTTAAATTGTAAACACGATTAGTGTAATTGTAAAAAAAGTTAGAGTTTTGAGATATAGAAAAAGAGATATATTAAATGTAGGATGATCGAAGGATAGAAGAGGACTGAATTTACCTTTTAACGAAGAAGAAGAAGAATTTGAAGGAAAGAAAATGAGGGTTTAAGCTACTACTGACTTCTGCTTGATATAATTTAATTAGAAATTATTAATTGATGAAAAAGCAAGAAAATATCAAGTAACAAATCTTGTCTAGTGACTTAGAGTATGAGCAGTGGGTTTGGGGTCGGCCTCGTCACCATTCGGCGTCCGTAGGGATTCCACAACAGTAATTTAGAGGTCGGCCTCGGGGAGTGGAAATCGTGGTTGCAACCCCTCTTCGTCTTTCTTTTTCTTTCTTATATGTATAAAAATTTTCTGAATAATCATTGCTGTACGCAGGGCCGTCCCGTTAATTTTAAAGGCCCTGTATTACAATTTCAAATTAGACCCTTAATCGATTCATATAAGCTCTGTGTTGCTTTATAGTATTTAGATAAATTAATTAAATAACTTATTGTTAATTATTTTTAAATTCTAACACTATTTTACTTCAAAAGTTAATTTTTTAACATTAAATTTCATATACCAAATAAAATTTCACTTCAAAAGTAAATCTATATATTAATTTTAAGAAATTACTTGCTTGTTCACATATCATCTTTTCATTACTCACTATTTTATTTTCCATCTTATATCTTTTTGACATGTGACTCATTTGCTTCATAACCTTTTTAAAACTGTTTTAAGAGAAAAATAGAATGTCAATCTATTTAGTTTTAGATAAATTTGTTATTATGTAATTTGAAAAAACAAAATAATTGTTACTTCATTGTTAAATACTTATAAATTTCAAAATATTTATTGACGTAGTCCCACATAGTACGAGGGTTATAATGATAAAAACAAAAACTAAATAAGTAAGGAAACTTTTTTTATTCAAATAAAAATATGTGAAGACAATAATTAAATAACTAAATAAAACTGAAAACCTTAATCAAGTACTTTAAAAAATTTACGTAAAATATTTGAATTGACAAAATAAATGTCAAAAAATAATATTTAAATTGGAAAAAAATAATACTAAAAAATGATCTTAAAATTAAAAACGTTAATTGACTACTTCAAAATTTTATTTGAAATATTTGAATTGGCAAAATAAATATTATAAAAACTAATATTTGAATTAGAAAGAAATTAAGTCAAAAAAGGCTCTTAACAGGAATTGAACTTGCAACCTGTTGGTTCCCTTAGAAACCTATGTTCCGCTGCACTAAATGCGCTTTCATTAAATGAAACAGTTCTGTAAATATATAACCCTAGATTGAAGTTATTTTTCTGGGCCCCTACTCAAAATGGGCCCTGTGCAACAGCCCATGTTGCACACCCTCATATCCGGGCCTGGCTGTACGTATCTATGGATACAGGATTCTCTAAGAAAAGAGAAGATGTTGGGCTTGTAAGAAAATAAATAATTTTTAATTAAATAATACTAAGTTATAAACCCGTGATAATGCGGGTCGAATTTAATTTTTATTTGATCAATTTTTTATATAGCTTATAGACTCGCGATAAGGCGCGACAATTTAACTTTTATAAATGAACAAAATATTTGATTGAATTTTTATATAGTTTATAGACATGCGATAACGTGGGACGAATTTAATATTTATAAATAAATAAAATATTGTGACCGATTTTTTTAAATAGTTTATAGACATGCGATGATGTTGGTCGAATTTAATTTTTATTTGATCGAAATCTGTATGTAGTTTATAGACCCGCTATAGTGCGGGACAAATTTAATTTTAATAAAATAAATAAAATATTTGAGACTAATTTTTTTATATAATTTATAGGGTCTTTAGTTTTAGAAATGAATAAAATATTTAGTCTAATTTTTTAATTAAAATAAATATAAATATATTAAATATTTAAGGAGTCAAATGTGTAATTATATTAAAGAAATTAAGATCGTGAATGGAGAAAACAATGAAGGGCTAAGATTCCTCCATCTTATCCACTTTTAATTATATATATATATATATATATAAAGAAGATTGTGTTTTTAAACTTTTGGTGTCTAACCATTAAAAGCTTATTGGGTTCTCCGTTGGGTTTCTTAAACTGAAGTTTATTTTTATTAATTTATATTTGTTTTGATGTTATGAATATTTACTCGTTGTGAAATATATTTTCATTTAGTATATCAATTGTTGTATTAAAAATAGTTAAAAGTAATAAAAGTAAAGTTGAAAGGGGCTCTGCTGCGATAAAAGAGTGATTGAGAAAAAAAGTTAGTGAAGAATTATTATAGCACTAACGTATCAAAAGCAGTTGGTCACCACCCCTGATGCTCTTAACCAACTACATTGGTGATGACGGCCAAATTAGTTTGATGATTCGTGTCAAAAGAATTAATCATGAAGAACATTTAATTAATTATGTTCTCAAACAAATTTAATTAGGGTTGTTTTAATATTATAGAAGACTGAAAAATTAGATTGTTTTTTGTTTTTTACCTATTACTTTAGTTTTTGTTTTTGTCGATATATTTCAAACACCTCAATTTATAGCTAATGTTAAGATCCTCCTAATGCGTTATTCAAATCAATCTCTTTCATAAAGAGATTCTCAAATTAATAATAATCTAATATCTTACACCTTTATAAATTGTTTAACTCTTTTCTTCAATAAGTTTAATTTTTAAAGAACGAAAATGACACAAATACCCTTATCTAATTTTGAAAGCGACATAAACATTAATTAAATTAAATTAATTTAGTCCATAAATAAACAAGTGTATATTTGAAATACATATTTATAAAATCAATAAATGAAAATAATTATTTTGTTACTTTGTGTAAGTGTCTGCTAGTTATTTATTAGTGTTTCCGTATACGTTGAGCATTAACTTATTTAAAACATTAAAATTACTAATATATTTATATTGCACTAATTTAAATGAAAATTACTTTAAATAGAAAGGTATTTTCTTCCCATATTACTTTTTTGCATTTTGATATTTTATTTATTTTTGATTGACTCCTTTCAAATTTAGATATTTAGATTACTATTCAAAAATAACCTGTTATCTAATGAAAATAGTATCTACGTTATTAAAATAGATAAAATTAGAAACATGGTCAAATTATATCATACTATGATAATATATAAAACATTTAAGATGTTTTTTTATGATGGAGATGACTAATATACCCCAACAATATTAGTTAGTTTTTAAAGAAATCACTGAAAAATACTAATATACCCCTATATTTATTATATTATCACTAATACTATCATCATAAACTAATAAACATATGACATTTATTTTTCGTTAAAATATATTTATATCTATACTTATTTATAAAACATTTCACATTCTTTATCTTAAGACTTAAAATTCTAAAATTGTAAATTTAGTCAAATTATATCATACCATGATAATATATAAAGTATTTAAAATGCTTTTCTATAAATAAAATGACTAATATACGTCTACAATATTAGTTAGTCTTTAAAGAAATCAATCAAAAATACTAATATACCCCAACATCTATTAAATTTTCATTAATACTATCATCGTTACATCATAAACTAATGAACACATAACATTTAAATTTGATTAAAACATATTTATATCTATAACCCTTATAAAAAGTTTATAGCAAAGGCTTAAAAGATTTAAAATTTTCAAGATCTAAAAGATTTAAAATTTTCAAGATCAGAAATTACCTAACTACCCTTTTAATATAAATGAAAACCATTGTATTCCTCCTCAAATATTTTCCTTTTTACGAATATATTATTCTCTTTAACAATAACATAATTGCATACCTTTTTTTGCTCTCTTTTTTAACCAGCGGTCATTAAGAATTAATTCTTTAGAGACGTAATAATAATGTTATATACTCCGTATTACACAGAGTGTGCGAATCTTACTAAACACAATATGTTACAAGTATCTTAGAATTGATATAATTTTCATTGTTAAACTATTTATAGACAAAAGGGGCGCTTCACTTAAGCATATAGTTTACCTCCGGATACATGATTTTAATTATGATTATTCGACTTTAGTAACCCGTCATGATCCTTTAAATTGAAAGTGTTTAGATTACCTTCAGAATAAACAGCGGGAAACGTTTCATTTTCTACTAGTTATTGATAAACTTGTTTTGTTTCCACTAATGATCATAGAAATTATACAATTAATATATAAGATTTTCTTAGATTTGACCACCTTAATTGTCTAAATAGAAGATTTTACAATTCATTTTCATTGCCAACTAAAGTTCATAATAACAACGATTTCAACTTTCAAAACAAACACCGTCTTAAATTAATTTTTTTTTGGAACAACAATTTATAAATTCACCCTGCAAACTCAGAGCGGGTAAAAAGGAGAAACAATAACAAGGAATCTCCAAGAAGAAGAGAGACTACATAATAAACACAAAAAACCAACCAAGACCACCACAAAGAGAAGGATTCCGTAGCCGCGAAATAAAAAAAAAGGGAAATTGTCCGTTTTTGTCCCTGTGATAGTCGCGTTTTGACAGTTCTATCCTTTTTCGAGTTTGGTCAATTTTTTTGTCCTACAAGTTGTAATTTTCTCCAGGTTTGTCCAATTTTAACAATTTCGTTAAGTTTTTCCGTTAAGTCATGTAAAATGACCTAAATACCCTCATCTCCTACACTTCATTCATCCTCACCATTCAACCCAATCACCAACCCTAATTTATTTTGGTAACCTGCAACATCAAAAAACAACCATGATTACTCAATATCATCTAACACGATTTCAGTATATCAGTTTACATAAACCTGATCAACCCTTTCTCTTTACTCCCATCCTCTCCCTCAAAAACCCTAAATCATTTCAGACAAATACAACAATTTAAAACCCTAAAGAAGAATCAAAGCTTGAAAAGGAAATAATTAAACCTACTGATACTCTTTACTCCCATCCTCTCCCTTAAAAACCCTAAATCATTACCCCAACCCTAACCCTAACCCTAACCATAAAATCCCCAAATTCGTTTTTAGCACCACCACCGCCGCTAATCAAGCACCACTGCCGTTGGCAATCGAGCACCACCGCCATCCCTGCCGGAAAAACGAGGAAACCCAAATCGAATGGCGGCGAGTAGATCTGTTCAGAGGAAACCCAAAACGAGGAAACCCAAATCGAGCGGCGGCGAGTAGAAGTGGATCTCGAACAAAACTGAGAACGATCTTCTGATACGAATACACCTTCTCGTCCCGATCTCCGAGGTTGCAGGTGGATCTGGTTGTTTTGGAGCTCCTGATACAAACACAGCTTCTGATACGATCATTTCGGAGCTCCGGATCTGTAAATCGAGGATCTGTATTTTGAGATGGTGACGAAGATGGTTCGAGGGATCTGTAAATCGAGGATCTGTTTGTTGGAAATGGTGATTCGATCCGACCCACCTTTAGACCTTCACATTGTTGTAGAAATTGGGGTTTTTGATTTGACTCAGACAGATCCGACCATAATCCATTGGTTTGTCATTTCTCGTTGATTTAGCAACAAACTCATCGAAATCTGTATTTGTGTTTTTTGCTGTTGATCTTGGGAGAGAAATAAAGTTGATGTTTTAATTTTGATTTTGGAAGAAAATGAAGATATGCTTGATTTTGTTTGATGATAATCCATATCAGTGGGTGTATGTTTGTGTTTTAATGTAGTTTTGTGTTTGTGATTTGTAAAATTGATAGAAATGGAAGAAAAGAAATTAGGGTTAGGTTTTAATAAAAAGTTGTTAGTGATGAGGAAGAAGACAAAGGGTATTTAGGTCATTTTACATGACTTAACGGAAAAACTTAACGAAATTGTTAAAATTGGACAAACTTGGAGAAAATTACAACTTGTAGGACAAAAAAATTGACCAAACTCGAAAAAGGATAGGACTGTCAAAACGCGACTATCACATGGACAAAAACGGACAATTTCCAAAAAAAACCTACGGAGATCAGAAACCCAACACCACATCTAGAAACTTAACATGTTCGTCCTGTCGAGTGGATGTACAAGCTAGCGGGTCAGAAATCCACTTCTCCCAATTATAATAAGCTTTTGAGCTCCTACTATTAGAGGTAAGGATGTTTATGTTCATTTTTTCTTTAACAAACCACGTTCTATTGTTTTTAGAGAATGAGACTTAAGAGACTTAATTGTGAACATTTTAGGAGCTAATGTCTATATACATTCATTAAACCATTTATTATGTTTCAGGGTACTTTAATAATTTAATTACATTTTTGAAAAATAAAATGACAATAGAGGCAAAGATTATGTTTTGTTTTGACTTTCTTTTCAGATGTATAATTAAAATTAATAATTAAATTATAATTATTATTGTTTCATTGTAAGTTTAGGAGTTGATTTTAATTTATATATATATATATATATAGGAAGAGGATCTAAAAAGAAAGAAAATTATATGGGAGAAAGTAAAGAAAGAGATAGTTTAGTAAATTGGAAGGGTAGTTTCTATAAAGTATGGACGGTTATTAGACGGTTTTTATGTTTTTAAAATTGGAATGTACACTTTTGCCCTTCAAATATGAAAAATAATCTACACCATTGATGCTAAGATCTAATGGACACAAAGCTTTCTCCCCTTTCTCCACCCTATTTTCTTTCTCCCTAGAACCTACTCCTATATATATATATATAAAAGAAGAAGAAGATAAGAAGATACATTTAATCATAAACATACTTTTAACCAATCATGTTGACAATATTATGTTGTCAAACAAATTTAATCAACATTGTCTAATCACACAAGTTCAATAACATATAATTAGAAATTATTTTCATAACATTAAAAACTGGTTCATAATTATATTATTATATTATACATTACATAATTTATGTAAGAGTTCTTATACCTTGTTGTATGTTACAATTTGTATATTAAAAGAAAAATGCAACTATTGTTCAAAATTAATAAATATACCATTTATATGTTAAACATAAACATAAAATAACGACTTATAAAGAGCATATATAATTTATAATAAAAATCTAGCAGGATAACTAATCGAGTATTTGCTCGACAAGTCAAAATGTTATTTCCCTTCGTATAGAAAGGTTCAATCCCTTAAACACATAATCGCTTGCAAACGATTTTTCTTTTAGAAAAGCAATCCTACAACTAACCTACCACACATAATAATATATATACATCACACATATTTACACATGCCTTCTACGAGGCTTAAATCCACAACTTCTTAAATGATAAGCTCCTTAGATACCACTAAGTCATAGACCCTTTGATTTATAAAAAAAAAATTTAAGTTAAATAGAAAATGTATACAAGTAGGGTTTCTTTTTGTACAATTTATCAAAATCATATTGGAGACAGATTTGATTTGATACTGTACAACTCTGACATATATAAAAGCTAATTAAACCTGTAGCAACAAATAGGCATCCCAGCTCTGTTATAACATTAGAAACAATATCGAGTCTTTGAAGATAGACGCCAAAGAGGTACATAAGTACGCGCTTGACCAATGAAAAGAATGTCCTTCTGACCATCAACATAGGTTTAACAGCAAAAGACTTATTTAGAATATGAACACCAGAGATTCCCATTATAAAGATTGTACACTACACAACATGTTGCACCTTTGTGCATACACTTTCCCTTTTTAACTCCAATAGAACTAAACAAAGCCTTTATATCCGAGGCACTTAATGATATAGTCGTGTAGTTGTATATAAACGTGAGAAATGTCTATACAAAAATTTGAGTCTAGCTATTTCCTACACTTGTACACAACTATATCGCTTTTCCAGATCATAACCAACAACTGTACAAAAAGAAAAACAAAACCTATGATATTCTAGAAAAAAAAAAAAAAGCCATGATATGCTAAGAACATTCACTTACAAATTATCGTGTTTGATCCCCTCTTTTGATTTCTTGTGTCGTAAACGAAAAAATGCTTCTGGCTAATTGCGGTTGTATGTCTCTAGTTTAAGTTGGCATCTGTTGTTTTCCTGCTACAAATTCCTTCTCAATGGTACTAAACATGATCATCATACGGTCTTGCAAATTGGCATGTATGTTCTTGGTGATCTTTTTCTTATGTTTGGTGCTTTTCAACCATGCAATCCCAAAATGGACCACCACTTTACACCCCACAGATCTCGACCCTTGATCCTCTATTTGGAACTTTGTATGAAGCTGCGTTAATTATGTCAACAAATTAAAAAACAAAAATCAGACTTCAATTCAAAACACATCATATTACATAATGTTAAAAGCATACTGACAGTGAAATAGTCGCCTAGTGGGACCCCATGGAGCGTTGTGACTTCTTCTACAAGCCAACCAGGTCTATCTTTATAGGTAAGACGTGATTTTTGCTGACTTGTGGTGACTTCTCCTCCATAACGAGAAACACTTATGTCGAATTTGTAATACGTTTGTCTCTGATAAACATCAGGCTTTTCAAACTCCCATGGGCTCGTTGAATAATTGACACAATGAGCCCTGTCCATTGCTCTGCGTTCCAATTCACTCCCACTAAACAACTCCATCACAAAATTCAACTACAATCAAATAACCCATATCAGCAAATCAAGATTTAACCCAAAAATATGCATGATATATCGATATAATAAAAATGAAGTACTCACGGGAACTGCAAGAACAGAGGAGTATACAACAGACATGCTGACATCCTCGAGGCCTAAAAAGGATCCACTTTCTTCACTCTGGAGGCTTCTGTTTTCAGAATCATCGTCACTTTTGATGGATAAAGATTCTTCTTCAAGAATCTGAAGGCCTTTATCGTCTGATTCTTCTTCAGCAATTTCAGCTTTCTGCTCTGGACTTAAAGATCGTGCCCTCCACAGAGCCATGATTGTCCTAATTTATAAACAAGATACACATTTTTAGTCAAAAATGGTACAACTAACCACCCACTTTGGAGTTGCGATACAAGCCTCAAAGCAACTACTAAGGTTATGCTACACCCTACACCCTTGTAAATGGTATACACTTTTATGAGTAAGGATAATAATTGGTACTTTGTAAGATAGGACAGATTTTCTTAGATAGATATTAAAATTAGATTAGAAGATTAGCAGTTTTCATAGGATAAAGATTCTTGTTAGAAATTAGCAAATATCTTTATAATTAGGGCTTCAGAGTTGTACTCGACCATACGGATTTGTACTTAGTTTTCATAGGATAGGGATTCAAATTACCAGTTTCCTTTTATGGCACCTACCTCAACAATATTAAGCTGAAGTTCAAATAAGATGCTCACATGATGGCTCACTGGCAATTATTAACATCAGGTGTCCAAGTATGCAAAAAAGCTGGAAGTGAAAGAGGTGTAATGTGTGACAAATCACACAACACTTTGTCAAATGGGATTTGCTTGGGAACAAGTAAGGATCAGATCATGTAATGTGTGACAAAATCGCGGGGGGGGGGGGGGGGGGGGGGGGGGGGGGGGGGGGGGGGGGGGGGTGGTTGGGAAACTTTATTGGCTTTGTAATGGTTCCAATGAGTTATAAAGTGATAGTTCTAGCTATCGAACGATATTTGCATATGCTAAAAAGCCGAGTGAAAGCAAGATTTAAAGACGAATAGAAAAAGAAGGCAGCATGAAGTTACCTGTGTGCAACGCCGAAAGACACAAATGACTGGAAATGAAACTTGAGTCTGCCCTCTGCATCCTGCGTCTTTGCGCCGTGATTCGCATCTAAGCCTCTGCCTGGATGTAACGTTATGACCACAATTGGACTACCCATTGATGACAAAGTGGGTGGAACCACTTGAATATCTTCGATATCTTCCCACAGAAAAAAGAAATTTGTTTTGTGTCCAAATAAATCTCCATGGAACCCTATTATTCTTGCTGACAGGAACAAACGACCCTGCAAAACCAATTTTACCTTCAGGATCAAGCAAAACAAGGTATGCCAGGTAGAGGTCGCAAAATGGGCGAGTTGGGTAATTGATTTGGGTCAAAATGTATAATTTCAGTACAGATTAGAATGGGTTGTGTTGGCATAAAGTGTATCTTCTTTTGAATATCTCCTAACTTTTTAATAAAATGATTTAGGAGGTTTTATGTATTATAAATTTAATTTGAATGATTTTCAACATGTTTGACTAATTTGACCTTTTCCTATTTTACCTGTTTGACAACGTAGATAACATAACCGAAATAGACCCATTCATAAGTAAATTTGTCGAAATGGCCACCTCAGTTTCAATCTTAATTGGAGAAGAACCAAAAAAGAAAACAAAAGATATTCACTTAAAATGAAAAGTCTACCTGGAGGGGCATTTTGCGCTTCAAATGACAAGTAAAATCATTGATCAAAAATTCTTCTGGTGGAAGCTTGAAGAGCTTCTGAAATGCTGAATTTGTCTGAGGAGACCGTAACTTTATCTATATAAATAAATAAAGTCTATAGCAAATCAAACAAGCAATAATATGTAGTCACAAACTGGGATCTAAATGGATTATTACCTTCTTTCCCACCTCCTTTTCCATCTTGGTCAGATATTCTTTAACTATATTGCTACCTCTCGTATTATTCAAAAATATCCTCAAATGCAATTTAGATTGACACGCTTGTACTAACTTCCCTTGAAGTGGAACCCACACATCACCTAAATCAGTTATATTACTTTTTACAAAATTAATTTGAGTACTTCCTAAAGAAACCGTTTCATCAAAAGGTCCATCAAAATCATAAACTTCAATATCCAAAGTAGAAGGTGGGTCATCCATAGCATCAAATTCAAATATTTCTGCAAATCATCAATCACCACTTTGACAATAAATTCATCTGAAAACATATTAGAAAGCAACGCATTATTGTTATCATTAAAATTAATGAAAATTCACCATTCCAACGAGGATCGGATTTTTGAAATTTAATTGAGCTTGTTCGCGTTTTCCCATTGCAAGTAAAAACTACAAATGGATCAGCTAAACCACTTGACTCAACCGATGGTAAATTGCTTCCTTCAACCAGTGCAACAGTTAGCAACCATCCATCACCTGTTGCTTTTATTCCATGATCACCACCTATAATTATTATAACATGGGCGATATAAAAAAAATTGATTATACGATATTCAATATTCAGAATCAAGAATTGGCTGTAAAAAAAAAGGTGCTTGGATATGTTGGAGTGCTAGGAAAATTTGATCATTGAGAAATAAATAGATGAAATGGCCAAAAAGAACATTATATGTGAATAAATGAGAGATATTTCATTAAAAGGGAGTTGAAATCTTTCAACTACAAAACATAATATTTTTATCAACAACTTTCAAAACCAAAAATCCAAACACAATAATCAGATAAAGTATAAATGTACACTTATTATACCTTTTTGCACTCTGGCTTGCATAAACCGTGATATCAAATGCATAACTCTTTCACCTTGAAGAACCAATACTCCACAAACAACAACTTCCCCAATCGAATCTGGCAAGTCCAACCCACCAAACTCGAGCCCCTGAATGGTACTAGGCATGGCTAAAAACAGATGCACGAGCACATACAACCCCATAAAATATGTGGAAATCACTGTGAAATTAGCAAAATACTGAACAGCAAGCTTCCAATCCGACTGTTTTTCCACTTGTAAAGATGCCAACACCTGTTCCTTTTCTGAACCAATATCCTTCATATCAACCACCTTCAACTTTTCAGCTAATAAACCTGCTACTTGCTCAAAACTCTCTTTCACACCTTGACGGGCCCCACCTTCTATCATACCCTTCATCATTGTATTATGCAAGAAATTCATTCGCCACGAAACCACCAAATGGGAAGATTCTTCTCCTGATGGAAGCTCGGGCCCCGGAGATATAGCAGTCATAATCTCAACCCGGTAATTACTTGCATATGGAGCTTCTGGAGTGTTCACACTTGCTAAAACCGCAAAACATTTTCCATCTGCTTTTATATATGTTTGATCTTCGATTGCTTTTAAAGCCTTGATAAGCCTAGATGGTGCTTTAATACACGTAAACACTCTTTTTGAACTCCCATTTTCAGTATCAAATTTCCATGGTCCAACTTGCAAATCTGTACTTCCTTGAATATCTGCTAATTGTTTTAGATAATTCGATTCAGATGAAAAGATCAAAGAGTTTAAGTCAGTCGGTGAAACCGCGTAAATCTGATCTAACATTATTCCTCCCGGCAAATTTGCAGGCATCTCACTTCCGTCATCTTTCTCCTCCACTTTTTTTAAAAGTTCTTCAAAATTCGAAGATGATGACAACAACGACTGTTCTTCACCTTTGTCCTCAGATACCTCCGAATCATCGGTTTCAGTCGCCTCTGGTATCTCAGGAATCTTATTACTTGCAGCAGAAGGTAACAACTCATTATTTCTATTAAAAATCTGAGAAAGTAAACTAGAAATTTTCTCTTTACTTGTTTTTTCCTCCTTTATGGGAGCCAAAAGTTCCTCCGATCTCAACGGAGACGACATTCTTGAACTAGTCGAAGATCTTGCAGGCGACATTGTTACATTCTCAACTTGCATTTGCATATCCGATTGAGGTTTATTTTGTGAAAAACATATTGTTATAAGAACTTCACCTAGTAATTATAAACACGTTCTCATATCAAAACTATAACCATTACAAACCTATATAACATGTAAAAGACTAATGGTAACACTACATGATCATTTAAATCACCATAAACAATGATACTAAATTTAACAAATATATATATTATATTATATATATATATATATGCGTACATGTACTTATAAAAGAGAGTAAGAATATATTACCACATTCTTTGAATTTGGATTTCTTCTTGGGCTGCAAAGGGTACCAAACAGTACCTAATGATTTATCAGCAGTATCAAAGACCCTAGAAATTGGGATTTTAACACTACCAATTAAATCGTCATTAAAGAATTTATCTTCATTTAATAAAGTAACAACAAGTTGTTTTTTTAAATCTTCAACCTTGAAGCTAAATTCTTCACACCATGAAGGATTCAAACACTTTTTCATAACCTTAGTTTTAAATCTTTGATGCCCTACTTTCAATTTAACATAAGGATCAATTGACCCGTTTTGATCAATTCCAGGTAAGTTTTTGGCTTCAATTACACGTACTAATAGCTTCATAATCTCAATTAACAAAATCTTAAATGTCAATAAAGGATTTTAATTGATACAAATTACATGATTTAAGAATGCTAAAAGAGGACACATTGTAGTGCAACTCAAGAAAGTTGGTCAAAATTTAAGAATAATGTTGACCTGAAAAAGGTAAGGACTTTATAAAAAAGAGTAATGAATTTATAAATCTGAGATATGGGTATTGGAGATTTAGTGAAGTATGAAATAGGGTAATGGAATTTAAGAATCAAAAACCCATAAAAATGGATTTAAATATTGAAGGGATGAATCAAGGTATAGGGATGAGCATCATGATGATGATGATGATGATGATGATGATGATGATGATGATGATGATGATGATGATGATGATGATGATGATGATGATGATAAACAAATTAAAAGAAACGAAAAATGACTTATTTTCTCATTTTATTTGATGATTTGAAGAAGAAGAAGAATGAGAAGATTAATTGAGGTTTCATGAGGAAGAAGAAATTGTTGAATTTTTGTAGCAGGCAATGAGAAAAGACTTATGAATTTGTTTTTAAAAAAATAATACTCCAAAATGTTTTTGCTTTTAGTGAAATAATTATTTATTTATATCTAATTTAATTTAATTTTATGTTAATTCAAAACGAATGCGCGTCTCCTTTTAGAATCATTTTTGACTTTGTGGAAACTTCTGATTAATCCTTTTTAGTTTCTGTTTATGGTTCACCAGTATCTTTCTTTGAATATTATTTATTATTTATTATTTATTATTTATTTATGATATAGAACCAAACCACTAAAGTGGTTAGATATAAATTTTGGTTCCTGTAAAACAATCACCAATATAAAACAAATGAGATCATATATGGATTTGTCATGTGTTCTATAACTAATTAGATTAATATTTTAGACATGAAGGATATTATGGTATTTTAAACATCTCATGTATTGTAACTGATACTCTAATTATCTTATTTAAATTTAAAATATCTTTCCCTCTCTCCATTCATGTCTCCTCCATCCCACCTCCAACCCACACCCTCCCTCTCTACCCAAACTCTAAACACAACTCTATCATCAAGAACTTGTACAAACTTCATTATACGTGCATCAATGCTAAAGTTCTCAATCGGGTGTGCATTAGTTATCAATCTCGTGTGCATCAGTTCTCAAACAGATGGTCCCGTTAGATCTTAATATATAAACAAAAAACTTGTAATCAATAAATAAACAAAGTTTCATATGTATACTGCTAAATTGATAAAAATATTAGGTTTATGTTATTTTACGGAAGAAAATAACAACGAATTAACCTAATAACTTTGAATATTATTGAATGTCGAATGAAGGGATTCTACAATAATCTAATTAGGTTTTTCGTAACATAAAGATCCCTATTTATATACATATTTGAGATAGGAAACACAATCTTCCGTATCTCAAATATATCAATTTCTAACAAACCTAACCGATGGGTATAGAAACTAGATAAATATAAAGAATAAATAACTATTCTAATTTGAAGTGATTATCTTCGAATCCACATATGTCAGCTGTTTGAAAATTATCCTTTATTTTCTAATCTTTATCTTCGAACTATGAATCTAAAAACTTGTTCAAATCTGAAATACCATGTCTTGGTTGAGTTTTTCAGACTCAGCTGTGAAATATCTTTCACATTGAAAATTAACAAATAGCTAATTTTTTCTAAACTTACACTTTTAACTCATCAGATTTATAAATTATATTTAACTTTTATCTTTCCCAACATTGCAAGTCAGCTTACGAACCTCATTAAAATATATGTTCAAACAGTTATGTAATTTGTGTCTTTCAGATTTTCCAGTTTAGTATTTTGTTTTAATATTCAATGAAAAGTTTGATTTCACAATTTCTGTTTTTCATTTGCATTATATGAGTCAAGATTTGTGATTTTTATGTCTATAGCGATTGAAATCAATAAAACGTTTGCTTTAGTTGTGATATAATATACTTCATATTTTATCTGGTGTATTTGCGTGATGATGCACAAGATAGGTGATCATCTGAATGACTATGCATCAGATTCTTTTAATGATTTTAATTGTAATTGATAATAGTATTATACAATTGATTTTAATAGAATGTAAATATACAGAATTACCCTTCATAACCTATTTATTGAATTAACTAAATATGATTAATTAATCTTATAATTAATTAAATGACTAAATGATTCAATGTGTCTATTTTATTTTATCACAAGTATTATTTTACAATAAACAATCTCGTTAGATAATATCTTTTTCTTTTTCTTTATATATGTATATATGTATACGTAATGTATATGTATTTCAATGATAATATTTGATATGCGATGATTATGTAGTCAACCTTTAACAAATCTATGAACTAAATGTTAGTGGCCAAGTCTAACTATTTAATGTTTATGGATTATTGTATAATGTGATGTAAACATTTATAATGTACCTAACATTGGCTATTAGTTAACAAAACAAAAACCATCACTCTAAAATAAATTTAATGATGTGCTAAGAATTTATTTGCAATGTTTTCAACTTGTCATAGTCATCTTTTGCTAACTAAGAAAATCGGTGACCATAATTGTTCTTCCTATTCGTGTTCACTTAAAACTATAAAGGTCTCGTATTGATGTATATTAACTTGTTCTAGTAGAAATCAATTTTTCTCTGGGAAAAAGATTGTAAGTCATCGAACAATCTCAATCCCAATTTAAAATTCACCAATTTAATCGTAGGTAGTTGTCAAGTTGATTGTCAACTTAGACCAGGTGGAGTGTTCCATGCTTACCATCACGTCCTCTTTCGACGGATGAGTACGGATTTAAAAAAAAATGGTACAACAAATAAAGCACAAGTACGATTTACTTGTAAAAAGTGTGAGTCTCAATTGTCCGTCTTGATTCGTCGTGAAAACACCATTTGTAATTAGCCGTGAATGACAATCCGTCGTGACTGACGTTACACTCACAACGGGTTACAACATGCGTAATTACTGAATACGGTCTTGTAGTGAAAAAGTTAGAACATGAAAAATTAGATGCCCAAAAGTGAGCTAGTAGAATAACCCTTGTGTGGTAATGTTAATGTTCTTTATAAAGACTTTACCTTGTTCGATTTTGTGTCAAGAAAAATTAATCTCCTGAATTTAATTAATCTGCTTAAATTAGTCACCAAAATTTTATTTCGTTTTTTATAAGAACCAAGTTATAGCTATATTTTCAAGTGACTCCAACTATACAATTTTTCCCAAAAAGTTTATCGAACCAAAAGTAATGACCCATTGACTATCTTTAAGAAAAAAAATTAAACCAAATATATTCGTAAGCTTAAATGGGAAATTGGGGGCCGTAGACAACATCGGTTATTTCTTTCGGTTAACGAACACTTTCTAGATAATAAAAATTGAAATTAAGAGGGAAGGGGTCAAATAGAGAAAAGTGAATAAATCATCTTAGTCTTTTATTTTCTAACGTTTTTTTTACGTTAAAAAATCTTATTCTCTTGATCTCTACTAAGATAATTTAGTGCAACTATATACCTGTTTTAACAAAACATTGCCTTGATTTCCTATTGACATTATCTTTCCATTAACCCAATTTAAGAAGGTAGGTACTTCTATTAATTTGATTTCTAAAATTAGAATCACATCCACATTTATTTTTCTCACCATAAATTATTCTATCACCACTTGAATAACATTACATTGTACATATTGTCATACTTATCTTAACAAACTTTAGCTCTTTAAGTTTTTCCCTAAGAGATTTCATATTAGTATTGATGATTTAAATTGAGTGGTGGCTCGAACTTGAGTTTTTCATATTCACGTTTTGTATTTAGTTTCTTCTTAAACACACAATCACTTTTTCAAAATAAACAAATATATAAAACACATATAAGCATATATATTCAAGATTGGTATACAAAATATGTTAGGTCGATTGAAACTCTTTGGACTTGTTCTCAAGCCAGCGATATGTTACAACCCATCTATTTTAATATGTCAAAAGCTTCCAAGAGAAGATAATGGACAATGATGAAAGCTTGGAGACCTAAAGAATGTAGAAGATACCTTGTGCATCATCCTAGAGTTTGTGTTTTATCTCATTGTAAAACATTCATTTTGAGTAATAGAGTAAGTTTCATTTTCCACTTTAATCTTGAGTATTACTTGCATTGTTCTTTCTTGCATTACTTCCCTTATTTACGAGAACAGTCCCATCTATGTTAACTTAGTTTGAGAACTAATTGCTCCAGGTGAGCTTGTGGAGACAACTCCATGACATTTGGTATTAGAGCCAGGTTGATACTTGTCACCTCATTGACAAGTGATATTAGAGAAGGCTCGTTCAAGGTTGGAGAGAAGGTTTGAGAACCAAATTCGAGTAAAGGCAATGGCAAGCAACTCCGAAAAGACTAACGAGGATGTAGTCATGAATGCGAGTGCTAAGAACCGGTAACGTAAGAGTCTCGTCAACCACACTACAATAAAAGGAGCAAGTCCTTGGAAACGCGAGATCTTAAAGGCAAGAATGATGGAAGTAAAGAATTCCATGAAGACGTGGAGAGGGGAGCTTGAAGATGCTCTCAATCGACTAGAGGAGTTGAGAGAGGACCATGAGGATGTTCGAGATGGAATGAGGCATGCCCTCAACATTGTGCAGAGAGCCATTTTGTAATGAGATGCAAAGGCTTAGAGAGTCATTCACGGAAGAGATTCGTGAGGCGTTAATGCAAGAGATGTGTGAGGCAATGGCTAGAGAGTTCGCCACAATTTGGAGTCAAAGGGAAAGATAGCTCAGCTTATTGTACAAACACGTAGAGGACGTGCAAAAAGGTGGTGGGCTAGTGGAGTCGGCACTTCTACTACTACATCGAGGATACAGGTTCCAAAGTGTCACTGTTAGTTGGCAACAGAGAGAAGCGAGGTCAGGCTCGAAACAAGAGAGCACAGTGACCGCCAAGGAAGGAGAAAACATTGCGACGGACCTCATCGGGCACGAGATCGTCTGAACACATCGAATTTTCAAGCTATGATGGCGAAAATGAAAGAGGAAGCGTGTGAGAAAGAGGATACATAAGGTAAAGACCAAGGGTAACGGGAGAATAGAAACGTCCAAGGTAAAGACAAAGGGTAATATGAGCACGAGAGCGCCAGAGGTAGAGGCCAAGGGCAACGAAATGACGAAGTCAAAGGTGGAGGTCAAATGACTTCAGAACGTGAGCACAATAGACTTCAGAACGTGAGCACAATAGTGAACGGGATATCCGCAAGAGCCTTAGTTGAGGAGCAACTCATAACTTCGTCAATGGAGGAAGCTAAGAGACTTGGGCTCAAGACGATAAAGGAGATTGGATGGATCGAAGCTGCGAGTGAGGATGCCAAGCCAATTCATGAGGTGGCACAAAAAGATCGGGGAATGGGAAGGAGAGTTGGAGTTATCAGTAGTGTTGATGGACCACTTCAATATTGTACTTGGGATGGACTTTTTCGATAAGGTACGAGCAATTCCCATTACGTTAGCTAATAAACTGCGCATTTTAGATAGAGATTGAGTGTACATGGTACCGATGGAGAGAGGTAACAAGAGTGAAGTCAAGCACGGGCAAAGGGATCAAATGACATAGAGATGTCGCACGAGAATTAAGAATTTCTTGACAAGTGCAAGGGCGCAAATGTCAGAGATGTATGTACTCGAATGACAAATACTCGGGAGTGGTCGCAAGGGTAAGTGTCACACCCCGCCTAGGCGGAAACGCGAGGCGTGACAGAGAAGATCGTCATAACACATTGATATAAATAATAGAGAGTTTACTAAATGAAAGAAAATCAATACAAAGTGTCATGACGACTCCCAACACAAGCGGCGACTTGTATCATGGTCAGTCAATACCACAATAAACATAGTCATAAAGTCACATAATCCCACAACCCGGGACAAGTTTCAAACAATAACCAAACTAAAGAAAACATCAAAATCCATAGAGATGTACTAATGTGATTTATTCGACAGAAAACAATACGCGAGTCTTAAGTCTCATTAAAGCTAGGTAAGGACTCTATCCACCTTAAGCATTCTTATTGTTATTACCTGAAAATGAATACTCGAAAACGTCAACATAATGTTGGTGAGCTCGTAGGTTTAAGAAATAATTGCATTTTGCTGTGCATAGAATATGAGTAGGACAATAGTGTAAAATAAAAACGTAGCAGCATATAGTGCATATGAATGTTCAACCCGAACATAATCAATATAGTCATCAACTTAGTCATCAACATAGTCATCAACAATCAACATAGTCATCAACACAATAGATTTCCAAACATGTCGCCTACCAGCTAGAGCTAAACAGTTGGCTTGATAGATATCATAGTTATGTACACCTCAACCACTAATGCTCGCATACGCAATCAAAAACACACAAATTATCCCAAGAAATAAAATGATTATCACAGCATAAGTATTTGAAATAGCCTTTGAGTATCATTTTCCCCCAAGTTATATAAAAAGAAAAAGGGGCCACGAAACTCACTTTATTTGTAGATGAAACAAAGTGCAAAATTATCCGAGCTAGTAAATCTATAAATAAAAGAAGTGTGTAAGTTACACATGGACAAGGCTTATAATCCTTCCCATTGTAACTCACAATTGATGGAATGTATATGATCAAACCTTGTATTCCTAATGAACTATCCCTCAAGAATGATACTTTGTATTTCCTTAAACCCTTGATGTAAGTAATTGGTGATTTTGCCCTTATTTTCATAGATTAAATTTTCTGACCAAAATTTTAAGGTTACATTATGTATTTTTAAAGTATCTTAAACGAGTGATTTAGGGTTCTAAATTTAAATGAAAGAACCTAAAAGGTGTTAAGCTTTCCCAGAAATTTTCCCATAATTTTTATTAATTCTTTACTATTTTAATAAAATTCCATAATACTAACTAGTCAGGAAAGAATTCTGCTGGCGCAACAAAAAGTTTTATTTTTGTTAAAATACTTAAAAGTCTCAAAAAAATCTGAAATTTTTACAGTGATGAGTAGACACATAGAACCTATCCCAGAAAAAATATCATCATCTAATTCGAAAAATTGAGTGAGTTATGGTATCCCAAAGTCGACCCAAAATCTGATCAGCAAATACAGTTTCGACTAGTTGTGTTGTAATAACCTTTTGGATGACCTAAACTTATCGGTTCGTCATGAAACCACTTGGAATAGAAAGTAGACTCATAGAACTTAATTCTAGACTCAAAATTCGTATAAAAACTCCATGCTATGACCAAGATATGGCCTACCCAAATAGGTACAAAATTCTGTCCAGATTCTGATTTAACCCAAACAACGTCTTTTAACCTAGAATATCATATCTACGATTATATATTTGATATAACTTCATCAAATTCGTTTTTAACATGTTAGTTAGATGTATTTAATCATAATAATTTCCATCAATTCGAGTCACATTAAGAAACAAAAGAAAGATCAATTTAGAGAGGAAATAAGAATACTTACCGAAACTTCAAAAAGACGATCGATTGACCTTGTTCTTGAGATTTTGATGAAAAAAAAATATATGGAGGCTAGGGTTTGATAAAATTCGTCCAAGGGAAGAGGAGAGGGAATAAAAGAAGCTAGGGTTTTGAATTAATGAAAAGAAATAACTTAGTTAGCAAGAAATAGATGTTTAAATTAGGTAAAACATTTTTTTTTTTTCATTTTTTTCTCCCTTGGCCGGATTTAAATAATATATAAAAAAAATTTTTTTTTTTTTTTTATTTGTTTATGTATTAGTATTCATTATTTTTTTTTTTAAAGAAAACTATATTTAAGAGTGACATTTTCCTTATTGTTACATTTAACTATTCAATGTGTTGTATAAGTATTCATTTATTTATTTTTAATTTACTTCTAATCTTGCAGTATCATTATTTATTATTATTATAAAAGAATACTATTGACATAATTTATTTATTTATGGGCTAGTCACCAACACGTTGTCTTCTAAAGATATCTATAATGTCTAAGAATCAATTCAACGTTCTCGGGGAAACGTAAGTACTTAGAGATTTCGTTATGATCACAACAACTAGAGGGAATAGTACAGATAGAACACTTAACTCCTAGAATTTATCATGTCCTATGTTTCAGGAAATCACATAAGCACATAAGTTTAACTAAACAATGAGCATCAGTTTAATGGTCAAAGTTATCTAACCTGATTTGGTGACGGTTGTCACAGTAAGAGACGGATAAGATGAAGATGAAGACAGAGGTGTCGAATCCCTAACCACAATGGAGAATTGACCATGAGAGAAGTAAAGGCGCAAGATAATTTAAGTATTAACGAGGCAATCAATGGACGAGATCGAGTATTAGTGAGAGGTAGGCATGATTAGGACGCCGTGAGCTAAGGTAGGTGAGTATGTAACAACCCATCTATTTTAATATGTCATACATGAATTCTAAGTAGAAATTTCAGAAAGTTCTACACTAATCAAGAGCTTCCAATGGAAGATCATGGAAGATGATGGAGAGTGTATAAGATTCCTTGTGTATCATCCTACAGTTTGTATTTTCTCTCATTATAAAGCATTCATTTTAAGTAATAGACTAAGTTTCCTTTTCCACTTTTAGTTTTGAGTATTACTTGCATTTTTTTTTTCCTTGTTTACGAGTACGGTCCGAGTTAGACTGACTTAGTTTAAGAACTAAGCACTGCACATAAGCTTGTAGAGACAACTCCGTGACAGATAGTTAAAGTAACATAAAATTAGAAAAATCTTCCTACAGTGATTTTTACATGCCTTTAGCTAGCTTAACTAGTTGTAATATTGTTTAACCTTTCCATAGTGACATCGTTTTAGTATGCAGTTTTTTTATTTGAACAAAGGCATTTATGAAATTTAAGTCCCTACGGAAACATATCATACATCAAAAAAGAGGTAAGTTTCAATGGAAAGTTGACATCCAAACAAATATGAAGCCAGTGGCGGAGCCACTAGGTATCATGTGGGGTCATGTGACACCATTAAACATGGGCTAAATAATTTAAATACGGACTATATCATGTAAAAAAAATTTGGGCTTTGCATAGTGACACATCAATTTTTAAAGTAGTGACTACACAATTTTAAATAAATTAAGTAGCCCACTATACATTCATAGTATGCCCATTTTGGTGGCTATATTTTTTCTGGAGGTCAAGACGTGCGAGCAACGGTTAAATCTTCGTAATAATATATTAATTTTAGTTTACAGTCAATTATCATCATCTAATCCAACCTTTAATCTCATTGTTTTCGAATCTTAGAGTTCACTCAAGGTTAGTATCTATAAAACTATTATTTGTTATCATGGGCTATCTAATATGTTAGCCTCTCATGGATCATGAATTTTTAAGTTTTAAGCTTTATAATTACTTTGGTTCAATAATAGTAGTTTTTATTAACCGAATATTTTGGGCTATCTAATATATGTGTTGATGTGTACTCTATTTTCAAAACTCCTATGTTTCTATGATTCTATATGCAATATTTGATAAATATTTTTCATATATAGATACAGTCTTAAATAGTAGGATTTCTAAAAAGAAAAATAACCATCAAGTGTGATTCCCTCTAACAAATTTTCAAAGCCTAGTTGTACTCTTTCAATGCCAAAGAAAATCGATATAGACGATCTTCCTTGGGATCCCGCTGATAGAAAAAGTATAATAGAGTATGATTCTAATTAAAGAGATGAAATAAGAAGACTTTATTTGCAAAGAGGACCTTGTCAACCACATGGTTATTTGTATTAGAAAGTATCTTTTTTTTTTGTCTTTATAATATTTGTACCGAGTCATGCATCATTTGTTAAAAATTTGTATAATGTTATATTTTTGTATCTCATTTGTGCCACCATCGATCAAAATTCCTAGCTTCGCCACTGTATGAAGCAGAAGAAAACCATAGTTAGAAGCCCAATAAACTATTTGATTGTTTTCTTGATTACCCAAAGTAAATAAGTGGCATAGATTCTTGCTCCACAAACAAATGAGATGTATAATGGTGATAATATTAAATATAATATAAGGATGAGACGATGATGTCATTAAATATTTATTTAGTCAATAAAATGTTTCAATTTTATCAAGTTGACTAAAATTTAGTTTATAATGACATCATTTTTTAAAATTAAAGTTTAATTGATCAATTAAGTTCCTTTATTTCACTTTTCTTTAAAAATAAAACTTCATACTTCAAACTATTAAAAGATAATGAATGATAAAAAAAATATATAAATGATTAGTTATAATATACGGAGTCTAACAATCAAATTCTTCAATTTTTATTATAACTAAAATTTAATATTTATTTTAATCACCGTATATTTAAGAGTTATATTACATACTTATATTTAATATTTATTTTAATCATTATATTGTCTCGTACCCATCTATTATCTATATTTATGTTTTGTAAACAGAACATATAACTGGTTTTTTCTAAGAGTTTATCTTTTTATATTTTTTAGAGTTAATTTACCAAATTTAATATAATTAAGTAAACATATTTATTGTGATTTAAAATATACATGACTCAATATACAAAAATAGAAATTTATATATTTATTTTAAAAGGAAAAAATTACATATTAGTACACGGGTTTAGAAGCTAGTATTTCTCTATAGTGGCAGCATATAGGAAGATAAAGGCAGTAAAATTGATCGTCTGATGGTGCTTCACCGATCGATTTCACAGTCGACCGGTTTCACAGCCAACATAGAAGAGATAAATCGCATAACCCGTAATTAAATGAATATGAAAATGAGGAACGAACTTCTTACCTTTATGTTTATGTTGTATGCCATCTAGCACTAAACTACCATCACGGATACGCATATATGAAGATTTATATAGGGAGATAGTCGATAGCATTAAACTATCCAAGAAAAGACGTTAATGAGTGGACCTAATGCACCACAACAATCTCAAAGCAGACCAAGAATTATTATGCGCCAAAAGTGGAGAACCCGTAAAATCACGAATGACAATGTCGAGAGCTGCTTTAGACTCCTGGAAAGCAACATCTTCACCAAAAATACCACGACGCAAAGGATGTGAGGCTGATTGAAACTCTTAAATGGTCCATGTAATTTATACAGATTAAGAAAATTGTTACTCAACTCTTTTTCACGCTATCAGTTCAAAAAGTTCAATTTTTTCTCGTAAATTGTCCTCCGTCACTTGAAATGACTAAAATACCTTTAACTAATTTTTTATTCAATATTTTTAGAAACTAAAATAGTAAATAACTTAGGGGTATTTTAATCTTTTCAAATGATGGAGGGATCAGTTAAAAAAAGTGAACCTTTTGAATTGATGGTTTGAAAGATGATTTCGCAAAGATTTTTATAGATTCGTATAAATTAAGGGACCATTCATACAAATTTACTCTATTTTCTTATTTATTTTTTCTGAACCAAGTGTTAAGGTTTCAAATAATCACAAAAATAAAAAAGAGTGACCTATTTTAGTCCCCTCTGTGATCACATTACGGTCCAAACTCTACTACGAACCAAGGCCCTACAACGTATGATGATGGCTAATTGCATTAGTCATAAAATATTAAAATTGGATACAAACTAAACTTAATCCACCTACTTTACAGGTGGGTATACCCCATCTCGTGTCATCATATTGTTCGTTCCCATTTGGAACGCTCGACGATTTTCCATAAATTACATGTAAATTATATTATACAAGTTGCACAAAATATAATTATTTATATTTTAATATTAATAATATGTAATAGAATATTTAAAATTATATTATATGCAATAAATTTTTAATTTATTATTATTGCATATATTTTAGTAACGTGTAATTTTATCGTAATTTTACGTGTCACGTCATACAGGTAACATATAAATAAAAATATCAAAAAATACATATTAATATCAATGTATGACAACTTTATTATACACAATAAAAATTCGAATAGTTCAATGCACACTATAAATATTATAGTATTAATAATTAAATTCACTTAAGCCTATCTATATATATACTAAAGGAGAATAGAAGCTTGCTCTAGAATTTGCCACGTAGGCAAAATGCCACGTGGCAACCTCTCATAATTTTAATATAAATTATTATTTAAATTTAAATTTAAAAGATAAACCTAAAATATAGATTTAGATAAAGGTGGATAATATTTGAATATAATATTAACAATTAAAAAATCTATGAATCCTACTCAAACACTAATTGAAAAATAATATTAAACTATTAAATTTATAAAAATTAAATAACTTATATTACCGTGCATCGTACGGGTTTAAACCTAGTTATATTATATATCTATAAAAAATAAATTTCTTCCGATATCTTTGGAAAAAACTGGAATTTATGTTTAATAATTTATAGAATAGAATATTGACCATGGATTAGAATTAGAATCTATATTTACAATATTACCCAATACTCCACGCGTGATTATATAATCGGTAACCTTTTTGCATGTAAAAAAAAAAAAAATCATAAAATGACTAATCATATATGCTTTATTTTAAGATAATAAAATGACATCAATTGTTCTTATAAAAATATATACTCCGTATGTTATTACTTGCTATTACTACCTTGTCGATCGTCACATGCCAATGTATAACCGTAGAACCAAGCACAATACGATATGATATAGACGTGTAAGTGAGACATCACAACGTTATACCCATTATCTTAATATAATTTACAACTAAAATACGTCTATTATGAATTCAAGTTTCAGTAAAAATCAGGGCTGGCTCGTAGTATTTGGTGCCTTGGTGCGACAAAAAAATATAAAAACCCTCTAAATATGAAATTTATTTATGTAATAAAAGTTTTATTACTACTATGAAATTGTTATAAGCATAATTTATTATATTTTAATAACATCATACAATTTATACACCAACTATTAAGTCAATTGAATCATATAATTAATAAATCATATTTATTTAAATTTCACAAGTGGACAACTTACAAATTATATAACATCAAATCATTGAAAGTTTGAAACCCTAATATCTATATTAAATAACTAAAATAATAAATTATTAACAATATAATTAAAATTAAAATTTATAAACAAATAAGTCAATAATTAAAAAGATTAACACACATACATGTCGGTCTTGTATTTCTCGACTGTTAAACCTTAATAAAATTGTATTTGCTTAGCGTAACATTCTAACAAAAATAATAAAACGGTATAAAAAGAGATCAATCACTTTTAAATATTGATTATGTTGAAAGCCATACGTAATGAATTTAAGGCCCAGTGGAAGTATAGAACCAAAAAATTAGACTCAACTCATAGACCGGATTGACCATACATATGCATCTACATATAATCTACATATAAAAATGGGCCCTCTCGGAAATATGGGCCCTGCTCCACGGATCCGTTTGCACATGCCCATATTTGGGGCTGGCAAAAATAATATGTATGTAGTACGTGACATATATATATAGGGAAAATATTCATAGGGAAACTTTAAAATTTGCGGAAGGAGGGAAACACATCTTATCCCTTGATTTTTTTATAAAAAACATATTTTTAACATTGGTGATGAATGTTAAATTTTGAAATTATTTGTGATTTTTAAAATTAATTTATGATGAAATCAAGGGTTGAGATTTGTTTTCCTCATTCCCTAATTTTTTTGCTTCCCTCTTGACCCCCACCCTATATATATATATATATATATATACTGAGAAATTGTATAACTACTGAGAAAATTGTATTTTATTATAGTATTATTGTATATGTAATGGGTACCAGTACACAGTATATTTGTATATATAGCGTATAATGTTACGGTTGTATACCCTCTAGACTAGTCTAATACATAGCCACACACATCATTGTTCCTACAAATTTAATCCTGTCAAATGGAGATCAAGGTGTTCCAGATCGTCTCCATCCTCCCCATCATTGTTTTTGCACAGTCGCTTATCAAAGTTCCTGGTGCCTGAGCTTAGAAAACCAAGATCGCAATTTCGTCACTAAAAGGTCAATACTATCACCATTGTATCTCAAAAATAAAAGCAACTATGGAAGGAATGTTGCATTCATGCTAGTAAATGTACAACTATTTGGAGCATCTCTCTGCCCTTTCTGCACAAAATTAATAAAAGTTTCTAAAGTGTCAGTTAACAATGTATGTATACCGTAGCCAATACTTTTAGAAAGTTCAATTCATGTCATGAATCTATAAGTTGATATAAGTTCACTCGAAAAATGTAGAATTTGACATCATTAGGAAGTAAACAATGAAAAATGTTACTAATTTTCAAACATTCAACATATCATGTAGTGGGTGTATTATTTAAAAAGCCAAAAGAATACTTGCATAACTTTAAGTTAACAGTATCAATGAAGAGTAAACACAGGCAAAAACTTCTTTTTAGTATTGTTGAAGATAAGTTAATTATTTTGTCCAATATAAAAGCTTAAATTACTAACAGTCTATCATGTTATTACATCTCATCTCAGATATTTCATCAAACGTATATTTGGTACGCCAAAAATTTCAACGTAGTCTGTATAATGTATCAAACTGTGTTATATATGGTAAATACAACACATAAGTTGGGGTTTATTAATTTTCAACCCCAAATTCGAGAACCCACCAACACGCTAATAAAATCAATTTGGATAATTTGGATTGGAAACTTTCGACCCGTTAATTTGACCCGAATTACCAGCTATAATTATAATAACTGAAATTAAAAAAAAAAAAATTAAAAAAAATGAGTTAGAGATAAGTAGTGTAGCTAAAATGAGATAATAAATAAGTTATTATGGTTACAAAAATATAACGATTGATTTTTTTAAATGTTTGTACCATTTAGATGTTATATTAACTAAAAAGTAGATTAGTAATTTGTATTATTTTCTTTTGAGACTTAAGGTGCCAAATGTTGCATAACAAGATAGCAAGTTACAAATTCAATTTTTTTTCCTTTCTTTCTTTCTTCTTTTTCGTTTCGGATTGAAAGGGGAAGAGTTGAGTAAATGAAAAATCCAAAGGAGGTTGTGAGAATACCAGTTCTTTTGGAATGTACCGCTTGTGTTCGAAACGGTATTAATAAGGAATCAACGGGCATTTTCAGATATATTATTCAAAAGAACCGGCACAATATGCCTAATCGATTGGAGTTGCTAAAATTTTGTCCATATCGTAACAAACATACGATTCACGGGGAGATAAAGAAATAAATCGAAGCGAGTGCTTGCGCTCTTTCAAAAAATGACATTATATATAACAAAATAATTAACATAGTTAAAGATAATTATGAACAAACCAAATCCTATTTATTTATTCTAATTAGAGATAAGGCTGAAATAAAAATTTTATTAGAATAAGGCTGAAATAAAATTTTAGGGATAAGAAATAGACTGACTAAACTATAGATAAATCCAAGCGAACTTTGCTTAAATCCAAGCAATCTTTTCATAGACGTTTGCCCCCAATCAAATCGGGGGATCGAATTGATTATAAAAACATGAGTTTGATTAGTCGATTTATTAGTGAACAAGACAAATATTATCTAGACGAGTGAATAGAATGACCTTGAAACAACAACCATTAATTACTATTGCTATAAAACAAACTCGTATTTTATCAGTAGTAATAATAATTTATTTAAATTCTAAATTTTTTAAGTTGCATTCAACATATGCAATTCCTTTTAAAAAGACAAATAAAACGCCCAAATCAAACATAAAAAGACTAGGTGGTGTTTAGCTTAGCTTAGCTTATGAGAATGAGTTTAACCTTTTCAGCTTATTAACTTTTAGACATAAAAACTCATGTTTAAAAGCCGCATCTCATTGGCTTCACAAAATGGGCAATTCGTTCTAAATAAGCTAAAAAGCAAAACGTATTGGCAACTAAGAACGAGTTATTGATTCTAAGAGGGTGTTTGGCTAAATTTTTCAAATTGAATTTAAACTGTAAGAAAAAGATCAAATAATCACGTTTCACCCCTTTTACCTCTTTACTCTTTATAAGCTTATAAGCCCTTCAAGTAAACATCCCCGAATACCCCATCAGTGGCTAGATCAACAATTAACCTAAAAATTGTGGCTTCTATGAAATTTGCCTTAATAATTCAACAAGCTAAAAAGGGTCGTAAAGGAACTTAACCAAACACCTCCTAATTAAAATCACCAGTTAACCTTGGAGTGGAAGTGACCGACACACTACACTACATGACTACAAAGTACAAAACACATCAGCTAAAGAGCCAATGAGAACCAAACAAATTTCAAGAAAAATGGAACATACTTATTCCCTTGTGAATTAAAACCAAAAAAAAATACACTAACATTTTTCTCCAATTTATTCTTTCTTTCTTTCTTGGCCCTGAAAAAGTGCAGCTGATAGTCATGGGTGATGATAAATCTACAACAGATTCATCCGCTTCTGTTTCTCAACCTTTATCTGTCACTAATGTTCAATATCTCTTCGATTCAGTTGATGCTTTCCTCTTTGATTGCGATGGTACGTCTATTTTCCTATTAATTCAGTTTATACCAGTTTATTATTATCATCTTTTTATATTCAGTATTACATATTTTTTGTCAAAAGGGGTAATATGGAAGGGAGATACACTCATTGATGGTGTTGCGTACACACTTGAAATGCTTAGGTCCAAGGTATTTTTTTATTTTATTTTATTTTTTGTTATTATTTATTTTTTATTTTTTCCCATTGTGGTCATTAAAGGAATATTTTTGTTGCATTTTAGTCACTGTATGTTTTATTTTTTCCATTAAAATATAATATGCTTTTAGGTTATTTTTGTTGCCTTTTTAGTCATTCCTGCAATTAAGTAAACAAATACACCATCACATTTTAATGGAACAAAAATAACCCAAGAAACATACTTTTGATGGCCCAATCAGTACAAAAGTAAGTACAATGAGTCAATGAGCCATGTGTAACATTAGTTTAAGTACATTGCTATTTTCTCAATTTGCCATATATTTCAAGATGATCATCTGTTTTGCACAAAAGGAATAGAAACCAAAAGGAACTTACTAATCATCATTTTATTGAATTCTTGTTTTCTTGATGGGATTTGGATAAAGATGATGAAAGTTGTGAACTTGGAGGTTAGCATATATAGAGGAAAGATTTAGGAGTAATTTGAGATGAGTACAAGATTGATCTTGAAATGAGTACAAGTTGATAAAGACCAAAGAGTGGATGAAAAGGTTCCTTAAGGCCATGAACAACCATTAAGGTTCAACAGTGGAAGGTTTATACAGAGAGAAGAATGTGTGTGATGTACTGATGTTAAAATTGAACAAAAGAATATGTAAAAAAGTTGCAAGCTTTATGTGATAGGAACTGATTTCAGGTAGTGAGTTAATGATGCTTGAGTAAAAAAATTGAAGGGGTGGTAAGAATGTGTTGATATTAGGGAGTGATGTATGCATATGGTTGCAAACTTTTGATAATCTTGCTCTTAATATTGGAATTAAATTCTTGAGTTATCTAAAGTTGTAGTTTATTACAGGGGAAGAAGTTGGTCTTCGTGACGAACAATTCAACAAAATCCAGAAAACAGTATGCTAACAAGTTCCAGTCACTTGGAATCCCGGTTACTGAGGTTTGTTACGTACAATTACCCGATTTCATGTATTGTATATGAATGCAATACTCAAATAGCTAGTGCTTGCAGGAAGAGATATTTTCTTCGTCATTTGCAGCTGCTATGTACTTGAAAATCAATGAATTCCCTCCAGAGAAGAAGGTCAATTCCAACAAATTTATTTTCCTACCATTTCAATAAACATATTATTTGATCCTTCCTTCTTTTCTCTTTTTTTTGAGTTTTTACTCTAATATGTTGTCATGTCAAAGTAACCAAAATACTATATGTTGGTGCAGGTGTATGTAATAGGTGGGGAAGGCATATTAGAAGAGCTTAAACTTGCTGGTTTTACTGGTCTTGGTGGTCCTGTAAACTTCTTTTCTAGCTCTCAAGTTTGATTTACTATCTGTAATGATGAACTGTTGGTCTTGTATTCTACTGTTTCTCCAATAAAAATAGATATGTTTTAACTGGCAGAAACCATTTGTTTTGGCTATTTTAGAAGGGTCTTGACTCTTGATGCACCTGGCTTGTGCTATTCTATAATGTAAATGCAACATAGATTAGTGTTTTTCAATGTTTCAAAACAAATTGTAGAAGATACATATAACCCCCCGCCCCACCCCACCGGTCAAGTAGAAGAAATTACGTTTGCTGCTTATAAGGATTTACTAATGAAATTTATGGTAACCAAAAGTTGTAGTATCAATCGGTGACTTTCTTTTTTGACTTAAGTTAACCCTTACTGTTACTAATTTGTAGGATAGATTTCCGTTTGTTCTTTTTTTTTTCTTTCTTGAATTTGAGAAGTATACATGTTGGACATTTATATGTATACGACTCTGCAGGAAGATGGGAAAAAGACTGTGCAGCTTAAAGCAAACACTCTCTTCGAGCACGATAAGAGTGTAATGTAGCAGTTTGCTAGTTCAAATATCTTTCTTTGTTTCCTGCTTAATAGTAGTAGTACATGAATACTAACTTTTTAACGTATGATGTCAGGTTGGGGCGGTTGTGGTTGGACTTGATAAGTACTTAAATTACTACAAACTACAGTAAGATATTGCATTCACTAGCTTGATTATTAAATTTTGGTTGAAGTTGAAATACCAATAACATGTGATCAGGTATGGAACTCTTTGCATTCGTGAGAATCCAGGATGCCTTTTTATTGCTACAAACCGTGATGCAACTGGAAATATGACTGATTTGCAAGAATGGCCAGGGGCTGGGTGTATGGTTGCTGCCGTTTGTGGGTCAACTCAGAAAGAGCCTATTGTAGTTGGAAAACCATCAACGTTTTTGATGGACTTTTTACAGAAGAAGTGAGTAAACTTATATTATCAATGAAAGTTTTAGATTTTATGGTGGTAGATAAGTTGACTTGAGTCTTGGGTTTTCAGGTACAACATTCCTACGCGTAAAATGTGTATGGTGGGTGACAGATTAGACACCGATATTTTGTTTGGACAGAATGCAGGCTGCAAAACGCTACTTGTTTTTTCAGGTAGCTAACCGAGCGCTTATATAACTTCATCATTTTTACTTGCATGTTTCTTTTCTAGATGTTTCATACTTGATTCGTTGATGATGATTGCAGGTGTTACTAGTCAGTCAACATTCCAAGATCCCTCAAATCATATCCAACCTGATTTTTATACAAATCAAATTTCCGACATATTTGATCTAATAAAATCATGAATAAAAGCATTTCAGGATGTCAATCTATGAAGAAATACAATCAGAAATAATGCAAAGGCATGTAAGAAACCATTGTACCAAGTATGTTTATTGTTTTTCTCCTGCAAGTATGTTTCTTTTGAAAGGTGGGATAAATAGCAGCATTAGCTTCCTTAATGCCTCATTTAACATTTAATCATAAACCTGCACGCAAGCTTTCTTTATCTGTTTATATCTAGAATATGTGTTGCTTCTTCAGTGGGAATACACGTTACTAAGATTGAAATTGTGTGTGGGTTTAGGGGTTAACAATGTTTGATCACAGAATGTGTATTTCTTTAGGATCTTTGTTGTTAGTTACATATCATTAGCTAAATTCTGGCATGCTTATGTTTTGAAAGCTATATTAACAATTGTGGCACATATAAATTTGTAACTGCTTAAAGCAATTAACTTGTCATCATAGGACTGGTTAGCATTTTGGGGTGTTTGGATGTGCGTTTTGTCAACAATAATCTATTTTTGCCTTCAAATTATGTGATAATCACATAATCACTTTACTTCTAGCTGCAAGAAAACTTGATTATCTGTAGGTAGAGTGATTCTTTTCTACCTCTTCTTCTCGATTGCACAAGAAAGGGATTCAACATTTGGTCATGTAGGCTACTTTATCTATTAGATTTGTAAAATTTCAAGTAGTATATAGGACCTTGTATTTCAAAAGATTAGGAGATTTTGTCCATGGACATTGGACCCGAATCACACGTGGTTAGATGATAGTTTTTACGCAAGATCTCGGTGTGTACGTGTTTATGTAGGTTATGGACTGTGAGATAGACACTGTTGTGTGTGTGTATTTCAGTTCTTGAGGTTGTCGCTAAAGGCAACGTGTAATGATGTTTATATAGAACCAAGATTTTCAAGTAATAATGTATTTAATCTTTATCTTGGTTCTTAATTGTACAAATTTTGTTGATATTGGAATAGGCTTGATTTGGTTGGACTTCAAATGCTTCTGATAACCATTTTCCTAAATAATCAAATGCTTATCACGGTGGTTCTTTGAATGTTAAAATTTGAAGAACATTAAAGCTTTAAATCGTATTTATATGATTTTGCAGAACATTTTCGTTTTAATAGTAATTCTTATTCTTATGTTAACCAACTATTAACAATGCAATGATAATACTTATTTTTATTCGTTTGTTTGCTCATTGCTATTATCATATTTTTTTACTTATTATGAACCAAGCATACATTTACAATTCAACATTATTTGAGGTTGAATATAATTTTGATTTACAATAGAGTCCAACCTAATATATGTACCAAAAATCAAAGAAATATCAATTTTATTGATTTACAAATATTAATGGTATGTTTGACAAAATTAGCTGTTAGTTGTAGTTGTAGTTGTTAGTTGTAAGCTGTAACTGGTAGCTATTAGTTGTTAGATGAAGCTGGTAGTTGTAGTTGCAAGCTAACACGTTATTTGTAAACTGTGTTTGGTAAAGTATTGTGTTGTAACACAATTTACAAATTTGCCAAACATACCCTTAAATTAGGAGCTTAATCTTCAAACTAAAAGCTTTAAGCTTGTGTATCCAAATAAAGCTTTATTTTTTAGGGGAACTTAATTTTCAAAACAAAAAGTTTTAAGCTTCTAAAAGTTGCGTGACAAACATGCCCTAAAAGCTACTCTAACTAGCTTTCAAGAACTTTTTGATCATTTTACACTTTGATATTACAGTTACAATTACTTTACCAAACACAGTTTACAAATAAACTTCCAACTTGCAGCTACAGCTACCAGCTTCAACTTACAAATAAAGTTTTACAAGTCAGACCCACACTTTTTAAAAAAATTTATATAAATATTTTTCTGTTTTATTTTATTTTTATTTAGTGATACTATGAACTTATCAATAATTAAAGTAGAGTAGTTGTAGCTTTTGATTATATGTTTAATGTTCTAAAGGTTTTGAAGTTTAACCTGTATGACAAATTGCATCATATATTTGTACTTCAATCAGATCATCTGTGATTTCAAATATTTCTTTTAAAATAATTAATTTTTTAGTTTACTAAGTTTATAAGTCAAATAGAATTAAATTGTTAGTATAATTTAATAATAAACTATAATATATTGAAAAACCAACACATATAATTTACTTTTAATGTACATCATCAAAACTTATTATTTATTATTCTTATACTGCCATGAGATGTTTTTCTACACTTCATCCATCCATTCTCAACAAAAGTTGATGCCATTCGAGTCGAATATGTTCAAAATGACGTTGAAGAAGACATATGATATTATGTTTTTACTTGATCAAAATGTAAATTATAATTACTCTAATGTGCTAAGTAACAAATTATGCACGCTTTATATCAATATAGTCCCTTATATAATAAAGAGACAAAAATGTGATAATCATTTCATATCTTTTCATACAAGATTATGAATAAATGAATTTAAAGGAAAAATTAATTTTTACTTGGTTGTTTAAACATAAGGGACTTATGATTATAATTCTAGAATATATGAAAACTACACTTATTTAGGTCATGAGTGGAAAAATTTGTATTAGTAATAAAATATAGATTACTCAAAGACTACATTACGCAAAGACTAATTTTCCTATTTATGCTAATTTTTCCTCACTTAAAGCTATTGTAGAAGAAAGAAATGGTCGAAAAATGTTGATTGGTACACGATGTTATCGATTACAGTTAAGATTAAATTTATCAAAATATTGTGTTGTACTTCATAATATAACATCAATTTCTTATTATCATCAAACTTTATCGTGTCTTATATCTAAGAACTGTAATCTCCATCAACTTTGATATGGCTGATCGCATTAATTTTTGATCAATTTCAAAAAAATCTCATCGTATTGCACGGGTACCCTACTAGTAAAATCTAATGTAATACATCAATAAGAATAAACGTTATACAGGGATGTATATATTTATGAATTATTTATTTTTTTATAAAATAAATATATTTATATCTATATCTATATCTATATATCCTAAATGAGTATAGAAAGTTGTTCAAGAATTTGTTGGGTAACAACCTCTCATAATTTTAAATTAAATTAAATAAACAATTAGAGTCGAATAATATTTAAATATAATATTAATTAATAAAACAAGTTACGAGTCCTACTCAAACACTATTTGCTAAAATTATATTGAATATTAAAAATTAATTAATTATATTAAATTTAATAATATTAATATTATTATTTAATTCCTTAAAAGTAGCAATCTAAGAATTTAAAATAATCAATTATATTAAAATTTAATAATATTAATATCATTATTTAATTTCTTAAAAGTAGGAATTTAATTTTTTTGATTAATTTTATAGTTTCACGACTACCTATTTATTTTTTTAATGATGAATAAATATTGCTTATAAAGATTGTATTATTCATATTGCCGTGCATCGCACGAGTTTAAATCTAATATATATATATATATATACCATAGAAGGATACATATTTTTCTGAATTTTTTTATAAAATAAATAAATAAATATATATATATATATACACACATCTTATCTTACACCCTTATAAAAGATTTAACTATTTTCTTCAATAAGTTAATTATTTAAAGAATACAAATGACACAAATACCCCTATGTTTAATGAAATAGACTAATTTATAGTTACCTAATTTTAAAAACGACATAAATATTTAAATGTATATTTAAAATATATATTTATAAAAGAGAAATGATAGAGCTACAAAAAGTTTATAAAATTATTACTACACAATGAGGTGAACCAATAGAATGAAATAAAAGAAATATGAAAAAGAAAAATAATTTTAATATGATTGGTCCATATTAATTAACACATCATTTTATGTATTTTATTTTATAAAATTTATATAGGTATAACATTATTCTTTATAAAATTATTAAATCAAATAGTACTCGACTCCTTCGACGCGAGTTTCTGCCAGTTATAAACAACTATTGCGAACATACGGAGTAAATTAGAGTTTTGACTATTTAACATCGATGATGTGAAGACATAAAATGCAGTAAATTCACCAAGTTACATTACACGCGTACATAAATATAAATCACACACATTTGTTTCGCTTTCATGTTCGAAAAAAACCCTCTCTTTCTTTCTTCTCTCTCCCACCCTTCTTTCTTTCATGGCAGCGATTTAAAATCAAAATTCAACTACAATGGCTGAAAAGCTTCAGAAACTTCTAGAAGAAATTGGATCCAAACTTGAAAACCCACCTGCAAATAAAGATACACTCATCAAACTCTTAAAGGTACTTTTTTTTTTTTTAGCTCTTTGAAAATTTCTATTTTTATAAAATTTGCTATCTGGGTTCTTAAAAAGATTGTATATTTTAGGTTATCAAGATTCTTCTACTTCATTCTTGTGAACAAAAGATTGTATTTGTTTTAAAAAAAAGTTTGAAATTTTGTTAGAAATTTATTTGTTTGAATTTGGGTTTATTGTTTAAGGTAGTGAAGGTTTTGAAGTTTTTAGTTGGTTTTTTGAGGGATAAATAATGTGTTTCGGTGATATTTATGTGTATGTGTGTGTTGGAAATTTATTGTAAAGTTTTTGTTTGAAATTAGGGTTTGGTTTTAAGGAGTGGGGAAGATATGCAACTTCATCATCCATTTGGTTTTGTAATTGGGCTATTTTTGGAGTAAAAGTTTTGATATTCCATACAATTAAGGAAATGGTTTTGTGATCTCTTAAGAATTTAAGATAATGCTTTTTTACTTGTACAAAAAAAGATATATTTTCGGTTTTTACGAACTTCGGTAAAAGGAAATGAAACGGGCGGGCAGAATGACGTGAGAGAAGGAACCGCTTGGTGGACTGGGCGGCTCTCGGTTTTGTTTGTTTGAAACCTTTTTTTGTGAATTTTAGTTACTTTGGGGGAGAATTCATGAGTTAGTTGAAGATATTGTGAAAATTTAGTGGGAATTAGGGTTGGGTTTGAAGGAATGAGGAAGATAAGTAGTGGGTGTGTAGAAAGTTTACATCTGTTTACCATTCTTATTTCCAATTACGATTCATTAGATTCGTAAAGAATGTTGAAATTGAAAACCAGCAATGTTGACCAGTCCATGCACCCCGTCTTGACGACAAGTATGATTAATTAGGTTAAGCTTTTCTGGTCTGTGATTTTGAGTGCTGATGTACAATACCTGCAAATTAGGTTTAGTTAAGGTGAAAAAGTTACTCAGAAAGTGTTTATTTGGTACTTGGAACCCTAATCTTTTTTCGAAATTTAAGATCACTGAAGAACACAAATGGAATTCATAAACATAAATCATTTATTTGGTGTTGATGCATATCTTTATCTGGTCTGTGAATTTGAGGGTCAAGGTTTTAGGTTTAGTTAAGATGTGAAGTTTCTCAGAAATCGTTTATTTGGTGCTTGAACCCCCGATGTTAGATACCTAAGATCACTGAAGAAAACAAAAGATAGTTCAGATAAATTCTTTGTGAAAATGGAAAAGATAATGTGATTCTTGAGAGATGTCATAATTATAATAATAATAATGCATATGGTCTGAATTACTGCAGCAAGCTGCAGCATGTCTGTCAGAAATAGAGCAATCACCACCGAAAGCGGTATTGGAATCTATGCAGCCTTTTGTAAATGCCATTGTGAAGCAAGAATTGCTAAAACATCACGATAAAGAAATTAAGCTTCTTGTTGCCACCTGTACGTGTGAGATAACTAGAGTAACTGCCCCTGAAGCGCCATATGATGATGAGATTTTAAAGGTATTTTTGTTGCCATTTTCGAAATTTAGTTGTTATTTCGAATTTTAGTTGCATGGTCATCATCTAATTTCTGTTTTGCATGATTCAGGACATATTCCAATTAATTGTAAGCACATTCAGTGGGCTAAGAGATACCAAAGGCCCATCTTTTGGGAGGAGGGTTACTATCTTGGAAACTGTAGCCAAATATAGATCGTGCATTGTGATGTTGGACCTTGATTGTGATGATTTAATCAATGAAATGTTCAGAACATTCTTCGCTGTTGCCAGGTTCAGTTTTTTTCTTAATGTTCAATTGTGATAATTTAATAAGGTTGGAGTATTTGTATAATAAGCCATATAATCTATTTAGCTTTCAAACTTCTTAGATGTATTCACCATATACTTGTAGCGATGAGCATTCTGAGAGTGTTATCACATCAATGACGACAATCATGGTGGTTCTTTTGGAAGAGAGTGAAGATATTAATGAGGACCTTTTGCTCATTATTCTCTCTGTTTTAGGCCGAGATAAGAAAGTAAGCTATTCTATTTGTTGATTGTTCTTGGTTTAAATATTTTTATGTTGAAAACTAAATTTCGGAATTTGATTCGATAGGCGATAACTATGGCTGCAAGGGAGCTTGCGATGAATGTTATAGGGCAATGTGCTGGAAAACTTGAACCTGGAATTAAGCAGTTCATTGTAAAATCAATGTCAGGAGAAGAGAGTACTTCTTCAATTTCTCAACTTGATTACCATGAAGTCATCTATGATATCTACCGTTGTGCTCCTCAGGCCTTAACGGGGGTCGTGCCCTACCTATCTGGAGAGCTCTTGGTAATCACATATGCTATTATCCTCCTCAAGTTACATGTGTCTTTAACAACTAATGGGGTGTTTGATGTGCATTTTGGAAGTGATTATGTGATATTAAATAATTAGAATCAGCTGTAATAAAAATATAAAATAGGTTGTGTAAGATAATGTTCTTCTGCCTTTTGAAGTTGTAATGATCAGTCGTTTGAGTATTTGACAAGTTCTGATATTTGAGGAATTCGATAATTAAAATGACGAAAAATTACATTTGTATGAAGAAAAGATAGATGTTTTCTGTAATGGGAGTACGTAAGTAGTTCTATTTTACCCTTTGATAATCAGTTTCGTGGAGTTGGTCTGAGATTGATTATATGACTCTTAACTAAATTAATAATCAGGAAGCAGAATATGTGATTGTTGAAATTTTAGGTCATCACACTATGTCATAAAATGCAAATCTAAATACCCCCTAAGAAGCTTGAAGTTTCACATAATCTAATATTAATGTCACTCCGTGTTAAGACAAACTTGTTTTACGCTAGTATTATTTGTAAGTTTTAGTGAGTTGCGATGACATTTACAGACAGATAAAATAGAGGTTCGGTTAAAAGCGGTCAAACTGGTGGGAGACCTTTTCTCTATCCCTGGATGTAGCATTCCCGAGACATTTCACCCAATTTTTTTGGAGTTTTTGAAGAGGTTGACTGATAGAGTTGTCGAGGTTCGAATGTTGGTCCTTGAACATGTCAAGCTTTGTATGTTTTCCAATCCCTTCAGACCAGAATCTCGTCAGTTAATTGGTAATTCTCGATATCTCTTGCATTATTCTACATTTCATTCTTCACTTCAAGTGTCACTTAATATTCTTTTTCTTTTATTAGCTGCCCTATGTGACCGCCTGTTGGATTATGATGAAAGCATACGCCAAAAAGTGGTTGCGGTAGTTTCAGACATAGCATGTCGCGAGTTAGCTTCTATTTCACTTGACACCATAAAGCTTGTTGCTGATCGACTCCGTGACAAATCTGTATACACAGCTCTTCTTTCTTTCTTTCTATTTTTTTTTTTTCTTTTTTCAATTGTAAAATGTATGATTTTTTTTTATCAAATTTCAACATTAGTACTAACTGATATTATTATATTACAGCTTCTTGTGAAAAAGTATTCCATGGAGAGGTTATCTGATATATACCGCATTTGCTGCTCGGATTTAGCAAGGGATGATTATGATTGGATTCCTGGTCGAGTTTTAAGATGTTTTTATGACAAAGATTTTAGGTGTGTAACAAGTTTTCAGTATTTTCATACTTTTATGATTTCGTATTTCATTTGTATCTGTAATTTAAGGGTGAATATTTATAAGAAGAATATAAATGTCTTCCGGGTTGCAGATCAGATACAGTTGAACACATTCTATGCACAGCCCTTTTTCCAGCTGAATTTTCAGTCAGAGATAAGGTTAGAACGTGGGTCAAATTATTCTCGAAATTTGATAAGGTGGAGATCAAAGCTTTAGAGAAAATACTGGAGCAAAAGCAAAGGTTTGATACGATAATGGGACTTTTCAGGTTCTTGTTATTGTGCGTAATGAATTTATACTCTTGAACAAGTTCAAATTTTCTACTTGTCTTTTGCAGGTTACAATTGGAGCTGCAAAAGTATCTTTCTCTAAGGAAGATGTATAAGGTTCGCTCTTATCAACTGCTAAATGATGTGACAGTTGTGATCTATTTACCTAGGGGCATTTATTATTTGGTTTAACCGAATAACTCATCCGATCTATTTATTATTTGATTAATTTTGGATTGGCTCATTCACTTTTGGTTTGATTTTTGAGTTAAACCGAATAAGAGAACGATTTAATGGATCAGTTTTGGTTTTCTACTTTTTTAATCGGGCCCCACCCGATACCCGAATAAGCGTTTATCCATAAAGCTTTTTTTTGGTATCCCAATTTGACAAACCCTAACTTTTATTACCATATAACCCAATTTGAATAACCTATATATTGATATTTTTATTCGAATAACCCAATATGAAAGATCTATTCGTTTTAAATTTGTACTTGTGTAGTTTGATTTTATGCATAAAGTAATATCGAATTCGATTTTTTTGATTTGGGCAATCAGAAACCCACTTGAGTAACCCGAATTCTTATTTGGATGGTTTGGAATGGGCGATTCATATTTAGGTTTGGGTCTTGGGTGGGTTGGAGGTTGGCTAAAAAATCAAATAAACCGAAGCAAATAACCCAATAACCCGAATAACAACCAATTGACCACCCCTAATTGGGGTTATGTTTTATTTCTATCCAGTAAAATAAAAAGAAGTTCGATAAAAGGTAACAGGTCAAATGGGTCAAAAGTCGCCCAAAATGTAACGTGAATGCTTAAAACCTGCTAATTATTTTCTGTAAAAACTTGGATTATTTTTAACATATTGTATTTATTACAATAACTATTCATGAAAAGTTAAAATATTTTCGAAAAAAGCGTTCTGACCCATACCAAAACTCAAAACTGTCTGGCCCACGTCATTTAACTGTTAACCACAGGTAGGACAGAGATGCTTGTTTGCAATACAATGGTGAGAATTTTTATACGTTTCTTTTACTTGTCAGGAACGTGATGCTTCAGAGATCCAGAAGAAAATCACGGTTTGCTTTCGGTACATGTCTCACTGTTTCACAGATCCCACAAAAGCCGAGGCAGGTTTTCTGCTTCTCCATCAACTAAAAGATGCTAACGTTTGGAAAATGTTGGCAACACTACTTAATCCTGCCATTACTTCTCCACAAAGTTGTAAAACTCGGGTAACGAATTGTTTTCTTTGTGACTTGACCATATTACCTTCTAACATTGACTTGTAACAATTTTGTTTCGTTCGACAGGATGAATTGCTTGATATTGTTGGTCAGAAACATCCACTATATGGAATTTTGAGCATTCTCTCTATGAAGTGTTCATATACGCTCTTCAACAAGGATGACGTTAAAGATCTTCTTTTGGATGCGAAATCTTCTGGAAACAAATTGCTGACTCAGTCTCGCCTAAATATACTTGTGGTAAATATCACAACTGTGTTAGAGTTTTATTGTGGATGATTATGATGCCTGGTTCTTGTAATCTTAACATAAGTTTAAAATTTTTCAGATGCTTGCGTCCTTTTGTCCTTTATTGTTTAGTGGGACTGAAAAAGATTTGGTCCGTCTTCTTGAAGATGACAATAAAGTAATAAAGGAAGGTATTTTGCATGTTCTAGCAAAAGCAGGTGGAACAATTCGGGAACAATTGGGTGAATCATCTAGGTTTGAAAAAAGATCAACTTTGGTGGCATTTAAGGCGTCCTTTGTGTTTGTCTCTCTGAATATCAATATTATTGTTTTACAGCACATTGGATCTAATACTGGAGAGGATATGCTTAGAAGGTAGTAGGAGGGAAGCCAAATATGCTGTACATGCATTAGCAGCTATAACAAAGGATGATGGGCTCAAATCACTGTCTGTTCTATACAAGGTTCTAAATTGATAGGATATGGGCGTGTGTGTATTTAACTTATATACATATGAATGCCCTGACGATTATTATTTGATTTTTTTTTGGAAAATGTACAGAAACTTGTGGAAATGCTAGAGAAGAAGACACATTTGCCTTCTGTCCTGCAATCTCTAGGCTGCATTGCACAAATTGCCATGCCGGTTTTTGAAACTCAAGAAACCAAAATTCAAGGTTTCATAAAAGAAGATATCTTGGGGTGCAGTGAGGTACGAGCTGAACCAACTTGCTGTCTTATACTTGTTATTCAATATTCAATATGACTAATGTAGAGTTTGCTTCAGAAAACAAGAGACAAAACCAAAGAATCTTGGCATAACAGGACTGAACTTTGTTCATTGAAGGTGAGTTTAATACCGGTAATTGAACCTTCAAATTTTGATGGATTTTGAAAGTTTCTTATGCGCATTCTGTCAAATTTTGCTGTCTAGATATATGGCATTAAAACTCTGGTAAAAAGCTATTTGCCTGTGAAAGATGCACATCTCCGCATTGGGATTGATGAACTGATCAAAGACCTCAAGAACATACTTTCTTTTGGGGAAATTTCAAAAGATATTGAATCAAGGTAATATCAACCCATTTACTTATAATCGGATCAAATGTTGAACGTTTCCAACATCTTTTTGCATAGAACCTGTTAAATCGTTTTTATTTTGTAAATTAAATTATCATTGAAATAATATAAACTTGTTGATCAACACTAGCTGTTTCGACCTATACCATGTTTTGGCTAGAGCCTGTCGATTTTGCCACCACCCCTACCGGTTAGGTTGTATATAAAAGATTTTTAATGGGAAGCTCCTTCATTTGTTGTCCCTCCTCAGTTCTGTTGATAAGGCACATTTGAAGTTAGCTTCAGCCAAGGCTATTCTTCGTCTGTCAAAGCATTGGGATAAGCACATTCCTGTTGATGTATTCTACCTAACTTTGAGAACTTCAGAGGTAAAAAATATGCATAACTCTTTATATATCTGTTTGTATTTTCTTTCCTATGCAGCTTGCAGAACGACTTATTATATTTCTCATGTTTTTGTACAATGCATGTAGGTTGGATTCCCGGAAGTTAAGAAACTATTCCTCAACAAAGTTCATAAATACATCAAGGACCGGAGTTTGGACCCGAAATATGCTTGTGCTTTTCTATTAGGTTTTGAACCTCAACAATCAATTCAGGTTGCGAAATCTGAGGTTGGCGTTGCTGGATCCTTTTGCAAAGTTTCTTATGTTGGAAAGATATTTAATAATAATTTAAGCATGGTATATTCTTACTGAACTTGAATTTGGCAGGAGAAGCGTAATCTAAATGACATCATTCAGATGTGTCAGCAAGGAAAAGCTCGACAAGTTTCAGTACAAAGTGATGGAAACTCTTCTGTGGTTTTTCCTGAGTACATTCTTCCCTATTTGATTCATGTACTTGCACACCATCCTTCATTTCCAGATATTGATGAATGCAAAGATCTCAAAGCATATGAACCGACTTTCAGGTATGCCGTATTGCCTTTTTCATGCTTACTTTTATCGTTCCATGTTTATTAAATCTGAATCTTTTCTAATAAAAAGTATTTGTGTACTTTCCAGGAAATTGTATTTATTTTTTTCTATGCTGGCACTTGGCGATGAAGAAGGGAAGCCTGGCAATGGTCTTCAGAAGGAAGAGGTTATTTCAGTACTGTCTATTCTTCAGAGCATCAGGAGCTCTGAAGATGCTGTAGATTCAAACATTTCAAAGGTACAATCACATACAGAAAGTGTAAACAGATTATATTGCAAAAAAATAATAATTACATAAACAGAAATCATTAACTTGTATTGCTTGCGCAGAAGTCATATGCAATCTGCGACCTTTGCTTCTCAATAACCAAGCGGTTAGCCCAAAAGCAAGAAGATCTTCAGGAACCGTTACTACATGTATCTATACCTCAAGTGTTGTACAAACCAAATGATAAAAAAGACAATAAAGAGGTCGAGAAAGAAGAAGATAAGAAAGAAGAAAATAAAGAAGATGATATAGAAGACAATAAAGAAGATACTAAAGAAGACAATAAAGAAGACAATATTGAAGATGAGAAAGAAGAAGATAAGGAAGAAGAAAATGAGAAAGCTGACAATAAACACGTTTTTAAGGGCCAGACATGGTTGGGGGATGCTAGTGCTATTGCACACTTTGAGTCGCTTGGCATTGAAGCTAATGACCCTGTATGTTGTTACTGCTAATTTTTGTATCATGGAAACTTACATTTACATAATACTAATAAATGTGTAAGAGTTAACAAGCTGCTGAGTTTGTGATAGTTGTTCATTTATTTTTGTTCAGGTTTCATCAAAAGATATTGTGGAAGATATGTTGAAGGACGGTGAAGAAACAGATGGTATTGAGGTGCCTCTAGGAAAAATATTGGAACGACTAAAGGCTAAAGGAGCAAAGGAAAGAAAGGTGGCATTGAAAAATGGATTAAAAGAAACTGCTACAGAAAATAAAAACAATAATAATAATGTTGATATCTTGGAGATGGTGAAAGAAATAAATCTGGATAATTTAGGTGTACCGAATAAGTTTGTTGCCATCAATGGTCATGAAAAAACTAAAACCAATGAAAAGCGTAAGAGGAAAAGAATACCTACTGAAAAACTGAAACTTTCTGTAACTAAACGTCAGAGGTCAAAGGGGTTGTCAGCTTTTGATAATATTAAATTGAGTGACGAAAGTAAACTTTCTTTGGGACCGAGTGATTCGGAATTTAAAAGTCATATACAAACAGAAGAACATGAGAATACTGATGACAGTGATTTGGAAAAGCCTAAAAAGTATATGGATACCGATGGTAATAAAAAGTCGGGATCTATCAGGAAGCGAAAACGAAGAAGTGTTGCAGGATTAGCAAAGGTTTGTTGAATTTGACTATTTCAAGTTTTTTGATCATGAATTGTTAATTAATGCATCACCACTTCTTCTCTCCAGGGCACATCAAAGGAAGGGGAAAGTCACACCACAGATTTGATTGGCAGACGAATAAAAGTTTGGTGGCCTATGGATAAAGAGTAAGCTTTTTCTTCTATATCTAGTAAGAAAGATACTCCCTCTGTCCCGATCTAAGTTTCCACTTTAAAATTGCGCATAGTTTTATAAACGTCTAATAAATCATCACACTGTTCTCCACTAAAATATCATCTTTATTAGTTGTTAGACATTTTTTTTAGGTCAACCCAAAATAAAAATGAAGACACTTAGAATGGGACGGAAGGAGTAGTTGTTAAGCATTCACGTTCTAAATTGGGAAATTGCAGGTTTTATGAAGGATTAGTGAAGTCTTATGACCATCAAAAGAAAAAACATGTGGTAACCTGCTCAGTCATTGTTGTTTTGCTTCTGCCGTTTCTTATATCTAAAGCATTTATTTCATATAAATTTCCAACTTGTATAATGTTGAAGGTGTTATATAATGATGGTGACGTTGAAGTGATAAGTTTGGACAAGGAGAAGTGGGAGCTCATTGCCAACACTCCAAAACCTACGAAGGTTTGTGTTTATGTTCCTTTCTCAGCATTACTTGCTTTAAGTTAAGAAGATTGATCTTGTATGTTGTTTAATTCATTTTACAGCGGAATAAGTTGTCCAAGAGTCCACGTGCTAAAAAAGGGTAAGTATGCTCTAATTCATGAAACCAACCTTCTAATTTTTATAATTTTGTCTTTAGCTAGTTACTTTATTTTGGAGCAAGGAATTAAGCGTAATTTGAAGCTTATCTCGAGTGTTTTGCAGGTCATCTAAGAAAACTAAAATTTTGGATAATTCCAAGAAAGTTAAGGAGTTAACCAAAATGTGAGTAAGAACGAGTTTGTAATTGAGTATGTTTTGGTAGAAAAAGATAAATGTTTTTATGGAAGTGTTAATGATGCAACATTGACAGATCTCCATCTTCCACGGTAAAAAGCAAAAGAACACCGAGAAAAAATACTAAGCAAAGACAGAAGGGGGTAACCCGGAGAACTCTTGAATATTTGAAAGTAGAAAAAAAACAAGATCCTGATACGACAGAACCCGAGCCCGAGCCTGAGAGTGAGGCCGAATCTGAGCATGGGCATGAGTATGCCACTTTCTCTAAAGTTGATACATTGGACACAGGTTGTTTTCTATTTTGTAGAGTTATTTTCAGATAAAAGTTTTCGACAAATAAATGAGGAACCCGGGAATTTATTCCTTTGCATTTATTACTTATCACCTGACACTAATTGATATTTGAGTTTTTGTCGTGGTTTTTAACTCGACTTTGTGGTTTTTTGTTTATTTTACTTATCTAGATGAAGAGTCAAGCGATGGAGAGGAAGCTAAAGATTCAGAAAATAGGTTAAGTAATCCGGAATCCTCAATGGAAATCGAACCTGAATCCGGGCATCAAGAAACTCAAAATGGGTCAGGATCCGATCAAGAAGTAGAAGATAAACAGTCCCCGAGTTCAACTAGCGAAAAATCCGATGAAGATGATCGAGAGAAAGAGTTGTCAGATGACATGCCACTTGTATGCATCTTCATCTATTCATCCAGTTTCCTCTTATTTCCATTTTCTTCATTCCATATTAAGAAAATTTTCGTTTGAATACAGGGTGTATGGAAGTCTCAAGTTAGGAAAGCTGATGAAAGCAAATAGGTTTTGATCACACAAGATGATGATGACATTATTAGTGATTAGTTATGACCAATTGTTACACCAATAAATGGCAAATATGGTGTAGTTTCATGTGCAGTCACGTATTGTGTTTCTTTTAATGTTTACAGAAGGGAACTAACTTTTGGATGTACAGATATAGTTGACATGTGTTGACTCAATTCTTTTGTTTGGGTATGTAGATTTACAGTATATTATCAAAGCTATAGATAGATACATAGCATCTTTTGCTTCCATCTGGTCTGGATGTATGAATATTTCTTCTACAATGGAGGTTTGGTAACATGATGTTTTTTTTATTGAGATTTAGATTTGAACTGATGGTATAGCAATTTTTTTGCTGGTCATTCCAAGATATTTCTATCCAGCGAGGTTAGAACCCCGAGTCTCAGAAATCTTATGAGATGTTCACAAAAAAATTTCCTGGCCTTTACCTAGACATTATGAAAATGGTTAATTCATATAGTAATCATTCGAGTTAAATGTTGCAAATATCAATTTTGGACAATGATTATATAAAAGGAAAAGAAGTTCATGACGTGGGCCGTCTATCTCACGCGGCATTACTTCGTCAGGCTTGGCTAAAATTTGTCCCTTTTTTAATGCATTTATCCTGCGGAACTTGGATTTTTGATGCATACAAGTATTTTTGCTAGAACGTTGATGACTTATCGGTCAACTTTTCCACTATCACCCCAACAAAACCAAACTCATCCTTACGAATGAGCTGCATTTGTCTTACCAACTTACAGTCATAACCTAACATCTTTCATTGTTTCGTTGAAAAAACCAACACAAATCTCAGATTGACTTTCTTTCGCTTGGTACAAAGATTTTTATATCTTTGTATAAAGGCCCCAGAATGCTAAAAGTTGAGGGACCCACGGTTAGACTTTTTCGATAGCGATAATCGACTACCTTGGGAAAAGTGAAGATCCTCCCCGTAAGAAATGCTGCCTTATAATGATGGGGAAAGATTGCGAAGTTCACTAAACGGGAAAACTGATTAAAACGTGTACATTTTACTCAAGAGGACTCAACCTTTCCCAGGTAGTCAGGATTCATTAGTACATGATTTATAGTAGATCTTTGTGTATTGCCCGAGATATATAAGATGTAAAATCCAACCTTCTGCCACCACATAATTGGAATATAAAATATTGCCCAATTTACATGAAAACTGATACAAATGACATATTTACTATGCCCATTACTAAAGCATCTCTATTGCAATACCTACCTAAAATTGTATAACACTGTTCCAATGGATCAGATCTATCACAGCATAGATGATGTATATATTAGGCTTACAAATACATCTAACATAGTTTGACCTACTCATGAATAAAGCACTCTCCATGCTACTGATCACCGGTTTTCACCACATACGACGAATACCTTAATCGCTGATCTTAACATTTGCTAAAGACCCGGAAAGACTCTTATGGGTTCGAAGCTTCTTCAACTCAGATTCCAACGTTCTGCATCTTTCTGCGTCTTCTGGGTCCCCCAGGGGCACGTCGACATGCACTGATCCTTGCTTTGATGGTTCTAAAGGTTCACGGATCCCCGATTGCTGCTTCATGTAACTGTAAAGTTCTTGATGAAAAGGATGGTCCAATGAGTAGCAATCATCACTCGAATGTCGAGAAGATCCTGACCATGACCCTGACCCTGATCCTTCTCTTCGGCAGAAATGAGGGAGGGCCGAATAGTCCATTATCTACACATCAAACATCAGCCCTTTATTACTTACTAGAGACTTGTGGTTAATTAATGGAGATTCAATTTACCTTTAACAGCTCGTCACGACCACCACCTTGCAACACTTGTACTTTTAACTTTGTTCGCTCCTGCAGCAGTGGTTTCACAACCTGCACAACTTGTACTTTTAGATTACTGTCTTTTTTTTCCATTTATGGTTCATGTGGAGTTACTAAATATTACGGTTTTGATGGTTACGGACCTTCCAACAAGCCGAGAATATGTATGGGACGTTTACTATATAATATGTGATGGTCTTTTCCGGGTAGTTGAGATCATCAACTGTAGAGATTGTCGTCAGCAGCTGCAGTGCCAAAAACATCAATCTTGATTAATGGATTTCAATCCGTAATATTTTCTAAATGGATAAAGCACAAGTTAGGCCATGAATGTGATGTCTAATTATTTAATAAGTTGATGTACCTTTATCTGGTTCAATGCAGAAAGCTTTAGGCCACTCATATCTAAAACCTTCACGCACTTGCCAATATAAGTTCCATTCTTTATCGTTGCAGTTGGCTACAATCATTTCACCATGTAAAAATTTTTTTTAAAACAAATCGTCTTAAGCGGTACAAGTAAATTGGTAATAACCAATCCTAATTCTTCTCACCAGAATCACACGATCCCGATATTCATTAATCTGAATGTGTGATTGCACGTAATAATGGATCTGCGACATAAATATAATAAAATTTCAAACACCTGCTTTTCATCTACCAAAATCTGTAACAGATGTTCATTAAATTTCAAATAAAGTCTTACAGATGCTTTGTCGAAACTGCTGAGGCCTGCGCCAATTGCAAACACCGGAAGACCCTGTAGGAAACAACACAAATAAATATAACTAAAACAATAATATAAATATTCCATATTGAGACATAACAAAAATGAACAAATGTAACCTCTCGTGTGTAACCAGACACTCCTATCAGCTGTGAATCACGCACTCCTTTATAGAAATTAGCAGGAATTATGGGTTTCTGCATAAAAAAACCATATCATTATACTCCAACATACTACACCAATTTACCGTTCGCGCTGCAGATTTAATTGTAAAAAAAACACTTACAGCTAAAATGTCATCTATCCCATTTTGCAGCCTCCAGTTTAAGCTATCTACCAACTGTCATTTAACACAAACTATCACTCAATAAGTACATTCAGCATTATCATAAAATTTAAGCATAACAGTCAGGAATCGTACCATCTTATGGGCTTTGGTAACATTCCACTCTCTAGCTTTAAGAAATCTCTCCAAAGTTTCGACAATATATCCTTGATGAACATTCTGAACATAGAACAATAACGATACACAATATTTACCAATCATTTACTCAAAAACCCAAAACAGTAAATTTCTAAAAGAACTAATTAAATGCTTCTAACTGTATCATCAATTCAAATCCAAGTCATAAAATTAACCACAACATTAAAGATCTTGACTTTTTTTACTATAGCATTTGCACATCTGAAACTAGAATTCAAGATTCTATTTAATAGATCTAAAAGGGTAGTAAAGGAAGAAGCTTGCAAAACCTTGAATGTTCTTTTAAGAGGCTCATCAACTGCAAAAAAGGTCCCAAAAAAGTCAAAATTAGTAAATTGTTAAGCTAAAATCAAGATCTTTAAAGAAATCAGCAAATAAACAAACCTTGCTCCATTAAAGCCTTGAATTGATTAATTGCTTCTTGGGTAGCAACACCCATTTGAGATTTGGTTATTAAAATATAAAAATAGATAAAAAATTTAGAAGAAAGATTGCGAATCTAGTTCAAAGATTGAAGCTCTGATGATTGTTGAATGTGAACTCCAGAGTCTTTTTCTCTTTCTTGTGATAAAAAAATGAAAAGGAAAAAAATAAAAGAAGTTATGAGGAACTTTCTTGGAATTGAGCTATTTTTATCTGTAGACATGTCACGTTTAAAATTGACCAAATTTGCTTTAAAACTTCGAATTACACAATGACACTGAGACACTCCCATTTTTGTTGTTATTTCACGTGGCCACGTGGGTATGTAAAAACAAGATATGATGTAATGATATTTATAAAGTATTCGATGATTTTTTGTCATCTAATTATCGTCACTTTTATATTTATGGACAGTATAATCTTATTATTATTATTATTATTATTATTATTATTTTTATCAATTTGATGATAAAGTTATATATGTTATATTCTTATAAAGTGTTTATTTATTTTTTTCAATAAGTTAAATACTTAAGAAGTAAAAATAACATAAATTCTCTTATCTTTAACGAAATAAATCAATATACTATTTTAATTTTGAAAATGACATAAATTATTAAGATATAATTATATATTAAATGAAATGCAATATAGTCTATAAATAAACAAGTGTACATTTGAAATGCATGTTTATAAAATACTAAATGAAATAAGTTCTTAACTACATTGTACAAGTGTCTATTGACGTTAAATGATGAAAAAACATTTTTCAAAATAACAACAATTTTATCACACCGACACCTCATTAACACTTCTGTTAAGGAAAGAGATTTCGGTTGTATTTAGTCTGAATTTATTTAAATAACCCATGATACATGTTTAGATTTGTGTTTGGTTGGGGAATTTTGTATGAGAATAAATATGAAGGGGACTTGTATATGATATTTGTTTCCGAGGTGTGAGTTTTAAAATTTGAAAATTCTATGAACTTTGAGGATAGTGGCCAACAAATATTCAACCGAATGTAACGGTCATTTTGGTATAAGTAATTAGAAAGTCATGGAGTTGCAGAACAGAGAACGAATTTTGCTAGTCGGATGTTTTGACTGTGGGCATTTGTCATTATATGTTTCTTTTTTTCTTTTCTTTTCTTTTCTTTTTTTATATCAAATTGAGATACGTTAAATAAATGGTAATTTTGTTTTTATATTTAATATATGTTTGATATGAAAATTTTAAGATATAAATTATTAAAAATAAGAAAAGGGTACAATGGAAAGTTTAATGATATTTAATGGTTATTGTTTACAAGTAAATAATTTTTTTTTTGGACAAACACAAATAATAATGTGAACAATAAGAATTAAACGGGATAATATACATTTTCAATAAATATTTTAATTATCTTGTTATAAGGGTTTATAGTTTTTGATTGTATTGAACTTTACACATTTCACTATTGTACTTGTTCAATTTTGAAAACTTTTATTGTATATATTCAAGTTTAAAAACCATTTATTATATGCATTTAACTTACTATTGTATGTATAGAACTGACGAGGAAACTGTCACCCAAAAAACATACAATAGACGATTTTCAAATTTTAATACATATAATATGAGGTTTCAAAGTTAAATGCGTTTAATAGTGAATGTGTAAAGTTTGATACACTTATAAACCATAAACCCTTATTACAAACGAGAGTTATGTTACGTATAAGTTCTGATAATAAGTCAATATTCTTATTATGAAAATGATAAATTGCTTTAAAATAGTTCTAATTATTGACCTAACAAAAATAATTGATCTACATAATTTTTTTTCGAGGATATGAAAAGAAAAGAGAGATTCAATTTCACATGCATTAAAAGATGATTCGATTAAGTGAACTTTTAGGCCTATATTTTAGGCTTATATATTATAACTTATTTTGTGCATTGAGCTAAGAAAAATGATTAGAAAACCTAAAATATGTGCCTAAATTTAGGTTTAATAATGTGAGTGGGACACATGTAAAAATGGGGATGAGAAGTGAGAAAATGCATAATCTATGTATTAAATAACGAGTGTAGTAGACTTGTGTGTAAAGTCTAATCTTAGATTTATGACGTGATTAACTTAACTATAACTAGAGACTATCACACATTAAAGGCAGTAGATCTATCGAGATATAGTATAGTCGTGGCAAGTTATACCGATGTCAAAAGCATAAAGTAGAGGTAATTGACACTTCTTAAGAACAAACAATAAGGATAGACATTCACTTGAATTTGAGTTCCATAACTCCATATTATAATAAAGCAAATAATATGATTATGATTGATTATTTATCCTGGAAGTTTTATTGCTAGTTCTAGTTCTTTAAATTGATAACTATCTAGGTTTTAGTCAATGTTCAATGAATTAATACATAAACAATCACATAATAGGTTTAGTATTGATTTAACTTATATTTTACATACATATAATTAGTGTCCACTTCATCTACATTAACCACATCAATAGTCCTATTAGACGTAATTGTATATATTGTTTATCTAAATAACGTACTTGATTAATTAAAGCAGTCATATGGTCGGGACAGAATTATGACTAAACAACTTGACGAGCATGTGTCAATACTCGGCGAGTTCATCATAATTTATGTATCAATCAATCAAACATTTATTTTCACATTAAGTCAACCATAACAATTAATATCAATCTCATAAATATTTTATTCTAACAAACAATTGATTAATTTATAATAGTAGTTCTACTAGTAAGTGTTGATCTTAATAACCACTTATGGACTAAGTGTTTGGAGGTCACAATGTATAACTGAAATTATAGAAAGGGGGGGGGGGGGTTGCATACAATTTTAATTATTTAAGTTGTGTTTTTAGAAATTTAATTGATTGGTTAATAAATCAAAACACTTTGCTCAATTAAACAGATTATGAATTGTAAGTACTGAAGTAAATAACAGAGAATGCAAAAATAATAGCTTAAATGTGAATTTATTGGTAACAAATTACACCAAGTATTGAATTCGGAATGATCCAACCAAAGCTAAAATCAATGCAATATTATGCTAACTGTTACAATCGCTGAAGTAATTAGAACAACTAACAAACAAGTTATTCTATTACTTGCTGACATGTATTTGTACTTAGACAAACTATAATCACCGACAAGCTTGTGATTAACATAAAAACGGAAAATTTTAAAGTACAATATGTCACTCTATTTATAGCCAAGATATTTGCGTATAGTAAATCTTAAGCTTGTTTATTGTTGAAGTCACTAGAGGAGTAATAATATTTTTAACTCACTGTGAGCTAACGTGCTCTTGTAGAGTGATTTTTCTTGCTATCTTCCAGCAACTTCCCTTTAATTGAATACATCGAGTGCTGCATTTATTGATAGTAGTGAGTACGAATTCCCTTGCTGCGACACCAATGAGCATGATACACGTAGTTGAGATTCAATCACTCCACAAAACACTTGGATAAACACAAGTGATATCAGTGGTCTTCTACTTGTGTAACAGGAGTTTGACTTCACCATTTGTAGTGATAGCGTCACTAGTGGTTAGGTTGGTTAGTGACTAGTGACTCAACAGTAACATTAACATATGCAATCACAGATTACGATCATAATTTGGAAACTTGAAGTCACTCACCAAGTTGATGTCAAGCACTCGCCGAGCTCCAGACGAAGTACAAATCCGTATAAATTATTCAATATATTATTAAGACTAAAACACATAAGATTAAACATAATAACTAATCAATTATAATTACATGACCTAGATATGGATCCATAAAATCACAAACAACTAAGTTAAACATCAATATTAACATAATCAATCAATCAATCATAAAAATAGGGTTTATAGTTTGATAACGTATCGAACTTTACACCTTTTACTATGGTATGAATCCAACTTCGAAACCTCATATTCTATGTATTTAAGTTAGAAAATTGTTTTATTCTATGTTTTTTTGCATGTTTTTGGTTGCATAAATTGATGTACTTTGTAAGTGCTATACATACAATACTAAGTTAAACGAATACAAAGGACAGTTTTTAAACTTGAATACATACAATAGAATGTTTCAAAGTTGAATACATACAATAGTAAAAATGTGTAAAGTTGCGTGCAATCCCAAACTACAAACCCATCAAAATATACAATCATCTATCATGGTTATGTTATCTCCTCCAAGTGAATGGAAGAGATTAGTTCATAGACAAACTAAAAACTACCAAGACAAAGAAAACAATTAATAAATCATGTTTCTATCGAACACAATGAATAAAATCAAATCAAATGCTTCGCGTACCTTCCTTGGACGCCAAGTATGCCCTCAAGAACCCCTAAAGTCGTCCAAAAGTTGTTGGATGTGAATATGAATTGATTTGGAGTTGAATGGGGGTATTTATAGGCTCATAACCAACTCAATTCGCAGGTTAAGGATTTATCTGTATGGAACTTGAGGTTTATCCCTTCACAAAGTCGGTTTAGTTTAACCTTATACGTTGATCCGTCAAAATTCAAATCAACTCAGCGAGTTTAAGTTGTAATTCACCAAGTACATGGCCAAATGGAATAGATTTCGGATATGTCATAGCCCTCCGAGTCTAATAATTTTTGACTTTCGAATCGAGTCATTTGAGGTCCAGATGAGAGTTATGACCAAAACAGTGAAGTCTCACCAAATTTGCAACAATCTTCCAGGTTATGTCTTCTCTTTGGTTTTCGGTTCAATTTCAGTTCCTTTTGCATATACCCTCTTATTTGAATCTAATATCAAAATATAAAGCAATTAACTACCAATATACATGATTTTGTAATTTAATTAACTATAAAACTATTGATATCGCTATAGAAAAATATGTATAAAATAGACAATATCATAGACATACATTTAAAGTACCTTCAATGAACAAAAGCTAGCTGCATCACTTTTCAATAACAAAATTTTTATAAAAGGCTTTGTCCCTGATAAGAATAAGTTTTTAAAAGCTTCTCTTTTCAAAAATCATACTGACATATTTTCAAAAAAGCTTTTAGTGGAAGAGTTGAAAATTTTCTAAGTTTTTACTTAAAAAAGCTTTTTATCCAAAAAATAATCTAAAGTTTTTTTGTGTGTAATAGAAATTTGTTTCATTGAATATGTTCTTAGACCCACTTATTTAAATACATATAACAAACTCTTAACCAAATTCAAGAACTATTGAGCTTGTTCTTTACATTATATGATTCTAAATGGTTAAATGTGACCTTTCAATCTGTACGGCTTTTTAAACTATATAAAAAGTTATATGAGTAAAATTGCAAATTCTAAATGGTTAGGCGTGGCCTCAGTTTGTATGCCTCATCACCTCTTTCAGCACATATGGTTCGTTCAGAGGTTTTTTTTTCGTTCAGAAGTTTTTTTTTTTTTTTTTGTCAAACACGAACAATTAAGCATTTAATTATGAATCATTTTATTCAACCCCAAACAAACACACCCTAATTCTATGAAAATTACTACATCTCCACAATCTATGACCTGATATTTTTCTTTCTCTGTTTATGTTTATGGTAGATGTCTGTATATTTAAGCAAATTAATTGTTTTTCATAAAGAAAATGAAAGAAAAAAATAATGAATATGTTCGTTGAATTAACTGTAGGTTGTAGCTGTAGCTGTAGGTTGTAGTTGTAGGCTGTAAGTTGCAGATGTAACTTTAGATTTGGAGTTTTTAACGAAAAACTACTTCTAGTACCTTTAAGAATTTAAACTTTTCGTTGAATTTTAAAACTACAGTTTATATATAACAAACAAAACTTTTATTTTCATAAAACTTTTTTATTTAAAAACTAAAAAATAAAACTCCTAAAAACTTGTAAAACATCTCAATATACTTTTTTTCTAACACTCACTCTCCTTTTCATTATCTTCGTTATCAATCACTTTCATCATTCTTGGCCACGTCTTAAACTTCCAACCCCACCTTCTTCCGTCACCGGTAAACCCAACACCCCTCTTCTTTCCAATTTATATGCTTTAATTATAATTAAAATTATAATAATATCATATTATAATATATTTATATCCAACCATAAGGTATACATATTAAACTATTCTGTTAGAAGGCCAATCACAGAGAGCAAATTAGTTAAGAACTGTAAAATGATAATCAGATTTATTCCAAGACCATCAATTCTTTGTTTCATCACCACTAAAACTAATCGTTCCTTCTTACGACTTAGTTCAAATTTGCTCCCTGCAGAAGGTCAATTTCTCTTCACTCGCTTTGATTTTGGATGTGTTTTAAGTCTGGGTCGATTTAAGTTTGTCTTAATTCAAGAAACCACTTGTAAAAATTGAATCTTTACTGCTTATGGTATTTCAATTTGGGTACTTTTTGTGTGGGTAATGTTTGTAGTTTAGGGTAATTAAAGAACCCATTTGTTTGACTTTTGACCCATTTCTTTTCTCATTTTAAATTGCTGATTTGCTTAATAAATAAGTATGTTGTTTTTTAAGTGCTTGTATACTTTAAATAACCACCAACCATCTAAACACTCAAAACTTTGCTTAAGAAAATGTAAATAAGAAATAACAAAGGCTCCCTTAATTTGGAATTGATAATTTTATTTTTGTTGGATTTTAGGCAAATTGAAGAGTACTTTTGGGGTCCATTTGAATGTAAGATCTATGTCAGCTTCGGCGAGTTCTTCGTCGCCTGTATTATCAGAGAAACAAGTGGCGGATAATGTATTACTAAGTGGTAAAGAGGATGAACATGGAGGGGTTATTGTGGAAATGTCTAAAGAGCCCATTGACCCAATTATGTTTACTTCTTTACTTAAAGCTTCAATGCTGCATTGGAAACAACAGGTCAGTCATTCTCACCTCCACTTCTTAAAAACAAGTGATTTATAGTTTGAGTCCTTTTGTTGAAATAAATCAAATTGTGGGTCTTAGTAAGTTTGATGATAATTTTGCAATATTGTGTTTTACTTCAAAATAACCAATGTTAACTTCATATGTATGAGAGAATGATAATTCAAATGTGTGTATGACAATGTAGGTGTATTATTGACTTTCTTGGTATGCTAGATCATGTTAATTACATGTTTTCTGATCCTATGTTCAACACCCACTATTCATGTCAGTTTGAACTATTTGTTGACGATTTTTGATAATCCGTAGAATCTTATAAGAGATAAGGATACTGCTCTTTTTATACTGTTTAGTCAATCAAAGATGATGATGTTTGTTCTATATTTCCTCCAGTTAAACTCTACAAACTCAGCTTTTGTTTGAGCAACATCAACACAAACAAACCATTTCATGTTATCCATTTTGATGTAAGGGGGGTCCTTATAGAACTTCAACATTGTGCCGTTTACAATATTTTTTCACAATTATGAAAGCTTACACTATATCTACAATACGTAAATACTTAATCCACCTTTTATGGCTAAGAAGACTCATTTTAATGGATCTTGAGCAATTTATATTTATGCCATGAAGCACTTTTTCTCTAGAGTCAAAACTATTGCGACTAATTTTTTTTTGTATCATCCACCCACATATTTTACGCACATCCTCTGAGTTATTCATTAAATTTCATGTTCACGTACACCTCAACTAAATGGAGTAGTTAACTGGAAACATCAAGAACTCCTCAAAGTCACAAATGCAATACATTTCCAAACTCACATACCAAATCGATATTAGGAATATAGTTGGTCCTTAATCATATAATAAACCTTGTGGACTCATCAGTATTTATAATTGATCCACCTCATGATATGCTATTTGACGAACTAACTTCATTCTCACATTTATATGTTGTTTCTTTAGTGTTATATGGCCCACCTTTCTGTAGATAGACATGATCATAAAGCTGTCAAAGGTGTTCTTCTTGGCTATCCTATTAATAATAAAATTTACATGTTATGTCATCTTCAATTGCGTTAGATACTTTCAAGCTTCCTCTTTTCTGAGAAGAAATCAATGAATCTCAGCTTTCCAGCTTTGATCCTTGGTACGCAAACACAAATGCTTATCAACCAAATAACTTCTCATCACATAATTATTAGTATTTCAGTATTTCCAGTAGACTGTAAAGCATTCTATCCAGATACAAAGGTTTTGTTCTCGGATTAATTTTAACAGCAATTTCCAGTTATCATCATTGACGTCATTTGGATTATTCGACAAACTCTTATATATTCATCGCTAATGTTATCATGTCATCAAACGACATTCTTACAAATAAGCCTTGAAAGACGCAGTGGATTCTTTCCATGGAAATAGAGCATGCTGCTTTGGAAGAAAACAAGGTGAAACATAAATCCTACATGGCTTAACAAGGGAAGTATAAATCGATAGGTGAAATCGAGTGATTCAAAGATCGATAAATCTCAAATAGTTACAATCAAATACCACATATTGATTTTCAAGAGATCTCTGCATCTGTAGACAAAATTACGACAATGAGATGTTTCTTTCTATCTCTACTAAGTGTTGACTTCTTCATCAACAATGGTATAAAATGAAGATGTAGATGTTGTCACTGCAAGGATACAAAGTCAAAGATTCAGATTTTGTTTTTAAACTCAACATTTCCATTTATGATTTGAACAAGTATCATGCCAATGGTTCGTTATGCTAACATCAGCCTTTTTTCACTCTTTGTTCACTATACAACAAAAACTGATCAGCTCAAATTTCTCTATGTTCCAACCGCTGAACTAGAAAGGAGTACAAAAGGCTAATAAATCAAGAGTTTTGTACTCGGTACTCAAACAAATTACTTAAAATTATTGAAGCATATGCAGTAGGTGTTGTAAGTGAGTAGTTACAATCAATTGCAAGTGCCTTGTTAGAGTTGCAACATGTGTAGATGGAAGTGACATTAGTAGTATAAATACAGATCTTTGTATAACAGAAAACTGTGAATTGAGAACCCATAACTATGGTACATTTTGTGAAACTCTCTACAAATTATACATTAACATTTGTGAAGCTGTTCATTTGACAATGGATGACAAATTTCCAGTTACTGAGGCTTATACTAGACTTTGAATATAGTTGGTAACATTTTGGTGTTGAGGAATCTGTGTTTAAGTATGGCTAATTATGCATGACTCTTGAGCTTATTTCTGTTGCCATTTTTGTTTTTACTTTATTTGGTTGAAGTTATGTTTATTGAATTTATTTTGCATCTATATTGAAGACAAGTTTAACGTTTATGTAGGGTAAAAGGGGTATCTGGATCAAATTGCCAATCGAGCTTGTAAATCTCATCGAGCCTGTAGTTAAAGTAAGCTGATGGTTACATACCGTCGAGATATATGACTGAATTAATTAACTGCTGCTAGATAATTATGAAGCCTCAATATGTCTTAAATCTTTCTTTGATGTTACAGGAAGGCTTCTACTATCACCATGCTGAACCAAAACACTTGATGCTTGTGCAGTGGCTTCCAGAAACGATAAATACTTTGCCAGCAAATGCAAGTCATCGAGTGGGTATTGGTGCTTTTGTGACAAATGAGAATGGAGAGGTACTTCTCGTACAAGTGCATTGGATAGTTTTGTATACTTCTATGGTTTGAGTTAATTTAAAAACTACCAATAGTATGTTCGCACATGCTATTTTGCTAACTTTTCTTTTTAGGTTCTGGTGGTGCAAGAAAAGAGTGGAAAATTTCAAGGAACTGGCATATGGAAGTTTCCTACTGGAGTCGTTGATGAGGTACACACATTTTTGTAGTTTACTCGTCACAATTAGAAAATAAAATACATTTAATATTTGGAATCTTCTTTACAGGGAGAAGATATTTGTGATGCAGCGGTTAGAGAAGTAAAAGAAGAGACTGGAGTAAGTTACAACCACTTGATCTTTTTGGTTTATCAAATGAGCTGACCTAAAAACATGAGATTTGACCTCAAAAGTCAAAATTGATCTCCCTTTTGGAACTAAGTGGATGTTTTTGATGGTTTAGATTGATACCAAATTCGTGGAAATATTAGCATTCAGGTAAGCAAGATTAATTTCTTTTGATACAGCATATGATTGGAACCTATTTCCTACAATCTGACTCTCGAGTCTCAATGCTTGTAGGGTTCTTCATCTTTTACTCATTCACCTTTATTTTGCAGACAAAGCCATAAGTCATTCTTTGACAAGTCAGATTTATTCTTTATGTGCATGCTGCAACCTTTATCCTTCAACATCCAGAAGCAAGAAAGAGAAATAGAGGCAGCCCAGGTTAATTTCTGCAGAGGAAAAGGCTAATAAGGATGTAACTTAGATGTGGCACTATGGAGGGTTGGGAAACCGGTCAAAATGGGTCATTTTTTTGTACGTTTCATAATGGGCCGGGCCGTGTCAGGTTGACCTACAAACACTTAATGTCCATTATCTAAGCTTGTCGTTTGTGTCTGTGTTCTTCTTTTTTTTCTTTTTACAAAAGCAACATATCACAATATAGATCTTTAAATAAAAACGCTTTTGATCGGTGTATGCCGAAATGGGGATGGCTTTCAACCCATTTGACATGTTCAACCCATCTGAAATGTTCAACCCATCTGAAATGTTCAACCCATCAGACCGCTATAGATGAAACAGAATCCAAATGGACCCATTCATAAGTAAACAGGTCGGAATTTCTTTTTATTTTTAGAAAGACAATCCTACAACTAACCTACCACACATAATATTTGTACATCGCGCATATATATACATGCCTCTCACAAGGTTTGAACCCACAACCTTTTGGTTGATGGGCTGCTCACATATCGCTAGACCGTAGGCCCTTTAGTGTAAACAGGTCAAAATTGCTACCTCTAGATATGATCAATGAAATTGTAAATGTTTGTTATTTGGTTTGGCTATTTTATTATGTAGTGGATGGCATTTGAGGAATACGCAGCTCAATCATTCGTGCAGAAGCATGATCTTCTCAAGTATATGGTGAAAATATGCTTAGCAAAAAGAGATGAAAAGTATGCCGGGTTCTCCGCTGTGCCTACAATCACAAGTTTCTCTAATAAACATAGCAACCTTTATTTCAACACCAAGGATCTTAGCTCGTAATTAGTATCTCATCATTATGTATTTTCTCTGTATTTGACACATAACTTGATATTGTATGATTATTCTTTAAGAGGCATGTGACTCAGCTTTTGCGAAAATAGTATCATAATGTGGTCATTTCCTTCCCATAAAGTGACACATATTTGAATTTAAATAGAATTTAAGTCAATAAAGAAGAAGGTTTAAATTATGTTTCGAGAGATATAATTAGGGATGGTTAGAGTAGGCTTGACCACAAGTGTTTTGAGTTTGCAAGACTACTTGGTTGGTTGCCTACCTAACCTCCTTTAGTTTTGTAGTTCTATTTCTTTCCAACTTAGTGTCCTCGTGTATACTTCTATCGTATCCAAATTTCTCGCATTTACCTACCACATTATGCCTAGGGATTAATCACGACAACATGACTAAAATACCCTTCGCATCATTCGAATGGTGTGCCTACATTTTTAGTAAATAGGTTTTTATAGTTCGAGTTGACTGGTTTAAAAGAAACAAAATACCGGCACAAGTGGTAGTCTTGTTTTTGACATTTTTGCAAACTAAACTACTAGAATTGTTGGAACTTTCCGAATTAATCAAAACCGCCTTGGTTCTTCTGGTCTTACGCTTTAGGAACATTTTCATCTTAAGAAAAAAGATAAACTTAAAATTCTTTCTGAATATCTAATGGGCATGAGGTCTAAATCTGTGTCCTTTCACAGAATTAAAGTCATCTGATAGCATAAAACAGAAAATATACATAGAAATTGAAACGGTTTACCTTGACGCTCTAACTATAAACAGAACCACACACCTTGCTTTAAAAATTATTTTAGACAGCCTAATCGAGTAATAGAAGGCCAACTTGGCGAGAACTACTTAATAGGTTTCGCCCCAAACTGTGAACACCTCTATCTAACAGTAGTAAAGAGACTAAAAACGCCAATGTAATGTCTCTTTTCTTCCTTCGTAACGTTGCACATATACTTTTCAGTATCATGATATCTATGCCAAGTACATTATATCACAAGTAACAATCTCAAAGTATTATCTTTTATATTTTTCGAATAAAACCTAAAGCAAACACACACACATATATATATATATATAATGTTGGTCCCGTAAACTAGATTTACATATTATAAATGACAACAAATGTAAGTAATAACAAAGACTTAAGTTTAAAGTTTTTCTTTTATTGATTCAATTAAAGAATACTTTACAATAGTTTAATGTGGAATAAGACAAGACAAACTAGTCAAATTAAACTACACTTGTGATAAATTTACTTCAACAAGCTCACTAGCAAACATACGATGATAGCTATCAGTGATATGCATTTAACATATAAGTGAGTTGCGACAAATTTACTCCAACAAGCTCACCGGCGAACATACGCTGATAGCTATCAGTGATCTGCACTTAACATATAAGTGAGGGCTCGCTGGTAAGTAGATTGATTGCCTAAATCAAAGGTTAGAATGAATTACAAAATTTTGAACATTGAATATGGTAGTTGATGGGAGTATTTATAGTCTCATAAATACATCACAAACCCTACACGTGTCAATACCGTATTCAAGAAGGTTTAAATGTAACTTTCAATGAATGGATGTGACAATACATACGAGGACATGGAATGAGAATTAATTAATCCTAGTATTTAGAAAAGTAATGCACTTTTCTGACAAAGTACAGTAATCAGTTATATATATGTACAGAGTTATTATCCTTTATAAGTTGACATTCGGTTTAGTACATTGGGTATTTGTCAAACCCAATGTACTTATAGGTAAAAGCATGAACCGCTGGTTAATAGAGAAGTATTGAATTCCACTTTAATGAACTCCTCTTTGTCTCTGTTTTCAGTCTTGGAGTTGAACTTCTTTTTGACAGCGGCATACTCATTGTAACTTATTCAGATGCTAAGTCTCTATCAATTATTGATAGCTACTCATATATTAATCTAAGATAAAGTAGTGTCACTGTTAACAGATGCAGTGACCAATAGACATTAGTAAATATTCTAAGTACCAAATAGTTCTATGTGCAACATGAGAAGCGAACACTACTGTTTAATTTATTCTAGAATCGCTATTAACAAATACAATGACATATAAAACACACAGATTATTTTATCATTCATAAATTACATCTAACCCAACATATAATTATATGAAAGTCATTTCTTTTATTACGAAGGGCAATGAGTAAAAACAAAGGAAAAGCAAAGTATCACAACCTTGTTGATTCTCATTAATTTATGGTTCACTAAAAACTTGACAAGCCAACTCCCCCTTTCTCTCTCATGTGTAGTTAGAGTATATATTTTGTGGTTTATTACCTATCAAATTGGGTACAAGGCACTGGTCAAAGATTATATAGTAGGTATACAACCACAGGAACCTTGACAAAATATTATTTGTTTAATATTTTACAAGTCTACAATATATATAATTAATAATTAAAATCCCATGCACAAGCTTACCATTAATACTTTAAATCAAAACCTATAAGTCAGGGCTGGTAGCTTTTCATTTTCTCCCTCATTGCTTTACTCCTAAGTTATTTCTTGTCTATCCACAAATGCAAAAACTTATGACCAATTTTCAAGGATTCACCAATATTATGAGAATACTATTTTTCATCTTTTTCGTATTTCTCGGCCATCATGCTAAGGCCGCTAGGCATGATACAATAGTGGAGCTCTCTGCGGACGATCATTTCAGAAAAGAAGTCGGATATGGGGAAGAGAAGCTCTCAACGGTACTGGTGGGCGGTTCCATCTTATGCGATCATGTTTGTTTGGATGAAAATTCTTCTCTTCAATCACAACCCATTCCTGGTATGTATTGTAGTGTGAGTTCGGGTTGAACCATGTTTTAGTAGGGGCCAAAACAGGTCGGGTCAAGTTGGCCAGGAGAAATATTTTGTTAATTGTTATTTAAACAGTTAGTGCGTTTAATATGATCACATAAACTACGTTATTACAATATATATATCTTATGAGGATAATACAATTCAGGAGGCTGTAAAAATGACAAAATATACTTTGAGCGACTTAAACGTGTTAAACCCATTGAACTTGTTCCTTTTTAGTGATTTTTTTTATTTGACCCGTTAGAGTTAAACCAAAACCAAATAAACCAGGTCATAAGTAAATGGGTCGAAATTGATAACTCTGCTTAAACTTGTTATACTTCGTTTTGTACGTTCTAATGAAATATATATGCGCATTTCAGGAGCACTATTAGCAGTTTTATGCGATACTAGCAAAAAGACAAGTAAATCAGATTGGGTTAAAGGCACAACAGATGAATACGGGGACTTTCTCATCGATCTTCCTTCCCATCTGCACGCAATTCAAAACATGGAAAAGAAATGCGTAGTGAAGATTCTTGAGATACCAAAGAGCTCTCCCTGCCACCAAGCTTTAACGAGTGAAACGCGAGGGATAAGGTTTTCATCAATGGAGAATGGATTTCGCACATACACTGCCCATGAGATCCATTTGACACCTAAAGATTCACAGCCATGCATCAAGAAACAAGTCACATTCTAGAAAGGGACCTCAATGCTTGCCACAACCCACAACGACCACAACTCATGCCAGAAGGCGCTTCAGTCACAACAGTGAGTTGTAGAACTTCATCTTGCTTCATATGCTTACACTTTTCTTCTTTTGTGTGTGTCAGTGTGTGTGCACGAGTGCAACAAGTTGAGTGCAGGGAGAAAATGTATATACTAAAGCGTTGACCATAATGAAAGAATAATATGTACTTGATAAGAAAAATACCATCTTTGTGTGTTTTCCTTCAGGCTTATTTCAGTCTTCACATTTTATTACAAAGGCCGGGTAGATAAATATATCAGCTACCCAACCTGATGGAATCTATAATTCTTATTGACACTGAATTCGGCCAATTGCTCCAACAAAACAGCCTATGGAATGGAATCTAAAATTCCAGTTCTGCCAACCAAACATGCATTAAGAAATTATCATTAATAAGAAACTTTCTCAACATACAGCTAATGTGGCTGAATACTTGATATTTGCACATAGAAACAACATCAAAAAGGACTCAGAACTGCATAATCTGAGAAGTCAAGAGCTTGAATTGATATCTGATATTAGAGAGTTACATTTCATCAGGATTCCTTGGATGCAGTCTCCTGTTTAGGGATTGAAATTATGTAGTTGGCAACATCTGCACAACATTTTAGTTTATCCGCTTGCTCGTCTGGGATCTCAATGGAGAATTCTTGCTCAAAAGCCATCACAAGCTCCACCTGGTCTAGGCTGTCAAGACTCAAGTCTTTCTGAAAATCAGCTGATTCAGTAACCTGTTAAAGATAATATACAAAATTAAAGTCGGTAAATCGGGGGGTTACTGCATAAAAAAGTAACCAACTTTTATCTGAATTATGTTTTGGGTAATTATCAGCATCCATAAACACCCTAATTCCTCGAAAATTTTTTCCAATTAAAATAATCCACAAGTTACCATCTACCAAGTCAAAATAATGATCATGGTACACGACACACAAAGGTTAACTTGACGATGTTGACTTTTTTTTTTCTTTCCGAACGTGGCAAAAACTGGTTACCTAACAAGGTTGCAGATTACTGTAAATATAAACATCTGAAAGTTTGAGGCTTTTATTGGCGAAAACAAAGATGTTTACCAAAAGCAGATATCAGACCAAACTTGTCAACTTTTCTATACAATAACCTCGTATATCGGCATACTAGCAACTAGCAACTAGCATGCATCCATTCTAAAAGCAAGCGTATGACATTTTAATTTCGATACTGATATAAACTTTGTTATAATAGTAACTAGTTTCGCGTTTATTAGATTCAATAAAAATGCATAACCATCATAAAATTTAACCAAGTCTATTAGTATATTAAAAAGATGGAGTAACAGAACAACAAACATTGAAAGTTGAAATAACATCTAATCAAATTTCTTGTCATAAAAGTACCTTAGAGGCTTCAATCTTGTCAAATTTCTTCACTAGCCCAATAACTCGAGTTGTTACCTCGTCAAGGCTCGACCCCGTGGACGTGCAAAGTTGCCGGTGAAGACTAAAACTTGCACACACATCTTTCACTACGATAAATCGTTGACTAGAGACCGTAACCCTTAAATGCCTCAATAGGGAATCTCTTAAACATTGCATACTAGCCTGTCAATTTTTGATAACATAAATAGTTGATTAAAGCTATAGAAAGATAGCTAACTTTATATTTACACCGAAATGTATCAAACTTTACCATTTTATTTGTATCTATCGAAATATAAAAAAAGTTATATTACATGCATTAAACATCTCAAAACTTGCTATTATATGTAACAGGTGAGCTCTTAATAGGATGAGTGGATTTGTGAACGATGTGGCAACCATATACAATGTCATGTCATCATAAACGGTGTGACGTCATCGGCGATAAGATAGAATAAATAGTATATTTTGAAAATTTATTACACACCAGATAACATCTTCTGGTTGGATACATATAATAGCAAAAATGGTAAAATATGGATACATTCTTGCGCAATTTAAACTTTAGGCAACCATCTTAACAATCACAAAAATTACATTACAATCATAATACTTGTTGTTAATATACTCAAAACCCACTACAAAGTTGTTTTTTGGTTGAAAAATAAGATAACTAGTTTACTATTTTGCTTACAGCTATGGATTAGATGTATCTTTGCATCTAATTCAATAATATAGATATTAAATTACTTTAGTTCAAGTATGCAAGTTATTATGCACATTAATTGAAGAAAATAAAGAAGTAAAGTGTCATTTCATATGAAGGGGCAGAACCTGAGGAGATTGAACGGAATTCGGCGGTGGCAAACCGGCAGCAGAACCCTGACGCAATCGCAATTGCTGGTCAGAATATACAAATGAATTGGGCTTTTTCATATCAGTGGGCCAACTAGCATTTGGGCCATAGGTTGCAGATGGGATGGGTTTGTACCATGCTGTATTGTTGTGGCCTCAAATAGTCAAATATACTTGTCTGTCCAAGTATTTGATGCGGAAACATTATTAAACGAGAGAATTACATATAATATGTCAATGGTGGGTTCAAACGAGAATATTAGAAAAAGTAAAGAATGAAATAACTAACTGAATTGTTCTATTTTATTATAAAATTAACTTTTATATTTTTCTTTAAAATTAAATATCTCAAAAATCGTACATCAATAAATTATAAGAATTACATATTCGGAATCAACGTGATTTTTATCTTTAATTAGAGATCCCACAAGCTATACTTCCGACGATTTTTTTTTGGCGAGTCTTAAAAATATAATTACATATAATTTATGATAAAAAGCTAAAATTGGTACACGATTATTTATTCATTGTATACTTTAGTTAACACGTGATTACAACTTAATATATATTCACATGAATATTATCAATAAAATTTTAAAATATTACGTTTGTTTTCAGCAAAAATCACATGTGATTGCTAATTTGATATTTAATCATATATGATTTAACATATAATCACATGTAATTTTCAATTAAAAATTGATCTTTGATCATTAGCTTACCACTCTAGACTAAATGGTGTTATAGTGGATGCGGGTTTGGTTGCAACCTTCCAAATCAAGGCTATGGTTGCCTCTGTGCGAGTTGGTCCATGTTGCTGGTGGGGGGCAGTTATAGGTTGGGCCTCGAGGGTAGCCAAAGTCTTGGAATTCAACACAAATCTTTTTGTGCTAGCTAATATTGTATTAGTTATTGATTTGGAAGGTATTGGGCGTTCCATATAATGAATGCTCGGGAAGATTTTGTTGAATAATCAAACCTTTATAGGTAGAACATATTATTAATTAACTATATATAGAGTATAATGAATACCTAATTAAATCCTAATAGACCTTAAGTTCACAGACGGGTTTGGGTCATCCTAATCTATCATCTAATACTCCCCACAATTCGAACGACGAAATCGTAAAATCTCGGATTGAATTTGAAAACTAAAAACATTAAAGCAGTAGACATCTGACAATAAGCGAGACAAATCTTCAACAAAAAATAAAAATAAGCAACAAAATCTTTAAAACAATAATTAAGTTGTTGAAGACATTTAACAGCAAGCGGTAGTAATTCTTCAAACAGCAAAAGCAAAACAAGCATCAAAAGCAAAGCAAAGACGACTATACTTTATTTTTCTAATAGAAAAAGATTTGTGAGATAAAGAAAAGTAAAAACAAAGCAGACATGACAAGCGGCGAAAAGGAGCAACAAGAATTAATTTTTTCCCCTTATTTCTTTTTGTAGAACAGGTATAGATAATAGGATAATACAAACTGCATAATGATAGCAAGTTGGCGGCGTAGCGGCACGACAATTGGAAAGACAATGATCTTTTTTTTTGAAAGATAATACGAGATTAAAGAAAGGCATTCATGGAATCAGAACATATATAAAAGGAGAACTAGACTTGAGCACGAAAACGAAAATAGTATACCAGAAAGTAGATTCAAATTTTTCTAATGATAATTAATGAAACAATATATACAGACAAAAAGGATCCTAGGGGAACACCAATCACAAACAAGTGGCTAAGCACGAGGAGTATAAGAAGGGATCAGGTGAAGATAAAGTTTTAGATTGGTAGCCGCATTGGTGACATGGTGGTTTGGAGATGGATTTTTATTTATTTTTTATTTTTTAAGACAATAAAATTATAGAAGATGATCGATAAATTATGAAGAAAAAGATACAAAAGAAATATGAAAATTGATGATTCGCAGATGAAGAGCGTGATGAGAAGAGATAAACCTTAAAGAACTAAGCTCTGATACCATGTTGAACAATAAAACCCTAATAATATAAAATTATAGAAGATGATCGATAAATTGTGAAGAAGAAGATATAAAAGAAATATGAAAATCGATGATTCGCGGACGGGGAGCATGATGAGAAGAGATAAACTCTAGAAAACTAGGCTCTGATACCATGTTGAATAATGAAACCCCTGTAGGTAGAATATATTATTAATCTACTATATATAGAGTACAATGGATACCGGACCTTAAACTCACAGGACTTGGGCCATTCTAATCTATCATCTAATAGATGAAGCCCACAAACTTGGTGAAATTGGAACCAAACCTTTTGCAACTGCTGCCCATGCTGTTATAAATGTCAAAAATGAATGACCATCAATGATCTTGTGTGTTGAGCTCACCGAAAGGCCAATCCCACCAGAACTGAAAATGTTCACCTGAGAGATATAAAAATATTTGTTTATCATAATCAGCAAACATTCGACATAGTTGTTGTAGTGACATTTATCACAAGTTTTACTCAAGATCCTGAAGGACGTTAAAACAAAATACAAGGATGACGTGTTAAAAACCTGTATGAGAATTGATCAGTAGCATAAATGTGACGTCTAAGAAATGACAATTGAGCCTTTTGGTTCCTGGGTGCACATCGTAGCGCCTTTGCATTTGTTGTAAGCGATAAATGAGAATTCAGGACGCAATATCTGGTGAAGATGGTTGCTTTCCAGAACCTACACATCTTCTTGATGGTAGCTAAAAATCGAAAAATATATATTGATACTAAGTTATTTATTTAATTTAAAGTTATTATTGATACTACATTATATGGCTGATGAGTTGCTAGTTGCATTACTTCTTTAATACTATTTGTCAATGGTAGATCTCAGATCAAGTGGTTAAATTACAAAAATTATTAACTTTAATTTATATTATTGACTTTTATTTTATAAGAGTTAAATTACCTTATTATATTTTTTTAAGAAAAACGGTCAGCAGCTTTTTCTGAAATAAAATTTCAGAATAAATCAAGTATATATGATGCTTTGTCCTAAGACCACCTGTAATAAAACGATGTAAATTGTAGGCCGTGATTATATGGATGTAATCCCTCCATTCCACTTTAATCGTCGCCAAACAATACTATTTTGATTTATGAGAAATTAATAAAATGTTTCTATATATTATCCTTATATTTAAGACAAATTTATTGTTGAAAATGATAAATAAAAATGAATTTACGAGTTTAAAATTTTTAATAGTTATATTTTGCAAATGAACAATATTTTTGGAATGAAAAAAAAATAATGTGAACAATCAAACTCATATGACTTTAAAAAAAAAAAAAGAAACACTTCATTTGCTCAACACTCGTTCAAAACATCCGCTCTTTCTTCACTCGCTAGAGAAAGATGAAGGATAGATAATTGAAAATTCTACTTAAAAATCGCAAAAAATATAGTCAGAGTAGAAGTTTCCATCCATCGAGGTAGGATTTAATCCTTGCGATAAGTAGGCCGATTTTGAATCACAGTCCAAATTTGTGATGATTTTCTTTTTCTTTTTATTTTATTTTAGATTTAGATTTTAGAAGAGAGATAATCAGAAGCAGCAAGAATTTGACAAAAGATTGAAGAATGAGGGAAAGTAAAAAACTTTTTAGACGGAGCCAGATTTGACGGGTTTAGTACGGTGAGATGCAATGGCCAACCATAGATGAAGGCGGCTCAGCCAGACATGCTCTAGCTGATACCATATTAAACATTGAAACCTTTTTAGCATAATTTATTATTAATGAACAATATATAGAGCATGATCTATTAATCCTAGACCTACAAACGAGTCAGGCTATACTAATATAACATAACCCAATATTCTAAAATTTAACCTAACCTCATACTCTAATAACGGGGTTTCAATGTTTAACATTATCATGTGAGTTATTGAGATAAGTTTACAAGATGATTGCGTTGTAATAGGCAGGCATCTAAAGTAAACATTTGCAAAAGAAGATAGATTTACCATGTACATGATATCGATTAGTGATACTAAACCATTTATTTATTTAAGGAATTGAAGAAGACTAGGATTAAGAGTAATTGCGTAAGACAAAAAGTTGGAATCACGCTCAAAAATTTACATTTTTTTGGAACTTAAGGTGACTATGGCTTCCACACCACCACGCTCTTGTGTATCATTCAAACACACAAAGTCTCTATGTGATCCAAGTTTATTTTGGCTATTGATTCGCGTATTTGACACCTTAGTGTTGACAAGTCTGGTTACTTGTTCGGAAAGCATATCCCGTCGGGTACTTCAACAAGGTTTTCTAGAGACACATCGGGTAATGATCAGGTGAAGCTCTTTTCTGGAGGTTTACTACCGACAATAAAACATGAGATGACTCTAAACTAGACTTTGTTACAGTTAATGCAGCCTTCCAAAACACAGCTGTGGTAGCCTCGGTGTGAGTTGGGCCACGTGGTTGCAGAGATTTTGTTTGGGTTGACAATAGGTTGGGCCCGGAGGGAAGGCATGTGACATTCCACATAAACGAATGCCAAGAAGATGTTAGACCACTCCTAAAAGCTTCTTTCATGCTATGTCAGTGTCACATTTATACTTCTTTATAAAGATTGCCGATCGAAGAAGCTTCTTTAAAACAATTGGACCTCACGATTTACCAATAATACATTTACTATACACACAAAACAAAAAAAAAAACAAAATAATAAAAAAACACAAATGGCCCACAAATTACCCCACTCCTTCGGTCTTCCAATTTCTTTATGAAGAAGCTAGCTCTCAAAGACGCTTGGAAGAAGCAATGGTACCAATGAATGACGGGTGAAGGAAGCTTTGAAGATGAATTGTTGGCATAGGTTTTAGAAGCCATAAAAGAAATAGTGTTACTAGTTAAGGTAGATTTTTGGAATTATTGGTTCAAATTTAAGTATAGATGTTAAAACTAGTTATAATGAACAAATAGAGTTATATCCGGGGCTCAATTTTTTTATATATAGATGAACCAAACTATAAAATAAACATTTTGCCATTCCAACCAAAGCACTGTGTTCTCGAGTTCTTTTTTAAGTAGAAAATAATTGGATGGAAAAGAAAAGAGAAGAAAATGATGGAAATGAATGTAATATAAAACAGCTTACATGTATTCTCGAGTCGGAAGGAAAATAGAAGAAAGGGGAGGAAAATAGTTAGATGTATTGTTTCCTTTACAATCACCTCAAAATTGGAAGTAAAAAATTTAGAACTAAAAACCCATTCCTTTCATTTCCTTTCCTTTTCATTCATTTTCTTCCTATGAATGACTTTTTATTATTTTATCTGTTTATTTCCTTTCCTATTCACTAAAAAAAACTCAAGAATGCAACTGAAATTCTAACAAACCTTCTTAGAATTCAAAGTCTTAGTTAAAAAAGTTTACAATAATGCACATCAATTGGTTAGCCCAAAAGTACATTCATGAATAAGCATATTCCCCTTATTCTATCTAACAATACCTTACCCCAAGGTGATAATTACACCATTTCTTTTAACGCATAAACCGAAAGATCATATCATTAATGCACAAGGTACAATTCGTTGCATAATTTTAGTGCAGCATAATAAGGATGGTGTATAAATCACCTCTCATATCAAGATTCTTGGTATCCAAGAGCCTAGAAAATCGGGCAGCCCGTGATATTAATCCCTGGAGCTGTGGGGCAAGTTGCCAAAGGACAATGGTCCGGCTTTGCTCCCCACCACTTCAAATCAACGCCCTCGTTTTGAAAAGCAAAGAACAATAAGACTCCCATGAAAGCCGTCCCTGCATCAAGCGCAGCTGATAAGACGTAATTGTACTTTTGCCACCATTGTTTCTTGTACTTGAAAACGAAGTAATTAAAGATCATTCCAGTGATAAGCCAGCTAGCTATATTTGTTGGGGTAGCTGGCGGCATTCCAGCAAAACCATAGGATATAACAGGTATGTTAATCAATGGAATCCATTTTTTTTCCGGGAATATTTTGCTCATTATCCACACGGGTACGGGCAATAATGCTCCAATTAGGAACAACCATACTAGGTTTCTATATAAACCGCCTGGTCCAAATAGTCGTTGTGGTCCAATGAGTCCCCATATTACGGAAGCATCAAATGTCACCTTGAACTTGGGGCATGTCCATGGACTCTCGGGATGAAGTCCCTCGATATCACATAAGTTTTCAATATTTTCCAACATCCACCATGATACAGCTAGATTCACCGTGCCAGAAACTAGAGTTCCCGCCAACTGACAATTTTTTTTTGTTCTTCATAAATATTAGATTTCCAACCAAAAGAAATGATCAAAAAGCCAAATAAGAACTCAGATATGAGATATGAGTAAGAACTAATTTGGACCAATCATTTTCATATGCACTTTTGGATAGATGTATATGCATCCAAATTCTAAAATGATCTTTTTTTCTATAAATAATTTGTTCAGATTAGCTATTATGGTTATTATCTTTATATATAATTAAAAGAGAATACGATAGAAGTATTTGAGCCCTTCTTTGTTTTTCACCCTTTGCGATCCAACGATCTTAATTTACTTCTTATAATTACACTTTTAGCCCACTAAATATTTGATGTATTTATTTAAATTAAAAAAATAGACCAAATATTTTATTCATTTATATATATTAAAATATTTTATTCATTTATAAAAGTTAATTTCAGCTCGCCTTATTGTGGGTCTGTAAACTATATAAAAAAATGGGTCAAAAATCAACCACAATATTTTATCATTTATAAAAGTTAAATTCGGCTCGCGTTATCACGAGTTTATGACCTAGGTGGAATTATTCCAAAACAATTACGTCATTGTTAATTAAACAAACCTGTGCTGTGAACATGCTTCGAGGTGGGATCTTCATGTAGTGTCCAAGCTTAAGATCCGATAGGAAAGAAAGAGCATGAATGGTACTGATTCGTCCGTAGATCTTGAAAAGCAAGTTTGCTATCGGTTTGCCAGGCAAAATATACCCAAATATGAATTGCGCTATGATGTCATATCCAGGTTGCTACATCACATTATCAATAAAGCTATAAGTTTCAACTAATTTGGCAAATCTTATTTAAGAGAGCTTAAATTCAAAGTTTTATTAGTGTACCTGATTAGTAGTAGCTTGAATAACACCAATTGGTAGCGTAACAATAAAAGCTAGGGCAAAAGCAAAGAGAAAACCCCACCATGGAAGCTGAACATCTTCTTTGTAAACAAAACACATAACGAGTGATAACACGATGCTTGCTACGAGTAACACCAAATACCACCATTGTGGCACTTGTTTATAACTCTTCATCAGTTTGGCATGAATGTCAATTTTCGCGTTCTGCACTGCTGATTTACTCTGCTTCCATATATCCCTACAAAAAATACAAATATATATATATAAAAGAATTATTTAATTCAATTTTCAAAAGATAACATAAGTTTAGTTGATAGAGGTTAAATTACCCGCCATGAAACAGGGCAACATGGGTGAGTGTTGCTGTGAACCTAGCGAAACCCGACCCAATCGAAAGTGCAAACAAAGGACTTAGATAAAGTTTACCATAATTGTTGTAAGCAGCAACGTTTAGATCAAACTGAGGGGTCAAGATTCTAGTGGTGTCATACTCATGACCTGTTCTAGTAAACAGTTTGCTTGAGAATATTGGGAACTTCCGGGCATCAAAAGTGTCGTATTTCCAGTAACAAAGGGGAACAATAATGTAAATGAACATAATGAATCCTACTCCAACATTGACAATGGATGTCCATGGTGTGACTAATGGGCTGCCATGGTAAGCCGAAATTCCTGCCCAATCAAGGGTGAATGCACCTAGACCCAAACCATGATAACCCGACCCAATTTGCTGTGCCGTTATACTGTGGGGCCAAGCCCAGCAAACCCATGAGAAGAATGTCAAGATTGGGAAAAGATAGCCAGGAAGTGCGTAGTATGCGAAACTTAGAACTAGGAAAATCATGAAAAACCGCATCCTTGTCATGCCTTGCGCTTTCGTTTCCTTTTCGTGCAATGCTCTGTAATTAAAAGTGAAAGTAAAAATAAAATCAGTTTTACAAAATAGGAAAAACTCACCCTCCACCGTAACCTGAACAAGGATATGTTGGAATTATGTACATTGTACAATGGTTTAAAACTATACTATTAATTATGTATGAACCTATAGGTTTATACACCAAGATTATTGAGACACTAATTAATAATATATAATGTGGTATATATTATTCAAATAATGAAACATATATAATAATCAAATTTTCTATTTGGGTTAAAAGTGTTCAAATAGACTAAAGAAATTAAAAAAGTTAATGAGCCCATAGCCAATTGATTATGTTAATTACGAATTAAAAATTAGTTAATGGATTATTACTATCATTGGAATATAAGGTATATTTTAATTATAATCTTTTGTATTCCGATTATGTACAAGGAACTAAGGAAGGGTTTTGTTTTCAATATAAAATATTATCTTTGTTCGTTTGACTTGCTGTACGTACAATAACAATTAAAACAAAACCCTGGCTCTCCTTTTTGATGTGGAAACGAATCAAACAAAATACCATTTTTCTTGTTTTTTCGACTACAAATCAAAAAGAAAACTGAAACCTCTTTTATTTATTAATGAAAGTATTTTATATGTATACACAAAGGTCGTATATTCTGTTTCATTAAATAATCAAAGGTGATTATTTATTATTACTGATTTGATTGAAATTAGTATTCTGTTGGTAATTTTTGAAGTGCTCTTGTGTGAATCGATTTTAGAAGTATTCTATCTTGGACACTAGTTTCTACGTGTTGTTATACTTAGCTTACTAAAAGTATATTTAACTCCATCTTTATTTAATGATATGGTTAATCTAGTAGATTCAATTAGATTCGTGTTGAAAATCTTTTATACAATTATGTTAAATTGTTTTCGTTGCTTTCTTGATAATAGTTATATATTTAAAATCATTAAAAGTCATCGATATCCAATAGTCACATTTGAATCTATAGATTAAGGATTGTAAGTTAATAGGATCAATTAATTGTTGATTTTTAATATGGAAAGCTTTGGCTTTTGATAATGGTTCTTTTGTGTTTTTACAATTAATTGGATCGATAACATGCAAACCAATATTTATTTAATTGTTATATTAAAATTAAATGGCTTGTTTTATTTAACTTTATGTATTATATTTTATTACGATGACTATGATCATGCATGATTAGCATGGAACAATCCATTGCATTGCTAATATTTTGTATATTAATCGTGGTGTTGTGCATAGTCTTTGATGCCCTTTTAGACCTATGGATGTGTTGTTTGGTTGTTGTATTTTTGTTGGCAATTTGGTGCCAATATGTATCTATTTTATTGGAAATTTGGTGCCACAGTTGTAATTTAAATTTATAGATTAAGCTTGAATTTTTCTATGTAATGTATTTCTTTTCAAATTGTAAGTACCTAGATTAACTCTTTGTATTTTCAATTTGTAAATCCATGAAGTTGGAGATCGGAAGCTTATGAAACTTGAAGAAGTTAACCATCGAAAGAGCTATGGAAAAATATGTTTTGTCCTTAGTTTGACCAAGTTTTCATGTTGGCTCATGAAAACCGAACATAAGATAGGCTATATTATGCATATGTGTTTTATTAATGCGTGTGATATGATTGTTGGTTATATACATGTCATAAAAAGGTTTTTGTTGAAAAATAGAATAAAACACAAAATAGAGTTTTTCACTAAAATTATTCATTTTACGTAATACTTAAGTAGAGTTTTAAAATATGGATATGTAAAACTCAAAATAAAAATTGTTTTATGAAACTACTTAACTTGGTTTTAAGAAGTGACATGTTGATTGTTTGTGCTTTGTTAATTTTTATGCTAACAAACTCATGTAGGGTCATATTAGAAAATAAAATACACAAACTACTCCCAAAGACATAAACTCGTAAAATGATATATATACATATATATTGATATAAGTTAAAATTTGGTTTTAACAAATGATGTAACGAATATTGAATGCATATAATTATTCGTACCACAAATCTTATTTGTCAAATATTGATTATACAAAATTATACCCTAATTAAACGTAATCATGTCATCTGATTGTTAGAATACTTGCTGGTTGTAATTTTTGGGTAGTGCTAAGAGCCAACATTATTACAACCCTAAGATGATATATTTGCGCCCTGGTAAGACCTAAGTCAAATTTATCATAGTTTTAAATTGGACGATTTAATCAACAACAAGCTAAGCAAGAGCTATTTGAAACTGTCAAATTGCTTCATGCTTGTCAAATGGAGGAAGGTCAATCAGTTGCCTCCCACGTCTTGAAGATGATGGGTTACATCGACCAACTGCAAAGGCTTGGTCCTCCCATGGGCACAGACATAGCCGTAAGGCTGATTCTCAACTGTCTGCCCAAATTATATGACCATTTCGTTATGAACTTTAATATGCAAGGATGGGATAAATCTATCTCAGAGTTGCATCATATGCTTAAAACTGCTAAGAAGAACATTCTAACCAAGACCCCAACTATTTTAATGATAAAGGAAGGAGGTGTAAAAAAGAAACCACATACTAAGGGAAAGGGCAAAGGCAAGAATATTTTTCGCAAAGTTGCGCCTCGACCCAAAAAAGGAGAACGCGACAAAGGATTCTGAGTGTCACCATTGTGGCCAAAAAAGTCATTGGATGAGGAACCGTCCTGCCAACCTAGCTAATTTGAAGAAGGGCAAAGATGGCGAGTCCAGCAAATCAGATATGTATATGATAGACTATATACCTTTTCATCTAATTCTTGGGTACTTGATACTGGTTGTGGAACTCACATTTGTAATAATGTCTAGATACTTAGAAGAAATAGGAAGTTGAATAAAAGTGACTTGGACCTGCATGTTGGCAATGGAGCACGAGCTGCTGTTGAAGCCATATGAAGATATGAGCTTATGTTGCCCAGTGGCCTTGTTTTAATTTTAGAGAATTTTTGTTTTGCGTCTAGTATTACTAGGGGGATTATTTCAATTTCATGTTTAAGAGATTCTGATTTTAAACGTGTTTTTTTTTTCTTCAGATTATGACATTTCAGTTTATAAAGATAACTTGTTTTATTTTGATGCTATTCCTCATGATGATATCCATGAAATTGTTATGCATAATGTTGTTTTAGATGATAGTATCATATATATACATACAAAGGTTGTGTATTCTTTTTCATTAAATAATCAAAGAAGATTATTTATTATTATTTGTTTGATAAAAACTAGTTTCCTGTTGGTGAATTTTGAAGTGCTCGTGTGTGGATCAACTTTAGAAATGTTCTATCTTGGACCCTAGTTTTACGCGTTCTTATACATTACTTGCTAAAGGTATTAACTACATCTTTATTTAATGATATGGTTAATCTAGTATATTTTATTGGATCCGTATTGAAAATCTTTTATATAGTTATGTTGAATTGTTTCCGCTATATTTTTAATAATAATTATCTATATCTAAAATCGCTTTAAAAATTATCGATTTTTACCGGGATAAACCTCTTTCCTTTTATCCTTTTATTACACTTGTTACTTTACTATATTATAAGTCATTTAAACAATTTGTTAATGCCTTAAAATTAACGGTGGACAATAACTTATCCGTCCCTGCTATAAAGAAAAAACACTATTCTACCAACTAATAATTGAAATTGTTTCTATTAACATGTTTCACCTTCTCTAGAAACTAAAATTAAGACGTATCTATTTGCTTTTAGAGTCATACACTATACTTAACAAAACAGAAGTTATTCGCATTACACATTTATTTATAGTCACGGCACACTTATTCAAGCGTGTAGGGATCCTTAAGTTTTACTGTTCGGTCTAGCATAATAATCTCTAAGTTTACATTTCAAATTTATAGCGTTATGTGCTATTCCTAAATATCGTCATAAATGATCGTATCTTAGATATAGGGTTATTAATAAAACTCTCGTGAATTCTCAACATAGTGCTCGTACCCTGCTAGTAGCCGGGTGAAAACCAACGTGCGGATGATAGAAAAAACGAACAAAATGAATCGACCAATCGGTTTTAACCAATCGAACATATTCGATTTCCTTTTTATCCTTATTCTTAAAGTGACATACATAAAAAAACTTAGCCTTGTAACTTTTTGGAAAAGTATTAGAAATTCTCTTATTTGAAGTTGAAACGAATCTTTGACACATACATGTTACCAACTTGTCCATATTTCACGAAGGTCACCTCACAACCAATAAAGAATATGCATTAGATATTAACATTAAATTAGGATTATGAAAAGCCCATTTTAACAAATGTTACAAAATTTAAATTGAAGTAAATTGATACAAACCTAAAAAGAGAAACTTGAGCAAGGTTTGCAGGCCACCACATCTCCACTGGATCAACCAGATACCTTCTCAGCATGCCTGCCCATCCATACCCCAATATCTATCACAAACCAACAAACAGCAACATTATTTTTTATGGGTAAATGTCATGTGTAGCTTACAGCGAGGGATAAATATTAAAATTTAAAGGAACCAAAATGTAAATATTAATAAAAAGTTTATATAATTTATATTTGTGTTGTTAACGATACATATTTTATCTCCTTATTTTTGTTTATTATGTAAATAAAATAAATATAAATCGGGAATAATACTTATTATTTGTATTTTAGTCAATTTCTTTTCAATATATCAAGATTTGACACAAATCCAATTAAAGTTCTCACTTCACTTATTGCAACTACACACTTATAATACGTTTCTCTCCTTCTCGAACATATTGTCCAACTTACTCGATCTTTTAGCTTTTCTTAAAATGATTTATCCAGTAAAAACAATCGATTATATTTCTACCTCAAAATAGCAATAAATTGCTATAGCGTAGAACAATTATATTGTTACCTTTTGAAAAACATGTACATAAACTCTTTCTAGATTCTTTTGGCAATAGATGTTAGATTTCTACCTCAAAATAGTAGTAAATTGCGATATCTTTTTTAACTTTTTACTCTATAGCGTAGAACAAATTTCATCAATAGACATAAACCTCTATATATATCTTCACATTTTTATGTAATTAATGATGTGTTTGCTCTACCGTCATAATCGTATTAATTGCATTAACGTACACATTCCCCAAATTATAGAAGTAAATACATTCACTAATCACAATCTGAGAGTACAATTGACAAACAAGATACATAATTGGATGTAACGTTTGAGGTTCTATATCTTATCCAATCATTGAAATAGATATAGAATATATATATATATATATATTACTCCTTTTAAATTTAAATTTATTATTTAGTAGTATTATATTATTGAGATATCTAAAACAGAAAATTAAGCACACAAACATTTTCTTCAACCCTTATCATATTCATTTCATCCCCACACATGCAACTCCAAATAGTAATGACAAATAACTATATATTAAAAAGGGATTTAATTGATATTTAGGGGTTTAGGACAATCATATACAAAATTTACCCCTCTTATAAAGAGGGTTTTCAACAAGGAAATGTTTTTCTTTAATAGTATAATTTCCAATCACAAAAGGTTTTTATCACTCAACGATAAGAAAAAAACAAACAATAAAAACCAAATAAATGTACTCTTTTTCTAGGACAATCAACCACCTTAAAATAGTACTGTAATAAATATTTATCTAGTAAAAAAGGCTTAACTTTTAATTCAGCCTTAGGACTGTTATATATCCAAACACTGAAATTAAAATCGTACTAAATAAGTAAACAAACATACCTGAGTTGTCAAGACAATAATCAACCCACACAAGAAACTCAAACTATGTCTATAATAAGCTTTCATAACCGTAATCGCACCAATCGAATACGCATCACCGCCACCGGTTGACACACCACAATTCGCGAAAACCGTAATTATAACATGTTCTTTCATGTTAAACGGACCCGGGTTCAGACTAAATTTCAGTCCCAACAAAGTATACTCTTTTGTTGGTAAAGTTGCAGCCATAAACTTACCAATTGGCAAAACAGCAATTTGCATCAAAATTGCGGATATTGCCAGTGGTTGCGTTCGATATATAAAAAAGGTGTTTAGAAATATTAAAACTATGCATGAACCTAAACCAAGTGTCCATGCACGGAATGTCATTACTGGTAACGACGGATCATCGGTTTCTGGTACGACTAACGCCACCTCTTCGACGGTACATTCGGAGGGTGGTGGATTTTGTTTCTCAACGGTGTCGTCGTTCTTGGATGCCATTTTAGAAAGCTCACTAACTTTGAGATATGCTTGCAGACAGAACATGCTTTTATAGGAGAGAGATAGAACATTTTTTCCTTTAGAATAGGTCAGCGTTACTTTTTGTAAGATGATAAATGTAATATTTAAAATAAACTAAACTTATAATACATAGTCCACTTTATTTCTTGCTTACAAAATTCATAACAAGATCTATTATATTAAAAAATAATTTGAAAGAATTCAAATCTTTTTTTATATTAGTTTTGATTCTGATTTGATAATAACATCTTTATCATTTTACTTATTTTGTCCCATTTTTTTATTATCTTTTTGTAATCAAAAGTAATCAACTATTTCAATATATGACTATTATAAATTACTAATATTTAATTATTTATTTTTAATTGAATGGTAAAAGTGGTAGTTTTATAACTACCTACTGTGATACCTAATTTTATCTGAAAATACAAGTCTTTGTTTATAGGAAAACAGGACGAAGAAATTAATTTTAATATTTGTTTAATGATTATATGATAATAATCACTACATATAAAGAAATTACACTTGCTACCTAAATGTAATTATTGTATTGAAATATGTATTGTTTTACTAATCAACTTAAAATGATACCAAAATTCGTCCATACAATAGTTGTTGTCAAATCCTTAAAAATTCAAAAAGAAAGACATAATTAATTAACGGAGAATGCTAACTATAGCCCTAAGGGCTATAGTTAAGCTTGCCTTAAATAACATTACAAACTTAGTTCACAATAAATTAAAGTGATTATATTCTATATTTATACTCACTTTTTATAAAGAGTTATAATTTTAGAAGTTTTGTAAATATGGTATGCTTAACCATAGCCTTAAGGGCTATAGTTAGCATTTTCCTTAATTAACAAATTAAAGAAAGGGCAAAATAGAGATTTGCTTAAATGGTCAACGGAGTCAAACGAGGTAAGAAATTGATGAATGATTAAATACTATGGTGGGTGAACATGAGCTGTTACTTTCAACGGGGTGTGAAAATAAATACACATCTTAAGACTTAAGCTTGTCTAACTCTAACACACTCTCTTTCACCATACTACAAATGCGGATGTCTATGTGTACAAATTGGGCCCACTCACTTTCACTCCACGTAGGATTTTATTTACCCGGTCAGTTGCCATGTAGGAAAGTTACTGTGTTCGTACGCAACTCAATTGTTGTTTTTCTTTGAAGCGCACCTTGGGTGAACTCAATTCGCTTATGGCATGTGTCAAAATTGTCAGTCAATTAAAGCTTTCAAATGAAAAAAGGTGTATGTGCACAAATGCACATGGTTCATATATAGAGGTATCAAATTAAATTTGATCAAAAAGTAATAGCAACCATGAATTGAGTTAGTTAAATTTAAGGTGTTGTTGAATCCACCCTCTCTTCCTTTCGGTACGGATTTTTATACACATATGTAAAGATAGTAGCCCAAATCTAATATAATAATAATAATAATAATAATAATAACTTGTAAGTAGTTACTAATAAAGATGAAAACCTACCTTTTGTCAGAATTCACGAATGGACACACGATAAATCGCGTAATTTGTGATAAAATGATGACGATAATAATAATAAGGTGCGGATATGACATGTTTTAGGTCAATTATAAATCGAATTTGAACACATAACCGGATATTTTGTTACTTCATTTTGAAAACTCGTTTGAATTGTTAGTTGTCCGATAAATAAATTTCGAGTCAAATTAATTATGTTGTTCATCTGTTTAATTTTCAATGTTTTTGATTTCTGATAAATTCAGACCTGCAAACAACGAGTTAAAAGAATTTTGGGTCTAGACCAAACTATTATGTTCATCAACAACTGTTTTCAATTGCGTGTCTTACAATTTGTTCACAACTCCTTAAAAGTAATTTTATTACATATTGTAATAAAGGTGAAAAACAACATATATAGTAGTTAAAACTGTTTGCCATACTATTAGAAACTTATAAAGGTCTTACAAGAATATTCAGATCGGTGCGATTCGATTATTATAGTTGAACTTTTGGGCTATGATCATAAACGCAAAATGTTTGTTATGAAAATGGTTTATAGTTCGAGAGTGCATCAAACTTTATATCTTTTTTATTGTATACATTCAATTTCGAAACCTCCTACTATATTATTTAAATTTTAAAACCGTTTATTGCATATGTTTGGCTATATAAATTAATACTTTTTTAAAGTTATGTACATACAATTGATTAAGTGTTATACGTACAATAGTAAGTTAAATATATACAATATATGCTTTTAAAATTTGAATACGTACAATTAAAAATTTTAAATTGGATTGATACAATAATAAAAAATATAAAATTGAATCTAAAAAACAAATAAGCTAACAGCCTTTGTAAAAAGATTAAGTTATCTAGTTCAACTAATTTCAATTTAGTGTTGATTATCTTGCTCACCCAATAAAATAGTTAAAAATACTCTATAATCGCATTTGCTATATCAAATTTCTTACAACTTTTTTAATTGTACTAGTGAGCAAGACTTTTTACACTACTTTTTCTTACACTGTATTCTTGAATTTTCTTAAAAAATAAAAAGAAAAGCAATAAAAAAATAATAAAAAGCTATTCTTAAATATTTTTAAGAAAGGAAAGAAATGGAAATGAACATATTAGAATGAATTTTCTATTATAAAATTTTTTCTTTCAATTTTGAGGTGATTGTGAAAGAAAACAATCTATTTAATAATTTTTTTTCTTTTTCTTTTATTTTCCTTCCAACTCGAAAATACATGTGAGCTACCTTATATTACATCTATTTCCATCATTTTCTTCTATTTTCTTTTCCATCTCATTCTTATATATAAAAGAAACTCAAGAGTACATCGTTAACGAAGATTAAGTACATATACACTTTCCCATATATGCAACATGAGTATGAACTCATAGGGGTGAGTATGGGGAGGGTAGGGGTGGATAAGGACCAAACTCACCCCATAACTAATATTTTGGTTAATTGACATTTTTTAACCATTATGTTCGATTAATAAATGTACAAACATCAAAACACGTTATGTTTTTCATAATTTCACATCACGCACATATGAAATATATACATATATCACATGGTGAAAAATATAGTGATATACAATGAAACTCTCAATGTACACACAATGATACACTTATACATCTCTTATCATCTACTTTTGTGAAACATCAATCAGTAATGATACCGATTGTATCTTTTAACCCATGATTTTAAAAATCAAACTTTCAGTTACTTAAGGAAGTCATTTCTAAATATTCTTTTAATTGCAAAACATTTTCTAAATACTTATTTAAACAATGTTATAATACAAATTATTATATTTAATATTTTGAAGGTATAATTTATGAGCGGGGCAGGATGGTTAAAATCTAGGTGAGTATTCTTTATTTTCATAACCTGATTAAAAACTTCAGTTAATTCAAATATAATAACAAAACAATGATTAAGATTACAGTTTGATTAATTCGATTCAATTTTGTCAATTAATATGATTATAGTTCGATTAATTTGATTTTCTATTAACCTTACGGACTGACATTAAACGTGAAGAATGAATAATAACAAAGAAGTTGTGGGTTACTTGTCCTTATCAAATATTAGGACTTTGTGAATGTTTGACGATATTATTGGCCCTACACATATAATTAAAGTTGATTGATTTAACTCCTTTATCTAACTTTGAACTATCATAAATCTGTTCAAATTTAAACCGTATACACAAGGATGCATGCCCCGTTATTTGTGGTCAAGAAACTAGATTTCTCAAGCATCCAAAAATTTTCATATTAATTTCAATCACTCAAAAATCTACTTTATAATCTATATTATTTTTAACGAGATGGATTATGATGTTCAAATCCATATTAAATTTAAGTATGGTATTCATATAATTCAATGACAATAGAAAGTTTTGTACTTAACGTCTAGGTCGGGTTCAAATAAGTTAGTTATAATTATTTAAACTCTTAAACATACCAATTTCTTTTATATAAACTGGAGTTGCTTGACTTATAAATTAAACTTGATAGCTCGTACGACTCAAAATTAAATGAGTTGTCAAGCAAACGGAGTCAAATATTAAATATATAAACTCATCTTGTAAAGCTAATCATGTAGTAATTTATGTTCAAGTTTAACTCCAACTCGAATATTATCATTCTCAAAATTAAATTAAACAAGTCAAACTCGAGTAGCTATAACTACTTGATTTTTCACCTTATTCTTATATTAATTTTTTATATATGTTTTACTATGCCTTAATTTATTTAATTATTAGTTATTATATTCAATAGGAACAATAAAATGTAATGTATACAAATTATATTAATAAAAATTTCCTAGTAACATCTTAAAAATATAAAAAAGATTATGGCGACATTCTTTTTAAATTTCTTTTAATATTTTCATGTATTTTGATGTTTGTTGATTCATTATATATATACTGTATATTTTTACTTTATTTTATATATAATGCATGTATACAAAACATACTCTACAAAAAATAAAATACAAAATATGTAGTATATATAAAATGCAACAAAATCAATAAACAAACAACAAATGCAATAAATTTAAACAAAATTCAATATTAAGATAAAAAGCATGATCTACAAAAATTGAGAACACCAACTATGCAGTATATATAAAATGCAGTAATAAAATCTGTAAACAAACATCAAAATGCGAATAAAATTTTAGAGCAAAATGCAGGAACGAATCACACTTAAATTGCAGTGACGTACACATAACATGAATATAAAAAGAATAAAATTTAACATAACTTACATTTATGTAGTAGATATGAAAAATAATAACCTACTACTAAATATAAAAATGGAAAAACCGAACAATCATCATTTTTGTGCTCTAGATCCAGAAAACAAATCGAAAGATTTGGTGGTGATGATGATAGATCTGAAAAATGGATGGCGTTGGCGAAGTCGGTGATTGTGACGGTCAAGACTCGGTAGCGGCGTCGGTCCAGCCGTCCCTTGGTTGTGTCGTTTAATGAGAGTGTGTAAGTGTATGTTTGAAAGAGAGAAAATGTGTTTTTGTGTATGTTTGTGTGTGTTTGAATGAGGGAGGTGAAGGAAAAAAGGTGGTCAAAAGATGCTCATGGAAATGGTGAAAAAGGACAAGTCACAAAATGAAACAAACACTTTAAGCCTCTCATGTTTTAGCTATTTACGTAATAAATTCTACGCACACTATAACTTCTGAACCATTAATCAAACAAATGGGTAGCTTAGGTCTCTTGCTTTACCTTCCCTCCTTTTCACACCTGCCCTTCTGATCATATTTCAAAATTTATTAGTACAAATACAATGTTCTTATTACATTTTACATGCACTCTTATATTCATGTTTATACTACATCAGTACTTGTATGATTAAGTTAAGTTAAAGCTATCGTAATATAGTATTTTAATTGATTATTTATGAAAAATTAATGTTAAAATTCAGCGTACACACTGAAGAATAGATAAATTTACACTGAAGAATAGATAAATTAATGTATGCATATTTGGAAACTATTTCTCATTTATATTAATTAACGTATATAATGTTTTTTTGTTTTTTTTTTTTGAACGGAATTATTAAATATTAGTTGTTCAGGTCTAGTAGTGACATCTAATTGGACAATATGTTAACCCTGAGACCCTCATGTTCCTCCTTTTTTATCGTCTGAAACGATAAAAGTCCTAAGTGAGACTCGAACTTGAGACCTCCCCTAACCAAACATCCCAATGTACATTCATGTCCACAATTAACAAAAGAGTAGCTAAATATGATTAAAAATATATATTTAAATGTGTATCTAATCACACGTTTATTCATATATCGATTTCATATGATTAAAAATATATATTTAAATGTGTATCTAATCACACGTTTATTCATATATCGATTTCACTTATTTTTCTGTTTTTATATTTATCAATTAATTTTATAAATGTACAAATTAAATCTTTAAATAATTTAATGCTAAACTAATATAATCCGATTGAAAAAAAGTTACAAAAACTTTGAATCACGAACCCCTATAGTGGGTCCACTCCTTTGTGGATAGCACATCAATTCATATACTTCTAATAAAATAAATCAACCACTAGGCGGCACATCATCTACGTTCAAAGTTGACTTGCCACGAGTCGTGAGTTACACTGCTACTGTAGTGTACACTTTATACGAAAAGATTCAAGTGAAATGATACTAGATTAAATCAATAAGTTCGAAAGAGTTAAACTTGATTAATCCAACGGGTCTTGTCGCAGAAGCAGTGCTAAACTTGACAATTTATTATTGAGTTTATTGTTTCAGTTTATATTAAACGTTAAATTTTTTATTATGTCATATATTTAAAAAAGTTTTTTCGTAGATATTAAAACATGTAAAAATATGTATCGTATATATGTTTTGGCTTGACATTGTTGTTTGCTGATGTGGCTAGGGGTGTTTAAAATATCCGAATTTGAATCTAAATCCGAAACCTGAAAACTCAATCCGAAAATATCCGAATTTCGAACATCAGAAATTTCGGATTCGGGTATTGGATAGTGCGTTTCTAAAAATTCGAGTAATTGGGTATCTGAAATTTCTGAACTTTTTATCGTTAATTTTTATTTTATCTTTTTATATGTTTTGAAACCTAATTATTTAAGTATTAAACTATGACTATGTTTTATTTGTGTGTTTCTTAATTACGATTATTGTATTATAAATATTAGATGATCAAATAACTATTAAGTTTGCATTTGAATGTTTAAAAATTTTCATAATTTTATTTTATATTTATATTTTTTGGATATTTGGGTTACTCGAAACCTGTATCGAAATTTCGAATATCCAAAAATGAATAGCCCTAGATGTGGCACCAATCATACTTATATAGCGATGATTTGACATCATAAGTGACAAGAATGGCTAATGTGGCATGACAATAACTGCTGATATGGCCGTCTTGCATAAGTTTTTTTTAGGTAATATATGTACAAAGAAAAGGAAAACTGGTTACTTGCTCAGCAGGTAACAGAATACATATAATATCTCATTTTATAAACTATAATGCATAAAATAGTAGTTTTCAAAGTTTATCACATACAATAATAAAACATGTAAAACTTAGTACACTTTGAAACAATAAACCCTTTATTTTTTTGAAAAAGGTTGCAAAATTTTACCAAAAAAGAAAAAATTATAAAAACAAGTCTCACCCATTCCCAACCGTCTAGTTGGGAGTTGCGAGTCCGTGCTCGTGGCAGAGAAATGGGTAGCGAGGTGTAGAGTTGTGGTCCGGCTAGCCGGAGCGTTGTAAAATAAATTGATCTAACTTCAAACGGTCATAACTTTTAAACCTATAAGAGTAACAAGACGTATCAATTTTGGAAGAAAATGTTAGGATGAGACGAATATGTTGGCAAATCGCTCGGTTACGAGAGGTAGGTTGCACGTTGTGAGTCTCATGTTACCCGTACACGTGATCGAGAAACTTGGCGGTGTGTCCAGGAGCGTAGACTCGTAGTTGCGTGGTCAGAGTTGTAGTTGCGAATTGGTATTTTTTATTTTTATTAGTATTATTATTTTGCTTTTTGATTTTGATATTAAGCTTTTTTTTTAAAAATGAAAATGGTATGAAATGAAAAGCATAGTATATATTTAATTTATGAAATACAACCTTAAGATTATATCGAAAAAAATTGACATTCTCGAATATAGAAATTAACAACATAAAAATAAAATTAAACATATAAACAAAGGTGAACAAATCACCTATGGCTGTTGGTAATACATTCATCTCGTCTCGACTTTTTCCACTCACTCATAACAGTTGAAAACTTATTAACGTTTGAAGTTTGACCGATTTATCTGATCATAACAACCTGGGTATCCGAACCATGATTCCGTACACGCTAACCGTTTCTCGGCCTCTCACAACCCTCCTCAGCAACACAACTGGCTGTTGCTAACGAGTGGTGCATAATATTTTTTCTAATTTCTGTATGGTTATTGATTTGGACACATTTTATTTAAAGATATTTTTGTGAAAATTTTCTTTTTATTTTCATTTCCTTCCAAATAATATGTCTGACTTCAATATTTGATTAAATTAAAATATGAAGAGGTAAAAAAGAAAATAAAAAGAAATCGACAGGTTGATTCACTGGGTAGTCTGTGATTCACCCAAAGAGGAATTGTGGTCGAGAGTAACGATGCGATACCTTCTGATTTTCCCTCACACCATCCATCCATCCTTTTAAGAATGGAAAGCCCCTATTAAATTTATTTTTGTATACTTATCTTTAATAGATGACATTAAATTGATGATAGTATTCAATTTTGATCTGTATCAAGAAATAACTAGTTATTAGATATTTAGATCAGCTTCATGGTCAATGACATTTATTTATAACACATTTTTTATACAGGATAAAATGGTTCAAGATGAAAGTAACTATATATTGAAATACATATCTACCTTTGCATGTAATTAATTAAAATTGACTTCTGTTTATTTAATTTACAATTTTCTTTATGTGTAATATAATGATGTGAAAATTTGTATGTATCTCACGCATGTGATGGTTTATATTAATGTATGACATGCGGACCAAATTATATTAAACGTTAAAAATAAAAGTTATATGCACACAATGAAAATCAATTTGGTTAATTATATCTAACATAAGTCAAAACATAGTAACTTACAATTTGAAGCACTTAATCATTTTAATTTAATTTTATTGAATTAAGTGTTTGAAGTTATAATGTATTATAACTTGTAAACTGGGCATGCGGTACCAGTAATGACGATGTGACGTTGGTGAATGATATGGCAACTTTTATGGTTGTCACATCAATAAAATAACTAATTACCTTGTGACAACTAATTACCTTATGACAAGGTCATCGATTAGAAGATTACATATAATAACAAACATTAAAATTTTAATATATATAAAAGGGATTAGTGCGTGTAAATGCATTCAACTTTAGCCAAAACTTTAGGGTTATGTGTTTTTAAATGTATCTAACTTTTTCAAAAAAGCTATTGTGTGTATCGTACTTTGAATGCCTCTATTAAATGTATTCAACTCATAAAAACACACAATTGTATGTAATTTGGCCATGTGTCACTCATACAAAGCACCTACGTGTCACTCATACAAAGTTCCACGTCCAAATATTACTTACATTTATGTGTTTTTACTAGTTCAGTACATTTAATAGAGCCCCGTAAAGTACGATACACACAATAGCTGTTTTGAAAAAGTTAGATACATTTAAAAACACTAATCCCTAAACTTTATAGTATTTATTTAACTTCATTTTGATATATTGTGTGTAAACAACTTTCAAATATCCAGATCGTATGTTTTCAATTGTACTTTTGCTGATGTGTTATTTGTGTAAGGTGTCACGTGACATCTATACAACTTGACACATCATAAAAAGTACTACATAATACATAAACTATTGATATTCAAAAGTTAGATACATACAATACACCAAAATAAAGTTCGATACGCATTATAGAGTTTGAACTAAAGTTAAGTGTATTTCCACATTTTAATTCATATATAAAATATAAATTTTTAAAATTCAATACATATAATAAAGTATATACACTTCAACTTTTTTGTTATGTTTAATTAGCTTTATTGTTGTAGATTTGTCATTATGCTTTTGTCCATGCATAATACTAATAAAAAACCACTCTTGGTTTTCCCTTCCACTTTAATTTATGCCTCCAGAACATCTATTTTATTAACTTTATGCAAACAACAATACCAGAAGCCATGTGGACATGACATTTATCCAAGAAGGAAGAAAAACAGAGTTTTTAGTTGTTAACATTATTGTAACTAAAAAAAAAAGGTGAAAAAGGTGGGACATATGATTTGTGTGGTAGACATCAAAAGTTTTGGGGATATGATGATCGAACTGAAGTGAAGGTCGCAATATGTTTACATCCATCAGAAATTATATTCTTCAATTCTTTTGTTATCGATAGTCATATCGATCCAAAACTCATCTTTCCTACTCGTAAAAATCTCGATCCATATTCCTCAATAATGGTCTTTGCCACACGCCTACGTATATCTTGTTTGAGTTTTACGTCATACTTATAATCACAAAATAGTATAACGTGATTACCTTCATTGCTAGGCTATTGGTTTCATAATCAAATAAGTGTATCAAAATGTAAGAAATTATAACACAGAAAATTGTTTTGTGTATCGAAGTTTCAAAATCTCTATTATGTATATTAAATTTTCAATTACTGATATTTAGATATAATTTGGTTAGCATGTCATATATAAGCTCCACATAATAACCATACATATTGTCATGTCAAAAATTTATATACAAATAGTAATTATCAAAAGTTGAATATACACAACCTATATTTTAAAAGTTTGATGTAAATAATAGATTTTCAATCATAGTTTAATTTATTTTGGTATAGTCAACCTACTTTAAGTGTTATTTCAAATTTAGTATTTTTGATCAATTCTATTTTCCTAATACGTAACAAGTCAAATTTAAATTATCTTTTATGAAATGTAAATAAATGCAAAACATTTGAATAATGATGGGCTGATGGGTGTTACTTACACTTTGTTTTCGAGTTTTGTAAAGATGAAAGAAAAGAAAGACATTCAAATCTTTTCAATTTGAGAGGATAGATGGGAAGAAAAATTAGGCAAAAATAATCATTTCTTTTCTTTTCTCTTCCTTCCTAAAAAACTAGGGAACACAAATAGTTTCTTATTTTCTTTTCACTTAGTTTCTCTTCTCTCCTAAATAGAACTCCGGAACATAGTGTTAGGGAAGGTCCATTGGAGTTTTAAAATGAAAGAATATAAACAATTTTGATTGGTAATCTCCGGTCGAAAAAAATATTGTCTTGAAATCTTAAATGAGTTTGGTTTATTAGGTTGTAAGATGGTTAGTACTCCCTTAGAATGAAACATGTATATTGCTAGTGTTACAATCACAAGTGATAAACCTATAACTAAATTGACCGGATATCAAAAGTTAGTTGGAAAGCTAATTTATCTTCCGTTAAGCAGACCTGACGTTGCTTTTGTTGTACATTGATTGAGTCAATATATGCATTCACCATTGTAGTCTCATATGGAACTTGCATTTAGGGTGTTAAGGTACCTTAAAGACAGTCCAGGTAAGAGTGTATATTTACAGATAATGGTAATTTTGATTTAAAGGTTTATGTAGATTCAGACCGAGGTAAATGCTTGTCTTCAAGAAGGTCAGTTATTAGTTTCTGTTCATATTTAGGTGACTCTTTAATCTCTTGGAAGAGTAAAAAGTAGTCAATAGTTTCTAAGTCATATGTAGAAGCAGAGTACATGGCAATGTCATTTGTGACTTGTGAACTTTTATGGATATTTTAAAATTATTACAAGACTTGAGAATTTCTGTGATCTTACCAGGTGAATTTTTTTGTGATAACAAAGCATTAATACAATTTGCAGCTAATCCAGTGTTCCATGAGAGAACAAAACATATAGAAATTGATGTTCATTTGGTTAGAGAGAAAATAAGTCTTGATATTCTTAAAACTTGTGAAATTTTATGGATTTTAAAATTATGTCAAGGCTTGAGAAACTCTGTGATCTTACCCGGTAAATTGTTTTGTGATAACCAAGCAGCAATACAAATTGTCGCTAATTCAATGTTCCATGAAAGAACAAAACATATAGAATTGATGTTTATTTTGTTAAAGAGAAAATAAGTCTTTGATATTCTTAAAACTGTTAAGACTGAGTCTGTAAAATGTAGTAGACATCTTAACCAAAGGTTTGTGAACTAGTCAACATGAGTTTTTATGCAAAAAAAAAACTTCGGTTGTTAAAGATATAGTATTCATTCTCAGGTTTGACCAACGTATATTTGAGTTATGACTTATTTTGTTATTTCTATTATATGCTAGGTTATAAAGGTGAAATAATAAAGTCAATTCGTGCCATTCATGTTCCTAGAAGTACAAGATACAAAAGGTAAGAAGGTGAGTTTTATAACGACTATAATTGTATTTGCAGGAAACTTAGAAGGTGCATGTTGCTTATTATTCTACACATGTATAAGGTCGTTTTCTTGGAGAGAACATCTAGTTGGTGTCTGTGAAATATACAACAAACTCCCTCTGTAAATTTGATTCTTGTTCATGTATTCTGATAGCTGTTCATCAGATATCGTGAAATATTTTTTGAGTGATGTATGTTAGGTTCTTTTTGGTGTAACTGTTCCCAGATTTTGTATTCTATGTTTGTTTTCTATTTGACCCCACATGAGTTAGTTCTGGTGATTTCTTGGTGTTTTTGTGAGCTCGTGGTTGTTTATAAAATCATAGAAAAATCATGAACAAGGTGACCTAGAGGTAAGACACACTAATGTCCTCACAAAATGTCTCATTTACGAATCTTCACAGGTAAACATTTTGGGGTGTTTGTAGAAAGGGTTGGAAACGCTCAGCCTTTGTAACCTAAACATGAGAAATCTTATGTGTTTATAGTAAAACTAGCAAAAAAATCTTTCTGTAGAGAACCACATAAATATCTTAATTAACATCTCGAAAGTCTCATATTATACTTGGTTCATGCAATTATCAGATCTGTTGCCATCAATTAACTAATGAGTGTCGGTTATCAGTTGACTAAACATAGCCGGATGTGCATATCTCTACTTCCACAACTTTTGGCTATCAATTAACTAACTAAAGGATGAATAAATCAAAAGAAAGACATCCACTGAATGTACGTCAAGAGTTTCTGATTAATTCATTACAAAACGTCCCCCCATATCTTGTGACGGTTTTTCTTTTTCTGTAACGCTTTAGGCTGATTGAGTTGCTTGTGACATAAAGAGTGTGCACATCATCGATCTTCTTCTTCATCATTACTTTAAGAAACATGACAATTATCAATATTCACGCCTCCACTTTCAACAGTTTGCTCCAATTCCATATCCTTTAACTCTACGAGTAGTTGAATCACTTCCATACTGATACTCAATAAGGTTAATTAAATACGGCACTTAAAATCCTACATTCTTACCTCTCTATGATTGTGTAAGAAAAATAAGTACACAGTGAGAAACACAAAATCAAACCAGATAAAGATACACAATAATATAAATTGTCGTGGCAATAACTATGTACATGCGATATTTTCCCCACATTGACACCTGCCTAATTTCTTTCCACATGTCATTGATGATATATATGAGACTTTGTCTTTAGCCATTTGGTCAAGTTATGACTCCACATGAGGCAAAGCTTATTCAGATCGTACAAGTTGACATTTTGATCATACGAATCATTTGATGCACTAGCCAAAGTAATTGCTCCTAAAACCACTGTAGGTCTTTCAAGATAGATCACATTCCAAATATAGAAGAATTTCGATTAATAATTGTGTCTCTATTTCTTCCCAATAGCTTTTATGCTTTCCAAGGGTTCAGACTATAGGTCGAGCTAGTCCAAACAAATAAATCAAGATCAATATAACTCATAGGTTAAACCTAAATAAATAAACCAATGATCAATATAGCTCTTTTGAGTGAATTGAGATATTAGTAAAGATTGTTCCATAAGATCCGTTTTCATAAGATCCGTATGAATCATAGTTTGAGTCTATTTGAATAAACTAACCGTTGACATTTTTAAGTTCATTACTCTTTAGTTTGTAAGAAATAATATAAAGATTAAGGTATAAGGGTTACCCCAACCATTGTTGTTTAACCAACAAAGATAGAAGAATGAGAGAGTTTCTAGCTATTTGTTGTAATTTTTGTGTGTGTTGATGGATATCACAGACACCGCTATTTATAGGCAAGACAATGATCATCTAAATTCTGGAAACTAAATCAATCTCTTCCATCTAGAGATTCTCAAATCAATCCCTATAATTGCGACTACCAAACTTATATCATTTCCATTATTACATTATAAAAATGATACAATCAATAGACAAAAATATCTTGACCATCTTAATTATATAAAATGTGATCCATATAGAAAATTCTTACATTCTCCCACTTGGACCACAAATAAGATGATCATATCAAAATCTTTATAAGTGATTTAATGTATGGCCAAAACTTTATTATCACTTAGTTAACCTTTTGATTGTAACAAAACTACTATAACCGGAAGTGACAAGTGCATGAACCATATCAATCTTGCTTTCAATATGTGCATAGTAATATCCTCCTTTCCAACATGATCTTTAACCTTTAGATACTTTATGTTGATATGCTTGCTGCGACTCCCACTTTTGTTGTTCTTCAATTGGAAAGAACACCGCAACCGAGTTATCACAACCGAGTTATCACTAAAGATCTTTAGTAGTCTACTAACAGTTTCAACAATCTTTAGAACCGATATGAAATTTCTCAACCATAATTCATATAATGTAACATGCAATAAATTCAGCTTACTATGATGCAACTAATGTTTGTTTCACACTTCTCTTAGATATAACTCCTTCAACAAGAAGATGTATCCAGAAGTAGATTTGCCAATATCCTTACATCCATTAAAATCTAAGTCTGAATATCTAATAAACTCAAGGCAATCATACTTCTTATACATAAGCATGTATTCTTTGGTTCATTGTAGGTATCTTAGACCATTCCCAACTCTAACCGTGTCAGTAGCGTGTCAGTTGAGACACGTAATCGCCACATTAGCACCTCCCTCTCAAACTGACACACCCCTGCCAACCCAGGGTGTGTCACTTTGATTTCGGTGCCCCACACACATTTAAATAAAACAATTTAATTCAATAAAAAACCTTACATTAATTAATTAAAATAAAACATTACATTAATTAAAATAAAACATTGTATTAATTAATCAAAATTAAACATTACATTAAAATTAAACATTACGATAATTATAATAACAAACTAAATTTAAATTAACTAATCTAGTATTCCTCGGAAGTAGTGAACCCGCTTTGTCGCACATTTTCACCAAACATCGCTTTTAGATCCTCTTGATACTTGGCTACAACCTTATCTCGAGCTTCTTCAAGTAGTTTTAGTTCCTTTTTTTGTATGCCCGCGAGTATCGTTTTTTGGAGAAAACTCTAAGCTTTCAACACCAGTTTTTGTTTCGCAGTCAACTTAATCGTTGCCAACGTTTCTTGTTTGCATTTGGGCGGACGCCGGAATTTTTGCCCAGGTCTCGTCGGACGAATGCCTTGAAAATGATGCATCGGATGATCCCGAACTTCTTTGACTTTTCCAACTAGTTGCTTAACCGGGTGGAAGACGAATCTGCTCGTTTTGGAATAGCCTTTGCATATTGGCCGTAAGCGGGTCTGTTTCTTTGGGATTCGGGTCGGTTTCATCCTCGTCAAGATTTATTGGTGTCGCGTCTTCTCAGTATACTCGTTTCTTGTTGGCGACACCGGAATCATCATAGAACTTCATACATCTTTTAGTACAAGCCACGCTTGCTCGTAAATGAAGTTCCGACCGGTTTGTTGCTTGAAGTGGTCATGGGTCGCCCTCAAAACGTCTTCGTCTCAGACTCCGCTTGCACGAGGCTCGTTATATTTTTTGAAGATGCCCATGAATATCTTGACGTCTCCGAGAATCTTGTTCCATTTCCCGATTAGTTGATCTTTATTGCGTTTCTCGTCAACTAACGAATAAACAGCCCGTTCGATTTGCCTCCAAAAACTAAATTCAGTTTGCGAGTTTCCTTGGATACAATTTTGTGAAACGTCTACCCATCATTTCGCCAATATTCTACATTCGTTGTCGGTCCATTTGACTTGTTTTCTTTTTTGTTTCCAGTTAGTTCGGACCTCGTCTTGATTAGTTTCGACATCGTCTCCGCCTTCGTCTTGTTCGACATCGTGTGGTGGTGATTCTATGTTTTGGTATTGATTTTGTAAAAGTGGTGTTTGTTGGTATTGGTACTGTGAGAATTGTTGGGTTGAGTATTGTGAAAATTGTTGGTTTTGATGGAATGGAAATTGTTGGTTTTGTGAATAATTTTGGTTTAGGTGGAATGGGAATTGTTGACTTTGGTATTGTGAAAAACCAAAGTTAGTTGGCGCATTACTAGATTGACCCGCCGAAGATGAAAATGCCGGTGAATTTGGAGATGACATATCCGGGCTAAGTAAGTTTTGAAAATAATTATCGGGTCTCGGTTGTGAATGATTGTGGTGTTATTTAGACATTTTTGTGAATTATAGTTGGGTGGAAAGTAAGTAGTTGAATATAAAAAGATTATGAAGAGTGTGTAAATTGTATAAAATGGTTGGGTGAAATAATATAGTTGAATGTAATAAAAAGTTGATGGAATGTGTGTGAATTATATAAAATGGTTGGGTGAAATAATGTAGTAGGATGTAGAAAGAGGTGAAATAATGTAGTATGATGTAGTGAATGTGTATGAATTATATAAAATGGTTTGGTGTAATAATGTAGTGGGATGTAGAAAGATGTAGTGAATATGTATGAATTATATAAAATGGTTGTGTGAAATAATGTAGTTGAATGTAAAAAGTTGTAGTGAATGTGTATGAATTATATAAAATGGTTGTGTGAAATAATGTAGTTGAATGTAATAAAAAGATGTCGGAATGTTTGTGTGAATTGAAGTTTAGTTGTATGTGTACTTATAATGTGTTTGGGATATGATAAATATGATTTAAAAAATATAAAAAATATTAAAAATAACTTTTTTGAAAAAAATAGATATATATCAATTAAAAAACGGATATAATTTTTGATTTTTTTTTAATAATCTCAAAAGTCAAGTAAAAAAAAAAATTAAAAAATCTGGCGGGCACACTCACCAAATCGACCCCTCCTCTTTCCTCCCGTGCCAACTCTGTCGGTCGGCCGACACGTGTCGCCTCCCCAACCGACTCCTGCGTTGTGAATGGTCTTAGAACACTTTTACCAGCTTTCCAATGGTCTGGATTTTGGAGGAAAAGAAGCCCATAATTAACCGGTTTTTGGCCAAAGTTGACTTGGTCAGCAACCAGCAGTCAGACCGGGAACCGGTTTGGACCGGTTTTTGATAGTTTCTTTTTTTGTTTCTAAACCAAAACCACGTTGGTCAATGTTCCAAATTAGTAAGTTAACCGTGATCAAGTTGGAATTACTTTGTGTGCTTGGCTTAGAATATATAGGAGGTCATGGTAAGCTTTAGTTTGTCTTGCCACCAATGTGGGACAAATTCAACACTAAATGAAAATAAACACGAAAAAAATGTTTACCCCATGTTTTGAACCTCTAACCTTATGCTTGTTGAATAATTTGATTGCCAACTAATCTAGCCATTACTTTGTGATTTTGTTGTAATTATTACTATTTTCTTACTAGTTTGTAAATGGTTATTTTAATTATTTTTTAAATAATATTTTTAATGATTATTTTGACAATCCTATAATAAGTTCATAGTCATTATATGTTTCATTTCACAATATCATAATTTATAATTGTAGTTTTAAAAGTTTGAGGTATGAATTCTGAAATGTCATATATTTTCACTCGTAATTCGGATGAAATCACAATTTTTTCTTTTAACTAGTGTATTTTTTTCAAGATCTATTTGTTGACAAACTTTCAAAAGGGGTTTGTTCTAATAAAGTTATAAAAAGTTAAGAAAAGTAAAAAAAAAAATAATAATTATAAAAAGTCATAAAAATTTGTAAAAACTCAAAAAGTCAAGAAAAGTCAAAGACCGGTCCGACCGGAACCGGAAGGTTGACCGGTCCGACCGGAACCGGAAGGTTGACCGGTCCGACTTAAAAACCGATTTCTAAAACATTGATTCTAGGGTTAATTTGATATCTTCTAAGCTACTGCAAATGCAAGGTCGGGTCTAGTACAAACCAAAGCTTACATGAGACTTCCAATGAGTGAATCATATGGGATATTCTTTATTTCTTCCTTTTCGAATGCCTTTTGACATAAGCCAAGTGACTTTCTAGCTCTATCTTGATGAATTTCTATGCAACATAAGTAGCTTCACTCATTTCCTTCGTATCAAACTTCTTTGCAAGACGGTGTTTAGTCTAATGCAATATCCCTAAATCATTGCTTGCAAGTAGAATATCATCCATATATAGGATTAAGAGTGGGTTGATTCGGGTTATGTTGTATCTGTAAGGGTCGAGAAAATTTAGCTTAGAATGAAAAGGGTCAAATGTCTGGAACAAATAGTTAATTTGACATTTACAAATTTTATTGTTTACACTGTATTGTTAAAAGTTTAATTTAAAGATATGTAAAATTTAAAACTTAAGGGTTGCAATATATAAATTAGTGGTTCATTTGGAAAGTAATTAATGATTTTTAAGGGTAATTTGGACATTAACCGTTGTTGAGTCTAATTTTAAGAAAAAAAATGAAGATGATTTATATATAGTTATGATTAAGATAAGATAAATGAAACACTACTCCACGATCATTTTAAAGAAAAAAATACATACAGACAAAGATTCAGATCCATGTAATTCAATGGTTTAGATATCGCAGAGGACTAGGGTTGACAGTAGCATAGGATAGAAGCTCACGATCACGTTCAAATATCTGCATTTCTTCCGGACTCAAGGTGACTGTGGCTTCAACACCACCACCCTTCAGCGTATCATTCAAAACCACAAAACCGATGAGTTCTGGATTCACAACATAGAACCATATCGGCTTTCCCCACCCAAAATCCACCTCGTATATTCCATTGTTCATTATGCTGCTAGCAGTAATGATGTCTCCTACTTTAGTCACACTTGTCAGATATTTCAGCCTCTTCAACTTCTCTTTAAGAATCATATGTCCTTTTTCCCCTTTCAGCGACTCGATGTAATCTGAGTTTACATTAGCTATTGATTCTCTTATTTTACCCATAAGGGTTGGCAAGTCCGGTTTGCTCTCAGGAAGGCACATCGCACCAGCTGACATATATATGTTTCCTATGGAGTTATACGGGAAAGGAGGTGATGCCCTTTTCCGGAGATTCACTAGCGACGTCAGAATATGAGGTGACTGTGGACTGAATGGTCTGACAGTGGATGCTGACCTTGCAGCGGCCTTCCAAATAATGGCAGTTGTGGCCTCCATGCGAGTTGGTCCTCGTGAGGGAGGTGATGTGATGTCAACCAGTTGGGCCTTGAGGTGAGCAATATCCGTAGAATCAAACACAAATCTTTTCGTAAGAAGGAAGTCGTTAGTCCTTATCTCATTGGGCAACATATATTCAAGGATGTGATCCTTCGGAAAGACCTCAGAAGCCAAAAAACTCGGTGATATTGTTTCGGGCGAACCTCGAGCAGCTGCAGCCCATGCTTTCAAGAAGATCAGATATGTATGGAAGTCCATTATCTTGTGTGTCATGCTTGTGCTAAGCCCAATCCCACCACAGCTGAATATGTTTACCTGATGACATAAATAAGTTGAACAACAAACTTATCTCCAATTCAACTTGTTTCTTCATGTTCAACTGAATATGCTTTCGTAAGGGAAGGAAGAACAGGGAAGTAAATTTATAAGGGAAGGAAGTAAGTAACTTCAATTTGCCCTTAATATTTATTGATGAATAAATAAAATGAAAATATAAATAATATGTGCATCAGGAATTAGTATAAGTCGAATTTGTGCACCAATGGGCATAACAAATCCAAGAATTGTATAATTGCATTTTTTAGTTTTTAAAGATATTATACTTCTATTCAACTATTTTCTGAATTTGATCTGATTACTTCACCACTCAACGGCTGTGTTTCTATTCTATTTATATTATATGAGTGTATTTCACAATAACTAAATCATATATAGGAGTATGTATGTAAGATACATGAATAATTAGCTAACCTGAATGCCTAAAACATAGTTTCCTATTGCAGATTCTACAATGCGAGGGCTTTCAGGCATCAAGTCTTTCATCTTTTCATCATCCTGATGATGCAGAAATTCTTCGAGTGTCTGGTCGATTCCAGCCTCAGTGTAAAGGACTCCTTTGTCATTACACTTGATCTGCAAGCTGTCCATAACTTCTCCGGCAAGGGGATATAGTCGACTTAAAATATGAGATAAAGTCTCCTTGAGATGTTTAGATCTTTTGGACACGACATCCGTAACACTACCCTTATTGCTATTAGGAATAAAGAGGATCATAGGGGTGTAGTAATCATAATGTATTTGGTCTATAAGTGATAAGTTGAAGTTTCTTAGATGTTGGGGAGTTGGAGAAGCCGGTTTGATGGTGTCTCTTGAAATTATTTCAAGATCTACCTTCTTTATATAGTTTTCGTTCTTGGTACCATTCAGAATCCTGCAAAATAATATTAATCATACAGATAAATCACAACCTATGCATGAGTAAACAACAACATGAAATAATATGATCTAGGTTGCATACCCGTACATAGATTCACTCATTGATGTACTATATCGGTGACAAGAATTCAATGACCGCATTTGACAGGAATAAGATGGTATGGGTTTAGACCACCGCATTGAGTCGGATGCACGAAAAGGTTGATAACGAGAACTAGAAATCAAAACTCCATGAGGATGAAATTGTTGTGAATCGCGCCGGGTTGCTTTATGGGCTAAAGAAAACAACTTCATTGTCAATCGATGACGATCGGCTTCATAGCAAACTTCTATATATAGTATTAAGGACGGTTCTGGATGCAAAGCTTTTTTTTATATTTGAATTGCAACTGTGATCATGTGTAGTACTATTTTAACTGAATATGGTTCATCAGAAAATAAAACAAGTAATTAATTTCTATTTCTTTACCTTAGCAAAAACAAACTTTTTAACCCACAATGTCCGATGAATTATACATGAAACTGTGGCAAGTTAAAAAAGGAAGCTACAATTATTTGAGATGAGATACACTGAGCTCATGTACTCATTCATGTTCACATTGCGAGAAGTACAGGGGTCAATACCCCGCATCTTCCATTATCATTCCCAAAAAGATTAATAATATATAGATTATTTACGCAAGGATTAAACAAGAACAAGTTAAATTTTTTATTGGTTAATATTGTTTTTAAAATTTTACGGTAACCATCATATCTTCTCGTTAGATCTAAATTTAGATCTATATTGGTAGAATTATTTTTTATTTTTATTTTTTCTAGAAATAGATTAGATATTTGAAACTTTCAAACAGTATCTATTTTTCATTTTACCAACATTTTATTTTAATTTTGGTAGCTGTAAGATGTGACATCCTTTATTATTTAAGAGATTTAATTTTCGATACTAGTTAATTGCCATACTAGACCATGTGAATAATATACTAAAATAATCATCCACTTGCAACAAGTATTTTGATAATGGAATATTTATTGTTTCAAATGCGGCAACTTAAACAAATATTAACTCGACTACTCGTATTACTTTTCAGAAAAATGCCCACAAGTTCATCAACGGAGTATAAGTAAAAAGGAAAATTGGTCAAAATAGAAATGAATCATTGCTGATTCAAGATTATTATCAGAATTATTAATAATAAAAACTTTCAATTTCTTCATATTTATAACAATAGAAACCTCATATTTCCCCCTATTTTATGTAACAAACTACTTGAAATACGAATAAATTGAGAGTTAATTTTTATTAAGTACTAATAATACTAACAATTTTGCTAATTAGTATCTATAATTTAAATTAGTCAATAGTTCATTTATATTATGAACAATTTCCCCAGATAAAATCAATTGCCCTTTTCCCCCTTCACAGACTTGACGTACATAATCTATATGGGTGAAGTTAGGATTTAAACATCAAGAGCGTCTGAGTTATCTCATTGCCCCATTGCTCGTGGCAAGTCAATTTCTTCATATTTTCTACAGTTTTGAGGGGGGTAGTTATCCCCTTGCCCCATTGTAAATTTACCCCTGAAGAAGGGTGATTAATTTATGTAAACAAATGTTTATTTCAAATGCACCCATTAGTGGAGCTTAATTAACATGAAAAAGGAAAGAAACTGAAATCGTAAACTTTGGCCGATTTGTAAATGTTCTTATAGATAGTGACAACTCCAAGATCAACAAGTAAACATCTAATAAGGTTCTCTAAGAAAAATGGCTATTTGAAATCACCTCGATAAAACCGCTTAAGGAATATGTGAGCGTTTGCTCAGGGTTGTCCCTGAATTTTTAGAGAACCCATGCAAAAGTTTAAAATGAGACCCTATAAAATGGTAATCAAATAATACATTTATTATGTTTTATTAATTTTATATTAAATTTTATTTTACATGAACCAACTCATGTATACATGTATATTAGTATATATATAGTATGTACGGAATTTTGAGCCCCTAAACTTCGAAGGCCCTGTGTGGTGATACTACTTGCACACCATTGAGGACGGCTTTGCGTTTGCTAAAGAAGTGAAAAATCAAGTGAAGCTCAAATTTGAATAATTTGTTATTGTTGGTCCCAAACTAACAATAGATGTTATAGAGGGGGGTGGGTGAATACAACTGTTTATTAAATTTAACTTGTAGTTAATTTTGTAATATGTTGTTTGCTAAACAATAGCAAGAACATATAGTAATTTTTCAATTTAATTCTTTTATTTGAATAAATAAAGAATTATAAGTTAAATGCGGAAGTCTAACTTAATTGAGTAAAGATATGAACACTTTTATCAGCTGAGAACATACTCAAAGCTGGTTACAAGTAATGCTATTTTTGGCAATACAATTGCTCTCTGAATTCAACATAAATTTCACTCAAGATTCACACACTTGACTTCATGAATGAAGTGTGGTATTTATAGTAGAGCTTGTGTATCACTTGTGACTTGATCAACTAATCAAAATCCTTCACATGTCTTCATCTTCATTGGATAATTCCAAGCATGCTCATTTGTGTGTTCTAACAAGTTCTGCATGACAAGATATGCAGTCTGTCAGATAGTACACTGCATATTTTGTTTTGTTGGCTTACATTGATAATGAGACATTCTGTGCATAAACAACCAAAATGGACAAGTGTGTACAATAACAAATAAAGTATTCTTCAATCTCTGTGCTGAATAAGATAGACTTGAATTCCATTGTTGGGTCTTTAGTCTTAAAACATTGCTCTATTTTTTTGTGTTAGAATATCATCAGTACGGGATTGAACTTCATGAAGAATGATATGCAATTGTAGAATGATAAATCTTTTTTGTGCTTACTGTGGATACAGTTTCCTGTGTGCTGGGGGAACTAGCGCAGAAAATCCTTTGCAATCAGCATACAGATTCCCTATGCTGGATGACTAAGCCATAGCCTTAGCGTTAAATACAAGTTTTTGTCATCATAAAATCATCATAGAAAGAATCATGCCTCAACAGTTATTGTGAATTTGATGCTCCGGTACTTATTGATATATTTTCTTAATGAATCAAGTTTGATCTTCAAGCTTAAGTTTAAGTTGCATTGCTTGTTTATGAACTTGAACTTGATAGACTCATTATATTGTTCAAACTTGAATTGATGCTCTTGTAGTTATTGATATATTTTCTTAATGAATAAATATTTCAACCTCAAATTCAATTTGTTTATTAACTTGAGTTTGTAAACTTATTTCATAGTTGAACACTTACTCGCATAAAGTCATTTATACTTAAAGTCCAGGTCTGGTTCAAATAAGTTAGTTATAATTATTTAAACTTTTAGACATACAAATTTTTTTATATAAATTGTAGTTGCTTGAGAAGCTTAATAGCTTGTTTGACTCAAAATTAAATAAGCTTTTGAACGAGTCGAGTCAAATATTAAATATTTAAACTTGGCTTGTAGGACTAATCGAGTAGTAAATTATGTTCGAGCTTAACTCCAACTCGAATATTATCAACCTCAAAATTGAGTTAAACTCAAACTTGATTAGCTCTTTAACTACTCGATTTGTTAACCCCTTATTCTTATATTAATTTTTTTATTTATGTTCTTTCATGCCTTAATTTATTCGATTATTAGTTATTATTTATATTCAATATGAATAATAAAATGTAATGTATACAAATTATATTAATAAAAATTTCTCAGTAATATCTTAAACATATAAAAAAACTATTAGTACATAAACAATGTTTCCATTATATTTTATATGCAACTCTTATATTCATGTATATACTACACTAGTACATGTATGATTAAGTTAAGTTAAACCTATCGAAATATAGTATTATAATTAACTATTTATGAAAGATCAATGTTAAAATTCAGTGTACACAGTGAAGAATAAAAAAGCTAACGTATGCATATTTGGAAACTATTTCTCATTTAGATTAATTAACTTATATATATAATGTTTATTTATGTTTATTCTCATGTAATATACATTCGCGTCCACAATTAACAAAAGAGTAAGCTAAATATGTTTAAAAAATATATTTTTAAATAGGTATTTAATTATACAATTTTTAACACATTAATTTAACTTATTTCTCTTTTTATATATTCAAATCAATATGATTATATTTTTCTTAACAAAAGCTTTAAATTACGAATTCCAATAGGGGTCCATTCCTTTGTGGAAAGCACATAAATTGATATACTTTCTAATAAAATAAATCAACCACTACGCGACATATCGTCTACGTTCAGAGTCGACTTGCCACGAGTAGTGAGTTACTATGTTACTATGGTGTGCACTTGTATTTATGACAAAAATAATTAAGTGGAATGATATTAGATTAAACTAGTATTTCAAAATAGTATTCATTTATCAAAGCAGATGTTTATTAACTCCCTTTAAGAATATGAAAATGAAGCAAATCATTAGTTCTAAGACTTCTCTTGTTTTTTGGTTAGACAATGTAACACTGAATATTATTTTTCAGAATTTTAAGATGTCATGTTTGTTTGTGTGTGGGTGAGTAGAATAACAGTAACAATGTAGGTGTAATATAGCATGAAAGGGGTGGGCTTAAATGGGTCAAAATACTCATGAGGTTATAACCCTTTTTGCTCTGGTCCTTATGTAATTATGTCTGTAACTTACACCTGTAAATGGGGTGGGGTCTCAAGATGTAACTATTCTTATCAATATGAACCAATGATCAATATAGCTCTTTTGAGTGAATTGAGATGTAACTATTTTAATGGGTCAAAATATAACTCATAGGTTTAACCTAAATAAATAAACCAATGATCAATATAGCTCTTTTGAGTGAATTGAGATATCAGTGAAGATTGTTCCATAAGTTCCGTTTTCATAAGATCCGTGTGACTCATAGGTTGAGCCTATTTGATAAATTTACCATCAACATTTTTAACGTCATTAGTTTGTAAGAACTAATATAAAGATTAAGGTTTAAGGATTACCCTTAGCCATTGTTGTTTAAGAACTATATCTTAGATTTGACCATCTTAATTATCTAAAATGTGATCCACAAATAGAAGATTCTAACATTCTCTCATTTGGACCACAAATAAGATGATCATATCAATATCTTTATAAGTGATCTAATGTATGACCAAAACTTTATTGTCAATTTGTCAACTTTTTGATTGTAACAAAACTAATAGAACCAGAAATGATAAGTGCATGAACCATAACGGTCTTACTTCCATAATGATGCATTTCCTTCTATGATCTATATATTATAATCTATAACTAGGGTCCACTTTATTGGATACAGAGGGAAAGGAGTTAGGATCTGAAGAGGAGGAATAAGATTCTGAGAGTGATGGTGAGTCTGGTACTGAGAAAATGATGTCTGTTAATGATGAGGATGATAATGATAAGGAGAAGGAAGAAGAGTTTAGAATTGGAAATGAATATGATTTCTGAGTCTGATGGTGATCAGAATGATGAAGCTGTAGAAGCTCATAATGAAATTGGTAATGATGAGATTTAATGTTGATTCAGTTCACGAAACTGACAACGGTTCTCCTAAGTATGATAGTCCAAATGATTGTTACGATTATGGGAATTTTAATGATAAGTTAGAGATTCAATTCGAAGCTGATGAGTTGATGTCAACACCAATATCACAGGGAGAGAATGTGATTAGAAATGAATCAATTGAGGTAAGTGTTGATGATCAAGTGGAAACGATTCGGGATTGTTGGTGAGAGCTAAAAGGAGAACAAAATAGATACCATCACCAATCACCCGGGTTCCCACAGCTACTGTAAGTCATGTGTTGATGTCCAGTATTGAAATAGTCATTGACCCGATGATGAACGCACAACCATTCATAGCCACTCAACATCTTCACAAAAAGATGTTTCACAAATACACGGAGATCAAACACGTACTCTATCGACCTTTCATTTGAAGAGTGTTGATATTGAAAACATGGGACGCAAATAAATAATCGAGTGCTTAACAACGAAGAACAATTTCAGGACTTTATGCAGAGAATTTTGATCCTCAAGAACAATAACAAGAGACTAGTACGTCAAATCCAGAACAAGAACAAGAACAATATAATCAATAAGAGATTCCATTGGCAATACAATGTCTATATCGAAGAATTGGGACAGTGTTTAGTATTTCTTGAAGATCAAATTCCAGAAATTTATGCAAGACGAAGGACACGAAGCAAAAGGCTATCATGTATGGCATTAGTCATTATGCTTCTAAATAGCAAGTAGATTATATACACATGATGAATGCAATGAGACAACCTAAAAGAGATGTGAAAACCATTACCGAAATTGTTCAGATTAGAGAAATAAGAATGATTAAGTTGAGATTATATTGGTGTTCTATGTTTATGGTTCAAAGAAGAGACATGAAAGTTCATATATTCTCGGACGCTGATTTCTTGAAGTTTTCTGATTTAATATTTTTGTTTCATGAGATAAGAGATAGAGCAGTTACAGAAGAACCAGTTCAGAGAGCTTTAAATGTAATCAAACAATTTATGAAGTATTGAATGATGCTTGCGTATTTTCAAGACTTTCAGATGAGGATTGAAAGTAATTAAAGAAAAGTCAACCTAAGCAAACCTAAAAAAAAATATCGAAGGCATTGAAGAAATTATGTTGCTTGAACTTATGATTGAACTTGGAGCTTGTTCCAGAATGAGAAAAGAGAGAAAAAGTTCTTCAGACTCGGTGAAACTGCCAAATATTCAGATGGAAGTATCACGTTAATAAAAGTTCAACTGGAACAAAAGTTGGAAAAAGACAAAGATGCACGACTGAAAGGAATCGACAAGGAAAATAAAAATAATTGTGAGATGAGACAAAGAGTTTTGATTGATAAGGTGCTTGATCTGATTGAAGAACGATTGATCTTTAGAAGTCATATTCAAATGTATGAGAGATTGTTGGGAATTCGAGAGGCTAATAAATTTTCACGTTATCCACCGCGTTGAATAAAAAAGTTAGATTGATTCCTAAGAGGGAGATTGTTAAAATTATACGAATCAATTTATTAGTCTTTTATTATCAAGTAGTTATAGTCGAGAGTATAAAAACCCGTGACTTGATGTATTGTAACTAACCTTTCACGCATATTATTTGTACTCAAAGAAATATCAATAGAAACCGCTTTGTTCGTTATTACTGGTTAATCAGGATTCATCCAATTACTCGATTTTATCGATCTACACATATAGTCCGATAGTATACATAATACATAATATCTTTATCTAACATACTCCCATAGCCGAATTGAAGTGGGAGGTTGATAAACTCTAAGAGGACAAGTCAGCAAACAGAGCTAGAAATGTAACCCCGTCGTAGATATATGAACAAATGATTACGTTAAAGGTATTTGTAGAACATGAACATGACCAAATGCAACTTTTTCTCTAACAAAGTTTAAGTAAATACCTAGAGTAAATATATCTAGGCCTAGAATATCAATATAATTTTTGATCCAATCCAATTATTTTAAACGCGTAGGGTATGTACTTTTATTTATATATCATTTTCATTAGATTATTCAAGTGGTCGAATGTCCTTAATACATTTTTCTAAATCTTAACGTGTTTGATAATTGTGGCTAGACACTTTTAGATCACTACTGCCTATAGTATTGTTTTACGTCTGTCTTTTATGAGTCTGTCTTTGACGACTCTTTCTAAAACACCATAGGCATGGTTAAGTTTTTGGTGAGTCTTTCTAAGTCTAAGTCGTTTAAACGACAGTAAAGACGAATGGAGAGATGTGCTAACCTTTTCTTTACGTTTTTTAAGTATATTATAAAGTTATTATAAGCAGGGCCGGTCCGTTGATTTTGAGGGCCATGTGCGAAAAATAAAATTGGGTCCCAATTTTTTTTTTTCTATATTAACAAAATCTATTAAAACTACGATAAGTCGATAATTGTTATAAAAATAATCAAAAAAAATAACGATAGTACAATAGATCTGCTCAAAGTTCAGTTTACATTAAGTGATATATCTTAACATTTATTAACATATAGTATATATATAGTTGCTAAATTTCGGGTCCTATCTTTTTCGGGCCATGTGAGGTCGCACACCCTGCACACCCTCAGGACCGGCCCTGATTATAGGTAAATGTGGGGTCCAGAAGTTAAATCTTTCATATTATAGTAACCAGTGTTCAATCTATGTTCAGTCTTTCTAAGAACCAGCTAATGTGATGCTGAACTAATAGTTCATTTCTTCATTCTTTCAAGTCATTATCGGGAGTGATCTTAGAAAACATATAAAACAAAATACAAAAATTTATTTAAATTTGTTTGAAATATAATTTTACTGGATAGTATGTGTGTAATTGTTTGAACAACACTTAGGTAGGTGCGCACGGTTCAGAACATTTTCTCAAGGGTTCTAATACGGTTTATTTTGATGCACACGTCAAACCACACAGAAGTTATATTATATGCATTGAGAAGATAAAGTTACGAAGTACGCTTTAAATTCTACGGATAAGAATAACATTTCTTAACAATATATTACAATTTTCGCCCTTTGGATTTTCAATATTTACAAGATCTCACCTTTCATTTTATTAATTGCATACAACATTCATAAATATAACCGAATTCTGTTTGTTTTAAACTTAAATTTTAATTCATTTTTATTTGGGATTTATTAATGTGTTTCTGGTAATACAGTAAAGTGTATTTAATGAACTCGTAATATATATGTATAAAAAAGATATATATTAACTCAAATTAATTACTATTAAATGCTAATAATATTATTCAAGAAAATTTTGACTTTATTAAATAGCTTCGACGTGTGCTAATGTTGATACTAAAATAGAGACTCGAAAGTGACCTCAAATACTGAATGCGAGGGTTTGCCGGCGTATTTTGTTAGTGTAAAATCGATCATTTTGGTGCAAATAACCGGACCCAATATAGAATTTTGGGGGAACAGACCAAAATTCTGCTCCAAATCTAAGGTGGTAAAATTAGGGTTTCAAATTTCTTCGATTTAAATCGGTATTAATTTTATAATTTCAGATCATGATACGTTGTTTAATCTTCGATTTGTGTTGGGAGTATTGATAAATTAGGTTATTTTTAGCAGGTAGCTCGCTCTGTATAAAAATGGATCCGGATTCAGTTAAATCGACTTTGCAAACGTTAGCTTATGGAAATGTTATGGCTGCAGCTGCTCGTGACTACCAGAAGGTTTTTTGTAATTTTAATTCTTGTTCTTATACATATAGTTGTATTATTATGTTATTTCTATTTAAATGTAATCTTGATTTACTGTAATTTACAATTTTTAAATTGTTTATGTTATAGTAGCTTTTTCTGGTTGTTTAAAGTGGTTATAAACTTGTATATTTTACACCAGTGATTGATAGTTTTTTATGTTAGAATGTAGAAACCATAGGAATCAAATGATTTGATAGTTAATGAGCGAAATTCGGAATAATTATGTACCAGGGAATGCCAATGTTGTCAAGAATGGTACTAGATTTTAGAAATAATGAAAAACATAGTACTGCTTTACATATACAAACGGAAGTACAAAGTTTAAACTGAAATGAACCAACCCCTTCTAGTGGATATGATCCGCTTTGGTACCACTACCTCACGGGTTTGCACTTATATACCCAGCATCCTCTATAAGTGGACAATGTGTGACAAAAAATGTGTCACAAAACTAGAAATTATAAGCTCAACTTGGGTTGTCTCACAGCTTGTCAGATGTAAGTTAAGTTTTCTCCGGATATTACTAGAATAAGGAGATACTGTAGATTTGTAGGATGCATGATTAGTTGATAGCATACTTGATCAAAATTAACCAACAAGCAGGTTTTTTGTGATGATATAACTTGGGTTGTCTATCAGAACTTAATTTTGTATTTAATTTTATAGGAAATATTAGCTCAAGAAAAGGCACAAGCATCATCGTCTTTTAATGAGGAGGTAGATCTAGATGAGTTGATGGATGTAAGTTGGAAATACATTTATTATTAGAGAACTGTATATGTTTGTTAGTCTATGGTTTTGTTTTCATTCACTCACATTGAACAGGACCCTGAGCTTGAAAAGTTGCACGCAGATAGGATTGCTGCTCTTAAGGTGGTTATTTGAGTAAATTAATAATGCAGACGTATGTGAATTTGAGAAAATCCTCTTGATGTTTATATATGTATTTGTGATTTCATCTTTTGTTTTAAAAGAGAGAAGCTGAAAAACGACAATCATTGTCGAAAAAAGGACATGGAGAGTACCGGGAGATAAATGAAGGAGACTTTTTGGGTGAAGTCACTGGTAGTGAAAAGGTGATTTGCCACTTTTATCATCGGGAGTTCTATCGCTGCAAGTAAGTGTTTTCGACATATTCTTGCCTTGAGTCACTCTTACTGCCTTTACTTATTATGATTTACGACTATTACACCATGATTTTAGGGATTTTTTTTTCTTTTTATATAATTGTGGAGATGAAAGCTAATTGCCAAATTAGTAGTTGACGTTTAAATAATTATATAAAAGAGAAATATATGTGTTCTACTGCAACAGAGAAATCAGGCAAGGCAACACCATGAATTTATTCTTTTGATATAAACTAGTGCGGGTGCACTGTGTAAAATTCAAGGAGGGCGTGTAGTTAACTTTCGGTTTGGGTTCAAAACATTTCAAAATTGAACCCATGTAACCCATAAACCAAACTGATGAACTCCTCTAGGAGATCACCATTATAAGAATGTTAAAATTTGTCGGATTATAAGACAATATATACTGCTATAGTATGACTCTTGATGCTACTGTCTGCAAAAACATATTAAATGTTATGCCCTTCAACCTTGGGCCAAAGTTTGAACTATCCATATCGATCCTCTCAATGGACAATCAAAACTTTTGTGCTCAGTAAAAAATAGATCATACAACACATCACCTGATTTCTTGGTAACAATGCCAAAGTTAGTGGTATGTCATTTGCGTGTACAAATTAAATTTCAGTTAACCTACTACATGGACAAGTTAACATTGTCTGTACAAGGAAATGTGGCTGGTTAGATTTCGTATCAAGTAAATTGAATTTGGGAAAGTAGTATGACATAACAATTACGAGTAAACAACGCAGGAAAAAAAAACTAGATTTAAAGATGAAAAGGTAAAGACTCAAATATCAGCATCTACACCTGCAGTTAAAGACATTAATTAACAATCATCTTGTAATTTATATGTAATTAGTCGGCTTTTGATTCTTGAGAGTCCTATCAGGCTATTAAACCATATATCTTAAAAATTAAAGCATAGTTATTGAAGTAGTATATTTTTCGTAATCATATTTGATACACTATTTATCGATAAGAAATTGGGTTGGAAATGTATTGAGTCAACCCAACTCGTACCAAAATAATGTTTTGACCCCTTACCTGACTCGCCCATTTTGCCACCAATGGCAATCAATGTTGGCTCTTTGATGTGTGCTATTCCTTTAAAGTTATAAAACCAAATCTATGTATTTTTCTATATAACAATGTTGATATTTCTTGTAGGATAATGGACAAGCATTTGAAGTCTCTTGCAATAATTCATCTAGATACCAAGTTTATTAAAGTAGACGCAGAGGTCTGTTTCTCTACATCCTTGTATTGCCGTACTTTACTTCACTCTTCTATTATCCTCATCAACATCAAAGTGGTATATTGTATATATATGTGTTGACTTTCAAATTTGCTAATACTTTTGAAATATCGTGCAGAATTCCCCATTCTTCGTAGCCAAACTAGGAATCAAGACATTGCCATGCGTCATACTGTTCAGGTCATATTCATCATGGCATGCTAAGCGTGATTGAAGTTTCTGTTCTGGTTTTCCACAGTGTGTGTGGCTGAAAATTCATTATTTTTTCAGAAAAGGAATTGCAGGTGATAGACTGGTTGGGTTTCAAGATCTTGGAGGAAAAGACGATTTTAGCACGAGGAAGCTAGAAGCTTTATTGATAAAGAAAGGTAACATTTCCTTCTATGATTGCTTAATTGATCCCCTAATGTTGTGTGCACTACGTTTTGCTTTGCAAGTCCACTTTTTATTGGTCCAGAATCATGGTACTGACTAGAGGTGACAGTTTTGATCTATTTATTTAAGAGTGGGTTGATTCGGGTTATGTTATATCTCTAAGGGTCAAGAAAATTTAGCTTAGAATGAAAAGGGTCAAATGGCTGGAACAGTTCAAACAGGTTGCACGTCACCCAAAATGTATTTTTTATAAACCCTCCAGAATCACTTTAGTCAAATTGTTACTTTAGTATTGAATTAATATAAGTTCTGTAATCATATCAAGCTTGATACACTAATTACTCGTAAAATATTGGACAGAGATGTTCGTGTCAACCCAACGTACCGTTTTGACTTCTTGCCCAACCTGTTCATGTTGCCAATTATGTTGATGAGGGTGGTCACTAATTGATCTTTGTTGTGTAGGTATAATTGACGAGAAGAAAAAGAATGAGGACGAAGAAGCTGAACACGACGAAAGTAGACGCAGGACAGTGAGATTTTCTGCAAATCATGATTCCGACTCTGAATGAAAAGAGTACACATAAATAATTTTATGCATCTTAAATTGATGATGGCACTATGTATTTGGTCATGATATTCTATCACTAGGTTTATGAACATAAGCACTATTTTTAATCAATATCTACTAATATTAATGAGTGGCGGATCTGTGTTACCGTTAAGGAAGTTTCAAAAAGTACTGCTTAATTCCTATCATGAACTAGAAGAATAAGTTATTCGTTTATAAAGTATGATTTATATATTAATGCCCTAATAAGTTGTTCGTTTTAGAAAGTATGAAAATAATTATGTAACCAGAGTACAAGAATACCATATATTTACTGTAGATAAAAGTTGTTATTTCTCAATAAAAATAGTTGGACATCATAGTTGATAAATGAAACGCTACTCCACAGTCATTTGAAAGAAAGAAATACAAAGATAAAGATTCAGATCCATGTAATTCAATGGTTTAGATATCGGAGAGGACTAGGGTTGACAGTAGCATAGGATAGAAGCTCACGATCACGTTCAAATATCTCCATTTCTTCCTGACTCAATGTGACTGTGGCTTCAACACCACCGCCCTTCAGCGTATCATTCAAAACGACAAAACCGATGAGTTCTGGATTCACGTGATAGAACCATATCGGCTTTCCCCACCCAAAATCCAAGTCGTATATTCCACTGTTCATTATGCTGCTAGAAATAATGGTGTCTCCCACTTTAGTCACTTTTGTCTGATATTTCAGCTCCTTCAAAATCTCCTTAACAATCATATGTCCTTTTTCGCCTTTCAGCGACTCTATGTAATCTGAGTTTACATTAGCTATTGATTCTCTTATTTTACCCATAAGGGTTGGCAAGTCCGGTTTGCTCTCAGGAAGGCACATTGCACCCGTTGGCATATTTATGTTTCCTAAGGAGTTGTCTGGGAAAGGAGGTGATGCCCTTTTCCGGAGATTCACTATCGACGCCAGAATATGAGGTGACTGTGAACTGAATGGTCTGACGGTGGATGCTGACCTTGCAGCGGCCTTCCAAATAACGGCTGTGGTGACCTCCATGCGAGTTGGTCCTCGTGAGGGAGGTGATGTGTTGTCAACCAGTTGGGCCTTGAGGTGAGCTATATCCGTAGATTCAAACACAAATCTTTTAGTAAGAAGGAAGTTGCTAGTCTGTAACTCGTTGGGCAGTGTATATTCTAAGTTGTGATCCTTCGGAAAGACCTCAGAAGCCATAAAACTCGGTGAATTTGTTTCGTGCAAACCTCGAGCAGCTGCAGCCCATGCTTTCAAGAAGATCGTATATGTATAGAAGTCCATTATCTTGTGTGTCATGCTTGTGCTAAGCCCAATCCCACCACAGCTGAATATGTTTACCTGATGACATAAATAAGTTGTAAACAAACTTATCTCCAATTCAACTTGTTTCTTCATGTTCAACTGGCTTTCATAAGGGAAGGATGTATAGGAAATTAGATTTTTTTAAGGGATTGAAGTAAGTGACTTCAATTTACCCATAATATTTATTGATGAATATTTCTTAATATCTAGTGTAGTTTACAATATTCCATGAAATATTTATCAATGAATACTAGTTAAATCCGTGCGATTGCACGACAATTATATCTAGCTTATATGTTTTTGGTAATTGTCAAACTTATGTCTATATTTATATTTATAGGTTCTAATAGATTTAGGTTAATAGTTAATATTATTTTTCAATAAGTGTTTGAGTATGATTTATAGATTCTTTAGTTAAATAATATCATATTCGAATATTATCTAACTCTAATCATTTAGTATTTAATTTAATTTAAAATTTTAGAGGTTGACACGGGATATCTTTACCTACGTGGCAAATTCTGAAGCATTCTTTTATACTTCTACGGTGTATATATATTATAGATATATATATATATATGAGTTAAATCAAATAGAATAAATTTTAACATATAATAAATAAAATATAAATATAAATAATATGCACATCAAGAATTAGTAAAAGTTGAATTTGTTCATAAACGGGCATCACAAATCTAAGTTTGTATAATTGTGTTTTTTAACCTTTAATAATATACTTATATTCAGTTTTTTTTTGTGAATTTGATCTGATTAGCTCACCACTGTATTTCTATACTATTTATATTATCGTAAGTGTATTTCACAGTAACTAAACCCTGTATAGAAGTATGTATTTAAGACACATGAATAATTAACTTACCTGAATACCTAAAATATAGTTTCCTATTGCAGATTCTGCAATGCGAGGGCTTTCGGGCATAAGCTCTTTCACCTTTTCATCATCCGGGTGATGCAGAAACTCTTTGAGCGTCTGGTCGATTCGAGCCTCAGTGTAAAGGACTCCTTTGTCATTACACTCGATTTGCAACTTGTCCTTAACTTCTCCGGCAAGGGGATATAGTCGACATAAAATATGAGATAAAGTCTCCTTGAGATGTTTAGATCTTTTGGACACGACATCCGTAATACTAGCCTTATTGCTATTAGGAATAAAGAGGATCATAGGGGCGTAGTAATCATAGCTTATTTGGTCTATAAGTGATAAGTTGAAGATTCTTAGATGTTGGGGAGTTGGAGAAGCTGGTTTGATGATGTCTCTGGAAATTATTTCAAGATCTACCTTCTTTATATAGTTTCCGTTCTTGGTACCATTCGGAATCCTGCAAAATAATATTAATCATACTAATCTATACTAATATATAAAGCATTTTGGTGTTTTATATATAGAAACTCTTAAAATTAAGACTCAACATTTCCAAGGATAACTTATGTAATTTTTATTTAATATTAACTTTATCGTATTCATAAAACTCACCACCGTATCTTAAATCCTTAATTCTACATACAAGTAAACTACTGTTATTGAATCACCAATTATAGATAATCCCTCAAGCATGAACATAATATACAATTATTGCTAAGTCACGGTATATAATAAAAAACTGTATTCCGCTGCATAGCGCGGGTATTACGCTAGTAAATCACAACCTGTGCATGAGTAAACAAAAACATGAAATGATATGATCTAGGTTGCCAACCTGTATACAGATTCGCTCATTGATGTACTATATCGGAGACAAGAATTCAATGACCGCATTTGACAGGAATAAGATGGTATGGGTTTAGAACACCCCATTGAGTCTGATGCACGAAAAGGTTGATAACGAGAACCAAAAATTGAAACTCCATGAGTATGAAATTGTTGTGAATTGAGGAAGCGCCGGGTTGCTTTATGGGCTAAAGAAAACAACTTCATTGTCAATCGATGGCGATCAGCTTCATAGCAAACTTCTAATTATATAGAATTAAGGAAGCTCCCATGCAAAGCTTTTTTTCCCATTTGAATTGTAGTTGTGATGATGTGTAGTGATATTATAATTGAATATGGTTCATTAGAAAATAAATGTAGTAATATTATAATTGAATATGGTTCATTAGAAAATAAAAATGTAATTGAAAATTTGGGTGTGAAAATGATGTGTACATTAATTTTCTATTTCTTCACGTTAGCAAAAATGGACTTTTTAAACCCACAATGTCGGACGAATTATATATATTCTTTTATTTCACGCTTAAATATCTGATTTTTTATACATAATTATAAATATTAGTAATATCCCAAATATTATATGCATGCATGATAAATGATCAGTTTACTATTAAATTTTCAGTTATCCTATTTTAAGTTATTGTTTTTTTCTTTAAACTAACTTCGATTACGGTTGTTAAGATACAGTATAGTTCGAGGTGTAATAGCTAGGATGATAGGAAATTATAGAAGCCACTACTAGGAAAATCATTTTGCGACGCACACATGTTGTCGCAAACCCAAAATGTCGTCACAAAGCCCGACGATATGTCGTCGCAAAAAGGTCGTCGTTGTAGGCCTGTATGTGTTACTCTATTGCGACGACAACACGGCTCACACCATAGTTTCATGGCCATAAAAATAAATCAAAATTGTATCCTTGCAACCACACCGTCGTCGCAATAGACTTTTAACATTTTATATTCTAAAATAGATAAAAAAAGAAAAAAAAAAAAAAAAAAAAAGCCTTTTGTGATGACAATTTCGTCACAAAAGCGTACTGTAACTTAATGATCATTTTTTGTTACTAAATTTTTCAAGGACAACATCATCGTCGCAAAAATGTACTATCATTTAATGGTTTTACCTTGTGTTTCAATTATGCAGATTTCACCCTATTTTACAGTTAATGTATACAAAATTTCTATGCTTTTCAAATTCAAAGCACATATACGCAAACAATTAAACAATCATTTTGAATCTTTAACAAACATACAAATCGATCAAATGTTCAAAACACAGTTACAAATGTTCACAAACCTCTTAAACGAAAAAATAATGCCACAAACCAACTTATTCATCCTCGTCTTCATCTTCGTCGTCGTCGTCGTCTTTTCCATTATCATCATCATCTTCTTCTTATTCTTCTTCTTCTTCTTCATCTTTAGAAAGGCCCGGGTAGTGAACGAGTGGAAACGTCGAAAACTGTGGAACCATTATGTCCGTCTGTGTTAAGGCGGAATGTATAGAAGCCAAATAATCAAGTTGGGTCTTGTTAAAGGTTTGTTGAGTCAAGAACATTTCATTGACTTCTTGTTTGGTATACATTCTCGGTGCTTGTGACGCAACACTTGAACTTGAACTTGATGTCCCACTTGACACCTTTCTACACCGTCCACGACGGACCCTTAACATTTTGTCTATTATAGCGTTCTCGCCCATAGGATCGGAACTCCCAATTGTTGAGTCCTCTCCGTCACCAAAAAGTAACAAAAAAAGAATTATTAGTATGACCCATAAACTTTAACAAATCTACACAATTATTTATTTTTCTAATAATCTTTTTATTATTAATAATGTTTCATTTCTTACATGTTGATCTTTGACAATAATTATTAACAAATTAAAATTTAAAAATATTACTTAACTGTAAAATTGTAATGTGAAGAAATGAAACTGTTGCAAATTAAAAAAAGAACCTACAATTATTTTGTTACCAACTAAATTTTCAATACAAACTAAATTTTTTAACACTTTCAATACAAACTAAATTTTTTAATTAGTTATTAATGATAAATATAAGTTTTTTCTCTATTATTGAAGGACATATGCTTTACGAAATCTTTCTTATTAAAAGGACATCTTGATACTTTACTATTTGAAAAAAGTTCATTACCCGTTCATCCTTACATATAAGTCGACTTACAATGCGTTGTATTCAATTTAAAATAGAATATCAGTACTCATTAATGTTGTCATTATTACTACTCCGTATGTATCACACTTATAAGATTGATTTTTGAAAACGCATTATAATATCATACTAACATTAAACAGTTCGTGTATATCTACACAGGTTTAAAACAAACTACCTAATATTATCAATTGTAATCTTTCAACAAGTACGTATAAGAAAACCAGCTACCTGACATCATTGATTGTGCTATTTCAAAAAAATGCATATAAATAATTGGTTTTAATGGGTAAAAATGAAATGAATTATAAAAATAACACGCTCTATAAGTACAGTAATTGCCGAAAAAATAAAGATACATGATCCCAATTGAGTTTTTAAAAAAATATAGTAACCCTACGGACTCATAGTTGTTACATTCTTACGAGTCATGAGTCGAGTCAAAACTTCAAAACATGAGGCGCCTCAGACCCCGACTCTTAAATGACTTTGACTCTCACGTGTCGTTTATTGAATCTTCCTAGTCGTGTGTGACTCTTACGAGTAAGCAAATTAGAAAAACTTTTATTGTAATATAATTCAAAAAATAAAAGGACATAATAGAAAAAATAAGACTATATTATATTTTAAATTAAGCTTTTGTAATGATTGTCGGTCAACAACTTAAATATCGACTCTCGCCAATTTCACTTCTACTCTTAGGAACAAAAATCTTAAACAATAGTATACATATACATATAATATATGTATTTATTATAAATAACTGAGTTTTACGAGTCAAGTCGAGTCACGAATCGCGAGTTAAAACTCGAGATTACAAGTCACGAGTTAACAACTACGTCTATAGTGCATTAACTAGTTTTTCGTTTCAAGTAACGCTAACAAAATACTCTAAGGATAACCGAGACGATAATTTTAATGAAAATTTGATTTTATCCATAACAAAATTAAATTGATTTTATTTTTACATATCAATCAAGTCAACATGGAATAAGAGGTATTATGCGTATATTTCGATAAATTATAATCTTAAATATCATATAAAAATATGATTGAAGTTGTTTTCATTTAATTTAAATTAAAATTTCTATTTATTGATTAAATTCTTTTACATTATCCAGTAAAAAAGAAATACCCAATTTAATTTTGTTTAAAAAGAATTTTCAATTAACAAACATACTTTATCATACTCAATTTCAAAAATTACTTTTCCATATAGCTTGTTTACTCAAAATACATATTTTTAAAATTTAATTGATAAATCATTATGATTAAGGAAACATATTTTTAATCAAATTAAATATATTTTTATATGATATAGTTGTATAACATGATCATGAGATAGAGTAATATGAACTTTTTGTATAAAGGAATCCTTGGTTTCTTACTTATTTTCTTACAAAAAAACTTATTAGAGTAATTATTTACTATCTGAAAAAGTTTAAAAGATGCTTTTGGTGAGTTTTGTCATTGTAGTGATATAAATTATTTTTTACTAAAAAAACGTTACAATCACTTATGCTCTTAACTATAAAGGCTTTATAATAATATAACCGATTAGATAAGTTACGTACATTTAAATCTTAAATGTAAAGATTTTATAATAATTTCATCGATTAGATAAGTAACGTACATTTAAATCTTTAACTGTAAAGTTTTTATAATAAGTCTTCATCGATTTAAATAAGTAACGTACATTTAAGTAGCTTAAATATAATTTTTTTAATTATTTTCCTGATTTGGAAAATAATCTCATATGATACACGAGTACATAAGTTAGTAATATCTATGGAATTGCACTATTGAGTTTATTTCCAACGTATTCATACATCATCTTGTTATATAAATAAATAAATAATCATCCATGTGCAACAAGCATTTTGATAATGGAATATTTATTGTTTCAAATTCGGCGGCATAAACATTAAACAAATATCAACTCAACTACTCGTATTACTTTACATAAAAAAACTGCACACGAGTTCATCAGCGGAGTATAAATAAAAAGGAAAGTTGGTCTAAACAGAAATGATTTATTGATCGATTCAAATTTATTAATATTTATAATAATATTTTACTTGACATCTCGTATTTTTTCACAATTTTTATATAATAAATTATTAGAAATATAAATTAATTGAGAGTTGATTTTTATTAAGTACTATTATTACTAACAGTTTTGGTAAAATTAGAAAGATATATAAATTTAATTAGAAAGATGTAAAATTAGACCTGATTAATCTATTTATTGAATAATTTTCTCTCTCTTATCTTAATGATTAAATTTTATATATGTCATCTTCACATTATTATGTCTAGTTTAAAGTCCATTTAAATAGCTCTTTTATCATTTTTCATATTAAATACTACAAAAGGACTCAATGTTACAATTTTGAAATTATATAGGATAAGAGTAAATTCAATAAAGAATTGTAAAATTTAATGAATGGGAAAATCAATATGATTGAACTACTTTATTTAAAATTAAATATCTTACAAATTGTATGTTTATAAATTATAAATTTATATATTTTTGAAATCATCGCCTTTTAATTTTTAATTAGAAATCTCATAATATTTATTTTAAATTAGACAAACTTTTTTTTTATAAGAATAGTTGATTAGCTCCCATATTTTTGTTACAAAATATTATACTCATTTTGAGTTCAGATTCATCATCAAATGTAAATGTAAATGATCAATAAAATAAAATGAATGAATCTATTTACAACGTACCAAAACTCAACAAAAATGAATCATGATCATAAGAACATAGAAAGATGCCCGTGGCCGGGACTGATGAAATGCCGCCTTCTTTCGATTTCTTTCACTTTGTTTTTTGTATTATACAGTTCGTTAAGCCTCATATTTTTGTCGATGAAAATAAAAGAAAAAAGCCTTTTGCATAAAGCTTTGACCACATTTTCTGGTGAGGCTTAATTTTCATGTTGAAAGTGAAAGATATCAACAACGACTTCTACAATATTGGCACCTAAGTTGACAGAAGTTTTGAAACTACAAATAGGTACGTGAGTCGTGAGATATAAAAAAGTACATTGCGTAAAAAAAGACAAAACTGAAAATACGTTGTGTTTTTAGATGATTATCCTTTAAGTTAATGGTTAACAAACTAAATGTGTATTAATTACGCGGGAATGTTAATGTTTTCAAGAGCATTTTTTTGAATTTAAGAATCATCGATCAATAACAAGAGAGAAATCGATCAGATGACACAACAAAATATTTGTTCTTGTGATACAAACAAAGTATGCGCGTACTTATAATATATTAATGTCTAAAAAGTATTTGACTTTTTTTTTTCAATCTTAAAGATCTAAGATACCCTAGATCTTATTAAATTAAATGGACGCAAACAGGAACCCAATATCGAAATTCGAGTTCAGATACGTTAAGTTAGGCTGAGATGGACCATAATTCAGCTTTTGGTCCGGTTTCATTTTCGTTTCTGTCACCGCTAATCGCGCGCCGCCATTTATTTGTTGGACTGCGTTGGGAACGCTACAGAAAGTATCCAAGTAGATGGAGCGTCATTCTTCAAAACTATTGATTATTTTGTTATTCAAACGCATTAAACAGAATTTTGAGTAAAAAAAGGGGTATGTTTTTTTCACCGATCAGGTGTCTTTACATGCAAAACATTGTGTTCTTGCCTTCTTGGGCTTGACTCAAGACAGTTTGTTTGCAAGACTTCCATTTGAGCAAATGCCACTCATGCTATTCAACATTTGTTATAGCATATGGAGTGAGGGTGAAATGCGGCCCATTCGCCTCTGGAAGGGCATTCCGCCACTCTGGTATATCTTTCCGGATGGCATTCGGGTCACACCGTCCCATTCTAAACTAGCGGTTCCATGACCGCTATTTTTAAAAACATATATATATATTTAAACCCTATTTTCTATCTATAAATACAAAACTTCTAATACAATTTTAAACACATCAAAACACTTTTTCTCATCTACATACACACTCAAAAACTCTATGTTTCCATATAATTCACCATGTCGAACAACTCATACAACCTACACTCCCAATAGAACCCATTTCAACAACATTAATCATCATCAAACGCGGAACCCGACATACCCGATTTTGGTACTCCATACCAAATTTCACTAACTTCATCCTATCGACCACCATCCTATCGAACACCCCAATTCTCACCCGATCAATATAACATTTTACTAATGTGGTAAGCATCACAAAACACCCAACAACCTCACACCCTACAATCGGTGGAAGACGAGGTAACGACACAAACTTCCCGTAGAAATAGGTCCAAGAAGGGCAAACAACCCACGGTTGAACCATCACAAACGAAAACAGAAAAGGTTTACAACAATGTAAGCGGTTGGGAACTGGCGGACGAACTCCGATCGGCCCAAAGTTGGATTGCTGTTTCCGAAGACTTCAACCGAGGAAATGCGCAAAACAACGACTCTTTTTGTTATCTTGTCATAGATGAGTACTATGGCCGTAACCCTCCATTTACTTGGTCCAAAGATGCGTCGACCTTAAAATGGAAGAAACTCAACGCCGTTGGTCAAAAGTGGGGAGCCATTTGGAAGCGGCTTCAATCACAACAAAGAAGTGGGGATGGGCCTTAAAAAACACATTAGATATTCATTCTGATTCTATTTTCCAAATGGTGTGATCGATCATAGCAGGTTTGCTGGATCACAGTGACCATTCTCAATTTTCTCCTTTAGCCCTCTAGTGTTAGATGTCTTCACGTATATATTACACGTAATTGTGTTTGTTTTGTATTATGGCCTATTCACATTGATATAATATTGTGTTACCATTTCAATCAGATTAGTTACGAGCTAATCAACTATATTCAAATAGTTCAAGAATTCTCTTTAAAATAGGTAGACCAGTAAAATGTTATCTGAAAATGAAAAAAAAAAAGAAATCTCATGTTTAAAGATTTACTCAACTGTTGAACAACAATTTTAAGTAATCACCCATCAATTGAAATTGTGAGATATTAAAAGGCATATGTTGATTAACATGGATAAAGAGGAACAGATAATGTCAGGCAAAAAGTAAATGTAATTTAATGGTCAAGATATCGAAGAGGACTGGGGTTGACAGTAGCATACGATAGAAGCTCAGGATCACTTTCGAATATCTCCATTTCATCCGGACTCAATGTGACTGTTGCTTCAACGCCACCATGCTTCTGTGTATCATTCAAAACCACAAAACTTCTGTTTCCTGCGTTCACAATATAGAACCATATCGGCTTTCCCCACCCGAAATCCAACTCATATGTACCACTATTCATTATGCTGCTCGCTATCATGCAGTCTCCTACTTTTATCATATTATCCATAACGCTCTTCCCCTGCAACATCTTTTTAACCGTCTCATGCCCCCTTTTCCCTTTCAAGGACTCGATGTAATCTGAATCAACTTTCGCTGTTGATTCTCTCAATTTACCCAAAAGGTTTGGCAAGTCCGGTTGGCTCTCAGGAAGGCATATCGCTGCAGTTGGCGTGCATATGTTTCCTATGGAGTTGTCCGGAAAAGGAGGTGATGCCCTTTTTCGGAGATTCACCATTGACACGAGAGCATGAGGTGATTGTGGACTGAACGTTCTGACTCTGGATGCCGCTTTTGCAGCGGCCTTCCAGATTACGGCCGTTGTGACCTCCGTTCGTGAGGGAGGTGATGTGCTGTCAACTAGTTGGGCCTTGAGGAGATCCAAAGAAGTAGGGTCAAACAAAAATCTTTTTGTACTAAGCAAATCGGTATTCGTTAGCTCGTAAGGCCCTGAATATTCTAAAGTGGGATCATTAGGAAAGACCTCAGAAGCCACAATACTTGGTGAAATTGTTTCAGATGAACCTCTGACAGCTGCTGCCCATGCTTTCATAAAAATCATATATGTATGAAAGTCAACTACCCTGTGTGTCATGCTCGTGCTAAGGCCAATCCCACCACAACTGAAAATGTTCACCTGATGGAGGACATAAATAAAACAAAAAAGTTATCTACAGTTCTATAAATCAACTACCAAAATTATCACTAATAGAAACCAACTCTTACTTCACTCATATTTCTAGTAATATTTTACCTAGCACGTCATATTTTTCCCATTTTTGTATGTTAGTAGAATTATGAAAAAACTGGCCGGAGTTGGTAACTGTTACCGATAAGTTTGATTGTTGATTTCTAGAATCGAAAATCAAACAATACTTCGTTACTATTTTGTGCAATTTTCCTTTTAAACTACATGTACTACAGTATGCCGGAGAAATCAAAACTTAAAACTCACCTGAATACCCAAGAGGTAGTTTCCTATTGACGATTCTGCACTCTGAGGGCTTTCGGGCATAAGCTCCTTCACCTTTTCATCATCCGGATGACTTAAAAATTCTTCAAGTGTCTGGTTGACTCGAGCCTCAATATAAAGGGCTCCTTTGTTGTTACACTCGATCTGCAAGCTGTCCTTAAATTCTCCGGCAAGGGGATAGAGTTGACTTAGGATAAGTGATAGAGTCTCCTTGAGATGTTTGGATCTTTTGGAGACGATATCCGTAACACTAGCCTTATTGCTATTAGGAATAAACATGATTACGGGGAAGTAGAAATCATGACTTATTTGGTCCAGAATTGATAAGTTGACGTTTCTTAGACGATGTGCAGTTGGAGAAGCTGGTTTGATGGTTTTTCTTGAAAGGATTTCTAAATCTACTTTCCTCGTATCGTTTTTATTATTGGTACCATGCAGCATACTGCAAAATAATAATAATGATACAAATAAATAACAACCTATGCATGAGGAAACAACAAAAAAGATATGATATGATTGAGATGGCCAACCTGTGAGGGGATTTGCTCGTGGAGGTACTATATCGGTTACAAGAATTAAAGGATTGTATGTGATAGGAATAAGATGGTATCTCCATGGGTTTAGACCACCCCATTGAGTCAGATGCATGAAAAGGTTGATAACGAGAACCAGAATTTGAAGCTCCATGACAATGATATTCCTGAGAGTTAAGGAAACGCCGGGTTGCTTTATGGGAAAAAGAAAACCACTTCATTGTCAATCGATTAACCAAGTTCCGGCCTAAATGCAAAGCTTTTTCTGTTGGACTAGTATCTATGATCAGTACTATATTTATTTTAATTACTAATTATATTTATATCAATCGATGTCCGGACGATGACAAGATTCACAGCTCACTCTAATTTTTTAAAAGGATACAACTTGATTTTGCGTTTCATTTATTTGACTTCTTTCACCGTTTTTCTTAATTTTATTTATATATATATATTTTTTTTATTTTTTTTTGGTCAAGCATTATATTTTTGCATAAGCATCAACTACTTAATTAGTCCTTTGGAGTTTCTTCATATAAAAAAAATAAACCACGTGAACAAAGCTTTTTATCACATGTTCACACTATTAAAAAAATACAAAAAAAAACAAACAAATTTGTATCATCCAGAACAGATGCATGCATGCTTTAACAAAATATCTGATGTAGACTAAAATTAAGATAACGCAAATTGAACCTGTTGATTCACACGAATACCAGGAACGATTCCTCCAACTATTGTTGATTCAAAAGAATGCCAATAATTAGGTAAAATTCGCCTCAAAAATGAGAGAAAAATGAAATTTCATTCAATCAAAAACTAACTGCTTGATAATGTTCATGAAACCCTAAAAAGGAACCAGAAATTCGAATGGGCCTAAACAGATAAACGGGCCGGACTCTAGCCCAAAAACAAAGTCCAAAAAATATGAAAAAAACATAAAATTGCTCATAAATCATAAAAGGCAGTGAATTTGGGCCCGAAAGTTGGGCTAACCGCCTACGGCAGTTAGTCACAACGTTGGGCTCGGCCCAAGCTTTCTTTCGCCTGGACATGGGCCTCAAACGGACACTCCTAGCCCAAGTTATGGCCTTTTTCGTGAGCCCCCTTTTGATACGCGATCTTGGGCCTCAAGAAACACAAGGGCCCGATCCTCCACACTTGGGCCCGCATCATTCCCCCCTAGATAGACAGAATTCGACCTCGAATTTGCAGCTGGCTCATCATCCGAAGAATCTTCATGAAAGGGCAGCAAGTGCTTCACATTAAATACATCAGAACAGCGAACATGACTTGGCAGCTTCAAACGATAAGCATTAGAATTGATCTTCTCCACAATCTCCACTGGACCAATCTTCTTAGCTGATAGTTTGTTGTATTCACCAAGCGAGAAACGATCCTTAGTTAAAACAGCCCAAACAAAGTCACCCACTTCAAAATCCACATGCCTCCGCTTTTGATCCGCAGCTTGCTTGTACTTGGAGTTGGCTTGAATCAGATTGTCACGAACAGCTTTATGAACTTCATGCAACCCCTCAACAAAATCCTGCACTTTCTTGGGAACAGAACCAGAAACAGAAACAGGAAGAGACATTAAATCGAGAGGCCCACGTGGTTGGGCAGAATAAACCACCTGAAATGGACTAAACCCAGTGCTGCGATTGACAGCATGATTATGAGCAAACTCTGCTTGACAAAGCTTTTGATCCCATGCTTTCACATGATCACCCACCAAACACCTCAACAGATTACCAAGGGATCGATTGACAACTTCAGTTTGCCCATCAGTTTGGGGATGATAAGCACTACTAAAGTTAAGCTGGGTATTTACCATCCTCCACAAACTTCGCCAAAAATGACTCAAAAACCGAGTATCCCGATCAGAAACAATAGAAGAAGGCAAACCATGCAAACGATATACATCTCGGAAGAAAAGTTGGGCCACATTAACTGCATCTGTTGTCTTCTTACAAGGGATAAAGTGCACCATCTTAGAAAAGCGATCAACAACAACAAAAATTGAATCATTACCTCTTTGAGTACGAGGTAACCCCAACACGAAATCCATGCTTATATCCACCCAAGGCTGCATAGGAACAGGCAATGGCATATAAAGTCCGGCATTAGTAGCTGTTCCCTTAGAAACCTGGCAAATACGACACCGCTTGACATACCGATCTACTTCTTTCCTCATAGTGGGCCAGAAATAAGAATTCTGCACCAACTGTAAAGTGCGATCACGACCGACATGCCCTTCACCATGTAACTCCTTAATAATTTGCAAGCGAAGGCTGGAATCAGGAATACATAATTGATTCCCTTTGAAAAGAAAACCATCATGTAACAGAAAGTCTGATTTCTGCCCAGATTGCACCCCCTGCAGAATAACAGAAAAATATGGGTCAATCGTTAACTGGCCACGAATGACATCTAACCCCGGCACATCAACCCGCATAGACACAAGCAGATTACTCCTCCTGCTTAAAGCATCAGCAACTCGATTCGAAACACCCGTTTTGTGCTTGACCACAAAAGTAAACTTTTCAAGAAATGCCAGCCAACGCCCATGCTTATGTGATACCTTATCTTGAGTCCGAATATGCCTTAGAGAATCATGGTCAGTAAACAAAACAAATTCCTTATGAAACAAATAGTGGCGCCAATGCTTTACAGCTTGGACCACCGCATAAAATTCCAGATCATAAGTACTGTACCTCAACTTCGGCCCGGTCAACTTCTCACTAAAATAGGCAACAGGTCGCCCACTTTGACTGAGAACCCCACCAATCCCAACCTTTGATGCATCAGTATGAAGTTCAAAAACTTGGGAAAAGTTAGGCAATACCAGAATTGGTGCAGTAGTGAGCTTTTCTTTTATCACCTGAAAAGCTGATTGTGCCTCCCCTGTCCATGAAAATACCTTCCCCTTCATGCAATCTGTCACTGGAGCCATGATAGTACTAAAGTGTGGGATGAACCTCCTATAAAAAGAAGCAAGCCCATGAAAACTACGAACTTCAGTAATAGTAGTGGGAGTTGGCCACTCCTGAACAGCTGCTACCTTGGATTCATCTACCTGTATTCCCTCACCAGAAACAACATACCCCAAAAATAGAACTTTGGGGGTCATGAATACACACTTCTTTGTAGCTGCATAGAAATTATCCCTGCGAAGTAAGGCTAAAACCTGCCTTACATGGTCAATATGCTCACTGAAAGAAGCACTATGGATAAGAATGTCATCAAAATAAACAACCACAAATCTTCCAATAAAAGGCCTAAGCAACTGGTTCATCACACGCATAAAGGTGCTAGGAGCGTTTGATAACCCAAAAGGCATTACTAACCACTCATACAATCCTTCACGAGTTTTGAAGGCGGTTTTCCATTCATCACCAGGTCTAAGACGAATCTGGTAATAACCACTCTTCAAATCTAACTTGGTAAAAATAGTAGCACCACTAATCTGGTCAAGCAAATCATCAAGTCGAGGAATAGGAAACCTGTACCTCACAGTTATCTTATTGATGGCGCGACTGTCAACACACATACGCCATGTGCCATCCTTCTTTGGAGTCAATAGAGCAGGAACAGCACAAGGGCTCATGCTTTCCCGAACGTGGCCCTTAGAAATCAACTCCTCAACCTGCCGACGCAGTTCCTCGTGCTCTCCCGGACTCATCCTGTAATGTGGCCTGTTTGGCAATTGAGAACCAGGCTCTAAGTCAATGTGATGTTGGATGTCACGCAAAGGTGGCAATCCATCAGGTAAATCATCTGGGAAAACATCAGAAAATTCCTCAAGTAAAGGAATCATAGCCTCGGGAACTTGGCTATCTTCAGTCACATCCTTCCCTATCAACACAAAAACATCATCTCCCACCTCCAGCTCATCCTCAAATTGGGAAAGAGTCAACAGAGTACCAGGAGGCTTGCTGGTTAGCTCTTTAGGTTTGCTCGGCATCAAAGTTATTTTTACTCCACCAAACAGGAAACTATAAGTGTTACTTTTCCCACTGTGAGTAATGCTGCGATCGTATTCCCAAGGTCTACCCAATAATAAGTGACAGGCATCCATAGGCACCACATCACACCAAACATCGTCCTTATAAGTTGTACCCACAGAAAATGATACAAGGGCACGTTTGGTCACAGTTACCTCACCACCCTTTTTCAGCCACTGTAACTTGTAAGGTTTGGAACGATTCTCAGTTTTCAACCCCAACTTCTGAACTGCTTCTTCAGATATTAAATTGTCACAACTACCAGAATCGATAACAAAGGTGCAAACCTTACCCAAAACAGTACAAGTTGACTGAAAGATGTTGTGCCTCAGCCAATCATCACCAACGGCCTTTGGTGTAAAGCAAGAGCGCCTCACAACCAAGTTAGTCCCCACATCACCAGTCACCACCTCTTCTTCATATTCGGGTTCTTCATCATACACAGGGGCCTCTTCATACTCTTCACCCGCACCATCTTCCTGCCAATCCTCAGGGTCAACAAACAAATGTCGTTTACCCGCCTTCTTGCATTCTGACTGACGGTGACCAGTCTCCCCACAACCAAAACACTTCAGGTTATTATTGCTGACACCTTTAGGAATTGGGCCAGAATTGCCACCCCCCATTCTTGGCTGATTAGAGCCAAAACGAGGTGCTACGTTACCAGAACCAGAACTTCCCCCTGTCATGCCAGACGAAGATGGACCTCCAACCCTTCGATTCTGCTTTTCAAATGCTAATGCACGCTGATATGCATCAGAAAGTGTCAACGGATCAAACAAATTAACAGAATCCATGATCTGGACTCTTAAACCCCCAATGTAACGGGAGACTAGTTGTTCATCAGTCTCTTGAATATCATTCCTTGCAACCAGTTGATAAAATTCGGTTGTATAATCTTCAACAGATTTGGCCCCCTGTTTCAGATTCTGCAACCGCTGGTACATTAATCGTTGGTAATTATGAGGAATAAAGTTTTCCCTCATACATTTCTTCATCTTTCCCCAAGTCACAATTCTGGGCTTCCCAACTCTCTCCCTTGTCAGTTTCAATTGTTGCCACCAAGCGGATGCCCTACCACGCAGCTTAGTAGCGATCAATGAGACCCTTTTATTTTCAGGAACCTCCTTGAATTCGAACACTTCTTCAACAGCAGTAAGCCAATCAATGAACCCCTCTGGATTCAAAGTATCCCCATCAAAATCAGGTATATTGACCCTCATTCCAGACTCCCAACGCCGATTATCATCTCTTTGATTTTGCCTTGGGCGCCTATCCGGTTGCTCATCAGAAGATGAACCATCACCCTCAAAGAATGGGTTTTCTGGCTGTTCATCTTCAGATTCCCGACGGTTACGGTTACGGTTACGAGTACCACGCAATCTGTGATTAATCAGATCATTCATCTGGTCTGCCAACTGATCAACAAATTGATCTAACCTCTCCTCCATTCGCGCCATAAGACGCTGCTCAAGATCCTGGTCATGAACGTCATTAACAGCCCTAGTTCTCCTTGGCGGCATTTTGATCAGGAAATTTAGCTCTGATACCAACTGATGTAGACTAAAATTAAGATAACGCAAATTGAACCTGTTGATTCACACGAATACCAGGAACGATTCCTCCAACTATTGTTGATTCAAAAGAATGCCAATAATTAGGTAAAATTCGCCTCAAAAATGAGAGAAAAATGAAATTTCATTCAATCAAAAACTAACTGCTTGATAATGTTCATGAAACCCTAAAAAGGAACCAGAAATTCGAATGGGCCTAAACAGATAAACGGGCCGGACTCTAGCCCAAAAACAAAGTCCAAAAAATATGAAAAAAACATAAAATTGCTCATAAATCATAAAAGGCAGTGAATTTGGGCCCGAAAGTTGGGCTAACCGCCTACGGCAGTTAGTCACAACGTTGGGCTCGGCCCAAGCTTTCTTTCGCCTGGACATGGGCCTCAAACGGACACTCCTAGCCCAAGTTATGGCCTTTTTCGTGAGCCCCCTTTTGATACGCGATCTTGGGCCTCAAGAAACACAAGGGCCCGATCCTCCACACTTGGGCCCGCATCAATATCAGATTTACGATTACTGTCATGAGGTTCCTATCATTGATTTTAAACTGGTAATTCACAATAGAGCCCCCATGCCCCCAAAATAGACGAAAACTTAGTTATAAATGGGACTATTTTGTTTACACACTCAGATAATTAATATTGCAACACACTATGTGTTGCGTGTTACATATATAGAAACAATTGATTTACTGACGAGTTAAAATTGAAAAGGAAGAAGCTATATAGTACCACTTAATCCGGCAAACAAATTTACCTAGCATACCATTTTTTAAGTCGGTACCTAAAACAGAGCAAACTAAGAACATATACTAGTACAAATGGAATAATGGGGATGAGATGGCCTTTTACTTGCTTCCCGTCTTTGAATAAGAATCAACAACCTTTAAAACCTAGAATCGATTGATATATCCTATGCCTTTCTGGGAATTTGACAATCAGGAGATTATATTAGAGGGTTAATTCATCAAAACTGCAATGTATTGCCACAAAATGTTTTATATATACAAGCTACCCATTTTATTGTCTGGGTATGCAACAGACCGGAAGAAACCGTTTCCATTGTTCGTTGTTTCGGTAACCGAATACCATTTTGCATACATCGATACAAAATCTTCGTTTGTTGCATACCCAGAAAATAAAATGGGTAGCTTTTATCTACATGACTCTTAAAATAAATTGAAAAACGCTTACAAATACATTCTTACATGTTGTCCGACTAACCGGTTAGCATGTTGCATACATCGATACATAATTGTCCAGTTTGTTGCATACCTAGATAATAAAAATGATAACTTATATACATGGAACATTTGATAGCAGTACGTTACACTTTTAGTGAATTAACATGTATTATAACAGTGTATATTCTTTTCATACTCAAAAGTGTCACAAATGACAACGGAGCATTAGCTAAGTGTATGGTTTTTTTGGATGTCATACGTGTTAATTCTCACAAAATTCAATCACATATTAGAGTTATTTTCTTAAAAGTATATATATATATATATAATAAAAAAAAATGATCCTTACGAAAAATCTTGTGTTCTAGAAAGTTTATAGTAAACGAATAATCACATTCATAAAACAACAGTAAGTCAATTTGAATATTATTTTCGATTAAAAATTATACATGATTTAAGAACCATTAGAGCATTATATTTGAGACTTTAAAGCATAGTTTTCGTGACCGATTGTGAAAAAACAATAGTTTAGTGGCCAAAAGTGAATTCCAAAATTCAAAGTAGATCAAGTTATGAGTTATCACCAATTCACCACCACTCACTTTCCATACATCCTTCTATCTAAACTGCAAAAGGTTTTCAAGGCTAAAAAAACCGAAAAAAACAACCAAACATGAAGAGCTTCACTTTGAGATCTCCATTCTGCATCCCAACTCACTCCAATCTCATCACCAATAACATCTCTTCACAAATCACTAAAACACCACCAAGAATCAAGCTTTTAAACAGACCCGTGTTCCTTGACTTCAAAAAAGTCAAACTCACACCCAAATCCAAAAACTCATCTTCAATAGAGAAGTTATCAGAAGATGAAGAGCTTCACACATTTGACTTGTCAACAAAAGCAGAGAATTCAAGGTATGTGATAGTAGGGGCTGTTTCTGTAGGACTTATGATGTTACTAATGAGTTGTGATGACCACCAAAAGGCATTAGCTTTTGGTCCAGAAGGGCCATTGATGGAAGACTTTTGGGATAATATGAGAAGATATGGTCTTTATGCTTTGACTGTTAGTAGTGGTGTTCTATATGCAGTTTTTCAGCCATTGTATGAGTTATTGAAGAATCCCATTTCAGCCATTCTTGTTTTGACAATTCTTGGAGGTGGATTTTATATTGTTTCTCAAGTGGTTTCTGCAATGGTTGGTATCACAGAGTTTAGTTATCAATATACTTACTAGCCACAATTTGCAAATTTACATGCAATGGACTCATTGTTATTTTGTAAACCATGTAAACAGATAAGTAATGTGTTGCATACCTATCAAGTTATCCTTATAACTTATGGCTTCACTTATTTTGCATGACTTAATACTTCATTATGTTCTACTTGTCTCCACTTAGCAGTATGCTTTTGTGATTTGTTTGGGCTCCCATGTCCCAAATATATTGGACTATACCCTGAACCCATTAAAGAGTTACCATAATCATCAACTGAGGTGGATCTAAAGGGGGCAGGGGACATTTGACCCCTTAAGAAATCTTAAATTATGCAAAAAGATAAAAATTTGCCTCCTCGATTATGATATTCTAGCTCTGCCCTTGATCGTAAACAAGTAAAATTACAATGATTTAACATGGAAAACTCATTCAATACCTAGTAAAAACCTGAGTCCAACACCAAATAGTCAAGTATTACCAATCAAATTAGCCTGAAACTTTTCGGAGAATTAAGTAATTGAGGGATATAGCATAAACAACTAAATTGTCGATGCTACGACAAACTGAAAATCTGTATTGGACAAAATTCTCATTTACTAAAACAGATATACATTTTTTCTTCTTTTGCTTAATTAGTTTTATTCATTTTTGAAAATAAAATAAAATAAAACAAAATAAAAATCATTGCTTTTAGATTCAACGCAAGTTTGACTATCTATCCCACGGCTTAATCTGGGTACTTGATTCAATATTTTCTGTCAATGTTCCTGCACTCCAGGCACACTAATAACAATGTAACATCGTTCTTATCTTTATTTATTTTGATACCCAATGTCCTATTAAATCTACAACAACTGATTTCTTGTAGCTTATAAAGTGATCAAGTATATTAATTAAATGTAGGGGTGTCACAAGTAATTAAACCCGAATAACTAACCAAAACACGAACTCCAATAACACGAACTCAAAGCTTATTCGGCCACCCGAACTCCAATAACCCGAGTGTTATTTGAATCGGGTTACAGTAAATATTTTAAAATTCGGATAACCCAAATAACCACAAAAGTTATTTAATATACAAATATATAAGTTATTTATGATTTATATGAATACATATATATATGTATATAATATACATATAAATTACTTATGATGATTTATATAAACTATTAGTGTCATTTTTTAAAGTTTACGTTTTGTTCAAAATGTGAGAATTTAAAATATCATCTTATTCGGAGTAAATACATTACCCGAGCCGATCTCAACACGAACTCAAATAACCTGAACAACCCCACTTTATTTGAATCGGGTTACGGGTTACACAATAAATTTGAAAACTAGAATTACCCGAAACCCGAATATATTAAGCGATTAACCCCTAGTTAAATGTCGATAGTAACCTTTAATAATGTATTAATTAACCTTTTAGGTATTCCATATTTTGTCCCAAGTCATATGTACCCTGTCTTGTCATATAAGTATAAATTATGGTCCCTCCTATTCTCCCAAAATAAAGAATCTTGTAAATCTCTTCCATATACAAAACTCCAAAGCCAGAAGCCACATCTATCATGTACAAAACCCATCTTACATCATTTTAATAAAAAAGTGAAGTATTGGCTTGATAACACATTAATGGCAGATGATGGTACAAAAGATGCATTACTCAGAAGAGGAAAAGAATACGAAGACCAGCCTCTTAATTATCCACCGTCAATCTCCACGAACCAACTCAGTCTGAAGCAAGTCACAGTAATCTTGGCTGCATACCTTACGGTTGGCACGATATGTTTTTCCCTAATCCAAGATCAGATTAGTGGCAAGAAAACGAACAAAATCATCGACGCCGTGTATTTCTGTGTGATCACAATGACAGCTGCAGGATATGGAGATGTAGGGCCAGAAACCAATTTGGCAAAGTGTTTAGCTTGTATTTTTGTGTTTACAGGCATGGCTCTTGGTGGCTTTGCTCTTAGTAAAGCAGCAGATTACATTGTTGGAAAGCAAGAAATGTTGTTTGTTAAAGCCATACATGTGCGTGAAACATATGGTGGAAACAAGATTCTCGAAGAAGCCGAAACAAATAAAGTCAAGTATAAATTTCTTACTATTCTTATGATTATTCTGTTCCTCATGGCCGTTGGAACTTTATTCTTGTCTCTTGTTGAAAAATTGAGCTACTTTGAAGCTTTTTATTGTGTTTGTGCTACGATCACGACTTTGGGGTATGGGGATAAGAGCTTCTCGACTCAAGCAGGACGTTTGTTTGCCATTTTCTGGATCTTGATTACTACTGTCTCTTTAGCACAACTATTTGCTTATTTAGTTGAACTGTGGACTAACAACAGACGACAAATGCTTGTACATTGGGTACTTAACAGGAGACTTACAATTCAAGATCTTGAGAAAGCTGATCTTGACAATGACAAAGTTGTTAGGTAGTCCTAAAACACAAACTTTTAAAAATTTTAAATTCTAAATGCTGATTAACAGATCTTTATGCAGTGCTGCAGAATATATTGTGTATAAACTGAGAGAGATGGGGAAGGTGAGCGACGAAGATATTGAGATTGTGGTTAAAGGGTTCAAAAATCTTGATGTTGATAACTCGGGAACATTGACAATTAATGATATAAAACTCATCGAGTCGTTAGAAGCAAAATGGTGACAAATAACATACTTTGTCATGGAGTTCACAAATTATTGGTTTTGTACCTACCAAAGACAAATATAGATTTTGTTCGTACTTTTGATTTTTTAATTTGCTTATGTAGTCCCTACTTTGCTTATAGACTGAAACAGAATTAACTTTCCAATGAAATATGAAGTAATTTTTCCAATCTTGCATCAAACAAAACAAGTTTAATAAGTCGGCTAGAATCCCTTCAGTCGCCAGAACTCAAGTCCACCTTACCGATCGTCGTTTATGCAACAAATTGAATCACCACTGCTGCAGAAGCATATGCAGTAGCACGGTACCATAGTGGGGGGCTGGGGCAGTCCGGGCAGCTGCCCCTCAAGTTTTTTAATGCCCCAAGTGTTTTACAAAGTTCAATACCAATTAGGATCGGTTATCGAGTTGATTTACGTTTTTGTAAACCTGACCAACTCAAAAACAGGTGTTTTCGTAATGTCTTCAAACAGTTGCCCTGATGCTCCTTAGTGGGATCTTGTCGTTGCAGCCGCATAATACATCAAATGTGTAAACAAAATACTGTTTTTCATATATTTTTCGATCAAAAGCTGAAAAAGTTACTGACATAGACGGGAACCCAATACACAAGAAGCTTTTTCTTTTTCAAGAAGAGAAATGATATGGATACAAACAATTTACAAATTTTGGAATACAAAATGATGATTGTCTGCGTTTAGCCGAACTTCAATGAATAAATTGGGACTATCCAGAAGTCCAAAAATATATATTAGAGTAAATTACAAAAATGGGTCCACTAGTTATATCACTTTTTTCAGTTTCAGTTCATTACTCAAGTTTTTTGCATGTTGAGTCCCTAGTAGGCCTGTTTTATTACACAATCAATCTCTTAATTAAAATACCCCTGACAGTTATTCGCATGTTAGTTTCTAGGAGGGACCGATTGTGTAACAAAATATTTCTTCTATGGATTGAACATGTAAAAACATGATCAAAAGATTGAAACTGTAAAAATTGATATAACAGGTGGACCATTTTTGTAAATAACTCTATATTTTATATGGTTGGAAATATCTTAGAGTGTAGTGTCATATGTAATAAGAGTGAGGTTTAAGAGGTCAACTATTAACTGGAAGGAAGAGTGAGCAGCTTTGTGGCCAATCAGAAAAAACGCTACGTGTTGCCCAATAATTTTTGTTTTTACCTCTTTTACTTAACTTATACCATAGTTTCTTCTCTCTCATTTTTCTTCATTCACACTACCATCACTTACCACCAACTCCCACCTCCTGCCACCAGCCACTGCCAAATTCCGGCTGACGGAACATATATATATATATATATATATTTGCATTTTACTAATATTTTCATTGCATTTTGATGTTTATTACTGCATTTTATATATATACATGTCTTGTGTTTTTGTATTTGTATATTTTATTTTATATACTGCATTTAAATGTTTTTGTACTCATTTTATATATACTGTATGCTTTGTGTTATGTAAAACACCACATATGCAGTATACAAAATATGCAAATGTAAAACACAAAAATGAAAATATACAAAACATAATCTACAAATACAAAATACCAAATATGCAGTATATATAAATCCCGTAACAAAATTAGTAAACAAATATCAAAATGCAATAAAACTTAAACAAAATGCGTTATAGGCATAAAAACATGATCTACAAAATAGAAAATACCAAACATGCAGTATATATAAAATGCAGTAATTAAACTAATAAACAAACATAAAAAAAAAAGAAAAAAATGCAATATAAACATAATAGCATGATCCAGTACCAACGAATAAAATAAAAATAAAATGCAGCAACGAACCACACATAAATGCAGTAACATACACATAACATGAATACAAAAACTTAACATAATTTACATTTATCTAGTAGATCTAGAAAAAAAAATAACATGCTACTACATATGAAAAAGGAAAAACCGAACAAGCATCATCTATGAGTTCTAGAAAAACAATTAGAAATATTAGAGCAAATGGATGGCGGCAACGGTGGCGGTTGGTAGCTGGTGGCTGTGTCGTTCATTTGGGATTTTTGACATATTTTCAAAAAAAAAGAAATTACAAGCAATACGAACGATTACAAATTTTTATTTTGAAGTAATTTTGCAAGGTTGTGTTTGCAAACTTGAGTGTGTTAGTATGTGTTTAAATGTGAGAAGAAGTGTATGAGTGTGTGTTCTAGTAGTTAATGAGTGTGTGTAAGTGTATGTTTTAGATGTGTGTGAGAGTGAAAAGATGCTCTGATAGTCGTGATGAACATTGAAAATAACACAAAGTCAAATAATAGAACTAACACTTTTAACCCATCATATTTTAGTTATTTACGTAATAAACTCTATACAATTTCAAATAATGTGAATTGTTGATGGGTAAAATGGATGGCTCTCCCTCTACTCCGTAAGGGCGCTTCCATTTTGATCATAAATCAAGTAATAATTATGTCTCATTTAAAGTTTTCTAAAAGAAGTTATTGCCTTTTTACTACAGAAGGTTAAGGTGGCAGAATTATCCGAATTTGGCCATGTTTTTTTAAGACTTTTAGACTTGATTTTTACTTTCACGTTTAATGAATTCTTTGAAATTCCTAAGGTATTCACGAGTCTTTCAATATTTTACGGAGTTTGGGGAGATTTCCCAAGTCTTATAAATAGTTTATGACAGCTCAAGTTAATCATGTTCTTATTTTGATAATTTATCTTAATTAAGCTTTACGCTTCTTTTCTATTAGTATCTCTTTAGTGGAATCGGTCGAGTGGTGAACTTGTCATTCATGCCCTGTATCTTGAAGGTGAATTCCTTGAAGTGGTGAGCATCCTAACCATTTATGCAATCAGTATTGGTTAATGCTAATTTCTTGAACGTACTATCCAATATCAGTTAAGCAGATGCTATATTTTGCCAATTTTTGTCTTTTACATGTTAGTAACTATTTGATGTGGTTTACTTCACAAATCAAAACTCAACGAGTTATGTGTCATGTATATTCAACCAATAAAATTTTATAAAGGTTAACATCAGATCTCAAGTTAAATATTTTTTTGGGTAAAATACGAAGATAGTGCTCAAATATCTATTTTGAACGATAGTAATTTATGCATTTTCAAAAACATAAGAAAAAAAATGCATAAAGTTATATGCCTTACGATTTGTGTTTTAGGCAAAATAACATCAATGACTCGTTAGGGATTACAGCGGAATCAAACAACTTACAACAATTAGTTCATGACGTTGGTATCAGTCGTTAGCAAAATCAAACCGAAACAACACTCGTGTAATCGAGGTTATATCCACAAACAATAAATAGATAAATTAAAACCAAACAAACAAGATAAACGAAACAATATGAACACAAGGATTTAACGCCATTATCTTCAATCTCCAACTTGAAGAGCGGTGTAGCTCATGGGACCAAGCCATAGAGTTTTTTCTATTATTTGTAGTCCCAAGGATTACAATTACATGTGATTTGTTTATATAGGAAACAAGAAACGTAGTCAACAAGAAACCTGCTTGTTCTGCCTATACAAAGATCACATCGCGATCTCCATATTTCGTGTCACAATTTCTGTCCAAACCACAAGTCACGTTGCAATAACACACATTTGCTTCGCGATTCATCTCCTGCCAGCAACTAGCATTTTCTACTTCGTTAAGCTTTACAATTCCTAACAATCTCTCACTTGAAGATTAACGAACCCAAAACCAGTAATCCCTTCACAATCTCATCCTTTTACCAATGTCACCCGTCCTTAATCCACACCATCGAAAAACTATTCGGATGTTGCTCGACCACGCAGAGTTGGAAGACTTTGGATACAGAGTTACTTGAACATACACAGCGAAACTGAGACCACTCTCTAGTTATTTGCACCACCATATTCTAGCCAAAGAAGATACGTTAAAGTGTGCAACAACTCTAACCACAAGATTCTTTCAAGAGACACTCGCCTCTTCCAGTCATCGATTACTGTAACACTCCAAAATTTGTAAGGTATTATTTACATACATATGTTATTATTCAATTGTATATGATTTTTTTATATAAAAAATGATGTAAAAGAGTTGGCTAAATAAGTAAATTTGAACAAAGATGGAAGGCTAAGGGTGTCGAGAGAAAAATACTAAACTTTGTAAAATGAATAAGAGTTTTAGTTAAGAGTTTTTTTTTTACAAAAACAAACAGAAACTTTGTAAATTGAATAATTATGACGAATTGAAGAAGATTGATGGCGATGCGTGGGTCGAAAGTACATTGGGCTTTTGGAGGGTTTCATAAGAAGACATTCTCTAGTGAAGTGGAAAATGACGAAAGTGAGAGGAAGAAATCATTAACAGAAGGGACGACTAAAGGACATTGGTGATGGCCAGGGTTGAGGAATGAATGTGATGTTTTGAGTCGGAATAAGCATCAGGAAACAGAACACGATTTTGTTTCCTGATGTAACAATTAAATCGAAAGTACATTGGGCTTTCGCAGGGTTGCATAAGAAGACATTCTCTAGTGAAGTGGAAAATGACGAAAGTGAGAGGAAGAAATCATTAACGGAAGTGACGACTAAAGGACATTGGTGATGGCAAGTGTTGAGATGTTTTGAGTCGGAATAAGCATCAGGAAACAGAACACCATTATTTTTCCTGATGTAACAATTACACAGCTCAAATGTGTTTTGGTAAAGAAGGATTCTGAACTAAAAGAAAAAAGGCTAGCTATATTGTCGTACGTAGTCTCTTATCAACAAGATTATGACACTCCACAAAATGTAAGCACTTCCTTTTTTGTCTAAACGGGTAAATGGATCCATACATCATGTTCGGGCTACTTAGAGAAAGTCGAGCCTTTTTTGGTCTTCCTTGACCGTTTTTGGACTTTTTCCAGCGAGGTTTGGACATAGGTCTCTTAAGGCCTTTCAAGACACCTGACCATCTTCGAGATTGTTACTTTCTTTTTTGTCTCTTCAATATAAAATATAAAAATAATTAAGGGTTCTAGCTCCTCTGCTTGCCTGAGTCTAACTATTATGTAACTGAAACGTGAAAGCCAGTTTGTATTCATCAACACTATTCTATGACAATTTGAACCCTTCTATAGTATACGGTAACATGTATAGTATAACCAGTGTGGTATAAAGAACACGATCAAATATTCCAATGCAAAAAAAACTTTTTAAGCACTGTATAGATCAGATCACAACTAATGCAGCTATCATGAGCATACGCACCACTAAAGTTTTGACAGGATGAATAACCTAATAAGAATATATAGTGCTTTGTAATTTATCTTGTGTTCTCGATCTACTTCTATAGTAATCCTTAGGGTTAATGCACCCAAGGGTCATGCTACTCTTTCAAAATATGTATGTCAGTGAACCTTTTTTCCTCGGAAAACACAGTAGCTGTACACTTAAAAACATTTAGAATGATAATTGAACTAAAAACGAAACAAAGTTGCGCCACTCCAAAAACAAACTGCCTCATATTAGTGATTAAACTATTTCAAAAAATCTGTACTAGTCACCGGTTGTAATGGGTAAAAATGAAGTGGATGATGTAAATAACAGGTTCCGTAAGTTTAATTAGTTTGCTCAAAAAGAACTAAGTTAAATGACCCAAATGGGTTTATTGAAAGAGTAAAATGACCCAACAGTGCATTAACTGTAGTCCTTATGTCAAAGAAAATGATGGGAACTGCTTGTAATTCGACTCATATTACAGGCAAATGGATTTAATAAGAAAAGAGCAATGTTCAAAGACCTGCTTGTAGTTCGACTCACAACATGAAAAGAGCAATGTTCAAGAGTTGAAGATTAAAAATATGTAAAGAGCTGTTATAGCAAGATGGAGCACAATCTTTTCAGCAGTTTATCTATGAAGTAAGTTCAATTGATTTCTGGCCTAACATTGTTTTTAATTGTTGATGTAAGGTAGCATATGACTGAGTTCACCCAGAGCTTCTTCATCCCATCATTGCCAGCCTGATTATCTGAAACAGAACTGTAAAAACAAATAATAATATAATTATAATTATACTAAATAAAATAAAATACTGGAAATTAAAATATTATTGATTTTATAAGAAAACACAAGTATGCATCTGATTACAAATGGAAAAAATAATATTCCTTCACTAATGACAAATTATTAGAAAGAAGAAAAAAAACATGAAAATTTTGTCAGCCTTAGAAGTAGGAAATTAGAATCCTTAAATTAAAGTGAGCTTTTTTTTTCCAAGACTAAAACTACTTTTACTAAACAACAACTTTTCTTTAGCATTACCATTTAGACTATGAAGCATATGGGTTCCCCGTTACCCAAAATCTTTGGAACAAGTATTTCAACGTGTTTAAACTTAAACCATGTACTTATAATGAGTTCTAGACCCAAAATGCGTGTTATACTGCAAATTAAATCTCATGTACTAACCGTTGATAAAAAAAAAAAAAAAAAAAAAAAAAAAAAAAAACTCGTAAATAATAAAAATAATCGACATGTAGCTGAGCGTTTAAGATCACATTTCACAATCACATTACCCTTAATGATATATGTTAGGATCGATATAGCGTTTTGGATGGATATGAAAAAGGAAAATTCGGGACTTACAAGATCCGACCACAACCACAATGAAGAAAGCAAGCACATAAAGCTCAGTTTTGATCTTCTTGGATGCCATCGGACCCAAGCCTCTTTTCGTTATGTTTTTCTCAAACTTTGCTACTTTCTTCTCTGCAAGTCTCTTTGATGTTGTCTATATTACATGAAAACAAAACCATATACATAAAAAATTAACCATAAACATATGTCTAAAGTCTTACATAATAAGTAAAAGCAATAATAAAAAATAAAATTATAAACTTAACATGTCACTTGTGGCTTCTATGACTTGATAACCAGACTAAAAAAATGCATAAACTAAAAATAGTTTAAAACTTTGATATGTAAAACTTCAACAAACATCAAAATGATATTTTTTTTATGTTAAAATCTGTAATTTCTATATCTAAATGTGTTAAAAGAATGTCTACTTTGCCTCAAATGTACACAAACATTTGCATCAAGACTAAACTACAGCTTGCAAATAATTCATAAACACAAACAGAAAAACAAGAAAAATGCATGATTCCTAATTCAGTTGTAAAGATAGTGAGAGAATTAAATGGGCTTCAATATATCAAATCACAACAAAATCGACTCAAGAATCATATATACAAATTAAACAATGTTTTCGATTACACCAATCGATTTCAGAAATCCGATAACCAAAAGCAAAATTCTAATAAATAAAAATCCATTGATCGTGCTCATATACTCAAGAACGTTTATAAATTCATTGATATCAAAGTGATCTAAAACACGTATGATTAATGACAGATCTTAATGATAGACTTATATATATGTATATATATATAGTTGTGATTGATTAAACAAAATATATATATTTATTTATGTACAATTGTGAATGATGACTACCATTGTTATTTGTTGATGCAGAAGAAGGAGCACGTAACAGCAACGGAGAAAAAGGGGAAAAGAAACCAAGGAGGATTTTGTGGGCCTTTAAATTTGATTAAAATATATACTCAGTATTATGTCTGAAAACACTTTGACTATTGAGAACTAAGATATATTACTTTTACACTTTTACCCCTTCACACTAACATTTTTTCCTTATTATTATCGTGATTTTCTTCTTTTCTTAGTTTTCAGAAAAACAAACCTACAATTTACCCCACCTATTATAAAGTCATATGCACACTAGGTTTACAGTCTAATTCGAACCAACTACATACTAGTTGATAAGTTTCTTGTATATCGTTAAGTCAAGAACCCTTTGATATCTTATCATTTTGAGATACAACGTATAATAGAAATATACAACAAATAAATGTTAAAACTGACAATATATTATATTACTAACCGTAATTTTGACAAAACAATGAAAAACATATAAGAAAGAAAACAAAAATGAAAAAAGATATTGAAAAATTCTAAATAAATGTAACCTTTGACAAGAAAGGGTGATATTGCTAATATACTTAAATGCTCGACTTAAATGTATATATGTAAATCATGTAATAAAGATATAAAATAAAAAGATATATTAAAAGAGATTGACATTAATTAGTTAAAAAATAGGATATTTTTAATAAGAACAAAATATAATAATATCACGAAAAAGAATCAATGTTGTTATTATATTGTTCCATTAATATTGTAAGACAATTATATAGTAAAAACAGAACTTTAACTGTAGGGGAAAAATAATAAATAATTAAATCTCTAATAAATGTAAAATGTAAAATAACAACAAATGATGATCTAACTCTCAATATTAAGCGAATGTTCTAGGAATGCAGGTGTTGGCAATAAATCTGGACCGGTCTTTTTTCTTTTTTTCAAGCATAATATAACACCTATTAGAGTGTTTACTGTGATTAAAGCATTTTACTAATCTATGCAACAATTTTAATGTTCTATGCAACAATTTTAATGTTCTATTCAACTTTATAGATAAACTTTATACATAATCCCAATAAATGAGTAGGACATCGATTAACATAAAATAATAGAAGAAAACAAGAGATAAGACGCTTAAAAGAGTAGAAAGTCGACTCGTGTACATAAAAAGTAAACACTTCTTATCTCAAGGTTATAAACTGTATCTATCATACACAAAATCATTTCAGATACATAAATGACTATCGAAGTACACACTTCTTATCTCTCTATCCCCTTTTTCCAGCTGAAGTTTTTCATGCATTACAAAGTATAGATTAGATCTATTGCAATGATCAAAATTGTGACCCACCAAAATTTCAGAACTCGATGTTGAACTGGGCATAATGTCACTCGAGAAAGCACAAGTCGATGTTCATTGACATGACAGCAAATGTTGGCGACAAGGAGAGCACCAGCAGCACAAGAAGTCCAGAGACAAAAATGGAAGATTCATGTCTCACCAGTTATGAAGCTGAGAAGTAATACTTTTTACGATTGGGTGGTATTCTGTGTGTATGTGTCGTTTAGCTTTCTCAGAACCAGGATGTTCTAGCCACTCGTCGAATAAGTTCTTTACAATTGGGTTTTCAAAAGGATCCGCTACCAATACCTGAGAATAATCAACTTATTAGATTATACATTTATAGTTCAAGAGGTACCACCCTGCAAAACTGCTAACTAAACCACACAAAACTGATGCTCAAGAATCGAGATTATAATTATTCGAATTTTCATTCGTCACAGACGCTGAGGAATGGATAGCATTTGAGCTACAGATGGTGAATCTTTGAAACTTACATTTTCCATATATGCCGTCTCTAAAGCTTGAATTAAGTCTTTGCCAGATTGTCCTGGATTTGGCTTAAGTTGGCCTCCTCCGTTTAAGCACCCTGTTCAAGAAGAGAACTTAGAAGTAAGAACACATGGTCTCCATTTGAAAACGTTTACATGTTTTGTTTTCTGTTTAGATGTTTTCTGATGTAAAACGCATTTTATTGTCTTTCTATTCGTAAACTAATTCTGTAACGTATTACCGAACACCGTCTCTTTTTCTGGTTTAAATTTTCTAAAAGTGCAAGGAAAAACCAACAACAAAGCAAAAATGCAAAATAAAAGATGCCTTAGGCAGGGCTGAACTTTAGTATCAACCTAAAAGAAGCTAATACACTCAGATAAGTTAAATTACAGATGATACCTGAAGGACACGCCATGATCTCCAAATAGTGGTAGTCAGATTTCCCAATTTTAAGTTTCCTCACTACGTTTTGCAAGTTTCGGAAACCATAACATAGCGCAAACTTCAATACGGTTTTACCTTCTACCTGCAAATTGAATTTTTCATTTATGATTTTTTTTTTATTTCAGAACTAGCAACTTAAAATCTAATGAGTCGTTACAAAATTTAAACACTTCTATTAGCTAACTTGTGAAACACCACCAACTTACTTCTAAAGTCACTTCCTGGAAGTCAGAGTTCCGAACGGTCCTGAAGTCCAGAGGCCCTTTGATATCATGACCATAAAGTGTCTTGGCAGCATAACGGAAGATGGTATCGGCATATCCACCTGAGCTCCCCCTAACCCCAAAAAGATGCCCTTCTTCACTAACATTTGACACTCTGCAAGATAGTAACATGTGTGTTATTTTTATTCTTCAAAAGAGTAACATTCAAATAAGCTTTTACTTGTTCCGCTTACAATTTATCAAGAGGTGACTCATCCAATTCACTGAAATCTACTGCTTTTAACTGCACAACCAACAGATAGTAGAGTTAATGAGCATTGATCCCTCCCACAAAATTCCTACACTTTAACACGAGGTTCTCATGAAACTTGCAACATTTACTGAATTCGAAAAAGAACCAAGTTAATTTTACCCATTTGCCCGTTATCATTGTTACAAAGATTCGTTTATATATTTTGGTGAACTGAAATTTTAGTATTTCAAGAGTCAAATACTTTACTTTTCTTGGGTAAAGGTCTCGTCAAATACTTTACATTAAACTATGTGCGAAAATAAACCTTGGCACATTCATGAGTGGAGGTACAAAAAGATAACAAAAGTTATGCAGCACTATCATGAACCACAAAAATTCTTTGATTACCTTTATTAAATCTAAAACCTCTCCAGTTGTCAGAACTGAATCAACCTCTGTGGTCATTTGACCAGATTGATCTTGGAAAACAAAATCATCCCTGGAAGCCTCGAGCTTTTTGTCATAACAAGGCATCACTGTCACATGATATATGTCACCTGGACTGTACAATCATAATATTAAAGAACAGGATACAAATTAAAGCATGCAACTACAGCACATGCATAATCGGAAAAATGCTTACCGAAGGCCTAATTTTTGGCATAAATGATGCTTGATGATGGCTCCAATGGATTGTTGGGGGCTCTTCACCGAGGATATATATGGCAAGACATATGAACCAAGTGTTTTTTCAGCATAGCATATCCAACCTGAAAGTATTGTTTACAATGGTAAGCAAATATAAGAATATCGCAAGGAATATACACATTATAAATAACATTCAAGTTTCAACAAAATAAAAACCACAGTCAGACAAGTATTGTTTACAATGGAAAGCATACCTGGACATGCGGATGATATCATGGGTAGAAATGATCTAGATTCCTTTGCCTCATCTGAATGGCTTTGTTTATAACGTGATATGAATTCATTACAAGATTCAACAAGAGACAAGTCTCTACTACAGCTTGTATCAAATACGGCTTTAACTCCCAAAGACTTGAACAATGTGGTTAGTTTCCTGAAAACCTGAAACTCACATCTACGTCATTCAGCAAAGAACAGATTTGGTAATCATTTCCATGAAGATTCATATGGCATTGTAGGATAACTATAAGAAAATATATCCATGTAGAGAAATAATTATATGAATAAGCCCTAAACATTATGCTAGTTTAAACAAGCTATCTCATTACACAACTATCCATAACAGGATTCCTAATGTATACTAACTTACCTGAACTGGAGAAAGACCGTAATGCACAGCAATGGAAGCCCTGGATTGTGGTGAAAGAGAGACAATAACAGTTTTTCCATTGTTTATATTGGAAAGAAATTCATCCAAGCTTTGCTTTTCTAGCATAACAGTCTCAGCAGATGTGATGCATCCACTGCATATGATTGTAACGATATTACCAATGAAATTCATTACTTCCATCGTAAAGTTGCCAGAAGTTTATGAAAACTAAATATAGAAAGCACATGTGTGAAGCATCAGAAGGGGTACCTGCATGCCAAGCAATCCTTGAGTGAGATTTTTACTGGATCTGTTAGAAATGTCTCTGTAGCAGGTGCTGCTTTCGTCACCTCCTGCTCAAGAAAAAGCACTTGGTCAGGTAATTGCAGGAATAGAGGGTACCTTCATATCAGTATTAAGCTATAATCAAAGAATCTTAATCATAATCTAGTTGTTAAATATTATGTTGTTTTCAGACTGAGTCTTTTACTCTTGCTCCTGTCTTTATGATCAATGAGGTGTACAGTTTAAATGGATTGCCTACTTTAAGGATGAAAGAACTTTGACAATACTGTTCATTGATAAATTCCGAAATTATACCAACTAGATTAAAAAAGGAAGGAATTTTCCTATCTTTCTATGACACATTTATAGAAGGTGCTGTTTTTGTCACCTTCTGCTTCAAACAACCATTCTTCAATCATAAACAAGTTTTCACAAATGACTAGAGCCCTAAAGTTAGATTAGCACCTCTACAATTTGCCACATATTCCTACCAGTAAACTTCGTACTTTAGAACATAACAACTTGTATAAGTAAAAATAAAAATATAGCGGCGTCAAATCGTAACATAATTCATATCAAAATTCGTTTATGAAGAATTATAGTCTTGCGTCTACAAAGCTTAGCTGTTTCTGTAGATTACTAATTGGTATGAACCTAATCGTTCTTGAGAAATATAGACAGAAAATACAGTCATCATACATAAAAAAGACCAAAAAAAATTTGTTCTAATGATTAACATTTAGCTGAAATCAGAAAATTTAATTGTTCTCGCATTGATATAAATTCCTATAAATATACACATATCTTAAAAAGAAAAAGAATTAAGATGAACTTTCATATTCATTTCAAAGACGAGTCAGAAGTTAAACACCAACCGACGAACATCATCTTGCTCTAGAGTTCAAAGAGTGTGGGCAAATCTCTTATCAATATTCTAAAACCGGTATCAATTTCGAAGGTGAAACATACTCCTTACAACATGTTTTGCGGTAAGCTAGAAAAGTAGCTACAATCAACTACAATTAATATGTTCTAAATAATAATATTTAATAAACAAGGGTCAGAAGCAACTTTTTATTACCATAAAGCATAAGAAAGCTACTACAGCATATCAAAACATAATAATAAATTAAAACTACAGTAAATAATAAACTGAACATAGAGTATTTAAGAACATAGGGCTCAAAAGATAGATATAATAATAAAATTAAACAGAAAAACCTACCTTTGGTTTATCAACGAGCCTAGCCGAACCTGATTTCATGGAAACAACACAGCCTTGTGATGGTGCAATGAAATCATTCAGGTCGCCGATTCGAAGTGTTGCCGAGAATTTATCAGACATGATTTTGAGTTCAATTGGTGGTTAATTGAGTGTCAAACTTGTGCGTTGATGTGATCGAGTAAATTGATATTGAACGTCGTTAGGTTTAATTTTGATTTTGAAGGTGGGAAATTGGGAAAATATCGTAAATAGGATTCCGCGGCCTTTGACGGTGTTAAACGTGTTAACCTTCGTTTTGAAAAAGTAAAAAGAAAACAATAATAATAATAATAATAATAATAATGAAAACTTTAAGAACGATAGTTAACACCTTAAGACATGTAAATCATCACATTGAAAGTGTTTACTTATAACTTAATCAACTTAATGGACTCAATTGCTTATTTGGTTCGAATTTATTAGTGTTCAGTTGAAACTTAAAAATTGAGACCAACTAAACTAAAGATTTATTCATTCATTTGTAAAAAACTATTTTACTCTTCGTATAGAGTAAAGAACAATGAATCTAACTAGAATAATGTCAAGAACATTAAATTATTAGAATTAGTTGTAGTATATATAAATTTAAAAAAAAACAAGAACAAAATATGTGAGCTACATATATCGTCTCACTATAACCCTCAAAACCTCAAACAAACCTAATATATCAATGTTCGTCAATATTATAAACAAAAAAATAGGAATCTTATCTTAACAAATATAATATAAGAAGCGGGCGATGATATCATCAAATATTCATTTGACCAATAAAATTCTTTAATTTTATTAAATTGAGTAAAATTAGGAATTTGATGACATCATTATTTAATTTAAAACTTTTGTCAATTAAGTCATTTTATTTCGCTCTATTCAAATTTACAACCCCAAACTTTTTTAATTATATAACTCTTAACGGAAATATCATATCGTTATCAAAATTTTAAAAATCTATTTCATGTATTTGTATGTATCCACAAAAATAAAGGAGTACTTATATCAATAAAAGTTACGTTCAATTTTCTTATGCGTAAAGAAATTATAAATTCAAATAACTATCTTTTTATATAATTAAAAGAGAATACCATTGAGAAATCTTAGCCCTTCATTGTTTTTCACCCTTTACGATCTAACGATTTTAATTTCTTTCGTATAATAACACATTTGACCCCTTAAATATTTGATATATTTATTTTAATTAAAAAATTAGACTAAATATTTTATTCATTTATAAAGTTAAAGAGTCTATGAATTATATAAGAAAATCGGCCTCAATATTTTATTTATTTTATTAAAATCAAATTTGTCTCGCATTATAGCGGGTCTATAAACTACATAAAGAAATCGATCAAATAAAAATTAAATTCGACCCCCATCATTTGCAGGTCTATAAACTATATAAAAAAACCAGTCACAATATTTTATTCATTTATAAATATTAAATTCGTCTCACGTTATCGCATGTCTATAGACTGTATAAAAAATCGACCAATATTTTGTTCATTTATAAAAATTAAGTTCGTCCCGCATTATCGCGGGTCTATAAACTAGCAATGATCAACATTTTTTTCGTATAATTACACTTTCGCATTTTAAATATCTGATGTAATTGTTTAAATTAAAAAAGTCAGTCACAATATAAAAAAATCGACTAAATATTTTATTAATTTATAAAAGTTAAATTAGTTGCGCCTTATCGCGGGTCTATAAACTATATAAAAAAATCGACCAAATAAAAATTTAAATTCGACCCGCGTTATCGCGGGTTTATAACCTAGTTTTAAAATAAAAACCAGATAACCTTTAAAAAAATATATTATTATCTAAATTCAAAAAATCTATTCTATATATTCGTGTATATTTTAATTTAATATTAAAAAATTGGTATTATCTTTGGTTACAAATAATACAGTCCATCATAATTATGATTTATGAATGTAATTTACAAATATGAGGATTTGAACATTTGTACATTGTATAGAGATTCATAATTATGAAATTGAAAAGATTTTTAACGAAGAGAATATATTGATGATGGTGAAATACTTTACCGAACTCTATGCTTGAAAAGCTAAATGGAACTTATTAGCTTATTTGCTTATTTCAACGTAATAGGTTTCAATTTTAATGTTAAGATAATCTTATTTGTTTGGGCTTATATGCTTATTGTGACTTATTGTGAGGGGAGTTCTATAAGCCGATCCAAACACCCGATATGTGTGTTTTTGGGGCATTGATTGAAATGTAAGTGAACCTTTTTGCTGTTTTAACTATATTAATGATGATAGTGATTGTGGGTCAAAATGATACGTTACAAAGTGGACTACTGGATGGTAAATTTATCTCTGCGACCATTATATCATTTATAACCAAGCATCTCATAATGTTTTTCATTGTTTATTTAATAATAAAAAGTAAAAAAAAAAAAAAAAAACAATTAGCATCAGCATCAGAGGTAAATTTGTCATTTTCTATCATTTAGATCATTCAAAAAAGAAAAAAGTAAAATTACCATATGTAACCTTCCATATCCGTACACTCTTCTATATGGATAACATGACTTAATGGAATAGAAGTAGACAGCCCCTTAATGCCTGTAAATATTGAGTGACTTACTATAATGTATGCATGTTGGTTCCGTTGGTTCAGTTTTTTATCAAAATCAAACAATAACCACATATTGTGGTATATCAAAAATGAAAATCATTCAGTTACGATTTCACTGCAGTTTGGTTTTTCGATTTTATATATCGGTTTTTTTTAATTCGAATATTTCCCAAACTAACTGCAAAAACGTTGAATTTGTAGTGCAATTCTTCACGTTCATCTCCTTCAATTGTCAAGTTCCTAAAAAATATCTTTGTAGAAGGCTAAACACCTCTCCTTTTTGTGGTTTCTAACATCATACAGAACTGCCTTGGGTCTCATTTATATACACACACCTTAAAATTAAAATAGAACATGTGAAACAAAAATAACCATCGATCAAACTAAGCATATAAACTTAGTCCCTATATCAGTTTGATATTTATTCAAATGCATTTACCAATGCTCATGGCATAACTGTCAAAAATACAGAATCTCCCAGCACAGATACATGCAATTTCAATAATCATCAGTTCTCTCTCACAATTAATCACAACACATAAGATGCATAAAGATACTACAACCACTGTTTTAAGTTATAATGATAAACAACATTAAAATTAAACACAAATTGCGCACATAAAAACAACCTACCCATGCTTAGAAACCTAAGGGCTTACAACACAAAACATACTCAAACAGAACCAAGTGAGCGAATATCGCTTGATTGACCATCTCCTTTCGAGGATGCAGTATACATGTTCTTCAGCAAATCTTGGATCTTATTATACATCATCATCTGTGAAGGCTGCTCACTAGCACCAACACTGCTTTGTAATGGTCTTGATGAACTCTCTTGTAGCTTCATTTTCTCAAATAAATACTGTTTCTCAGCTTCTGCCTCATGTAACCGCTGTTTTAAGTACCTACTTGCATAATCTTCCTCTGATTTCTCAGCTTTAGCAAGTGCGATTCTCTGCAGCCTCTCGGCTTCACGTCTAGCCTCACTGGCTTTCAGGTCAAACATTTCGGCTTCAGCCTGTTTAAGCCTCACGATGCCTTCGAGTTCATCTACTTGCTGTTTTTTCTTTTGTCTTTCCATTTTAAGTGCTGCTACTTCCCGAGCTTTGTCTTTGAGTTCTTGATCACATGCCTCAAGAGCTAAACGTGCTTTCTTTGTGACACGTACTTTTTCTTCTTCCACCATTTCCATCTTTTTAATTGCTTCCTGCACCACATCTGCAATACGGTTGAATGCTTCTTGTGGGGCCATCAGTCGACCATCCCCGCCTTCTTGAAGCTTTGTGGGATCCATGTCAAACTCTGCACATGACGTCAATAGAAGCTTAACATTCTTCAATGCTTCGCTAGATTAGCATCCAGTGTTTAAAGGTCTAAATACTAACACTAAATTAACAAACTTGGGTCTGCATAGGTTTCTGTCTGGAACTGATTATCTTATTACTGTACTTGAATTCATAAAAATCAGGTCTTAATGATTGGATAAAGAGAGATTCTGCTACTAATTAGCTGCAAGGATAAGTTAAAACTACCTACTTACTTACCCCTTATTCTAACCTAATTTAAGAGATTTTCACTTCCATTCACAAACATCTCTCCCTTTTTCACATAACTATGGGTATATTGAAATTACCTATTTATCCCTTGTTCAATCTAATGTGAGAAAGTTTCACTTCGGTTTCACAAAACATCCCTCCTTTTTTTCATGTAACTAAAGATATACTAAAACTACCTATTTACCTATTGTTTCAAATAAATTTAAGAGATTTCATTCCATTTCATGTTTCATGTCTCTTTTCACACAACTGAGAATAAACGAAAAGTGTCAATAAACGAAAAGTGTCAATTGACACTTCACTATAATTATTTTACCTAACTTTAGAGACTTTCACTATTCTGTATTATCACTAGATTATTTAATATCATATAGTCACTTTTAATACGCAAATTCAAATACTCAGTAAGTCTAGCAGCACGAAAGCTCATCAGTAGTAGAATTGTGAAAATTTAATTTGCAGTATATAGATAGTTATAGAAGGTGCTTCACTACTATTTAAGCAGTTTTTACTAATCAGCACAAATTCTTTAACTTATACGGCACGATCAATTACCTTGAAAAAACGACAATATAGCTTTGGAAGCCACCGGTTCAGCTATCCCACTTTTCAACTTTTCCACAAGTTCTCCACACTTCCAGTACAGTTTCCTTCCTCTCGGTTCCTCACTTCTTTGAAAAATTCTACTCACATATTCAAGTTCTCTAACTAAAGCCTCACGGTCCCACAACGGTGCACAGTGGTGAAACACATCTTTGACCCAACCAAATAACTCTGATGTCCTCATGCATGCTCGACACCTAAAAAGCATCTCTCCTGTGCTTCCTCCATTTACAGCAGGCCCCATACCAATCTGTGCATTGTGTATGGCACAATCTGTATGTGTCCAGTGAGAACACAAATCACACCCAATCCATCTGCAAGTATTCACTTCAAAATCAAACTTGCTACAAATCACACACATGCAGAGATTACAAAAACCATTCCTTTTCGAGCAAATTTCACAAGTACAATTTTCGGCTGGAATTTGGTTCCCACATGCTATGTTTCTGCACCTTTTGTATAAAAAGATCTCAATCAGAGAAGCTTGTGATAAACTAACAGTTGGATGTAGAAATGCTTGAATTCCGGTCTTGATAGCAACTAATATTTCTAGCTGTCCACGATGAGCCATGATAAGCGTTTTTTCAGTCAAATCAGTTCTACTTAAAACCATTTTTTGCAGAAATATATATTCTTCTCTATGTTGATGACCACCCATTCCTTCAATAAGACCACGAAGATCGTTTTTTAACTTATCTAAGAATTCATCAGGGAGATGATGCATTTGTTCTGCAATTACATCCACTCTCTCTTTAGAAATGTCTCTCAGAGTCATTCTATCTGAGTTTGATATATGACGAATTACAGAATGGTCCGCAGAACCATTTTCACGTTCCTTTGCCTTTTCTCTCTCCAGCTGTTTAGACAACATCAAAGCATCGCCTGTTGGCCAGGTTTCACGTGAACTAGCACTTTCTGTTGGCGAGTCTCGGATCTGCTCAGAATTTGACCCATCTGCTGGAACAAGGGATAAAGATGTGTGCAGAACACCGGACCTTGGTTGCTGACGTGGCGGCAACATGTTTTGTTGAAGTCACTAACTGAAATGATACCCACAAGAACCAATTAACTATCATATATCATGGTACTGAAGATCAGCAATAACAGCGGATGATACCTAAACATTGTCTATAAAGTATGAAACACATCTATGTTAATCCGAAAATTTCCTGAAAAAATAGTCAACTTGACAAGAACAATGTTTTTCAACAGGTTGCCTAAAACAAAACAAGGACAGACAACTTTTCCTTCCAACAAGCAGAATCTAGGCCTGCAAGTGGATGGATTTGGCAGGATACAACTTCACATATTCAGATGTCCATGTCAGACACGAATTTGATTAATACCAGGTTCGACTTGCTAAATTCAGAAGTTCATTATTTGTAAAGGAAAAATGTAGCATCAAGAACCGACACATATTTTTCACTTATATAATCAAAACCGCTCATAAGAGAACAAACAATCCTTTGAGTGGGAAATATCAAACATCAATGAAGTTTACTATTCCGTACAAAATAGAGGCAATCATCTACTTATCATTTGTCCCTTCAAACAAGAAGAAAAAAGAGGTAGACTGGTAGCCATGTAAAATTCTCAGCTAACAACTTAGCTTCAAAATAAGTCCATCACCTGATCTAAAAGTAAGGATTGAAATCAAGCAAAAATAAGCATTCAAATTCTATCTTCATATAAAAAAATAAAAATAAAAAAAAAACCCAAATTTCTTAAATACAATCTACAAAACCATACAATGGTCTCAGCATCATAATAATTCTAACAAAATCAATTGACTTTCAAAAAGAAACTTCATTCCAAAATACATGCAAATTGATAATTCTAAAATCAGAAATAACAACCCTAGGGAAAAACAACGACTTTATGATGAAATCAGGCAAAACAATTACATAACGAAACAAAAAAACACGGTGTGAATATGTTCATTTAGGTTAAACTAAAACTAATTAAACTTGAAATGCAAAAAATTAAAAACTCACCAGATTACAAAATTTCTTCGATTTGGAAAATACTTAAACAAATAGCGTTTTTTATCAAGTCAATGAAGAGAGAGAAACGCGTAAATTTAAGGTTTTCCCCTTGTTCTACTTCGTAATTTTTAATTTGAATGGAAAAAAAAAAAGTAAACCCTAACTTTGATTTAGATAAGTGGTAATACAGAATGAAGCCAGTCTTTGGAGTCGTTGGACTTGTGTGTTTTGATGTGTTGACCGGTTCAGCCGGTCATCGTCTCGGCGGCCCGATATTTTTTAGTTTTCTATTCAGCGTTGTTTGACTTTTATGAACCACTGTCCCCATATTTTACAATACACCCGGACTACGATTAGAGACATAATAACCCCACGAAAGTACGTATGTAAAGATTAGAGGCTGGAATTTCTGAACAAGATCGAAAACTCGACACATATTTGAATAAAAAATAAGTAGGTTGAGTTCGAATTTTTGACTCACTCGCAAAGGCTACAACATATTAAAATTTAAGTCCATTTGGACTTTTATTCGGTGGGTTTGAACCTAAACTTGGTAAGTCGATTTGAATTTCTGACAGATCAACAGATAAGTTCAAGCTAAACTAACTTTGTGAAGGGATAAACCTTAAATTCCGAATCGAAAAAATCCTAATCTACGAATTAAGTCGGTTTACAGCCTCTATAAACCCCAATAACCCCAAAACAAATCATATTTCTCTACAAATTCTTGGGATCAAACCTAGGGTTTCTAAAACTTAACCTTGGTGACTACCAACTAGAAGACGAAGAACGAGAAGATTCGGTCTCCATCCAGTTTGCAATTGCCTCTATTTTATGCTATACTACCCTTCATGTCTTTTATTATTATGTTTAGTTTAGTTTTCAGTCCAATTATGGGCTGATTTTGTATATTCACTTGGAGGAAATGAATCTTGATTGTATATAATGTTGTATAGTTAACTATATGATTTAGATTGACGAATGATTGATTTTGGTTTAATAAATCTTTTATGTTTATGTATGATTCATTATTGATCTTAATTGATAGAGAAATCTGATGTTAGGGTTTAATTATCATACAATATAGATCTATATATATGACTAGATTAGAATTAATTACTAGTAGTATACTGTTAACCGTCTGATCATATGAAGTTGCCCAGCAAACAACTTCTACTCGACAAGTTCCTTCTTTGTTTTGTTATTTACAATTGAATTAGTATGATTGTTTAATAGTTAGATCAGACTCACAAGTTCACCAATTACATATAATTGAACAATTAGTGTAATTTGGTTAATCATTATCATATTGCTTAAACATAATTAATTGGTATTTTGTACAGAAAATTTTATAAGGTATCAACTAGTTACATTAATCAAGAACTAGAATTAGTGATTGCCTATAATATATTCATTAATCTTATATCATATATGATTATACAAAGTTGCTTATGATTAGGGGGAATTAAATCTAAGTGAATGCTTTTTAGTTATTGAATATGTGTTTAGGAATCATAGTTTATTATTTGCATCCTAAAGAGTATATTAGCATAACTTAATAATTAAAGTTTGTTTTCAATATTTAATTACCATTCCTTTGAGATCGGCACTTGGTTAAACTTATCATATTATATTATTACCGATAGGTTCAGAGCCTATGTGGTCTAGTTTTAGTTATGTTTGTTTAATTAGTTTTTAGAATATAATACTAGATTTTAAACAACAATAATTTTCAATAAAACTTATGTGTTAGTTTGACTCGTACGCTTCTTTTATTTAAAAAGATTATAGTTATTCACTTCTTTTCTTAACAATAATACTTTGTTATGATGTGCGGAAGAAAACTATTGTTAATATTTGATTATCAAGTAAGCGCTCTATCTTTAAATCATCGCTCCGCCCCTGTCCACGGACCTGCCTACCTGCTAGTTTTTCGAGATGGGTTTGGGTAACCCAATGAGCTTTTGGGTTGACCTGACAGCAAATTAAATTTTGATATTACTTTAAATTCAATTTTAATTTAAAAATATGACAAAAGTTTTGAAGAAAATCATTTGTAATTTTGTAAATTTTGTATAGTGACTTTAAGAATCAAACAAAATCATGATGAAGAATCATTTGAAATTTTGTAAATGTATTTGAATTCATAATATTTGTTTTAGAAATGTTTGATATCTTTATGTTTTAGCAAAGTTGAATTAAAAAATTTAGTATTGAATTTAAATGTATGTAATAGGTATTTTGATTTTTTTGGAACCGTATAAACATTTTTTTATACTTATTAATGATTACATATTACTTATAAAAAAAAGTCAAATTATTTGACCCATTTAACCCATTTGACCCGAAACTAACACGCGAATCCAAAACTGACGCGCTAACTTGTAGACCTAATTAAAAAAATATGTTACTTGGGTCGGGTTCAGGTTAGCATATTTTTGGTTAGGTTGAAATACTCTAATCGTTTATGTAATTGGGTTGAGCTCAGGTTGACTAGTTTTGACCCACCAACACCACCTTACCCGAATTGCCACCCCTAGATTGGATGTCATACGATACTCATAAATTTATCAACCATATTGTTAGTGCATGTTTGATTTAATTTAATCGTAAATGATTTTGTAGAAATGCACTCCACTTGTTTGGATGATTGTAAAGGTGATTAACATAGTGATTATGTTAATTATTAGAAATTGTATACTTACATTAATATAGTGAAAGATACAGGCCAAACCGACAAGAAAAGAGTTAATTTATGAAAACTTGACTCATGATTAAAGATTTTCTAGGTTCTTGGTGACTGATTTATAGGGTTTGACTTCGGAAAATGTGTTTTGAAATGATTTAAAATGGATATTTTTTCAAAAGGTTTTGCACAGCAAAACCACAGCACGACCACGGCCAGACCGTAGTTGTAACGGATTTTTTTGTTGAATTTTGAAAAGTTTGACTATAAATATCCAGCTCACTTTGAACTTAAAGGTTATCTTCTTTACCTTATAAAACACAAATTATATTTTTTATCACTAACAATGTGTTTGAGAATATAAGGTCTTAAGCAAAGAGTTAATTTATGTAGTGAGGTTATTAAGTTGTAATAATCCGTGGCACTACATTGTTGTTGTAATTCGTTGTAAAAGATCCTCAGTGTGTGTAAGGAGGATCTCCTATTATTCTATCTTCGAACTATTATGGAAGAAAACTTAATTAGTGTCTACCATTTGTTAGAGGAAGACTCATTGAGTAAGTTGTTGATTGTTGTGTTCTTCCAGGAGTGTGAAAAAGAAGTAGTGTTGCCTTCTACAGTGTCAGAAAAGAAGAGTTTGGTGCGGTTATTTCCTCAAGTTGTGTATGAGATGTATTTGGTGATTAGTTGTCTTTTGTTTGTTAGAAGAAGACATTGTTGGTCTTGTTGTCTTCCTTATTGAAAGAGTAAGAATTTGCAATTGGTATCTAGGTTTCTTATTGTAGAAGTAAGAGAGTTTGATTAGATTATTTTCCTTTAGTTAAGGAAGATTAGTGTTGGCTTCTTATTGAAGAAAAATCAACACTTTGTATAGTTTCATTCCTACCGGTGAAAAGGATTAAATCATAGCGGAGAAATCCCGATTGTATAATTGAGGAGTCGATTAAGGTGGAGTAGTTAATGGCCACCATAACCACTATAAATCGTGCAAAGTCCTGCCTTCAAATATTACTTGCATATTTATTTTGGGGTTAATGCAATAATAGTGCAACGTACTGCTATCAAATATTCTATGTATACAAGCTATCATTTTTATTATCTAGATATGCAACCAACTAGAAGATTTTGTATCGATGTATGTAATATGGTAACCAGTTACCGAAACAACCGATAAACATGATTACGCAACATTTTTTATTTAATATAAGTATATATATGACATTTTTATCTTTGACGTGCTTTTTCATCATCATCATCTTCAACATATTACTCCATCCTGTCATTTCTCCAGCAACAAACCACGACCCCAGCCCCATCATTTCTCTGGTCAGATTCCGACCATATCTACCTCTTCTGACCTGCATAATCTCCAAATCTTCAACATATTACTCATTGATTTCAATTTGTTAACCTGCAAATTTGCTAACTAATCGATGACAAAAATTGGTGGTTGGATCTGAGATGACAAAAACCGTTGGTTGGATCTGAGATAACAAAAACCGATTCATCTGGAAGTAAATTGCTAACTAATATGAAATCGATGAGGTCAGATATGAAGTAGGTGATGACGGAAATGAGGTCTTACTGTCGATGGTTTCACCGGTAGTTGCTCTGTGTCCACGACCTATCTGAAGTGTGTGTTGTTATTTGAGGATAAATGATATGGGTATTTAATGGTTAGTTGCTGATGAACTCGCTATTGAAACAAAGGTTCAAAGGGTGTGTTATGGTTATGGTGATACAAGGAACCCAAGCTTATAACTTTTCTGCACAATGGTAAGGATCCCATCATCTCTGCCATCGTATGCAGGTAAAGCTAATTGATATGGTTGACAAGTACTAAATATTTGTAACTTTGTAGCTACTAACACATAAAGTATAACACAAGCATTAAAACATAAAGAAAAGTAAATAATATACTAGTTCTTCACTAATGTATTAATTATCTGCTTCTTGATCATACACAAAGCAAAAATTATAAGTTGACACATTGTACAAGCAGATTGGTATATGAATTGATCATGGAATACAAAACTTTAGAGCTTTAGAGGTGGTAATTATACAGAACTTTATAATTATTCTTTCATAAATTGATTTTGGTGTTTATGATGTTCATGGTTTGGTATATAAATTGATTTGGTTTTCTCAGATGTTGATTTTGTTCTTGGGAGGAACATTGACGTGGCTAAATAATCCATGTGGTGTTGTCTAGTCAGCAAATTGCATATTGCAGTAGGTAAAAATCAAATATGTCAAGATATGAAAACGGTTTCTTCTGGTTTGTTGCGTACCAAGACAATAAAAAGGTTACATAGAACATTTGGTGATAGTACGTTACACTATTATTGCATTAACCCTTTATTTTGATTATAATTGCTAGTTAAATAATCATATAAGTTTCAAGCAAAAGATTTTAAAGTCGATAAAATCAGTAATTAATCATAGATTAATGATTCACACCCCTCCCCCCCCCCCCCCCCCCCTCACTAACTTATACATGTGTTTCATAATGGAGTTTATAAAAGCTTATGGAAGGCTAAACTTATTTATCCACAAACTTAAACTTCTAATTATGTTTGGTAGATAACACTTACTAATTTACTAAAAAATAAGCTAGTTGAGGTAGTTTATTAAAAGTAGCTTGAGCTTATGCAAACTAAAATTACTAAAATACCCCTTTGTTAATTACTTATCATGTCTTTTTCGTTCTTTTTTATCAATTCACATTTTAAGTTTCAGCTACAACTACTTTTTAAGAGACACTTACATAAAAATATAAGCTCAACCTTACAACTATAAGCTTAGAGCTCTAGATACCGGCTAGTTTTGTCAAACCTACCTGAGACGATAAATTTTCATGATTGCATTGCTTATCTTTTACGAGCTGTAGTAGGCTTGTGGTATAGTTTGTTCTATCCTCATCACAAGCGATCACCACTACCTTGTAGAGTTTGTCCTGATCGCATCAAGTGGTAGTTGGTGAGTTCAATTGTAGTGATTTTGTCAAGTGGTAAAGTGGTAGTTGACGAGTTCAATCGTAGTGATTTTTTTTACGAAGAATCAAACTCGTCATGATTTTATTTTTTTCTTTAAGTTTTTTGCCTTTAACATTTATATTAAAAAAAATGCGCGTCTAAATTTGTGTGTGTTTACGAGGTAATCGTTATGGGTAAGTAGTTATGGGTCAGAAGTGCGGATATGATGATTAACCGTGCACAAGGAATGCCATGACTAGAAATTATCTTAAAAATTTTTATTTTTAGTTTACATGTAATAACGTTGTTATTAATACTTTTCTTACATTTAATTGGATTTTAATTAGAAATTTGTTGAATTCACGTCAGTTTTTTGTTGAAGCAATGAGAATTTCAATAAGTAACAAAATCAAAGCACTATACATTTGAAGGCCATCAAAATATAACATTTTGTTTTGAAGACCACTTATTTATTAAAATGATTTTGTAAACAACCCAAGTTTGTTTTTTGGGTCACGTATACCAAGTATGGCCAAAAACTTACCATAAAATGTATAAAAAACTACTTTTAAGCCATATTAGATACTTGAACTATGAAATCATTGGTCACATATGTAGCTTTTATAAATAATTTTTTAGTCGAACTTAGTGAAAATAAATTAAAATGCAAATTTGAGTAGCCTACAAAATTATTTTCATAAATGAATGACCTTAAAAAATAAAATGACATAATTGATGTCCTCTAATTATATTATCTTTAAAATAAAAAATAGAGTAATTTCATTAGAGAATCTTCGATTAATGTTTTTTGTAAAATTTTTTACCCTAAGATATAAAAAAGGGATAACTTTAGATAAGGTTATTACTATCGGAGAAAATCTTTTTTAATTTGAGATTTCTCCACTTGTTGGTGTAAGACTCTTTTTTCAGTATACTTTTACTTTTTCAGCAACAATATTCTCCAGAATATTATCCAATACACTATAACCCCATATCACCTGGATCACCGATCCCTATGCTCTAACTATTTCTTTATTTGTTCAAAAGTATTTGCTCAACGGGCAATTTTACTTCATCCACATAAAATTAATAGGAGTTGACAAATATACCCTTCATTTAATTTTACTTACGTCTGTAACAATTGTTGACTTTCTCTCTCTGCTCCATGAACTCATCATCTGTCTTCACATTTTTTCTCTATTCCCATACTGATTTTCTTATTTTCATTCGTCAACACAATTTAATCAAAAAATAATGAAACGAACAAGAACAATATTAAGAAACACTCGAACAATTTTATCTCACAAATCTCAAACCAAAGTAGATAATAAAAACTAAAATTTATCACATAAAATGGTATCATGAATGAAGTCTTAATCTTTACAATTTTTCGAGTCTTTTTTGTTTTTTTCCTATTTCAAGTAATCAATTTGGGGAAAATGAAAGCCCTAATTTATGGTGAATTTTATATCACTCTACTTTTTAGCAGCGGCGGTGGAGCTTAAGAGATGTTCGAATACATTCTTAAACAGACAGCCATTCACGATTCTGGCCACTCACCGACGACGCAACTTTCGCACGAGTAGATTCATCTTGTGGCTTCGGCAGACAACCTCAAGATCTCGGTGGCGAGACAACAATACCTTTCGAAACAGGCTTTTTAGGTTTCGTCGGTCAGCCACGGCTGCACTTCGGCGCCCCATTCAAATCTAGTTCAATGTAATTGTTCTTAACCTCGGTAAATGGACAACTTGATTATACTAATTACAATTACAAAAGAAAGAAGAAAATAGGTAAAAGTGTGGAAAAGAAAGAAGAGGAAAGGCCATGTGTATAAAATTTGAGGGATAAATTTGTCAATTAACATTAAGTTGGTTGTACGACGTAAAAGTACTTGTTGAAAAAGAGAGATACTAAATATAGTAGATTGATAAGAGGATACCATTCTGAAAATTGTAATAATTTTAGTGTCTGACTAGTAAGTCTATGGAAAAATTATGACCCTGATAAAAATGCTTTTCTTTGACCATTTCGTATGGATGAAATGAACCAATCGGATGAATGGCAATACTTTCCCACTCTCCCGCCAAAGCCATTAAACAAAAAATCATGTTTCTAGTACATAACTCAAATCGACTTGATGAGATTCTTCAAATTCATGCATTCCTTATAAAAACTTCATTACAAACCAATAACTTCATCATCACCAAGCTCATTTGTAATTTCTCGTTGAATTCTTTTGCCAATTTGCGGTATGCACGGACCCTGTTCGACGAAATGCCAAGTCCAGATACATTTCTCTGGAACACCATGATAAGAGCTTACTTGAATTCCCAAAACCATGTTGAGTGTTTTTCGTTATTTCTCCGATTACGTCGCCAAGATCAACTATGTGTAGATAGTTTCAGTTTGTCTCTTGTGGTTCAAGCGTGCGGAAGGTCGGGTTTCGTCAAAAACGGGCAAACAGTGCATACCCAGGTTTTCAAACTTGGGTTTGATAGTGATTTGTTTGTTCAAACTGGTTTGACTGAAATGTATGTGAAATTTGGGTGGGTGGGGTATGCGAGGAAGGTGTTTGGTGGAATGAAAGATCCGGACTTGGTTTCGTATAATGTGTTGTTGGCGGAGTATGTGAGGATTGGGGAAATGGGTTTAGCACGACAACTGTTTGATAATATGTCTCAAAGAGACTTGGTTTCATGGAATACTATGATTAATGGTTACGCTTCACTTGGCCATGTGGCTACGTTCGCTAGTGCACTATCTGATACTTGTTGTGACAAACTTTTGATTTCTTCGAGCTCTATGGTTGGATGCTACTCAAAAAGTAGCTTTTCTCACGAGGCCTTGAAGCTCTTTCATGAGATGCAGTTAGCTAAGTTGTTACCTGATAAAATCACTGTTGTGAGTGTGTTGTCCGCATGTGGATATTTAGGTGCTTTAGGTATGGGCAAAACGGTTCACAAGTACGTAGACAGAAACCGAATCGAGGTAGATATAAAGCTCGGGACTTCCCTAGTTGACATGTATGCAAAGTGTGGGGATATCGATAATGCATCAAAGGTTTTTAGTAGTATAAAAAGAAGAGATGTGTTTATATGGAGTGCAATGATTACGGGTCTTGCGAACCATGGATATGGTGATGTTGCGCTCGATCATTTCCACAAGATGATATCGGAAGGAATTAAACCCAACGGTATCACTTTTATAGGTGTTTTAAGTGCTTGTAGTCATATTGGTTTGGTTAACAAAGGGTGGAAATACTTTAAAGCTATGAGTGACGAATACGGACTAACAGCAGAAATCGAACATTATGGTTGCATGGTTGATATTCTAAGTCGAGCAGGGCATCTAGATGCAGCGAGAAGCTTAATAAACAATATGCCCTTTGAACCAGATGCGAGAATTTTGAGAGCACTTCTTGGAGCTTGTAAAATTTATAAAAATGTTGAAATGGCTGAAGAAACTACTAGCAAAATACTTTCATTAGAAGCTCATACAGATGGAAATTATGTGCTTTTATCAAACATATATTCCCAAGCAAAGAAGTGGGACAAAGTTGTGAATATTAGAAAGAAGATGAAAGAAATTAGAATCCAAAAGGTTCCTGGCAGCAGTTCTACTGAGGTTAGCGATGAAGCTCGTGAAGTTGTTTCTGGTGAAACATGAGGGAAACTTGCTGATAGTTTTTTGGCTTTTTAGGACTCCGGGGTCTTGTATTTGATTGCTAAGATCCCAGAGTTTGTGATGACTTTGCATATAAGTTAATATCAAAGGTATATAAATGGAAGTTCGAAATCATTACCATCACTTACGTTGCCTTTGGTTGGTAGAATTTCATAAAATTCGATATAATTGAAATCTCAATTCCATTCCGTTAGGGTGTTTGGTTCAAAACTGAATTGAATGAAATTCACCAAATTCCTTCACTTGGGAATGCACATTCCTTGAAATTCCAATTTCTTTTATGAATTTTATGAATTTCAATTCCATCGAAAACATTCCCCAAACCAAACTCACCCTTAGTCTCTAGCTCTTGCTCAGCGAGGTATTTCAGGAATGAGAAACTTGGGTCTGCTTGCGAGTTGCGAAAGAGAGACCAACTCAAATATATAATTAAATTAAATAAATGGTAACTCATAACTTTAGGACGCAATATATCATAAGTAATTGTTGAGGGATCAACTTTTCACATGTGTAAATATATTTAGAAAGGATTTGTCGATTTGAGAAGGATGCAAATTGATCATGTAAATCTCTACCTTGATTAATTAGTGATTCTTTATGAAAAAGATATAAATACACGATGAGAACCCTGGCAAATGGCAATAGAGAAATATAGTTTATGGCAGCAACTAATGGGAGGAACGAGCCGTTTTCGTGTGAGCCTCGGTGTTCCGGTTTAAGGTAATGCTTTCTTCTTGTAACTGTTAACTGATAATCTTTTGTTATATTAAAACTAATAAAAAAGCTTTCATAGCGTTTTTCTAAAGTTCAAAATGTTAAATTATTATATAAAGAAAGACATATGACACTTCATCATTTTTCTTTTATTTTTCTACCTTTTTATATCAAATTTACTTTAAGACATAATAATGATAATAATAATCTTAAGTTATAATATAAAAAAATAGTAATAATTGTAAATAAATAAATAAATACATAATTTACCTCCCAAGTTCTTTTATCGCTTTCACGTTTACACTTTCGAGACATTTACATCTTTGCAATTTTATTAAACACTTTTGTTTTCTCATTCTATATTTTTGTAATTTTTTAACAAACTTTGTTTAACCTACTTTAAATTTTATCATATTAATGTCTTCTTTATTGAAACGTCATATCTTATTTTACATTTCTTATAGAACACTTTCACTTTTAAAGCAAAGTTTGTTATATGTCATTCAAATTTATCATATTTATTTACTCTTTGGACACATATATCTTTATTTGGTAAATTTTTTATCAAATATTTTCACTTTCTTCAGATATTTTTGCGATTCTCTTAAAGCATTTATAATATGCGGTTTATTTAGAAGATTGTTGTTAGTACTTGTTATAACAAGTATTTAAATGTCTTTTTTCCATTGGAGATAACAACCTTTTTTTAACAACTTTGAGAAAATTAAGTATCTAACTGAAGACTTTTGTTATGATGTTTGTGTAGCTTTTGAAAAAAATTATTAGAGTGTATAACTGTTTTTGTAAATAAAAGTTAGTGTTAATGAGCCGTCAACTAAAAAGGATTAATTGTTTTTGTATATTAGGAATGATGTTGTACGTGCATTCAAGTTACTCAGTATGAACATATTGGTTTTATTTTATAACATGTCATGTAGCTAATTTCCACATAATCTTACATCTGATTTTCTTTTCCTGTAATTTAAATTCAAGGTTCATAAAGTTATTGAGAGTGTTGATGTTTTTTGTTGTCGTGCTAGAGTAAAGAAGAAGATATAAACATTTTTTTCGTTTCAATTAAGTACAAATCTTAAAAATAATACGCTTAAAATTCTCAAAATAAAAATAAAAATCAACATTAATGTTTCTGAGTGTGAACCTTGGGTAGCTAATTAATTTACTAGTAATATAATAATGCATAAATGTTAGTATTAGATTATATATAGATGTTATACATGAAAGATTAATTTTTCTTTCTTTCCACTTCTATTCTCTTCTCCCGTAAAAATAACTGGGCAGCGGACTCTAAAAGATTAGAATACGTTATTGTTTATGAAATCGGATACACATCAAAACGATTAATTTAGTATTTCTTCTTTTACTTGTTTACTTTATTATACCTAATATGATCAATCATGATATCTGTATGTAGCAATTATCTTTCTAGCTAGTACATGCTATGCCTATTGTGAACTACATGTTTTTCAGTAGTTAATAGTAGATTCTAAACTTGACTAAGACACGGTCACGATTAGGGGTCCTTGTAGGACTAAAGAATAAGAATATGTTACGGAAAGATCAATAAAATGGATTACAAGATGGACTCATATAAGATAAAGTGTTAACGTATTTAAGTTTACGGGAAGATAATAGGTGTAGTTGACGACAACGATCTTAGGTGCAGCAAGAAATAAAAACTTAAACGGAGAGTTGATTGTGAATATTCAACAGAACAAGAGTCAGAATAATATTCAACATCTTTCAAATTTTGTATATTTAAACTTCTAGCAAATCTTATAATCTCACAAAGAATTAAACTGGTTTTTGGTATACTGCTACATCCTACTACAGTTACAGAAAATTTAGAAACAAATAAATTAATATAAATACTTAATAATAATGCATAAAACTAAATTACATTTGAGTATTAATTACAAATGGTAGGTCCTACAAAACTTGCCCTGTTTTTCAACTCAGCGTCACCATTAAATTACTAGCTAGTTCAATGCCAACTGAGTAAAAGATAAGACCAATGCTTGGCTTTGAAAGAGGATGTCCAACTTACAATAAAAATCTTCATACGTTCATTAAGGCAGCGCTTATAAAAGCGACTGATTGGTAAAATAGTAAAATAGGCTAGATACAAGTTTCAAAAACGGTCATATACAAATAGGAACATTGACTTTATGCTTGTTTTGATACGTTTCTATGTTCATACCCATAAAATGTGACACCCAGAACATACATTCTTCTTTTGAGAAGTTCATTATAACCAAAATGAATATTTGATATTTTTGGATATGTGTACTTAAAGCATCCACATTGAAGAAAAGCTTTTAAAAGCTTTTTTGTTTGCCACATCATTTTTTTTATAAAAAAACTTTTAACAAAACCTTTGTCTCCAATGATAAAAAGCTTTTCAAAGCTATTTAAAAAAAAAATCATACACACACTTTCAAAAAAGCTTTTCATGTATGACTTGAGATTTCTCAAGCTTTTGCAAAAAAATAACTTTTCCTCCAATGAAGAAAAGCTTTTCTAAAGCTTTTTTATGCAAAAAAAAGCTTTAGAAAAAGTCTTCATTAGAAATGCTCTTAGTTTTAGCATGTAATTATTTGATCAGTTTTCTCTCTCTGATTATATACTTTTGCTTCTTACAATATTTTGGTCAAAATGCATTATTTTGAAAATTATATTATCATGTAATTCGGTACTCTTCCTTTCGTTAGCATAGCACCTCAAAACAAACGCAAGAGGGACCAAAACAAATTGAAAAACTACGGTGATTAAATAGGTGGAAGAATTAAGGTACCACAAATGCTAGTCCCATTGGTATGAAAAATGTATCTTCAAGTTATAAAGTTGATGAAACAAAGCTCGTAACGAAGATTATGAGTGTGTTGAAATCTAATGGAGGTTGTAGTATAATCACAACTTCAGTTGGTTTCAAGTCCATCAACTGGGTGAGAAGAATATCGCTCGAGTTTTGCTTGGAAAATAATAGATTTTAAGTTTTTTCCAACAAAAAACATGAAGATGCTGATTGCAGTAAACGAGTTTGAAAATATGAGTTTTTGGATCATTGATGCAGGTGAAGATGAACATGGCATTTTTATGTATCACCTTCATCAAGGGTATAGGAATTTCCGTTCATTCATTTTCCTTATCCAAGGTACTTAAAATGCCTATCTAAATTTAATTCCAAAAAGTTACATTGTTTCAGTTCATATATAAATTTATATAAATGTATAGACTGAAACAATGTATACCCTGGATGAGGTAATACATACACTATACATTATACATAGATGTATAAACTGAAACAATGTCTTTGACATTAATTAAATATAAATAGATACATAAATTAGGTACCTTGGAGAAGGAACATGGATGAATCGAAATCCAATAAATATACCCTGAACGACGGTAATACATAAAAATGCCTTTTTCATCTTCATCTGAATCAATGTACCAAAAGCTAATATTTCCAAACCCTTTTCCCCCAGTCAGCATCTTCATGTCTTTTGTCTTTCCCTGGCAAAACTCGAGCGAAATTTTTCTCGTCTAGTTTCATGGACTTGAAATCAATTAAAGTTGTGATCCTACTACAACCCCTGTTAGATTTGGGCACATTTATGATCTTTGTTACCAACTTTGTTTCAACAACTAGATAAGTTAGAAGGTATATTTTTCATGCAAATGAGGCCTAGCTTTCATGGTTCCCTTTTACCACTTTTTTCATGTCGGTAGGTTTTCAATTTATTTTGGCACCTCTTGCGCTTGTTTTGAGGTGCTATGCTAGCGGAAGGAAGAGTAACGAATAACATTATTATATAATATCTTAAAATAATGCTCTTTTTGACCAAAAATTTGTAAGGAGCAAATATATATAAAGAGAACTGAAATAAATACACGCACCCAAAATTTCAGATATCCATTTTTGGTTTGGTTTCAGTGAACTCCTCAAAAGAAGAATTTATGTTCTAGGTATCACATTTTATAGTTATGAACATAGAAATGTATCAAAGCAAACATATAGTGAATGTTCCTATTTCCATATGACCATTTTTGAAACTTGTATATGACCTGTAATAATTAACCAATCAGTTGCTTTTATAAACACCTAAATGGACGTATGAAGATTTTTGCTATAATATGGACATTCTCTTTCAAAACCAAATTTACCAATCAGTTGCTTTTATAAACGCCTTAATGCACGTATGAAGATTTTTATTATAATTTGGACATTCTCTTTCAAAACCAAGCATTGGTCTTATCTTCACTTCGTTGGTATTGAACTAGCTACAGATTTAATGGTGACGTTGAGTACAAAGAGAGGACCAAACAGGTGGATGTAAGTCGGCCTGACCAGCTTTGTTTCACCTACCATATGTAATTGATTTTCAAATATATTTCAGTTATACTGAGGTTGGCGATGAAGCTCATGAAGTGATTTATGATGAAACATGTGAAACTTACTAATTATAATTGCTTTTGGGGTTCTCGATAAGAACAAAAGAGTTTGTGTCGCTCATGCTCGTGTAACGCCTTTTGGCCGGTGAATAAAAGCAAGTGATATGTGAGCATCTTCATTGGTGTTTGGAAGTAGTGAGGTCAGATGTTTAGAAACAAATAATTGGTCCACGATGATCTATAACCGTATCACTTCTTTGTGAGGGAACATGACTTCTCATGTTGGTTTTAACATAAGATGATCTCAATCCGATACACTCATGCATCATTAATTTATCTGCCTGTAAGTGCTTGGAACTAAAAGCAAATGATTTTTTGGCGTAAAAGAGGATCCAAAACGCTCACTCATATCAAGATTTTTGGGAGATCCCAACTAAAGTGGTAGGGTACCATTGCTTGAAGAAGATCCGATTAGCAAAGCTCTACAACATGCCCGGGCACATTCTTCTACCAGGCCCAAATGGGCGACATTCAAATTCCGTTCCATCATGTTAGATGAAGTCTCGTGAAATTTATATGGTACGAAACTATCAGTATTAATCCGGATCACGTAATATTTTCCGTACATTAATAATAATTTTCGTATTCACAAGGATATGATATCCTCCAATCTCACATTTACTCATGCATTGTCTAGTAAATAAAAATTAGCTGGAGGATGCAACCTTAAGTGTTGGCCGTTTTCTAATTTAATCTTTGTCTTGCCAAGAGTAAATAAATAGATAAAATAAAAATGAGCTGGAGGATGCAATCTTAAGTATTGGCTGTTTTCTAATTTAATCTTTGGCTTGCCAAAAGTAAATAAATAAATAAATAAAAATTGCAGAGTTTCTTGTATTTGCAACTTTATGGAGTTTCCACTCATGTTTCATGTGGTTTTTACAAAATTGAGGGGGTTCTCCGGCACTGTGCAGTAGAGCAGTCTGGCCCACCACCGGCCAACGATATTGCACGCCAGTTTCTTCGAATTTTAATTCAGAACAAGTCTGTCTATTTTGTGGACCTAAGCAAGTGGGCCTTATGGAGTATAAGTTTTAAATTTTGTTCTATATTCGAAGTTTGTTCGTAGAACGAAACATGTTGTCATGTTGGCACGCATTTTCTCTGCAAATCCCTCAAGTTATAACCTTCAAGATGAAATAGTCCTAATAAAATGGGAGCTACTAAATATATTGATTTGATAAGAAAAATACTACTTTAAAAATTATGATAATGCATTGAAAATTGTGTCATGTGAATGTTTGACTAGTAAGATTAGTTAAAAAGTTAGTCAGCTTGACCCTAATAAAATTGGTTGACATACGACACATAATATAAAATAATATACACTCGTCGTCTCAGTTTAAGTGTTCCTTTTGACGATTCATATAATTTCAGGAATCTCCACTAAGTACACTATCAATCAAATAACATCTTTACTAACAAAAGTTTCTTTTGATTAGTTATAAAATAAAAGTGAACGCTTATTTCAGACAATTCAAAATAGCAATATGGACATTAAAAGTGAGACGAAAATGAAACTAGATGTTTTTAGATCAGCTTAATCTGCACTAATTACCTGTACTAAAAGTTTGAACTGAACCCTAAAAATTCGAACCAAATTAAATATTCATGTACACTCTTAATATATATCTTTTGCCCATCCTCCTCTATGTATAACTCAGGATATCTTGACAAAAATATTGAATTAAAATTTACTCTTTTTAACACCTTAGCCGAATTTTACAAAGCTTTATAACTATGAGAACTCTGCAGACCTCCAAGAAACAAGTTCTCGTGTGGTCGTAAAAAAAACCGTGCGACTGTAATGAGTATTAAAAGCTAATAGACGCAATTTATATATTATATGGCACATCTTGAACTCACCCCCTCTCCCTCTATGCTAGTCAACCCTTAGGGGTATGGGTTATTGATTCCCTGTTATATAGATATAGACAAATATAAATTATAAATTAATTCTAAATAAAACAAGATAAGTTGGCATACACGTTTTTATAATAGAGGACCCCACATTGACTTGTTTGTTTTTATGGTCTTCCCTAGAGGACCGCACAAGTATGTTACAGACTGGCTCAATAATGGGTTCACATGAGAGAACGCGCCACAAAGACTTTTGGACACCATCCAATTAGGAAGACTTTTCCCGTATCTAGCAAATCATAAATGGGAAACTTCATGACACCCTTCTTGAAGTAAAAAGCTTATAAGATTCAAACTTATAGATTTCATTTCTTTCGCAAGGTATGTACTTCAACATCCTTTTTTTTCTTTTTCTCCTTTTATAACTATGTTTTCCTCTCTCAAATGCTAATGATCATGTACTGCTATATCTTCCAATCAGTAAACTATACTAGAACACAAATTATGCATATAATGTACGTTAATATTGTATTAACTAGACGTGATCACACACACACACACATATATATATACACGTACTGTACAATGATGGCACAATTTTGGTAGATTTACTAAAAAATTGTGGAAATATATTGACCCATATAGTATAGGCGTGTGATCTTTTTTTCAGTTTCTGTTTCGGGCTGCTCAATACAACTACTAAAATTTCTTGCAGGGAGGAGATATGGATTTAGGACCATTAAGATAGAGTGATTATAGTTTGTGAACCCCTCGTACTTGTGCTTTAAGTGGCAAACAACCCAAATGAAAATGTTAAGACCGTGGTATGTAGAAAGACTGAAAGTAATTCTTTTGGCCTTTAAGCGTCTTTTTAAAAGAGACTAGGCGTATCCAAAGAAAGAGTCATATTCTTAGAATTATTTTGTCAAACGATACTTGTGTTTAAAATATGAAAAATTCTAACAATAGCTTCAAGGGGTTATATATAACAACTAATCTTTTATTTTGGTTGGTAAAAAAAAAGTTAGTAATTTTAAGACAATATACTAACCACTTCCTAGCTAGTTAATATAGCTGTTAATCATAGCCTGCTATTTTTAGCAAAATCCCTAAAATATATTTCCAATTGAAATTGTGTCTAGCTCATTCAATAATTATCATATTTGTTTAGTTATTTCCCTTTCTTCTGTGTCCTCCCAAAAGACTCTTCTAACTTCTTTTGACCTCATGTTACAAAACTTAAAAGAATTTCTCTTGCATCTTCAAAAAACTTTTGTTAAACCAGGTAAACAGATGAGGTTTTTTTTGTTCATGTTCATGTTACCCGAAAATGGGTAGTATTTATATTCAGATATACGCAACTTAATGGGGGTATCCTTGTGACTGTTTCCAACCCTTTCCCGCCCACCCCAGAGAGGTGCAAATAGTGAAGTTTTAACCTGAGACCTCTTGTAAAGAAATCAGGACGCCAACCACTCACTACGCCATCTTTGGTGATGATTCTCCAAAGACTTTTGTAGTCCCATTAATTTCTTTCTTATTTCCCAGTTAGTCCCATTAATTTCTTTCTTATTTCATCATGACATGAAAGACTGAACTTAACTGCTAACTCAAATGCTACATCAGCAAGTTCTCAAAAAGACTGAACACTACCTATGATAACATGAAAGACTAAACTTTTTGAGTCTCACATTTATCTATAATATCTTTATTATATACCCAAAATAAAAAAGAAAATCTCGCCCACACTTTCTCCGTCTCACATCATCTTGCCCAGGACGAAGCAAAGAAAGACTCACGCTAAAAAGCTTCCGTGCCTATGGTGTCCTTTGGAGGAAGCTCATCTTTGGCACAAAGACGGTGCCGTAGGCACTGGTTTGATAATATTTTATTATTAGATAATTTTGATGTTTGAATTCTTAATTCTTCGAAGTATTCGATCATATATATTTTATTTCTCTATCTTGATTTTGTTGACAGATTCTTCCTTCTTCTTTTTAAACGGCAACAGATTCTTTTGGTTAAAGCAGATGTGTGTTAGGATTATGAAAAAGAGAGATCGAGAGAGAGTATGTACATAGGCATGTCGATTTCATTTCGTATAAGATCACATTTGAAAAGTGGAAAAATAAGGAAATTGTTACATGAGGAAAAGATTATACATAAAATGAAAGTGTACAACACCAAGATCATTAACAATTTGATCATGTCTTACGCAGTCTGTTGATGAAGTGGGATGCATTTTCCAAACCAATCAACCGGCCATGAGACCGCAGCAACTAGAACACAACCAACCCATAGCTTCCAGTTCAATCTAGTACCATCACCGATCATATCTTGGACGACCATGACGAAAAGGGTATGTAGTACTATAAAACAAGATATAGCAGCCCAAAATTCTAGGTGTTGATGAATACCTCTAAAAAAATTCTTCTTTTGTAGCTCCCTAGCATTGAACAAATTGAAGAATTGACAAAGAATAAAGATATTAGAAACAATGGTTTTCATGGACCAACTCGTACCCACGATTCTAGATCCTTTGAGTTGAATAATGGCTGAACAGCTAGCCTGATATAAAATCTGCAATACTATGTTTCTGATCATTTGTAAGGTTATAATTGATGTCCCAGGACTAACTGAACTCACCGATTTATCTAATGGCTTTGTTAGTAATCCCCAACCACCTAGAAAAGTCACTGCTAGATTTACCCATACCAACTGACCCATTGTCATAGAAGCATCACCTAAAACTGCTGTTTCTACAAAATTTATCAAAGTACTGCTAGCAGTCGTGATTAGAATAAGCTGGAGAAACATTTGAATATTGCCATATATGCATTTTCCAGAACCGACCATCATGATCAAGTCTGCAAAACTACCATCCCATAAGATGATATCACAACATTCTCTTGCCTTTATAGAACTCCATGTTCCCATAGCTATTCCTATGTCGGCTGCACTTAAGGCTGGAGCTTCATCTGTTCTTTGTCCAAGAAATGCGACCACCTCACCTTTTTCCCGTAAGGTCTCTACAAAGAGTAATTTATCAGATGGGCGTGCCTCACCTAGAACGCGAACCTTATCTACTTTTTCAAGTCTCTCCGTATCGGTGTACTTCCTGAAAACTTCTCCTGTAATCATCAAAGATTCTGAATCAACCTCGGCGGTAACTCCACATTGCAGGGCAATGTTTTCCAGAACTGGCACCTTTTTGCTCGAGATAATAACAGTTTCGATTCCACTTTTTCTGCATGCCTTTACTTCAGATTTTGTAGCTTCCTTGTTCATGTTTTTCAGGCCTAGTATTGCTACTAAGACCAAGTCATCTGCATCTACCATTTCAGTATCTGTGTGCTTGCAAGAAAATGCTACTGCCTTCAATTGTTTACGCTGCATCTCCTCATTAGCTTGATCAACGGATCTTCTTACTGTATCATCCATAAGAGCTTTCTCCCCTTCAAGATCATAGTAATGTCTGCACTTTACTAAAATTTCATTTACTGGTCCATTAAAATGCAAGACCATCTCCTCTCTTACATCCAATCCGCTTTTAAGTCCCAACTTATCTTTGGCCCAACAGAAAATTGCTGTCTCCTTTGATCTACCAATGCCATCACATAGTGCTTCAACAACATTTGAAGGTATCAAAGTACATCCACTTATAACTTCTCCTCCAATGAAGAGCATTTCAACTTCCATCTCATTCTCAGTGAAATTGCCAATCGTGTCGGTACAAATTCGTGTAACTAAACCCATTTTTGCGGCAACACCCTGTGAATCTTGTTTGGTTGCATGATAACCAACTAGATTCTCGTCATTCCAGTAAAAGCTTACAAGTGAAACAACAAAAGGGACACCTTCTGTTACTCCAACAAGTGCCACACTTAGTAACTTTGTCAGTACTCTTGCAGTGTACTTAGATTCTTTAATCAGGTTTTTGAAGTTATTTGTAAAACTTTTCGTTGCAGTTGGTTCCGCCATTGATTCAGGTTTATAGCCATTATCTTCATCTATTTTTCCAACCTTATAACGGAAAAATAAGACAAGAATGATGAGAATACTGATAATGAGTCGAGTATAGTGCATGCAAGTGTTCAACTTGTCAAGGTGTGTTTCTAGTTTAAAACTCGCCTTTGAACCATCGGTAGCTTTGCTCATCATATCACTCCATCCTGTTTCCATATTTGTAGATGTAACAACCATGCGAGCGTCCCCATTTATCACTCTCTCACCATATGTCAAAAATGGGTTCTCCACATCAACTAGATACGGGTCAGACCCATAATCCAGTTCTAAGGCTTGACCATCTACAAACAAACCATCAGCTGGGACTTGACAGCCTTTCTTCAACAAAACAACATCACCAGATACGAGCTCTGATTCGGATGTAGATTTATGTTCACCTCCCCTTATTACAATGACTACTGCTGCTCTCGCAATTTTAAATTGTCGCTTCTCTAACTTCTTTTGAGCCTTTATTTCTTGCCAGTACTTGCGGATGGAAGCAAGGAAAACTAGAAGAAAGATTGCAATCAGTACAACTACCCCATCATACCAACCACTATGTAGACCTTCTTCATTGATCCCAAATATAATTGATAGGACTACTGCCAGAGAAACAAGTAGAATAGTTTTATTCTTGACTTCTTTCCCTACCAAATGAAAGAATGTGTGTGTGGAAGTCAGACTTGACGAGGATGCCAGTTGCTTACTTCGGCAATGAGCTTCATCGTCAGATAATCCTTTGACTAAATCTGTGCCTAGTGCATCTGCAGCTCCACTTAAACCTCCAAATTCTTTAAGGGTCAGAATATCCTTCTGCCGTACAATCTTTGAGATGTTTCTGCTTTGGCTACGCTGCAGTTGATCATTGATGATTTTGGGGTTTATGGTTGTTGGACATATAGTCATGTAATGCTCAGATGAGGCCCTTGTATTATCACTCGCTTCAGAAACTTCTGTCTGTAAATTAGAAATACAGCAATTAGTCTACTGTATTCTTGATAATATAATATAGATTGGGGAAGGATCCTCAGAGAAATAACTTTTTAGAGGGAATGGGGAAAGTAGTTTTTTTTGCCTATACATTCATTGATGGTATTTCATAGAATACTATTTTACACTAAATATTCAGTTAGTGAAATATTAATCAATCAATAGTATAGGTAACAATAGTTGTTTCCCTCCTTCCTTCAAACATATTACTTCCCTTATAGTTAGATAAGTAATCCCACTCATACATAAATTTAAGCGTTAATTAGGTATCTGAAATAGTATCAGACTTTACTTGAATCTCTATAATATGTATTCAACGTTTATAATTTTTATTGTCACATGATATCAAACTTTCAATAATTGCTATTGTATGTACTGAACCTCTAATAGCTTGTAACTGGTGACGTGACAATAATTAAAAGTTTGATACATACATTAAAAACTTACAAATTTGCATATACATGGTACATAATTCTGGATAAAGTTAGATACAATTTCAAACACTTTATTAACCTTATGTTGATTGTTGGTAGACCCACAACTCCATTTGGATCAAAAGTTATGATCGTTTGAAGCTAATTTGTTTCTTCACACGCATGCTCTTGTTATTCTATATATGTACGAGTCAGCCAATGGATTATGTGTTCTTCATCTGTAGATATAAGTATCATTTGGAACAAAAAGTTTATGATAAATTGAAGTTGACTTCTTTCTTCACGTGTTTCTCTTGTTATCACTGTTGTACTATACGTTGCCTCACGCAGCTGGACCGACATAATATATAGCTATTTGTTCTTCATTAGGATACGTGTGTGAGTGTGTATGTATGCCTGTGTATATATGCCATTTTTCTGAAAAGCAGAATTAGATTTTTATTGATGATATACATATATGTCAGAAGGGTAGCAAATAGAAGCCAAGTGAGGGTTCTCTTAATTAGTTCATATCAACTCTGATAATTTTCTTACTTTATTAAAATTACTATACAAACATTTTGAAATTGCACAACTCATGTCATATGTATTCTCTTATTATCGTTATGTATTTTTGTACAGTACTGCTTTTATGTATATCATACCGCTAATTGTTTCATATCATTTTCTATGTATGGTACTGTATTAATTTGATCCGGCCAACACACACCATATCATATAAGATGCTATATTATATTCATTCGCGTGGTTGCACTATTTCATATTTATTTACCTCGTGATTCTGGACTAAGTTAGTTAATTGCATGATCTCTTTTGACAGGATGATAATGAATTTGAAAACCCATATCTCATATATCATCAGTGAGACAAAATTGGTCCATGCGGGTGATTGATCAGGTTATTGTAGTCTTTACCACCTTTAAGTATGTTTATGTATGTGCTAAGTATGTATATGTGTGTGTGTGTGTGTAGAGAGTCAGGATCCAGTCGGATCAATTAAGTCCTTATTATGGGTTCAAAGTTTACATCGAGTTTTACACATTAACACATGTCTATATATCAACATCGATGTATTCACATATCTATGCATTGATGTGCATATATATGCATATATGTCATTATGTCTATCTATGTCTGCATATATCCTTGTGTGATGAGTCTACATGTACATGTGTACATGTATGTGTATATGTATGTATATCTACGTATATGTATGTTTGTAGGTACATGGGTGAAGGTGTATGTGTAAGTGAGCCTCGGGACAGAGCAGCCAGATTCTCACTGGTGTTCATAATCAAAATTAGTAATGTTTGTTTATCAAGTTGGTGAACTCATAACTAAAGCTATACTAAAATTACACTAACATAACACTGAAATTACAACAAAAACAAAAAACTAGTTGAGTAGTGAGTTCAATTGGCCGCCCCAGTGAATACACAGCTGCTCCGTCCCTAGGTGTGTGGTACGTAATAAAACACATACACATGAATTATGTATTATCTATATCATATATATATATATATATATCTTTATAGGATATGGAAATTGAATGACGATCTTACATTAATTTCAGGTTGCTCAGCGCTGGGATCAACGCTTTTGGATGAAGAAACTCTAGACACAGATGGAGAACCGTGATGAGATCCTGCAAGTAACACTTGTACAGATTGAACGACTATTATCATGGTACGCATCATTTGTCTTGTACGGGAACCACTGTTATCATTGTCAACCGGTGGTGATGACAGCAGTTGCATTTCAAGGTCCATATGATCATGATCAGCCATATTTCCTGCCTCTTGGATCCGTATTTGACGTACTCTATGAAGCAAGAATCTGACTACATGAGTAAGTAAAGAAAATTAATTAAAATGGTATCAAAATTGAGGTTTTTACGAATTTCTTCAAGCTAGATTCATGATAAGTGTCTAAATAAGAATAGGGGATGAACTAGATATATATTAATTATATATGTAATATGTTTATCTAGCTAGTACTGTAATATACATTTGTAATCCTAGCTTAAGCTTACCTAGCTAGTTGTTTAAAGAACTGGTTGAGCACTGATTCTTTTGGGTCTCAATCAATCGGTTTGTATCAATTCATGATGAGCTTACGTTTGTTTCGGTCATGAACAAACAAAGTAAATGTGAGTGTGTGTGTGTGTGTGTTTTTGAGAGAGAGAGAGAGAGAGAAAGAGAGAGAGATGCTTTAAATTTTGTCAATTTTGTCAATATATATAGTAACGGAAGAGGAAAGCATAAGAGAACACCACACGCGGTTTGTTACATATAAGCATTTTGATTGATAAGAGTTATAGTTATTATTTAAATTTCTAGGAAAATTCATGGACTACATCCATGATATCCGACGATCCGTTTTGTGACAGTTTATGTTCTTTTCATTCGAGTATTTTAACCTTATTTGTTTATCCGTACGTGTTCATTGATACTTTTTTCCTGATATATATATATACACACACACGCACGATATGAAATTGTTTTTATAATCGTCCGCTTATATTAAATTCTTGGAAGGATCGATGACTTGAAATAATGTACATCTCATTACACATTGAACTGATTTATACTAAAATTTAATTTAGTGTAGACAAAGAATGTTTTTGAAATATACTTGCATTACAAGAAAATGTGTTTATGATATTGAATCTTTGCATCAAATCTTGATAACGTAATTCAATAAAAAATTTTACATATTATACTTAAAGATTTGTTTTGAAATATTGTTATACCATATTCATTTATTAGAGAATTCCATAAATTGTTGCCGTCATTTACGACATCACCATTGCGACACTAGGCAAATGACATCACCAAGGACGCACCCGTGCCAACAACGTTTTTGGTGTGACACACGTCTTGAACCCAACGACATAACCGTTGAGAGTGGTCTCGGTAATTTGATTTGAGACACAATTGTATATTTTGTACAAGCCCATATAAAACATGCCACGGCTAAAGCTTATACGAGTCTATAAAAGCCCATAACAAGCCTATAAGAGCAAACCCACACCTCAAGCTTGTCGTGATATATATGAGCCCATATGAACCTATTCAACACAAATCAAGCCAATATTTTTGAAATATTATCTTTGTAAAGTGATTTTCAAACATGATTAATTCATATATATACATATATATATATATAGATATCCGGTCATTTAAATCATTTACCCTGTTTAGAACACCCATCTTCTAACAATTCTATCACTCTTACAATTCAGTTAAGAATGCACAAATCTGTCTATAAATCAACACCCTCTCTGACAAAACTGAAACCAATATATCCCAAGTTACATTATTTGGTATGACGCCTTTAGCAACACCTCTTTTTAGGAGTAAATACGTATCATCAGACATGCTTTTTTTGCAATACGAAAATATCAAAGTAATATAACTAATCACATTAGGATTCATATCTTTAAACTGCAAATTTTCAAATAGACTCGTGGCTTCTCGAACATTGCCCATCTTGCAATACCCATCAATCAAACTGATATACGTTACAAATTAGGAATCATCCAATAGTTCACCATATCCCTCATGAAATCAAATTCTCGTTGTACTTAACCAGTTTTGCACAAACCATCGATCAGAAGATTGCACGAAACTGTATTTGGGTTCAGACCTTTCTCCAACATCTCCTCAAACAATTACATAATGCCTTTATTAGCCCATTATATATATGTGATTTCATTGCGTGGGCATCCTCTAAATTGCATGTCTTTTACGAGCTTAAAAGCTCCACTAATGGCACCTCTTTCACGAGCTGAAACTAAATGCTCATTTTTGCAAATGAGTGTATTGTATGTAAAAATATCAGGCTGACAGCCATTATGCATCATGCTATCAGTTAGAACCGATTTAGCTTCATCAAACCGACCTTTCATGACAAACCCATTTATCAACGTATTAAACGTGACGTTATTAGGTTCAGGCACTTGCTAAGAAGAGCCTGAGCTTTCTCAAGTTGGTTCCTTCAGCACAACCCATGGATCAGAACCCCATAAGTTAGAGAACTAGGAGTAAAACCAAGACGAACCATCCTATCAGACTATCAGTCAACACCACAGCTTCCTGAATTCGATTCGCTCTGCAAAGGCCATGAATAACATCATTAAAAGTCTCAACATCAGGTTTACAACCCATGAGTATCATCTGCTCGAAAAGGTTTAATGTTGTTGGATTTATGAGATCAAAACAAGGATTAAAACAAAGATTACTACAACGGAAGCTAAAATTAAGTTGATCATATTATAAAACAATTTTATAAAACCCACCAAGATCCATTTACATGTTAATTGAGATAAACAATCATCATAGGGTGTTTAAGAATTACAACCTTTGTAGTCTTTGAACCCTTTAAGGAATTAGGCAGTTGGTGAAGATGAAGATGGCAAGAATTCAAGCCTAGAATTCCTCTATAGCAAGTTTACCAATAGCACTTGTAGTAACACTAGATGCTAGTCAACCTTTCCTTTATGAACAAACTCTTAAGCTCTTAAGAACATGTTTAAATTTGTCTAAGAGAGAGCTTATGTTCTACACTCTTTCAGTTACTAACTTTTAGTAAGAGATGAAGAAGAGAATAATAGAGAATGCACTAGTAAGTAGTTATGAATAATACTTGAAGTCTTATACATACATACTTGCACAATCCAATCTAAGTCCCATATTTGGAGATGCATGCAAGTATGGATGTGTAAGCATGGCACACCAACTAGCTAGCAATCAACACACCATCAAAGGGGGCCTCCCCTTTTGATGTCTCACTTTATAATGTCATGTTGTGTACAAGATTTAATTACCAAACTCTTTTGGGTCCAAAAACTTGTACATGACTTTTTATATTCATATCAAAAGACTTCTAATAAGTTACATGCTTTTGAAACATTATTATTATTCCAATAAAAATATTAATTCCAACTAATACAAGGGTTATTGATAATTACTAACAATCAAATTCTTACAATTGATCCAATTTTGTTTAATGCTATTGGTGTGACCCTATAAGATCATATGTCATTAGTAATATTAATCTTATAATGATTCTTGAACACTTGGATCCAACAAATGCTTCGTACACTCTATCACCCTTACATAATGCGTGCATTAGCGTCTGATAAACTATTGCGTTTGGCAAATATCCATGTGTTGTCATGTCTCTAAGGAGTGTACACGCGGAATCAACTTCATTAATGGAACAAAGTGCTTTCATTACGATGGCAAAACTAAAAACAACTGGAGCAATGCCTCTTTGAAGCATTTCATAGAAAACATTGGGTGCAACTTTAGCACAATCTCCTTCAACCCTCATTTCCAAAAGCAACCTGGTAGCCAGACCAGGTAAACCAGCTCTTTGATAATGTCGAATGATCATAACTAAGAGGGCTTCTTGAAAAACTATCTCTTTATTTTTCAACTGCATCAATAATTTATAAGCAGCCTTAAACTGATGTCGACTAAAAAATGAGATAATACAATCAAACGTGTTGATTCATGCGAATACCAAGATCAATTCTTCTAATTATTTTTTATTCAAAGAATACCAATAATTAGGGCAAATTCAACTCAAATACAAAGCTAAATTTGAGAGAAAATTGAAATTTCAATAATATCATAACTAACTGTTCCAGGTTCTCAATGGAACCCTAAAATACACCCTAAATTTCGAATCGGCAAAAAAAGATAAACGGGTCGGACTCTAGCCAAAAACAAAGTCCAATAAAAGGGAAAAAAATATAAAATAGCCCATAACTCCCAAAATAATGGGTTTTGAGGCCCGGAAGTTGGGTTAATTCCTAATGGAGTTTACGGGAGCGTGCTCCTCGGCCCAAGCTTCGATTCGCCGGGTCATGGGCCTAAAACGGAGCAACACAGCCTAAGTTATGACCTTTTTCGTGAGACCCTTTTTTCACGTGATCTTGGGCCTCCATAAACATTAAAGCCCGTTCTTTCACACTTGGCCCGCATCATAAACTTGGGCCCGTTCTTCCATACTTTATCAATCAATGTATAATATACATCGAAAGTATGAGAATACCCTTTTTGGGTTTTCGCCCAATGGAATAACTCGAGTGATATTGATGCATCAAGTGGAAGTTTATGCAATTTCTGAAGCTGAAGTGGGGTGATTTTAAGCAATTTCTGAAGCTGAAGTGGGGTGATTTTATTCAGTGATTCCCTCAGCTGTTCAATGTCAAAAGGTTTTAGCAATCTCACCCAGTCGGTTTCAGACTTTGAACCACTTCCAATAAAACGATTCCCTGAATCATTTTCCTCCGAAGTACATAATAAATGTGATGGTATTTTGTTAAGACATTTTAGCGTTTTAAGCACATAGTTTGATGATATATTTGATCTTTTTAGCATAATTTCAAGGATCATTGAGGTAAAAACTTGTGAAAAGGGGTAGACTGAAATTGACCCCACTGTCTTAAATGAATTCACTACGTTTTATACAAGAGTTAATCTTTTCAACATACCATCATGTGCAAGATCATATTCTGCCCTTAATTACAATATTTTGAGCTCCCATTGGTGAAATTAGTTGTACCCACTTTGTCAAGATCAACAAAAGTACTGACAACATTGACGGACAAGATCGGAACATGGTAATAAAACACTAATTTCTCAACCACTAGTCCACTACCACTGAATTCGTCTTGTAACAAAACCCTGTTCACATAAAGGCCAAGAACGGTCAGGCATAATGCCACACTTTCTATTAATAGACAAAAAAACGGATACGCCAAACATATATGGAATCGGCTATTCTTTACTAGTATCTATTTAATAATGTATTGTTCTAGGCCAGAGGATTCTGTGAGCAAAAAAAACCCATTAGATCCATAGGTATACATAGGTATAAGAATAAGTAAGGGCAGTAGTGGCTCAAGGGTAAAGTAAGTGAAGCAACGGCTTTAGACTCTCGAACTCTCAAAGTTTCGAAATTCTTTATGATATGTATGTGTATATTTTATATGTAAAGCAAGTGAAGCAACGACTTTAGACCCCCGAACTCTCAAAGTCCCGAAATTCTTTATGATATGTATGTGTATATTTTATATAAGATAACAACTAGAGATTTTACCTTTTTAAACACTTAAGAGCCTCAAAAAATATAAAATGCAAGTGATTAGGCCTCTTTTAACTAAGAAAATTGACTAAATCCATTTTTTATATCTTTAGTTTAAAGTTATTTCGTGTAAAAAAGTTATGACATTTTATTAGCAATTATTTGTGTGTTTCGAGGTTGCACTTTTCAGTCACTTATTTGCACTTATCATCTTGTATCAATTTGATGAAGTAATCATATGAATATTCTTAAAGTGGCTTATAATTATGAAAATACTCTAATACTTTAGTTTTCATTATGACCGTAATATCTCATACAATTTGGCCATTGTATCATATAATATGAATGTCTTGAATAAGAAAATATGACATCTATGATATGAACATAATTAAAATTATAAATATGAAATGCGTGGGGAGGAGAAATATATGAATACATTGTATATACCTTCACGTGCTAAACTAGAAAGAACGTATATCAATTTACTTCACTAGTAACCATCCCGGTGACACTGGTTATAGAAAGATCAATGACAAATTATTGAAAATAGACAATATTAATAGTAATGTTCAATAGATTAATTATTTTATAAATTGAAAGATATTATATCGGGTCAAGGTTAGAAACTTTGCATTAAAAAATCAGAAAATATATAAAAACAAAAAAGTCTCAAATTTTCATTCCGCTTTAGGTCTCATCGGAGCTTAAGTCATTCCTGCGTAACGGTAAATACAGAAAACTGAAATACTTCGTTACAGTTGTTGATATGAAAATTACATACAAAGCTAATATGCATCCACTTTGTTCTATGTCCAACAAATGCATAATAATTTGAGTGCAAATGTATCAAACACCACTGAATTGGGAGAAAATAAAAAGGGAAATATAACAATCATGTCATTCTTCTTGTCCAACTTACAAGTACACAACGATTCGAAAAACCGCAGTGGGATTCATACATGAGCTGTATTTATGATAAAAGTTACGGAGTAATTCTTCTTCTTTTTTTTTTAATTTCCAATCTTTTAAACATTGCTGCAACCCACAAATATATATAGGTGGAGAAAGAAATTAAATAGAAAAAAACATTCACAAAGAATGTAACACTGAAATACAAATTGATCATAATGGAACATAATTTGAGAATTAATATGTATTATGTATATCTATAATAATAAATCCCTCTTCTAAAGCTAAGAGCACACATAAACATTAAGTGTTGTTAGCTACATATATATTCTTCCCTGATAAAAATGTAAATTCATGTGGTTATTTTTTGGAGACTATAACTATTATACGACTTGAACCAGAAGCAAAATCATAGGTATGTCAAAACAAAACTCACATTATTAACAAAATCAATTTGTTTCACTTTGAAATTTTTATATTTATCGAATAGATTCTCCTTCGATTTTGATTTTGTACCAACTTTTTTTGAAGATGAAACACAAAGGAACGACTAAACCTGTTTTGACTCACTTAAAATGAAAATATATTTTGAACCAAACTGACTTTGACTAAACATGTTTTGACTCACTCAAAAAGACAATATGTTTTAGATCAAACTAACTTTGACATGTTACTTAACAGCAACAATACACAATGCATAATCTCAAGAACAGTACATGAGGGAGGTAAGATGTAATTAGTCATACCTCCCCCAAGGGTAGAGAAACTGTTATCAGAAAGACTCCAGGCAAGAGTGTGACATGTCACCTAATGTGTGATCAATATTTCTAAATCATGCTTCATGTCTAACCAATATGTCATGCTTCAAATTAAAAAACCACTTAACCATATCATATTTATACGAACTCAACTAGTTACTGCTACTTTAAAACACCTTTAGTTACAAATCAATGTAAGGTATCCTACAAATGAGTGGATCGGGTTCTAGTGCACAACACACGGTTAAATTTTTCATGATTAAGGAAGACCCAAAGAACTATGACAATGAGCCGCATCGAACCTTGTTTGTTTCAAGAACAGTTCTTGCAGCCTCTTTGACCACTTGACCACTAGTGTAATGCTTTCTACAAACTGGCATATATACATCAGCACCAGCAACCAGTTCTCTCACTGTATCCTGTGTCTTTCGTAAGGTGAAGGAAGCAGGTTTCCCACATAGCTCACATCTTGCCTTTAACTTAGTTACAGAGTCTGCAATTGAAATTACATCAAGCACTCCAAAGCTCCTTCTGCAAACAGTATTTATATATCAAAATTTGTATGACTGCAATTTCAATTACTTATGAATTGGTCCATGTGTTGCGTATTATCTCCAATAGGTCAAACAAGTTAAAAGTTGACCAAAGTCCGTTTTGAATGCTTACAATATGATACAATCTCCTGAAGTGTTTTTTTTCAGATTAAGATTATTGGTGTAATAATATTGTTAATGTAAATTTTAATCCGTTAATTATTTAGAAGAAAAAAGGTCAAAATTGTGTTTGCAGGTTAACCAAACCCCGGCCAGTAACCCAGTACTTAAAAATGGTCCATTTCAAACTGAACTTATTCTGACACATTACCCACCCATCCATCATGTCACTTCCGCACAAAAGAAAAGGATTGCAATTTTGCGCTCCAATATTTTCCCTTTCACTAACAAATAAAGACGACCAATAAAATACAAATATGTAAGCTAAAAAATTTGGTGGTCTCACCTTAAATAGTCACCATCTAAGCCAGCAACAATTACAGTTTTACCGTCATGGTCAGCCGCTTTGATGCAGAATTCATATAGGTCTTCGAAAAACTGGGCTTCATCGATCCCGATTACTTGTATCTAACACACAGCCACATGTTAAGAAAAAAATCACTAAACAAAATACCCACGAATGAGGTTCCGTTGTACATGCCATTTCCTGAATTATCTATATTGTGCAACCCATTTTCATCCTCAGAAAATTGGCCCAATGTACAATAGATTCGTTTATTTATTTCTCTTCCACCATGTAATAGGACCCACAAAAAGTTGCAGGATAATCCATTTAAATGTCAGAGAATAAGTTTGAGTGTTCAACACACATGAAAGTTACCTTATGATAAGCTTCAAGACCGATTCTTTCTTTGAATGATGATAAAGCTTCAAGCGGCCAACATGGTAGCTTCTCCCCATCATGTGTCACGATGGAATCCAATCCATATCTTGTATCCTTGCTGGATTTTATAATAGCTATGTTTCTGCAAAAAGATACATATTAATACATGCATGATTGCCTATTAAATATAATAAACATATAAGCAGAATCATAAATATGACATTTTGATTTGAGTTTCTCACAAGAAAAAGACCGCCACTGGTGAAGCTATAAAATACAGCATTAGCCCATAAAACTTAGCTTTGGTGAAAGTGAGTAACCAAAAATATCTATTAGTTGTAGACTATACAAACTAGAGGTGGTAATTTCACACTTTTACATACAAATGTGTCGATTAAGGTTACGTTTTGTACTTACCAATCAAAATGGTAAGATAAACAAAAAATAGCTTAACAGAAATCATGTCAAATGGGTCAGCCAGATCAAAGTAGCCGAAAGAGTATTGCAAATGCATATATAATCCAATGAAAAAGATTATTCTAAAAATAATATATATTGTGATCATATTTGACAAAATAACTATCTATACAAAAAGAAAAAATAAATAAAAAAGAGAAAGGACAGAAAGTGTTTTGGGTTAACTCGAACTTGTAACTAAGCCCACTCATTTACCGCCTCTATAACTAAACTAACCTTTTCTACTACTCTCTGTCAACATCAAATCATTACCATGTATCAGTGCCATATCAATGATGAGGCGTGACCCTTGCCCCTTTAATATGGCTCATCCACAACTGAACAAAGAAATTGATTTCATTTCACCGAAGTGAAATAACTTCTTAAATGCTAGAAGCTTAGATCAGGATAATAACCAGCATCTTTTAAAACACAGTTCATATCCTTGATCACCTCATATATATGTTCTGTTTGTTCATGCATATTATGTCCCATAAAGAAAAAATGGACCTTCTTTTGCACCTCAATCATACTATAACCCGGCTCCTTTTTCATCCCCAATTCCTTTAATCCACTTCTAATCTCAGCAACACTATTCCACTGACCAAAAGTGGCATAAGCATTAGATAGAACAACATACTTACCAACATTATCAGTTTCTAACTCAAAGTAGTTTTTTGCTGCAAGTTTCAACATATCAATGTTTCCGAAAACCTTACAAGCCTGAAGAAGGGCACCCCATATAACTGGGTGATGTTTACATGGTGCACTTCTTACAAACTCGTAAGCTTCATCTATCCTTCCCGAGCGTCCTAAAATGTCCACCAATGCAGCATAATGTTTCTCTCCAGGATGAATTCCGTAATCTTTCTTCATCGAATGAAAATAATCCTGACCCTCTTTAACCAAACCTCCATGGCTACACGCAGAAAGAACTGCAAGAAAAGTGATGCTATTTGGTCTAAATCCCTCACTAATCATCCTATGGAAAGCATCCAAGACCTCTTTGACTTTTCCATGTTGACCGTATCCCGATATCAAAGAAGTCCATGTAACAACGTTTTTATCTGAGGCCTTATCGAAGACTAAATTCCCGTCATATGGACAGCTACACTTGAAGTACATATCAATTATAGCACTATTAACTACAACATTTCCACTTATATGGTTTTTTATTAAAACACCATGTGCTCTCTTACCCTGCTCCAGCATTGCCAGAGTGGCACAGGCCCTAAAAACCGAGGCAAAAGTGAACTGATCGGGTGTTAGACCATTTTGTCTCATTTTGTAATAAAGATTTAACCCCGTTTCTTCGAGACCCTTTTGCACATACCCTGCAATCATAGTGTTCCATGAAATCACATTTGGTGCGACTAAATTATTAAAAATAATATTAGCAGTGACAAGATCTCCTGACTTCGCATATAATATTAACAACTTGATCTTCAGATACTCGTTGGAAACAAAACCCACTATAACCATTTGTGAATGGATTCTTTTGCCATGCTGATAATTTTTTTTGAAAATGCAGTCTTGCAAAAGAAGAGAATAAGTCTCAGTGTCAACCTGCTTTCCTGTATGGCATAATAATCGAACTGCTTCTACCAGTCTTCCAGAAAAACACAAATTCTTCAATTTTTGATCCATGTCGAGGAAGCCATCAGAAAGCCTAGCCTGACATCTGGGGATAACTTACCAGTGATAATTGCCTATTAGATGAGAAATCTACAAATAAAATTATAGAACTTGTAGAGGACATAAATGGCTTTACTTTAACATCAATGGACAATCATGTTATGAAAGCAGCCACCACACCTAGAGCCAAGTCCTTGCAAACAATATAAAGTAAGCCACTGAAATTTTAATGTGCCTAAAATATAACTCTAATCTGATACCCTCTTATTAACATTTCCTTCATACTACGTTAATGCTACAGCATGATTAGTTAAAATTTTAGAAGTCCTCATGTTTCACAAGAACGTGCGTGTGAAATTTACAAACCTAATTCTAAGGATCCAATGCCCCTCCCTGTTCCCAGAATATGCTGATCATCTCTAGAATAGTCTAGGATTAAGTTCCGTTTCTCAACATGGACAAAACATATATACACATACACAAATATATATATGCAAGCATGAAGATACAAGTCTTATAACAACACACTCTAATGAATCAACGCGGTGTCATGTCGTTTTAACCAGGTTCTAGCCTTGCGCACATACTCAAACTAAGTACAAGAACATCTGGCCACTGTAATGAGGCCAAAAAATCATCTTTACGGAACTAAATGAAGTAATGGTATATATCCATAAAATGGGCCAGCCTGTTCAATATATTATTTTGTGCTGTATTCTTGGGAAAACAGTAAGCTTATGTAGTTTATCTTTTAATTACCATAACATATCATGACCCCACCTTAAGTAGTAGGTTATCTCTATGGTAACCTCTCTCTTACAAAAAGGGACTTGGATTTACCTCAAAAGTCAAAACAACACATCTAAGCATTATCAATATATCATTATCAAGAGATGATTAACTAGAATGTCTAACGTCCTATCGTCAACCATAAATCATAACATAACGCCATCATCATTATTCAAAATGCAAGTAATTTATTTTACTAAAATCTCAACTAGTCTCCTGTCTCAATAACATGCTAGTACACAAGTTAGATCAAAAATCCTTTTAATCAACTCAAATACACCGACATGAACAATTGAACATAATATTAATCATTTCATGGTTTTAACAACACGCATAGCCCTACAAGTTATGATTTTTACATGTTCGGTAACAATCATGTTTCAATAAGTAAATATAAGTTTTGCTCTTTTTAGATATAGATAATAAATTAAAAAATATAATAAAATTAGTAGAAAAGCTAAGCTACAAACCTGCCATTAGAGCTTTCAGACTGAATCCGGCGAAGCAAAGTGGTGGTTTTTCCGGCGAACATAGGGCCCACAATTACATGTATTTCACCCTCAGTTTGATAAGAATTACTGCTTTCATCGGTTGTTAAATTAGAATAAGAAATTGAGGATGATGATGATGATTTAATAGAACGTATTCTACGGAGATAACTAGGGTTTTGAACATGTATTGAATTAGAAATTGAAGATGCTGATTTACGATGATTAAAGATGAGATTTGGGATTAAGATTGAGGCTGTTCTTGTCGGAAAGACTAGTGATTTCATCATTAATTAAGATTTTAGAAGCAACAGTGGATAGAGTATGATCGTAATTTGGAGAGAGTGATAAATTAGGGCTTTTAGGGTTTATGGGATTCATAAATTACAAAAGAAAATAAAAAAAATAAAAAAAAATAATAATAATAATCATAAATTCAATAGTCAGAATTATTTCCTATTCTCTTTTTCCTTTTCTTTTAAAAAAACTTCATAAATAAATTTAACTATTCAAGGTTTCAAGGGGGTGTCTATCAATAATTAATTATTTGTTTGTATATCTATTATTTAATTTATTTTGATTTAATTTAAATTTATTTCTATCATCAGCAAATAAATTCAAACACTCTTCTTAAAATTTAATTAGAAAGTAAATAAACACTAAACATAATGATGAGTTTGTCACCAATAATTTTATAATTAAACATGTATTTACAAATAAACAATCTGATACAAATAAATTTTGTATTATAAACTGATACCATTACAACCTATAAAAATGATAACTAGGGTTTGGTCGAGTTGAGTTAGCTAACAAACTACTCAATATTGAGTTGAGAAATATTTGAAAGCGATTTGAAATATCAAATTTGAGGTTAAGCTATTTGAGTAAACGTATTTATTAGTCAAAACCATGTATTAATATGTTGATCGTGTAAAGCTGACAAACTTTATTGAGTTTAATATCATTTTACAACTTTACCTTTATATATATATATATATATATATGAGTAGTTTCGAGAGAGAAGGAAAAATTAGTGAAGAATTGGGAGAAGAGTTTTTTAACCCTTTGATTCAGCAAAATAAGTTTTTGATTCAGTTTGAAATTATATTTATTTTTTATTGAATCATACCTGTTTTTTACTTAATCATAATTTTAAGTATATATTTCTCTCCCTTCTTCGCAAAAAATTTTTTCTTTTTAAATCCTTATAATATATATACATATATATAACTAATCATGTGGATAGCATTCGTAATGTTAACATTACGTAAGTTAGGTTATGTCAAGTCTAAAAACAAATTACAGTTTAATCGCTAAATCTAATGAAATGCACATAGATGATGCCTTAAGTACACTAATATTACGCAAGCTTACACTATGGATCATTTATTCATGTATCATACGTAGTTAGTACTATATGTTTGCTTGGAGTCAAGTAGAACTAAAACATATCAAGTATAAGTCAAACCGAATTTAAAAGCATTAGTAAGTTAATTCAGCTCAAGCTTCAACATGAATATTAAACTCGAACGAGCTCAAATTTGGTACTTGTGACGAACAGTTACAACTGATCAATAGATAACACATGATGTGGGTTACACTTTGTACCATATGTGTACACAATGTAAATAGCTTTTTGTTGTGTTCATGTTATATTTTTGTTGAAGATGAGGGGCATGTTGGTAACTTTATTAAAATCTTATACATAAATATCTCATATACCACCTATGGAAACACATATGGGTAATTATGCTAAACACATTATATTTTGTATATATCATGCAACTTTGAACAAGAATTATATAATCAGAGGCGGATCTAGAATGAGGCAACAGGGGCGGCTGCCTCTTTCTCTTTAAAAATTTAAAAATATGTAAAAAAAGAAAATTTAAAATATTAATGATATTTTTAAATTTTTATCCCTTCTTCCCTTGATAAAATAATTTTTTTTCCCTCCTCCACTTGACAAAAACTTGATAACTTTCATGGCTTAACAAAACAATAAAGTCTTATGTTAGTTTTCTTATCATTCATATGTGTTATATGTATTATCCTTAGATTAAAGAAAAAAGATAAGAGTTTGGCATGTGACATCATAATAGAGGGATTAGAAATTTGAATAATAATAAGAGGTTAAACTTTAGTCAAGGTGGCCGACCACGAATTATACCCCCCCCCCCCCCCCCCCATTAAACTATGATTAAAGACTTCTTCCTATCATATTCTCTCTATTATGTATTATACTTGTCACTAATTTTAATTAATTTTCATGTTTTTTATATTTCATCTCCCATTTGCTTTAGAATAATATTTTTATTCTTAAAAACCAAAGACCAAATATATACCGTGTCATTGTTGATATAATAATATTAATGTATAGCTTATCTTTTTGTTAATTCGATAGGTATGAACACAAACCCAAGAGTTATATTATATTCATAAAATGTCCTAAAAGTGAACAAAATAATTACATACAAAACAAATGGAGGTGAAATCTGTAATCATGAAAATTTAACCCTTTTTATTTTAAAAACTAGATGGTTTTAGGGGGACAATCCCCATCTATAGATGTGCCTTAAATTATTTCCTATCGAAAGTTTTATTTCTAGATTAAATTGTCTTAATTATTGAGCTTAACATGTCATGAAAAAAGGTGATTGGGTTTCCACTATATTTAAAGTTAGATTTTAGTTAAATATTATTGTCAAAATGTATAACAATAATAAGAATAATAAATAGTATATGATATATGTAAGATTGTACGATTACTCTTAAAAATATTAAATATAAAAATATTATTCCTTGAAGCAATATATGTGTAGAATTAGATGAGCAACTACATTTTAAAATGAAGAAATGACAGATAATTGTAGACGTCGATTTATGTGATTAACGGTTTAGATTCGCAACACTTTATTTTACGTGCACACTGCATCTTACGTAAAATGTAATGTTATTAAGAAGTAGTAAATCTGGACTGTAAATCACAAAAATTAGCGATTGAAATCGTATGTTTTTATTTCTCCTAAAAATGCAGTTGACTTTTAAGACCTTACTCAAAAATATAACTTTCACTAGTAAATGATTGAAATATTTATTTTTTGCGTTTGTGTATTCATTATCTATGAATTTGGCAAATTACTATATCTTTAAATATTATTTTATGAAAATATCAATTTTTATTAAAGAAAATCACGATGCGTTTTTCTAGTGTAAAGAAAGAGGAAAATAAAAGGAGAGGATAATTTTAATGATTTACATTTTTAAGTCGGAAAGAAAATAAATTAAATAAAATGTTCCGTTTACGACTATCTCACATTTGTAAGTAAAATTTTGTAAGAAATCATTTTAAAAGTGTTTGCATTTTTCTTTTACCTTTTTTTTTTTTTAATTTGCTTGAGGGAACTCAATAACTCATTATTTTTCTTCATTATATTTCTCTTTTTTTAAAAGAAAATATTGAGAAGGCAATGTATGTATGGCGATTTAAAGCTTCAGTCATTGTTTAAAATATTTTTTGAAAAAGATAAATCATAAAATAATCTCAATAATCTATTTATCGTCGTTAAATAAATAAATGCCATATTTTTTATGAAAACACTCGATCCAAAGGAAGTTTTTGGCACATGAATTTGCTTTGGTTTAGAAAATCCATGTATTATGTCTTTGCTAACATATACTTAAGATATTTATATTATAAAAAAAATTATTATTAAATTGTACGAAAGTGTCAAATAGATTAATATAATTCCTAGTGGCACCATGGCTACCAAATATTGATCAGGGGATTAGGTCATATTGGGTACTTAATTGGATAGCATGTGCCTAAAACAAGTGATTAGGGAAACCATCATAGGTGTCCTTGTGTGTGAGAAGGGCAGGGGACAAGTTCCTAATGCATATAAATTAATTTCACAATATATATATATATATATAATTGCCCTTTTAACAAGGTAATTAGTATAACTAATTACTCAGTTTCTTCTCTATCAAAGCTAAGTATCGTGAATTTCGAAGAAAAACAAGTGATGAGTAGTTTGAAGTTATATAACGCTTTTTATATCATCTGAATAAACTTAACTATTTTTTTTACAGTATAATTAAGATTTATAAGTCTTAAGAAATTAATAACAAGGGTAATTAAGATTCGAACGTAAGATCTATAATACATGCATATCTCGTGTATCACACGTTAGACCAACTAATTTTGAAGTTATGAGTAATTACATAATTAATTTGAGAGATAAGATGTGATGAAAATAGGGTTGGTGATGATAACAAAGTTTGCATTGCAACTTTCCAACTAAGCAAGAAGAACAAGTAATATACACCCTAGCAATCCCTTCTGTCTTTCACACATCTATGCTACATTTCCATTTTCCAAATTATTTTTTTAATTTTATATTCTCTTGTTTTCTACTATTATGTATATCAAACTATTGGTTCATCTAAAAGAAAAGATAAGATAATATTAATTGCCAATTAATATTACACTTTATTTATTGTAATGAAAATGAAAAAATTAAACCCATTAATTGTTGATTATGATAGTTATAACAATAGCTAGCTAGGTAATCATATAGAGTTGTACCCCTTTTTAATAGGGAGTACTATATTTTTATTTGTATTTGTATTTTTAAGGTAAATATTAAGATTAAAATTATATAACAAGTGTTTTTTGGAGAAATTATATTTAACGGCATGTGACAAATAAGTGATTAAAATTATATAACAAGTCTCGTTTTAAACAGTTTGTGTAAATAATGTGTATTTTGTATATATATATATATGTACTATATATATACTATACTATGTAGGTTAGAATATATGTGTTAGTGTTTGTTGTTTTTATTTAGTCAAAATTTGTTGTTTTTAAACAATTTGTGTAAATAATGTCTATTTTGTATAATTCTTTATATTTTTGAGAAAAATATAGTACACATTATAAATGATAAGATAGATGTAAATGAAGCTCGTACAAAAGAAACCAACATGAAATTCCCATAACCTGTTTTATTACACAAGATGAAAGATGCATCAACGTTGGTTTATAATATTGCCTATAATAATCATAATCATAATAATAATAATAATCAGAAATGGAAAGTGTATTTAATTGAGAGGGAAAACAATGCTATAAATAAATCATAATAATTGTATGATGATTGATAACGACTTATATGCTATGTAATGTAATGGAAGTTGCACATCATTGCCTCTTAATTTCTCAATTCGTAAAAAGATGTTGATTATTATTTATTCTTTTACATTTGTAACATGTTCTTGATAGTTGATTACTACTGTATATGTTTTTATAAGGTCATTTCGTTCCCTTAAAATGAGCAATTTTATGAAATTTACTAATTCTTATGTTTTATATTTTGGTACTAGCTATTAGCTATAGCTATAGCTAGATGTAACATTATAATTTGAATTGATAGATAAAAGAGTTTAGTTAGAGTTATAAGTTATAGCTATAAGTTAGAGCTTATATCTTTTTTATTAGTGTTTGACATAATAGTTGGAATTAGAGCTTAAAAATGTGAATTAGTATAAATATATGTAGAACTAGCATGATAAATGATGAGATAAGGTCGTTTATAAATATTTATCTACTAAATAATACTCGTAGCTTGAACTTTTGAAAATAATATTAAACTCTGATAATCTTCGATAATATATATTATAACAAGCTAAAAACTTTAAGTAATATTATAATGTATTCTTGCAACAGTAAAAACTTAAATAGATCCATGAAGTCCTTTAGAAACGTGAAAATTGATAACGTATATACGTCTCGGGCCTATGGACCGAAAGATTGTACACGCTATTATTCGTTGGTCATTTGAATGTTTCTATGGATACATTCTATTATCCAGAGTGAGTCCTATTTATAGGCTCATCCCCTCACTTATGGAGAACTCCTACTTCTCTCTAATTCACATGTACTCTCGTTTATCTCTCTAACTATTACCATCTCACATTTACTCTCATTTATCTCTCTAACTATTATCATCTCACATTTACTCTTTAGAACCTTGATACAAAGGAGATTCTCGGCTTTTGGCGTACAAACCGTATCTACCTAACATGCAATGCGTCTACCAATTGGTAATAGCTAGCCAAAGAGTTTTTAAGCTCAGACTCGGAATTCTCTTCTATCGTTTGTTTAATGTTTGCAGCCAAGTTCAACCTCGGGTGGACGAGAAACATCTCACCAACATCTTACAGACAAGTCCGACGAATTTTTGGAGCAATGAAAATCATTAACATAAACTTGTGTAATTAGTTTATCACATATAAGAAAAGTATATAATTGTTAGAACGACATAATATCTTTTTGACCATATTGTTGATATATGTCATAGGTGAGGTCATAAGGGGTGGTCACAATAATGTTATGGAAGTCATAAGAAAACCCATACCTTTGGTAACAAACTAGTGGTTATGATGCTATATCGTTTGGTCCGCTTTCTTTAACTAATTACTGAATAACAAGAGGTTTAATTCATCATTTTAATGTTTGTATTCCAAAAATATATATATAAAAATAGAGATCAAGGCTACATAATTTAATGGAACTAAAAAACAGAAGAAATTTAAGCTGATCAAATACTACAATCACTTGTATAATTATTATTTGACATTTATAGGAACTTATTAAAGTTTATCTTCAATTTTAAGTTTTAACAATTAAAATGCAGATCAAATACATGCAAATAATGTAATAGTAAATATGGGTTTAGTTAGAGTATTTTTATTTTTTTATCAAATTTATTCTAACCTAAATACGGAATTAAATTAAATTAAATTAAATTAAAGTAATTCTTCGTATTACAAAATGCATGTTAAGTAGATTAATTTGTTATTACTTACTGCAACTTATATTAATAAAAAGTTATCTGTAGTACTTCAAAATTTAGGCATTTTAATCTAAATATAATAAATGAATGAATTTTTCAACGTACTAATTTTATTTTTAACTTAAGGTAGAATCTTAAACGATGAAGTATCGATTGAAGTTTCAGTAATTTAATAATTTTGCATTATAATAATAATATTTCACACTAGTAATAATTAGCTTTTTAACTTTTACTGTTAGTTTAATTGATATCAAATAGTGTTTAACATTTCCAGTTAATTTCTATTTCAAATAATGAATTTATCTACATTGATTGTATTCAAAGTTTACATGTATTTGATTTTTAACTGATTTTTTCACATACTGATTGTTTTTTAGTAGTGAACATTGTTTGTTTTCAAATCTGTAAATTTAATGTTAGGGGTAATTTCGGTACTTTCAAAAGTTAAGAGTTTGACGATAGTAATCGGCTCATACTATACCGCATTAGACTATAATGTGAGAGATAAATTAAGGTTACCTAATAACCTAGTCAGATGGGGTAAAGTCAACTTATACAACACTATTTTAAAGAATTTCTAATAAATTAGATGATTCGTTACTGCCAATGGAATTGAACTCAAACAAGTTGGATTACACTCCGAAGACACCTTCGTTACTTCACATCTTTATATATGTAAATTTTAGGAGGAAGCCTAACTCAAGGAGTAAAATAAGATAAAGTAATGTAGCAACGGACGAAGTAGATTACTATTTATAAATATTTTCAAATTGATACTAAAGTTAGTTCAAGTATTTTTTAGGAGCTTAACTAATTCTTAGTTATTTGACCAACCTATAATATGTTAATCAAATGATTTTTCTTGCTCGTAGTACTTTTCTTTAACGACGTGTGCATTTATGTAGCACTTAAGTTTGATTATCGGAACTTAAAGGAATCAAGGTTAAGACACTAACATTTAAATAGTTGGTGAATATAAACTTAATACAATCACTAATTTAAAAAGAAAAACCCAAAATATATATCTAGACAAAAATGAATATCATAATCACACGACATCATATGCATTGGTCTACTATAGCATGGATGGTGAAAGACCTTTTACAATAATCAAATCATTTACAGCCAATGAGTCTTATGATATATATTGTATATAGATAGATAGAGAAAATTTACTAATATAATCAATTACATGTATCATTTAAATTTCATCGGTTACATAATTAACTATAATTATTAATCATTTAGATTGTAACGTAGATAACTTAGATTGGATGTAGATCACAATGGACCTTTTGGTACTAAACTCAACGTATTAAAATCTTTAACATTTATTTATCATAAGTGTATAGATAGATAAATATAGATAATATTGTGATATTAGGAAGATATAATTAAGTTTAAATGAGAATAGAATTTTTTGAAAATAGAGGATTCAATCTCAATCATCCATTTTATCAAGATAATAATATCCTCAATATTTTTAAAATTGAATATCTCACAGATGACTAGTAAAAAAAATATAAAAACTGCACCAAAAAATCAACATTTTTTTCTCTTCAATTAGACATCTCACATGGTATAATTTCGACAAACTTTTTTTTTTCCATTTTTTGGTGTGTTTTGAAAACTGATAACACATGTGTTAGTCGCAAGTGTTACCAACAACTAGGTAACACATGTGTTAGTCGCTGGTAACACATGTGTTACCAGTTTTTAACCCCAAAAAAAAAAAAAAAGAATTTTGTCGAAAGTATATTATAAGGGATGTCTAATCGTAAAGAAAATAATGCTGATTTTTATAATGCAATTTTTATAATTTTTTGATTAGCCGTTTGTGAGATATTTAACTTAAGGAGAAAATTAGGTTTAATAAAATAGATGACTAAGATTTATTCCTTCATTTTCATTAAAATTTTCATTCTCTTTTGAACTTAACCTTAGATAAAACAAAATAATTATTATTTACTAATACATCTAAAGACTCTTAAAATCCAACTATAATTTAGTTACAACTAACACCATTATCTATTGTAAATTAACCAAAAAAATAAATAAAACATTCCAGTTTTTTATACAAGGTTCAATAATAGAAAAATGTGTGAGTGATTGAGTAAAATAAAATTTTAAAACTTTGCAGCCCACCCCTTCCTTCTTTCCCATGGTTTTTATAACATTTTTTCTTACAGCAACAAACAAGAAAGAAAGAAGGAAGAGGGTACCTAAATTACACATCCCTCTCTTTTCTCTCTACACAATTATATAACAAAATCAACAACATAAAATCTTTTCGTCTTGTTCTTTCTTACTATCCCTATATCACAACCAAAAAAAAGATTAAAAAAAAAGCATTCTTGTTTTTCTTTCTTTCTTCATAATCTAACACTAATAAACGACATCGTTTCGTTTGATATAACTGAAATCAAAATTAAAATCATCATCAACTTTGAATTGCTTAAAGTGGGTGTTCTATCGCCTTATTGTATTAATCAGATCTTAAATTATTTGGTAAAATTATGACTTTATTAATCATGGGTTGTTTATACTTTTAATCAATTTTTAGTTTTTGGTACTAAAGTCTTAAACTTTTTTTTTGTTGTTGTAGGTGTGTTTGTTGATAGTTGATCAAGTATTGATCTGTTAAAGATCCAATGCTTTTTGACTGATTTCAAGAATTCCCAATTGAAAGCTACAAAGATTTCTTAAAAGTTTCTGGTAACTTTTTTTAATTTTGTTTTTGTTTATGCAGATAAGGTGTTTGATGATAGAACTGAGTTAATCTGAGTTATGTGTATATATGGATGCTGTAAAGTTTTATTAGTTTGATATATATTGTTTGATGAGATCTGTGTGTTTGGATTGTTTTGAAGTTTATGTAATTCACTTGGTGGAATTTTGTTGTTGAATTTTTTATTGTTGATTATGATTCTGTAGAATGGAAATGGAGCACGGGAAGTTGTTTATTGGTGGGATTTCGTGGGATACTAATGAAGAACGATTAAAGGAATATTTCGAAACTTTTGGTGAGGTGATTGAGGCTGTCATTATGAAAGATCGAACCACGGGCCGTGCTCGTGGGTTTGGTTTTGTTGTGTTTTTGGACCCTGCTGTTGCTGAAAGAGTTGTGAAAGAAAAACATATGATAGATGGTAGAACTGTAAGTATTTATCTGCATTCAATTATGGTGTATGGTTATAATCTAAGTTTATAAAATTGGCAAGTAAAGTGATTGTCAATCTACTAAAACCATGGTATTTCTTATGCTATCAATCATAATGTGTTGATTTCAATTGTGTGAGATGTGATAATTTGATCATCTGCTGCAACAAAACTGGTTTGTCAACTGGTCGAGTAAAATTGCTTATATCCTTATATTTTGACTATTACTTTTACAAGTAATCGGAATTCGACAAATGCTCAACACCATTAAAGTTGATATTACAACTTCAAAGTGTCAAAAACACATCCAAATGCTATCTTCTTCAAGACGGTTCATTTCAGCAGATTAGCTGATTCTTATGATGCGATATCACATAATCACTTTCAAAATGCACATCCGAACACTATCTCTTTCAACACGTTTAACTATAGCTGATTATCACATAATCAATTTCATAATCTACATCCATATGTGTTCTATTAGACATTGACAACTGATGTTTATAACTATTAATATTTAGTATCACATAATCAGTTTTAAAAACGTATGTCCAAACAATTCTGTAGAATTAACTGAACATTCTTTTGTATTTCGATCCTTAGGTAGAAGCAAAGAAGGCTGTTCCAAGGGATGATCAACAAGTTCTGAACAGGAGCAGTGGCAGCATTCAGGGGTCACCGGGTCCCATTCGCACTAAGAAGATTTTCGTTGGAGGTTTGGCATCCTCTGTTACAGAAAGTGACTTCAAGACCTATTTTGATCAGTTTGGAATAATCACTGATGTTGTGGTGATGTACGACCACAACACTCAAAGACCACGAGGTTTTGGATTCATTACTTATGAGTCAGAGGAATCTGTTGATAAAGCACTGCTTAGAACTTTCCATGAACTCAATGGTAAAATGGTGGAAGTCAAACGTGCAGTTCCAAAAGAGTCATCTCCTAGTCCTAACAGGAATCAGATAAGTGGATTTAACCAAGGTTTAAGTAGAGTTAATAGTTTTCTTAACTATGGTTATGGAGCTAGAATGGATGGTAGATTTAGTCCGGTTTCTGTTGGTCGAACTGGTTATCCACCATTCAGTCCATCTAGTTATAATTTGGGACTAAATTCTGATTCAGTCTTAGGTATGAACTATGGTGGAAATGGAAACGGAAACTTCGGCTCTAATCTTGGATATGGGCGTATGATCAACCCTATGTATAGTGTAACTTCAAACAGGTATGCTGATACAACTGGGTATGGCGGCATGGGCGGTGGTGGTGGTAATGGTGTTGGTGGTGGTGTTGGTTCTGTCATGAACTCAATGAATCATAACTTGTGGGGAAATGGGAATCAGAATTTCACTACTAATTCCCCTAATTTGAGCAACTTTTTGGCTCCCGGAAATGGATCCGGTGGGATTGGAGAGATATGGGGTAGTTCCAATACGGGCGGGAACAGTGGTGGTGGTAATGCTAGTTTCATTGGCGGTAATCTCAACTACGGGAATGAAGAGAGTACTATAGGGTATAGGAGGAACAATGGTAACAATAGCATCGCACCTGCAGCCTATTCGTATGGTGGGATTGATGATGGTGAACTTGGTGGTGGTGGAAACCTGTATGGCATTGATAGTGGCGGCACTATTGGTGGTGGTGTTGGTGGTAGTGGTTCGTTTTATGCAGACCCCACTTGGCGGTCATCATCTCCTGAACTGGAAGTACCTGATTTATTTGGTTATAGTCTTGGAAGTGGAGCTTCGGATGGTTTACCAAAAAATTCAGTTGGCTATGTTGGTTATAGCGTCACAAATGGATCAAATAGAGGTACATTTTATACTTTTTTTCTTATACATTATATATTACTCGTATAACAAAAAGAGTTGCTAGTATGTGGATGTGCATCTGTCAATTGTGAATAGAAGTTATAGTTGAAAATTTTGTCTCATAAAGGACATAATAGTGTTTTAAAGAATAAAGATGCAGATAGTTAATCAGAGATGGTTTAAAACCTATGATGCTAGACTATAATGAGATACAAGGATAGTGACATTTAGAGATTGTAATAGAATACGCCAAATACAAATTAGATGATGGCATGAGTTTGGGCTAGTATATTCTTTAGTTTTCTATGAAGAGTATTTCAAATGTTCAATAACTAATCCAACAGTATCTTTACACTCTGTCATGCTGAACATTGCAATTATCATGGAACAGATCGAGTACAACATAGGGCAAGTCTGGGATAGTGATATTGAATATTATATATGCATTTAGGGAAAGATTCCCCCTCACATGGTTTTGCTTCAAACTAAAGCAATATGATTGTTTAAAGATGAATATGCTTGTGTTTCCTATTTAGTTGATATGAAGAGAATAGAGGATGAATTCAGGGTGTTTATATGTGTGTTTTGAAACTGGTTATTGAATAAGCGTGATCAGACAATCAACTGTAGTAATGCGTGTTGCATGAAGTAGTACTCTAATTTGCTTATGTGGTTTGAAGTATTTCCTATTTGAAATATGAAAATTCATTTTTATATTAACTAGTGATACTAGTAATTGTAAATTACACAGGTGTTTGTTAACAATATTTTTAGATGCATCATTGTACAATGTACATGGTTCCAATAGTAGTTTAATTAGTTTTATTAACAATGAAAGTGAGGGTAAAAAAGATTTGGTAAATAAGTAATCTTAATCATAATATTCATAAACAGTCAGTTTTGATGCAATATGTAGGAAACTAATTATCTGAAACTGACTATTTTATCCCTAAACAGTTAGATAATCATAATCAAAATCACATTAACCAAACACTGTTGAAAATGATGTGGACATCCCAACTTGCACTTTCCTTTTCATGGGTTAGTCGTGAATGTAATTTAGCAGCTCACCAAGTTGCTAAAATAGCTTTTATTTCAAACGATGACTTCTTATGGGATGTCAACTTTCTAGTTGAAATTACCTCTACTGCGAGGAGTGATTCTATCTAATAAATATATTTGTTGGGCCTCGAGCCCTTCCTCTGCTAAAAGAAAACACTGCAGATAAACTATTGTGACTTCAAGTTGCAATAATCAGATAATCAGTTCTATAACGCACGTTTACACCCAGGAATGCATAAAAATGGTAATGGAAAGTTAAGAAAATGGTATATATGAACAGAAAAGCTACATACGCTTAGTAATGTAATGTACCATAAAGTACTTATTCATTTCTTATGATCTCTTATTGTACTTTTGATATCTAATTTCAGGAATCGCTGCATAGAAAGATTGCTATCTGGAGATATGAAAACTTATGAAGATGAAATACAGTTGGAAGATTTGTGAATTCATTCTAATACACCCTGGTGAACGAGGTACATCAGTTTTTAGAGCACCGTACATTTGGTTAGAGCTAATCGAAGCACCTGTTTTATAGAACAAATTACACGATTTGGATGATGAAAATCATTGGAGTTTTTAAAAATAGGCTTTTCTGATATATGGAAAAGAAGAAAAAAAAAATTAAGCTTTTTTCATTTTTATAATTTGATATTTGATGTTTTTCGAACTTTTGTCGAAAAGTTATAGTTTTTTGTAAGGTATGTGGTCTCATCTTCCATACCCATGTTGGGGTTTTGTTGTTAATTAGATTGTATGAAATGCTTGGTGTGAAACACTCTTTGTTGGATGCTAAATTGGGATCCCTTTTACAATGAAATTACTCTATATTCAATATATTTGTCTATTTCTTTCAAGATTTCTTAATTTTCTATAAAACTTTCTCCTAGTGGGTGTTAGTGGGTGTCGGGATTACTTATTTTTCATTGTTTACCTGCTTAATGGATCGACCTATTTATATTTAATTGCTTATTCACTATAATATGCGGTTTTTCAGATTATTTTTTATCATTTTTTTTGACGAAAGACATAAATATATTGAATTGGATCTACAAAGGATCCTTGAGATTACATTGAGGGAGGAAAGATGACTTCCCAAACCATAAATTACACTGGAAACTACTTTGCTTGGCATCCATTGAAATCTACTTTGCTAGACAATTGCATACATTGAATCTACTTGTTTGACAACTTAAATCTAACACCAACCAAATGCTAGAACCATGAAAACTTAGGAGTTTTCACTTGAACGAGACTTGCAGACAACCAAAAAAGGGTTAAATGTGAACACTTGATTAAATTTAACCAATTTGACATTTGAGTCTTGAACTTGAATCCGTTTAAGACATAACTTGAAACTTGCCCCATTTGAAACTTCGGCTTGAATTTGAACCCGACTGAAATTACACTTACTTTTGAGTGTTGAAGACCACAGTGAAATAAAACTACCCATTTGTTGAATCTGAAAGTGTTTACAACCAAATAGAATGAAACTCCCCACCCACAAAGTAAGGTGACTTCTTGAAATTTACAGCAAAAGAACAAAACCCAAGTAAGACCGAGAAGGTAAATAACAACAACGATGTAGAGAGTTAGAGGAACCTTGTTCAGAAAATCTTGAATACCCAAACATGAATCTGAAGTCAAAATTTACTTCGAGGGAAGCTAGTAGCGAAAACACCATTCAAACCGACTCCATAAACTGTTCAACTCTCACAACATGTTGCTTAGACCACGAGTTAAGGGCGAAACACCGCAAAGATTTTTAGACACAACCACTTGTGGACATTGAACAACAAAACTACACATCTTCAAGGTAGGTGCGGCTGGTGAACAATTGAAGCCACTGGAACTTCCAAAGAGAAAAGAAGTTCCGAATGGATCACCGTAGAAGTTGAAATGAATTGGTGGCCATGAACATAAATAAAAGATGGCGGTGGACAAACAAGGATGAAGAAATGAAAAACCACGGTGAGATTGTTGAAACAACCATCGGCCAAGAAACAAGCGTTTACGGTTTAAATCTTCCGACTAAGACATTGAAGAAGAATAGAGGGAGATGAAAAAAGTGTTGAAAAACAATTTTAATGAAGAAAATAAAATTTAGCAAAGCTGAAACAAGAATGGAGAACAGAAAAGTTGGAGGCCCTCCGGCCAGCGGTGAAACCGGTGACCGGGAGGAAGATTTGAAATTCAAAAACTTGGCACAGCTTTCAAGTCAGAGAAAAGAAAGTTAACTCTTGTTTCCTTTTTCTCTGATTTTTTTTTTATTGTAATTACTTATTCGCAATAAAAATAAATAACAAATAATCATTTAAATAAACAATTTCAAACACACCTAGTTGATTCTATATATTTTCATTTGTCTTGATTATTAGACATGCTTTTAGACTTATGAATCATTTCTGTTTAGAATTTAGTACCATGTAGGGCACCTGCATCTTTATCTATTTTAGGTTTATTTGAATTATTGTATCTGGTTGTTCATTGTTAACTAGGTAATGTTTGTCAACAAGAACACCGTTGTCTTGAAAAGAAAATGACCTTATTTTTTGGTGACAAGAAAAGTATATGATGTTCATAAAGCCTAAGCCTAGTATATGGTGACACGGCACCTCTTTTTACTGATTGATTTATTCATCCATTATGGTAAGTAGATCACTATTCTCTTTAGAACATGTCGCTATTCTAGCAAAAAGAGCATTATACTGTGCAATAGTAATACTTTTGACATGTTAACTTCTTTCATTGTTTTGATAATCCAATCAGAATGGCCAAAACCACACTAGTTATTCGTATAATCCGATCCAAATAACTCAAATACGTTCGTTAAATTGGTATTTGAGTAACAAACTAAATTTAAACTAGAATTCATTTTTCATTCAGGTAATATTAGACTCGCTAAACCATTGTTTGGGTGGTTTGGATTACGTGAGTCGTGTTTCAGTTTGGATCTCGAGTGGATTGATGGTTGACCAATCAAATAATCCAAATTGAATAAATCAACAATCTTAAGCTCTTGAACACCTTAGAGTTAGTAAGAGTGCGTCTATTTTGAGGGTTTGGGTAATAGGGAATGATATTGAAACCCATTGAATTTGTTTGGTTGTTAGCTATGAGAAATCAAACATATAGATTCACAACTGCGGTAAAAGGTAAGTTTTGTAGTTCATTCTCTTTTCCATACGATCATACCAACCACTATTTATTCCATACTTATAGTAATTCTTACTTGCAAACAAGTAAACCGTTAATTACTTACATATATTACTCTACCATCCTAATAATAACTGTTCTTAATTGATCCTTCTACTCATAAATATAACATTTATCGATTTAAAGTTCACAAATCCTCTTTCTTCATCCCCGTTCTTTATTTCAACAAGTATAATAAATTAATAATCCCACTGTTAAAAATCGAGAAAAGAATTTGTTATTTAGTCTTTTATTCTTTGCACACCATTGTAGGCCCCTTATCCGTTACATTTCATGTAATAAAATGCAAACACGTGTCAAAAACATAAAAAGAAAGAGGGGTAGTTGGTTTCTGTTGACCCTTATCCAATTCAATCGTTTTCCAACAATTTGGGTGGTCCATTTCTTTAAATAGGAACTTTGACCATATTTATACTTATATCTTTTTTCTAAATAGAGACGTATACCTTTTTATCCATATCCATCTATTTAATTAAAAACAATATACCTCACACATTCCTTTTTTGTTAACATTATTATTATTATCAAGATTAATGTTAAATATCAATTGTCAAGTATGAGCAATCCAATCATAGACATAATAAAATGATTAAATTGTCATATTTGCATCACGTGACATAAATCAATTCATTAACATGTTATCTTATAGTTTGAGTGTTTGCGCAATGTTTAACACGTTTAAATTCCTAAACAAGTTTTCATAATAGTTACAAATTGAAGGTGTTTATGATGAAGTGCTTATTGTTTAATGTACTTAGATGCAAAAACTATAAGCAAAAAATGGATAGTGGATGTCTAGCTTAAAGAAAGTATTCATGTTTCACCTAAAAAATATTTATAAAAATACAAAAAAGATTGTGGGTCTCAAAATCCGACCTTTTGCATGTATTGGTCCAAACTGGCCCATTATCTAAAGTTATTTTCTGTTCGAATAATAATATTAGGTTTGAATAGACATAGATGCTTGATTTAGACCCTTTGGTCAATATGATCCCGAAAATATTCATATATCAATTTATTATTATTATTATTTATTTATAAGTCTTACAGGTTCCACTTTGGGCTTGAAAGATTGGCAAAATGGGCTACTTAATTTAGATTTTGGTAAAGTAATAAATGTTGTTCAAAATAATTTTGTCACTATAGGGTTCCACTAAATTATTACATATTTGTAGATACATGGATTTTATTAGAGTAACGTTAAGTATTCACGAATTTTGGTTTAGAACGTAGAAAGGTGATCCATCGAATAAGAGGTGGAATTTAGTATCAATCTAATATTTTCTTACAAATATTCATTAGATATAGATATTACATATTTACATGTGTACTAATATTAGCGAGAATTACATTTAGACTACTTTTTATTGTGACGCTATCGGGATTGAGAACTGATCTTTACATCAGCGTCATATCATTTCTTAAATGTTAATACAAATATTTTTATATTAATAATAAAAATTACAAAAATTGAAAAACTAATTTATATTAACAATAAAAATTAATATAACTAAAAAACTACGTTACATTAATAATAAAAATTACAATAATTAAAAATAAAGTACATTACACTAATAATAATTAAAAAACGATATAATTATTCCTCATCGGTGTCTTCGTTCGTTGGTTGGGTAGACGCTACATAATCGCGTTTAACTTCTTCCCAAAGATTTTGGAGAAATGCTCATTCCTCGGGTGGCAAGCTTGGATTGATCGGGTTATTGAAAACCTTGAATGCCCTGAATATTGCTTTCTTTCTAGACGTCTCGGTTAATGTTTCCATTGTTTTCTGTTAAGCTAGTGCGGTTCTCAAAAGTGAGGTGCGGAGCTCGTCAACCGAACAACGTGAGGAAGTAGCATCGACGAACCCAAACTTTTTTGACTTTGTGCCCGACCGGGTGGACGACGAATCGTGCCGTCGGAGAATAAATGGTCAAAGTTCGGGTTAGGGGTCTTCGCTTGGATCGGATCGTTGTCTTCTCCGTCAAGATTGACCAGCTCGTAGTCTTCGTCTTACATGGGTCTTTTGTTGTTCATAACACCCTCCGGAAAAAAGAACTTCGGGATATCTTTCATAACATCCCATGCCGACTCGTAAAGGAAGTTCCTTTTTGTTTGATCTTTGAATCCTTCACGGGCTGCTAACATAATATCTATGTCGGCCATACCACTTTGCCACTCATTTTTATATTTTTGGTAGAGGTTTTGAAAAATCTTGACGTCTCATTGAAGTTTTGACTATTTGCATGTTATTTGGTCAATATTACGTCTCGTATCAACACAACGATTGTGATTGCGATTGGGAATTGTTGTTTTTTTTAGGCATTTTGTATGTGGATTTGTTTGATATAATTTGAGAGTATAATGTAAGTAAAGCTAGTGAGAATTGGGTGTGAAAAAGAGTGGGTAATTGGTTTATATAATTGTGTGTGAAAAATTAGGTAATTGTATGTGTATATATATAAGTGTTTGAGATTCTTTGAAAAGGGTTTTTTTGTTTTTGTTTTTCCCGGCCGTTGGCACTAGCCGTTGCACACACTGACCCACCCCACTTGCATGTTCTGCTCGTTCCGCCTTCGTTCTGCTTAGGACGTGAACCCCGGGACGGGACCCTGCCTAGGGAAGGACTTAGGACGGGAGCCACCTGGCACGGAAGACAGAGAACGATAGTTCGATAGGGAGTGGTCTTATAGTGTTTAAAACTAGCAACCCCGAAAATAAACTCACTAACAACATCTGCAATGGTGAATAATAAACTCACTTACTTACTTGGTAGTCAATAAGGTTGAATAGTTGATAGTCATCGAGAAATCGATGTGGTTTAATTTGATTAAATATGTTGAACTTTATTTAGTTGCACGGATAACAATTGTTGAATAATAGTTTTTAGAAAATGAGATAACCTGACAATCCATTAAACTTTAATGCATTGTATGTACTAAAGATGCTCTAGATACCTAATTAGTCATAAGATCACTTGCAGTTATGATGAATGTCGTGACCCGTCATGCTCCCGTCGAATTGTCATCCACCACTAATCACAGTGGGGTTTTCCTCACGACAGCTCACGGTGGACAACTTGAATCCACTATATTTTTTATTTTTCATTTTTCTTAAAAACACAATTATTTTTAATTAAATAAAAAATTAATTAAGTTAAAAAATATAATTTAAATTACATAAATAATTTTATAAATCAGATTTTTATTATAATTTTTTATAAAATTTAACATAATTTTAAAACAGTTACATTTGTTTATTTGTTGGGTTTACCTCAAAAAAATAATATGAAATATAAAGTCCATGCTTTTAATAAGTCTATTTTCATTTTCTTCCTTGACCCGGTGCAACTTTCTTTTTCATCTTCTTGTTCATCTACTACTTGTTCTACCTTTACCTATGCAAAATGTAAAAATACAAAAGATAAACTTGCAAAGAAAATAGAAAAGAAAAAGTAAATATTTGTGTGGACCCCGCATTTCTTCGTCCTGAGTTCGTGATTTATTCGACAAGCACGGTTCAGTACAGAACCACTCCATCGGTAGTGGTATGTGGTGGTTGCACGGATAGTCGAGCACAAACCATTACAAGTGATATAATTGACAAACATCGATGTTAATATATCTCTCTCAACGCCGGAATTGGGTAGATATAAACAAATTTAAATCCTTTTAACCAATTTCATCCATTTCGTCCAACAGGTGAAGAAGTCAAAAAACACAACATAGAAACACCTACTGTTTCCATTTCCAAATGTTCATGTCATTTACAATGTTCTAATACAATTTCACCTTATACCCAATAACTAAAAGGTGACATTTTTAACTAAGATGAACAACACCCGCTACTACTACCCTTATTTGGCTGCTCAACTTTTTTCTCTTCTTGATTAGCATCTTGTTTCGCATCTAAAACAACAGTCTTTTTGCTACCAATTGAAGGATCTTTCTTCAGTTCTTGAGATTGGATCACTTTCTTGCTCAAAACGTTGTAAATCTCTTTAACAATTGTTTGAAAAGCAGCGTTTACATTTGAGGAATCGAGAGCTGAAGTTTCCATAAAGAATAAACTTTGTGATTCTGCTAATGACTTCCCATCTGTCGTTGAAACTTCTCTTGCATCTTTAAGATCCATTTTGTTTCCCACAAGTATCGTTATCACATTCATATCGCAGTGAGCTGATCAACAAGTTTTTTTTTAAATAGAAATAAAAATGAAAAAATTCAGCAGCATTTTTATACTCCATAAATCATCATTTTTTGAGCTAATTGGGAAGCAATGCTTAAACTTAAATTTCCAATTTGGCTATGGGACTTTACAAATCATAACTAAAACCATTGTAATTATCGAACTTGATTATTATAGTGTAACATGCCAACAAAGAATAATGGTTTTTAGTTTTTACAAGGATTTTCGAATATTTATACCTTAAATACTTCTTTCTGAAGTTCAATGACCAAACCGAATAAGGTGAAAATATTGCAATTTCCCCGATAAACTACAACTTCAATACTTCACTAAGACAGTAAGTTTGCGATTAAAAATCTCAAAGTGAAAAAGGGTGGACAAAGAATATATCGTATGATGCTCTTCCTTTCCCTTGAAGGGATTAGAAGACACTTTGACTTTTTGGTCAACAACATTATTAGTCAAATACCAACTTTGAAAAGCTAGGATACATAGGTAGCTGTGACCAAAAGTAAGGGATTTTGAAATTTTTATGGAAGATCTCATAATGGATTATATAATACAACTCCCAAAAAATAATCCGGAGTAGAAGGCAGACCTTGACTCCAAATCCAATGACCTTAATTCTGGGAGTATAATATTATTTAATTTTCTTAATTTTGATGATTACTGAATATGATTTTTTTAATTTTGCAACATGAACGTCAATTTTTCAGGAATTTACTTGACATTCTTGTTTAACCACAAAAGTCAAAATGTACTATCCATTGACCAAGATAAAGAATACTCCGTGATACAATGGTACTTACTGTGAAGTTCATTAAGCCATCTTCCGACACTATCAAACGTTTGGCGCCTGCTGACATCATAGACCACAAGAGCCCCAACAGCACCTCTGTAATATGCTGACGTAACAGCTCTAAAGCGTTCTTGACCAGCAGTATCCCAAATTTGTGCCTTAACTTCTTTCCCGTTGAGTTCCATTTTTTGAGTTTGAAATTCTACTCCTATGGTTGACTTTGAATTTGAGTAAAACTCGTCTCTTGCAAACCTAGCGAGCAAATTTGACTTCCCAACACCCGAGTCACCGAGTAAAACAATCTTAAAAAGGTAACCATCACTTGAATCTTCTTCTGAATAAAATGCCATATTCTAATCTTTTACATAAGGCAACATATGCTACAAAACCATTATCAAGAGCATGTAGCTTCTGACAAGTTGCGGTTCCATGAGCCCCATCGAAGTTGACCCAAATAATTAAAAATCTGCTAAGAAAACCAGAGAAAGAAAATGGAAAAATGATTTTAAATGATAAGTTTAGGGATGAAAACAATTAAGTGAATTATGTTAATATTTTTTAACCACTCAATACTAACGACAGATACGGAAAGGTTGGTGAACGAACTTGCTAGCACCTAACTGGTCTCATCATCAATGATAGGTGAACTGAGGGTTCATGAGAAGATAAAACTTTAATAACGTAACCACATATACTTGACCCAAAAAATTATAAATCTGTAAAGCAACCAGCAAATGAAAAGGGAAAAAAAATGACCATAATTTACAATTTGAGGGATGAAAACACTATTGTATTTATGTTAATATTCTTAAGGATCTCCATAGCAACTACACCTAACTGGCCTCGTCATTAAGGATAGGTGAACTAAGGGCAAAATTCATGAGAAAATATAACTTAATGTTAATACGAATATAATTAGCCAATAGTGACTCCATATGTTCTCATTTGGATGTATCTTATACTATATGCTAAAGAAGATCATGTTCTACTATTGGATCCAAACCCAAAGACAAGTGAGCAAATATTGTATGTCAGCATTGTTATAAAACATCTTCTGAGCATTCAAAACATGTCTTTACTTTGGCTCTCAAACAGGTGTCGTAAAGTGGGATTTACATGGGAGAAGTGGGTTTCCAATCCAAAAAATATTCACATGGATTTGGATACAGTAGGTGTTATGTAAATCATTTAGATAGCATTGTTGAGTGCTCTATCTTAGAGCCTTCGTGTGTACTATACCTATTGTACTCTCCCTTTCAATGAAATTCTATATAATATGCTTTGCTTTCCAAAAAAAAAAAAACATTGTATAAAACGACGCTCACCTAATAAATCATGGTGGAGGCAAGCACTTTCTGTGGTTGTTGAGTTCCTGCCCCCCTCTTATTCACTGCAGGCCACTGGTCTCAAACCTGAAAGTTTATCGAAAAAATGCAAGATACAATCAATTATAAAAACTACAATCATCACAATAGTTGCATACGAAGATTATAATTCAAAACATAACTCAAGGTTTTGCTAGAAAAGTTCATAAAAGTAAAATGTCTACCAAATATAAATTTATTAAAACATATATCACATTCAAGTTACATTCATATACTGGTTTCACGTAGAAAATTCATACAAAAACAAACAATCATTAAAAGTAGACTCGTGGGTGCTTATGATTGCTAAATGATTGCTTATGGGTTTATGGCTTCCAAGGTCGTTTGAAAGAAGGGCATCTTACCAGCTTAAAAAAGTGTTTTCCCCCTAAAATAAGCTAAAAGGAAGCTATCCAAACACTTAAAAGTGCGTTTTCGTAGCCATAACGACTCTTGATCAACATAATTAATCCTAAAGATCACTTTTTATCTTCTTTCAGCTACAATCTTAAGTATAACTGTTTTCTACACACCAAAAATAAATTAAATAAATTTCTGTGTGCTATCAAGAGCTTGCATAAACTTTTTCAACAACACTCAGATAAAAGATCTCTTTTAAATTGGCAGCACATTTACAAATTCAATCAACATAAATCCAGTAAACATGATCACCAACAAAAATAAGTCAACCTAAACCAACAGATGATAAATATTTCAAAATTTTAGTACATTAGCAACAAAGCTTACAACTACCCATAAAAATATCCAATTCAAATAATTGATTTTTCTAAAACTCCCATAATTTGATCATATTTACATCAAGAAAATTATAAGTTTTTATAAAAATTAATAATTTGAACATACCCTTTGATTGTTTTAGCGTTTGAAACAAACCCTTTTGTCCCCTTGTCCTCACTCTTGATAGCAATGCAGATCAAATTAGCCACTCATACTCAAGAAACAAGAATGCAGAAGATATGATGGATACAGAATATGTAATTTTGATCAATGTCAGATTAATTGGTTAGAAAGAAGTAAGAATAGAAATATTAGGGTTCGAGGGGAAGAGTGCGAACCAGATTCAGAAGATATGTCATGATGGCTGCAATGTTGGGCCGTAAAACGGGCTTTTAAACCAAATAAAAAAATGTCAATAATTATCTTAAGTAAATATTACTCCATAACAAATTTAGTATTTCATGGGTTGAGTGTAGGCGGGTCATTATTTGAATTAACCGGATAACTCATCCTATTCATTTTTATCGATTGGATTATTTGAATTGACTAATTCGATTTTGGTTTAGTTTTCGATCCAAAGTGAATAGTGAAACGGTTTAGTTTTGGTTTTGAATAATCTTTAAATATTTATTTTAACAAGTCTAGGTTAAAATAAAAAATATAAATATCGAGAAACGTTGAAAATGATTTCAAACTCATTTTTAAATATTCGAAACATGTTATTTTATAAATTTTTCTTTGTAAATTCTTATTTAAATAACTTTTAGAAACTATTTTTCAACTAAAAAAACTTTTCGACTTTTTTTTATTTTTTATTAATTTTTTTATTCATAATAATTACATTTTATAACTAAATAATCACATTAATATGTGATTATCAAAATCCTATTTTGTGATTATCTTGAACACATAATAATCACATTATGTTAGAGAATAATCACATGTGATTATCATGTTATATTTTGTGATTATCTTGAATAATCACAACAGTAACGACTGTAAAAAAAGTTCGTAAAAAAAGTTAATATTTGTTATTAAATTTTTTTATCATAACTTGTAAAAGTTATTTTAATAATAATCCTTAAAAAAGTTTTTTAAAAATGTGTTTTGTATATTTAAAATGTAATTTGAAAATCATTCTTACGTTCTCACGATATTTATATTTTTTATTTAAACCGTTTACTATTTTAACACAACTAAAAATAATTCAAATATTTATTTTGAATAAACTAATACAGTTCATTTATTCTAGTATCCTAAAATCAAATATTTAAATGCTTTAAATATATCTTCAGGTAATTCGATTATTTGAAGAAGGTAAATTCAAATTCGAGTTATCCTTTATTCGGATAATCTGAAATGCATATGAATAACTCGATCTCTCATTTGAGTGGTTTGGATCGAGTGAGATATATATCAATTTGAACAATGTTTTGAAATCTGATTTTATATAGATTAACTATTTTTTGACACGGTTCAGTAGGACTATCCCAACTACTGAATTTAACAGGATTTTTGTAATTATGTAAATGCTTCTATTTAGTTTTAGGTTGTGTTTGGTAGCAAGCATTTATAAGCATTTTGGAGCGACAAGCGACTAGTAGTTAGCAATTTGATTGAAAAGCTTGTTTGGCAACAAAGCAACTAGAGTTTGCATATTTTCTAACCGCTTCCTGCTAAACGCTTGATGGGGAAGCATTTCAACTAGCAACTAGCATTTTGGTTATGACATTACCTATATACCCTAAAAAATAATATGAGTACATTATAAATAATGTGTATATGCCATTTTCGTAATTTTACACTTTATAATTATTGTTACTACTACGTTACCAAACATTTTCTTTAAACAAACAGCTACTGCTATAACTGCTACTGCTATTGCTACTGTTACGTGTACCCAAACATACCCTTAGTAACATTTAATATTCATGTTAGCGGTATCTATGCCATCGCATTTCGTGTTATGCTGAAGAAAAAGAAACTAAGTTTTACATGAATGGACATATACTTGTACACGTTAAAATACTCAGGAAAGAGTGACATCTCCGTCATTCTATAAATTAAGTACCATTTTATGTATCAATGTTGATATATATTTAACTATTTTAGGGGTTTTGTTTGTTGATGAATTTGAAAATTGGTATACCTTTGAATTTTTTTTGAAAAAGATAGTACATGATTATTTAAAGACTTTTTGTTATAAATTGAGTTTGGGTTTCATTTATTATCTATATATTAGGTCATAATTAAGATGTTTTAGTAGTAAGTCAAGTGATATACTTAGAAGGTATATCAGGTTCAAATATTTATAGTCGCACATTTTGAAAGTGATAAGAGAAAAATTAAGAAAAGAAACTAAAGTATTACAATTAATTCGTATATATTTGAGTCGAAAAAAGACACGATTTTTCGGAAAAATCTAAACAGACAAAGCTCCTTTTATTTAATTTTAAGTAGTCAGTAATATTGGATTGAAAAAGTAAAAATTGTAAAAATAATAATTCAAACCCACTTAAGTAGGTGGTTTTTCTAAACCCGTGGATATTAAATATTATTATATCGATCTCAATTTGATACCTGCTGCCACGTACCCGACAATTATTCCTTCAATTATAAGTAATTAATAATATATATAGCTTGAAATTGTAATAATAATAAAAATAAATATTCAAACCCATTTAGCTAGGTGGTTTGTCTAAATTGAATATTATTATATCAACCTCATTTTGACACCTACTACCACATACCCAACAATTACTATCCTTTCAACTTTAAAACCCATTTTAAAACTGACAATCCAAACGCCCCTTAAACCTGATACGGAGTCGGCGGGAGTACTACAAATCTTAGTATCCTATAACTTGGTTTCTATAAATAGATGATATTGTCATTCAAAGTTAAATACGTGGGTAGGAGCGCCACGACGTTTTACTAGGTTCAAAGCGAAGTTAAAAGTGAGGGGGTTCTCGATATCATATAATAAATATGATATAAAAATACTTTGTACAACATGTATCTTTATGCAAAAAAAAATTTAATATAATGTCTACTTTTTCATTAAAAATGGCGATTTTATCCATTTAATATTCGATTTTGATAATTTGCTACTTATTTTAATGGTTCAAAGATAGATAAAATATAATTATAATCGTTAGCTTAGATCCTGTGTCATCTTTACAATTAAGCCATATCACATAGATGTAGAGGCGAAGTTAAAATTTGTTTGTAAAGAAGGCAAAAAATAAAAAAATAAAAATTCTTTTTTAAGTGATAAAATAAACATTATATTATTAATACTTTTAGAAAAAAAATTTATGTAATTTGAAAATTCTTGTGAGGACGACTCCCCCGCTGCTCTCATTCTAGATCCGCCACTACATAGATGATTAGTAATATTTTACATGCAATCAAATATACAGATTCAATATAAAGATCAACATTCTTAAGTTATATAAAGATCGACGCTCTTCTTACAGTTAAACTTTGTATCTTTTGAATGAGAGTTAGGGACAGATTAGAGATTTATGTGACATTTGGTTTGTAAGAGTACAGGGAGTGGTGACCCTCGTATTACGGTGTTCAGCAACAGTGGTGTTTGTTTAGGATAATGTTCAGAAATTCATTTTCGATTTTTTTATTTGTGATAAAAATCAATAATTCAATAAATAGATATAAAAATAACAAATAAGTTAAATAAACCATTTTAATTTTAATAAGTCTTTTCCATCTTAAAATAATTAATACAAATAGCCCAAATAAAAAAACAAATTAAAATAATAAACCCATAAAAAATAGGCCCATTTAAAAAATATTAACCTACAAACCCAACTAAAAAACTTAACTTAAACCCATGATACACACACTACACACACGGTCTTCTTCCTCTTTTGATCATCCTGTTCCTTATTCCTGACACAAACTACACATTTTTTTATTTTTTATTTTTTTTCAAATCAAACAAAAAACAAGAGAAAAGGAAAGAAAACAAGAGAAAAGAGGAGAAAAAAGAAAAAAAGAGAGGAACACAACGTCCGAAGGGGGTTTAAATTCGATCACCAATTTAACTTTGAATGTTAGGTCAAAGGGTACAACACCAATGAAAATGCTAGGTCAAAGGGTACGACATGTGTCAACATGCCTTTATATTTGATCACCAATTTAAAGTTTGATCACATTAAATTATTTTCGATCGATCACCAATTTAGTGCCTTTATATGCAAGGCGATCAAGCTTGACCGCAAAGTCAAGGACATTTGTCAACATACTAACGATTAGATTTTAAAATTTAATTGGTGATTAATCATATCGTTTATTTGGACAATCAATGTAAAATTAGTTTGTTAAAAAGGTAAGTTAAAAAATTATTATATTAAATAGCTTTGATTAGTAGATAAATTTATAATTTTCCCAATTTAAAATTAATAATCTTCCACAGAAAACCATGATTGTAATTTATAATATTATATCGATACAAGAGAAAAAAAGATTTTTATTATTTTATCAAAGAGTATGCATGCACCCTCAACTTGGTAAAGTTACAATTACCCCCTTTAATATATCGATATTTTCATATTTACAACTTAAGAAATGTTGATATGGTATAATTAGGTACTCTTAAATCAAGGTTTCAAATGGTAACAAACTCCAAATTGTTATTACAATTTCTAATTGATATGCAAAAGGTTTTATAATAATGTTAGCTTTCAAAAGATGTAAATACATATCAAATAGACATAGTATCACCATATATTCTTTAAATTACAAGTAAACATTTATTTGACGATTCACACATTAAATAACAGTTTTATTGTTCAATATTTAAGAACGATATAATTTATGTCAAAGAGGTTGCAACCAAGATGGTCATTTAAGATCAGAGACTTCGACCCACAAACAAGTTCTTGATCGCTTCATGTCGGGATAGAATTATCAATACGTTTTGTGTCGAAATAAAATTAGTATTTAAAATAATATTAATTTATGCATGTTGGATAAATTTGTTTTTTAGTAAAAAACATTACTTTATTTTATGGTTATTTTGGTTCTGATTGTTGATTTAGATTAATGTTAATTGTGTACGATTAGTTCTTAGATTCAAAGTTGAGGCTTGATGTATCGTAAATGTTTGGAATTAGGTTTATCAATATCTATGTAAAAATCAATAGAAAAAGTGAAACTAAATTCTCCTAGACTTTATACTTGCTATGTATTGAAATCCTATGAAATTATAATATCGAGAAATATTACATAAAGCACTATATCATGAGAACATAATAAAGTCAGTATACCATAAAAATTAGATCATTATTACATGAGAGTACTTCAATTTATCATGATATTGTTTTGCAAATTGATTTTAATGGTCATGCATGTACAAAAGTCATATCTCTTCTAAAGTTAATAGAAAAAAGGAGATTATGAAAGAAGGGGTATATTGTAACAGTTGTAGTATCACAAAGGGTTTAGAAGTAAGAAATAATTGCAAGTCAAAGGATTAGAAGTTGGAGTCTGTCTGAGTTGCTACTGAAAATTGCATGACATTTAAACAAGAGCTATCCAATTTCATACTATAAATTCAGTGGGGGCCATGCATATAATTAGAGGGCTATATTTATCATATTGAATCTGTAGTTTTTTATTTTTCAATTAAAATCTTGTATTGCTCTTCTTTATCAGTCTTCAAAACATCATTGAAATCGAGAGTATACTTTTCAACATTTTTTCTTTCAGGTTATATATGTTCTTTGCTTTCTTGCATGCTTCAATTGTACAAAAACCACCATGCTTGTTATTTTGTTAATTTGTGTAATTGGTAAACAAAATTTAGGTGAAGTTTCTACTTTTTTGTTTCTTTTTGCACAATGATGTTTATGCAGTTTTAATCATACTGGTTAAGTAAGTTTTGTGCAGTGTTATATGTCATTCTGATAAGTGTCCTAAAAGTTTTCTTTGAATACTTCATTACAGGCTGTGCTTTTAGTTTTTTAGCATATCTTCTTAATATACAAGTGAAAATAAAAAATGGAAGGAGGCGTAGTGAAGCCAAATCAAACTGAGTTTACGGAGTGTTTTAGGACCATTTGGCGTACACCGTATATAATGTTACTTGCACTTTCTGCTGGAATTGGAGGGCTCTTATTTGGTTATGATACTGGTAAATTTTGTTTTTTTGTTACTTTTCTCTTAATTCTTGAAAATTTACGTTGATGAATTTACTTTCTTATAGGGGTTATTTCTGGTGCCTCTCTATATATTCGTGACGAGTTTCAATATGTTGAAAGGCACACCTGGTTGCAAGTAAGTTAAACTGAGGTTACAGGTTTCGTATTTATTAATTTCATATTCAATAAACACGTGTGTAGTTGAGGTGGCAATTTGGGCTCAATTGGTTGAATAACAAAAACTTTAGCTAATAGAGGAACTTGTCAAAATGGGTCAGGTTGAACGGGTCAAAAGTCACCTGCAGTTTATTAGTTATTTATAGAAATTTTAAGAAATGGACCAAGTGTTTGCAGGTCAACATGACCCATTTCAACTGGTACCAAAAAACCTGTTTTCGAACGGATCTGTTTTGACCAATTACTCGCTCTCCAAGCTTGCTATCTCTAGTGTCAAATACATGTTATATCACATATTATGATTATGATGGAAAAACCAAAGATCCTGATAATTCTATGTTCAGAGTTCAACTAGCTAAAAAGTGATACTTTTTGTTATCACAAATTTAAAAATAATCCCTCATTAAAAGTCTATTTTGGCTTCTTAGGAAACCATAGTTAGCACAGCTGTGGCTGGGGCAATCGTTGGTGCAGCAATTGGTGGATCGATGAACGATAGATTTGGGAGGAAAAAGTCAATACTATGTGCTGATTTTTTGTTTGTACTTGGTTCAATAATCATGGCTCTAGCTCCAAACCCATGGGTCATAATCGTTGGTAGACTTTTTGTTGGTTTGGGTGTTGGAATAGTCTCTATGACATCACCTTTGTACATCTCAGAAGCTTCTCCTGCTCGAATTAGGGGTGCACTTGTTAGCACCAACGGTTTACTCCTTACATTCGGTCAATTCTTGTCGTACCTCATTAATTTAGCATTTGCTAAGGTACATACATCATGCACAATCTTGAAACTTTTCTAAGAAAACTCATTTTTTTTCCCTTCAGGAATTTGGATTAGTATTTGCTAATGATGATTTTGTTTTAGACACCTGGAAATTGGCGTTGGATGCTTGGAATTGCTGGTGTTCCACCCTTGGTGCAATTTATATTGATGTGTCTTCTTCCCGAATCTCCTAGATGGTTGTATGCCCAGGTAATGAGAGACATTGCACCAATTCTCGTACCTAGAGGTAGCATAATGGGTGGGGCCGGTAAAAGATCGAAATATGTTTGGGTCAAATTGGACTAGGTAACACATTTTTGTCAAATTTATTAAAACTTAAAGGAAAACATTTTGTGTTGCAGGGTCAAAAAAGGTTTGGGTCAAGACGGGTAATCGGTAGGGCCGTAGGGTTTGACAGTTAAAATGGACTTTAAACATGTGAGGTCCAACTTTTTACATTTGTGAATAAGTTATTTTTTGGTTCGGGTCATAGCACATTACACGTGATGTTTTTGTAAAGTTCGAAATGGACTGGATCGAGTTGACCCAGACCACTTTCAATTCTGTTCAGTTATTTATAAATTTTTGGTGTTAAATACGAGTACAAAAAGAATTCTGTTACATTAATATTCTAATTTTGTAATAAACTGATTTAGTAAGTTGCAAGCATTAAAAATACAGTTTTAGAGGCTTACAACCCATTTGACCCATTTCAATTTAGTAAGTTACAGAAAAAATACAGTTTTCAGAGGCTTACAACCCATTCAACCCGTTTCCATTAATTCCATTTTAGCTATTTTCTTATTTTTTGTTTCATGATAGATGTTTATGTGTTAATACAACCTATCTTTGATCAGAATATGGAACAAGAGGCACGAAACATCCTCAAAAATATTTATCCGGCTAACGAAGTAGAAGAAGAAATGAAAGCCTTAAAAGCATCCGTCGAAACCGAAAAATTAGCTAAAAGATCCATAGGAGATGGTGTTTTTTCAAAGGTGAAAAGTGCCTGGAGTAATAAGGTTGTCCGAAGGGGACTATATGCCGGTATCACTGTTCAAGTTGCACAACAATTTGTTGGAATCAATACCGTCATGTACTATAGTCCTACAATTGTGCAACTTGCAGGATTCGCCTCCAACAGAACAGCTTTAGCGTTATCGCTAGTTACAACTGGCCTCAATTCAATTGGCACATTTTTAAGTATGTTATGTGTTGATAGGTTCGGAAGGAGGAGATTGATGATTATTTCAATGATGGGAATCATTACTTGCCTCATTGTTTTATCAATCATGTTCTTTCAAGCATCGGTTCATGCTCCTTCCATTAGTGTTACGGACTCCAATCGTTTCGGGGTTAACAATACGTGTCCAGATTATCAAACATCATCCAATCTTGCATCATGGAACTGCATGACTTGCTTGAGAGCTTCTTCCCATTGCGCCTTTTGCGCCAATAAAGAAAATGTAGTAAGTTTTATAACTTGTAGGGTTAAATACTTAAATGCATAAAAGGGTAGTCAACTTTCTTACTAGATTAAAAATCCTCAAACTTTCAAAGATTTAAATATACATGCTGACATGGAAGATGACATGTCAGTTGAAAATATTGACCTTTTAACGTGGCGCAGAGAAACCGGTTAAGTTTAAAATATACTTCATAAATTTTTTTCAAAAAGTTGAATTTATTATAAATGAGAACAAAGTTTGTTACTTAAATTAACCCTCTTTTGTTATAGTTACTACCTTTTCATACAGGTTTCATTCGTTTGTCAGCATTGTGCTAATTAATGATCACGTGCATTGAACAGTATAATCCAGGTGCATGTTTGGCAGTGAACACGGTTGCACGAGCCACTTGTGAAACACAAGATCGTACATGGTACACCTACGGTTGCCCAAGCAAGTTTGGGCTTTTTACAGTTTTACTCCTTGGGTTATACATTTTATCTTACGCTCCTGGGATTGGGACCGTGCCATGGATCGTGAACTCTGAGATATACCCATTACTATACCGAGGCACTGGTGGAGGGATTGCAGCAGTGACAAATTGGGTTTCAAATTTAATTATTAGTGAAACGTTCCTAACACTAACCGAGGCGTTAGGGTCTGCCGGAACGTTTCTTCTATTTGCCGGGTTCTCGACTGTAGGACTTGTTGCTATCTTTTTTCTTGTCCCGGAAACTAGGGGGTTGCAGTTTGTGGAAGTTGAAAAGATGCTAGAAAAAGGATATAGACCAAGGTTTTTTTGGAGCAAACAAGAAGAAAATACTAAATCTGTTTCTTAGGTTGGTGTTTAAGTTCACCCTAAGGGTTTTGGTTGTTTTGTAGTAAAATCTATATTGTTATAAGTCATTAAATGACAAGAGATTAAATGGTCTACGTTTTTCAGAAACAAATATATACTTTGTTTCTTTTAAGTTTTCTTCTTCGAGTAACTTTCACAAGGTTTTTCATAATCCTAAAGTGATAAATTCAAATGAAAATAAGATCACACAAGTCATTTGTTTACCACCAAAATTATTTTACGCACCATTAACGCGTATTTTAAGATGTTGTGCAAATTGTTGTGTACAACGAGAATTTCTTATCCGTGCATTACAACGGAATATAGGAAGATACATTTTAAACACAGTCTGATTTCCTTCGTATACGTATTTAACGCTTATTTCGTTTCTCTTTCCTTCTTACTCAACTTCTTATATCATAGAATCCAATCATGAGAGTTAAATAAATAAGACATGTAGTTTTATATCTTATACTTAATCAAAACATCAATAGTTTGAAAATCAATTTACATCCAATTTTGATGACTACATATATATATATATATATTTGATTTCCACAACTCTAAGCTATTTATTTAGTCTATAAATGTCATAATTGGCTAGGTAGCCAGTTTCCAGGGATCCAGTTCACCACTCATAGGATCATCGGCATCGTCCTATTCTGTTTAGCCTCACTCCAGGTACTCCGTCTAGATTCTAACACATATTTGCACGAAGCCACTAGTTATGTATTAATGTGCCAAAAAAATTTTTACTGAGAAATGATTGATAGGTCTAATGAGTAGGCCTAAAAAACAACATGTGTGTGATTGTGACAAATGGTAAAACGTACTAGTAGTAATTATGAAAAAAAGGAATGACCTCTGCCACGTCTAACAAATTAAAAATGGATCAAAAAAATATTTAGCACGATCCAATATGTCATTAATTAGATCCTCAACGCCCTAACAACCTACTTACCTACTCATTTTGCCATCTGTAATGACGCTATGTTGACGAGATTTGAGTGTGTTACACATATGTAGGTAACTGCTTTGCTTTAAGGCCAAAGACGGATCAGAAATACCGAATTTATTGGAACATCTATCACCATTTACTTGGCTACAGCATCATCGTTCTAGGACTCATCAACGTATTCAAAGGCTTTGACATTTTAAATCCTGAAAAGAAATGGAAGAGATCGATATACCGCTATAATTGTCATCTTAGCCATTGTAGCAGTGGTTTTGGAAGTTTACACATGGTTTGTGGTCTTAACTCTTAAGAAGAAAGAAGGCTGCAAAATTAGAGAAAATCACTAATGGTAGAAATGGCCATAATGAATATGGTGGGTTTACTAATGGGCAGATTTGAGTGGGCTTCTAATTGACTAGTGCTTTTGATTTTTAATAGTATTTTTCATAAAGTATTTATATATGTTTTTTATTTCTTATATTCTTTTGTGTTTCTTTAGATGTATTGATAGGGGTATCTCCCAATTGATGTGGTGAGTTTTAATGTGGTTGTATATTTCGTTTTTGTTCAATTCTTAGGTATATTTCCATATCTTATGCACGTTATGTTGTTTTGGCGTAAGAATTCTCATTTGATTCGTATTAAATGTTTGCAATAACAATAACATAACCTAGTCGTTAAAACCGGACTCTCTAGGCTCCTCCAAAATTGAAATAGCTTATTTTGAGTTGATTGATGCAATGCCTCAACAAACACATTTTTAATCGATGGGTTACAATTGATATTAAGGTAAATTACACTCATCTAGATATTATTTGCCTTTTTCAGAAGAAAAAAACGACGATTTAAGTACGAAACGATGAATTATATTATCACCTCTAACAGTAACTTGCTTTTTTTTTTTTTTTTTTTTAGAACGGCTTGTTAGATGTTAGTGTTAGTTAGATTATCCAAGCGAGTTTATATATAATTTTTATGATGATTTCTGAAAGCACAGTTTTCAAGTTCACAATGTTGTCTGCATTTCGGCGGTTGTTTTTTTGCATCTTCGAAAGATATTGATGAGGATGATGACGATTGCTATCTTCCTTTAAGTAAAGACCCAAGTCCATGTACGGAGAAGTCAATTAATATGAAGGAAAAACCATTTGGTGTTGGAGCCTTTGATCATTTCATATGATTACGTTGTCGTTTGTCACAACAAAGAGAAATAAGGTCGCAGTTTCAAGTTCAATTAGCTTAGTTTTGATGGTTTGTATGAGCGCATGCATGTTTACGGTTCACGATGCATAGTAAACATCAATGTTTCTGCTCAACTTTGCCATCTTCCTCACTTTTAAATTGGTTTAGTTTTGATTCTTATGTTTTTCATTACGGATTCAAGTTGTTGTATGTTTAGGTCAATCAGTTAAAATTTTTCTTGTAATTCTTTGCTTTTTCCAACTTTTGTTGAAGTTCAACATTTATTTATATATATTTGTATTTTTCGTCAAAAATATATATCAAAGTTCACGAACTCTTTATATTTTAACATAATAACTACAGGGATTTAAACTAAGGTTGTTGTATTTCAAGAGTATTTATATTTGACTATAATTCTAAAGAGAACGTTGTATTAAACATTTTAGTTCATGTAAATGACAACCACAACTTACTTTGCCGGTTGAATGTGGATAACATACTACTAGTTTGTAATATAACAATATAACAATTTTCAATATAATAAATATGGATAAGGTTTTGAAGGACATATATATTTGAGGGAATGAAATGATTTCAGTTGTTGATTTTAATGATAAACGATTTATATTCGTAGTATTTATTCGTAAAAAGTAGTGTGAACGTAAAATATAGTTATGTAAATATGAACTTTTGATCGCAGAAATCAAACGGCTAAGATTGATTACATCAATTTTTTTCTCAAAATACAACTGCTTCATTGATTGGACACCAATAAATATTATGAGACTCGTTAAGAATCACAAAGAGTTTCTTACAAATATATTCATTTTTACATGTCAATTTTTTCGAAGTGTATACTATTCCTCACTTTAAAATATGTATTTGGAAGAAAGTAACATAATCTTATTATTTCAATTTAAATTTAATTAATATAATATTCAATTTAAATATATTCTACCTTTTATTTTCACAATACTATTGCCGTTGGCGCTTTGCCAAAACCCTAGCAGAAATAAACCCTTAATTTGCATTCATCCTCTGTCTCCATCGTCGACAATCGCCGGCTACTCTTTCCCAACGTCGTCTGCATCTCGACGTTGTTTCTTTGTATCTCCGGAAGGTATTCATTTGACCAAATCACTAACTACAGTCCGTAAAATACAATAATGTCAACTTAGGGCTTTTCTTAATACTTGAATCAATTTATTTATTCATTTTTTTTTAAATATCAATTTAGGATATCACTGAAGGTATTAAGTTTCACACAAAAGAAAAAAAATTAATCTTCGCTCTGTTTGATTATTCATTAGTAACTCTAGTTCCATTGTTGTTATAATTGATTGATTCGATTTTTATAAAGTAGGAGCTGCCAGTGTTTCATAAACGTTAGTGAGTTTTAGTAACTTTAATAAATTTATCGTTTTTATCATAATTATTTTTTAGGTAAAATTTTAGGGTTATGGCTGAAGTACTTCAAATGCAAGAAGTTGGACAAGGTCCAAGGAAGAGAAAAGTAGGGAATAAGAAGGGTAAAGGAAAGAAGAAAATGAAAGTGTTTCAAGGCAGTGGACAAAAGGTTAAAATGGATGCTAAAACGAAAAAGATTTTTCGAAAAAAGGCTCGAGATTATAATTCGGATGACAGTGATGATGCTAAAGATGATCAAGAAGAAGTAGAGGAGGAGGAGGAGGAGCAGGCTGCCCGGCCTGCCCCTCGCCTTGTGAAGTTTGAAAAGAAGCAGGTGGATGATGAAAATGAGGAGGATGATGAAAATGAGGAGGGTGAAGAAATGGAGGATGACGATGATGATAATGTTGATGATCTGGGGGATGATGATTCTGATGGTGAAGGTGTGGTAGTTGAACATGGGATTATGAAGTTTTCTGAAGGAAGCACATCTTTTAAAAAAGCTTTTAAGAAAATAGTAAAGAGAAGTGGTACGGATGATGTTTTGGTAAGCTTCTTGATCTTATGATACTTTGTAGTTACCCCTGTGCTTAAATTCAAAAATTCATGTATGTAAATATATTAATGACACCTTTAATAATAAATGTGTGTAGAGTGGTAAAATGGGCGGGTCAGGTGGATTGGATAATGAGCCCAAACAGATTACGGTCATAGAGTCTTGTTGGATTGGCTTAAAATATATTTTGTCGAAAAAAGTTGTATGTTATACAGTATATAGTTCACGTGTCAAGTATGATTACAAAAGTTATTATATCGATAATTGCTTTTTTAATCAAATGGTTTATGAGGTATCATGAGATTAAAATGTACTTCGGATGCCTTTCTCTCGATTGATATGTTCAACTCACGTGACCCGTTTCATTTTTTGGCCAACTCTTTTGATGTTACTTGTTTGACATGTTAGAGATACAAGTCAACCTGAATTAGGCCTTTCATAGGAAAAGTGGGTTGAAATTGTATATGAAGTTCTCAAAGGGTTCTTAATCTGTATTTAGCAAATATGCAACCCCTCCTCACTTCCAAGCTTAATTTTCAAGTAGACCTGGTGGGTTTGAGAGACACTCCTAAACCATGTGCTTTTAATCAGTTACTCATTTATTTTTTGGTTGCTGCAGGGACCTGTACTATCTGCTCACAAGAATCTTGTAGTAAAAAAGCTTGCCGAAGAAGCTGCTGAAAAGAAGGTTAAGGGGGATGCAAGAAAGGAAAAAACCTTGGTAATGCATTCATCTTGGGTATAACTTATATTTAAATGATTTTATAAATATGTATGTCTTATTGCTAAACATCTGCTATGAAATTTTTTTTGGATATAAAGTTAGCAGAGAAAGGTCATGTAAAGCCAGATGCCTTCTCAGTCTCACATGAAAAGCTACTCATTGGAGTTGCTACAAAAGGAGGTAGTTATATTATTTGATGAATTGTATTCATTGTGTAAACTTTTGCATTGTTGGGATTTGCAAACTAACTTTTTTATACTTTTTCATGTGTTGGTGGAACTTTCAGTCGTCAAGCTATTCAATGCTGTGAGTGTCTGATTCATAATCTGATAGTTCTTCTAATTCTGTTACAGCTATGATTAGAGGTGGTATTTAGACCCATTACTTACAAATGGGTCACAGTTTGGGTTATCTTTGATTATGGGGTCAAATAAGTTAGCTAAAGGATTGACCAAAAAGAAAATGAGTCAAATGAGTTGTCAGTCATCTGAAGTCTTTTTAAATTCCTGAGAATGTCTAAAATTGCTTTGTTATGAGAGGTTAAATTATTTAGTGATAATAGAGTTTTGAAATCATATGATTCATATCTATCACCTTTTGTTCTGATAAAAGTTCACAGGAATGTGTTTGTGGATTGACCCAACCTATTTGATGGGCACCTAAGAATGACTTGATTTGACCCATCCCATTTGGACCTGTTACCTGACCTGCCCATTTTCCCACCTCTAGCTATGAGCTACTTCTCGAATTATAACTTATACTGCTTCTTCTTTACAGGTTAACAAGGCTCAAAGTTCACAGAAAGGTTTAAATCCATTAAGGTCTAAAGATGCTAAAGGTATGCTACTAAATGCGTTGTTTTTTGTCTATTAACTTCTATCTATAAATAATGAAACATTGTTCTGTGAGCCTTGGCTTTACTTGTGTTGACTTGGTTCATATGTATATATTGCAATAAGCTTGAACCATGCTTTGCGTTTATAGGCTTGGTATGCTCATAATTCATAGAAGTTTTGGCAATTGCTCGTATTATATTAGAAGTAGCTTTTCAAATTAAAGTGTGATTAAGGTATTTCTGGAAAATACCTATTCGTTGTCCCCAAGAGATAAAGCCTAGTAGACTAAAAAATGTTATTGGACGTTTAGGGTATGTTTGGTGAAGTAGTTGTAGGATGTAGCTTTAGGTTTTGAGGGAAAAGCTACTCCAGTAGCTTTGATATTTTGAGCTTTTCATTGGATTCTAAAGCTACAGCTAGTACATGACAAACAAGAATTTATTTTCGTAGGAGCTTTTTATTCAATAACTAAAAGCTAAAGCTCCTAAAAGCTCCATGCCAAACAGGCCCTTACACTGTCTTCAAATAGGCCTGTTAGGCTCAAAGGACTTGTCTCATATAGGGTCACTAGGCTATTGTGCCACATCAGTTCATTAGTGGTCAAATTTGTTATTACAGCATTACGTATAAAACTAACTGGGCTTTCGTCGCTACGATTCTTTGTATGTTTAGATGTAGTTATATATATTCTAGATGATTGATTTTCTTCTTTGACTTTTCAGTGATTCAGAAACGGAGGAAAGAAGCCTTCTTTTCCGAGCTGGGGAAACGTACATCTGGGTCAGATGCTAAGGTTGCCTCACCCTCCCTCTCTCTCTCTCTCTCTCTATACACATACACATACACACACAACACTTTCTGCTGTGTTTTTTGTAGAATATAATGTTGGCAATGTATTGATGAACTGATTCTACTATAGAGTTGGCATTATCGGTGGGTTAGGTTTGGGTCAAAACCATATTCTTATGGAACTGGGAATGTTTCCGGTACATGAACGCGGCTCGCCAGGTCTTAAAAATTCGGTACGAAGGGGGTAGGTTCATTTTAGATCGCTCGGGTACGATGTACCAAATGAAGTGGTACGGTGTACTCAATATTAGCAATTATGATACTAAGTAGTATAATATATATTTAAGAAAAAACACCTTATAAGAAATCCGATAACTCAAAGACCATAAATAAAATACTTGAAAGAGTAAAATACAAAAAATATTGTATAATGTTAAGCCTTTGGAATACAAAGGAAAAAAATTAATGTAATGAAGTCTGTCAAATTTCAATTGAATACAATAGATGAAGTCGTGACTTGCTCGATAAACATCCAATAAATTTAATACTAGAAAACAGTTAATATGTTTTGTAGTCTTTTAAAATTCAACTATTAATGGCGTACCAAATTTCACAATCACCGTACCCAACATACTGGGTACTACGTTTTCTGGTAAGAAAACACATTCCATTGGTAGTTTGGTACGAAGTTTTTATTGTTCTGGTACGTCAAATTTACCGATCTAGATCGCGATCCCAAGAGATCCGGACCGAAAACGTACCGCGATCCGGTATGTAAAGCGCGAGTGGTTCCACGATCCGTGTGACTATGGTCAAAACAGGGTTGGATCAGTGATCCGAGCGATTCTACTGACATTTTTTCGTTTTTTTAATGTGTTTGTAAATGTATTAATTATGATTACAGACACTGTATTAATAATATAATAATATTTCGTAAAATATAAAGGTTTAAGACAAATGTAAGCATTTGAATACACATTAGACAGTGTTTATCTTATTACCAGCCATAGAACACAAAGTGACCTGTCTACCTATAATTGGGTTGAAATTGGCATTGCCACCTCTAGTTTATTTGCTCAGATTCATTATCTTGGGTGATGCTTTAGAAAGGAAAATTAAAATCTTTTTGTGTTTTTCGGTTGTCCACATTGCTTACTCCCACGTTTTCATTTGCAATACAGGCTGGTACAAGTGGAGACACAGGTGATGAAGAAGGTCCTGCTTGGGCTCCTTTACGTGATAATTATATGCTTACAACTTCAAAGTTAAAAGATTGGGATAAGGCAGCTGTAAGAACTCTTCTCATTCTTTTTTAACCTTATGCTTTTGTACCCTTAAACATCAAGTTGACTTGAAACACTCTAAAGAAAAACAATTTTCAAAATATCCAAGTCACCCTTTTAACTATGAGTCGTTTAGACCCAATTAAACAGCATCAGTTAATTGTTACAAATAATAGCAGCTAGATGAGAGTTGTTAATATTAGCTCAGTGTACTTGAAATCTTTCAATTTTTGTGTGCGGTTACTAAATGCTGAATTCTGATTTATGTGTGTAGGATGAACCTGAAGCAAGAGATGATTTTGGAAAACAACACGATGATAGTTCATCTGAAGACGATTAGTTACATGAACGTTAAAGGTTTATGGATGCAATTTTCTGCAAGTCCGCCATTCTAAAATCCGCTAGATTTGGAAGTTCCTGTTTGTGTAGAATCTTTTCTTCAATTACTACGTCTGATGATATTGAACTATATGATCAGAGAGTTTAAAGAAAACTGTTAGGCAAATGTTGAGAATATGAACACTTGGTCCAAAATTTTGATATGATCTGATAACATTTGGTGCTTGCGTTATAGTTGGTGATAATTGGTAGAAAGATTTTTTTATCCGATTTTGATATTCGATGCATGAACCTAGTTGAAATTATAGGCTCATTGGTACATTGTTGACCTTCTATTGAACCACAAAATTACACATAAAATTTGTCATCTACATTCAAACGGATATTGAGAAGAAGCAAATATGAGAACTCATGAAATTGTTGTAACAAACAAAAATCTTTTACTTTATTTTGATATCTTCCAACCAGACTCATCATAATATTAGTCGGGTCAATTGGCATTCTCTTCGTTGATTTGGAATCTAAAAATTTTGTTGGGGTTTTCTAGTTTGAGATGAAAACTTTGGGTACATGCATAACACGTTGATGTGAATACTAGTATGAGTATTAGTATAACCCATTTAGGATCGTCTAGAATTGGAATTTGCGATTAGTTACATAAACCTCTTCTAATTTTTCGGAAATATTTTGAAAGAAATTGAAAAATTAGAAAATGTGTTTAAATTGAGATTTTTTGCAAAGGTTTTCTAAGAAAATGAAATCTATGATTTATGGCTTTCTGTATTTCTTATTCTGAAAAATGAAAACTTCATCTCGTACATTTAAACGTATTTTATGAGTTTCTTTTAGTTTTCAAGGGAACAGTACTTTAGAAAAGGAAAAAAAGAAAAATGAAGATATTTTTCGTAATTTATCATTTCTTCTCTAGTTTAGTTCTATCAAATATTTTCACCATATTTTAACGTTAAATTTTATACATACTAAGTTAAGTAATTTTTATGATAAATTTTATACCTACTAATTTAAACATGTCAATAATTTATCGCAAACTTAATAATGCAAAGTGTTACATTAATGTCTTGAAATTTACACCATAAAACCATTCTTTATCATGATGGTCCATAACTGAAAATTGGTTGGTACATCAACGCCACATCAGCACAAAGATCGAAGAACTGAACCATGTCTATAATAACTGAAGAACTAAACTTTTCAGCTCTACGTCATTTCTTAACTATTAATACAAATACATTTATATTTTTAAAAATACAATAATACTAATAACAAGCATGTTACACTAATAATAAAATTGTGTTAAAAAAAAAGGTACGTTACATTAATAATAATAAGAAAGTGTTTGAAAGGAATCCATTTATGATTTAATAGTTTTTAATTATATAGGTTATATATATAGTAGATGTAGTAATTAAAAAGAAAGTAACAATTGTGTGTGAAAAAAATGATAGTTGTATGTATATATAGGGTATTTGGAATTGAAAAAAAATGTGTTAAAAAGAATTAAAAAATGTTTTTAACATTTTAAATTGAGCCAAACCTTCATTCTTCCTCCATTCTAGCCGGAACGCAAGATCCAAAACAATCCTTAAAGATGAGACCGTGCATATAGAATAATGAAAGACGCGAGGTGAGGTAACACGAGGACGCAAGTCGGATCAGAGTGATCTAATATGAAATAATGTACTTGCAAAATTGTGAAAGTCGAAATTTAAGTCGGAGTATTTCTTATGGTCGGCAATGAACAGAAAATTGAAATTCTCTCGTTTCCATCAAATGAAGGATTTTCGTTAAAATTTTAAAAGCTAACAAAAAATATAGTATCAATAATTTACTTAAATTATCATTATTATCATTATTATTACTACCCCTAACAAAGGGTTTGATAGGAAGGCTAAAAATAAGAGTGTTCATTATTTGCTTTAACCGAATAAATAATCAATGATAATGATCTGATAAGCATAGTTGATGATCTGATACGATTTTTGACCAAGCACCACTCTCACAAATGATTCCGCTTTTACCTATGAATGTGGGTGAGTGGGTAACTAATTCCTAAATCCATACATTCATATGAGAAACCAATTTAGCCCATGATTGGACATGTTCACAACATGGAGAAGTTTCTGCACATTTATCTTTGTACTTAAACAGGATAGGTGTCACAAATAGGAGGTTGCATAGAGAAAACAAAAGCCATTGTAACATAGAAAACAATGAGAAATCTTCATATAAAAATATCAATAGAAAAAGATATCATTTCTCCAATTATTATTTGTCTTTCATTTACTCGTTTGAATTTATTTTATTGTATTCATTTAAGATCGTCGTACCAAATCTTGAACGGATCAATCAAGAAACCCAACCCACCCAGCCCTTTTCAGCACGTATAAAACCAAATGTTTTGATTCGAACATGTCCAACCCATCTATTTAGCCACCTGTAGTAATGTTGCTTATATATCCATATACCGGATGTTACTTGGCCACTTTGAGAGTAGTTTTTGTGGACCAACTCCAAAAGGGGGAAATTTTTAGCGCTTATGCGAAATGGATGTTTTGCATTGACATTGTGTCGACGTAATTATGTATACGTAACTACGTGTATCGAAATCCGAGAAGGTGAAAATTTTGCATGACACATCATAGACTTCTCAGATAAAAGAAAACCAATATCGATAATACATTAAAACCCAAAGTGGTGTCCCACTTCTTTTGATCCAACTTAACATAATAGAAACCAAAGCTTGACCATGCTAAAAATAGAAAGTAACATAATTTTGATTTCCAACTTCTGAAATCTCTCCACTCTATTCCTCTGATGCAACTTCAGTGGTGACGATCACCTCATCTGGTCCTGCATTTTCCTCCACAGATTCTTTGGCTTCTTCGGTGGCCACAATCTCTTCTAAAACGGCCTCATTTGTGGCTGGAATTTCTTCCACGACGGCTTCAATTGTCGCCGGAGTTTCTTCAGGGACTGCCTCTGTAGGAGTCGCAGTTTCCTCATTGGTTTCCTCAACTTCTTTAACTTCTTCTTGAGTTGTCTCTGCTATTGGTTCTTCTACCTCAGTTTGAGGTTCCTCTACCACTTTAGTCTCAGTTTCAATCGGGACTTCGGTGGTGGGTGGCGTTTCTACTGGTGCAGCAGCATCGACGGTGATTTCTTCTGTTGCTTCCTCCGCTGCAGGTGGTGTAGCAGCAACTATTGGCTCTACCACTTCTTTTGGTGCTTCTACTGGGGTGTTCTGCACCACCTTCTCTGGCAAGATGTTTGCAACTGATGCAACCTGATACATTTATTCAATTAAAGTTTAAGAACAATGTAAAGCATTCACATAATTTCATCTTTATATGTATAGCAAAAAAATCAGCCCAATTGGCATAACATTTGAGAAGCATTACTTTTTTTGTTTATCTTTTAAGTTTTTACATGCATGAATTACTCAAATTGATTTGTTTCACAAGTTCTCTACATTTTGAAAATGAAAACAAGTTTGAGTTAATTATCAAATTAAGGACAAATTGGTTAAACCGAGTGTTTATCGACGTAGTTTCTGTTACTAGTTCAAAGTCGCAAGTTCGAGTTTCAATCATATCCTTCTCTTGGCATGATCATAAACTTAATACAAAATTATCATAAAGTTTGTATATATAGGTAAAGAAATTACCTCAACACTTGCCATGGGGATTGGTTGGAAGGATATGAATAATGAGAGATCAACGAATGTATTTGAGAGTGGAGTGAGTGAAATAAAAGAGATATCACACCTATTTATAGAACCTACTTATGAGTATGGTATCAGTAATCTATAGCTGTTTGATAAGATTAAATAAGTATGGGTTAATTATCGAAAAAGGGTACCTGGTTTACTTTTTGCATTTTGAAATATCGACTACTTTTTTAAGTTTAAAAGAAATAACTATTCCATAAATACACATAAAAAGGTATATGTTACAAATTATGAATGGTGATGTAAAGCTAAATAAAACTATACAACACGATGATAATGTAATACTAAATGTCATTTCTCAATGTTTAATTGCAGTTATTTGAAGCGATTGATTTGTATAAATTGGATACATACCCTTTAATGTGTAGTTTTAAATTAGTAATTCTTTATAAAGAGAAAAAAATAGTCATTAATTCAAAATGTAAAAAATAATTAGTTGTTCCTTTTTCGACAATTTGCCCGATAAATATTGATTGATTTTTAAAACTCTCGTTAAACTGTTAAAGGATGCAATTTTCAATATAATATCAATAACCGAATCAATATAGGAGATTTGGAAAGCTAGAAATGATGCAGTTTTCAATGGTAAGATTATTTGTTGGGACAGATAGCATCATCGGTGATAAGAAAAATCTTTCAATGGTCGATTGAGGCTGGTTTTTGTCACACACACCAGTTTTACATTTTGACATCCCAACTTTGGGTGTTAAGTATATAGAGTAGATAACGTAATTGATAGTTCGTTTTCTGGTAGATCTATAATCAAATGACAAATTCATTTGATTCATAATCTACATTTAATTGTACTATCTCATACAGTTCTCAACATTTGTTGAATTTCAATGAAAGAACTATTTTCACCGAAAAAATCGTGTATTATAATCCAAAAGGACCAATATTAAAACTTAAAAGAATGATCATCGATTATTTTATTGATTAAATGCTAGTTTAACAATGTAAAAAGAAAAAGCACTTAAGAAATGTTGGCTAGAGGATGGGTAGAAACTTTGTAGCTAATAGTGTTAATACCATTTCAATATTGAATACTTTAACTAACCATTTTCCCGACTTAATTTTCTGTTAATACGTTATTTAAATCTTATTCCTAACTTTTGGTCTAAGGCCATTCGTTGCAGTTTGGTTGGAAACTTTTCAAGGCAATGTTATATGTTTGTCAATTATCATTATAATTACTTATTCATATTATTAAGTTTGGTGCATGAATAATACTTCATCAATGTGCAAATTCAAAACTTATGATTGATATTTACTTCTCGAATGAGTTGGCATCATGATATTTTTGCGAGAATTCTTAGGTTCAAATCTTGCTAGTTGTAGATTTTAGATGGTCAAGGAAAGGGTTGGAAAGGATCATGGAGATATTCCAGTTAGACGGCATTCATTTAATTAAAAATACTCATTCTTCTCGGGTAACTCGAACAAGAAAAATCTCATTCGTTTATCAACTTTATTTAGTTGTAAATGTATTTACCTAATGTTTAATTTCTTGAAGGTACAACTTCAGAGCAATAACTTCAAATCTAGACTGAAATCGTATTGTTCTATACATTATACACTATAAATATTTGTTCAGTGTTGTAACTTAGTTTTTTAAAAGTTTTTTTGAATGTTTTGAAAGTTGTAAAGTGTACTTGCATATTGAATGGGCAAGTTCACATGGTAAAAAAGGTAATGTATTATGGGCTTGAATTCCTCTTTAATTATTTGAGTGGTATTCGTGCTGTGTGATCAGGGACAATAATGTTTCCATGTATTTGCTTTTCTATGTCGTTTTTCATTTTCTTTTCCTTATCTTAGTTTGTTTTTGTATGTACGTATTGATTGGTTATATATGATCATTGTTTTAGGGTTCACTACAAGTGTATAACTTTTACCAATTTTCCTATTTTATGTATTGAAAAAGAACGGTTATATTCTATGTATTCAACTTTTGAAATTTTCTATCGTGCCTCCTAGAATTTTATAGCAACCCAGTCGGCAATGTATAACAGGTTATGATGACGTGCTAATAATGTGGCAGATAATGTATGATTATAAATGGTTGTAACGTTGTTTGGAAAACTAATCACCCCGATTAATAAGTTATCAAAGCATATACAGAAGTTAATACTTTGATGTAATTTTCCATTTCTTTGCTTAAACGAGTCCATGAAATTCATTTGTACGCTTGAAGTGATTTGTGCAAAAATAAAATTGACGTATACATCTCTAATGCTTTTAATTTTATGTTGTACCGTAGTGTTTAACCTCGTATCTTATTGGTGTACAAAGTATATTTTATTAGTTCAACTTAATTTTTTAAGTTTCTATTTTGATATGTACAAAAATAATTCTTTAATTTCGATTTAAGACAATCCGAAAGAATTTAGGTGAGTGAATATAAAACTTTATTAGTTAACAGTGTAATATTTACATTTTTCTAAAATTGTGCGTATTTATATCGTAAATAATTAAATTGAAATAAATAAAGTACACTTTTAAAAAACATACAATATAATAATAAATTTGGGTATCGTAATGCGAAACTCCGTTTATATTTAAAGCTTTCTTGACAACATTAACTTATAATTTTATTTTTACTTTTGGAAACGGCTGATAATATTAAGTGGGGAATGCTACATCCACTCAAAGTTTACAAAGAAACTCCCACAAAATGATATGTCATAAGTGTTGGACCAATTAAAATATATCAAACTTTCTCTCTCTTAATTGGTCCACATCATTTTGTGGATTATATTTTGTAAAGTTTGTGTGACTCTATCATTTATCATATTAGATAACCACGAAAAGTGATAAAATGATGCAAAAGTAGAGCTTCGAGCAGGAGCAAAAGTACAAATACGAATTCAAATACACATCTTAAAATAAGGCTAAAAGAAATAAAATACTAATACAAATCAACCATTATCGAAGATGGTGTCAAAATATTGAACTGGAGCTTTAATCCAAGACGACCAATTTAGACCCATCTTGTTACGTCTATTCGAAATCCATTAACTTATATCTTTAAGTTGTTCTTGGAAATTTTATACATCTGTGTCATAGGTTTTGTAATGAATGTAAATTATAATGGTAAGAGGGTATTATAATGGTAACAAAACATACGTGTTATTTTATGTTGATATAAGATTTGTAGGCCGGTGATACCATGGCCCACACACGTTGTTCATATACCGTTTAAAGTTTGCAATCAAGGGCCATGATGTGTAGTGGGCCCATGAACATTGAGATTTTACTTTTTGGGAACAAAAAATAGGTGTGACAGTGATTCGTAATCCCACTTGGATGCCTTTTAAGATATAGTACAGCTCGTGAGTTTGAGTCTTTGAGACCCACATCTGATTTGCCACGTGGGATTAGAGTCATTTTCTCCATATATGTTCCCTTCAGAGATCGTAAATACATGTTTTTATTGATTATTGATACATTTTCAAGCTTTTATACCACGAAAATAATTTGTACAAAGCTAAGATATTGTCTAAATACAAGTCTTTGCTAACAAAGCTAACCAATTGCTATCGCGTTAGTAACCACGACCTATAATAAGTATCATATACGTATATTAAATAGAAGTTGTGAAATGAAGTATATACTGTTAGACGGTCATTGTATTCATGGGCTAGGCCAATATTTATTTAGGCTTATTACGTATGTATCTCTATATATATATTGTATAGACTCAAGTATTACGAGAGACAAATAATACATTTTTATATTTAATCATATTATTTAAATAACATAGTTCTAAAGGAGTATTTTTATATTTTTAATAGTTCTAAAGGAGTATTTTTATATTTAAAGTCAATTAATACATTTTATTGTATGCCCAAAAGTACATTAGCAAAATCCTATTTTTAAATGTTTGAATTATGATAAAGCAATGTCTTTTGCTTTTTCGGTATGAACTTAAATAATGTTAATTTTTAAAAGACATGGAATATGCATAAAGCAATTATGTTACATGAGATTAAGGATGATAAACGATGCCAGATGTGTCTCAACACAAATAGAGGTGAGATGTACTTTCTTATTTATATTAAATATATACATATATTAAATTTAAGCTCTTTGCGAAATTTATTATATAATTTTTTAATAGAGATTAACAATTACTACTAAGTGTTAAATATTATTAATTAGTGTTTTAGTAGGAAACATCTTATATAAGTGACTGTTATATTTTAATTTGAATGATTATCTAAACTATTTAAATTAAAATAAAATAAATTTTAATTAAAATATTTAAAAAAACTTGTCACGTAGCATTGTTGCATACATCGCAAATTCTAAAGCAACCTTATATACTTCATTAGTATATATATATATATATATATATATAGATATAGATATAGATATGTATATATATATATATAGTAATTTGATCAAAATTCAGGCTTTTCTCTTAGAAATCAACTAAGACTATTTAGCAGTAATATAAGGTTATTTTCGATATGATGATCCAATTTGTTTGAGCAAGTGAAGTAGAGGCGAATGATAAACGCTTAATTAGTTAAAACTGAATCATACACATAAAGCAGCCACTCTTCATACGAAGACTCAATGAAGTGGTTGAATCTTAGCTTCCAAGTATCATTCTGTATTTGCTGGAAGAAGAAACGGATGTATTGTTCAAACCTTCAAACAATCCATAAGATATGACAGACCCGCTATATGTTTGTGCAGTGAAACTTGCCTATATGTATTTTATCCCGACACAAAATATTTTAATGAATGTATGTTATCCCAACACGTTTTCTTGTGAAAATTGTTTGGAAACGCCTTCGGCATGGAACAAATTCGTCAACTTCTTTTATTTTTCCAAAGACATTATGAGAATACATCGACATGCATAGATTCACATGAATACAACATTTGGTCAGAAACGCAATTAGGAAGATCTTGCTGAGAGTTTATTAGAATGATTTTGAAGCTAACATGTGAATATGCAACTGCTGGTGCATAGTTAAAATAATTTTGAGTTATACACTTTCTATAAAATATCCAGTTGTTAAGTGTAACATACCATTTATCCAGAAGTGGGAATTAAAAGTTTAGAACTACCATTTAGCAATTCTAACGGAGTTACAGAATACACTTATCAATACTATTACATGTTTACAACCAAAATAAGTTACTTTTAAAGACAAATGAAAAGTCAGAAACTCAATATCAAAAGATCTATATTCAGAACTTAACACTAGGATGATTAGTGTCCAATTCCCAGCCAGAAATTGCAGAGTGAAGATAAGCTGATCCAACTGTGTAGTGTGTATCAAACACGGAATGGAGTTGTGTTATAAATGCCTAGTAAGTTAACTAAGGCGTTTTCGAAGTACAGCTTCAGCACGCTGCTCGAGTTTTGGTAGGACCCAATCATGCTGAACAATGTCTAGACCATCTTTTTCTGCACCCAAACTCTGCATATACAATGCAAAATATTATGAATCATTCATTCATGATGCAAGATAATATAGAGTTTCTGTCTACAATTGTAATTGTTAGGTTCAAGTATTTAGTACATGTTTTTATGAGACTGAAGAATATACATCAAAAAGTTTATTTCGACAAACATAGAGTGTCGTAAGTCTAGAACGATATATGTCTCGAGAAACAAAAGTCTACAAAGAAACTGCACCAGCACATATCATATAATTCGAAGTTTCAAATATGTATACCTTAGACGGATCAAAGCCAAATCCACTCATTTGCATCATACGTTGTGTGTCGTCTGTGGCTGCATTGTTAAATAATAACAAGAATAGGTTAGAGGGAGGCATTTTGACCCATTTATGGTCAAAGGCGTCAACTTGGGTACTAAAATATTTTGAACTTGCTTATCATTATAACAGGTCAAGTATGTCAAACAGGTTGAATGTCACCCAGAATATATTCAAAAGGCATAAAACTTCCTAAATAATTATCTCATAAAATAGTTACTATTGTTTGATAAAATAGTTTTTCTAATCATAATTACACTAATACTTTTACTAGTAAAGGGAAAGATAACAAAAGTTGCCAGTTTCCACTACCCACCCATTTTGCCACCTCTAAAATAGGTGCAAGTAAACTCCCAACAGATGTGTAAAAAGTAATCAATAACACACAGTTGATTAACAAGAAATTAGGAGTGCAAAGCATGTACTAACCATTTTCCTCTCCCAGAATGAGACTGAACAAGCCTCTCAATCCAAACAGATTAAGGAAGTACCTGAAAAAGACAAAATCCATCATCAAAAACCTCAGTATCACTACTGAATAAAACACATATGTGTTGTTTTCGTAAAGACAAAATTAAAATTAAAAACAAAACAGCAGTAAGCTTTAAATATGTATCACGACATACCAAGAGCGACTGCTAACATAGCTGACATCAACAGTACTCAAGTCAATCCCGTTCTGTAACATGGACCTAAACCTCTGAGTCAGTGGGAAAGGTATCTTTGCTGAATAAACACACAATTCAAGATTATGATAGCATTAGAACAAAGTAACGGCACTATTTGATCAGTCATTAATATCACGAGACGGTTGCTATGGCCTATGAGCATGCACTATTCATACAGCAAGAGGTGAAAGAGAAATACTCTTCATACAAAACAAGGAATTACTTTCGTAAGATATACAATGTGAACAATCACGCACTAAGATAAGACCAAACTGTATGTTCATAAAAAAGAAGAAGAAACAGGGCATACCTGCTACAAACCCGGAAAAGAAGAAGTTAACCCATGCAAAAGTGAGGGTCTGGCCAAGAAAGAAAGGTGGTACGAATGTACGATTAGAACCCATATAGCTGAAGCAGCAGTTTCGCTAAAAGGCACGGATTAACTATGAAAAACAACATACTTGTGGTATGATCATTGAAAGATTCTTCTTCATCATATCCATAGCCATGTTCGGATCAGAGAACATTTGTGCCTGCGGATTCTGAGCCTGGCCCTTGGGAACATGAAGTAAACCGTTTTCCTGCATAGCCAAGACCAAAATCATCTGATTATCATATGCATTAGGATATAAAAAGCAGCACACATAGTGAAATCTTCTTTTAAAATCAAGATATAGGTATGATGACAACATGAATCTTGCATTGAATGTTGCAGTACAGGCATAGCAAACAGTACTTGAAGAAGAAAGAACCATTCCCCAACCACATTTAATGTTAACTCATGTGCCAAACATGGTCAACAAATCATCTATGAGCTTGAGACTAAGTACGAGTGGATAATAATCAGGTACTTCCGATTAACTTTAATTTTCACACATCAAATATGATCATACAAAAATGTTCTCATGATCCACTTAAGGATAGATCACATAATTTTTTTTTGTCTTGTTAACGAGTTTAAGCAACCTAATCATGATAAAGACTGATCACAAAAGTGAACTCATCTTTAAAACTTTTACGAAATTTCATAATCACAAAAATACAAACTAAAAAGACACTTTGATTTTGATATAGGCTTCATCAAGCATGCAAGTTATACACTTATATCAACTAATCCACAAAATCATTTTAAAATCAAGTAACATAATAGCTATAGCTTCAGTTTTCAGAATAAGGTTTCACAAAGTACAACTATTTAACCAAATGAAAAGCAATTCACCCCTACTCTCTCACAAAATCAAAACTTTTATTTTCTAGGTAAACTCATAATCATTTAACAAGATACTAAAAGAGTAGCCTTTTCAACAAATTTCACCACAATACACAAAATATAACTATATAAAGCATTCAAAAACATTAAATTGAATCTCTAAATTAACATCCAAACCTCCTAACTTTCAACTGTTACAGCTAATTTCAACATCCAATCTTAAGAACCCTAAATTCCCAATTAAGTAATTATAACAATTCAAATGAAAATTCAAACCTCATTAGTATAATACAATTTCCGAGCACGAAACGCCTTCACCGGAATAAAATTAGCAGCTGCTCTTAAATTTCTAGCCCTAATTATAACCTGCCTAATAATTCCACAAAACAACAAATTCAAATTCAAATTCACAAAAATATAATTACATATAAATCATTGGACACATAATTTAAATAATTAACTAACCCTTCTTTGATGATTTTAGCATCTGGTAATTGAGTTGTGCGCATAAGTTTAGAAACAAAGTAACGAAGTACACCAATTAAAACCATAACTACTGATAATGGAATTAACACCCAATCTCTTATTGCTGTATCCAACACTAATTCTTCCGCCATTATTAGATCGATCGATCAGATCAAGATTGAACTCTCGATCGATTTTTGTTTTTATCCCTAAATCTTGTTACTATCAGTGTGTGTTTGTGTGTGTTGGGTTTATAGTGTATAGTTTCTTTTATGACTCTATGGGCCTGTCATAATTGGGCCGGCCTTACATTCAAAATTAGAAGTACGTTCTTGACATACAGTGGATTATAGGTGCAAAAAAATCGGTTTTTTTCGGTTTTTTAAAAATTGGTTTTAAAAAAACCGATTTTTTATCGGTTTCGGTTTTTTCGGTTTTCGGTTTTTCGGAATCGGTTTTTTTCGGTTTTAAATATTCGGAATCGGTTTTTTCGGTTTTGAACCGGTTTTAATCGGCTATTTTTTTCGGTTTTTTTTCCAGATTCGAAATTGTATAACAAAATTTAAATAATACAAATGAAAATAAAAAATACAAACATAACTTTTATTTATTAATAATGCAATTACAACTAAAAATATAAAATACAAACATAACTTTTATTTATATAATGCAATTACAAATACGAATACATTTCGAGCTTCGGCATGGCCATCACCCGGAAATGTAATCGTGTAGTAAAGTATATCGAGCTTCGGCATGGCCATCACCCGCATACACTTAACCACGAATGTCGTCCCAAACTTCATCTTCATCCACGGATTCAACTTCAAGTTCTTCAAATTCACCTTCATCTAATTCGGTCGTTGGAGGTGATATTCCTAATGCGACTTCTTCATCTTGGATAATCTCTTCAACGTTACCTAATAGTGGGCCTTCCAACGTTGTTACATTTTGTATCCTATCTACACCGTCCAAGTAATCTTTCAAACATATGCATACTTCCACAGATTCAGCGGTTAGTCTTGACCTTCTTTCCGATATGATTCTACCGCTAGTAGAAAATGCTGATTCGGAAGCTACCGTCGAGGCTTGGACGGCTAATAAATCCCGAGCCATAGCAGATAAAATTGGAAATTGTACTTCTCTTTCTTTCCACCAACTCAAAATGTCAAAATTACAAAAATCCTCAGGCCGGATACTGGTTAAAAAGTTTGTAGACTTATAGTTTCCCAACTCGCTTGTTGGAGCCGATGTTCGTTGACGCTTTGTAGCGTCTTCAACTAAAGTATTATAAAGGTTTATGCTTATGTCACTCGATGATGCTCTAGATGTCCCCGCCCGCATGGATTCAACGATTGGGTTATGTTGGTAACCAACTTTTGTTGCATAAATCTCAAATAATTGTGTAAAACCATCTTCAAAACGTTTAATTTCATTTGTAATATAGTTTGGGTTGTCGGTTAAGTTTAAGTCTAAATTTTCCATAATTGTTTTAATTATAGCTTGTACGCCGCCAACATTTATAGTTGGATTTAGTGCGGCGGCACAAGTAAAAACCAAAGGCATGCTACCAAAATATTTTATAAATTTCTTTTTTATAACTCTAACCATTTTTCTAAACATTGGAAATAACGAGGTTTCAAATTCTTTTAATTTTTCGGTCATTATAAAAATTTGGTTTAGAACTAAGGAGCTAGTTGGGTAATATACACCCGATAATATAGTAGTAGCATCTTTAAAAACTACTAAAAACGAAGTTAGATCATTTAGTCGATCCCATTCATAATCCGTAATAGCTACGGACTTATTTCTTGCAACTAATATGTTATTAAAAGCATTTAAAGTATCACGTTGTCGTAAAATATTTTCAAACATAGTGTGAGTAGAATTCCACCTAGTATTATTATCGTAGCATGGTCCTAGGGGAGTTTCACCACATTGTACACGAAAACGTCTATAATTAACTTGACGTTCGTTACTAGAACTATATATAGTTATTAATAAACTCTTAAATTTTTGACGTAAATCATCACATATGTTTAATGCCGCTTGCACGGACAAATTTATAATATGAGCAACACAACGAGAATGAAAAAAAGCGCCATTTAAAATTGTTTTAGACGTAATTTTAGTAAATCCATAGCTCTAGTATTATTTGACGCATTATCTAGTGAAATTGTAAAAACTTTATCGTCTAAATTATATTCAATTAAAGTGTCATTTAAAATTTTTCGCAAGTTACATCCCGTATGCAGATAACCAAACAATTTAAAAGCAATTGTACGTTTCATCAACAACTAAGACTCGGGATGAAACCAATGGGCCGTAACGGCTAAATAAGAATTTGCCGTACCATGTGGTGCGGTCCAAACATCACAAGTAATAGAAACACTATGTTTATAGTTAAGAAAACCATCAATTATATCATTTTTAGCATTTTTCCATAATTTAAACGCATCGCTTCTAAGGGTAGTACGACTTACTTGTTGGTATCGCGGTTGTAGTCTCTTTTTGATGATACTCGTAAGCCGTTGGTTGTCGAAGTGGTTGAATGGAAGCGCCTCTTGGATGACAAACTTTGTAAAATCTTCTCGAAGCGCATCATTATCGTATATAAATACCCCACCATCCGAACCAAGTGTCGATTGTGACACATCTTGACTAGCCGCCTTACAAGAACCGTTTTTGTGACTTCTTAATGTTGAGTTTGATGTGGGGTTATAAAACTTCCCACATCTCTTACAACGGGCCTTTTCCACCCCATCATTCATAACGCACAACTCGTAATTCGACCAAATTTCCGGATTCCGACTCGTTGATTTAATTTGCACAACATCAACATTTGTGTACACTTTGTTTCGTACATTGCTACCAACGGAACCGGAAGCTTGTGATTGTATGTTTTCCATTTTTCGCAAACAAAAAGTATATAAATATTGAGATTTAGAGTGTTTTTGAGAGTAGAAAGGAAGAATTGTTGGTGTGTTTTGAACCCAAACCAACTAGCCCTATTTATAGAGTTTTGAAGGTGCCAAAATGTCAAAAAAATCCAAAAAAAGGGCCTCAACACGCTCCAACGGATATATTCCGATTTTGAAATTTTTTTGAAAAAAACCGGTTAAAACCGGTTTTTTCAAATAACCGGTTAAAACCGGTTTTTTCAAATAACCGGTTAAAACCGGAAAAAAACCGGTTCGCCCCAAAACCCAAAACCGGTCAAAACCGGTTCGGTTTTAAAAAAACCGGTTTTCCTCAAAACCGGTTTTCGGTTATTCGATCGGTTTTAAAAAAACCGGTTTTTAATTTGCATCTCTACAGTGGATAGGTGCTTTGAGATTGTGAGTTACCCTCTAGGTTTTAGAAAAAAAATCTCAATAATTCAAGTCAAAGTCAATCTTTTTCTAAGTCAATTAATAGCAACAACACAGGTTCTTCTGATAAGTCTGCTACTACTTCTTCTATTGGTTCAATGTGTTTTACAAATGAGGAGGTGATGAAGCTCATGAGTCTTATTAATGAGAAACCAGTATCTAGTTTTGCGTGTAATAATATGGGAGGTACTTTTTGAACTCTAATGTTTTCCTTAATCTAAATTTATAAAATTCTTTTTGTTTAAACCGTGATAAAAAGAAATTTTATAAAACTTGAATTATTGACTCAGATTTAAACCACCATATGACTATTTCTGAAATATATTTGAATAATGTGGTTGATATAAGTGATTTAAACTTAACTGTTGGCCATCCAAAAAGTACAGTTAATAAAATTGATTACTATAAGATAAACAATAGTGTAATTTTGTATGATGTGCTTGTTGTTCCTAGCAATTGTGTAAATCTGTTATCTGTGTACAAATTGATTAGAGATAATAAAATTTTTTGTTGGTTTTAATGAGTCAAAGTGTTACATACAGGATTCGAAGATAAACAAAATAGTAGGGACTGGTAGATATGTACATTTGCAGTTTTTTTCAAAAACTGGTTCGGGTTTAATAACCGACCGGTTATTGGTCAAAGGTCAAAAACCGGTTATTGTCAAAAACCGGTTAGTAACCGAACCGAAACCGATTGGGAAAAACCGAAACCGATCATAACCGGTTCGGTTAGGAAAAAACCGGTTAACCGGTTTTTTCTATATAATTCAAGGTTTTTGGTTTTTGAGCGTTATAACTTGTGAAAAAACGTAAACTTCAAGTTTTATTAACTAAATTCGTCATACATTGTTCGAAAATACTAGGAATGAAAACATAAACTTAATATACTACTATTACTTCAACTTTTATTAATATAATTACATAAAACTTAATTAATTCTTATTTTTTCTATATAATTCACATTTTTGAATTTTGAGCGTTATAACTTATGAAAACGTAAACTTCAACTTTTATTTAATAAATTCGTCATACATTGTTCGAAAACACTAGAAATGGAAACATAAACTTAATAAACTCTTCATACTTCAACTTTTATTAATATACGAACATAAAACTTAATTCGTATAATTCGTTAATTCTTCGAGATTGACATCTTCTTCGGAGCTAGCCTCGCGCGAAGCTTAATCGAGAGCGATTTCTTCATCGGAAAGTGAGAATGCCATACCCGTTTCCACCTCGACATCATGTAAATCTTGTTCGTATTCTAGTTCACCTTCAAGACTTGAAATGTGTTGTATACGTTCCGCGGCGTCTAAGTGATCCTTCAAGCAAATACACATCTCTAACGAGGCCGGTGTGAGTCTTGTTCTTCGTATAGATAATACCCTGCTACAAATAGAAAAAGCGGATTCCGAAGCTACCGTAGTAGCTTGGACGGTTTGTAAATCTCGGGCCATGGAGGTTAGAACGGGATATTGAGAACCCCTTCCTTTCCACCAAGCCAAAATATCAAAGTCAACGAATTCATTCGGTCCCATAGTGGCTAAAAAATCGGTTCCCGTATATCTCCCAAATTCGGTTGTCGATGGTTAGCCACCCTCACCCCTAGCCCGTTTAGTTTTTCTTGTCTTAAACTATTATATAAGTTAATCATCAGATCCCTTGAACTAGATGTACTAAACGATTCGCTAGCCGAAGTTGAATAAACATTTGTTGCACCATATATTTGAAAATAAACATTAAATAAATCGATAAAATGTGACTTAAAGTCTTTTTTTGCATTTGTTGCAAACCATGGGTCTGCGGCATTCAACTCCAAATTATTACTAATGGAATCGATAAGTAGTTCCACCCCACATACGTTTAAAGATGGGTTCAATGAGGTGGCATAAGTAATTACCGGTGGCAATTCTTTAAAATATTTGCTTAGTTTTTCTTTCATGGGCAAAACCATGGTTGCATATAAATCACCACAAAATTCGTATTCGCTTAACTTTTAACACATTAAATAAATTTGATTAAGTACCAAATGAATCGTGGGATAATAAACACCCGATAATAAAGTTGTTGCGCTTTTAAAGACTTTGAGAAACTCGATTAGTTTTAAAATAACATCCCAATATTCAACCGAAGATGGTGTAGCTTTACCCTTTCTTACAAGTTCACCATGAAACATTTGTAAAGTTTGGCGTTGGCGTAAACCAGATAAAAACATTTTATAAGTTGAATTACATCTTGTAGGCATGTCCTAAATTAGGGGTTAAGAAAATGGAATCCGTATCCTTACACAATTTCATATAATGTTTATATCTAGCTTTACCCTTACAAAATATATCTCCCAACATATTTTTAAAAGCGTCTTTTAAAAAATTTATTTGTGGCACCGCTAGTCCATCTTGCACAACCAAGTTTATTATGTGTGCAATACATCGACTATGATAAAAAAAATGTCATTCAAAGGTGGTTGATATTTTAGGATTAATCTTCCTACGACGTTTGTATTATTACTAGTATTATCAAATGAGATTGAAAAAACCTTATGTTCTAATTTAAACTCTTTTAATACATCTCGTAACATATAAAATAAATTTTGACCGGTATGAAGATACTCAAAGTTTTCAAAAGCAATCGTACGTTTCATCATTTGCCACGTTTCGGGATCAAGCCAATGTGCGGTAACACAAAGGTACGAACCGGGCAAACCATGAGGAGCCGACCAAACAACGGTTGTTAAGTTTACATTTGTAGATAAGTTTTCAAAACCATTTATTAGTTGTATTTTAGCCTTTTTCCATAGTTTAATACAATCAAGTCTAAGAGTAGCACGACTTACTTAATTATATCTAGGTTGAAGAGTATTTTGAATCACCTTAGTAAGCCGAGGGTTGTCGAAGTGGTTGAACGGCAAACCTTCTTGAATCACATAGCTTGCAAATTGTTCTCGACACCGCTCCACCAAGTATGTAAATAGACTCCCATCTCGTGAAATAGATGCTTGCCCCACTTCCGGATTAGATTTTAGTGCAACGCAAAACTTATCTTTATGTTGCCTCAACGTTGAGTTGGATTCGACTTTCAAAAACTTTCCACAACTTTTACAATGAGCCTTAATCGATCCATCCGACAACAACACTTTGTCGAAATTACACCACATCTCTTGGTTTCGTTTTGTTTCTAAAATTTCAACTATAGTAACCGCATTTGAAGAACCAACACCGGCGGAAGTTGAAGAACTTTGAGTTGCCATTTGAGAAATGAGAATTTTGGATGCGTTTTTAGTATTTCGTATGCGTTTTTTGAACTTTGTAAGCTATTTGAGAGAGTTTGAGAGTTGTGACTAAAACAAACTCAAGGTATCTATTTATACTATTTTTGGATTGGAAAAATGGTAAAAAAAATGAAAAAAAAAAACGGTCAAAAAATCAAAAAAGGGGCAAAAAACCGGCTAGAAACGGTAACTAGGAAAAATCGGTTAATAACCGGTTTTTATAACCGCTCCGGTTAACAGGACCCGATAACCGGATTAAACGACTATCTCCCAAACCGGTTTTATCCGGCGGTTATTGACTAACCGAAACCGATTTTGGTCAATAACCAGTTTTGACTGGGTTCGTTTTCAGTTTTGGTTTCGGTTTCGGTTTCGGTTTTTTTGTACACGACTAGGGACTGGTAGTGAAATAGATGGTTTATATGTGTTTGATGAAAATGTTAGAGGTAACTTTGCTTGTTATAGTGGTGCTGCCAATGTTTTGAAACCCGGTTTTTTAGGTGACCTGGTCTAATCTCCGGGTCCGGTTCGACTGGTCCGACCGGTTGGACCGGCCGGTTAAACCGCTGACCAGATTCGACCTCTCCTGCCCTCCTGTTGTTTGTTGTCCTGCTTGCTGATTTGATCTGACCGACCCATCCCTATTTACTATTTCCTGCTTGCTACTTTTGCTCCCTGCTGATTTGACCAATCACCAAACAATTTACGTTACAGCCTGTTAGACTCATTTGCTTAATGACATACACTTATTAATACTTTAATAGTGAGATTTTTGGTTTGCATTTATATGAAGAAGAAGGTGGCGACTGGTGTAAGCTTCCAAGCATTGCTTCTTTTATTTCAACATTACTTACACCACCCTCATAATATCATGTATTCATATCATGACTCATTTGTACTTTATGTCAGAATGTTAGTAACCCACTTCTAATTTGACCAAGATCGATGGTGACCACTCATTTAAACTATGCAATTACTTTATTGTCTTCATTCTTGATTAGCTTTTTTTCCTCTGACTTCTTCTCACACACACATTCTCCATCTCTGGCCATATGTTTTCCATATTTCTTTAACACACACAAACACCAACAACATACTCATAAAGATTGATAACAAAAACAACAACAAAGAAACCCATCATAATGAAGAAAACAGATGGGTGAACCAAAACCATCAACAATCCGTCTCGTTCCACCCTACTTCAACTATTATAGCGATTTACAAATCTGAAACTGAAGCCGGTAAAGACGGTGGTGGTTTGACGAATTAAAAAGAAAATAAAAACAGGGTCAATATCGGTCCGGGTCACCAGGTCAACCCGGTTCGACCGAAAACCCGACCAAGTTTGACTTGTAGGTTCGCTCGCCCCTATTCCGCCTGGTCTTCCTCCCGGGTCGCGGTCCAACCGGCCGGCCCGACCGGGGTTTTAAAACATTGGGTGTTGCAGAGTAAGTTTGTTTCTAAATCTGTTTGACATAGCAGGCTTGGTCATCCACCTGATTAAGTTCTTGATGTTTTAAATAATAAGTTAAACCTGAACAAATATTCAAGTTTTGTTACTTGTGAAATATGTCACAAAGCTAAACAATTTAGGGAGCCTTTTCCACTAAGTGATCATAAGACCAAAAATCTGGGTGATTTAATTCAATTGGATTTATGGGATCCTTATAGAATTGCTAGTAGAGAAGGATTCAAATATTTTTTAACCATTTTTGATGACTTTTCTAAGGCAGTATGGATGTATTTGATCAAAAGTAAAGATGAAGTGTTTGATAATGTGTTACTATTTGTGAATTTGTTGAAAAATCAGTTTTAAAAATGTGTGAAAATTCTAAGAAGTGATAATGGGACACAATTTGTAAATCAAAAATTTAATTCATTTTGTGATGCCAATGGCATAATTCATCAAACTTCTTGTTCATATACACCTCAACAAAATGGTGTGGCTGAAAGAAAACATGAGCACTTGCTTAATGTAGCAAAAGCACTTATGTTTGAGGGGAATTCCTCTACATGTGGTCTAAATTTATACTTACTGCACATATCTAATCAACAGGTTAACAACTAAGGTGTTGTCTGAAAAATTTCCTTTTGAGCTTGTTTATGGTGTTTCACCTTTTAACCCATATTAGGAACTTTGGTTGTTTGTGTTTTGCTATTGTGTTGAATGTTGTCGATAAATTTGCTTCCAGATCTGAAAAGTGTGTTCTAATTGGTTATTCTACCGTTAAAAACAGCTTATAAATTGTTTAGTCTGGAAAATAAAGTTGTGTTGTTTTCAAGGAATGTTAAGTTTTATGAAAATATTTTTCCTTATAAGTTAAAAGAAAAAAATGTTTTTAAAAGTGATTTAGAAGTTTATGGAAAAGAGTTAAATCATTTGAATCTTTTTAATGAGTTAGAGCCAATTGTTCCTACAAATTCCAATAATGATGGGAAGATCATGGCAGAGGATGAAGGTAGTGTTGCCACATCTAGTGGCACATCTGCAACATCGAATGATGTTAATGAGACAATAAATGTCTCTGAGGGTAATGGTTTTCAAAATTTAGAAGCTCAAAGGGAAATTAGTACTGGTGAGTCCAGTTGTTTAAAAAGGTCTGCTGGGGATTCACATATTCCTAGAAAGTTTTTTTATTATGTAGCTGAACTAAAAGTTAAATTTAGGATTCAAGAAGTAGTAAATTATTCTAATATGTCTAAAGAATGCTTTACTTTTGTGTCAAATTTGAATAAGTCTCTTGAACCTAAAACCTATTGGGAAGCTTCTAAAGATCGATGTTAATTGTCTAGAAGCTATGAACCAAGAAATGGAAGCTTTAAATAGAAATATAACTTGAGAATTAGTTGATTTACCTAATAATAGAAAACCAATAGGTTGTAAGTGTGTATTTAGGATTAAGTATAAAGGTAATGGTGAAGTAAATAGATACAAAGTAAGGTTAGTTGCAAAATGTTTTAATCAAAGAGAGGGTCTTGATTATGAGGAGACATGTTCTCTTGTGGTAAAAATGCCTACTGTTAGATGTTTGATTGCTTTGGCAATAAAGAAGGGCTAGAATTTATTTCAATTGGATATAAACAATGCTTTCTTATATGGTGATTTAAATGAGGATGTTTATAAGTTATTACTTGATGGTTTCAATTCTGAGAATGAGAAAAAAGTATCCAAGTTAAATAAATCTTTATATGGGTTGAAGCAAACACTAAGGCAGTGGAATGCTAAGCTTACTACTGTCTTGGTTGAACATGGTTTTGTGCAAAGCAAGTCTAATTATTCTTTGTATGTGAAATCGAATGACAAACTGTTTGTTGCTTTGATGGTGTATGTTGATGATATTGTAATCACAGGTAATGATGAGAAAGAAATTGAATTTTTTTTAAAGACTTTTTGAAATCAAAGTTTTTGATAAAAGACTTGGGAATTTTGAAATACTTTCTTGGTATTGAAGTGTTAAAACAAATGATGGGTTGTGTTTGACGCAAAGGAAATATTGTATGGAATTGTTAAGTGATTTTGGTTTTCTTACAAGTAAGCCTTTGAGTACACCTATTGAGGCTAATTTTGTTGTAAATAATGAGGAGTTTGAAAAAGATAAAAAAAAAACTTGTGAATGTTTCTGAATACCATAAACTTACTGGTAAGCTTATTTATCTTACTATTACTAGACCAGACATCTCTTACTCTGCTCAGTGTTTTAGTCAATTTATGTTTTCACCTCTTGAGTCACATCTTAAGTTGGCTTTAAGAGTGTCGAGGTATTTGAAAAAGACACCTAGAAAAGGAGTGTTTATTTCTAGAATTGGAGGTTTTGGTTTTAAATCTTATGTTGATGCTGACTGGGGTAAGTGTTTAGCCAAGAAGGTCATTTTCAAGTTTTTGTTTGTTTTTTGGTAGTTGTATTGTATTTTGAAAAACAAGAAGCAAACCATTGTATCCAGATCCTCAGCAGAATCTAAGTACAGGGATATGGCTTTTGCTATGTGTGTAATTATATGGATTCAGATTGTTTTAAATGATTTGGGGGTGCAAGTGCAGATTCTTGTGAATATGTACTGTGACAATGGAGTAGTTATTTCGATTGCTGCTAACCTAGTTTTTCATGAAATGACAAATTTTTTTGAAATAGATGTTCATGTTGTTAGAGAGAAAGTTGCTTCTGGTTTGATTAAAATTGTACATGTTGACTCTGAAAGTCAAACTGCAAATATTCTAACAAAAGGGTTGAACTCTGCTCAGCATGAAGTATTTTGTGAAAAAGTAAAGTTGCAAGATGTCTTCAAGATTTAGATTGAGGGGGGATGTTAAAAACCTTTGTTATTATTTCAATTTTCTTCAATCTAATTCTTTCATGTTTTATACATTTATATTTATATTTATGTTTGTGTTTGAGTTGTGTTTATGCAAGTTTAATAAGAAGAAAAGAGTGCAGGGTCCTTGTTGCTCTTTATAGTTCTGCAGGGTGTTATTTGTAAATATTATTTTATTATTGTTATTTGTATGGTTGAAAATGGTGTGTACGTATTGTTGTGTGTGGGATTCTTGTGTGTGAGAGAACAAATATCTTTTTTTTTCTCTCTGCATTCTCATTTTAACTGGCGGTTTGCATTTTCTATATATTCTAGATAGAGATTCATCAAAAAAAATGAATTAATAGGTTTGTGAGTGTGAGAGTTTTTTTGTGTATAAATGCGGTGTGTTGGTTAATGAAATCTGCGTAGATGATGTCCACTTTTATATTACAATCAATCGTGTATAAAACAAGATTTTGAAGATATTGTTGTTTTAGTGAAAAAAACTTTTCATGTCCTAAAACTATCAAAAGTTAATAAAACAAGGGGAAAAGAGAATATGAATTTGTACCAATTATTTGTATAGTTGTCTCCATCACACACTCTTGTTGCGATTGATCAACACGACAAGAAATCATATAATCTTGTATAAACCAATACTAATTGTACAAAACAGAAAAAACATAAACACATTAAGATTTTGCATGGGAAACCTCTCATGAGAGAGTAAAAATCACGGGAAATGTAGACCACTTAACATCCACTATAATGAAAGATATTATAAGTTTGAGACGCTTAACTCTCAACACTCTTGAATATCCTCACACCACTCCAAAGGTAGACTACAATAATGAAAACGGCATTATCGAATCACCCAAGATAACCTAATTTCCCAGTCCCTCCAATTTAGAAATTGAATCGTACCTCAATACACACATAAGGCAAAACCTTTTTAAATGGTGAAAAAGTTTATGAAATGTTCTCATGATACTTTTAAATGTTTGTTATTTCGAAGGATGCCAATAAAATTGTTGAAAACTAACTATATTCTCAATGATGATGAAAATATAAACTCTGTAGTAATTATTGACTACAAACTCACATAATGACAAACTGATATTGTATTCATGCGATGCGTGATGCGATGGTGGTTACCTAAAAAATGATGATAAGATTATTGGGCTTATGGGTGTTTTGAATATATAAATATATGTTTTATGTAGGGTTATTCATGGTTCAATATTGGACCAAATTGTCTTTTGACACTCGAGAGCCGAAGTTAAGAAGAAATGCAGACTGAGACTAGACCGGACTACAATGGATTGTTTTTGAGCAAGCTTTATTGTTATTCCACTCGGTTCATAAAAATGATCAGCCTGAAATTGCAACGCTATGTTGCGCATGACTGCATGGTACCCTGTTAATGGTTTTTGACTTAAATTAAATATTTACCTCACAATGTTTAATGGTTTTTGAATTGCTATGTTTGCTAACTTATGCCATATGATATATGTTAAGGTGAACTTAATGAATTTATAATTTTCTTAAATATTAGAAATTGTATTTACAATATGCATAAATAAGGTAAGGAATAGACTGAATAATAAATATTAAATATAAATATTGATAACCGAAGAAAGTTTCGACTTCATTATATATACCTTATGTATATCACGGGAGTCGCACATTAAAAAAACCCTATTAACATTTTATTCAATCAAATCTTGAAAAGTTTGACTATCATTTATACATAAAAAATTATGTATACATAAAAACGTATATGTTAAAAAATGGAGAAGGATAGCGACTAATAGGATGGACAAAATGAATTTGATGCATAAGATTAATATACTTAACGGTTAAATATTATTATCAGTGATATTTTTAGCCGTTAATGTATTATTAGCGCATAATTAACGAAATCACTAAAAATAGATATATAGATAGGATAAATAAATAAAAACATAATTTAAATAGAAGGTAAAGGGAGATGAGATAGTTGGTGAGTCTATGAGAGAGACACATATATAGAAAGGTAAAAAAACATCAAATGAAAAAAGAAAAGAGTAAAGATAACGAAAGGATAGCGGATAGAGAGAGAAAGAGATTCACACACACACACACAAATTATATACATATATACATTACATTCATAGAGAGAGAAAGTTTTTCACACACACATACATCCTAGGGCAAAATCAAATCAATTGGGGGTAAAATTCTACTACCATCAATATTTTTAGTATTTTTGAATTTTTAATTTTTATATATGTAAGTCTGATAACAACATGGTGTCCGACCAAGAAATAGCAAAAGGAGTTGAGATTTTATTAACTCAATCTGACCACAAATCATTCACAACCCTAACTGAATTTGTTCATTCTCTTTCTTCAAAATTAGGGTTTGATTTATCTCATAAATCCCTTTTTATTCGTGACCAAATCAACCTTTTCTTTTTCCGATCACAACAACAATCACAGCCACCGCAATACCACCACCACCCTCAACCACCGCAACCGCAACCGCAACAATTGCAACCATCACCACCAACCGCCGTTGCCGTCACTACTTCCGGAATTGTGAAAGACCATTTTGCCCCTCAGTATCATTTCAATCAACAACAACAGCAACAGTTTTATCATCAGCAGCAACATTTTGCACTTCAACAGCAACAATTACAGCAGCAGCAGCAACAACAACAACCGCCACGTCAGCGTCATCCGGTTGAGCTTAATTTCAGTAAGGCGGTTGCGCCGCAGCATAAGGCGGTGGTTAGTTCTCCGCTGCCGGAGGTGAAAAGTGAAGGTGGTGGTGTTTTGGTGCAGGATGCTGGTGGGAAATCATCTGAAAAACCTAAAAAAGGGTACTTTTTTGTTTACATATGTCTGTATGTATTGATTTTAATGTATGCGCTGTATAGGTGTTAGGGTTAGGGTTTTGAATTTGGGGGTACTCTCTAAATTTTAAATTGACTTTACATGCCTAAACAGGAATAAATGTTTTGTCATTTATATAGTAGAGATGAAGTATTAAATCATCTATCTATAAAAAGAAAGCTTCAAACTTTATCAATTGTTATTATTAGTATACGTAGCAAATTTGCTCAAAAGATGTTTCATTTTTTACGAAATGACAAAAATTGCTTAGCAATGCATGTTTGATAATGTCTTTCAACAATGGGTGTCGAGGACGATATGTTGTCCCGAAATATAGTATAATTTCTCCACACAATGAAATATGTGTACTTTTCTCATCTTGAGTACTTCTAGACTGAAGTTTTCCGTTCAACACGTTAAGATGCTTAAGATAAAAGAGTGAGATATCTTATACTAGTTTTAAAAAATTGTTATGTGATTTAGAGATAGTAGGATCCAGTGCCTTTGCCTCATCAGAGTATTGAGTCCTGATGTTCTATTAAGTATTATCAAATGAAATAAGAAAATTGCGTCTTATGAACACATATCTTGTATACCTTTTTTTTATTCTCATTTTCATTCAGTATTAGCTATTGACTTCTTATATACACTACCTGAAATATATGCAAGCATAAAATGCCATCTCGCATCATGTTAAACGTTGGCCATTGATTATGTTGTTGCATGCCATCTCAGGGGAGCAGCGGGCCCTAAAAGAAGAGGTGGACCAGGGGGCCTTAATAAACTATGTGGTATTACTCCCGAGCTTCAAGTTATTGTTGGCGAGTCAGCATTATCAAGAACTGATGTATGATTCATATTTTGAGTAATTCATAGCTTCATTAAACCATTTAGTCTCGGTATAACTTGGAAGAGGCTGCAGTACAGCATTAGATGTGGCAATTTTGACTCGTTTACATATATATGAGCCGATTCTGGCTATGTTTATCTCTAATGAGTCAAATTGAAAATTTAACTTAAAAGGAAACAGGTCATAGTGGACAAAGGTGCATTAATAATATCTTCCAAATCAAGAATTGGACTTTGAATTAAATGAAAATTAATGTTGTTAATAGTAAAAAAGAACAGTATCTTTAGACAAGATTTCATGGTCAACTCAACCCTTTTGACACGTAGTTAAACATTACTCGTTTTGCCATGTATCCCTTTTGAACTGGTATCCAACCTGCCCCTTTTGCCACTTCCAGTATTAAATTGAGACCCTAATATATGATGTTGCTAACATTTGAATGTTGTTTTGTTCAGATCGTGAAACAGCTATGGGCATACATCAAGAAGAATAACCTCCAGGATCCAGGCAACAAGAGAAAGATAATTTGTGATGATGCTTTGCGTGTTGTATTTGAAACTGACTGCACTGATATGTTCAAGATGAATAAGTTGCTTGCCAAGCATATCATCCGACTTGAGCCTACAAGTATGGAAAAGGAATATTCTCTTGTATAACCATAGTTTCATTCAATTTATTACAACTTGTAAATTTTGCAGAAGAATCATCTCGTAAAAGATCCAAAGTCGATGTTGAACCTGTTGTTGAAAGTACAGATAATGTACCCAGGCAAGTTATAATTTCGGAAGCACTTGCTAACTGTTTGGGTACTGGAGAAAGAGAAATGTCCCAGTCGGAAGCTTTGAGGCTTGTTTGGGAGTACATAAAGGTCAATAATCTTGAGGTATGAAAAAATTTGTATGGCCATGATTATCTTCGTAATAGAGGTTCAAGGCAATGTGGTTATGAAAGTGTTTCACAAGTGTTCTTGAAACCTAGTTGGAAAACTGCATATAATTGCAACCTAGTTTGGTCATTGAAATTTCTCAAGTGTTACGTTTAAGGCAATGTGGTTATGAAAGTGTTTCAGTATGATAGTTGGAAAACCTTTGAATTTCAGAAGGATGGAGCATATTTGACAAGTTCAATGACTAATGATCTACAAAAAAATAGACGTTGCACATAACAGAATGTGTCTGAAAGTATGTTGCCGTTGCATGTCATTATCCCAATTAAAGGGGTGTTTAAGTAAGTTTATATAAGGGGCCAATTACATGGCCTTCTGTAGAAGCTTAGAAGCCGTTTTAAGTGGTTGGATAGGCCTTATATGAAAGGCTTATCAGCTTATTAGGAGGTGGAAAGCCTAAAAAGCTGAAGCTAGTTGGAGATGACTTTTAAGTCAAATGGATCAAATGTCTCCGAACCTATATATCTGTTAGACTGTTATGCATAAAACCTTCAATATCATTTTATTCTAAAAATTTGATTTTTTTACTGATATTAGGAATTTTGTGATCATCTATCACAACCTAATTGTGTAGAAAAGTTCGTAATATTTGGTCAAACTTTGTTTTGGATTAACCTGTCCCGACCCGTACAAAACATTACCAGTTTTGACCCGAATCTGACTTGCTCATGTATATCACATTTTTGAAATATTAATTCATGCATTGTAACATAAATGCAACATTTGACTGGACAGAGGGTTCTATACCTGTTGTTGGCCAACACTTAAATGTCTAGGGCACTCTTTTTTGAGGAAATGGAGAGATGTTTTGAGTCAAAGTTGATTGAATTAATAATCTGTGAAACATGAGGACTTACAAGGTTAATAAATTAGAAAATATGGCTTTAGTTGATTTAAAATGGTAGACAAGTAGCGTTATCAGGTAAATTTCATAGAAATAAGGGAGTTTGGAGGATTTTAGAAAGTGTATAATAATATATATTTTTGCATAAGACCTTGACTACATCTATTTCTCTCTTGGTATTTGTTATAAAGTAATACAAGCAGCTTGTAGTTGATATTATTCTCTTGACACTTACCGATTGTTGCACTGTTTTCTTTGTCCTTTTTAAACTGGCTTGTTTAATGATAGGATCCTCAAAATCCGGTGATGATTCTGTGTGATGAAAAGCTTAAGGATCTTTTTGGATGTGAAAGCATTTCTGCAATGGGAATTCCCGAGTTGTTGGTCACACAACATTTATTTAAGAAGTAGTGTTATCAACTTAGTGGACTGGTATGTTTTTCAGGCCTTTTAATTGATGTTCATGAAACTGCAGATGGAATCTGTGCCAGTATGGGGTGGTGTTCAATTTGGTCTTGGAATTGATTAACCTGACTTACGTCACAATAATTAGTGTATTTATGTTTGGATTAATAGATTGTTCTTTTGTTAATTTAGGTATTAATAATCGGTTTCATACTGGTGCGGAGAAACTCATTATCTATGGATAAAAAAAATTCACTGCTTACCCTCATTATAACCTAATTATTGAGATGTCTAGTCTTATTTCACAACACGTATCACGTTTTTCACAAAAATGTCATTTTACCATTACTTTGTTAAATAATTTAAATTTGCTAAACGTTTAAACATGTCATTAGTGATTATCACAACTTCAAACAACAGAAGCACATCCAAACATTTCGGAATACAATTCGTCTTTGTTACTGATTATCTGACTTCAGTCACTTTCAAAGTACATATCCTTCTTCATGTTGTATATCTGAGCCATACTATATTTTGATTTCTGGTGTTTATTCACAAATAGTTTACATTAGCATTTAATAACCTCGAAAGTATTTAGTTTGAATTAAAGTTCAATTATAAAAGTTTATTTATTTTCATGCCTACTGTTTGTCTTCCTCAGCGTATGGTTGTGCATACATAAAAGTATTTTTTGGAAAGTGTTTTTGATGCCTGCGATTTGACTTTTTCGTGACCACTGATGTATTTTTTCACATTTATGTCTTTTCAGATATTGCATAGGAATTCAGCGTCTAATAGTTTATGGTTCGTCTGACATATGCCCTGTGAAGAAAGTCGTAGTTTGTTAGTAAAAGTTTGAATGTTTTATGGTTCAGCTGACATGGTTAGATGGAGTGCGAGTGGCAACTCGTTTTTCTGTTAAAACCCGAATGAATATGTCCTGGTTTCGGTTTTCTTGATCTTATTTCTAGTTGTTTTGCCCTTGTAAATGCCTAACCTTGGACACAATGTAGTTTGACTCACCTTAATGGAAACGATTCTAGAATCTTTTGTGCAATTTCTTCATTATTTTATTTTTCTTTTTTGATGAATCAAATGAATGATACAGTGAGTGATTGATGATCAAGTTTGCAGGAGTCAGGCCCTCGTATTATATATGTTGTGTTCTCAACTTCATGATAGTCTTACTCAACTTATTGTATAATCTGAGTTTCTATGGACAAAAATCTTTCTTATTTTTTCGGCAAATATATGCTGAGACTTAATTTGGTAAATAGTTTGCTATAAGTTTTTGACTAATGATTTGATTAAGAGAAATGATAAGTAGGTGAAAAATTATTATACGGGTGTTCAAAACCCTGGAAAATGGAGACGACCTGCCCAATTAGGAACTGCAAAACCTGAACTTGTTTATCAGGGTTTGGTGAATAAAAGTATAGTCAGCAGTGACATTGTGACACATAACAAAATCATAGGTAAAGGCGAGGAAAAATAATATTTTTATACATGCATTAAATAATAAATGGATTAAAATACTTTTATACACATGTTTGTATTTGTGGTGAAGCAATTATTACAAAAATGGAGTCGTCAATAAAACATGTACTGTGAATTAATTGTAGAAATACAGATGAGGATAAAGATAAATAAAAAATGTATTGTGAATTAATTGTAGAAATATGGATGAGGATAAAGATAAAGAAGAGATTATGTTCGTTCTTTTAATTGAATTTCAATGAAACTCGGCCCAGTCTTTTACTAAAAGGACCGAGTACTAACATGTATAATCTTTCGTTAGACCTGCCATGTTTGATACATCGCACACAAAAAGTTAACTTGAGAATCAGAAAAATTCTATAAAAGTCAGTGTGAGTTTTAAAAGGAAGTCAAGAACTTTCAAGAGAAGAGAAGATGATCGTGTTAGATCATATGCCCAAGACACAACGTAAATTATTGTTGCCTTTGATATATAATCCCAAATGGTCACACACTATGCAATTAATCCGTTAGACGTTTCTAACAAGTTTGTTTAAACGTATTGATTAAAGTCAAGATAATTATCTTTAAGTTAAAAGATAATCGATGAATCATTGTTGTGATATAACATTTATGAAGTTACATAAAGTATTATAACACATGAAATAAGTATACACATATTTAGATGATCATTTATATATGTCATTGATTCAAGGAAGCTTTGTCTAATATTTCATGCATGGCTTTTGCATGCATGTGTTAGTCACCTTGTTAGGTAACTAACTAAATGGCTAACTAAGTTTATAAAATAGTTAGATAAAGTTAAATGGGACATTGGGAAGGTGTGTGCAGATTTTTTAGAGACCTTGGGTTTCCAAAGTCTTCCACCAACTTCCAAGGCAAAAAGCTTCAATATCCTTTGGGTATTATGTTCCCCTTTTGTACCAATCTCTTCCTACATATGCAAGAGTATTGCATACACTTTATACACACAAAAGAGTGAGTTTTAATTAAGTTTAGAAGCAATATTTTCTGCTGAGATTTTGCTTCATCAAAAGGAGATTTTGAGTGCAAGTATTGAATGAAAAGCATATCAAGAAACATCATAAACTAACTACTATCTAGTGTAGTTTATTTTGGTTCTTGTGATTGCTCGATTTCTTCTTCTAACACTTCTAAACAAGTTAGTTTATGGAGTGTTCTTGACTTGCTAATCTAAAGCTAGCATTTGGATCTATCTTGCATTGGTGTGCATCCACTTGGAGAAGAGCATTTAAGTTCTTACATCATCTTATTGTTAAGCAACCACTACTCATCAAAGGTTGTAACCTTTCTTACTCCCTATGGTTGTTTACTTTAGTTTCATAATCATACATATGTGATCTTGGTGGGATTTGTTTTAAGAAAAATGATTGTAGTTTAATTATCAAATCGCTTCCGTTGTAAAATGCTTCTTGAAAACGTGTTTAAATCCCAACAGATCGAACGCTCTTGATCGCGTGAATATTGAGATACGTGAAATGTTCCTCGTACATACATAAAGTAGAGTTTGCATGGGAATCGATTATAACCATCAGATCATATTGACTTGGCCATCAATTTGAGATGTGAGATTTGTATAAAGAGAAGAACTCATTGGACCCAACCATTTGTGCTTCCTCTTGTTGTTAAACATTCCTATTTGAGTAATCAAAGAGAAATATCTACAAAAAATTGGCCAAAGAAATTATATCAAAGAGAAACGGAAAAAGAAGTTGAAGGTTGTAACCACACCAACAGGAACCAAACTGAAAATAAAAAGCAACTAGTTTCTGAATCTAAATCCAACAACCTCAATGACAACTGAAGCAGCCACTACGAACCAAATAAATGTGGTTATGAAAGTGGGATTAACAATTTCTAACACGTAAGGGACTCACTGGATTTCCTACACATAGACAATGTAAGGTGTTTGGGCATGAGATTATATCAACTGCATATAGCATCTGATGTAGACTAAAATTAAGATAACGCAAATTGAACCTGTTGATTCACACGAATACCAGGAACGATTCCTCCAACTATTGTTGATTCAAAAGAATGCCAATAATTAGGTAAAATTCGCCTCAAAAATGAGAGAAAAATGAAATTTTCATTCAATCAAAAACTAACTGCTTGATAATGTTCATGAAACCCTAAAAAGGGACCAGAAATTCGAATGGGCCTAAACAAATAAACGGGCCGGACTCTAGCCCAAAAACAAAGTCCAAAAAAAATATGAAAAAACATAAAATTGCCCATAAATCATAAAAGACAGCGAATTTGGGCCCGAAAGTTGGGCTAACCGCCTACGGCAGTTAGTCACGACGTTGGGCTCGGCCCAACCTTTCTTTCGCCTGGTCATGGGCCTCAAACGGACACTCCTAGCCCAAGTTATGGCCTTTTTCGTGAGCCCCCTTTTGGTACGCGATCTTGGGCCTCAAGAAACACAAGGGCCCGATCCTCCACACTTGGGCCCGCATCAGCATCTCTCATAAGTATCTTAAAAGACAAAAGTAGAAACTTTCTAAAGTTGAGTATATGTGGCAACCACCCTCATCTGAACATTGTAAGGAGTATGGGCATGAGATTGTGAGATGTGAGAGGAATGAGGCTGAACAAAATTATCATGTTAATGAGCATACTCAGCAACAAGGAGATAAATATAGTCAATAGAGGGAAGTAGGAGTGGTAATGGTAATGGTAATGCTCCATGAAAATTATTTAAAGTGGGAATAGTAACAGAGGAGGGAATAATCGTAGCAATGGGGGTAAAGGTAATAGTAATAATGGCTGAAATGTGAATAGTGGTGGGCAAATTAAGTTTCAGTTTGGTGAGCAACAACCTACTCAATGTCAGGATCAGGGAACTATTATTGATAAGGGGAAAGGGAAAGTAGGGCGGAAAGTATACCAGGAAAAAACGTATGATGATATAATTAATGGTCAAAGGTCAAAAGTTCAAAATTAAGGAATCCAGAAAACTTAATCAGGTTGATAGATGATGAAGAAGAATGATTAGGAGCAACTAGATAGAAGACTCAAATGGCAATAGTGAACGGTTTTATTGATAAAGGAAATATACCTTCAAAGGAGAGAATTGAAGCTTAGAATGAAGAAATGTTGGAATGCTTTAAAGAATAGTGTGAGATTAACATGATTTATAAGGGTTCTATAAACTCAGACTTTAGAGATAAAGAGATGGAAGATGTGGAATCAAATATAGAAGGTACTACAACATTTATGGTGGCAAACTAAACAGAATAGCAGGATTTCATGAATCGAGTATATATGTTTGTAAACAAAGGTGAAACTCAAACAAGAACTAGTTTATAGAAGTCCAACGTGCAGATATTCTGGACCGGGCTGACCCGCCCGAGTTCAATTTACATATCTCACAAATAAGTAAAGCTATATCAACGCATATTAAATCTTACAGAAATATCCATTTCTGGGACATCATATGCACGCAATCGGGCCACATTCTGCTATATTTAAAGAACTTCAAAAAATAAGAAACAGAAAATAATAAAATCTGATGTGATAGTTAACAGGAAATAGAGGACGACAAACCATGTAATCTTCGTCATACATGGCCTCATGCACATGTTTATTCCCAAAGCTACGATGCACTTCAGAAGTGCTAAAGGAACGCACCCATAAAATGTCCCTGCAAAAATAGAACAAAATAAGAAGATTATAATCTCACATTAATTTGACTAAAATAAATTCCAAACCAGCTATGGATTATGTTTGTAGTTAAATATGTAATGTATCTAGTTTGACTTTCGAAAGTCAAACTAAGAAACATACATTCTAATTTTATGCAAACGATTAATAAGATATGTTCAAACACTATCAAATAGCTCTCCAATTATATCAGTCTCATGTCGAACATGAAGTGAGTGATTAATGAGCTCCATCGACTGGTGGTTTTATTTAATTTGATTGATATGTGGAAATCGGCTACGCTTTATTTTTAAATTTTGTTTTAGTAATTTCATTGTCTTTATCTCCTAAATTACGCCACATCTATAACTCATGTTCTGCAGGGGTGTGTTCTTGCAAAAACTCAAATATATTAGCACAGGGGTAAAAACTAAAAAAGACTTCTCTGTCATAATTACTCAATAGAAATACACATACATTTGACAGTGATTGCATTGCCGGAACGATGCAGAAAGTGACAAATGTACGAAGGGATTACATTGCCGGAACAATGCAGAAAGTGACAAATGACAAATGATACCATTATATTTTGATAAGAATATAATGTTGCGATTAATAAAAATATCTCGTGGTCTCAAAATGTATTAAACTTTACACATTTTATTATTGTATTAAATGAATTTGAAAATTCTTATCGTAAGTATTTAAATACCAAAAACAAGCAGTACCTAAGATTATATAATACTAATGCACACACTGCTGCCTCTTTTTATAAATGCAATTTATATACATATGTGTATCATGTTCAATTCGTCTTATGTATATCACCGAGTAACAATCGGTATAGTTGGTTCATGTTTTAATATGTTAAGGTGACTCAAACGATGTCACTGTCCACATTAGTAGTAGCCTATCATGTGTGAGAGACATTAGGGGAAAATGCTAAACTTCAATGAGACTGAAAAAATAACAGAAAATACACACATTATTCGTACATTGGTGAACTTGTACATATGTGTGTGTTTTTAGTGAGGGAGAACGGGTTAGCAAACTACATCATATTCTTTTGTAAATTTAATTATGATCATTAATGACCTCATGACATAGATACCGGTTGAACAAGCGAACCGGTGGGATGTTTGGTTTCATAGCCGGTTCGATTTTCAAAATGTTGATGTTTACTTCAAAACTTTCCACATTAGTAACATTTTCTCACCGTTGAAGCATTAGGTTTACGAACCATATTTTTTTTCTTAACTTCAGTTTAACAAAAATGAATAGAAAAGAAGCACACCATTTCAACTAAAAAAAAATGTATAAAGTTAAGCACGACATTTCAAAGCAAAAAATTAGTATGCCGAGAGTGGCTTGTACATGTCAAGTGCATTTCGGTGTATACATCCATACTCAGTGGCTAGACACATCATGTTAGAGGTGATGCCAATCTTTCTCACATTTTGGCGACTGGTATATTTGTTACGTTGGCGTGCATATATCAACAATTGTCCGGTTGACTCTTTAGCTCCTTTCCTATGAAGATAAAACATAAATAACGAATGAAAACGAAGTAATTAGTTGATACTAATAGTTTTCTGTTATTATTAATTTTAACAATTAAATATTATTAGTTTTATTGGAGTGCTCCAATCTGATGAAAAACACGAATAAATACAATAAAAATTGTTCAAAGTTCTTAATAGCTTTTTCAAATGAGTGTTATATACGCTTAATTAGGCATTTGTCTAATTTATGTCTAACAATATGATTTTTGACATATGTACTCCACTTATTATCTCTCCTAATCTCATTCAATTATTTTCTCATTTACCAATCACATTTTTCGACATATACACCTAATTAGTCCTGTATATCGATTTTCTTTTCAAATATATTTATCAACTTTGGTTTCATTAATCCTTAAAAACAACACTTAACACTAAAAAGATGGTGTCAAAAGTGTACTAATAAACACTACTTGAAACAAAATATATAGTAATTAGTTAGTTGTAAAAGAGAAAAGTATGAAAGGGAATGATATGTAGGGGGTTGAGAATGAATGAAATGAAACACAAACCAGAAAATGAAAATGAAAATGAAACAGAAAAATATTAAATGACGCATACATGAAATTAGGGAGAACATAAAGAAGTCGTTGGCAGATTGTGATGGTGGCGCAAACACCGGTAAGCGGACGAAAATTTGTACTTTTCGGATTCATATGCTTTTACAAGTGATGTTTGTGATACGAAAATGTAGGTTCTTGACACAATTTTTTAGGTTCTATTGGTGCTTTTAGTGTCACATTATCGTTTTAATATAATGAAAATAATACGTACGTCATTGAGTTCAACTTTAGTTCTAATACAAGTTAGGAGGTGCGGATTGCAGACTTGGATTAACCTAGGTTAATCCCGGTACGACTAAAATGGTTGGGGTCAAGGGACAACGCCCCAAACAAAAAAAAAATTAGTAGAGGGGCCTTACATGAAAATATGGCTTCCAACCGCCAACCAAGTTAGTTATTTTGGTTTTCAAAATGAGAAAACAGATTAATCATTCTGACACACCTCAAAATCATCAAAAACGTTGAATTTGATTTTCTGCCTAAAATCAAATTTGTTCTTCGTGAATTATCCATATAATTTGAATTTCGTAAATCCCAGACAATTAGGATAGAAATATCATATTCGGAAAGTGACCTAAACACGATTCGCGAAACAATCCGTGATTCAGACATATACCCTTGTTGAGTTAAAAAACTAATAATCGAATTTGATATTTTATGTTTCTCGCAATCATAAGTGGCGATTTTGTAAAATAGATGATAAGTAAGTTTGGGAAATTGAAGTTTTGATATTTATCTGTCGTGGTCATATTCTAAACAAAATGTCGTCAATTTTGAAAATCCGGTATCGATTATTTTGATACATATGCACCGATAGCACACATTTCTACCATTAGATTGTTGATTGCTTTGTCGGCAATTCATGATCTAATTATTCATCAAGGACGTCAAAACAACCTTCTTGAATTATGATCTTGAAGAGGAAGTTTACATGAAACAACCAGAAAGTTTTGTTATGCCCGATAATGAGCATAAGGTATGTAAACTTGTGAATCGTAGTAAGGGCTGAAACAAGCTCCTAAGCAATGGCATTAAAAGCTTGATGAAGTTATTATGTCAAGTGGTTTCGCCTTAAACTAATCCGAAAAAAGTGTTTATAGCCGGTTTGATTCTTCCGCCTCGGGTGTGATAATTTGCCTATATGTTGATAATCAGTGCGGATCAACATCAAGTTGATAAAACCAAGAATTTATTATCATCAAAGTTTTCTATAAAGGACATGGGGAGGCAGGTGTAATCCTTGCAATAGGGATTAAATGGGTGAACAAGGGAATTACTATAACACAATCTCATTATATTTAGAAAATTCTTAAGAGATTTAATTATAGTGATTGTTCTCTAGTTAGTACTCCCATGGATCTTAATGTAAAGTTAATGTCTAATAAAAGCATAGCAGCATCACAACTTGAGTACTCTCAAACTATAGGTTCTTTGATGTATGTTGTGACTAGCATTCGACCTGATATAGCTTTTGCCGTTGGGGAATTGAGTAAATATACAAGTAATCCAAGTACGCAACATTGGCAAGCAATTCAAAGAGTATTCAAGTATTTAAGAGTGCCCATGGATTATGGTTTGTGTTATCTTCGCTATCCTTCGGTCTTAGAGGAATATTTAGATGCAAGTTGAATATCCGATGTAGATGATCATTCTTCTACTAATGGTTGGGTATTCTTGCTTGGGGAATGTGCTATCTCTTGGGCATCTAAAAAGCAAACTTGCATTACAAACTCGACAATGGAATTTGAATTTGTTCCCTTAGCCGCGGCTGGTAATCAAGCGAAATGGCTAAGGAATTTGGTATATGAGATTCCATTGTGGAAAAAGTCAATTCCACTAATTTATATCTATTGTGATAGTGCAACTACTTTAGCTAAAACATACAACCAAGTTTATAATAACAGGTCTAGACACTTACGTGTTAGATATTGTATGATTAGGGAGTTAATCATAAATGGTGTAATCCCGGTGGAGTTTGTGAGATCGCAACAAATTTGGCGGACCACCTTACTAAAAGTTTGGCGCGAGACTTAGTGCACAAGTCGGTGATAGGGATGTGATTAAAGTCTGTATAATCCTTATTGACGAGACACCCAATTCCCCTCTAATACAATGTTAGAGGCTGAAATCAATAAGGAAAACTCACACACTTGGATTGGAACACACATTGTCACAACATCCCAAGGTACATGAATAAAGGATTTACCTATATAATCGTGAAGTGTAGCCGTACTTCTAAAAGCTTAGGACTTGGCTTTTATACAATTATGAATGGACTGGGTAAATTATCTTCAAGTATTCAAATGGGTTGACGGGTTCAATTCTTAGGACACCCCGATTCTCGAATATTCGGAATGTGTAATATACTAACATGAAAATTCAATCGATTCAACATTTTCATTTATGCACAAATTTGATTTATTTTATTCTTGTTTTGTATTGTTTCATGGTTACACTAAAATGATGGAGGATTGTTGGTGATTTTAGTGTCACCTTATCGTTTTAGTATAATGGAAATAATACGTATATCAAGGAGTTCAACTTTAGTTCTAATACAAGTTAGGAGGTGTGGAGTGCACACTTGCATTAGTCTAGGTTGATCACCGATACGACTAAAATGGTTAGGGTCAAGGGGCAATGCTTTTGCGGGGCTCGGGGTAGTGCCCCGAAACAAAAATGGATTTAATATATGGGGCTTATATGAAAATATGGCTTCCAACAACCAACTAAATTAATTATTTTGGTTTTCAAAATGAGAAAATAAATTAATCATTTTGACATACATAGAAGAAGAAGAATTCTCTCAAAATCATTAAAAACATTGAATTCTTCATTAATAACGAAGAAGAATTATCATTAATTATTATTTACTATCAATAATAATAATAAAAATAAGTAAATATTTCAATTCTTTGAATTTAATTTATTATTTAATCGAAATTTTTTAAGAGTTTATTCGATTGATAATTTTAAAGAATTAAATAATAGTATTAATATTATTAAATTTAATATAATTAATTAGTTTTAAATTCTAATTGATATCTTTATTTACGTAGTAAATTTTGAAACTTTCACTTATACTCTACATGCATAGATATATAGACAGATAGATATAGATATATAAGTAATAAAGTTTCAATTTTTGTGTGAGTATGTGTAACTTGTAACTTAAACTTAGAGAGTACAAGCAAAGTAAAACGTCATATGTTGATTAAAACAAAGTTATGGCAGCATATCACCCAATTTTTCTATCTAACGATAAACATGGAACAAAGTCTTCCAGTTCGCATTCTTTTTCTATGGCTCAAATATTAACCGCAAGTCACCCAATTTCATCCAAAACCCTAGCAATAGCACTATCTCCTACTCACTCAATCAATTTGACTAAAAGTCAACACACGAATCGTAGCTGGAATTCGCTACAACGTGACCTAAAATCCAATGGACGAACTTACTGTTTATTCTCTGATAATCGTAGCAAGGTATAATTATCATTTTAAAAATATTTTGCTTATTTCTTCTTCAATTTCATGTGTACTTTTGTTGTGATTCAGTTTGATGTATAAATGCTTCAATTCTTCAAGTAGAATGATTGAATTAATTTGGTATAACGAGTAAAAACCTGTATTAAGTTTATAAGTTCAGATTAAAAACCAAATTGCACAGAAATGTATCCAACTTATCGCGTTTGTTATCGTTTAAAAGTACGCTGCATACGATAACAGTACTCGATAAATTGTATACATTTACATGTACTAAGCCCTAGAATGTTGTATGTAGAGGTTATGCTAGATTGTTATACTTGCAGAAGGAAGTATATATGGATGCTTTTTAAAAAAAAAAAAAATTGACTTAAAATATTGAATTTAGAACCTTAATTAGTTATGAGGATAGTAGTCTAATAAGCTCATTCTGAGGGATATTTACGAAGGATTTTATGGAAATAAGTTAAGAAAGTTTGTTACTTAAACTATATACACAATGGAACATGTGGTATAAATAAAACCTAGGGTATAAAGGATTCATATATTTATGAGGTGAAGTGCTATTGCACCTAGAGGCTTCTACATTCAGATTTTAATTTGTATGTTGGTTCTATTTCTTTGTCTCCTGGTTCCAGTGGATCACATTCTTTTTTTTTTTTTTTTTTTTTTTTGAGCTAGTTGATGTAAGTAAGCTGGAGTGCAGAAATTCTTTTATGTGCTGTGTTGTTGAGTTTGTATTTCTAAACATGCATGTGCATTATGAGAGTTATTGAAACGTGAAAGCAATCAACTTGTTTTGTTTTCGAAATGCTGACCACTATTAAACTAATTCTAAAGACCTTTATAAAAGTTGTTCTTGTAAGACATGATTTAGTATTGGAAAGTAATGACTGGCTTACCAGGGAAATCAAGTTAAGAAGTCTCCATATGACGTTATTATTAGTTGGTGATCTTTGAAGTTCCCACATTGATTCTAGCATTGTTAATTTCTTTGTAAATTGATAGCTGGTGTAGGAATGGTGTGTTCTGCAGTCATCGTTGTTGTATGAAGTTGTACTCTTGAATGCCATCTCTGAATTTTCGGAGGCCCTGGACAAAAGCATATTAACTGCCGAAAGGAGGTCTTATATCTAGTTATAAGATGTTTTTTTTTATTCTTTTTGTTGCGGCTCAAACAACTTTGAAAAAACTTCCAAACACGTTCTTGTTTTTCTTCTTGCAATTAACAATCACACTATATTTACAAACACACACACACACATGTACACAAATATTCACATTTTGAGACCCCCATAATCCGGAGGCCCTGGGCGGTCGACCACCTCGCCCACCGTCAAAGACGGCAGTCTTGAGGTTACAGTCTATTTACTAGAGACCAGCTAACAAATTTCATGATGTAGCCATCTACTTTATGGTCTATGAGGCAGATTATACAGGGTTATCAGACCTATATTAGATCAGATTTAAGTGGATAAACTTTAGAAGTTCAATCAAGTTGTGTAACATAATAGAAAGGTTGACAGTTTGGACACCGGCGATCCACCCCTTCCAGCCGTTTTATCATCTCAAGATAATAAGGGAAATAATGATTTTGTCTGTTCGTTGTATCTACCAGCCATAACAACAGAATATAATCACATGCGCCCATTGATTTTTTTTTCTAGATTGACAGACTGGCTTCACGGTGATGTGAAACATGTGTTATGTGCTTCTCTGCAGCAAAATAGTATTCTGATAAGTTTGCAGTATAGGCAGTTCTTTTATACATGGTGATCAATGTGGTTGGTTACACTTGCACATAAAAGTGATGGAAGGAGGGATCCCTGATGACAACATCACCCCTCTGTTTCATTGTTAAGTTGCATAGGTGTTGTTATGTAGTAGCCTATGTGTAGTTTGAAGCTTGTCTCATGCTATAATTAATATTTATTGAATGGATTTTGATTTTTAAGTATTATGTCAGATAATTTGATATTCAGCATTTTTATGGAGTCTTAAATGTATGTGTAATTGTGGGTCCCATTTATTTGATGTAAAGAGGATATGGATGATCCTCACTAAGTGGGAACGGGACAATGGAGATAAGATGTAAACAAATTATAAAAGACTAACACATGTTTCAAAATGTTGCATCTGTTGAAATACAGATGGATAAAAAAAATGTACTGCATCTGATTTGTTCTTTCTGCACTCTCGCTAAATGTATTTTCCTTTGCACATCAACTTTTTCAGGATCAAGCCAAGAAGGCCCTAGAAAGTGCACTTGGTGGCAAGAAAACGGAATTTGAGAAATGGGACAAGGAAATAAAGAAGAGAGAGGAAGCAGGTGGAGGCGGTGATGGTGGTGGAGGGTGGTGGCGCAGATGGTTTGGCGGGTCAGATGGTGAGCATTTCTGGCATGAAGCACAGCAAGTTGCTCTTACCCTCTTGGTACTTGCTGTTATGGTATGTAGAAAATTCTCCATTTCTAAAAGATATAGTTGCCAATGTCTTGCGGTCAGTGGTGTTAGTCCCCATCCCCCCCCTCTTTCTCCAAACTGCCACCTGTTCTTTAAAGTTGCACTAGTTAGATAAAATCCTACTGACTCACATGGCATTATCAAATGACTCAAATCATGGATAACAATCTACATTTCTGTAGAACGCCCTTAACGATGATCCTTTACCCTGACAACATCTAGGGTTTCTTGAATAATGTGATATCTCAGGCCGTCTTACAACTTTAAGAAGTGATTCAAATCCAAAGGTTAATTGTACTCACAACTTTAAGAAATCAATAGATACAAAGAATAAAAATGACAATTTTTGTAAAAAGTACGAGATGTGTTATGGAATGGGAGTAGAAATTCTATTACATTAGGTTTAGAAGAATTGGCTTGTACGCCGTTATGTAATTTTATTTTACCCTTTATAACCAGTTCCGCTACTGTCAATATGAAACAACTTATCCATTAGTGTGATAATTTGACCAGATAATCATAAATAGATTTTGATTTTACTATCTAGCCATTGAAAACTGATTATTCATATTTTAAATCACAACAGTTAAATAGCCGGTCTCAACATGGATATATATGCAAAGTCTAGAGACCCCTAAATTTATATATTTGTTTGCATTGCAGTTTATGATACTTGCAAAAGGTGATGTCCTGTTCGCGGTTGTTCTCAATCCCTTGCTGTTTGCTTTACGTGGCCCACGAAATGGATTGCGTTACATAACAACCAAAATTCGCAGAACAATATCGTCGTCCCCTGCTGCTAAATCTGATAACGTTCCTAACCAAGAAGTATATGCCCGTAGTTCAGCCAAAGAGTCCGTTGTTAGCAAATGGGCTAGTGATTCATAGCTTTCTAGTTTTAACCTGCAAATTACAACTGATGCTTTCATTTTTGATAAGAGATGTTTTGCTTTCGCGGAAAATGTTAAACCTTATGAGTTTCTTTTATGAAAGTTAGATGTTTGCAAGGTACAACTGACTTGCACATCTTTCGTTGGTACTTGTACATTACGTTCAGAAAATGTTTATTTAAATGATGAGAATCAAAGGAGCAGAAAATAATATTTTTTATTTACTATATATAGATATCGTACCAGGAACTAAAAAGAATGAAATTTTGAAGGAAAAGTAAAAAAGATATATATTTAAAATTATAGTTCAGCAAAAAGCAAGTATGATTTAATAAAAAATAAATATGATTATTTTTCTGAATCAAAGGGTTAAAAAACTCTTCTTCTCCTTTTCCACCAATTTTTTTTCCTCCTTAAACCCACTCTTATATATATATAGATATATATAGGGTTGATCTATAGAGAATTGATAATTTTGGAGGAAGGGGAAAGTTAATCTGGGTTGCCCGTTGACATTTATTACGGTGAATGTTAGTTATTATTTATCACGTTAAATATTTTTAAATTACCATTCACCGTGATAAATGATAATTAATATTTACTGTGATAAATATTAATGGGTGGTCCAGATTAACTTTTTTCTTCTTCAAAAATTACCTCTTCCCCTAAGTTATCCCTCTATATATATTTAATAAATATCAATTAAATAGTAAAAATTTTAGAGGAATAAATGAATGCACGTGAGCTGTCCTTAATAATATATAATATGAAATTAATGTAGCACAATGAATTCAACTTTATTGTCATATATGTGTTAGCTATAAGTAAATAAAATTGAATGCTTGTTTTTGGAGTGTATAAATCGAAAGCTTGCTAGACTGAAAAATGTTTTGAGTATATAAATTTATCATCATATATCTAATTTTGAATCCACAACTGATTAAAAGAAATAAGGACATATTTGAGAGAATAATGGAAGGAGAGGTATGGAATTTGATGGTAGATTGGAGCATAGCTTTATCATCTTTTGTATATTGTCATATTGTTGGCATGGTTATTGCACAAGGTACAGCTAGATTCTTGATTTTATTTCCAATTATACCCCTCTTTTTATATCTTCCATTGAACCTCACTACAATGAATTTTTGTGGTTTAACCTCTTTCTTCATCTCATGGCTTGCAACCTTCAAGATCATACTCTTTGCATTTGGTCAAGGCCCTTTGGCTTCAAACCCTCCTCTTCCTTTCTCTCATTTCATCTTAATTGCTTGCCTACCCATACAAATAATGTATACGAATTCGAGAATTCAAGAAAACTCTAAACCACCAAAATCGACTAAAGATTATGTAACTAGGATATTAATTCTTTCTATCACAATCAAAGTTTTTGGCTATAAAGATAAGTTACACCCTTTGTTAAATTCTATGATTTATGCGTACCATATTTTCTTTACGTTAGAGTGTTTTCTAGGGTTGACAACTTTTATGGCTCGAGCTTTGGTTGGAGTTGAGCTCGAGCCACAATTTAATGAGCCCCAAAAGGCATCTTCCGTACAAAACTTTTGGGGCAAAAGGTGGAATCTTATGGTCTCTAGTATTTTACGCACTACGGTTTACCTTCCCTCTCGCAGGATATTTGGACACATGATCCCACAAAAAGGGGTATCAGTGCCTGCAATTCTTGTGACATTTATTGTATCGGGATTAATGCATGAACTCATATTTTATTACCTAGGACGGTTTCCTCCAACATGGGAGGTCACCTGCTTTTTTGTGATCCAAGGGGCTTGGGTTGGATTCGAGATTGTGATCACGAAAAGCATAGGTCAAAGGATCAAACCACCACTAACTATCGCACGAGTCTTGACTCAAGTATTTGTGATTTTGACTTGTTTTTGGTTGTTTTTTCCACCATTTCTGCGAATAAATCCAATTGTTAGAGGTTGTAGGGAATATGTGGCTTTCATAGAGTTTTTCAAGCATGGTCATATGGTTAGCCCTAGAGAGGTTGTTTGTCCACTCTTATAGGAAGCAAATAAATATAATAAAGTACGATCTATGTATTTGTCACTATTAATATTCATAGAGTTTTATATTTCATTTGGAAATCAGATCGAAATTTAGTGTTCAATGGGCTGCTTGTGCCTGTCATCTTATTTCGACTTTATCTAAAACATTGTAAATTGTGATTTCTTGCTATTTTTATAAAATTCATTGTTTATAAAGATATCAATTTCTTGCTATTATTTGTCACTATCCTTCAATTTTTCCCTTTTAAAAGTAATTATCTTTTAACTAGACTCAAACTGCAGTTGATGATCTCTGTACGTACTACTATAGATTAACAAAAATAAAAAATTTAATGACATCTAGTACATAATTTCATAATACCAATAGTTGCTAATTCATGATTACTTCATATTTGGGGAAGATTATTGGAGGATGTCAAGAATCATCACTTCAAATTTACTTCATAGAAATAAATGACAGTAAAAATTTTTTGAATAAAAAGATAAACCCACCAAAATAATAATGATGATAATAATAGATAAAAAAAAAGCAGAGAAGACTGGTGATATTTGATGCATGCATTGCCTGATTAACTTTTTTCCCCACAAAAACCAATGCATGATCCCAGAGTGATATTGTAATAACTAACATTACATCACTGCTACATAAATATCATAGTAACTAACTAGTTTGCATGAGTTTTAACAAATATATACATTTAGTTATTTGACTTTCATTCTACAAAATGGTATATCATTTGATAAATAATTCATCATACTAATTTGTATAATCTACTAAACAGTTCATAGGTGTGAAAATTTTGTCTTTAAAATCATTCTACACCTTCTTTCTCTTAGAGCATTCGTTAGCATTTCTCTAAATTAAAATAGAAAATAAATAATAAAGCCAAACATACCGTGGACATATGGTACGACCAAGCTACACAAACCAACTGACAACCGTATTAAACAAAACGAACATGTCTTTCTTCTTGCAGAAACAAAAACAAAAACACTGGATACACAACCATGTTTTGCAGGAACTACGACATGCATGCAGGGCCGGTTTTTAAAACATATACGGCTTTCTTGAACAGTTCATGGTGAGTGAAATGCAAAAATGCTAAGAAATACATCAGAAATTGAACGTTTAAGACAAGTTTTCCAGATTTTTCTCCATCAACTTTCAAAAGACTTTGTATTCCCCTTCTAATCCAACTCTTGTTAGCGTCAAAATCCATTTACTCATGAATTCCAGATTCCTGCAAATTCACACAGAAATGAAGTTATGATTGGGAAAATCTACGACAACCACTCCTGAATTCACGTCAAAGAAATATGTAATATTTTATTTGTGTATACATCAGATACATGAAATGTATTATAGATCAAAAGGAACACGTGGAAAGATGGACTAACATTTCCCAGATGTATCATGGTCCTATACTTTTAGGATTAACAAATTATATACAACATCATCAATTACAAAGTCAAAAGACTGATTCCATATTAGATTCAGATTTTCATTTACAACCTACAATATGACAAGAATATCGTTTTAATTCATGTAGAATCCATCTAGTGAAATTTCGAACTGTTTTCCCTTATAATTGGTCGATACGGGTTGTATTTTATCACCAAATGGATCAAAATGGTGAAATGTAAACCATATATCGGCTAAACATGAAATGGGTCATACGGGTCAAAACTTGCCCAACCTGTATTAAAGATCTGACAACCTTTTAAATGGCTTTGTTTCACATAAATATATATATTTTTAATGGTTTTGATACAATAGTTAATCATCTACCAGGAGTTAAGAACATGGTCAAAATGTGGTAAAATGGTCAACCTGGGTTAGACAGGTTCTATGTTTCAGTTCATTTGAAGGCAGTTTGCTAGTTTACATTTGTTCAAGTATGTATCTATAAAGATGGTCCTTGTATCGTTCTCTATATATATGCAATGCTTGAAAGACTGCCTTAAGCCAAGCTTACCAGGACAGTAGAATTGTAACGGTTATATTTTATTTTTTTATTTAAAAAAAAAAAAAAGAGAGACATATAGCTATTGAATATAAAATACTTTTTTTTTAAATCATAAAACAAATTCAAAAAAGTAATAAAATAATATTTGGGCCCTGCTTGTATCCGTGACTTCCATTGAGTTTTTGACCTGGACGAATTACCACTGGACCACTCCGACCGTGATGATCTATAGTGTGTACACAGGATCCCGACAACGTATCACTCCGGTTGGTCTAACATAAAAAGGAGTTTTAGAGAGAGGGTTTATCAGAGGTTCTATTTTAATTTCTTTGCAACATAAGGGCTTTTATTGTCAGTAAGGTTTTCTTCGAGGTCTATTAATGTAAATGTCTCATTCTGCTATTTCATGACTTAGAGAGTTTTTTCTTTAAAATTTAGTAACGATTTTTTCATTAAAATGTGACGCCTAGTTTTGTTATCGTTGGGAGACAATCAGCGTGTTTGGAAATACATAAAAATGGAAATAAAGAGGAGAGACGAACTCATAAAAAAATATACAATTGATTTTAATTTTTTAAAGTATCGGGCAAATTAGTGTAAATAAGAAAATGTTTTGATGATTTGTTATTCTATGTCAATTCCCGACTTTAAGGTAACAAGCGACGTTCATTATGATCACACTAGAACAGTACACACGTAATATAGTTGTTGTTAGAGAAGTGTCCGTTAATTCAACACTTAAGTTTAATTGGTCGACATTTAATTTTGATTGAGATCAAATCACCGTCTTTTATATTTATATAATTAAGAAAATACGAGAATTATTGAAAATCACAAATATTGAATTGATATATTCTCTCCGTTCCAATTTAAATGTTTATCTTGTTATTTTTATTTGTTTAAAAATTATTCACTTATAAAAAATAATTATAAAATAAATTAAACTTTTTTTAGGGATCATTATTTTTATTTTTAGAACGGAGGAATGAGTATTAATTATTATACCGATCCTAGGTTGACAAGCCACACTTTTAACAAGAATATGAAAGGAGAAAAAGAATACGCTCCAATAGGCATATATAATCCTCAAAAAGTGTGTATGTGCATTAATTTATTTTCATTTTATTATTTTATTATTATTTATGTTTTTGATAATATTTAATATTAAAGTACAACATGCTAAGACTTCAAGCTACATTTCTGCATCCTCCAGCATTTTTCATGCCCTTTCATCCTGTATATTTTAAAATCTTGTGTTTGGTTTTGACTCATTTGAGCGTCCAAATCCAAATATGTCAGATTCTTCAACCAAAATAATCAAATATGAAACTCAACGCATGATTCATCAGTAATGCATGAACAAGAAACATGAACTCAAAATCAAAATTTGACAAAGACAATAGAAAAGAAGTCGTAGTTGATGAAGCAAATCCTGAAAAGCATGTGCATATGTGAACATCGTTATGTGTGCACATGTGAACACTTGGGTCCGGTGTGCCTAAAAGACACGTTCATCGTCTTCTTTCAGAAAATGGTAGAGTGCACATCTGCACAAACATGTTTTTCATGTATCTGGTGCGCCATAACCCACAGGTTTAGATGGAAATGATAGGATGTGTTAGCTGTAACAATTTTTTTTACAGTTTTTCATCTTTAATTTTTTTTAAAATGAGAAAGAATTTTTATTCTCCAGAAAAGTGATGAAAATTTGAAAAATGTGTTCAAATGTTATTGCATTTTTCATTTTGAAAAACTAGTTTAGTTTAAAAAGTTTTGAATTTTTTTTAAAAAGTAAAGGAGTGTTATAAAGAAATAAAGTGGAAATTCATCTTTTCGATCTCCTAGTAACATGGGAAAATGATTTTTCTATTTTGTTAAAAAAAAATTCTGAAAAATACTCATTTTAAATACATTTTTTTAACTTTTCACTCTTCTTAAAAGATATTTTTTAAAAATAGTCACTTTTTTCTTCATCGCACCCATAACATTTTCTAACCCTTTTCACCTTAGGTCCAGCTCTGAAAACTTTCCAACTAGTCATATCAAGTCCCTCAGACATCAGTAATTAACCTTTCACCCTCATCAGCATTCATCTTTGATATTTGCACCCTTATTTACTTAATTCTGACATTTTTTTACAAACGTTTCTCACAAACATGTCATTCTTCTAGCAGAAACAAAAAGACTGGATACGGAATATGTTTTGCAGAAAAATGTCGCCATGTACAATATATTTCCGACATTCCTTTTACAATTTGTAGAACTTGTTCTTTTATATAAGAACACGGAAAGGATCAGTCCAATTGTCAAACTATCAAGTGACATTAATCCCTAACTTCCATCAACCAATAATAAAAACACCAATACGATATCAATCACCACAAACTATACTGGACCTAAACCTGGCAGAAACAAATACAACTTGGGGCCTTGGCGACAAATGTGAAATGTTGCAAACTTTCAACAAATAAACGAAGTATTACAAACGCAAACTTCTTTGCTTGCTACTCAATTGAGCCAGAAAAAGAAACCTACAAATTTAATAAAAATTAAAGAGCTACATTCCTTGAACTGTATCATAAAATTCTAAACAAAACCATAGGATATGTTACACAAACATGAAACACCCTACTTTCACAAACTAGAAGTTCACAAAAGCCTAACCTTGCCAATTGCTTCAAAAACCATATTAAAGAAATCAAATTGATCTCGAGAAAACAGAAAATGAGATGTTACCTCCTTCTATCTTTGTGGAGCGAAATCTCGTATCTACTTCCATTGCCATCTTACTGTGTCTTTTGTTTCTCGATCTTCACGTAGGGCAGAACTCCCATAAAATGAACAACTTTTGGGTTCCATTCGCGTTGTTGAGCACGACAAAACATCAAGAAAGTGTTTGCAAAGTAAGAATTGAATCCCATGAAGACGTGCCACAAGGCATGACCTTGCGGGTTGACTGGCCAACTGGATATTTGACTGCAGCAAAATCGGTCAACTAACCAACACAAACTACCAAGAAGAAGCGTAGCCACGTAGAACTTTGCAAGTCTCTTGGCAGATGTATCTTGTGTATATATGTAATATTTGTACACCCGAGGAATGCACAATAGGCACAGCATCACATAATGAACTTTGAAGCCGATATCAAAACGGATTACGGAATGGAGAACAGCAAAAGAGACGCCGTAGAGGAAGAGGAAAGTGGGCATGGTGCTACGATAGTGCCAATCAGGTGAATAGAGGATATATATGTAGAGAAGCATTTCCCACACCATTGGAGTTTCATCACTTTGCTGTTGCCTGCAGATGAAATTAACAGTAAACCTTGATTAGCAGATATTTATCCTTTAAAATCCTGAACGATTGTGATGACCTATCTAAATATATATTCGTTCAAGACTGGATTGAAAAGTGGCTCTTAGAGTACCATCGAGACACAGAACAAGAGAAGGACATCCACATGCATGGGTCAATTCAGGTTGTATACTACATAAGGTGGCAAATGGGTAGGTCAGGTAACAGTTTGTGTCAGAACAAGTTACTTTTTCACACAGGTCAATTCAAGTTCTATTGAGCCAAAACACTTTTTTTCCAAAAAATAAATTTTTATGAGCACTTGCTATGTCGTATATGATAAAAACATATTATATTGTTCAGTAATAACTTAGTTGTGTGGCTATATAACTTGGAAGCCATGATGGCTTAAATTGTCACTTTGCATAAGTGACAACCCATTTCTTTTTTGGTTCTTGTTTTCTCTACTAACTTCTAAAGTGATCTTCTATGCAGATTGGAGGCAATGCAAGTCATTTTTCATCTTCGGATGGTACTTAATAGTTAATACATATCTATTCTTAACTTTCTGAACCTCCATTATATGAGAAACGAGCATATCGCGTGCAATTTATAATGAGCCTCCATTAGAATATATCACTCATCAACACTCATGATGATAGCTTCCTTGGTCTACTTTCCATAAGTTTATTCAACTATACGGAAAATATCGATGAATCTTTTTCATTTGGAAAGGCACACATAGAAGTTCAAATATATATATATATATACATATTTCCTCGGGAAATCAATAACACTGTAAAATTGAACAATATTGTTAAGCACATGTTATAGTGAATCATTTTATTCCCCTTGTGTCTAAAGAGATACAGTTTAACATCTAGGACATACGCCTACAATAACCTGTTACCAATTGCTGGATGATGGTAATAGGATTGTTAGATCTGACAAAGCCCAATGTATGTCAAAAGATCAAACAAAAACAATATGTATGGGCTGTTGGCCAGTTTAATAGAAAAGCAGAATATATATAAAAGAACAGTAATGTTAAGCTCCTAGAACGTTTGTAAGTTGTTAAAGTTGGTGGTTACAAAAGTTCTAAGAAACGTGAAAATAAGTTAACCTTTAAACTGATATTCCTATTACTTGGATATTCTTAGCAGTAACTATTGTGTCAATCAATAGGTTTCCCACTAACATCTACGTCTAGCCCAGTTGACCTGGGTGGGGTTCCTATTTCTAATACCATCCTCCCTTAAGAATTATATATCGCTGAAATCTCACTTCACTATTTTCCCCAATACAAATCTTGACCTATTATTGTTAAAGTCTCCACATCCCACCAGATCACTCACTAGATTGTTTATCGTATCTTTAGACAAGCAAGATGGCATGGAGGTAAAAATATTATATCCAAAATCATACAAGTTGTGGGGAGATCAAGCATATGCATGATATAACGATCAACAAAGCTAGAATATAGTCACCGAAATCATAATAAAAAAAAAGGATGATCTGCAGTAAGACATATATATACCCAAAAAAGGATGATTCAACCATTAAAAACTGATGTCCTAGTGTGTTCATGGAAATGTTTATCAAAAGTCATGGTTATGAAGCATGCTTGTCAACAATGAGATGATAGTTTGCACAATAGTTACACGCACAAAAATTTACGCAATTGTAGCACATTCTGGAAGTAATAGCAAACAAAAGCTTATTGAAGTATATGTTGTACATTATTGACTTCAAGGATAAAGAATTACATATTGCCTCAACATTCAAAACATGAAAAACACAAATATATAATCGAAAAAAGTTAACTAGATGAAATGCTCAACCTCAATTTTCTGGAAACGTGGAAACCGTAATTATAATAGTATATAAAAGATTTATGTAATCTACGTTCCAGTTTAATATAAAACGAAGATATAATGTTCTTCAATGATAATGTACAACACTCCAGCTTAATTGAAAGTGAATTATAAGACAACATATAATCTTTAAACATGAAACGTAGATGTAACTATCACAGACTTCAATAAACTACCATGAAAAAAGTTAACTAGATGAAATGCTCAACCTCAATTTTCAGGAAACGTGGAAACCGTAATATAATAGTATATAAAAGATTAATGTAAGGTACTATGTTCCAGTTTAATAACAAAAGAAGATATAATGTTCTTCAATGATAATGTCCAACACTCCAGCTTAATTGAAAGTGAATTATATAAGACAATATATAATCTTTAAACATGAGAAGTAGACGTAACTATCACTGACTTCAATGAACTACCATAAAAAAAGTTAACTAGATGAAATTTGCAACCTCAATTATCTGGAAACGTGGAAACCGTAATTATAATAGTATATAAAAGATTTACGTAAGGTACTACGTTCCAGTTTAACAAAAAAAGGAAGTTATAATGTTCTTCAATGATAATGTCCAGCTAAACAGAAAGTGAATTATAAGACAATATATAATCTTTAAACATGAAAATTAGATGTAACTACCACAGACTTCAAAAGTAAACAGTGCATGGCATTCTAATAGCCAGGTTCAAATGTTACATTACATAACGTAACTAATAATGATTATACATACTATCCAAAAGTAGAAAAGGAGATTTTGGTATGGATATTGATTACGGAGTATTTTTAAATAAAGAGAAAGCTTCACTAAATTGATAACATGTTTAAGCATGGACTTTAATCTTTGACCAATGAATTGAAATCAGAGGTTTACCATTAGAGTAACATATTTTTCTAATACACATGCTTAAGAAATAAGAGAACAAAGGTAAGAACCATTAACATGATAAGAAGCTTTATATGTATCAAAGAAATGTATAGAAATTTGCAGTGTTGTAAAAGACGGTCGACTTGGACGACGACTAGTCGGGTTTTGGGACTAGTCCGACTCGACTAGGTCAAAGTCGGTCAAACTAGTCAACGGGTCCAGATCGGTCGAAGATTAGTCGGATTTATTTGGTCAAAGTTGGTAAAAATCGGTCAAGCCAAAGTCGGATTAATGTTTTTAGACAATTATGTTAAAGTTTATGTTTGTTTATGTTTATGGTTCTCTTCTATATTTACACATATAATTGTGAAATTTATTATTTATATGTAAAAAAATTTAAAAAGTCCAATCGGATTAGTCCCCAACTTGGCCGATTAGTCCCTACAAGGTCCCGACTGACTAGTACCCGACAAGCAACTTTACAACCTTGGAAAGTTGTAGATATCATGTTCTCACAGAACACAAAATACTTAGAAAGACAAATCGACACTAAATGCATGTTGAAATAATGTTGACTTACACGTGTTGTAGTGTGGCATGATACATCATGCTTCCAATAGCAAGTGCCATATTTGACAAGTGTAGGACACTAAATCTCTTCTCGAAACGTTGTAGCAGTGAACTTAGAAGGCCAATGAGTGCCAAAAGAATGCATGGAACGTTCGAAATGGTATTGTAAAACTCGGCAACATAGGAAGAAAATACATAATTCTTCTCACACCATTCATGGGAGGATGTGACCGGACCCCAAAAGCTTGATACACCATCTGCCATATAATTGTATTTATTCTCACCAAGCAATATGTTGCCACTATATCATCACTTACAAAAAGTTATTTTCACTATTTACAGCATTAATTGATATACCTGCAAATAAAAAAAAATTATGTTATTTTAGCAATTGAAGCTTAGAAAACAACATAATTGCAGAAGAAAAGACACATATCGACATTTGTGGTACAGGAAGTCATAACAATTAGAAAGTATAAGCGCCACTAAACTGAACTACACGAAGTTAATCAACCAAAAATATAAAACAATTCCAAACATTCTGTAGTTATATGAGACAGTTAAATACCACCAATACAAAATACTTAAATGGTAATCCTAATGAAACAATAGTAAGAACTGCTATGATTTCTGGCAGTGGGTGACCAAAAAACAACACATGTGAAATACAGACGTATGGAAAGAACAAGGAATAATGATTTTTAGTAGAAGCATTCGCCTGTTATTCCAAGAGAAACTGATTTAAAAGACCTCATGAGATGATTTGGTGTTCTCCAACGTAGATTTTTAAATCTTATTGATGAAAATAAGAAACTCGTATCGACATAACGGAATAAGTCACAACGTTATTCATATTCAATAATTTTTATTGTTACTTGGTTCTAAGAAAGTCAACAATTTGTTCGATGCTTAAGCCAACAGTAACTCGTTGTCGTCTAGACTAATATGTAAAAAACAATTATGCAAAAACCTATCAAAACCATAAGAGGAAATCAGCTAGCTACTCTAAAACCCTACATAAATTAATCACAAAAAAGTACTAGAACACATTGATTATGAGCTTTCTATTTCAAACTTTAACATTTGCAACTAAAAAGTATAACTCATTTAATTCAAATTTCATTTATTTGCCTAGATTCAAACCTAAAAATTCATAAATAACATATTAAATTACCGTATACAACACATATTTCAACATGTTATAAAATTAAATTTCCATCAGATCCAATCAAAATAGAATTGTAATCATATCATGCTGCTAACAAAATTCATTGAGCTCAAATTAAGCAAAAATTTTTATACGATAACAAAAGATTGAAGATAAGAACCCTAGATCATTGAATTAAATAGAAATATATGCATGAATATATTAAATAAATAAAAAGTTAAAACAAACGGACCTGAAATAGCATTAGATCCCTGATTATTTGATGTGATTAAAAAGGAATTTATGAACTATTTGATCGGAATTGGCGGAGGAGTGATGATGATGATGATGATGATGATGATGATGATGGTGGTGGTGATGGTGATGGTGATGGTGATGATGAGAACGGCGACAAGGAATGACCACTCTTTTTGGGGGGATTCAAGATGTGTATGTATCAGTCGCTATATATATATATAATATAATATATATATATATCTCACCATTTTTTTAATTGGAAAAAATTTATTCTCAAGTATATGTTTTACATTGTTCATTTAACCATGGTATCATCGTAAATGAATTGTATAGATATATAGTAATTAATTATAAAAATATAATATCTCAACTATAATTATGATATTTCTTTCTATAAAAATCGTTACTATTCTCATTATAATTTTTTAAGTTGGTTTCATATTGATTAGACAAAAAGAAGTTACAGATTTTTTTTATATTATGGTGATTTCTATTCGGCGATTTGAATAACAATGTAATAGCTAATAAGGTTATAAGGTATGCGTCGATGTAGTGGTGAGGGAGAGGTTTAATCGTCTCACAATCACTTGTTATTATAGTTGTAATCGTTATTATGTAGTTTATTTAAAAAAATATTTATATTAAAATAATTATCTACAATATAAGTCTTCCTATCCGATAGTTGTTAAGCATCCTCACTCTTATCACACATGACATTTAAATGTAATTTACTCGCTCGTAATATGTTTTAATGTATGCTATAAGTTAATGCAATTTACTCGCTTGTGATATGTTTTTAGAACTTGTAAGGCTAATTCAAAATATGATCTACCTCTGTTGACGCTTTATAAAAAAAAAAAAAGTTTTATGAATCTTTTATTTCGTTAAGAAACATATTGTATAAGTCTTTGTTTAAGTGGGTGTCTTTACATCTATTATTATTTCGTTAAGAAACATATTGTATAAGTCTTTGTTTAAGTTGTATAATCGCGAGTAATTCATTACATCTAGTAAATACCTAATTTTTTTTATTATTAAACCTCATTTCTCCAACACGTTATTTATGAGACTCAACAAACATATTGCAACTAATTATGACTAATTAATAGAAAAATAATAATAATAACATGATTATTCATTATAATTCCTTTTATTTTGCATTGCACGGGTTATAACTGTAATAAAATAAATATCGACTATACAAAATAGCATATTGTTTTAAGATGGATTTAAGATAAAAAAATTTTAACTGAAAGTAATAATTAAATAACAAAGGTCGAGGTCCGTATGTGTTTAGACTCCAAGGAGAAAATTTTCATAGGTCGGGTGGATTGATTCCAACAGATGGTGGAAGTCCTAAATTTTCTCAGTTATACATATACGATAATACAAATGAAGTTTTAAATAGGTTAAACTTTGGAGGGTATGTTTGTTTAATGCTTTTAATCTACATTAACTAAACTATGTCTAAGAAAATTTTCATATGTATAACATTATCTTCCTGAATAATGCAGAGTATATCATAAAGATGCACAGAGTAGAGAACAACCTCTTGATCCCGTTTTGATTAGGCAGATACAAGAGCTTCTTGATCGTATTAATCCTTTGGTGCAAACATATAGGATGGCAAGGGATCGTTTTATGTCCAATCCGGGTCAGAAATTCAAGTTGAAACTGATAAACAAATGAAACAAAGATGGGCACATACAACTTACCTACTGCTCCGGAAATTGTTGCTTTGGTTGTTGGCGATATTGACTTGCCATTTGATAAAAGAGACATATTGATAGAGAGTCATTCTGGTCACCTACAACGGATCAGTGAGTTACATCCTCAGTACCTTGCTTTTCAATATCCTTTGTTATTTGTCTATGCAGAAGATGGTTATCGTCCAGACATATACCATAGAGATGAGGATAATAATAGTAACAAAAAAAAAAAAAGAGTAACAATGAGAGAATTTTTTGCCCACATCATCCAACAACGCCCATCACGTCCCAATTTGCTACTTAATGCACGAAAGTTGTTTCAACAATTCTTAGTCGACGGTTACACCATGGTTGAATCTGAAAGGATGTCATACATTCGAAACCAACAAACTAATCTACGCAGTGACACATATGAGAGAATCTCCAAGGCAGTTATTGACGGTCAGACAGACACAAGTAATCTTGGCAGGAAAATCTTCCTACCATCATCTTTTACTGGTAGTTCAAGATATATGATGCAAAACTACCTGGATGCAATGGCCTTATGTAAGGCATTTGGTTACCCTGATTTATTCTTAACATTCACATGTAACCCCAAGTGGCCTGAAATTTTAAGGGTTTTGAAAGATACTACTCTTAAGCCTGAGGATAGAGCTGACTATGTTGCACGAATGTTTAAAATTAAACTTGATCGGTTGATCAACTCTATAAAAAATGAACAGATATTCGGTGAAGTTCAAGCAGGTTTGTTTACATATTAAATGTGACTTTAAATTTTACCATATATTATCTAATTTTGTATTCTTAACACTTTTCTATGTACAGTTGTCTACACTGTTGAATTTCAAAAATGTGGTCTCCCTCATGCTCATATCTGTCTTTTTTTTAAAGCAAAAGATAAATTGCCTGAACCCGAAGATATTGACAGATACATCTCAGCAGAAATACCAGATGAAGCTACTGATCCAAAACTGTTCCGGTTGGTTCGTGATTTCATGATACATGGTCCATGTGGTAAAGCGAGTTCAGATTCACCATGTATGGTTGACAAGAAATGCTCAAAAAAATTCCCAAAACAATTTGTTGAGCATACTAAAGTTGATGAAGATGGTTTTCCCATTTATAAACGCAGTGATAATGGTAGAAGTGTAACTGAGGGCAAAACTCCATTGGACAATTGATATGTTGTCCCATACAATAGTACTCTTCTAAAGAGATATTAGGCACACCTAAACGTTGAATGGTGTAATCAAATAGGCTCTATAAAATATCTATTTAAATATATCAACAAAGGGCCTGATAGAGTCACCGCTGCTGTTTGTGATGAGGTAACTAATGAAATTAAAGATTATTATGATTGTCGGTATGTGTCGGCCTGTGAAGCTGTATGGAGAATGTTTACATTTGATATTCATCATAGGACTCCAGCAGTCATGAGGTTGCCTTTTCATTTGCCTGGTCAACAGAATGTGGTGTTTAGTGAAGACACATACGTTGACTACATTCTTGATAAGCCATCCGTCAATACCTCAATATTCATTGAGTGGATGAAATGCAATGAGACGTGCCCAATAGCAAGAGAGTTAACTTATGTGCAGTTCCCACAACGTTTCGTTTGGAAGCAGGATCAACGCGTATGGGAACCAAGGAGTAAAGGTGGATCCGTTGGTAGAATTCATCATGCATCGCCAAGTTCCGGTGAATTTTTCTATCTTAGAATTCTACTAAACATAGTGAAGGGTCCGACATGTTATGAAGATTTGAGGACAGTAAGAGGTATAACTACGATACTTTTAAGGAAGCATGCTATGCAATGGGACTTTTAGATGACGACAAAGAGTATATCGATTGTATTGAAGAAGCAAAACATTAATCTACGGGTCCATTTTTACGTAATCTGTTTGTTATGCTATTAATATCTGATACTCTTACTAGACCACTATTCGTTTGGGAAAAAACATGCCACATGTTATCAGAAGATATTCTACATACACAAAGTAGAATAACATGCCGACCAGGTAAATTATTCATAACTATTCAATTACTTAATCATATATTTTAGAAATTTATATCCTACCATTATCTGTAAATTCTATACTTTCTTTTCAAAAACAGTTAATTATAAATTGAAACCCAAATATCCGCATTTATCTATTTGTGGTATTCTCGAAGTATTTATCTATAACTTGATTCAGACAAACGTTTTTTAAAACAACCTTTTTTCCTCCAACAATCACAAGTACCTGATAGTCAAATAAGCCCACAATATATTAAATCTAACATTTTGATACATATGTAGGTGTCAAGTTTTGATTGGTTTAAAATATCTTATATGATTACATACATACTGCATATTATATACTAATTTAAAGTTCCATTTTGAAGTAATATAACACTCATTAAAACAATTATTTTTGATTTTTTCTTGAACTTTTAGATCATTTGTATAACATGTTTTAATGTTATACAATGCAGAATATAATCAGCACACATTATTGACATATTTCAAAATTGTTTCATGTAGGGTTATATCTTACAACTCGGGAGGTATTGAACTGGACATTGCATGATATTGAAGATAAGTTACAAAGACACGGTAAAAGCCTAAAAGATTATCCCGGCATGCCTTTCCCTGACTACCAGACTAGGCTATTTGGTTCAAACAGGCTTATCGACGATGAAAGGACTTCTTATGACATAAGACAGTTAACCATTGAACATGATGAATGTTACGCTTCATTGACAATGGAACAAAAAAATGTGTATTATATGGTCATGGATTCTGTCTACCATAATAAAGGAGGTGTTTTTTTTTCCTATACGGCTATGGTGGCACAGGAAAGACATTTATTTGGAAAACCTTATCGGCTGCTATTCGTTGTAAACGAGACATTGTATTGAGCGTTGCTTCAAGCGGAATTGCTGCTCTATTACTTAATGGAGGAAGAACAACTCATTCAAGGTTTGCAATTCCTTTGAAAGTTACTGAGAACTCTCTATGTTATATTCGCCCAGATAGTGATTTAGGTGATCTTATACGAGAGGCGAAGCTTATTATTTGGGACGAAGCAACTATGGGGCATAAACATTCATTTGAAGCGTTGGATAGAACCTGTAGAGACATTCTTCGATCAGTAAATCCAGAAAGCATGAACCAGCCGTTTGGAGGTAAAATTGTCATTTTCGGGGGAGACTTCAGACAGGTACTCCCGTTTTGCTCAAAGACTATATGGTTCTTTTTTCAGTCCATTTAACTTTTGCTTATCATATTATTATTACTCTACTAATTATATGACTGTCATATATATACTCTTAAATTAGCATGTTCTAAACATATAGATTGAATTTGGGTTTTAGCCAACTAAAAAACAAAATGTTATGCTTGACTTTTATTGGTTTTTTTTACCAACCTTAAACAGGCTTCTCAGTATTTAGATGACAGTTAGCTAGGAGAGAATCATGAAAATATGTTTCTAAACAAATATACGAGCTCAATACTATTTTCTGACATACTAGGTATATTAAAAGCACGAAAATTAAAACGTGTTTCATCTATTCAATTTTATAATGGTTTTTATCTAAATATATTGCATACATTGTTTATTTTTTTCCTAATCCAACATAGGATACTCTCAAACTTGATGTGTAGTGTCTATTCATATGTTATCCTTTCCAGAAATATAAAACTATAAATTAAATATCCATTCACTTATTTGATGTGCAATGTCCTAATAGGTACTCCCGGTTGTTCCTAATGGTTCTAGGCAGGATATTGTTAATGCATCATTGAAACCATCCTACCTCTGGAGTCATTGTCAAGTGCTAAAACGTACACGTAACATGAGACTAACCATTGGTGCATCTACTTCGATCATAGACGAAGTTAAAGAATTTGCAGATTGGATACTCAACATTGGAGACGGTAGGATTAATGAACCCAATGATGGTGAAACTGAAATTGAGATTCCGTACGATATTTTAATAAATAATCAAGATAAACTTGTTGACTCACTTATCAATGTTGTATACCCCGACGTCTCACAAAAATTGTCTCTCCGGAATATTTTCAACAAAGAGCAATTCTTGCACCCACCCATGAGTTTGTTGATCTGATAAACAATCATATGCTAGAAAAAATTGAGGGCGAGGAGAAGGTTTATCTCAGTTCAGACAACATTTGTCCATCTGATTTAGGTCCCGATGTCAATCAGGAATTCTACACGCCAGATTATCTTAACAGTATCCAAAGCTCTGGTATTCCAAAGTACAAATTAGTTCTCACGAAAGATGTTCCTGTAATGCTTCTCAGAAACATAGAACAAACGGCTGGTTTATGCAATGGAACTCGGTTACAAATACGTAAACTTGGAGAACGTTTCATTGAGGCAAAAGTATTATCCGGAACAAATGTCGGGACTATCACCTTAATTCCTTGAATGCGTCTAAGCCCTACTGATAGCAGAATTCTGTTCAAGTTCCAAAGGAGACAGTTCCCATTAGTTGTTTGTTTCGCGATGACTATCAACAAAAGTCAAGGTCAGACGTTATCACACGTAGGATTATTTTTGAAGAAACCTGTTTTTAGCCTCGGTCAACTATATGTTGCATTGTCACGTGTTAAGACTCGTGATGGGTTGAAAGTGCTAATACACGATAAAGATGGCAACATTACCAACCGGACAACCAATGTCGTATTTAAGGAAGTCCTACAAGGTTTGTAGGGAGCTTACCATCCATTTCTTTAATTTAACTCATCATCATGTATTTTTATTTTTATTTTAATTATGGAACTTTCAGGTTTAAGTTTTATGTTTTATTTATAAAGTTTCCGCCTATGATTGTAATTTTGATAAGGTAACAATGAGTTAAAAGGGCTTGATCCGGTATGATTGACCCACAAACAATCACAAAAAATAGTTTATTAGTTTGATAAGGTAACAATAGTTTATTAGTTTGCAAATAACATAGATTATATGTGAGAAATCGTTTAACTACATATAGTGAACCTATAATGGTACATTGAAAAACAAAATCTTTCCCTTTAAATTCAATTCAAATCACAAAAAATTGACTTGAAATCCGATTATCATAAACTAAATTCAAATCACAAAAAATATCAAATAAATACTGCATTGATCTCAATATAACTGCTAATTCATAACCATGTGAAAAAAAATTATAAAAAAAAATCTTTCCCTATAAATTGTGGTAAAGAATGAGCGTGGTGTACACGCGCCTCTATGCATATCACTTTACCAAATACAAGCAAGCAGGTAAAATCAAATTATTAAGAAAGAATGAAAGAAAGTTAACCAGATGAAGTGTTTTTAAGCATTTGGAGCAAACAACATTGGCAGTAACATTATTATGATTATTATTATTTAAACAATTCTTCGCCAACATTTTTACTCTGTGATTACCGATGAGATCTCCAGCTGAATTAAACGACATCGCACGAGTCATTTTGTCTCATCAACTCAATACCTCTACTTGTAAGTCCATTTTCAACGTTCTGAACAAAACTCTCTAAATCATTCGCTAACAATGGAAGCTCATCATAACCTTTATTATAGTACGACGCCGTTTGCTGTTGTTTTCCGAGTGCGGTTGCAGAGTACGCAGAGTATAACCGGGCAGCATTTAAGAGGATCAACGGTCTTGCGTTTACGAGTGCAAGCGGATTTAAAGGAGGTGAAGAATTGGGTAGGGAGGTCTAAGGGCCAGTCTCTAGGTGATGACGTGTCGGATTGTGCAGGAATGGGAAAGAAGGGTAAGTGGGGGTTGAGTGACATTAAAAAGTGTGGTATGGGCTTTTGCTTTTGACCCACATACACCAACTGATCATTATGGCTATTAGGTAAAAAAAATTGACCTTACTATAAATTATATACATGATTATGCTGGTATTGTAATGTATATTTTGATACTTCGATATTATCATGAAAAAACCTCAAGTTCAGAAGCCTGAATAATTATTCCTCGCAAGAAACGTAAACATGAACTTATACATGTTCATTCAGAGTTCCAGAATGAAAGCTTTGTTGGGGACAAGGGTACAATATCTGCTCCGATGTTTAGAAGTAAAAAATCTGTGATGAATGATGGTGGATCAACATTTAGACTCCCTATATAATTCTTGTCAAAAGTAACATAAATTTGTGGCATTAAAGTATTTGACTTACATTTTGTTATATTCTATCTATACATAAAAACAAAATGTAACTTGATTAACAAATAAACTTTAATAATTGTATACATTAACCCAATAAATAAACAATATCATACTGTCGTGCATTGCACGGGTTTTAGCACTAGTATTTATATATAGAAGTTATATAATCGCGAGTAATTCATTACATCTAGTAAATACCTAATTTTTTTTTATTATTAAACCTCATTTCTCCAACACGTTATTTATACGATTCAACAAATATATTGCAACTAATTAAGACTAATTAATAGAAAAAAAATAATAATAACATGATTATTCATTATAATTTCTTTTATATTGTATTGCACGGGTTATAACTATAATAAAATAAATATCGACTATATAAAATAGCATATTGTTTTAAGATGAATTTAAAACAAATTTTTTAAACTGAAAGTAATAATTAAATAAAATAGAATATTAAATATATTTAAGGGCTATGTTTAACGAATTTAAACATGTATAAATTATTTATAATTGAATAATAATAATTTATCTATCGAATATAACCTTTTTAACCAATTTAATGTATCACTGACATATAAATAGTTAAATTTTTAAATATAACTTTTAAAAGTAGAGATAGCAAAATCCTTAAAATTAATTTAAACCTCCTAATATAGTATTGGGGTCAATCCACATCTTTGATTAACATAACATCCACTAAAGTAGCGTATACCCGCACGTACCTAATCCCTACCAGTACCAAAAAAACCCAAAGATACAAAATACAACCATCACCGGAACTTTTCCTTTCCGATTCCGCTCCGATCGCCACCGAGTCATCACCGGTTCGATTCAGTTAATTAAAAAATGGAAGGAGTCGGGGCACGACTCGGCCGATCCTCAACTCGGTACGGACCAGCCGTCGTGTTTGCAGGTCCAGTAAGGAAATGGAAAAAGAAGTGGATCCACGTAACGCCGCCGAACACCTCCGCCGCAACCACCGGTGCCGGAAGTAGTCATCAAACTAATGTTATTAGTAACGATAATTCTTTATCAAACGGTAGTAATGATAACGGATCTCATATTTTGTTGTATAAATGGACTCCTATTAGTCAAAATCAAAGTCAAAGTCCAAACGGTGCTGGAGATAATAATGTCGATGGTGATGTTAACGCCACTGATGTGGATGAAGAACCGCCTCGCCGGAAAATTAAGTATATTCCGGTATTAATTCTTCATCACTTTGTAACATATTTTTGAATTTTTATATAATTTGTTGGTATGTTAAATGATCTATTAGAAGTACATATTTAAATTGCAGCTGATTATTTGAATATTTATGGATGAACTGTAGAATATAAATTTTAAGTTTTGTAGCTTTAGGTTAGGGTATTATGTTGGATTTGAAATGCAAAAGTTATTAGACAAATTGTGTAGGAGGTTTGATCTTTGAAAAAATTAGAATTAGAGCTAGAACTATCTAGGCTTAATTTGTTACTGTCAACACAATGTTAGTATTGTGCTCATAAATTGCAAAAATAAACTTCAATAGGATTGTGTAGGGACTCTGTGTAGATTAATGTATAAGGGTGTTGCATATTTTTTTACTCAAGATTATAAGTTCAATAGAACTGTTTAGGACTATAGGTGTTTAATATTCTTTTAAATAAAGTGTGGTATATACCGTTTATGGTCTTTCGAGGGATACAAGTATTAAAGATTATATCTACGTCGGTCTTGGGTTATAAAACTCTAGTAGAATAGGGATATGAGTTGTCTTATAAATCAAATATGCTCTCTATGTCGGTCTTGGGTTATACGAGGATTAAAGATTATATCTACCAAGAGAAGTCCAACAGCCACTTGTATTCATGCATTAGGTCATTGAAAGTCAAATAATATAATTCGATAGCGTCTTATATTACTCGTAATAGCGCTGTTGTGATACAAAAGACTCTGAGTGAAGAAGCTTATAACAACTTACTGATTACTGAACTTTGAAATGAGTTGTGCTGTATGCAGATCTGCGGGATACTGTTAAAAATAATTTACCTCCTATCTAATGGAATTTTCAGTCAGATGGTTACTAATAATCTTAATCAAAAAGTAAAGAATTCGTACGCCAACACATATCCTAATTCCTCTGTCCTGGAAAAGAAAAATACTTCCATATCCTTTTTGGGTTGTCCTATCAAAAAGTAACAATATCTATCCAAATTTGCATGTTTCCATCAGTTATCATTATCTGTTATTAGTAACTTCGATTTTTGGCTCACAAGTTTTATTTGTTTTTTTCGTATTATGGGTCACTTCAGACATTTGATCAGTAGTGAAAATATATTTTCATTTGGTCAATATAGCCTTTCAGTTGTTAGTTGTCGTGGCTCGACTATAAATCCATCCGTGAGTCTTGCTTTTGGACATTTTCTTGCTCTTTACAAATATCAGGAATTGTGAAACCTAGAGTTGACAATTTTAACCCATACACTTATGAATGTGTCAATCTGTGTTACGTTTTATCTTGGATATGTCAAATCAAAATATTTTGCTAGAAATGAAACTGGTCAAATGGGTTAGATGGTTAAAAAGGTTGAAATTTGCTCGGAGTGAATTAAAATACAACCTAGTAAATCACTTTATTCGACTTTCTAGATTTCTATTGTAATAATACATATCTATGTAGTCGTGTTTAACAAGTTAATTACTTTTAAAATTTGTAAAAAGTGGACCAAAAAGTGTTTGTAAATTTAACTCGACTTGTTATGACCCTCACTAAAAGTTGGCCATTTCAATCCGAACAAATTCTGACTTGCACCTGGTGCACCCATTTTGGCACGTCCACTCAAACGTCTGAATTGACAACCCGTTCGACATAACTCTTGAGTTGGTTGTGCACTTCTTGGGGGAGCATAACTCTGTGAACATGATCAATCCAAAATTACTTCTTTCTCCCCATTGGTCATTATCTACAGTTACTTGTATTACTGATTTCAATCTCCAAGGTTAACCTTCTTTTGTAATTTAGTAATTGGTAGTTTAGAGTTAACTAATAATCTAATACTTTGTTGAATTATTTGTCAAGTTGAATTTTGTATTTTGAGACATATAGCAAGTGCTGCTTTTATAATGCATGATTGATTCTTGTCGTTGTTTCACATCAGATAGCGTTACTCGAAGAACAAAAAAAGGAGTCCTCAGAGGAGCATATTGATGAAGCCACTGACACTGACCCAAATTTGAAGGATGACGGTGTTAACGGAAAACCAGATATTAATGACGTGCCCATGGAAGAGAATGAGGTAACTTGGCTCACATAAAGTAATTCTATAATCGTATTATTGTAAAAATTTAGATTATAATTGAACTGCAATAACGAAATTACTGTCATATTTGACAATAATTATTTCTAAATGTTTTAGCGTTTTGGCCAAAAACTGTTTTCATTTTGACCCGTTACCCAACTGACTAGCCCTTATAAGTTATAAAAAATATCAGACACATTGGGTTCCAACTAATTCACGTGATCCATTTCAAGTGTTGCCCCACATGGTCCAGACATAGCCTCCTGGCTATTAATGACTTGACCCAAAATAATTGATACTTAGTGCTTCATGATGCACCAAATTTCACTGCCGTAAGACTAACCGCTTGTGTTTCTCTTGAGTGACCTAATCTTTTTAATAAACTGATTGAGAGTTGAGACGGACCAATAAATTTGTTTTGAGGTTTTAAGAGTCGAACATGTATTGGGTACCTTTTGACGCAAACGGACTCATCTGTGGGGAAATGTGTCAAATTGCCACCTCTAACGCACTACTATAAACATACAACTCCTTGGCCAATTATTTATGTTTGAGATTCGGGATCGTTCGTTGGGTAGTAAATAAAGGTTCATGATAATTTACTAGGCAACCTCTTTTTAAAGTTAACTTTGTTTTGCAGTTTTAGTTATGCTTAAAGAGTCATTTTTTATAAACTACCAAAATTTTCAGGTTTCTGACGAGACAAATGTTGCAAGGCAGGATCTCAATGAAAGCACATTGGATCTGAATGCTCGTGACGGAGATGAAGATCCTGAAGAAACAAAAGATCAAGCACGATAAATCATGTTTTTTAATCAGTTTTTTCGTTTAAGCTGGGAAGAGGAGAGAAGTGGTGGCACAGAGACCTCAGATGCTCCAAATATTAAGCTGTTGATCAACCAGAGCATGGCATACTGAAAAACTTTTGACTGAATTGAATTGTTTCTGAGTCAGACAAAAGAGTCTGCATTAGGGTTTCAATTTGTATGCATGATGCAAGTTTAAGGTATACATTTGACAACTTTTCGAGTATTGATTTTGAAACATGATCTCTACTTCTATCAATGGATCATGTAAGCCGAATTATATTATTGACAATTGAGTTTCAACAGGGTATCATATGCTTCGACTGTGGATCATGTGTGTTATACCTTTTGGCTTTCGAGGCCAATTCAGGCCTCTTAGGTTTTCTTGACATGGTTTGTATTCTTTGATTTTATTAATTTTTGAAAAATGATTAGACTTTCAGAAAGTCAAAGTTAACTTAAGAAGAAATTATTTTGAAATTTAAAGTGCAGATATCAGATTTTCATCTTTCAGATGAACAAGTCACGACACATTTTCATCATGCTGTCAAAGAGAAGCTGCCTTTCATTAGGCCAGGGGTGTTCAAAAAACCGAATAACTGTAAAACCAAGCCGATCCGCTTGATCTGAAAAACCTGAAATTTGAAAAAGTCGAAATCCGAACAATCCAAAACCCGGAAAACTTGATGTTGTGCGGGTCGGTTTCGGTTTTTAGTTTTAAATAATGGGGTACCCGAACTGAACCTTTGTATAAAAATAAGTAAATTTTATGCTAATCTTAAGTACATTCTTTTTTTTTCTTACAAAATTATCTTACGAGTATACACTATAAAGCCTCATTATTGAACTCATATCAATATTTATGAACCATATGGTAGTAATTATGTGATTTTTGTTTGAGAATGTCGAACGTTCTTTTTTAGTATGAGTATTGTATATTGATATGTTCAGTGTAGTGCTTATATTTAGGCAATTTAGTGTAATATATCATTTACACTTTATTATAATTCTTAGGATCTTATATATGACAGCAGTCTTATTATTATTATAATATTGTGATTGTAGTTTTATAATTAAGAGTTTTTATAGTATAATTGTTTTGTTTATTTGTTTTTCGTTTAGTTGTAATGAGATAAAATTAGTAATTTAGTATGACGTAATTTTTATAAATCATATATTATGTTATAGACATAAATCTCACATCTTTTTTATTCGTTTTGAATTAACTGTAATATTTAAAAGAATGGATTACCCGAAATAAAAAACGTGAGTAACCTCCTAGATTCAGGTACTCGTAGTGCGGGTCAGTTATGGGTAGTGAAATGAAGTACCTCCCCACAAAGAGCAGGTCAAAAATATAGGTACTAGCCGATCAGATCCGTTCCGATACTTAGAAAACCCCTACATTGGGCATTACTAAACATCAGTAAACAAGACCTATAGTTTGTACCATTGATTTTGAAAATACACGAGTTTAGAATGTTCTCGGTTTGTTGGAGTATACAACAATAAAAATCCAAAAATGATGTGTATCTTCTGAACACATGAGTACGCATTTCCATCAAAGAAAAACCAATATAAGATTTTGTAGAGGGTAAACATTTTTATGGAACCTTTAATTTGTTTCAACAAATTGTATCACAACAGAAGCTCGTGAAAGAAAAACGTAAAATGATCGAAGAAATAACACATGACATTATTTCTGAACAAGCAGAATATTCCAAATATAACTAACAAATCGAGATTTCTCCATAGGGACAAACATAAAAATTTATAAAAAGCAAATCATTTTATATCGGAAACTTTAGTTTGACTGCCTCAAGTTATTCGTCATCATTTCTTTACAGCAACGGCAACCTCCTCTTCATTAAAATAGTCGTGCCTGGTACACGGGTCAACACAAACACAATGATCAGCCATACTAACTTTCATCATAACTCTATTCACAAGATATAACCATATACTTTGAATATCAAGATCAGAAACGATTATTCAATATTAAACTCATCACCACTTTCTTATTTTCTGCAACAATATAGAGTATCAGCATGAATGTCTATGTTAATCTGTAATCTAACTTTCACATGAAAAGTCAAAACTTTCTCTTCTTTTAAAAGTCAAAAGCTAGGATTGTCACCAAATTGTCTTCACCGTGAATGTAGCTTCTTGCAATATGAACCCATGAAAACTTTATCAACTTTGCATCTTCAAATTTCTCAAGTAATCTTCTTTAGGAAATTCGCAATTTATGGACTCCTTATTTGCTAATCCTTTTGGTCAGCTGGATCCCATAGTCTCGTATTGAAGGATAGTGTAGACATTTGAGTATAGGTCAAGATTATGGAGTGAGTAACTCTTTGTAAAGAAGTTCATTAATTTTTTACTTCTTCCTACTTTCTCCCTAAATTCCTACTAAGATCCAGCATAGAACATCTAAAAACAGAACAAATGATATGCATTGACTGAAAAAATAAAATAAAAAAATTCAACAGAGAGTTCATATTTTGACTTACCGGATTTTCCTGGAGAGCTGATACAATCCTGTTCCAGCCATCGCAATATTTACACTCAAAAGGTTCCAGTTTTTCTGTAATCAACCATCCAAAATGACCAAGAAATACACAGTTCACTGAGCTGATATCGATGAACATTTCTGTTACTTATAGCTTAGAACAGCAATAAATATTTCAAGTTAAAATTTCCTATTTGTTCATTACCATCATAACGGATAAGCTGATGGTGTTAATAAGAGTCTAGCAATTTACTTATTAACCTTTGTTATATGATAAATGTCAAACATTTTACTTAAACTACGTTCCAAATTAAATGATGAAACTTTGATGGTAAAGATAAGCTGATAGAGTACAAGATTTTGACTTACCGGGGTGATTACCATGCTGTAGCGAGACCAGATAATTCCAGTGGCTGTGACAGCTGCAAATGAAGGATACAGATGTAAAGATCAAAACCACTATGAGATCAATGTTCCCTCCTTCCCCAAAGAAACAATATTGCTTTTAAAATCCAAAACTTTACATAAAGTTTCAATCTTTTTTCTCTAAAATGTTTCAGTCTTGACGCTTTCTAAACAGTTTGATGCAGTAACTGATTTTTCCAGCCAGGGCTAAAACAAATTAGTCATCCTTGGGATTAAAAGATGATCCACTTGACACTTGAATGTCACATGTGGTGTGTTTTAGTGGAATGAAGGAATATGAAAAAATGCAAGAAAATAAAGATTTGCAACAAACAAATACCAGTGTTTTAGTGGAACGAAGAAATGTGAAAAAATGCAAGAAAATAAAGATTTGCAACAAACAAATACCAAATTGTTGCGGGTACGAAAGTTTCTCTGGTGGCTTGGCAAAATCTGCGATATTAGCTATGCTAATTCCCCACTTAAATGTTGGAGCCCAAAAATGAACTACAAAAACATATTAGTTAATTATTATCCAAAAATTCAAAATCAACCGTCAAATCATTAAAAATTACCAAGATATTTTCATTGATTTGAGAGTTTGAGTGATCAAAAGATATTCCCTTTGACTTTCTATTTGACAAAATTGTTAGCATTACTTACCATAGTACATTCATAATGTATATTTGTTTTTTTTCATAGTATTTCCTATTCCTATACTTTTTGGTACATACAGTCATACACCATGTTATCTCGAATATCACCAGGTTCATGTCAATTTCAAAACTGTAATTTGCCAAATTTCCCATCAAAAGCAAAAAGGAACTACACTTTGACTTTAACAAGTCAATCAAACATGTTCTTTCGAAACTCTATAATTTTTTCTTAAGCTATGCATAATTTTCAAAATATAATAGAAATCCAGCACAAATTATGCCAAAATAACACCAAAAGTTACAAACTTTACTAATAAACAGGCACCAAAATCCATACCCAATTTGCATATCACAAGCATTACCTTTGACATAAAAAAGTCAAACTGCAGCACATTAACATAAACCCAAATAACCTCAACTCAATACCATCTCAAACAAGACAGATGCATAAAAAAGAAATATTTTTTCCATAATACAAATAAATCATCAAAATAACCTAATTTCACATATTTAATATTAAAAAAAAGGATTTAGGGTAAGAAAAAAAATAAAAATAGACTCACTAGTTTTGGGTCCAGCAGGGTGATTCCAGAGAGCTTGTAGTTTCGATGTCGCCATTAAAAACTTTATTTTTCGGTCTCTATAATCTTTATGAAAAGATTTTGAGGAACAAGCATCAAACAGTTTGGTAAGTGTATAGGGGTTTGTTACTATATATGCGTGACCACTTTAAGTTGTATACCTCTTAATGATTATCCAATGAGATGCTGTCACGTCATCTTTTAAGTAACCACTATAGGATTGGAATATAGAAATCCTTTTGACTTGATACCTGATATTCCAATTTTGCCCCTGATCAATATTCGATTTCTATTAGAAATTTGGAATTAGATGATACCCAAACTGATAATATTGTTGGCTCTTAATTGGTGATCGTTGCGGTTCATATTGATTTATGTTAGAAATGGTTTATATATGTTTAATAATCTAGTGACATTTGAAGTTTTGTTTGAATGTGTTTAAACCGTTATTTACGAACATTTTATTCTTTTATATCTAATGCTTATTAAAAATGACTTCATATACACGTCAATGTTCTGGTGGTGTCTTCGAGTGCATCGTCCAGGGGGAGGGAGATGGAGGTGAGTGGGCTCCAAGTACAACGATAATAATAAAAAAAAACCGTTTTTAATGTTTAAAAAGGTAAAAAGAAATATAATATATATCTATTATAAAACAACACTATATCCGTTTTTTTATCAAAATATAAACTTTTTAATTTTTTTTAACTTTTTTAAATCCCAAACACCCAAATTGATTAATGGTAATCGTTCAAACTCGGCTAGGAAAGAAATTAGAAAAATACCTCCAGACCTACCCGGCTTCCTCCTACTATCGATCGAGTCACTTCCTTCCACTCGCCTTACAAGTACCTACTTTTATTATATATATTACCTAAACTACCATTGTTTCTGGTACAAAATTTCCTATAAATGGCTCCACTTGATAAAAACATTAAACTAAAAGCCCATACAAAATGAACGCCTAGGAAAAAAAGCTTTTGATTCCTTTTTTTTTTTTATACTCTTCGAACTCTAAAATTCAATTTTCTTATTTCGACTTCAACTCGATATCATCAAGAATTCCTGACTATTGCATGGGACCGAGTTATCCTTCCAAATGGGCTAAGAGAAAGAATAGCTAAACATATAAAATCTAAATAATAATAACAGGTACAAATAGTAAATCATTACTTTTCTATATTTCTATTAGTTACTTGTCCATTCCGGTTACATCTCTTAATAAACCACACACAACTCTAATCATCTTTATACTATTTTCTTTCAAATATTACCTATATAATTTAATCACAAATATCAAATCATAAATCGATCCATAAAGTGTAGCCGCTTCAAGAAGCTTGAGACTTTAGCTTTGTATACATTCATGAATGGATGTGGAGACATGGTCTGTATAGTTTCAGGATTTAGTTTATGTGTAAAAATGAACTTTTGTGTATGTTATCTTCAAGTAGTTAAATGGGTTGAAGGGTTCAATTCTTAGAGTACCTCGATTCTCGAATATTTGGAATGTGTAATATACTAAGGTGGAAATTCGATCAACGTGACATGTTCATTATGCATAACTCTGTTTTGTCTTTGATAATTTTATGCATAGACATTGCACTAAAATGGGGGATAAATGTTGTATATTTTAGCGCATTGACGAATTAGTGAATACGTGTTAGAAGATGCGGAGTGCATACCCGGCTAAGTTGCTAAGTTCCGTGCTCAACCAAAATGCACAGGTTAAGGGGGTCGCGCCCCCATGTAGGGTCCTAGGGGCAACATCCCCAAAGGGGTTCAAGGGGCAGAACCCCGAAACAACATCAAAAAGTGATCGGATACAATGTATCAGAAATTTTGTTTTCAGACATACCTGCCATGTTGGTTGAATTTAGTTTCCGCATTTTTTCAAAGACAAAACACACACATAAATATTCGGATTCAAAGATTCGATTGCATAATCTTTCTATATTCTCTTGAATTATCCCAAGATGAATTTCGTGAACCTGGTTCTAGAGTCGAAATATTATCTTTGGAAAGTGATTTCCAAACACGATTCACAAATATTATATCTGATCATTTGAATCCATTACCATATTCATAATTTCCAACATTTTAGTCGTCTATAATATTATGTTTGATGTGTATATTTATATCAATATGTTAGCAAACTTAATTTGATCACTTACATAGTTCCGTGATTACCATAAGGTATTATCATATGTCTGTGAACCCGATGAAACTTTTACCTGTCTAAGGTTCAATTACTTTAGGCTTATTGTATGTATTGGTGAGAGCACTTATTCGCTCAACTATATAAGGTGTTTCCTTAGGACTTAATAATTGAGCCCAACTTATTTAATGCGTTATTCTCGATCCTTAAAAGTCTCTTACTCCCCATATAGTCATTTCACTACCCTCTAAAAAAAAAATCCTCGACCATAATCACGGCTGATTTCGAGAGCTATTCCTACTACAACCTACTCTGGCAACATTCCTACATCTCATACCTCAATGTCCTCCATCATCACTTTCTCATTGTCCCTCAACCCTTTGGTTGTTCAAATTCTTCTGATTTTATACTTATGTGCATATATTTCAGATTTTGTATTATGTGTAAATGATTATGTATATTACTTAAAAGTTATTTTATTAAGATTGCTAATCGGTGTATGAAATTTAATTTCATCATGGTTGTAAGATGTGTTCTGCTTATTTGAGGGTTTCAATGGAATGTCTTGCTTTGTCTTACAAAGTAATAGAAAGATGTATATGACTAAGCATATGAAGTTTTTTCTATGCAGATGAGGCTATATCTATAAGTTATTTTTATGAAACATATATTTACTTGAATAAAATGGTAAGCGGTGAGGGATTCACGTTCATGCTACCCGATAAAAATCCTAGCTATGTACACGGTCTAACCAGTATTCCTTGACGATTTTCAAATACATTTTTACTTGAATATTTCAAACATAAGAACATCATTGTTGATCAAGATGAAAACAATAAAACTTGAGTAGATGAGTTTGTACCAAAACTCAAAGGTGCAACAAATATAGACTATCAATATCTTGATCATTAAAAACTAGTTAAATGTGAGTGTAGATATCCTATGGTAACTACGAGCTTCAATGTTCATACTTTAAGGTAAAACTCAGACTTATAAAAAGGAAAACAAATTTTGTTTTTTTTAATAAAAACACAAGAACCAAAACTTGGCTAAAAATGTCCCTACTAGTGTTACAATAGGGCTAAAAGCCAAAAACCCCATGGAAGACCCAACAACCAAAATGAAAAAAACAACTTCCAAATTATTACTTTTCTTATTAAAACCAGTTGCTCTGCTCACCCTCACTTTCTCCATCACCATTTTCACAATATTTCTCTCATTTCCATCTCCTCAATCTACGACACTCAATTCCTTAAAGTCAAAGTCAATGGGGTCTGGAAGCTTCATCTTATGGTTACACGGTTTAGGTGACTCCGGTCCAGCCAATGAACCCATCAAATCCATCTTCACTTCCCCTCAATTCAATAACACTCATTGGTCTTTCCCTACTGCTCCTTCTCAACCTGTTTCTTGTAATTGTAAGTCCCATATTTTATATGCTTCATATTTTGGTTGCTGAATTTTTACTTAATATGTATTTTAGGTTTATGGTTTAGGGTTTCGGTTACTGTCACATGTCAAATTTAGTATTATGGGTTCCTTATTGTGCCTAATACTTTAGCTGTATGTCAAGGAGAGATCAACCACACAATTTTTTTTTATTTTTTTTGGGTAATAAAAGTTAAGGAGAAGTTTGAGATTGCTTGTTCAAGTATCTACCTGCTTATCCAAATATTTTTTTGAAAACTGCTTATCTGTTTATTTTATAAGGAATACACACTTAAAAGTAAGGTTTTAAAATTAGCTGGGCGAGTAGTACTCGGCCGGGACCTTGCAACGAGTACTTGGCCTAGGCCGAGTACTCGGATTGAATATTTTTAAATTTAAATAATAAATTCTAGAAATTAAATGTTTAGATAGTCAAAAAAGTTTGTGAACAACACTAAAGAGTGAGACCAATGGAAAAGAAAGCGGCCCAAACATTTAATTGGACTAAAAACCCCACTTTTAAAACATTTGAAAATGTTGATCGGGTTTGAATTTGACCGAGTAATTCCGAGTTTTTCCGAGTTCGACATACTTTTTCCCGTTGACCGAGTTTTCATTCCGAGTCAGACTGAATCTCCTCCGACCACCCCCGAGTCACAAGTACTGCCCGAGTACTCGGCTGAGTTGGCCGAATTTTGTTACTGTGCTTAAAAATAAGCTATGGTACTTACTTATTTTACAAGTAAATAAGCACTACTAAACAATCTCAAACACCCAATGTATATAACTAATTTAGACATGAGGATGTTAGTCATAGGATAAGACCGAGGTAGGCGGAAGAACGACTATTTCTTTTGCCATGAAATTTTTATATAAATCAAGAAATCTACGAAAGTATAATGTTCATGCCCATTAACAGCTTAGATATGTTTTGGGATATTAGCAAGATAATCATTTAGCCTAAGTTTAACTAAGTGTTTATGCATCCAACAAATCACATCTAAAATACAATAAAGCTGAAATATTGAGTAAGAATGATAAGTTTCAAGTTTTATGATTGGGAAGTCTCATTGAATTTGAAAGGAAGCTTTATTTATAGACGCCAAGACTTGTTAGTGATTTCTACTTGCAAGGTAGAATGTTCAACCAACAAAAGGTAGCATGTATAAAGGTTTTAAGGGCATGTTTGGTGAGCAAAGTCATGGAATGACTAATTTTGCTCCATTATCATCATATCATGTTTGGTTGACTTATAGAAATGGAGCAGTCTTTTAAGTATATTGTTTGGTTTGCATTAATATGTTTATGAGTTGAAATATAAATTTTAAGGAACTGAACGATACATTGAAATATTGAATACAATAGCAATAGATGAAGATCAAAACTTAAATCGATAGATAAGCAAGCTCTCCTAGATATTGTTAGGGGTGTAAAAACCTGGTCCAAACTCCAAACTGTTGAAACTGAGTAACTGATAAGCTGAAACCAGATTGGATCGGACTGGGAACTGTCCTCTACGGTCTAGTACTAGGTCCATGATATTAAAAAATATCTGGTACTTGGTCCGGTGCAAAAGCGTAGTTTTTTTCTCTTATCCTAATGAAATGTCATTTAGGCAAATAGTTAGAGTTGAAAGTAGCCTAAAAGTTTGAGTTTGGTTTCTGTATCGTTTTAGAATGAACTGGTTCTAAACTGGTACGGAATTGTTTCTAGTACTATTGGGTTGATTCTCATTTCCAGTATTTTCAGATTTTCGGTTTCAGTCCTTCCAGTTTTAGAACATTGAACACCCTAGATAATGATTTATTTCCAAATTCCAAGAAGTAGACTACCATTTCCCAATGACACTGAATATTAGATATCAAAGCAATTAATCAAAACAAGCGTAATAATCTACTAGCCGTAATCCCTATTTATAACTTAGCAAACAAGAATCCATGTCTCATTCTAAATACTAATCCCAATCTTCATCTATGAATAAATACATATGTAACAGAACAAGTTTTTTTTTCTTTTTAATTATGCAATAGAAGTATAATGTGCGTGTGTCTGCCAAAATCCTGTATAAACAAACACTGTAAGACTCTTATTTGTTATTTTCTAGGATCCTGTATACCCCAACTAGTTTCAAATTTGTAATTTTCTAGGATCCACAAGTGTAAGTTCGTTTGTTGGGGGCTTTGATGTAAATCAGTTGTGATAAATCTAGGCTTGGAGAATTGCTACATGTCACAAAATCAGAATTGTCATGGAAGTTATATGGTACAGGCAACCTTTACTTATTGGCATTGTTTAGTACAAGCATCCGAAACCCTCTCTGTAAGATTTTATGATGCCATAGCAACTATGATGCCTGGTTGAATATCAGTTTATCATCTTTCACTTTGCAGATGGTGTGCACCATAGAGCAAAATGATTCTTTTATATTTTATTTTATTTGAAACTTTTTATATTATATATCATAAACGATGTCTTAACTATAATCTTTACAGATGGTGCTGTGATGCCTTCATGGTTTGACATTCTTGAGCTACCTGTAACTGCTGTAAGCTATTTTTCTCCCATATTGATCTTGATCTCCTGGTTTTTGGAATCCCTGTATCGTGTGAACTTAAACACCTAAAGACACGGTCCATATAAATCCCTTTAAATTTTAGTTTTCTATATCTTGCATTTTCTATATTCAGTTCATAGTCACAGGGATTCCGGAACCACCCACGTTTTAAGTACTGGATCGCGCATACGGGATTGTGGTACGTTTTCAGTCCGGATCGCTTGGGATCGAGATCTGGATCCGTAAAGTTGACGTCCCAGAATGATTGAAACTCCGTACTAAACTTCCAATGGAACATGTTTTGTTTACCAGAAAACGAAGTTCCACGTATGAAGTTTACGGTATTAGGAAATTTGGTACACTAATAGTGGAATTTTGTAAGACTACAAAAGATATTAACTGTTTTCTAGTATTTGATTCAATTGGATGTTTCTTGAGCAAGTCTCGACTTCATCCATTGTATTCAATTGAGTTATCATATTTTTTTATAAAGTATTTTTTCTTAAATATAAATTATACTACTTAGTATCATATTGCTAATATATTGGGTACATCGTACCTCATCATTTGTTACATCATACCCGAGCAATCCGAAATGAACCTACCCCCTTCGTACCAAAATTTTAAGACCTTGCAGACCGCTTTCCCGTTCCACGCTCAGGTACCAAAACGTTGAGGTTCAAATGATAATTAAATTTGTTTTTGGGCAATTGGTATCTCATCATGCATAGTCTTAGACAGTTAGACATCTTTAACTTAAACAAAATAGTTTTGTTTAGAACGTTATTAACTTTCACACTTCCATAGTATATGCAAACTTATATTACAAGCAGTACATTCCACTGTGCTGAATGTGCAGAATTCTCCTGTGGATGAAAGTTCGTTGCTTAAAGCAGTTCAAAATGTGCATTCAGTGATTGACAAGAAGGTGGCTGCCGGAATTGACCCAAAAAATGTGTTTATTTGTGGATTTAGTCAAGGAGGTCTCTCTCTCTCTCTCTCTCTCTCTCTCTGTCACAGAGACACACATACACACACAGAAACAGCTTTAACATTATTATTATGAATATTACAGGTGCCTTGACCTTGGCTAGTGTTCTGCTATATCCAAAAACTCTTGGTGGGGGTGCAATCTTTAGTGGATGGGTACCTTTTAATTCTAGCTCTATAATAGAACAGATCACACCCGAGGCAAAAAGGGTATGTTTAGTTTAGTGATTTTAAGATTTTATCTTGCATACAGGTAGAGGTGGCAATTTCGACCCACTAATAAATGCGCGGATTTGGGCTCCAGTTCATCTTGAACTGGTGAAACGGTCAAATCAAGTAATTTAGCTAATGGTATATGGGTTAAACTGGCCGAAAGTCGGTTAAACTTAAACTTTTAATTCATATAACCTCATAAAATGCATTGTTGGAAGATTTAGATTAATATTGTGATGGATTCTTTTTCATTCATACTCAAGACATTAGTTTATTATAAACAATCTTAAAAATGGACACAAAAAAGGGATCAACCCAGACTAAATATGGCGCCTCTTCAAGCTGAGCCAATTTCGACTGGTTACTTGACCCACCCATCTTGCCACCTCTAAATTTGAGTTATACACACATTTAGGAATACTGTTCCATCAGATTATAACTGCAATGTATGCTTATGTAATAGTTCCACGAATTGTTCGAATATTGTCTAAATATCTAAAGTATCCTTGAGTAAAGGTAATATAAGGAAATCTTGTGGACCAAAATCAATCTATTCAGGCTTTTAGATTTACAAGTGACAATGAGTTTGGAACTTAGAAAAGTTCTAGAAAATAGAACTTTGTAATTTTGTTGAATCCCATACTTTAATTATGCAATTTTGTGTGATAAGTCATAGTTTCTTTTTGTTACCCGGAAACTTAACTAGTTTGTATTTCTAATGAGCATCCGATATTTTGTGCAGACCCCGATGCTGTGGTCTCATGGTATGGCTGATGGAACAGTGTTATTTGAAGCTGGACAAGCGGGCCCATCATTCCTGCAACATGTTGGCATGAACTGTGAATTTAAGGTACTACTCAGTCTGACCCATGAAAGTTGCCACATTTGTCGGGATTTCACAAAGATTGCAACTTTTCCCCTTTTCAGTAGTTCTGAAAGTTAAACTTCTTTATGCTTTTAATGATTGTTACCTAGATTGATGTTCTCAATTATTCTTTCAAAAACACTTATTTTTACCATATTGAATGACATTTTAGTTATTCTATAATTACTTGAATGCTCTTTTTAAACTCTTTAGGCGTATCCTGGTCTTGCCCATTCGCTAAACAATCAGGAGTTTCAACACCTCGAATCGTGGATCAAATCCCGGCTACAAAGTTCCTCTTGAAGATTTGATAATCATTGACTTTTCACTTGTATCCAAGAATATAGATGAGGTCAAGCAACTTGCTTTTTAGCATGGGTTATATAAAACATTGGAAGACGTATATGTGGATGTTTGAGTCTTTTTTACCACATTAAGTTTTCCAAAATGTTTAGAACCTAATAATGTGATACAGTACTTATCAAATATTTATTTGAAAAGCACCCCAATTTGACATGAAAGCCTAAAGAGTACTTTTTTGTTAGCTCATACTCTTGTTCAGTATTAACATGGCTCTTTTGGGGACTCCTGATTTGTCTTCTGGGGATTTCACAACTATTGCAACTTTTCCCCTTTTCAGTAGTTCTGAAAGTTAAACTTCTTTATGCTTTTAATGATTGTACCTAGATTGATGTTCCCAATTATTCTTTCAAAAACACTTATTTTTACCATATTGAATGACATTTTAGTTATTCTATAATTACTCGAATGCTCTTTTTAAACTCTTTAGGCGTATCCTGGTCTTGCCCATTCGCTAAACAATCGAATCGTGGATCAAATCCCGGCTACAAAGTTCCTCTTGACGATTTGATAATCATTGACTTTCACTTATATCCAAGAATATAGATGAGGTCAAGCAACTTGCTTTTTTAGCATGGGTTATATAAAACATTGGAAGACGTATATGTGGATGTTTGAGTCTTTTTTACCACATTAAGTTTTCCAAAATGTTTAGAACCTAATAATGTGATACAGTACTTATCAAATATTTATTTGAAAAGCACCCCAATTTGACATGAAAACCTAAAGAGTACTTTTTTGTTAGCTCATACTCTTGTTCAGTAATAACATGGCTCATTATGTAATTTGGGCTTCACATAGTTTGAACTTGCGGGTCACTTATATGATGAGAATGTGGGTTCAGTTCGCAGAAACTATAGTCTAGATCTTAAAGTTAGAGAATGAGGAACTCATAGAAAAAGTGTAGTTCAACTGCTGGTATGCTAGGGACATTGAAATGTTATTATATAAATCATTTTTGAACCGCTGTGGATTAGCTTAATGTTACCATCCCTCCAGCGAAAAGAAGGGCTTTTGTAAAATAGATCACGGGTTCAAACCCAACTCTCCGTGGTTCGCAAGAAACTGCTGGAAATAGCATTAGGGTGTGGTCCTTCTGGGAGGGTCGCATCGGGTCCAAAGGGTCTCTGATTAGGGTTACTCATCGAAACAACCTTTGTGATATAAATCGTTTGACGTTTTTGTTGTTCTATCTCATGATTAATGAGGTATATTTGATGATTAAAAAAAAAAGAAAAAAATCTGAAATATATGAAATATGGACATATTTTCGTAGACACTTCGATTTGGCAATTATGTTTTTACCACACATGCATTTGGTAAAAACCTCCATTTTTCTTTGGTTGTGGGCTAGAAAGTATAGACGGTGGTTAGTAGTTTGTCTTCATATTAATGTTATTAAAGACAAAGTAATGAAATTAGTTACTAATTATATATATATATATATCTATTATTAGCATTTTCCTTGATTTAGTTATAATAAATACATGCAGTTGTTTGCCAACAACTTTTCTATGTTTATGAGTCGAAGTTGGTAAACATCTACTTCAATTCTTGACAGGATGCTTTTCCTAACTAGACCTGGTGGGATGAGCTGACGAGGTTTGATAAAGAGATGTTATTCTACGTTCAATTAAGTTGTTGAATCATTAATTGGTTTGATTAAATTACTTTAAATTTATCCATCTTAGTTTAACTAATGAAACATGATCACTATATTTTATTTGATAGGAATTTAATTAGTACATCTTTGTGGAAAAGGAATCAATCACTAAGGGACCCGGTAGTTAGCATCTTAATATTTTTATAAGAGATTTCAGGTTTAAACCTCACTAATAGTACATCTCGAGGTAGCTGAGATGGCTAGAAAAATGATCGTAAGCAGTCACAGGAATATCATAATTAGGCCTCGTACATATGAGTAACATCACTCGTCCTCTCAGAGTAAACTGAATAGGAAAAACCTCATTAGTTTACACGTTATATTTGTGGCACAATCGGTTGCTTATTTATAATGTGAGAGACATACCAGACTCATTTAATGGTTACGACAATCTCGGTATATGGGCTTGAATCTAAGACCTTATGCCATTTGCGACAAAGATGTCATCGGCCATTACAAACTGATTTACAAGCCATTAATTCATGAAATATATGCATATCAGAAAATTTGTAAGTATATTATGGAGTACATGTATGGCAAGCAAGCTTAGGAAGCTTAAGCTTATTTTTCTTATAAGCTCAAGCTTCTAACATTGTTTGATAGATACAATTTTAGCATCTTATTGAAATAAAAAGTTCTAAAAAAAGCTATTTGAAGTAGCTTTTAGAATAAACTTGTAGCTTATGAAAATATAAATGACATAAATATAGGGGTGTTACAAATAACCGAACCCAAATAAGTAACTTAAAATTAAATTCGAATAATCCAAGTTCGAAGCTTATTTGGACACATGAACCCTAATAATCCAAATTCTTATTTAAATTGGGTTACGAATAAATATTTCAGAACACCGATAAGCCGAATAACCACAAAAAGTTATTTAATATACAAATATAACTATATATATACATATAAGTTATTTACGATTTATATGACTATATCTATATGTAATATACATATAAATTACTTATGAGGATTTATATAAACTATTAGTGTTATTTTCTAAAATTTAAGATGCGAAAATTTAAGTTATCATCATATTCGGGTTAAAATACATTATTTGAACCCAAATAACACTACCTTTTTTGCATCTGGTTATGGATAAAATAATAAACTTAAAAACCCAATAACACCCCCACATAAACACCCCTTATATAATTGTCTATCATTTTTTTTTTTCATTTTATCTTGATTTACATTTTTAAGCTCCAACTAGTTTAGCTAAACACTTACGAAAAAAAGAAAAAAACACCGGTTTTCAGTTACAAATATAAGCTCCAGCTACTTGCTTCAGCTATAAGCTTCTAGTTACAACTACCAACTAAATACCTTTAAATCTTTGAATACTATGCAAGATATCATAAACTTATGGTTATAAGAAACAACACTTATGTGACACCCCGATTTTGCGGGTATCATCTTAGCCTTTAATATAAGTGAATAAACGCAACCTCATATTTTATTTCATCATAACTTGATACATACTTAATACAGAGTTATTAGATAAGCGAAAAAAGCGTAAAATAAAAATTCTATTTATTTAAACAGTAACACTTCAATGGTCCCTACTCCTTGGCTCCTGAGATACATACATGAATAGGTAAGCTTTAAGCTTAGTGAGTAATTATGGTTTTGACATATAACGTAAACAATTAATGCAAAATAATAATTATAAAATCTTTCATGCGTTAAACTTTTTGAGATCTCATAGCCACATGTAAGTAGGCCTGTTCTAGGAGGTTGGCTAAACTCGGGATCCACATAGGGCTGTCCCATAAGGTTCTTTGGCAAGACGTCCCTTCATTCCATACCTTGTACGTCGGGTATTTAAATAACCATACTTAACATGAGCAAAACTTTCATACTAATTTGATAACATACTATAAACAGGACTTTAACATAAAATAATTTAAACATGACAAAGTAGTATAAAATTTGTTATAGCATGTATGCATCCCATTTAAATAACATAAATACTCACCTTGCTTAGATCTTGACACTTGCTTATGATCTTGATACTTACTTAGGATCTTGACACTTGCTTATGACTTCGATACTCACCTTGCTACTTATACTTTTGATGTGTTTTTGGATGAAGATTAATGAACTTATTAAGCTTCTATTTATAGTGAAAGTGCCTTGTACTCCTCCTCCTTATTTCTTGACAAGTATTGCATCTACTCTTCCTAGCTTACTTCTTGACAAATATTGCATCTAATCTTCCTAGCTTTGCATTGTAATGCTTCTAGTTTTGCTTAATAAGGTGTTCTAGTGTGACCACAAATCTGGACAGCAATGTCACTTTCCTAACAACTCACATTCATGAGCATTTGTTTATGAAATTTTTGTGGTTGTTGATGTCCATTTGTAAGCTACTTGTGTGCATTACTTGTAAGCTACTTATATATATATATATTATAATTATAATTTAATTACCCAATTAAATCCATATAATTTTAAGATATATGATTATAGAAACTTATTGCTTTTTACTTAAAAATAAAATAGGGCTGTTACACCTTATATATAAAAGAATTTCATTTTAACCTTTTTACTTTTATCTTCTAAATTTCTCAATATTAATACTATTGTTATTAGGAGATATCATACATGTTGCTAGTAAACATTTATCTGCCAAAACAAATAAGTAGTTAGCCCTTTAGATTTATCAGTTGAACATGTTTAGCTGTTGAGCTATGATATTTTTATATTGATTTAATGATGATATAGCCTTCATAACAGCTTTAAGAATGTTTATGCTCACCCAACTTTGAATTAAGAAAGATAGTTTTGAGATTTCTTATATAGTCGGCCTTCAAGTCGAAGTGACATAATCTATGGAGGTTGTTTAAAGGCTCAGATCTTGAAACTAATCGAGATACATCATGCATGACCAAGCTCGACTTGAACTCAAAATTAATTCTTGATGCTCTAATTCAAGATAATTAATGAGCTTAAATCTATGTCGTTTATATACAGTTATTTGTTGGCTAAGGAGCACGTTAAAAGAACCGGATTAAATAATAAATGGACATGAAGTAGACAAGTATCGTTACTTCCTGTGTGTTATACATGGGTAACATAGTTAAAGAATCGTGATTAGTGCTCGAGAATGTACTAAATTATAATCTTAAATTTATTGTCAGTATTAGACTTAATTTTGATCTAAGTTTGAATTAGACTTTAAGTTATTGATGATGTGACAACCATATAATTCACTACGTCACCTAACACGTCATCACCACATCATAAAAAACAGATGTAACGTCATCGAGTAAAATGCAACGGTGAAATGACGCATTTTGTTAGGTGCAAGTATTGTGTGCAACTTCATTTTATCATATATCTACATTTTCAAAGATCCCAGACTATTCATGCACGCAAGATGCAAGTAGTTAGCAGTACAAATCATTTTCTAAAAGGAAATAATGAACAAGGTCTTCAAAGTCACAAGAAGTGATTAACTTTTGAAGCAAAAATGGAGCTCCAACTTTCCTTTTCTTTCATACTTATCATTGTTTCCTTTCTCTTCATCGTCATTATCTTAATCAATTGATTTAGAACAAACAAAAGCCTTCCTCCACAACCATGGAAGCTCCCTCTACTTGGCCACATGCATCATCTTTTAGGAGCACCACCACACCGAGCTCTCGAAAACTTAGCAAAAGAACTAGGACCAATCTTACTATTAACTGGGCCATTCACGTCTCATGTGTATTATTTGTAGTAGTTAGCATTAGTCCAGCCCATACTCCATTTATGTATAGGGTAGGGCTTGATCCATTATGGCTAGGTATCTATGTACGTGTATATATGTAAAGTGTTATGCAAATGAATGGGTAAGCGGATACACACAGCATTTTACTTACGTCTACAACTTGGTGAAATCTCTTCCGTCTTAACTCATCTCCTCATCTTGCGAAAGAAATCATGAAAACCCATGATCTCTGTTTTTCAAACAGACCCAAGCTTCTATGTGTTGAGATCGTCGGATACAACTACACAAGCATCGTCTTTTCTTCCTACGCTGACTACTGGAGACAAATGCGTAAGATATGTGTCTTGGAGTTTCTAAGTACTAAAAAGGTTCAATCTTTTCAATCTATTCGTGAAGATTAAGAGTCATGGAACCTCGTTGAATTCACGGCGACACATAAATAAAGCACAGTCAACCTTACTGAGATGATTTTTAATACGATGAACACAATTATACCTAGAGTTCCGATCGGGGCGAATGCAAGGATCAGGCAACGCTTCTTGCACTGATTGAAGAAGCTATACATTTATCTGGTGGGTTTGATATGTCCGATCCAGTTCCATCTGTCATAGTATTTCATCTAATTACTGGCATATGAGGAACAAGTTGATGAGTATGCGCCAGAAGATGGATGTGATCCTTGATAGCATCATTTCCAACCATCAAGAGTGTAGTGCAAGTGGACAGATTGATCGCGAGAACGAGGATCTTCTTGATGTTCTATTGAGGCTCAAATATGATGGTGGTCTTGAGTTTCCAATAACTTATGACAACATTAAACCAGTCCTATTGGTAAGTAGTATACATTTGTTACCACAAAAATGTTAATTAAATTTATTCCTACCAAAAACACCTTAACCAGAGAAGTTTTATTGATAAATAATAAATTCACAATTGTTTATTTTAAAATCTATATTATAATATTATAAAGCATTTACGTTTCTACTTGCATCATAAAATTCGATGGTATATTATTGCTATGACATTGATAGTTACGTTAATTATCGTATAGGATATTTTTGGAGCGGGCACCGATACATCGAGTTTTTAGTCAAAATGGTGAAATGAAAAATATATTTTATAATATGATGTTATTTTAAAAATATTTACTAATAAGATGCTTGTTTAAAACTAGTGTTTTTTTAATAAAAATCTCTTTTTGTTTAATAAATTTTTTAATTTATTATTAACCAATCAAAACCTTTTATTTAACTAAACTATTTACTAAGAAATTTAATTTCTCCATTCTTCTAAGATATCTACTTATTTAATCTTACCTTTATATATATCTTTCAAAGTTTACATTCTTTTTACGTAAAGCAAAATTTCATATGAACTAAAAAAGATTGATAAATCATATCGGGTTTCTAACATTCAAAACAAATACATGTTCTCAATTCTAGAAATATATATGGTGGCATGATGATATATTTATATTTGATATCAGAGCGCCAATGAATTAAATATTTTTATCAACTTCCTCAAATCATAAGTTTGTGTTTTGCATACAATAATTCCAAACATATTAATTACTAAGTAAATTATTAGTGACAAACAACTTTTAATATTATAACAAATACAACTATAACAATTTTCAACTTTTAATTATTAACGACGAATAACATGGTTACAGTTTCTTGAAAATCATCATTTTTATTAAACAAAATACTTTATTAATAAATATTTTCAAAATAACAACGTATTAAAAAATATAATATGCCATCTAAAAACTCCATATACATCTTTGGTGACAATTGAATGGGCAATGTCAGAGCTAATAAAAAAAATCCAAAGGTCATGAAGAAAGCACAAGCCGAAATTAGGGAGGTACTCAACGGAAAGATAAAGATTCACTAGTCGGATACTGAACAACTAGACTACCTAAAACTACTTAACTAGTGATCAAGGAAACCTTAAGGTTGTACCCACCTCTTCCATTGTTGTTACCTAGAGAGTGTCGTAAGAAGTGTGAGATTGGCGGATACAAAATCCCTGTCGAAACAATAGTTATAATTAACGCATGGAAAATAGGACGCATCCAGATTACTGGATTTATCCTGAAAGTTTCATACCAGGAATATTTAGGGAGAGTTCAGTTAACATGATGGGAACAGATTTTGAATATCTCCCATTTGGTACAGGAAGAAGAACGTGTCCAGGGATGACGTTGGGGTTGGCTAATGTGGAGCTTTCGCTTGCGATGCTGCTATACCACTTCGATTGGGAACTTCCAAATGGAGCAACATTTAATGATTTTGATATAAGCGAGTCTGTTGGAGTCACTCTTACAAAAAGATGGCTTACCCTCAGTTCCAATTCTTTTCAATGCAAATTATTGATTCATTCATGCGTTCACATTTTGTTTAGTTGATTCCATTTGGTTGTTTGATGTGTAATTTTTATAAAATGAAGTTACCATCTGATGGTGATAATATTAATTGTAGGAAAATCTCCGAGATTAAAAATCTGTAGCATTATTCCACAAGAACCACTAACCTACCTCTACAACTAATACTCCATTAACGCGAATTACAACTGATTATAACAGTCTTCCTTGGGATACCCAGATATGCCAAGAATTAATGGATATGACAATATTTCAATGAAATTGATTCTAAATCGAAAATCAGACTATACGTACTTCATTGCTATTTCAAGCAATTTGCCCTAATCAAAGAGAGGAAATAACGAAAACTTCTTGAACTTAAGGACCTTGAACCATGAGATTGGCATATTATTTTGTTTTCACACAAACTTCAATTAGTGGTTTTTACCATTGCAAAAGAAACATGATAGTTTTGAGAACTTCTTCGATATGCTAGTGTTAAAATATATAACAGTTGTAATCTAAAATGAAACGTAAAAGGCTTTAGTTATATATATATATATATATATATTTGTTGTGCTGTTATTTGTTTCCTTTGTAGGATAAAGATCGAGGGTGTTATGTGGAAGGTTTAAGAAGATCAGGGGTCAAACTGTAAATATTTAAATATTATTGTAAATAGAGTTTATCTTGTCATTTGTGAGTATGTACGTATAACTCTATTATTTTTTCTTCTTCTTTTTGGTGCACTCCCTGTATGCTTCTCTGCTTCTTGTTTCTGTATCCGTTCAATCTAAGAATTGAACATTAGTATAGGAGTGTGTGAGAGTTTTTATGTGGTGAGATTTTGTTGGTTTTGTTTTTGGGTTATTAACCCGGTTTAGCCCGTGTGCATATTAATGAAAGAGAGTTCTTGTTAGATCTTGTGTTGATCCTGTCATTTTTCACATGGTATCAGAGCCCTAGGCTTTTATCTGTCTTGAATTCGTGATTTCTATGGTTAAAAACCCTAAATCCAAATTAGGGTTTGTTTCGCTCATTTTTTGGGTTTTTTGTAATCTTCTTGTGAAATCTCAGTCTCCCTGTTACAGATCTTCGTTATGAGAAGATCCTATTTGCTATTAACACGATTATATTGAGGAATTGTGCTCTTGGAAAATTTAGGGTTTCAAAACCCTAGATCAGTGCTTTTCTTATCCACTCCTTGAAGATTCTGGGTTAGTCTCCGCTGTATTGATCTTCTTTTCGAGGAGTACTCTGTAAGTCTTTTGCAACCTTCTTGATTTGTAGCAAGTCGTTGGTCCAAGGAGTTTCGATTGCTGAATCGGAATCAACTGCCCCTTGGACTCCATACTTGGCCTATAAACAAGGGTCTTTGAGTGGCTAACTGCTAAGTGTTTAATTTTTTTTTTTGTGTGTGTGTATTTGGTTACCTAGGTTGTACTAACAATTTCTTTGATAGAAGAGAGAATTGTTTGTGCCCAACTCTTGACCTAAGTCCCTTGAGACTTTAGGAAACCTGATCAAGCACAAACTAATTCTTTAAGAGTTGTTCTTGATAATTTTTTCTGATTACTTAGAAGTTTATATTTCTATCTTCTGTGTGTTAATTGATTCTTTCTTGTTAGTTAAAACTGCTAACTCTCTATAAAATGGCTGATGATGCACCTGAGTCTAGTGTCACCAAAATCAATAAGTTAGATTTTGGTGATCCCTTGTATTTGCATGCTAGTGATACATCTGGTGTCTCTATTGTTAGTGTTAAATTGAATGGAATAGAAAATTACAGTACATGGAGTCGTGCTATGATATTGGCTTTGAATACTAAAAACAAGATTGGTTTTATTGATGGAAGTTGTGTTAAAACTGAATATGATGCTATATTATCTGCCCAATGGGAAAGATGTAATTCTGTGGTTTTGTCTTGGATTCTGGGTTCTTTGTTTGATGAATTGTATGCTGGTCAAATTTTTAATACCAAAGCTTCAATTGTTTGGAGTGAACTGAAAGAAACATATGATAAAATAGATGGATCTGTCACCTTTAATCTACATCATAAAATTAATACCTTGACACAAAATGGATCATCTGTTTCTGAATATTATCATAAGTTGAATACATTGTGGAAACAATTTGATGCTCTTGCAAAATTACCTGCGTGTACATGTCAAGTTTCTAATATTTTGTGAGTCATAATCAACTGTTAAAACTTATGCAGTTTCTAATGGGTCTTGATGACTTTTATCAGCCCATTAGGAGTAACATCTTGTCAAGGGAACCTCTTCCCTCTGTTAAAAGTGCCTTTGCTATAATATCTAGAGAAGAGTCTCACAGGAATGTTTCTTTGAATGATTCAAAATCTGTTGGTGGAAATCAATCTTTTTTTTCAAAATCTTTTAACAATCAAATTTTTGATAATAAAAGAAGAATTAGTAGAGGTCCAAACCCAAATTTTAAATGTACTCACTACAATGGGATTGGGCATATCATTGACAGGTGCTTTGAGTTAGTAGGTTATCCACTAGGTTATAAAAAAGGAACAACTCCTAATACAACTAAACGTAACTCTTCTATGTCTAAATTTGTTCAAGTTGAATCTACTTCTTCTAATCCTGTTCTTACAAGTGATCAGGTGACTAGGCTTTTGAGTATGTTAAATGATAAGCCAAATGTCAATGAAGCTTGTTCTAATATGTTAGGTACTATATTTAATGGAAGCAGAATCTTTAATACCAATTTTTTTTCTTTTTTCAACTCAAAAAATGTTCTTTCTAATAATAAAGAATCTGATGCTTGGATTATTGATTCATGAGCCAATCAACATATGACTGGCTCTCTGAAAAATTTAATAAATGTTGTGGATGTTTCAAAATATAAAATTTCTGTTGACCACCCTAATGGGACTAAGGATTTTATTCAAAAGATTGGTAATCTGAACTTTCTGACAAAGTTATTTTACTTGATGTATTTGTGATTTCTGAATACTATGTTAGTTTACTGTCTGTTCATAAATTGATCAAAGATAATAAATTGTTTGTTGGATTTGATGAAAGTGCATGCTATATCCAGGACTTGAAAACAAGAGTAACTCTGGAGACTGGTAAAGAAACATGTGGTATGTATGTGTTAGATGTAAGTAAACACTTTAGGCCTAAGTTGCATAGTCATAATACTTGTTGTGTGTCTAAAGCAATATGGCACTGCAGGCTTGGTCACCCTGCAGAACCAGTCTTAAATGTATTAAAAAATAAACTCAAGTTCAATTATGTTAATGATGATAAAATTTGTGAAATCTGTCACAGAGCTAAACAAACAAGGGATCCATTTCCCTTGAGTGAACATAAGTCCAAAAACTTAGGGGAGTTGGTTAATTTGGACGTTTGGGGACCCTATAGGGTTACTAGCAAAGAAGGATTTTAGTATTTTTTTGACTGTTGTGGATGATTTCTCCAGGGCAGTTTAGGTTTTTTTTATTAAAAACCAAGGAAGAAGTTTTAGAAAATATCAAAACTTTTTATAACTTTTTATAACTTGTTAAAAACTCAATTTGATGCATCCGTAAAGTCTTTTAGATTTGATAATGGGACTGAGTTTATAAGCAGTGGTATGAGTATGTTTTGTAAAGAAAATGGAATAATTCATCAAACTTCTTGTGTGTATACTCCACAACAAAATGGAATAGTAGAAAGGAAACATAGACACCTTCTTAATGTGGCTAGGTCTCTTATGTTTCAGGGGGGCATCCCTCTTTATTTGTGGTCTGAATGTATATTAACTGCTGTTTATCTTATTAACAGGTTGCCTTCTTCTGTTTTGAGTGGGAAATCTCCTTATGAAATTATTTTTCACCAATTACCTTCTCTTGAACATTTAAGAACTTTTGGTTGTTTGTGTTTTTCAAAGGTGCTGAATAATTTTGATAAGTTTAGTTCTAAATCTGAAAAATGTATACTTGTTGGTTATTCAAGTTCAAAAAAGGGTTATAAATTGTGGAGTTTAGACAATAAGTGTTTTGTTTTTTCAAGGGATGTATGTTTCTATGAAGAAATGTTTCCCTTTAAAATGTCTGATAACTCTAGAGATTCTGTTAACACAACAGATTCTGGTATTTCTCATCTTAATTTCTTTGATTTAATGTTTTCTGATAATAACAATCAATCAAAAGTGGTACCCAATGATGAGGAGAAGGCAACTCAGGGTGATGGCAGTGGTTCATATCCTATCAATGGTTCAAATGAATCTGTTGGCTTGGGAGGAAACACAACAACACCTAATGATGAGAATGTTGAGCCTTTGGCTCCTGAGGGTCAATCTAATGAACATAGTATTTCCGATTTCATGAGGAGATCTTCCAGAAAAACTTCTATCCCCAAAAAGTTAGATGATTTTGTTATTGAAGGCAAAGTGAAGTTTGGTTTAGAAAAGGTAGTAAATTGTGCAAATCTGTCAAAGGATAATTTCTGCTTTGTGACAAATCTAAATAAATCAGTAGAACCAAGTTCTTATATAGAAGCATGTAATGATCAAAATTGGATAGATGCTATGAACTTAGAAATGGAAGCTTTGTATAGGAATAAAACTTGGGTGTTACAGATTTACCTCCAAATAGGAAACCCATAGGATGTAAATGGGTTTATAAAATAAAATATAAAGCCAATGGTGAGGTAGAAAGATACAAAGCTAGATTGGTTGCAAAAAGGTTTAATCAAAGAGAAGGTATTGATTTTGATGAGACTTTCTCACCTGTTGTGAAGATGGTCACTATTAGAACTGTTGTTTCTCTTGCTGTTCAAAATAACTAGCCTTTGTTTCAATTAGATGTAAATAATGCCTTCTTGTATGGTGATTTAAATGAGGAAGTATATATGTCTTTACCAGAGGGATATTTTTCTAAAAATGATCCTAAAGTGTGCAAACTTGTTAAATCTTTATATGGTTTGAAACAAGCACCTAGACAATGGAATGAGAAGTTAACACAAACCCTCTTAGAAAATGGTTTTGTGCAAAGTTTAAATGATTATTCCTTGTTTGTAAAAAATAAAAGTGGTGTTTTCATTGTTGTTCTTGTATATGTTGATGATATTGTGGTGTCTGGGAATAATGTAGAAGAAATAGACAAATTCAAGTTGTATTTGCACTCAAAATTTCTAATAAAAGACTTAGGAAAGTTGAAATATTTTCTTGGTATTGAAGTTGTGCAATCAGAAAGAGGTATATGTTTAAATCAAAAGAAATATTGCTTGGAATTGTTGTCTCAGTTTGGTTTAACATGCTGTAAACCAGCTAGAACTCCTATTGCATCTAATTTGGTTATTTCTGATGCAACAAACTCTAGAAAGGATGATTTTCCATTAAGAGATATTACCAAATATCAACAATTAATTGGTAAATTAATCTATTTGACACCAACTAGACCAGACATTGCATATGCTGTTAGTTGTCTTAGCCAGTTTATGCATTCACCATTGGAATCTCATTTTAAGTTGGGATTGAGAATTCTGAGATATTTGAAGGGTTCTCCAGGTAAGGGAATTATTTTACTAAAAGTAATGTGTTTGGGTTAACTGCATTCTCTGATGCAGACTGGGGAAAATGCCTAACTGGTAGAAGGTCTATTACTGGATACTCGTTATATTTAGGAAATTGTTTGATTGCTTGGAAAAGTAAAAAACAGTCTGTAGTCTCCAGATCTACAGCAGAGTCTGAATACAGAGCTCTTGCTTCCACTGTATGTGAGGTAATATGGGTATTGAAACTGTTAAGTGAGTTTGGTGTGAATGTAGACAGGCCTGTGGAGGTCTTCTGTGATAACAAGTCTGCTATACTTATATCTGCTAATCCTGTCTTCCATGAGAGGACAAAGCATTTCGAAATTGATTTATATTTTATAAGAGAGAAAGTAAATGCAGGTGTTGTCAAAATTGAAAAGGTTCCTTCAGTTGAGAATGTAGTCGATATTTGGTTGCATGCTTTGCAGCATACTGCTTTATGTAAAAAACTGAATATGTTTGATGAGTTTCATGTTTAGATTATGGGGGGATGTTAAAATATATAACAGTTGTAATCTAAAATGAAACGTAAAAGGCTTTAGTTATATATATATATATATATATATCTGTTGTGCTGTTATTTGTTTCCTTTGCAGGATAAAGATCAAGGGTGTTATGTGGAAGGTTTAAGAAGATCAGGGGTCAAACTGTAAATATTTAGATATTATTGTAAATAGAGTTTATCTTGTCATTTGTGAGTATGTACGTATAACTCTATTATTTTTTCTTCTTCTTTCTGGTGCACTCCCTGTACGCTTCTCTGCTTCTTGTTTTCGTATCTGTTCAATCTAAGAATTGAACATTAGTATAGGAGTGTGTGAGAGTTTTTATGTGGTGAGATTTTGTTGGTTTTGTTTTTGAGTTATTAACCCGGTTTAGTCCGTGTGCATATTAATGAAAGAGAGTTCTTGTTAGATCTTGTGTTGATCCTGTCATTTTTCACAGCTAGCCACCATGACGAATGTGGTTTGTACTTCAAATGAGTATAAGAAGGAGTTGATAATGGTGAAAGTGAAACTGGAAGAAGGTTAAATCAAGAACTCTCTCTTATACAATCCGTTGATACACAACGGGATCTAATCATAATACATTTTATTATGATCTTTCAATACCGATCCGATCTGCAAATCACAATTTTATAATGACAAAAATGATATTTGGTAAAATATCATTTTAACTAGCTACATGAAGATACAAACAGAAACGATTGAAATTTCAAATGCTTATATATATATATATATATAAAAGAATAAAGGGTTAAGTGCTCAGCACGTAAGTAATTTACTTACATTGTGTGTTATTAAATAAATTGACTTCCATTAGTAAAACATGGTTTCATAAATTTGGAAACCTAGGCAAATTTCAAAAAGGGAATGGTATTATCCTGTTATGGAATTGCTGGTACCATATATTTCATTTTATTCTTTTCTATTGGATTTACAAAGTGGGTCTGATTTGGTACACTCTGGATATTTGGAATGCTACTTTGAATAATATTCTCGATTGTTGACATTAACAAGTCGAAGTCTATATTTTCAAAACAATAACTGGACGAAGAGGGAGAAGATTCTAGTTGAGGCAGTTATAACTTTCCTCATGATGGTTGTGTCAAATTCTGGAATCTTAATTTGTTTGGATAAGAGCTATGGAAGGGTTCAAATTTTTTTTTCAATCTGAGTGGATTATGTCAAAATGACCGGATCCATTTGTTGTTCGATTTGACCTGTGGCATTGATATGGTTGCAAGCACTACTCATATGAGGCTGAAAATATTATTAGGAATGAAGAAACTTAGATTTCAAGACATGGAAGAGAGTGGGATGAGCTCGGGACGGAATCAGTATTGAATTGGTTGGTACCAGTTTTATTTTTGGCTCTAATGTGAGTATCGAATACTAGACCGTTTGAAGTGGTACGATACTGATGCGGTAAAAGTGCTACCATACCCGGTTTGATACCGAAAATATAATAAAAAAGAATAACTAATACGTATATGAGTGAACCATTGTGTACATATCTTATATTCGATAAAAATCAAAGGCAATAAATATCAATGTATTTCAAATAAATAAAGTTCATGATTTAACATAGAAGAACAATGACAAAGAAAAACGTATACATACAAAAACGTTGTTTTGTACCATGTTATGTGATTTTGTCATGACACAAAAGTCACGAGCCTTAGCTATGTATTATTAAGCAATACGCTTGAAATTCGATTTAACTAGGTGCTAAAATGTGAATTTTTGTGTCAAAAAATACTAGCTAGATTTCTATATAATTCCAATTGTATGCGTACGTAATAGTCAATTCTAAATTCGTTTAATCACCGAAATATGATCACAAAAATAATGTTTTACTCACTTATTTTTTCCAAATAAATCTTATGAAATATAGAAAGAACCAAACGACTAAGAATAAAAGAAAATATATATTTTAGATATGGTACTAAACGGGAAAAGTGAGAAAATACCGGTACTGAACCAGAAGTATTGGTTCTCTTTTTTATCCAAAAGTAAGTGGAAAATACCGGATCATATATCTTCGGTTGGTACTAATTTGATTTTAGGACTTCGGTGTGCATACTTATTCCTAGAAGAGAGTCAATTAGGAATAATTTGTGTTTTGATAAAGCAGTGGTGTTGGTTGACTTTTCAGAGTCAACAAATTCAAAAAAGTAAGAAAATTTGGATCCTGGGCCAAGTTACTTTGGGCAAAGGGCAAGTATCCAATGGATTGCTGTTAATAACTAGGTTTAGCTTGGCCAATGATTAGATTGGGCTAATTATGGTGTGGATTTATAGTGTCAAAGATATTCCCAGTGTCTTTGTAAGACTATTTATGGCCTGATGGATATCGTCAGTAAATTCATAGTGAATACGAAGTGGGCTTGATGGAAATGGGCTTGATGGAAATGGGCCTGAAAGATCTGGATTGGCCTTTTGGTTCCAAACCTGATGAATATTCAGTGTACAGCGGTGGCCATTTGGGCTTATGGTAATGTAAAAGGTGTAATTGGGCCTCTGGATTGGGCTGATTTGTTTGATATGAGTGTCTTTCACTCTTTTAGAGCTACTCTTAAGCGAAAAAAACGACTTGCTTTAGTTCCAAGTCAACGAATATTAAAACCAAATTTTTTCTAATGAATATTATTAACATTCATCGGTCTCTACTTCCTTGGAAAAACAGGTTTCCCTATATATCCTTACCTTAGTATAATGTGAGTATTTAGGAGTAGTTATCTTTATTTAGATATACGAGGAGGAATCAGCCAAAATTAGGAATTCAGTTAAATTCGTTGTGTTAATATAAAATCGTTAGAATTCTCTTTATTAAGCCCTTGTGTCATAATTGAAATAGGCTGTCAGAGCAGAAAATCCTGTAAACATCAAAATAATTTTGCTGCAAATCACCCTATAACTATGACAGTCACGGGACCATAACAGTTTCAAGTGTCTATGAGGTTGAATATCTTCTAATAATATCACAATCAAAGCATCTGAACAGAACCTAATAGGAACATAGTAGAATTCAATTCTGTTACTTTTCGATAGTTGGTTGGATCAAAAATGGAGGTTTAAAGTTCTTCACAAGATACTTATAAACGTAACCGATCAGTGTTAAGTGAACTCTAGTTAACTTTAAGGGTTTTCTGATGAAAGTTTAATGGATTCGATGTAGAAATTTTATTCTAACATTGGCTCAAAATTGTCACCCATAATACATTTAGAGATCAGTGTTAAGTGAACTCTAGTTAACAAACTTAATTCTCTCATTTGGGAAATGATGAAATGCCAGGGTAAATGCTACAACATACTTTCAGGCACTTGGAGCTATGAGAATGCTACAAATCACGTGGGACCGTTAACCTTTTCAGGCATTTTCAAGATGGAGTTTCTTTAGGGTACTTCTTGTAAAAGCTATCGGGGTATCGTGTGGTAAAAGTAGATGATGTTAATGACATGCATCTAATTTGGAATATTGTAGGATGTTTTATGTTTTCACTTTTGGTATCGAGTTGATAATCTACGCCCTAGAAGGCTGGAGTAATGTGGAAGATTGATTGATGACTGAAGATGTAAGTTATTGTTTATTTGTGATAACTACGAATACACAAAAATGTAAAGCTTGTATGAAAATGGTATTAGGAATACGTAGCTATCCTAACGGTGAAAGTCGTCTGTGAACATTAGTGTGTTCCATAGCACAGTTTTAACAATTTTTGGTAGTTAGTTGGTAAAAAAACTAGGGTAGGGAATATCAATTTAATATACCAGCTGCATTGGTGCTCCCTGACAATTGCAGAAAAAGTTGAGCTAAAATTTCAGAGTTAAGAAGGAACAAGAGGGCTTTAGATATTCACAATGAAAAAACTGTTAGATATGGTAGAATGGAAGGATCAGGTGGGTTGGGTAACGGATTAACACTGGTTCAGCTGAAAGTCAGTATCAGATCAACATACGAGTAAATCAATCGTGACACAAATCCAAGAGATCAGCATCTACTTGGCGCAAATTACAACTGCACTCGAACATGCTTTCCAATTTTCTAACGGGAAAATGCAACACGTATTCCATACTTCAAAAGATTTCTGAAGATTAGAAAAACAACATTGGTTCTAAGAAAATAGAAATGAAATATTGGACAAATATTTCTGCAGCTAAACACACTTTATTTTCCAAACTCTATAGTCACAAGTCATTATAAATAGTTTCAAATTCTGAAGTTGCACACAAGAAGCTTAGAAGAGTAAAAGGGTTTCATAACCGGGAAGGTGCTCCTCCGGCAACCACAATAGTCTCACCGGTTATATATGAAGCTTCGTCAGAAGCCAGGAAAGCGGTAGCTGCAGCCATGTCTTCTGTTGTCCCAAGCCTCTTTAGCGGTGTCTTATCTTCGAGGGCCTTCCTCTGTTCATGAAATAGCATATCCAAAAGTTTTCATCGTTAAAAAGTTCAAATTGTAACAAATATTCCTTACTTTGTCTTTGTCATATGATTGAAAGACATTTTAGGCATTTGATTACTGCTTGAATGGCAAAGCATAGTGCGCTTTCCACTGCATTTTTACTAGTTTGTGTGTAACGAGCCAAATAAAAGGGTTTAGAAAGTTAATGTCTCATTGTTGATATGAAATGATGAATAGAAGACACTTACCATGGTTGGATTGCTGGTAATATATTCTGCAAAGTGCGTAGGTACAAACCCTGGAGCAACACAGTTCACACGAGTATGTGGGGACAACTCGGTTGCAAGAGCCTAAACACATAATATAGAAAGAAAATAAATCAGAAAGATCTACAGAGAAGGAAAGGTTTCATCAGCAGTCACCTAAATTATATTATATAATATAAGATATATATTATTGGCTGTAGCCATTTGTACTTGCAACATCATTTTCTAGTCAATCTATAATGGCAGATGGTATAGGAGTGCAGGACTTTTTAAAGAATACTACTACAAAGATATACATTAATACCTTTGTAAGACCAAGAAGAGCAGTTTTTGTGACACCGTACATCGCCAAGCCTGCTGGCGGTTCGAAAGCACTGATTGAGGAAATAAAAACAATTGATGAACCTTTCGCCAAGTGAGGGGATGCATCCTGTTAAAAAAATCAAGAGAAAAAGTACAATTATGAAAGCCACAGTATATTTCTTTATTTAAGTTTTGAGGTTTTGAACAAAGGTGGTCAACAATCACTAGACAAACTTCCAGCAATAGTCATCAAAAGTCAAAACTTGCAAAGCATAAAACACTCGTTTAAACCTGATACTGTGTAGTCCATCCATATGAATAAGCTTATGAGCAATTTTGAATATAAACATCATAATATCAACGAAGTATGACAATTAAGATCAAAGTATGGCTTTCCAAACTCAAACAGGTAATGGACTCTTGTTACAAAAGTAACACCGCAGAACCTTAATTTCTAGTAATTGTTGAAAATTTTCAATTGTGATGATCAATTACTTCTCAAATGTTTTAATAGTTCGTATCAGTTTGGAGTTTGTGATTAATATCTTTAGGATTTTAAGTACAAGATACATGCGTACACAAGTACATATGAGTTAGAAAAGAAAGAAACTCATAGACTTTTGTGAAGGAATTAACGGGGCCAAAGTTTTCATAATTCAGTTTCGGACTTGATCATATAGGTGGCAATTTCAACGCATGTATGGATAAACATGTTGATTTAGGTTATACTTTGCCTCTAATGGGTCAAATGGGTAAAATTCCAAAGTTCAGTGAAAATGGCAAACGGGTCAGACAGATCAAAAGTCAACCCAACATGTATTCAAAATGCATAAAAGTTCCTCAATCATTTCATCTTAAAAAGCTGGATAATAGTTTTTACATTCTTACTTACAACATTATTTATTATTTATTATTAGTAAAACTCTAGAAAATAAAAAACTTCCAAGTGTTTGTGGGTCGGCCCAACCTGACCAAAACCATTTTTTATATCAACTTACCAACCCACCCAACTGATCACTTTTAGTTCATAGTAGAAGTACTGAGATACCCTGCCCTAGCTGAGCAAAAAAAAAAAAAAAAAAAAAGTAATAAATGAGACTTACCTGAAGAAGCAATATAGACGTTTTAACATTGATTTCCCAAAGCTTGTCAAGGGCTGTTTCTTTAGTTTGAAGAATGGCATCAACTGAAGGATTAGCAGCAGCATTCGACACTACTACATCTATTTTCCCATATTTCTGAATCAGAAAACAGAGAATTACGAAAAAATAAAGCTACAGAATCAACATGAAAATGCAAAATTTAACAGGGTCACTTACACACATACAGATCAGTTCATTTTAAACATTTAATATGTTCATTCAGCAGGGCCCTGAAGATGTACTTATTGAACCAAAATCTTTGACTTTGGATGATTAAGTTTGACAAGAAAACTTAACTACTGCAAAACACAACTCCAAATTGTATGCCCAAAAAATAAGTCAAATCTTGATATCAGTAAAGATATGTGTAATAGACCAATTGGTGACTAATTCAAGCAACTTTCTTCTTACAAATCAATTCAGGTTATTTAAGATGGATAGCCAAACTAACAACCCAAACATTAAATAACATTAACATAATTTGGATAAACTGGTAACTGGTAACTGTTAAGCAATTTCAACACATAAACCTGTTGGCTTAAGATGTTGAGAACAACATCAATTTCTTGATAAAATTTAAAATTCATTTTCTTAAGCTTGGATTGCTTTTGCAGAACAAGTGTTGCTTTTTTATCAAAAACATGTCTCAACTTGCTTTTTCAAACTTACATTTCGTTTTATCAAATCACCGTTTTGATATGATCAGTCAATCACTATTGTTTAATTATTTTCTTTTCACAAACACTGAGCTATAATTAGAAACATTAATTTAATAAATATCATATACATATATACCTGTGTAGTCTGATCAATGAGATTCTTTCTTTGTTGAGCATTAGAAACATGACATACCAACCCCAATACTTCAATTCCTTGTTCCTTTAACTTTTTAACTGCCTCATCAACATTTCTCTATCAAAATTAAAAAAAGTTTTCATCTTTAAACTCAGCTTAATTTTCCCAATTCATTTATTGACAAAAAAAGAAAAGAAAAAAACCTACCTGTCTTCTTGATGAAATTACAACAGAAGCACCTTCTAAACCAAGGCGTTGAGCAATACTGAAACCTATGCCTTGTGTTGATGCTGTAATTATTGCAACTTTACCTTCAAATCTTCTTCCAATTTTTGAATTTTCCATTATTATTATTCTTGTTGTTGATCAAATGGTTGTTTGGTTGTTTGGTAAATTTAGGGCTTGTAATATAACTGATTCCCCAATTCGACTTTGGGAATTGTGATTAGTGAAAGAGATATATGGGACCCACTTAGGCTTTATCACAATGATTATATTTGGTATATTCCGATGATAAACAACTACTAGGATTTTGGATTTTATCTTTGGAAATATGGTTAAGATAGTTGTTATTCTTTGGAATTATAAAAGATTTAATGTATAATGTTTTAAAAGAGAAATCTTTTTGAGAACATACTCGCGAATGGTTTGAGTGCGAATCGTCGGAACCAACTCGTTACACTTCGATTGAGGCGAATAACCCTAAGGACCCAATGAGAATCGCGGGAAGGCATGAAGGCTCCCTTAACGTGGTAGGGTGTAGTATGATGTATATTGTGGTGATCGGCTAGAGTTTTCCACCTTTATAAAGGGTTCTGACCATGTTGTAGTCGAGATATAGGGCACATCATTATTCATTGCTACCTTTATTGATTTAATGTTTACGTATCAAACATCAGGCATACATATCAAACATGTTGGCAGAAAAAGGAAAGGAAATAGTCTTTTTGTAAAAACAAAAAGAGATCAACTTATATAAATAGCAGCTTCAACAAACTTAAATTTTCTTTTACTATTGCCCCATCTTAAAACTTGCCACTAACAACTCTCACAACTTCTAACCAGAGACTAACTCAACTCCTAACAACTATGACTACTAGCAAGAATCAAAATCAAGATATTAACATGAAAGAAGAAGAAAATAGTTGAGTACTTGAGTCAACAAAAGTGATCTTACTCCATTGTACAAAGAGAAGCCAATATTTTTCGATAAACACGTACAGATTCTGGTTTATGTTTTGCCAAAGATAGAAAACTGCAACAGAAAAGAAACAGAACTCTTTGTATTTTTGAAAGATTTTTTTTTTTTTTTGGTAACTTGACCTCTTAAGCTAAATCATGTACCTTTGAAAAAACTAGAATTATACACATGAATTAACTGCCACAATTTACTTGAAATGTTTACATAGTCTGTATGAATTTTGGAAGCCAAAATTGAATAAATTTGATCTATAAAACAAAAATGCAAGAGCAAAACTGCAATATAATAGAATAGGAATATGATATAAAAAGAGCATACAACACAAAGAGAGGTCTTTTGACTGCTTGAACGCTTACACTTACATTGTAACAAGAAAACATTGTCTTAATCATAAGGGTTCTTGAAAATTTCAAGAGTTGAGGGATATCGTATCCAAGCATATCATCCACAGCCTTTATCATCTTTGACTTCACTCTTTCAAACTTGTCGATATTGTATGTACCAAGAATTTCCCTGTAGTGTTCAACATCCGGAAAATCGCCTGGCGGAAGATGGTATTCCTTTTGAATCTGTGTCAAGTTGATGATCTTAATGAAGTTAGTGGATGTGTTTTTACTGAGCAAAAAAGCTAAAAACATCGAGAACAGAGAAAACACCTTTGCAAATTCATCTTGAAGGTTATTTATGAGTTTCTGCTGAGCTTTAGTTTTACCCAACATGGTAGGCATCTCTTTTTTCAAATGGCCGATTATATACGCATGTATCTTTGCAGCTCGAGCGCGTTTAACAAACTCATTGATCTGAAAGAAAAAAAATAGAAAAAACACATTTGATGCTTTTAGCTGCACAAGAATTTCTCCATTTTCAAATTTGTATTTTTCTAAAGATTAAAGAGTGTTTTGTGTCAAAACGCGCTCAAATGTGTATCATATAGTTTTCATTTTCCACAATATAAAATATATAAAATCACAAATGATAGTTTTCACATTTCTATTCATAAAAGGGAAATTATGGATTTTTGTTTTTTAAGAAACCTTTTTCGGAAAAATACAAACTTAAACACATTCATAGTTTCATGTAACTTAAAATGGCCTTAGCTCCACTTAGATATACTCTAACAAAAAAATAGAAATTTTAAGGTAAAAAACATACTCGACGATCACAAGCTTTCTTTGGAATGTCCATTAAGTCTAAAAGAAGGTCATCTTGTTCTTTCTCAAAAAGCTCCTTCCCCATGGCATCAAGTGCTTCTTTGTTGATTGGCTTGTCGCTAAAAGATCTGTCATGAAGACGAAAACACCAATAGTGAGCTATTTATAAAACAATATATATTTTCAGAGAATGCAACCACGAGAAGTTATACCCAATATAAACTCGTGCCACTTCTGGTGTATTCAAAACTTTTCCAAGTGACCACATCAATGCACCATAAACTCGCATCAACTTAAATACAACAAGGAATTGAAGCATGTTAAACTTTCATAACAAACGTATATATAGGTAATCAATACATTAGTTCTATCCATTAAATTAAAGTGCAAGCACACTTGGATTTTAGTTCTTACTTTCTGTGTATCAATTTGGTCTGCTTTATTAAGGACTACATGAATCTTGTCATCTTGACCATTTAAAGATGAAATCACACGCTTGAACTCATCACTTATATCGAGTTTATGCGGGTCAAAAAGGAGGAGAATAAGATCAAATTTTTCTGTGAACCATTTTATGACACCAGTAAAATCATAACTCCTTAGTGTGCCTTGCTTCTCTCCGGATAAAACGCCAGGACTGTCAACAATTGATATATGTTCCAAAAGCTAGAAGTAAATTAGGAATATTTTAGTTAAACTTTATAAATACAACTGAGTACATACTTAACCATCAATCAATGACTGCAAACTATGAACTTACTGAATGAGACAATTGAGAACACTCAAACTTGGATAAAAATGCTCCTCCAAATGTTGAAAGGCCCGTAAATGGCATATCTGCTCGTACTGCAACAGTGTTCCCAGGTATGCTTCTTTCATCAGGTCCATCCTGCATAGAATAAATGAAAGATAAAAAAATCATGTAACAACATTAAGAACTGAAAGAAAATACAAGCGGAGATTTTTTTTGGATAAATATAATCATATAAAATAAGGTTACCATAACGACAATAAATCTATCAGTTGTTGGCTCTGGTCCAATGTGAGCTCCTGTTCATGTAAAACAAAGATCTTAAACCTAGTGTCATGTTGTAATACAGAAAAATATACCTAAAAAACACATTAGAGATTTGGTACATGAAACTTGAAGGAAGATGACTGACCTGGGTAATCGCGTTTAAGCAAATGTTTTATAAATGTCGTTTTCCCAGTTGAGTATTGACCGAGAAGCATTACCATAGGTTTGGCATCAAAGTCGCTACTTGTCTGCATATATTGTTTGGAATACATCAATATAAGGTTTACAAACACATATTAAAATAATAATAATTATTAAAAAGCAATAACAAAAAAGCAAGAATCTGTTAAACTAACTTACCAGTAAAGGAGATACAAAGTCATTATATTGGTAAGTAACTTCCAGCGGCTTTAGCTTTTCGTTATACAATCTATTTAATCCATCAACAATAGATGTCGCTTCACTAAGTGCTGTCTAAGAAAGAACCAAAAAAAATGTCTAGTCATAAAACCCCTATAAAGGACCTGTAAAATTTAAGCCCGTCAACTCATAGATGTCGATTTAAAGCACTAATGTAGTAATGGACTAATGTACCATTACTAAAGGTAACCAATGAATGAATGCTTCAGGTCTAAGTTGTTGACATGTTCTAAGATTCATCCTAATATAAATGTTTTCAATTCATATCAGCATTTGAGCAGGCCAAAACAGAGTATATACAGCTTGACTGCTAAGCTAAAAGCTGTCTTTGAGCATGTGCGAGCTGGTCGACCGCCCACGGCCTCCAATTTATTGGGGCCTGAAAAGTTTTGTGCATACATATATCATTTGATATATATTTTGATTGTTAATCAAGAAATAAAATAAAAATAGGTTTGATTGTGCTGTAAAAAAAATTAAGGTAAGTTACATGCTGCTAACCATGTACGATAATTTAGTCTTTTATTATTATGGCCTCATTTTGGTGATTAACGTTTTTAGCCCAGGGCCTCCAAAACTTAGAGACCCTACTCGGTTACACAAACCTGAATGACAGGGGTGCAAATTCTTACCTTCTTACTAGATTTTGAAGAAAATAAGGTGTTCAGCTTTGGCACATTTGCAAATGCAGGAGTCCCTACATCATATCTCAAAGTAAAAAAGATGATCAATAGCTGGAGATGTAGCATCCATTCCATATTAGTGTCTACACTCTTGTTTTTTAGATGTGAAACCTAGTGCTTATATGTCCAAAAATAATTTTTGAACATGCTTCAAAATTCTAAAAGACTTATTTCTTGTGCACTTATAATATGGCTATTTCATAACAAACATAAATAGGATGATATCAGTTCCAAAGTTATAATGTAGTTTTCTTTGACCCTCAAAAGTCAAAGGACACTTACTATGGAAAGGAGGAAGTATTAAATATGAGAGATGAACCAACCACTTGATTCAGGGATACCATCGCTTCTTGAAGCATTACGCTTCTGCAGTGTAGAACAATAATAATCAGTAATATGTAATCGCTCCATAAAATGGATGGTAGTTATAAAACGTGAACCTACCGCCAGAAATGAACCTAAACCTTCCATAGTTGGAAGGTCCAAACGCTCCACATCTATGACACACAAAGAAAGCACGAACTTAGATTTTATATGGCCCTTGTTCAAACAATCATCAGGATAAAATTTTTTTTTTTTATAAATATCAACAGGTTTTATGGGAAATGTGTTTACATGCCTGTGGTTCTCAATAATTCTATACTTAGCTCATGTCCTGCTTGTGCCAGAGTCACCAGCTATCACCAAAAAAACATATATAAAAACAACACTTTTGTAAGATTGTAAAAGTAGATAATAATGTACATTCAACCACACACCTGCATAGCACTGATGAACTCTTTAAAACCCAAAAATCCTTGTCTCTTAGAATCTGCAATTGCCCAAACCTTCAAAAGTACAATAGCCAATAGGAATAAATTGTTCAACTAAGTAAAACAACTATCTTATAAGAAAAATTGACAAATAATCCTAGCCTCCATCTATCATATATATGCAGAATGTACACAAGTTCTATGAATTTGATTTTAACTGCAAAAAATATGTTTTACAGTATTAGTTATGTGTTTATTGGCACTACATTTGACTGCAAAAAAACAGATTGTCATATTCTTATAAATGTATTGTTTACCTTATGGCTAACCGATTAAGTAGCAGTTTTGTGGAACGATTTCTCATACAAGATGAAATGAGTGAATCTGAGCACCAAATAATCTATACAATTGTGAAAAAAACTGATAATTGACTAAATGAATAACACTACATCATCACTAACAACATCTTCTCGAGTATAATAGTAGAATTAAAACTAGCTAATAAGCAGTTTAGCGATAAAATATCGTACCTGCTTAAGTTCAGGCTTTGTTAACTGCGACATAGCCAAAAACTCTGTTGCATCAATGCCCGTTATTCGACCATCACCATCTACAGATATAAAATCAAAGCAACATAGTCACACTCAAACTATATACAACCTTATTAAATCCAACAGTACAATACACTTTCAAAGAAAATTGAGAGCACTTATTGGATTTTTTTTATACATAAATTATAAATTATATACAAAATAATAAAGGGTTAAGTCTGATAATGTAACAAATTTTACCCAAAATTCTACTGTATGTATTCAACTTTGAAAATTCTATTGTTTATATCAAACTTTTAATTATAGCTATTGTATGAATACTATAGGAACTTTTAAAGTTATATACATATAATATATGCAAACAGTCAGCCTTTTGAAGTGTGATACATATAATGGAATGTTGGGTAAGGTTGTATACATCTCCAAACGCTTAACCCAATAATAAAGTATCACTTTAATATTGGTAGGTGAAAGATAGAATACAATAAACACATATGTAGTTCATACTCGATCATACAAATCAAACATACGTTGAAGTGATTATTAATATTAGTATACTATAATATAACAGGATTAGTTCTTTGGAATGTATTAAATTATAACCTAAAGTTTATTGTGTGTATCCGACTTCACTTTGATCTATTGTGTGTATCGAACTTTCAGTTATTGCTATTGTATCTATTTGATGACTTATTCATCTGATAGTCAATATTATTGATAACGTGACAACCATATAATTCACCACGCTACCTAACACGTCATCGCCAAATAAATATAAATGAGTGTCGCATCATCGATTATAAGTAATAAGAGGTCATATACGTACAGTAGCAGTAACAGAAAGTTTGATGCACACAATAAACCAAAATAAAAATTGAATACAGACAATAATTTTTTTATTATAGTTTAGTACATTCCAAAGCACTAAACATAGCTAGTCTATTTTGTGTTATTTAGTAACACACAATTGTAACCCAAACATACAATTATGTGTAAAATTTTCAAGATCCATAAGCATGCAAACAGTTATTTAGTAATTTAATTACACACCATATGTAACACATGTTTGTACTTATGTTATGCATGTGCATGTGTGAAATGATCAAATACCTAGAACTAACGAATTCAGGCATAATAAAATTACAATTTAAAACAGAATAGTAACCTGAATCAATATAATCGAACCATTGTTGATATACTTTCTGATGCTCTTTCGGACATGAAGCAATTGAACTAGACACGATCTCCATTGTCAACTGAATCAAAATATGGTCTGTTAATTTACCAAATATATTTGTGTTTATTTTACTAAAACATGGCCATTTAATTTTCTGGGATCAGAACTCAAAACTTTTGAATCTAAATATAACAGAAACTGTAAAGTATAGCGGTTTTATTTCACCCTGTCAAGTAAAATAATTTAATTATTTAAGAGAAACGATAGGTTCACAATTTAATTATTTAAGAGAAATGATAGGTTCACATAATGTATATAAAATTTTGCATACAAAATGAGTTGTTCCAGTAAAATAAATTAATGTGATTGGTAAACTTCACTTTTCATGTTATTTTGTAAAATTTTGTTTGTTAAATTTGAGTGAGTATAGCATTTCTCGCTATTTAATAGGACAACGAATGTCTCAGTGTAGCTTGGTACACTAAATCAATTTTACGTGAAGTGCCCATACATGATACCTTACTTAACACTAAAAATCAATCTTATTTTCATATGCTTTTTAACTGTTTGTCATTATACGAAGCCATCTTATTATAATAATTCTTAACTTAATTCTTATATTCGATCAAGTGTTAGAAGTTGTACTATTTGTAATATACGGCTCCTGTATATTTTCTATATTATCCTCATGAGCAGTAACCAATTATACTATTACTATCTTTACATACAACATATATGTATCATCAAAATGATTTCCTTTGTCATTATTAATTATTTATCGACTATCGAATATGAGATAATTTATATTGTGCCATGCATCGGACCAGTTATAACACTAGTTTCATATAATCAGTTGCCATAGAACACATTGTGACAATTAGTGTTTGGATGTGTAAATGTTGTTCACTTATTTGTACTTAGAATAATAATTCTGATGATTTAATAAGTTAATAGACAAAATGACCAAAATATAACGTTTTTTTGAAAAAAGTAGACTTGGTTTGTGAAACGCAAATAATAATTCTATTTTGTAGCAACTAGCTAGTATGAAACTGATATATAGAAGTGATTCTTTAACCACGTTAATTAACTAATTTGAAATAGTGAAGTACAACATGTTTCTCTTTACGTCATTAACACGATGATTATAACAATTACATCGCAAAAACCATATAAGCAGTTCCAAAATGCAAATCCGAAAACACCCCACTGTCTATTCTTGCCTAAGTACAGTAACAACATTTCACTTCAGAATATTAACCAGCCTTTCATTAAGCTAAAAATTCTAGCAATTTCTTTTTTATCTGTTTTACTTAACAGCTACAAGTCTTTTTACAAAAGATAAATCAAATATAATTGTTTGAAAAGTTACAGTGTTAAATTTATAATCATATCTATTAGCCTAGATAAATTCACATCAACAAACTGAAAGTACAAGCAGTTACAAGTATACATATATATGCATATGAAACAACGAAAATATCACAAATGCCTCACTTCAGTATAAAGAAATCTTGATTCCTAATGACAGTATGACACCTCAGATCATCCCACCAAATATACAATGCCAAACGATGCTACCCCAAATAAGCCACATGGCAATAAAGTGAAATCTTGACTCCAAGATGACCCATTTGGTTATTTGACCCATAGTAGCATGCGAAGTGTCACCATATGCAGAATGCAAAGCGGGCTAACAGCAAGAAACAAACGGAAATACTGATATGAAGCTGTTGCCAAAATGGATTTGCTTCAGCATATCTTGGCCAAAATAAAGCAGACTAATGTTCATGAGAAATCGATTGTCTTTTTGAGCAACCAAAGTGTGAGTGACATTTCAATTGAAAAGATCATGCGTAGTGATAATCTATCCAGCATGAATCCGAAAACAGTGATCCCAGTTCTGTTGTTCTCAAAATACGTCACTGCAAGAAACAAACAAAAAATGTAAGATTCTTGAGGGGTAACATCTAAAGTTAGCGTTTGGATTGGCTTTAACACTAATACAGACAACATGAGTGGGTCGAGTAACAAGTGATAATGGGTTCAAGTTGAAACAGGTCATGAATGGGTCAAAATGGGCCACGTCAGACTGGCGTGACCCACAAACAATTTTTTGTGTCCATTAATTTAGACTACTACAAAGTACAACCAAAAAGGTGATAATTATGACTACTATAATGATATTATTGAAAGAAAATTTTTGATCTTTTTAAAGCAACTTAAGACTTAAGATATTGTATGCACTAAAAATTGATTTTTTGGCGATTTTGAACCTCTTTGACACTTTCAACCCATTTAACCCATTACCATTTTAATAATTATACCCAGTTAAGACAAAACATGACCCATTCATAAGTAAAGGGGTAAATTACCACCTATAGTTTAAACTAATTACTGCAACTTGTAGTGTTTGGGTAAAAGTTACTATGAATATAAATTTCTAATGTCTCTTTTAAAATGATTATATTCAGAGAAACAACAAAATGATACAAAAACCTACTTATTAAGATAAATCTAAAAACTTTACCAATTTTTATCTTTAATCGATTTATCTATTATGCTCTTCTGATTACTGATTTTACATTTAAACAACCAATACAACTCACCTAAGGCTTGTTTCTTCTGGTATGTGATTGTGTTCCTATAAATAGGAACCATCATTGTATTATCCAATTCATCCTCTTCTCCTAGATCCATGTCTGAACCCATGTGATCATTAAAATGGTAATCAGCCCGGTTGTTAACATTAGCCATTGGAGTCTCTTCAGTAGGGCCAACATCATCAAACGAGTCAATAGTGGCACAAGTATGCCATTTGGCTGCCAAACTTGTCACAGATTGAACTTTGTGTGTAATTTTTGCAGCACTGCGTAGGCATATGCATAGACCAGTCACAAGTGTCAAGGAACACAGCTGCAGCACAATCAAAATCCAAAACTCATACAGTAATAAAAACGATTATGTTATTTAATGCATCCCCTAATTATTTGTTTTATTTGTCATATAGTGCATATTTTAGTTAAAAATTCTGGATCCCCACTGCAGTGAAAATCAGGTTGTAAATATTAGATAACTATAAACACTAAATGCATAGTAGAAGAGACATAATGGGTAATTTTTGCAGCTTGAAACACGTTGTGTCTTTGATAGGTTGACCTGCAAAACACTTTTGTCGACAGTTATTCTTTTGTAAAGAATTAAGATGTTACATTTTGATCAACTTAGTATTATAGAGAGTTTTCTAAATCTTTGAATCAAACAGTTTAGATGGTTGTATTAAAAATACACTTCTGGTGACTTCCAAACCATTTCATTTTCACTGTTACCTTGCCAATTTGAAGTTTTCCATTTGTCAATTGTATATAGATAAAATATAATCCAAATCAAGTAAATGGGTTGTAATTGTTATTTCTAATGAGAAAAGAGATGCAAAATACCGCAAGTTCTCCAGTAGTGGAAATATTGACAAGTGAACCCGTCTTAGTTGTAACAACCAGAGAAGCAAACTGACTTGCTGTAACCAAAATTAAGGTTGACAAAATGAATGCCCGAAACCTGTTACCTATAATACGAAGAGTTCTACTAATAGCAAGATGTTCCATTAATATTGAACCCACATCCGCTTGTTTCTCGAACACTTTTGCAAAATCCTCTAACCGAAGAATTTGTAAAGAACATGTGAGTTTGAATAAAACACAGACAAGAAAGAAGAGTGATGTTCGGTATAACCAAGAAGACAAAAGCAGAATGCAAGCGAAAGTGTGGCTTAAGTAGATATTGAAAATATATGGTATTTGGTTTGTGCCTGAACTAAACCACCATATCTTGTAAGCACTGTCGGCTAGAAAACATGGAATGATGAATGCAGATAACAGCTTCATTGATCTCTGCATATATATATAGTCAGCATATTATAGTTTTACCGAGACTAGTAATAAATATTAAATTCTTTTGAAATTCATGGCTGCAGCCTGCATGTAGCAGCACCCAAGCTTAGGTGGAACCGATAATTCACGAGGGGGGTAATTACATAGAAGTCTAAAAGTTCAGGGGTTAAAAGAGTAAATTTTTTCTCAAAGACTTTCCTTAGAAGTACCTAAGTGGCAATTCTCGAGACGACCCAAAACCCAACACAAAAATAAACTGGTTAGGGTTGTGATTCTCAACCTATCAAGCTGAAACCCGCCAACCTGTTCTATTTTTCTGTTCGGGTCAAGTTTCGGGTTAATAGGTCAACCCTCCAACCCGAAACTAACCTGCCATAATTGACCCGAAATTGACCAGACAACTCACTTGTTTGACCAGTTTATCTATACAGGTTATGCGGGTTGAATCCGGGTTGAGTATTTATGAACCGTTAAGCGTTTATCAAATCAGTTCGGATTAAGTAAGTCCGACTTCCCAACCCGATTGGACCCCAATTTCTACCCTAACCTAACGTGGGTGATGCTAGTAGCATACATGTTAACCCCATCTATCTATTCTATAACAATAACAAAACGTTATGATTAATTTTGTAAATACTAAAAAGGGTTTATTGTTTCAAAATATAGTAAACTTTACACGTTTTACCATTGTATGTGGCAAACTATGAAAGTTTCTATTGTATGTATTGAAGTTCTAAAGACGCCTATTGTATATGTTTAACTTACTATTTTATGTATAGAACTTACAAAAAAAAATCTCTTTATGTATCAAAAAACAACCAAAATGCATTTAATAGAAGGCTTTTGAATCTTATATATAGACAATAGTAATTTTGAAAATTCTTCTGATATCATAATAAAATGTATAAAGTTTAATACGTTTTGAAATCATAAATCGTACCAAAAACTTGAATAATCGAAAATATGGCAAAATACTATGTTCAACTAATCTTATCCAAAAAAGTTAGAAACAACTAATGGAAACTATGTAAAAATAATTTTTGTCCGGTATCTATTTTAAGATATTTAAATTAAAGGGAGTAGAACTATTTCCACATTTATAAATTCCAATTTATCAAACTTGATCTAAAATTTACAAAAACTAAAAAGCTTACATGAAGCTGATCGGAATAACCGTCACGGACTTTAACACTAACATCAGGCAACTTATTAAGAAACAAGAATCTCCGAAGCCCGTATTTTCGAGCAAACGATGACAAACTAATGAACGATAAAGCGGAGCAAATTGATAGTGACAGCTGTACGATCAAATCAAAGGGTCGTTGATGACTATGATCACATGAATTACATTGATAAACAATATGTGATAAACTTGGAACACCAATAGTAAATATGAAAAATATCAACCATGAAAGTGTAGCTTTCCATGGGTTTGATTGATCAATAAAGATCCATGAAAACTGGGTTGATTCAAGTATATCAATGATCCAATAGTTTGACTTTGTTACCAGTGTCTCTCTCTGTTCTTCCATTGATGATTTATAAATGATGAATCACATATTGATAAATGACGAATCTTGTGATTTGGACGCCAGTTATATATTTTTTTAAGAAGATGTTACCAAAATAACCCTCGAGGTTTATTTTTTTGGATATTTTATGTTTAGAGTATGACATTTTGACCCCTACAAAATTCTGGTCTATTGACAAGTATGGATGTTGTCATTTCATAAAAACATGGAAAGTTTGAAAGGACCAACCGTCATTAAAAGACTCGTTGATTTAATCACTAGTCGCTTATGAGTTTAACCGGGAGTAAATGCTTTCACAATAAATGTGTATTCAATGTGTGTATGTGTAAGAACAAGATACTAAAGTACCAAATATATAAAAGCATTAATCATTGAGCAGGTTAGCCATATGATACGTCTTAAGTTATTATTTAAAAGTATGTTAATTGAATAGTAAAAGAGCATTAAATTTATAATCTTGTCTATTAGTCTATATAAATTCACATGAGCAAAGAGAAAGTACAACGAAATACAAGTATACATATATGCATATGAAACAATGAAGTGAATGAATCAAAATACAAATGCCTAACAGTAGTATGAAAGAAATCTTGATTCCTAGATGACACCTCAGATCATTCCACCCATTATACAATGCCAAGTGGTTCTGCCCCAGATAAGACATGTGGAAAGAAAGAGAAATCTTGATTTCAGAATGACCCATATGGTTATTTGACCCATAGTAGCACACGAAGAAGCAAAGTAGGCTGTGCAGCAGAATCTTGATTACAGAGAGACTGATATTGAAGCTGTTGCCGATTTGGATTTGCTTCAGCATTTCTTGAACCAAATCTTAGAAAGCGGACTAATTTGGTATGCGGTACTAAAAATGTTTATGAAAAACCGATTGTCTTGTTGAGCAACCAAAGTGTGAGTGACATTTCAATTGCAAAGACCGTGTGTAGGGATGATCTATCCAGCATGAATCCGAAAAGAGTGATCCCAGCTCTGTTGTTCTCAAAATACGTCACTGCAAAAAACAAAAATATGCAATATTGGGGATTCTAAATTTCGCATCTTACAGTAAGATTCTTGACGGGTTTGGATTGAACAGGTCATTCTTTAGTATGGGTCAAACAGACCACGTCAGGTTTCCTCAACCCACTAACGTTTTTTTCCATTCATTTAGTCTACTATAAATAAAGAAATCATAAATCATTATAACCATAATAAGAAGAAAATTCTAAATATTTGAATATAAAAACTGTACGCACTAAAATTGGATTTTTGGCAATTTTTTACCTCTCGAACCTTTCCACCCATTTAACTCGGACAAACAAGAAAAAGTTGAATCAAACTACTAAATACTAATTAGGATAAATGTAAAAGTATCTACTTATTCTATCTTTTTTATTAGCCGTTATCTTGTTCTGATTATAAATTTTACTCCTAAAACCCCAATAAAACTCACCTAAGGCTTGTCTCTTCTGGTATGTGATTGTATTCCTATAGATTGGAACCATTTTTGTATTATCCAACTCATCTTCATCTCCTTCATCCATATCTGAGTCCATATGAGCATTGAAATGGTAGTTAGCCCGGTCGTTAGCATTAGCCATCGGAGTCTCTTCATTAGGGCCCACATCGTCAAACGAGTCAACAGTGGCACAAGTATGCCATATGGCTGCCAAACTCGTCCCAGATTGAGCTTTGTGTGTAATTTTTGCAGCACTGCGTAGACATATGAGTAGACCCGTCACAAGTGTCAAGGAGCAAAGCTACCACAAAATCGAAAACCAAATGTTATATTCTAATTCTTTCTTCACGATGATACTCATAGGACACAAGGGCGGACATACAAGGAAGACAAGGTATACATATGCATACAGCATACCACGTGTAGTGTTCTATAGTATAAAAATAAAAACTATGTTATTTTTATACATCCCCTAATTTGTAATCTTTATTTTGTAATATAGTGCATACACTAGGAAAAAGTCTTGGATCCCCTGCTGCAGTAAACACAAGGGTGTGAAATCTAGATAACTACTCAACTCTAAGTGCATAGTAGAGGAGAAATGATGGATGGGTCGGGTAAGGGGTCAAATGGGTTTGTGTAAAAACGGGTAATTTTTTTTGGTTGAAATAGATCGGGTCAAATGCTAGGTTGATCTGCAAACACTTCTTATCGAAATCCATATTCTTCTATAAAGAAATTAAAATCTTGAATTTGATCAACTATAACATCAACGAAACAATCTAAGTTATTTCATCGAATGGTTTAGAAAGTTGTGTTTAAAATACACTTGCGGTGATTTTCAACCCTTTCATTCTTACCTTAGTTTTTTGAATATTTCCATTTGATCATATATATAGATAAAACATAACCCAAATCAACCCATTCATACTTCAATTGATAAACATTGCTACTTATAATTAACGGACAAAAGTAAGATTACCGCTAGTTCTCCAGCAGTGGAAATATTGACTAGTGAACCAGTCTCAGTTGTAACAAGCAGAGAAGCAAACAAACTTGCTGTAACCAAAATCAAAGTCGACAAAATGAATGCGCGAAACCTGTGACTTATAATACGAAGAGTTTTTCTAATAGCAAGATGTTCCATCAATATTGAACCCACATCTGCTTGTTTCTCAAACACTTTAGCAAAATCCTCTAACCGAAGAATTTGTAAAGAACATGTGGGTTTGAATAACACACAAACAAGAAAGAAGAGTGATGTTCGGTATAACCATGAAGACAAAAGCAGAATGCAAGCGAACATGTGGCTTATGAAATGTTTGAAATGAAAGGTATTTGTATTCCACCAGAACTGAACCACCATATTTTGTACGCACTATCGGCTAGAAAACATGGAACGATGAATGCACATAGTAGCTTCATTGATCTCTGCATATATAAAGAGTCATGCAGTCAAAATGTTAGTTTGATCAACACCAAAAAAGAAAAAGAAAAGAAAGAAACATATATGATTGTAACCAACAAAAGGATAATAATAATAAACTTATATATAAGGAAGTGTTTGGATGTGCGTTTCCAAAGTAATTTAATCCGTTTCAAGTGTTTAGATGACCTTCTTCTGTTTATAATCTGATAATTGGTCTGATAATCAGTTTTAATACTAGCTGCAACAAAATTGATTAACAAAGTTAGTAACATTACTCATTGTACTGTTGTTCGGTCTTATTTTATCTGTAACCGACCGATACTTCAGCAATCATAATTTTTCAACTAGTCGACAACCATCAAAAGTGAGTATTTTCCGTAAAATGCGAAACATAGTAATTTACTTTTAAAGTTGAACATTCTTTTAAGGACAAACTAAAATTAACAAAACGAATATTTGTTTTGAGACGAATGAAGTAACTGGTTATGCACATTAACCGCGAATCTATTCCATTAATCAATCTACTTAATAATTTGTGAATCATATAAATGCAAATGAAATGATAATTCAATGAGAAATTTTGGATTTTTAAGAGCTAATAAGACTTCTAAAGTACGACAAAGCTAAATTAATCTTGGTCAGGGTGTTGAATATCCAAATAATTGTTGGTTTTGATGTTGGTTTTTTGCAATTTATTAAGCTCCAATTGTAAGTTGTTGAAAATGAAACGTGAGAACATAGGGGCCTCTCTTAAGCATTTTTTGGCTACCCGCAAGTCCATTAAACCTGTTACTGACTAACACATCTTTTGTGGACCCCAGTTTCGTATGCCGATGGTGATAACCACATTAAGAAAAATCAAAAAATTTATGGCCGCACCAAATTTTCAACATTTTAATGTATGTGATGACATATTTAATACGGTCTTTTTGAAGTAATTTTTAAGCACACCGAAATGTAGTTATTTATTTTTTTATATTTGTAGTATGTAACAAAATACCACTCTCAATAATTGTTACTATATGCATTTTGGTGACGTGTTATTTATGATGTCATGTGTTCCTTCGTATAGCTGACCCGTCAATAAAAATACTAAAAATTACATAAAATAGTAATGAATAACAATTTTACTATATATAATGAAAGCTTAAATAGTTAGATTCACACTATAAATATGATAACATAAATAATTAAATTTTGGACACTTAATTCTAATTCTTTTATGCCGCTTATAAATGAACCTGGAGAAAAAGATAGATACAAAAGTGTGAAACCTTAACATATGGCATCATGCCATATGTTACATAACTACTTTCAAAAATGGTTTCAAAAAACTGTACAACATTTAGATCCACAATCAAATTCTATTTATACGATATGTGAAGTTGTCTTTTTGGTACACGAGACTTGATGGTCCTTTATGAAAAAGAGAAATAATTTGGCATTCGTCATGTGACTCATATGATGTATTAATTTGTTTAGTTTGGTTTTACACCATGTTAACATAACAAAATTGAAATTCTTTTGGAAAAGAATAGAAAAATAGGTGTCACATTCTCACGGGTCAAAACTCAAAGGATTGAAGGTGACCTAACCTACCATTTACGAAAGTTTATAAAAAGATGAACACGTATACATTCCCAAATTAAAAATATAGGGATGGCTTTTGTGATTTATACGGATTTGTAAATATTGTTATAATAATAAATAAAAAATTGATTATTTTAGTCATTTTAAGTGTAGAGATACTATTTACGAAATAAAACTGAACTTCTAAGTCAAGTAGTGTGAAGAAATTGTCGAAAAATAACTTTTGTAAATTTGTGTAAAGCACACACCATTCATACTCTAAAAATATAAATATAAACTTTTTTCAATAAAGATTACAAGATCCCATCTTAATATTCATCCCTGTGCCTATATACTTATATCTTTATATTATTAGACATACATATACATATAATTAAATTTATAAATGGTGCATGTGTTTTTTGTTTTAAAAAAATACTATGTATGACGAAATAAACTATAATTTGTTGCAAAAAGTCCTGTGCTTAAGATGGAAACTGGCAAATTAGAAAATAATTAAATTCCCAATTGTATTTAATAAAATAATAATAATATTAATTAAAAAAGCATCGTCATGTAAACCCCACGAAAACGATCCCTGACTTTATTCCTAGGCTAGAAAAATTAAACTTCATCACGTTATCCAATATATCCGTTGAAATTGTGCAATGATCCAAAATTAACAAATCATACCCTGATTTTGTAAGTAATCGCGATTAAAGAAAAAAAAAAAGCATGATTGGGTTTTTAGTTTGATGATCTAATTTACTTTGGTAAAAAGGAAGAAAAGACTATTATGGAATGTAAAAACTTACAATGAAACAAATTTCGCTCAATATCATTAGTAAAACTCTGCAACTTATACGAACCATTTTTAAACAATTTGAGTTATCGTAAAATCATTATTAATCGATACATGACCTTATAAAGTTAGATTTCGTTTGATTTGCAGAATTTATAAAATTCGATAGAATTAGAATTTTAATTCCATTGCATAAATAAGGGTGTTTTGTTAAAAAAATAAATTGAATCGATACTCACCAGATTCCACCACTCAAAGGAATTTGCATTTCTTGAAATTCAAATTTATTTGATGAACTTCAATTCTAGCAAAAACATTTCATGAACCAAATACAACCTTATAGTAAAATATCTTACAAAATAGCAAAACTTATTATTTGTTTTATTTCAATTTTTAATATATGTTCTTTGATAAGGTATATTTTTCTAATCTTTGATCATAATACCCTGAAGATTCATTCATTATTAAGAGGTATTAAACTAAGAACATTTCCAATGGATAATAGTTTTAGACATTTTTATGTAAGAGTGTGTATAGTTGTTTAATAAAACCTCATGGTTCCAATGGTTTAAAGCTTTTTTATAGCTTAGTAGCAATTAAAAATTATATAAAAGGCTTGGCTAACTTATGCCCTAAAAGAATAGGTTAAGGATGATTAAATGCACCCAAAATTTTATTTAAATTAAAATGTTTGTGTTTATTTAATGAACTCTTCGATTTCCTTCAATAATTATATATTAATTTTAATCTTGAATATTTAGAGAACTTTTCACTTCAATTAATGTTTACTAAACACTCTTAACATATGCCGGACATTAGTTAGACAAGCCCTTATATGAATACTACTAAGAGAATGCATAAGGTTTTTCTTCTAAACTTTTCATTAAAAATTGATACGCTTTCTCTTATTAATTTATAAAATTAAATGAAAAAAACCTTTGAAAAGATTTAAACCTTTAGAACCATGAGCTTTTTGTAAAAACCCTCTTACAGAAAACCTCTAAAACCTTTGGGATACTCCGAGGTCATCATTTAGAGAATAACCAACATGAAACATTTTTAGTAATAAATAATAAATAAATCTTAAAGTATAAACCAAAAATGAAATAGATTCACCTTCCTATTTATCAACTTGTGAATCAAAATAAACTCGAACATAAACGAAAAAAAAAAAAAAAAAACTTACATGAAGCTGATCAGAGTACCCATCTCGAACTTTAGCACTAACATCAGACAACTTATCAAGAAACAAGAATCTTCGAAGCCCGTACTTTCGAGCAAATGCCGATAAGCTAATGAACGATAAAGTTGAGCAAATCGATAGTGACAATTGTACGATCATATCAAATGGTCGTTGATGACTATGATCACATGAATTACATTGATACACAATATGTGATAAAATTGGAACACCAATAGTAAATATGAAAAATATTAACCATGAAAGTGTAGCCTTAAATGGGTTTGATTGATCAATAAAGATCCATGAAAACCTGGTTGATTCAAGTGTATCAATGATCCAATAGTTTGACTTTGACTTTGGTTTATTGTTGTGGGTGATTGTAACTAAGGTTTCTCTCTCTTCTTCCATTGATGATCGACGAATGAAAATTTTTGTTTGATTGAATCTTGTGATTTGGTTTGAAAGAAGATGAGGGATGTACGCTAGTTAAAACACTTTTTTAAGAATGTTACATAAAGTACAGTTGAGGTTTGGCTGTTTTTAGATATGTTTAGTTTAAGATTAGAAATTTTCATTTTGACCCCTTAAGATTGTGGTGGAGGACTTCAACGTAGAGCTGACTTCGAACTTATTTACTTTCTTCTTTTTTTTGTAAAGGAGGACGGAGCCTCCGGCAAAAATATGCATTCTCAAAATAACATTAGATATGTACAGACTTCCTATGAGACTCTGACGACGAAAATGTGGCTATTATCCCGAGACGTGCCTCGCAAATAATAATACAACCACCTATCGTTCTTGAAACCAGACCATTACACACTTGTAGATCAGCCATCTTCCACAGCTCCATTGCTTTCTTCGTATTGTATGTTGGCTTGAACTTTAAGCTGACTAACTTCAAGCGAACCGGTTCAAACAAAAGCTTGTAGAGGCTCTCCACAGATTGTGCACCTTTTTTGAAAACTCGGGAGTTTCTTTCTTGCCATTTATAGTACACCGAGGCTGCTAAGACTAGAAAACTTATAACACCCTAAACAGAGTTGCCCTTTGATCGACTTTGCACCTCGCTTATAAGTGTGTCATTTACTTTTAGAGTTTGAAGAAATTTCTAAATTATAATTCTGAATGGTTTTCTTTGTCTGTGATTTTCTTTGATTTTCAGGTGAACTGTGGTTCAAAAGGTTATTTAACTACATTATCCTTATGTAAGTTTTTGCAAGAAGGTTACTGACCTATAACTAACAACATGAAGTGAGTTTTCAGGTGAACTGTTGTTATGAAGTGAGTTTGATTCTTTGGGATGAAGGTTACTTCAAATTTGCTGCAAGTTTTACTTTATTTGAACTTATTCTTCATGAAAACATAAATTTCTCTTTGAAGGATAGAACATGATTTAAAGTTTTATCGATGTATACCACACGTGAGAAAGTGAGGTCTATGTTTTGTTGCCTATTCACTTAAAAAGGATCTTTGTATTCATTTTTGTCGGTATCTTTTTTCTCTTTATTGGTTATTTCAAAATTGAGAAATGATGTAAGTGGATGGCTAATAAAATATTTTGGCTTTTCATAATATATCTACAAGAGGTAGTTTATGAGAATGTATAACCTTTGAGGATGTATATTTTCTTCACCCATTTGTGTAATCCAAGTTGATCACTTAATAACATAATCATGATTCAATATATATTTTGTGCTTTTTCTATACTTCGGTTGATAAAATGGTAAGCATTTGTCTTTTTTGTGTACAGGTACTGTTGATTATGCCAAAGTTCAAGATAATTTATTCAAAAGCAAGAGATTGATCAAGTTTAAAAGAGGTTGTAGATGGTTAGCATTATTTGTAGAACTCAATCTTTGACCTTTATTTTTTCAAATTGACGCTTTCTATTTGTGCATATTTTCTGGTAGATGATTGCTAATTAATAAATGTGATGTTATATTTCAAGCAAATATCATTTTAAACTTTTCTCCCACTCTATGTAATGTATGCACACATTCAATGAGTTAAGTTGTTCTTGGTTGGATTGTTTATGAGTACTGATTATGAAGTAATGATAGTTTCTATTATAGTTGCAACAATGTTGTAGTTAAATTTGTGTATACAAAACCCCCAAAATTGTTCATTTCCAATATGCACAAAAACTAATATCTGTTATGACGACAATTTCTTTCTGTTCTACAGCTCTCTCTCCAATATCAATTTCATCATGCAAATATTTGAAACCAAATACAAATTGTATTTCTAATCATTCAACTTTTCTTAATCGTCGTTTTATTGATACTCCACTCACTGTTTCTCATCAGCTCCAGTTCAGGTAAATTCTTATGTTTTTTCTATGTGATTTTTCAGCTTAATTACGTAAATGTAGTTTTAATTTTTAATTTATTTATGTAATTGTGAATAATGCAGCTTTATTTGCTCAATTGTGGAGCTAGGGTTTGTTTATATATATATGAGTACTGCTTTCTTTCTTTTTTTCTTTTTTTTTTTCTTTTTTTGGTATTATTAGGGTTTGTATTAATTTATATATTTGTATTGGAGCTTGAAAAGTACTTATGTTTGGTAATATTGTAATAAAATGTGATCCTTTTATGTGATTTTTTGCTGTTTGTAATCCTTTTATGAACTTGTTGAAGTCTTTTTCCCATAAAATATGGAAGCATGATACTGAGAAATTGTGACCTAAGCATGACATTCATTAATTTTGAATGTTATGTTAAAATTAAACGAGGTGATTTTTTTGAACTCTTGTTTCAGGACACTAGTCAAGTTGCTAGACATATTGTACCATGACAGATTATCCAAGGTTTTTCGTTCCGGAAACTATAGCAAGAGTCCCATACTTTGGTAGGTGTTAGTTTCTCTTTCAATTTCGACCAATTTACGTATTAATGGGCCAGTTTAGCTTATGTTTTAACTGTAATTGGCGAAACACCCGAACAGGTAAAATGCAAACAAAAAGCTTTATAGGTTGGAAGTCACCCAAAGTTGGTATGTGATTTATAAATCCTTCTAATTGATTTTATTAAAAAAAGAAATAGATCATTAAGGAAATAATATATCTGTAATTATATTTGATACACTAGTTATTTATATTTTTTCGACAAGAAGTGTTTCTTGTCAACCTGTCCTGTACCAAGTATTACCCATTTAAACCCTAATCTGTTTTTACTTGTTACCCAGCTCTCATTGCCACCTTTTTATAAACATGCTCACAATAAGTCAACAATGTAAGAGAAAAAATAGAGTTGGTAATGCCAAAACTCAGAAGAAACACCACTTTTGTCAAAAAAAAACTCAGAAAAAGTGCCCCTCAAGTTACCAATTAGAGTGTTGTGTTTCAGTATTTTGCCAACTTAAGTGCTCTTTTAGCATTTCTCTGAACAAGTTGGCTGTCCAGGGATGTAGTGCAAACTATAATGTTTCAAAGTGCTAGACACTTGAAAAATAACTAATAATATTAAACCTTTATAAAAGTTTGGGCAATTTATTTTAACTTAACTAATAGAAGGCTGTGAAGACTGAATTTATTTTATTATCCAACCATAAGTTTATTTGTATTCACGAGCTTTGACTTGTTTCTGTAACACAGCTTTTATTTCCGTCCTGCACTTGTACAAAAATTGCGGTTGGTGGAGAAGAGGAGACTATCTGAAAGTGCACTTTGCCAAGACTGGAACGAGATGCGTCATCTGCTTATTATGGAAGTAAGTCTTAAAAATTAGTATGGTCTTTTTTCCACAAGGTCTTAATACATCAAACTACCAAAGGTCTTATGAAATGTTTTGCAGTCATGTATTATTTGACATTTGACTACCTTAAGACACAAAAGGTTATAGTACATCTATAATAAGAATATAGGTGGAAATATGGGCGGGTTAAGTAACGGGGTCAAAAGGGCCTCGGGTGAATGCTGGTAGCTGTTTGTACGGATCAAAACGGGTCCGGCTGAGCCGGGTTGACCTAACACATTTTTTGTCCAATAATCTAATTCTGTTATAAATTATCGGTGTGCCAAATATGATCATAAAAATTAAAAGATCTCAAATAATAATATAACTTCATACAAAAATGACGAGTTAAAGGATTTATGCGTTAACTAAACACACTTTGGCGACTTTCGGACCGTTTAACTTGTTGGATCATTTGACCTGTTTCTTTTAGGTAACCTTTTTTATTTTATCCGTTTGATTCATTAGTGATAAAACACAACCCAGACCAGCCCAATGTTAAGTAAATGCATCCAAATTGCCACCTTTATTGATGAAGAGTTGTATTTTGGGCAAATAAGTCTGCTTAACTTGATCTGAAATTATCAAGTCACAGTTTCTGCACAAAGTTTTATATGGGTATACATACTTTTTAAGTTGTACGCTAATATTTAGAAACCAATGCCTTTGTTGCAGGAGCTAGGGGGAAATGCTTGGTGGTTTGACCGCTTCCTTGCTCAAGTTATTGTATTCATTTATTATTTCATGACGGTGTTCATGTATGCTTTGAGCCCAAGAATGGCATGTAAGTATGATAATTTCGGTCTACATGTTGATTCATTTTGTTTCTTATTTTCAATTTCTGCTTTTCCGGTAACTATTCGTTACTTACGCGTATGAGTTGGGCCTATTTAGTATACACTCGCAATTTCTTTATCAAACTCACTGTTTTATACATGTTTAATGGTATGATTGGTAACTATAAAGTTGGTGATTGATTGTTCAGTATACTTATGCTCCTTTACTTTGTCATTTTTGTCTCTATAAAATATGTAGGACTGTTCATGAACATCAGAGATGATGAGGCCGAACATTGCAAGACAATGAAGGCATGCCAAACTCATGGGAGCCTGCGTTCTCCGCACACTGTTTATAATGAAACAGTTACTTCTGACGATGATTTAGGCTGCATCCTGCCTGATACTGATTGTGAAGGTATTGTCGATTGTGTAATGAAATCATTTTCAGGTCCGCCCGTGAACAAATGTAATAGTTACTAAGTACTAACAAAATATACTTGATGTAGACTGTATACTAGCTTCGAATCTCAACTCTAATACTTGCAGTATTCGCCCTGTACATACTCGATAGAGACAACGTCAACTTAACCCAATTAACTCAATTCTTAGTTTCTCATTTATTTTCCCACTTTGTTTAGTATCATTTATATAACTATAGTAATCTTTTGCATTGCAAATGTTAATGAAGGTAGTCTTTTATATTTACACCAAATAAAAAAAATAAAATCCAACAATTGATATAATTTTATCAGGGTTTTGGTTAAGTTTATTTCGACGTTTTAAGGTTTATTAAAATTAAAAAAAAAAAAAAAAATCCCAGAACTTTTTTACTTAATTTATCAAAGCTTACATTGAAATTAAAAACACAAAAAATCAATAAATGTGGAAATCAAATATTTAATTAACATAAAAATGTGGACAAGCAACAATCAGATCGTCAACCGGAAAAATAACGACTGAAACGATATCTTGCCATCTTTACTGTATCCTGCTGTTATGATTATGAGGAGACAATTTATAAATGTCACTCAAAAATATAAATATCAACATTAACAGAGGAATATGTGTTCTATAAATTTGATAAAAGTTTAACAAAATCGAAATTAATTAAAGAAATTGAGACAGAAATCAGCCAATCAGGAATGAATTTAAAGAAATGGAAGAAGATAAATTGGAATGGAGAAGATGGGACTGCTTCGTACTTATAGAGACCTACCAATTGGGGGAGAAAGCCCTAGATTCCACTTAACGTAAATTTACATTATTGCCCCCCTTTTTCTTTCACAGATCTCACCTGCTAGTGTTTTTGTTGTTACTCCCAAGATTTTTGGTCACGCAAGTTTATACCGTTTTTAATTTTTTCAAGTAGGAATGTTAATTAGTCGAACATCTAACAAGACATTCAAATCCAAACTCATTTAACTTAGAATTTGAGTATAATAATATTCGATCGAGCTCGAACAAAATTTACAACTCGATTATTTTTACGAGTCAAGTTTAAAAATTTATTATTTGACTCATCTCATTCAAATGGTGATTAAATTTTGAGTTGAACGAGTTAATCAAGTTTAACGATCCTATTTTATACAAAGTATAACAATTTTATACATGTAAATTTAAATAAAAGTGACTAATACTTTTGAATCTTATATCTCAAGTATAATTGAACTTACGTGAAGTCGAATTCAACCTATCAAACAAGTTAATCGAGCTCAAGTTCATAAATAAGAAGTTTCGACGACATCTTGTACTATTTCATTTCTATTTATTTATATTTGTACTTCTTTAATTATGTTATGATATTAAAAAGTAACTATTTATTTATATAAATTTAATTTAAAATTGCTAGTGATTGCCTTTAGAACTACGATTAAGAAAGGGTCACTCCCGTCAAAACCGTCAACTCCTTTCGGGTGATTCCGGTTAAATAATGAAAATTAACTACTTTAATTGGTTATTTATCCCTATTTAATCACCATACAACCAACCAATACATATTACTTTTTAACCATAACTCTAAAGGTTACAGTTAGCAAAATACTTTAATTTAATATGAGGTATATATTCTTAACCTCTAAATTGTTAATGATTTTGAGCATAGAAACAAGACCATACTTCCGTTTTATATGATGGATATTGCATTGAAAGTTAAATCATTAATCATTCATAACCTACATTATAAAGTAAAGTATGCTTCCGATACCTATGTACTCCGTAACATTTATGATTTGACATTAGCAAGTTTCTATTTCCTCGTCTTGCGAGGAGATTAAACCAATATTGTTAGAAAAATATGTAACTTGTAGTTAGAAGTGTAAAGTTTAAATATAAATCTTGAAGTGAACATTTAAAAAGATAAAGTAATACAATTGATATAAAGATGACATGTATTATAAAGAAAATAAATTTTATGAGGTACTTAATTACCATAATTCATTAATCATATAAAATCGCCCAAAAGATGAAAGGAAATCAAAGGCACGTACATAAATAAAGGTATACATTTGTCCACATTCTTTATTGTATTGAAATATAACATACATACTTGTAATTTGTAAGTACTAACAATTGACGACAAGACTATACACTTCTTCTTTCTGTATAAACCACATTTACCAACAAAGTGTAAACGTTTCAAAAAATATACTATATTCACCTTATATACTATACGAATAAAGGTCACAATTCTACATGCTTTTAGAGGCGTACTCATCGCCTCATTTGCACACTGCCTCTAGTGATGTCACCTATAGTGATTTGACTACCTCATCTCGATTTACACTAGGAGCAGAAAGTATGTTCACATGAACCACATCAAAGATGCATATTGTATCGGTACTCCACTGAAAATTAAACTTAAACCACTATAACAAGGATCACATTAAAAATTGAGATTCACCTCCAAATTTTAATCTTAGTTTAAACCTTTGAAAAAATGTTGCGTTGACGTGGATAACCTACATTGACCTTGACCATGGGGACCGCGGCTTTGCCAGTATGGTCACACCACCATCATTAATGGACCGCATTGAAAAAAATTCTATTACTCTTGATTATATGATCATATATGATTCACGTACATAACTCATCGTAATATTAGTAGAAAGACTTGATAGATGTACTTTTGTCATTGCAAAATTACTATGAAAATCAATTGCCACTTAATCTCGCTAATTTTATCTTCCACCGAGGCATACATGAAGTTCGATTTAGCATCAAAGTACCTATGATTTGTACCCAGTCTTTAGAGCTGGACTAAAGTGCATGTAGATTTTTGAAAACCTAGTACAAAATTTCCAAGTTATAAAGCAAACTAATGCATACTGAAAATAGTCTAGGGACCATTCATATAATAAATCAAATCAATGTAACGGAGCCCCAACAACGTTGAGAAAAAAAACTCATAAAAAAAAAAAAAAACAAGTTGGCCCCTCACTCCACTTGATATTCATTATTCAAGCACTTCAGCTGCTACTGCTGTTATCTAGGGTTTCGAATTCAACCCAATAAAGCTACCTAAAACCCCCCAAAATCCAATCTTTTTTATTCTATCTCCATCAAATCCTTCAAAATATCTCAAATTTCATGCACCCACATCTCACATGCTTCAATCTTCTCAAACACGGGCGTACTTATTCATAATTTAGGTAAAGTTTTTATCTTTAATTTATCAATTCTATGAATCAATTTGTTATATTCGGCATTGTGCAAATTATATAATATAAAGTTTGTAGTTTTTAGTGTTGAATTTAGGTTAAAAATCTTTGCTTTACTTAGAAAACATGGGGAAATCTGGTGGTAGGAAGAAGAAGGGTGGTAGTGGTGTTGTTAACCAAAATCAAAATCAAACTCAAAGTCAAAGTCAAAACCCTAGTCAAACTGAGAATCATGTGTCTGGAGTTAACATGAAACCGTTTTCATCGATGCCGAATGGTGGTGTTGATTTGGATGCCACAGTTTTCTTGAAAAGAGCTCATGAGCTTAAAGAAGAAGGGAATAAAAGGTTTCAAGCTAGGGACTTTGTTGGTGCACTTGAACAATATGAGAATGCTCTAAAATTAACCCCGAAAACCCACCCGGACCGAGCTGTGTACCATAGTAATCGCGCTGCTTGTTTGATGCAAATGAAGCCCATTGATTACAAAATGGTGATATCTGAGTGCTCCATGGCGCTTCAGGTTCAACCAAGGTATGTTCGAGCCTTACTTCGTAGGGCTCGGGCTTTTGAGGCGGTAGGAAAGTATGAAATGGCTATGTTGGACGTGCAGACGCTTTTAGGTTCTGAGCCGAATCATCGAGATGCTTTGGAGATTGCTAGGAGGTTGCGAGCCCCGATAATTGGGGCTCGCCAGGATGCCCAACAGGATCTCCAGAGCCGCCCATCACCCGCGGCTCTAGGAGCTTCTGCTATCCGCGGGGCCCCCATTGGTGGGCTCGGACCTTGTTTGCCGGCCCGACCCGTTCCAAAGAAGACTGCACAATCTGGGTCAGTTGGTGTTACTAATAATAAGGTAGATAAGATGTATCTGGTCCCACCTGTTGAAACCGATCAAGAGGTTAAAACCACCCAAATGCCAAAGCTTGTTTTGAAGCCATCTAGTGGTTCAAATAAATCTAGTGCTAGTCCCGATAAGGATAAGCAGAATGAAAAGATGGTATCTGTAAAACAGCCTGCTTCAGAGGTTGCGATTCAGTGGAGATCTTTGAAACTTGTGTACGATCACGACATAAGGCTTGCACAAATGCCAGTGAACTGCAGCTTTACAGTGTTGAGAGAGATTGTAAGCAAACGGTTTCCGTCTTCCAAGTCTGTCCTGATAAAATACAAAGACGATGATGGGGATTTAGTTACTATAACCTGTACTCGTGAGCTCAGATTGGCGGAGTCCATTGCAGACGGTCTGGTTCTTCCTGATAGAGAACCCGATATTGAAAAATTCGACTTATTTGGGATGTTGAAATTGCATGTTGTTGAAGTTAGTCCTGAGCAGGAGCCGGTATTGTTAGAGGAAGTAGAGGAGGTAGAAGAAGAGAAGCCTGTTGAGATCGAGTCGATTGAAGTAGACAATAGTGGGTCCCATGAGAATGAACAGAAAATAGAAAAAGTAGCTGATTCGATAAGAAAATCTGCGGCTTCTGAGGACCCTGAGTTGAAAGAAGTGGAAATGGACGATTGGTTGTTTGAATTTGCTCAATTGTTCCGTTCCCATGTCGGGATTGATCCTGACGCGCATATCGATTTACATGAGCTTGGAATGGAAATGTGCTCTGAAGCCCTTGAAGAAACTGTCACTAGTGAAGAAGCTCAAATTCTATTCGACAAAGCCGCCTCAAAGTTCCAAGAAGTGGCTGCTTTGGCTTTCTTTAATTGGGGAAATGTTCATATGTGTGCAGCAAGGAAACGAATCCCTATAGACGATTCAGGTGATCAAGAAATGGTGGCTAGCCGACTTCAAGCAGCATATGATTGGGTGAAAGAGAAATACACATTAGCAAGAGAGAAATATGAAGAAGCGTTGTTAATAAAACCAGATTTTTACGAAGGATTACTAGCATTAGGCCAACAGCAGTTTGAAATGGCGAAACTTTATTGGTCTTTTGTTGTTGCCAAGAAAGATGATTTGTCAAAGTGGGACCCATCGGAAACACTTAAGCTTTTTGACAGTGCTGAAGAGAAGATGAAATCTGCAACAGAAATGTGGGAAAAACTTGAGGAACAACAAGCTAAAGAAGCTAAAGATCCTAGTATCAGCAAGAGAGAAGATTTATTGAAGAAAAAATCGAAGACTAGTGAAGTTTCGGGTGATGAGGCTGCAGAACAAGCAGCTGTTATGAGATCTCAGATACATCTGTTTTGGGGTAATATGCTTTTTGAAAGATCTCAAGTTGAGTGCAAGTTGGGTTTGACCGGTTGGAAGAAAAACTTGGACACAGCAGTAGAACGGTTTAAGCTTGCTGGTGCATCTGAGGTCGACATATCAACAGTTCTTAAGAACCATTGCTCTAATGCAGAAGTTGCAGAAGGTGAAGACAAAATGGTAAAAGATTCAAGTCCAGATGTGATAAGTAAAGATGATAATGGCGATCAATCTTGAAAAGCTATGATTTTTCTCTCTAATTCAACAATTTTCGTGTGTTTGTAACGTTAGATTTGAGGAAGGATTTGTGAAAGAACAATTTGGTACCAAACTGTTTCATTCTTTGGATGATAAAGTTTTAGGTGATGCTAATTTTTTCTCACCTAAATCTGCTTTTATTGACAACATGCTCTAGTCATATGATCGTTGTGCAAATTTAACCGTTCACCTATTTGAATGTTTTATGATGAGATTGCTAATTTAAGCATTGTCGTTTGTTATGGTATTATGACCACGAATCGATAATTATCATATGATTCGTTGTGCAAAACAAAGTTGCACTTGTTTTGTTTGTATCAAAGTGTATTCTAGACATTTAACCGCATGTGATCTTTTGGACCACGAATCAATAATTAGCCAAATAAACTGGTCGAAGTTTGCATAATTGGTCGTATTAGTAAAGATTATGCACTGTTTGGCAAGTCTAAAAGATACATTTGCAGTTTTTGGGCTCCCTTTTAGGATTCATTTTTAACCTGGAAGAGTTTTGCAATCATTATGAACACTTCATGATTGAAACCAGACATCCTTTTGATACCCGATAAAATGCGAAAAAGAAAATCAATCAAAATTGATCCAAACATCTTACGCTCCAAGCCATGAGACCAGTGTTCTTGATACGGACCTCCTTCAGGCCTCAACTGTCCAACTTGAACCCATATTTAATTTAAACGTTCAAAAGTATGATTCAAATGATCTAGTTTGTTTCTTATGATGAAGACACTAAATAATTTAATGAGTCAAAAGTGCAAATGAACCCGTAAGATGTAAATACATATTTTCAAAGTTCATTTGACACACTTGATAGTTCATATTTAAACTTGTATTACACTATTCTTTTCTATTTGTTTTTTATTTTCTTAAATCTGTTGTATTATGTTAGAAATTACACTAGTATTTCTTTAGCTCGTTTACTAAATATTTATTTTTTATATTATTTAACTGTCGCCACTCATCTTTACCGATATTAGAAATCTACTTCTCTAAATTTAGGTTTGGGTTGGTGGGTCAGAATTTGTCAATCTGAACCCAACCCAATTTGATAAACGGGTTGAGTATTTTAACTCAATCCAAAACCTGTTGATCCGAACACAACTCAAACAATGCATTTATCTAATCGGGTCGACAAGTTTTTGGGTCATTACATAAATCCAAATTTGATACCAAAAAACATCATTAAATCAAATTCAACAAAAACATTGTTATATTAAATCAAAACATTAAAAATTTAAGTTACCTCTAAAATGTATTCGGTGACGAATCAACCAAAAACCCATTGGGTGACCTAAATTCGACCCCAAAACAGCAGGTTGGTGAGTCAAAAATGATTCAAATATGCTTATCTTCTTTTACCTTTTCGGGTTGGTTCGTGTCAGGTTTTGATTTAGGTTTTGGGTCGTGACTGAATTTGTCATCCCTAACAATTTCTATTTTATGCTACAATCTTGAATAGGAGATTGGTGAAGCAAAAAGTGACAACTGTGATCATTAAGAAAGAATATTTATAGTCTTCAATTGCACTTGCAATACAAAAAAAAGGTTGAGCAAACCTCATGAAAAACATCAAGTATAACACTATGAAATTCTTGAGAATTCATTGATATATAACAATTTAAAAGCCGACGAAGATCTTTAGGCTTGGAAATCCGGTTTGCAGTAATCATTTCCATCATAGAGTCACGAAAATCTTCTCTTAGATTATTAGACGATTTTTCCATTGCTACCATTACAAACAATCTATGACTCTCTTCTCTTACTCTTCTCCTCCTCTGTTCATATCTTCTTTCTTGCCTTTCTTTAATAATTTGGTCTAATCGTTCTTGAACCATGGCGTGTGCGAGGCTCGAAACTGTCGGGAAGTGGTTAGATTTCCCACTTTCAGTATCTTCGGAAGAAGAAGAAACACTAAACCTACAATTGCAACATAATGTCTTGCATCCTTTATATGGAAGCCTTTGCTTCTTAGGATGTCCTCTTGAGGTTTGCATTTTGATAGAACAGAGCTGATCAAGACAGAGTGTGTGTAAAAAGGTTTACTTATGGCTAGTGACTTATTAACTAAAAGCAAAAGAAAAAGAAGCTCAAGTAGGACCCTTCATGATTGTGTCACTACGAATGCACTGAATTTTCCTGTATCTTAAACTCACCTTGTAATGTGATAAAGCATGGCTACTATAGAGCTTGATTCGGATTTAAAATCGATTTATGGACAACGGGGTGTTTGGATTTGTGTATAACATGAAGTTTAGAGTGTTTGGTAAAGATTAATTCCCTAAACCATTTTGGGTTAAAAAAATAATTATTGCAGCAGCAAGTAAGGAACACTAATACTATTTACCGAGATAGATATATTCAGCTATTGTTATTCATCTTCATATCTATGGAGTTCAAGGAAGTCACATAATTATATCCTATCAATTATTAACAATCATACATATAGTCAAACTGTTGAACCACAACAATAAAATGTACTCTATAACTTTCGCGGTTCTTGCAATTTGTAATATATGTGTATGAGTGATTTCTGATCATAACAGTAGCCTTATGATACATACATCTCACAGTCAACTATTTTCACTATTGTTCTATATGCCCAAAAACAAAGGACGCTTAGTTGGTTCCGAAATTGTCAATGTTTTAGGTTATACTTGATGTTTAGTTAATAATCACACACAAGCTTAAAACTATATGTACAATCAAATATTGCTTACATTGATCATACACGCTTATAACTTATTAAAGGCTTAAGTGCACATAAATGTAAATGTAAATGTTTATGCTCTGACATTCATATTGTGTATCAAACTATTCGGGCTTCCATTTTGTGTAGTGAAGTTGTTATTTGTTGTTGTTGTTGTATGTAATTTTTGGTACTTTTACTTGTTTGTCAGCTGTAGGAGGTGACACGTGACATCATTACAAGTTGACACGTCCCAAAAATACATACAATAGCAATAAACTGAAAGTTCATTACACATAATGTAGCCCCGGATAGTTTGTCGCTTAATATGAATGTCAGAATTTAAATAATTACATTTTTGTGCACTTAAACCCTTATTAAAAAAAATTATAACTAGGTGCATATACCACAAGAGTACTCCCTGTCAAAAAAAGAAGAAGCCTAAGCTAACACACCACATGGCCTCATCATTGAAACAATCCTTTTTGCTAAAAAAACCTTCACACTAGCAACTTCTTCTGAATCTCATTCTCTGCCAAACAATCTAGTTTTCTTAATGAACGAACCATTTGTTCAGCGATTAAAATTAAAAGATCGAACATAACAAGACTCGTTCATGTTTGTCCGGGTCGTTTTCATGCCTAACCACATGGCTTCATCATTGAAACTACGCTTTTTACTAAAAAACTTAGCACTGACATCATCTTCTGAATCTCAGCCTCGGCCAAACAATCATTTTTTAGCCAGTTCTTTAGTGCCATTATGGTATCTGAGAATTGCCAACATGTTCGGTGAGCTGCTGATTTGGCAGAACCAGCATCACTCCTTGAAAAAGGTCATAACTTTTCATGGTTCTTTACTTTTGTTATTCTCCCCTACTGAATCATGGGTACAGAATGATTATTACTAAGTTACTTTAATCAACACTAGTATATAATATTATCTCCACTAAGGATTAATTAACCTCAAAAAATCGATTCTTGTCGGTTCTTTTGGATAAAAGCAAGATAGTATGTGCTGTTTTTAGGTGCTCCCAAGGTTCCCTCACTCTTGCTTGCTTGATCCTAAGTCCCTAATCATGTTTAAGAATCACAATAGGATTGTACAACTAGATAGAATCACCTCTTTAAAGATATCTTGTTTCTAACTTAATATTCTTGCTCCTTCTACACAAAGAACATTTAAAGGAAGCTTTTAAAGTTGACTTTAGTGCACATAAATTTAATTATTTATGCTTCCACATTCATAGCATGCAACAAAGTACTCAGAGTTATTTTATGTGTAATGAACTTTCAGTTTATTGCTATTGTATGTATTTTGGTATGTGCTAACTTGTAATGATACCACGTGTCATCTCATACCGATATACAATTAAAAGTATAAAAAATTAGCAATGAATAGCAAGTTCACTACCCAATACCCACAACGGAAGCTCGAATAGTGCGATACACGCTATGAATGTGAGCATAGATAATTACATTTTTCGTACACTTAAGCCTTTTTAGTTTGTAATTATAAAACTTATTGAACAGTATTAAATTGCAATTTCAAGAGCAATTTTATTTACACATCATAATTTTAATAACGTTTATGCAAACTTCTTCAAAAGATTATATTAAAGAGACTGAATAGCTCCTAAACATATATGGCAAAAGTAATAGGACCGCGAGAATACTTTTTTGGCATGTAAGGACACAACATTTCCATCTTATTATTTTAATGAGTTAAGCATTTAACACTCTCTTTCTTAATCCTTAAAAAAGGGATATCGGAAATTACCTTTTTATCCATTCACTTATTAATTATATAAGTCATTCAAAAATATTATATTTCACATAATACATTTAAAAAATTTATTTCTATTTTTATATCACTATATTGAATTTACAATTACAATCATTTAAACTATTATAAAAAATTACTTTCATTTAAGAAGTATCAATTATTATTGTATTATGATATCATTAAACATTTGTCTCTCAATATCAACTTGTGAAATCTTCACCCGTTGATGTATGTGAGACTCGACGCTAATTTGTTTGATGAATTTACTGCCCATGTATTGTTTTTTTATCAATTAGTTATGTTTACTTAACAATATCATCTTAAAACTAGAAACTGACTAAATAAATAAGAACTACAAAAAATCATGATCGGTGAATATTTCTCTAAGGCATTTCATCAAACACCATTATATCCTTTTCCTTTATGTTTCATGACACAAAGCAAATGCATTCCGACTAATAAAACCAAAGGCGTGTTGTCAGTTGGCGTTCTGCGGAAAAAGGAACGAACAACATGACATTCCATCAAACACCCAACATATGTCTCATTGAGGCATTCCATCGAACACCAAAATGTATAACATCCGGTGTCAATAAAATTCTCTTCAATGCTAAAAATGAGCAATAGTAACTTCATACTTTATATCACTAATTACTTTTCTTTGATCTCTCAGTTTTTCCATCAGGTTGTTTCGCTGTAGCTAATTTGTAAATCGCAAAAACCTTCAAAAAAATTTCTGAGAAAGTATATATACAGACTAAAGATTTAATTAAATGATATGAATGAATAACATAAATTATGAGAAAACCAACCAATGCGCGTATGTGAACTGCAATCAATTAAAGCGTTACGAATTTAGAAGCTTCAAGGATCCATGGCTGATTAGAGATCTTATGCTGCGTTGTCATTTTAGCGACTGTGTGTGAGATTACTATCTTGTGAGTATTTGGAAAATAAAAATAATCTGTTTGTGATTTTGTATTTCCAATTAGTCAATGTTAAAAATTGATTTATGGGATATTATAAAACGAGGTTGTTCAAGTTTATAACTTTATTTAATAAGCAGATCGATCCCCTTTTCAAAACAACTTTATAGGACCCTGTACCCAAGTATGCATTTGTTTCTTGTATACAATTTTTGGTCAAATGTGTGCTCTAGAATTATTAACTGAAAAAAGCCCTTTAAGTGCACAAATTATAATAACGTGTGTCATAATTTGTATGTGAAATGAGAATTGACTTTTTGATGATGTTGATAATAAGTTAACATCGTTCATGTAAGATTGAGATAAAATGTAGAATCAAGTAATACCTTGGTATTAGATTGTCACTTTGGTGAAAAATCGGCAAATTGGTGGGTTGAAGGAATATGAAGCACGCGAAGCTGACCAAAGGCAGCATGTTCCCTTACCCTTACAAAGTGTAAATCTTGTAAATCTATTTCAAGGTGTTGCTATGTTGGTGCTGTACTGAGTTAGATGCCAAGTTAATTGCACTCATATTATCACAAAACACAATAGTTGCACAGCCAGACAATGCAGCTCAAGAAGATAATTGTAGCAATAACATTAGCAAATCCCACGATACTCAACCCGACACTAGAACGAGACACAACATGTTAAAGTTTGGAAGTTCAAACGACAAGACTATCACCAAGGAAAACACAATACTCGGAAGTTGACCGACGAGTCTCGGGACATCTAGCCTGGTAAGCGTCAGTGTAAGATTGAAGACGATAAACACAGGACGGGCGAAGATGTAACCCATGAGTGAGAGTGCCCTACAAGTACCTAAGAATGCGCTTAAGGGAAAACATATGAGGTTCACACGGGTAATGCGTGTATAGTATGCACGAGGTACCCGTTTAAGTCCATAAAGAGTCTTGCACAAGTGACACACATGATGTGGAAAAAGAATGATGCACATATCCGAGTGGTTGTTTCATATCTGATAAGTCACCATTCGAAAGAGAATTCTTAACATCAAGATCATGAATAGGCCATGCCCGTGAAAGATTGATGCTAAGCACGATGCGAATGATGGCAACCTTCAGGAAGGAACTGAAAGTGTCATCAAGTCTAGCGCGGGTTACAGAGAGAAACCTTGAGCTACTGAATGACCCTTGTATCCATGAAGTTGGCTAACATTGTCAAACTTATGTTGAAAAAGCAAGCGACATCCAACAATGTTAGTTCAAGGATGGCAGGGAACAAGATCGCGTGTGTGATTAAAGAGAAGCGCATACATCCAAGAGTTCATAGAAACATGCTAATTAGGATCACACAAGGCCTGTGCATATGACCGTGGAGCGAGGGAGACGTTGGCTTTAGAGACCTAGTTTACGAACGAGTAGTCAACAGGGTGACTACCGGTAGAGGTCGAGAGGGAGAGGGGGTAGCAGATTTCAAGTGAGCAGCCAAAACCACCCGGTCGACAGGGATCGAAGGACGAATGAGAGGATACAAAGGGTCAATCGGAAGTAAAACACCATTACAAACCAGAATTTTCTTAGATTTAATACATGGTAGTAAAGAAAAGAGATTACCTTGGTTATTAGTCATGTGTGATGTCGCTCTAGTATCCATGTGGTAGTTTAGGTCAGATGGAGGTTGCAGTGACATGAATGAAAAAAACCGAGGCCAAATCTGTTGGTTGGAGCTAAGCTGCATATCAGCAAATCCAAAGAGGCTAGAAATAGGTTTTACAATAGCTGCTGGGCTGATATTAAGGTGTCCAGGCTTTTGTTGGGCTGTCCACCTGTTGTTGGGCTGTCCAGATGTTGTTTTGGGCTGTCCAGTGGCTGCTGAGATGACATTCCAATGTAACAGCAGGTGTGAATGTGTTATGTTGCGAACTTGTTGGTGCAAAAGTTGATTTGCAAAGAGAAAGTATGCTGAATCTGAAGCCACCGCATTGCGATGGGCTGGCAGGGAATTCATCACGTTGCGATATACTCCTGCTATTACATAATTAATTAAAAGATGCTTTTGTGAATTTACAATATTCCAATATAAGGGTTTAACTGATAACTTGTAAAACCCGAATGTTACATATCTTTCAATTTCTAATAATTTAGAATTTTGAAGTTCTATGAATTATTGATTATCAGGTGCAGCAACTTATTGCAGAACTAAATAAAATTCTGGCTAATGAAACTGTAGACGAGAATGGATTATTGAAACACAAACTAAATCCTCAGTCTCTGCAGCTTTTTGAGATATTCGTGCAATTCCAGGTATTTTCTTCGTGCGCGAATACATTTTCACTATTACAACGAATAAAATACAATAAAATTACACCTCATGTAGTTCAACAACGAATTCAGATAAAGCTACATCTTGAAATGAAAAAAAAAAAAAAAAAAAAAAAAAAAAAGAGTTGATAGAAACAGACAAGGATAAAATCAACGAATGATATATCAAGGTCATGTTTGATACATTTCCCTTAAAACAGATCCGCCATATGTTTCCAGGGAACAAAAAGATTTTGGTCATTAATTTGTGTTGTAAGCACTTGGAACTAGATGCAAGTGGTGTTTCAGATTAAGAGTGGCTGCAAGAGTCTCACTCATATCAAGATCTTCTGATGATACCCCATTTGGAAGTCCCCAGTTGAAGTGGTAGAGTAACCTTGCAAGAGGAAGCTCGACGTTGGCCAACCCCAGATTCATGCCTGGACACATTCTTCTTCCAGCCCCAAATGGTAGAAATTCAAAATCTGTTCCCATCATGTTAATTGAACTATCGTTAAACCTTTCTGGTATGAAACTTTCAGGATCAATCCAGTAATCTGGATCACGCCCAATTTTCCACGCATTGATAATTACTTTTGTATTGGCGGGGATACTGTATATACCAATCTCACACTTCTCCTTACACTCTCTAGGGACTAACAATGGAAGAGGAGGGTGCAACCTTAAGGTTTCCTTGATCACTAATTGAAAGTAGTCAAGTTCTAGAATATCAGACTCGTAAATCTTATTCTTTCCCGTAAGTACTCTCCTGAGTTCGGCTTGTGCTTTCTTCATTACATTTGGATTTTTCATTAGTTCCAACATTGCCCATTCAATTGTCACAGCAGCAGTATCTGTGCCCGCTACAAATATATCCTGCGTCATAATTTACAAGTTCGTAAGTAAATGTTGCTTTTGCAATTATAGTTATGAGTGTTGCTCACCCCAAAATTGAGCTAAGATCTATCATACGGAAAATAGAAGTAAATGACATCGACAGAAAGATAACTTTATGTTGGTATCATTTATATCCGATGCCCAATTATTATCACTTAACTAGTATTATAATTTAAAGTTAATTGTTTCGTTATGTATCTAACTTTATATATTTTACTATTGTATGCAACCCTTTTAAAAGTCCTATTGTATATATCGTCATTTACAAACACATATATATTGTATGTAACGAATGACTGGATAAACGAAAAATACCGATTTCGATACATACAATGGACATGGAGACAAAGTGTGATACATACAATAGACATATTTTCAATTGGAAAAAACCGGATACATGTTTTTCAGGTTACATGTTACATACAATATATATGTTTGTAAAGGATGATACATACAGTAAGACTTTTAAAAGGTGGTTGTAAAAAATGTAAAGTTAGATACATAACGAAAGAATTAACCCTGTGATTTATACTAAATATAAAGGGGAACGATTCGTACACCACCAATTTTTATCTGTACACGCCAAAACATGCTTTATGGTGTTGTATAGCACAACACTCTGACACATGTTCGGTGTTGTATGAATCACCATCCAAATATAAATATTTGATGATTAAATGTGAAACTGTTGGGAAAAACAATGGTCAACTTATATTATGAATTAGATTAGTCAAAGTATGAATCTAAGAAACTTAGTGAAAAATATGCTAAGTGTTAGTTAATATGTATATATATTGCTCAGTCTAAGTCTAAGGCACACAGACTCAAACTAAGACAGTCTTGAGCATTAGTCTGTACACAATGCTCAGTCTGAGTCAGGATAACGTCACACAGACTCAGAGTAATATTATATAAGTCTTCTGAATCAATGTCACAACTTGAGTAAAGTTCATTCGAGAATGACACAATGTTGTGAGAATGTAAGAATCAATTTCAACCGTTCATTGAGATTGATCGGAGGTTGTAATTAAATCCAATATGTATATCGGGTGTCCAAGAAAACTTATATATCTAGATTTCATACAATGAAAAGGGTAAACGCCTAATTCACAATTATCTCCCAAGACTCTTTTTTCCTTTGACGATTCAGTTAGGTCCAAAGCAACATGCAATGAACACCCACCGTTTCCTTCAACTTGTTCGCGCCTGTTTCAACCTCCGCATCGTCATCGGCAACTTCGCCATTGCCGTCGTCCACTCTCTTTATTTCTATCCTCAACCCTCATCGATGCATTTGGTTACCCTCTAACTTGTCATCGTCTCCGTCAAAACCCACCATACTGTCACAATCAACACCCACCGTTATCATCGTTGTAAACTCATTGGTTGCCATCAACGACTTCCGCGGAAGTTGCCATCAACTTCAGGCACCATATCCGTCACTAACGCCATGAAGTTTTGTTGTCATCACATCAACATCCAAAATGTATGTAACTGTATGTTTCATTGGTGTAGATATGGGGTTCTATTAGAAGTATATGAAAGCGTGATTTGGTCAAATAACGTGGATGAAAAACAAAAACAGGGAATTAATTGGATTTTTTTGTGTGGTTGTAATCTAGGGGCGGTATTAGAAAAAATATCAAGAGGGGACGAACTCAAAAACGATAGATACATATTAGCCAAGTACCCGCACTAATAATTAGTAGTTTTTTATAAATCATATTTATGTTCAAAAGTATTATATTTTAAGGAACATTTTAGAAAAAAAGAAAGTTTATTACAATACACTAACATATGTTTTTTGAAAGATAGTTATAAGAATTCATATTTTTTTCTATTAAAACTCTAGTGAAAATTAAGTATAGCTCAAATTGTTAGTATTGAAATACGTTTTTTATACATCATATTTTGAGTGAGTGCAATAAAATATAAACATTTATTGGGAAACTTGTATCACATGCACTAGGTTATGAACAGAAAGTGGGCTAAATTTTGTATTTTCCTTCTTTTTCTAATGGAGTAACAGATAGGCTTTAGGTCTACGATACACATTGAGCTTAAGTTTTATCTTTTCTTTATAATTGGACTTTTCCTTATAATTGGACAAGAGGACAAATAATAATTCCATATAATTAACGGTAAGATTTCTTTTTAAAAGGAACTCAATGTGGGTGGTGACAAGTGTCCTCACTGTGATACCGTCATTGTTGTAAACAATGATGCCAACATATATGGATATTTGTGAATAATAGTCAAAGTGATGTCATATGGAGGTTTTATTAAAAGCATGGTTTTGAAACCCGGGTCGGGCCGGCCGGTCCGACCGGTCGGACCGCGACCCGGCATACTCTCCGAGCGATAAGAACCGGGCGAATAGGGGAGTCAACGATAGTCAAACCCGGCCGGTTTCCCGGTCGAACCGGGTTGACCCGTTGAACCGGACCGGAGTTGACCTGTTTCTTTTTTTTTTTTTTTTTGTGGGGGGTCAAACAGTCAAACCCAGAAATGGCGTGCGTGTTATTCACTTGTTTCCTAACCCTAAACCTAAAATCGCACCACCACTAGCAGCCGCACCTCCACCACTGCCGCACCCCCCCCCCCTTCCGGCAGCCGCAATCGCCGCCGCACCCCCCTTCCGGAAGCACCACAACAGCCTCCTCTGGGCTTCGTCCACCACCAGCACACTCCTTCGGAGTTGTTGTGTGTTTAAAGCAATATTATGTTGAAACTTGAAAGCAAGTTCGAGAATTGAGAGTATAGACTGGTTTTGATGATGTGTGGGTTTAATGATGAAGGTCTTGACTTGGTTCTTAAAGAGTTAAATCTGATTTCAAGTTGAATTTTGCAAGTGCATTCATTTGGTTTTTGAACTTTTATTGTTGGCAAAAGAAGAGTAATGGGAACAGGGAACATGGGGAACGTAAATGTGAAATGAGTGAGAACAGGAAAGTACAACAGCTTTTTTGCTTTATCACCTTACTATATTATTTATTTGTGTGGCTAAGGACATACAAAGTACAACATCTACATCAGACTATAGCAAACCGGGTTAAACAGATTGAACCGGCGGTGCGACCGGTCGGACCGGAACCGGAGTTACCGCCGGGTCAACTAAAAAACCGGGTTATAAAAGATTGATTAAAAGTATATGAAAGCGTGATTTGGTAAGATAACGTGGATGAAAAACAAAAACAGGGAATTAATTGGATTTTCTTTGTGGTTGTAAACAATGATGCCAACGTATGCGGATCTTTGTGAATAACAGTCAAAGTGATGTCTTTGAGGTCTTGTTACTTTGTTAGGTAGGTATGAATTACCTTTTTTTGTTTGTAATTTAATGTAATTATTAAATTAATGTATGCTGTTAATATAGATAACGGTGGATGTAAAATAAATGGTGTTTCAAGTATAATTTGTTAGGATTTTGATAATCAAGTGTTTGATATATTATTTTAATGAATTTGATTTTTAACTTTTGAATCGCCAGTTATTTTTTGCTATTTGTTTATATTTGATTGTATATTATATGTAAATATTAGATTTACGAAAAATTATCATATTTGATTAAAATCAATATAATTTATGATCATAACTACTATCACATGTAATAAGATTATAATCACATGCGATTATAGATATTATTGATTGATGTATAATCACATATAACTAACTTTTGGTGTTTTATATGTAATTAAATGTAAATTTCATGTAATTACAAATAATATCATATGTGATAACAAATATTACCACATGTGATTACAAATAGTGTCACATGTGCCTAACTATAATCACATGCCTTCTGCACTTTTGTATCCAAATACGAATTGAAAAGTGACAACAACTATTATCACATGTGATAAAAACTAATATCACATGTGATTTAATATCTATATGATAACAATTATTATCACATGTCATAATAACGAAAATTTACATATGATAATTATCTATTGATAATTAATTACATATAATTATTTTTTGATGTTCTATTCAAATGTGATTATAACTGTAATCATATACATTTTTTTAAACCTACAAGTATTTATCAAATGCGATTACAACTAAGACATGTGACTATAACTATAATCACACATGATCATAAATATTTTGGTGTTTAATCTAATGTGATTGTAGCTTTTATCATATGCAAATTTTAACCCCAATTATAATCACATGTAAATAATTTTATTTGACTATTAACAAAATTGAGATAAAAAAAAACTCAGTTTTAATCACATTGGGGAGGATCTTCACTTTTCTCGGGGTAGCCGATTATCCTGGATCTCCTTTAGATAGTCGGACTTTCTCCCAGATATATGAAAATCCCAAGTAAGGCTATCCAAAAAGTATGATATTACACGTATCATATGTACATTACACTGTGTAATTTTAAAACCCACTAAAAATGAAAAAAAAAAAGTTTGTTGAAAGTATACAATGTGAGATGTCTAATCGAATCGAAGAGAAAAAATGCCGATTTTATGGTGAAATTTTTATAATTTTTCAACTAACCATTTTTTAACTATTTAATTTTAAAAAATTTGAGGGAAAAATAAGAGTTTATTAAAATAACTATTGTACCCTTTCAATTTGAAATTTTTCATTGTTTCTTTCATTCTCAACAAATTTTTTATATCCATTTGAGCCCAACTCATCACAACTAATAGTTTTAGTTTAACAATTAATGATATAGTGGTAACGTGTTTGCATGTTAACTTAATTTGAGGCCTCAAATATTTGAATATTCTATGCGACTGCACAACTTGCACACCCTTAAACACAACCCGCAAATATACTAGTAATACATTTTATTTTCGTTGTAGTTTCAAACGAATTTATTTTGTAGAATTAAAGCGTATAAGTAAAGGAATAACTGTATAATTATCTAAAGGTGTGTGAGTTGATGGTGATTTCAAATCCTGACTGAGTCAGTGATGTAAGATGTGTGAGTTGGCGGCTAAAAAATAAATACTAACCACGAGAACTGCTTTGATGTGGTCAGAAGTTAATGGAAACCGAAGCCCGCCATCTTCTTTAAGTCTCAATAAAACTTCAAGAAGGTCTTCGTTATGTTCGCAGAGTCCACCTATACGGCGTTCTTGGTGGTCGGAGATAATGCTATCCAATAGCTTATCAATCTTGTTTCGTATCGTTGTCATCTTTTTCATCGACCCTGTAACTAAAGGCAATATTTTAATAGATGGAAACAAATCGGACACATCAAAACCACTGGATAAAGATACAATCTCTTTAATCAACACAAGAAGGTCTGCCTGATCCCTGCATCTACTTCCAACAACAACCTTTACCGCAATAACATTCATCATCGTAAATATCATCTTTGAAAGATCGATAGTGTTTGATCCAGCATGCATCTCCTTTCCCACGGATTCAATGAGGTTCCAAGACTCTTCATCACGAGTAGATTCAAAAGATCGCACCTTTTTAGCACTTGAAAGCTCCAAAATACATATTTTACGCATTTGCCTCCAGTACTCACCATAAGGTGCAAAGATGATGTCTTTATAGTTATACGCGATGATTTCAGCAGTGAGAAGCTTGGGTCTATTTGCGAAAGTGAGATCATGGGTTTTCATGACTTCTTTGGAGAAAACAGGAGATGAGATTATGACGGCTGATACTTCACCAAGCTGAAGACGAATCACTGGTCCAAGTTTATCGGCTAAGTGTCCGAGAGCTCGGTGTGGCAGTGATCCATGGAGATGATGCAAGTGCCCGAGTAGTGGGAGCTTCCATGGTTGTGGAGGAAGGTTTTCATCGGAGCTAATTCTAAGCTTGGTGAACAAGTAGAAAAATGCAACAAAGAAAACTAGGAGAGACAGTATAATCATCTGAAGGTCCATTATTGCTTGAAGAGAAAATCATATAAGGAAAAATCACAAAAATGGTAACAACCAAGAAGAAGACAAGTTATAAGAGATTATGAGGACATGCATGTTCGACTTCTGATCAACTTAATTTATACCAAAAATTAGAGTGCAGAATATGTTGTAACGTACTAATTTGTTAATACAAGACGAAAAATAATTGGTTGGCTTCTTTGTTGATTGCCACTTGCCAGTACCGTTTCTCCAAAGAGGTGCTCGGAGTTAAATATTAAATATCTAATCTCATATGTGAACGCTATTAACGATTAAATATTTAAGAAAAATTCGACAATATTTTCACGCACAATATTTTCATGCATGAAGGAATAGAACAATCTTGGTCGTAGGTGACTACCTAATCTACTTCTTAAATATCTAATTTCATATATTAATGTTGTTAACGATTAAATATTTAAGAAAAATTCGACAATATTTTCCCTCAACTTTTCAAGTACGCATATAATGCAATACTCAGTGAGAGTGAAACGAAAAGTCTATAAACTTTTTCATAAATATTCAACTATTAATATGTTTTGAGAAAATTAAGTGATCTAAATTTCTTTACATTATAAATTTGATGAGACAAAGTGTAAAATGAAATTAGACTAGTTTAATATGTTCTAATAGTCTACAAGGGATAAGGGATAAGTCTAAGAGTTCAAAATATATTCAAAGATATTCAAGATAAACTTGAATAATAGAAGATTTAATTTTCTTATAGGACACATATTCTCAATGTAAGTCTTGTTTGGACTCTATAAATAAAGCGATCTAAAGACATTTAGATGTGTCTTTTTCAAAGGTCTTTACCTTGGTTAAACCGATTTCATAACTTGAAATCATTCTCCCATGTATTCTTTAAGTCGTGCATAATTCATGAATATATATGACTTAGAATATCTTCTTCGTGTTCTTCATATTAATATTAATTATTTATATCTTTCGTTTTGGATGATAAATGGGTCCAACAATATGCACTTACATCCTAAATAAGATTAGATATTTATAAAGCAGTGTCAAATGAGAACACTATGAAAGAGATTAATATTTGACGGGTATAAAAATGGTGAAACCAAAAATATTTATTCTTTTGTAAATTTTCGTGAAGTCAAAAAATAATATGTTCACAATTAAAATTTTAGATGAAGCTAAAAAATAATAAAGGTTCACAATTAACAAATTTTGTGAAGCAAAATAAAAAAAAACGTTCACAGTTAAAAAAATTGTGAAGCAAAATTTAATAATGCTTCAATCCTTTATAAGTTTCCGTGAAACAAAATAGATTATAAAAATTTACAATTAAAATGTTATGTGAAGTCATAAAGTAATAAAATTTCACAAGTAAGATTTTTTGTGAAGCAAAAAAAAAAAAAGATTCACAACTAAAAATACAACATGAATAAAAACCGAAATCGTTTTCACCGTTTTTGTTTTAACATTATGTTTTCACTAGAATTTAACTGCATTTGTGTGTATATATACATATTGACCGTAGGACCGGTCGTTGGGAGTCCTTTAGTGAGTCGCTTTTACCCGCTTTATATATATGTGTGTGTATCTATATATATATAATATGTATGGAGTTTTAAATGAGGATCAAATAAATATTATTTTTTATTAAAGATTTTAGTTTTAATTTCTTTATATACAAGGATAGATCTTTAAAGGGGCAGGATGTGCCCTGGCCCAAAATATGAGCCATTATTATACACTTTATTCATCTCATTTTTATTGTCCAATTTACTATTTTTGTTTATTTCAAAATATTACTAATTGTAAAATATAAGTATTAAAAATTACTAAACTCTCTATTTTACCATTAATTATTACTATCAATAATCTAAAATCCTTATTAAGCATTTAACATTCTCTTTCTTAATCCTTAAAAAAGGGATATAGAATATTACTATTTTATCTCTCAACTTATCCCTTCAATTATTATTATATTTCACATAATACATTTAAATATCTTATTTCTATCTTTATATCACAATATTGAATTTACAATTACAATAATTTAAACTATTATAAACAATCACTTTTATTAAAGAAGTATAAATTATTATTACATTAAGGTATCATTAAACGTTTGTCTTTCAATATCAACATGTGAAATCTTATCTATTGTTGTGCGCGAGATTTGACGCTAGTTTATTTCTTAATAGTTTCCAGTCAAATGTGACTTGAATATAAAAACAAAATTGATATTTATCTAATCTATATTAAATCTCAAAAAATTTGTTAGATGATAATAAAAGTGGACAGAGAGAGTATGTATTTACAATTGGGTAAGGTCTAGACTTAAACTTACCAATATAAATATGCAACTATCAAAATTACCCTTAATATCTTCTACAGATATGGCAACTATGACTATTTTGTCAACTACAACAGTCATTACTTTGGCAACTAAACATAATTATACATGTCAACTTTCATTAGACAATAAAATCACATTAAATGTCAAATTATTTCTAAAACATTTAGTAAAAAGTACAACTTTGTTGGGTAAAAACTAGTGAATATAAAAATGTAGTTACATATTTGAATTTAACTTTGCATAAGATTCTAATATTACATAAATATTTGTTATTGTTATATAAAAAATATTTGTAACCTTTATCTCAAATCAGGGGATAGAATCAACAAAAATGTTACAAACTTTGAACTAATTATGTTTTAATGACCATAAGTTAAAGTTATTATTAGTGCATGTTTGATTTTAATTTAATTGTAAATGATTATGATAATGCACTCCACTTGTTTTGATAATTGTAAGGGTGATTAACATAGTGATTATGTTAGTTATTAGAAATTATATACTTGCATTAACAACACGTGAAAGATATATGTCAAGCTGACATAAGAACACATAAAATTGTGGACAGAAAGTTTACGGTACCAGCACGGTTGGACCGTGGTTCGACCGGGTTCCTCCTAGAACATTTTACTTCGTCGAGTCAAAATTCGGGTCAACCAATTAAACACTTATATCACCTATTGATCATTTGAGTGAAGGTTAGTCAACTCTTAGTTGTTTAAATAATATGAGTTTAATAACTAGTTTTATAAATGCGTAACACTTTATAAACCGAAGTTATTTTATAAACTGTGTGAAAAAGTATAAACATATTTTTATAAAAGTGAAAGGCTAGAGAGAATATTTTGAAAGTCTCCAACCTTTGAACAAAGACTAATCAAGAAAAAGAAATAACCTTTGGGTAAATGTAAGTGTACCATATTATCTAATGAGTATGTACTTTTGTGTCTATCCATTGTGTTTAACCTCTTAACCTATTGGTAAATCATGATTAAGTTTTTTGTAAGGTTTTGAAAACTGATTTTATAGAGTTTGACTTTGAAAAAATGTGTCTTGAAATGATTTTAAATGGATATATTTTTGAATGTTTTTGGCTAGAGCATCTACAGCTCGTGTACGGTCGGACCGTGGATCGACCGTGAATGTAAAGGATTTATTTTGAAATCCTGAAAAGTTTGACTATAAATATCCAACTCATTTTTGAGTTTAAGGTTATCCTCTTTGGCTTGTAAAACAAAGATTTCTCTTAGTTAAAAAGTGGTCTTAACTTGTATTGTTCATCACTAAGAGTGTTAGTGTGTTTGAGATATTTAACTTTTAAGCAAAGAGTTTATTTATGTAGTAAGGTTATTGAGCTGTAATAATTTGTGCCATTATATTGTTGTTGTAATTTGTTGTAGGAGATCCTCAAGTATGTGAGTACGGAGGATCTCATATTATTTCTTTTCCAATTGATTTTGGAAGAAAGCGCGAGTGTTTAGTGTCTTCCATTTGTTAGGGGAAGACTCATTAAGTGAGTTATTGATTTTTGTGTTGTTCTAAGGTTGTGAAGAAGAAGAAGGAGAAGAAGAAGAAGAAGAAGAAGAAGAAGAAGAAGAAGAAGAAGAAGAAGAAGAAGAAGAAAAAGTGAGTGTTGCCTTCTAGAGAGTTAGAAGAAGAAGAGTTTAGTGTTGATGATCTTCTCAAGTTGAGTTAGAAGATTATTTGGAGAGTAGTTATTTTATTTGTTTGGAGAAAACATTGTTGGTGTTGGTGAATTTCTTGCTAAAAGTGGAAGCATTCATAGTTGGTATCTAGACTTTTAATTGTAGAAGTTAGAGAGTGTGGTTAGGTTATTTTCTTTTAGTTAAAGAAGATTAGTGTTGTGTTGTTATTGAAGAAGAAATAATAGTTTTAACTGTTTTCATCTCTATTGGTAAAAATGATTTAACCATAGCGGAGACATCCCGATATCACGTAATCGGACAATATATTAAAGTTGACTAGTTAACGGCCAACCCCACCACTATAAATCGTGGTGTCTCTTGATGATATCTCTCTAATCCTTAACTCTTTACTTACTTGCATATTTACTTTAATCATAATTCATAGTTAAGTAATCAGCCAAGTTTCAAGTAAAAGATTTTAAATTGATCTCAGCAGGATCATTGATGTGTTTGATTTGCATGTGCTTGAATTTGGGGTCTAGATTGTGGAGTTTTCTCCAATTGATTGGTGAATAGAATGGTTGGAGTTAGAATATTCTATGATTTATGTGGGTGTGGGTGAAGGTGGGTTATAAAGAATATGGTTATATTCATTCATACCTTCAAAGTTTAAAATATTTATACCTTGATCTCCACGAGCAATGGAAATCTGTAGTGGGTTCTGTTTCAATCTCACTAGACCCCACAAACTCTTCAGTTGGTAGGTGTCAGAGTCTGAAACTTTAGGCTCTGCTTCACCTACAATAAGGTTAGCTTGCCCAATGTCCACCCAATGCCTCATGGTAGGTGTCAAAAACATTACGCAAGAATGAAGCTCTCCTTAGATCAAAGATCCTCAAAATTATCCTTATGTGGTATAGCAAAAACCTTACGCAAATTATTCTCAGCGAGAGTAATTTGTAACTCCTCCTTCTGTAACTACCAGTGATCATTCGATCAGTCGTATTAGTAGTGCAAGTGTACCAGAATTATGCAAGCATTCAAGGAGATATATGTCGTGGAGATTTGAAGAATGCCTCAGTCAATGGATAGTTCTCCAGAAAAAGAACCAGTTCTTCGTATCCCAAATTCTTGAACGTGTCAAGAATGATATTGCAGGATATCTTGTTGTTTTTTGAGACCTGCACATTTTTATTCTTCTTGACCGGTTTTGCACGAACAAGGTTAGCAGTATTAACAAGAGTAAAAGGTGCCATATGATTTCAAGAACTTTAGGTTTTCATACTATAGCGCAAAAAAGAATGGGAGAGAGAGTTAGGGTTTATGAACTTGAGAGCATTGGTAGAGGTTACATAACTAGTGTTGCCATTTGATTGTTTATCTGGTTATTGCTTAGATCGTTAAGATTTGTATATTAACATTCACATCTTATTTGCTCTTATACCAGTTGTTAGGTTTTAAAGTATTAACCAAACCTTTTATTCAGTATTCAGAGTTTCAAACTTCTAATACTAAATAGATTAACAATATTAAGTATGTAAGTTATTTTGCGGAATAAATAACAATTGTATGAACTCAATAAATTCAAACATTATTGAATATGAATGTATAGATCAAAATATACAAGGTTTACACAACTTGTATATAGAGATGTAAAATGCTATGCTAGAGTTAGTTTTTCTTAACCTAGATATCTCTATTTAGACAAGTATTTGAGACAGAAAACAGAATACCTCCTATTTCTCAAATATATCAGTTTCTACATAACTCACTAAATGTATGGAAACTAGATAACTATTATATGAAATACAAATCTTCTATTTTTTTTGTAGTTATCTTCGTATCTTCTTAGATGCCAGTTGTAAAAATTATCTTATTAATGGAAATCTTTAACTTTTTATTCTGGATCTGAACTCTAAGTCTGAAAACATCTTAGTCTGAAGTCTTGTTCTGGTTGACTTAGAAACCTAGTTGAGTCTAAAAGACTCTTAGTTTGAAAACTTCAAACTAAATCGTGAAATTAAAGTCCAGACTTAATTAACTTTTAGATTGAAACAACTTCAGACTGAAAATAAACACGTGGAATATTTTATGGACTTAAAATTGGTTGACTCAAGATACTAAATCAATTTAGTAACATAAACTTAATATTGTTAATCAATTTAATATTAAACCTTTGAAACTTTATTTGATTATTGATTACAAGTTCTAAGTTTAATTTATACTTTAAGACCTATCAACTTGTATCAAAGTAAATAAATTGTTAGTTTATAAATCTTAAAGATCTAAGTAAAAACCAGAATAATCAATAAAATGGTAACACAAGTTCTGTAACCTTTTCAAATGGCATGAAAAGGTATTCCATATTTAATGGAACAAAGTATGCCTTGAAAATTAAAGGTTGAATTGCATCTTGCTGGTATTTATGATGAGATGTTAAGAATCATTATGAACTTCACCAAAAGAGTCATTTTGAATTGCATCTTGCTAGTATCAAAAGATCCAGAAGTTGCACTCACATCAACCAGTTGAAGAAATAGAGAATTATTCTTTAGAGTTGATTACCATATGAAACCTTCAAACTCCGATATTTGCGAGTCTGAAGATGAGGAAACCAAATCCGTTGAAGCAAAAATTACTTTACTTGCTCAAAGGTTAGAAAAAGTTATACTCTGAAGATGAGAAGCAAAAGATGTTTGAATTCCTTTTTGTTGACTTCCAATCTAATCTTGAAAATATTAAAGTATTAAAATAAAGATAAAAGAAGTCAAAGATGAATTCAGTGAAAGGAATCACTACATCTTAGCTAACAAGAACTGCAAATATGAACTAAATGCTCAAGTAGAAACATACAAAATGTTGGCTCTTGAAAAGAAGATTTTGAATTAAAAGCTAAAAGTTTTGAGGACATTTGTAAATCATGGTGTACTGAATCATTAAAACATGAGGATTGGTTAAACAAACAGATTTCAAGCCAATTTCAAGTTGTACTTGGTGAAGATTTTGATATGATATCTTATCAGAAAGGAGAATTAAAACCTAAACCAAAGAAATATAAAGTTGAATTTATTTATATAGTGAGATTATTGAGTTGTAATAAAAGTCATTTACTATAATAGTCAAAATTATTTTTATTTGTTCACTCTTAACTTAAATACTTAGATCTATATCTATATCTACTTGTGTAACTCTTATAACGTGTTTGTAAGATAATCTCACTAACTTACAACTTCATAATGCAATATTATTTTTCTACCATCTACTTCCTACCAACAATATGAAAATATTACGAACATATGAAACTAATTGATTAAATTAGTAAAATAAATTAAACAATCTTTGCAAATGATTTGTACGTACACTTTTTCACTAAGCATATATTAATATGAAAAAGATAAACAACCAAGTTAAAAAAAATTAATAAAAATAATTTCATTTGCTATTTCGCCACATATGTCACACATGTATTATTCTACATCTGACGAACACAATCAATCATATAATATTTCACCGCATTGCGCGAATAATCTACTAACATAAATTAATGTGATGAGTCACCGCATCATGCGAGTAATCTACTAGCATAAACTAATGTGATGAGTCCGATTCGATCTTAAACCTGAAAAACTAATCTAGCTTAACCAAGATTTACACTTGGTTGGCTTCTTCTTAGTATACGGTAATGAAATGAATTAAGTCTTTATAATCAATCACTAATAGATACCCGACGGTCACCAATAAGTTAGCTAATATTGATTTCTACTCTTATAGCATAATGCTTTTATTTATTTATTTATTTCTTTTTTTTCTTTTATTATAAAAATATATACCTTCGAGAAAAATGTTCGGGCTCCATCACGGATACTATAAAAAGACTGCAAGACACAAATACTATAAAAAGACTACTAGACACAAATGAAGTAGGTGTGTTGCGTAAACAATAATATGATACTTAATCGAATAAAAAGTGAAAGAAGTCAAAAAGAAGCGGCATATAGTATTGATTGAGGTCGGCAAAACTTTGTTTCTTAATGTCTGTCGATCGAATTATTTGCATGTTATAAATCAAAAAGTGATTAACGCTTTTCATATTGGATTCCGTGAGACATTGTTAGATTCGTAGTACGTGGTCGACTTTCTAAACTAATTTGCATAAATTATTAACGATCGAATTATTTGCAATATATAAGTCAAAAAGTGATCAACGCTTTTCTTATTGGATACTGTGAGAAGATTCGTAGTGGTCGACTTTCTAAACTAATTTGCATAAATTATTAGCGATCGAATTATGGCAATATATAAGTCAAAAAGTGATCAACGCTTTTCTTATTGGATACTGTGAGACATTGTTAGATTCGTAGTGGTCGACTTTCTAAGCTAATTTGCAAAAATTATTAACTAGCTAAGCTGAGTATTATTATAACGAAAGTAATGCTAAATATGTATAAAAGTTGTTATGTTTAAATACAGAAAAAATTAAATTGATGATTCTTTAAGTTTATCTCAAATTTCACTAATAGTTCTGTTCAAACTTTAACTACATCAATCATTCTGTATTTTGAAACTTTATATGCAAATAATCTTTTTAACTAACGATGTTAACTACTCGGTTAAAAAGGTTAAAAAAGACCTTGATATCTTTTATTCTTTTAACTTATTTTCCTTTGAATAAAATATAAATTATACTATCTAAAATAGATATATATATATATATATACATTATTGGATGCATATAACATCATTTTCATTTTTCTCATTTCACTTATGAAATTCATCACCAAATCCGATCGCCTCCTCCACTAAAACATCAAATTTTATAGTTCACAACCCAAATATACTTAAACATGCATTTGTGACATAAAGATTACGAGTCCATATTCGGTTCACAATTTTTCAACGCCGTTTTACTTTGAAACTAGGTTTTTCGTTTGAGATGTTTTTCGAGTAAGGAATGGATGCAAAACAAGAAGAGGGGATGGCTACTAAAGTCATGATCATATAAGATGACTGGGTGATGGAGGGTTGTCGGTGGTGAAAGATGGTGGTGGATTTGGGTGGTAGGCTACAATGTTAGATGTTTCAGTATAGAAATGGATTGGATTTAATGATGAATTTGCTAAGTGAAATAGGAAAGATAAAGATAATTTGCTAAGTATGTATCTATACATTATTAGGTGCACAAATCATTTTCAGTCACAAATGTTTTGTTTAAATGGATTTGGGTGGTGGACTATAGAATTTGAGGTTTTAGTGGAGAAGAGGACCGGATTTTGTTATGAATTTCATAAGTGAAATGAGGAAGATGAAAATGAAGTTCTATGCACCTCATAGCGTATCTATATATATTGTAGATTGTATAATTTATATTTTATTCAAATGAAATAAATTAAAAGAATAAAGAATATTAGACATGGTCCTTTTTAACATAATAGTTAACAATAATTATTCTAAAGGACTATTAACGTAACAAGTTTCAATATAAATGATGATTGTGTAATTCAAGTTTATAAAGGACTGCCAGTGAAATTGAATGAAAACTTAAAGGACCAATAGTGTAATTTTCTCTTAAATATATGTATAGGGTTAATTTCAAATTAGTACATAAAAGTTGATGTGAATAGAGGAACCAATGAAAAAGTTCCATTTGAAATGGTACAAAAGTCATTTTAATAAAAACCTCACTTTCTCTCACATTTTTTAAAATTAAATATCTCAAAAACGGTTAGTATAAAAATTACATCATGAAAATCATCATTTTTTTCTCTTTGATTAAAATTTCACATGATATATTTTTTAAGATCTCTTTCCCATTCTTTTCGTGGGTTTGAAAATTTTTATATATGATACTGTATAATATCACATGTGATTGTAAATATGTTTTTTTATATAAATGTTTTAATTATCAAATATAATAATTCACATATATTTATAAGGGGTGATTTAAAGCCATCATATGATTAAAGTTACAATAACATGTAATTAAACACCAAAATAATAATATTGATGGTCAAATGTGATTATAGTTGTAATCACGTGTGATAATATTTATAGCTTTGAAATTAATCTGACTACAGATACAATCACATGCGACTAGAACACGAGAAAATAACTATTTGTGATTACACACCAATAAGTAATATCTATGATCATATATTAAATTTAGCTTTTATCACATGTGATATTTTTGTTGTTATCACATTTAATATTAGTTATCATATATATATATATATATATATAGGGGAAGTGTAACGCCCCCCAAAGCAAAGCAATGGACTACTTGGGTATCCTTCAGGTTCAACTAAAAACCATGGTGGAAGGATACTAGTAGCCTACTATTTTATGCTTATAAGGGACTTGAATTTCTTATCTCATACCAATGTGGGACGGGTTGTTACAAACTCCCCCACTTAAACTCCTGACGTCCTTGTTAGGCCGAAACATAAGCAATAACCAAGATCCATACCCCAGGAGATGCACGAGCCTCGTGCCGATCACACCCTGAGAGACTATGGCTCTGATACCACATGTAACGCCCCCCATTGCCGAAAGCAATGGATACTTGAGTATCCTTCAGGTTCAACTAAAAACCATGGTGGAAGGATACTAGTAGCTCACTACTTTAGGCTTATAAGGGACTCAAATTTCTTATCTCATACCAATGTGGGACGGGTTGTTACATAGAAGCAGTAGCAGCAGAAGATGCCTAGTAGTAGACACTTCAAGAACGGTTTTTAGCGACATGTTTAGCGACAAATTTATGCTAGCAACACAATTAAAGACTATAAGTTGTCTTCCTCCGTTCAATGTAACTACAATTGCTAACTCAAACCTTTGAGATCATAATAGTTATATAAATGCATCTTCAAATGTAGACCATACAACATACGTTTTGTGGAGGAATTTTTTTTCACTATCATGATATCATCACTTGGATTTCATGAATCAAGATTAAAGTGACTTAAAGTAAGAACATAAGAAGCAATTTTTTTAAATTAAATATATAAAGAACAGTAATTATTACAAACACATGAAGTAAATGGATACAATAAGTAAGAGTTAATGATTTAAGATATGGTGATGAAGAGTGAAAATTATGAAAATGATAAAATTAATATGAAATGAAAACTACATAATTTAAATTTAGAATTGTTGAGTCTTACTATTAAAAGTTACTAAATATAAAACATCAAAATGTCTTAATATTAGTATAGAAATAGAAATATTGATATAGATATAGATATAGATAAATCACCACACGAACTAGATGATAAGGAATCGAATTCAAAACTAGCTGATTGAGAAGTTCGAGATCTTACCAGAAATGATAACGAAATTTCATGGCGAACTTCAAATTTTCATCGCTGGGGTTTATTTCTTCCTTTTTGATGAAATCGTTCAAATGCGGATGGGCCGTGCGGTAGTGATGGCAGTGTGGTATTAGTGATTCTTGTGCGGTGGCGATGGCTGAGATGCGGTGGCTATGGCGGTGAGTGGTAAACTGAGGCTGACGTTATATGAAATTTGGTATTGTTTAATAGTAAAACAATTTAATTACATTTCTATATTGAAATAATATTAAAGGATTACACACAAAACTACTTAAATGAAGAAAAGAAATACGTATGTAGACACATTTTATAAATAATAAAATACGTAGATTAATATTCAATATTAACATAAATTCTTATCAAGATTATAAGTTATTTCCTTTTAATGATTCTAATAGTTTTTTTTTTACTTCTCTAAGCGATTAATAGTAATATGATATAAAATCACTAATTTAAATTATGATTGATATTGTTAAAAGCACTACTTTTAATATTATGATTAAATATTATCTTCTGCATAGTTGTGAATTAAATAGCGACATAGGTGGCGTCGCAATGTTGGAGACATACACCGGGACATTTAAAATGGGTAGCAACACTTGAGAATCGTATAGAATCTGTTGTAAGAACGTCACAAACTTAGAGATGTACATCGGGACTATAAGACCTCAAACAACGGGCGTCGGCGGGGGAAACAGACATGTGTTGGCCGACCGACGCCGTTGGCACTGGCGCGTCGGTTTCTTGCGTGGGTTTGGTGACGGGTTGAGGGACAAGGGGAGTGGGCCAGCATTGATTATTTATTTGATTTTCTATTCCCTTTTGACTCTTTGAAGCGTAAAAAAAATGGAGGCTCTGTTTCTTCTTTTCTTCTTCTCATGTTAGATAGAAAATAATGGAAGCTGAGAAGAAGGGGAAGAAAGGCCGGGGAAGAAGGGCATTAAAATATGTATCCCTAAATTTATGTATTTGGGCCCGCATTGGGCTGCAACTTCTTTATATATATTTGGGCTGCGTTTTTTAAAATTTAATTTTAATTTATATAATGTTTAATTTTAATTTATGTAATATTTAATAAATTAGTGTAAGATTTTTAATTTTTTAATGAAATTGTTTTATATAAATGTGTGTGGGGGCTAGAAATCAAAGTGGGCAGGGGTGTGTCAATTGTGTGTCAGTTTGGGAGGTGTTGATGTGACGCTGACGTGTCTCAACTGACACGCTACTGACACGTCAGTTGTCGGGAATGGTCTTAGAGAGGTCGCAAACCACAGAGATGACCTTAGCGACAAAAGTAGTTTATGGCACAAAATCAGCGACAAAGTTAACGTCATTTTTTCATGAGATGGATTTCTATATAACGGCAACAGCATTTGCAAAGTCATTTGCGACCTACGACACTGAAAAAGTCACTCATTATGTCGCAATTTACCAACATCACATGTCATGTTGCAAAACGTGTCTCTAAATGGACGCTTTCTTGTACTGAGAAATTAGGACAATTGAACAGAAAACTAATTCTACTAAGTCTTCAACTTCTTTTTCAGTAACCGATGAAATAACCCAGAAAAATGGATTATGGAAGGTAGGCACCCCACTTCGAATTTGTTATAACAAGAAACTATTTTTTTAACCATCATCAAGATGGCTTAGTAGTTGGCATTATGGTATCCTCAAAAGAGGTTGCGGGTTCAAACCTCACTAACTGCAAATCTTGGGAAGGCCAGGAAAAGAGTTGGAAACGGTCACGAGATACTCCCTTTAGGCCGCGTACATCTCTCCGCAGGAAACATGAACAAGGAAAAACTTATCCGTTTACCCGTTTTAAGAATCTATTTTGTTGTAGCCACTCGAAAAAATAGATTTACACAAAACTGTTCATTCGTGCGTTTGTTTTCCAGGTATCAAAGGTGAAGGGTCTATTTGCATTTGCACATAAAGAGTTTTTTCACTGCTGGCAGACAAGTTCGTGTGTATGAAATATGTAGCTTCAAAGCATATTCACTTTTGGATATCATACTAATATGTAATTCCAATACCTTTTTATGGTATATGAAAAAATAGATTTACACAAAACTGTTCTTCGTGCGCTTAAATGATATTCGACTACTTTTATGGTGTATGTATCTGTTTAATATGTACATATGTATGTATAAAGGAGCATTAGCTACATCACATAATTTGCCCGGTCGATGCTTGTCTATTTGGATATTTCCTGCATTTGTTCACGCTGATTGGCGTATCGTTATTTTACCCAGGGTTAATAGGAGTGGCGCAGCCATAGCAGACCCAAGAAGGGCCAAGGCCTACACCTACAATTTTTTAATTTTAGTACTAGGTATATAGAGTTCAGTAATATTTTTCCTAATAAAACATTGTTGGCCACACTAAATGTTAAGCTTTACAAAATTAATGGGTCATTCTAAATTTCAAGATTAAAAAGATATTGGCCCATTTAATTCAATCTTGTTGTGAAGTAAGGATTAAGAGAAAGAGAATGATTTATTATTCATAGAATAGCAATGCTTATATAGAGATTACAAAGGAGTATTCTCCAAGTATACTTAACCTAATAGGATTCTAATTCCTATTAAATATAAACACCCATATTTATCCATAACACTCCCCCTTGGGTGTTTATTAATTAAAGTTTATGCCTCGTTAAAACCTTACTAGGTAAAACCCAATGGGACAAAATCCTAGTGAAGGAAAAGAGTACATAATCTTTAATATACGCGTGGGGATGCTGCCTCGTTAAAAACCTTGTTAGGAAAACCCAATTGGATAAAACCATAACTAAGGGAAAAAGAGTGCAGCGCGTATAATCTCCCCCTGATGAACACATCATATGAGTTCATCTAGTCAACGCAGTCCAATGTCACGAATAAGTTTCTGAAATGTAGAATTTGGAAGCGCCTTGGTAAATAAGTCTGCCAAATTCTCGCTTGAACGAACTTGTTGAACAATGATATCTCCAGATTTTTGTAAATCATGCGTGAAGAAGAACTTGGGCGCAATATGCTTGGTTCGATCACCTTTGATGTAGCCTTCTTTGAGTTGAGCGATGCATGCCGCATTATCTTCATATAGCACTGTAGGTTCTTGTCCGGATGAAATACCACAAGAATCACGAATGTGATGTATTACATTTCGTAACCAAATGCACTCTCGACTTGCTTCATGAATTGCTAGAATCTCTGCATGGTTGGAAGAAGTCGCTGTGATCGTTTGCTTTACCGAACGCCATGAAATCGCTGTTCCACCGTGTGTAAAGACATAACCAGTTTGGGATCGTCCAGTATGTGGATCTGACATATATCCTGCATCTGCAAATCCAACTAAACTAGTTTTGCATTGGTTAGTAAAATATAAACCCATATTTTTCGTACCTTGAAGGTAGCGAAATATTTGCTTTATTCCATTCCAATGTCTCCTTGTAGGACACGAGCTATATCTTGCTAATAGATTTAAAGAAAAAGATATATCGGGTCGTGTATGACCAGCGAGAAACATCAATGCCCCAATCGCACTCAAGTAAGGTATCTCCGGACCGAGAATTTCCTCATCATCCTTTGGAGGTCGGAAAGGATCTTTTTTAACATCAAGTGACCTTACTACCATTGGAGTACTAAGTGGATGTGATTTATCCATATAAAATCTTTCAAGATTTTTCCTATGTAAGCTTCTTGGTGCACAAGGATTCCACCTTTGAGATGTTCAATTTGTAAGCCAAGACAAAACTTTGTCTTTCCAAGGTCTTTCATCTCAAATCCACTTTTTAAATATTCGATTGCTTTAGGAAGCTCTTTGGGGGTTCCTATGATATTTAAATCATCCACATATACGGCAATTATTACATACTCGGATCCGGATCTTTTTGTAAAGATGCATGGGCATAAAGAATCATTCTTATATCCTTCTTTCATTAAGTACTCACTTAGACGATTATACCACATACGTCCGGATTGTTTTAGCCCATATAAAGATTTATTCAATTTAATTGAATAGTGTTCTCGAGAACCGCCTCTACATGACTCAGGCAGATTAATCCCTTCCGGGAGTTTCATGTAAATTTCAGTATCAAGTGAACGGTACGAATAAGCTGTCACTACATCCATTAGACGCAAATCAATTCCTTCTTGTACTACCAGACTTATAAGATAGCGAAAAGTCGTTGCATCCACCACCGGGGAATAAGTTTCCTCATAATCAATTCCAGGTCTTTGCGAAAAACCTTGTGCAACCAATCGAGCTTTATATCTAACGATTTCATTTTTCTCATTTTTCTTTCGCACAAAAACCCACCGATATCCAACAGGTTTTATATCATTAGGTATTTTAACTATCGGTCCAAAAACTTCTCGTTTCGCGAGAGAATTCAATTATGCCTCAATTGCGTCTTTCCATTTTGGCCAATCATTTCTTTGTTTGCATTCTTTAACAGATTTTGGTTCTTGATCCTCATCATCTTCTATTACTTCTAGCGCTACATTATATGCAAATGTATCATCGACGTCGATTGTATTTCGGTTCCATAGTTTTCTAGACATGATATAATTTATTGAAATCTCTTCATTTTCAGGTACCTGAGGTTCTTCGGGAAGCATCATGTCTAAAGCCTCACCAAGAGGACGTTCTGGCGTATCATTTTCCTCGGTTTGACCATCTTGATTATTTGCTCCCTTTTTCTTTCGAGGAACTTTATCTTTGGAACCAATCGGTCTACCACGTCTCATACGTGAATTAGACTCATTACCAATATGATGTCCATCCTTGACATCAATTCTAATCGGAGCATTAACAGCTGGTATATGTGACTTAGTGACTTTACCTGGGTCAGTGAATGCGTCTGGTAACTGATTTGCTAATCTTTTCAAATGGATTATCTTTTGAACTTCTAAGTCACATTGTTTCGTTCGAGGATCAAGATGAGATAATGATAATTCATTCCAACGTATTTCATTTTCCAGCTGTTTTTCCTCTCCCCCTAATCTCGGGAATACTGACTCATCAAAATGATAATCAACAAATTTAGCTGTAAATAAGTCCCCGGTTGATGATTCTAAGTATTTGATAATTGAGGTGGATTCATAACCAACATAGATTCCCAACCTTCTCTGAGGTCCCATCTTTGTGCGTTGTGGTGGAGCTATCAGAACATAGACTGCGCACCCAAAGATTCGTATGTGGGAAATATTTGGTTCCCGACCAAAAACCAATTGTATTGGGGAGGATGTGTGGTAACTTGTTGGCCTGATGCGTATAATTGTTGCTGCATGTAAAATTGCATGGCCCCAAGCCGAAACTGGTAGGTTTGTTTTCATTATCATCGGCCTTGCAATCATTTGAAGTCTCTTGATAAAAGATTCAGCAAGCCCATTTTGTGTATGAACATGAGTAACTGAATGTTCAACACTTATCCCAATCGACATACAATAATCATTGAATGTTTGGGATGTAAACTCACCAGCATTATCTAGACGAATTGTCTTAATGGGAAAATCTGGAAAATGTGCTCTTAACCTTATTAATTGGGCAAGTAATCGCGCAAACGCCAGACTGCGACTTGATAATAAGCACACATGTGACCATCTAGTAGATGCATTAATTAAAATCATAAAATACCTAAATGGTCCACAAGGAGGATGTATAGGCCCACATATATCTCCTTGTATCCGTTCCAGAAAATTCAGGGACTCATTCCTTATTTTAGCCGGTGATGGGCGAGTAATAAACTTTCCTTTTGAGCAAGCAACACATGTCATATTTGTAGACTCAAGAACTCTACGGTTCGTCAAATTATGCCCACACGATTGTTCAATAATTATCCGCATCATTGTTGAGCCGGGATGGCCTAACCGGTCATGCCATAACATAAAGTTATCTAGGTCCATAAACGTATGATTAATGACCGCACTTGGCTCAATTGCCTTAATAATGGTGTAATATAAACCGGAGGATAATGCGGGTAATTTCTCAAAAACATGCTTTTTCCCCGAAATAGTATTTGTAATTTGTAGAAATTCAGCATATATTTCATTTGTTGTCTCAATATGATATCCATTTTTACGAATATCTTTAAAACTTAATAAGTTTCGTTTAGACCTTGGGGAAAATAAAGCATTATCAATTTTAAATTGTGTTCTTCCCGGTAATATTACATTGGCGTTACCCGAGCCTTCTATTAAATTTGCACTACCAGTTATAGTACTAACATTTGCTTGATGCATAATGCATTTAGAAAAATATTTCCTTTTCTTGAGAATTGTATGTGTAGTAGCACTATCCACAAGACACATATCGCCATCCTCATTAGCCAATGCAACATTATTACTAATATTGCTTCAAAAATATAAACACATAGTATCATAAATGAAAAGTATCATAATAACCAAATAAGTTAACCATAAACAGAATTTCAAATAGATGCAAATCATAACATGATAATAATACTATCAACTTATTTCTTTTGTTAATATGTGTTTTAAAGTTTGTGAAAAAAAAAATGGTCTAATACCAAGAACTCAAGTTTTGAAAAATGTGTCATCATAAACTATATTATGAATATATATATATATTTAATAAGTGTTCACAAATTATTACACATTTGGGAAAGAAAAAATATTATTTATGCAACCCCTTTCGGTAGCTCTATTCGAATACGATCAGGAAAGACGGTGAGGGTGGTAAGCGCGTAGCATTTTAAAAACCGACCTCATTAGGATATAAATAACCTCCTTTATTTTTCCTAGACATCGTAATAAAATAGGTGAGCCTATTCGGAGAAGATTCATAATTTTTTTTTTCAATATAAATGTGAATAAATCTATTTTATATATAACGGTTTAATATATCAATAATCATAAGTATAGTAGTCTAAAATGTTGTGCTAATATCAGATTAATTAACATCACATTAAATAGAGACAAAGTAGGCACAAAGTAGACTATTAGACAGGAAATTATCACATGACCCATACAACACAGTAGATCCAGTTTACTAAAAATGTACGTTAGACTAAAATTAACATAAAAGTCAAGGCAAAGTATGAATGCAGTAAAGTAAACCATTCAAATAAAACGTTTATTATGATAACACGTATCAATATCAATATTGAATTTTAATCAAATACGTAAAAGAAACTGATGGGCTCATCTATCTTAAATATAATGAAAGTTGAATATACATATAATATTATCAATTATCATATCAAATTGAAATTTTAAAAGCAGATAATTACACATACCAATTCATATAACAAAAGTTACTGATTTTTCTCTAACAATTAAATAAAACAATATATATATATATATATATATTCAAACTTTATATGCATATAATACGGAGTAGTACATACTAGTAAGTTCTAAAAGCCCATTTTTTTTATTATTATTTTTTTAATTTTATGTTAAGTATGATATCCCAATATCGATTACATCTTAATATTGATTAAGATTAAAACGTACTCAAAATTTTATTTAAAGATAATTAACTTTGTAATGCTTCATCTACTACTATTTAAAATCATCAATATTCAATATACTATGTTATAACCATACATGAAAATCACCATATGCCACGTAATATGAGAGATCTAATAACATACAAATATACACTCTAGCTAAGATCGAATAATATCATTATAAATTGTTCACATGATCATAACTTCAGTCAAACATTCTCACTGCAGCAAGTTTATATCGTAGCATAATTATATTAAACTAACTTCATTCATTACGTAGAATGTAATATACACAAAACATATTCATATTGGTGATAAAATTCAAAAGATTCAATTAATTATAATATGTAACTGCAATTAGATGTACACATAAAATTATATTATGTAACAATTAATTAGGTCATAAGTAAACCTCAAGAATATTAAAAAAAAAAGAAGCAATGAGTTCTCCATATTGCAAATATAGAATTAAGTCAAATGAGAATGATAATTATTTGTGAGAATGGAGGAATCAATCTCAACTATCCATTTTATAAAAAAAATAATACCCCCAACACTTTTAAAAATTGAATATCTCACAAATGGTTAGTCAAAAAAACATAAAAATTGCACCATAAAAATCAACATTTTTTCCTCTTCGATTAGACATCTCACAAGGTACACTTTTGACGAATTTTTTTTTTCTTCATTTTTTGGTGGGTTTCGAAATTGGTAACACATGTGTTAGTTGCGGTAACACATGTGTTATTGGTTGGTAACACATGTCACTAATACATGTGTTAGTTTCAGTAACACATGTGTTACTGGTTTTCAACCAAAAAAAAAAAAAAAATTCTTTTTTACCAAAAATATGTCATGAGTGATCTCAAATCGTAGAGAAAAGAACGCTGATTTCGATGGTGCAATTTTTATAATTTTTTGATTAGCCGTTTGTGAGATATTTAACTTTAGGGAAAAATTGAGTTTTGCAAAATGGATGGTCAGGATTCATTCCCCCATTCTCACTAAAATTTCCATTCTCATTTGAACTCAACCCTGCAAATATATTATAATATGTAACAAGTAATTATCATGCTTATGAACAGGATCAGATAAATATATATATATATATATATATTCAGATGCAAGTTGTTTGCAAGTCTTTAACGAGTACAACATTATTAGTAAAATAATGTTACATGAATGTCTACGTTAACATTGTAGCAATTAAGAATGTACTATTCATTAACTAAATTTCAGGAATGAGTTTAGCGATGGTTATAATCAATTATCTGAGTTAAGAACACGAATTAAAATCATAAAGGAAAATCTCCACATATAATCAAGCAATAATTAATATACATACTTATGAGGTGGTGTATAACAATTTAAGTCAGAAAGTTGTAGTTCAAAACATCAACAATCAAATTCTAGCATGGTATGCGGTGAATAAATACAAATATCAAATTCATATATATATATATATATATGTATAAAAAAAACATTGAATATATAGCATACATTCTGTGATGTGGATGTTGACACATACCATATAGTGTAATTATATTTTGGTATGAGTTCATAATAAATCGACACGTATGATGTTAACATACCACATTCAATTAAAAAAAAAATGCAATTAAGAAGATATATTACATGTAATTCTGTTAGTTAACGAGGATATTTTAAATCGTACCTGATAATTGTCGAAAACTATGAATTGAAGATTAGTTGCCGGGACTACGAAATCAAAATCTCAAAGAAAGAAACAATTACAGAAGGCCAACGAAGCTATAACTCAAAACTCAAAGGAAAGTTACGTGCTGATAACGTGTTGTGAAGTAAGGATTAAGAGAAAGAAAATGATGTATTATTCATAGAATAACAATGCTTATATAGAGATTACAAAGGAGTATTCTCCAAGTATACTTAATCTAATAGGATTCTAATTCCTATTAAATATAAACACCCATATTTATCCATAACAAATTTGTTGTTTATATAGGATAAAACGTTACCCATATTAACAATCCTTAATATATTTAAATTATTTTCAGTTTAAATACAAGCTACCATTTTAAATTACTGGTTTTTAAACTCTTGTATACACATTGACTGTTTTATGTTAATATGAAATTATAATATGTATTCATTTTGTGGGTAATAAGGTGAGATCTTACCCGAGCCAAGCTCTTGGAAAAACAGATAGACAAATTGTACGTCATTTTACAATATGTAATCAATGTTGTGGTCAAATCGGCACAGCATATCTGTCAAACTTATTATTATTTTTTAAATGTTACTTATGTTTATTTTTGGCGCGCAGATCCCAGTCATTTGTTGGAACCCAACCTGCCATACCTTTCTATTGGAGGTTAGAGTTAAGGCCTGGCTTCATCCTGGTTATTTGCATCTTTGATCACCATCCATTTCCTTTTATGTTTGACAAAATTCAAAATATGCTTTACTAGAAAACCATGTACTGGTAAAGATTTATTACAATCGGTATTGTTTGTAAATAAGTTAATAAAGGGTAATATTGTTTACAAAGAACATTGGGGATGATAAAATACTACAATTCACATTAGTGTCCGGAAACTTTAAAGCTTTAGGGCTATAGAATTTGAGGCTTGTATAGCCTGTTCAAGCATGTTGGAGACAACAGTTCGACTAGCTTTTGAATGTTTGATGGAGTTCTTGCGGTTATACATATGCATCTTCTGAAATTCTTTTTGGAAAGATAAAAAAATAGAAGTTGTTACTGTAATTAATGCAAACAGACACTTATGAGTCGGAGATGATGAGACTCTGTTAACTTTTCCAAATATCGGATGATACGTTTTTGGTCAACGTGTGTAAACTATCCATATTGTCACCTCTAGACCATATAATTAAGGACCTTGAAGGTGATATAAAGGAAGCTCGTTTGTTAGTGGTTAAATTAACCTTAAAATTTTCGTAGAGCCTTTCATGACGTTAAATACAAAAAAGTCCAACTTTTAATCTAATCTTGTTATTTCCTATTAATTAATGGATGGTTGGCTAGCTATTAGTCTCCCATATGAAAATTCCACTCTAATACCAAACGCACCCTTTTTCATATATATTTTCTAAACATCAATAATAGGAGCAGCGTACACACTTCGTTTGGTGATGCTTACATATATTTTAATTGAACATCGTCACATTGTCGGAATTACGATCCAGCAATTGGAAGTTGGAACAATTAGAGATGGTTATTGAAATATTATTATCAATAACTTATGAACGTCTTAAGAGTAAATTACAAAAATGGTCTATAGAGTCGGTCCTTTGATTTCGAATACTCTGTGCGAAATATAAAAATGGATCCCAAATTTTTTTTTATATAAGCAATATTTTATTATTATTGGGCTTATTAATTATAAATAGTTATTCTTAATGGACTACAATTGTTAAATGAGTCATAATAATGGGTTAATGAAAAATGATAGAAAAGCCTTTTAGAAAAGAAAATGAGGCTTTCAAGATTCGAACCTAGGCTAAACAGAAATGGTGTAAGACTAAGGTGGGGCACATTGCCAACTTATCAATGGTACGTTTATGATTTGTTTTACGTAAAGTGATGTATATTAACATATATAATATATATTGACTAAAGTCCGGACCATATTTTTTTCGTGACCCTGTGCGATCGCACACCCGACACCTCTTATGGACCGGGCCTGTGTGCTATGACATTTTATGTAGCTTGAGTCGCTTTTTTTTTATAGTTTAGTCTTTTTACATCCTCAGCTCCCACAATGCACGTTTGTTACATAACAGTTTTTGATCCTTTGAAATGACTAAACTACTTTTAAAGCTTATATCCGTCCTACATGCGTAAGTCATTATGAGAGAATCAATTAATGTAACAAAACGTGTACTCTAGGGACTCACCGTAGGAAAACTTGATAAGGGATTGAAATTGTAAAAATTGATATTTCACAGACTTTTTTATAAGGAGAATGCTAACTATAGCTCTTAGGGTTATGGTTAAGCTTACATGAAATAACATTAACAACTTAGTTCACAATAATTAAAAGTGATTATATTCTATATTTATACTTACATTTCATATATACATATGTAAATATTTAATATACATGAAAATAATTAGTTATAATTTTAGAAGGTTTGTAAATATGGTAAACTTAACCATAATTCTACGGACTATACTTAACATTCTCCACTCAAATTATAATGTTTAGCCGCCTCACTATAAATTGTTTAACTTAATACATCTGTCACGGAAATAGTTTAGCTTTGTCTGACATGCTCTTTTAATTAATTACTCATTCTATTAATTATTATATATCATATATTATTTATTTTATTATTATATACATATTAGTCTTTAAACTATACATCTTGTCTGATGACAATTTGCAAATTTGCTTGCCTAAGAAATCCACTTGCAAAAAGATGCTTCATCAATAACAAGTAGATACCGTACGCACTTGACAAAATATTGAAAGGTAACACCCGACATTTTTATTAGAATTAAGTAAGAATAAACTACGTGAACCATGATGGTTAATGTGGTTTACACATATTCACACCGTTTATCGAATGCAAAAAAATAGATATTTGGGAGGGTTAAAAATAGTGCCAAATACTATTTGGCACGGTTTTAGCATATTTTTGGTTCCGTCATAAATACGAGAGTGTCGAATACATTTAGATCGGAGAAAAGCCATCTCAAATAGTTTTTCGCACGATTTTTGTACGTGTATGCCAATAGACAACCAATAGGCACCGCATGTTTTTCGCGTGCCATAAACATATTTGGCACGGTGTAACTCGCGTGCCAAATGAGTATTTGACACGGTCTAACTCGCGTGCTTGAGTTATGTTACATTCGAGAAACTAACACAAAATAATTATACTATATCTACCTTACAAATGTGTCACATTTATTGTTACCTTTGGAAAAAAAGTAAAACAAAAAGAGGAAGAAAATATTCTGATATCAAATTTACACGTACATACATATAGGTGTTGGTCGATCTTCAATTTGTGTTGTAAGCACTTGGAACTAAATGCAAGTTGTGTTTTCGATTAAGAGTCGCTCCAAAAGTCTCACTCATATCAAGATCTTCAAATTTTTTTCCATGTGGGAGTTCCCAGTTGAAGTGGTAGAGTAGCCTGGCAAGAGGAAGCTCTATGTTTGCCAATCCCAAAGTCATGCCTGGACACATTCTTCTTCCAGCCCCAAATGGTATAAATTCAAAATCTGTTCCCAACATGTTAACTGAACTCTCCCTAAATCTTTCTGGCATGAAATTTTCAGGATCAATCCAGTAATGTGGATCACGTCCTATTTTCCATGCGTTGATAATAACTTTTGTATTGGTTGGGATATGGTATCCACCAACCTCACACTTCTCTTTAGACTCTCTAGGCATTAACAAGGGAAAAGGAGGGTGCAATCTTAAGGTTTCCTTGATCACTAATTTGAAGTACTCAAGTTGTTTGATATCTGACTCATAAATATTGTTTTTTCCCTTGAGTACCTGCCTCAGCTCGTCTTGTGCTTTCTTCATTGCCCTTGGATTTTTGACTAGCTCTGACATTGCCCATTCAATTGTCACAGAAGAAGTATCGGTGCCTGCTGTAAGCATATCCTGTATCAAAAAATTTATATTAAGGAAAGAAGATTGAAATTCAGCCTCATCATTCTATCTCTTATAATATTTTAACATTAATATTGTTAACCTTGAATCATTATCGATAAAAGTGATGTCACGTTTAGTTAGTCACTGGATTTAAGAAATCGACGTAAAATCATCTGCGGAACTCATAACCACAATAGCAAATGCAACATTTCAAGGTTAAAAATTTATCGATAATGGTCTCGCACAAATATTATAGTATAGACAAAGCTTTGAAGTAAAGGGATAATATAAAGGTGTCCTCTGTAAGGATACACTTCATAAGGAAAACTGAACACCTATGTGGCAAAGAAAAACTAATGTAAGGGTACATTAGTGCAACAGCACGCCTGGGTTCAAATCCTAACTGAGTCAATGATGTAAGGTATGTGAATTTTTTGCTATAAATATAAATACTAACCAACAGGACTGCTTTGACGTTGTCAGAAGTTAACGGTAACTGAAGCCCACCATTATCTTTAAGCCTCAATAAAACATCAAGAAGGTCTTCATTTGAATCACATAGTCTACCTGCACGGCGTTCTTGGTGGTCAGAGATAATGCCATCAAAGATTTTATCGATTTTTTTGTGTATCTTTGTCAACTTTTTTCTCAACCCCAAAACTAGATGCAATACTTTATAAGATGGAAACAAATCAGACACATCAAAGCCACTAGATAAAGACATCAGCTCTGCATTAAGTGCAAGAAGGTTTGCCTGATCCTTGCATCTACTTCCAGCAACAACCTTAAACGCGATCACATTCATCATCATGAATACCATCTGTGTAAGATTGATACTTTTTGATCTCTGCATCTCCATACCCACTGATTCAATGAGGTTCCAAGACTCTTCTTCACGAATAGATTGGAAGGATCGGACCTTTTTGGCTGTTAAAAGCTCCAAAATGCAAATTTTACGCATTTGTCTCCAGTACTCCCCTTAAGGTGCAAAGACAATGTCTGTATAGTTATAGCCAACGATTTCAGCACTGAGAAGCTTGGGACGGTTTGCGAAAGTGGCATCGTGGGTTTTCATGATTTCTTTGGCGAAAAAAGGAGATGAGATTACGATGGTTGAGAGTTCACCAAGTTGTAGACGAATCACTGGTCCAAGTTTTGTGGCCAAGTATCCGAGAGCTCGGTGTGGGTGTGCTCCTGAGAGATGATGCAAGTGCCCAAGTAGAGGAAGCTTCCATGGTTGTGGAGGAAGACGGTTCTCATCCGATGAGCTTTTAAGATTTGTACCGAAAATGTAAAACAAGGCAACACATAAAATGAGGAGAGAAGACAGTATCTGGAGGTCCATTCTTTGTTGTGGTTCAACATAAACTTGATTTGACTATTTATAAGTAAGAGAAAATAATAAACAAAACCTCTGAATCCATTATTGCTTGAAGTCAATTGCTTGTTGATAAGTAAGTTTTTTTTTTTCTATTAAGGCAAATAATTAAAAACAAAAACCAAAAAAAAATTATTAACAACCAAGATAACTCAATTACACATTTTGATCCAAAAATTGAAGTTTGGTTGTATAAGGAGTCCCTCATTCTTAGTTTAATACCCCAGTTGTTAAATATTTTAAAGGCGTAAGTGTTTCGAAATATATTGAACTAAGGGTTGACATTCATTGTATTTATCGAACTATTCCGTCCTCGATTATGTGTAATGAACTTTTAATTTATTGCTATTGAATGTATATTGTTGACATGACAACTTGTAAGAATGCCACATAACAACTTGTATAGATGACGTGCCGGTAAAAGTACCTTAAATTACATACAAGCAATAAATAACAATTTTATTACACATAATGGAAGTCCGAATAGTTCGTTACACATTATGAATTTCACACCTTACTTGGATACATTCTGTACTCTAGCAACAGATTTATTATTAATAGTCTAAAATGCACCTCAACGACTGTTAAAATTGAGGAACCTTGTGAATACCAATTTGTAGTTATGAGTGTTGAAGAATAAAATGTTGGGTAAGATCAGATCAAGATGTATTCTGCTCGATCGAAACTATAGGTCTTGCTGCTAAGATGTAAACAACAGAAATTGTTAGAAACGAAGCTCCAACGTGATGAATGTTCGTGAACGTAATGAATATTTTTGTTATGGGATGTTTTTAGTGTTACTGGGTGATGATCCTTTTTAGTGGTTCTTCCCCCACTATTTACAGTGAAATTTAGCTGGTGCAATCCATTTATACGGATGCGTATAGCATTCCCTTATTCTTTAGACCTTGGGCAGTTGCACTTATTGTCAGTTAACTTGGTGATGACCATTCCGTTATGGCAATATTAATGTTCCCCATATTACTTTGTTTGGCCATGCTTTGTCGTAAGCGGCTTTGTCTTGCGTGTTCAGTAAGTAACGTCATGGCTTGTCCTTGCTTAATCTACTCCACCCTGTTTCTTAGTCCATCCTAAGTATGGCTTCGTTGTCCTATATAATTTTTCAGCGAATTCGGCAGTAGCCTCTCTCTATAATAGGGACAGGCTCTGTCTATAATAGGACAAGCAGAAGAAAAGGGAATCTGGAGCTCTATTATTGCTTGCTCTCTTATTCTAGAATACTATTAATTAACAACCAAGATGTAACAGAATACGAAAGTAAACACTCATTAACAACCAAGCACAAGACAAGATAAAAGATATTAGGACATGTTCTGACTTCCGATTTTTCTTATAACATTTATAATAAAACGGAAGTACACAAAATAGTGTACATGTTAGAACCAGTGACTCAAGTTTTGACCATTTTCTTATGAGTTAATAAATACTAGTCTTGTATCCGCGCAAAGCAGCGGCGCCGGATGTTCGATCTATACTTTTTCTATCGTTTTTATTATGTATTTTTATGTTTAGATGACATGTATGTGAGGGAGACAAAAAAAGCGGGATAACACATATAACTTTTAGTAATTGAATCATTATGTAAAAACATCTAAACTTTTATTCCAAAAAATGAAGAAATTTTTTTTGTCGAAAGTATATCATGTGAGATGTCTAATCGAAGAAAAAAAAACTCTGATTTTTATGGTGTAATTTTTATAATTTTTTGACTAACTGTTTTTGAGATATTTAATTTTAAAGCATGTGAGGGAAAGTGAGTAGGTTAGATGTAAATATTAATATAAATAAGGGGTAATCACAAATATACTCCTTTGACCGAGCCTACTTAACATTCTAATCCGTTGACCAAGCTTTTTACCAAAGTAATCCATGTTTGATCAAACCATGTTCGATCCTTTCGATCAGCTAAGTATATATGTTAAAACAACTTAAATTAAACCCTAAGTCAACATAAATCCTAATCGAAATCTTCGATCTACACAAGAAGCCGCCACGTGACAGCTTGATCGAAGGCTTCGATCAAGCTTGATCGAAACAAAAAAAATAACAAACCCTTTGAGGTTCGATCAAGCATATTTACAAGGACCGGAAGTTATTTACATATAAAAAAAAAAAAAAAGATACCTTCGATCAAGCATATTTACAAGGACCAGAAGCTATTTACATAAAAAAAAAAAAAAAAAAAAAAAAAAAAAAAAGAAGATACATTCGATCAAGAATATTTACATGCATTTGATCAAGCTGTCACGTGGCGGCTTCTTGTGTAGATCGAAGGTTTCGATTAGGATTTATGTTGACTTAGGGATTAATTTAAGTTGTTTTAACATATATACTTAGCTGATCGAAAGGATCGAACATGGTTCGATCAAACATGGATTACTTTGTTAAAAAACTTGGTCAACGGATTAGAATGTTAAGTAGGCACGGTCAAAGGAGTATATTTGTGATTACCCCTATAAATAAAGGGTATTTTAGTATTTTCAAAAGTGTGTGAGGGAACTCCCCCCTACACCCATTATAAGGGAGTAAGATGTTACACTACTTTGCGAAAGTGTTCAATTAAGTTACTGGACATTTAATTTGTTCAATTAAATTACTGAATTAAATTAATAAGTTAAGTAACCTAATACGCATTTATAACATTTATAATTTAATTAACCTAATTTAACTCATAAGTTAAGTAGAATAATCTGCCTGTATAATATTGATTAGCAGTCTACTATTTTTTTTTCGAGGTGAGTAACATACCCACTATATTATTAATGTAGACAAAAGATCATTAAAGTATGGAATTTTTTGAAAGTATGGAGGTACCAATAGAATTGTGTCATTTGGCAAAGGCCCCACATTTTCCCACTTTCCTCCACTTTTTTTAAATTTAAATATCTCAAAAACCGTTAGTCAAAAAATTATAAAAATTACACCATAAAAATCAGCGTTTTCTCCTCTTCGATTTAAGATCCCACAAGGTATACTTTCGACAAATTTTTTTTTTTTCATTTTTTGGTGGGTTTTGAAATTTTTTAACACATGTGTTATAAATAAATAACACATGTGTTAGTCGTTACGGGCGACTAACACATGTGTTAGCACCGACTATCGATTGTAACACATATGATAGTCGTTGATAACACATGTGATAACCGCGGGTAACACTTTTGTTAATTTCACTTTTTGGTAGGTTTTGAAAATTTGTAACACATGTGTTATAAACAAATAACACATGTGTTACGGGCTACTAACACATGTGTTAGCGCCGACTATCGATTGTAACACATGTGATAGTCGTCGATAACACATGTGATAACCGCGGGTAACACTTTTGTTAATCCATCATAACACATGTGTTAACCCACAACAAATGAAAAAAAAAAAATTTCGTCGAAAGTGTACCTTGTGGGATCTTAAATCGAAGAGGAGAAAACGGTGATTTTTATGATGCAATTTTTATAATTTTTTGACTAACGGTTTTTGAGATATTTAATTTTTAAAAAAGTGGGGGAAAGTGGGTTTTTGCCACGTGTCGCATTTCTATTGGTACTCCCATACTTTCAAAAAAACTCATACTTCCATGAACTCACCTCTATTAATGTAAGCTACAAATAACTTGATGTTTATGTGCTAATATGAACACAACGAAAACTTTTAATCTGATAATTTTTACTTTGATTACGAGGGATTGACATGGCAGTCACATAATATTTACCTTCATCTTCCTCATTCCACTATTTTCCGGTAAGCCACCAATTTTTCTGGCATCCATTGTAAACACTAACTTCAAAACCAATAGAAAAATCGAGCAATGAATTTTAGAAGAATTCAAGCTACTCCTAGTGCGATGAAAAAAATATTCAAGATCTAACATTTCTAGACATTAACTCAGATTTTGCAACTAATTTATCTAATTTCTGTTAGTTGTACCAAATCAACAAAATTTACATAACAAAAACAACTTCCGATCAAACCCAAAGTACCACCGTTTAAAATTGCAACACTTCAACTTCAAAGTTAAACATAAAGACACTAAAAAAATAAAACCCAAACATATCAACTGTTAGTTGATGTCCCTAGTATATATAAATCTAAGATAAGATATTTCGAGAATTTGTATATTGATTGAATAAATAGAAGAGATTACGAAGATAAGTGATAAGTGACAGGCTCATATTATTATTCACTTATTTGTGTTATAATTCGTTAAATATGAACCTATCTATGTCACAAAACACACTACTTTGAGTTGGAACTTGTATTATGTAGGTTGGATGCAAATATTGCTCAAAGTGGGAGATTATAAAGAAATTGAGGCAAGATATGAATATAAGAGAAGTCCAAGTATGAAGGCCGAAGGCATTTCACCGTTCAAATTATAACCTCATTGGGTGCTCATGTGAATTAAAAGTCAATAAGCTGATGGTTTATAAAGGACCACCGATCAAGTAGAAGTCTATTCGGTGTTGGGGGGGGGGGGGGGTATTATTAAGAAGCAGCTTTGAAGCATACCTAGAGGAGCACCGGTTAAATCCAAGTTCATTAGGTGTTGAGTAAAGGAACATTACATCATCGGGAAAGTAGGGATATGCATCGCCGATTAAACCACTAAACCATTCGTGCGCACCTGCTCCGTGCTCATAATCTTATTAAACCTCAAATTCTAATTTTGGAAGGATTCATTATCCTTATCTTGTTAATTTTTTCCTCTATAAGTACTAAACCCCTATCTACGAATTGGGATGATCCAGCTACGAAGTTTCTCACCCAAAACCCATATAATTCTTGTTTTCTTCTCCAAGATCAAGAATGTTTCATCCATCATAATCAACCATTAACATTAGAATTTTTCTTAAGATTGCAACCGACTTGAAGATGGATTCACACACAAAATCTGCTGCATTTTGTTTCCCATATCCGGCTAAATCCCAAGATCGCAACCGGGCTAGGGTTTGATCGAACTTTGTATTCAATGCTTAAGTTTTTTGAAAAGATTTAGTGTTGTTTACGCTTTGATATTGATATTGAGTTTATAATTATTATTTGATTTATATCATTGTGGTTAATTACATTAGTTTTATTATTCAATGGTAAGACAACTTCGTCACGGTTTGACTAATCGTGCTCAACCATCCTTTGTGATGATAATGACGGTTGGTACTTGCTCGTATGATTCGTGCCCAGAATTGTGTTTTTAAACTACTATCAATCTTGTCTATGAGATTTGAAACAACTGCAATTATAAGTAAACATGTTAGGTCTTAAACTAAGATCCAAGAAAACTTGTTAACAGATTATCAATTATTTAATATGAATTAATCAATACAAATTAAGTATTCAACGTTCAATATCAAATTAGATAACAATTCAAGTTATATTGATCTATTTGGAATTAAGAACAATATTGAATCACATTGAATTGTTGAATATAAACGTATTTGATTATGAATAATTAGATACAAGTACAAGCATACACAATGCATAGTTTATATGATTTTCATAGAAACTATGTATATACAATGTAGGACGGTAAGGAAATAGAATCCTACCGTATTTCTAATTAGTAGAGTTCTACCAAACTGCACAGGTTTAATGAAAACAAGATTAATTACAATGTAATTTGAATTATCCTAACTAATAAGATATCTTCAAATCTTCAATCTTTATCTCCAAGTTATTCTGAGTCTGCATGGCTTCCTAACTCTTTCTTCTTTACTTCATTTAAACCTGTCTTGATGTGACTCTGTGTGACGTCATCTAGACTCAGATTGAGCATTTTGTACAGAAAAATGTTGAAGACTGTCTTAGTCTGAGTCTCTGTTCCCGAAAATTGAACTGATAAATATATATACAGATTCAACAACACTTAGCATATTTTTCATAATATAGGTTTGAGCGTTGTTTTTTTCAACAATCTCCCCATATCTGATGATTTAAAAACTTTTACAAAAGTATTATAAGTAATTATAAAAAGTAAATTGCAAAAACTGAATAGACTTTTATACATATCCAAGTCTAATACATAACATAGTTTATTACAGAAAATAAATAAAAAATACTTGAACACATCACTTCATTCTCCTTCATTCATCCCAATCTTTCTTTCCTCTTGCAATCAATTCAACTTCTTCCAAGTTATCCTTCTCATACTCTCTATGCTTATTCCTGATCCTATCACATTTGTTTTTAATTCTAGAATCTTGTCCAATTCACTCAAATGATAAAACAATCATCTCACCACCTTCTTTGAAAATGGTAGACTTTGATCACCTTTGCACAAGTCCAACAAAGCTAGCAAATGATAGTATTTAGCAGCATGTAACCCTTCTGTTGATTGAAAACACTCCACCCCTATTGAATCTCTGTGGAGAAATCCCTCAGGATCATCTGTCTTTATACATGTAATCTATATGAAGATTATTCCATCCGATACAAGGTGAGCTCTATTTCCCATCTTATCTGCCATCAAACATGTTCTCTTAATTCTTTTGCAACGACGCCCTTGATAAATCTAGCAATCGTATCTCCATTCAATGAATCCAAGGGTATACAGTTGGTCAACAAATACATAGTATCTCTTACAGTCAATCTTAATCTTTTCATGATGCCTATAAACATCACAACTTAAAATCAAGCTATCATTTATCCTTCTAAGCACATAATTCTCCTTCAGTCTGGAAGATATGATGTATTTTCTATTAAGTCGCTCTTGCATTTTTTTATCCTCCTGTAATTGTTGTTCATCTTGTTGAGGTTTCTTCAAATACTCTCAATGAAGCTTTTTGAAGTAGATCTCTCTTGTAACTTTTGCTCTTCTTTCTCTATCTATCAGCTTCAACATTTGAGGATCAATGATAACTTCTTGTTCTTGTTATGGACTTTATTCTTGACCTTGATGTTGTGTCTCAGTCTCAGTCTGTCATCTATACTTTCCCTTTGTAGATTTAATTTTATCAAATATTATGCCAACAGGAGAATCATCATCATCATCATCATCATCAAAATATTTGTCTAGTTCAGATCCAAAACCACATTAAGGATCAATCAAGTCATCCTCCTCTTCTTCTTCTAATCCCATAAACTCTTTAACAGATAGACCAGTTAGCTTTGAAGTCCCCTTATGTATATCCCTTTTGGATTTCTTGGTCATTCTCTTTAGTTCTTTCCTTTCAATCTCATAATTTTTGCAGTCTTTCTTTCTTCTTCTTCTTCTCTATCTCTTTGCTTGATTTTATCAGCTACTTTTAGATAAACTTGATTCACCACTTTCAGTGTAGCAAGTGGTTTAACATGTAAAGCTTTAGTCTGTGACTCCCCTGAGTCTGTAGCTCCCTCACAATCTGTGATTTCACCTCAACACCTTCAGGTCCATCATCACCATACCTCCATATTGTTCACCAGAGTAGAGACTAGACCCTTCAACCCATCTAGCTCTTTTCTTTTATTACTAAGCTCAGTTTGCATACTCACAAAGTTGTCATCAACCTTGTTAGGCAGACCAACAGTGCGAAAAAGTACATCATTGATAGTCTTAGGAGCCTCCGACTGAGTGGATATAAGATTGATTAAGGAGGGTATGGTTTTTGGTCCCTCACATATTTCATATTATGGATGAAAGGAGATCATTGGGAACATGTGTAGTGGCATTTGTAACCTCACATATCTCCTTGGGAATAGAAGATAGATCACTAGGAACAATGGAATTGGTTGGTAAGTCCTTACATAATTCTCATTGGCTAGGAAAAGATCACTAGACTCAATTTGTGTAGCACTTGAAGCCTCACGTCTCTCCTTGTGCATATGAGGGAGATTACTGGCAACAAGCGGGATGAATGATGTACCCTCACTTGAGATCTTTGGATATAGAAATGGTTGAAGTATGTACCTCAGTTTGTGATATTACTAAGGCATTGTCCACTTCTGCAATACGATGTAACGATTGAATATGTGAAGTGTGAACCAGATAATCACTGGTGGTAAAGATGGGTGAGGTCATATTTATTGGAGCATAGATGAAAGTGATTGTGTCTAGGATTAGGACATCTTCTTCAATGCATGCCACATGTGTTTATGTGGTAGCAGCAATGTTGATATCCAAGCTTGCTATTCTACGAGAAGTTGGGTTAGTGGTGTAGTCAATGGTACCTCAGACTCTAGCAAAGCCACATTAGATTGAACTACAACACTAGAAAGTGTCGCATGGACATCAAGTTCCATGGATAATGGTTCCACTTGTACTTCATTTATATTGGAGTTTGAGTCTGGTGATTTCTTCAGATTGAGTGGTGACCCTCACCATTACCTGAATCACCACCCTCATCACATGATGAGCAACAACATCATATGGGTGGTCAACCCAGTGCTGTGTAGCAACTAATGGGGACCTCTGTAGGTGCAATAGTGTGATTGAACACCTAGGAGGTCAAGACAGGGACTAGGATATTTGCATGGTTAATACCAAAAGAAATGTATAATTTTAATCTCATTCTCTTTTCAAAACAAAGAGACACGAGTCTTATAAAAGGAAAATTAAAAATTCTTGCAAATTAATTGACTAGTTTTAACAACTCTTAAAAATATAACTCTACTTAATTTATATTGACTCCTATAATGGATGAGCTTAAAAGTTGAGCTTTCTAGCTCATTCAATTCCCATGTACTACTAGATTTACCCCCAAACTACTAATGATGTCAAATATAATAAATTTCCATCTAGAGCTAAATTAATAGTAAAAAAATATTACATGTAGGTCGATTACAACTGACCAGTGAGAGAGACGCCTTGCTACTTCCCTGATTGTAACCTCGAAAAAAAAATTGACCCGTTGGTAAATCTATGACATTCCTAATTAGTTCTTGATCAATGGTAATGACTCTCCTACCATTGTCAATTGTATCAGTAACATATGTACTGGTATCGTTTGAACTAAAAGTGTACCGCCACTTATTAATCATTTAAGGATAAAAATGAGGTAATGTATTAAAATACCCACCATTCAAAGTATAGGCATTCACGAATGCCGTAAACTACTCAAAACCTTCATTTACTTTATTCTTAAGGATTACGGTGGTGGCAACTTAGTTATCTACACATACCTTTACCATCTTACTTTGTGTGAAAGGTTTAGCTTACGCCAAATTTACAGGAGCATTATAAACCCATTGATCAGCCATTATAATGGAAGAACGAACGATATTTGTGAAGAAAACGGTTGAAGTTGATTAAAATCGCCAAGTTAGGGTTTAGAATTCTCTCTGCTGAATTCTGATCACGAATAGAGGAGAGAGGGAAATCAATCAAGTTTAAAATAGATTATGTAATTAAAATTATGTTAAAAATATAGACCCATGGTCACTTTTGAGTTAAGATTCCATTAAATTTTTTTTTTTTTAAGTTAAATTAACTTCCAATATTATCCATATTATGATTAACGAAATTAATAAGTTTGCAGTTGTATACTAGATTGTTTTAAGATTTGATGGTATTTATACATTATATTTGGACTATACGATCAATAAATATTTCCAAAAAATAAAAATAAAAAAGTTTAATCTAAGAAAATAATATACTTTTGGTATTTTTGTTAAAAATTTTTTTGACTAAAAAGAGAAAAAAATATGTTGTAAAAAACTTGCAGTATACAAAGTTTACAAAAATATTGCAATTTGTGAAAGTCTGCGAGTCTGAATCTGTGTAGCAATAGGGTTTTCGTACTCTGCTTCTGATGTAGATGTAGCAATAGGATTTTGCTTTTTGTTTGACCAACTCACAAGCGTTCCTCCAAGTAGTTGACAGCTACCAGATGTGTTTTTCCTATCTAACTTACACTATGCATAATCTGCATTTGCAAAGCTAATTAGATCAAACCCTGAATCTTTGGGATACCAAATAACAAGGTTAAGGGTACCCTTTAGGTACCTAAAAATACTAATACAGCTTTGAGGTGTGACTCATTTCGATTAGCCTGATATCTAGCACATATGCATGTTGAAACATTATATCAGGTCTACTAGCATTTAAGTATAAAAGAGATCCAATCATATCTCTATAAGTTGTTTGACAATCAGGTTTCCCTGATTTATATTTATGCAACTTATCAGATATAATCATGAGTCTTTTCATGACAGAACAATTATCAAATAAATATTTCTAAAGTAAGTCATGAACATAATTTACTTTGGTTTAAAATGTAGCATTAGGTTTCAATTGTACTTATGTCATCTCACCCATCATAGACATTTGGTATTGTTTAGACATTAAATTAGAAAACCATTCACATAAATTTTCATTAGTAGACCCAAAAATAATATCACCTACATAAAGTTTTACTAATATGAAATGACCTTATCTTTCTTTATTAAAAGTGTTTTATCAATTGATCCTCTAGATAATTTATTCTCTAAAAGATATTGAGATAAGGTGTCATACCAAGCTCTTGGAGCTTGTTTCAGACCATAAAATGCTTTTTGCTGTTTAAAAACGTGATTGGGAAATTTAGGACTAACAAAACTTGGAGGTTGTTTCACCTAGACCTCTTTTTGCAAATCTCAATTCAAGATCAATTCAAGATATCATTCTTTACATCCATCTGGTAGACCTTGAAGTCTTTGTCCGCAGCATAAGCTAGGTAGAATCTGATAGCTTCTATTCTAGCTACATGAGCAAAGGTCTCATCCTAATCTATTCCCTCCCCTTGTCTGTATCCTTGAGCTACCAACCTAGCTTTGTTCCTGATTACTATTGTATCTTTGTCCATCTTGATTCTGAACACCCATTTAGTTCCAATTATAGTTATGCACTTTGGAGCAGGAACTAATGTTCGAACTTTATTCCTCTCAAATTCTATCAACTCTTCTTGCATTGTTTAGACCCAATCATCATCTTTCAAAGCTTCATCAGCTTCCTTAGGTTCATTGGGAGAAAGAAAATTGGTGTAGAAACAGAAGTTGGCAGTTGATTGATCTGAGACTTGAGTTCTAGTCTGTACATCAGCTTCATAATCTCCAACAACATGTTCAAGAGGACGATGCTTGTGTTGTTTGACACCTTCTGGTGATTCCTGATAAGTATGTGAGTCTTCATCATAAAATACAAAAGAAGTATCAAAATACGCTTAATATTCAAGGGTAGGCATGTCTGGGTCTGTTGAGTAATCATCACCACACTGAACATGTGACTTTGGGTTACCAGACTAAACAAGTGAATCCGTATTGACAGATTGACCATGTGAGTTTTAGTCACCATACTGAGAAGTAGAGTTTGTTCCATCAACATGTGAGTTTGTACTTGGAGCATGAGGTGTAAGGGAAACATCTTCAAATATTGTTGGTGACGTCTTTGTAGATTCATTTTCACTGAGATGTCCATATATTATTTATAGAAGAATCATCAAATGTTACATTTGAGTTCAAATAGTAATTTGGTTGGGTTCTATTTGAATTCAATATCTATTTGGATGAATCAAATTCATATATTAAGAACCAAAATTAAATTGAATTAATGTAATTGCCTATCCATCCAAACGATAAGGATTTGGATCCTCTCATGTTCAACTTGAACATGAGAGTAATGTTCTCTCGCATATGAAAACAATGAGACTCAGATTTAAACATAAAGTTAAATTTATATACTAATTTAATAATCCATTGCGAGTGAACATTACTCTCATGTTCAAATTGAACATGGGAGGATCCAAATCAAAACGATAAACCCCAAGCTATATTCATAGTATCGATTTCTCATGTTCAAAAACTAAATACACATTCCTATAAACCCATCACACATGGCAATATGTAGCCAATGATACCTCTCGCGATACTACCCTACATGAGTTACAACAATAACCTTGTGAAGTCAATGAAGAAACTGAATGGTTAAAATTGATCCATGGGAATAGTCATTTAGTTCGGTTCTATTCTGATTCAATATTAATATGGATGAATCAAATTCATATTTTAAGAACCAAAATCCAGTTGAATTAATGTAATCGGATATGATTTAACCTATCTAACGGTGTAATCATATTCCACTTTGTCAAATTATACCTCTACCTAAAGGAATACTTTCGTAAGTATGAGTAAAGATATTTGTCTCCTCCCGGAGGAAGATCATCATCGATCTTGCAGTGTAACACATATACTTGTTTTGTGTATGCTACTGTAGAGGGAGTCGCCATCAAATCATCGTTTAAATTATCTCTCCTCTGAGTATCTTTTGTTATAACTCTGGGCGGAACATGATAACGTCACCCGACAGGATCTGCACAAATGTAATATATGTGCGATGATCATTATAGGGATGCATAACCTTGTTTCTCACATGACATCCTTCATTGTTAGTGGTAAAGAATTGTATGAAAGTTTTTTATTGGCTAAAAAGGAATATTTCCTTAGTGCTGAAAGTCGATTGGTAGATGAAATACTTTCTAGTCTTCACCTCTCATTTGCAAAGTATGGTTACTACTTTACTCTCAAAACTCTAATTCAAATATTAACCTTATATACAGTGGTGGACTTGACTTCGTTTTAATCGAATAATTGTCGCTTTGTTACTGTTTACTAGGGTTACTATAGTCATTGTTGTATAATTTAGTTTTAATATATATAATAATTATGGAAAAATAAGAAGAAACTCAATTGTTGAGGAGATAACCATGTGGGTGTGTTCATTATCTTCGATATGGGAGTTCGAGACTATCAACTTCCTTTTTTAATTTTTTTTCTTTTCAACTTTGTCTTATCTTTTGTCGCATTTATATGGTTGTTCATTATTTTCTTTTCCAAAACAACAATTTCAATCACACATTTTAGTAAATTCCTTTTGATACACATATCAACAAAACTCAACTTACACTTAAAATATGTGTATGTTTAATAATAAGGTAAGTGTCATTAAATGTAACAAATTATAATAAAAAAATTATTGTGTGTATGAATGTATGTATTCAATTTTCACTTATTGTTATTTTTGTATAACATTTTGATGTGACAAGTTGTATGAATACCGTGTGGATAGATATGTAAATAACACGTCAACCAGATTATATATAAATAACAACACTAAAATTGAATTTATACTGTAAAGGTTTGAAAGATTAATATACATAATAGATTTTGATCATATTGATTATATTTCAAACACTTACTTTATTAACATTAAACATTTAATAATAGTATTTGATGTGCATAAGATCATTATTACAAAATAGTTCTCTCACACTAATTGTTTTACTTATCGTTAAAAATAAATTTATTTATATGTTTACATTGTCGAGGATATAGCAAAACATTGCTTTCCTTTAGAAGAGGTTTTACATTTAATGCATTTTATTTATTGTAACTTAGATTAAAATTTCTCTAATTACAGAAATCTAACACCAGCAAATGGGCTAAACATTCGCAAAGAAAACATATTTTACAAAACCGCAGCAAAGCGCGGTGTCATTTTCCTAGTTATCTATATTTTCCGATTAACTAAACTGATTGTCACGCCAAAGGTGAATCGGAATTATCCCTATCTTTCACGTAATGTAAAGATTTCACTGGTATTCGAGAGTTGCGTGGAAATTTTCAGCTGTAACGAAAAATACTGAACTTGTCCGGTTGGACGCAGAACCACTATCCATCCAAGCGATAAACCCCCGAGCTATATTCAGCGTTACTTACAAAATACTCCAGTGTAATTTCTATTTTCTAGGGCTAAAGATAACCAATTTCATTTACAGACACAACCGCAACAAATTCGCACAAACCCTCGATAATTCACCAAATCAGCACACGACAATGCCCCTCAATTCTCGATTTCATCTTTGATATACCGCTTCAGATCCGTCATTTCAACCATAAATCTCGCAATCGGAATCTTTTTCGCAGCTCAAAGATCTCATTTTTGTTGTCATCAATGGCGAAAACTAGACCTGGCAAGCGAGATTTGGAAACTTACACCATCAAAGGAACTAATAAAGTAGTCAGAGGTAGTAACATAGCCATACAAATATCTTATATCGATATAATATAATTACATTTTAATGATGTAATTTGTATATTCTTGAAGTATGAGTTGTTGATGTGTTCTTAGGAGCTAGGTTAGTAGGTGATATTGTAAAACCTAGTTTATGAAATAATTGCGTTGTGTGCTTAGAGAAGGAAACTTTTGGAATTAGATACATTTGCATGGATGCAACTGAGAGGTTTATCTTTGCTAGCTGAATTGTAGTTAAACCTAGAACAAGATAACTTCAGAAATGTGTTTGTGTTTGTAAAGTTTAGTTAAAATTGTTTGAAGGTTGATAACTTCAGAAATTGTACGATTATGCGTACATAGACAATTTAGTAATTTTGTGTGTACAGATAAATAGAATGTGAATAGAGCTGCAAGTTTATGGTATTTGGCCTAAAATTGAATGGAAACACTTTCGTGTGTGTCAGTGTGTGTAGTTGTGGTGTAGCAGATTGAATTTAAGTTTTTTAATTTTTTTATTATTTAGTTTGTTATGCTAGTGCAACTGATTGTTTTTACAAGATCTAATTATGTGTACATGGAAGCTCAGTATGCATGTCCAGATGTACATGCCTTGGAAAACTGTTTTTTGTAAGGTACAAGGAGTTTGTTGCATAAAAAGGCTATCAACTTTGATCTGATATTTGTTTTGAGTAACCCTTTTCATTATCACCTATAAAAACCTTAAACTTTGAAATAAGGTAACAAGTTACTAACATCTGAGTGAAAACAAAGATAATTACCTTTTAACTGCACACCCTAGTTTGGTAGTGATATATAAACCCTACTTTTTATGAAATAATTGGGTAGTGTGTTTAAAAAAGGAAACGTTTGTTACATATATGTATAGATGCATCTGCATGTGTTTACATGTGTTAGTGTGATGCAAATAGGGAATCAAGGATGCTATTAGGAGTTTCATTTTTGCTAGCTGAACTAAAGTTAAACCTAGAATATGATAACTGCGGGAATGTGTTTGAGAGTGTGTGTAAAGTTTAGTTAATATCGTTTGAAGGTTGAATATGAACAATGATGCGTGCATAGATAATTTAGTAATTTTGAATGCACATATAAATATATAATGGAATGTGGATAAAGCTGCAAGTTTAAGGTACTTGAGCTAGAACCGAATAGAAAAACTTTTGTGTGTGTGTCTGTAGTTATGTTATAGGGTCTAGCGGATTGAATTTGAGTTGTTTGTTTTTTATATTGCTTTTGCTATGCTAGTGCAATTGATTGTTTTTAAAAGACCTAATTATGTGTACATGGAAGTTAGGTGTGCATGTACATATTGGAAAACTATTTTTGTAGGGTAAACAAGGTATTTGTTGCATAAAAAACTAATCAACTTTGATCTGATATTTGTTTTGGGTAACTCTTTTCATTATCACCTAAAAAAACCCTCAAAACTTTATATATTTCTATTAAAAACCCTTAATCTTCTAAAAAAGGTAAAAAGTTTCGAACTTTTGAGTGAGAACATAGATGGTTACCTTTTATGCAATAACCCTGAAATGTCAAACTCCTAATTGTTTTGCTGTTGAAGTGCGACCCTGAATAAGTGCACACCCTAGTTTAGTAGTGATATGTAAACCCTAGTCTACAAAATAATTGTGTTGTGTGTTTAAAGAATGAAACTTTTGTTAGATATATGTATAGATACATCTGCATGTGTTTACATGTGTTAGTGTAGTGTAAATAGGGAATCAAGGATGCAATTGAGAGATTCATTTTTGCTAGCTGAACTAAAGTTAAACCTAGAACATGAAATGTGCTTGTGTGTGTCTGTGAAAAGTTAATTTAAATTCTTTGAAAGTTTAATACGATCGATGATGTGTGCATATATAATTTAGTAATTTTGGATGCACTGATAAATGAAATGTGGATAGATCTGCAGGTGTGTTTACATGAGCTAGAACCGAATAGAAACACTTTTTGTGTGTGTTTGTGCATATGTGTGTAGCTGTGCTCTAGGGTCTAGCTTATTGAATTATTGCGTTTGTTATGCTAGTGCAACTGATTATTTTTAGAAGATCTAGGTCACATAATCTCAAATTAGTGTACATGGAAGCTAAGTATGCATGTGAAGATGTACATACCACCTTTTTTGTAGATTAAGAGAGGAGTTTGCTGCATGTAAAAGGGAATCAACGTTGATCTGATTTTAGTTATGAGTAACCTTTCTCAATATCACAAAATCACATATAAAAACCCTCAAAACTATTTAAAATATCTAATAGAAACTTTCAAACTTTCAAAAAGTGTCTTAACTTTTGAGTGAAAACAAATATGGTTCCCTATTATGCGATAACCCTAAGAATGTTATATTCCCTTTTGTTTTGTTGTTGTGCATCTCCTAAATAAATGGACATTCTGATGAACATCATGGATCTGCCATAAGTTGATATATGCAAAACATTCATAATCGTTCATGTACATATGATGAGTGTATTATAATTTGTATGTTCATCATTGATCTTTTTCCATGCATCTTATTTATATGCAAGTAATACACTTTTCACTATGTATGATCTATGTGGTAAAACAGAAATGATATTCTGTTTTGGTTGTGTTCATATTGTTTTGAAGTTGGGGATTCTGTGTTGATGAGATCTTCTGAGAACGAGAAAGCCCCATATGTGGCTCGTGTAGAGAGCGTTGAGGCTGATGTGAAAGGAAATGTGAAGGTTCGTGTTAGATGGTACTATCGTCCCGAAGAATCAATTGGAGGAAGACGACAATTTCATGGAATAAAAGAATTATTCTTGTCAGACCACTTTGATACTCAAAGTGCCCATACAATTGAAGATAAGTGTATCGTTCATACCTTCAAGAATTACACCAAGCTTGAGGATGTTGGACCAGAGGACTACTTTTGCCGATTTGAGTACAAGGCTGCCACCGGAGGGTTCACGCCTGACCGTGTAGCAGTGTAAGCTTTACACCCCTTTTTTGTTAATTGATTAAAGGGAAAATTGCAATTGGTTAACTTCTTCCGAATGAGTTTATAGAATGCTGAGTTGGACTAAGTTGGACTTACCAGATATCATTTATTATTTATTTATTTTGGGCAATTTTAAATATAAAATTTACTGATTTTAAATAATTATAAAGTATAAAATTTTGAAATTACATTTTTAATTCCATATCTGCTGCCAAATCATCAACATGTCATCATTAAATAATTAACACTGGATCCTAGTTATGATTAATCGTTATCAGGTTAGCACTTGTCTTTATCCAATTAATTTGAATAGTATCTTTACCCAAATCGAGAATTTACACAGTATGTTACCCCAATTGAAAAAGATCATAGTAAGTTACCCCGATTTGCAATTTTCCCTTTATTGAATCATTTCTGCTCTGAGACTTCACCTTACTGTTCCTTGATTCTCTGTTAAAGGTACTGTAAATGTGAGATGCCGTATAACCCTGATGACTTGATGGTCCAGTGTGAAGCTTGCAAAGACTGGTATTGCGCGTATAATCAAAATCATTAATTGAATATTTTTAAGCTTTATGTGCTGTTTCTTGCTGAATAGTTTGTCTAAACTGAAGCATGTTGTGAAAAATGCATTTCAAGAATCAAAACATATTTTTAAAATTAAGGTATTCCTAGATAAATGGATGAAAGTTATCTATTATAAAATGAGCTCCTAAAAGGTTTCAATCTCAAGATGGATGGCTTGTCCGTATTCTTTCTTTCTTAGGAAGGTTCCAGAATAAACTTTTATTCCATGCGATGACATAATACGGGAATGTGATATATTGTTTGGTCGGGTTGTATCATCCTGCTGTGTTATTTGCAGGTATCATCCTGCATGTTTAAACATGACTACTGATCAGGCAAAGCTACTAGATAGCTTTACGTGTTCTGATTGCTCATCCTTGGATGGTAAGAGACCTCACAATAAAACTTCTGCATCTGCTCCAGCCAATGGCAAGGCGAGAGTGGTGAGACCATACCCACAAATTTCAATCAATTTACTTCATGTTTATTGCTTATTCTAGTGCATTAAAATTCCAATTTATTCTTTATGCATGCTATGAGATGCAAAATCCAGTTTATTTGACAGATAGGTGGGTGTAGTTGTAATTAGAATTTTGACCCATTTACATATTGACCCATTTATATAAATAGGCGGTTAAGCTAAAAAATATAACTAAAAAGGGGACTGGTCAAATTGGCCGAGTAGGTTATAGACGGGGTTATAAACATTTGATTATAACAGTAAACTTTTTTTCCCTCCCAAATTTGGACTGTTATTATAATAATATTGTTTCCTAGTCATATCTAAACCATTATTACTTTTATAAAACTAGAAAAGATAAATGTTTGCGAGTGGGCCTATTCATGTTAGCCCATGCCGAAAAGTGATGCATTTAAATCTAAGCCTAGTTTAAACAGTTTCTCAACATTGCCCATTTTGAATTACTCCATGACTGCATCTGAAAATAAATGTAACTTATCTTTTCTGAGTAACTCCAAAATACATGTGAAGTTGCACCCATTGTTACAAAATATTTGTATCATTGACTTGCCCCATAGGATCCATATATTATTCCCTTATGCATTGGTATTTTGGATATTTGACGAATACTCAAGCATCCTTATTATGGTGGATGTCTGGTCAAATGTTGCATTTACTTTGGGAAGTAGAAATGTAGGCAACTTTTTCCCCCTACAATTGCCAAGAGTGTCCAATAATTCTCTGTCTAAAATGATGCCTAATTGCCTATATGATTAGTCTCTTGTTTATAGGGATCAAGAGATATTGTTTGTGTAATTTTTGCTTTACATTGTGTAGAAAATCTCTTAATTCTAATATTGCTATATGGTAGACCCAGAATTTATAAAGATGTCATATCTTCTTATCTTGTTGCTGATTTAATCCTCCTTTGGTTCATGGATGTTTGTCAGGCTGAACCCAAGCGCCAAAAGAGGTGATTTTAGTTGTGTATGTTGAGAGGTTGGTAGCATGTGTTATGGGGATTGTACAGTACATATAATCTTACTATTGTCCCTTCTCAAAAATTCTTCTGGTGGCAGCAATTAGCGATGAGAATTTGTAGTTTAAACTTTAAACTGTATTTAAGGTCTTAACTCTTCCACTTTGTAACTTGAGAATCCTGTTCTAAATTTTGGTGGTTCTGCTGTCAAGTTTTATTGACCATGGTCTTCGGCCGTTGGTAGTACACTCGGGCTTTATTAATGTCGGCATCATTTATGTGGTTTTTGGGATTGCTTATCTCAAGAAACAAGTAGGGGATTTACAACACGCGGCGGGATCGACCTACATTCTTTGTTGAATTAAACATTACAATAATTGTTTGTTTGACAATTATTTTTAATAAGGTCAGACATTGTTTTAATGTAAATGATTCCGTTTACATAATACAATGTAGAATTATTTATAAAACAATCAAATAATAATGAAAAATATTATACTCATAACACTGCTATTAAGTTCAATAGATTTTGTTAATATTCTGATTTCACGTTACCTTTTTATTTACATTATTTAACTTACAAATTTCTAATGTACTTATAAATTTTATACCTTTTTAAGTAAGTCTTAAATTTACTATGTATTTATTTATATTACTTGTGAGATATATTGTGGAACAAACTACTTTCTTCGTGTCGATTAAAGTGTCAACTTTGACCGTGGATAAAATTTTAAATTTCTTTACTAATTACGACTTTCACCAATCAAATATCATGTTTAATCACTAGAATCTTTTTTGATTGCCTGAAATATGATTTAGACACTTATATTAGATATAAGAATAACTAAAAACATAAATGTGAAAATTTCTAGTGGGAAGGAGGTAATACAATGATAGTAATACTAAGAAATTTAAACAAAATTAATCAATTATTATTTATTTATATATCATTTATTTGCTATGGATTGTACATGTGGGATACGTTGTGAAATTTAAAATATATATGTATATATATAAATATATAAGAAAGAAGATTATGTTCAATCTATTTTGTCAATATATCGATTTCATGTTATATTTCTATTGAAATGATTTAACTTACTATTTTTTAATTTACTAAATAATTTTTGAGTTCTTACGTTAAGATACTTTTAGTACTTTTGTAAAATAAATCTCATATTAACTGGTACATATGCGGAATAGATTATATGATTGTATTTTGAAAGGAAAAAAATATTTTAAAAACCTCACTAAGTGACAAAATAGTCACTATTCACAACTTGACAAATGTATATACAATTAAAGTTAATTAATAGATGGTAAAAGTAATAAAAGTTTGTTGTTTTAATGTAGAATATTTTACACGTTCTATTATTGTATGTGGTGAATTTTAAAAAGTTCTATCATATATATTGAAGTTATAAAATATCTATTGTATACAAAAAACTTACAAATGCATATACAGACCTTATAAAAAATGTCTTTTTATATATAAAAAACAGTAAAGTATATACAATAGGCACTTTTTTAATCCAAATATATATATATATAATAATAATTTTTAAAGTTACCATTATACAATAGTAAAATATATAAGAGATGATACATTTTGAAGTCATAAACTCAAAATAAAATTACTACAGAATAGATATGCAATTACATGTTTTTAATACTTCTAGACAAACTTCTATAAGTAATTTGATACGGTCTACTTTCAATCTAATTAGTTTTACTTTTATAAGCAACGTGTATCGCATTTCGCATGATCAAATAGTTTTTAAATGGATGATGTAACGTCCATTGCCGAGCTGATTTTCTGGCTCATGATTCATGATGTGGTGTAGTTATGGAACAAAACATTTTTCTTTATAGTTCCGGAGTACATGTAATTTTACCTTATTTATTATTGTATTATTTAATTTAACGTATTTAAATTTTAAAATCGTCTTCTATATATGCATTTTAACTTATTATTGTATTTATAGAACTTTAAAAATATATGTCAATTTATGTAATCAAAAACATTAAAAAAACATACAATTGACAATTTTACAACTTAGATACATATAATAGTAAATTTCAAAGTTAGATACATAAAATAATAAAAAGTATAAAGTTTAATAAATTACCAAACTATAAAACCTTTTTTGTTTAAAGTGGTCATATGTAGTTCAAATACAAAAAACAAAAAAATAGAATACTAAGCTAACAGTCATAAAGTCCTTTTTCACTTTAAAAAAAAAAGAACTCTCAAAACACAACGTAAATAGAGCAGTATATCTTCTCAATTCATCATACCATTCTTTTATATTTTCTAGAAACACAATTCATATCATCACTCTATAATTTGTGATTTCTAACAATATGACTGATCTATGTTACTCTGGTTGAAGGTTACAATGGATATGATGTATTTGACGGTGTCCATTTTACAGATCAACTGAAGTCATATATATGTGGTATCATCAATGATACATTCTTTCATGTTGAGAGATCAGATTGTATAAGACAAGTTATATTTTTAGTACCGTGCTCCCAGAATGTGCTTAATCGATGGTGTTACGATCATTCTTTTCGACGATGATTACAGAAATTTGGATGTATAAGGAACAACAGTCCTAGAATGTAGTTATATATCGGTTTACATGGAGGAAGAATTTGAATTTAACATTTATAATGACAGTGATAACAACAATTTTTCTTATTTGGATCTTTAGGCTAATGGCGATTATGTATTCACCCAAGTTAGAAGAAAGTTATGGTGTTTTTATAATTAATTTAATTATTATTTTTATATCTTGCAATGTATTTAATTTTAATTAATGTAATGTTTTATATTTAACGTAATTTTTATTTTATAAATGTTATGTGTTTTTATTGAAAACTAGAAATTAAGAAAAAAGGCCACACAATGGGTCCCGCATGTTAGACAAATGACTTTATGTAACGCCTACAATTCATCGTTCACCATCTTCCATTTTTGTACTGTTATGAACCCATTTTTTGACTTGAACAAATAAGCTAGCACGTTTTTATAATGTTTTAGCTTGCTAAAATGTTGTCAAAGTCTGCCATCTCTATCACACCTACAAAAATGAAACTATGTAGCAAAAAGAACTTACTGATATTCGTACCGACATCCTTTTATCTTTTGGACTTATTATTTGAATTTATTTTAACATATTAATAATTAAAAATTAATAATATGTCTGAGGGTATTGCACGTAACATTTTGTGAGTGGACACAATAATGTTATATAGTTCAAGTAGGATCGCGGATATACGACATAATAAGTTATGATTTTACCCTTTTATTTCAAATTGAACCAACTTTGTAGCCAGATATATATCATGACACTATCGAAATCATTTCATTTGTTACAAAAACACCACTTTGGGTTCAATATAGAATTAGTTCGAGTTAAGTTCGTATGTAAAGATGTTGAAAAGAACATATTATATTTGCTTTTACTTGATCGAAACGTAAATTGCAAACAATATGGTACTATAAATTCATTGTTTATTAATTATAATGTGTTTTTCTTCACAACTTATAACATCCGTGTTTTTTAATCAACTTTTTATTATATATTCTGGAGTAAATGTACGATCGAGATGTAACTTTTTATAACTAAGTTTAGTATGGCCAAGAAATGTAGGGTTGATTTTGTTTCACAATCCACAAGCTAACGCTTGCAGGCATGGTGGCTGCAGGAATACATGATAAAACGTTGTATACGTTTGTGGAGTTAGGCTTAGCCATCAAGAGAAAAGTAAGGTCCAAAGATTCAAAAAACCATATCCAAATAACTTATTCAACTATCCATCTAAGATCATCCACAATGCATTAATCTTTTTAGGGTCAAAATACATGAACACATAAGCATTTTATCAATCTACATAAATTCTCTACAATCCATTAAACTTTTTAAAGTTCAATTGTTTGTCACATCATTGTACAATATATTTTTAAAAGAGAAAGAAAAAAAGGTGGGACCATTATTTGAGTCTAATGAAGGGTGGATCAGACAAGGTCTCTCTTTAAATTATTGGGTGATTTGGCAATTCACAATGCATGAGATAAGTTAGATGATCTTTTAATAGACCATCCACATCACCCCGTTATTGATGACCTAAGTGATGTACAACGTATATTATATGTGGTTTAGATAATATATTAAGCTCAAATAACATACGGCGTATAATATATGTGCCCTAAAAGCTAATCGTACCAGAAATATGCCTAGATAAATAATTTAGGAGCTTTTCAATTGTACTTTTTTCTAGTTAACTTCCTATGCATGCTATGACTTTTCTATCACTTATTGTGTTTATTAATAATTCGTTTCTTTACACAAGAAAAGTTTTCACTTTACTTTATGATCGGTTAAATCATTTTCGATTATATATTCTTATAGTTGTATTCTTTACATGATATTAGGTGATTAATAGAATTCATGTAATATTAATGTGTAACTGTGTAAGTGCTATGTAGATGCTTATAGTTTAGCCCAGGCGCATACAATCTTTGCCAAGGCCCATACATTTTTGAGAACTTGATTGTTTTGCCGGAAAAATGATACGTCGAAAAAATACTTTGTGTAACAGAGAAGATGATCTACATTTACAAATTAGTCTACATGGAAGCCATGTCGGTGCCAATTGTGCATGTTGATTTTTTACCCGGTAAAATAATTGCATGGAGTTTATATTGACACACTCTTTACAAGTACATTACATACCTTGATATTTTAATCGGTTCGTTATTCACTTGGAGACAAAAGTTAGAGTACGTTGCTGATCTGTACCGTTTACCTTATTCTTTTTTCACTTTCCATCTAATTTCATAGAGTATGTTTTAAAATCATGCCAAAAAAAATTGATTTTACTAGCTTTTGATTAACCAATGATAACAAGCGACAATTTTTAACCCTAAAAACTAACCAAATCAAAAATTACGTTTTTATCGAGTTCTTTGAGTTGTCTAAACTCAAGCTTATAAATAAAACACCAAGTATATACAAGCCCAGCTTAAAGTAACGGATATGATTCATTATTTCTATTGGGTCTGAATCCAAATGCTTAATTGGGCCTCAACAAACCGAAGCGAAGCTTTTGTTCTCAAATAGATTGAAGAACACCGAATACTAGATTCGTTATAAAATCAAACAATTATATTCCGTTTGTAAAAATTATTAAAACCAATAATCTTCTTAAAATCTTGAGAGATTATGAACAAGAAAGGTCTTGCTATTTTGTTGCGTTCTAAAATGAGACCTCTTTCCCCTGTTTCTGTAAGTTTATAAATTTCACTTTTTATTTATTAATTAAGTTCAATTTTGGTATTTCTTAGTTCAATTTTGTTCAGATCTGAAAAGAAACATAAGCTTTTTAATGGTACGTGTGTTTGTATATTATTTATGTAATGGGTAGTTGAGAAGTTATATGAAATATTGAATTCCATCATTTTGTATGCAAATTGAAATTGAAATTGAAATGTTTGAGACTATTAATTGAATTGTTTACAAGTAATGATAAAGTGTGGTGGATCAAAAGTAATTAGGTTTAATAATGTGTAATTATGGACTTATGGTCAATTAGGTATTTTGGGGAAACCATATAATTGTCATTTGAGTTTTTAGGTTTTGAAATCAAATGTCAAGTCTAGGTTTTGAAGTCAAAAGTTAAGTATAGAACATGGGACTGTCAGGGTAGGGTTGTAGTTAAAGAAAGAAAAATGGTAAGAAGGTTGCAGGTGCCGACATATGTCTTGATGTACTATTTTTACACTTTGATGCATCGAAATATGTATTGTGTCTTTATTATTTATATAACTTTCAAAGTGTATAATGTTTGTTTTTGTTTTTGGGTAGAACAAAGTTAACCAATTCCAACTTGCTCCATTGGAAGGGAACAAAATAGATAATCAAAATGCCTCTAGCAACACCCCCAGGTTTGTATGGTTAATAGTTACACATAAGTTCATTAACGAAATGGAACTTTTTATTTGTTCCGTCATTTACATAACTTTAAACGTATTCAAATGCTTTCAGAGATTTTGGGCAAGTACGAGAATCAATGCATTCAGTCATATCAATGAACAAAAAAGAGATATTGGATACTGCACTAAGTGAATTCTCAGAGGTGAAAAAATGCATTGCGTTTCGTTGTTTAATTGTCGTTTGTGAGTATGTTGTGTAACAAGTTTTCTTTTGATTATGGTACTGACAATAGGACTGTGGTTACATAGGGTTATTTTAGTCTTTCTGAAGAAAATCGTCATAAATTACTGCTCGTTCTTGCTCGAGAGTATGATCTCAATAGGACACAAGTTCGGGAGTTGATGAAGCAATATGTTGGTCTTGAGATACCTAACAGTGAGACTTTTTTTTTTAATTTGTTACAAAGTGCAGTTTGGTTTCGTGATATTTAGATTTAAAAAGATTGACTATCAGGTGATGGGAATGATGAGCATGGGGATGAAATGGAAGGACAGCTTTCTGCTTTCTATAGAATCGAAAGAAATTTGAGACACGCCCTCAATCCAATGTATGCGGTTCTATTTGAAAGACTCAACACACACCCTGGTGGTTTGAAGTTTTTGGCTACTGTTCGAGCTGATATTCTATCTATTATCGCGTAAGGTTAATGCCCAAAACTGTTGTCATATAAGTTGAATGATATTGATACTTTTACATGCTATATATAGATTATGGAACATTGATTGTGAGATTTTTTCAGCATGTTGAAATGTTAACAACTGCGATTATGTTACGTGTTAGAGTTTATTGCACATGAATGTGTATGTCATGAGTGTGTTGCAAAATGTTTCTTTTTTTGTTTAAATGTCATGCTAATTGGTAATAGTAAATAAAGCAAGGAACTTTGGGTTCTTAGTTGATTATGTTAAACATTCAGGGATGAAAATATTGCATCAATACGAGCTCTTGACTCATATTTGAAAGAAAAACTTATTACATGGCTAAGTCCGGCCAACCTGGAGCTTCACCAAATTACGTGGGACGACCCTGCTTCTTTGTTAGAGAAGATTGTAGCGTATGAGGTTTGCACCTATTACCACTATCGGATATATTTTAATCTTATGTTCTTGAATGTTTGGTGCTTATGAACATTGATATTCACAGGCTGTGCATCCTATCAGTAATCTTATAGATTTAAAGAGGAGGTTGGGAATAGGTCGCCGCTGTTTTGGATACATACATCCAGCTATACCTGGTCAGTTTTTGTGTACTTGACTTCGGGTGTCCTTTTTATGTGTTATAAGTTGATGGTGGAACACTTAAAATTTAGTTTTCTGTATTCAAATGAATCATGGTCAACCCACATATTGATCTGCTTATAGAAGTTGATGTATTGGATATCTTATTGGATTGATGGATCAGTTTTTGATCTGTTGGGTCATGTAGATGGGTTGGATCTGATCTAGATCAAGACCTGACCTGACCCATTGACAGGCCCTATGGTGCATAGACAGTTCGTTTAAATTTGATTATTTATTCCCCTGTTTTAGAACACGGACCTTTTTTCAGAAACAAATGAAAAGAACCTAAAGTTGTACTTTGTAGTAGCTTTTTAAGTTAATAACACGTCTAGTATCTGATTTTCTCGTTAGGTGAACCACTTATATTTATTGAAGTTGCACTTATGAAGGATATAGCTTATACAATACAGGTAAATGATCAATACTTAATCATGCGATGATTTAGCTAAGTATATTTTGTAGTAACCTGAACTTGACGTATTACAGGAAGTATTATGGCATGATCCTCCAACACCTGAATGTGAAGCAACTACTGCATTATTCTACTCTATTTCTTCAACTCAAGTAATACTTCTTTTATTTCCAATTATGGCCATACAGTTGTTTTGGTTCTTAATTAACAATTTCACCGCAGTTGGATAAGCATAAATATTTTGTTCTAATAGAATATTCAATTTGACCAACCTCGATGGATTTCTTCCATTTGACCAACGTCGATGACTTTTAATAATTGGCAGCCTGGCTTAGCAGGAATCAACTTAGGAAAATTCCTCATTAAAAGAGTGATATATCTGGTGAAGAAAGACATGCCAAATATATCTGTAAGTTATGTAAAATCATGTTGGTTGTTAATTAAAGAATGTCAAAGGTGCCGCAGTTTCGAAGTGCTTTTCGAGGAATATTCATCCATGGTTCATTCCTCAATCTCTGAATCTGCGTATTTTTTCTTTATAGAATTTTGCAACCCTAAGTCCTATCCCAGGCTTCATGCAGTGGCTTTTATCTAAGTTGGCCTCATCTGAGAGAACTGGCCATATTTTCTGTGAGAATGTCCTCGAACCTGACGAAGAAAGATCCCTGGTGGATGTGTATGCGTAAGCAGAAATTCACATCCCATTTTATACTATTTTTATCGTCGTTTGCCTAATGTGCCATGAATGGAAGCTCAACGGTGACTTACTATCCTTTCAATTTAGATATATAAATAAGATCTGTTTCAGGGACGCCAGTGCAGGGAAAAATGGCACGGAAGTGTTGTTGCACTTGTTGACCTCAAATAACCATGAGTGGACTCAATCTGATAAACTGATGTCTGCATTAGAACCAATTTTGTTAAGACTATGTGCCAGGTACGTTTTAGAATTTTTACCTTCTAATTGTTTTATTAATCTATAAAGGTTGACCAAGTGGGCATGAATGTCAATGCGGCTGTCCTAATCTTGTAATTTATATTTTTAGTTTTTCACAGTTCAGAAAAAGGATAAAGCCAGCAAAAAGATAAAAATAAAAACAAAAATAAAAAATAATTCAAAGGTTGACTTTTGATGTGAGAAGTTAAGTTATAGCACTTTGTTTGATATACCAGATACCCTCTGATATGACAGATATCTTCTGAGCGAGAAGAAGAGAGGGAAAGCTTTAGATTCTGTTGCCAATTTCCACTTGCAAAATGGAGCTGTATGTCAAGCTAGCAATCTTACATCTAATTCACTTTTCATTCTTTGTTATAGTCAACTTATACTAATTTCCATTTACAGATGATTGGGAGACTAAATTGGATGGCCGATCAGTCAGTAAAAGGCCTTAGTCAAAGTGGAGGAATTATGGTCAATTACATCTACAGGTAACTAAGATATATGGAGTTGATACCAACAAAATGAAAAAGAATACAGAATTAAGTAGTTGCAAAAGAATCACATTTGAATGAATTCAAATACTTCATATTTCTGTTTTTCTAATCAACAACTCAGAATTATATTGCAAATTTCTAAACATGAGAAACATAAATCACTTGTCGAACGTATGTGCAGTCTGGAACATATTGAAGATTATGCTCAGGCATATTTCAGCACGGGTCATATCCAAGCTTCCCCTGATGTCCATCGATATATCCAGGTAATGTATTACTTATCATAAAAATATCCTCTCTCTCTCTCTCTCTCTCTCTCTCTCTCTCTCTCTCTCTCTCTTACATACACATGCACATTTAAATAGAATATTTACCCATATGTGGTTAAGACAATACATTTTTCAATCTGTAGCCACCGGAGAAAAATGAAGATTCAATAAATTAGGCAGTTAATATGGATGGTGATGAATGTGTTTATCTCATCATTCAGGTTTGTAGCATGTAGTCGACTTGTTTGAATACCTTGCAATAAGTTTTATTTCGTTAATTACAGTGTATAATGATACCAATGGTTTGCAGTACATGAAATGTAAATAGACATGATCGTAACTCTTAAATGGAAACCATAGTAGTATACTTCCATCAGACGAGCAACTTCATTTTTCATTTTCTACATGGCTTGTTTCCAACACATAATCTCTCATAAGTCTTGTGTTAGATTCATCAGCCATCTGCACAGAAGGTAACAGTGAAGACAACAAAGTTACTGAAGCATAAGATGATAAAGTGCTACATGTGTAACATATAAAGGGTGGCCAACTGAGTGGGGGATGTTTGACCCAAGACACGTTTTGTCCAAGATTTCTAGAATTTTATAAATAATGTGTCAATGACCGCAGAAATGTTAATATTTTTCTGTAGTTATCTATACCTTTCTTTATGAACTGATTTAAGAGGTTTATGCATTGAAAATGCATTTTAGGATCCTTTCAACTCATTTCCCATCAAGCTATTTTTTTATTTTATGCGTATTATCTGTTGGACATAAACACAACCTGAATCGTCCCTTTCATTAGTAAATGGATTGAAATAACCTCACAAAATAACAGAAAAGGAAAGTTTACCTTCTTAGCTAATCGTTCTAAGTTGTCCCACTCAAAATCTCTCTTGCAGTATGCAGATCGAACCTAAAAAATACACTTACTATTAGAGATTAATGTCTTACTAGTATTTCCTAAGGCATTTTGCAGATGAATAACTTAACAAAATGAACAAGAATCTTACTAACCTCTAGTATCCTCATGGCTGTTAGGAGTGGCATAATGTGCATCCAACAGATTTGATCATAAGAGCAATCCTGATAGTTAGAACTCTTATAGAACAATAACATATACTTTAAATAGTAAGACCTGACTTTGCAAGTCAAACATACTACTCATTTACTACATAATATTGATATACATTGTTACCTTATATGTGAATTTAACAATAATATTAATGTACCAAGAATAACTAATGGAACTAAATAGATGGTATACCTAGGTTTTTATGTCTTGATGATTCACGCATTAATGCTGCTAAAAACTTATCACCGTCGTTCAAAGAGTGTGTTTCAAGAAATCCCGTCAACTCCTTATGGGCCTCCGTGTTGTAGCTCTGTTCTGTCAAACTATATGTTTAATCAAATGTTGCATTTGTTTTGGAAAATAGGCAGTATCACTCTGCTTCAAAACGATTCATTTGACTTTGTCAGTCAAACGAAACATTCTTAAAATCCAATTTTGTCTTGATTTTCATTGTTGGTTTAATGATCCAGAACAGTGTTAGTGAAGATTATCATGTACTTAAATGAAGTACCTTTGTTTAACTTTAAAACTTAATAAATTTAAAATATGGATTCTATCCTAAAGGAACTTGTTTGACCATAAAAAGTCAAACATGTGTGGATCCTTACAATGAAGAACACGCCTCAAGCTGTGAATTGACAATCTTTGCAATGTATGATCATTTAGTTATGTTCTGTCAGACTATATGTTAAAATCGAATGGTGCATTTGTGAGGGAAAATAGGCAATAACACTTCCGATTCAAAACGAAATTTTATTTGACTTTGTTAGCCAAACAAGTCATTAAAATCCAACAATTTTGGTTTGATGATCCAGAACTGTTTTAGTGACTATTTGCATGTACTTAAGTGAAATACTTTTGTTTAACTCTAGAATTAAATGAATTGATAACATAATGTCTATCCTAAAGGATACTTGTCTGGCCATAAAAGTCAAACATGGATCCTTGCGAGTAGGAACAGACCTCAAGCTGTGCATTGACAATTCTCACTGCAACATATGTAAAGAAATTATGTAGATTCTTTGCTCCTTTGGCTTCTGGTGATGCTTCTCCAAATCCTAATAGTATTCAGGTTCCAAAAGTCAAAACTACCATCATTTGAAAAAAAAAAGAAAAAAAGAAGGTGGTTTCCCTAACAGATGAGAGATATAGAGACAGAACCCACCTGGGACATACATCTTTTGACAATTTATAAGAGTCTTATGAGTTGTTCTTTGGTTCCATTTACACTGTTTACAAGGAAAAGCACCAATGGTTGTTCCATGGGGTTTGCGATAGAAAGTTGAGAAGTGAGATAGTGGAAGAATGGTTGAAGATTCCATAGCCAATAAGAAGAAGAATGATCAGTAGTTTGTAAGATTTTGAGTGTACCCTGTTTTATCATCACCCACAGGATATCAACAATCCTTAGAAAATATATTTACCTCACATTTTCCATAATATCTCTTAGTTCATTGTTTCAATTAGATGTGACCCACAAATCACATTCAAGAAGTACTATTCTTGATGTTTATTTAGTGTTATATTTGTCAATGAGTGGTAATCAAATAAGAAATTTAAACTCGAGAGTTTTAGTCTCTCCATCCCATCTTTAGTAATTACGTTACTATTTTGGCTTGTTCTAAAATAAGTATTAAATTTCATATTACAATCAATCAAAAAAATTTAAAAGGTAAATGGAAGGTGAATAGTGTAATAATTGTATATTTTTAAAACTGTGAACACTTTAAGTAAAATGATATATCACCGTTCTCTCAAATGTCGTTTTTTTCTTATTGTTCTTATATCAAAGTTAAATGATATATCAAAGTTAATTTATATCATTCTATGTTTTCATTTCGAACTTAAACGTTTTTCAGTATAATCAAAGGAAACACATCATATGTTGAGGTAGTTGAAAACACAAGGCAAATCAACATTCAACTTTACAATTCGAAACCTTTCTTTTAAACAATACCCACAAATTCTAAAGCACAAATTTGTGTTTGGTTGACAGGATTAACCAATAATTTGTTTGACATCTTAAATATGAAAACATCCCGCGTTTGTGTACATGACATAACGACAATCATATTGGTTTCAATAACTCGAACATATAATTAGATATGTGGAACAAATAATGCAAAAGAGTATATATACAAGATTTATAGGTTGGTGTTTGATATATGGACAAATTTTGTGAAGTCTTAATATGCAATGATACACCAAAAATCATAAGCATACTTATACATAAATACTTGTACAATTTTAGTGTATCAGGTAAAACCATGGTAGAAATATCAGCTTCCCTTAATAGGCAAATTTCAATTGTACGCGTCTATACCATTATTGCTCTATTATTATTGATTGATTAATAGTATTATAATAATTGCATATAGTGATTAAAAGACTTGATGCTTGAAAATTGTAGGTACTATAAAGAATCATAAACAAACAATAGAGATAAAGAAATGATGAGGTTATACAATGATAAACATAATAATTAATTATGTACTTGGTGATTATTCCTTTATAATTCTTTATGCTATCAAACAAAAGATCATCTAATCAACTTCTTAATTAATTTCTCTCCATCCTCCTTCCCACTTAAAATTTTCATTATAGTTAATCTCTTGTTATCCTGGTTCTCATGAACAAATCAAATAGGAGATGCATACTAAATTTTGGTTTTTTGGCTCTTTTCTTTTATGTGAAAACTGAATCCAAGTGTAGCAACGGTTGTAATCTTGCCTTGGCATCATATTACATCGTGCAAGGTTCAAATCTCACTTACATAAGCAAGATTTTCGCCCAATCAATCCCAGAAATCCTCAAATATAATCCTCATATTTCAAGAGGTGATAGCATTGAAGCAGGAGCTAGAGTTAATGTGCCGTTTTCATGCTTATGTCTAAATAGTGATTTTTTAGGCTATACTTTTAAATACCAAACACAAATTGGTGATACTTATGGTAAAATTGCAAAAGATGTTTTTGCAAATGTTACAACTGAGTATTGGATTCAACGAGTCAATTGGTTTGAACCAACTCTAATACCAGACTTCGTTGAGATTAATGTTACGGTGAATTGTACATGTGGCAACAAACATGTGTCAAAGGATTATGGGTTGTTTGCAACGTACCCACTTCGACCTGGACAAGATTTGCAGTCGTTAGCAATAGAGTCAGGTGTTTCAACAACGTTGTTGGAGCGATTCAACGTAGGAACCAATTTCAGTGCTGGCTCAGGAATAGTGTTTGTGCCAGCCAAAGGTTAGTAGACTTTCGAGATGAGTTAAAAATGACTTACTTGTATGTCGTTTTTGATACCTTTAACTAGTTTAAAAATAAACTTATATAGTTAACAGATTGGGCAAATTCGAAACAAAATATTATTGATTATTGATTATAGAAATCAACTACCAAAATCAGTAATAGAAATCAACTCTCAATTTATTCATATTTTACTAATACGTTACCTCAAAATTGAAAAAAAGCACTACGTGACAGGTAAAATATTATTAAAAATATGAAAAAATTGAAAGTTCGTTTCTATTAGTGATAATTTTGATTATTGATTTTTATAATCGATAACCAGACAATAATTCGTTTATGTTTTGAACAATTTACCTTATTTGATTTGTACAAAAGCTTTTTCATGAAAAACACCTGATGCAAGTCAGAAAGCGAGACTTATACATGACCATTTTACTTCAAAGACCCATTCAAACAAGTTTTAGAAATGATAAAAATAAATATTTTATCGTCAAATCAAACACTCATCCGTGATCCGTCAACCAATTGACTCCAAAAAGTATCCTTTCTGGAAACAAAATTCCACTCGGATTTGACCAAGTCTTCCCCATCACTTAATTGAGTACTTCAGTTAGCAAACTGTATATTAAAGCTTCTTCTATAGTCTAAACACCCCCATTACAATTTGCATATTTTCATTGAATTTTAGTACTTCAAGAAAACAATTTTTTTTTGTTGCTTTTCTTGATTAATCAACCCCATGTTCCATCTGGGTATTGCTAGTATATACTATTTATTAACTCGTATTCATGCTATTCATCACAATTTTCCATCCGGGTCCTATTAACTTTTTGTAAAATAACTTAATTTTTTTGTTAGCAGACCATTAGTTGTAACAGGCTTAACTCACTTTATTATGTTGATATTAACTATATATTGTATGTTGGATTTAATTGGTGAAGGACGAAAAAATTATAATTTTACATGGTATCATAGCCTAAGCTCTAAACAATAAACAATTTTCTATTTACTTTCGAATTGCCGGCAACAAATATCATTGCAGCCTATTCGTTTACTCCATTCTTCTTGTAACACCTTCAAATATTATAATCTAAATGCCAAGACTCATAGCCGCCATTCTGCTTACACCACGATACTCATCTATCGACAATTATCATATAATATTCATGATATTTTTTCTTAAATTTATGTTCCCAATGTCCAATATTAATTTGACACATACACCCATGATACATGAAGCCAAACATCCAAGTTCTGCGTTTTCGTTTTCTATTTACTATTTACCATTAGTTACCCGTTATACTATACTAAAATATTCCTTTCGTTCTAATATTTCCCTTGTTGATTAATGCGTTTGTGGAAGCATGATATACACGTGAGCTTGATCTCTGTTTGAATACTAAAACACATAATATTCGTATATATTCTTGTTGTCGTCATCCAAGAAAAATAATCCCCTTAAAGCCTCCTGCTTATCGTCGTTCTCTCCTCACAGTAACCATGGTCAATGACCAGACTCCAACTCCACCATCATCATGCTATGAAAAGGTATATGCTGTTACTACTATAAAAAAAAAATTCATACCCGTAAAACTTGATACTGGAAAGTTAAATTACTCATACTAGAGTGAACTATTTCTAAATCATCTCGCTGGCTTTCAAGTCTTGGATTTCGTCCAAGGTTCATCCACATTCACAGGCACTAGCACACCACCAACGGAAGAATGGTCGAATGTGGACTCCATAGTAAAATCATGGATTTACCTTACGATTTCTGAGTCTGTCCTTGAACGTGTGTTAAAAGCTAAACCTAGGACATCTAAAGATGCATGGCAACTTTTACAAAAAATCTTTCAAGACGATAAAAGATCAAAAACCCTTGAGCTTTTCGTTGAACTAAGGGGTTTGTATATTGGTGATCAAACCGTGGAAGCTTATTTTCGGAAGATTGATGCCATTGGTGAGCGGTTGAGAAATCTTGGCTCTAATGTGACTGAAGAGGACCTTGTCATATATCCAATTAATGGACTTAACAATAAATATGATCAAGTAGCTCATATTATTCTTGCCAAGGAACCCTTCTCCGTGTTCCTTCTCCGACTTGGTAACTGTTCATTTAATGGTTACCATGACCGAGACCCACATGACTCGCAAGAATTCAGCCCCATCATCATCTCGAATCAACACTTCATCACCAACAGATCTACTTCCGTGTACATGTAACAACTCTCTGCCCAATAACCCCACATCCACCGAATTATGCAGGAACTTTACTTGTGGCTTGTGTTGGTTGCGGACCATTGTAAGTTTATCCGTGACCCGCACTCACGTAACATCTTCAATAATTCATCACAACCCTCGAATGGGTCTGCCAATAAACCGCAGCCTAACTCACAACCTATAACAACATCAACCCGCAACCATGGGACACGCACAACCGGTCTAGGCCTACTAACAACTTTTTCAGGCCCATTAGCGACTTCTGGCACAATCAGCTCAAGTCCAGCCACAACACAATAGGACTTCAGCCCAACAGTTGCCACGGTCATATGTATCAGGCCCAAATTCTCTAGGCCAATATCTTCACACTCGTGTGGCCAACTCCAGTCAGCCCAACAGTTGCCACGGTCATATGTATCAGGCCCAAATTCTCTAGGCCAACATCTTCACACTCGTGTGGCCAACTCCAGTCAGGAAACCACTCTTCCTCGGGCATTCAATACCTTAACTCTTTAGGACTTTGGCGATGCCGACTGGAACATGGATACATGTGCGTCTTTTTAATCTCACTTCCAAAGTAAAGAATTTAAGTTACGTTTTTAATGTGCACTTTTCCATCGGTCTTTGCTGGTGATGGTTCCTCTATACCCGTCACCAACACAGGTCAAAGCAATTTGCCTAATGCTCACCGTCCATTACACCTTAATCATGTTCTTTTCACCCTTAACATTGTAAAAAAATTAATTTATGTTTGTAAGGTCAATCCTAACCACAACAAAACAATCAGGCCCAAGAAGCCCACATTCATCAACCCACTACTACCACCCAACCCTTCTAAGACTCACCCCATGGTCACATGTTCCAAGCTTGGTACTAATAAACCCACCTCACATCTTGATTACATGTATCCACCATATCTCCTATTCCAAAAAATTACAATGTTGCTTTTACTGACCCCAATTGGCAAAAGGCTATGCTTGATGAATAAATGCGCTTACTGAAAATGAAACTTAGATTCTTGTGCCACGAGCCCGCAACCACCTGACACGAACATTGTTCGTTCCATGTGGTTGTTCAAGCACAATTTTTTTTGCAGATCGATCCCTTAGTCGGTATAAAGTTTGACTTGTCATTAATGGCCGTAGTCAACAGATTGGCGTTGACTGTGATGAGACGTTTAGTTCGGTTGTTAAACCGGCCACCATTCGCACAATGCTCAGTTTAGCGGTATCTCGAGATTGGCATATTCACTAGCTTGATGTCAAGAACACCTTTTTACATTGACGGTTATCTGAGACCGTATATATGCACAAGTCGCCTAGCTTTCAGAGCCCATAGTGTCCTGCTTATGTTTCTCTTGTAGAAATCTCTTTACGACCTTAAACAGGCCCCTCAAGCCCGGTTTTAGAGATTTGTAGGTTATTATACAAGGGTCGAATTTTACCACAACCGATGTGATCTTTCCTTATTTATCTTCTAAAGGGGTTCGGAGATTGCTTATCTAGTCTTATATGTTGATGATATTCTTATGACAGGAATTCTCCATGCCTGACCTCGGTTCTCTGAATTATTTTATGGGAATCTCGGTTTCACGTGATGCTTCGGGGATGTTTCGTTCCCGAAAGAAGTATGCTAGGGGGATATTAGAGCGTGCTAGTATGCTCAGTTGTCATCCTTGTCGTACACCAGCTGACACAGACACCAAATTTGGTGTGGATGGTATTTCGGTTTCTGATCTGACTCTTTATCGGAGTCTTGCAGGGGCCTTGCAGTATCTTACTTTCACCACCTTGACCTCTCATATGCATAATCCTAGAGACCACATCTTACCACTCTTAAACGGATTTTATGCTATCTTAAGGATACTCTTGATCATGGGTTTCATTTGTATTCCTCCTCGCCATTATCCTTGGTCGCTTATTCAGATGCCCATTGGGCGGGTTGTCCCACTACTCATCGTTCTACTTCTTGATACTATTTTTTTCTTGGCAACAATTTACTGTGATGATCCTCTAAGCGACAGTTCACTATCTCTCGCTCTAGTACGGAGGCTGAGTATCATGGTGTCGACAATGTTGTTGTCGAGACTTCATGGTTACGGAATTTGCTCCATGAACTTCATTCACATTTATCTACTGCTACTTTGGTGTTTTGCAATAATGTCAGTGCCTTGTATCTCTCTTCTAATCCCGTGCAACATCAACGCACGAAGCACATTGAGATTGACATTTATTTTGTTCAGGATGCAGTGGCTGCCGGTAATGTTCGGGTTTTGCATGTTCCTTCTGGATATCAGTTTGCTGATATCTTCACCTAGGGTTTGCCATACGCTTTATCTGACGATTTTCGCACCAGTTTGAGCGTCCGCCCCGCTCCAACTGTGGGGGGCTATTAGCGGACCATTAGTTGTAAAAGGCTTGGCCCACTTTATTATGTTACTGTTTACTATATATTGTGTGTTGCCCCTAGTTGGTAATCATAATTCTATAGTTTCACGCTAACTCATCATAAATTTATCTCAAAATCAAGCTAGTTCATCAGAATTCTTCATTTCTAGTTTTAACTACTATAAACTAGCTTAAGTTACAAAAGGTTGTTTTCCTAGCACTCGTCCATTCACACTGCCTCTCCTCCACTTGATGAGTAAACTTAGCAGCCTGCTGAGATGGTGGCCTAATCACTCATCTAGCCTTACTAAAAGATTTTAATTTTTTAAATTAGCTCAAGTTCAAGCAAGTTTGATACCTATACCCCTCTAGGAATTATTTTCCTTGAGTTAATCCAACTTTATTATGATAAAAAAAAATGAGAAGTAGGATAAAAATCAAGATTTTAGTTCACTTTTTGGTGTTACTTTTGATTGTTAATCAAGACGAATCAAGTTGTAAATGTGTTGCTTTAGGTTCTTACCTCATGTGGGAGAAATTAAACATAACATTTGTATCCCAAATCTTTTCCACTACAATCCCACATATTCAAAGTTACAAGCCTCAAATAACGAATCCAGACATAGTTGAAATTGGTTGAAGAATAAATGTCCCCTTTTCATGAGGTTGTAACAACCGCCGTTTTCTTAGTCATCAGTTCGTTTATAATGTTAGTACAGGGAGCACCTACTCACTGATTGCAGACACTTATTATTTGGAACTTACAACAGTAGATATGTTGAGGAGTTTTAATACATATGATGAGTTCAACATACCTTTAGGTGGTCAAATAAATGTTATAGTTGTGTCTCTAAGGATTATGGATTGTTTATCACGTATCCGATTAGAAGTGGTGAAAATTTGCCAACAATCGCTAATGAAACTGAAGTGAATCAGATTATTTTGAGGGATTACAATCCAGGGATGAATTTTAATGATCAGGATTTGGTTTTTATTCCTGGAAAAGGTAAAATTATTTTTTAAGTATTTCTGTAGGCATGAACAGTTCAAAGTATGTCATAAAGTTTTATTTATGGCTTCTTGTCACGTACTAAACTACATAAATTTCCTTGATGTAACTAAGAAATGACAATTAACTATGCTCAAGATGCTTTTGGTTGCATATATAATCTGTAATTCATGTGGAAGCAGTAGGAAAGTCGTACTATTTATGCTGACATTCTGCACATAACTTCTCTCTATTTTTCGTTACAGATCAAGATGGAACTTTTCCTCCTTTAAAGATGAGGTAATCTGTTAACCATTCGTGTGTTACTATTTTACGAGTGTTTTCTCTATATATATTTCTGACTAAATTTTATGTTTTTGCAGCACAAAGGGTTGTCCTCTTTTGCCACTCTACGAGTCTTTTTGATTTGTGTTTTTATTTAATTTTTTTAATTAATAAGTCAAATGTGAAAAGTCAACTGATTGTTGATGGTATATTTGTGTTACTCGTGTGGTGGTGGCTCAAGCAGGATTATCTGGTGGTGTCACTGCGGGCGTATCTGTTGGAGCGGTTGTTGTAGTTTTTTTCATTGTCATTTGCTTATATTTTGGCTTTTATCGAAGGAAGAGAGTCGCAGAAGGTTCGTTGCTTGATGAAAATGGAAGTGAGCACAATCATGGTATTAATAGTCATCTTTTTACTGTTTTTTGAAACACTAAAAGTTTACCTTATGATCTGACATAGGAGATATTTGGATGTTCATTTAGAAATTAATTACTCTATAAAATTATAATGAAATAAGTATGGAGTGCAACGAAGTTACTTGAATGAATATGGATAAAAACTGATTGCTTTTATTTCTATTAGAAAAAAGATTTTGGAGTTATAGATGATTAATATTTTAATATTAAAAACAACTCTGACAAAGAAATTGTTACAGTAGACAGAAATCAAGTTGTCATGTTTACATTTGAATGACTATATCAGGATGTCCTTTTTGATCAATTTTTCAAATAAATTGTCAACTAGTTAGAATTTTGCAAATACTCAAACAACTAATTATCTTACATTATTACAACTTTAACTAGCAGATTCTGCAACCAATGATTTTATACAAGCATGTTTATTTTATTTGCTATTCTTAATTTTTTATTTGGGGATGCAGGTTCGGGTAGCAACTTGGGAAGAACTACATCTTCAGGCCCTCTTATTGGTGGTACACCGGCAGGAGTAACAGGTATAACAGTGGACAAGTCGGTGGAGTTCACGTATGATGAACTTGCTAAAGCTACCGATGACTTTAACCTGGCTAATAAGATTGGTCAAGGCGGTTTTGGGGTAGTTTACTATGGAGAGCTTAGAGGCGAGGTTCGTATCTTCTATAATCTCATTAATTTTTTTCCCAAAAAATTTAAAAACCTTGACATTTCATCTCATAGGAAGGATATTTACTGAAAGTCAAAGAATTTTTTTTACTCTAAGGAGTGAGTTTTGTTATCTGAATGACTACTAATGTTTATGTTTTGGTATTCACGAAGTGCAGAAAGCTGCAATTAAAAAGATGGAAATGCAAGCATCAAAGGAGTTTCTTGCTGAATTGAAGGTGTTAACACATGTTCATCACTTGAACTTGGTAATTTTTTCAAGATTTATGCAAATTATCTTCTTCTCTTCGTGTCTTTAAGATATTATATAAGAACAGGTTTTTCTTTAATGTAAATCGGATACAGATTTCGACCTGTGTCACATTTTGGATTAGTATCTATTTACTTCCTTTTTGAATAAAGTTCTCGTGATTTGAAGGTACGCTTGATAGGATACTGTGTTGAAGGATCATTGTTTTTGGTCTATGAATTTATTGAGAATGGCAACTTGAGTCAACATTTGCGTGATTTATCGGGTAAGGAGACAAAGATAACCAGAAGATTCTTCTTATTATTATATTTTTAACTGCAAACTTGTAATGTTTGCAGGGAGAGAGCCAATGCCATGGGCCACACGGGTACAAATCGCCCTTGATTCGGCTAGAGGACTCGAATACATTCACGAGCACACAGTTCCTGTGTATATCCATCGTGATATTAAGTCTCCTAACATTTTGATCGATGAAAATTTCCGTGCAAAGGTCATAAAAAATAAGCTTGACGTAAATTCCATTTTATTAGACACTTAATCAACTTTGTGACCAAGAACTCTGTTTAAGTTGAGGTGCCAATTTCAACCTATATACATACAAACTGGTTGACATGGCTTTAGTTTTATTTCTAAAGTCTTTAATGGGTTAAGATAAAAAAAAAAAAAAAAAAAAAAATAGCGACAAGGGAATGGGTCAATCGGGTTGAGCTGGTCAAACATGAACTGGTAATGTATTCTAATGTATAAAACCTAATACATTGCATGTGAAAAATAAAATCAATATTGTGACAATGTAGTTCTTGTAATCATATTTTACACATTATTTATCTAAAGTTTGGAAGAACCGATACAAAGGCCAAACTGATCCAGCCTGTTTCGACCTGCACAAAAGGTTATACGTTATGACCCGTTACCCAACCCACCTATTTTGCCACCCCTAGGTTGCAATATTTTACTCGTAAATTCTTACAAAGGCTGCAGGATTCAACTCGTAAATCCTTGCAAAGACAACGAGCCTTGGTGCACCAAAATCACCCTATTTGCAGATTTTTAAGACAATTTATACTTATGATTCCATAGGTTGCTGATTTTGGACTGACAAAACTTACGGAAGTCGGGAGTGGTTCTTTACAAACCCGTTTGGTTGGCACATTTGGATACATGCCTCCAGAGTAAGTTCTGAGCGAATCTATACCGATCACCAAAATAAACTTACTGTTATACATTTCTCCTAAGAGAATGTAATTACTAGCAGAGAAAAAAAAATATGTATCGAGTCATGTGATTTTAATCTGAAAATAAATATGGTCTAAAATGAAATTTTTGGTGCAGATATGCTCAGTATGGGGAGGTCTCCCCAAAGGTTGATGTATATGCTTTTGGGGTTGTTATGTTTGAACTAATATCGGCTAAAGAAGCTATCGTCAGGACAAATGAACTTGTTAGCGAGTCCAAAGGACTTGTTGGGTTGGTTCGTTCTTAAACTCTTCTCCGAATACTAAGCTTATACTTAACAGTATCTCATATGTTTGTCAATGTCTCTTATATGTAGTTCGAAGAGGTCCTAAGCTTGTCTGATCCAAGTGAAGGTTTATGCAAACTAGTTGACCCAAGACTCGGAACAGATTACCCTCTCGACTCTGTCCGAAAGGTGAATAAGAAATAACTGTACATGCATGCCAAAAGGAAAGAAATACTATATTTGTTTTAAAGGGTCAAACTAGATATCTTTGAAATTTAAATATGACATTTTCTTAATACAGAAATCATTAGCATCGTTTTTTGGTCATTGTGGATTTGCAGTTATAACAGGTGATCATTGTGGTTTACTGGTTTTAACATTGAATCATGTTTCCTTAGCACTGTGGTGGTACATGTGTGCCTATATGCTGACATGGCAGTACAAATGGTTTTCTTAAACTCATGTGACTTGCATAAGCGAAAATTTTCATTTCAAGTCCATGTCAGCATGGTTGTACGTTTAATTGGTATGCCATGTGTACGTTAAATCAGCAAATTTATTGTTTGATAAATAACGTATTGATAAGGGAATACACACCTTACAACCAAACCACTCAAACTCAAACGGCAGTGATCGATTTATTGAACTAATAGAAAATCACAGTGACCATAATTTAGGTTCTTCCTTTAGCAAAAATGTCTATTTACCTCACAGAGATTGCAAACTTTCATGTGGTACATTAACCAAAAATTCTAAGATATTTTTCAATATAATAACAGAAAATCAATGTTGATCCTGTAGTGTAACAATATCTGATGGACAAATAGCAAATATATTTTCAAGTCCTGCTAGCTTTAACTCTTCGGGTAAATCTTTAATGTTAAACTTGTAGGTAGCCTTGCTTGCTAGAGCATGCACACACGAAAACCCACAGTTGAGGCCAAGCATGAGGTCTATTGTTGTTGCACTGATGACACTTTCATCGTCGACTGAAGATTGGGATGTTGGTTCTTTCTATGAAAATCAAGATTTGGTTCAGCTGATGTCCGGAAGGTAGCATAATTTTGGTTTGTCAAAAATGAGGTTATGCCACGTAAGCGTCCAGATCAAATGATGTTGTGCCACATAAGCATCTGTAGGACTGCCAACCAACATGATATGCTAAAAGTAATTAGAATATAAACATATAATTATCTAGTATTTCTTTGAAGTGTTGTAATTAGTAGTGTAGGAGCAAAACAATTTTCTTTTAAAGTTAAGTGCTACCCTTTAAACATCTCGTAACATTAATTAAGTATATTTTCTTAGAGGGAAATTCATTGGAGTATGAGATTTTTAGAAAAATAGGAGTACCAATAGAAGTGTGTTATTTGACAAAAACTCCACTTTCTCCCACGTTTTTTAAAATTAAATATCTCAAAAACGGTAAGTCAAAAAATAATAAAAATAACACCATAAAAATCAGCATTTTTTTCTCTTTATTAGACATCTCACAATGTATATTTTAGGCACTGGCGCCCGACAGCTAGTGGTGGCAGTAGGTCAAAGGTGGTGGTTGACTGGTTTGGTGGAAGTGGAGGTGAAAGTGTGAGTGAGGAATAAATAAGAGGGGGAATATATAGGAATTGAAAATAGGAGGTGAAAATGTAACTTTTTTGGTTGTGACATGTGGCAACTTATAGTTGATGGAGAAAAAAGTTATGACATGTGGCAACTTATAGTTCACAACTTTATAACTAAAACACTTAGGGTCTGTTTTTTTTCTACTTAATGGTCTGATTACATATAGGTCTTAATCCAGAGAGATTTATTGTTGTTTCTTTTTCACTTAATCTTTAGGAAAGCTTTGATTACGAAAGACAAGGAAAAATGAGAGCCTTCCCAAATAGACATACCACTTGACAATTATACCAATTTTCACCATTTATTCTCTCTTCGCCTTAGAGCATCTCTAATGCATTATACTTGAATGGGGTTTAATATACTGCCACGTCAGCATTTCATCAGTTTCAATAAAATGTCTACGGTGCATTAAACTTACAGGATTCATTAAACTGACACATCAGCGTACTTTTAACAACTTACTTGATATATACATATATATATCATTTTCCATGTATTCAAATACTTGTAGTACAGGATGTAAGTTGTCGTAACTTCTATCATTTAGTAATTTTAATTTAGTTCTGACCGAATATTTAAAAATTAAAGTAACAATATAGTATTAAAATTAAGACTATTTTCAATGTTATAATATTGCTACGTTCAATATGAGTTAAAATCTATAATTACATTATGTCACACCCCGCTAAAGCGGAAACACGAGATGTAACAGTACAATGATTTCATAATCGAAAATTACAAAACATCACCGTTCAATGGTCCACAATTAATACATTACATAAAGTCTTACAAGCGTTTACAGCACAAAAGTAAATAATCTAAACATGCGATTACATCCAAAAGAGAAAATCCCGTAACGCTACAGCAGCATAGATTATATAACGGGTTTAGCTTCAGTAAACAAGTGGTGACTAATTCCTGAAAAGCATGTAAAAATAAACAGGTCAACTATGAAACATAGTTGGTGAGTACACAGGTTTTGTGTAATGGAAGACCCTTTTCAAGTGTTTACAAAGTCTAGTTTAAAAGTTCCACGTTACTACGTGATTAGTTCGCAAAAGTAGTCTGTTTAGTGCCGAGGCTCATACAAAGATGATAATCATCTGAAAATCAATTTGTAGGATAGTCAAGCGCTATTGCGCAGATAATTATGAAAGTAATTCATTAAAACAAGGCTCATTTAAGAGCGATACTCATTTGATAGTCAGATTCATTCGTGATTCGATGTTTTGTTCGCAAAAGAGGTTTAATTAAGTACGAGATTCGTTTAGAAGCGATTCCCTTTGAAACTCAATTAAAAGTCTTGATTCATTTATAACGCCACACTCGTATTTTCAAAGGAATGTTCAATTCACGTTTATAAAACTCAAGTTGTAGTGTTTAATAAGTTCAAGTTACGTTTATATATCAAAAGATCATCAAATCAATGTCAAAATGTTTACAATCTCAACAGATTATTATGTCGAGGTTCATAAGAATACGAGGCGTTATTATGAAACCACCTTCATCATTGTCCGAATCTACAACGATTTATAGTATAAAACTCAGGTTATAGAATTTATGGTTTTAAAGAAATATCGTTTCAAAGTCATTGTAAAGCTCGGGTTGTAAGGTTTTATAATTCTAAAGAAATATCGTTTTAAATGACAAAGTCATTGTAAAGTTCGGGTCGTAAGGTTTATAATTCCAAAGAAATATCGTTTTAAATGACAAAGTCATTGTAAAGCTCGGGTCGTAAGGGTTATAGTTTCAAAGAAATATCATTTCAAATGTCAAAACGTCATACGTTTATAGTCGTTTATGAAATTTCTAAGCTATCACGTTATAATGTCTATAGTCACAATGAATTATTATGCTTGAGTCCACAACCAAACCTACAACCGATAAACCTTTGCCCCAAAAGAGAGATGCCCTATCGTTGGCATTTAGGATGATGAGATGCACTCACGTGGCCGCGTGAGTGGGGAGGTGGTCTCGCTCCCAAATAGTACTATTCATATGCATCATTTGGCTCATATAGAGTTAATGGTCGTGTAGATATACTGGGGACTTTAGGTACGATAGAAAACAAGCATATAATCATGTTCGTATAAAAGGAAAACATTCACGACATTATTTGTAATCAATACGACATTTTAACCATGTGAAGTATTCGAAAGTAAGCATAGCATATAACATAGCGTAGCATTTGTAAATCAAGGATATCATTTGTAAAACAAGCATAGTATAAGCATAGCATTCGTAAATCAAGTATAGCATAAGAATAGTATTTGTAATCCAAATATAGTAGTTAGATCATATAGCATGATTTTCACCCCAAAAATTTAAGTAAAACGTTAAAAAGAGGGGCTGTGTAAACTCACTATTGAGCGTGAGCGGAAGGATGGATGTAATGCGCGTGCCGACTGGGTTTGACTCCTATCCAAGTCCTAAGAACACAAGGTTTCTAATTAGTTTCTTGACTAATACGGTTTGTTAGGATTGCTTAGCTAGCTAATTAAATTACAAAGTGCCGTAAAAGTTTGAATTTCCATTTAAATTACATTGCCGGTAATTGTTCGAGTTGTAAATAAAATAATGGAAATATATGTATACAACATCTAAAAATTACCAAACTTGGTATGAAACATGAAATATAGTTCAAACATTTTCTGTGAAAATTTGGGGATTTTTAGACGTATGGATTATTTATAATCATTTTATGTCTAATAAGTGGGATAATTATGGGAAAAATAGTAATTATTCAGGAAAAATTCTGGAATTTTTACCAGATCATTTTCTACCCATTTTTAGGTTTGTGTAAAATTTTCAAGTCGTTTTGAGCAATGGAACTTAGGTTCCCAACATTATGCGTTTTAACGAGACGTAAATCGGAAAACATATCAAAACACCTCCAAAGAGTGTGAAATTTTTAGTATAGTGTCATTTCCTGAGTAAAATTACACTGTAATTTTCCCATAATTATTTGGTGTCCAAAAGTATTTTTCATGAATATGTCACCTTTTATAGGCTTTATTTTCATTAATTTAGGAAAACTACTTATGTTTTTCCAAAAATTCCAATTTTTATTTTCAAAAATCTATTCATGATCTAGTTACTGGGAAAAATAATCCCCAAAATTTTAACACGTTTTCTCTAGCAATTATGTATTTTTGAATCATCACAATACAAGTATTTGAGATTTACAAGCTTACAACAATGCATGATGTTCATGCATTTTCTAAAAATATAAGATCAACAAGATAAATTACCATCTTTTTATGCTAGTGAGATACACTTGTTAGGAGTCTAATTTTTTTTTTTTTTTGAATTTATTGAACACCTTAAGACCCATGAACAAGTATCACAACAAGGTGCTCACAGAAAAGTTACTATTTGCGCATCAGTTTTGTGTGATACATTTGGAGGTTGAATACTCAATGGATTTGAGTGAGACCAGTGAGGTTTTAAAGTTAAGACATTAAGCTAAATTCTAGAAGAAAAATCAAGATTTTTGAACCATTTTTCACTGAGTTATGGTCGTTTCAAGTGAGGTCAAAATCTGGACAGATTACATATAAGACAATGGTGATCATTTTTGTGTGTTTTTCACTACCAATGATTTTTAGACCTCATCCAATGATTGAAGCCTTGTTTTTTATGCATGTACATGTGTTTTAGAGAAACATAAACATATTTTAACAATTTAAACCATTTATTCTAGCAAGAACATGTAAATACACATTTTAACACCAAAAAGATGATTTTCGGTTTGATTTCGGTTTGATCATGGGTTGCCCTTTTGTTTTAACACTTAAACAAGTGTAAGGGAACCTAAAAACATCAAAATCATGTATGTGGATTATAACCATGAATAAGGTGTATAATCCAAGCATTTTTATGAATTTAAAAGTAAGTAAATGCAAGAATGGAAGTAAGGAATGGTATGTTTTACCTTTGAGATGTTGTTCTTATGTAAAAACACTTTAAAGATGATGATTTTTGATTGAAAGGGGGCTGGAAATCTGTGGGTTCTTGAGAGAGAATTGAGAGTGTTTTTGAAAGTGGAAATGAAGAAATGATGAAAATGAAAGAGTGTGTAAGTGTAGAAGGCTTTTTGCATGTAGAGTGAGTGGAGTTTTGTAAGAAAAGGAAGAGTTTTGAGTGGGGAAAAGGGAGGTCCGGTTTTGGCATGAAAATTTAGAGTTTTTATTTTATTTTTTTGATAAAATATAATATGTATTAGTTGTGGTATTTATTTGTATTAAAATTGCACAAGTCTTGTACATTTCAAGACTTTAAATTGTGTTGTTTTAATGCTTAATATTAGGGTTATAAAAATTGAAGTTCTAAATTTCTAAAATACTTCAAATTGTATTTTAGATTGTTTATAATTGATATTCAAGTATTAGTTTGTCGGATTCGAGTTTCGTTTATTCGATTCGAGTCGCGTTTGCCGAGTTACGGAATTTCGATTAATTCGGATTTTTGTGATGTTTTTGTGATTAAAGTTTGAGTCATGAAACTTTATCTTATAAGTTTATAACATTCATCAAAATGTATTCGATTCTATCACGATTGACATTCGCGAGTCAATTAACCGATTTTCGGTTGCGTTCACTGAGTTACGGAATTTCGGGTTAAATTTCGATTTTTGCGATATGATAAATATTTTGTGATGACTTATGAAATTTAATTTCATTTGTTTTCTTTGGAACTTTGTAACCTAATTTTGTGTTCCTCACAGTCTTAAAGTTCGCTAAGCAATCTCCTAGAACGTTACGCGATTTCGGTAACTTACGGTTTCGGTACTTAAGGAGTTGTAACCTAGACTTTTCACTAGGATTTTAGAGTGCTGTAAACGTAATTAGATAGACTAGGAATTTAAGTGTGTTAATGACATGAGATTTTTGACGGTTGTCACACATTCACCATAACATTAATTGCAAACAATAATAATAATAATATAATACGATATATATCATAACGCATTCAAATAAAAGGTAAAATACTAAGAAAATCATTGTTGGGCTCACTACTACATGTGTTAATATGTATGTGTACAAAAAGAAAAGTTCTTTGAACGGATTAATAGTTGGCACTTTCACAATAGTAATATACACTGACTCATCAAAATCTCTCTCCTATTAAACTTCGCCACCTATTAGCAATTGAGATGCTCTTACAATTAAACACCCACTTCTCCGATCTCATCGATCTTACACCATAATCCTACCTGCTGCCATCAGGACCATTAATGGTCCTGTCATTTTCAGGCTACAGTCGTTGACGCTACCGGATGTTCATGTCACCGTCATCGTTTGTACTGCCACTGTTGTCAAAGCCATCAATTTATAATTATAAGTATTTAATAATCTTGTGGGGTTATAGAAAGGAAGAAATCTAAGCAAGGGTTAAAGTGATTTTCAGAGTGATTTTTACGATGTATTCTCTCTCTTTTTTTTTTTTTTTTTTTTTTTTTTTAATGGAAAGGAAAAGAAATCAAAGAAAAAAAAATGATAGAAAGTCATTCTCGAGTTTTTTCGTAGGAAGGAAAAGAATGTCGAGGAATGAATTATGATGGGTTTTTTTTATTGTAAATCTTTTCCGTCCATATTCGAGCGGATTGGGAAGGAAAACAATCCATCTATCTATATAATGACCAAACAACATATAATATATCCAAACAGACATTATACCAATCATATAATATATCCAAACAACACTTACGCTGCATTCTCGAGTTTTTTTTCAGTGAAAAGGAAAATAAATCGAATATAAAAAATATAAAAAATGTTATTCTCGAATTTTTTTATAGAATGAAAAGGAAATGAGAAGAATGAATTTGAATGAGTTTTTTTATTTATTATAAGACTACCTCCATTGGGGTGTGATCCAACCTAGGTCACTACCCAATTAATAAAAAGAAATGGAAAATTAAATTCTTTTTGGTGGCTTACGTCGGTAGACAACCTAGCTCACTATCAAAGTTCATGAAAATTTTATTTTATTTTATCTTATCTCACCTTTTGTTATCTATTTTTATTTAATTTTACATTTAAAATAATTATTTATTTATTCAAAATGAAAGATGTACTTTTATTATTTCTAGTAGTTCATTATAAACCAAAAATAAGCATAAATTACGTTTATTAAATGAAAATTTAGTTTGAGTTAGATTGTGTTGCTAATGGGTATGAGAAATTGAATTGGATTGAGTTGTGTATGTGAAAGATAGATAAATTAGTTTTTAAATAGAAAAATTGAGTTGATTGAGTCGTTAATGGGGATAATCTAACTATTTTTCTTTTCTTCCTTTTACTTTTTAAATACATATGAATTATCTTATATTATATTTCGTTTCACCTAAGGAAAGCTATAATACAACGTTAATAATAAAAAGTCGTAAGCCCCTTAAATCACCCTTAAATCATGGAGTCAAACATCACGGTTATATTTTTTACTTTATAAACAAACACTCTACGTATAACTTTCAAGACGTGCGATCTTCTCACGTTGGTCGCTATTTTACATCATCAACGCTGTTGTCACCTTTTATCGTGCATTGCGCAAGCGATCTCATTTGTCAACATCCATGGGGTACAAGTTAGACAAATTCACCCAATTGTTGCATTGCACCAACCCTGTTTTCTCCAATACCATCCTCACTCTCTACGTGAATTCCTCTTTCACTCTTGACCTAATTTCATAATTTCTCTAATCGAATCCTCTCTCTATCGTCCGATCGCTCTATTGTTCCTTCAATCGATGATCTGTTTATCGTGATTTCGTGTTCTCAAATCCACCGGATTTAACGAATTCGGTGAGCGAATTTCATGGCTATTGATTTCAGTTTCAATTATTTATAATTAGGTTTTCGTTCTCTATATGTTATGTTTTTCTCTCGATTATATGTAATGTGAGTAATTGTTTATACATGCATTCAGCTAAATGAACATATAGTTCCATAATTAGGGAGTAGTTGTTTATAATGCGATATTGTGTGTGAATCTATGTACATGGAGGATTATTGATTTGTTGACTCGTGAAGTTGACCTGAGTCAACTATCTTGTTTTAGGTATACATTGTGTTCTTTGTGATTGCCTATCTTTAATACTATTAGTGGAAATTGATATGTTTTTAAGTCATAAGTAGACAATGACTTCTGTTTATAATTGTTCTAAGAATGTTTGCATGTGGTAATTTGGTTTTTGAATTCTGAATTGAGCTTGCTGCATGTTGTAAGCAGAATTACAATTTAATTTCAGTTCAGTTGTATTGAGTATTTTAAAGAAAATGGAAGTGATACAGAGTACTTGATTTCTTGATCGGCTTTGTGCTTTTACAAGAAATGTGAAAAAATTCATCCATATATTGGGAAGAACCTTCCATTTTTCTAAAGGTTAATTATATATCCTCTTAATTTGTTCCTACAAATTTTCTAATGGGCACTTGGCTAGAATCAGTTTACCTAAAAAAGTCAACGTCTTACACATTATTGACAAGGGTAGAGGATTTGTAGACAGAAGTTTAGGAAGATATGTACTTGCTCTTTTTTAAATATATCTTTCCATTTCATGTGTTGGCAGTGAAGATGGAGGTATTAATTCATAAAGAAAATCAAGTGAGGGGAAGTGGTACTAGTGAAATGAATGTCAGGCAAAAAGTTCCAATGAATGTTCTTGAATGTGGAAGAAAGAGAAAGGTTCAAGAGTTCATGAATTCACAGAAAAGGGATGACCAGGAGTCATCAATTAAAAGGACAAAAACTTCTATCCAGAAAGAAAGTTTCAGTACAGAAACTAAAATTTATCGTCGTAGGTGTTTTAGAAAAAGATGTATTTCAAGCGATTCAGAAGTGAAAAAAGAAATTGTACATACCAGGAAGGGCTTAGCACCAAAAACGAAAAATTTAATCAAGACAAAGAAAACTTGTAGAATTGATGGCTTTTATGGGAAATCAAAATCTTCCGTAAGCAAGAATACATTTGTGAATGTTGCTGATGATGCCAGTGATTCTGATGATGATTATAAAGAAGATGATGATGACGATGATGATGAGTTCACTCCACATTCATCGCAGGGGAGATCGAAAGCTTCAAAATATAAAGGAAGGCAGAATAAAAGCCGAAGATGTTCAAATGAGAAACGAAACTTCAAGAAGAACAAAGGTGATTCAAACAAAAAAGAAACGTTGAACAAAAAGCAAGTTTCAGCAACCAGTTCAGAAGAAAGCCAAGGGGAAGAGGAACTCACGGACAGCAAGAGCAGAAAAGTTGATGTTAAAAGAAGCCCACATGATAAAAGAGTATCGAGAAGCCATCGTACTGTTTCTAATAGAAAGTCACTTTTTGACAATGGTTTTGTAGAATGGGAAGATGTGAGATCGTCATCAAGTGAGTACTCTAATGAAGATGATGGAGATGAAGATGAGGATGAGGAGGCTGGCAATATTTCGACCTCAATGGAGTGTCATGACTGGAATAATATTGAGACAAAAGGAAGTCCAAAAAACGGGAGAGTGGAAAACGATGTTGACATCGTAGCAGATAAAAAACATATGGCTTTGGTGAATTATAATCCTAGTAGAATCAGTAGTTCAACTGATACAAAATTGAAAAGAACAAATAAAGACACAGGAGATTGCAATTCTGCTTCATCAGGTGGCACTGCAAGTACTGTCAACAACCTGAAGGTATAGATTCTCTCTTTAATGCTCTCTACATGTATATTTGGTAGCTGTTCCCTTGTATTCACCAATATAATCTATCAGGATCATAAATTAGGGAAGGAGAGTTTGAAATGTCATCAGTGTAAGAGAAATGATAGAAAGACCGTTGTTCCCTGCACCAAATGTAATGAAATAGTATACTGTATCCAGTGCATCAAACAATGGTAACTCCTCCACTCCATCCCCTCTTTCAAAATGATGATCATTACTGCTTCCAACTTCGTGGTCCTAATATGACATGATATCATTTTCCTCATAAATGAATTCTATTACTTTGAAGGTATCCTCAATTTTCAGAAGAAGAAATTGCGGAGTTATGCCCTAATTGCCGTGGAAACTGCAATTGTAACGTGTGTTTACACTCAACTTTTCAGGTTTGCTCTGTGTTCTTCAAATAGGAACATGTCATAGAAGGATATATTATAACCATTTTATCTTGACACTTTCTAAAAAACAGACATCAACCATAGATCTCACTGCTAGCGATAAGTTGCAGCATCTTCACTATCTAATTAACTCGCTTCTCCCATACCTGAAACAAATTCGTAAAGAACAAATTGTGGAAATTGCGGTGGAAGCGCATGTTCAAGGTAAACATATGAAAAACAAACCTTATATATTTTATAATTTGTTTTAGTTTTTTTAGCGGAGTGAAATGTTCATTTGTTTGCGGCAGGGGTAACTGAGTCATCAGTTATAATAGGGCAGAGTAGCTGTCTCACTGATGAACGCGTCTATTGGTAATTTTCTTGAAATATCTCTATACAATAAATGACTAAATCATCAACTACCTATAATTATGTGCCCATTTTTTTCATGGAGCAGCAACCACTGTTCAACATCGATCATTGATCTTCATCGAAGTTGTCCAAAATGCTCATATGAGCTATGTCTTGGTTGCTGTCGTGAGATACGTAAGAAAGGTCTTCTTGGTCCAAGAAAAGTCGAGTTTGGGTATTTTAACAGAGGTTTTGATTATATGCATGGGGAAGGCCCCTTACAAGATACTCCTCTTGAAAATAATCCAAATAGCCACTGTGGTTCTCTAATTGAATGGGTAGCTGAAGATGATGGAACTTTGTTTTGTGCTCCAAAAGAAATGGGTGGATGCGGTACTCGTCAAGCTTTGGAGCTCAAGCGTATCTTACAAGAGGACTGGATTCCAAATTTGGAGGTAAAAGCAGAGTGTATATTGGATAAATTCAAAGATCAACCAAACAATTTGAAAGATTTGCTTACAACTGGTGGCGAGATATATTTTAAAGCTGCCAACAGAGAAAATTCAAATGATAATGAACTATACTGTCCTGCTCCTAAAGATGTCCTTAACCGTGAGGAGCTGAATCGCTTCCGACACCACTGGGCTAAAGGTGAACCAATAATTGTTCGGAAGGTTCTAGAGCGGACACCACGTTTAAGCTGGGAACCCATGGTTATGTGGCGTGCATTATGTGAACATGTGGATCCGAGTGTCAGCTCAAAGATGTCACAAGTGAAGGCTATAGATTGCTTGGCTGGTTGTGAGGTAATTTTGGCTTCTCAGGCAGGTGCTTGGCTGGTTGTTAGTTCTAATCTTAAATTTATCCCGGAGAATGACTAACTTAGTTTAGTATTTATTAGTTAGATTCTTTTTCCTAGAGGTGGCAAGATGGGCAGGTCACCCGGCCTTGGTTGCAGGTCTTTATGTGTTTGTGTTGAAATAGGTCATTTTTTAGTACAAGTCGAAACAGGTCACCAGGTTGGGGTAGGTTAGGTTGACCCGTAAATGCTTTTTTGGTCATTTATGAATTCTTTTAATAAATAGCTAATGCACTAGTTATGATTACAAAAAAAATTATGTTACAATGATCTATTCCACTTTTAACTAAATATCTTGATTTTGCCCGTCGGAGATGAAACACAACCCTAATCGACCCATTCACAAGTAAATGGGTCGAAATTGCTACCTTTAGTGTTTCATATTCCTTCATTTGAAGTCTTATTTATTTTTCTGCTGTATTTAGTTTTTGTTAATTTAAACTTCATTTTTGTTGTATACCATAGGTTGAAATCAGTACTCGGAAATTTTTTAAAGGCTATACTGAAGGAAGACAGTATGTGAATTCGTGGCCAGAGATGCTCAAACTGAAGGATTGGCCTCCATCCGATAAGTTTGATGACCTTCTACCACGCCATTGTGATGAATTTATTAGTGCGTTGCCTTTCCATGTGTATACTGATCCAAGGGCAGGTTTTCTCAATCTTGCTGTCAAGTTACCGCCAGGTGTCCTAAAACCTGATCTGGGTCCAAAAACATATATCGCATATGGAATGGCCGAAGAACTTGGAAGAGGGGACTCTGTAACTAAGCTTCATTGCGATATGTCAGATGCCGTATGTTCACTTATCATTCCTAAATAATAGAGGTGGGAAGATGGGGAGGTTTGAAAATGGGTCAAAAAGGGTTTGAGTCAACTGGTTTTGCTTTAACATGCCAAGCCGGGTTGAGCTGCAAATACTTCTTTTGTTCTTTATTTTGAATGAAATAATGAATTAAATATGGTTAGAGAAACAATATTATTGCAATAATAATCTAAATCTCGGGATGAAAAAGATTTAGGAGAGTAAATACATTAAAAAATGGTATGTGTGACTTGCTTGATCTGTTTCACTTTTAGCTGATTCTTTTATTTGATCTGTTTGGAAAATTACACAACCCAAATTGTCCTATTTATAATGAAATGGGTCGAAGTTGTCCCACCTAAATATAGTATAAGTCACCTTTTTCATGCATAATATCTGATGTATCTACTGAGTGCAGGTGAATATATTGACGCACACAGCTGAAGTATCAATAAGTGATAATCAGAAGTTAGCAATTAGAGAGTTAAAGAAACGACACAGGGTTCAGGATGAAAGAGAAAAGAAGGGAATACTTTCTGATAGTGTTGATGGATCTTGGGTAAGAAAAGATGAACTAAATGGAGTTTCACCGGATGAACATAATGATTGTGCTCAAGAGGATGCCGAGGAAACAGGTAGTGCTCTTTGGGACATTTTCCGAAGAGAAGACGTTCCAAAGTTACAGGAATATCTATTGAAGCACTCCAGAGAATTTCGACATACATATTGCTGTCCTGTTGATCAGGTGTGTTTATATACAATTTAATAGTTGTCTTATTTATACGTCTATTATAACATATGGTCAGCAGATATGGTATTAAAATTTTGAGTTTCTAGCTTAACTCTCAAGGCTTGAGTGTGTATTTTTATTTTTCTTGTAGGTTTATCACCCAATTCATGATCAGACATTTTATTTGGCATTGGAACATAAAAGGAGGCTAAAAGAGGAATATGGTTAGTATTTACTAGTTCTGCTTCTATCATATATATTCAGAGAGTGTATGTAATGAGACCATTGTGAACTATTTAGGTATAGAACCCTGGACGTTTGAACAAAAGCTGGGAGATGCAGTTTTTATTCCTGCTGGATGTCCACACCAAGTGCGGAATCTTAAGGTAAACCTCCTCTTTCCTTTTCATTTTCTGAACTGCTTTCCCATTCCCTCTCTCCCCAAGCACATCTCTCTCTCTCTCTCTCTCTATATATATATATATATATATAAATATAATATATTTCTCTTTATCTCACATACACACGTAGTTTGTACCATCATTTGCCAAATTGCTCATATTGAAAGTTAATACTTTATAGCATAAGAAATCTACTCCATCATGGAAATTCATTTGGGGGATAATATCATACCACACATGAAATTCTGGACGTGTAGAAACTAGAATGATGATGCTAAGAACATGTAGATGCTAGGATCTTATGCTATACCAAGTGCTCCTTCTGGTGATTGGTTGTTGGTTATCCAGTTATCAACAAGCCCAGACCATTGAGGTTGTGTCAAGTCTCTGGTATGTGTTAAGTTGTCAAATCGTCTGATATATTTATATTGGTAAAGCTATTTTTATATTTAGCACATATATACATAGATAGATGACAAATGTTACTCTTGCAAAAAAATAAAATAATTTGGTTGGTCCACCTCTTATGTCATTTTGTTTTCTGTACAAGCTTTTGTAAGTATGGCATTAGAGGTTGGTTATTATAATTATAAACATTATTTATGATAAAACAAAAAAGCAAAAATCTCAGCTGATCAGTTTTTTTAAGAAGTCAAAGGGCATATTATATGTAACTGAAGGGTAAAAAAGACATTTGCGCATATGCTTCAAAACATATTTTTTGGTTTTGTTAATGCCCAATGATGCACACAATGTTTCGCTTTTAGTTACTTTTTATTCACATTAATGAACGTGAACAACTAATAAAAGAAACTTATTTCCAACTGATACATATCGATACACAAACTGATATAAGCAAATCTTATACTAATATAATACATAACAAATTTTGGTACACAAACATATGGTGCTCAAAGAGAAATTAATTGATGGAAGAAAGAAAAAACCAATATTCGTTATGTTTCTAGAATTCGATAACCGGTGGCTATGAACAATATGAAGCAATATAGGGCACCATAGGACAACGGTTACAAATGGTGATAGCTTTGTGGTGCCTGTTGATGGAATTGGAAATGGAACTGGAAGTGGAAGCACGCAAAAGTGTTGCGTTGAGTGTGTGTCATTGATGAAGATGGGAGTTCTTGACTACTTGGTGGAACAACCGTTGGCTATCGTTTAGGGGTGGCAATCACTAACATGACAATATACCTACTGGAAAATAAATAGGTTAGGTGTTGTAAATATATAGACACGGCTAACATGTTTTGTTTTTCCAACACAAAATAAATAGGTTAGGGGTCGTAAATATGATCTATAAGGCTAACATGTTTAATACATAGGACGGGTTAGGTTTGAGCTTCCCAACCCGTTTAAGAATTAAATATACTATGTTACAAGTTTAGTTTCATTTTTTCAAAAATCTCAATTGTTATGATCGGTATGTGTTTTCAACCGCATAAAAGTTAGGTATTGTTGAACAATCACAAACATTATACTTTATAGTTTTTACCTTTCAACTTTCTTATAATTACACATTCAATCTCTCATTTAAGCCTAACAACACCTAAGTTAGGCGTTGTCACCACTCATTTTCCCATTATAATTATGCGTTAATGTTTATTGTGTATCTATAAATTATATTACATTTTCATATGTCCATGCTTTAATATTGGGATTGGGATCCTATGTTCTACTCAACATGAGAATTCATGTTCTCTTACAAATTAAGAGAGTAGGTCCCACATTTTAACATAAATTTGAAATTATTAAATTTCTTAATTTTTATGTGTGAGAGAACATGACCTCTTATGGTGAGTATCTAACATGATAGGATCTATAAGTATTCTAACTCTCACATTAATAATATTTCTTGTTAGGATCATAAAAGAGTTGACATGACTAACCCACTTAACTAAATGGGTTGGTTAAGGGTTGAACTTTTTTACCCGAATTATTAAAGAAGTCCGATTTAGGTTGACACGACAACCATAACATGAGAACTTGGACCCAACACGAAATGTCCCCCAAGATGATGGACAGATAAGCCAAACCAAATGATGTTACATTTGAATGCAATGCGAGCTTCTGGTTTCTCACAAATCAAATGAAAATGTATGAAGACATACATAACGAAGATGTTAAAACAAGATCTTACTATGGTCTATGGATCGTTTTCATCCTTGCAAAATTAGGATCTAAGACTAAAAGCACTAATATGTTCTTATCTATCTTTTTTAAATGGGGTTAATAGACATATAGAGTATCAAACTTTGCGTAAATGTACATTTCATGAACAATCTTTTTTTTTACAATTGCATGAACAAAGTATACAAGTTGTTCACTAAGATAACCAATCTATTGTTCAAGTACATAAACTCGGTAACCGGTGATCGGTGACCGGGTAGTGGCTATTTGTCCACATAAGCGCCAAGTATGCTCTAATTCAGCGATTACATTCCACGTAATTTGAATGTTTATGAAGGGTATTAAACTTTGCGAAAATGTTCAATTTGGGTAACTTACTTTTTTTATTTTCACTTACATAATTCAGTACTTTTAACAAATGTAAATGTACCCGTATGTGTACAAGATTAGTTATCTTGTTTGCGACTTCACGAATTTAAACATGAAATTTTATTTTAATAGTGTTTTAACTTTGATCAAGAAGATTGAAGTGTTACGAAATTAAGATAATTTTTCACAAGTAGTCATGTGGTTTTATTTTAGTTTTATAAAAAATAGCATCAAACGTGTTGATAAGTTGATAATTGTATTATGCACATTTTAACTATTTTCATGACTTGATTAATGGAACCAAAATCGACTGAACACTTGCAATAGTAGGAAATATAAAAATGATAAATGGTGAGAAACTTGGTATAGTGTTTATATAATAATAAGAAACATTATAGTACTAATATAAACATAGTTCGTTTACATGTAACAAAAATGATTGAAGATGTTGAATAAGGTAGGATTTTGTTAGAAAAATAGGTTGGTGTTGAATTAGAAATCAAGTCTACTTTCTAATCGTGTAAACATCATGAGAATTTTTAACCAAAATATATCAACCAAAATTTTAACACTTAACAATCATTAAAAAAAATCTTACTTTTTCACCAAAGGCCTAATAACCATTGCTTTTAGTACAAATTATGTCTATATATGTACCTATATATTAAAAGATTAGGTATCCAAGTGTCAATAAAAAAAATATAGTTACTCAAATTGAACATTTTCACAAAGTTTATTTACCTATCTATCTACTAATAAAAACCATGTCAAAAAAATAAATGCCACGTATGCATTTTACCGGTGGAACCGGAAAGATGCAAAATTTTAGCAGGTCTTAAAACTACGTTCATGCGATTGTTAAAAAAAAGATGGTTGTGAACATTTACGCAAAGTTTGATACCCTATCTGTCTATTAACCCTTTTAAATATACATAAAACCAATGTTGTAACAAATTTGTTCAATGTTTTGTAGTATAAAATCATACTAATGGTTCATTATTACTTATAGGATCTATAATTACCAACATTTTTATTAAGATTATACATGAAGTTGTTGGTCTATTGAAATCATTGATTTGGTTCACTCTTATGAGCTACTTAATTCACTAATTTTGGCAATGCAAGATCATATTGGATCTATATCCCACAATCCTATGGTAATCATCGAAATTCTATGCAGATCTTACGAGTCGAAAGATCGTGCGCAAGATTTACATGTTTTTGTTAATCAACACTTAAAATTATTAAAATCAAGGTTGAGATTTGATAACATGTAGTGAACAACATTTGGAAGTTGCGATTTAAAGAGCATGATTTCTAATTTTTGTGAAATGCATAATGAAAGCATCGTCGAAGAAAACCAAGTTGGTGACTTCGTGCTACAAATAAGGGTGTTTGTATGGATGGATCTCTTTTATAGGTCTAACTCAATGATTTCAATTGCTTTTTAAAATATGGGCTTGACATGGCTACAAGTCCATATAGCTTCATTGGCAATAAAAATATCAAAAACATAACAAATTTACACTATTATCAAAATGAGCTAATTACACTGAATTAAGAAAAACTATATCCTTTTATTTTTAAATTTCATCCAAAAATTAAAGTATTCACGAAAATTTGAGGGAACTATTTTCTTTCAAAAAAGTCGACATGTATTAAAAACTAATTTTATAAGGAAGAAATGTAGGGAATGAGCTACAATTACAAGTACTAATATATTCCTTTAAAATATATATTATAAAACATCCTAAGTGTATGTATTATTTTAGTATGGTAAATTACACTATCGAGTGCAAAATGAAAATATTTTGGAGAATATGCTTGTTACATTAATATTTTTTTAATTGATTTAAAATGCACATTCAACAATATAGTATTACAATTTTAATATAGTTATTAAATATTAAATAATCTTTGTGTTGAGCAAGTTCAAAAACATAAATAAAAAATTTAGGGTTAATTATTTCGTTATGTATTTAACTTTACATTTTTTACTATTGTATGTAACCACCTTTGAAACTTGATATTTTATGTATCGAACTTTACAATTTCATATATTGTATGTAACGGGTGATCGGAAACCACCAGTTTCGTTACAACTATAGACATTTTTACAAAGTTTGATACATACAATACACATTTTCTACAAAGTTCGATACATACAATAAACATTTATTCAAAAGGAAAAACCAGATACCTGCTCATCCGGTCACCCATTACATACAATATACGAAATTGTAAAATATAATACATACAATAGTATTTTTAAAAGGTAGTTACATACAATAATAAAAAATGTAAAGTTAGATACATATCGAAATAATTAACTCACAATTTTATAAAAATTATAGAGTTTTTAATATATGTGATAGCAAACATTATATCTAAATAATCGCAAAATTTATGATCAATACATCATATAGTACATTTTAATTATTATAATTATTTAATGTGAATAGTATTTAGTGTTGCATCAAATTTAGTACAGGAGTAAATATTATGTCATTGCACTAAAATAGCGTAATATTTAGTGTAAATCTGGACTGCAATCTTGATACTTTTGCACTACTTGAATGTAAAAAATCACTTTTAATGCTAACATCGGAGATACTCTAACCGTACAAATCAACTTAAAACATTTAAACCGATATGAACTCTATTGCTATTCAATTCGTTGAATTCAGGAGTCCATCGTTTTTAACCGTGAGGGTACCGTAAGATATATGTATTAAATAACAAATTACACAAAAATTGAATTTTGATGTAATTCTTTCCGATCAAGACATCAAAGTGTTGAAAATTTTTGGTACAATATTATTCACAATATCAAATTTTTATATTTTTATTTTAACTCTTGGTAATTCGCAGTTCAAACCTTTTTAATATATTTTGTTTATTGTTATATATACAATGCATTTATGTATGAAGCAACTATACAACTCGTTTTCTCACATGATCTGACTCCATTTTACATTTTGACTATATCATACATGCATGACTCGTAAACAATTAATTTTATATAAATGTAGTTTGTAAATGTCTTGATCATTTCGGTGTCAAAATCTAATGCACAAATTAGAGTAAAAAACATGTGGTGTAGGCATATTCTCAAGAGACAATATCATATATCCACTATTTAAACATGCAAATTACAAAATTGCCCCACCTAAACACTTTAGTATCATATATTACCAACCTAAACTTTAAGTCTCTCATATTTACCCATTTTTCTAATTTCATCATAATTAATAATTTTAAATACACAAATTAAGAAATTAATGACCATCATATTTAAATATATATATATATATATTCTCTCCGTTTTCCCTCCTTATCTTATTATTATCTCCATTTAGAAAAAAATTAAGCAAACCCTTAAATGAGCATAGCTTTCAAGATCAAAATTGTTCTTATTCTACAAACATAAAAACATTGTCAAAGGTGAGTATACTTTTTCCCCTTTTCCACAATATGCTTATTGTTGGGTGGAAATCATTCGTTATGAGTGTATACATTATCGAAATCTTGTTTTGTACTTTGCTTTTGTTGAGTTGTTTTAAACAAAAAGATGATTGAAAGAGTGCCCGTCGTTGTGCCTTGTGTTATTGATACATCAGATATTGGTTTCTCTAAAAATACAAATGACATATATGTGTTATTTGGTCCAATGGCATATATGTTGGTTTTAGTAATAAAAAAGGTGAAAGTTACAATTAGTTTTATTGATTTTGATTGTATGTGTCTGAATAGTACAAAGCATGATGTTTTTGATATTGGATTCAACTAAGAATTAATAAAACTTAGTGCAGGTTCTAATTTCAAATCGCTATTTCATGTACATAGTTCTTTTTATGCTTGTTGGTAATGTATAATTAAGTTTAAATGAGAAGGGTAGAATGGTCATTAATTTTATAATTTGTACACTTAAAAATATTTAATTATAATTAAATTATTTGAATGGGTTGATATGAGAGATTTATAGTTCAAGTTAGGCATGTATAATATTAGAGTAATTAGGTGGGGAAATTTGTAATTAAATGTTTACGTAGGGGATATATGATATTGACCCTATTCTCAATATGCTCATTCTATATCAAAATGGCGTAAAATTTTGATACATACATTGGAGTTGGTATAGGTCATGTTTCGTTAAAGGTTTATGAAAAATTATAGATATAATTATAGACGTAAGGTGTTGAGCTCGTAGATAAGTAAATGGTGAAATTTAATAGTAACTACCTATATTTTGCTCGAGACTTGTTGAAAAGCATTGTCGCAATGAATACATTTTTTTGACATTAACTCGCAACGTATTGATGAAAGGATTACTCACATATCGTTAAGTCATATACCTTTTGGTGCATTGAATAACATTTACTAATGAATTTCCCACACTTCCTTTAAAATCATATAGATTAAACCTCTTTTCAAAATTATGAACTTATTTTTAGTTAGAAGTAAATGAAATTGAAACTACAATATATGATTTTATATTTAGGGTTGTCTAACTTGTACTTTAAGAGCACATGTATGTTAAGGTGCAATAATTGAACTTGAATGTTATGGATATCCAAAAGATAGTAGGATTTACCCACTTTCATGATATGTCTGGCTCGATGCATCTCACCAACATTTTGAATCTTATCATCCTATTATATCCTTTGCCAGTGAGTTCATAGAAACTTATTTGGTTTATTGATTTCAAATGCATGACGATCCTCGCATATCATAATTCTCACGTAGTGGTAATTTTGTGGTTGCTTTCTTCTAGTCATGTACCAAAGTTGCGGTGGACTTTGTTTCTCCAGAGAACATATCAGAATGTATCCAACTAACAGAAGAGTTCCGTCAGCTGCCCATTAATCATAAAGCTAAAGAAGACAAACTAGAGGTATCAAAATTCCATAACCACTCACTTGTAAAACTAGAGGCATCTAATTCACCATGTAAAACTAGTCAACATATATCATGCTTCGTTTTAATTGCAGGTTAAGAAGATGATCATGTATGCTATGCATCAAGCCATTACTGACTTTGAAGAGTTGTCAACTGGCCAGAAATTCTAGGTCAAAAGGTATTTATAGTGATGTAGTCGTATGCTCAACCCATCTGCCTGCAGTCCCACCTGAGCTAATTCAGTAGTGTGGTGTGGCTTTGAGTAGTAGAACTACAGTAAATGTTTTTACAGAGTTCTCTGTAACTTTTGGTTTTGTGGACCTGGTTTTTGTGGTGTCGTTAACTCTGTGAAAACAAGCATAAAGCTTGTATTATATAGATTGTGGAGAATACAACTAATGAAACGGTTGTTTTGGGTTTTGTTATTAGTGGTATGTAGGTTATATAATTTAGGGGGGGTGTTTTGTATAAAGCTTGCCATCAAAATGGGTATGCGTTTATCAAAAATGGATTTCCACTTGTGTTTGGAAAATTGCCTGAAATGGTGGGTTTGATTTCCATTTGTTAAGACCAAACACGTTAACCAAACATAATATTAGGTAATCAAACTTGTTCATTATTACCATTCCGGCATACCCATCAAACATGCCCCTATGCAAGTCAATTTTAACTCATTGACATTAAAGTGAGTTAATTTTATAATGCAGGTTTAGTGAAAATTGAATTTCAAAATAGCTACTTCTGTTATTTCCATGTTGCCACAGTCAAGCTCTTAATCGTTAAAACAAACAGTTCTTGTTAAAAGAGAAGTGTATCGAGTCATATGCAAAACTTATCTTTGTTTTTTCTCGGGTTAATACATTTATAGTGCGTTAAATTTTGGGAAAATGTTCGGGTACATGAACCGTCTTTATTTGGATTCGATTGGATGATTTGACTTCTAAAATTATTTAACAAGATAACCCATCTAATGAAATTTATTCATCAAGATAAACTATCTTAATGAAATTTATTCATTTACATGAACCCGTCTGCTGATCATGTAAATGAACAATTTAGAAGTTTTTTCCCTAATCGAATCAAAATGAAGATCGTTCTTGTAGGCGAACATTTGCACAAAGTTTAATACACTATAATTGTATTAACCCATTTTTTCTCCATCAAAGAGCAACATTTGTAAATAATGAATAGGCTCTTGCAAAATAGTAAAACAAATAAAATAGGGATTAGTGTATATAACTATGGCATAATGTCTATTGTGCATACTAAACTTTATTTTGGTCTATTGTGTGTGTTGAACTTTCAATAATAGTAACTCTATGTATCCGACCTATTATTTTTTGTAATTGGATCAATTGGAACTCGGTTATCTCAAATAGAGAAAAAGGTGGCCTAGATATTGGCTCTCTCAAAGCCTTTAATAAAGCTTTGCTTTATAAATGGAAATGGCGATTTTACACCGATAACAATGCTTTGTGGATTAAGGTAGCTTTGTGGATTAATGTGATCAAGGTTATTCATGGAGTTGATGCTGGTTTTGATTGGTACAACAATCTTGTCCTTCAGCAAAGGGGTATTTGGAATACAATTGTTAGCTCCATCAATAATCTCCATGACACAAACATTATTATGCACAATAGTATTTCCAAAATAGCAAAGGGGTATTTGGAATACAATTGTTAGCTCCATCAATAATCTCCATGACACAAACATTATTATGCACAATAGTATTTCCAAAAAAGTGGGAAATGGGTTGAACAAAAAATTTTGGAAAGATATTTGGTTAGGCGATCTCCCTCCAATGATTTGTTTCCCTCGTTTATACATGCTAGAGCTTAATAAAGACTGTCTTGTTGCACATAGATGGTCTTCTAATTCTGGCACTGTTAGTTGGAATTGGCGTCATTCTAATTTGCGGGGTATAGCTATTGTTCAACTTTTGGAGATTGAGCAGTTAGTGGCTGATTTCCAATTGACCTCTTTAGAAGACCGTTGTCTTTGGACGTTAAGCAACAATTCTAAATTCACAGTTCAGCATGCTAGATTCTTAATTGATCTTCACAGGAATCGTTTTGTCCCGAGAAAAGTTAATATCTTCTTTTGGAGATGTCGGTTGGACAGGCTTCCTTCTCGCCGGAATCTGATTCACCGAGGTATTGACATTCCCTATGTTCTTTGTCCTATTTGCGAAAATGATATTGAAGTTGTAAATCATTCTTTTACCTCTTGTGATTTTGCAATCAATTTATGGGTTTTCATCGGTAAATGGTGTGACTTAAGTATCCCTTTGTTTTCTTCTATCAACGATATCATCTACTAGTTGGACAACATTCAAGTTTCAAGCACAAAAAGACATCTTTTACAAGCTATAGTAATGACTACCTGTTGGGTTATTTGGAAATTCAGAAACGCGACTATCTTTGAACAGACTAAGCCTAGAAAAGATACCTTAGTTGATTCTATTGTTGATTTTTCTTTTTCTTGTTTTGTAAATAGAAATAAAAAGAATAGGGCTACTTAGTCTGAGTGGCTTAAAAACCTAATTCATACAATTCCAGTGTAATGTTGCTAGTTTCTTACTAGCTTTTATCTAATATATTTAGGCTCTCTTTTCTCGAGTGATGACAATGCCGAAGCTCGAGTTGGAGTGTCTTTTTTGCTGTTAAAAAAAGAAGTTAAATGGGCACAAAAGACGATTTATAAACTTGAATAAGGTTTCAAAGTTGAATATATACGATAGTAAAAAGTGTAAAGTTACATACACTCTCAGACTAGAAATCCTACAAACAATAACAATAATTAATAAATTTGATATACACAATAGATCAAATGAAGTTTGATACATATAATAGACATGGTGTATAATTAAAAAGACGAATTGAAAAACTTACTTTGAAAGTAAAGAGTTTTTGAGTCATTCTATTTCTCATCTCATATAATAGACATGGTGTATAATTAAAAAGACGAACTCTAAAACTTCCTTTGAAAGTAAAGAGTTTTTGAGTCATTTTATACACATGGTTTAAACTACTTTGAGATTTCAATGAGAATCCAAAACCCAAAAATTGGCTGGTAAAAAGCTACTTATGCATTTAGACTTTAGTAACATGAATTGAACCTATATATTCTTAGAACTGGTTGTCAGACCCGTGCGTTGCACACGTATTGTACAAATTTTTTTGAAATTTAATGTATAGCGTAAAAGGGTTAAAAGTATCGATAAAAGGGTTGTTGAAATTGTCAATTATAAAATTCAAAAACACTTTCAATCTAATCGAACACAAAACCAAAAAGGAACTTTTGACTAATCCTTTAATTATCTCAATCTAATCGCAAACAACTACGGTTAGAATCACTAGATAAAACTTCAATAGTCTCGATTAAAGGTTGTATTACATTTGACAACTTAGACAAAAAAGGAATTTTATCATTTTTAAAACTATTTGACATTGATATTTTAGCATTCTTGATAAATATTTTTAACATGATATTAAAAATCATAATATGTAAAGATGCATTAATGGCATTAATCTTTAAGACTTAACATTTAATTGTAGGGACTCAATCTTTATATAGATATAGATTAAATGACTGGAAGTAATAAATAAGGGGAGTTAATTACTTTTAATAGTTATTTTATAAATGCATAATCTATTTTGGGACAATCAAAATTATAACATGACTCCTTTTTATTATCTTCCCTTCCAACTTCTAGACTGGTTTGTCGGTGGGACAGCGAGCCAAGATTCGATTTGTTAATTGGCGAATCCATGCTGCGTAACCTGGCAAAGGGGAAAAAGACGATAATTAAAAGGGACGGAGGAGTATAAATTAACACATGCATATGCATAATAGATGGTTATATATAATCTATGATATAAGACACATATTGTTTGTCATTATAAATAATATTTAGGGGATGTTTGGATTAGCATATCTGATTGAGTTTCAACTATTAGATCTTTAACATATCAACTTAAAAGCTATTTTGGAAATGCTCAAGTCTATGGCTTCACAAAATGGGCTTATTAACCGCTAATAAGCTAGAATATGTTTGACAAGTAAAACCTACATGTTGCGTTATAAATGCAATAAGTTAGAAAGTCCCATAAAAAGCTAATTCAAACACCCCTTGCAATAAGATTTGAAGTTACAATCAATATGTTAGGTAACTATTCGTACAATTATGACGATCTTCACATCTTGAATGGTAAACTTTTATCATATTTGTTTCAAAGAGCATCTTCTAAGAAAAGAATTTCTCCAATGGAAAAGTTCATTAGACCATTCTCAACGAGGGACATGTCAGTAGCGTATCAGTTGAGAGATATCGGCGCTACATCAGCACCTAGCACCTCTCAAATTGACACAAAACTAACACTGACACACCCCTGCCAACCCAGAGTGTGTCACTTTGATTTCCGGACTCCACATATATTTAAATAAATTAATTTCATTAAAATTAAAAATCTTACATTAATTTATTTAACATTACCTAAATTAAAATTAAACATAACATAAATTAAAATTAAATATTAAAAATGCAGGCTCCAATACATATAAAAAGTCTCGGCCAAAATACTTAAAATTAAACATTACATATTTAAATGTATCCCCACTTCTACCATTCTTCTGTATCCGAAATGAAGAAGAAGAACAAAAAAAAAACTGAGAAATAGTTGCGGCCCCACAAAAGAAAACCGATGCTCTCTCTCTTCCCTGTCGCCAAACCAAACCAGCTCAAAAAACCGACACGGTCAACTAATGCGCCAGTTCCAACTGTGTCGGTCGGCCGACGCGTGTCAGTTCCCCAACCGACTCACCCGTTATTTATGGTCTTACAAAACGTAAAAATCATTAACAGTAATAAAAGTAATATGAAAGAGACAGTTAAAACTTAAAAGTTTTTTCTTCCAAACATTTTCGCAATGTTTTCAAACTTATTCAACACTCTTTCCTCTCATATTAGTTTACTTACATTGAAATGTTTCCACTGTAGTAAAATTTTTGAGAATTAATAATTACTTGCATTTTCGCAATGCTTAAATGTAAATCAGGTGTATTAATTAACGTTACTCTTTTTTTAATATTTAAAATTATATTTAGTATACTTAGAGTATCTTCAATGGAAAAAAATTTTGAGGTTTTTTTTCATAAAAAAACTTTTGAAAAGCTTAATATCATTGGAGCTAAAAAAATTTTTTGACAAAAAGTTTGCCAAAATAGAACTTTGCTCAATTACTTTTTTTACTAGTTAATTTTCATATGACCCTCTTTGTAATTGTATTTTCACTTTGCTTCCTTAATCCAAATTAATTAATTAAACTAAAATGAACACATAAAATATACTTTGGCCAGTTTTATGAAATTAACTTACTGAACTAATTTGGAACACATACTAGACTTGAAAACAATGGTCCAATTGTTTAAAGGGAACTCTTGTATTTGGCCAATTTTTAGTTTTCTTGTATTAGTTTTTTCATAATTGCTTAACGACCTCATGTAGCCTTTTATTTTATTTGTAATATACTTTAGTAATTTCAAAATAATATACTACAGTAACGTAAATGGAGTTTTATAAAACAATTGATATGGAAAGAGATAAATTTGTTAACTTCTTAAAAAACATATCTATAATTTTAAATTTAGGTAAAAAAAAGGTTTTAAAAAGTTTTTTCCATTGAAGTGTAAAGCTTAATACTTTACCCAAACAAGTACAAAATAATGTGGTATCAAAAAAAGCTTTTGAACAACTTAAACCATTATGGATGCTCTTATGATTCACATTTAATACATTAAAACTTTCCTTTTATTTAAAATATATTATATGAGATTTTCGATTATAAAGAAACTTTTAGTTTGACAAATGTCTCAAATTTTTATTTTTGATAATATTAAGACCTGTAATTATCAATTCTCAAAAAAAATTTATATAAAATTTTATAAGAAAGTCTTATAAAAGGTTAATGATGAATTAAAAGCAACTTATCGGTGCGGATACCCTTTACCTACCACCTAGATCTATAAACATTGGTCAAGAAGCAAAGCCTTGGTGAATTTATTATTTTTAAATGCACACCCACATATTATGTAAAATCATACATATTATACATATTCTGGCAAATACTTGGTTGTTGGTCGCAAATCCCTGATCGAGAACGTTAGTGTAAAAAATTTCAATTTTCCAAAAAAAATTAACCCTATAAATACACAATAATTTAATACAATTAACAAAACAACAGTTTTACATACACATCGACAAATACTAATTTTTCTAAACCATTTCTAACTAAACCCTAACCCAAACTAAAATTTCTCATAAACCAATTTTACTCAATTTCGGCACTACAAATATCCCGGGTTCTAGCTCGTGACCACCAAACCCGAACAAACAACAATTTAACATGTTTCAACCATCTTATTACCCTCAACAATCATTCGAATACAACAAACAATTATTCCAACAATTCCGACAATTTCAACAACTAAAACCAACACAACAACAATATGAACATGACCAACTATCCATCATCGAACAAAAAAGGCAAAAAAAGAGAAATTAGATGAAGATTTAAAGGCGTGGTAGTTGTATGCAACAACAAAAATTGGACAGACAAAGAAGAAATGTGGTTGGTACAATGTTGGGCTCATAATTCGGAAGTCCCAAAGAAGACAACTCTCAAAGACGCTCTAGTTTTGGGCAAAGTGGTAAAAAAAAATTAAACAACAACTCGGGCTATCAACTAGACGCTCGTCAAATTACCTCCAAATGAAGAAACATCAACACAGCTTGTAGTCAATTCAACGCTATCTATAATGAACAACAACGCACATAGAGTAGCGGGCAAGACGATAGGATCGTCATGGATCACGCATATGTCGAATCTGCAACCATCACCCAGAATATGTTTAACATGAAAGATTCTTGGAAAATCTTAAAGGACAAACCCAAGTGGTATACGCAGCCAGTGGTACATGGAAGCGCCATACGATTATTCGACGGCGATGATAGAGACAAAAACAAAACAGTAAATCTCAAAGACGATGAACGATGTAACATCCTCTTCTGCGGTCTGGTAATTTCTACTATTTTAATCGATTATCTAAATGTTTTAGAAATTATTTAATATTATGTGTTTCATTGTGAAACGTAGATAAATAAGCCCTTTGACTTATTGTGACTAGTGAAATATTTGTCGTTCTAAATTGTTATAGATGACGGTAAAACAAAATAATATTTCTCGCGAATGGTATTTAAGTTCCAGACAAAAGATTTAGGACGGGTATAAACTTATACCATTTAATTATAAACCGACTTTGTAAACCGACTTATATATTTTCATATCTTCTTCTTGTTTTCATTTGGTAACTTGCAAATTCAAAGGAAATCCTAATCAAATTTAGATTCAAGTTAGTACTTCTGTGATTTCGAATTCAAAGCATCAGAACAATCATCATCCATATCCTAATTGCATCATATTATCAATCCTTTCATTTTCAAAAGAAAGAAGAGAAAAGTAAGTTTGATTTTGAGTGGGTAAATCAAATTGAAGCTTGATATGTTGTTATTAGGTGTTGTTTGATGTTACTTGAAGTATTAGAAACCATAGAATTGAGTTTTTTGAAGTTTTCGTTCGAAAAACTCGTAGCAGCAGCGAAGTTCGCAGTTCTCAGTTCGTCCTGCGAACTGAGTTGACTTGCGAAGCGAGTTGACTTGCGATGCGAGTTGACTTGCGATGCGAGTTGACTTGCGAACCGAGTTGACCTGTGAACTAAGTTACGAATCCAATTCCTGCGAACCGAGTGGACTTGCGATGCGAGTTGACTTGCGGTGCGAGTTGACTTGCGAACCGAAAATTTTATTTTGCAAATTTTGAAAATGCGTAAGTGTTTCGAGACGCGGTTTTGTGAAAATCTCACTAACTCGGATTTAGTTGAAATTCGCATGGTCACTCGGAAACGACCCAGTAATCAAGGATATATGTTATTAGCCTAGGCAGTTTTTGGCCATTCGGGGTCATCTAGGGCCCGAAAATGGCATTCTTCAGTTTTAAACGTCATTGCGGGATTTTCTAATTTCATTTTTGATTGAACTTTTGTTTGCTTAGACTTCAGGGATTACCTGATTGGATAAATAGGTTATAATGATAATTATGGAACAAATTTCTAACTTGTATATGATTTTCTGTTTCAGATAAACGTAAGACTCAGTGATATAAGAATCCTAAGTGTGGAGACGTCAGAGGTATCGGTGAGTGGATTCAGAACTTACCATTTGATTTAGTTGTAACTATTTGGTTACAACAAGTAAACGTAGATGTGTGTTAGACTGTTTAGTCTTGATTATTGATTATTAATCTACGTGATATGTGAACCAATGTGTATTAATGTTATTGGGGTCAACGTGTAGTTGGACTTCTGGTTATTATGTGATTTACACAGGTTTTGATTCATTTGTTGTGTTTGAAACCTGTGTATGAGTTTAATAACCATTAGTTATCGGTCTATTCTGTATTGGCCATACGGATTGACGGTAAGTGTTCTTTGGGAATCCCCGGGTATTTTGATATTCCAAGAGCCACCGATCCTCATTGAAATATGTGTGTTTACGATTATTTGGTGCGAACAACTAGTTATGCTAAGTTGAATGGAGTGTGATGAATCTATTCACTTAGCTTCGTGCTAACCCCTCATTTTACTTCCTGCAGGATATATTTAGATTAATTGTGGGTGCAGGAGGTGAATGGTTGATCAAGGAATGTTTGACTGCGCTTAAGGACTCTGATATGGTTTTTGTAATAAACCAAGTTTTGGTGAATTATATAATACCCCGTCTTATATAGTTTTTAACAGTTTGAATATGGTGTAAATATTGAAAATGTAAACTGTTTATGTATAATGTTTAATATATATTAAGGTAATGTATTTTAAATTCATACTTCCGAGTTTATTAATATAATATTCTTAAATAGAATGAGGGGTGTTATAAACGAGCTGCTTTGGAGAAATCCTTTTCACAATTTGGGACATTGAATGGATGATTTACAATCGGCCCTAGCACAATCCAACATAAACCTATATTGAAGAAGAATAGTAGGCAAGGATTACACGATGTCAAACTTAAAACTATAAATTAACTGCGAATAGCACCAAATTAACTACCAAACCCGATGACAGCATTATTATAAACATTTTATGCATACATTGTAAACCGGCCAAATGTGATGTAATCACATAAAAGATATACTGTTTTACACCTAATTTGATGTAAACTTTAAACCCGTACATCTAAATGCTCCAAAATACGATGGACCCGGATAAAAAGGTATTTGTTAAAAAAACAAATTTCCTGTTCGAAGGTCATTCTAGAATCATATTAACCATCAATTCTGGCATGTTAGCCTCGAGAACTTTATAGTGATGAAAGCTCGGAAAGTGTCGGATATGTTAAGTTTGATGGACCAGACCGCAGATGATTGTCCCAGTAAGGAGAAATGTTTCTTGGCACTTTTAGAGATTGAAATCCACTCGTGTAGAACCTAACACGAGACAACATGTTTCCTTAAAACTAAATGTAGTAAGTCGAACCTACCACGAGACAACATGTTTCCTTACAACTAAATGTAAAGTTTAAAATTAATTTTTTGATTCATTGATATTTAATTAGTTTTCTGATTCATTATATTCATATGTCGGAGATAACAAAACCTCTTATATCCTTCTTTTACACTACAATGTAAGCTTATAGCAATTGTGAAGGACTTCAACACGCATACAGGTCCAGATGATGTAACATTTTAATCACGTAAAAATTATGGGCGCTAAAAGTTGCCACTTTTGTCATATATCACAACAGCAGTAAAATTCCCGCATCCAAAAAACAGATGTTTCAAGCACAATGACAACAGGTGATCTAAAAACCCAATACCCATTAAATCGTATATTGTTCCTGTATAATTATCGTATTATGTGCCCCACACGTCCTTGGTCTGGATGGCACAGATTAGAAGGTTCCGCCACTTTAGGCTTATTCATATGTTCGGAGCTTAAATAAATAGGCATAATGCACAACAGTCTAACGGGGGTTCACTACTTTTTAGGTTACTCCCTTGCTCCGAAAATGGTGGATCCGACTCTTACGTTAGTACTGCCCAATTCAATCTGCAAAAATCCGAACAAGTATGTTAAGAAAAATATTTATATGGGCTATGGCAGAATTCTGTATGACTTCTTAACTCGATGGGTATGTGTCTGACTAACATAGGCCATGAAGTTGTTATCCACATTCAAGGCAACTGTATGAGTAGAAGCGGCACTACTCACAAGGGGTAGGTCAGGCAGGTTGTGTAACAGCTCAAGATCAAGACATTAATTTTTTGGACAAAACAGGTAATTCTTTGGTATGGGTGAAATTGGGTCAGAAGTTGCATCTCATTGAATCAAAACACTTTTTGCCCAAAAAAATAATAAGATAGTAAAAAATAAAACACATAAAACACTAGCTTAGGAAGGATGAGCATTCTGGATTTAATATCTGAGCACTTACAGCAAGCTCAAAGTCCCCAGACATGCCCATTGACAGTTCACATTGCTCCTGGGATATTCCAAGAGCGTTGCATACCTCGGTTCTGCATTTCGCTAGCGTCTGACATCAACACAAAAGTGGCATAAGAAAAACATATGATCGTAAGGAACAAGTAAAGAACGCACGATCTAAAAAAATTATAGATGTGTTCGGCATCACCTTGAAGTTCTCTGGGGTTGAAGTATAATCTGGCATCCCAATGGTCATTAAGCCACAAAACTCGAGGTTGGGGCAGTTTGAAGTAACATGTTTCACAAGCTTTAAGCACCCATCGGGGTCAACTCCATATTTTGCTGCAATTATGGGAAGAAAAAAAAAAATATATAGATATATATATATATATATATAGAGGGATGATCCATAGGTAAGGGGTAATCTTGGGGGAAGGGGGAAGCAAATCTGGGCCGTCCATTAACATTCATCGCAACCAAAATTAACATTAGGGGTTGATCTACAGGGAAGGGGTAATCTTGGAGGAGGGGGAAGCAAATATGGGTTGTCCGTTAACATTCATCACGGAGAATGTTAATTAACATTCATCCATCATGACCAAATTAGCATTCATCGTGATCAAAATTAACATTCATCGTAATGAATGTTAATTAACATTCACCATGATGAATATTAACGGACGGCCCGGACGGCCCAGATTTACTTCCCCCCTTCCCCATGATTACCCCTTCCCTCTGGATCATCCCTCTATACATATATTAGGAACGTTAAATATTTGCAATTGAGGTTGAGTCATTAAAGTAAGCTATGTTCACTCACATGTTTCTCCACTTGTGTTGACCTGGACCAACACCTTCAACCGTTTCCTACCAATGTTCCCGATAACTCGATCAAGATTATTTGCAATCTAGAGAAAATTCAAAGATTAAAGGACATACAATGAGTCACTAAATCAACTAAATCAAGCTACCAGATAAATAACGTGAGGATTAATGAAAGGAGATTAACTTAAGGTACCAAAGAGCATGGCATCATAAAGAAATTAACTTAACTACAGGACCTTATTTTTGAACCCAAAAAATATAGCATAATTTAGATATTTGGTTATTTGAGTAATGTCTTCTCCCCCTTACTACATTTTTACATTCAAAACAAGGAGATTGTCAATAATATAGCACTACCTAACAATAGCTTAAAAGTTGTGCCTAACCGTTTATCACCAATAGATATCTAAACCTACTAAATCACCAAGACCCGTGAAACATAATACAGGGGTGAACCGTGCCAAGCACACGAGTAGAAGAGATCCACTAATTTTGATTCCAGTGGTTCAAAATAAAGATACTAATTAAAGATCTAAACAAGAAACTAAGCGACATGATTTCCCCAATTGCTTCAAAGCAGGCGCTAGATTTCCAATATCTAATATGCAACATGTACTCAGTTTAGATAAGAAAAAACTCAGCTTAAGAGAAGTAGTTTAAGTTCTTTAATAAGAATCGATACCTTCTCATCATCTACGGTCTCCACCATCGCAAGATTTGGTACTCCCGCTGCACATCAAACATAGCAACACCATAAGGTTAAGTTACAACCTTAAATAAGAGGTGGAATTCCATAAAATAGCAGCATACTTAATTAAATTGTCCGAATTGGTACTACTAAAACAAATTTGATTAACCTAAAATTTTGTCAACGTTTAAAAATCTCCACCTCCATAACCAAACATCTTATGTATCCCTCTCGCAACATAAACAAAAGCCCAACACAGAATACATACTAAAAACCTGCAAAAGTACGCACAAACACTCTCAACCCCTCTTCCCTTCTCTTATACTGCCACTGCAATCGCATTGCGACAGTACAAGGCTAGTAATTATGATACAAGCTCATTCCAAACACTTTATTTACGCGAAATAAAAATGTACAATAACTAAAACTAAAATTATTTAAAAAGTACGTTTGCCCTACAATCTATCTATATATTTATACAACAAGGATAAATCACTTACTCAATAAAGGTTTCACTTTGTTGCTCTGTAAATTCCCAATAAAATGCCACTCGATATCTTCAGGAAGCTGCAAATTTACTCACAATTATTATTCCGATATCAAAACACAAGATTCTTGAAATCAAATTATATTGAAGAGCAAGTTGTCATGTAATAAGGTAACATTAAATACAAACTTTGTCAATGTAACGTATGTATACTACTAGACTAATTTCTCTCTACTTAAAACGAGTGTAAAACTCAATGTCTGACAGTACATGATTGAAATGTAAATTTAGACAAGTATGGTTTAAAAACTGAAGTTACACTCATTTCTTCACAATAATTGAAATTTAGCTCTTATGCAAGGAATAGAGACTAGTATGTATCACACATTAACAAATTTTTCATTTAATGGAATATTTCTCAGTAATTTGCTCTATTTTAAAACCCTAGTTTTCTGATTTTACAGTAATTGATGAAATTGATATTGAATCGAATGAAAATGATAACCTGAGGTGATTTTTCAACGATTTCCTGGACGTAATTTTCACCAAAATAACGGTGACCGGCGTCGTATACTTCACGTAGGAGTGAGACTGGTTTTGTTTTACTAACGGCGACGACTCTGATTCGGTCAGATGAACGAGATGATCTTTCAGCGGCTTGTTTCACGTGGTTAAGAACTGACCGGAGCGCCGTCGCTGCAGCACCGTCAATCGCTGCAGCTGCCATTGCTAGATGCTGTTTGCGTTACTGTTCTTCCGCTAGTTTGATTTTTTATATTTTCACTATTTTCAAAGGAAAAAGAAAAATGTTGTAAACAATATTTTTTCTTCAAAAGCCATTTATTAAAATTAAAATAGTAATAATAATAATAAATAATAATTGTTTAAATAGTTTTATTAAATAAAATCTTTTAAAACATGATAGTAAAATCCAACGTTCACTGAATATTCGAATATTCTAACTTGAACGCTTCTATTTAAAATGTTATATAAATTAAAATATATTTTACTCAAACTATTATTACCACACATGAACTTTTAATCTAAACTAGAGGTTCTAATTTACATGTAACATCATACCTATAGGAACCACGCAACCACGTAACTCTTGTCGTGGCTATATTTTTACATGCATTTTTATCTTATAATGAAGTGTCATATTTTATCTATAAAATTAGGGTTCCTCTCAAAGCTTAACCTTCAAAAAAGTAGGGTTTCTTGAACATCAAAGAGAACCATATCAGGAGAGGAAGAAAAGAACAAAAAAATATTATATTCTTCTATCAAAATTGCAATAACTTAAATAAAAAATTCCAATTGAATGTGCCGTTCACTATTTTGACTTTTCAACTTATTCTTTTATAGAGGATTTGAATCGAGAATTGTCATAATAGAGCTCGAAAATTGATTTATATACACTAGCATAATATTCGTGTTATGCAGCGAAATATAATAATTTATTATAAAGAAAAATAATATGTAGACAGAAACTTGTATGCCTAAATATAGACCTAAAAATGTGATTGAAACACATGTAAGATTGATTGGTAAATGTAAGGAGAGATAATGAGTGGAATCCACATGTCAATCAATAAATGTTTAGGCTTAAATTTAGGGTTATATAATTAGGCATATATATCAAGATCTATATTCAAATAAAAAACCTAAATATCGTATGAATGTAAAAAATGACTTCAAACTCATTTTTAAATATCCAAAACACGTTATTTTATAAAAAATTCTTCGTAGCTCCTTATTCAAATAACTTTTAGAAACTATTTTTCAAATAAAAAAAAGTTTCGACTTATTTTTTATTTTTTATTATTTTTTATTCATAGTAATCATATTTTTTAACTAGATAATCACATGAATAATATGTGATTATCAAAACTCTATTTTGTGATTATCTCGAATACATAATAATCACATTGTATTAGAGAATAATCACATGTGACTATCATGTTATATATTGTGATTATCTTAGATAATCACAACAGTAACGACTGTAAAAAAAGTTCGAAAAAAAGTTATTCTTTTTTATTAAAATTTTTATCATAACTTGCAAAAGTTATTATAATAACAACTACTAGCATCAAAATAACTTCCTTGAGCTAACAAGCTAATGAGTTTATTAATCAAACCCGAATTTAACATTTCTCCTACTTGGGTTCATAAGTTATCAACTCAATTTCACCATTTGATGGTTAAATTCAATCACCAACAAGTTATAAACTCTTACAAGCATCAATTGAACATAATTCAAGGGTTATTTCATCTATCACTACCAATTCAACTTCTATTCATCCTTTTACCCAATTATTAGGTCAACTAAGCAAGAACAAGGGTTTACCTTAGGTTAGAGATGGTGATTAGGGCTTCAATTATACTTATCTCGCTTCAATTTGATGATTAAATGCTGATTTCTCTTCTTTCCTTGTTCTTATTCTTGCTCGAGAAAGCACAGGAGGGTGTGTGTGCGTGTATACGTATGTATGTATAAAAGTATAGAAGATTTTAGAAGTTATTAAGGATATTTACATTTCCAGCCTCTTAGTCTCATTCTTTTAACATTACACCCTACAACTTAATAGTTAAACAACTTTGTTACTTCTCAATTTATAATAATAATACACGTAATTTACACAACTAATTAAATATAATATTTACGCGTATTAAAATATCACCTATAAATTTTGGGTTGTTACAGTCTCGAACACATAATAATCACATATGATTATCATGTTATATTTTGTGATTATCTTGAATAATCACAATAACGACTGTAAAAAAAGTTCGAAAGAAAACGTTAATATTTTTTATTAAAATTTATACCATAGCTCGCAAAAGTTATTTTAATAATAATAATTGAAATTTTTTTAAAGAAAAATGTATTTTGGATATTTAAAAAGTGATTTCAAAGTTATTCATACGTTCTCACGGTATGTATGATTTTTATTTGAACTCTCCTATATATATATATATATGAGTGAGTTCAAGGGAGAAACAAAAATTGATGGAGAAAAGAGAGAATAGTTTATGTAACCTTTTGATTTGGCAAATTAACCATTTTGATTCATAAGAAGTGTTTATTAATAACAACTTTTTGAATCATAGATAAGTGTTTGTTAAATCACATGATAATGCGTCTTTTTTAAATCATATTTATTTTTTGTTGAATCACACTTGCTTTTTGTTTTGAATATGTATCTCCCCTTTCTCTCCCAAAATTCCCTTTTTTAAGATCCGGATACTATAAATATATATGATAAATAAATATAGATGGTTAAAAACTGTACCACACAATGCATAACAATATAGTTACATGTTATATTATAAAACTAAAATTTCAAAAACTCTTTATCTTTTTAACAAATTGAATTATAAAAGCTATTAATGTTTTTCCTACTCTCCATCACGTTAAAACCCTTACTAACTATTACGACTATCATCAATTTACTGATATCATCTACAACAAAACTCCTCCAATTTTCTAACCGGATCATAGGTAACCCAAGTCAGCTTTGAAATATAACCGGTTATATCGATAAGGTTATTGATTCGTGATACGTTTAACTTTCACGTTTTTATATTGTATGGGGTAAACTTTGAAATTTTCTATTGTATGAGATAAACTTTCAAAAATTCTCTATTGTATGTTGACTTGCCTTTTTTGGCCCTAGACAAAAAAATAAATACTGTGAGATATGTAAAATAAAAGGTTAAGTTGTGATATTGATACGATCACATTTTGACCTCTAACAAAAACATGCACGAGTAGAAATAAAGGAAAAACAAATAAGACTTGCAAAACTAACAAGGATCCAAATTGTAAAATCCTATGCAATGAACTAATGAAGTCTCAAGATAATAAACTACATATTTGTTAAAATAAATGCACTTCGTAAATGTTACAGTAAAATTTATACCAAAATAGATGATTTAGTAGTTGAATGAGTTGAAAATTTTATACCAAAATAGACGATTTAGTGGTTGCATGAATTGAAAAGGTTTCACGATAAGGTTCGAGGGATGGCTTTATTTTGAGAGGAAGGAGGGACATACAATCTTAGTCGTTGATTGATCAACAGTCCATATTCGTTGCATCTTAATAACAGTGTATTCTACGTAAAATGCAGTGTTTGTGAATGTGGGTTGTTGATCATAGAAATCAACGGTTAAGATCGTATACCTCATTCCTTCAAAATGCAGCTACCCCTCTAATCTCACATCAAGATTTAAAGTACCTAAAATATATCAATTGATGCAAGCGATATTGAGTAAAACGTAGCCAAAATTACTATATACCCTAGTTTTTATTATGGAAGATGGCCAATTTCTCAAAAAAGTTAATAAAAAACAAACAAAAAAAATACAAAAATAAAAAATAAAAGTTATTCTCTCCGTCTCAATCAAATATCATCTTTACCCACTAAAATCTTTTTTGATTGGTTAAACGCCAAAGTGGACACTTATAATGGGATAACCCAAAATAATAATATAGATATTTTCACACTGTGTTCTAGAGTTCTTTTTTTGAGAGAATGGAAATGAGTTGGAAAGAAGAAGAAAGATTATAAAGAAAAGGTGTTCGAGAGTATTTGAAAAAAGAAAAGAAGTGAAATGGGGGGAAAATTTCATCCTTTTTTCTCTCCTAACTTTCCTCCCAAACTGAAGTGACTTGGAGATTTGAGAATCCATCCACATCTCTTTTTCATGTTATTACAAAATACCCTTAACCTAATATACATACTAATAACAACCCTATATATCCACCTCCAGGTATACACCTCAATCACACGTTTACATATTGTAACATCCTCTCCCGCGGTCTGGTAATTTCTATTATTTTAATTGATTATCTAATTGTTTTAGAAAATATTTAATATTATGTGTTTCCTTGTTAAACGTAGATAAATAAGCCCTTTGACTTATTGTGACTAGTGAAATATTAGTCGTTTCAAAATTTGAAAGTTTTGATTTTCTGCGACATAAGGGTAGTGTCGCAGGTGGTGTCTGTGTGACACAACGGTTGTGTCGCAGGACTGTGTCGCAAAACGGGCTGAACTGAAATTAATTAAGGAGCTTAAGTGTAATTGCGAGTTTAAATATATATATATATATATATACACCGTCTAAGTCTTCCAGATCATTTCCAAAACTCTTAAAATCGTTTTAGAGAGAGAATTAGAGAGAGTTGAGAGAGAAAGTGAGATTTAACTTTAAATCTCTAAATTGAAGCATTTGATCCGTGAATTCAAGGTAAGAATTTGATTGTTAGGTGTTATTGTTGTTTATAAGTGAATTGCACGGATTGGAATAAGTTAATTTGAGTATTACATGTTTGAATTCGTGAAATTCGAATCTGGGAACTGGTCTGTTCTTCATTGCGACACAAGGGTTGTGTCACAGGTTGTGTCGCATGAATGTTCTGCGACACAGTTGGTTATGTCGCTTAATGCGGCCATATTGAGTATTGTGACACAATGTTAGTGTCGCAGGTTTATGTTGTGCGACACAGTGGTAGTGTCGCAAGGGTTTATTGTGCGACACAATTGTAGTGTCGCATGAGGTTATAAAAGAGTTTTGTTTTGCAAATTTTGAAAATGCGTAAAGTGTTTTTGAGACGCGGTTTTGAGAAAATATCACTAACTCGGATTTAGTTGAAATTTGCATGGTCATTCGGAAACGACCTAGTAATCAAGGCTATATGCTATTAGCCTAGGCAGTTTTTGGCCATTCGGGGTCATCTAGGACCCAAAAATGGCATTTTTCAGTTTTAAACGTCATTGCAAGATTTTCTAAGTTCATTTCTGATCGAACTTTTGTTTGCCTAGACTTCAGGGATTGCCTGATTTGATAAATAGGCTATAATGATAATTATGGAACAAATTTCTAACTTGTGTATGATTTCTGTTTCAGATCAACGTAAGACTCAGTGATATAAGAATCCTGAGTGTGGAGACGTCAAAGGTATCGGTGAGTGGATTCAGAACTCATCATTTGATTTAGTTGTAACTATTTGGTTACAACAAGTAAACGTAGATGTGTATTAGACTATTTAGTCTTGATTATTGATTATTGATCTACGTGATATGTGAACTATGTGTATTATGTTATTGAGGTCAACGTGTAGTTGGACTTCTGGTTATTATGTGTTTTACACAGGTTTTGATTCATTTGTTGTGTTTGAAACCTGTGTATGAGTTTAATAACCAGTAGTTATCGGTCTATTCTATATTGGCCATACGGATTGACGGTAAGTGTTCTTGGGGGAATCCCCGGGTATTATGATATCCCAAGAGCCACAGATCCTCATTGAAATATGTGTGTTTACGATTATTTGGTGCAAACATCCAGTTATGCTAAGTTGAATGGAGTGTGATGAATCTATTCACTTAGCTTCGTGCTAACCCCTCATTTTATTTCCTGCAGGATATGTTTTGATTGATTGTGGGTGCAGGAGGTGAATGGTTGATCAGGGAATGTTTGACTGCGCTTAAAGACTCTGATATGGTTTTTGTAATAAACCTTGTTTGGAGAATTTTATAATACCCCGTCTTTTGTAGTTTTAAACAGTTTAGATATTGTGTAAATATGGAAAATGTTAACTGTTTATGTATAATATTTAATATATACTAAGGTAATGTATTTTTAAATTCATGCTTCCGAGTTTATTAATATTATATTCTTAAATAAAATGAGGGGTGTTTTACATATTATCATTTGGTATTGTAATATTGTATATGTTCAATCGCCTTTTGTCATAAGGTTCTTCTTTTCACCCGGTAATAATATCACATCTCTTTATTCACTTGTTTCTTTTGCATGCTTTTAGATAAAGATTTTACTAATTAATGATGTTGCTATCAAATATGTTTTTAGTTTTTTTATTGTAATATTGTATATGCAACTATGTGTATATAGATATATAGCGCTTGTATTCTTATCCATATATGCAGTCATGTGTAACAATAAAATTTTGATAGAGTTTGTCGAACTAAGTAGTACAGTGGGCTCATTGTTATAGATTAATAATTGTTATATATAATAGCTAGTTTTGGTGAGTAGGACTTTCAGGCAATCTATATGTGTGCTTAATTTAATAATTCTAGCAAAAGTTATGTACTAATGTTATTTGCTTTTTGGAAACGTAAATGAATTGGATGAATAATAAAGTGACATTTATCTGCAACTATATCAAAGCAGGCTGCATAAGATTAAAAAGCTTAGTGACTGTGATCTTAAATTTTGGTAAAAAGACGAAACGAGATTGAAGTTTCAAAGTTATATTTTAGTATTTTTATCATGCAGACTAGTGATATTGTGATCTGTTAAGCACAGTTGAGGATATAAAACCACAATTGTTTTATTGTTTTTTGTTAGCCAAACAAAGTGCACACACTCACCTATAAACTGGTAAGTTATTAGTGTCTTTTTGATCGAGTATAACTTGATTGGCATAGATGAAAGTTAATGAAACTAAGTAAATATCAAAGCAAAATAATCCTATAGAACGTCTAATTTGTTGGTTATGTGAGATATATGTACTAATAAATAAACTTTTCAACAGAGACTAAAAATACAATGGATAACCTTAGATTGAAAGTATACTCACTGTACGTCGTGTTGTTCGAACTTGACAATTGGCATCAATTTAGTTGATTTGTCTATTGCTCGGTTTTATTACTCGTTGTAGATTTACAAATTGTATTAATTTACCCAACAAAGATGAGCTATTACATCGACGATATGTAAGAGAAAAGATATTGCACTATTAGCGTAGGATATATATTCTGTATATATAGAAAGTGTAGTTCTATTATAATTGTAATTCCATGATATTAGGGAGTTAGTCACGGTGTAGGGCCTATATATATTTTACATTGTAAATCAATGAAGACAGCAGAATTACGTTCCTATATGGTATCAGTAAGGTTCCGATCCCGACTTCGTCTCCCTCACGTTTCTATCTCCCTCAACCTCTAAACCTGCAACAATGAGCGTTCCTTACAAATATCATCCTGCTCTCACCATTACTAATATCAAGAACCTTATTCCAATTACCTTAGAGATGGAAAAGAGCCAATATTCTTCGTGGGCCGAATTATTTAAGAACCACTGCCGTGCCTATGAAGTAATCGAACATATTATCCCTCCAGTTGCTTCTTCTTCAAACAGATCTACAGAACCTGCTGCTTCCCCTCCTATTTGGTCCCGACTCGATGCTATAGTCCTTCAATGGATTTACGGGACTATCTCTAATGATCTTCTTCATACAATTCTTGAACCCGACACCACCGCCGCGAAAGTTTGGACTCGGTTACAAGGAATTTTTCCGGACAATAAGAATTCTCGCGCTATTTACTTTGAACAACAATTCACGAATCTTCGCCTGGCTGATTTCTCCAATGTATCATCGTATTGTCAAGAGATCAAGATGCTCGCTGATCAACTGTCCAATGTAGGCGCTCCTATAACCAACAATCGATTGGTTCTTCAATTAGTTACAGGACTAGGTAATGTGGCTTCTTTAATCCAACACAGTGATCCACTACCTCCCTTCTATGAGGCTCGTTCGAAATTGATTCTCGAAGAAACCAGAAAACTTAAACAAACCTTCATTGCCGCCGCATCTGCTGATACTGCTCTCACCGCCACCGCATCTGAACAATCGAACAATACTCCATCTAACAACCAGAGGTCCTCTAATCAGACTACTTTCAACTATCGTGGACGTGGTGGTGGTAGAGGTCGTCACTCTCATGGCAGAGGAAACGGCAATAACAGAGGAAATCGGGGAAGAGGTTACAACTCATGGAATGGATTTGGCCAGTGGAATGAATCTCAACCTAATGGGCCGTGGAATGGATCACACGTATATGGGCCTCCCAACCCACCTTGGGCTTCTTACAATTCTGGGAATTTTCAACCAGATTGGTCCATAGCACTATGTCCGTATCCCACTGATTCTTGGGCCAGGCCCAACTCTCACTCTTCTCCTGGAATACTCGATCCACGCACCAACCAGGCTCACTTTACTGCATCAAATCAGTCATCCTATACGCCTACAGATATAGAGCATGCGATGCACACGATGTCTCTTCACCCCCCGGATGACAAATGGTACTTAGATTCGGGAGCCACATCACATATGACTGCAAATTGAGGTAAACTCTTGTCTTATTCAAATTTGAGCTTTCCTAAACATATTATCGTCGGTAATGGTCATGGCATTCCTATACTTGGTTCTGGCTCTTCCCTACTACCTACTTCATCTCGTCCTCTCTATTTAAATAATAGTCTTCATGCTCCGAATTTAATTAAAAATTTACTCTCCGTCCGTCGTCTTACTGTCGATAATAATATATCCATTGACTTTGACCCTTTTGGTTTCACTGTGAAGACATTTCCGACAGGTACCCCGCTCCTGAGATGCCCTAGCAATGGAGACCTTTACCCACTTAATTCTTCCGCGCTCCACTCTCTTCCACAACAATCTACGTTTACCGCATTATCCGAGGATTTATGGCATCATCGTCTTGGACATCCGGGCGCTAATGTTTTAAATTCTCTTTAAGTCTAGTTCTTCAATTAAATGTAATAAACCTATGTCATCTTCTATTTTTCAATCTTGTGTGTTTGGTAAACACGTTAAGTTGCCATTTTATGATTCTTGTAATAAAACTACTTCTTCTTTTGACATATTGCATAGTGATTTATGGACTTCTCCGGTCCTTAGTTCCTCCGGACACCGTTACTATATACTATTTTTAGATGATTACACCAACTTCTTATGGACTTTTCCTATGTCTAATAAGTCTCAAGTCTACTCTCTTTTTTCTTCGCTTAATTCTTTAATTACAACTCAATTTGGTAAAAGTATTAAAACATTCCAATGTGATAACGGAACGGAATATAACAACCAGGAATTTCATAATTTTTGCTCGTCTAATGGTATGGTTTTTCGTTTCTCATGTCCATATACCTCTCCACAAAACGGGAAAGCGGAACGTAAAATTCGGGCAATCAACAATATCATTCGCACTTTACTTGCGCACCCTTCGGTTCCAACTTATTTTTGGCATCACGCCTTAACTATGGCCACGTATCTTCTCAATATTCTCCCTAGCAAACTTCTTAACTACAAAACACCTACTCATTTACTCTATAACCGCACCTCTTCTTATCGCCATCTACGTATCTTCGATTGTTTGTGTTTTCCGCTTCGACCATCCACTACCATCAACAAACTCCAATCACGGTCCACTCCGTGTGTATTTCTTGGATATCCGTCCAATCACCGTGGCTATAAATGCTATGATCTAGCCACGAAAAAGATAATTCTTTCTCGTCACGTAATCTTCGATGAAACTCAATTCCCTTTCTCGAAGCTCAATTCTCCATAACCTGATGAATACAAATTCTTCACAGACTCACTTCATCCTATTTTCATTAATTCTAACTCCTCTCATGGACCCACTCAGTCCAACCCATCTCCTGAGCCCGTATCATCTACTCCACCTTCGTCCTCTAGGCCTTCAATACCTACGGCCCACTCTCCTATTTCCTCCACCGAACCACCAACATCTACTCCACCCACTAGGCATGCTTCATCTTCGGCCCAACCAACTCCAACTCCTTCACCATCCACTTCCGAACCATCGACTTCACCATCCATTCCGGTTCGCACCATACACACTCGAAGCATATCGAGTATATCTAAACCCAAAATTCCATTTAATCTCTCCGCCACTTCTTCTTCTCCAACTCCTCTTCCTCGAACTCCTCTTGAAGCTATTTCTAACCATAATTGGAAACATGCCATGACTGAAGAATATCAAGCTCTTATGGACAATAAGACATGGGTCTTAGTGCCTCGCACGCCCAATATGCGTGTTATACGGTGTATGTGGATTTATCGTCACAAATTTCGGTCGGATGGATCTTTTGAGCGTTACAAAGCTCGTTTAGTAGGAGATGGGCGTTCTCAAACTGTTGGTATTGATTGTAATGAAACATTCAGTCCCGTCGTCAAACCGGCGACTATTCGTACGGTCTTAAGCCTTGCTATTTCTCAGTCTTGGCCGATTCATCAACTGGACGTTAAAAATGCCTTTTTACATGGTTCATTACAGGAAACGGTATATATGCACCAACCGTTTGGTTTTAAGGATACTCAACATCCTAATCACGTGTGCTTGTTACAAAAATCGTTGTATGGCTTAAAACAGGCACCCCGAGCATGGTACCAGGTTTTGCTACGTTTGTTTCCACCATTGGTTTTCACCATAGTGTCTGTGATCACTCGCTATTTATTTACCGACACGGTAAGGATGTTGCATATCTCTTATTTTATGTGGACGATATTATCCTTACTACTTCTACGGATTCTCTTCGGCAAAAGCTAATGCATCTTTTATCTCATGAGTTTGCCATGAAAGACCTTGGACCCTTAAGCTACTTCTTAGGTATTTTTGTACAGCGCACCACTACTGGCCTCTTTCTTAGTCAACACCAGTATGTTAAGGACATCATTGCTCAAGCTGGAATGACTTCTTGCAATATTGTTCGTACCCCAGTTGACACTCACAGTAAACTTAGCGGTACTTCTGGGACTCCATAGAGTATGTTAAGGACATCATTGCTCAAGCTGGAATGACTTCTTGCAATACTGTTCGTACCCCAGTTGACACTCACAGTAAACTTAGCGGTACTTCTGGGACTCCATACGCTGATCCTACTCATTCTCGTAGCCTTGCGGGTGCTCTACAATATCTCACCTTTACACGTCCCGATATATCGTATGTCGTACAACAAATTTGTCTACACATGCATGATCCCCGGGACACGCATATGAATGCACTTAAACGCATAATTCGGTACATTAAAGGGACTATCCATTACGGCATGCATCTGTTTAAGTCTCCTATTACTAATCTTGTTGCTTACACCGATGCGGATTGGGGTGGTTGTCCTGATACTCGTCGTTCCACATCGGGTTATTGTGTTTTCTTGGGATCTAATCTTATCTCATGGTCGTCTAAAAGACAACCAACTTTATCCCGTTCTAGTGTCGAAGCTGAATATAGGGGTGTTGCAAATGTCGTCTCCGAATCTTGTTGGTTATGGAATCTTCTACTCGAGTTACATTGCCCGCTTTCTAAAGCTACGCTTGTTTTCTGTGATAATATAAGCGCTATCTTTCTTTCGAGTAATCCAGTCCAACATCAACGCACTAAGCATATCGAAATGGATATACATTTTGTACGTGAGAAGGTTGCTCGCGGTCAGGTTCGTATCACACATGTGCCCACACGATTTCAGATTGCCGACATTTTTACTAAGGGTCTTCCACGTGTCTTATTTGAAGAGTTTCGTGACGGTCTTCGCGTTCGACAACCTCCCGCTTCGACTGCGGGGGTGTATTAGCGTAGGATATATATTCTGTATATATAGAAGGTGTAGTTCTATTATAATTGTAATTCCATGATATTAGGGAGTTAGTCACGGTGTAGGGCCTATATATATTTTACATTGTAAATCAATGAGACAGCAGAATTACGTTCCTATATGCACGACCTCTCAATTAGTGAAAAATGTTGTGACCATATTCGCATGAATGCGCAAGCGTTTAAAATTTTTGCAGAATTGGAGAGACATAGTGGGAGTGTGAACGCGATTGTGTGGGCCCTGATGAGTTGTCAGCATATTTCTTCAGCTGATGATGATTCGCAGGCGCTTATTTGGGAACTGCCAACTGTGGCTGTACCTAATGGGATTGATCCTATATCGATTTATTCAGCTGATTCAGAGATTGATCAGCTTCAGCGGTCAGCTGCAATGCCTGATTGGATCGGTATTGCTTTTGCAAACAAGATGCAGCTTTTGAAAGTTTGAGGTAGAATGTAAGTGTCTATTTATCTCCCCTATAAACGTATAGTTTGTGTATATATTGACTGTTGTATATTTAGTTAAGTGGAAGTTAAATTTGATCATAGTTAGTTTGCATGACGATAATGAACAATATATATATATGTAAGTTATGTTCATCGAAAGTGTTTCGTACATTTGTTTTGAGTAGAAAAATATTATATATTTAGCTTCTCCCTACTTGGGATTTTATAAAAAAAGATCCGAGATACACCCGTTGTAATTTGAATTGAAATGGGGATCTTATAACGAGATAAAGTTGTAGTGACTAATGAGTCGTTTAGATATTAGATGTATATTATCATCTTTACATTGAGGGGTGTTACTGCTCTAGAACTTACTACAACCTTTTAGTAATATCGCACAATGGTTTTCTTCTGGTGTCAAAGTGTTGTATATTTCTAATATTAAAAAGTGAAATGTGTGCTAACTTTGTTGGACTTGAAACCTAGTGAGTTACTGACTTGTACTTTTGCAGTGAATAATGTTTCATGTATGTAAGAACACTTAGTTTGTTTCAAAACTGTCACTTTAAGTTTTCAACAGGAATATATTTCTTCAAATACTAGTTTTTTAAAATCATTGAGAGAATAATGTTTCAATCCTCAAGCTTAAACTGAAGGATTTATATCTACAAGGTGTGGTAACAGTGAACACGTTTCAATCGAGTTCATGGATATCAACTTTAAAAAAAAAAAAAAAAGCATTTTGACCTTAGGATCTGCCATAGTTTTTGGCATAGTTCACTGTGGAACCTTGAATCAGTTTGGGCTTCTTCTTGTTCAGGATGTGACTCGGTGTCATTAGATGCTTTTCTTCATGCAGTAAATGGTTGTATGTAAAATTGGATTAAAGCAGTTTCTAACTTTGTTAGAAGGTTTTCTATGAACTTTACTGGTTTATTGAAAGTGTTTTCTTGAAGGGGTATGCTTAACATTTAAAATCATACCATTCTAGTTACAATTCAGTTTGATCCATAAAACAACTGATGCAAATTCCGTTGGTGGATTGAAAACACCCTCTTATTTCCTTATCATATCGTTTTACACATTGATTTTACTGATTATTTTGCATCGCCTATTTTCGTGCAAGTTTGTGTGCAACTGTGCATAGTTCATCACTTTATCGATCCATAACCAATCTGCCATCAGACTAATAGAAATGATCCAGTGTATTTGCTGGTATTCGCTAAAGTTGTGATACTGACATTACTCGCATTATACTCTGATGTATAGATGGTAATCTATCTCACAACACTTCTTCTCTTGTCATATGAAAATTACAAACCAGATGTATAATTTCAAGAAATGATTGATTACATATTAGAAATAGCACTACTTATCATCGATTTTTGTTACCTTGTTGAGAGTAAAATGTGCAAGTTCATATCGAGAAAAAGGTAGAGTTTGACACTTGAAAGTATTAGATTTCGATTGGACCTGGCAAAATGAATAGGTTTGAGTGGTTGAATAATAAGTCAAAATATGTGCCTGTCAAATTGGGCAGGTCATATTGGGTTGAGCCGACCCACAAAAATATGAACCAACTATCTTTGATTAAATGATCTCAAAGGTTTTATACATTTGAATGCACTTCGGATAACTTTCAACAGCATGTGAAACACAGCCATATATATCAACCTATTTATAGGTAAATGGGTTGAAACTGTCCCGTTAAGTCTAAGCAAGGGTTTGTTGTAATTATCCCGTTAAATCTAAGCACGGGGTTCGTTGTAACTGGGTTGATTTCGAGTTATTTGGACGTGTTTAGTGTGTCACTTGAGAATATTTGAAGAAACTCGAATCAAGTCATACAAGATGAACATGAGCGATCGTAGCTTGTGACGTTGGGTGCGGTTACATTCTAAGTCACCAAATTGGGTTTGACGAACTGAAATTTTGAAACTTGTTTCGTCTGACCTTTTTCCATCCTGACCAGAATTAGGCATGACAAAGTTCATTGTAATTGAAGATGGTGGATGGATTAGTTAGTTAGCTTATTTGCCTAATTATTCCATGAAGAAGTCAAATTTCCTTAACTGTGAGTATGTTATACAGGTCTAATTATATAGATTTAAAACTAGATATAATTCTCTCATTGGTTGAATTTCTTTTTACCCTTACAAAATACATTGAATTTGACATGTGTCTTGATATGCTTGTTAAGTCTAGATTTAAGTTTGTATAAATAGATTTATCTATCATTTTTCATAGTGAACGTCAAAACTTGGAACTAATTAAGACTTTAAAAAATATATATAATTTAGTTCATGTAATACAAACTCTTTAAACAATGCTTTAATATATTTTTTAATTTATAACCGTCATTTTTCAAAAACCTAATATAATGACTAAATGAGGTGTATATAACTTATGCTTTTTCAACTTTATATTCTTACAATCATAAGTTTAGCCAAGATTTTACGTAACTCTAATCTACTAGTACTAGTGAAGGATTTTGACTGCACAAAACAAATGTACCATATCTAAAAATTAGTTTGCCCATGGATTTAAATACGGCATACCGTTTTCAAAACAACTATACAGTATCCCTTATACATCGATATGTCGAACATAATTGTTCCACTAATACTTAAAGTACGAATGAGATTTTTCCAGTTCAAATTACTTATAAAAAGCGAGTTTTTTTTTTACTTAATTGTACAATCGCCTTTTTGAACATTTTCTCAGGCCACTACTACGTGTAGTATACAAATTGAACAATACCTTTTAGTGGATTTTTATCTACTTTTGTTACTCTTATTACATAAACATTAATTCCATACGTACACAAAACGATCTATAATTTTCTTTCTAAACCTAACTTTTTTTTTCAACTAAAAGCACCCTCAATTTTCAAACTCGTTTACATTCCATCCCTATATATACCATGTATTAATTGTAATCAATCACATGCATAAAACTCCATCAAAACTTGAATTCCCTTTAAAGACACCATGAGCACCCTAACAAAAATCTTGATTATCCTTACCATTATCATGACCTTATCCATAACTCTTTCTTCAACACCAACTCACGAAAATACTTTTAATAAGAATAACGATGAAGATGACATTTTGGTGTCTGGTTCACCATCTGGTGTTGGACGATTTCTCCTCCAACAACCAAGAGACTTAATGAAATGCAACAAGAACCCTAGACTTTGTCGTACAAAGGGTAGTCCTGGACCCGATTGTTGCAAAAAGAAATGTGTTAATGTGAACAATGACAAACAAAATTGTGGTCTGTGTGGACGAAAATGCAAACATATGGAGATCTGTTGCAAAGGAAAATGTTTGAACCCGATGGTGAACAAGCGCCATTGTGGCGGATGTAACTATGTATGCAAGAGAGGCGATTCTTGCGTGCGTGGAATGTGTAGCTACGCGTAATTAACAAAGGGTTTAAATTACATTAATAGGTATAAATATGATAGATATAATACATTCTAGATTAAATGGTTTAAACTTATATGTTTATGTGTTGACATGGTGTTAGTATGATTGTAACTATAACAGGCAAGTTATCGAACTTGTCCTGGATACCCTGTCGATGGGTATGTTTTAGTTAATTAAGATTATTTGATTTGTAATAAATAAGTATATTGTTGAAACTAGTTAATTAATAAGATTACTATTTATAAATTTAAAAGAATAACATGTGAGAGCACGTTGTAGACTAATTAAGTATCACGAATTTTTGGTTAACAGAAACTGAACCATATTTAGCATTAGTGGAATAAAGTTTGCGATGGACAACATGACTAATACTTTAAAATTTCAGGCTATTTATTAAATTGACTAAAAAAATACGATTCATTTATTTGTTATGAGCTTATGATTATAGAATTCATGCCAACATAAAAGAGATGTGGTACAATTGGCCATTCACAAACCTTAGGCCAATGGCCCAAATAAGTTATTAAAGACTTTTCCAATATCTAAATGTCAACTCTACACATCTTTGACTCGATAACATTACAAAAGTCAAACTTCTATAAGCTCGTGCACTCACGTCTCTAAATATATGACAAGTCAAAATCGTGTGTACCACATTGTGATAACTTTATTTACAATTAACTACCTTATATTTGTATATACTTGACACCCTACCAAACAATTCCAATTCTTTTACCAAAATTGATATTAGGATCGGTTGAAACTTCAGAGGATTTAAACATTATAGGGTCGAATGATAATAAATAAAGACTTGTATGATAATAATTAATAGATCAATAATAAGGGGGGGGAAATGTAATCATCCAATCTTATATAAGTTGATGATCTTTAGTGTATTTTTCACTCAATCAGCAAAGAGTCATGGCTTTAAACTTCTTCATTCTAGTTATCCTATGTTTTCATGCTTCAACGTCTCATGCAAGTTACTATAATGCCCCTAAACCCAAACCCATCACAAGCTACATTTACCCCATGCCAAAAGCTGTGAATGCGATAGATGCATGTCGTCGTAGAACCACAAATTGGGCTACTAATCGTCGTGCGTTAGCTGACTGCACCATTGGATTTGGTAAAGGTGCTTTGGGAGGAAAGAACGGTGCAACGTATGTTGTTACTAACCCTTCAGACGATCCTATAAACCCTAAACCAGGAACCCTACGTTACGGAGTGATCCAAACAAGGCCTTTGTGGATTATATTCGCAAAAGATATGGTCATCAACCTTAAAAATGAGCTCATCATGAATAGTTTCAAGACTATCGACGGAAGAGGGGCAAAAGTGGAAATTTCAAATGGGCCTTGTATAACTATACAAAAAGTAAGCCATGTGATCATACATGGGATTAGCATTCATGATTGTAAGCCAGGGAAATCAGGCATGGTTAGAAGTAGTCCGATGCATGTGGGCCACCGTTTAGGTTCAGACGGGGACGCCGTTGAAGTATTCGCATCATCATACGTGTGGATTGACCATTGTTTCCTTGCTAGAGCCTATGATGGGCTCATAGATGTCATTCATGCTTCAACATTCGTCACAATATCTAACAATTATTTTATTCAACACGATAAGGTAAACATATACAGTAGTTCAACAAGTACACAACTTTTTATCGCTTCGTACCTTTTATTGATTTAAAAGTACAAAATGATGCAGGTTATGCTATTTGGGCACAACGACAACAATGTTGAAGATAAGATAATGAAAGTCACCGTCGTTTATAACCATTTTGGCCCTGGTCTAGTTCAAAGAATGCCAAGGTATGTCTATCCTATACATGTGGCAATTTCGCTTTTCTATTTTTGGCAAATTATGTTAAATTCTAGTTTAATATTAAGCATTACATCAAAATTTTCAGGGTGAGGCTAGGTTATGCACATGTTGCAAACAATAAGTACGACGAATGGCTTATGTATGCGATTGGGGGAAGCGCAAATCCAACAATATTAAGTGAAGGGAACTACTTTATGGCTTCAAAAAATCCAAACGCAAAACAGGTACAATCTTGATTGAAAACTATCATTAGGTTGATGAAAATTTTCCTACATTTTTGTGTCTAAATATTTGAATATCGAATCATTTGTAGGTTACTAAAAGGGAAGTTAACAACGGGTGGAAGAATTGGAAATGGAGAACTTCAAGAGATGTGTTTATGGATGGAGCGTATTTCATTCCATCTGGATATGGAAGTTGTTCTCCTGGTTACACTCGAGCCCAATCTTTTGTAGTTGCAGATGGGCGTCAAGTGCCTGCTCTTACGGCTAATGCAGGACCATTACGTTGTACTTACAACCGAGCTTGTTAAGATGCGTACATATATGGTTTTGGTTTCGTTATTTTCTTGCTTGTATATTCACAATTCTGAGCTGTTTTGACGTGCTTTTTCCAAGGGCCATAAGTGTTTACGACGATATGTGAACCTAAGCCCTCTTCTTTTGCTTCTCAAACCGAAAAGAATCCGGTTTTTGTATCTATGTGTGATGAGAATGTTAACTAATGGACCTTTCTGACTTCAATATGTATGACTGATATGTTTATATACTTTGTTAACTAATGGACCTTTCTGATTTCAATATGTATGACTGATATGTTTATATAGTTTGTAACATTCACAATGTACTAAACAAAAATCTAGTTTTCATTAAACAAAATTTAGTTGATTATATAATTTAAGAAAATGTTAACCACACTCCTTAAGTCCGTCAAATACCACATGCACCAAAATTTGTAATCATATTATAACAAACGCAGAGTGTGTTTAGTTGCATCCTTCGAATTTCTAAAAAACCTTTTAAGAAAATTAAAAATTAGAAAACGTGTGTCAAGTTTGTGTTTTTAAAATAACTTTCCAAAAAAAAAAGTGAATCTATGATTGGTAGTTATCTACATTTCCTATTATAGAAAATGAAAACTTAATTCCCTACACTTGAATGTGTTTTTTGAATTCCATTTAATTTTCGAGGAAAATGATAACAAGAGCCCTAAGGGCTTTTTTTAAGATGTTAAGACATACATAAAAATATGTACTAAAATAATAACTAACTTTTTGTCCCCCTAAATTTTAGTTAAGGTACAATCATTTTATGCATATCCAAATATTTTAATGAAAACCCTTAGAGCTTTTGTTAACAAAACCCAATTTTCGATGTATACATAAAAAGAAAAATTAGAAAATAGATATATTTTTCATAACTAAACACGCTCCCAATATCACTCTATATATTAATTGAGCTACAAGACTTAATAATAACAGTAATTGTCACTAACAAAACCCTATAAATTATAGTTACATGTTATATATATTTAAGAACAATTTCAAAAAAAAACTGACGAATAATTAAGTACTTCGTAAATTTTAATCTTATTTTATTTGTAACAACTAATTTATGGAAATATACAATACTCAGTAGCAAACAAATTAAAAGAAAAGTTCACTCAAATTATATTAACTTATTTACAACCTTAGGTTATTAAATTATATATATATATAAATAAATGTTTCAATAATATGAATATCAGAATCATTGATAATTATATATCACCAGGACCAAGATTTTAAAGATTAATGTTTCCATTCAAATTTCAACATGCACAATACATCAAGATTCAATCACTCAAAAACCAACTAAATAAGAATTTATAAAATAATACAAATTAGCCTCCAAATCCATAAAGAGTTCTGCCCTGTCTTTTAAGAGCATAAACAACATCCATAGCAGTCACAGTCTTCCTTCTCGCATGTTCCGTATACGTAACCGCATCACGAATCACATTCTCCAAAAATATCTTCAGAACCCCTCTTGTCTCCTCATAAATCAACCCACTAATTCTCTTTACTCCACCTCTTCTTGCAAGTCTTCGAATCGCAGGTTTCGTGATTCCCTGAATGTTATCGCGGAGGACTTTTCGGTGCCTTTTTGCTCCACCCTTTCCTAATCCCTTCCCGCCTTTTCCGCGACCAGACATTTTCTGAAATGATGAAGATGAATATTAATTTGATTTGGGATTGAATGTGAGGGAGAAAGGGGATCGTGGGGTGGGTTTTAAGGCCGGAACTTTCTTTTGGAGGGAGATTTTGAGTTTTGGGAATTTGGGGGAGAAATGTTGGCGGTTGGATTTGTGATCCGTGTGAAATGGTGTAGGTGATAATCAGCCGTTGATTGATTGAAGATTTGGAATTATTATTATTTTGCGAGTATGGATTGATGACGTAGGTTCCCGAGTGTGCGATGAATTTGCAAAGCAGCGGGTCTGTTTAGTATAACTATATAAATATGATAAATTGAATTTCACGAAATGCAGTTACAAATCTTTAAATTCAATGTGTATATATAATTTCATCCCCCTTAATCGTAATTCATTTTATACAATTATAATACTCGTGCAATGTAACATAAAAAATATATTATATTCACATTTATTCGATATATAGTATTATATTTTATCAAATATTTTAAAAATTCAAAAACGATATAACAAGACACCAAGAATTCTATTTTGTAAATGTGAAAATTATTTTGTAACAATTTTTTCAAAAAAAGTTGTAAGAAAATAACCCAAAAGTAAATATATCATAATATCTCATTACAATCTAGATGGTTGGGTTGCAAGTTGTGAGTGCGGGGTTTCGATTTCTTAATTGACTAGTTACGAGTTGTGGAGTCGTTTGTTGAATTTAGAGGTTTAACTTTCAGTGACTTTTTACTTTTGGTTTGTTTTTTTTTTGTATTTTGTATTTTGATAGATTAAGCATTATGTACGTTAAATTATAATCCTAAAACTTGATCAAAATTTAAATTACACGAATATAGAAACTGACAACATAACAATGAAATTAAACATATAAATAAAGGTGTAAACATAGAATTCCATTGAAAAACACATTTAAGAGTTCATTTTTATTTTTAAAAAACTTACAATACGTATAAAATTGGGCAAAGTTAACTTTTGAAGGCTTTAGAAGCGAAATTTGACTGCGAAAGATGGACAATTTGCCTTTGCAGTTTGTTAACGTTTTCGTCATATGCCAACTTTTCGTCCATAATTGGCACGTCCCAAAACTACTAAAGGTTCAAAAATTATGGTTAAATAATATAAATACACAAAAGTTGTTAAAATTAAATGTCATATAATAATTAGTTTATGGTTTAATAATGTTTGTATTAATGATAATTAAATAAATGTAGGGGTACATTAGTCATTTATATGGATTTTTAAAAAAGCTCTTAGTAATTACAGCGGTAAAATAGTTCTCTATTTATTAAAAAAAAAACTCAAATGCATTATATAATAATATAAATATAGAGAAGTTCAAGTTAAAATTAAGGGTTTAATGAAATAATAATGTAACGTACTATCACTAAATGTTCTATATATATAAGCTACCATTTTTATTGACTACATATGTAACAAACTGTAAAATTTTGTATCGATGTATGTATAATGGTAAGCGGTTACCGAGTGCCCTAGTAAATATGAATTTTGGCATTTTCAATTTAATATTATAGCTCACGTGACTTTTTCTGACATGACAAATGCAATAAATATGGAACGTACAATCACACTTTGTTCCATGTATGTAATCTACTATACAAAGCTTAAAAATTTCCAACTAACAATGGCCGGAGCAAACCCTTTCTCTTATCATCTCTTTGCAATTCTCGATAAAACCTCCAATTTCAAAAGATGACCCAGATACAAATGTGTACTTTGATTTAGGTGAATCAAAATTACGATTAAAATCAATGCTTAATTCTTTACCCTTAAACTTTCCACCCCACCTCAAACCCAAGTCAAAGTTTCGGTCAACCGGCGAAAAGGATCCTCTATTTTGACTCAATTTGTTCCAGATTTTTCGTCTACGTCTACATTAAGGAAAGAGAATCGGAAGATGACATTAGTGCCACCAATGGCGGAAAACTCTGCGACACCACTGGCTAAAGGTTCTTGGAGTTAGCAATTTCAAATAAACTAATTAATAAAAATAATTTTTTAAAAATGTAAAACAGTGAGTTCTGACGTGGCTGCCACCTGTACATATGACATGGTCAGAAAAAGTCCATGTGGCATCATACATGGTTGCCTGGTAAGCAAATTGCATATTGTAGCGAGTAAAAATCAAGTATGTTAAGAATTGAAAACGGTTTCTTCCAGTTTAATACATACATAAACAATAAAGATAATAGCTTATATTCGTGGAACATTTAATGGCAGTACATTGTACCATTATTACATTAACCCTAAAATAGTGCAATTGTCATTTACGTCCACTTTTCTTGCTCTGGCCTCCATAGCATATGCTCAACAGGTGGACAAAGTTGCAGCAGCCAGGTAGGCACTGGTGTTATCCGCAGTTTCGGTGTTTGTTTTTGACTTTTTGTTAGTATGTTCGATATTGGAGATTGATTCACTTGTTGGGCTAGACAACTTTATTGACTAAACATAGCCTGTGCTGGTGAACCAAAAACATACAGGCAAATGACGAAAACCACTGCACTAGCTAGACTCGTTTCATGACCTAATCAAGTTGCATGATCAACAAAGCTTATTGAGCACGTAAATTTAACCATATCATATATCATTGATTCTGAAAGATCCTTGTTATACACATAGACTGATACAACCCAAGCTTAAAAATCAAGATACAATAAAAAATAACAAGACGAAAAGCCGATGTTTTGCTGTTTTTGCATATCCTAAAAAATGATCGAAAATGGTTGTAAAAACAAACATGCTAATAACTTATGAGCTATACAATAAGAGCCAATTCTGCATAATAGCAGCAGCAGAAGAGATTATTTGAGACGCTCCATTTTATTTGCTTAATCTTTGGTCAAAGTCAGTGACCTTGCTTTTAGACTCAAGAATATACCCCTACAAATCGAATTTAACAATAAAAAAAATGTTAGGTGTCAGGGTGTCAATTTGTCACCACAGATAGGACCAGATAATAAAATGGGAAAAAATAATTTAAACAAATAGAACCTTGTACAGTTAACAAGAAAAACATTGAGAACCATTGCTGATAATTGTATACATCTTGGTTTTCAATATAATTTATAAACTGAGAACACGTACCAGCACATTGCAACAGCGCTTTGGACAATGACACGGAATTGCAGAGGCACGTGTCGGTGGTTTATCCACCCGATTACTGGCCAGAACTGCACATAGATACACATAGATAAGTAAGTATTATTCATCTGTTAAACTAAATAGAAATTTCAACAAAAGCAGCATTAAAAAGGGATTTATGGAAGTACCGTCCATGAAGCATACTGTACTGTAGGGTATTCCTTCTTGATTTTAGATTTCACATGGACCCACTGTCTTCCTGTGTGTATGTGATAACACCAGCCTATCTTATCATATGATTTTTACACATATACTATCATAACAACAAACTTTCCGGGGATGCATAATAACATTAGCATAACAAAATAAATTACATAACCCCCCACAAAAAAAAATAAAAAAATGTGAAGCATCCATGCTTATATGGTTTGAAAAGTCTAACCTTTTGCATTTCACTATTTATTTGATTGTTGTAACATAAATTATCTTTCTCGCCGTTTTTCCATAACAAAAGGTAAAATCAATCATTTTGTGTCAAATCAAACAGGATTGGAGAAGCAAGTATTAAGTTGCTATAAGAAAACCAAGAATTGAGATACATTCCTATTCAGCTATTCTTATCTTTAATCATCCATTATCTGATTTAGTATGTTCAAGTCACAATAATGATATTCAAAACACATATCCAAACACCCACTTAGCATTTTAGAGTTTATAGTTATTCAACTAACATTAAAATCCTTTAAGCACTAAACTAATTTAAATGTATTTAGATGATCAAGCTGTTGATGCTGCTAGTAGTAACAAGACCTTACCCTCAATAATGAGCCCATAGTAGACCATAAACATCAAGTTATTCCATGGAGACACTGTCACTTGTTCGAGCAACACCTGCAATTGTAGATGAAATTTCACCAATTAGTAATCACATAGCCTCGTTGTAAGATTGTAGATTTCCATTTTCTATAAATAATAAAAGGTTCATAGAATACCTTCTTGGCGACTGTTGTTGAGTCTTTTTTGCCCTTGAACAACTTATCCAACAATGTATGGAAATAATGCCCAAATGGTCCAAGATACGCACACCCAAAAAGCTGCATCATTTCCCCATGTTAATCATTCGTATTACTCAGATAGCCAACCATAAATCCATAAAGAAATATACAGCCAAATAGGACTCAGATCAAGTTCAAATTGTTTTAGCATAACAATTTATACATTGACTACATATTTTGATTTGAAGGATGGAAATCTATAATCAATGATTTTTTATATTAAAACTTTTAATCAATCGTGTGACTTACCTAATCCATATTAATATTTCACTGATTAATCCCATTACTCGGTATAATTTATCAAATAAACAACTGCATACTTGAGTATTTAAAAGTCAACTGGTTGACTTCAAAGATTCAACACAAACTAGAACAAATATGAATTATCTAATTCACCAACGACTAAATTAAACTCAAAAATGAAAAAGAATCATATCATACCACTTTGAGAAGAAGTCGACGGATTTGTAGTTTCGGGATACCAGAGAGCTTTTGAGACACTATATCACTAATCGCCGACAATACTCCAGCGGTCAAAGCCTTTGATATGCAAGAAAAATCAGCAGTTAATAAAATAACCCAATTCATGGTACAACTAAACACACGAAACCAATAAGAAAAACAGTTCAAAGTTCATCAAATAAAACAAAACCCAGTTTATACAATTCATCATAATAAACAAACCACAAAATCAGTAAGATAAAATAAGCTCAAATTTCATCAAATAAAACAAACCAAGTTTAGGTTTCTTATAAAGGAAAAACCCCAATTTACATTTAGTCAAAACAAATAACACCCAATTCTTTTAATCCAAAAGAATAAATAAAGGCTGAAACTTTTTTGTTAATACGGTTGGCAAAGGTAATTTCGAGTATAGTGAGTCTTAATCAATTAGCTTTTGTGAAAGGACGTCAAATTCTAGATGGGGTGTTAATTGCTAACGAAATCATAAATCTGAGAAGTTAAAGATGTTACTGTTTAAAGTTGACTTCGAGAAAGCTTTTGATAGTATTGATTGGAGCTTTTTACTTGACACAATGATTCCAATGGGATTTGGTGAAAAATGGTGTAGTTGGATCAAAGGCTTGTCTTTCATCGGCTTCAATCTCGGTTTTAATTAATGGATCACCCTCTATGGAATTTAGTATGGAACGGGGTTTGCGTCAAGGAGATCCTCTTTCTCAATTCCTTTTTCTCATTGTGGTAGAAGCTCTTCAAGTCACGATTTTGGAAGCTTGTGATAAAGGACTATTTAAGGGAGTTTCTTTAAATTCCTACGGTCAAACTTATCTTCTACAATATGCTGATGACGCTTTATTTTTTGAGACGCTTTATTTTTTGGGAAATGGTCTCTTCAAAAGTGAGAAATTTAATTAGAAGCGTCAGGTCTAAGGGTTAATCTCTCTAAAAGTTGCTTATACGGAATTGGTGTAGATGTTGATGAAGTGAATCATGTTGCTAACATCGTCAAGTCTTCTCATGATTCTCTTCCTTTTCTAGGTCTTCCGTTGGGTAAAAGCATGCGCTCAATCAATGGGTGGAAAGAGATTTTGGAACTAAAATTGCTTTCTATTGGGGGTCGTTTGACATTAATTAAGGCGGTGCTTGGTAGTATCCCTTTAAACTATCTTTCTCTTTTTAGAGCTCCTAAGAAAATTATCGAGTTGCTTGAGTCTTTTCATAGTAGATTCTTTTGGGGTTTCAAAGAAGGCGAGAAAGGCATTTCTTGGGTCAAATGTTCTAAAGTCCTTCAAAGCAAAGCTAAAGGTGGGTTAGGAGTTGGAATTATTACGAAGAACAACTTGAGCTTGATGGGAAAATGGAAGTGGACATTCTTAAATGAAGTTGATTCGTTATGGGTTAAAGTAATTAAGGAGTTGTATGGTGACTCGGGTGGATTTGGAGAGATCTCAGGTGTCGGCTTATAGTTAGGGGTATGGCATCGGATTATTGGTGCTTGCTGTAAAATTGATTAGTTAGGGCTGCCTTTTAGAGTTTTAGTCGATCATTTGTTAGAAAGGTTTCAGATGGTTCATCCACTAGATTTTGGAAAGATGAATGGAGTAGCTCGTTTGGCGGGCTGCTCTCGATCGTCTTCCGACTCGCTTGAACCTTCAATCTCGTGGTGTCGATTTAAGCTCTACGTTATGTCATTTATGCGTTCTTGAGGCGGAATCTCTAAATCACTGTTTACTGGAGTGCGTGAAGATTGCTGCTATTTGGGGTAAAGTTTGGAGCTTGTAGGGTCTTCGTAGTCCGGATCATTGTCTATTAAGGCGATTGCTCTTAGTTCAATTCGAAAACTTGGTACTAATGTTTTGGAGAAAAATTTCATGGAGTTTGTTTAACCTCCATTTGGGCTATTTGAGCATGGAGGAAACATTTGGTTCATTCTGATCCTTCCTCCACTCAATTTGTTCAAAACGAAGATCTTTTTCCTTTTATTCAACGAGTCTCGCAGCAATGGATTGAGAGTCGATGTTCTAATTCTAGATTGGACCGGTCTTGCTGGTTATCTAGTCCATACAACATGGTTCTAGGCTAACTATCAGCGTATTTTCTTGGATGCCATTTCGTTGTTTTGGTTTTCTTTGGTTCCCGTTGCTTTTTTAGCCTTCGGCTTGTCCATGGCATAGGCTTTTCTGTTTAGTCTCCAGGTCCTAGTATACTTCTTGTATATTTTTGGTGGTTTAATTAATAAAACTTTGTTCTTCAAAAATAATAATAATAATAATAATAACAACAACAACAATAATAATAATAATAATCAAGAATCAATAGACCCAGTTCATGATCATCTACAAAACACTAAAATAATATATAAAATAGTTCAAAGTGCACCAGTTAAAACAAACCCCAGTTCAATTCGTCAAAATAAACAAAACCTAATTCTTGAAATCCAAAAAGGACAAAAGAAATTAATAAAAGACGGTACCTTTGTTCTTAAAGGATGTTGTTGAAGCTGTTGCAAGTATTGTTGAAGTCCTTTCTTTGCGATCGACATTTTTTAGGTAGATTAGTTATCAAAATTAAGAGTGTCTCTGGAACTGAAAGTCGTCCAGTGTGTGTAAATGTATCTATCTATATCGATATACTAATAATATTATTAATACAATGAGTTTATTAATTAATTAATGACTTTTTCCGTCTCGTGATAAAATATTAGACATAATCAGTTTCTTTTTTAATAAATTACAAGTAATTTATAAAAATTCATATATTATTTTTAGAAGCAAATACGTATTTTGAAACGTCGAAAACGTGAACAATTATTGAGGTATACTAATTGATTTGGTTACAGATCGAAGTTGGAAACTACGGAATTATTTTTCCCTTTTTGACCCTTACCTAACCACAACCGGCATTGCAGACTACAGGAACAAAAACGGCCGCTGAATTTATAGCTTTCTTCTTGAATTACTTTAGTCAAAAGTGTGGGTCTTGTTTTCCCAAAACGGTCAAAAGATGACTAATTTTTATTTATTTATTTCTTTATTTATGTATAATTTTGCTTTCTAAGATTTATTATAGCATTTACTACCGGAGAAAAATTAAAATGTGACAGAAAATGATACATAACGAGATATTTAATTTAATGAGTTTAGGAACTACTTTAAAACAGGAGGTAAAAATGGAGCAAGTAGAATGTGATTTTTGATTCTACCTTTCTACTTTAAGTAATCATTTTTTGGACTAGTAAAAAATTACTTCGTAAAATTAAAAAATGTCTCCACGTCCCCCACTTCCGACGACTCTTCCGTCCAGTCAGACACCGCCTCTACCGACTCATTTGCCCTTTCAAACACCTTAAGCCTCACAGAGTCCTTCATATCCCCATGTTTTACTTTAGTCAGAGTCCTTTCAAAAACCTCATTCTCAAGCAGATTCTTTGACACTCAGGCACAACGTTACTTCTACGATTTATCTAGGAAACCTTTCTTTTGAAGTTACCCCTCAAGTCATTGCTAAATGTTTGGAAGCATCCAAGGTATATCATGGAGAAGGCATACAACCTTTGCGTTCATTAAATTCTCCTCTCACAAACACGCTCAAGAAGCCTCATGCTGCATGCATGGTAGATCTTTTTATGTTAAGAAAATTAGAGTTTTTATTGCTAGGTCAGATATGAGAGTATCGGCTGCTAAGTCTTCGGAACATGTTGCAACTCAAGCAATGTCCCATTACTAGTATCCAAAAAGGATCAGCCTTCAAGATAATGTTGATTATGATGTTAATGTATGCATAACATCACGCTCATATAAAACCGTTATCAAACGATATAATTGAAGCTGGTTTAACACACCATATCAGATCTTGGACTTCAGATACCATTTTCCAAAACGAGGTCACATTGGCATTACGGTTCTTCTCTGAAAAGCTAAATCTGCTTAGCGTATCCAAGCTCAGACGCATTAGTCATGAGCTCGGCTAACACAAACTTTTCATGATCTTCCGATAATATCACAATTGTACAATGAGGAATATTCACCCACGTGTTATTTACATGGTCACCCAACTAACTTGGTCGGCTCATCCTATTGGTCCACGTCAGCATGGATCTCAGAGAATGTCTAAATTCTCACGCCCTAATTGACGTCAATCTAGATCCTTCTAGAAGGTAAAGTCTCACTATATAAACTAGTGTTTGCCTTTATTTATTTCAAGCACCTCATACACTCAAAAAATATCTCATTGTATATTTTTTCGGATTAATCTCTTGGTCACCCTTGATTGAGTTAATCTCGAATCGGATTTTTACGTAGGTCGGAGTGTCAATGACTAATCATCCATAAACAGATCATGATAAATTGAAGAAATAGTTTATCAATGATGTTAAGACTTAATATTATTCAACTCCATTTTTGTTGTCTTCTTCAATTTTTTATATTTGATATCAAATTATATGTGCACATAAATTGATGATAGAATGCTTTGTTGAGGTAGGCTCGTTATTCAAGGCTAACCTCAAGCTTGAGTTGAGGATTTAACAACCATTTGTAATGCACGCTAAAACTCGTAGAGAAGGATTCGAGATGACTCTACCTCCACTTGACAAACTTCAATATTTTTGTAGAAATGAGTCTCCATAACCAAACTAATATCATATTTCAAAGTTAATACAAGGCTTAGAAAGCTCGATAGGAGCTCGATCTAAGCCCTTGTAAGCTCGAGTGGAGTGGTTAAATAAAGACTCGACTTGTTTGTAACGCTAGGTAGGTAGTTTCAATATTTGTAGATACCTATTTTGATTTTGTGATTAACCATATACATTTAGATTTGATGATGCATTTGATCGGATGCTATATCTCAAAGTATTGCAAAAATATTTTCAAAGTGTTAAAAAGAAGAAGCTTATGGATCTGAGGAAGAACAACTCTTAACTATAATCCAACCACTTATTTGGCATGCTTTAATAATCTTCTTTTGTTAGTGCAAGTTAGGTATGTAATTGGTGTCATTTTGTTACAAACCTAAATTGAAGAAAGAAAATTCACTTGGAACATTATCTTATAGAGTTTTTGTTGGCTGTTTAGAAAATATATATTGTTTGATGTGAGAGGTGGACACCAAACTAGTACAATCTTTTGTCTTTTGCTCATGACATTTTTAACGTGAGTATTAGAAAAAGGTGACTTAAGATAGGAAAAGACGATAGAGGTTTGTCTCATTTCACGTGAACACTTACTGTTAGAATTATGCCCTACCCGATGACATGTAAGGATTGGCAAACATGTCTATCCGACTACTCATGGAAGCTTTGATCTTTCAGTTTCTTACAAATGCAACGTGGGAAGGGTCTAAGTTTCATTTAAGCCTATAAGCATGATTGGTAGCTTGATAATGATTAAGTTTAGAGACATTGACCATAACCAATATTACATCACTAATCATAAGCTAATCGAGTTTTTATTCTTATAAAATCTTGTGACTAATCGAGGTTTTATAAACTTTTGTGTTTCCTTTGTATGAGATTCAAAATTAATTTTATTCTTTTTAGCAGTGTTTACTAAAGTCATACATATAAAGAGATTTCGCATTGTCAAATACAGGACTCACTAATAACTATCGCTATCATTATTAAATTCACTATCACTATCACTATCAATGTCACTATCACATGGTTCTTTATTCTGATTAATCCAAGGATCGAATTCGTGTCGTATTTATTTTACTTTAATTTTTTTTTAAGATAACCAACCCCTATATATATATGCTAGACCTCAAACCCGTGTATACACACGCCCCGATATTTTTGTAGTTATTTTTCATAAATATTGATAGAATCCTAATATGATAAATTAGAAAGCTTTTATGAGTTAAGATATATGCAAGATTGTTGAAATTTAAAATATTTTAGGTAATCAAATGTGTAAATATTAAATTTTGAACGTAAAATTACTTATTTATTTATACCATATGTGTAAAAACAAGTTCGACAAAAAGATAAAATTTTATATTTATAGTTTTACATAATCTTTGAAAGTTTTTTTTAATAATAATCAAGGAAAATGTGTTTTGGATATTAAAAAGGTGATTTTGAAGTCTATCTACATTCCTATCTCTTATTTGAACTCTTATACATATATATATATTTATAATATATATATATATGACATAAGAGGAACGTTGAGTTGAAAAGCAAGAAAAAATTAAAATTTTAGTTTTGGTTTAGTAACCTTATGAAACACAAGAAATTATAGTTTTAACTTTTTAATTTTTAAAAAATCTTCATTGGTCAAATTTGTTATATGTTTTTGTAAATTTTTCTTTTTCTTAAACTTTTGCTTCAATGACAAAAAAGTTTGATCAAAGTTAAAAGCAACTAAAACTCATTATATTAATATGAGAGAAAGATATTAAATTTTACCTATAGTTTTGGAAATGTTAAGTTTATGATTGTTTCTCTCATTTATTAATATATAATATCATGCATTTTAATTATTTTTAAAGTTTGAAATTTATAAAGCATTTTCAAAAAAGCCATAATGAAATCGACCATTGGAGATGAACTATTGCACGTATCATTAGATGCAACACGGATACCGTTCTTTAAAAATAAGTAGGTAATAATCTAACTACTTTTAAGTGATTATTAATTTTTAAAACATTGTTGATAAGCAAATATTTTAGGTTGTTACTAAAAAAACCTTATAAAAAATACATAAACTTAATTATTTTTAAGATTATAGAAAATGAAATTTTAATTACTTTTCTATTTTAAGTTCTACCTTACATTTCTTTTCTAAGATATAAACACATTTATTTTCTAAGAAACAAAAATACAACCTATCTCAAATTGCGGATGATGCAACAAGAAAAGGTTTAAAAAGTCAAAGTAAGAACAACTTGTAGTTTGAGAAAAATGACAACTTCTATACCAAATTAAGTGGTCCTACCATAAAACTAACAATGATGCATGCACACAAGCATACATTATTTATTTTATTTTTATTATTTATATATTATATTATTATATAATAACATAACATAAAAAAATTTCACTACGGTGTCCTCCAAATTCTTCAATCCAGTTGATTTTGTTTATAGTTAATTACTAAAAATTGTCGTATAGACCTTTGAGAATACAAAAGAAAGTGTTATAGGAGTTGGGTTTGGTTTTAGATTTGGGGATTTTCGGGGAAAAAAGAAAGTGACAGAAAAAATTTGATTGATCAATTGAAGTTTTGATGATGTCATCACCCGCTTCTTATATTATATTTATATATATTAATTATATATTATATTATTTAAGATTAAGATTAAGATTAAGATATATATATATATATATATCAAAATCTTCAACGTAGTTGAAGAAAGGTTACAATACACTTTGAGAAAAACTCATAGTCAACTACCTAATGAAACATACTTAATTACATATCTAATACAAAGATGTCAAAATTAAACCATGAAGTTACAAAAGCCTGAAATTAAATATTGGAGTGCAAAGACCATGGATTCACCTCCCATACATGATATTGTGAGTCATGACGTATTTTTTGCTCCACTGCCCATTGGAAGGATTTGCACTTGATAATCTCGAAAACATTTGACCAACATAGATATCTCGGATTAAAGATTGCTTCGTTTCTTGCTTTCCATATTTTCCAAATAAAACATGAACCAATCAACTTCCATGCCTTACGGATCGAAGATGGCATTCCAACATTCCAATTATGCATAAAATCTGTGATCGAAACCAGGATAACCCAAACTACCTGCCACCATTTTAAAAAGGCTTCCCCATAACAAATAAGACCACTGGCATTGCAATAACAAATGGTTAACGTCTTCAACAAGAGCCCTGCACCAAGAGCATAATGCTTCTACATCGTTTGCTATGATGTTTCTGTGAACCTACAAGAGCTTTACTTGTATCCTATACTGACAAACAAGCCACAAGAAGCTTTGAGTTTTTGATGGGAGTCCTTGTGTCCACATATGACTAATCCATTCCTGATTTATGAGTTGGGCTGGATCTTGAGCTTGAAGAACTTCATTAGCTGAGTGAGCAGAAAATTGAGAGGACCCAGATGGCTTCCACACAACAACATAAGATCAATTAGGATCAATATTGACTTCATCGAGAATCTCCAAAAGGGCTTGATGTTGAATGCATTCTAGAGATGAAAGATTTCTTGTAAAATCAACATGTGGACACAAGGAATTTAAAGAGATCAGGGAATTTAATTTTAAATGATTCATCAACACCCCATGAATCATATCAAAAGAATGTTTCATCACCGGAGCCGCTCTGCCATCCCCACATCTTGTGCTCGAAAATAGACAATAATGGATCGTGTCTTTGAAACGCTAAGATGCCATTCCAAACCAATTTTTGGATTGCTTCTCGTGTTAATATTATAAACTTAATGTATGATATCTTTAAGTAATTTCAAGATTCGCGTAACTTGTTAGAAGTGCAAGATTTTTAATTAATTTTGATTAGTGTTTAAACTTTTACATCTTACAAAAATATTTATGATGCATTTACATAAATTTTATTTTAGCTTTATCAAAAAATTAAAAGATGATCAATAAATGTAATAATTTACTCTTTGGACTTTAAAAAAATTAAAGACTTAAAATGACATTGTTTGTATTGAAGTGAATATGCTAATAGAGATGGGTCATTCAACTATAGTTTTCTATGATAGTAACAATAAGATTTATTACACATTTAACTTTAACATATCTTTCGTATAACTAAAGTTTTTATCAAAAACAAATTTATATCAAAATAAATTTTAAGCTATTTAATAGAGTTTAATTTTAAAAATTATATTTGATATATAAACTTATTTTTGTGATACACCACTTAATATACAAAGTTGTTAATATATTCAAGCACAACTCATTAACAAAGTACACAAACTTATTTTGTGATACACACATTTAGTACACAAAGTGAGTATGAGTAACATATTAATGCACAACCGAGTTTCAAGATACACAAACTAATTTCACATAGATACGCAAGAAAAATTCAAAACAACTAAGAAGATTTATAAAACATGTATATTAATTTGTAAGTTTTATGGATTTTTAAAAGCCTAGTTAAGTAAAAAATGGGCCTTAAGCACAAATACTTTAGCACTTGAAAGTTAGGGTTTTGTTTAATCCCAACCTCCATAGAATCTTACTCGTGCGCATATGTATGAGTCAAAAAGTGTACCCGCCAACTGGTCATGGGCGGGTCTCGGGTATGCACTATCCATTGCGTGTAAATATTGACCCGCTAATCCGTGAAACCCATTATATTTACCAACAGGTATATCCTTGAAATTGTTAAATATGTATATAAGTTTTTAAATGTAAAACTTATTTGGTAACAAACAAACGATATCTATGTGTTTAATGTAGATAATTGTACAACAATATTGAGAACATGTGATGTTGATCATATAGTTGTTTGTTTGCAAGTTTCAAATTTGAAAAGTTAACTCAATGTCTAGAATGACATTACATTGCTAAAAATTTTCTTAAGTATTTTGTTTGAATATTAACTTAGAATATAATTTATTCAAATGTTTTGATGATAAACACTCATGTCAATTTATAAAATTATTGGATCATAAAGGATATGTGGGTAAATCCGCAACCCATGGATATTCGCAAGTCGTGAGTATGGCTCTAAATATAAACCCCCAATGAACACCCGCGGGTTCAGAGGTTGAAGAAAAATCCGTGAGTACGGGTCACGGGTTGAGTGGATCCATGCCCACGACCTGCGAGTGCCATCCCTAATTTTGTCAATTTCTTTTCGGGCTTTCTTCATTTTTAACCTTTTCATCAATAAACCTTTTTTATTTTTATTTTTTAAATGCTCTATTTTTTAAACCGACCCATTAATTTTCTTTTCAATCACTCATGTTGAGTTCGTTTTGAGCACAGTTTCCTACACTACTAAGAGCTTCAAATAGCGGAGGATCAAATCGTCACATGATGGTCAAAAGTGTGTAACTAGATCTCGTTGAGTCTGGGGAAGCGGAGGTTGCAGCGGTGGCGGAAATACTAGAGCCGCCACAACCTACAACACTGAGTAAAGAAGATTCACTTGAAAACGAAGATCAAAGGTGCCAGAACGGAATCATAATATGATCAACTCGTCGGAAGACGTTGTCCCTACGTATAATCGGCCGACTGATTGTTATGGTGGTGGTTAGGCAGGTTTGTTAGCGGTCGACGATTATAGTGGTGGTCGGAGGTGGTTTGAGAAAAAGAGAGAGAACATGAACAGTAATTTTATGTTTGACATGTGAAAGGGATATAAAATGGGACACATCTTTTAATTTCAATGGTTCTTATCATTACTATTATAGGACTTAATCGTACTTGAACATTCCTCTATGTTGATAAAAAGACTTTTAAAAGATGAGTCGAGAATCATAAAATATTAGATGAAAGATTCGATAGAAGATGTGTGGCGTCAATGCTAAAAAGGATTGTTAATGTCAATTTTGCAAATCTTCTTACATTTTTTGTAATTTACTTTTATTTAAAAGTAAAAAAGTACGATTTAAAAAAAATAATAATAAAAAGCAAAGCTACGAAAATGGTTCTTGCGAACATAATTCACCATTTTATATGATCATACAATATTTCCCCTTTTTTTTCATTCATATTCCATTCACAGCTTATATCGATTAAATAGTTTAGATTCATAATGACACTTATATACGGAGACATATACACACGGAGATCTAGTAACGGTGCAACGATCTGTATGTTGGTCAGCTGCCATGACCACATATCTATTTGACCATTCCTCCACCATTTTTGAAACTTGTAGTGCTCTCTACCGTGGTCGATGGCCATCCTCGCCACCATCTCTATCGTCAAATCAGATGCCATTTTATGGTTGCAAGTGTATAAGGTGCTTGATTTTGACTCTTATTTTCGATTTAGGTAGGTGGAATTTCAGGTAAATCAAAATCACAACTTATTTTCATTATAAGTTTGTTTGAAGTCATGGATTTAGGTGGGTGTGTGTTTTTAGGGTGATGATTGATTTTGGTGGTGGTGGTGGCGGCTAACAGTGGTGCAGGGTGGTTTTGGACTTTGTATGTTTCTTTTGTGATGTACGCTTGTGACTAATGTTAAGATATAGAGAGAGACTTGAGAGCTTGCAAGATTATGAGAAATGGAAAGGAAGAAGGAGATAAGTGAGAAATGACAACAAAAAACCTCAACTCAAGTAAGTAAAGATAAAATAAGGTTGACACCTTCATATGAGAAGCACGTGACCGTATTTAGCGGATAACAGTAATAATACTAATTATCATTAGTGTAAAGAATCATCCACGCAACAAGTTTGAAAATAAAGAATTACCAATGTGATAAAAAGATTAAAGGACAAAATCATTCATTTTGATATAAGCTCATGAACCATAAGCGTAATTTCCTCTCAAAAAACCAAACTAAGCATGTGTTTGGTAGTCGGATTCTTGAAGATTCTAAGGGCTTGGTCTTCTAGTTTTTAAAAGTTTAAACCCTTATAAAAAATTAATCCTTGTTCGACAATCTAATATTAGTGTATATCGCTCGCTCACTCGGCTCACTCGCTTATCACCAGGAAGAAGTTCTTACCCGTGGATTGAACTTCTTCTTGGCTTGCTTAGCTACACTTTCTTAAATTATAGAATAATATACGTGAGTGCTTATTATCTTATATTTTGAGTTTTCTATATTTTATATATTGAGAGGAAAATTTCTAAATGTCCATGTAAATTCCTTAAATATAAGATTGTTTTGAGTAATATTTAGATATATGAGCTAGTTGTTAGCAAACACATTTTAAAAATCTGCGTCTATTAATAATCACTAGTCAGGGTCCCGTGCAATGTGACGGTTATGAATAGAAAATATGATAATGGTCGATAATGATAGTCGTCTTAATGATTATGATTGAAAACTTTTGTTTCGATTTCATTTATACGATATGTTATCACAATAATTGTATTTTAATTATCATTTATATTATATTTCAAATAAAGATAATTATGAGATGTATAAATCAAAAGAATCAATTAAATATAGATCGATTTGATTGTTAATTTTTATATTTATGTATTATTGAAATGAATATAAAGATAATTTTTAATTTTTAAAATTTTAAACATTAAACTTGATATTTATAATTAGATCTGACCGGACCGACGGCTAAGATTAAATGGAATTCATCCTATCAATTTTTAATCTGAAAATATATTATATTATATATATAATAAAAATATAAACAAATCGTAGTCCCACTATCAATTTTTCATCTCCAGTTCTTCATCACATTCAATTTAATCACCAGGTAATCATAATCTTCTTAATCTGAATATATATAATATAAACATCACTCAGTTCAATTATTTGATCTTTATTTTATGTTTTAATTTCCTTCAATCAAATCTAGGTTTTCATTTTTTAGGGTAACTTTCTGTATCCCTTTTAATAATCAATTTGTTAGATCAATTTTTTATTATTCATCTTTTTTTTTGTAATTCTGTTGATTGTTGACTGATGATATATGTTTTGTATATTTTATGCAGTGAGGATTATAAGGATGATGAGTGCAACTATCAAGCGGAAAGCTTTGTCTCTTTGCTCAAATGCAATTGCTAATAATGTATGTATATATATTACTTTGCTGTCAATTGTTGATGTAACCTTTATAATCAGTTTTACCCTTTTTTGATTAGGTTAGATAAAAATGTAATATTGAAAGAACTGTGATGCACGTTAGTTTATTATCCTGTAGGAGTTTGGGAGTGCATATAGTAAGTGCTTATAGCTTATTGCGATTTATAAAAAGCAATCCACACTTTCTAAGTGTTTGGATATAACTGTGTTTTAGCCTATTTTAGAGAAAAAAATGCAGTTATTTTTAAGCTGGTGAAGTGGTGCTTATATTGAATTGACTTTTTAAGCCATAAGCACTTAAAGTATGAAATCCCAAACACCTCTGAGTAAGCTTATGTGAGTTTCAATTTGCACGGATAAATGTATCGTGGTTATGTTTGGATCTACATGTAAACTGATTGTGTAATTTTTGACGGTATAAAAGAATCAGATTTGGATAATCAAGTGATGAGTAGCTTTAGGAATACTGATTCTTGATATAAACGTAAAATTACCTAACCATCCCTAGCTTTAAAGTTTGAACAACTAATTATTTGATTCATTCTCTGATTCCTCAAGTTGCAATTTTCACTTTGAGATCACACATCTAAACACATGCATGCATATGTATATATACTTGCTGTTCATGTGTGGCATGCTTGATCTATTTGTGCTCAAATATAATGAGTTTAAGTTGTTAATAGGGTATTGTACAATCACTGGAGAGGGCACAACCTGCATTAGCAGGATCTGCATCACGACGATATGTAGCTGGTATCCCGATGCTTGAGGTAGTTCACCTATAACCTTTTTTAATTTTTTTGGGTTGTATATGTGTTTATTGTGATGCAAATATATGGCTGTAAGTTCTGGCCCTTTCATCTGAAGTGAGGAATATTTTAAAAGGTTAATGTGACTCGATGGCCTGTATTTTATGCGAGTCTTAAGAGTTTTTGCAATGTTTTGATCATATTTCTTTCCAAATACTAAACTGATATGGATTTTGACATTTTAAGAATTTCACTAACTCTGTATTTAGTTACATGAAGTCTCCAGCTTATGTTAAATTGAGATGAGTGTCCAAATAAATGAAGTTATTTAGTTTATCTTTATCACAATTGAGCAAGTAAAGTAAAACATGCTTAAATCTTTTCTCTTAGTGATAGTACTCTGCTCATCTGTACTTGCTTGCACTCAATTATATTTTTATCTCAAAGTTACTATACTCTTCTAGCATATTAATTTACTTGTTGCTATCACATGCAATTGTACCAGACTTTTGGAAGATCAAAAGTAGTACCGGAATTTCATCAAGGTAGGCTTGCTCCAAATAAGATTTTGTCCAGTCCCCTAACTGAAAACTAGAGTTGGCAATTTTAATCAATTAACTTTAAAATGAGTTGGTTTGGGTTATACACTATCTTAAATAGGTCAAACGGGTAAAATCGAAAAATGGCTAAAGAGGAAGCTGGTCAAATTGGTAAAACTGGTTGAAAGTCGTTCATTGTGTATTAATGCATAAGATTTCCTAAACCATTTTATTTAAAAGTTTAGTTTACTATTTAAATCATAAAGTCTTAAAGTAAACATACTGACACACTAGCTGTTTATGAAACATTAAGGGGGCATTTGGTTTGAAACATGGAATCATTATGGCTATTGGTTTTCCATGGGAATGGGAATGGATATCCAAACCCCCTAAGATACTTGGGTTTGGATTATGCCTATATTTGTGGGTTTGATGCCCATATTTAAAAAGAAAACCCATTAACTAAACTCTTTTATTGGTAATCAAACCCATACCTCCATTTCCATACCTCTTAATAAAACATACCCTAAAAACGTTGGCCAGAAACTGTTTAGTGTCAATCCAACTGGGAGCTAAAAATTACCTGTTTTGTGTTACACAACCCGCTCATTTTGCCACCTCTACTGAAAACTCATGAATGTGTTAACTTAGTACTAATGTATGAATTAAACGATGGCAGGTGTTCCCATTTACTCAAAATCGTCGAGGTAAATATACTCACTCATTCTTTATCTTTCTTTCAGCAACAAGAAAGTGAATGGTGTACTGCTTTCATTTTTCATTTCTATTATTGAGCTAAGATCTAAAAGTAACATTTTTTTTCTAACTTCTTTGCACAGGGATTCTATATCATCTCTAAAAACGGATCTTCTGAGCCAGAAGTGGATTAGATCTTTTTCTACATACAGTGGTATGCTCTCGATTGTCTCCAACAATACTTATGAATAACTTCACAAGTTTTTAGAATTATCCACTTTATGTTGAATGTGATTTTATTGGTGTTGCTCTGATGAGTGAGGACATTAGCAGATTCTTTTATTTTTCTTTATTTTTTGAGAAGTTGGTGTTTCTAAAATGGATTTTTTCCGTTGTATTATGAACGTCTTTAAGTTTGACACTCATAGTGCCATTATCTACAAACAGAACCTGCTGCAATAGAGAAGTTGGGTGGCAACTCGGTCAAAAAGACACCCAATGGCCCTGCTTATTTCACTGCATCTGGTGCTGTGGTTGGGAGCGTTTTAAGTACTCCCATTGTAAATGCTCCACAGGTAGGTGCTTAAACTTTTTGTGTTTGAGTTACTGATAGCTATTTCTCTGATATGCAAGCTACTTTGTCAACCAATGATTGCTTGCAAAATCCACTATGTTGCTCAAAACACTTAAAAATATTAGGCTGTATATATGTAGAACAGTATTATATACTTCCTTCATCCCATGACATTCATTGTTTTGCTGTATCATATGTTTGAAGTACCCTTTAATATATGACTCTATAGTGGGGGATGCACACAACTATTAGTCACTCTCTTGACTATCTGTTAGCTTTGGGTGTTGATATGGCTAAAAGACTTGATACGGTGATTCTTTGCTCAATTGTTTGGATTTGGAAAGTTAGAACTAAGAAAATCTTCCAAGGGACGACAACAAGCCAACTCGTATATTGGTTAAATTGTAGACTCATTTTTTTTATACCTCTTGGGTTGATTGGTGTATCCTAAAACTCTTTGTAATCTTGTGTAACTTTGTGCTATTTCACTACTAGTTTCTTACTAGCATGTTTTTATAATATCACCACCCTTAAGAAAAAACGATCGTTATCAACAACTTCAATCACAATTGGCAAATTAGTAATTGTTGTTTTGAAGTTCTGTAAACATAACATGCCAAAAAGTAAAATGTTTTAAGTTTTAAGTTCTGAACTATAATTTAATGTTTGCAGGCTGCAAAACTGGGCATGGGTTCGACAGTCACTACAACCTTCCTTCCCAATCTTGCTCTATTCTGGCATATAAATAATGGGATTGAGGAGATTCTGGCTGACTATGTTCACCATGAAATGACTCGTAGCTTGGTCCTGGTCTTAATGAGACTCTTCCTTATAATTGCAGCAAAGGATGTTTTTGTGGCTACAAATTGAACCAACTCTTTTCCGTATCTGTAGATTTGATCGACTGTAGACACACCCATCATCTTGTTGATGCATGTTGAAGATGTTTAAAGTGGACACTTTGTTCCTGAAAAATGCTGAATAAAGATTAGTCCTAGAAATTATAGGACTCCTGGGCTACAATGATTCAGTTTTGAGGATTTAGTTGATGCAGTTGTTTGATTGTTTGTCTTATTCTTGTGAAGGTTTGCTCTTAACTTCTGTATTGTGATGGGCAATTTAATTTATCGACTTAATAAAGCTTAGCTCTGATATTTGGTTAAGCTGAACCAGTATGGGTTCATTCTAGATTGACGGAGCTCGGCAGGCATTGGTCAAGCCTACAAGCTTCAACCATCTTGACCTATGGACTAAATCCGAGTTTCTGAATCCAAAATTGTCGTGTTTACGATCAATTGAGTTTTCATAAGTTCCTAAAGGACCCTCAACGACTAGAAGTGACACTGTATTTACAGATAATGACATATTATGTTTGATACTTTAATGTTAGGCCAAGTATATTATTGGTTAAAATTTTGACTACGCATATTTTTAGGTTTTGTGACGTTATGGAATAGGCTAAAGCCCTCTTAATGTCTTTTTGAGCAAAAGAACTGTCGAAATTAATGACGTAAGAGATTTATCACCTGGAACAAGAGCATAGCTATAACGTTTAACCACAAATAGGCCTCCTTGAACCTTGGCGAATATCCCTAAATTTAAGCCTCTTCTATACTGATCAAAAGAACTGTCGAAATTAATGACGTAAGAGATTTATCTCCTGGAACAAGAGCATGGCTATAACGTTTAACCACAAATAGGCCTCCTTGAACCTTGGTGAATATCCCTAAATTTAAGCCTCTTCCATACTGATCGTGTCATCCTTTCATTGTATGACAGTTGGTGTCTTCATTACGACAATGTTGGAATGATCAGCCTCCTTACACCAATGGTGGGATCACGGGCATTCTAAGAAAACGGTACGATTTTCCGAGGGAACTAACCAAATTATAAAACAAAAGGTTTAATTTTCCTTGAGGTCAAACCTGTATTAGTTATGTTTCTAAAATTGAAATTGACTTGTTCCGAATTCTAGTTATATGTAAGTTGTAGTGAGAGCCGGCAATTTCCCTAAAACATGAACTTATCAGTTATCACAATTATTAACAGGAACTACCTGAGATAGTCATTTGTTTGACTCCAAAAGTCAAAATAGATACTATAAATAACATAAATTTTTTACTGTCATTTAACCTTTCAAAACTATCATTTCATATTTAAACAGAAGTAAGCTGCTTCAAAAAAACGTCACATAAACACCAAAATGTTGGAAGTTTTGAACATAATACATTCTGATCGACGTTAAGAATCCCTTGACATCAACTTTGCATGAGATCTTTTCGCAATTACTTTTCAACAACTAGAAAAAAGAAAAAAAAAAGATAGTTGGTTTTGGAATTTATTTGCTGTGAAACGACCACCTACAATATATAAAAACACTAGACAAACGAATAAAAGAAAGGATTTGATATATCTGATTTGCCAAAAGCCTCGATGATCGTATCTCTTCCATTATAGTTGACATATCTTGTACAGTTCATACAAAAAGGTCAGGCCAAATTGTGATCTATAGAGTTGTATCCATTGGGTAGCATCCAAGAACTCGAATAAACCTAGCAAATTCCTGCAATAATTATCAAACAAGCACCTTTAACTCCCCCTTTGGCTGCGTTTTTAAGAATTAAATTACGACAAACAAATTTTAACTATTGTGGAACTAGAGCTCCTAAGGTACTATGCTTCAGGTTTTGGCTTTAGGGGTCAAACTTAAGACTCCTTACCAAATTTAATATATGAAGATAACAGTAACTAACATTGTCAACATGCTGCAATGATTTCTAATGGCACTAGATATATATGATTAGGATCTTTCTAAAAGGAGATGTGGCATTTTTGGTGATAAGTAAGTTTTCAGAACCACTCCTTTGATCAGCCAATGAATCAAGAGAAATTTTATATCTAGTGTTTATGATAAAGGTAGAAAAATGGGTTGGGTTGGTTGTCCCCTTCCTAAAAATTAGAAAAATAGGTTGATCCTTTTGGACCCTTTTCTTGAGATACTTTATTTATTTCAAGCACTTCAAAACACTTTGGGGGACTTTTGACCCCGTCGTTTGAACAGGTTGACCCATTAGCCCTTACTTTGCCTGTTTGATCACTGGAGATATAATAACATCCCAAAATGATCCATTTTCAGGTAAATGGGTCAAATTTGCCACCTCTATTTATCAATGTACTACAAAGGACATACCTGTAGATGTCCGAGAGCATATTGGGCACGAGGCTCAGCCATGGAAGCTTCAAAGTCGATGTAAAATAGGTAGTCAAAGTATCTGAGGAAATTAAAAGTGAAGGTTTATAACATTCCACTACTGATTCAAACGGATTTGCAATTTTCATTTACAGTTTTAGTAAATACAAAACATGCATAAAAATGTAGTTATAATAGAACTCACTTGGCACTCCCTTTGTTGCTATCGTCAACAATCCTGAGCGGACGTTTCCTTTGGGGCCGGCTCTCGATCTTGAAATTGATTTAGAGATGAAAATGTTGTTGAATTTGTATTTCTAACAAGAAAGGCTCCTAAATGAAGGAATGTAAGAACTAACCTTTGATAAGTTGATTTCCCTTAGAGCAAACACGGCTAATGCTTTGAACAGTACCCCTGGGCCTTCTTCTAATGTAAAGACAATGCTCGTCTTGAAAAAAAAGGGAAAGAACTATTGGTGTCATTATTTCGTTTCAAGAACTGGTTTGAAAAATATAAAAAGAAAGAAACAATGATTTATACCTTATGGGGCTTGTCAGTTCCTGGGATTATAGGTTCTCTAGCTAGTATCAGAAAACGAGTAACATTATCCAGATCATCCTGGATAAAGGAATAAAACACGATTATAAGATAAAAAGGTTTTCACGATTATAACATAATCCAGATCATCGTGTGGATGTGGCGTTTTAATATAATGTGTTGAGTTGATTGGTGAGAGATGATAACTAGGTGACACCTGGACTGTTTGTGCTAGAATGTCAAGTCCATAGATTTCTGCAGCTCGAGAGCTTGCAACTGCTCCAGTCTCTCGTATGCCTTCGGAAGCTACAATCTATCAAAGATCCAAAGAATATTTCAGATAGAGAAATGAACCATAAAATATCTCGTAACATGGAAGTTTAAAAAATGTTACCTGGGCTGCAAGAGCAGTATCCTCAGCACTAACTCTCACAACACCTAATTTGTTCAGTGCAATCTCACATTGATCAAGTGCCTGTATCATCCTCTTACTTTATTAAAAAATAATATATTGCAGGCCTTGTATTCGATCAATTCGATAATAAGTACAATATCTCCTTTTTTTTGAAAGATTCAAAGTATTCATCGATTTGGTCCAAAAATTATTTTGTCTGTATTTAAGAGTTGTTTTTAGACATTTGAGTAATAGACAAAAACTTGCATGTAATAGCGTAATGCTGCATTCATCTTGAGGTAATGGGAATTAATGATACAGTCAAACTTATTATAATCTTCATGCCTCTAACTATTCTCTATCATTTGATTTTACCAACTTTCGTTAACTTTTGGTTCTCGTCTTAAGTTATTATCCAATCCCAGAAAAGGAACCCACCAAAGAAACGGTTAAAATGAATTAGACCTAATTTTTTTATGGTGGACATATCAATAACTAAATGATTTAGAAAAAACTGTGCAATCTTATTTTGACCTCAGTATCTACTTGTTATACAATCTAGAATATTCTAGCTATTAGTAAAATTCACCAAGTTAAGAAGCAAAATCTTTGTTCGTTTTAGCGAAAATGTAAGAAAAAGGTAACATTAGACCGAGAAAAGCTTGAAATAGGGAACCAAAGATCATATTGCACAACAATAGGACTCGTTTAATTTGTTACAGTTATAGGATTAATGTTCAATCAGTTATAATGATAGAACTGGATGTTCAATTTTGTTACAAAAAGGTAACATGTTAATGCCAAATTTTGATATAAAAAGGTAAGCATAATCTTTTTTTTTTTTTGAATTTTATGTTACCTTATCTTAGAATACTGTAGAACATGTATTCTTCTGTAATGAGAATTGCAGTGTTTAACTTTATACACAGTTTACGTATTGATAATGTGCTAAATTATCTAAAAACTACAAGCAATGACAAATTAAAAGAATGTACACCCATATTAAATCTTCAACTTTTTCCATAATAAGATAATGGCTAGTTAAGAAATTCACGTTATGAAGTTTTTGAGTAAATTAGAAAAGCTACCTGAGGGTGGCTTAAAACACGCTTTAGTTCCTCCTTTTTTACTCCAAGTACACCCAAGAGACAGTGATTAACAATCATCTGCACTTCACCAACAATGTGCAGCCGATGACGGAGAAGTAAATCGTAATTTCGATGAATACTTCCGCCTACAGAGTTCTCGATTGGGAGTACAGCTTTATCCACCAACCATAACTCGACTGCCTGAAATTTAAAATGGATCAAGATATTTGTTAGTTACACGCTATTTACACACTATTTAAGGTTAATAGCTAACATAGTAACATTGGTAGTTCCATAAGTAACAATACTGGGATGGAAGCTACTTCTCAAGAGTAGGTAACTTTGTATTTCTTTTAGAGGTAGCAATTTTCGCCATTACTTATAAATGGCTCGATTTGGGTTGCCGTTTATCTTAAACGTATCAAGTACAAACAAAATACCACATAAGGGAACCCCAGAATTGGTCTATTTCAAAGAAATAAGTTATTGTTGTAACTAATAGTATTGTGTTAATAATCAAGATTAACACATTGATAATTTCTAATATTTCTAAAAACAACTGGAAAAGAAGTGTTTACGGGTCACCCGAACCTCACATGGCCCATTTCACCCGTAGTAAAAATGGCCTGTTTCAACCAAATAGACATTTTCAACTTGTTACCCAACTTGCCTATCTTGCACCTTCAATAAAATCTTCTCGGGTTCTATCAATATTTAAAATTATATAGAAACAAGAGAAAAAAGGTGATACCTTGAATACGGATTCAAATTGGTCACATGGGACTGTTTCACATTTTGGGTATGCTTTAAGAGCCGCAACCTCACTATAAGCACCTGGCAGACCCTACAATAACCAACAAAAACTATAATGTAAGAATGAAAATGGGATTTCTATATATGAATTAATCGTGTATTACCTGGTAAGCAACTCGGACCTTTGAACCATCGTTACTAGACGAGACAAGATCCGTAGCTGATAAGGGCTCTGAAAATTAAACATGTTTTGTTAAATCATTATGAAATCATTGTCATTTTACAAATAAAGATACGGGTTTTAAGTACTCCAGCACGAATCTATTTACTGATAGTACTTGCAACAAAAAGCAACGTAAAATTGTAGATATCTTCAATGCTTGAAACATCTTGGAAACATGTATATGTCCAATATTTGAAGTTGGAAATATGCTACTCGATGGTATGTCTCACTCTTTTAGGCAAGGGAGCAGCAATTAGTACCCTACGATGCTCAATTACAACACTTTAGTGTAACAAACAAAAAACCCTTTTCCACATTTAACACGAAAAATGTACCCCATTCCAATAACAAAAATTAGGATCAGACACTTTTGAGCTTTTCAGAAAGATTTGTAGCCACTCTAACTCAGTAGTATCCATTAACTTTTAGATCCACTGTAGATCAAAAAGAATGTTACCTTTGCAAAAATGAATGATATTTTAATAAAAAGTGATACCAAATATGATAGTTCTTTTTGCATATACATCTCCATAGTATGTCCATAATCTGTCATTCTTGCACATTACAATGTTCCTTTCTCCTTTCACAATGTACTAAAAAGTCAAGTACGACAGTTCAAAAATACATAGTCTACGCATAAACTGTTAAAAGTAGCTAACATAATTTTTCATAAAAAGTTCAGATTCCATAACAATTTACAAGAATAAAAGTAACATCAAAGCAAAACCCAAGACAAATCACCTAAAATCTTAAATATATTTCCAATCAAACCTAATTTAATTGAGCTAAATTAGGAATAAAAATCCAAACTTTCTTAAACAAAGAGCACAAACCTTTAACAAAGAAACACAATCTTGAAAATGCAAGTTAACTTACTTGGTAAAGAGTTCAAATCTTTATGAAATCTTTTGGATTCAGTGATCTGATTCTCATCAATTTTTCCACCTGTAGAACTTGAACCCAAATCAGATGGAGTCAAAGGCTTGTCATCTTCAACATGAGTTTGTGCTCTTTCTGGGTCAGCTAATTTCAAACCCAAACACTCCCATTTCCTCAAATGTTCAAGATTATTCAAATTAACCCTAAAAGGTGGAATCTTTTTCTTGTTTTGAACGAAATCAGAGTTACCCAATTGAGAAAAGGAGTGATTAAAACAAACCCAGATTGGTATAGTCTTTAAAGCCATTTCTTTTTGTACCAATCTTGAAGATTATTATAATTGTAATTATTATTATTATTGACAATGTTGTTGAATTGAAGTCTCATTTTCACAGAGGTTTTTCTGTGAAACTTGAGGCCGGTTTCAACGACATTATCAATTAGGAAATGTTGTTTGTCTGTCTGCAATACCCTTTTGAGATGGAGCCTACAACTGGGGTTCAACCAGAAGTTACACTATCTATTCTATAATATTATTATATTATAATTATATTATATTATTATATTTATATCTATATATGTATAAATGAAATATAAAAGATAAAATAGATAGAAAGAGATGTGGCAGGGGGAGTAGGTGAGAGAGAGAATGAAAATGAGAGAGAGGGCATGTATGCACGTATTCTTGTATTGTATGTATCTAATCTAATGTATGTATATGGGGTTGGATGTGTATAATATAAATTTTATGTGAAATATTAAATGGGAAAGAGATTTTTGTTGGTTGCACATAATCTTATGTTGAGATGTAAGGGTTACTTTATTTACATTGTAATAGTTCAAGAATAAATCCGTAAATTTATTAACTTTTCTTTTTAATTTGAGCAAAACCTGATAAGACAAGGAGTGGGGAGAGTATTTTGTCCTGATCCGTTGACCATCACACTACTTTGCTAATTGCGTGGTCTCATCACGGTAATAATGCTCTCAATCACGGGTAAAAGTATGTTTAGTGTGCATTACGAGGGCAAATTGCGTTAACATTTTGAATAAGTGTATTCGATATACCTTAGAAAATTTCGAGTTACGGGTAAAGAAAGTTATCTATAAAATTCAATAAAAACCTTAGCTAATTAAAGTATTATCAGTAATAGCCATATCTCGTATTATGAACAATCGGTATTTCATATAAGCAATTTGACTATCAGCTATGCCTCAGTAATAGTTTCTTCATCATCGTTCACAATGTTCTCACAATTAAATAATATTTAAAATTCTTTTTATTGACCTATATAATCACATATGTATCTAAAACCTTTCAAGTTCACAATAAATAAATAGTATAAAAAGGGAATTATATATAATGGGTAATCAACACAAAAACTATTTTGATGATAACTTATGTAGGTCTTGAGGATGTAGATGAGAATTGATCAAACGTTTAGTTTTTCTCTAAAAAAAATAATAAAAATCCTAGGATATCTAAACAAACAGAATCACTATATGTATAGATATTGTTGTTTCTAATCACTATTAGTATGTAATTATATAAATTAAATTTAAATGAGAACTTTTAACAATAGTAAAAACAATTTTAACCTTCCATTTTTGTATAAGATAATAAAATCTTCACATTTATAAAAATTAAATATCTCAAAAACGGTTAGTCAAAAAATTATAAAAATTGCACCATAAAAGTCAACATTTTTTTCTCTTCGAGTAGACATCTCACAAGGTATACTTTCGAAGAACTTTTTTCCTTTTTTTGATGGGTTTTGAAAATGACTATAATATGTGATAGTCACTAATGTCGTTTTCAAAATCCACCAAAATATGAAGAAAACAAAAAAGTTCTTCGACGGTGTACCTTGTAAAATATCTAATCGAAGAAAAAAAGCTTATTTTTATGGTGTAATATTACAAAGTACAGAAATCAAAGACTTCATGCAATGCAATTTATGATTTAATTGGAAAATTATGGTAAATAAAACAAAATTTAACCCGTAAACAAGGACATCCGTTAGATAATTTCTTAATGTTTTATTAATTATAGAATATATGACATGGGTAAGCCAAAATTTTAAAACGCTTTATATTTAAATCATTTGAGACAAATATCTACATAATATGTGTGTTAAGTTTAACGACTTTCAGAACTTTTGTTCATTGTTTGGTATGGTCGTCTTCATAAGTTAAAACTTAAAACCATGGTATTTTCAATGCACAACATTTATGCAAAATGTTTTCTATAAATAGATTACAAAAATGTTTTTCTTTCAAGAATTGGTTGTGTACGTGGAACATAACATTAGTCTATATCAAGAAGAGTAACAATTTGACAATTCAATATTATTATTACTTTAATATGGTAATTAATAATAATAATGATTAAATATTCTATTTTTCTAAATACTAGTGATGATTACCCGTGCGATGCACGAATTTTATTACCTTACGTTATATTTGATATAATAAGTTAAATGGTAGATGAAACAATAAAAAGTATCATGTTTGATTTAATTATAATTTACGATAAATTACAATTACATTTAGATTAAAATTTAATTATTGTTGTAAGATAAATCAACATGTAAATCATATAAATGTCAATAAATACTTATAAATTATAGAAAAACTGCACGCACCAATTAAATAGCATAAGTTGAGTTTTCAAACATTTAAAATTCAATATTATATTCGTATATACATAGAAACGAAATCCTTTGTAATGTTGGTATAACTTCAAACACATGTATTATATGTACATGTGACTAACAATATTCTTCACGTTCGGTCATATTTGTAACTATTGTTTGTTTGTGTTACTCATCCCAAATAAAAGTTTATACCAATACAAATGTTGGATGTATATTATTTAATTTGAATGCAGGTAAAAACCCACAATAACGAACATTTTAGAATTAAATTAATTTAAATAGCTACATATATACATGAAAAATGTAATAAGTACTTATTTATTATATTGTCTAAATATTGTATTAACATTATCATTATTGAAAACTTAACTTTTATAGATTATAATAATTTTTATTATTATAATAATTTTATCTTTTTACCACATTTTACCATCATTTAATATAGTAGTTAATTTATAATTATTATATAAAGACTCCATTTCTTAAGATATATTATTATTATTATTATTATTATTATTATTATTATTATTATTATTATTATTATAGTTTGTTTATAACATAAATATAAGTATAAGTAATAATAATAAACAATTAATACTTATTTATTACACCTTTAATTGTACAAGAACTCAAAAATTATAGGATAGGTGATTACACCGGAAAGTCGTAACAAATTCAATATAATTAATCTAGGCAAATATAGTACTATTATTTTATAACCTTTGATTAAATGTCTTCGTTGAAGGGGAAACTCTTAATTTTTTTTTGCAATAAAATGATGAGATCATAAATTTTCTACTGTATCATTTCATGAGTTACAAATGTGATAATTGTTTTATCACACAATAGTATAATTTAATATTATAAATAGAAGAGGATGAAAGGATGTTAAACCATATCTCTATTAAACTAATTTAAACTTATAAATGCAAGAAATCAATGGGTGTTAAATTAAATGGTTAAACGTTGCTACTAAGACATGATGAGTCTTAAAAATATAAAACTCATTATCAACATTTATGTCATTAATCCAATATTTATTGGTAGCTAGAACTCAAAAATTATAGTATAGTAGATGACAATTTAAAATTGGTTTAATGAAGGACAAATTCGATACTTTACTTATTTATTATTTATCGTCATATCTTTCTAAATACTGTTTTAATAATCTCATTTTATTTAAATCTTATTTTATGTTATATACTTTTATGTTATATGTATATTTTTATATTTCCAAGTAAAACAACATAATATATTAACTTTTAATGTATCTCTAACATACATATATTAGTTTTATTTGTTGTAAAATCAAAGTATCTTGACAAATTTATATTTTACAATTAACATAATTTACATTTATCGTAAACTCATTATATAACTACAAAGTCATCAAACTATAATTCGAATTATACTTATAATCATTACAATAGATTGATGAATATATAACAAATATATTTTTTCAACATTTTATCTGTTATAATTGGGTAATCCGCGAGATTAAAATCTAATACTTCTATAAGATATTTTTAAAAAATATAAATTCAGCAAAATAGTTGAATCTAATGGTAAAAAAGACAAAAATAACTGTACAAGAGCAGGATGGACAGTAGTAGAAGATATGATCTGCTGGGTCATCAATAAATCCATGTCCAAAAGAGATAAAAAGGTAACCTCACATATAATGGTAAAAAAACGAGCTTTACATTTATTTCCATCCATTTTCCACATCAAAACTCAATTAAAGAATCATAAGTGTACAATACAAGGAAAATATCCATGTAGACCTGTACAAATTATTCTATGGCTGCAATTTAATCTACTAATCGAACCTCAGTTTTGTTCATCAACTTGTCGTCGATTATTTCACTTTCGAGCTGCATGGTAGAGTTCAAGGTAATCAAGTGCTGGTCGATTCCATGACCAATCTAGCTCCATCACCACTTTGCATAACGAATTGAACCAATCACGACTTTCATACCATGCAGAAATTGCTCTGTTTAAAAAATAAAGAAACAAATGATCAACTGTACTAGACACGCATAAGCTGCATCCTAGTATGATGATAAACAATAAAGCATTTCTGTTATAACATAAATATATATATATATATATATATTTTAAAAAGGTAGAGACTGTAAACTTGAACTTAAATCTCTCAAGTTGGATTAAGAAAAAAGGTAGATAAGTAATCTTGAATTATCTCTGAATACTCAGTTCTGTTGGAGTTGGTATGAAACTGACTATATGACCCCTAAATAATCGAATCATACAATTTGTTTATCCATATTTTATAAACGGATTAGTGTGACTACAAATTGCAATAGTGAGTTTAAGCATAATCATGTACTTGCCTGTTGACAGCATAATCAACACCAGCAGCATCTGCTCCTTCAAAATTAAATCCATTTGGAACAAGCCCTTGTGATTGTGCTCTCTCTTTATCATGTTCAACATCAAATACAGTGTCGTAAAGTCCTGCCAACAAAGTTAAAGTGGTCTAATTATCAGAAATGAACAATGTATTTATTTTTAAGGCAAAATGAACTACTTTTCATGCTCATAACTTTACATGAAAATTACAAAAGGTTCTAATTTTCATATTCCATAGTTTATATCCAGAAATCCTAGTTTTCTTACTTTTTCACTAACAAATAGTTTACAATAAAAACCCAAGGATGATAGTTCAAAAATGAATAACTCAACTCCTAGAAATTTGTTATGAAGTTCATTATACTTGATAATTTTTTTTATTGAAACTAAATAAAAAATATAAAACTAGTTGCTCTGTAACTCATTTGACCTATAAAGTCAAACTGTACGTATACGTATTTGATATAACCAATTATACCTCCAGTTTTGCGCACAATAGGTATCGAACCATATCTCATTGCTGTGAGTTGAGTTAGCCCACAAGGCTCGAATATTGAAGGGACTAATATGAAATCAGCACCAGCGTATATCTACAATGATATTATTAAGAGAAAAAAAGTAACAGTCAACATACATAAGGAAATCGGTCAATTAGAAGTTCAGTAAGTAGTAAAGTATGTATACCAAGTGAGATAGTGGCTCATCATAGGTCAAACATAGCCGTGCACGGTCATTATGTGTTGAATGTAGTTGACTTGCCAGATTAACAAAATCATTTTGAATCCGAGGATCAGGTGCGGACCCTAGCAACACAACCTGACTGCCGCGATCCAGGGCCCGCCAAATGGCATGCTTGATAAGGTGAATTCCTTTTTGATGAGTCAAACGGGTGATGATTCCAACCAAGGGTAGATCAGCACGTTTCAGACCAAGACTTTGTTGCAAGGCTTCTTTCGCAGCCTTTTTGCCTTCCACCACATTTTCTGAAGTGTAAGATACCTAAAATTACACTCACCATACAGATTAGTATAACTTGGCGGTGGAAAAGTTGGTGGGTTGGCTAATGGGTCACGTGGTTAATTTTTTATATGGGTTGCGTTGACCCGAGATACTAATTGGTGACACATATGACTACAAATTTATATTATTTCGATAATTATTTATTTATTTTTTAATAAAAATGATTTAGGAAATTTTAATAATTCAGTTTGGGTAACTTTTAGTTCTTAAGTTACTTACAGGAAGGAACTTGTCATTAAACGGGTCCCACATATCCGGGTCGATGCCATTAAGTATTCCATGAAACTTGTACAAATGAGGGGCAATCACAGGATTTCCAGCAACCTCTCTTGAATAAGTCGGAGATACCTGCAGGAAGAATTTTGGAAAATGAGTTGACTAAAGTCACATGTTTCACTGGACATGTACCAAAGTATTTTTACTATAACTGAATCAACTTAAACTTTTATGTGGTGAGTGGTCACTGCTTGTCATCTTTTTAACGTAAATATAAGTAATTAAATGAATGACGACTAAACAGAGAAGCGTACAGAACATCACAAGGTTTTACCGTAGTAGCCTTGTCAGCATACGCCATTGCTTTACCGATCAATTTAGCCCCAAATTCAAGGTTATGAATTGTAAAGACAATCCGTGCTTTACTCAGACCATAATGCATATACTCATCCTTAAACAACCATGCAACGGGTGCACTAGACCAGTCATGACAATGAATCACATCCTGCAAAAAAATGAGAATAAAACATTTGGACATATTAGGTGTTCGGATCTGCATTTTAGATCCAAGTATTGTTAGAAAATGGATTTGTAAACAGGGTAACTATTTCAATTTCCTGGACACATCTCTTTGAATCGTGTATTGAATTCATTTCCCAACGACAATATTTCGACCCTTAGATTGCTTGGGTTGCACGAAATTCGTCCCGGGATAATTCAAGAGATTCTTTTTGGCAATGAATCTTTCAATCCGTATGTTTACGTGTGTGTGTAATGTGTTTGAATAATGCATGGGGATCTACCCCTTGGACCCCGCTAGGGGCATTGCTCCTAGAAACCCACAAGGGACGTGGCCCCCTTGTCCCCCACAATTTTGGTTGAGCCGGAATGTAGCAACTTAGCTCGGTATGCACTCCGCATCACCTAACCAGTGTCCACTAATACACCAATGCACTAAAATATACAAGTATTTGATTATTGCGACTTGATTATGCACCTTTCATACTAGCTACAACAACACTGATTATCTAAAGTACAAGATAAGATAACTTATTGATCCTTTCTTTTGACCTGATTTAAGAGATTTTTATTTCCACATTCCATCTACTGTATAAAAAAATGTCATTTTTATTAATTTATCTACCAACTTCGTGAATGATAGAGGTTTCATAACACTCAAACAGTTAATTATCTGATTATTACAACTATATATAGCCAGAGCACATCCACACACTAACTTTTACAGCCAGTTTCATTAGAGCTGATTATTAGATTACATAAACGAAAGAGGTTTTCCCTGTTCAGGTTACCCAGAGAGGGCGAGTATTTATACTCAGATGTATGCAGCCTAAGGGTATCCCCGTGACCATTTCTGACCCTTTCCCTGGCCACCCCAAGATGCACAGCTAGTGGGTTTAACCTGAGACCTCTTGTGAGGATATTAGGAGGCCAAAGACTAGGCCATCTTGGTGATGGTATTAAATTCTTTTGATTAATTCATACCCCATAATAACATTCAAAATGCACATCCACACACCTTCAAAGATTCTCAAATACTACGATTATTTTTTCATTTACATTTAGTTTATCCAAAATCATGCTTTCTTAAATCTGCAGTGTTTATATCCGTACAACTTATTATTGAGTAAATACCTTTCAGAAAAGTAAGTATACATGATTTATTGCATAAAAATAAAAAACTTTGGTAGCTTGAGTGATGGTGAGAATGTGAGATCTTTTAGCACTTATATCCTACTACATTCAATGCAACATGTTCCACGAAAGTCTTTATCCAAAAAAAACATGTTCCACGAAAGTTCTTAACAGTTCATCAATCATCCAAAATATCTTGAAAGTTCCTTGGGGCAAATGGACATCTTAAAATATAAACTCTTCAATTCTAACCAATTAAAGCAAAAAAGTAAATTGTGAACACGAAGTCTAAAGCTTACAGGATGAGATCCACTTTGAAGAAGGAATTCAAGAGCAGCATGACAGAAAAAACCAAATCTTTCACCGTCATTGCTGCAACCATAAAGGCAGCCTTTCCAGAAGAGTCTGATAGATACAAATAAAAGATTTATACTTGCTTCAAGTATTCTATAAAGATGTTAATGATGAAACATCTTTTACCCGTTTTGGGGCTCTAGAAAGTAGACAGAAAGTCCTTCAACCTTCCCAAACCAAACTTTTATTTCGGTCCCACCCCATGAGTAACTCTTATAGAAACCAAAGTCCTTCACCTACATGAAAAAGGGAAGTCAAAAGTAGTAAGAAAATGAGAATGCACCAGAGTCATGTAAGCACTCTACAACAATGGAAGAAACACCAAACAGAATTATCGAATTCCAGTACCATTGCATCATACTTGTAGTTATGCAAAAAGATAAGTAAGAAATTTGGAGAAAACGATTGCTCAATAGTCAATATCATGGGTATTTCGCATTTACACTTCCGTTAGAAGTGTCAATTTCGAATCATTTACCTAAAATATGGTTGATTTTGGTTGTATTTTATCTCTAACAGTTCAATTAGTCTAAGATTGTCCAAGTGTACTAAAATATCTATAACCTCCTAAATCGCTTTATTCAATTATATTATTATTATTATTATTATTATTATACATTTTAGTTTTGGTAATCATACTTGATATACTAATAATTAAATTAGAAAAGATGGACAAACAGGTGTTGGCGGGTCAATCCGATCCATTTCTTAACCTTTCAGCATTACCCATTTTGCAAATTCTAATTCCTCAAGGTATCCACAATTGCTCATTCTTGCAAAATATTGAGTTCTTTTCTATACATTGTTTGGTCAATTTGCAACGAAATGTCAACAATCATGTTTCTAAAAATCAATGACCTTACAAGGGAAAAAAGACTACACAATGTGCACCATAAATCAACTAGGGATTTCACTCTCTTCTCAACATTTTTAATGGTGAGCTCACACTAATATCTCCGAAAGTGCAGTATATAATTATTCTCTAAGAATCATAACTGTCAGTGAAAAATTTAATAAGACCAAATAAATGGCAATGTAGCTTACATTGCTAAGATTCAAGATATCATACTTGGGAAGAATGATATCCACATTGTGGTTTAAATCTTGAACAGCACGAGAAAGACTAGTCACCACATCGCCAAGACCTCCCACCTGGGAAAACAGTAAGAGTATTATAATATGCACACGTTCAAATAATGGACACTTTTAGCAGGCAACTAGAATAACTAAAGGTGGCAAGATGTGAGAGTTGGGTAATAGGTCAACACATGTTGAACTGGGTCATCTTTTAGTATGGGTCAAAACGGGGTCAACACAGGTAGGGTTTGGTTGATCGGGTAAAGCTTTTTTGTCCACCATAGATAGTTGATGCATTAAATACTAATAACAAAAACTATTTTATTATAATAATAAAATAACTATCTGAATACAGAAATATAGGAGGCTGTGTGTATCAAATATAGATTTTTTGCCACTTTCAACCAGTTTGACCCATTTGGCCCATTCCCTTATAGCTAACTTTTATATTTCACCTGCCTATTATGAAACACAACCCATGTTGACCCATTCGAGATAAAAAGCGACGAAAATGCCACATCAAAAAATAATGCTTGGGAGACGCATAAACTTTATATATCCTTAACACAAAAAGGGGAAACTCATATATAACTAATAACTGTAAGTTGTTAATATAGCAAATTTCAAATTTCCAGTAGATAGCAACACATTTTTACTCAATTTCTAATTTGGTAAATGGACTTCCGAAACTACTTATCTTCAGATAACAATCATAACAACCGATACACTTGTGAAACATCGTTATAAAACAATCCAGTTTTCGTAAATAGCTATAAAGACCGTTCAATTGTGTCAGCATTTTACAGGTTTCAAGTAAAGTAACCCAAAATAATCAATTTTAAAACTACAATGGTCTTAGTAAAAAACTACATATCGTGTAATTTGTTATTATTACAGCTTGAGGAATGCACATAGATTCAATAAATGAAATACCTTTGCAATAGGGGCCATTTCAACAGAAATATGTACAATGTGCATAGGAGGTTCTTTTGTAATTCCTCCAGACACTGGTATATGGTAGTCCATTCCATTCTTATTGTCAAAAACACCATCATCGCTTTCCTTCTCAGAGAAGACAAAGTCCATCACATAAGCATCTAATGGGACCTTAACTGCATGACAATGAATAATTTTATTGACCTCATACATATAGGATAAATGTAACAAATTGGATTTATGGACCAGGAGGGATTGGGAAAAGGTTTTGGGTCAAATCGGGTAAACCTTGTATTGGTCGAATCGGGTTAGGTTACCCAGAAATACTTTCGCCCAAAAGCTTTTGAGCATGAATGTGTTGAATATGGTTACAAAAACTACTTCGTTTAAAAATAATCTTAACTTCACAAACAAATGACTTCGGAGGTTTTAAGCATAAAGTATACACTTTAACCAACTTTTGACCCCTTTGACCAATTTGACCTGTTTCCTTTCTAACTAATCCTTAAATATTACCCATTTACTCATTAGAGATAAAAGATAACTGAAACAACCCGTTCATAAGTAAATGGGTCAAAATTGCCACATAAAGTTCACACATTAATGTAGGTGCTAGCACATGTGGTTGCCGCCTCCTCAAATTTATAGTTAATAGAGGTATTTAAACTTTTTAGTGTAGATTCATAAAATAAAACATTACCCCCACCCTCTTTCCAAAAAAATGATAATAATATTAATCAATTTGTAAATAACGCTCCACTTCACAGATTTCTTTCAATCACAGGGGAAAACGATCACATTTTAAATCAAAATAGTGTGATTATCAGACCAACCAATTATCAAGTTTCCCATTAATTTACCAGAGGTTTTGACATGTGTCCCATTTTCTGCAGGCAACATTTTCTGAGGTGGCAAAAGACCCATGCGGTGTGTCCAACGGTTAAAAGAGCCTCTAAACCAAACTTCAGGCTTCCCATTTAAAACAGTACTTATGGGATTGTAGAAAACCGTCACAAGGTCTCCTGCTCGGACTTCTAGAGGGTCTGTGTATACTACGTTCTTTTGTGACAACAAAAATGTTTTCATAGTTTTTTCTTTCGTTTCCGCTTTCAGTCGTGCTGTTTTTTCAGCCTATAAATGAAAATACAGAATACAATACGTTATGACTTATAATTATAAATATGTATTAATGGAAGGGCAGATATAATTCAGTAACCTTAGCACGGATTTCTTCTTCTCTTAGCCTTCGTTCAGTTTGAAGTTTCTTGTAAATTTCATGTTCCTCCTCAGCCCAAAATAGATCTTGAGGAATGGATATGGGGACGATAGCATGGAAATCTTTGCGATTATTGTTATCGTACAGGCTGGCGTGCTGAGGTGGACCATCAGCAAAAACCCAATCCAATACAAGTGAACGGTTGGGGACAACAACTATATAAAATCAAAGATGTACTCCAGTAAGCCAATCAGAATAAAAGTTTTTATTTTCTGATAAATACAGATAACATGCATACTATTTATACGAAATGATAGATACCGTTGCATACCATCAACATACCACCAATCGACGCCATATTTCCCCTCAGACTTCTCAAGCTTCTTAACAATCGACAATCCATCTCTCCAGTTATTAAACCCTCCATGAATCCACAAATCTTTAGCATTTGCAAGCGGACCCGCACTCTTATTATAATATAATTTAACAATATTTTCCCATTTAAACCCACTAGGCTCTATATACCAAACATTTTCATCAAGCTTCACTGCCTTTTTCAAAACTTCTTCAAGTATTCCCCTTCTTCTCTCGGCTTCTCCACGAGCTAGAGCTCTATCGGCTTCACTGGATGCCTTTTCTGCTTCAATCCGTTTTTGTTCCTCCAATTGTTTCTCTCTCTCAAATTGTTCTTTTGAAAGTCTTTCAAGTTCTCTTCGTTTTTCCTCAAGTAAAATCTCTTCAAATTCAAAAGCATCTATACCACCCTCCACGAGTATACAGAAATCTTTCATTTCATTGTTTTCATAAACATCTTTCCCATTAAAAAAGACGAAATCTATCTTGTATGCTTCCTTTGGAACATGCACTTTGCAAGACCACCAATCCAAACCAAAATTCGTCTTGTTTAACTTGATGCTGAAAGATTTATACCGCCAATCGTTAAAGGCCCCCATTATCAAGATTTCTGATTCGTCACACAAACTCGAAACAGTTCTGTTAAGAAATATTTCTATATCTTGATCAGGTGTCACAAGTTTAGGATAGCAAAATACTTTTTCACCTTTTACAAGAGTCTCGTTAGCAAGTTTTTTGAGTTCTTGAATTCTTAAATTTGCTTCCATTTTCTTCCTAAGCAGCTCTTCTTCCATCTTCTTTTTAATTAACTTTGCTTCCTTTTCCTTTTTAAGCAGTTCTTCTATTTGCTGTTTACGTAATTTTGCTTCCATTTCTAATTTTAACCTCATAGAAGCTTCCTCATCATCCTCATTTTCACTACTCAAAGTCTCAATTTGATTGTTTTCTTGTAATCCCGATATGCTTATTTCATCAGGGATGTCAATTTTTACATTTTCTGTCCTTTGACTGAACTCAGGAACTTTATCAATTTTGACTTCGATTTTAATTTCTTTCTTTGTGGGATTCACAACCTCTGTAGAGATAGAAGGATTCGGAGCTTCTTCCCCTTCAATTGTTTTTTGATCTTTTCTTGGATTGCTTGGTTTGGGCTTAAATCCTTTTGGCGCAGAGTCATTAGCCCTTGGTGTTGACACTTTATATCGCCTTTTTCTTGAGAAATCTACAACAAACACAATCGAAAAAAAATCTCAAACGAGTTGAGGGTTTCTTTTTCAGAATCACATTATCAAACAACATCCAAACCCAACTTCTCAGCACTACATTTTATTAGTCTCATTATTCAGTTCACATAATGACCTAAATGAGTATATCCAAACACCCTTAAATAACTCCACCTCTTTCAAAACTGAAACACATGTTCAATTTATAAGTCAAAGTTCAATAACCAACCTGAACTTGCAATAATTTGATGCGAGAACCCAGCAATCACGGAATATTTGTACCACGAACATGATTGTGTAAACTACACACAAATATAATCAGCAACAATTATCCCACCAAAAAAAACAAACTCTGAAGTCCATCATCAATTTGAAAATGTACATCAAAATAGTGCCAACTAAATAAGCTAAAGCTAAAATATTTTGTAACTAAGCCAACTATGTATCTAACAATACACAAACAATTATAAACATCAAGAATGATCCAAACTGTAAAATCAATCAATAATCCCCAAACCCTAAAACAAACAGTACTTAAAATCACCCTATCAGACACCAATCCACCCAAATTTACTCCATACATGTGCAAATTCAAATACATTTCATTAAAAACACATACCCACAAGCAAAATTCTAAAAGAAACCCAGAATCCAACATTTAAGTAAATCCATGTCACATATCAAGAAATCATCAAAAACCAACAAAGAAATGAGTGATCTTTACCTGTGAGAACAAATTTGTTCTTCTTGGAGGGTGAGACCCAATAAAAGGTTTAACCTTTACATGATTTTTGTCCCTAAAAACTGTTTTTCCAAGACAAAATGGTGTATGAACCTGTAAAGATACTTCCATCGATGCCCAGCTTCACTGTTCTTGATCACAATTTTAGTTGGAAAAAAAAATGAACCCTTTTTTTATGTTCTCAATTATTTATTTGTTTTAGTGCATAAGTTACATTGATAAGTGTGGTTTATGGAATTTAGAAATTGGAGAAAGAATGAGGTATGATGAGAAGTACAGTACAAGATTATGTTTGGTCTTGTGAGATAGCAGCAAAATCTGGGCCTCAACCTCAACGCTGCTGCAAATGCATGTGATTTAGAAGTTTGTTCCTTTATCTTTTGACTAATTTACATTATCACCCCTTGTACTATATATTAATTTCAGGTTTAGTTAAGAAGTAATTTCTTTTTATATATTTAAACGTCGAGTTATAACAAAAATTATATGCTTAGTCTGTTGTTAATCTAATATCCACAAACAAAGAAAAATACCTCAATTATGAACACATATTCATTATAATATTGCGTTTAACATATAATGACAACTTCAACATGTTCTTTTTATGATATATACATTAAGAGTGATATGAGAAATTTAATTAATTATATTACTTGTACTATATTTGAAAAGCGAAAAATAAAATAAGAAAAATTAAAAAGAATACATGAAAAACATTTGGTATAATAGAGTATCATTTACTTAATCAAAATCGTTGAACACCTATCATTTTAAAATTATGAGTCATAATATAATAACTATTAGTCACCTTTGACATGTATTATTATTATTATTATTATCAGAGGTAAGTATTTTGAAATATAATATATTGTGGTGGAAAATTTATTGTGTATAAACTTTTAAAATTTCTATTATGTATCAAAGTTTTTAGTATTTCTATTTGCATGTAATATTTGAAATAGCAATTTGTATGGATACTGCGTAAGTAGCTTATGTAAATGACATTTAAACTAGTTTCATAAAAGTTAACAATAATTGAAAGTTGAATATATATAATAGAAGTTTATAAAGTTTATATACACAATTAAATTTCAATGATATATTATTATATTCAGGACACTTATTATTATTATTATTATTATTTGTTATTATTATTATTATTAAACACTCATCAATTTTTTTTTGAAGCAACCACAATCTTTACTAACCTCAACACTAGCAATAGCTAGGCTCAAAAACAAAACAATTACACATTTGTTAATGGATATTGCATCCAAGCGTTCCAACTAATATTACATTTTTTATATCTATTAGAAAACCATAAAAAAGAGGACTCTCTAATCGAATCAAACAACTCGTCCTTCCTCGGCTTCTTAACCGCAAAAATCAAATTATTCCTAAATCGCCATATACTCCAAATGATCGTGAACACCACTGCTTCAATTAGTTTTCGTTTTTTCGCCACATAATTCAGACTATCCACCCATATTAATAACTCTTGAATCGTATCAAAAATTATCAGTGGAACGTCAAGCCACTGGAAGACCGCGTTTCACATTCTCGCTGCAACTTCACACCGAATGAGAAGATGCTCCAATTGCTCTCTTGCTATAGAACATATCGGACACAAAATAGACGGGACTTCAATACCTTTATCAACTAACTTCAATCTGGTGGGTAACCAATCCAGTAAAACTCTCCATATCAAAATGTTAACCTTCCTTGGAACATAGCGATTCCATCTAGTTTGTTGGTTCGAACTAGCAAAACCTTGTCATCAATGATTCGTCTCATATCACCAACCATATACACCCCTTCATCACTCCCCTTCCATACCCATTTATCATCCCTCGGAATAAGAGTAACCTCCTCCAACATATTTTGCAATTCCATTGATTGTTCTTGAACCACCCCTCCCGTTATCGGCCTTCTCCAATCCCACTTATAACCATTATTGCCAATCCTATCAGCAATCAAACATTCTGGCTCAATCTCTACTTCAAACAATCTATTGAACCGATGAGCAAAACATTGATCTCCTAGCCAACATTCCTTCCAAAATTTTGTAATCTTTCCGTCACCCACTTTTTTCTTGAACATGTAATTCACTATCACCCCCTTTTCTTCTAGTTTAATATTAGACATGATGATTCGTGACCATGGGCTAGACCCTCGGGACCCACCTTGACCAAACCCTCCATCCTCACCAAAAATCGCTTTAATCACCCTAGCCCACAACCTCGAACTATCATTTAGAAAACGCCACCGCCATTTTTGAAGTAATGCAAAATTCAAAGCCTGCAAACTACCTATATCCAACCCACCTCGAGATTTAGAGGCAAGAGTCAAGTCCCAGTTCACCCATGGCATTTTCCTGTAATCAACCTCACCTCCCCAGAAAAATATAGATCTATACCTTTCTAACGTCTTAGAAACCGCCATGGGAAGAAAAAATAATGACATATAGTAAATGCCCAAGGAACCCAACACAGACTTCAACATAATAGATCTGCCTCCAATCGACAATGTGCGTACCTTCCATTTTGATAATTTTTTGTTGAACTTCTCGACTATCGGTTTCCATCCTATAATTCGAGACATATTCTGACCAACTGGTAAACCCAAGAACATAAACGAAAATTTCCCCGGCATACACCCTACCACCCTTGCAAACTCCTCAACCTCTCGAGACTGGACTCCCACCCCATATAAATTCGATTTATGAAGGTTTATTTGAAGACCTGACACCATAAAGAAACACTCAAGTAATGTTACCATATTAGTTACATTCGATTTCTCCCATTCCCCCAGGATGATCACATCGTCCACATAAAATAGATGTGACATCCTCATCTCTGCCAATCCAACCTTAACCCCTGAAAACAAAGTGGCATAGCAGGGATCCTCAATTGCTACGTGCAAACCCTCCATAACCAAGATAAAAAGGAAAGGTGACAAAGGGTCTCCCTGCCTCAATCCTTTCTCCAACTGGAATTCCAAAGAGGGGCTCCCATTAATTAGGACAGACGATTTAGCCGATACCAAACAAGCATTAATCCATTTACGCCATTTGACAGAAAACCCCATGAACTCCATAATACGATCCAGAAACGACCAACTGACTGAGTCGTAAGCCTTTGCAAAGTCAATCTTCATAATCATCATTTTCTTCTTTCTTTTCTTATACCACTCCACTAACTCATTCACCATTAACGGCCCATCTAGAATCTGACGACCTTTTATAAAAGCCGTCTGCTCATTACTTACAACCGAATCCACCACCTCAACAATCCTTAACGCTAAAACTTTAGCTATAATCTTGTATTGGATACCAATTAAGCTAATAGGTCTGAAATCATTCACTACCATCGGATTTCCCACCTTGGGTATCAGTGTAATGAAGGACGAATTACACCCATACGGCAACCTAGCTTTGCGAAAGAATTCTTCACAAAACGAAAAACTTCCTCTTTCATCAAATCCCAGTATTTCTTTACAAATGTAAAATTAAAACCATCCGGCCCAGATGCTTTGTCACCACCAATTGTTTGGCTAATATTACCTAGTGATGAATAGTTAAGGGGTAGTTCTTGTAAGTTACACTTTATTCGTAATTTCGTATGAACGGTTGGAATACGCTTGAACTTATTTTCATTTTATCTATATAAAATACAATTATATATTTAGCATATTACTCCGTATATAATAGGCACATGCACAATAGGTGAAATATTAATGAAATGGCATTTTGCCTTTGGGTTGTATGTTTTTGGATTGATATAATCTGACGTTGACATAAATGTCACGTAGTGATTCTACAATGTATATATATATATATATATATTAATATCCATATATAGGGTTCGGTTACTATAAAATGAATTTAACGTAATACAAATATAAAAGAATCTCAACTATTATATTTACGTTTAATAAACTATTAAAGTTGTTAATTAATTGTTAGTTTTTAATTATTTTTAGGGGTATAATTGAATAATTGACATTTATGCATTGAATGAGTTTTTTTCTCTTTAAAAATATAGTGTACAAATTTTGATACGGACTTGCACACGACATTTTGTCGAAGATATACGATTTTTCTTGTGAGTATCATATATCCACACGATGTGAATAGTAATAATAACAACTAGATAAGAAGAAAAACACAAAGGTCGGTGCACATTTGTATAATCTTGATTTTATGCACGTATTTTATAGTTTGGTGCACATTTATGAACTATTAAATGGTGACAGTTTTTTTTATTAATAAATTATGAAAGTCAAATACCCAAAATAACCTTTGATCAATTTTACACCTCAAGGACACGTGTCATTACCAGAATCTATCATATTTATTTTATAATAAAGATGATTGTTTTTTTAAAAAAAAATTGCTTGTTAGATGTTAGTGGTTCGGGTCTAGTAGTAACATCTAATTGGGCAGTATGCTAACCTCGAGATCCTCATATTCCTCATTTTATTTATCGCCTGAAAGGGTAAAAGTCCCGAGTTGGACTCGAACTTGAGATCTCCCCTAGTCAAACTTTGATGGCCAACTGAGCTAGCCCAATTAGTTATAAAGATGATTGTACATGATCCAATCCCTATATATATATATATATATATATGTAGATAGAGAGAGAGAGAGTAAATAAAGAATGCCATTTTTATGTGTGTGTAAAGAGAGAGAGTAAATAAAGAGTGCCATTTTGTTTAATACACTTGCAACTTAACTACTTATATGTTTATTTCAAACACTAAAATATTCTAAATATATTTTGATGTCTGATCACTTTTATGTAAGCATTAAATAAAAGAATGATGTAAAATTACTTGATATAGTGTAAATAATGTAATTCATCTCGACACCGAAAAGCCTCGAACCTTTCCTCATATGCATAGTAGTTCGTGTAACTTTCTCGTTACAATTATCTTTTAACAGAATACTAAAAGGAAAATTAATCTGTGTAGCTAATAACACGAATATAACGAGCTGTTAGCTTTTGAAAGCGATTTATTTGCATGATCTTTTGTGACGTTTAGACTTCCTACTGGCGCAAACTCTGAAAGCATGTGTGTGGAAGGTGAGTGGTTCAATGAACCGGATTAAGGCATGTTATTCAAGGTTGAGAACCTACAAATACATTGAACTTGCAAAAACGATGGTAATGAATGATTGTTTCATATTTGATTTTATTTACAAGCTTTCAAAAGAAGGTGAATCAATGAGAAATAATAGATTGATTACTCAATCTATACTTTATGACTTGTTGCTACTAGAAAACCAAATACCATCGTTTGTTCTTAAAGATATCTTTGAGAATACCATATTAGAATTTGAACTAACAACCTCTCTTACTAGCCTTATCCTTCCAACTCTTACCATGGCTAACTTCTAGGACGCTGACCTACTAATCGAAAATGTAGGTATAGATGCGTCAACTAATGATCATATTCTTGGTCTTCTGCATAAATGTTACCAACTTCCATCTGATAATGTATCAAGCTTCTTGTTGATTCCAAGAGCCACTCGGCTACGGCATTGGACAGAGCAGGGGTGAGCTTTAAGCCTAATGAAGCTGCAATTCTGCCAATCGCGATGCAACGTGAAATGTCTCCATTTGCACGCTATCCTTGGTCTCGTTGTAAGCCTACTCTCAAAATGCCAGTAATGTACATGGACGATTTCACCGACTTGATTTTAAGGAACCTTATTGCATATGAGCAATCCTCTTTAGGGCGTAATTGCATCACATCATATGTTTGTGCCATGGATATGCTAATCGGTTCTGCAGAGGAAGTTGTAAAATTGGTCGAATTAAAAGTTCTTGTCAACAATTTAGGTTCAAATAAAAAGGCTGCAAATATGATGAACAATGTATGCAAAGAGCTTGCAGTGGTAGATTTCTTTTACCATGAGCAGTGGCAACAATTGGATAGATACTACAATCGGTACTGGCAAAAAAATATTGCTGGTTTGAAGCTTAGATATTTCAATAATCCATGGAATATGATTGCTTTATTTGCTGGAATCATCTTGTTTGCTCTTACCATGGTTCACACTATCCTTACAATAAAGGCAACATAATCCCACTATTTTAGTTTTTTTTTTTCTTCTTCTATTGCCCATAGTTTAGTAGTTAAAGTCATTTTAATATTCTTTCTTGATTCAATCATCCATGATATACAGTTAGTCAATTACCACTTCCATTATTAAGTTTGATAAATATATGTCAATCCGACCTAAATAGTTCATTTTAAGCATCAAATTGGTATTTAAGCTACCTTTCAACAATTACCATTCTTAAACTTGTGCTTCCTTTGAGAATACATTCACTGAGAAAGCAACTCAACATAGATTCACTTACCAAACTTTCATACGAAGTGATCTAACAATGATAGTAGCAAAAAGGAAATCAAAAAGGATGTAAGAAAGGCCTACGCCGACATATTTTTGTTAGATTAGTAAGTTGGGGAGAATGTTACAGCCACCTCTCTGCTAAACTATCAAAATCAGAATCTGAAACTAGGCTCGACATCCATTGACCAAGCAAACTTCGCTAGTAGAGACTTGTTGAATATCTGCACCACATATAACGGTTTAGATTTACTTCAAGTCGTAGTGACAAAATGGCACGTTATGAAGGTCAAATAACACAATGTTTTAAGTACGCATCGGGGTAGGCCGACCCAGATCACTATTTATTCATTTTTATAAATATTATCAAACAAGGTGTTAAATATGATTACAAATACTATACTATATTAAGAAATTCTGACCTACTTTAATTCATGATTTAGAAGGTTCTATACATCTCGGATGACATCCAACGTGTTTCTAGAGGTAGAGCATCACCCAAATCTAACCATTTTTGAGTAAATGGACCAGCATTGCCAATTTTATGTTTAAGTTTCGGCCACCCAAATGCTTCTGGACTCTTTGTGGCCAAAAAGTTACTTGCCTTTTCAAACTATCATACTTCTTTTATAGTAAATAAGCATCCAGATGTAAAAAGCATATAAACAAGCGATTTCAAACAAAATAACCCAAATTGAAGTGTCTTTTCTTGCTTACATTGTAACAAACTGTAGCGTTTCTTTGGGCGTTTTCAGAAGGACGATGGTTAGTTTTGAAATAGAAGTCAAATATGATGGTTCATAAAGTAAATTACTCAGTTCCAAAATAGATTATATAAGAATTGTAAAAACATGACTCCAAAACACTATCTTAATTTGTGACATTAGGAAACATGAACATCTTAAGAACATGGAAAAGTTTGCTCTTACCTTCTCTATGGGAACTTCATGTCTTTTACACCATGCCACTGTTATCCTAGGGTCAAGGTAATTAATTTTCGACGTGCCCAACGCTACTGTTTTCAAATCTTCCTTGGTTTCTTTGTCTCGTTCCATTTTCTCAATCTTTGCATTAGTTTGAGCTATCTTCTTCTCTAACCTGCACGTTTCATTAACAATTTCAAAAATCGAGATGACTGTGATTTTAGCATCAAAATGAAAAAGAATAGTGATAGTACGCTTCGGGGTTCAAGTTTCTCTTTGGTTTTCCATCAGAGTTATTTAATGGAGGTTTCCCTTTCTTTGCACGAGCCAAATCAGTTTCTAGTTCTTTTATAACACCCTGTAAAAAAATATAAATAACGCCCATAGTAGAAATCAGAACTGCAACAAAAACGGAGAACATGTTAAGACGAAAAGGTTGGAATTGAAATCTGAATTTGTTACCTTCAATTCATCTATCTTCTCATTCAACCTTGTCATTTGTGCACTATGAGACTTTGAAACACTACGTTGATGGTTGCATATGATCGCGACCTACGAAAGATAATACTAGACGTCAAATTTACATCTAGTTCTAGAAATAAGTCTTAAGAAAGTTGAAGGTCGTTACCTCCTTGTTTGCATGTTGGTAAACAACTACATTTTCAGCAACATTTCCACCCTTCGTTTCCCTACTCAACTGCAATCAACAGAGGAACGTATAAGGATGGACGTTAAAATTACTAACCAGCCCATTGTCACTATTACACAGAATTAGTGTTTGTTCTTGTTCAAGGGCATTTCAATAAATCTTTTATAATTAATCAGATAATTTTCTTGATATAGGTGTAATGATATGTTTCAATATTTATGGAACTTGGAGGAGACTCTCAAAAGTACTAAGTTCACAGATATGTTGTGAAGTCTTTCATGTATAGTTAAAATTTTTCCTAAAAACAATACTACTGGAAAGCTTTAAAGTAAAAAAGTAGCTCGTTTGACATAAAAGTTAAATGTTGACTAATAGTGGTCAAGTACTCCACCAATGGATATTGCAATGTTAAAGCACATAGTTTGAAGAATGTGCTTGACTATATTTCAGAGGCCAAAACAGAGAACCTTGTGGGTCAAAACTAATATAAAGAACTCTAGTAATGATGACACTGGTGAATTATACAAATATAACTAAAACTAGCCCAAAATAGAAAGGGCACAGCTTTTACAGAAAATAGTAAAATTTTAGGTGGTGCGATTTTCAGGGACAAAGAGAGCATTAAAAATGCTATGCATGCATCTTACCATATCATCTAATGTGATGGATGCATTGTAAGTACGGAAAACTTTGGCTGTAAGGCCAGGCATGAGCTCCTTCAGATGAGCATTCAATTTACTTGTATCTAGCTTGTCGAAAAGATCATCACTGCCCTTTTTCCCTGAGTTATGTAGAAAAAAGCCAAAAAAAACTAAAGCTAGAAAAGGAATCTATCAAGCTATCAAACAGGTTGACAGTCACCGAAAGTGTAATTTTCATGCACACAACCAACTCTGTCACTTTATTAAGAAAGTTTTTTTTTATCGATGCAGCTTTTTATTTTTTATGTTCATACTTAACCACATTATACAAAAAGGTCAAAAGTCATTTGCGGATCCACAGAAACCCAGCACGAAACCCCCCCCCCCCCCCCCCCCCCCCCCCCTCTTCCAAATATAAACCACCTCTACACTTTGTCAATTCACCTGTTCGGAACTGTTGAATTGCCTTGAACACGGGAAGCTCTACTTCAACCTCATTTTGGTATCTTATAGAATCTTTACCAAGAAAGTCAAACTGAAACATGGAGCCTCTTATCATTATTTTTTTCCCATATAAATATTAATTGTAAACCGTCATGTCCAAATTTCTTATTGGTGAAAAGCCACCCGGAAGATTGATATATAAGCAAACCTTTAAGATATTTGGAGGACTTGGCTCGACATTTTCTACTTTCAACGTGCAGCAACCTACTGTATCAGCTTCATCATCATCCTGCAACATAAAACAGTTTTTAGTAGAAAACAAGACCAAGTCCTGTAAGTATGGGTGGGTCAACCTCATTCTTTTAGACCTATGTAAAGAATCTACCTATTTTGACCCATTACGCAACCCATCCATTTTGCCACCTCTACCATTTTGTAACTAAATGTAAAACAAGAACCCACCTTTTTTTGAAAACTATGGAGTATGGGAACCATAAGGACCATTAAACAACAGTTATTATACACAAATTTACTTACAATATATTTGAACTCCTCTACTGAAAAGAAGAAGAAAAAAACAGAGAAACAAGTAATATGGTGAAGAGGGAGAACATCAACAACTGTACCTTCTCATTTCCTGCCCTGAGTGCTAGTTTATCAATGAGATACGTAGCAACTGCTACTTGCCTCTTTGTCACATCCTTATTTCCAAAATCTTTAGTATAAGCATTTCTAATGCCTTGTATGTACCCCTATAATCAAATTGTGGTACGAGTAAATGATGAGAAATCACTATAATTGCATTTGCAAAAATGTGAAACATCACAAAAGTTTGTGACTAAAGAAGCAATTTCAACTCATTACTTTTGAGTTGGTCGAATTTTGAGCGTGTTTAATTTTGATGGGTCAAGCAGTTGGCTTAAGCTGAAACTTGTTAAATGTGCTAAACACGTCAAAAGTCAACCAAATTTTTTCAAAGTGATAAACCTTTTTAATCATTTTATTTAAATTATATAAGCCTTTGTAATTATATTTGTCATACCAGTTATTAATTTTGTGGGGCAAATAGTGTTTCAGCCCAACCGTATAAGTCCGTCAACTTTGCACCACTACTATTCAGTAACGTTCATCTGACTTACCTTCAACATCCTCGCCTTCTCATATTTTTCCTTATCGCTTTGACCCTTTAATGAACTGCTAGCAGCTAGGAAGACATACTTAAATTCCTTTGTATTGATTGGGTCATTCCAATATGCTAACCAAGTGACAGTATTGTCATGCCTAATTTCTTTCCAGCTGCAACAAATCATAATTACCTTACAGGTAAATATCATCTGAAGGAAAGCGCATTCTTCAATCTAAAGAGGTATAAACATAAAGAAAACAAGACAAACCTTTCACCAGAAATTGGACATTCTGGGATTGGAGCATCCTTCCCAACGTTTATGGTAATTTCACGTGGATAGATTCGTTTTTTCAGCTTTCCCATCTAGAAAAATGCAGATAACTATAATGTACAGGATATACAGAAATATATAGCTACAGACAAAACTATCTTTCCCATGATAATTGACTGATTTTTATATCTTCAGAACACCCTTCGATGAATAACAAATGAAGGAATTGTATGAACCCAAAATCAATGTCATTAAGTAATTAATCAATGATGTTAATGCGCAAGTAGGTGATTTTACCATGGAAACTATATAAAAGAGGATACTTTGCAATCTTCATGGGACACGATGTAAAGGAACGTGTTGAAAATTTCATGGGAGGCAAGGAGTAATTTCTAGTGAATTAAATAAAAAATTTCCATTTGAAGAACAGAGTTGTCATTCAAACCTTTGGATGTTCCCCACGGCCTCGGAATAACCCTGGTGGCTCAACTCGGAAATTTCCAACCTACAACATCACATAACAAATATTTATTTAAGCAATAAAATGAAAACAAAAAAGAAACAATGAGCACAATAGTTCGGGTTTCCTTTATTAACCTCCCTTATATAAATTCTGGACATTTCATTACACAAGACATGATAACACAATTTCATTAAATATAACTTAAGGCTGTGGCCACCTTCTCTTTGACACCATCAACAATTGCCCACATATACTTCTCCTCAAGCTTCATCTTCTCTTCTTTCAATGCCTTCTTCTCCTGCAGAAAGCAATTTTTCATAAATAGTCTTGTACATTCGATGAATTATCGACATGTGTTTGACTGTTAATCAAATGAATCAAATGTCTCTTTATAGTGACAACATATTTAATCTTGAGGACCAGAACAAACAATCTCATTAATATTAACGTAATTACAAACAAGCTTACTTCTGTACTCATCTGCTTCTTTTTCTCTTTTTCCGTCTGATGCCACTCATATATTGGTTTGAAATCACAGTCATCTAAATTCTGGATTGTGTGGTTTCTTCCAAGAATCTTTTGCCAATCCTCCCAAAAATTCTCTTTAAACTTAGGTTTGGTCATATAATCTGTATCTAACATCACTGCAAACATTGTTGCAACCTGCAATAATAGCATCAAGTAACATAAGAACACGTTAATCACATTACACACACACACACACAGATAAGGAATGGGAAGTTGAAAGATATATAAGGTTCACCTCCTCCTGTTCAGGAGTCAAATTAACAGGCTTCCCTTTGTAGAGCATCTTAACTCCATGAGACTTGTATGCAGGTGGGAATATCACACCATTATGAACCAAGCTTGTCCATTTCTGCCCTTCACCGGACCCCGGCGGGACTTTTGATGGCTTAGAATACTTAGACTCTTTTACCACCTTCTTTGACTTCGTATTGGTCCGTTTCAAGGATGAGGAATTCTTTTTCACCACTTTCTGTTTAACAGCTGGTGATTTACTACTCGACAGATCTTGCTTCTTTCTTCTTTTTGATATGGGAACATCATCATCATAATCATCATCATCAAAATCATCATCATCATTGTCATCCTCCTCATCTGACGTGGTTTCAGCTTTCAAATGTACTGGTTTGCGGTTAACTGGTGTGGAAGAGTCTGAAAGCTTTGACTTCTTCACCGATGATTGACCAGAAGATCTTTCATCATCTAGCGGTCTCTTATTCGATCCAATATTTCTCGACTGATTATCCCTTACAGCAGAACCATTTTGATGAACTTTGTTCACGAGTGACGATCCCACATTTGATTTGTTGGCAAATTTAGAAGACAGCGGTTTCTCATCATCAGAATCCTCATCTTTTATTAGTGGTTTAGGCAGTGAAGACACACCATTACCCGGCCCTTTCTTAGCTTGATTGGCATTCCCCTTTGATACAACTGAAATTTTAGAACTCAGTGGTTTATCATCTTCAGAATCCGAGTCATTGCTTGGTTTCACAGAAGGTTTGGGAGGCTGTGAAGAACACTTCACTTTATCGCCTTGCAAGCTCCTTCTAAACATCAAGGGTTTATCATCATCATCAGATGAATTACTCATTTTTGGTCAGTTTGTAATCATATATCACTTCAATCTCTAGTGTCCTGCACTTATTGCTCTTAGCTAGGGTTAATCAACCTGTATTAAAATTATAAAAATAAAATGGCAACAATTACAACCTCTTCACAAAATGCAAGCAAAATTACAGCCTTTTATGTCGTAAAAATTCAAAAGATGATATATTTATGTACATATATACACAATGTGATTGGATATAACAAAAACATGCAAATATTCCTAAATCAATGTAAGTATACATGTCTATATAAACATAATTACGGCTTCATAACCTGATGAACTAGTAACATGCATAATTCAGTTAGGCTAATACAATAAAATAATTCAAAATTAAACCTTAAAACAAATAATTTTATTATTACTTCAAAATGCATAATGTTACTAATGCGAATGTGTGAAGCTACAACAAACAAAACCTAGCTAATATATCATCTAATTCATTATTTCGTTTTTTGTACTTTAATTTTATTAAACTAAATTATGAATATATATATATATAATAATCGATAGATACAGACAAGGTGTGGCTACCGATTAAACGACGGTGAGAAGGCGGTTGAACCCTAGATTCAGGTACCGTCTCTGGTGAATTTTAATGAGGATTTTAGGGAGATAGAAAGAGGGTTGTTTTACGTACGTAAATCACAAAACAAGTGATTTTTCTGTTTCGGGTTTAAAGAGTGTAAACGGGTCGGGTAAATGAGTTTGTCACCTTTAAAAGCACATGAAGTGGAAACTGTTTTCAATTGTCCTGAAGAGTGTTATTTCGTAATAGTGTTCATAGACTCAGAAAATGTTATACATAGTATTTTTGAAGTTAAAATAGATCTATAAATATATTATAAACTAATCATATAAATAAAAAAGGTTAAAATAGTGTCTAGTGTCGAATACCGTTTGAAAATGGCGTTATGAATTGATGAAACGCTTGGGATAGTGTCCTCAACTAAAAACGGCTACAGAACGCCTCCCACTCTCTATTCTCTAGTTGATTCTTTACCTATTCATCTATGATTCAAAAAACATTGTTATTAGTAAACATTTTTTCTTAATTAAAGGGTTAATTTGTTTAATTATAGGGTTAAAAAACTCTTATGCCCGTTCTCCACCAATTTTTCCTTCTCCTTTTAACCCACTCCTATATATATATATATATATATATATACTAGTGTTAAAACCCGTGCGATGCACAACAGTGTGATATCATTTATTTATAACGTAAAATGTTTGTAGTTATTTAAATTTATACGTTAATTAAGTTATATTTCGTTTTTATGTGTAAATAGAATGTAACAAAATATAAGCTAAATATTTATTACAATGTTTTTAGAATGAAAATGATACGTTTGTTGTGTCTCCAAATATGAAAATGTTTTTATGAAGATTTTTGTTTTCTGTACAAAGCTTGATAATTCACAATAACACATTATATATCAATTGTAATGTGAAAAACAAAAGAAAACACGAGTACAAAAAATATACAATTTAATACACATACTATGAAAGTGTATTTATATAGAAGATTTGTGTTTGTACCAATCAAATTGAATTGTATATGGTGAATGAGAATTATGAATTTATAGTTACATAGAAGATTGAGTTTTATTTTTAGATTAGGAAATTTTCTATTTATAAAATGATGTTTAATTGTCATTAATTTTTTAAGTTAATAGTTATTAATTGTGATTAACATCCTATATTGAAATTAATATGTATTACTATTCGGTACTATCATTCGTATTTATTCAAATAATTTAACATTCATATATTGATTTTGATTTATTCAATGATTTAATTATGGTAATTAATTAAATTAATTTAATTTAATAATTTAAAATCTTAAAAATTTGTCACATCAAAAATAATGACATATAATATTTATTGTGAAAAAAATTAAGAAAATGACACATATTAATTTTGTGTACTTGGCAACATTTGATTGGTGCTACGTAAGTAAATTTAGTCAATCTTAACTCCACTTTTAGATATAACTAGTTGTATAGGCCCGTGCGATGCACGGGTTTTGTTAATCATCAAAAAATTTAACTTATTGTATATATGATCCAATGTTCAGATATACATGTTTTGATATTGGGGGATCAACATGTTTAATTACCTATATCAATTTGGACACGTTCTGAAAATTAAACGTGTTAAAAGTTTCGAGTTAATGACTTTACTCATTCAACCATAACTTGTTTAGTTTCGTGTCAATTTAGTAATTTCGTCAGCTTTTTGTTTTTAGTACATTTATTTTCTAGTTTAGATATACCAATATTTAATTATAAATTTATATATTGTAATATTTAAATAACCAACATCAAGGGTCAACGCTATTTATGGAACATGTACATTATTCTAAGCTTAAAAGACATATTAACTAATAGTATCATATAATTATAATATAATTAAATATTATAGGAAAAAAAGAATTAAAAACTCTAAATTACGTTTAAGAAACACTTGCGATATAACCATTGCATTCTTTAGTTATTTTTTTTTGGTGAAAATTAAGGTAAGCTAAAATTGTCTCATTATTAATGATTTTTTCGGGTAGTTACATATTATTAATTAATATAATAATTGTAATATATTTACAACCTTTACTTCTGCTAAACGAATCATGGACTTGAGTTTTAATGTTAAGATGAGTCATTTTATTAAGCGGGTAAACATAATGGATTAAAATAGATCATGTCAGTTGATCTATCGATATCTAATCACTTTAACTATAATAAAATGCAAAAGTAAAAAGATATAAACTATTTGATTATTTAATTACTTTAATTGTGGGTGTGTTCAGAGCCTTATTACTGTAACCCATTATGACTCGATTAAAGTAATGTCATGTTTTCATCTAAGCTCATTTGACGTTTTGCAACTCGATCTTCAACATATCTGATCTACCTTGAGTTTTGCAATAATTTTACTTCAAAACAAATAAAGCTAAAAAAGTTAACTACTGTAGATTCTAGATATTATAAAATTATAAATAGATAATGTTAAGTTATTTAACAAATGAATACTTTATTAAGTTGATCTCTTTATTGTAAGATGAGTGAATTAACTAATAGGTCAAACATCTTTATTTAAAACTCGTATTTTTTATGTAATCAAACATAGTCTAGTTAAAATAGGTCGAGAGAAGTTAAGCCGTTCATTTATTATGTGCATCACTAATTAACTTGAAACTTTTAGATACTTTATTACATCATTTATCATTTATGGAATACTCAACTTTAAACAGTGGCGGATCCAGGATTTTTAATCATGGGGGGCAAAAGGTTATAATATTGTACATAAAACTACACGCTCCTAGACTAAAGAAGCACCAAAAAAACTGTCAAAATAGTAGTTAAATAAAAATAATATTTTTCCAATACAACATCATCTAGACAAACTACACTAGAAACTGCACCAAAAACAGTAGACAAAAAAGCTAGAAACCCCACCAATTACATCCACTACACTTGCCCTCTACGGGTTCTCATCTTTTGAAAGCGATTCATTACATCTTCATTTGTAACACTTGCAAATGCTTCCTTTTCCACCGCACAAATTACACAAGCATTCAAAAATTCATCACCAATTCGATTGCGCAAATCCGACTTTATAACCTTCATTGCCGAAAAACATCTCTCAACGGTTGCAGTTGCTACGGGCAAAACCAATGCAAGCTTTAATAACCGATAGAACAAATGATAAGAAAGATGTTTCCTTGTTTCCACCATCAAGCTAGAAAGGTCGGCAATACCTTTCAAATTAACAAACCTTTCATCATTTTGCACATTATCAATATACATATCAAGTTGCTTCTCAAGTTCCATCCTTTCCATATGATCAAAATCATTTGGATACAACTCACTTAACCTCATTAACTTGGATATGTTAAAGTTAGAAAAAGAATCACGCGGATGCAAAGCCACCATATTTTGAAGTAATTCGGTGCTTACCTCGCTAAAAACGATCATTAAACTCTAGATTTATCATATCCACCACAGTGTTGAAACAATCAAACTCATAATAATGGTGATTTGTGATGTTATCCCTTTGTCTTCTTGAATTAACACATTTTCCCGTCATTTCCAACATTTTAATACCATGTGTATCACAAAAAGAAGTGAGTTTCACCAAAAGTGGATCAAACCCATTTAGCCTAAACTTTTGAAGTTTTTCTTTGGTTGTTGTCACCAATGAAATCGCTTCCAAGATGTCTTGATCCTTTCTTTGAAGAGCTCGTGACAATATATCCGTGAGCCCTAAAATATGTAACATTAAATGCAATTGAAACACACAATCAAACGATGTTAGATACTTTTTAAGACCAATTGCTTGATTTTGGCTTGAACCATTAGTGCCTTCCTTTTCGACATATTCAAGTACCACAATAATAGTTGGAAACAAATCAACTAAACGCAAAAGTGTTTTGTAATGAGAATTCCATCGTGTATCTCCCGGTCGAATAAAAGAAAGTTCTTGGTTTAAAACCACTTCCAGTTTCAATTAAACCACTACGAATTCTATTTGCTACTCTCTCTTTCTCCTTTTCCCGAAGAATATCTTTCCGTTTACAAGAAGCACCAACCACATTCATCAAATTGCATAACTTGTCAAAAAAGTTCACAACTCCCAAATGTTTCATTGCAACCGCCACAACCACTAGTTGAAGTTGATGAGCAAAACAATGAACATAATATGCCGAACTATTTTCTTCCAAGATTTTTGCTTTCAAACCATTAAATTCACCACGCATATTGCTTGCTCCATCATAACCTTGTCCTCTTACTTGTTTCATACTTAATTTATGATCCGCAAAGAAAGAATCAATCGAAGATTTAAGAGATAGAGAAGTTGTATCCATTACATGAACGAGTCTAACAAATCTCTCTTTAACAAGTCCATGTGAATCAACATACCGCAAAACTATAGCCATTTGTTCTTTTTTAGATACATCACTCGACTCATCAACTAGCAAAGCAAACACATCATCACCAATTTCTTTAAAAATCGATTTGAGTACTAACTTTTCAAAGCAAGTAGCAATATCTTTTTGAATACATGGAGCCAACAATTGATTATTTCCGGGAGCTTTTGATAAATTACGAAGTTCCTCATTTTGACTTATAATCAAGTCCATTAATTCCAAAAAGTTTCCTTTGAAAAGAGATGTTTCCGTTTCATCATGACCACGAAATGCTAAGGCACTTTTCAAGCAAAATCTACACCCTTCAATTGTAGCAATCAATCGGATCCGATTCTCTCTCTTCTTTTTATCGTATTTCTTGTAAAAAGCAACCTCAATTGATTGCTTTTGTTTCATTAGATCTTCACAACTTTTTAGTGCTCGATTGTGAAAACTATTGACACCACCAACATGCTTACCAAATCTCTCCGTTTTGTTCCAACTTTTAAAACCTTTCATCACAAATGCTCCATTCCCACCTTGGTTTCCAATATAATCTCTACATAAATAACAACACAAGCAAAAAACTTCATCCACTTTTATACTATACTCCAACCAATTACCATACTTATCAAACCAAGCCGGGTTAAAGCGTCTATCTTTATTTCCTACCTTTTTTGATGGGAAGTCATGACCACGTGGTTGACAAGGTCCTTTAAGCCAATATGTTCGCCTTATTTCATCTCTTATATTAGGATGATAATCCAAAATCCGTATCCTCTCAGCGGGATCCGAAGGTAGATGATCCAAATCAACTAGTTTAGGTGTTGATGATGTAGGGATCGATCTTGGAATATTAGTAGTCACATTTATAGTTGGAGTTTCCTTATCAATACCATCACTTGAAGATGGTTCTTTTCTTTTTCTTTGGAAGAAACTCCGGATATCTAAATCAAATTAAACAAGTATTATCAATTTTTGACATAATATGCAAATATAAGAAATAAAAATTCACAATAAAAAGAACAATTTACAAATAAACTAGCCCCTATTGGAACAAATACAATTGCATACGCTAAAAAGCTATGTCCAAATACAATTGCATCAGTAGGTCCAATACAAATATTTGTTTAAACCTCCACATACGGAAACAAAATACACCACTTAAAATAATTTCAAATAAGACTATAATATTGCCATGTCCAATACTTAAGGAGTTTAAGGTTTTAATAGTCAAATAAACCAAATGGGGCTGCATTTAATCATTATATATGTCATTTATATTGTCTGTGAAATGTGTAAAAACTATACACATGCCATTATTATATGCTAAAGATATTATCTTTTTTGTAATCATGCCTGACATGATCACATGAATAATTCTTGTATGATATGAAAGAAACTATACACATGCCAATTCTTTATTTCTTAAATAACATATTGACGCATCTAGTGGGAATGTGATGAAAAAAAATTGAACATCTAGTCAGGAGATTAAAGCTAGGAACAACTGGGTTACTAGAACAGTAGAACGTGGAATAAGCATAAAAGTGTGCACGAGTTTTGAAATGGGAGGAGCTGTATATCAAAATTTTGGGGGTCAAAAATTCATAAGAAGCTACACAATTAGGGTTTACTAATTACAAATAACATCAAATAATAATTCAAGTTACCTGTCATTGAAGATGTATATCAAAATTTAGGGCAATGAGATGATGAGATTGAGCAATTGCGATTTATTAAATTTGTGGGTGAATCAAAATTTGTCTCAGGAAGCCAGGAAGAAATGGTATTTGTCTCAGGAAGACATGAAGGAACTGAGATTTGGGGGGTCCAATAAATATTGGGCTGGGGGCCTTTTAAATAAAATTAAAAATTTAACACTAATTGGGCTTTGTTTAGTGGGTTCCTTCCCACCCCCTTGGACTACATTCCATCCGCCCCTGACTTTAAACATTTACTACGTACAACTAATATTATGTAAGTATAAATATATTACGTTGTTTAAATAACGTATATAATACTATTACTTATTCATAAACTCGAGTTTTATTAGTTAATAATAGTTATTATATATATACAACCATTACAAATTAGATAGAAAATATATATCGCTTGAAAAATATACTTAAAATTATCAATTTTACAACTATATAAAATATGAATATAAAGTAGGTAATTAGTATTAAATTATTTAATACTATTATTTATTATAAAGAGACTCAATTTTTTTTAATAATTATTTAATACTATCATTTATTACAAAGAGATTCAATTTTTATAGTATTATTATATAAATAGATTATTATTATTATTATTATTATTATAAATAAAGATATATATATATGTATATATAAATAATATGGCTATTGTTTAAAATTATCAGTTAGAAAATCCATATTTGAATAAATAGAAGGGTTAAGATACTTTCTTTTTTTGTTGATGTAAGTAATGTGTATAATAGAATATAGACATACTTTGATTTTTATATATTGATATAAACATATAAACATATTTAAACTTCTTTACCCGATACAATTGTGATTAGCTTACGTGAGGTGATGATTCGGAAATAAGCTGAGTTTTAATTTAAATATATATGTTCAATATAATTGTACCACTCTTGATGCTGCAAATACAAACAAGCTTAAAATGATGGTACTAATTATACTTTTTTATATGTAATGATATATAAAATATTTTAGTGTTTAATATTTATAAATTCTTAAAATTAAGACTTTAACATTTCCAAATTTAATTTATGTAATTTTCATCTAATAACAATTTTATCATATTCATAAATTACACACGAGTAAACTATCGTTATTAAATTACCGTCATGGATAATCCGTGAATGACATAATATACCACTATTACTGAATTATTATTTTTATAATAAAAGATCATATTTCGCTACATAGAGCGGGTATTAAGCTAGTGTTGATTCATAAGTACAACCAAGTCATCTTCTCCAAACAGACCATATTGTAATCTCCGGCGAATTTTCTTCGTTTTCGGCGAACGCGAGCACATAACATACATACATAAATATATTACCTGTTATAAATAATTCAATTTTCCAACCATTCCTGCAATGAATTTTAACGATTCTGGTGAACACGATGGCATCTTTTAAGATGAACGCATCCGACGAAGTCTCGGGAGATCTGCAACCGCCGGTGACACCCTTGCAGTTGAACATCCGGAGAAGATGGTGGCATCTAGTGTAACGAGCAGGTTTTTGGAGCGTTCGTGGGAGTTATTATCAGAAAATATGAAGTCGCCCATAGTCGTTGCTTTTCGGTGAGCTCCAAGGATTGTTCGCTGGAGAAGATGGTGGTGTGTACTGTTGTTGCTAAGATTGTCGACCAACCAGATACCAGCGACGACGCCACCTACGAATTCAAAATCAACAAGTTCATCATACTTTAATGTTTATGGTTAGAAACTTTTTTTATTAAGAAATTCCACGTAAACAGGTAAAACAGCCACACAATCGACTCAGAGTGCCATGTCATCAAATTTATGCCAATTTGTCAGTGTTAACCTTTGGGTTTAGCCGGTAACTGGTAAGTATATTGCTTATATTTGAACGTAATTTAAAAGTTTATATCCTACTTTGATAATATATTGGGTACATTGCAAATGTCCATGTATTTGCATGTGTCAAATTTTGAATTTTTACCACATAAAAGGCTGTAATTTTAGATGTAATATTGCGTGCAGTTTGCAAAACGGTTGTAATTGTTACTTACATTTTGTTCTAGGTTATATGATCAGTGGTACCTGAATCAATAATTCAAGATGAGGTTTTGTTACTTGCTTGTACATACTAAGCATGTGAACGTGACTAATCTTGAAAAATACAAGTTCGAAGTGATTGTATTATGTTGAATTCTTCCAGGGTTAAGTTGCATATACAAGTCATGTGACTTTGCTTTGTCTCCCATTTCGGATGTTTGTGGTTATTCAGAGTTTATGGGCTGGATTTTTATTTTAATAACTAAGAAATAAAGGCTGAAATTGGAGAAACGAAAAGGTAAAATATAATCAGAACGGTGAACAGTAACTCAGGTACAAACTGTTGTATATGGGTGTACATGATTAAGAAAGCTTTGTAACACCTACTTGTGTCGTAAAGCGGAGTCAAAAGAAATTGAATTATTACTAATATACGAACACATAAATTAGATAGGATAAAACCTTTAATCAAAACTCTTCTCTGTTTAATATACATATTCAATAGAACATCGAATAGCAGCGGATGAAGCACTAACACGTAATTAATGAGTCTAGCACGGGAAGCAGTTCCCTGTCCTTAAAGGTGTTTACATGCTCGATTCGCTGCAAGCCTCGTATGTAACAACCTCAGGATTGATGCAAACCCATGTTGCATTTCGTCAGCGAATGAATGCAACATAATGTTGTTGGCGGTAGCACAAAACCTCAAGATGGCAAGACATATATGCGAAGCATTTTGTAAAGCAAAGCCACTACATGTTTTTGCTTGAATTTCTATAGCATGTGTGTATGTCTCTTCTATCAACATGGATTCATGGCATCCTATTTATAGACATAAATATGGCATCAATTGTGGAGATCATGGTGATCACCCATGATCACCATATTACCCTAAATACGAGGGATCATGGAGTAACTGTGTGCCACATAAATTCAACTTCTCGTGTATCTTACTTATTCGAGAATCACCTAACTAAATGTATCTTACTAAATGTAACTAAATCAGCTTCCTTCTCAAAGCTAAATGTATCTTACTTATTCGAGAATCACCTAACTGTATGCCACATAAATTCAACTTCTCGTGAATTTATTGCATAAGTGATCAAATTGAATTCTACTCTAGTACTACTCACCAAATGCCCAAGGTCTCATATATCAGCTGATGAAGTATTTGTTTTCACTTTTTACAACACTGTCAACCACCACCACTATTTGGAATATACGGTACAAAGTTCCAATCAAACGAGCCTACTTGCTTCGTTTTTAGGGGTGCCACCAACCACTCGTTTCAATGAACACCCACTATAATATTAGCTTGTATTGACTCATAATAGTATAAAATATCTAATTCCTACACGAGTGAGTATTCTATACAATCTGAGCAATATATTGTTTCTAGCATACATTACAAACGATTACCCTTCGATATACTAAATAAATATTTTAAACAATGTGAATACTAGCCTCACTGATAATATTCAAATTTAGCTAGAAATCACAAGTTCATTGAAAAGTCTTTTAAGTAAAATAATGCGTGTAGGGCTCCTGACAAGTTCATCACACATATATATGTAGAAAATCCTTCACGAGATTCATTTTGGTACATCTATTTGTTACCTCCCACCTTCGCTGTAACCTTCAGCAATGACACCAAGAGTACTCATAAACACAACTTGGCGATGAATGCATACCGAATACTCGATGGGTGTTCTTGGTGTATGGGCTTAATTTACTAACAGGTTATCTCCTTAATTAGGTGCATAGTTTAGTTGGTCAAAATAGGACCCTAACCTTATCTAAAAGCAGAAAAGTAGTGGACATGTTGACACGTAAAATTAAATCCCCATGAATAGGACGCAACATGCATATCAACACCCACTATAGATCATGGCAACAAAAAAAAAGGACAAGTATGACCTAGTTGTACGTTATGCTTATTCTATTGAACCAACATCTTTAAATAAAGTTAAAAGCTATTCACCATGTAATCCCATATCCCATAATGTTTCTAAGTAAACAAATTGATGGATATAACAACTTATAAATTTGTTATCCCAATTTTAAACACAATTTCATCACAAATCACAATGCAATTTTATGTGATCTCTTAAATTGATCACATTAGAAGTTCCTAACAAAGATATGGTTGAATATTTCCAACCCATGTTCCCATATATCTGTTTGATTATACACAATTAAAGGAGATGCAGTTCCAACTTGTACATACTGCAAATACTATTAAACCAACATGTTTGATAATTAATAATCTTTCACAATGGAAAGATATCAAGGTACTGCAAACAATCCAATTCTTCTTTTATCAATTTTCATTCTCTAATCGGTGTCCATTATAAAACACTAGCCAGTAACCTGTGCGTTGCAACGACAAGAAATTTGAAAGCGATTAATAAGATAAGAATTTCTTTTTTTCATAAATTAAGATTTATTTGAGAAATCTCTGCTACTGACCCATTGGAAACTTGCTTCATGCTTCAATGCAACAATTGAAATTGTAGGGATGTGGGAGTAGGCATGACTGATGATGCGCTTCTAAATCATACATAAGAATACAATTGAACGTAAATCAAATTGAATTCAATTTGAAAGTTAAACCGTAAGATATTCAAAACATAAAAGTATAACACATATTACTAATGGTTATGCGATCCAATTTAATACATTAAGTAACCTATACTAAAATTTAATACATTAAGTAACCTATAATAAAATTTTCGATAACTAACGCACCACATGAATTTAATAAAGCCGCTAACACGAAACCACGTATAGCATGCTTAAAATTCATTAGATCTAGTTTTTGTGAAGATAAAACCCATGATTCAGGAACCATTTAAAATTTTAAAACCGATCAAATGAAATCTCAATCTCAAGTTTTAGATAAAAATAAGCATCTGTAAAAATGTAAGAAATAAAAGGAACAATTTTACCTCACTAAAGCCTTATGACAAACTTTGAAGAGTTTGAAAAGTCAAGAAACAAAGATCTTGTTGATGTTGGTGGTGTCATCGGATGTTGGTTTCATTTGCAAAGAAGGAAGATACATAAACTTTTGAGTTTCTTTGAAACTGACATTAGAAACTAGAATTGGAACCATTTTTTTTCTTTTTGATCAATAACCCAAGGTTTCTCATTCAAGCACTAGGTATATATATACAATGTTGATGTTGATTGAAGTGGATTTTATATATTTTTATAGTAAATAAAATAAAATAAAAAGATTGCCTTCAAAAGGTGGAGTGGATCTCGATTTTTGCAATTTGGAAGAATAAAACAGAGCAGGAGGGAGGGAATCAAATGAATCTAATACTTGTTGTCATTATATCCAAGAAAGTACAAACCATAAGATAACCATTTCCCTCAAATCTAAAACCAAACTAGATCTAATTGATTAAATTATCATTGCCTAATTGAAGTTAAATACATAAAAAGTCAACCGCATATCTACTCACTGTCATTGCGGGTCCAAAGTAGAGCCGCCGAGCACATAAGAAAAGCGGCCCCAAACACGCGCTCATCTAGAGAACGCTAAGGGATGCCAGAAATTCATACCTTTTTGAAATTCGGACCAAAACAATAGGTATACCTAGCTAGGCCAATATAGTGAATCCCTAGGCGAATCAAAGAAAGAACTGGATATTTGAGTCGCTCCTTCATGATCTCCTTTAGGATCTCGACTCCCAAAGCGACAAACACGAAACAAGGTATCGCGGATACATATCGAAGGAAATCTATGGACGGCTGTTTTCCTGCGCCTCGTTGGTGTCTTTTCTGTTAAATTAAAAACAATATATGTTACAAAGTTGCAAAAGTGGATCAATTCGATTGCATCAAGAACCAATTGTACAACATTTTATCTAAATAAAATAAATAAACGTGAATGAAACAAATGAAAATTATTGATTGTTCAACAGATAACTAACGCACCACATGAATTTAATAAAGCCGCTAACACGAAACCACGTATAGAATGCTTAAAATTCATTAGATCTAGTTTTTGTGAAGATAAAACCCATGATTCAGGAACCATTTAAAATTTTAAAACCGATCAAATGAAATCTCAATCTCAAGTTTTAGATAAAAATAAGCATCTGTAAAAATGTAAGAAATAAAAGGAACAATTTTACCTCACTAAAGCCTTATGACAAACTTTGAAGAGTGTGAAAAGTCAAGAAACAAAGATCTTGTTGATGTTGGTGGTGTCATCGGATGTTGGTTTCATTTGCAAAGAAGGAAGATACATAAACTTTTGAGTTTCTTTGAAACTGACATTAGAAACTAGAATTGGAACCATTTTTTTTTTCTTTTTGATCAATAACCCAAGGTTTCTCATTCAAGCACTAGGTATATATATACAATGTTGATGTTGATTGAAGTGGATTTTATATATTTTTATAGTAAATAAAATAAAATAAAAAGATTGCCTTCAAAAGGTGGAGTGGATCTCGATTTTTGCAATTTGGAAGAATAAAACAGAGCAGGAGGGTGGGAATGAAACGGGTGCACTTTCCATACGAATTAATATACTCAACCTACCAAGTCAACACTCACATGAGCATAGTTTCCAAGACAGTATACAATTTCCAAGATGGTATTTGTTTATTATATTCGTAGATTTAGCAATACCCAATGAAATTAGACCCCAGGGAAAATTGTGTTCCCCATAAGAATTATGATGACGTCATTTTATTACCCAAATTATCTTGTTATATTTATTTTGATTCTTTATAATATGAGGTTGTTTGTTAAGATTTCGTAATCATAATTTATACTACTAGAACTACCAAGTAATTATTCAAGCTCATATATTATTGTTTCAACTGAAAGAAAAAAAAATGAAGGTAATAAATAAAAAAATGGATATATATATATATATAGAGCGGTTATTCTACTACAGTTGTTTACCATAATAATGGTAAATTGACCACCAGATTGCCACATATCCCCTTAAGACGTATCTTATACATGCTTTTTTTAATTTTTACCCCCAATATTTTTCATTGCAATATATCTTTTATGTTAGTAAGTTTTTAAGTAAAAAAGAATATGCCACAATAATTACTATTTTATTCTCTTTAATTTGATATCAATTTTAATGTATTATTTTCATAAAAAATTGCATCTTTGTGATACACATAAATTATAATATTGATACATAGAACTAAACATTAACAAATACATTAACAAAAAAACTTGATACGATACTTCTCGACAATTAACAATACAAACCTGACTTCACTTTATCCAGGAAACCAAGATGTAGTACCAGGCTCAATCAACAACACTACACAAACGACAAAATCAAAAGCAATCCCTTCTTTTAGTTTTCTTTTTCTTCTAGATTTTAGAGCCTCCATCAATTTAATACTATTCGATATAACTTACATATGTCATTCGTATAGCTATTTGGAGTACAATATACTTTTAACTTAAAAAATAAAGTAATAATAATAACAAAACCGATAACGTATTGATACACACACAAAGTCGTATGAAAAAATATTACATATTGATACACAACTAATTTGTAGAATACTAAAATCCAAGTCAATATTTAGAACACACAGACCCCAAAATAAATCGATCGGAGAAGAAATCTTGTTGGAAAAAAGAACAACAAAGATATCTCCTGCAAAACTGCAAAACTACAGGAAACGGTTGGCTAGATCTACCGGAAACATGAAAACTATGATCTTCTTCTCTGAAGTATTTGTTGTCGGAGAAGAAAGAAATACATATCTCCACGTCTCCGGAGAATTTATGGTTTTATAGGTCTACCGAAGAAGACGACATTTGTTGATGGAGTAGACGACGCATGTTTGTTGTCGGAGAAGACGAAATTTGTTCGTCGCCGTAGAGGAGACACAGGTTCTTCGAAGAAAAAGTATGTTCGACACAGGAAAAGAACCATATTCACCTGAGAAGAGAGATTTTTTCGCCGGAGAAGATGAGTACTCTTGGATCTAGCCTTGTTTTAAGTTAGGTGGGGAATGTAGACGAGAAACGGGTGTATTGGGCCTTTTATTTTTAGAAGTATCTAAGGGCATCTCCAACGTATGCACCAAATGTTGCGCTAAATTTGGTGCAAAAAGAGAATCTTTAAAGAATATGCTCGCACCAAATGTGGTTAATCTCCAACGTATGCACCAAATAGTTACTTGCATTTACATATTGCCCCATAAATTATATATTTGTATACTTAAAATTAATTATTGTTTATAAAAATTCAAATTTGATTATAATATGAAACATAAATAACTAATACATTACAATGATAAAGTTATTAAAACTTACATTATCTTTTTGGATCATTTATCCTTATTTTCTTTTGGTTTTGGACTTACATAATAAAATTATTTCAATTAAAAGGGTTAAAATGAAAATTAAAAATTTGGTGTAAAATTTAGTGTTGCACCAAAATTGGTGCAAAATCTTCAAAAATATGGTGTACACTATAATTTGCATTAAATATAGTGAGTTGGTTAGAGATGAGTTTTTGCACCAAAACACCAAATTTATACATTAAACAACAAAAAATTTATACGTGTACGAATGAGAACATACCCTACTATTATTACATTAACAATTAATTTCATTTAGAAACTCACCCTACAAGTATATTTACCATATGACTTTTGGGCATGTAAATTATATTTTGATTAACCTCCAAGTTAACTTTACGTCCTATCCCATCTAAATACTTTTCGAATTTAAAAATCAACAGCTTGAAGGTTATAGAAAGAGTATTCGCGAGAAGTTATTAAAGGTTGGTATAGATGGAGGTGGTAGGTCGGATGACCTTTTTATCCACATGTGCAGTTTCAAGTCCTAGCAATGACAAAAAAATTTCCCTTTCTTTTTTTTTTTTTTTTCTTATTCTTCTTCCCCTTAAATATATAAAAAAAAATAGCAGTTGCTTTGTTTGTAGTACAAGTTATAACTTTTCAAATCTTTTATATGTAATTTCAAGAGATTTATTGACAACATGTGTTATAAAACATGGTAGATCTACTAACCTTTCATTACTACCCCAATTTATAATTATTCCCTCACACATCTCTTTCTTTCTTAACTTTTAAGAGCATCTGATTGAGTTCATATGATAGTAGATACAACAAACATATCTTATTATCATGTCTTAGTTTGTAAGAATCAACATCTTGTTGTTTTTTACTTAAAAAACTTGAAATCTCACAACGTATTTTCATTTTTCTTTGGTGTTTTTACAAAATTTATCATCATCTTTATTCTGTTTAAGAAGATGGAAGTATGAAAAGAAGGCATATAGCATGTATCTTAATTCAATACGTTTATGTAGTATTCAAATTTTAACATTATCATTGTCTTTAATAATCACACTTCACTTCTATTAATGTATTAAAATTTCGCATGACAATAAGTTTCTATTAATTTTTTTCGTAGATAACTTGTGTTGAATTGAACTTCATAATGTTCTTTCACTACAATTTTGTACATTAAATTAACATGAATGTTATAACTTGATTTCTCAAGACAATATAGTTTTTTAGTAAAACTAAAACATATTTATAAAATGAAACCTTTAATTATAGACCCCGATTAGAGCTGACAAGTTCTACCCAGATGGGTTGGACTTGGGCGATTCTGGGTTTTCTTCCTCTAGTTTTGGGTTATTTCGGGCAGCACAAACTATGGTTGTGGGTTTGAATGGGCAAAATCCAAAGTAACAATGGTCCCAAATGGGCAATTGATATACGCCATAAATTAAAAAAAAAAACCAAAGTGATAGTCTGAGAGGTGCGAATATGATGAGGACGGTGTGTTCACTTGTAGTTAAGGTTTGCCATTTCATCATATAAATCCATATCCAGATTTTAAAATTTTCTTCAAGTTAAATAAGCCGTTTTAGTGTTCTATATTATAAATATAGATATAAATATTTGGTTATATCCAATTACATTAAATATAAATATTGATCAAACAACCTGTCACTTCTCATTACATCAAATATACATATTTACATATTAACTTTCTGGTAATACTATTCTACTTTTAATCATATATATGTTTTCTAACTTAGATATTTGTTATGATATTTATTTCTTGTTCATTCAAAATCATAAATTGATAGTTTATTTATTTAGGATTTAGCGTTAGATAATTGTGTTTATAACTTGCGTATATACAAAAATTCAAAAGGAAATAATAAAAATAAGAAAACGTGATTTCAAAATGATTTTTTTATTTAAACCCTATTCTGCCCCGAGCCTATTATGACACGAACCCGATATGACGTGCTTTTAAGAAATGACTCATAAGAGTCAAAGTCATTTAAGAGTCAGGGTCTGAGTAACCTTATTTTTTAAATTTTTGACTAGAATTATAATAGTCAACTCGTGACTCGTATGAGTTTAAACTCACTCCCTGATATATTTGGAATGAATGTGGATTTGAGTAGGACAAGATCATAAATTGAATTTGATTGTTTTCTAAATGAAACTTTTTGGCCCTTATACTAGTAGAGAATAATGTGCAGACGAAAGTTAAGTTTGACTCATTTTTATTACAGATTCTATCATTGTGAGTTTGTGACAACCAATTACTGATCATTGTGAATCTTAAACACGTCCAGCAAAATAAGTAAACATATCAATATGTAACATGGATCGAGATGGTTTTGCGATTTTGAAAGTAATGTTTAGATTAGGATCTATATATTGCGTCCAATTGTAACGAATTTTCACCATTTATAGTTGTCTTTCGCATTTGAATAAAACAATAACCCACATGAACCTACTTATACATAAAATAGATTAAAGTTGTCACATAACACATTTCAGCAAAATATTAGAAAAGAAAAAAAGAAGCACCATCTAATATATTTTCACAATTGCCACAGCTAATAGGTCCATATAAAAGGGGTTGCAGCATCCAGCAGTGCAAGAACAACACCAACCACGACCACCTTAGGATCCCTCGTTCCATTAACCAAAGAAAGCATGATTCCACTACCAAAACCTGACACCAATCTTCAACATATAGACCAAACAACAAAAATCAAACAGTGATTAATTTGAGTAACATGATACAAGGATATATGATTTGAAATGAAAAATTCGATAAGATATTTTGCACATTATAGTCCTTAGATAATCACATAATTATAAATTACCTTGTGTAGATATCAATCTTGCCTCTCAATCTTCTCATGGCATAATATATGCCCATATTAACCCCAAGAAAAACCGCAAAACTCTGAGCATATAGAAAGGGACCTTGATAAAATGAGTTTATCAAGAGTCCATAGCTTCCAAGTCCATCAAGAACCTGTACATATAAGCGAAGATTTTCAAAACCATTCAATCAACTAATGCAAATACACAACATTTATTGTTGGTGATGGCACTACCCAGAAGTTGGTAGGCAAATGGGTTGCTCGAATCAGAAATATCCTTGAGGCAGCAGAGCAAAACTACGAAAGTTAAAAGTAAACAAACCAACTCTCGATTTATCAGGTGGAGTAGCGGTTTTCCAGGTCCAGGGACAAACAATGACGTAACTTAACAGAAAAGGAAACTCTGAATCGAGCTTGACTTTACTAGTCACAAGTAAACCAGAATCTTGTCAATGGGCTGCTGATAACAAAGAAACAATTAGAGCTGAATTGGTATTGTTAATGTCCTACATGTTACGGAGTAAGACAAGTGATCAATTGTAAGCCTGCTGTCACCAATTGTAACCATTAGACTAAACGATCCATCGATTTGAAAGTGAGGATGCTCTCTACTTAATTTGAATTCCACAAGTCGTTCTTATGTAGATCCATTTGATCTCAAGTGATTATGATATACACAAGGTTGAAAAAGTCGCTAGTCGAGGTCGGCTCGGCCGGGACCTTGTAGGGACTAGTTGCCCAAGTCGGGGACCAGTCGGATTTGACTTTTTTTACATATTAATAATAAATTTCAAAATTATATGTGTAAATATAGAAGGTAGTATTAACATTTCTTAGTAAGAGTTTTTAATATAATCATTTGTTGTTTTCTTCAGTAAACAAAACAAAACGAATTTGGATTAGATATTGCTACTGTCTAAATAATATCAAGTCAGAAGCAGGAGCAGCGTTACAAAAAGCCACATTCGTTTTGGCGGGAAAAAAGTGGTTAAAACTAATCTAACTATCTAAGTACTCGAATTTATGTCCACACCCCCAAAGTAATTGTCCACTTATAAATCTCGACCAATCTCTTACTCTAAGATATCAAAGTACAGAGTAGTGATTGCACTGTGTGATTTTTGTCATTAAAAAAAAATAAATAATAATAATAAATAAATAAGATACTGACAAGTGTTTAAATTGAATATAGAATAATCATAACTATAATCATATATACCTCTCGTGATAGAAAAAAGAAGTCAACAAGTATATAACCAAAAAGACCCCAAACGGCACCTTGAATCCCAAGGGAAACAGTCATGATGGAAACTTGCAACAGGTAACGGCTGTTTGTCAACCAATCTCCTAAAATCTTTATACATATATATATATACATATACATACACATTGACATGGATACTAATTGATTGTTTCAAACATCTTCAGATTTCGAATTCTTTTCAGGTGAGCAACAACAAACAATCTTTCATTTATTTTGCATGTTTAGAGAAACCATCAGATAAGCGAAGATTTTTAAAAACTCTACCATTAACTAATGCGAAAAAACAACATTCCTGAATCTTCTACTCCAACTAAAGGTAGATCTCAACAATGATAGGGAGGTATGTGAGCGATTAACAACCATTATATAGTTACTTTTTTATTATATACGTAAAAGTATAGAGTCCCATAGCCAACAGTTGGTTAATAAACACTCAGTTTTGAAATAAAATAACCATTAAGTTGTGGTTAGCTATAAGCCTGAGGTTTAGCAAAACCCTATAACGATTACAACATGCAAAGAAGGTGATTTTGTTTTTAAGTACATGATTTGTTAGTGTATCAGAAATACTAGTATTTTTATTGCTTTTTTAAGTAATGTAACTGTGGTTAAAGATGTTGAATTGGAAGAACCTGTTGAAAACATTGGTGCCAAGTTGGGAAGACAATTGGCCCTAAAGACAAATGATTTGGCTGGTGATGGTCACGGGACAGCAGCATTTATCGTTCTAGCACAAGGTTTGAAAAGTGAGGGTATTAATGTGGTGGCAGCAGGTGCTGACCCGATTCGTATAAGAAGAGGTGGAGCAATTTAAAAGAACAGTTAAGAGTTGAGACATGGTTGAAGAACTTACGTTGATATCAATAACAGCTGAAGATAGTGAGTTGACAGACAGAGGCTGATCTACAAGAGGGCAGATGCCACCTCAAGGGTATTAGTGACATTTTAATTTTTTTGCCCCATTAAAAAGATAGAAAAGAAAGAATTCTTTTTTTTTGCCCCCTCAATGATACCATCCTAACTCCACCCCTGCTGGCAGATGTAGCGTTAGGAGTGAGATTTATGATTGTTGGAGTAATGAGAAAGGTAGGTTTAACCCTCGATCAGGACGGTAATGATGTTTTAAGGCTTGTTGCAAAGGTGGGTGTGACCAAAGATAGAACTGCTATTGTGGGTGGTGGGACTAGACTAACCAGAAGTTGGTAGGCAAATGGGTAGCTCAAATCAGAAATATCGTTGAGGCATCAGAGCAAAACTATAAAAGGAAAAAGTAAACTAAACAACTCTCGATTTAGCAGGTGGTGTGGCGGTTTTCCAGGTCCAGGGACAAACAAATAACATAATTTAACAGAAAAGGAAACAGAATGCTGCAAATGCAACAAAGGTGGATGGATGCACTATATAGTAGGCTACTGCTAAGGTTGATAGCATTGAGGGTACTATTGACAATGACGAAGGAAGATAGGCAAGGATATTAAGGTCAAATCTAGAGACAATTACAAGTTCACAAGAAACTTCATGGCTTCTGGTCCCTAATCAGCTTCTAAGTATGTATCCTATTTCACCCTATAATTAATAACCATATAGTGTTTGAATTGAATATTGAATAATAATAATAATGATGATATACCTCTCGTTCGGAAAAAGGAAGTCAACAAGAGTATAACCAAAAAGGCCCCAAACGTAACCTCGAGTCCCACGGAAAAGAGTCATCATGGAAAGTGCAACAGGTAACAGCTGTTCATCAACAAATTTGGTAAAATCTTTATCACTACCCTTGAGTATAAACATTGACATCGATAATAATCGATTATTGTTTCCAACATCTTCAGATTTCAAATTCTTTTCAGGTGAGCAACAACCAACAATTCTTCTTTTATTTTGTGTGTTCAGTGAAATCATCATATTCTTAGAAACATTGTACAAGTTGACAATGTTTCGACAGAAATAGCAACGTCTAGCTTGTTTGTTGTTAAATTTGTGGTGGGATTGAACGTATACACACCAATGAAAATAACTTTTGATGGTCCCTTTCTTGGGGAAGTATTCATTAGTTCCATGTTGGTTTTGTTTTTCACAAAAAGGTGCATGAGATGCTAAATGAAATGGGATTGATGATTGTTTAAAGTTGGTTGACAAGTTTTAATTTAGTCAATGGTAAACCTGCAATTTCCGGCAACTGAGAGTTAATTCCGGCGGCTGATAATGCTTTTTTTCTTTTAACTTTTAACTCTTTTTGTGATGTATCAATTGTGTTAGTTTTTATTTAGATTTTTTGAGTTTGGATAGTTTGAATTGTTATTGTTTGTTGATGTATCAATTGTGGCGGGTAATGTAACTTTGTGTTAGTTTGTATTTGTTGTTCACAAATGTATCAGTTTTTTCTGTTTTGGCAGCATAATGGTGATTTTTGCACCTCAATCATACGATACCTTTTTGACACCTATTTCAGTTGTATTATTTTGAACTATCATAGGAGAAAATTATATAGCTCGGGCTTCCTGTTGGTGCTAGCATGACAAAAGTGCCGAGTTGGTTGCTGATTGTGGAAAAATTATAAATAAATTCTCGTTTTGGAAAGCCAAAACTTTATGTTACAGTGAGCGCCTAACACTTTTAAAATCCCTTCTTGGAGTCATTGGTTCGTACTATTTATCCACATGTAAATCACCATCCAAAGTTATTAACGAGCTAGAAGTTTGAGTTTAAATACACCAACATTAGTTAATTATGTCGGCATTATTTAGTTCTACATAATAATTATAACTGAGCTGGAGTCCATCCATGTATCTATATCTGTCTATCTATCTGCATATATATTATAGGAGTATAAAAGATTGCTTCATAATTTGCCACGTAGTTAAAAATGTCACGTGACAACCTCTCATAATTTTAAAATAAATGATTAATTAGATATAAATACAATATTAATTATCCCTTTTAAGCAATATATAAAAGAATAGCTTAATTCAAACTAAATATCTCATGATATTAATATTATATTTAATTCCTAAATTTTAACCATCTAATCTTAGTCCTAAGATTTACATAAATGATCTTCTCGTAATAATTAATTTTTTTTATTTATTAAATTATACATAGATAATAAAGATAATCATACAATTTATAAGAAACCTCCCTGATTGGACCATTTGATCCTGGACCAACATTCAATTTGAGAAGGTAAGATCGAGATTTCAATGATAGAATGTTGTTACCTTAATCTCGCGAAGAAGAAACCTCCCCTAATTCATATCGCACAATTTAAGCTTTTCCAATTTAGATTAAGAAAATGGAGAAGGGTTTTGGAAAAAAAATTGCTACCGGTCTTACCTGCAGCAGCTAATAAAGATGATTCTTGATTAGAATGGGATGTTCATAGGTTATACGTTATCAATGATACATTTGTTAACTTGATCAACTTAGTGAAACTAAAACTTAGAAAATATATTTGTGAATTCCAAAAATGGTGTCATTGATGATTTCTTTTCAGAAATGTTTGGGTTTAAAGCTGGTGGTGTATACACAAAAGTTGAAATTTTGAATGAGGTTGAAACCCTAACTAGTTGTGGCATGTTCAAATAACTTGAGTTCCAAGTGAATGCTAAAACGGATGGAACAATTGGATTAAACATTTTATTCGCCGACGTAACTTGGAAGAAAATTAAAAAAATTTAATGTGTTAACGTCGTTAACCCAATTGATGGTGATTATATTGTTAAAGAGGATGACATGACATGGAAGGAACGGTTTCTTTATTTTCAAGATATCGGAACGAGTTATCGTAAAATGCAATTCTCTGTATACTGCCAAATGCGAGTCATAAAGAGGTTATGCAGATATTAACACAAGGAAAGAAGAATGTGACCGCTAAGAAGTTGCTTAACGTAAAAGATAAGGTTAATAAATTGTGCTCAAGTTGTGATGTTTCAGAATTTGAATGGCAATGAAGTTGTTTGTGATGGGGTGGAGGGTGATATTACTTAGGTCGTATTTCAGTTTCAATGCATGATGATGTTGCTTTTCAGCTCGTGTATGTGGATCCGTGTTAGATTTTTTGCCAAAGCAGAACTATTCGTTCAATTTAGTCTTCACCGGTGGACCAGGAGTGGATGAAGTTCCTCCTGTACGGGTCGATAGAACTGGCAATACACTATTTCTTACTGAGGTAAGTTACCCTAATAATCTCTTGTATAATGTTCAAAATTTTCACATTATCTTGTAACAAATTTGTCTTGTGATCTAGAATGTCACTTGTAAAATCAAACCTACTTATGGGGTTGTAATAGAAAAGATAAGACATGATCAAAATAGTCATATATCTTTGAGTGGGAAAAGCATTTCGAGTTGTGTTACTGACCGAATGGTATATTTCCACGCAAATGCTATAAGAGACAACACCAAGTTTGTTAATGGAGCAATTGTTGGCAACAGGGAAGCGATTCAGGTCAGTAGTGATCAAGACTACTGACTTGAATAAGCTCCATTAACAAACTTGGTGTTGTCTCTTATAGCATTTGCGTGGAAATACACTATTCGGGTCAGTAACACAACTCAAAACGCTTTTCCCACTCAAAGATATATGACTATTTTCATCATGTTTTATCTTTTTTATTACAACTTCATAAGTAAGCTTGATTTTACTAATGACATTATGGATCACAAGAAAATTCGGTTACAAGATAATGTGAAAATTTTGAACATTTACAAAAGATTATTAGGGTAACTTACCTGAGTAAGAAACAGTGTAATGCCAATTCTATCAACAGTACATGAGGAACATCATCCACTCCTGACCCACTAGTGAAGACTGGACTGAGCTTTTTGTGGCTATAGATAACTGAACAAACAATTCCTGCTTTAGCAAAAAATCTAACAACGGATTCACATACACGAGCTGAAAAGCAACATCATCCTACAAAAAGAAAGATCCTTATTATCACTATTCTTGGAAAAATCATTTTATTAACAGAAAAATAAAGATTACAATATATGAAAGCAATATCATTTTAAGTATTCAGGTCAATATTTATTCACAAATTTTTGTGAGCAACAAGTGTTTCAATCCAACTTGACCTGAACTAGTTAAAACCCGCACCAAGACCCAAAACATTTATTATAATTTATAAATATAGGATATGATGAAATATACCATAATCATCTTGAAATTGAAACACGACCTCGTAATATCACCCTCCACCACCTCAAAAACAACTTCATTACCATTCAAATTCTAAACATCACAACCTAAGCACACACATACCATTTATTAACCTTATCTTTAATGTTAAGCAACTTCTTAGCGGTCACATTCTTTTTTCCTTGTGTTAATATCTGCATAACCTCTTTATGAACCGCATTTAGCAACATACACGGACTTGCATTCTCCAGCATTTACGATAACTCGTCCCTGTATCTTGAAAATGAAGAAACCGTTCCTTCCACGTCATGTCATCCTCTTTAACAATATCATTACCATCAATCGGGTTTAACCCGACGTTAATACATTTAAAATTATTAGCTTTCTTCCAGGTTATGTTGGTGAATAAAACGTTTAATCCAATTGTTCCATCCCTTTTAGCATTCACTTGTAACTAAGTTTTTTGAAAATGCCACAACTAGTTAGGGTTTCAACCTCATTAAAAATTTCAACTTTTGTGCATACACCACCAGCTTTAAACCCAAGCATTTATGAAAAAAAATCATCATTGACAACATTTTTGGAATTCACAGATATAATTTATAAGTTTTAGTTTCACTAAGTTGATCAAGTTTAACAAATGTATCATTAACAACATATAACCCACGAATATCTCATTGTAACCAAGAATCATCTTCATATGCGGCTGTTGTAGGTAAGACCACTAGCAGTTTTTTCCAAAACCCTTCTTCATTTTCTCCACCACCGCCATTTTTGCACACAATGTGGATCGGAGAAGGAGTTACATGATGAAATATAGCTTGATTTTTTCTACTAGAAAATAGTGAAGAAAAGGGTTTGTTAGGGTTTTGAGACGAAATTTGTTGGCATTTTGAAGTGGTTGTTAACAAGGAAGGTGGAATCATTAACTTTGAGAGAAATTGGTCGGCGGCTTAAGTAATACCTTACAAGTTAATATATCAGATCCGAATATACAAGAGGAAAATTAAAACTATAACCGCACACATTTAATTTACATAAACCCTAATACGAAAATTCAAATTAAAATAAATTGAATTGACCTGGTAGACGGTTCGACTTCATAGACTTCAACATCTGAAATAGTGTCAAATCGAAATGGTTTACTGCAAATCTTACGCCTTAAGTAATACCTTACAAGTTATTCATCAGTCGGATGAAATTTATGTCCAGGAGTGAGTGAAGAAGCGGCTGCTGGTAATGTTGGTAACGAATCACCAATTACTGCGATATAAGTGAATCGATTTTTAGAAAGAATTTAGAGAAAGACTTGTGAAATTGTGTGTGATTTTTTAGGTTAGAGTTTCAATTGATTCAAGGGAAAGTGAAAAGTGCGGCTGGACGAGGGTTATACACGGCATTGGTTAAATATGATCGCCGATAAGGGAGTAAAGATTTATATGTTGCAAGAGTTATTAGATGAGTCTCCTATTTAAAGAAAGATGACACTTTCAAAAATATTTTTCAATACATCTGTGAAGTACAGTGGTCTATGTCTTATCTATATCTATTAATTAATTTTATTTTAGTTTTAATTAATATATTAAATGAAAACTCTTGAATTAGCCTAAACCCTTAAATTGGTTCGAATGATACCTAATCCAACCCTTATACATTTGCTCACCACATCACTAAAAACAGTGGCAGATCCAATAATTATTTTTATGAGGGAATATTGATTATATTTGATAAAAAAATAAAGGTCCTTAGTGTTATTTGAGATAATCTCTAAGTATTATTTGTAAAAAAGTTCACTAGTTGATAAAGTTTATGGGGGTCCACAGTCCCCCCTATTTTTACACTCCTTCCGCCCCTGACTAAAAACTGCTATTATAAGACTCTTCTACGTTTATTATTTGTTTAATTTTATATATATGCTCTTAGTTTGTTATACTAATTTCCGCTCGCTCGTTCAATCAAGAAAACCCTAACTTGCGGAATTAAATTGAAAATTCGAATTCATTTGTTGATATATCATCTCTAGAGAAAAGTTTAAATAAGAATCGAAAATTTTGTGAGAATAAAGGAATCAATTTAAACTATCAATTTTAATAAAGATAACCAAATCGCCATTTTCCTCCACATTTTTAAAATTTATATATCTTAAAAACGGCTAATTAAAGAATTATAAAAATTGCATTATAAAAATCAACATTTTTTTTTCTTCGGTTGCACACCTCACATGTTATACTATCAACGAATTGTTTCTCCATTTTTTTATGGGTTTTCAAAACGACTATCACATGTGGTGTGATAGTCATATGATAGTCGTTTTCAAAACTCATTAAAAATTGAAAAGAAAAAAGTTTGTCAAAAGTATATCACGTGAGATACCTAATCGAAAAGAAAAATTTTTGATTTTTATTGAGTAATTTTTATAATTTTTAGAATAACCGTTTTTGAGATATTTAATTTAAAAAAAATATAAAGAAAAAATAAAGTTTTGCCAAGTTGGGCTCTTTTATTGAATTTTCAATTCTCACAAGAATCACGTACTCGTTTGAATTCACCATATCATCTCTACTCCAATTCATACGATATATAGCTTTCTTACTTATGCTTCAATTCAAAATTTCGAAATAGATTTGGTTTGAATTGAGTAAATGATTTGTTACTTTACGATTCAATTTCCATTTCAATCACCCATACATGCTTTTAATTTTGATTTTGAAATAGACTTATGAAATCGTAAGTATCTGCTGCATGTTTTATAGCTTTCGGGTCTTTATGAATTGTAAATAATTAAAGTTTAGTTTTAGTTCCAGATTTCGTGATCACTTATTGATTTTTGTGGCGCTATCTATTGATTTTAATTCTGATCTTGATTTGTTAAAGTAAAATTCTGTAGCAAACTTACTGATTTCTCCCATCCAAGTGTTCGGTTTAATGTATATGAAATATAACTTGAAATTGATTTTGTAATTCCTTATTTATTATTTAATTGTCTGGTTGATTTGAACTTTTTTCAGGTAATTTTCCCATCACATGTACGATTCTATCAAATCTTAGTCATGTTCATTAGTTTGCGAGTTGCTGCAGAGCAGCTGAGTTTGCACAGGTTGTAAACAGTTCAGTTACCTTTGGTAATTATAATAGCTTAAATGTTGTTCTATATTTATTTATTTTTATATTTTCATCATTTATGGTTATGGTTATGGTTATGGTTATAGTTCTTAATCCAAGCAAAATAGATGTGTATATTAATTTGCTACGAGTTTGTAAATGGACGAAAAAAGAACAATTATACACCAGTTTTTAAATAGTTATCTTTGTTACTATTTTTACGGTGAATCATGAAGCAGGACAACTTGCAGATGACTCCCCAGTCATCACCACCATGTAACCCATTAATACCACTATTACACTTTACCGTTCCATATTCAAAATAAAAAACTTGCAAAATCTCCACAATTCTCTCAACTGTTCATCCTCTTTCCAGACCTAAAATTCCCTGTTTTTTCAAATCAACCTTCCAATTTACTCACACTGGTGAGCTTAAAAAGCTTAAAGTTGAAAATGTGGATAAAAGGTTTTCGACTGAGGTTCCAAAGAACAATCATATAGGCAAATGTGGATCAAACAAAACCGGAGTTTGCTTAAATTGTGAATTTTTTTTTTCTCAACCATCCTATCTACCACCTACCGTGCACTTACATTGTACACCTGTACTCGGTTAATATAGAGGATCAGCGATCTTAACCTTGTTATAATAAAAAAAATGTGAACATTAATGTGAGTTTTGGTACACCTGTACTCCTACAATTAATAGAGGATCAGCAATCCATGGGCAATGCCATGGGATTGCCAATCAGGGATAGCTATGATACTCCTACGATTAATAGATGGGAACTTTTCTATGATTCGGAACTTTTCAGCTCGTTCACTTCATCAGCAAGTTCGTTGAATACATATATAATTCCAGGCAACTATTATGTTGTGCGTGTTAATATAAATTCTAACATGATGCAGCAATGTTCATGTACAAATCCATGTCCCACACATTATTGTTACTTCCCCTTCAAACCATACAAGTAACAAAAGATATAGAACCCATGTTATATATAACCGAGCTGTATAATTGTGCTTATATGAATTATGCACTACATGTACACAACAACCTGATTCTTTTATACAAACGTGAGAATAACAAGACCCTCATCAAGCACGCAGAAAGCTAAAATTAGATAAAAGATTGAAACTTTTTCATTATTCTATGTCTGCTTGTTCTTAACCAACAGAGTTTTCTAGCTTCAAGCTCATTAACTGGTTCACTTCAGCACCAAATTCATCAGGAAGCTCATTGAAGACATCCCTACAAAACCCTGAAATCATGGCAGCCATGGCTCTCTCATAGTCGATTCCTCTTTGCTGAAAATAGAAAAGTTGGTCTTCCCCGATTTTGGATGTGCTTGCTTCATGTTCTATACGAGCAGACGGGTTTTTGGCCTGTTTTTTTACAGAATAAGATAACAAAATAATCTTTATCTGAACACAGGCCGTAATTTAGAACTGGTTTTTATATCCAATCGGGTACTAAGGAACATTCACAATGTCTAACAAGGATCCTAGTAATGACCATCAAGTAGGCAAATTCACATAAATATTGTCCTAAATTTTAATATGATACTGTATGCATCCCATGGAAACTGAAGCATATTCATGTAGGCATGTTGAATGGAAACTGTAAGGCCTATTTTTACAACATTTTGAAACTAAAGTTGCTCATTTTTTTTTCTTTTTTTCCAATTGTGATCACAGATACTAATTTTGGTTCAGAACACCTTGAGCGGCGCTACATAGACGTAGTATAAACAATTTATGTATTTGTAGTGCATCCCTAGTCCAAATTCCTAAATTCACCTAGGTTTCCATACAACATCACTTTTGCATTTAAACAGTTTGTCCCAATATCGCTCATTCTTGCAAATATAATGCCTTTTTTATTCTTTTTGGCATTTTCACAAGAATGGTGGCTTGTTTGCAACGAAAATCAAGTACGTTGATTCATAAAAATCCATCACTTTGCATATACTTATAGGTCAAACAGGGGGGCTGCTTAGATGAGTTTCTTGAATGTGAGTATGTATGCAATAATCAAATAGTCAGAAACTCATAACCAAGTGTGACAAAATATAGTACAGTAAATAGTTTGCGAATATGCTTGTGGGGCTTGAAGTTGTAATATTAACTTCTAATTGAGTAAGTAGTAGATTAGACAAGGATATACAAGTAATTTGACTATACTTTTAGAGATTACACTGTCTGCAGCTACTGTGAAAAAAATTATTCATAGAGTTTTTGGATTAATGATTATCTGATATGGATAAACAGATTATACTTCTGATTACCTTAATTGCAGATAATCAAATTTTAATAACCACTTTCACACGGATCGCAGCAGAACAGATTATCTAACGTAAAAATAACTACTACTTATTATACTCTTTTCCAACCTAATTCAAGAGAATTTTATTTCCAATACACAAACTGTCTTCAGTTTTTTATATAAATAGTCATTTCATCAAAAGATTGACACACATTTAAACATTTATCCACTTTTTACAACATCAAACGAAACAACTAAATCACATTCAAACACTATTTTCTACCACCCGTATAATACAATTGATTGTCTGATAACAGTCCCCAAAACTGATCATTTTACCCAGAGATAATCATACAGCACAAGTAGCTCACCCAAATTATAAACTAAATACTGTACATCCAAACCCCCTGCTTATAAAATCAAGAAAAATGCTAGAACATTAAACTCAAGTTTCATACCTGGATATAAGGGTAAGTGTTAGCAGCCGCTTTGTCACCAATAAGCATCGAATCACATTGAGACGAATTCCTCGCATTATCCGCTCGTGACTGCACTTGAACAAGACCCCTATAACAATTCCTTGAGTTTCCAGCCGATATACCTTTAGAAATAATCCTACTTTTTGTATTCTTACCCTTATGAATCATTTTTGTACCCGTATCCGCTTGTTGATAATTATTAGTCAAAGCAACCGAATAAAACTCACCCACAGATTCATCACCCTCCAACACAACACTCGGATACTTCCAAGTAATCGCAGACCCAGTCTCCACTTGGGTCCAAGAAATCTTGGACTTTCGTCCAGCACAAAGACCACGTTTCGTAACAAAATTAAAAATCCCACCTCGCCCATTTTCATCTCCAGCATACCAATTCTGTACCGTCGAATACTTAATCTCAGCCTCCTCGTTACAATGAAGTTCCACTACAGCAGCGTGAAGCTGATTCGTGTCATAAGAAGGGGCGGTACACCCCTCTAAATACTCGACAAAACTTCTATCATCTGCTACTATAAGAGTTCGCTCAAACTGACCCGTTTCCATTGCGTTTATTCTAAAATACGTGGAAATTTGCATTGGGCATTTAGTGTCTTTAGGTATATACACAAAAGATCCATCACTAAATACCGCCGAATTCAAAGCAGCATAGAAGTTATCATCACTCGAAACAACTTTGCCTAAATACTTCTTAACTAACTCAGGGTACTCCCGAATTGCTTCAGAAATCGAACAAAAAATCACTCCTGATTTCTCTAAAGTTTTCCTATGAGTTGTTGCAATAGAAACACTATCAAGAACAGCATCCACAGCAACATTAGCCAACCGTTTTTTTTCGTTTAACGGAATACCCAATTTATCAAAGTACTTGATAAGTTCAGGATCAGCTTCATCAAGACTATTTAAAGTTGGTTTCTTTTTAGGCTCAGAATAATAGCAAATATTTTGAAAATCAATTTTGGGGTATTCATTATCAGACCATTTAGGTTCAGTCATCTGACAAAATTTATGATAAGAATTTAACCTAAACTCAAGCATCCAATCAGGTTCATTTTTTCTTGATGAAATTAACCTAACTGTTTCTTCAGAAAGACCTTTTGGGATAGTAAAAGAATCAATTTCTTGATTAAATCCCCATTTATAATCTCTTTTAAGAAACTTCTGAAGTGGGTCATCATCAACTGATGATAAAGTTGAAGAATTACCTTCAGTAAGTGTGTCTGCTTTTGCATCAGCTCTTAACTTCAAAAACCTGAAAGTGTGGGACTTTGATTTCGTTGGTTTGCTTGAAAAATCAAATTTTGATGATGACCCTTTTGAGATTTTAGGGGTTTCTGAAATGGGTTGTGATGCAAAGCTTGAAAAAACACCATTTGTGATGAGGGAAGCCATGGATTTCGGTTGATTTTCAAGAAAACCTAAAAAGGGTCAAGAGAGTTCGATGATGATATGTATTCTAATTCTGTGTGTGGTGTATGTAAAAGGCGTGATATTTGTATTCGTATGTCAACCACGAGCCGGCTTCAAATAAGGTCCAAATTAGGATGCCTTGTAATTGTGTTAAACGCCCTCAAAGATGTTTTCTTGTTACAGAAAAACCCTTTGAGTTGCAAATGTTGTATAAGGGTAAACTTAACATGTAATTATAAGTTAGGTTATGTAAACATGCGACAATATTCTTTTTATGGCTTGTGCTTAATATCAGTCACGTTTGACAATTAGATTAGTTGAATTGAGCATGTACACTTAATCGTAATTGTATTTTTACGCAACGAATCAATTGTATTTGGATTGAGTCTTTTAGCTAGTTGTTGAAATTAGAAAACACTTATCTTTATTCTTTACAAGTTATTAAAAATGTCACTAACACATATGTATGCTAACCGAAAACAATTCAAAATTCAGCATTTTGAAAATTAGACAACTAAACTACAAAAGTTACATTAATTATAAGCTACAAGGTTGGTATTTTAAAAAAGATATAAAATATACTTATAAACGATGATTAAAGTTGCGACATTTATCATCAAGATAATAAATGAAACAAAACTAGTGCTAGCTTAAAGTTAATTTTTTCAAAGGTTCCATTATCCTTTAATTATTTACATTTCATATCCTATATTAGTAAATTCTTATTATTTATTTGAAAGTTCGATCATACATTTATCCACATTCCCATAAAGCTTGTAACTTTTGAGAAGTCCTACCAAGGTACGATGTTCTTATATCAACTATGATGATGATGATGAAATTAAACAATTCTTGTTCTCATAATAACGTGAATGTGGACTTTATACAAATCTTTTTTTTTTTTTCTAACGTTTTTATTAGAGCCTATATGTATTTCGATTACTATAATTAGGATTTTTCATGCCGTTGCCTTTATTAATGAATACGGTAACATTTTGTGCAATAACAACCAATTTAACTGTTAAATGTCGTATCTCATATACCACTTCAAAATGGTTAATTGAGAAAAATGTGATTTGATGACTATCCACTTGATTGTGTATGACACAAACTTAACTATTGCACGCGGCTTTATTTCGCCTCTAGGTATTGTTTTAGATTCATGACTTGAAAATCCCAATTATTTTGATTTAAACATAAAAAGATTTAGGGTATTTTTTTGTAAAATAGTTGTAGGTTGTAGCTGTAATTTTATATTTGGACTTTTCACTTAAAGCTACTAGAAGTAGCTTTAAGATTTTGAGCTTTTCATTTGATTCTAAAGTTACAATTTGTACATACCAAACAATAATTTTATTTTTATAAAAGCTTTTTGTTCAAAAATTAAAAGTTAAAACTTTTAGAAATTCTTAAAAACTCTGTATCTAACAGACACTTAATATAACTTGTTAAAAAAAAAACATAGTTAGTTTTTACTTTCTCTTTTTATAATTAGAATTTTGAAACTAAGATAAATAGAATTATTCAATCATATCAATATTTAAAATTGTATCCCACTTAATTTAATATTTAATATAATATAATATTCTAGTTTGTGAACCAAAACCCGTCCTAATTTGTCATTCAAAACTTAATTATCAGCTTATAGCTTTGCAAAATTAAAGAAAATGTGTGATATCAAATTAATTATAACAATATTAATTACATGATATGAAAATCTTTTTATTAATCGTATTAAGTGTATGTACCATAGTTTCCTATCTAGTTTTAGATTAAGCTTGAACTACTACTTAACCTATGATTGACGTAAAAAAAAAAAAAAAAAAGTATAAATGAGGGTATAATATAAAAAAGGGTTTATATATTTGTAGGGCACTCAAATATATTATTTTGTTTTTGTATGTCATTTATATTTAAAAATGATTTGTAGGTCACTCAAATATATCATTTTGTTTTTGTAGGCCACCCATATTTGAAAACTATTTTGTAGGCCACTCAAGTTTATATATTGTTTCATGTATATCAAATTCGACTAAAAACTCATAAAAATGTGAAGGGACCCAAATACCTCTATATATGTTAATTAACATTATTTATATTATTTTAGTTTTATTCAAATACATGCGTATTTGTGTCCCTTCACATTTTGTCGAATCCCGTGCACAACAGCGGTTGAAGATTTCACATGTTGATATTGAGATACAAATGTTTAATGGTATATGAATGCAATAATAATTGATACTTCTTTAATGAAAGTGACTTTTTATAATAGTTTAAATTATTGTAATTGTAAATTCAATATTGTAATATAAAAGAAGAAAAAAGATATCTAAATGTATTATGTAAAATATAATATTAATTGAATGATTTATATAATTAATAAGTGAAGGGATAAGTGGAGGGATACAATGGTAATTTCTGATATCCCCTTTTTAAAGATTAAGAAAGAGAGTGTTAAATGCTTAATAAAGGTTATTATAGATACAAATTTTGATGACCTACAAAATTGTTTTCCAATATGGGTGACCTACAAAAACAAAATGATATATTTGAGTGGTCAACAAAATCGTTTTGAAATATAAGTAATCTATAAAAATAAAATAATATATTTAGGTTGCCTTCAAATATATAATTGATGTGAAAAGACTATTCTTGTTGATCATATCTATATTTAATTTAATTATTATTTAATTTATTTTTTAAATTTATTTATTTTCCGTTTCAGTTTATCTATCCTAAATATCAGTTACCTAGCATCAGTTTTTTCCTCTCTTTTTTTGAAAAAATGATTCATATTATTTATTTACTCTGATAATAATAATCCATTCCATTTATATATTTTCCCATAAATCAGATCACAAAAATTCGTTTATCAAACAATTCAATCACATCCTATTAATCTTTTGCGTTCTAATACATCACCCTCATAATCTCAATTTTTATCAAGTAAGTTTATCACATCTTTGTGTTCTTTTTATATGTTAATATCTAATTCGTATAATTTAATTTTATTTATGTGAAAAGATGGTTTTGATTTAAATATAATTGTTCATATTTGAATTGATTATCATGGTACGATTCAATATTTTGATCTGTTTTTACACGTGGGAATTTTAGGGTTTCAACGTTGATCTGGGTAATTAGAAAGTTATCATCTTGGGAATATTTATACATTTTTCAAGATTGTATATGTATTTATATAATTTTTATGATATATATATTTTGGACATCCCTTTTTGTGGTTAAAAGAATCTGCCAATAGTATATTCCTATTCCTATTCCTACTCCTATATATATATATATATATAATAAATATATATATATAATAGAAAAAGGACCAACTTGTTATAGTTTGTTATGATTAGTTAACTCTGTGAATCAATAGAATTATGGTGGTTGAAGAGTCAAATATATATCACTCTATTTGTAGCACTTCTTGTTTGTGTAAAATTATGTACTAATTTATTATCTTAATTTATTCCCTGAAAAACATTATTATGTAATGCATATCCTGATTAAAAATCATGTATTCCTGGTTGCATTGAACCCAATAATTTAACATATGATGATGAATAAAGCCCACCTAGAAAGTATACCTTTTGTAACATTATAAACCCCATTTGTTATTTCTTGTACTAATAATACATGTTTAATTTAGTATCTTAAAGAATAGATCATTTTTGTCAATTTGAAGTTAAAAAGTTAGTTTCTTGACATTCAGAAGTGAAATGATCTTGACATCTTTTTGTGTGAAAAGAAGTTTTTTGCAGAATGAATCAACAGAACATTTCAAAGACACCGGACCTACCGGTGAAGCGTAAGCGTGGTCGTCCACGTAAAGATGAAAGCATGCCGAGAAACGTAAAACAACATACTCAACCACCTCTAGCCATGGCACCACCACCACCAGCTGCCATCATGACCACCATCCAATCACCACCAGCCGCCCTCATCACCACCTTCCAAACACCTCCACCAGCAGCAAACAGCATTCCCTATAGCACAAATGTGAATAAAGTTGACCCTAACATGGTAGGACAGCCAGTCACGTGCGTTATTGATGGTATTTTTGACAATGGGTATCTCATCTCAAGTCGTTTGGGTCCCAATAACTCAATCCTACGTGGCATTGTGTTTCAACAAGGACATGTTGCTCCTGTCACACCTACGAATGACGTGGTGCCACATCTTGCGATGTGCACAAGAGGCGGATATCCTATTCCCCTCTCGAATCCAAGAAACCCAATGCAAATGTGTGCTACTGAATCAGTATCTGCAAAACAGCTACCTCAGCCTGTGAGGATGCAAAATAGCCCTGCTATGGTGACAGGTGGAAGTAGTAGTTCTGCACCACGCGAAAGTTTGAGATTGGTTGAGCAAGATGACATTTTGCAGATTTTTGAGGCGTCTAAGACGGTTGAAGAAGCACAAGATTGTGATCGAAGGGGTAAAAACGAGCAATTGATATCTGATCCAACGGCTGAGAACTTCCCTGAAAGCGATACCATGATTTATGATAAGGCTACGGAGCACGAACCAGTGGTTAATGCAAGCTCAAATGAGCAGCAAGCAAAGGAGCCAGATGAGGAAAAGCCTGAGGTTATAACTCCTGTAGAGACAGTTGTTGAGAATCAACCATCGATGCCAAATGACGGGCTGCTGCAAGAAAGCCAAGAACATACGGGTATGGGAGTTTATTAGTATTGATTGATTCACGTCTTAATCTGGTATTCTTTGGTATTTTATGCTACCTTAAGTCCGCTTAACTGGGCTTAATATTGGGTTTAAAATTGATGAAATGGGCTAAATACTCTACTCGGGTGTTTGAATGTGCATTTTGAAAGTGAATAAGTGATTATATAATACTGAATAATCACAATTAAATTAATAGTTCTACTATGACTTGGTGTGGGAGAAAATGATGGGATGTCCTAAATCACTCTAATGATGTAGGGGACGATAAATTCTGAATATGAACGAAGGTGAAATTGACACCACAAAATTACTTGGCACACCACAAGTTGTGCATTTTTGATATTTTGTATACATGATATAATGGTTGTTGTACCTTTGGTGGATAAAGTAATTTTGTTGGTATAAATATCACTTCCCATAGATGAAAGTAGTTTTACTCAGCTATTTGTTGATTATTTTTCTTCTAACTAGTATCAACAGATTATTTGACCTCTAAATAATGAGATAACCGTAAAAGGGTATTTGTGCATGAAGTGTCCATTATGACTTGAAATTGTCATAATTAGTTTGCGTCTTCGACAAAACTGATTAATCTGATTTGGAGAACGGGTAAGGCGCCACCGAAAGAAAACGGATTTGTGAGATAAATCTGGAATTACCTTATTATTTTAACTTTAATCAACTAAATTATCTGACCTGATTCATCAAGTCTCTTTATCACCATGAACACACATACCTAAGCATTCTACAAGTCTATTACTGTTACAAAGATGAGAACTTCTTGCAATATATTTATTTTTCTCTAGTTTTTAATATATTGAACCATCACCAAGATGACCTAGTGGTTGGTGTCCTGATATCCTCACAAGAGGTCTTAAGTTCAAATCTCACTAGCTGCACATCTTGGGGTGGCCAGGGGAATGGTGTAAACGGTCACGGGGATACCCAAGTTAGGCCGCGTACATTCGAGTAAAATACTCGCCCTTATCGGGTAACCCGAACAGGGAAAACCTTCCCAGTTTTCGTTTTTTAATATATTGATGAAATCTGTTAAACCATATTTTGCAGGCGAAGTGAGCAATGTTGATGCCAATCAAGATGCGAATCGAGAAGTAGCTGTGGATCTTTCTTTGAGCAATTTTTCCGAAATCTAAATCATGTGTTAAATTAGTGGGTAAACATCAAGAACCATCTTTTATCTTGATTTCTAACAAATTTTGTTAAGTGCTTCTGAAGCTGCTACGATTTGAGTTTATGCACAATTGCATATGAATCTTGTTAGTGTTGGAACAATCATTCTTTCGGATGTTAATGATTTTTCTGTGGAGTAAACACATTTCAAAGAAATTCAGTTTTTGTACTTTTGACGGATTCTTTTTATATTATAATATATATATATATAATATATATATATATATATATTGAATATGGATGGATTTACCCTGCCATTGCTCCAAGTACTCTACACATTTTGATGAAGCAGTAAGGATACGATTGATTCATCTTTGAATCCCACAATAAATGTAATTGCCTGCATAAAGTATAAGAATTAGAACCATGTCGTAAATTGCTGGCTTTTCCTCAATGACAAATGTTAAAGCTCGTTGTTCTAATTAAATTGAATGCAGCATATGAACTTATACCAGAAAATGACCTAAGAACTTTAAAAAAGCTACTAAAGAACTTGTACATTGGTAGCAATTATCCTGATGATGCTACGTATTATGGTATATATTAAATTCTAAATGTAACCTCGATGAAGTCAATTTCATCTTTTGTCAATTTTTACAGAGTTGTAAGAATTTATCTATTTTCTTTTCTTTCCATCGTTATTAGTTCAATTAATATATTTAGAACTAAGTTGCAAGGAAGATAATGAGGATGATTAAGAAACTTCAAATCCAAAATAAAAACCCAAACTAGTACCTTTCAAAATCAAAATCCAATACAAAGGACGCCGTCCAATCGAAAAATACTTTAATAATCTCTCATATTGTCCTCCTTTACCAATTTAATACTTAACAAGGTTGAAAAGTCACTCAGGGACTAGTCGGTCGGGACCTTGAAAGGACTAATCGGCCAACTCGGGGATTAGTCCGATTCTCCTTTTTAGACATTGTTTTACATATAAATAATAAATTTCAAAATTATATGTGTAAATATAGAAGATAACCATAAACATAAACCCAAATAGATAATCATGAACAAGTTACATGTAACAATTATTAATTTGAACAAGTAACATGTAACAATGGCTAAATAAACCCAACATCAATAACATGTAATTAAAAACCCAAATTCAAAAAACAATAATTACAATTCAATCTCCATAAACCATAAACTCAAGTAGAAAAAAAAAGTAATTGAAAACAATACATCCGTATTTGCCATTCGGTGAGCTTGGAACTAAGTTTTGTAGCTTTATACCAACAGCGACAAAATCAATACCTGTGGCTGTAAAGCCCCACATTTCCAATAGACCCTCATTTCAAAACTTATTAGCCATAAGCATTCTAATAAATGATATGTAATTTGATCCCCTGATGGCCTTTTCGTCGACCACCTTTCTTTCCACCTTTCTTTTTGCCACCCTTCTTCTTGCCGCCTTTACCAGACCCATGACTGCTGGAACCACCACCAAACGCATAGCTGCTAGCATCAGTACTGAACCCACAGCTTCTAGAACCACCCGACGATGCCTTAGATTTCAATAAATCTTTAACATCAAGTATACCATTTTCTAAAATGTCCAGCAGTTGACATTAGTACTCTATCCTCGGGTTTAGGTGGCCCCGAAGAGCGTTTGCTACGGTTTCCACGCTTCCCTCCAACTTGTCCAAGTATCATATTCTATAAAAAAAATTATAGGCAATTTCAGTTAGACCATATAAGTCTTGAATAGAAAGAAAAAACGAGTATTATAAGAGAAAAACAAGTAACCTCTTGTAATATTTTTTGCTCCCTTTCTTTCTGTCTTTTCATTGTTACTAGTGCCACGCTTAAAGGAACTCTCTGCTTCTTTGGGGGCTGTAGTTTAGTTTTACATGATTTACCATTTCAATTATCAGTATGGGAAGAGATTGCTAGATTATAAAAGACGATTAGAAGATATGTTACCTTTCCACCAAGGGAAACTACTTTCCTGTTTTCCATAGCCTTCTTCTCTTTCCATGTCATATGGGAGGGCCCTAAATGCATATATATACAAATAATATACATTATATATATAAAAAAATAAATTACTGTAGCAAGTTAAAATGAGAAATGCATTGTTTTCATAAATAAAATATGCATCGTAGAGCTGGCAATATTTACCTAAAGCTTGGCCAGAATGGAATATTTCATAACAAAATTGGGCTGCGCAGGACTCCTTTTTGTTTCACGGGTCCAATTGGGCCAACAGATTCCCATCGTTTGTTTCCCAATGAGTAAAAATGGGTGAAAGCTTTCTTTCAATGGTTGGGTGGCAAGTGAGCAATCGAAAAGATTGCAAGCCAAAACAAAATCTCATATTCAAATCATGTCGCAGATCTATTAGACCAGAAACCGAGATCTGTTTCAGTATATATGTGTTTGAATGTTTAGAATTAAGAAGCATATGAACTGGAAAATGTTTAAAGATATTTATAGAACTGACAACTTCAACTGATACCTTAAATGTTCAACTATTTTTTCCTTAAAAATCCTTCCCTTTTGTAAACTAGAAAATGAAGACAACGAACAATTTTCAATATTTTCAATTTTCTTTCTAGAGATAAAAAACACCAACCACTTTCTAGAAAGTTAATGATGGAATATGAACTGAAAACTACGTAAATATCTATATTTTTTCAAAAAAATAGAAAAAAAATTCAAACTCAAACTTTTTATATAAATAGATATATGTGAACTGGAATACACACTTGAAGAAGTAAATACTATTACTGTAAAAAAAATATTATATATTCAGCAGGTCAATCTGACTCATCCGACTTGTTGTGACCCCAAGGTTGATTAAGCCAGACTGTCCCCAACCCAGTTTGATCAGTTAACTAACCCAACACAACCCACACATCCAATGTATCTGTAGCTCCTTATTAGATAAAAACAAGACTAATCCAAAGGGTTAATTTCATAGAGGTTTCAACTAAAATTTTATGTGTCTTCTTAAACTACACTAATTATCATAGATGAATGAGTGTTACCCAGAACATGTTTCTTGGTAAACTTTCAAAAAGTAAAGAGCTTAATGAAAAATACAGCATAGTGCTTAACAAAACTCCATGAGAATGATCTAAGCTCTTACTAATAGTATACCAGTGATTACTTGTGACATAACATCTCAAAAGGATAGAGAAGTTTCTTAAGATTATCTGTTGAGCTTGGTTTAGATGGGTAGGTGACGGACTGAAAAAGAGATAATAACGGGCGGGCCAGGTGGATTGGGTAATGGGTCAAAATAGTAATAACTAATTCTCAGGACAAATGGGTGGATTGTGAGTTATAAAAATTCAGGGTTGTAAAAGTCGGGATTAATCGGCAATTAATCGGATTTAGGGCTACTCCGAAGTGACTCGGCCTTAATTGGCTTAAAAGTCGGTCAACGTTAGTCAATGGGTCAACTTCGGGATTATTTGGTCAAAGTTAGGATTAATCGGTCAAAAATGGTCAAAGTCAAACTTGATCAACATTTTAATATGACAATTATGTTTATGTTTATGTTTCTAAACAATTATGTTTATGCTAATGTTTAGAAAAAGTCAAATCCAAGTAATCCTCGATTACTCCCCAACTTGCCGATTAATCACTACAAGGTCAGTGGCGGAGTCCATAAATTATTTTCACAGGGGAGAACTCAAGACAAGTTTGTTTAAGGAACAGATATCAAAAATACCCTTAAGTATAATTTTTTTTAATAATACCGCTATTCTATTCTTTTAACAGGACAAATATCTAAAATGCTTTTATTTAATTTTTTTAAAGGACAAATATCAAAAATATCATTATTTATAAAAAAAATTATTATATAAATTATGGAGAGGAGGCGACTACTTACACTTCCTCCACCATGTCTCCTCCCTCATACAACCTTGGACTAATTATCTAGAAAGTTGGGTCGAGTTGACTGACCCATCCGACTTGTTTTGACCCCAACCTTCATTAAGCCGGCCTGTTCCCAACTCAATTTGATCAGTTAACTAACCCAACCAAACCCACTCATTTTGCCACATCGAATGCATGGTATCTGTAGCTCCTTATTAGATAAAAACAAAACTAATCCAAATATCTTTATCTGTAGCTCTTTAACACTTTAACAGGTCAAATATCTAAAATACCTTAATTAAATTTTTTATAGGACAAATCGGGGACTAGTCGGCCGACTTTTACAACCCTGATACTTAATAACTAGATTAAATTAAGATTGGTTTTGATGGCAAGACTTTCCTGGTAATTTTATGCACACACACATATGTAATTAGATTCTAAGGAATTTGAAGAAGTGGTTACAAGCAAAGCGTTGTTGTTTTGGAAATTCGTGTTAGTGTTGGTTTTTGGGTGATGGAGATAGGAGTATATGGTGGTGGTTGAGATGGAAATATGGAATTGGTTAGAAGTGTTACGTTGCAGAGGTGTAGATGCAGGTGGTAGACAAACATCCAGGACATTGATCTAGTCGATCATACAAGGCTTTTTTTATGCCTACTGAGATATTGTAAATATTCTTTTTCTTTTTAAGACAAAGACTCACATACCTTATTCACCATTTTCTTATTACACCTATGTCCTCAAATGTTAATTGAGACTTGAACCAACAACCTCTTAGTTGATGGACCACCTAAATACCGCTAGGCCAAAGACATGTTGGTGTAATGATTATAACTTTTGCTTATAACTTGTAGAGGATGAAGATGAAGACATCAGGAGCTTGCGGTAATAGTTAACTTTTTGCTTATTAAAAAGAAGAAAAATGGGCGATGCAACCCTTACAAAAAGTTTACAAACAGGATTAATCAATAGAATTATCTACTTATTTCTGCAATTCGCTAACATGACAAACAATGTTTTTTCACCAACTTCTCAAGTTGACTAATCAATAGAATCTGTATGTAATACATGCCAACTAACTAAAAGAGATAAATGAATCAAAAGTGAAGAAAAAAACATATTAACTGACAAAGGTGGATGATCTAAAGCTTTGGTGATAAATCAAGAATGGTCCTCCTTCTCTAACAACTAAATGCTCAAGGTTTCTCGGTAGAGAATTTTCAGTAGGGCACGGAAGCAAGCGGCCATATTCCTCATGGCTGAAAAAATATATTTTATTTTATAAGTGTCAAGAAAGCAGTTATCATCCAAACTTGATACAATGATTATGAATAAAGTAACACTAATAGTAATATTAATACCAATGGTAATACTAAGTTTTAAGGGAATCGATCAATCTTCTTTGTGGTAGGTCTCTTGCCTAGAAACAATATAGGCAGTATATATATTGTATCAAATACATTGCAACTATCAAATTGAGTTTACAATAACTTTTGGAGCATCATTTAAAAAGCAGTTTTGCTACCTTACCTGAATTGTTTATATGTCTTCATGTTAAATAAAAATTGACAATTTAAAGATGTAAAAAGCAATTTTTCTAAAAAAATATAAAAGTTACTTTTTCATATTATAATTATTAGGAGTTTGAAAACAAATTAGTCATTTTACATAATTTAACAGAAAAGGATAACGAACGTCAGTAAAGATAATCTAAGATAATCTTGACGAATATTAAGAATGATATGACTAAAAGAATTGAAATTTGAAATTGATAAAATACAATATCGTACAAAAATTGCCTAACAACCCTAAATCTAACGAATAAATAGAACAATAATTGCTAAAATATGAATAATTGCAAATGTGAAAAACTATAGACTAAAACTGTCACTTACCTAAATAAAACATAATCGACAATCACACACATTCTGTACAAGTTCAATGCAAAACAAAAGCAGATCACTGGTAAAAGTTTCGGTCATACCATAAACCGGTTTATATATCTTCTAAATTCTCTCTTTTCCCCCCCAAAAAACCTACTTATTGTCTGTGATCTAATTCCATTAATTAATCAATCTAAAGGTTTTCTTGAACAAATATTCCCCACAATTCTTTCAAGCTGATAAACCGTAACTCAACAAATTCTAAAAAGATGGACATAATATCACAATTACAAGGACAATTGAACACAATTGCAGCAACTGCTTTCAATACATTTGGTACATTACAAAGAGACGCACCTCCTGTTCGTCTCTCTACCAATTACCCTGAACCCCCTTCTTCTTCTGCTGCTGCCCCTAACGCCACCGTTGCACCACCCCCCGCCGCCGCCGCTACTGCTACTAACGCCACCACTGCTGCCAGTACTAATCCCACCAATGAAGAATTACCCAGTAATATAATATCTCTGAAACTCCAAAGATTTTGAGTGCTGAACTTGTTAAAGCTGCTAAACAGGTGCATGTCTTTAGGGCTTTTTCAAGATTCAAATTTTATGTGAATGCAGTTACTGGGTTTGATATTGGAGGGATAAAGATTATTCGGTTAGTTGATTATATCAAAAAGTAAACCTTTTTTAGCTCATTATTTGCTACTTTCATATAGTTTTCAAGCACAATACTACTTTATAGCTCTACTGTGTTTTCAAGGGCTAATTTTTGTGTGTCTATTTAGTCATTGTGTTTGATATTGAAGGGATGCAGTTTATGAATCAGTTGATTTAATGAAAAAAAAATCATTTTTCTTAAGCTATGGATAGGTGATCTTACTCTTCCAAAAAATCGAATTTATTAGAACTCTTTACCTTACTATCCAAATTTGTTTGTTTCGAGTCTTTACCTTTAATTGTTTGAAATCAAAATCAAGTGCTTCAACCTAACACTCCAAAGTAGTTATTGCTTCTTATAATCTCTATAATCAGTTTAGAGCGCATCCAAACACCCCTTTTAGGATCTCTTGAACTGTTTAATGTTGCACCCATACTTTGTCTAGTCTAACCCTATGCGAGTATCATATATCTATATTTACACATGAATGTGTGCGCAGTTCATTAGGTTTCATTCGGCTATGAGATTTTTCTCCATTTTGTGAGCTTTACACAATGTAACAGGACCCGCAAAACAAATAGGTTAAGTAACTGGAACAAGTAGCCTACTAGAGGTAATTCATTTGCATTCATAACTCCCATTGGAGACTTTGGAAGTAAAAATGATGATTTTCTCTTGAATTTTTGTCTTGCCTAAAATCTCAAACTTATTTGCTGTGTTACTTGTGTAGTTTGATGCATTGGTAGCTGCCCTTCCCTTGTCTGAAGGAGGTGAGGAAGCTCAGCTGAAGAGAATTGCAGAACTTCAGGTATAACCGACACCTACCAACAAACAAAATGCCATAGATGTTGGTCTGACTTAAATTGAATCATTAAAAGTTGTACTGCTGTCTGCTTAATAGTGTAAAAGATGAAATCAATTTATAAATTCGATTGTAAAGTATTATTGTATGGCTTCCTCCAAAACTATGGTAGTGTATATACCGTGGTTCAAATCCTTCATTCACGTACAATACAAAAATAATTTAAGAGGAATCAGTATGGATCGTCATCTAACCTATAATGAACTCTGTATGTAGGCCACAAATGATCTTGTTGGTCAAGAACTTCAAAAGCAATTTGAGGCTGCTGGTAAATCACTTCTCCGCATTTCTCAACGTCTATGGTTTGGGTTCTTTCTGTTTTTCTCTCTTTGCACATGTCCCATGTGGATATTTTAGTGTACTCCCTCAGCTCAAATAGACTTACACTTTGACTCTAAAAAATGGGAAGGTACATTTTTAAATTAGAAGTTCTTCTAAGTTCTGAGGCTTTTTACAACTACATCTGACCATATTGTTAGTTTTCTTTGGTGAGATAATAAAGATTTGGTCACTATAAGTTGGTTTTTGGGTCAAAAGTCAAAACACCTTGGGTGACTTCTGACCCATTATCGATCAGTACAACCTGAATTGACCTGTTTTCATATGAGTCGGTTAATAATGCCACGTCCAATCAATGATAAGTTATTTTTGCCATACACCTCGATTGTTTCACTGAAAGCCTAATTTTAATTAATCAACTCTAGCTTATGGTATATAACAATGTTGAAAAATATACTTACAGGTGTATCTTATTGAGATTGCAGCTTTGCAGCTTTGCAGCTTTTCTACATTAATACGCTTTTGTCGATTATCATTGCTACAGATATGCTGAACAAGATTTCTGTATGTAGTCATTCATTTCTTGTAAATTGTGTGCAAGGCAAAGCATTGCAAGTTCCTATTCTTAGAATCTAGAAGTATAGTAATAGCAAAAGTGCCCCACATTTGTAATCAGAAAATATTTGCGTTGATGTTTGTAGTAGAAAAACCAAGGAGTATCTTACTTGCATATGAATAGATAAACAATGTGGAAAAATCTGTTGGTTTTGTGGTCTAACGGGTTGACGTATTATTGTTCAGAGAAGGAATTAAAACAAGTGCAGACATTGTTCAATGAAGCTGCAGGTAACTGTCTCAACTTGAAGAAACCAGACTAAATGGAGACACCAAAGGTAATTGTTGTTTAGGTGAACAATTTGAAAAGGTTAACTCTATGTTATTTCCATGTAGTCACTGTAGTTATCTTTACCAATCAGATTACAGCTGACGAACCATTATTTATTTGAATAGAAACGTTTGATTTTTCATTTTCCTGTTTGGAATCTTTGTTTAGGTGAAGAATTTGAAGTTCATCTCATATTATTTTCATGTAGTGTCTGTAGTTGTATTTACAAATAACATTATAGTTGAACCATTATATTGGTTGAATATGCGTTTGACTTTTCATTTGGTTTGATTTGTTAGGATCTCAAAGTTTGGTCTTTCCATTAGAAAAGATAACCCAATGCCTACAATGTGTTCATTCAGAAAACTTTGGCTTGCCCAAAATGCTCCTTAAAACACTTTCTGTTTTATAAAAAACGAGTTAATGAAACCTACCCCGAACTTCAGGGTTTGGTTTTTCAACTTAAAAGCTTAATGGAAAATATATTATACTTGTAAAGTAGTTTAGTACACACCTGAGTATCCATGATCTGTAGTTAAGTGCCAAGTGCGAACTGAAGCAAGATCTTCAAGTATGTTTGCAAGGCAATGCCAAATTATAGGCTTAAAATCGGATTCAAGTTAGTATTTGAAGATAATTTATAGACTGAAGGCCTTTTCCCTCCTATAGTAAAATCTTTATGTTTAAAAACTTCATTATTGATTGAATTTGCTTTCAACTGTCTTTCATTGGAAAATCGAAAGGAGGATTTGCTCACAGCAAGTTTACTTTGCACTCCACATAAATATATATTATCATGTTGTATCATGTAGTATGTGAAGTAATCAGGCCTGGGATCTTAATGCACCAAAAAAACTAATACAAAAGCTAGAACACAAGTAGAAAAGATTCCATAACTTAAGCTCGAAAAGCTACAACAAAAGAAAACAAATGTGGATTTTAAGCCTCTCAAGTTTAGATGTACATGACTCATGTAGACTAATAAAAAGCAATGAGTCCATTGACTCGTAAGATCCCATTTTCTTCAACCATATGAAGTTAGATTATCTGTTCTTGAATTGTCTTCAAAAAGCAGCAGAGCTTGCACCTATCAAGTGTTTTTTTCTTTTTTGCAATATTATGTGCTTAATAAGTTTTAAAGACTTTACTTCAGCTATTGCGCTTCTGTTATTGAGCTCCATGTTTTTATATATCGAACATCATTCTTTCAATTGTATCAAAGGTTCACTATCCATGTGACATTTCCAACGAGTCTGCTTAGGAATCCTAAAAGCCAATTCAAACTTGAGTGGGTTCAGCCACCTCAAAGCAAATAAACACGAAAACAAAACTGACCCTCAATAGTTGATCAAACAATTGTTTAAGGCGAAAGAAGGTAGAAAAATCAGAAGACCTCAAGATTACAGAAACAACTAAAAGCATATTCAAAAGAAAAAAACTACTGCTAAGAGGAGTTGATAAGAACTATAATGTAGTAGCAGCTCCACAACTTGAGCGATCCTTCTTCATTTGCTTACACCAATAAGCCTCTGCCTTCCAGTTTCAAGCATTCCCAACCAATCATGAATTCATGACGCACATGCATGTTCACTGCACAATCAGAAGTTGCATTAAATTATACGATTTAACAATCTGAACCGTTAACTGACATGGCGACTACTACACATTACATTTACATATGTATGACAAACCAATCAAATGACATGGCGACTACCACACATTACATTTACATATGTATGTAGCAGCCAATATCAAGCCAGTTACGCTGATAATGGGTTGTTTAGGTTATTTCTTACCCCTAATGGTTCATATAGGTAAAGCTTAAACAGTTACTTATAAATAAAACGTGTCACTAGTCAAGGAAGGTGTATTTAAGTGCTTACAATCTTTGGTATCATTTTATTCGAAAGAACTAGATTTATTATATTAGTAGTACAATCTTTGTATTCAAATTACCCATTTTGACCCCTTAACCACCCATTTTGAGACCTCTAGTTTGCCATATCATGTAAGCAACATGAATGTGTTACAAACTGTCTTAGAAGAACTCTGAAATAAAAAATTTGCACATATAAACAGAATGTTACATGTATTTTGGATTGAGGAAGTCAGTAAAGAATGTTCTAGAAAACACAGCCTTTCTGATCATGTTCAAATAGCAACTTGTCAAATTTCCAGAGAGAAGACATTGTTCGTATTTGATGTTACCTGATGCTGCTGCGGTTGTGGCTGTGGTTGCTGTTGAACTTGAGGGTAACCACCATATCCAGGATAGCCTCCATAATACATAGCAGGATCTTGTGCAACTGGAGCATACCCATAAGTCTCATATCCCTGTCCATACCCATAGTATCCACCACCATTGTATTGACTTTGATCAACCTGAGGCTGAAGAAATCTAGTATATCAGTCTATGTTGCTTCTTAGATCAACAGGCAGTTAAATAATATGCAGGTTAATTTGGGTTTACATTTTTCTTCGAAATTGTTAAATAGGTTTATTTATAAAAATGTTGACAAAATGAAAACAAGTTAAATAAGTCAAAAGTTGCCAAAAGTGTACAAAGAAAGTAGAAAACTACATGAAGCCTTCTAATAAAAACTAGACTACTATTGAATCAATGTAGTTCACTAGATAAATGGGTCGATTTGGGTTTAAAAATACTTAATTAATCAAATAAGAAAAAATTTGACGGGGGGGTGGGCAGACCTGGCAAAAATAATATGTGTAATAGGGACCTATTATGAAGGTGTCTGCTTTTATAATTCAAGCAAGAAGTACTTTTAACATAATCAACTGATTATAAAAGCCTAGTACATAATATTGGTCAAAATTTAAATCAATCCATTTTAACATTTGATATGCCAATATTCAGTATCATACGCAATGAATCAGAAAATCCCAGTTCATCCAAATCCTAATAACTATTAACTAATAGCCACTTTGTATTGAAAACGCTAAAACAAACCTGTTTATTTGAAGGACTACGACCCCATGAAAGGCGTACAGTCTGTCCACCTAAAACAGTTCCTTGTAACATTCTCAGTGCTTCTTCAGCACAACTTCTGTACATTCATGATACGAACCAAGCATTTAGAGACATTCTCTCCTTAACTCGTAAGAAATTGCACAAATCTGAGAGGTGACAAAATAGGCAGGTCGTGTAATGGGTCAAGGTGAGTTCGGGTCAACACAGGAAACTATGTCGGGGCAAAATAAGTCGTATGGGTTGACCCTTAATACATCATGCCCAGTACTTCTACTTTTGTCATAACCTTAATCGGCTTTGAACAACTGAACAGGCCGGATTATCACCTCTAAAAATAAACATATTACATACCTATCAGCAAACTGAACAAAACCACACCGCTTGCCCACAGGAATCTTCACATGGACTAATTGTCCGTACTGGCTGAATACTTGCTTAAGATGGTCATCTGAAACGTTAGGATCCAAACCACCAACAAACACCTGCAATCAAAATTTTGAACCCTTGAGGAACTTGGTTTCAAAAAGTAATATGTGCTCTCATGATAGAACAAATTACTGACAGTAGTATTATTTGGATCCTCCTCATTCTGTATTCCCTGAGTATTCTGGTATGATGCTGCAAGTAAAGAAAACTCAAACAAAGTTACAAATAGATGCAAGCGATTTCAGCTCCATTTAAATGTCCGATGTCAAACGCAAAAAAAAAGAGGTTAAAGAGGACCAAGTAACTACAATCAGAAGCACCAATATATGTATACAAAACCACTACCCAAATTATAACTGAAAGTTAAAATTTAACGTCATTAAATCTAAGCATACATAATAATTATTTGTTGCATGCACTGAAGAAGCATTTAACAGATAATATGTCGCCTTTTTTGGTCATAATTTTTAGGATATGCATGCAATCAACTTAATTACTTAAATAAAAAATGCACAAAAGATTGATCATCTCTTCTCTTCTGTTCATAGAACAAAACAGCAGCTGCAGAACTATGATAAGCATTAAGAAGGCTACAACAAAGATAAGCCCTACACAATCATGTAACATAGTATGATATAAAACTAAGAATGAATAGCAAGAACAACCATTTGTTGCAAATATTCAGATGCCAGACATTCATTTTTAGTTGTTCATTTTCATGTGTCTAACACAAATGAATACCCAGACCTAAGTTATATGCCAGCTTTTCTTTCTTCAAGATCATAGAAAGAAAAATAATTCATTGAAATCATAAGGGTTCCCATTAAGTCCGCTAATCAAAGTCAATTGCATCACATTGCTCTACAAGTGCAAAAAACCTCACCTCTATCACAGTGAGATTCTATTTCCAAAAACCGTTAGGCATGTACTTGTACACTTTGACCCTAAAATTTTTTTTTGCATGACTGTATTCAACACTCCTAGAGTTTAAAGAGTTAACAAGTGTCTCCAGCGCCAAAAAAGTTGCTGTTTCGAACCATAAACCCAAATATTCAAAAGTCAAACAATCTTTTCTACCCGACTATTAAGTCAGCTAAATCCCGCTTGAGAACTATTTATAACGGCCATGGTTTTATGACACGACCAAGATAGAATTTATAATTGTAATACTGAAACAACTTCAAGCTCCGTTGGGCATAGATGAAGACTCCAAACTAACATTTTAGTATTCATCAAAGAAAAGTGAAAGCTAACAAGATCAGGATTACAAAAAACTTGAAATGTAGGCGATAAAGACATATCTTAAAAAAATGGTAAAATAACACTAAACTTTAGTAGAGTGATGAAAACAATGTACATAAAAGCTTGAACAGGAAAAAGAACCAAGCAACAACTATAAATATACAAAGAGACGTAACTAGAAACTATAGCGATTATCGGTGTTTCCTGAAAGAAAATAATGGCAAAAGAGCTCTTGAATGACAGGAAAGTATAACTTGACTGGAAGGGAAGAACAGTATTAAAGGACTTGAAAGAAAAGTAATCTAAAACTGTCGCCTCGAGAAACTGAAATAAACGGAAAGGGTAATTTAAGGGCTTAAAAGTTTAATACTGACCTAAGCAAGGCCACCCATTAAGGGGGTAACTATTTCTGCTGAAATCAGTGCCAGGCCATTACATGATAGAGCCCCTTGATGCCCTGCTTTGAGACAAGAGTTCTAATAAGTTTTTCAAGTTTAACATATCATGAGAATTTAATGCCCAAAATTGCTCAAAGCACGGGAAGGAAATAACTCTGCAAGCTCTTGAATATCTTCGGAATTAAACGCAACACCAATGAATTGAACTTAAGAAGCTTAATTGACAAAACCAGATGAAATGCTTCTAACAAATAAGAGTTAAAAAAACATATACCAAAATTCCACAACCAAATCACAAAGTTAATAATACCATGCATATAATATCTCAGAGATTAAAAATCAAATCCAAGCTAGAGATACCTTTCGGGTACTGTTGTCCACCAGCATTATTTTTGTTAGCAGCTGGTCCAATACGCATTGGTCTGGTTGAGCATAATCTTCCATTCATCTCAGTCATAGCACGCAGTTGTTCAGTCTCATCTCCAAACTTGACAAATCCATAACCTTTTGTGTGTCCAGTCATTCGATCAGTTACAACTTTTGCACTCTTTACAGATGGGTAATGAGCTCTAAATGTCTCCTGTAATGTATAATCCGTAACATCAGCCGCCAAATCCCCAACAAAAATGGTAAAATCAGGAGCACCATCAGCACGTTTTTCACCAACACCAAAAGAAGCCCAGTTCAGCCTAAAGTTCTGCTCAACGTTAGGCATAAGAGTACCATTATATGTCTGTAAATGCCTTTCTGCAGCAGCATGGCTAGCGAACTCAATAAAACCATAACTTTCAGATTGCCCAGTTTGCTTGTTTCGGATAACTTTTGCAGACATCACCTACAAACAGTCATAACATTATTTCAAATCGTTATATGGCAACAACACTCTGCTCAAATATATCATCAAACAATTCATTATCCGTATTTCTGACTGATACCGAAAAAACAACAGTTGAAACACATACTGCAAGTGTACAACTAGTTGCTTGGTTGACTACAGAACAACAACCAGACCATATTACAAACATAGAACAACTTGGGCACGAACACATAAGAAGAAAAAAAAAAATTTACTCTTTCGAATGAAAGAGGTAGAATTAGTCTTCTGATTTTGCCAGATAGAACATTGAGTTTAGGTAAATATGAAACTGCATGCTAAAAACAATAATTTTTTAAATATATTCTAAAGCTTCTCCTGAACAAAAATTTAGATTAATCTTATAAACAGAATCACATTTGGAAAATTATCAAACAAAAAGATGTCTTCACAGAATCTTAATATTTTAATATTTAAAAAATATCAACCTTGTGAAATAGTCAAGTGATTAAAAATAAAACACAAAACACACATACAATCGAAGTTGTTGTATCCAAAACTCTGGTTTCCAGTTAATAAACGTCACAAGATATGCCCAATGTATAAAGTGTGCACTGTGAACTGTACTTTTTGATCAAGCAATTGCCTTCTAGATGCATCTAGGTGATTTATATACACTTTCATGTATCAAAGAAAAGTGGAAGTTTTGTGATCTAATAATATGGCACAAAAGTTTCAGCAAATCAACATCAAACAGAGGATTATAGACATTTCTGACATACCACAATCATAAACACTTGAAAAAGTTTGTTGCTTTCTTGTCTACATAACAACAGTAATACCATCTTGCATATGTGAAAAAATTGAGAAGTAACACAAGGAAGCAAATACAATTTACTCATTCTAGTAGAAAGAAAGAGATAAATTTCACCTACTGCTGTCAAATAATCATACTGAACAGCATGTAAAAAACACAACCTTTTTCAATTTTAAACCTAACCTTCATAAGAAGATTCAACGAACACATTAAACTTTGTTTTCCCTAAACCTTTCTTTGGGGGGGGGGGGGGGGGGGGGGGGGGGGGGGGGGGGGGGGGGGGCGCTTATTTTGATTTTGAGAAGTATCAATCTTGTAAAATAATTTAATGAGGAAAAGTTAATACACAACCAATATACCACACAACGCATTAACACATATACGCATAAACATACAAAATTAAACAATTAATTGAAACAAAAATGTATACCTCGCCAGATTGGGCAAAACAGCTAACGAGATACTGTTCATCCATCCAAAACTGTAAATCACCGATCCACAGTGTACGGATCTCATCGGCCGTAGCTGGTTGATGAGGCGCACCGGTAGCGGACGGTGGTACCGCGTAAGGTTGAACGACGGCCGGTACCGCGGCAGCCGGTGGTGGTTGTTGATTGTAGGTATACATTTGTTGCGGTTGTTGGAATTGTTGTTGTGGTGGCGGTGGTTGTTGTTGATTTATCATCATCCATTGTTGTTGGTACCGTGGATCCATTACCGCCGGTGCCGCTGGTTGCATAACGAAACCCTAGAAACAGAGACTGAGATGGACAGATAGATACAGATAGAGGTTAGAATTTGAGGATGTAACTTTGGAGTATTTATAATTTTTTTCATACCAATTACCAAACACCACCTAAAGTCACTCATGTATTTGGAAATGCTTTACGGACCACCCAAGTATGCACATAGTTCCGTTTAAGCCAATCTTTTCTACAAACACAAACACAAACACAAAAAGAACTATAGAACTATCTGTTAACATCAATACCTAAAAAGTTTTGTTAGATTCCACGTGAACAAATTTCAAACCCTTTTCGAAATTAAACTTTTAACTTGCAAATAATACACTGGTTCTCCCACTCTTCGGTCTTACTCTCAACTCAACCCACTGTTTATCTTTTTCTCACAAAAGAATTGTAATAAAGTTATTAAATGAGTGAAAAGTAAAATGGTAAAAATCCACTTTGTTTAAATTATCAAGTTTAAGAAAGCAACTATAACAACATCCAAACTATACCAAAGAGATATACATTATTCATAAACGGCATGCATCAACATTATAGCAAACCCATCCATTAAATCCAACATAAAAAAGAAAAAATAACAAAAAAAGTACAACTTAAAAATAATAACAAAACATTATTATCTGATTCTTAACGGTGATCCGAATGAGACTAGCTTTTGCTAGCTTATGATTCTTGCATGATGGTACTAGCTGATTCTTGGATAATGTTGTTACTAGCTTCTGATTCTTCCATGTTGTTCATTTTTTAGTAATAGCTTTGTATTTTTGTTGTAGTTTGAGCTCCGGTTATGATTATATATGTACGAAGGTATGCTTCACAATTATTATAGTAAAATAAAATTGTAAGGCCCCATTATTCTTTCTTTTTCTTTTTCTTTTTTTATTTTAAAATCATCATACCAATATATACAAATCTGATTCAATAATAATTAGTTGTTTACATCAGATCAGTGTGGCATCAAAAAGATCCATTTAGACACTTAATACAAAAAGATAGGCACATAAACCAGTTTGGTAACCAAAACAAAATCCAAATGAACTAAGCTTGGGTCAAGCAAGATCTAGGCTAGTCCCCTTCCACGGTCTTCCTTTCTAACTAATACACACGTTCCTACAAAATGCATCCAAACTAAAACTATAAGCCATAAGTTTAGTGAGAATATAGAATACTAAACAAATAATACCTAGATTAACAATAGTAATACGTATCAGCAATAATAAATTATCAATTTCAACCATAAATACCAAGAATCTGTATCCACACCCTTCATTTCTTACATAGCAGCCATATTGACACAAGGTCAAGTTAACATCACTGACTGAGTCAGCATCTGTGGTCAGCTACCACATATAAGGTTTTACATTTCTTTCATCATCCAAATCACTTTGTTCCCGCGAATCATTTCATCAAATTGAAGACTAAACATTCAATTACCTACTAATAGATCATAAGGAAATAAAATAACTCTAGATCAAATACTTGAACCCTCTTGCACGTATGCAAATCCGGATTCAATTATTCAATCCACCAAATTAATATACTATAAGACTCACCTTGAACTTGAGGTGAAGAAGATTCGAATAAACGTTCTTTCCCTTCTTTAACACCTTGAGGTTTATAGAGATGCTTGAGGTTTAAATCTCACTTCTTAGGGTTTAGCACAAGATCACTTGCCTCCTTCTTCTTCTCTTTCGTTCTAATTGAGCTGTGAAAGTTAGGTAGGGGTGTTTGGGTGAAGAACACATGCATAATTATGTGTAAAATTCGGAAATCAGCATCTTTAAATCAGCAGAAAAGATGTTCACCCGGACGGGTGAAGGGCTACCTGGACGGGTGGTCCCCAAATTTGGCTCCCGTTCTGATCATTATACCCGGACCAGCAACAAACAAACAGAAGTCACCCGGACGGGTGAATTAAATTCCCCAACCTTCTGTTCCAGATCACCCGTTCGAACGAACATCCACCCGACCAAAATACCATCCACCCGGACGAGTAGCCAATCATCCAGACGGGTGATGCCCAGTTTCAGCTGTTTTCTGCATTTTAAATTTTTGAGTGTTACAACTCTCCCTCCCTCATTCGGTTCGTGTCCTCACGAACCATTCATGATGTATAATCAGATAATATAACATCATCCATTCCTCCGGTTCCCATGTAGATTCCGAACCTTTACGATGTCGCCATTGTACCTTAAACATTGTAATCTCTCGGTTTCTTAATCGTTTGACTTTATGGTCAAGAATCTGGATTGGTTCTTCAACATAGCTTAGTTGTTCATTAAGTTCAATCTCTTCCAATGGTACATAGGTTGCCTCCTCTACCAAACATTTCCGTAATTGTGACACATGAAACGTGTCATGGATTGCATTCAACTCACTCAGTGGATTCAATCGATATGCTACTTTTCCAATTTTAGCTATAATCTCAAAAGGGCCAACATACCTCGGACTTAATTTCCCTCTTTTCCGGTGATCCGAATGAGACTAGCTTCTGATTGTTGGGTGATGGTACTGCTAGCTTATGATTCTTACATGATAGTTCTAGCTGATTCTTGGATAATGTTGTTATTAACTTCTGATTCTTCCATGTTGTTCATTTTTTAGTAATAGCTTTGTATTTTTGTTGTAGTTTGAGCTCCGGTTGTGATTATATATGTACAAAGGTATGCTTCACATCTATTATAGTAAAATAAAATAGGACTAATGACATAGGTATGACGTTTACATTTACTTCCCTTTTCCAAGGTTGTCATTGGTCAATTTGATAGTACATTCTTAGAGCATACGGAAAGAGTTTATTTTTGTCACAAAGGTCACTTTCAAGAACATCATTTGAAATCGCTCTCCCACTCCCGAATAGTGTTTTGGACAATTTTCCAGAAGACATTTATTATAGCAAATCCATCCATTAAACCCAACATAAAAAATAAAAAATAAAAAAAATATGTAGTAACGAAAAGGTGTTTAGACAATGTAGCAACCGAACCCACTTTTTATCTTTTTTTCTCAGGAAAGAATTGTAATAAAGTGATTCAATAAGTGAAGAGTAAAATGGTAAAAACACACTTAGTTAAATAAAAGTATAGCAAACCCATCTATTAAAGCCAACATAAAAAAGAAAAATAACAAAAAAAATACAAGTTAAAAATAATAACAAAACCTTATTACCTGATTCTTAACGGTGATCCGAATGAAACTAGTTTCTGATTGTTGGGTATGGTACTGCTAGCTTATGATTCTTGCATGATGGTACTAGTTGATTCTTGAATAATGTTGTTACTAGCTTATGATTCTTCCATGTTGTTCTTTTTTGAGTAATAGCTTTGTATTTTTGTTGTAGTTTGAGCTCCAATTGTCATTATATATGTACGAAGGTATGCTTCACATTTATTATAGTAAAATAAAATAGGACTAATAACATAGGTATGACGTTTACATTTACTTCCTTTAATTACATTTGAAATAAAATTTGTCTTGAATTGAATTTGTGGAATTAAATTTTTTTTAATTTTTCATAGAATATCTAATTATCTCCATACATAATAATTATAAAAGTTCATTTTATAACTTATATTACCTATTAACATAAAGTGTATTAGGTAAAACAAATAATTTTTATTATCTATCTATAAAGAATGTAGCGTGTTAATTTAATATACTGAAATATTATCTATAAAATATTTAAAAAATATTAAATTTTTATTTAAAAATAACATATTATTTGACGAACATATTATTCTATGTAAATTAAATATATAAATTGGTTGTCCGTGGCGCATTAGGCGCCCAACATGGTAGTTGTACTATAAACACCTATGAATACTAACTCTAGGTTTAGTTTCAGATTAAATAGATCATCAGTCAGACATGATCATATTATGTCATTTGCCATTTTCTTTTCTTGTGTTTTTAATCGTCTTTTTATATTATTGACGGGTGAAGATAGTATTCTCTCTTTTCGTTAGTTGATCCCTAATACTCTGATAGACCACACATCCTAACCCTTTTTATGTCACTATATTATATTGTTTTATATTTATATACAAACTTTGTTAGAATTGAGTAATCATCATCAATAGTGTTATTCCTTCTCCATTGATTCTTTAAGCTTAAACTACAAAATACTTATGAACAAGGCTTTATGTTCGATTATAAGGAGATGCACACACTACGGACAATGTCGAGCATAGGATTTAAAATCATATGTGTTGTTGATCGGTTGTGGAGACAAATAAAAAGGGATGTCGTGTGAGATAAAATGATCGGAGCGTCACGTTATGATCGAGCATATGGCTTAAGTTCTGGTCGTTTACTTGTAAACTAAAGTTTTATCTTTCAAATAATAGTTAGCCCATGACTTTAATTTATAAGGATTGATAAATACACCACATAAATTGATACGTACACTATATTTATGATGTACTTGTACCATGAACTTTAAGTCTTGTACATTGTGGTGTATGCATGAGTATGTTTGATGTTTTATCACCTCAGGTACTTTTGTTGCATGTTCTTACGAACTGTAAATTGATTCTATTTAATCGTTTTCTTGCCAAATTGTGAAAATACAAAACCAATTATATTAGAGGGTCTAATATATACAAATAGGATAGGATGGGAAAAGTTGAAAGAGGATCCGTGGCGCAATGGTAGCGCGTCTGACTCCAGATCAGAAGGTTGCGTGTTCGATTCACGTCGGGTTCAAATCCCTTAAACCCCCTTTTTTTTTTTTTTTTTTTTTCATTTTTAATGCTCTTTACAAATTTTTTTTTTCATTTTTAATGCTCTTTACAAAATTTAACATTTTAATACCAAATACTTCGGTTTAAAGACGTAAATAACTTTTTCTCTAGAAAAAATATGTAAATAGTTTAAAATTTACTTTGTTGCAATTAAAAAGTACTTGGGCGTTTGACTAATATTCTAATACTTGCATCAAGTATAGGCAGAATCAATCGTCTAAGTACGTTTTCTTGTATCCTATATATAATCTCAATGAAGTCCAAATCAAACTTTTAGTGAAATCGAATTTCATGCTTCTCAGTTCTCATTCGATTGATTTGTCCTTCTGATCTATGGCAGCCAGGAACACGGTAGTTTACTAGAAAAGTAATTGAGGCAACCATAACCCGAATAAGCAAAATGTATAGGGGGCATATGAAAAACTTCATTTTATTGTATTAGCTCATTTGAAGATCTTGTAGAGCTACAATGTCAAAGATCACAAATTCCAAAAGGAAGTGACAACTATTTTCTACCTATTTCGGATGTTTATCTGTATAGATGCTAGAACTGTTTGTATTGAAACTAGCCTCTATCGATGAGGGGAAAAACTCATCTACTATGTACAAGAGTTCTGATTAGACTTTCTTTTGAATGAAAATAGATCTCTTCAAATGTTGTGTACCATAAGCTGCAGTGGAAGCCATTGTTGTTGAACCCACTAACCAACTGCATTGAACCAAAATGAAAAGGTTTACAACTGTATTCAACATTCGGAAAGCAAGATTTTAAGAAAATAATACTCTATGGAGTTGAGTAGAAGTACCTTAGGTATGTGATGTATGATTCCGTCTCCTGAGTACCAAACTCAGGTTGCAGAAGAGCCCCCGCAACCAAGGCTAGTTGGAAGCATGTATTGACCTTAAGATAAGATAGCAATTATTTAAATCAAAATAGAATTTTAGGTATTTGAGTTTGGGCATAGCCAGTAAAATTTACTTATAAGATAACCTTTTATGAAAGTATATAACTAAAAAACTTTGAGATCAACGAACACGGAACAACAAGTTAATTGATGAGTACCGATCATAAAGTAAAGACTTGAGGGGGGGGGGGGGGTTGGCTTAGCTTATTAGAGTGAGCTTAAGCTTTTAGGCTTAAAAAGCTCATTCTAAAAAGGGCCCATCTCCTTGGCTTCATAATTTTGGGCTTTCATCCTAAATAAGCTCAAAAGCCAAAATGTGTTTGGCAACTCAAAAGAGCTTATTGCATTTAGATAATGCAATATGCTCAAAAGCACTCCAGAAAAGCTAATCCAAACACCTCCTCAATTTCTTTAAGAGGTTCCAAGCATCTTAAAGGGAGATAACAAGTGAGGACAGCATGACATACAATAAAATATTTACCTTGCTAATCATTAAAGGCTCGACTTTCTGAGAGCAGACCCCATCAAGGTTCAGGAACTCTGACCAAGTCCTTGACTATTGCAATATACACACACACAGATTGTTATAAATACACAGAATTGAACCAAAAATTTTCAAAACTCACTTACAAACCCACCTTTGAACCTAAGTTGTTGGCCCTTATATACACTGCACCACCAACTAGAGCAAGATCTCGCATCACAACAAGTGCAACCAGTCCCGCTGCAAAAAGTTGAAATAAATTAAAACATCATTTTCTACCAGCGTGATATATAAATACACACACACACACACACATATATATATATCATACTATTTACATGTGTACAAGAAGAACGTTTTCTAAAATACAAATTAGGGTCCTAACTAATAAGCAGAACCAAAACTTGTGTATTTTTCTGGAATATATTTGGCTTTAGAGTCTGGACATAAGAATGGCACATTTGACATTGTAAGTTGTTTTGGCTATGGTGAAGGATAGTAACATCCTCCTAACAATGAGATGAAAAAAGTAAAATAATCTCGAAAATATAATTCATAATATTTAAGACGGGAGCAAAGAACATGATCCAAATTAATTATTGTTCCACAAAAACCTGATCTCTTTTTACAAGTCTTAAGATAGGCCGTCAAATTAGAAATCAAATGTGCATTTTTAACTCTACGTCTCTACCCATTTTACCAACTAGCCATTATAATCCAAATCAATCATTTCATACGCATTTCAGGTTTTCAATTAGCATGTATGTTGAGTATATAAACGATTCACCTCAAAGTGAAAACAGAATTTGTTACTAATGACCTCCGAGTTCGTCACATGAGACAGAGTGAAGCAAGAGACAAGGTGAAAAGCAAAGTGGAGGGAAAGACTATGAACAATAAAAAATCAGTAACAATCTAGGACTTGCAACAAAGCAAGAGGGAAAGCTGAAACCATACTTACAGTGCAGAAGACCCCTTTCTACCATGGCAATGGCAACACACCCAATCAGGACCTGTAGTACCAAGTTTCCATAAGTTTACATGCATGATCTAACCACCAAAAAGTTCGGTATGTACTGATAAACTGTTGTTTACAAACAATCAATATCTTTTATCTCTGGAAAGAACTAACCAAGAGAACTTACTTTGTCAGCCAGTGGATCAAGGTACGAACCAACCACAGAATTGATTCCCATTTTTCTAGCCATATATCCATCCAACTATACAGATAAACAACCTCCACAATTAAAACTTTTGATGTGCTTGTTAGTTGTTACCAGACATGCAAAGGTCTAAAGATACATACCCAGTCTGTTGCCCCAGAAACAGCAAGCCCAATTAATGCAGGAAGATACATATCATGCATTATCATCCTGCATCAAATAAGTTACATTTTAAGCATGACCAAGAAATCTTATAATATAATTTAAGAATTTATGCAAAACTGTGGCTATATGTACTTGTGAATTCATGTAAGATGTTTTCAAACTAATGCTAACCGTGTCCAACTAATTATCTCTTTATACTACTTAATAATAATGCCTAACTCAATTCTCTCTTTTATACCATTATAGACCTTTATAGAGCCTTCTCAGTACAAGCACACTGTGTTTATAACTCTACCATTGGCATAAAGGAAACATGCTAGTAGAATTGGATTCTCGAATGCGACACTGCCAGTCACTTAAATGCAGCTAGACAACTGAATCATCACTTAAATAGTTTGTGTCCATTTTTAGCATTTTCTACGATCTCTGATTATTTCGTTTGATAATTCAAATTATATATTTTAGTTGCATAACTAGACATTTTTTTCTTGATTATTATTTTGACAATTATGCTATCAATTTCTACATACTACTTCTTTTATTTCCAGATATATCTATAAAAAAAAGTTAGGGTTAGAAGGTTATACCATCCAAGCACAGGGCCAGAAACCAATCTACTTATTGAAATGAAATTAGGCCAATTAACAAAACTATCCACCAGTCCACCACCGCCACGTGTCGCAACAGTCTCCGAGTCCTTCACTTTCCTTGCATTACCATCCGAATTAACCTTCCCCAACCCTAACCCTAACCTCAATTTAGACGGAAGCTTCCGTTCTCGAAGCAAATCGATCGGCCGTATTCTAGGAATCGAGAAGACGTCGGATTGAAAGTATAAAGGTGTAGCTGATTGTAGAAGCTTCCATGGAGGAAAAGCTAAAAATAGTGGGGCTGTGGATGAACTAGGGTTAGGATTTGAGATAAAAACTGAAGAGCGAGAAAGGAAAATTGACGAGCGTAGTGATCGTAACAACGTTGTATTGGGAGTTGATGAGACGAAGAAAGGTCGTTTGGTGGTTGTTTTTTGAGCAAATTTTCTTAGTGATCTGAGAATGGCCATTATTTATCTTTACAATTAATGCCGGTGTTGCATTTTTTTGTAGATATATTTTAGATTTTAGATGAAATGGAAACTCGATTTTTGCAGGGTTTGATGAACAAAGAAGAGAGGTTGACACGTGCGAATAGTCGTTGTAACACGTGTTACTTGCTCCCCAGATTATTTGGAAAAAAAACCAATAGAATAAAAGAAGTGGTCGATCGATCTTGAGTTCGAGTGTTAATTTTGACATGATTAATTTTTGAGATGACTTTCAGAGTTTGACAAGTTTTCATAACGTAGTATCAAGGTTGAAAAGGACTTAGGACATAAATTATACAATGAATAACAAAAAAAAATATAGTCTTTTCAAAAACAATAATTTCATGACTCGTCAACTCAAACTCTTATAAATTTTAGTTCGACTAAAATATATTTCAAGTTTGTATTATATACATGAGATTAGCTCGAGCTCAAAATTTATACAGTAGTATGACTCAATCAAATTCAAATCCAACATACTCGATGCACGATCTTAAATAATTGGCTTAGAATGTATACTATTAACTTTTGTGTAATTTTTATATGTTTGTCTAACTATATACACGTTTTAGATATTTAATTAACACCATATATATTTACCAATGATGACTCATTTTCTTGGTGATTATGGTGTGATCGATCATTTGAGGTAGTTGAGATTTACACGAAACCAAATGATTGATCTCATATCGAGTTCTTTTATAAGTTAGAAGGTGCTATACGCACACTTATATAAACTTAATGAATTCGGATCCGTCAATATTAAAGGTCAAGTGTGGTTCTTCCAACCTAGTTAATAGGTGGGGTGACATAGGGGCAATGCCCCCTACGGATGTTAGGCCTCAACCCATAAATGGTTTTTTACTATAGATGTCTTTCTCGTCAAATAACAACCACTTTCAACTAACTTTATATTATACATCATGTTAGATATAGACATAGATTCTCATCAAGTTACATATTAAATTTGTGGTGGAGAAATTTTCCATGTGTTTGAAGATTGCAATTGGGAAAAGAAATCATTTGTGTTGTTGATATAAGATTCTCAAAAATATGGACAACAAAAGGATGATGAATTGAAGCCTATAGATAGAGTTTCTTTCCTTGAGAATAAACACATTAAATGAACATAACAATTTTTTGTTTATTGCTTCTCAACTCTTGAGGCTTTTTGGGCACAAAGAGTTTACTTTATTATATTATATATGTATATGTATTATTCACATACTAGTAAATTTTTTGGCCATTTTATTATTTAATGTACTTATCTCGACCTATTAATAAAAGATATCTCAATCTTCAACTTAAATTTTTGTGTCTATCTTTTCATTATATGTTTTAAAATTTTGACATTATTATTATTATCTGCTTTATGACTAATTAATAATTTCAAGGGTTCGTTTTATGGTGAGAGTCTCGTAATTGATAAACATGGAACAAAACTCTTTGTTTTCATTTTTTTTTTAAATATCCCAATGCATATTCCAGATAACCCAATTCATAATAGGGTTAAGATATTTTATTCGAGAAAGTGTATTATACACAATTCAACAGTTATTCAAGATTATCACGAAATTCGTATTCAATTCTATATCTATCTATATATATACTAAAGGAGAATAGAAACTTGCTCCAAAATTTGCCACGTAAGAAAAATGCCACGTAGCGGCCTCTCATAATTTTAATATAAATAATTATTTAAATTAAGATAAATTAAAAAATAGATTAAGATAGAGATAGATAATATTTAAAATATAATATTAAATAATTAAAACATCTATTAATCCTAATCAAACAATAATTGAAAAATAATATTAAACTATTAAATTTAAAAAAATTGAGTAATTTATATGGCCGTGCATCGCACGGGTTTATATCTAGTGTAGTTATATATATATATAATATATTATAGGGGAGGGTTTAGATAAAAAACATAAATATCGTGAGAACGTGAAAATGACTTTGAAATTACTTTTTAAATATTCAAAACACATTTTCTTCAAAACCTTTTTAATGATTAATATTAAAATAACTTTTACAAGCTATGATAAAAATTTTAATAAAAAATATTAACTTTTTTTTCGAACTTTTTTTACAGTCGTTACTGTTGTGATTATACAATATAATCACAAAATATAACATGATAATTATATGTGATTATTCTCTAATATAATGTGATTATTATGTGTTCGAGATAATCACAAAATAGGATTTTGATAATCACATATTATTCATGTGATTATCTAGTTATAAAATGTGATTATTATGAATAAAAAATAATTAAAAAATAAAAAAAAACATCAAAAATTTTTTATTTGAAAAATAGTTTCTAAAAATTATTTGAATAAAGAGCTATGAAGAAATTTTTATAAAATAACATATTTTAGATATTTAAACATAGATCATATATTATATTGCAATTAAAATGCAATCTGACTGACATAAATTTGCAACTTTGTTAATGAAATATACAACCCATATTTGAAACATAATAGATGATGCATGACATTATATATATGAAATTGAGCAAAAACACAAAGAACACTTATTGAAGCATATAACATATAAATATGTCATGTAACATCATATATATGTATATACCTCTTGGTTTTCTACTTCACCTGTATCCTCTCCATTATTTTCTTTCTTTATATGTTCTTGATTTAATTTACTTCAATATAGTTTTCATTTTTACAGTATGTGACTGATCAAAGCATCTGAGGGAGATGACACGTATACCTCATCGTTCGATGCAATGCACGAGCTTGTTGTAAAGCAACATCAACTCTATTTCCTCCCAAATGTATTAAATCATAAATCTGACAAATGAATTTTGATAGCTCTTCTTCATCATCATCGTCCCAAATCAAAGTTCCTTGATTTGTACCTGGTGAATTTCTTTCAGTCATGTTTTCCCAATCACTGTTAGGACTTGTGATCCCCACATCTTCTTCTTCAAGTTCATCCAATCCGATTTCAAATTTTGCGTTTTGTAATTCAGTTAAGTCGCAAGATCCATGAAATGATGTTAACTGTGTTTCTTGGGGCTCTTTTGAAGGGCATATAACTGCTTTAGCACCCGAGTCTAGAAAAGCTTTTATTAGAGCTGGAAATGGCCCGTATAAACCCGTGTATATTATAATTCTGTCCCTCCAAGCACCAACCTGTACATTTTCATCATATGTCAATTTGTAACAACTAGATATGAAAATCATGGTGATTTGGATAATATGTCAAATAAGTTAAATGGGTCACCAAAGTTTATTCCTAATGCCTAAAACTATAAACCACCAAGAACAGTTAATTCGAATACCAGATTTATTGTTAAAAAGATATAATTTATGTAATCCTATTTGATACACCTTAGAAAATATCAAATATCTAGCACGGAAAGTGTCTCGGGTCAGCCCAAGCCAACCAGCCCGGTTTTGATCCTTTACCCAAGCAGCCTGTCATATCCATATTGCCTCATTTAAGTATGACCAAATAACTCCTGACCCTTGAGAAACTAATGGTTAGGGAAATTGTTAGACAAATTGTCATATATCTAAAACACAGTTTGTTTCTAACTTTTTATAAGTATCATGTGTGTTGAATTAACATATAAGCACAAATAATTTATTGTTACAAACATAGAAACATACCATCCAACGAACATCAGCAGGAGCCAAATGCATTGAAGGAACGGTCCTGCGAAAGATGTAAGCCCCAATTTCGTGATCATCTTCATTGACCTTAATCAACCAGTAAAACACATATTTACTAGCATCAATAGAAGGACAAGCAGCGGAAGATCTAGAGAGGGATTAGACTATATGCGTGGATACGTGATTTTTTGTGTAGATGTTTGTAGTGAATGAATACATACCTGAGTTTGGCGTCCTATGAAGCGATGTACAACAACACCAATCTGGAAGCAAGGTCTAGATGCAACCAAATCGGAAATTGTTGAAATGTTTGAAATGTCTGACATGTATTTCCTACGCCCTCCTCTCAACATTGACTGAAAGCTATGTTTGACACTTTGCAGAAACTTCTCTGCAAGTTCACCCGGTTCAGCAACCACAAAAACATCATTCTGCCAACTGGAACCATAACGTACACGTCAATCTTTAGCAAAATAGAAGACCGGTGAAACGGGTTGAACGGGTCAAAAGCGCCCAAACTATATTTACAATGAAGGCAACCTCAGTCACTCAACCCATTTTAAACAGCACTAAAATTTGTCTGTTCTGCCTCGAATCTGCTATGACCCGTTATCTAGCCCACCTGAACCTCCTATTTAGCCCCCTCTAGTCAAATAATAATCTATATACAACTATAAATACAAGTGTATATATATATATATATGTTATAGTTATTCGATTCCTCATAGATCGTGTGAGAGTAAAGATGAATATTGAACGGCGTCCCACAATGTAAATTGGTTAATAAAGAAGAAAGAAGTGACCTCAATATTGATCCGTTTGAATCATTTTCAAGAGCCAAATGAGCAACTCCAACCTGTGGTGACTTTTGCAACTTCTCAAGTAACAACCGAATAGGCATTGAAAGTTGTCTAGGTGCTGTTGGTGATTCAAGGGGGCAAGGACTTTTTGCAGCGTAGTTTCTGTCAAGATTTAAATGTGGCATTGAATTATTTCTTCCTGTCTTATGAGGCCGTATATTAAGTGGACCCGATGGGAAGCTCCCATTGAATAATGGTGATGTAAATGGTGATGGAAATGATGTTTCTGGTACTGGTTTAAGTGTTCCTGAGGACACTTCCACTAGAGACATGTTTATTCTGTTTTCAGAACAAAATGCCTCAAGTGATTGTATATGCTTAGAACTTTTTTGAGAATTTGGACAATTAGAAGCCTTCACGAGTAGCACATTACGTCTCCAACCTAAAGAGGGTCCATTTTCACCTATTCCTGTGAAATATGAGAATCGAAACTTAAAATTAGAGTGACAACTTCGACCCATTTACTAATGAGCAGGTTGACTTGGGTAATGTTTTTATTCCTCACGGGTCAAATGGGTTGGATAAAAAAATCAAGCTAAACAGGAAACAGATTAAATGGGTCGAAAGTGACCCGAAGTTTGTTTTTAATGCATACTAAATCGCTTTATTCAGTGAACTAGATATTATTGTAATAATATATCTTTTGGAATCATATCTAACACAAGTCAATGTTTGGTGTCAACCTTAACCTGTTTAAGCTCGTACCAACAAAATTAACAGTTTTGACCACTTACCAGTCCGCGACAAGGCACACCATTTGCCAAAATAATAGAGGTGGTTAAAGCCATTTTCAAATAACTGGGTGGTTATTGGTATGTTGGATCTCAGATGGAGCAAATGGATTAAGCTAAAAGATTTAACCAATAATAAAACAGGTCAAATGGGTCGCATGGGTCAAGTAATTCAAGTCATCTAAAATGTATTCAAATGCATAAAATCTTAAAGAGCTTGAAAAAGTTCCGACATTGCAACATATAGTTAATGTAATTAAATTTAACACATTAATCATTTAACAAATTTAAACAATATGAATAAAAAAGTGTTTGTGGGTTGGCCCAACCAAGCCCAACCCGTTTCGGCCAATATGAATATATCAACCATTTTGACTAATGCCACCGCTACCATATACTATCTTACTAATACCGGTGCACCTACCCCTATAGCTGAAAACTAAATCAGCAATCATACCAGTGTTTGGACGCTTTGCCTTGAAAGGAGAGTGTAGATTGTCAGGGAATTTCTCATCATTATGGTTCTGCAACAAATTGTCACATACTTTTTTAAAAGCCGTAAAATTATTCTTGATATAATCATTAGTGGCTGCCTCCAACTTAAGCCATACTGTAGGGTCAGTCTCATCCAACTCCATATCACAACGTTCATCAACTGTAAAGATATGAGAATAACATTTTTTAACACAATTTGCAATCACTCATTTGAAAACTAGCTTTAAATATATACAAAGTTCCCAAATATATAGAGCACGATTACAGTAGATTTTGTTTCTATTACTAGTCAGGTTGGGTTGCCGGTCAGAAAGGGTAATTTCTAGTATGGGTCAAGACAGGTTGGTTGGGAAGACCCTCAAGGAACTATATATATGTATAGAGGTAGTATTGTGTGTATATATATATATTGATGTGTTGAATAAGAACACTTAAATATGTTATGCATTTTAATACATTTCATATGACATTCACCCACCTGGTTGACCATTTGACCCATTTCCTTTTTAGTTAAATGTTTTAGTTTAACCTATTTGACTAGTTAGAGATAAAAAAATAAATCAAATGACTCATTCGTATACAAATGGGTCAAAATTGTCACCTCTATTATATTCTGATTGACAGACAAGATGTAACATAAATGATACAACAACTACAGAAGGTTAAGAATTTGCATGATAAGATATTCACCTGGATTGAACCGATAATACTGAATCTCAGGAATCATGGAGAGCAATGTGCTTAGCATATCCTCAATGCGCTCAATTGAGCATGCACTCTCTATCAACACTTGGCCTGTGTCCAAATAACGCCAGCCACCTTTCCGGACCTTCATTCAAACAAAGAGACAAATCAAGAAAGTTAACAAACACTTGGACAAAATGCACTTTTCACTAATCCATCAAACTAACATCTTTGTCTCTTTGATATCCATATCAAACATACTATCTGCAGAAGATATATTTTTCTGCAAAATTCATATGATAGTTGGTTTAAACTACCTGAAAATCCCATAAATGAACCTCTACTGAACCATAAGTTTGTGGTCATATTCATAGAAAACCAACATATTATGTAAAGTAACATTTGACATGAATTTTTTATGTTTGTATCTTCATAATATTAAATAATTCTCAAATTCATATGGATCTATAATAAAATAACTAAAGAATAAACTACAGATTTTAGAGCGCGAACACACACATGCACACAACTACACAAGCAAGCAAGTGCATGCATGCGCACACACACATGTATATGTAAATATGCATCGAATAGTAGGCCATTACCTTAGTTGGGACAGTACAACAACCAATTGAAACTACCGTGTCAATTTTGGCATCTGGCCATAGGAGTTGTGCTTCTCGTATTGCAAATATTGTAGGGTTATTTGCAACAATAGCTCCATCTTGCCATCGAAGTACACCTACACAAGTCACAATCATAAAATAAAGATCAAAGCCATATCTCTTTGTTTCTGTTCAATAAACTGATTGTAGTAAGCCAAACTGCTTATGAAATTGTCACACTTTTCCTCTACTGTGATAGACTTGGTTTACCTAACCAAACGAAGATGAAAATGTTCAACACATAAACTTATGAATGGGTCGATTCAGGTGGAAAATTTTCTCTAACAGTTCAAATGGGTAATATCTTATAAATCCATGGAAGGAAATGGTTAAATGGGCCAAACTGGATGAAAATCATCTAAGGTGTACTTTTAATGCATACAAGCTCCTATATTTCTTTATTGAAATAAGATAACTTCTGAAACTATATTTAACACACAAGATTCTAATCTAAACTTTCAAATTTTGGTCATAAAGCATTTCGAATTAGCTCAACCTGAACCAAAAGATTACCCATTTTGACACATTACTCAACCTTTACATTTTACGCTCACCATATTCCATTTGAACTTTATTGGTTAAATTTTTTTCCATGTAAATAAGCGAAAAATGGTTTGTAAAGACATACAGGGAGTTCATACCATCAGAATAATCATCAAGATAATATGGAGCCGCAGATGATGCTCGTATAGCTTGCCATACATGATGTCTACAACTTCCCATATAGGCTCCACATTTATATCCAATTTGAGCACCAGTGGTTGATGTTACGGACCCACTGCTTGCTACATTTTCTGAAATTGTCAAAGGAGTTTCGGGTGTGCCCGCAGGGTACTACAGTTTAACAGAGGAGTTATTTATATCAGAAAGCATATGGTATATCGATTCTCATTTGCAGGAAAAGAAGTTATTTTTAGATACCTGATAATTACGAAATATAAACGGCTGAGCTGGTGACACATTGACTAAAGTTGATATTACAATAACTTTTGGAATCTTTTTCACTGCCGAGTCTATCAAGAGATCTCCATCCTCTTCTGCACATATTTCTTTTAACAGTCTCTCAAACTCAACAGCGCAGTGCTGGAGAATAATGACACTAGATAGTTTCAGATCATATAACCAAATCTCCATTATACACAGTCGCATAGGTGTATTCATCCCATGAAAAAGTACAAAGCATATTTATCTAGGGGCAAATTGCATACAACAGGTAACCAACTTTGGCCCGATTTCTGTTTCAGGTAACCAACTTTGTTTGCTCCCGAAAACCTTAAACTTTCTGATATTTGATTGAAGGTAATCTTCAACCTTGTCAGGAGGTAACCATATTCTCAGCGCCACATCAAAAAGTCAACATGGTCAAACTCACTGACACATCAGCTGCCACATCATCCATTTGACATTGTACCTTGTATAGGTTACCTACTATTGCAAATTATGGAAGTTTGATTGAACTTTTTTATCTTTGTGATAGTTTAATTTTTTCTGGGCTGCAAAAGATTATTACCCAAAATAGATATTGGACTGAAGTTGGTTTCCTTTGTAGTCATTAATTATGATGACCATATAAAAAGAAATGCATACCTTGGATCCATGTACAACGACTCTAAAACTTTGTGATGAACTTTTATAAAGCTGATCCAACTTCTCTCTCCACGTTGCAGCTTCATTATCCTTCGGAACGGGTTCTGCAAAAACAAGTTTTCCTGTAGAATATATAAGACAACAATATTATTTACAGTAACAAAGAAAAGTAAGTAGCATAATCATGTAAAAGGGTCATCAAGCTCACCAAGATTTTTGTATATATCTTCACATTTTTCTAAGGACATAAGTTTTATTCCCAGAGCAACTGCAAGCATGCCACCAGTTGATGTGCCACATATAAGGTCAAACATCTCATGTATCCGCTTCCCTGTACCCTTTTCGATTTCTTTAAGAATTTGTACAGTAGCAAGACCTTTCATCCCACCCCCATCCATTGTAAGTATCCTCACTCCTTGCTTCGCCACCTGCCTTCCTTTAATACAATGCTGCAGACACTCGTTCTCGCCTATTGTCACATATAGCTACATCTGTTAACATATAACAACTATACGTGGGAATTTCAACCCATTTATTTATGGAAAGGTCAATTCGTGCATGTTTCATCTCAAACGAGTCAAATATGTGAAGTCATAGGGGTCAAATGGGCCTAGTAGGCCATAATCGACCGGATTGTATTTACAATGAAGGCATAAAACGTCCTAAATTACTTTATTCAAATATATAGATTATTATCTAAATAATATAACTTCTGTTATCATTTTTGACACACTAATGTTTATAAAAAAAATTCAAAATTTATGGACATGAAGGGTGTTTCGGGTCAACCTGAACCCGCCCATTTCGACCCAGTCCAAAAACTTACATATTTTGACCGGTTAACCGTTCATATAACCACCTCTTGTACAAATCAACGAGTTCTAGCTATGGAAAACTGTTAAGGAAACCAACCGAGGATCGCGAGAGCGCGAGCTGCAGCTTTCTTCACACGTAGTTCAGATGAAACTGTAAGCCGCAAAAGAAGATCCCGCAAACTTTCACTAGCAACAAGAAGACGGCGGTTTTCTACACAGAAGACTAAGTTCCCAATAGCTAATAAAGCGGACCTTTGTACCTAATGATATATAAATCTATCAGACTTGCATACATTGGGTTAATTAGTAAAGTAGACAACAATAGTAATTCATTATCAAAATGGGCAATGATACTATTTCATTTATATTTTCAATATTTCGAATAAAATATCATTTGGGTCCTATCAGATGGCTACACGAGTTGCTAGAAACCTGTAAGATAACATAAATCAAATTAGGCAAGTGAAAGGTTACCTCTGGATCTTTATGTGCACATAACAATTTTAATGATCTTATGACATCTTTGTTCATCATCTTTTGGGCCACTGTATCAGAGACGAACCCCAACTTTGCCACAACTTGCAAAACAGATTTCAGCTCTTGAGGGCCAACAGATTTCAGAACTCTTTGAATTGGTTGCATGATGTCACATTTCATCAACTGAAGTGCAACTGATACATCTGAGGCAAGAGAAGTAAGTGCAGAACAAGCTTGCTCAACCTGGGACAAAGTACAACTACTTAAAACAATCGAACAAAACTCAATGAGAAATATACAGAAACAAATTCCCGGTGTTTTTAGGTATGCGGTTTGAAAGTGTTTTGTTGCAAACACAAATTGTTAGTCTAAACAGGAAAACTTATAATTGGGACTTCAAGTTGAAATAATAAAATAATCAGTTCCAAAACGCAAATCCAAACACCCTCAATGATAGAAATGCAAACTAACCACATGATGATTTTCACTACTTATCATGCTTATGAGTTGCCGTATTGCATTTTCATCTTTACCAATAACTACACGGTTTCCTTCATCTTGCATCATCTTTGCAAGGGCAGAGGCGAGCAAAGGATGGTGGCATGAAGAATAGCGAAATATAAGGGCAAAAAACGCACTTAGCTTGTGTCGCGAAGCAGCAAAGTATGAACTATTCCCCATCTGCATTCCACCTAATAGAAGTTAGATTTCGACTGTATATGATAGCACTAAATAGAGGTAACTTGATGGGTGGGTCCGGTTGTTGGGTAACGGGTCAAAACGGGTTTGAGTTGAAATGAGTAGAAGTTTTTAACTAACGGCTGGAACAATGAGTTCAAATGCACTAGTTATGTTACAAAATTCTGATGAAATGATTCAGGAGGTTGTATGGATTATAAATAGACTATGAACGAACTTCAATTTATTTGACCCATTCCGCTTTTAACAATGATTTTTTGACCAATCTGACTTGTTTGGACAAATGACAGCCCAAATCATCCAATTGTAAGTAAATGGGTCGAAATTACCTCTATCTGGACATTCACGGATCTTAGATAGTCATCTGCAACAATACGAATGTTTGCAAGAGAAAGGTGGCGGAGTTGGTGCAAAGGCAAAATTTCGGGAAGAAACTCAAGCATATTAGCAAATAGCCTAAGAACACGTAACTCGGTCATGGCTCTGCATAAAAACGTTAAGACCAACATTAAATTTCAGCTTAAAATATGTATAGACTTCACTATAAAATGTATCATAATCATGAAGCACAAATTAATTACCTGAAATCAAGAAGTGGACAGACTAGCTTATTGTGTTCAAGTGATAATTCCACAAGCTCAGCACATCGTCTTAGTTCAACTGTTTGTTGTTCAAACAAAAAAGGTAGATGTCACAAGCTGTAAATCTGTTCTACACCTACATAAATTAAAATGACATCGATCACTCCACAAGTGGGAAAATTAAGAGTACAATTGAGAAGATGAATACAAGATTACCTGGTACTGAAACCAATAAGTTGTAGTCAACTGAGAGTACTTTAAGGTGTTTTAAATCGCCAACTTCTGGCGGCAAAACTAACAGTTTATTATGATCAAGATATAGCTTCTCGAGAAGTGGCAGTTTAGTCAACTCTACCGGAAATATCTGTTGATTAGTTCAATTTATAGAATATGATTAACAAACTGTACCTAATACTTGCAATGCAAAAATAAAATAAACAAATAGACCTAAGCCGACCCAAATGGATTTATCACCCTACCTAATATTTGACCTCCAAAACTATAAATTACAGTTACAATAATCAAATAGTCACTATGGCACAAGTAACAAATGAACGAAACAACATTTCAAGAAAACTTACAGATAAACCGCAACTATACACGCTAACAACAGTAACATTCATCCAATGCTCCCCACAAACTCTAACCCCAACCCCACCACCATAACCCGTCCCCAAACCCGAACCAGACTCCCCAAAAAAATCTGATGTGATCAACTTACTAAAAACACCCATCCCATCATAATGTTGTCCACTCCCACCAACTCGTGACATAGCCACCCCCTTAAGTGGGTCCCTCTGCTTCACAACTTTCATTCCCAGATACACCAACTTATTCCCATGCACATTATCTGAATTATCATCACATTCTAACAATTTAATAACCACAGTATCTTGAGGTAAAGGTAATGCTACCATGACTTGAGATTGTAGCCTTAACGCCACTTGAACGTCATCTTCGCTTGCATTCCAATCAAGATCTATACGAAATCCTAATTCGTGATCTTTTAACGATGATTCAGATGATGATCCTGAAAAAGGTGGTGGAGATGTTGATGATGATGGATTTAAATGGTTCTGATCGTCTAATTTTTCATCTGTACCGTAATATAATGATAGATGGAATATATCTGATGGCCTTTTCCAACCTAATCCCCATGACATTGTTGATGCAGATGATTTTTTTCATGCAGAAATGATGTTCATTGATAGAAATTTGGATACTTTACAAACGTTTTTGTGAGTTTGGATGAATCGATTGAAGAAATGAAGGATTTGGGTGAAGCGTTTACGTCCAATGAGATTGATTTATGTGAAATTTGGGGAATTTTTGGTGGATCAACGGATGGTTTTATATGAAACTTCCATGTAAGTAAAGTTTGCTCAAATCTTCACTTTTGTTTTCTATTTTATATTATTAAAGAATAAAACATTTTCTTGTTTTCTTAAAAATAATATTTACCTAATGACAGATTTGTAATAATATAATTTGTGGCATACATCACAATATACACTATTTGCGACTTCTATGAGGTGTATATATCAATACTTTAGTCTTAATGGTGATACATTACAAATGTGTCAACAATTTAGTTCTCATGTATGAAGATGAATATCACGTGTAACTGATATCAGTGATATGTAGAAAATGCAAGTGTAAGTATATAATTTTGGATTACATCAATAACTTTCGTCACATGGGGATTATTGGAGGATGAATGAGGAGATGGTGATGTCTTTTTGCTTGTGTAACATAAGACATAATATACCATCATATGGAGGATTCATAATTCATAATATGTCACAAAATCATTTCTCTCAATTATTTCTTATATTGTATTATCGAATTTTTTTAGTGAAAAATAATAGGATGAAAAAAAAAAGAGAAAAAAAGAATAAAAATGAATGTAATATATAATAGGTTACATGTATTCTCGAGTAGGAAGAAAAAAAAAAATTATTTTTTCTTCTAATCCTCTCAAAATTGGACGGAAAATGTTTCTAATAAAAAACTCATTTATTTCTATTCCTTTCCTTCCTAAAAAAAATTCGAAAGTCAATTTTAATTATTTTTTATTTTCCTTTCTTCTCCTTCTCATAAAAAAAGTTTGAGAATGCAGACTTATGATTGTAATGCAACGCCCCCTAAACTCCTAAAGCTTAAAAACATGGATCAATCTTGTATACATAAGCCCATGGGCCACATCGGCCCAAATGTTTCGCATTCATACGGGTTAGCAATTAGTACGGTTAACCACCTGCATTGCGAACTCACTCTCAATTGAAAAAAATGGCGATGATTAATTCATCGGTGCTATTATCCTACCGGAGTTTCATCGTCAACACCCCTATCACAACAATTCTACTACGAACATCATCCACCGCCAATATCACCACCATCCACCGCCACAAAACCACGTCGCTTTGCTTCTCTTCAATTTCGCATTCCCTAAACAGTAGCAGCAGGAATAGAACATTCGCATCTAATTCCGCTGCCGTTTTTACATCATCATCAACTTTATCTACTCCTGATTGTCCTAATTCTATTCGGTACATTTCAAACACACACTAATGTACATACTTATACACATAGCATATCAGTTATATGCTATTGGATATGTAGCTAGATAGGTCATTGCTATATAACTATTATCACTTAAATAGGTTTACTTAAATTTCACATCTTTATTGTTTATTATGTTATAGATTAGTAGAAGACGTAATTGTAAATATGTAATGTACCTTTTTAGGTAAAATTAGGAAATTGCATTTTGGATGAGACTCGAAAAGTTATTGTAATGACTCATTGAGGTTTAGGATAATTACAATGCACTTGATAGATGCTCCACTAATATGGTTCTAAAGAAAAGTATTGCAAAGAGGTATGACTCTTTTTTATTTTTGATTTAAAAAAGAGGGTCAACTAGATTGGTGTATGGCTATGATTGAACAGAAAAAAGGATGATATGGATGATCAAAGCGTTGAAACTTACATGAGTAGTAAGGTAAGATACCATAAACGCATACAATTCTGAAACCATGGAACAAGTTAAGTTTTTTTGACCCACAGCGCGGAGTAACTTCAACGAGTTTTTCTGACTATCTTTTTTTCAATATGAAGCGAATTTCCAGGAGTTGATATTGGTTCCTCCTCCAGAACGTTTATATATAAATTAGGATAGGATATACGGAGTATTATGAAGCTTGAACATCGATTTTCATAATGCTTTTGTTCTGTTGGGGCATTTTGCATTTAAAACGAAGTGGTTTTTTATTACTGTTGATTTTTTTATTTAATTTTATATGTATAGCAAGTTTGGATACCTGCTTAATGGTTTATGATACTCGAACTCTTTTTTTCTTTAGTTACTCAGAATATGGTCGCTTGCTTCCATGCCCAGCTGAGAACTTTCAACCAAGAATCGAACACTTAGTTGTTAAAGAAGGAGGACCCATTCTCGACTTCATTACTAAATCTTTGGATCTTCCCCCTTTGTGAGTTGCTATGTAATTTTACCCTTTTACCTTTGTGCTAATTTATTTTAGTCTAGGTCGGTGGCACACTAAAAACATAGGATCTTCATACAATGGATCCCCATGTCTTAACAACATAAAAACATGAGCTTGTATTCAAACAAGTATGCTCTTTCTTGAACCAAAGTTGATTCACTTTATAAATTGAATGTTTTAGTGCCTTCATTAGAACCATTTATCATCGACCATGTATACAACTCAGAATTCTCGTCGCAGGAGTTAAGGATATGAGCTACACCTTTCTACACTAATGTCGACTTGCACTCACAACACAATCATGAAAATGAGCTACCTTTCTTTATTGAAGTATACAGGTCATGTTCTTAACTTAAGACACAAATAGTTACACATCTTCTAAAAGAGAGATAAAAAGATATAATCAACAATGGCATATGTTTACCTTGATCAAAATTTCCGTCAAACTTAGTTGTAGTTAAAGGAAGTCATATTCTAGTTATTTAGCTTTAGTGTTTTCTGAGACATGACATGTATGCTTGGAATTAAAGAAGATTATGTTCAATAAATACACAAAAGTTCTTAGTATTAAAAACTCAATTAATAGTTAAACTGAGAATCTCAAGGTGGCTTAGAGTTCAATTTTACACATGGTGTAAGTAATTATCACAATATCGGTTTGGAAAATCTGAATTTGACGAACATATATAAAAATTAGATAAGTGTTTAAAGCAGTAAACAACTTTGCAATGCATAATTTCAAGTCTCAACTAATTATTAGAATACAGTAATGGGAAAATATACTATAATGCTCATTAATTTGCTTGTACTTTGAAGGTACGTTGCAGACCTTATTCATTTTGGTGCAGTGTTTTATGCCCTTGTATGCCCACAGCCTCCTTTGACTGCCACACCAGAGGAAATCAAATTGTTCAAAGAAGTTACTGACCCGTCAGCCCTAAAAAAGAGGCCTTCAATTAAAGGAAAAACGTTCAGAGAGGCACAAAAAACTTTTAGGATTACTCATATTGATGAGTTCGTTGAAGAGGGGACATATGTGAGGGTGCATGTACGTCCAAAACGTTTTCCAAGGTACACTGATAAAACACACTATACCCTCTCTCCAAATATGAGTTTCTTATTACAAAGTTATGCCCTTTAAACTCCAAACCACAAAGCTAGTTATTTAGTGAAACTGTTATCATGAAGCTATGCCGCCGTAAAGGGTTATTTACCAAACTAATCTACGTATCTTTTGCTGGTTGTCATCTTAACAATGTACTTGCTTTTTAGTCTTTCAAAGGAATTATTGCATCAGTTTTATTATTCAAACAACATGTGGCAATGTAGGTGGTTCTAAATAAGTTAAGTGGCAATAGAACTCGGATTTACCGCTTGCTCAATAACTTTAAATTTCTTCATTCACACTGTATCTCTTTAGCAGGACTTTTATATGAGATTCATTTATCTCGTTTAGTTAGTTGACATGTAATGCCACATTATTTGATTTTTGTATATATTGTCATTAGTTGCCATGAGACGCATGCATTGTGGTTTTTCATATAGGAGTTCTATCATCACAGTGTTCTTTTGATTAATCTGATTTGAAAAGTTGCTTTTTGTCATGCTGGCTATTGGAAAAATAGGTTGGATTTTTTGGTAATTAATAACCATGACAATAAATGTTATAATAAAAGAAGAGGAGAGTATTTGTTTTTAGTTTTTGCTGTTATGGGGATGTGGGGTCAAACACTTCAGCAAATTAGGACTCCATTTGGAACAAAGTACATATGGGTAGTGTGAAACAATATGATACTTTTTGTCACTTCTGATCATATCGATGTATCAATTCTGAACCAGATGCTATGAGATTGACTGGAGATCCAGAATAATTGCTGTGACGGAGTCCTATGTGGTTCTTAACAAGCCTGCTGGCACATCTGTATGTGAATTGTTTGTTCCCCTTCATCTTAATATACGATTGAAGTTGTACACTTGTACCTTTTGCTGCAAAAGTGTGTTGGTTGACTTATACCAAGATACCCAAATATTTACAGTAATCTGATTCTAATTTTCTTGTAAAAGTTCAATATGTTAATGTATGGTAACATATTATCAAATTATGGACGCTTATGATTTTTGTTCATTTTGGCTTCATTTGTGATACCATTTGTTATTTTTATTTTGTGGGTCTCATTTAGGTAGGTGGAACTACAGACAACATTGAAGAAACTTGTGTCAATTTTGCTACTCGTGCCTTGGAATTAGCTAAACCATTAAAGACGACTCATCAGATTGATAATTGCACAGAAGGCTGGTATTATCTGAAGCTTAATCATATCATTGCCTATTTGTAGTTTATTTTTTTGTTAACGGGAAGACAATTAATCCCATCTTCTTTTGCAGTGTTGTGCTAGCTAGAACTAAGGACTACTGTTCAGTTTTTCATAGAAAGATCAGGGTACGTTAGTAGCTTTTATATTGATATCTGTGAGATTTATTTTGAATATGTTTTGACATTTGTGATGAATTTGTTTTTATATTCTTTATCAGGAGAAACAAGTGAAGAAGCTATATGTTGCACTTGCTACTGCTTATGTTCCATGTGGAGTCATGACTCATTACATGCGACCATTTCGTATGGCTCCGAAAGTTGTTTCAGAAGGTAAGCATTGCTGTTTTAGTCTAGTTCTTTCTCTTTAATACTTTATGATATTTTATTTTATAAAGTCAACTTCAGAGAGATTATGGTAGTGGTAGGGTTAGAGGTGATCATTCTCGAACAATTCTAATTGGAAGAATGACCTGTAATTGACTTTCCTTTTCAAAGTTAGTGTGAATTTGTCCCTAATCAGCGTGCTAGATTCTTAAAAGAACTAACATTTGAGAACAATGGTATATGTTGGATGTGTTCAACTACATAAGTTTTGACTTTCTTCCTCTTTTAAAACTTGAATACTTTTGTTAAACATGTGCACCTATCCTTCAAACATGCAGGCTTTATCAAAGGGTGGAACTTGTGCGAACTTGAGGTCTTAGAATGCAGGAAAGTTCCCTGGCCAAGTACTTTAGCTGAAGAGAGATATGGAATTGAGGATTCTAATTGGCATAATAAAGAGTTCGCATATGAGTGCAGAATTAACCTCTTGACTGGCCGCACTCACCAGGTACATGATATATATTAGGGGCTTCTTTTGCCTTTTGATAATTACGGATATAGTGATAGAAAGCTATCTTTATGAAATATTCTTTCATCAATCTGCCATACGTCTTTCTCAAAATTATGAGTGTTACACGTTAGTCTTCTCACGGGATACTTTAATATTTTATAAATTTGTGTCCATTAAAAACTGCAAAAATATCCATTTGGAGACACCTTGTAACTTGATAAGAAGTCCTTTTGACATCATTTTGTAAAAATATTAAGCTAAAGTTACACATCTTTTCTACTTTCTACATCATTCAACGGTATTGTAGACAGTATCATGATCAAACATCACTTGTTCATGTTCGAACACTGTGATTGAACTACGTGCCTATCAAAGGTTGTGTGTCTTCAAATGCTATAGATTGTAGTAACATGCATCATAATCCCCTGCCCGAAAGACACACAACAATGTCCCTTTTAGTGAATCCTGATGAATACAACATTACTTTTTCTATTTGTTTAGGGTTTCATATAAAATGATTGCTTTGCATATTTAGCCTTTGGTTTTTAAGATATTAAAATATCTCTATTATATTCATATCTATGGACATTTTGGATATTTAGTTGCTGGTCAAATAATGCTGTTAACCACAATATCGGTCAAATTTTGCATGCACGTTTGGATGTAGTGATTATTTTGTTCTTTTCTTATCTATCAGCATAAGATAGTGAATACTGTTGGATATGACAATTTGGATAGTCAAGTATTACATGTTCCTGCCTTATTCTTTTTCTGTCTATTTACTGGGAAATTGCTGAACATATAAGGGTGTTTTGGATGTCCGTTTGAAATTAAGTATAATCAGAATAAGCAATCATAATAAAACTGACCAGTAAAGGATAGTGATTGGATGTGCTTCTGCTGCTCAAAGCTGTAAAGGTAGATTGTCAAATGTTTGACATAATTGATTATTAAAGGAATTAATAGATAAAATGACAAAGAATGACATTATTGTCAAAAAATGCGACTTTTTATGAAAAAGGAGTAAAGATTTTGATTTCTCAGTTCAGGCTTAAAAAATGAGTAAATAAGTAATTTATTTTACCCTTAGATGATCAATTATGTGGCAGTTGGTATGAAATTAATTATCCAAAATCCAGATAATCGAAAACAGAATCTGTTCATCTATACACTAATACTGATTGTAATCACAATAATCATATAACCACTTCTAAAAATAAAATTTAAACACCCTGCTTGTATTTGATCTCTTCATTTTCTTCCGATAAATATTTTTTAGTGTGTTGATTATTACTCATTGAAAATATAACACAGTTTCTTTTACAACATTTGCATTACATACAGATTCGAGCTCAACTGGCAGCATGTGGTGCACCAATAGTGGGTGACTCGATGTATATGCCAGCTGCAATTGCGGAGCTGGCAAGTCCTGGGTTAAACCCTTTCGGTAAGTACAAGAAACAGTTTGAAAGTGAAGCCGATAGGGAAAGTGCTGCTGAAGAATGGGCTGCAAAACATGGGAAGGAACCTGGTGTGGCTATTGGCCTGCAAGCTTGTCAAATTTCATGGGATGAAGGCGAGCATTTATATGAGGCCGGAGCTCCTTGGTGGACTCAATAGCAACGTCTAGGATGTGAGTCCCGTTTCATGAGATGACAGATGGAGCTTTGTTGGAATACTTCTTCACAGGAAGTGTAAGGTTCGTCTTTTTTCATATTTTTGTTATTCCAATTTTAATCCAATAGCAGTAGGGGATCAAAGGTGTAGATGTTTACTTATAATTGAACTCCTATGCAATGATGATTGCAAATTAGGTCTATCTGTCCAGAAAAACTAAGCATAGATTAAATGGTCCATACCGAAACCTGAAAATTTAAAAAGTAGAGTCGACAAGAAAGGGAAGAAGATACTGAGAGTGTTTGTGTGCGTTTTGAAAGTGTAGTGTATATTCTGTGTTGGGTGTTTGTTTGTATAATAAGAGAGAGAAAAGGAGTGTTTGGTTCTAGAGGTAAGGATTTAAAGAGATTGAAATTTGGTTTATATAAAAGTATAAATAAGCTATAAAGTGTTCTTCCATAGTTCCATTGATGGAAGGCTCTTGTATTTTTAAATTTGAGAAAGAAGGATTTGAATTATCAGTTCGGTTTTAAATTTGAAGTTCCTCGGTCATCATCCTCTTTCTCATGTTCATCCCCTTCATTTGCAAAGATACTTGATAAATTGTGATGAAAAAAAAAGAGAAAAAATCTATACCTGTAAACTCATGAAAAGTTTGTCACATGAATAACATCCGACTTCATTAATGGTACGAAGAATGTTGCTCTTTGTAATTATGACATGTACTTTGCCATAGAGAAGTCGGCAATTGGAAAAATGGTTCATATTTTGATACTTCATGCAGGCTACTAATATTTTGGTGGGATTCAAAGATGAACCTACTGTATCTCTATCTGCTCAATCATGTTGCACGAACAATGTGGAACAAGTGAAGGGCGAAATCCTACATTCACACAAAGGCCACATGGCCTAATATGACAACTAGTGTTTCAGTTCAAGAATATACAAGTTGCAACATGATGGTAGGTTGCCAAACTATGTCAACTGCAAAGTGTTGTTTAGTACATTAGAATTTTATTGTTTTATATAATCATTTTTCTTAAATGGATAGAAGATATAATTAGAAGAAGACCTAGGAACTTAACAAGATTCTAGGGATAGATCTCTTAGCAGCCGCTTTCTTTTGGATAGTAATGTAATTTTATACAATGACATTTTGGAGTTCTATATTCACATGGTGTTGTTTTAGGAGTAAAAATGTAATCTCAAACTGTGATTATGTGACTTTGAAGTCTTTCTTTGCGTAGTGTATTTATTGACGTTAGCCCTCTTGCAAAAGTAGACGTCGCTCCTAAAATTGAAAAACAAATAATATTCTGAACCAAAACCTTCTTACCTCCGGTCATTGTATTTAGATGGTGATGAAAATATGAGTTTGTAATTTTGCATCATTGTTCAATGGCATTTTTCATTGGGTATATTGTTTCAAAGTGTACATACGGTAGACGGAATGGACATGTTTAACATATACAATATAAGTTTTGAAAGTACGTCATATATAATAGTAAAAGAGGTAAAATATAATATACTCGGAAACAATAAACTCTTTTTCATTTCGCTGGCTTGATATGCTTCGAGAGTAAATGAACATACTATCCTAGCTAAGTATCTTTTATCATTTGTAATAAGTTACAAGTAGTGTTGACAAGTTCGACAAATTTACTTATTAGCCGGTGTTGTTTTTCCTCTCTTACCGGAAGTAGATTTATAGAGAAAGTTGGCTTTCAACTGAAAGAGTCAAATGGGCCGAAGGCGCTAAGATTCGCATGAAATGTCATTTAATGCGTAAAACATCTTAGACCATTTCACTAAAGAAAGATAACTGAAATAATATTACTTTTGTGATAATATTTGACCCTAATTTATTTATTGACAGAAAAAAGTTAAAATTTATGAGAACAAATATTTTAGATCAATTTAGTAGGTATTATATTTCAACCTCATGAGTCATGATCTACCCTGAACTTATGCGTGATAAATCATCACATAAATAGACCACACAAATCAAATATGAAATAAATGGGTTTGCCTAGAGCTTTTGTGGATTTGGTTTGGAAATGGGTTTAACATAGCTGTCGGTTTACGTGCCTAAGTTTTTTGATTAACTTGCCCAACCCATTTTGAACGTGCCAAACTGTTTAACTTTCTAAGACTAGCTACATGCCTATGCAGTCGAACCCCCCTTTCATTTACTTATGAGATCTACTGATTGTAGAGAGTTATGAGCAATTAATATTTTGATTTGTTAGAGATTGATGAAAGTCCATTTTTGGATGTAATAATTGACTTGTTAAACCATTTCACCAGCCTAACTCATTTGACCCATTTAGATAATTGGGTTTATGGCATGGGGTTACTTTTGGAACACATTATTTATTCATAGCTAAATTTTTACATCTTTAGTTATTAGATTTTTACTTGGTACTTAATATTTAGCAATTCTCTTCTGTTTAAACTTGTATCATTTACATGTTAATAACTTCCAACACACTTGAACCAGTAAGTCCCCCTCAATTGTCAGTTGATACCACATTGATTCATAATTGCAATTTTTGTACATATAATTCATTGATACACTAAAAAAAAGGTGATCACTTTAATTAATAAGATATAACTTTTATGTTCAACTTATCATGATTATGAAAACTTTATAATGTTATTGTTCTACAATGAACTACGAACCCCTGAACTTCAAATCTTCGCTTCGTCCCTAACTTGAACGATATAAAACTAGAATTTAACTTATGAACCTAAAATCAATTTCCAATGAAACTAATGAACTTAAAATCAAAGGTAACAGTCCATTTTACTACTTTAATAATTGATAAACTAACAGTAGTTTTATATTGAAAATGTGCACTTAAGGCATTTGCATTGAGATAACTCCATAAAAGTAATTTTTTGATACTGATGGAGTGACATGAGATACACCTGAAATGATCCAATTATCAAAAGGAAATTGCATGAGATGAAAGGAGGCAAGTATCAGTTAGAAGCAAGTTTCTACAAGATCACCATTCTAACACTAAACTTTAAATTAAAACACATACAATTAAAATCCCCTAAACCAAAAACCATAAATTTGTAGAAAGTTTTCAAGAGTTTAACTAAAATTCACTCGATAAGGTTTTAGTTTACTCGGAAATCTTCAATAGAACTAGGCAAAGTCAATACCCGAACCTATAATAACCTTCGGTGAATGGTGTGAATTGCATTCTTGATTGTAGTTGACACCATACGCTAAAGGATTGTTGTAGGTTCGTTCTTGACTTCTTCCATTAGATTCAAATGATATGAGTAAACATCACCGGCTAGCTAGCTTATCCTCCATCTTGTCCCTTGGATTCATGCTACAAAATACATAAACTAGATCCAGAAATGTGTAAGATAATACGAAAAAACATCCAAGCTTGTACATTAACTAATGCTTAACGATGCTTTGTAATGACCCCCTTTCTGGGCATTCTATGAAATAATATGTGATAGCGTCTTACCATATAAAACGACCACATGGTTATGGATTCTCAGGAGCAACCGCGGCTTTGATCCTTTCAACGGTGCACTTTATAAGACTATTGACAGTTGCAACTGAGCCAAGTGATAGTTTTGCTGTAGGAACGGAATCAACCAGAATCTGAAATGCAACAGTCAGTAAAGATCCACCATTTCCAACCTCTAGTATACTTCCTCCTTGATGTTTTCCTGCTCCATCAGGAAGTATAGCAAAACCAGATGGTAATAATGCAACATAATCAGGGTCACCACCACCTAACACCACGTTCATAGCTGCAATATCTACTGGAGCATAGATAACATATGAACCCGTTGAGTCATTTGAACTCTCCTGAAGTATGAGCATATTACCTTGGCTTGAATTCGCACTCTAGAATATGGAATACATACAGAAGATCAAAAGTCATGTATACTATATGATACAAATCAAAATTTAAGTTTAATTTTAAAACATCTTACATTGACCCGTAGAAGTGAGACACAGTTTCCTGGATCACGGCCATTAGCAATATGTGCCATTTCTTGAACTAGTCCACCATTCGAAAGAATGTCCCACTGTATATATGGCAATGCAAAAGTATTAGCGACGAATACATTCATTTAGCGACACTACGTAAACTAAATAAATATTACCTCGCTCCTTGAGTTTTCATCGCGAAGAAAGTCAAAAACTCGTTTTGGTGGAACAGGGATCCAAAACGATGTAGCAGCACTGAGGACGATACCAGGAGGCCTGCCTGGATCATCAACGCTCTTTCTAGTCATGACACGAACATCATCTGCACCACTACCAGATAAGGTCGTCCATGTATGTGTCGTTGAAGCTCCAACACCGCTACAAAAACTCAAAACCATTCTCTCGGAAAGCTTCAACATACTCTTTCTACCGTCTAGAGTTGTTATCACTGTCCAAATATGTGGTTACTTAGTGTCACAATCATGGGTCAAACAAATATACTTGTAGCAAGTTAATTTAAATCTTAGGAGAGAAAAGATCGTGAACTAGAAATAGTTAATAAAAGAGGTGGCAATATCAGACGATTTACCAATTACAGAGTCAATTTGGGTCGTTATGTGTTTTTGTCTAACTAATAGATTAACTGGTAACATCAAAAAGCTGACTCAAAAGGAAACGGGTCGAAGATGCTGATTTCACCAAAAGTGTACTTCAATGCATAAAACTTCTTGAAATAAAAATAGAATATTACTGTAATAATATGATTTTTATAATCAATCATAGTTGATTATTGACCAATTAAACAGTGAGTCAATGGCCTAGCGATATTTGGGTGGCCTGGCCATCAACCAAGACGTTTTGGGTTCAAGACTTAATGGAGACATATGTGTATTTAAAGGTGTACAACTAGCTAGCATGTAATCTTTGCCTTAAAACTAGCTATTCGATTATTACTTTTTGGGTATACAGTGTTTTGGGTCGACGCAACCGATTCGCCCCTTTCCAGGATTACAGTTATGACCTGTTACCTGACTCTCCCGACCCACCCATCTGGTCACCTCTAATTAATATGAGTATTACCTCCAACATCACCAGCCGGAATATTGTTAGCCATTGCGCTTGCAAGACGTTCACATTGTCTTTCCAGCGTTGCTACCCATCGTCGTGCCCCAAATCCCAAACCAGAGTTTACTAGTAACCGATATATATCATGAACCGCTCTATCATCAATTTCAACATGTTCAACCCATGTTACCTAGAAATAGTGAAATTTTTATATGTTAATATAGGTTCTTGAACTTTTTATATGTAACTACAAATTTGAGAATCCCCAAGATAAAAGATTATATCAACTTATATTAGTGTAAATTGATCAATAAACTCTAGAAGTTGAACCAAGAGTTTCACCTTCGAGTACCCATTAGGAAGTTCCTGAATTAAACAACCTGATGGCCTTCTTCGAGACCTTGACATCATAGCAGGGCGTAAGTTGTCCAAAGATACATCGACCACAGCCCACGTCCCATCAGCATGCTGTTTACAGTACCTAACGAAATAGTACTCTCGGGTTGGGACAAGTGGTGAAGGAACCTGATACTCAGCTGTCATCTGTACAGTACAAACCGATTTAGATATATGCTCAAGTTGCAGCATAGTGCTTGATACGTGGATAGGGATTGTTGAAATTCTAAGGAATTGCAATTATGGGGTTCATTTAAGTACAAAATTTCGATCAATTTTACATTCTTCTTGACATATATGCATACACTCAAAAGTAATTGAAATTATATGCTTTTACTTTCTTTAAAAACTACGTCATGACAAATTACTTCTTAATCTTACAATTGACAATATGAAAAAGAATTAGTCAACACTTTACCCTCAAGAATGAACATTTTGCTTAAATCTTAAAGTGGTTCAGATTCAACACTTTTAAGAATAAGCTTTGTTCACGATTGTCTATCATATGTGGAAAGTCTCAACGTGGTAGACTATATCGAAGAATAAGCTTTTTCTGTCTTTTCATCGTTGAAAATTATTTTTGTTCATTTATAAACGAAAACAATTTTATAACTTTTATACGGTTGTGAGCATGAAGACTCTCTTACCACTTGTAGAGCCCCATTGTAGTTTCCAGCCACTCCAGTTGAAAGCACTTCTAGAGTCATTGATCTTGAAACAATTCCAGAAAACACATTTGACCATTGATTCTGCAAAATTTTGAATAAGTTTAGTGTTAATAAATCCAACTCAATTTCAAAATAATCAAGATGTTGAACACAAAATTGGCCTTTATTCCATACCACATCCATTAGAATCTCGACAAGATTGATATGATTCATGATGACAACAGCAGATTCCCTTGAAGCTTCTGATCTTAATCCCAATTGTTTTGGTCCAATGCCTCTAGGAAACGTTTGCGAGTAGTCTTCTTCATTCAAGATCTCAGATGAGCTATCAGGGTTTTGAACCCACAAAGGCTCACCAGACTGAGCCATTCTAACCAGTTCTTCCATGGCTGCAACCGCTAGTTCAATTATAACTGGCTTGTCTGCCTCACTAGGACCTGAAACTGACCGCATAAGGCTGCTGGTTCCAAACATGTCATCTACCATTGCAGGTTGTGAGCTAAAACTAGCAATCGGTAGGTCAAGTGAGCGTTGTGGTCCGTTGTGTGAGAGATTTGGATAAGTTAATAACGGTTTGCCAACATATTTTGCAGCAATTCCAGATATCCTATCAATCTGTTGAATAATGCACAAGAAGATATACTTAATTTGAAATCAGAGTACTACGAACAACAGTTGAAAAAAAGAATATGTTTCTCTAATTATCGTATTAATTAATCTGGTGAAAGAAAATCAATTTGTAGAAAGTCATTGTCTTCTCAAAAACCATTTTGCTTGAAAACTTCATAGCAAATACACCATTATTCTGGAGAAAATGCATAAAAAAGTTGCATTTTGCAACAATCCTATCTTTATAGGTTTGAAGCTTGTCTTGCATACATCTACACACTTGAAGTATTTCAATATGCCTAATGTGTAGAAATAATTTACTACATATTTGTCATAGTAAATGATTGGTTTTAAAAAGTGCCATTTGCATTTTATGTAGCAACAATTTGTTCAAAACTGCTCATTTTTATTTGTTCAAACTATAGCACAGTAAGAACGAAGAATTATGATTCAAAAAGTTGATTGATTTACCTCTTCACGTAGGCGAGCATTTTCAATTCTGAGGTGCTGTTCATCGAAGGACATCTCTCCAATGGCTGCAGGACCGCCGCAGTTAGGACAAGTAGCATTGGCAAGAGCTTCCTTGTATCGTATGTTCTCCATTCGTAGCTTTTCATTCTCATTCCTCAGTTGCGAGTTCTCATGGCGTTCATGTTGGGCCTAAAATTAATTTACAAAAGGCACAACTTTAGCATCAAGGTAATTAAGCTACATGCCTATCTTTTCTCTAGTTCTAATTGACATATATAGTTGATCGCATGTATATGGTCTCAAAATACAGAACACCATGATTTAGTTGGCTCGATCAACGAAGGGCCACAATCAAGGGCAAAAGCGACCAAGTACAAACACAAGTGTAATGGTACTAGACCTCTAACTCAAACACGTAAAGCTCAACCGTAAGCCTTCATTTCTCAAGGTTTACTATTATTTGGTCACTAATTAAAGTTGCCTTTAACGTAACACTACGCGTGTTTTGCTTGCTAAAGTACCTTCATTTGAGTTCGTTTATTTTGGAACCAAAACTTGACTTGCAAAGGCTCTAAAGTTAATCTTCTTCCAAGTTCCTTCCTTTGTTTATCATCTGGATGTGGGCATTCTTTGAAGAACCTACATTCAACCGATACGTATGTAAAAACTTGTAAACCAAAAAAAGTAGTATATATATGTTGAACAAAACTACTATAAAATGATTGATTTGATCTAACAAACTTACGACTCGAGTTCTTGGATTTGATGTTGAGTGTGACGATGATAACGTTTCTTCTTGTTTGGACGTTGATTAGGATCTTGGTCATCGCCAGATGGAGCTTCCATGATATCGGTACCAGATTTGCTCTCATAGTCGTCATCTCTAAGCATATCGAGCTCGTTTTCTGGTGTTTTGTGGCTCATATCAAGAAGATGATGGTGATGATGATTCTCAAACATGTTTGATTGAAACATATTTCTTTATTTCTTCACACTCCTGATCAAATATAAAATGTTTCCATTGATACTAATTAGCATGAGCATTCACAAGTTTAAGCAAAAAATAGTTCGAATGCTAAAAATATAAACAACCTATTTTAATTTTAGAAGCATTTCACTACCGAAAAATTCATAATTAAATAAGAACAAAAAGTAATGAACTGAAAAGTTTTTAATCGGATTGTTACGTTTGACTTTAATTATTTATTTAAAAGATATAAACATGTCTACAACTTTATAAAAAATAAAAATATAAAACACACACAATAAGAGATACAAATTAAGTTACAAATCAATGAAAACATATACAAGCTTAACTTTAACATTAAAAGAGACAACTAACAGTCAAATGATAGAATTAATATATAAAATGAAAGAGATATCAATTTTGTCTTGCATTGATGATATTATTATTTGGATACAGTTATATTATAGGACATTAATATTAATTCATGTAAAATATATATTTTTGTTTATATATTAAAATTAATAACTTAATTAGTGAAAGAAAACATAGGAAATGAGGTTGGATTATCGAGATTCGCATGACATAAATGTATTTATTGGAAGTCAACAAATCTCTACATTCTTTGAAAACAAAAGTCAACTTAATATATACTACCATTGTCTCTATTAAAAGAATAATAATTCTTTAATTTTTTATATATATTTTTTATATTTTTTGTTGCAATATTTATGGTTAGTGGTTAAAAGAGCTAGGAAAAACACTTAAATTTTAGGTCACCGCTTGATATTCATGAAGATGAGGAAAATAAATGAAATTTAATTTAATTCTATGAATATTATACAAACCGTTATATGGGTAGTCAAAGATTACACTTATTTTTTTGGAATCTGGGCTCATTAAAATTTTAATTTTTAGACTATTTTTTGATGATATTAAAACAATGAAAGAGTTCAGAGTTTAGCTAGGAATCATAGTTAGCATGAATGTTTTTATTTCTTTCTTTTTTTTAAAAAGATTTGTTTCTTTCTATATTGTAAAAAAGTAAGATAAACACATACCTGATGATAAATAAACTTTCCACTTATAAGAAAAACCAAATCAAATCAAATCTACAAATGTTGATTTTGATCTATAACAACATAAGAAACAATATCATAGTATATATCCAGAAAGATATATACACATTCAGAAACCCTAGCTAGCATAATATATAATATTCACCTCTCTCTCTCTCTCTAGAAAGAGTGTTTTTTGGAATTTGTTAGTGGTTTCTTTTTGGTAAAGAATACTCATCAATGACTCAACTTGAAAAAAATGAAAAAAGAAAAAAAAAAAAAAAAAAGAAGTTTAATCTTTACAACTTTCTTGACTTTGTGATGATCATATAAATACTAAAAACTAAAATTCTCAACCAAATGAAAAAACTTGTTCAAGAAATCTTAAAAAGAATGAAACTTTAACTTGTTCAAGAAATCTTTATGGAATAAAACCATCAAAGTTTTAGTATTCATCATATATAAAAAGCCAAACTACATAAAGAAGGCTTACTTACTGGTAATTGTTTAGACCAAAAGATGCGTTGAAACCACTTTTAAGAGAATGAAAAGAGTGGTTTTCAGGCTGGTTTTTCCATTGAATTGAAGCAAGCTGTATCTTTCTTGTGAATAGAATTTAAGAAGAATGAAGGGAGAGAAAGAGCAAGGGAGAGAAGGAAAAGGAACAGGTGGGAGAATTGAAAGAGATGAGAGGGGGGAGTAAATGCTGTGTGTATAGAGAGGATGCAATTGCATTTATGGAGAGAGAGACTGGTTCTTGCAAGCTGGTGTATGTAGTTCAAACTTTGCATACACAGACTTACTGTGTGTAAATGTGTGTGTTAAGTTGTGTGGTGAAATATCAAAGTAATGACATTTTTCTAGCTACTTTATGCAATATATTTACTCGTTGATTTTTGGAAATTTAGTCTTGGACCGAGTAGTAAAGAATTGAGTTACATTGAGACTACCTTTTTATGACTTAAAGTGTATAAAATGTATTAATAGCGATGATGTTTACTGCATGTAACAATCTAAAACCATTTTCATTGTATATAACAAAATGTTTCAATACTTTCTAATAAGTTGTTGATGACTTGTTCATTAGGTATTTGGTATTTTTTTAGATGGTAACTATATGCGTTGTCACATCATCCGTCACGTTATTAAAATCACTATCACGTTATCGATTTACAAGTTGTAAAAGATTACGTACATGCAATAAGTGATAATTAAGGTTTATTATACACAATATAAGTTGTTTTAATTTGTTACCTACAATATAAGTTAATACTCTGTATGTAATTTAATATATTTCAGTACATTTGACTTCTTCTTTTTTTAATTACCATATAATTTGTTGTGTCGTACGTATCATATGTGTACGTGTGTAGTGCAAGATCAAAGTAAATGACATTCTTTTTTAACCTTTATTCGGATACATTTGCTTGTTAATTTTGGTTTTGGAGCTATTTTCATTATGGAGTTCATTGAAACTATTTTTTTATTTCTACTTACCATATTAATGGGTGGTGTTGTACTATGCATATATGTGTCAACTACTTTCACAAACAAGCGTTGGAGACTTTTTAATTTATTTTATCTTCTAGAAATATAAGGTAATCTTTATTTCAAGAAATAAATATAAATTGGGGTATATGAAATATTTAAATGATTTAAGTAATTAAATTGCTTACATTTCATGAATATAATAATTAAGTATATTGTCAATTAATCGATAGAATTTCTTTAAATGTGCATTTTGTAAAATAAGATGAAATTTGAGATTAAATAAGGCTTAATATCCAACCATATATGATGGATCACAAAAATGAGTTAAGATGTTTGATTATTTTGTTTTTATTTTATTTATGATTATATCATATGATCGATATGCTACTTTCTAAAAATTTAGGATTAATAATTATTACCTAGATGAATAGTGAACTGATAAACGTAATTTTTATTTTACCTTGTTATATGTGAAAAATGTATACATTATTAATTCAAGACTAAATGAATTTGATTTTGCAGTAAATGGCATTTAAAACAAAATGTATCTCTTCATAAACATTATTCTCTAAACCCCACCAACCGTTAATCTCTTATATATAATGCAATGGTAGAATGAGTCGTCGGGTCGGTTTCAACAATCGAATTAAAATGGATTTGAGTTACAATGTCTGCAGATCAAAACAGATTGAGGTCAAAACAAGCTTATAAAAATAAAAAAATTTGTGATTTAATTTTTTGTTTCAATTTGAATTTACTATATTATGTATTTCAATTTCAATTAACATAAAAAAATTGTAAAAGAATATGATTACTACATATTAAAAATAATGAAATTTACAAGAAAATATATAAAATTTATAAAGAATCAGTATTATTTTTAATTACTTGCATTTGTTATTATTTAAATATTTTATCATAATTATTAAATACCATGGTAGTAGTATAATGTATGGTTTACTGTTTAAAAATAATAAAATTTTAATTTCATCCACATATTCATTCATTGTACTTGAAATGAGAAAGATGAACGCTCAGTATATCCCATTAAAAAAAGAGTCTTGTACAATTAAATATTTATATAAAATAGTTCATTAAGTCTCATCTCTAAAGATTTGATTTAAAATTATCGAATTTAACATAAAACATAGCATCACAACAAATTGCTACGTTACACCACCGTATTTTTATAATTGATAGTATATATGTGTATCTTGACTAAATTCTTGACTTATTAAAAAGGATACTGAATGTCATTGTATACTAACAATTTAATATTGCAATATCATCTCATATGTTAAAAGAAATAAAAATGTTGATGCTACCCTAAATGACATAATTGTATTGTCAATAAAGATGAGTAGTAAATGATCATGTGTAGACATCATATTTTGATTATTATTACATGCATGTTGTTCAATTTTATTTCAAGATTATTATGTAACACATGTGTCTTATACCAACTATATTTTAGTAACCATACCAAACTTAAACCTTAAGGTAATAAATATTAGAAACACATAAATATCTAACTTTAAGATTCTATAACTTGCAATATAAATTAAATGATAATGCAAGATTTGAAGTAATGCTCACTAATAATTAGCCTATTTTTTTAGTAGTACTTAAAAGATGAGAAAGATAAACATAAATTCATAACGAATCTCTTTATCATTGAATATGTGCATGACTATTTACATTTCACTTCTCATGTACTCTGTTAATTTTGAGATTGAGCATTATTGTTATTATTGTAAACCGAGAGAAAAATAAATTGTAAATATTAAACTATTTATAAGGTTAAAAAAAAAATTGTATTTTGCATGGGTGGTTGGAAAGAGAACACTTTAATGGATTGTTATATCTAATGTTGTTAAGATTTAAATGTTGATCGCATGATCATTTTTAGGTAGGATCGGACATATGATCATAAGATCGGATGTAGGATTGTAAGATCTGACAGCAATTCAATCTAACTTTTCTTTTCAGTGAACCTACAACTTATCTCATATACAACTTATCTCATATATTATGTAATACATAATCACAAGTAACATGTTCATGTTGTCTTCAAATGACATATTAGGATGACTCAAACGTCTAAGTAAAATTTTTAAAGATAACTAGATTTATAAAGAGAACAATGTTATAGAGTTAGGAACTAATATAACATTCGACCTGTGATTTGATAATTGAATTTTAAAGCTTCTTGAAGATGCGATATAATTAGTACTTGTCTACTTGATATGCAATAGAACATAAGCTAAGAGGAATGTTTAAGTAGTTTAGTTTTTTATAGTTGTAAAATTAAGATTGGATTTTCTTTATTTTTTATTTTAACATTAACTAATATTTTTGAATTCCGGTGATGCACAGTAAGTACTTTTTTTTTTAACGGCTGAAAGATGAAATAAAACAGAACCCTCTAGCAAGACGTTAGATAAAATGCTCAAATACAATTACATTGGAATAGAAAGAAGCGGGTTTAACATCCACAAAGTCCAATCTATGCGAAATTTTCGATTCGTATTATTAAACCAATCATAAGAGAATAGAACAACTCTCTCAACGATCATATCTTTTCTAAAGGTTTTGGGAGCAAAAACCGTACTATTTCGATACCACCAAATAATCAATATCGTCGTGAGCATAACAACTTCAATCCCTTTTCACTTCCATGACGAGACATTGATACCATCTACAAAGCCGTGAATGTCATCGATACTAGCAAATAAAGGAAAAGGAAGATCAAGCCATTTGAAAATGTGTCTCCACACTTGACTCGCCATTACACATTCGAAGAACAGATGCTTAATGGATTCTGGTTGCATTTCACAGCAGGGGCATAAAACGGACGCAAGATCAATATCCTTGGCAAGCAAGTTGTCTCTAGTGGGGACTCTATTCAAGGCTAGTCTCCAAAGCAAGATGTTAACTTTGATTGGAACTAGAGTAGACCATCTTGTAACTTCGTTTCCACTAACAAGGAAAATGTCATCAATATGGTGTATAGTGCTACTAACCGTGAAACGATTAGAATTATCTAACACCCACACCCAAGTATCATCCTTGTCCGAGAGGCTAAAGGCACCACACAACGAGCTCAAGTCATGAAGTTGATCACTCTCTACTCCTCCTCTAATAAGTCTACGCCAATGCCAATTCCAACCCCCATCAAGCCAACGATCTCTGCTTCAAAGTTCCGGTAAGAATTCCGATGGTACACAGTAAATTTTCTGGTGATGCACAGTAAATGGGGGAGGGGGAAGGGAAAAGAAGAGGGAGAACTTGTTAGCTAAAATAACGAGGATGTTTTAATTGTAATGAAATGGTTATAATTATGAAAAAAAATTACTAATTCACTATCTGACTAAAATATTATTTTATTTTTTTACATTAAGAATTTTTGTATTTGATCCAATCCTTATAGAAGGGTTTATAATTTGAGAGTGCATGTAATTTTACATCTTGTAGTATGTAATTCAACTTTGAAATATTTTATTGTATGTATTAAAGTTTTAAAATCGCTTTTTATACATATAACTTACGATTGTATGTATAAAACTTACAAAAAACATGTCAATTTATGTACTAAAAAACATACAATATACAATTTAAAACTTGAATTCATACAATAAGAAGTTTTAAAGTGATGCATACAATAGTAAAAGGTATAAAATTTGATACATTTTTGAACTATAAACACTTAGTAGAATTTCAATTCTATTTTACTACTCGATCATGTGAAGAGAAAAATGATTCTGGACAGAATTTCCATCTTAACGATCTCGATTATATATCATGTATGCTGTTAATGAAAAAGTTACTTTTTGAAGGGGTAAAATACAAATATTAACCTTAATAAAAAAAATTATTTATATGAATTGTTTTTGAGGTCGAGCTGCCCTTCTACGCCATAGGGGTGTCTAAGTCAATCTACTTTTGGATAAAATGAACGACCAGAATCGTTTTCTAGAAAAGTAATAAATAAATTTGTGATCTTGTTTTATTTAATTATTAATTATTATTATTAATTAATTTAATTATTAATTTAATTATTAATTAATTATATATATAAAAAGAAAATCTGGAAACTAGAAAGATGCATTTCTTTAGTTAGATGTTGGTTAATAATATCCTAGGAAAGTTCTTTAATATGGATTCTGGAGACAAAACCTTGAAAAAGAAAAGGCTTTTATTTGAACAACGGTCGTATCAAGTGGGCTTAGTGTCAGACCATCAGGCCACAACAAATGGGCCGAAAAAGTCATGACTCATCACTCATGTGTAAATGTGTAATTGTGTATGCTTGATCAATTTTGCACAAGAGATTTATTCTGAATCAGTATTAGGATATGGAAAGTTGGAAACAACTGAATACGTTTTCACCTGGGGAATTTATAATGTGTTCATTTGAGTTATCTCTAAATTTCATAAGTCCCATATATTAACAATAAAAGATTATTTAAATCAAACTATGTTGTTCTTGTATAAAATCATTTTAACATATCAGAGCAAGTTTTTGAAATTTTACTCATTATGCTCGTGTAATGTGTGAGTTTATAACATACATTAGTTGAGTTGAATACGAAAGTGTCAAATCAAGCAAACATGATCTCTACATTATCGAGTATATTAAGGGTGTGTTTGGCACCACATTTTGAGAGGATTTTAGGGAATTGATATTATAAATTTAACTTTTTCTTAAAAAAAAATTCTTGTTTGACAAACAAAAAAAGAAAAGGTTATTGAGAAAAGAATCCCTTAGAATCTCTTAAAGGTGTGTTTGACAGAGGGATTGTAGAGGATTCTAAAGTCTTAAGCTCCTCATACTAATAATCCAAATCCCTTGTAAGTTAACAATCCTTGTTTGGCAACAAAAAGATAGTAAGAATTCTTGAAAAAATAATCTCCTAGAATCTCTTCTCAAAAAAGCTACTTAAGGTGTGTTTGACGATAGCTAGCTGTAGCTAGAGCTAGAGCTAGAGCTGGTGGATGGGGTTTCTATTTTTTAAAAGTCACTTTAAGTTGCTTATTTGATAATGGATTTTAATAATACTTATAAGTATTAATTAAGACTAGTATTATGGTGTGTTTAGCAACAAATAACTGGAGCTAAAGACAATAAGAAGCTCAAACTCCTAGAATTTCCTACAATCCTTCCGCCAAACACACACTTAATAGATATTAAGGGATTATCTTTTCAATAATCTCTTCTTATTTTTGTTTGCCAAACAAGGATTCTTTTTCAAAAGAACTTGAGCTTCTAAAATTATAATCTCACTCCCCTAAAATCCTCTATAAATATGGTGCCAAACACACTCTTAAAGTGACTTTTAAAATATAGAATTCTCATACATCAACTCCAGCTAAAATCTCCAACTTTAGTTATAATCTTCAGCTTTAACTGTTTGTTGTCAAACACACTCTAATACTAGTGTTGAATAACACTTGAAATATTATTAGTATTATTATAATCGATAAATTCAGCCGAGTGAGAAGGTATCAATTATTAGTAGTGCAAACATACTTAGTTTTTCTAGGGAAAAAAACAAAGAAACTTCTAAAACTTAACATTTGATTTGCAAACAGAAGTTGAATTTTTACCAACTATATGAACAGAAATATCACAAGAGCTCGTAGCTGTGGCCTTCTTTTTGAAATACTTCAAAACAATTGCCTTCCCTTTTAATTCTGTTGTTGAAGTAAAATTCAAAGTATTACTTGCCAAATCAATTAAAAAAATCGGATTCCTAATCAAACTCTTCCCAACCACCAAAACCGTCGTACTAACATCATGTAGTCCTCTAGCTGGAATCGTGTCCTCCATAACGGGTGCCTCAGCCACCACCTCTCCATGATAAATCACATAAGTCGTACTATTCCCATACTTAAATCCACCATAATTAGGATTATTAACGGTGACTGTTACCCCTAACGTGACATTTGTATCCGTTATATCAAACACATTTGTTGAAAATGAGTCTAATGTGACACTTTGAGTTGTGATTTTCGGCTGTTTAGGCTTGAAAAGAGTGAAGTAGAGCGTGATTGAAGTGATTAATATGATTAGTACTAGACCAAGTGTCACGGCGCAACATATTAGTAAAGGTTTTCGAGATTTAGCCATGTTTTGTTCTTTTGGTTAAGATTTTGAAGAGTTGCTATTTATGGAATTTTAAAAACATTGTAGTGTCAGAAACATTAAGGAAAGAGGTAAAAGAATTTGATGGTTACAAGGTTGGGAGAGGTTTTCTTGTACAAATGATGTTGTCATGGAGATAAAACTAATGAAATAAGTCAAATCATGTACTTCTGTGCTCTTTTTGGTTTTAATCACTTGTATTCGGATCAAAATACAATTACTTTTGTCTGGAGCTGTTATAAGCATAAAACTTGCTAGACATAAACCGAAAACTCGTGTATATACGTGACACTATTATTGTCCTATTATCAAATGTGACCGTGAGACTAGTCGACAGGGACTATCTTAAGGTCAGTTACCCTTTATAAAACGGGTAGGAATTGAAAATATCGTTATATGTTTATATATTAATCTTTTAATAACGGTTAAAGTAGTTTTATAATGTAATCTAAAAATATAGAAGATATATACTCCTTAGTAAAGTACAACTGGAAAAATGACACGATATCTAATACTGCATTATTACATGCAACATGATTGAAATCGCAGACAATAAACTTCAGAATTCAACAAAGTTTAATTAAAATTGATACAAATAGAAGTGAAATAAACATTCAACCATAATTGAGACGAAAAATGTCATTTTGCACATAGAAGCTTCCTTGTGGAGTGGGAATCAAGTGAAACATCTGCACATCAAATTATGGAGGATGATATATATATATATTTTTAACGGTAGTTATATTAAAAAAAAAGAAAAAAAAAAAAAAAACTAGCAAGGAGTTAGAAAATTACAAAGAAATAAGATAATGATTTTTAAGCCAATCTATCCAACTATAAGGGGCCTTGCATTTAAATTTACACCTTTAAAAAGATCAAGCTACTATATCATCAAATAAAACGACTTTCGAAGAACTACCCAAACCAAAAATAGCTTTGTTACGAAAAATTAATGTAAGATAATCATTTTAACACATGACAAAATCAATGTAGTTATAGACAATGTGAAACATATATATTTAAAACATTGATTTATTAGACTCATGTATTAATTATTGTACAAACTAAATGTCATATATCATATAAACATTTAAAGATTACAAAAATTATTTTTTCATTTGTGCTATTCATTTATATTAGTTTAGGGCAATTGTGTTAACCTAACGACCATAAGAGTGTGATTTCAAGTCTCATTTGTAGATATTCATAGTACGCGAATACTCAATATTTGAGAAGAATATAATTTGTACATATGCGATAATACATAACCAAAGCATGCAATATAACTAAGGATTATATTGGTTAAATGATGATATACGACCAAACATTTTCGTTAGAAACCTAGAGATAAAGAGAGAGACCTGGCTAAATCGAAGAAGGTGTTCTTCTTCAGCAAGTTGAAGGCTACCGCTAACAAACACCACAATGCCACCAGCAAACGACGAAGGTTGTGTGTCAATAGTACTTATAAGATGATGACATTTATCAAAAGGCAATTGATTAATTTTAGTACAAATATTATCAGCACCTTGTAGTTTTTGACCTTCAAAAGTTAACATAGAGGATTGATGGTAAAGTGATGCAAGAGATGATCTATCATTATCAAATAAATGATAATAATGTTCCACAAATGCCCTTCCCACTATTTCTACTTGCTCTTCCATTATTTATTTTTTCTTGTTTCTTCATTTGTTTTCTTGACGGCGAAGAGAATATAAGGGTGTGTGTGGTAGAGGTCAAAATTGGAATATTAGCTGCTGCATTGCCACGCAAAGTTGATCATAATGTAACACTTTTTGCTTTTTTTATCGTATAAAGAGATAAAAGATAAAAGGTTGATCCATGTTTGGCTTCATCGAACTCGTCCCGCAACCATTAGAGAGGCACCAATGTAAAGAGTGTTATTAACGATAACTCTTAGAGTTGTCGTTAATATATTTGTACTTACATATATTATTCTATTAACTAATATTTATAGGGTATTTCGTTTGTTATGGTCAGTGTATAACTATTTATGCAAATTTTTAGTTTTAATTATATTCTTTAGAATTGTAGTTATCATTTTTCAAATGTAAATAGGAGAACTGATGCTAACCAATAAAAAAAAACATGTTAGAATAGTTTCCATTCAGGCTAAATTAGACAACTAGAATAATACCAAATTATGTAGGATTTAGTTGAACCATGTCTATTTTGTTTGTCTTAAACAAAGAACAAACACAAAACCATATTCCACACCCCGTAAGATAACATATAAATATTCCCATTTTCTCATTTAATGGTTTTTTTATTTTATTTTTTATTTTTCTTTTAACGGCGAGTTAGTACACGACTATAGTTAGTGATTCGATTTCACAGTACTTACCCACATGTAGTCTCTGTCAGCCTCGAATCGACGCATCTATAGGGCAGAACCCCACAAATTCCCACCAAGAAAGAAAACCCTCATGGAGAGATTCGAACCTGAGACCTCTAACATTTATTATATATATATATATATTAATATATATTAATTTCTTTTCTCTTAAACGACCACCATCTCTCACCAACGTCCAATTATACGAGTATAAATAGATTATGCTTACCAAGCCTAGAAATAGGGCTGAAACAAATTAGCTATAAAAAAACAAATACTAATAAGAATGTACACTTAAAATCTATGTGTGCCTAAAAGTTTTATTGGTAAACACGAAAAGATAACTGGTGGACAAAAAGAGTAAATATATTTTAAATGATTATATTGATTGACCATATTTTATATATTTTTTTAAAGACATACTTAACGTTAAAAACCAGATGTAGGATAGAACAGCAATAAACTAGGAAGCCCAAGAAAACAAGTTTTGTGGAGAAAAGCCCAAGCATATAGAGCCAACCTAAAAGTAGAATTAGTATACCAAAACTCCAAAAGGCCAACATATGAATGGCCCCATAAAGCCCAAACAAAATTTAGAAGTATATTTCACACGGTCTGCTAAGTTGATAGTAAATGAACAACCACAAAAATTACCAAACATGTGATCAAACTTTCATTACTAAAATCAGGAATAATCATGCTCACTGGACACTGGCTGCAACTATACTTTTTGAAATTAAGAAGACATAAAAGTTGATACATCTTTGAAGTACATGTTTATGAGCCATCTCTTATTAGATTATAGTACTATATAGATACAGATGAAGGTTTAAAGATGTTTAATAAATAAAAAGAATGACATATTGTTTAAAGTATAGATAGTACTAGCCAACAATATGATGTTCTTAGGAACAATTGACTCAATTCGAATCAAATACATATAATCAACACTGAAATGAAACTTTATAATGTATACAGAGGCCATGATTATTACAAGAAATCGATAAACCGATAACTAACACAAAGAATCACTTATACCAACTCGAAGGCAAGTAAGCATGAACCCCGTAACCAGTTTTCCAATGACCCAACCTCACAACTTCCCTAACTGCCCAAAACGACACAATCATCGCACTAATCATCGCTCCCCTTTGAATCACCGAAGCCTTAATCTTAACAGCAACTCGCGTTACAAACGCCAATAACAACCCGACAATTGTAAACAAAAATCCAACACACATTCCCTCAGCCCCAAATTGCATTCCATGCCCTTTAAAGAAAAAAACACTTTATTCGGATCCTTTCTATCGATAACAAACAAAGGTATTTTACGAATCAAAATAAACATAAAACCCGAAACACTAAAGAAATAAATAAATAATGTCCCTAACATCCAAATTTTTTTATTATGAAAAAATAGTTTCACCAATATCACTTTATTAATCATAAAAGGTGTCATAAAATTACCCCAATTATAAACCCGAATTGTGTTCTGTATATTTTTTGAACTATTATTAGTGACGTAACGGTTACTGTACTAATTTTGATACATAAAATTCATTTTTATAATTTTATTAAAAACTTTTAAAACCGTTAATTAATAAAATTTCAAGAAAAGAAAATGAATGAATTAGCCCATACCCGGTCTTAAATATAGATCCTCCTCTTACCCCATGAATAAACTTTAGAAAGTTTGCCCATTTGAACATATGATGTCGCTCAAACGAAGCCCAAAAGATTCATAAACGGGCCTAACCTAATACATCTCTGTTCATCTGGCCCAAAACAGACTCTTCATTAGTTCATTAGACTTCAAAATTTTGGAGTACAAAAAATCATATATATCCTAAAAATGCATATTGTAATATGGTTGGTACACCTATGTTAATGGGTTTGGATACGAATTTAGCCATCTAGAAAATGATGGACAAAATAATTGCTTGACATGACATCTTGAATATAAAAGTTGAGAATGAAACCGTCAAAGTAAAGAAATGTACAATAATGTAACATCATTTACGTTTACGATAGTTCGTCGTCAGATATTGTGAGCGTCATATCAGTATGATTAAATATTGTCCTGCGACTAATACAATGAATCCTCAAGATATATCACAACTAAAAATTGAAACCCACTATTTAATCAAGTAAGTTATATTTTATACTTTATTTATTGTATCTAGATATTTTTTAAAATGAATAAAAGGTAAAAAGGAATAAAAATTGACGTGAGACCCACATAATTTATGTCCTCAATCCGTGCTGTGGGTGACAATACTACTTGATGATTTGATGTGTTGCGTGCGTCGTGAGAGCACGGGAACTCTCCACGAGCCCACAATAGTCTAAGGGCATTAGTCTGAAAGGATGAAATCAAAGTCAATAGTAAATAGTCTTTAGGCCAGGGCCGTCCCGTTAATTTCGAAGGCCCTGTGCCGTAATTTTAAATTAGGCCCTTAATCGATTCTTTTAATTAAGTTTTGTGTTACTTTATAAAATTAAATTAAATTAATTTATCGAATTTTTATTAATTGATTTCAAATCTTAGAATAATTCTATTTCAAAAATAATTTTTAAACATTCAAATTCATATACGAAATACATTTCCTCTTCAAAAATGAATAATGATAAAACAATAATTAAGTATCTAAGGAAAACTTTTTTGATCAAAGAAACTAATTAGTAAACTTGAACTTAATTGACTTCCAAACTTAACTGCTTTTCAAAAAATTTATTTGTTATATTTGAATTAGAAAAGTAAATAATAGAAAGAGAATATTTGAATTGGAAACAAATGACAAAAAAAGAAGTGGCAAAGAATTTGAACTCACGACCAACATCTACAAATGGTTTTGTGTTTTCCAGTGGGCTATGATAGCCTTTCTATAATGGTTTAGTTTCATAAGTATATAACTACACTATAAGATTATTATTTTGGGCCCCCAATTGAAAATGGGTCCTGTGCAACAGCACATGTTGCACACCCTTAAATCCAGACCTGCTTTAGGCAACGGTTGAGTTAGGCTGAAATCGGTCAAGTGGCAAGTAAAACAGAATTCGGTAAAGTGGATCAATTTTTATAAGATTAGGATCTAATAAACCGGTTAAAATAAGTAAATTACTTTTGATTTTGATATTTTCTAAAAAATTATAATAATTATTGTATTTAATATGACTATATATATACTTTATGTTAAGCAACAAGAAATGAGTCATTATAAAAATCATAAAGCTATAGTCAATGTTATAGATATTAGAACACAGTTTGAGCCACCTCCATTCTACTTCATTATGAACTAGATTAAGTATTTATAATATCAACAATATATGCAAAAATGAATTGCGAACAATTATCGCATACTAACATGAATATTACATTATTTACAATTAAACACACCGTGTATCGAAACTACTGTGTGATCTATTCTCCGTACTTTTCTAAAAATTTATTTAGCATCAACGCAACATATTACGTGATTTCTTATTAAAAAAAAAGAAAAAAATAATAAAGTTGACAGCTGTGGGATTTGAACCCACGCCCTTTCGGACCAGAGCCTAAATCTGGCGCCTTAGACCACTCGGCCAAACTGTCTTATATGCTATCCCTTATACAAACTATTATTTGTTTTATCACCCACTTACGTCAGATCACACGGTATTGAAAATTGGAGTTTTTCTGAATTGAAATATATTTCACAAATGTATTGATTTATTATAAACACATGTATAAAGTGAATTGATTTTTAAACAAAAACAAGTTATATTAAATCACAATTTCGTCACATACAAGTTGGTATAGTGTCCCTTTTGATTTTAATTAAATTAACTAACATTTAAAGCCGACTCAAGATTAGTCAATGAGCGGATCACAATTTGACAGAAAACTTGTCAACTTGTTTTATGCTAGCTAATAGCTAGACTGCTAGTTGATTAATTGTTGTTTGGATTTTAGATTTAATTAAATTAGATAATTTGATTATTATACGTTATTTACTCGTGACTCAAATTGCTTTCTTGAGATTTAGTTTTTTAACTCGCGACTCGTGATTCGATTTGATTCGTAAGAGTCGCCATTTTACAATATATATATATATGTATTATTGTTTAAGATTTTGTTTATTAAGAAAAGTAAAACATTAGTGAGAGTCGATAGTTAAGTCGTTGACTGATAATCAACACAAATGTTCAATTTAAAATAAATTATTGTCATTTCTTTTTCTATTTTGTCCTTTTATTTTTTATATTAGATTAAATTAAAAGTTTTACTGATTTTCTGACTCACAAGAGTCGTACAACACTCTGAAGAGTTACATACGACTCGTAAGAGTCAAAATTATTTAAATATCAGAAAAAATTATAAATAAATAAAAAATTTAAATTTATAACTTCACAACGGTCATAAAATACTTGTAATTTTAGGAGGATATTGGTTTGAAGCTTATTTCAATAAAATTTAACCATCAAATCAAAGATAATGGGGCTTTAAAGAAGCCTTTTATTCAAAAGTTACGTATTCAATCCCGCTTGAAAAAGAGAAATAATATGTACTCTCAGCACATTAATTATATGCACCAAAGAGTAAGTCTTTATGTCCAGTTTACATTTTCAAACCAAAAATCTTATAAATTAAAAGATTCAGTCGCATCTAATATTTTCTCATAACTTTAATTTAAAGTGTTTGCAACGGTAATCAAGATGTTTACAAGCATCACTATGTTTACCATAAACTTGTTTATTCTTATTAATTAAATTCGATTATTATGATATAAACACATACATCACCGACTGGCATCCGAAGGTAGCAATATGATGTTGTCAATAATTACACCGACAATACGAAAGGTGGAGCACGTGAGGGGTGCATGTGATGAGAAGAAGAATTTTGGCAACATGCCTACATGTTTCTTTTTGGAAAAAACAATTAATCCCCCTTTTTAAACTATTCAATTATATTATATATTATCTTTGTAAACCCTAAACGTTAGATTTGTACTTGTATCTTACTCATGGTTTTCTTAATCAAAATCTAAAATAACTGTCAACTCAAATATAGAGCGGAGTCAGAAATTTTAGTGACTGATAACACGAAAATTTAGCAATTTATTTTGTAATTTTTTGAGATAGACATATAATTCAACAATGATTGATGTTATAAATTTTTTAATCAGACAAACTAAAGAGTAGTGCTCTAATTTTTATATTGAACTCGTAACATCTAGGGCATGTTTAGTTGAAAGTATTAAGGGTAAGTAATGGGAAAGGAAATAAAAGTGATGGTTGGTTAGAGATAATGCATGCAATCAATCATTGGCTTAAAGTAAGTAATACTCCATTCCCTAGCAAATCGAGGGTAATGATAATATTATGTTCAATGTTTCTAACTTCCCGTCATGTATCTCTCTATCTTAAGAATTTTTTCCCGTTAAATTACCACTCTTCCCCTTAATCAAAGGAGAGTCTGCTTTCTTGTTTTTATGTTTTTACCATAATAATTATAAATTATAAATTATTATTATTATTATTATTATAATACTATTACTATTATTATATGTCATTATAATTATTGTTATTATTATCGTAATGTAATATATATCCACCTTTCTTCCATCTGTACACCATGACTTTTTCGTCAACGTTTTCATCGTATTTATCTTTTCAATCCTTTTGGATACTTTTTATTACATTTATTTAGTATTAATTTAATATTACTAGCATTTTGATTATTTGGTTACCATATAGTTATTGATATTTCAATAACCATGCACGTATCATGTGGAGTTCTTTACTTCGAATTTTATAAACAAGTTTCATCTTCTCGAAGATTGGATGGACTCGAATTTGTTGTTTGATGTTCGCTTTTTTATACTTGTTTATGTTTTGTTTCTTGTGATGTGAACTATGATTGTATATAAATTTACAAGATGATGCATATTGTAGTTGTTAAATGTTTAATTTGACATTAATTTGGTGTACTTAGAAAGTATTTGGTCTTTACCATGATTATTTTTTTAGAATAAGTACGCTTGAATTAATATCAAATAAAAAGTAAAAGTACAAACAATGAGCAAGCTTTAATGATACATAACAAAAATAAAACCTTACTACAAAGCATAACAATATGCCAAGAAGCAAAAACCCAAAACCGTTACATGACACAAAACAATCAGAAGCCAAAGCAGACTACATTTAAATACAGAAGCACATCCAAATTTAAATACTGCCATCATTTGATCTTTTTCATTGGTTCCATGACATTTTCACGTTCATATCCCTAACTGAAAACCATCTGAAAAGACCTCCTTAAACAAATTTGGAGTCCATATACTTGCTATCGTCCCTTGATTTAAACACCTTATTATTTCTATGAGCTCAAATAAAATATAACGTAGTCCATATACTTGCTCTCCATGCCGAGATTTTTTGTTTTGAGAAAGATTTGACCCATTAGTGCTTGATTATACTCTCAATATACCAATATTAAAAGAAGCCAAACCCCAACAATTATAAAAATTTAGCTCAAATATCTATAGAGTACTTACACTTCATGAAATAATGGTTAGTAGATTTTACATCATCTCCACATCTTAAACAAAACACACTATGAATGTCAATACACATCTTATCTATAACCTCTTGAATCAGAATTCTCTTATTCCAAAACCTCCAAATAAAAATACATATCTTTTTTGGAACAATCTTAGATCAAATCGTTTCCGATCTCCTTCTTAAATCCCTAAGAAGCTTTTCATCCACCAATTTTTTAAACTTTCTACTAGAAAAGTACCCTCTGTTAGACAATAACCATTTTCATTTATCTTTCACCCTCCATTTTTAACTCATACCTTTCCACTAAACTCCCAAACTCCTCAATTCCCTAAAGTTGCCCCTCTAACATTTATTTCCTAATCCCATTGCCTTTGCCATTTAATGTCCTCCCAAACCCTCCTCTCTCTCTCTCTCACCTTCACCTTTTGATTTCTCAACCTCTCTCTTTCACCTTCATCTTTTTATTTCTCTATGATTGAAATATCCTACCAAATTTCTCATTTAACACAACCCCTCCTCCCTCCTCTTTATTATGATTGTTAAATTGCTTTCAACAAATTTTGATACCTAAAAAATCATATGAAAGAAATACTATTTGCATTCCTTTACATTTCGACCCAGGAACACGAATGGTAATGGAATACCCATTGCATTCTCCACCATTCCCTTTCTTATTCCTTATTTCCCCCTTAATTTAATTTGAAAGTATATGTTATGACATGTAAAAAAATTTTAAGTAGTCGGTTGCACCACTTGAGAATAACCTTAAAACTCTTATGCAATCGACTATTTTCCGAAAGAATTTACACTACGTCGATGTAATTGAGTGGTAACATGAGTTACCCTAACTACAACGTAGACCCGTCATGTTACACAAAGGTTGAAATCGTTATAGTAGTTGATATACAAATATATAAATAACACAAAGAAAAAAAATACAGTTATTCATACAAATTGTCATAATTAGAAACTACTAGATAATCGTAGTTATAATTTTAGGTTTCTATCAAAAGTATCTTCAGTGCAAGCTTTTTAAAAGGTTCTTAGAAAAATTAACTTAAATGATTCTCTTTCACATTTTTTCTAGAAAAAGTTCTTGCAACCTGATGAATTTTATATTTCTCGAATAAAATGTATGTATATATGTATGTATGTATGTATGTATGTATGTATCGGATATATCATTTGAGCTGTATGATGTTTACGAACTCTTTGGTGTCGATTGACGGTAGACAGGAAATGCTTTTATTGGGTTTGCAATTATAAAGTAAGCATTAGTCCTTCTATAACAAAATTAAGAATTAAGAATAAAGAATAAAAATTTATGATGCATTTCTCTTTATATATTTATAAATAAAAATATGAGTAAATCCACATGGAAATTAAATAGGAACGTATACTTTTGTTATATTAAAATGACCTAATTACTTTAAAGAATAAATTCCCAACAAGGCAACAATGTCACGTTCTTTCATATAACTTTGGTGATCTAATATATATATATATATACATACTTCCAGCCTGGCTCTTCTATGTTCCATCTTCATCTGTCAGTTCTATTCTTTTTTTCTTTTAGTTAAGTTAATATTAATATTATTATTATTATTATTATTATTATAGAATTAAGACTATTCTAACAATATGTTTTATGTACGTTTCATGAATAGGATCTATAAAATGTATAAAATGATCGAACATTAAAGTTATAAACTTTTTACGTTTTCATTTTGTAATTCAAAGAGCACCTTAATTATTTAAATTTTATAACTTTTGGACTCATGTAATAATAACAATTCTTATATGTGAAAATCAAATGTTATGATGATTGGGTAGCTCGGACATTATGGTGATGCATGATAATTGATAAACGACGACCAACATATGTTGTCCACCTAAACATGAAGCTAGGTTCAGTATTTTGTCGTTACATTTTTGTGTTGTAGAATAGTATGTATTATTACTAAAATTTTGTTATAGTAGTATGTAATATGTGTTCTTTACCTCAATTTTTACCTCCATTCAAATATACTCAATAATATTTTACAGTTTTTTTTAACAAAATTTTACTGGGGTTACTTGTCTAAAATTACAAGTTATTTTTCAATTTTTACATTTTAAACCATTTTATCATAAATTCAACGAATTTTTATCTTTTATCTATTTTAAACTATTATGTAACACAAAAATCGAATTCATTGTTTCGTAACCGAAAAACTCCCTTTGACTATGAATTTTCGCTCTCAAAAGTCTAACCGTATATACTAAACATGCTTATATTCTTCAAGGTTTACAAAACCTCAAACGTATGGGTCTTTTCTTGATCTATCATGACACCTAACAATTTTTTATGGCGGATCAATTGGATCATTGTGTAACATGTCTTATAATATACGTTCTTTAATCCAATGTTGGGCTCGATTTTATATAATAATTCAAAATGTACAAAAGTTAAAAGTTTAATTGGTATTTGGGATATAAAAGATATTTTACATGTGATAAACTAATAATCAAAACCAACTTACTATATTGTGTATTAATCAAACACTTCAATTATTTTGATCATGTTATATCATGGGCGATTCTGTAACCATTAACATGGCACACCTTCAAACTTTTTTCTATAATGTAAGATTAAGAAAAAGCATATAAATATTTTATAATTAATGAACATAAGATCTCTGGTAACAATAAGTCAATAATGTAACTTGAACAGGTGAGTCTACTCTATAATATAATTATCACTAAATTTGTATTATTTAAAAAATAAAATTCTCTCTCTTTCCTTTCAGTTATATAATATGTACGTATATAAAGGTCAATGAGAGAAGCTTTGATCACTTGGTTTTTACAAGTCTTGATCTCCACTAAAAAAATGGAGAAAAAAGCTTCATGTTCTTCAATGGCAATGGCTATGATTTGGTGCTTCATTGTTTATCTTGCATTTGCTACAACTTGTTGTTCAGCTGATGCAAAGTCTTCATTTGAAGATAATTTTAGTATTATGTGGTCTGAAAATCATTTCAAAACTTCAGAAGATGGTCAGATCTGGTTTCTCTCATTGGATAATGATACAGGTAATATAATCATCATACTAAATTACACCAATGATCAAATATTTAAGACTGACAAAATGGGTAGTACTTATGCTAACTAGAAATAGTTTTTACTAAGGTAAAAAGTACTCTTTATTTACCTATCATGCAAGTTAATTTGTAGTAAAATTCAAAAGGACAAACGGTCATTCTGCACATTTATGAGAATATAGATATAGGTAATGTTAACTTATGTAAAAGTCAAATGTACTACTATAAAAAGGTCAACTTCTAATTACCATATTCAAAAAAATTTCTCTTCAAATCTACAGACTACAGTCCATATGAATTATGGATGTTTTCTGCTACTTTACTTATGTTGTTTTACCATATTGATATAGTTTAAACCATATTTTTATATGAATATTCCTAGCTAATTGTTGTGTAGGAAAGAGTCAAATTTGACTTTTAGTGTAACTAAGAAGAATTTGAAAATGTTTTCATGAATCAGGTTGTGGGTTTCAGACTAAACAAAAGTATCGATTCGGATGGTTTAGTATGAAGCTAAAGTTGGTTGGAGGTGATTCTGCCGGAGTTGTCACTGCTTACTATGTAAGTTCCCTTTCTAATTTGAAACTACGACATTTAGCAGGAAGCCTAAATGGGTATTACTATTGAATGAATAGCATTGCTCCAATTACAACACTTAGCAGGAAGGCTTGATGAGTATTACTACTGAATAAATATTATTGCTACAATCACATGATTACATATTATTTATTCATTTATTTTGTAAAGTTAAATTAAAGATGTTAAATGTTTAAATTTTGACTTTAAACTTGATGTTTTTTACCTTCAACAATTTACTAAATAGTTAAATCACATATTTTCAGCTGCCTTTGCAGCCACCTTTTTTTTTTTTATTATTATCATTTTTTCTATTGTAGTTTTCACTTCATACATATAAGCTGTTTTCTTACTTAAATTAGTATATTTTTTCTCTTATGATTGTTGCTATGAGCCTATGACTATCACTACTCTTCTTATGATTTTATCACTGTTTTTTAAGATTAGGATTTTTTCTAAATATTGACCAATGTATTATGGATTTGGTAATATGAGTTTTATCATCTATAGCCATGTCACACATTGTAGCTTTACTATTATTTATAATTTTATAATTAATCATTAATATGAGAGAATTAATCAACTTAGTACGGAGTAGTTAATGACGCATAGCTCAGTTGGTAATGGATTGAGCATCTTTGTCACAAAAAAATACAAGGTCGGGTTCAAGTCCAGACACTCGTTGAGTGAGTCAGACATGCCTCTCTCATATTATAGATATAGGCAGCCGATTGTGAATCCATATGAGTTGCCGGTTATAACCTGTTACCAAAAAATTCAATAAAAAGTATGTATATTCAAGAGACATATCTACGTTGAGTATAACGCCTTTTGTCATGTATGTTGAAAAAATAATACCTAAAATTGAACCAATTAACTAGATTTTGGATTACCCGAATTGTTAGACCGTCAAAATATACTGGTAAATTTGCGTGTGCAGAAAAAGTTATCTTTGACTAAAAACAATTGAACCAAATTAATTTGAGAATTTAATATTTATTTAAGCTGTTATTTTTTGACTCCGCCGGAACACGTAGGCTAAAAAAATCTAGGTATATATATATAGATGACACTTATATGTAATCAAGTTTAGTGTAAATATTACTGGTTATATAACTATAGACGGAATTAGGATATTCTCACTGGGGGGCAAATGTTCTTTTTGTTCTTTTTTACTTTTTTGAAGGGACGAAATTATAAAATGTAATTAATACCCTTATAATAAAATTATTTTACTTAAGCTGGAATTTCTTGAGTTTTGGAGATTCAGGATCTGATATGTTTTGTGCATAATGTAGATGTGTACCGAGGATGGTGCAGGACCAACAAGAGATGAGCTTGACTTTGAGTTCTTAGGGAACCGAAGCGGTGAACCATACTTGATCCAGACCAATGTCTACAAAAATGGAACCGGAAACAGGGAGATGAGACACAAGCTTTGGTTTGATCCAACTCTTGATTACCACACTTATTCCATACTATGGAATTCCCATCAAATCATGTAAGTTTATTTATTTTATTTTATTTTTTAAAACGTAAATTTATTAGGATGTTGTTAACATTTTTATTGGACGATCTTCTACACATTTGACCAATTTCATTGTTTGACTTCTAACTCATAAGAGATAAAATATATGCCACATTGACCCATTTAGAACTAAATGGGTCAAAATGGCCACATTTGCAAATTTGCAAACTAGATTGGTCGAATGGGTAACAAATATTATTATAGTTAACATATTTTTGTCCATTTCTTGGACTATCAATGTTAGAGTCTAATAATACAAAAATGATTTTAAATTATGAATAACACGATTTAGGAAGTTGTAGGCTTTGAAATACAATTTGGGCCAGTTTTGACCTGTTTAAGTTGTTCGACCTATTTTTTTTCTGGCTAAATTGTAACCATATTTCCATAGAGATAAAAGATTATCCAAATCAATCAAGTCTTAGGTAAATGACCAATTTCTGTCATAACAGTGTCTATTGTTTTGTTCCTTTGATAAAAACAGATTCTTTGTCGATAGAGTTCCAGTGAGAGTATACAAGAATGCTGACTACGAGAACAACTTCTTCCCAAATCAGAAACCAATGTACTTGTTTTCAAGCATATGGAATGCCGATGATTGGGCAACCCGAGGAGGTCTCGAGAAAACAGATTGGAAAAAGGCACCATTTGTTTCTTCGTATAAAGATTTCACTGTCGACGGGTGCCAATGGAAAGACCCTTATCCTGACTGTGTTTCGACCACAACGGAGCATTGGTGGGATCAATATGAAGCATGGCATCTTACAAAAGACCAAAAAACGGACTTTGCATGGGTTCAAAGGAACTTGGTGATATATGATTATTGCAAGGATACTAAGAGGTTTCCCACATTGCCAGAAGAATGCTCACTGAGTCCTTGGGATTAGATAGTTTCATTTTTTGGAGTTTATAATGTAATATTTGATTCAATTTTTGTTGTTTTATTCATCCTTATAAATTTATCTTTGTATGACAATATGAAGAAAGTCTGTCAACGAGAGTCAGAAAACTCGCCTATTTCTAAAGATGCACAGTCTTAGGCTCAACAGACACAACTGTCGCCATAAATGGGGCCTAAATGGCCATCATTGGAATTGTATCCCAACAATGATACATTGAACCTACAATTGCAAGAAACTATGCTCTTAACTATTCATACTGAAATCGCTAACAAGTAGCCAGCATGATGACACGAAACACTTTCATATCGGTTGTCAAGCTATGTATCTATCAACCCTTCGCGTCGCATACTTGCTTAATCACTTCCAGTTGCTGGTAGACGCCCAAAATTTGGGCGTCATGCCTAAAAGAATCAGGCACTGTCCACTTTTTATGTAAACTCATGATCTAAATTTCATCTGGCGAAGGATCTATGTATTAGTGCGTTTGCTATATTGGCATTTTGGATCTACCTTCAGATATTCGTATATGTAAGCACTATTTAAAGCATATATAAATAAGCATATGTTTCACTATGTTGGAAGCAATGGGAATAAGAAAAAGATCATGCGAACAAAATAAATTAGACTTGAAAAACACTGATAAATTATGATTAATCGCCATGAGATCAAAATCCTCAAAGGTTCTACAAGGTTTATTACTCCAGAAAACAAGCATAAGGGTCAAAAAGACCAACATACGACAAACTTTTGACGAATATGAAAGGAAAAGAAGCAATGAGAAGCAGACTGTCACTGAATAACAGCAGAAATTGCATGGATAACACAATCAGCTCACAATCACAGTAACCACCATTTAAAAACCATGAATCTTAATGCGGTCTTTCTTCACGATGCCAGCCTGTTAAGAAAGAGAGGAATAAGAGAATTAGAACCACAATCTGAAAGGGTACTGGTTGAGTTTGGCAATTCAGTTTATCTCAAATATGTCAAATGGGTTGAAGCGAAAACGATAACTAGAAGAGGAATGGGCAAAACGGTTTTAACGTAGCCTTAAGTATGATTTTAACAATAATTGTTGTATTCTTAGATGAAACTAACATTACTAATGCAAAATAACGTGTTTCTAGCCACAATAAATACATTAAAAATTAAATAAAAATGGACAAAAAAGTTCTCTTTTGTCAACCCAATCCAACTTGGCCTGTTCGGAACCATTACCCAACCCGACCGTCTTACTGCCTCTGCAAACTAGTATAGTGTGATGAATAGGAAGAATCCTTACTTGAACAAGAAATGTTGATACATTTTTCCTCTGATCACCTTGAAGTTGGATGACCTGCATTATCAGCACCAATTCATTAGCATGACGTATTTACCCGCACAAGTAAACATGTATATAGTACAAGTGTAAAACCATTAATAACTCGATTACCGTCTATAATTGCATATGTTTTAGCATTTATAAATTTCGGTCTTTTTTCCCGTTTTTATTGTCAAAATGATTTTTAATCCATTTAACATTATAGGAGGTATTTTGGTAAAACTGCTCACCTGATGACCATAATGTTTTTTATTGGTGAAAAAATCCAAAAAAGAAACCATGAGAAGCTTTGGTTCCATAATGTTTCTGCTCATTTCTTTCAAAATAGACGGAAATGGCATTCCAGTGTTGGCTTATATATCTATCATGTTCAAAGGAGCAGAAACCAAAGCACACTTTTAATCATGAATTTAGTAAATTAACCTCTTGGATTAAGATTCATGATCTTGCCAACCTAGCATCCCAATCACCCAATGTAATAAACTTAATAATATGATAGAAGAGCAATAAAAATGCTTACTTGACCTAGCTCTGGATCTTGAACAACAGTACCATTGCAGCAAAATTCCTTTTTAAGGTCCTTGAGTATCTTATTGTAGCTGAACTCTTTTTTCAATCCTTGAACAGTCGTCAGGCTTTTCCTACCATTCCGCTGTTGTATACGTATATGAACGTATTCTTTTGTTGACCCAGCACTCGAGTCCTCAGCATTTGCCTCAGCGAATGGGTCTGTAAATTACCAAAATACACAAAGGAATACTCTGAATTCATTAGACAGAAATATGTTTAAAAGCAACAATTGATTGCATGGCTTTTAATGTACTCGCTCCAGTTAGAGTTCAGACTCACATATGAAAAGGGTAATTGGAATATAAAACAAAACAGAACAGAAGACATAAAAAAAAATGCACATGACATGCTTTGTTCTTAAGATATAAACCTTCTTATGTTCATAGTACAGTTTACCATATTAACTCGTGTCATTTGAGGTTATTTTAACATTAAAGTAAGAGTGTTCAGCCACCTACAAACATTCAGCAACATCAATTGAAATATTGCGTGAAACACTTGTACCATGTGAAGAATGTGTCATATACATCACTTACATTAATTGCTGAAACTTGATCTTGTTTTTTATTGGTTTAACTCTATCACTGTAGTAAAATAAAATTTGCTTATTCTAATAAATTGTCATTAATTTCTTAGAGTGACACCACTATTCAAAAGCTAAGATTCCACTACTACAATCAGCACTTTGTATCAACCATTTTGAGTTTAAAGTGTATTTATATGATGAGACAAAAAAATTGAGAATAAGTGCTATGTATTAGAAAGAGAAAGAGCATACATACCGAAGGCAGTTGGAATCTGGAGGTCGATTTCAGACATGAAAATTTGAGTACTAGGATTGGAGGCAAAGAACAAACAAGCAAACAGTCTTCTTTGTCCTTCAGAAAAGTCCAAACTGAAATGGAAGTTATATCAAAACAAGATTTAGCTACTATTAAAAAACAGATACAAAAAATATACTGTATTATACTATACAATGCAAGGTAAGAAACACATCCTGAAAAAGTTTGTACTATGTATAATACTGCCTAAAAATTCTAAAAAAATACCACTTGAGAACCATGCACTAAACATTTGCATGTGGTTTAAACTTTGTGAGGCGACAAGAAGATCATTGTCTTTTCACTTACTATAACACAATATGAAGCTTCTTAGATTAATATAATTATAGTTTCAATTAATTTGAACAAGTATATCAACGAAATTTTTCTTGACAAATTTAAGAAAAAGTCTAATGCAGTGAGGTTGGGTCTAACTTTACAACACCAGGTGAGTTTCTCGATATGTCAACAACGAAAACTAATTTGCCAAACACATGTTCTGATATAATATGCTTCTTGAAGTAAACATTTTTTGATCAAAAACTACTCATCAAATGTCGATAACCAACAATAACAATGAGTTAATGACCAAAGAACGACTCACGTAGAGTCAAAAGAGCATATTAATCAATAACATCATTGACCACATTCCCAACAAGATGAATCAATTAGCTAGATCCCATTAGCAACTCCAATAAAACCACACCTTCATTAATAAAGCGTCATTCTAATGATATCAATATAAAAATGATGCATATTGCAATCATAAAGATCAAATTGTTATTAAAAAAAAACACACACACACACATGAGATTAGCCCTAATAATTCCATAAAGAGCAATCAGCTTTTTTCTCAATTAGTCAATTTCAACAAATTTTTGAATTTTTTGACAATTAAAATAAATACACATAAATAAAAGATTAATATATCATAAACTGAAAAATCATATCAATGTAATAAACAATTTAATTCATCGACAACAACAAGAAGAAAATACACATAGTATTTACCCGTTTAATTTGATCTAATAAATAGCGTCAAAAGAAGTTATCGTATCATCTCAATTAAAAAATAGATCTAGACATAGCCGTAATCGTAAGAATTAAATTCCATCAGCAAACTGTAACGATTCAGAATTATAAGAAAAACAGAGATCGAAACGAATCTAATCGAATCAAAATTGAAATACGAAAACATTACCTGATTAAATTGATGAAAAAACTGACTGAATCGAAGTAATGGAATTAGAGAGATGAGATTTGTAATTTGGGGATAAAAAGAGTGATAGATATACAAGCGTGCGTGATATTTACGCAACAAGAGTAATACATGTCTTTGTTGTACGCTAAGGGTATTATGGTAACTTTGACTTCACAGTTGTTGTCTGCTTAGCAAAATAAAGCAAACTGTTTCGGTTTTAATATACATTTTTTTGAGCAAATTACATTTGTTCCTCTATCACATTTTCAGTTCTCGGATAGGGTATTATGCTGGTTTAGTGTCGACTTAGATTTTATCTCATTGTAAATTTCTTAGCTTAACGAATGTTAATTTTTTCCATTATTTCATATCACGTTCGCTGAACATTCTTGCTAATTTTGAATAAAAGTAACATTCGTTCAGACCAAACACATATAATAAAATAAATACCAGAATAAAAACTAAACCCGTATAATACCCAATTCGAAGATTAAAGATGTAATATAAAGACGACCAAATTGACTGGAAATATAATTTACTTAAACTTCTACTTCATTGAATTATTTAGTCAAGGTAATTTAAATTTGTAGAGCAAGTTACATAATTGGAAGAAATTATATTTATTTTATCTTTTAATGGAAACTTAAATAGGTTTTGTTGAGGTGATATCATGAATATGTTTTTTAAGTATGATAATTATTTTTCAACCTATTTAAAAAAACTAATAAATATCTTTTAAATTGTTTAGAAAATATCAATTTAATTGTCACAATTGCTCTATCTACAGCGACAACCATTCATTTTCTCTTGGCACATTAATTGTTGGAGTATACAACAAGCTACATAAAGCTATTAAATTACTTTACACGCCTTTATTTGATTGGTCTCTGTGCTGAGGCAATATCACGCCTACAATTTAAACTGTCCAAAATTGAGCAAATGAAACTCACATACAAGTTATTCACTTCATCTTCTTCCTCTGTCATCTCCATCTATTCTTCTCCGTCGCGTAGTTTTCCATCTTCTAGCTTCTTTACCAAATCTTCTTTCTCCATCTACATTCAAATATTACTTCCTGTATTTCAGGACTTCAAATATACAGAGCTCTACAACTGATTAATATATGGCCATCAACATCATCTTCTCCGTGACTCCATCTTCATTATTCTCCATATATTTCCCGATTTTCATCTTCTTTGATCTTCATTCAGGTAAATCAACATTCTCTTTATTTTTGCTTTTAGGGGTAAAATTATGTAACTTATTTAGTATGATTCTTACTTTAGAACCCTCTTTCATTCTTCTATCTCAAATTTGCAATTTGTTATAGTATAATAAAGTTATAATGTTTTAAGTAATGAATTTATTTTAACATGAGATTTACTTTGAAGAATAAGTAACTTGAAATAATTCGTTATATGACAACTGATAGTATTATACAGGTGTATGTAAACAAATAATTATGGATGAAGATGCTAACTTTATATTTTGGTTGTATATATGTTTAGATTTTGAGAATGGAGGTGATAATAATTGTTCGAAGATGCTAACCAATCTTTTAGTGTTTTAATTTAGATCCTGCATAATATTCTTTTGATTTTAAAGTTGTTATATCAGTTATGTTTCTATTTTTATTTGGTGGTGGAATGTAGGTGGTTATTTGCGATGTTATTATAGGGTTTGACCTTTGCACACCATTTATTCGATGAAATGTCACAAAAAACTAAAAGCTTAAAGAATACAACAAAGTTATTGATTATGTAATGGTTCAAAAGGTATACCTTCAAATTAAATCCACTTTCTTAATATATATTTTAAATAGCAAAGTTAAAATATGTGCATATCAATGAATTGAATGAAAAACCGAAGGTGTACAAGGTATGGGTGATTGGTCTGGATAGATGGACAAGATTCACCAAGTGGTTCTGTGAATGAGCAGCCGAAACTTCTGCAAAAGCTTTCAGAGGGGAGTTTTACTTTTAGGATTATGTATGTGCAATTTCATAATATACTCGAATTTTGTCTCACTTCTTAAACAGGTTAGTTCCGCACTATCGTTGTTGTTCCAAATTGTTTGATGTGTGTTCTTTGCCCTGCCCTTCTTTCACATTCTTTTTAGAGCCGTCAAGTCTGGCCCATTTAATTATGAATGGCTAGATTTAGTTTAAATAGTTAAAATGAAGTAGCTTAAAAAATAACTGGTGAAATGGGTCTAATTCAAAATATTCTTGTTTTCCAACCTTATTTATTGATACTATCGAATAAATCAGTTGTTAGACAAGAGGGCAATCTGAAATGTTTGAGCAGCCAAAAGTTTGCCAATCCTTTGGAATCTCAACCTTCTTTGGCGTAGTAGACGTAACTGTTTTGAAATCTTAAAAACTACTGATTTTTTGCTCGATCTTTTGTAGGCATGGAATTTATGGCATCGTATCTCATTCAATAATACTTTGTGTCAATCAGTTATGTTTATTCTGCTTCAATAATGTGTATATGGTGAAACTTTTTTTTTTTTTTTGAACAGCAAAAGACCAACAAGGAGAAGCTTCGGCATTGCCGTCACCTCAACCTTGAGGTCAAAAATGTATTAATATCACCAAAACAATTACAATATACATCACCCATTACTTCCCGTTGAGTTATACTATATACAATTTACAATAAGTAATAGAAACGACTGTCACACCAATCGGCCCATTTTAGTGCGCCACGACTCCCTTTATGCTTAACCCGTTGAGTATATGGTGAAACTGGTGGGTTGTAATTGGTCTTGGGTTGTTAGTTTAATATATGCTTAAATATTACAATCTCATTGTGCATAAGGATGTTTCATTTTCATAATAGTATCTGTAAGTGGAGTTGAAACTGTTTCTGCATATTATTTGTGTAATTGTATACGAGTCATCATGTCATTTTTCTACTTTAGTCTATGTGGTAGTTCTTAGTATATCTTATTTATTGCATGTACAAAATTGCGTTGATTGGCATTAGTGTTATGGAGTGGCAATGAGGTATGTAAGTGTAAGAATTATTAGTTTAACTAATGGGGGGTTGCTGATGGATATTCACACTACCAAAGTGGTCAATTGCAGCTGTCTATTTGGCTCATAATTTCATATTAGTGTTTATTTGTAGTTTGTGCTATCTGCATTGGTTTTGTTTCATGTTATTTAGGGTTTCAAATAAGTGGTCAAATAAATCTCCAATGATGGTCGTGTTTCTACAATGAATGTTTGAAAAACTTATATTTTATGTATTTTTTTTTTCTATTTTACCATTATTAAGAGGGTGTTTGGAACTGCTTATTTTTTGTGCTTATGCTTATAAACATAAGTAGATAAGCAGCTATAAAAATAAGCAGTGCAATGAAAAGTGTTTGGATTAGCTTATGCTGAAATAATATGTAATAAGCAATAAGCAGTTATTTTAGTGTTTGGCAATTTCTAATTATTTAGTAAGTTAATAGGTAAAATGACTAACTTGTCCCTTTTTACATATCATTATAAGTTACTTAAATGTGGAATATAACAGTATTTTTAATATAACTTTTTATGACATTTTAACACATATTGGGTTATTCGTAACTAGTCTTACGTGAAGCTACAAAATGCAAGTTGATAACCAAAAGAGGTTCTCCATACAAAATGCAAGTGCTTGATTGGGTTTTTCCTTTTACTTGAACTGCTCACATCGAAAAGAGGTTCTCCATCATCACATAAATTGACTTCTTCACTATCTCCATCCCCTTCACTATCTTTAACATCATTCAGATCAATGTTGTTTTGGAATTCTGATGGAGTCTTAGTCCTATCTCCTACAGCAACAGAATCCCGAAACAACGGATCATAAAACAACTTATACATCTCTAAGTTCAAATCCTTAAACTTGGCAAAACCTTTATCAGCCTATCACATAAAAAAAACAGCATCTCTTAGCAATTTATCTGTATATAAATGGAGAAAACAAGTGAGCTAATAGAACAAAAAGTAACAAAAATTACCTTTATGTTTTCCTCCCACCACTCAACCGGTGCGACAATTGTGTTTTTCACCGGATCCCACCCAAGTCCAGATTCAATTCTCATTAAACGATCATACACTTTCAGTCTTGTTTCGTAGCATCCCAATGATTTTTAAGTTGGTTTTTGGTGAAACTTTTTCCTGTACGCTCTTTCATGTTTTTTATTAAGTTTGCCCACCCAACTCTATTGAAGTGAGTTGTAGGCCTATTGCCAAGTTTGAGCTCATCCAAGCACAACTCAAAAAATGTCAAATGAGTATCATTGTCCCAAAGCATTCTGAATAGCAAGTTAAAATCTATACATAGAGCAATCAAGTACTATAAGATTTATATACAATGAGTCATCCATCTGATGATGTATGTTATTGATGTCTACGAAAGTAATGTAAATATTATTTAAAAACCATGCACTATATGTTTCAATGTTAAAAGTAGCAGACAACATTTATGCAATAAAAGCATACATACATTCTTAAGTAACTTCAATAAACAAAATATCCATAAAAGTCAATTCAAAAGAGGACAAATATTCAATCAATCACCAGAGAATATATATATATATATAACAAGCAAACATGTAATGGTTAATTGGTTATGGGTGTGATCATATTCATATCTCTAACAAAAATAAATGATTAGTGAGCAAGGATGAGGAGACATACCAATAACTTAGGAGAGGAAATAGAAGGTTGAGACAAGATTAATGAGAGTAAAAAGAGAGGGAAAAGATATAGCCTTAAGCAAAAAGGGAGGGAAAAGATACAGGAACTGATCGGTCATATTTGGAGAAGATAGGGGGCAAGAAAGTAATTTTGATTTTACCTCAATCAAGCACTTTGAAATAAGCATCAACCTACCTGCTTATTAAACACTGCTTAGTTTGACACGGAATAATCAGATAAGCCTAAGCAGTTTTGATTTTCCTAACACTCCAAACTGCTTAACTACTTAAAAAAAAGCAATAAGCAGATAAGCAGAAAAAATAAGCAATCACAAACACCCTTTAAATTGAAGAACATCACTTATATAAAAAAGGATTAAATTAATAATTCTTTTAAGGTGTATATGCAAAAAGATAATTATTAAGAAAACATTATTAAATGATAAATCTTATTATTTAATGCTTAAACTGATATTTTATATTATATTCAAGTATAAATGAAAGGTTACTTTTTGACTTGACAGTTTAAACTTATTAATATCTATATGTATATTATATACTTAGAAAACATAAGTAAGAAGTTTTAATATAGTTCTTTATTAAACCTGTATTGTTACGGGTTATAAAATTAGTAACTACATGAGGTAAGAAAAACTGGGATGAGAAGCTAATATATTTTAATTTATTTTTAAGAAAAAGCTTACATAAGGTGATATTAAATTTTTATTATTTTAGATTGTTAGGTCAATCAACATTTTCGTATTCATGTTAATATTGAACTTTCATTTGTTGTGAATGATAGTTTATGAATGATCATTTCATGATTTAACGTCTCATTTGTTAGGTGTGTTCATGATTCTTTATGATTCGACTTTCACTGAAATTGAACTACAATTGAATATTTTGATTTTTCAATATTCATAACCATTCAGCTTTGGCTTAACTATGGCTAGGGTTTTTTGTGTTTCTGTTCTGTTTCCTATAGATTATTTTGGTTTATACTCAAATTTTACGCTAAGATCAAAATTAAAACTTTTAAAGCTACAATATTGGACATCATTTTATTATTTTAGATAGATATTGAAATTTTTTATAAATAAGCATAGTCTTAAATATAATATAAGACTCGGATGACGATATTCAAATATTTAGTTAGTCAATAAAATTATTTAATTTTATTAAATTGGCTATAATTTACCACATAATGACATCATCTTTTAAAATTAAAGTTTAATTGACCAATTAGATTCTTTTATTTCACTTAATTTTAAAAATAAAACTTCATACTTTAAATTGTTAAAAGATAATGAATGATTAAATAATCAATGAATATTAATAAAAATAACTTTTTTCACTTTAATTTTTGAAAATTTGAGACCTATTAACCAACTAATTTTTTTAATTTCATTAAAATTTCAATTAATAAACCAAATATGCTAATTTACTTAAAATATTTGTTCTGAAAACCCATCAATAAGATAAACAAATTTTTAAAGACTAAAACTTCTATCCTAATCTAATTAACAAATAATACTTAAAATATCTTTCATTGCAAGTTAAATATTTAATTAATATTTTAACTTAACGTAATATTAATTACTATTAATGATTATAATTAAGAATTTATTAGTTTATTAATTTACTCCATAATATTGAACTAGCAGAATACATGCTCAAACAACGGAAAAAGTTTATTAATTTCACATTTATTCGATATATAGTATTATGTTTTTCAAAATATTTTTAAAATCAAAAACTATATGACAATACACGAGGAATATTGTTTTGTAAGTTGGAAAATCACTTTTGACTATTTAAAAAAAAAAATTGTAACATAATAACCCGAAGTTAAAATTAATGAGAATTTAATAATTAGGGATATGTTAGTCATTTATATGGATTTTTACAAAAACTCTTAGTAGTTATTTAGGTAAAATAGTTATTTCTATTTTTATTAAATATCTCAAATGCATCGTTTATGGTTTGATGATATTTGTATTAATGGCAATTTAATAATTAGCGGTATGTTCGTCATTTCTATGTATTTAAAAAAAAAAAAATCAGGCAGTGTACCATGTCGATATGGTAGTATAACTTAGGTTAGTCCGGATCGAACGAAGGGAACCGTGCAATTAAGAATGAATAGCAAGTGTATAATTAATATGGACAAGTAAGTAAATTGTTGGGGGGGGGGGGGGGGGGGGAGGGGGGAGTTAGCAACCGAATTGTTGTCTTGCAATTGTCACTACATTATAAGAAAAGTAAAACAAAATGGCAAGTGGATTTATGAAGAAATCAGATTAAAACGACATTCACTTGGACTATTTCACCAATGATGTCACGGTGTTGGTTAAAATGAGTTTACTTATTGTGGATTACCAAATTGAGTAAGATTAAGAGTTACGCTCGCTACTCTTGACCGAATGCTTAAATTCACCTATTGCGTTAGCTATAGGTTTCTAAACAAACTAAATATTACTTCAACCTGTCAAATTATGATTTAATCATGTAGATTACGTTCGCAATCTACCTAAACCTAATCAAAGTTCTCTAACTAGGTTTAATTCAAACACATTCCAGTTTAATTCTCTTGACTTGTTCAATTCTTACGTTAGCAATAAATCAACAATTATTCATAGACAAATAATTGTAATAAATCATTTAAATGAAACAACGTTGGTATAAACATCAAATAATTCACCAATAAGTCAATCAAATATCTAAAACTTGAACACAATTGGTTCTTTGATTAAACACAATTTATCAATCCGCAAACATCAAAAGATAAACACCCATAATCATTAGCTTACTTCATCCACGTGAATGTAAATGCAATTAGCCCTTAATCAAACTAATTAGAACAATACACACAAATGAATTGGAAATAAACATTGTTTAAAGGAAAAGAATGTAAACCGAATAGTGTAATGTTTCATTGTTGTTATAGCCTTGATTCTTGAATTACAATGGTTTGGAAAGGTTGTCAATCCTCCCAAAATCACCGAAAGTTGCCCAACAACAAGAGAGAAATGCCCACCAAAAGCTTTTGTGAAAAATATGGTTTAATTTGGGTTAAAAGGCCAAAAGCCCGCATCAGACAGCTACCCGATCAAGTACGATAAGTACCCAACGGGTACTATTTTTCTGGGCTTATTTACCAGTTTGAAACACTTTTACCCGGATAGAAAATAGGTTACTCGGCGGGTACAAGGCTTACCTAGCGGGTACTCTTATTTTTCAGAGTTGACATCTTTTTGAAAGTTGTAGACCTTTGAATTCCAAAAATTTGGGCTTTTGAATCATCTCAATCGGAGTCCGTATGAGGGAGTTATGACCAAAATCGTGGAGCTTTGCCAAATTGACAACAAATCTTGTTTCTCGATCTTTTCCTCGTCTTTTTCATCCGATTCTTCTCGTATACACTCGTAACAACTATAAACACATTTAAAGCATATTAAGCACCAAAAACTTATTAAACTAATGATAAATACGGATAAAACGAGAGCTATTGCGAGGGATAAATATGTATAAATCGAGCACTATCACTCTTATTAATTGTATGGGTAAAATAGTCATTTCTATCTTAAAAAAAAAACATCCCAAATGCATGTCATCTATGAAACTCATAAACATCTTGTAGTTTAAGTTAAAATTAAATCTCATATATTAATTTGTTTATGGTATAATAATGTTTGTGTTTATGAGAATTTAATAATTAAGGGGATATTAGTCATTTCTATTGATTTAAAAAAAAAAAAAAAAACTATTAATAATTGTATGAGTAAAATAGTTATTTCAATCTTAAAAAAAAAATTCTTAAATGCATCATATAATAGTATAGATATAGATATAAAGAAGTTTAAATTAAAATTAAATATCATTTTAATTAATTTATAGTTTAATAATGTTTATATTAATGATAATTTAATAATTAGAAGTATATTAATCATTTTTATGTTTTTAAAAAAGCTTTTTATAATTATAAGTAAAATAGTCATTTATATTTTAAAAATTAATTTCAAATATATTATATAATAGTATAGATATAGATTTAGATAAACAATATATATTTATTTAGTTTAAATACAAATTAAATACAACCACAAGCTATGCATTGCACACATTCAGTCGTGAATAACCACAAGAACTGAGAATTATCCCAAACACTGAAACTGTTCATCATACAACCGAAAAGCATAAAACGACATCATTGTTTCAAAAACAACCAACATTCACATTCATAAGACAACCAATTTTAAGACGCTTAACAACCACCACGAAGACGGAGCACAAGGTGAAGAGTCGACTCCTTCTGGATGTTATAATCGGCAAGAGTTCTTCCATCTTCCAACTGTTTTCCCGCAAAGATCAGTCTTTGCTGGTCTGGTGGGATGCCCTCCTTATCTTGGATCTTAGCCTTGACGTTATCAATTGTATCAGAACTCTCCACTTCCAAAGTAATCGTCTTCCCAGTCAATGTCTTCACAAAAATCTGCATCCCACCCCTCAACCTCAACACGAGATGAAGTGTAGACTCCTTCTGAATGTTATAATCGGCCAAAGTCCTTCCATCCTCCAACTGCTTTCCCGCGAAGATCAACCTCTGCTGGTCTGGTGGGATACCCTCCTTATCCTGAATCTTGGCCTTGACATTATCAATGGTGTCCGAACTCTCAACCTCTAAAGTAATAGTCTTGCCAGTCAACGTCTTGACAAAAATCTGCATACCTCCCCTCAACCTCAACACGAGATGGAGGGTCGACTCCTTCTGGATGTTGTAGTCGGCAAGGGTACGGCCATCTTCAAGCTGCTTACCAGCAAAAATAAGCCTCTGCTGGTCTGGTGGGATACCCTCCTTATCTTGAATTTTAGCTTTCACGTTGTCAATGGTGTCAGAGCTCTCCACCTCCAAAGTGATGGTCTTTCCGGTCAAAGTCTTGACGAAGATCTGCATACCACCACGCAGACGAAGGACAAGATGGAGGGTAGACTCCTTCTGGATGTTGTAATCAGCAAGGGTTCGTCCATCTTCAAGTTGTTTTCCAGCGAAGATCAACCTCTGCTGATCCGGGGGAATACCTTCCTTGTCCTGGATCTTGGCTTTCACATTGTCTATTGTATCTGAACTTTCAACTTCCAACGTGATAGTCTTTCCTGTCAACGTCTTCACAAAGATTTGCATACCACCACGCAGACGAAGGACCAAATGAAGTGTAGATTCTTTCTGGATGTTGTAATCAGCAAGGGTTCGGCCATCCTCAAGCTGCTTGCCAGCGAAGATTAGCCTCTGCTGGTCTGGTGGGATTCCTTCCTTATCCTGAATCTTTGCCTTAACATTATCGATGGTGTCAGAACTTTCAACTTCCAAAGTGATGGTCTTTCCTGTCAAAGTCTTGACAAAGATTTGCATCCCTCCCCTTAATCTAAGAACAAGGTGAAGTGTGGATTCCTTTTGGATGTTGTAGTCAGCAAGGGTTCTGCCATCCTCCAGCTGCTTTCCAGCAAAGATGAGCCTTTGCTGGTCTGGAGGAATACCTTCCTTGTCTTGGATCTTGGCCTTAACATTGTCTATGGTATCTGAGCTTTCAACTTCCAAGGTGATGGTCTTTCCGGTTAAAGTCTTGACGAAAATCTGCATCCCACCTCTCAATCTAAGAACAAGATGAAGCGTTGATTCCTTTTGGATGTTGTAGTCAGCTAAGGTACGACCATCTTCAAGCTGCTTTCCAGCAAAGATAAGCCTTTGCTGGTCTGGTGGAATACCTTCCTTGTCTTGGATCTTTGCCTTAACGTTGTCAATTGTGTCAGAGCTCTCAACTTCGAGAGTAATCGTCTTACCGGTGAGAGTCTTAACAAAGATCTGCATCTGTATAACATAATAATAACAATGTAAGAATCCTAATCAACAGCAAATAGTAACCAAAAAACCAAATAAAGAAAAATATGTAGACCACATAGATTGCCCAAAAAACTTAACATACTTGTAAAAGAGGTAGAAAAATAAATATGTAAACCATCATATGTTCTACAGTTTCAAAAGCATGATTTGGCCACTAATATTTTCTCAATGACAAATGACTAGTCTGACCAAATTTCCACTTTGTGAAAAAGAGCTCCAACTTGTATATATGTTTGTACAGCAGAAATTGGATACGTTTCTATAAATTTTAATTGAAAATATATACTTGTTCATTAAGTTACACATGTTGCAATCCTTTAACTAATTAATTAAATCAAGCTAGCATAATACTTATACGTAATCGATCATGAATAAACCAACATATATATGATCAACAACACAATTTCAGTTTGGCTTTATGATTTAACTCATAAACACAAACAATTATCATGAACAATCCGAAAATAAAATTCAACAAAACGGCAAATCAACCATAAATTGGAAGATCTAGATGAACAGCAGTTTTAAAATATAATCCGCATGCGTCTTCTACATCTAAAAACATTGATTATATTCGTATATGGAGTAACTCCGTATGGTCAATTGTAAAACCGCTGTTTTTAGAATAAGGATAACAAACTCTAACAGATCTATCGGTTATAAACGAAAAAAAGATGCTAAACATTACAAATCAACAAACGGAGATTAAAGGCCTAATTAAATTCGAATCAATCGTGAAGCACATAATTCAAGCAGATAAAAAGTATAGAAAAAAATAAATTTAAGAGAAGAAAGAAGGGATACCTTAAGAAACTTGAATGATATATCTGAGAGAAAGAGAAATTAGTTTTTTTTTTCAGAGAGATGATTGATTGCAATGCAATTGTGATGAATGAGGATGAAATTAGGTTTAATTTATAGGGCAAAGGAAAGAGAGTCGGTTAGAAGATATCCAATGAGAATGTGGCTCCTTTTGATGAAGTCTTTGTTATCGCCTTCCTAGGTCATCAATTACGGTGCCGTGCCGTTGGCTTCTTACCAAGACCTTTCTTTTGTTTTTAGGTTGGAATATTCTAGAACATGTCAAGGAAAAAATTTAATACATATAGATATAGATACAAATTAAAATAAAAAGATTTTTTTTTTTTTTAAATTTCTTTAAATAAATAAAAATAAGATAATATGGAGACTTCACCCTTCGTTGATCTTCTTCGATATTAATCGTATATTGATATTTTTTTATGTCTTTTTATTTATTTATATTTAAAGGTGTATTTATGACTATCTAATAACGACATTTTCAATTTTAATGTTTTTTCTTCAACTCTTTATAGTTTATATAAGACGACACAATAAAAATTCTATATTGTTATTATAAAATTCAAATTCTTATAAAACAAAAATGTTGACTACAATGATTAAGAAACTAATGTTTTTGCCCTTTTTATTTAATAATTTAATTAACTTTTTATCTATCTAATTAATATTGGAAATTGAATTGGTAGTTGATATTAGGATGTTAAGTTAAGTACTATTATTTTTTAAAAATTCAAAAGTTACACAAGTTAAGAATTATGATAATTCTTTAAAAAAAATTAATATGAAACATAAATTATATAAAATACACAAGTTAATTTGTAGACTCTTAAATTAAATAACTTCCTATTACATTGATCTTTGTTAAAAAATATAGAGTTTAACAAACTATAGAATCTCATAAAAGTTGTAAAATATATCTTATTTTAGTTAGTGTAATCTATGTAGTTAAATAAAATTAGTAAAGTACATGTAAATACAAAATAAAAGATGTTTAATAACCTTTTATAGATAACCGACCTACATAATTATGTAAATTAAAAAATAAAATAAAAAAGCACTTGAATATCTAACATAATTAAAGAGTTTGTTAGTCAATAATATTTTCGTAATTAAAAAGTTTATTAGTCAATTGATTTATCCCTTTAAACTTGCATGATATAATTTATACAATTTATAATGACACAATTTACTAGTAAGGGCATACATCTAAACAAGATATATCTTGGGACTTAAAAACCAGTCCTAAGTTAGTATTGTCCCTCATTTTAATAACCAAATACGGATATATTTATTTAACACAAGTATTATTATTCCAAACTTAAACATAAAGAGCATACATACAAACATCAAGAAACAAGTTAAAAAAGTAACAAAGACCGTATGCTTGCACTTACACACACTACCAAATTCGACTCAAACCATTGATTATAGTTAATTAAAAATGTAAAACCAGGTCGTCTAGAATATTTATAGCTGTTCAGAAAATGATTATTAACACTATAGCTCATTTTCATCTAAAGATAAGATTATATAAACTTCTAGTTGGCACTTCTTTATAATATCTATATAGTATTACGGTAATAGTATTGTATTATGTTTGTATTGATCTCGGTTTGTCAAGTATAAGTATTAACTATTAACAACAAATGTAAATATATAACAAATTCAAGTTTAAAGTTTTCTTTTATTAATTTGAATCAATTGAATACTTTACAAAGTTTACTTGCGGAAATAGACAATACAGACAAGTTTAAGTAAACTAACTTGTGACAAATTTGGCCTCAACAGATTATCCGTGAATAGCTCACTGATGATGTTCAGTGATCAACACTTAACAGATAAGTGAGGGCACTTGGTTCGCGATAAGCAGGAACGTGCTAAAATCACAGGTTGATTGTGAATACAAAATTCTGAACATTTAATATAGTAGTTGAGTGTGGTATTTATAGTCTCACACAATGAGAGATAAAACATACACGTATCAACACCATATTAGTTGGGAAAGTAATGCAACTTTCAAGGTTTGGATGTGACATTACATCCTAGGAATAAAGTTTATATTTTACTTTACTCCTGGGTTGCAGAAAAGGTACAAGGAATTAAATGCATTTGTACAATAAGTGAACGTACATATCTTTGAGAAGATATGGACGCTTTCTTGTGTACTGCATAAGTTAACCTTCTATTCTACATTATGTATTTGTCAGACCTAATGTACTTTTTTTTGGTAAAGACATGAACTGCTAGTTAATAGAGCAGAGTTGATTTCCACATCAGTGAACTGCTCTCTATCTCTGTCTTCAGTCTTTGACTTCAACAGATGCTTCAAGTTCTTGACAGTGTCAACTAATGTAACTTCTAGAGACTAAGTGTTCATCAGCGAGTAATGATTACTTCATTTAAGTTCTAAGTTACAAGAAGCAAGTCACTGCTAACATATGCAGTGATCAAAGTAAACTTAGTGAATATTCTAAGTATAGAATAGTTCACTGATTAGTTTGATCAGTGAGTATCTCTGCTATCTACTCTACTGTTTGCTGCTAACAAATGCAGCGAACAATAAGAACATTTAAATGAATTTGTCATCTATAAATTACATTAGTGGGGTCTCTTGACCCAACATTTTGTATAAGACTAATTCAAGAAGATAGGTTTAAAGTTAAGTGCACTTAAATTTAGCAATAATTGATATTTTTTCATTACTCTTTCTATTTCAATCTTATTATTTATATTTTCTTTTCGGTGTGTCTCAAATAATCGTTCATTTTCAGTTTTAACCAATCTAAAAATGTGTAAACTTTATATAAATTTGTAATAGATAATTGAATTGAGACCGAAAAAATACAATAACTCATAGATATGATAATGATTTTAGCAACCGATGAGGAACAATAATTAATTAATAAGAATTAATTATTAATATTAATAAATAATATATATAATGGAAGTGACACGCCGTAGTGTTCAATTATTGGGAAACAATCATACATAACTTCTAACAACACCTAATTTCATTATTAAAGATTATTGATTATCATCCACTTGGTTTGGTAGGGTAGATTACACCAAGTACCATTAAATTACTATGTTTTGCCACCAATTAATCATTCCCTTTATAATTATTTTAATCATACGAAGAAGAAGATGCAACCACACCACTTGTAGCAAATATCTAATACAAACGCTGTATTTTTAAATTTTTTTAAGGAAACGAATGAGATAAAAATAATAAAAATGAAAAGTAAAGTTTATATATAATTAAATTGATTATTTTTCCTTACAATCATCTCAAAATTAAAAGAAAGAAAATTATAACAAAAAATTCATCTCTTTTTATTTTTTTCCATTTCTTTTATTTCTATAAAAAAATTTGAAAATAATCTTTTATTATTTTTTTAGTTAATATCTCTTTCTTTTTAATATTTTTATTTTTATTTTTTTTCCCTATCCAGTATAAAAACTTAAAAAATATAAAAATGCAGCCTAAGACCTATTATCCATGAACCAATTTGTACTTAATAAATTTTGTTCAAACAATATTCAAGTCGATACTTTGTTAATGGTGACGTATACTTTATCTATCTTGTGATAAGTATATCATAGTGATTATGCAAAAGCCTTGAAGTAAGCATTCATTAACAATACATAAAAACAGATGCTAACCACAGATCCAGCAAGTATTCCAAACACCACGATTACTGTTCGTTCATTCATTCATTCAACACAATAAACATCAAGAAAAAAGAAACCATCGTTCACATCACAAGCAGATAACCACCAACAACACAGGAAACTTAATATCCTCCACGGAGACGGAGCACCAGATGGAGGGTCGATTCCTTCTGGATGTTGTAGTCAGCAAGAGTGCGACCGTCTTCCAACTGTTTCCCGGCAAAGATCAACCTTTGCTGGTCTGGTGGGATCCCCTCCTTATCCTGAATTTTCGCCTTGACGTTATCAATAGTATCCGAGCTCTCCACTTCTAAAGTAATGGTCTTTCCAGTCAACGTCTTGACGAAAATCTGCATACCCCCCCTCAACCTCAACACCAAATGAAGTGTGGACTCCTTTTGGATATTGTAATCCGCAAGAGTACGCCCATCTTCCAACTGCTTACCGGCAAAGATGAGCCTCTGCTGGTCAGGTGGAATCCCCTCCTTATCTTGAATCTTAGCCTTCACATTATCGATTGTATCAGAGCTTTCAACCTCCAAAGTGATTGTCTTTCCGGTCAACGTCTTCACGAATATCTGCATACCACCACGGAGACGAAGGACCAAATGGAGAGTCGACTCCTTTTGGATGTTGTAGTCTGCGAGGGTACGGCCATCTTCAAGCTGCTTACCAGCAAAAATAAGCCTCTGCTGGTCTGGTGGGATACCTTCCTTGTCTTGGATCTTTGCTTTGACATTGTCAATAGTGTCGGAGCTCTCGACCTCCAAAGTAATAGTCTTTCCGGTTAATGTCTTGACAAAAATCTGCATACCACCACGCAGACGAAGAACCAGGTGGAGGGTAGACTCCTTCTGGATGTTGTAATCTGCAAGGGTTCGGCCATCTTCAAGCTGTTTTCCAGCAAAGATGAGCCTCTGCTGATCTGGTGGGATACCCTCCTTGTCTTGAATTTTAGCCTTCACGTTGTCAATCGTGTCTGAACTTTCGACCTCCAAAGTGATAGTCTTTCCGGTCAAGGTCTTAACAAAGATCTGCATACCACCACGCAGACGAAGAACAAGATGGAGGGTCGACTCCTTCTGTATGTTGTAATCTGCGAGAGTACGGCCATCTTCCAGCTGCTTTCCAGCAAAAATCAACCTCTGCTGGTCTGGTGGGATACCCTCCTTGTCTTGGATTTTCGCTTTGACATTATCAATGGTGTCGGAGCTCTCGACCTCCAAAGTGATGGTCTTTCCGGTCAATGTCTTAACAAAGATCTGCATACCACCACGCAGACGAAGGACCAAATGGAGAGTGGACTCTTTCTGGATGTTGTAATCTGCTAGGGTACGGCCATCCTCGAGCTGCTTTCCAGCAAAAATCAACCTCTGTTGGTCTGGTGGGATTCCCTCCTTATCCTGAATCTTGGCCTTCACGTTGTCGATAGTGTCGGAGCTTTCGACCTCCAAAGTAATTGTCTTTCCGGTCAAGGTCTTTACAAAGATTTGCATACCACCTCTCAATCTGAGAACAAGGTGAAGTGTGGATTCCTTTTGGATGTTGTAGTCAGCTAAGGTGCGGCCATCCTCGAGTTGCTTTCCAGCAAAGATGAGCCTTTGCTGGTCTGGAGGAATCCCTTCTTTGTCTTGGATTTTGGCCTTAACATTGTCGATGGTATCGGAGCTCTCGACTTCAAGAGTGATGGTCTTTCCGGTGAGGGTCTTAACAAAGACCTGCATCTGTATTATTAACAAACAAACCATTAATTCCAAAAATATAGCCAAACTGGAACAGTTTGATACGATTATGACTCAAGCAAAACACTTTGGGATACATCTTCTACGATTTTATGTATCAACAATAAAAAATTGGTGAACTCATAAATTGGGTACTTCTTAAAAGGAAGACTGATTACATATATAAATTTAAGATATAAATTCTATTAAGAAATTAAGATCAGACATTTGTTACAGAGGCCAGATTATGAATTTGATGAGCATTGAGCACATACATTACATATACACGTTTCAAAAGTCAGAATGTGAAAAATATTTTGGAATCGTTATCCATATCGACGATCATGAATCGATTATCAAAGTTATATGTCAGGAAATTGTTCGAAAAGAAAAATGATATACATATATACATAAAGTTTATACATAACAAATCTAATCGGAATATACGACTAGATTTTTTAAACAAAATTAAAATTGCATCAATAAGAAAAAATTTCCTACGAAAAGATGATGCTTTTATACTTGTTTTATGTTATAATTCAGGAATTGTAACCGCATCTTCTACAACACTTTAATAGCTTTTCACATATCTAACAGATCTACCTATTATATAATCAAAGGGACACGGATAACGCTAACAATCGAAACGAAAATTAAAACCATAATTGGATTGAATTCAATTCAATTAATTTCAATAAGAGCGCACATAATTCAAGTAGATTAAAACTAGGAACAAGATGATCGCAAAGAAAGAAGAATACCTTCGAGAAAATTGGTTGATGAAAACTTGGAGAAGAAATATTAAGATTTGAGAGAGAGTAATCGATTGTAATGAGTTTTTGATGAATTGGGGGTAAAATTAGGGTTTGATTTATAGGCCAGAGAAAGAGAGTCCGTCTGCTGAATACCACTTAGAATATGACACGTGTCCCCATGGAGTCGTTGTTTGTTGCCTCAGGAGTCACGCCAAGGTTAGGAATGTTACGGAAATAACCGATTATCACCTTCCGCTTATTTTATTAGTATTATTGTACTATATGTAAATTAATATGTTCAATGTTGCCGCTATTATTACTGTATGATAAGATGACAAAGTTTTAACTATTAAGTTGGTTAATTTTAATCGATTATATTTTTACTATTTTTGCAACCAATAATACACGAAATAGTATCATGTCAGGCATCTTTTATTATTGTATGCTAATTAATTGTAGGGCACGTAAACAAAGTGTAATGAGTAGATTATCGTGTATAATGAGATGACAACATCAGTGTTTGTATTGTTATTTTAATCAATTTTAATTGCTTATATTATTAAAAGAGTATATAATTGTGATGTGTGATTAGACTTGTAATGAACGATAATTTATATTTAACGGTAAAAATTTAACATTTAGCAATAGAGGATAGCTTATATAATAGCTAATTACTTTTATTCTTTTTCTGTTATTTTCTTTACGACTTGAGAATAAAAAAAAAAGGTTTTATATTATATTATTCTTTAATTTTTTTTATGTTATTCTTTTTCAATAAAAAATCTCAAATTAAAGTGTTAAAAGATGTCAAAGATGCCGTTAGATGGTGGAGAAGACTTTTCCTTTTGATGGTGGGTTTTGGAATTACTTTATTCTAGTTTGTTCTAGAATAATATATAATATATATACGACATATACTCCATTTACCATTACAAAATTAGTAGTATCTATATTATTATTTTATTTATCTAATAATAACTGATCACCTCTAGAAAAATAGGTGCTACTGTATTAGCTAAAGTTCAAACGTCACCCCTGACCCAAATAATACTTGAACAATTTAGTAATAAAATATCTAATCATTGTTAAAATATAAAATATCACCATCTTAGATAAAAGTAAGATTAAATATATATTTCATAAATTGGCGTGTTTTATTGATACACGAAAGAAAAGGATGAATAGTGATGAAGCAATAGCTTCTCATCGATCAAGTTTCGAATAGTATGAAACTAATGACTTAAACTTTACGAGTTTGAGATGTGTAGAAATACAACATAATTTTCTAAGTTCCATAGATTTAGGTTTTAATATATGTAATTAATTTTTAATTACAAAAAGAAACAATATGACTCATAATATAATTTCGTTTTCCATAAGTTGTATTCATGAGTCACTAAACTATGCTAAATAGTAGTGTTTCAAATTGTGTGGTCTTATGGTTCTTCAAAAATGTAATCTCATCTCATATTAATTTATCTATATAATATAATTATGTTTTTATCAAAATAAAAAATGGGGATATTACAAAAATTGTTTAGGATTAACCACTTTCAAAAAATAAATAACTAATTATATCAATATAGCCTTGTAAAAAGTAACTTGTATGAATCAATGATAGAATCATAATACCACCAAAATCAAGCTACCATCAAATCAAACATTTTACTAAAAACTAATGCATAATCCACAAACAATGAACAAACCAAACACCAACATTTTAATATGATTCCTAACAACTAATCAACTATATATCAAAGTTGTTACACAACAAGTATGGTTGTTAATGTTTTGATGAACCAATCACGAACAAGATAACAACCAATGCAATCGCAACCCCTTAGATCGTTTATAAAAATTGACACATCACAACATGCGCCGATCAAATGTTAACCAACAACAGACAAAGCAACATTCTTTTTCTCTATCAAATAAAAATGCAAGTAGTCTTCTTTGATCTCTAATTGGTCCTGAAAATCCATCAACTCGATATATATACAAATAAAAGTTTCTTTTCCAAGGCTAAGTTTGACCAAGAACATCCCTCTTATATTGTCGATCCCACGACCAAGGAAGTAGGAACATCTGCATGGCAAACAACAAATTCAATTTTAGCAAAAAGAAGAATTATTTACTTCCGTAACCATCTTTGTCGTTTTCATTTTCGTTACAAGCTGTACAATTATAAGTCGCAAAATTGAGTGACTCAGACTTTGGTGGAAACATAATTACCAAACAAACACCATCGTACTTGATACTGTTCGTCTACAATTGCTCATTCTCTCTCTCTCTCTCTCTCTCTCTCTCTCTCTCTCTCTCAAGGATTGTTTTTTTTATAGAAGATGACCATGTAATAGTTTGAAGACTCAATGATTCAGAAAATATTTTATATCATGCTATAGCAATTATGTGGGTCGATAATTTCCCATCTTTGTGGGATGAATAAATTGGGTTCATTTACTGTTCATCTTATTGCTATTGAAGGTTAGATGAGCGGGTCGGTCCATTTGGGTAACAGCTAAAAAAGGATAATTCAAAATATGGGTGACTTTCGACCGGTTTGTTTCTAACCTAACTTTACTTCCTATTTGAAACTTTAGAGATACAACATTACAGCAAAATTGAGATTTCCGCCTCTATTAATAATGACATAAAAGAAAACCACAAACTCAGAAAACTAAGGTTACACCAACAGGCCTTTGGCCAAGCGGACGAGGATGGTGCAGCAACCAAGAGGTTGTGGATTCAAGTGTCAACTGAAAGAAGACTAAGGTTAAATTGGTGCATACATTTTTCCTCCATATTGATGCCCAGTGTGAATTAAAAGCAAATCACAATCATACTCACTATCTCTTACACCATGTAAACAGCCACCAGATATTGAAAATTTTAAAGCTGAAAAACAAAAAACAATTCTAAAGAATGTCTGCAAGAGGAAGTGTCATCTCATGCCCTCAAATGCTAAAGAGAAGAATATATTGCATGCCAACTTAACGAGACCTAAAAAAAACGAACAATTTCACGATAACATGATTCTCTATAGATTCCTGAAGATAGCATTAAATTTGAACAATGATCAAATCATGTTTGATAAGGAAGTTCATCACAATTTGTTTCTAAATAAAATGCATTGATAAATTATTTGACCAGAAGACCATGATGGGATCAACTACCATATGGGTGAATATACCTCAAGAGAACACCTGATGTCCTCAACCGTGGGCCATACAATTAAAGGTTCACCCTGGCCGAGAGGCTTCTTATCGTCTGAAACTCCTGATGACATTGAGAATGCTAGCTCGGTCATCCACTTTTCATCTAAAGAACCTAGGAGCGAGAACTGTTCCAATGCAACAATATCAGTGATTTAGTGCATGTAATAGTAGAGGTGGGAATTTTCAAACATTTTACTTACCAATGGGTTTATTCTGCTATTAACAGTAGGAAAAAAAATATGTGCCCCATACCTGATAAATAAGGGGTGAGTTTTGGAACTCTTTATCAAAGACACAGTCCTGTAGAACATATCGTAGCTTCATATGCCCCCATTTCTTAACATTTGAACCTGTATGATATCCAGGTACAGAGGCTATTAACCTTACCTGAAATTTGCAACTACCAAATATCAGAAAGACGGTTTACGTTGAAAGTTGAGACGCCATAATAATACTAAAATATTTACTCATACGCGTGCATGTTTTAAGGTAGAATTTTCGTCCCATTTACTATACAATATGAAGTTAGTACTATAGCTAAAAGTTTGTAATCATATTTAACACACTAACTAATTATAAAAACTGGAGAAAAATGGTTTTGGGTTAACCCAACAAATGCATTACAACCCATACCAGAAGATCTCCTGTTTTACCGTTGCTGAACCCACCCATTTTAACACCTCTAATGCTTACATATGTGAGAGGGTTACCATTGCGCTGCGGCAATCAAATCTTTTAAAGAAAGATGAATTGAAGTGGATGTTGCCTAGTTCCGGAAGTTTGATGGGAAAGTCAGGCCACTGCAACTATTGACAAGTTAGGTACTAAAATATGTCCTAGGTAACAGAACTTTATTAAATTATTATAACCATGATGATAATATAACTGCATCTGGACAACCAAAAATATGAATAATTTATTTTGTAAAAGCGAATGTAAATGTAAATGACCTTCAGTGCACCAAGATAATCAATTGGGTCATTTTGAAGCCACTTCCTTTGTTTGAATTTTCTGGACTTCTCCATGGGAAATCTTGCATCCAGAGACCCTGACTTTTCTTATTCCAATCACTGTAGATGAAGTTTCCTGTATGGACAATAACTCTCACTCCTTGAGGATAGACCAGAAACATGGCTTTGGAATGGTATGTCCCCCATGCAATGGGTAGCGGTGGTTTGTGCAAAATCCATTTTGCAGGTTTGTTCATCTATAAAATCATAAGTAATAAATAGGTAATCTTTTTTTCACCAATGGGAGCTGTTAAAAGCATGCATGATAAATTAGAGAGATGCAGACCTTCATATGCTCCTGTCTACCAACACTTTCACCGTGAACCACCAATACATGAGGGATGTTCTTTAGAGTTGGACATGCTACACCCGAAAATATAATGTTCCATAAGAAAGATATTATAGAGGTCAATATGCTTAATATGAGATGTGATCTAATTAGTATTCACAAAGAGCATGTGAAACAACACAAAAGTTTAGGAACAAACCTGTCCTCAAATGAAAGAATGTATACACAAACGTTTACCACATGTCTACAAAGTTGTGTCGAAGTTGCTAACCTGATATTAACCAATCGACGTCAACCATGTTGTTTGAAAGAACAGCAACTAGTCATTTCCCTAACACACAAATAGAAATAAAATCAGAAAGAGTTTGGTAACCTCACAACTAAGCAATTAATCAATGTTACTTTCTAACAAATTTCATATTAAGGAAACAATGCCAAGGCTATACTTATACAACCCACGTTGAAGTTCCGTCACCATGTTTATGTAATCAGATTAAGAAAAAACCAAATGCCACAAAGATACAGCTCTTTATACCAGAATACATCAGAAACGCACATTGAAGATAATGGTGTTGTTTCAGCGTGACCTTTAAGTTACATCCTTACTGAGGCATACATTTAATTAAGGGCCAAAAATTACATAATCATCTAGATTGCGTCAAGAATGTTTTTGAGTTAAAAATGACTGCATTTCTATATATGCAAGACACCCAAGGAATGTGAAGAGGTCTTTCAATCACTTTGGTTCTAGTTTCACTTGCACTTCAATATTATCAAGCTTGAGTAGCTTGTAATTATCTTTTTTAATTTGCATATAGCACTTAACTACAAAACGAGTTCAAATTTGGTTTTGGCTTTTTGATCGAATCCAGTTTGAGGCCTAAAATTCTCTAATGAACTGCAATCGTCCACAAAGCAAATGAAATGACAACATTTTTGACCAATCTAAAGTTGCAGTATATTGAATGATGAAGATAGGAAAATCGTGTTGATGAACTTGCTTAAACTAAAAGAGTAGCTAAAAACCTGGTGAAAAATAAGCTTGATAATTGGGACCAATATGCAATATCATAGTAAATTTAATAGACTAATAAAATGCTGTAACCCACAAATAAATATGGATGACAACAATGACCAAATAACTGCATTAGTAGAATTCTCTGTTACAAAGTTTCACAAGTGCATTCCCCGCCAACATAATACTCTACTACAATATATTGTAATTCTCGAAAAATTAATATTTAGACAACCTACAAAACTGGGGTTGAGATTGTGATTTCTGTATGAACTAGTGAGAACTAATAGAGTAGCTATAGAGCTTGCTTTGTAAGTTCTATGAAATTACTTGGAGCAAAACTTATGATGTAAAATGATGAGAGCTAATTTGTAATGTGATACTAATTTGTGACTCAGCAGTCAAGCCTTTGACTTCCAGTTCGTTTATCTTCTCCGTTTTGACTCTTTTCGCATCTCTGAGAGGTAACTATCTAAGTTGGACTTCACCCATAAGCGTCGGTTGATGAGATCTTTCTTGGTTGAGTCATCTAACCATAGAAAACTCAATGTTATTTTCTACAAAATACAGATGAAAACACACAGGCACACTCACTGTAAACGTTGGAAACATATATCGTCAAGATGCCACATGCGATCAATTTGAGTTATGTTTGACCTCAAACAGGTCAATTTCAACCCTTTTACTGGATTGATCAAGTTGAGTCATGCTTGGGGAACATGTCAAAGTCATCATTTTTAGTGCATAGAAGCTTTTCAATCTCTTTATCAAGTTGAGAGCAATAAAAGAATTAATTTGGTAAATTTGAAACAAGAAGAAAAGAAAAAAAGAAGCAAAATAACCATCTCAATATAGTGTTTGTATGGTCATTAAAAAGGGTTCACTTTGCCTTCAACAGGAAGCACGATTGAACAAGTTTTTCTCAGTTCATATTTTCTAACTTTTTAATATCCTAAGGAAACAAAAGTAAGATTTAAGAATTACACATTCTTCTGAGAAAAGATAATGCCTCATACATCCATATTCGTTATCATCAAAAAGAGTATATTGTTAATGGAAATAACTAACACCATGAAAATCGACTTATCACTAAAACTTCTGATAATGACAAACAAAATCTTACATGATTCCAATGTTGAGGATAAAAACATATTATCTTTAGAATAAATCCATAGCCTACAACATAAGAAGCAAATAAGCATCTAAGGTTTAGCAAGAATGTAAAAAATCGACTTATCACTAAAACTTCTGATGATGACAAACAAAATCTTACATGATTCCACTATTGAGGATATCAAAACAAATTATTTTTAGAAGAAATCTATAGCCTACAACATAAGAAGCAAATAAGCATCTAGGGTTTAGCAAGAACGTAAAAAAGAGAGAAAACTCAATTATTTGTGAAAACTAATGACTACCACGTATGCCACACTTCAACTCCCTAGTATATCATAGATGAATGAAATCAAATAGATAAAATAAATCTTGACAAAGAGTTGAATAGAGTTACCAAGATTTTCCCATGAATCAGTAGGTGCCCCAAGAGCTCGTCTGGTCAAATAAGATGCGTCTTCCCAAGAATATGAAGTTTTGTTTATTTTGTACCTCCAATACCATGATCCGTACCACAGAACTAGCTGGAAAGAAGTAATTCAAATATTTAGATATGTTTTTATGTTATCATGCCTTGTAGAACATATTATATGTGAAATTAGAGGGAAATTTTGACCCATTTAAGCCAGTTACGTTTTATCTAAAGCAGGTACAAGGAAATGGCTCAAATGGGTTAAAATTTGTCAAAAGTATATATTTTACGCAAAAAATCCCCTATATCATTTTTTAAAGATGATTATCATCGAAATAATGTGACTTTTATAGTCATATTTGACACACTAACTAGATATAAGAAAAATGTGATATTTGGACAAAATGTGTTCCTGTTCAACCCAACCTATAACAAAAATCATAACCATTCTGACTGCCCGCCAATTTTGGCACCTTTATCTAATAATAGTGGCATGTGCCAAAACTGTTTGATGTTGTTAACTATCAAAGTATAAGATATATTAAACAACCTTTCCAAGAGTGTATGGCAACAGTATAAAACGAACACCAAGAAGTCCCCACATCAATGGCTTTTCAGCACCTTTTATCTGCAATTCAAGTTCCTTGCCTATGTCTTCCTGCATTTTCCTGTCATGATAAATAGTTATAAAAAACCAAATAGAATAGCGACAAAAAGATTTTTTTTGCAGAGTCTCTGGAAACTAAACTCCATAGACGAAAAACGCTAAATGTGGTTATGCAATAATAGATTCATACTTGTCAATCTTGTAACCACCCTTCTTTTTGCTTGACAGTGCCCCAGTGCGTTCCAGTTCCAATGACTTTAACTTATTTTTATATGCCGGTGTCCTCTTGACCATGTCAATAGCCTAAGGATACATAAAAGTAATAATGTAACAAGATACTGGAACACAAAAAGGAAAACAAGTAACAAGGCAGACATCTAAGAAATTCATTTAGTAAACTGAAAAATTATTTTACTACAGGTACCAATGGAAAATTGGACTGGTTGAGCAGGTTGGGTAATGGGTAAAAGACTCAAAATGGGGGTTTTTGGTACTAGTCAGGCCACCCAAAAATATTCCAAAAGCTTCAGAGTTTTATCAATAACTAGTGTGTCAAATGAATCAGAATTATCTCAAGATATATAAAAACTTTTTACCTGATGATACCGTGTCCACTGATTCAGATATTGAATTCCTGAGAGAACTATAAGAAGTCCCACTAAAACAGCACGAGGATCCTAGCAATCGAAAACTTCATACATTATTCATCATAAAAATACTAAATGTACCAAAGCGTTACTACAATCTTCGAAGAGAGAAATACGAAAGTGCAACTCTGAACTCACAGTTTTATGACCGTAGTAAGCATGGTAATACCGAGCTGTATTATAGAATACCTAAAATTCAAAGGGGAAGGGGCCATTAATTTAATATTATCATTAAAATAAAGAATCAATGATTACAAATAGTAGCATACCTCCTCCGGATGCTCAATTGCATAATCATATTGCGCTCTTGTAGCGTCATCCTTTAAAATCTGAAAGAGAAAATGGAAGGTAACAAGTATCATTAACTTCCATCCGATACACATCCATATACCTAACTATCGATTATGTCAATTTCACCATGAATACTAAGCAATCGACCAATTTCATCAAGTCACAAGTTGCATGGCAAACTAGTTGAGTCGATTGTGAGAAACAAATTATGATCAATTTAAAAGCCTACAATTTTTACTTCCATTACTTTACATATAGGTTAATGCATCACTACATTATCCAATATAAATACATATAATCAATAACCAGCATAAAAGTCTCAAAGTCAAGCCTTTTAACAATTCAATAGCAAGATTGACCAAAATTCTAACAGTTCACGTCAACAAACTTCAAAGCAGCCAACAATTATCTCAAAACCTATGTGAAATCATAAGTAACCTTGTTTGACCTAAAAAGTCAACTCATTGTAAAAAATACAAACAAAGTTACTTAAATAACAACTGACTACCTCATAAGCATTTGCAATTTTCACAAACAATTTTTTCGATTCTGGATCTGGATTTTTATCCGGATGACTGCCAAAGACAAAATTCAATTAAATTCAAATCAAATAACAAACGTAATTATTAATTACATTAATTAACCAAAAATTAATAAGCTTACTGTTTCAATGAGAGCTTGTAGTAAGCTCGTTTAATTTCAGATGCATTCGAACTTTGCGTAACCCTAATTAAATCAATTTAGTTAAAAATTAGGTCAATTTTACAGTATAATAAATTAGGGGAAAATAAATATTTTACATATGTAAATTGCTAACCCTAGTAGATCATAGCAATCATCTTCATCACAGTAGATAGACATCGAAGATTTTATGAAGAAGATTATGAGAAGCGAAACGACTGCGTAGTAATTCAACGACGTCGTAGCCATTTTCTTCTTCTATTTTGCTTTGATCCGAGAACTCAGATTTAGCTGTGAACTCTGTTGTCCACTTTTTTATTTGAGTAATATAAAATTACGTTTTTACCCTCAAAGGTCGTTGAATTAAATTTGTTTTGTGATTTGTGAAATGTTTGGCCCTTAATTGAAGTGATTTATGTTAAAGAGTTCTACTACCGTCTAATATGTAATTTTGAGGTGTTTAAGATGGTTTATTTATAATTATTTATTTATTAAGTTTTGATAATTAGTATTTTTAGAATTGGTTAAATTTTTCTAAAATAAATTTAAATATTTATTAAATATTCTTTTATGCTTATGATGATCTAGGTTCAGATAAAAAAATCTAAATATCGTAACAACGTAAAAAATAATTTTTAAATTATTTTTAAATATTCAAAATACGTTGTTTTACAAAATTTTATTCGTAACTCCTTATTCAAATAACTTTTAGAAGCTATTTTTCAAATAAAAAAATTTCGATTGTTTTTTCTTTTTTTAATTACTAGGTTAAAAGACCCGCGATTTTGCTGGTTGATTAGATTGATTTATACCAACATGAAAACAATAAACCATCTCAAATTTAAAATACACACGAAGTAACATAAAATAAAAAATCCTTAAACATCAAGTTCATATGCTATAGATAAAAATTTCATAAAATAAATAATAAACTTGTATTCATTAATCAATAGAATACAACCAAAAGCATAAGTTGATGTTCTTATTAAAGCAATGGAATTTTCACTTTAAAAAGAGAATCCACAAATTCTAACGACACCTAGGAATTGAAACCAGACACAAATAGGAAATACCAAAGTAATATGTCTTTGTGCAAGCACTGTCACTTTTGCACAGGACTTATTGAAAAATATAAATCTACTCTAATCCATGTTGAGGTAAGCATAGAAGACACATTCAAAAGTCTTCCATTTTTGGTATCTTCATTGCTGTTATTGCTTCATAGTTTTTTGAAGTGGAAGCATCCCCGATGGGTGCATCGGGTGGCGACTCACTATTCCTCTTAAGTGAAAAGTTCACGGGAGTAATTTCACTAACATAACGTAGGGTATTGTTCTCTTGAGTAGCAGACGCAATAATCTGCATATAAATAAAGATAAGCTAATTCAAAAATAATATGGTAAATAATATTATGATAGTTATTAAGAGAGTTGATCTTATATATTATATACACATATATATATATATATATATAAGAATAACAATAACAATGATACCTTGCTAGTTGGAGTTTCCATTTCATCTCCAACAACATGTTGATTCTTATCATTTAACTTATTTGCAATCACAGACATGACATCATCATCATCATCTGTAGACTTTATAAAAGTATAACCCACATAATGATGTTTTAGGTTGAATTCGCTTACTTTAACTTTGAAAACAACATCCTTTTTTGACAAACACCGAAACTCATCCGGAATAATTAGTGGATCATCATACTGAATAAAATAAAATAATAGTAAACATTGAATAGTTAGCTATATAATAGAAGTGTAAGTTCTGAACAAAATAAGAATGAGAATGAGATTTTATATAAACCTTCTCAAGCTTTGCGGTCAACCACGCAACACTCTTATTTACTATCCTAGACAATTGCATCTCAAACAACACTAAAGAAGTGGTACCGGTGACATCTTGAACACGGATTACGGTTCGAATCCTACAAATATAATATGTGTGTGATTATATTGTATAAATAACTTATTGTTCACAACTTAAAAAGAACCAAATAATCTTGCACGAAAATAGTACTTACTTGCTACTAACATCAGTCACAGTACCACATATATCGCAATTATATAATAAAACACCTTTAGTTGTTGTAACCCTAGGACCTGCTTTTTCCCCACATTTGTTACAAACCATGTAAAACCATCATTCATCATGCACAGCACGTAGAACAGTAGCCTTCACTACACATGTCGATACCTATAAAGTGAAATACAAATACGCACACATGAATAAAGATATGTTTTTAAGTTTATTGACTGTAAGGTATCAAAAACGTACCTCCTGTGTATCCCGAACTTCATCAATTGTCTTTAGTGGAGGTTGTGTAAACTCATCCATTGCGGTCATTATGACAGTGTTAGACTCTAATTGGGACACTTTAGTTGGTGAGATATCATCGTTGTTTGTAGCCAACAACCTGCCAAAAAAAATTTATATAATTTTCATGAATTAAAATATACAAAAATAGCATAAAGCCACATCACAGGTAGATTGAAAACAAAGTAGTATAAATGAAGATAACATGCATTGATCTGAATTCGTTGATGGGGTGTATGTCCAAATTGATGTGCACGCAACACCCGAAAAACTGATTTGAAACCTGTGATTTTCCTGAACTACCAAAAAAGATTAGTCATTAATAAATGAAAGACATTTTTTTCAGCTCCATTATTAGCAGTAAATAGTTATGAACGACATTTAGATTCATTTACTCCATTTATTCAGTAAGTAAAGTTTAATAATATTTAGTCTGTTAATTTGATTTTAGAAAGATTAAAAAATAGTGAAATGAGTCCATTTATACAATTTAAGTTTAAGAGTTGACTTCAAAACTTATTTACTAATCTTCTAATCATGTAAAGAAGTCAATTAAAAATGTCAATGCCAATTTCATTGGTTGCCATAACTGAAAGTCTAATTATATTTCAACTAAAAATCATTATAAAATTTGCCAATATATATTAAAAGCATTTGTTTTCAAAATAAGGATTCATTTGAAGTTACCGTTCCACTCCTTGACTTTAGCATTTTGGATTGTCACAATGATATGGTTTCCCATCATTTGATTGGTGTCAACATATGCATGGAATTGACTTGCAAGATCACACCAAAAGGCACATTGGAATTTGTTGCCACTGAATATACATAAAAATGATGTTATGAAATATTTAGTACATCTACAAATGAGATAGCCGAATTGGAATAAAAAAAACAAAATTAAGAGCCTTAAATAGCATCTTGTAAAACAAAGTTTATACAACTTGAATCCTTCCCGTTTTCTTGTTTGATTTTCATGTTAGTGATTGACACCATCAAACCAACCACGTTTATCAAACAAAGAAAATGTCAATTAGTGTCTAACCATATAACTTATATTACAATTTTTCATTAGTTAGTATAATTGAAGGAAAAATACCAAATGCAATCCTCAAAGAAACCTTCCGCTCCAATATATCATCAAAAGTGACAATATTGAAGCCATTAGAGGCACAGTTGAAAGGCGGCACTGTACGAATTTTTGTTGACCTATATAAGTTGATTTCGGAATGATAATCAACCAACCTGTAGTCTCCAGCATATGTTCCAATCCTAAAGTTTTTAATTTAAATGAAGTTCCCCTCTTTTCAAATGTCTTCATAATTAGGCATTAAGTGTTTTTTGACCGAAGCATGAATCTTGTTTCCCTATTAATTTAAAAAGTTTAGATTTAGTAAATGAATATAATTGAAGTATAAATAATCAATATTTGACCAAATTATAAAAAGACTTACATAAAGATCGATCAGGATCATTTCGACGCTAGCGATTTGAGATGGGTTGTTTTTGTAGCTTTGTGTCCACAAAAGCAAAAATTTAACACATATCTTAGCATCATCCATGTCCCCATTCAGCAGGTTCAATGGAGTATAACCTTCATCTGCAGCCATTTTGTATTGAAAATAAGTGGTTAAATGTAGATGCTTGTTTTCAAAAAAATGGTACAACTAATATGTCATGTATGATGTATGTAGCCAAATTATGATTTGATAGATGTATTTATATAGTGAAATTAGGATGAGTTGTAAGCGTAGAATGGAGGGAAAACATGAAATACGGATTTTAGTTGGATTTTAAATAAAAAATACGTGTTAACGGAAACTGTATTGAGCGAAGTATGGTATTTTGAATACCTGGCTGATCTTATTCCCAACTTCCTTTCTGGATAATTTAGCCCCAAAAATTAAGTTGAACTTTTCAAGGATAAGAAGAAGAATATGGCTGAAAACTCTACAAATATGGCTAATATGATGAGAATGTATTGGACTATAATTAAAGTTGAGCAACTTTATAGGAAAAAATTACAATTAAAAACTTAATCAATAGAAACATTTTCTTGGCGTATAATTTGTGATAATTCCATTTTTTTACACAAAAGTTTGTACCTGTGATTTAAATAACCATTAGACCGTAAAAAAACATAAACAATGATTGTTCCAACTATTTTCATAAACATCCTTATCTTAAACGTTTACGACTTATTCATTTAGTTTTCACCTCAATAAAAAATTTGTTTAGATAATTTGAAAAACCACATCAGAATTTGATTGAAAAAAGGTTCCTTAACAATAATGACATACAAATAAATTAAATACCAAAATAGTATGGGACAATATACCTATAATATCACATGTGGATTGAGCGAAAATAAAACCGTCATTCGAACGAACAAAAAATTGTTTGGTCACTGACACACTATACTTCTAAGTATCCGGTTTCATCAACTATTAAGTATCCCACATTACTTGCCAATTATCCGTCTTTCCTGCCAATAAAAAGTGTTTGGTCACTGATTATTTAACACATTCCATACTTAAAAATGGAAAATATTGTAGAGGTGCCAATTTCGACCCAATTGGTGTACTCGTTGGAACTACATATGGTTCATAGTAGCACATACCCAACTTCCAAACACCAAATCGCGGGCATTGGTGTCCTCTATAAAATTGGACAACCTAATCCTTTTCTCGCTTAGGTAATATAAAGATTCTGAACATTTTTTAAACAGTTTGCTAACCGTTCAATAGAGTTAGGAAAAAAAAACAGTTAGTTAAGTTTTGAAAATGTGTAACATCCTCTCCTGCGGTATGGTAATTTCTATTATTTTAATTGATTATCTAATTGTTTTAGAAATTATTTAATATTATTATTAGGTGTTTCATTGTGAAAAGTAGATAATTAAGTCCTTTGACTTATTGTGACTAGTGAAATATTAGTCGTTTTAAATTGTTATAGATGACGGTAAAACAAAATAATATTTCTCGCAAATGGTATTTAAGTTCCAGACAAAAGATTTAGGACGGGTATAAAATTATACCAATTATTTGTTTGAGTCGGTTGCAAACCGACTTTGTAATCATATTTAAGTTTTCATGTCTTCATCTTGATTTCATTTGGCAAACTATCAAATTCAAGACACCATAACCAAAATTTGATTCATGCTTATGCTTCTGTGATTTCGAATTCAAAACATCATAACTATCAGCATCTATATCCTACTTGCATCATATTATCAATCCTTTTATTCTCAAAAGAAAAGAAAAGAAAAGTAAGTTTGATTTTGAGTGGGTAAATCAAATTGAAGCTTGATATGTTGTTAATAGGTGTTGTTTGATGTTACTTGAAGTATTAGAAACCATAGAATTGAGCTTTCTGAAGTTTTGGTGAGTTTTGATTTGAAAAACTCGTTATAGCAGCGAAACTCGCAGTTCTCAGTTCGTCCTGCGAACTGAGTTGACTTGCGGTGCGAGTTGACTTGCGAAGCGAGTTGACCTGCGAGCCGAGTTGCGAACCCAATTCCTGCGAACCGAGTTGACCTGCGAACTGAGATTCCTGCGGTGCGAGTTGACTTGCGGTGCGAGTTGACTTGCGGTGCGAGTTGACTTACGAACCGAAAATTTTGTTTTGCAAATTTTGAAAATGCGTAAAGTGTTTTTGAGAAGCGGTTTTGTGAAAATCTCATTAACTCGGATTTAGTTGAAATTTGCATGGTCACTCGGAAACGACCTAGTAATCTAGCCTATATGTTATAGCCTAGGCAGTTTTTGGCCATTCGGGGTTATCTATGGCCCGAAAATAGCATTTTTCAGTTTTAAACGTCATTGCGGACTTTTCTAAGTTCATTTCTGATTGAACTTTTGTTTACCAAGACTTCAGGGATTACCTGATTGGATAAATAGGCTATAATAATAATTATGGAACGAATTTCTAACTTGTATATGATTTTCTGTTTCAAATCAACGTAAGACTCAGTGATATAAGAATCCTGAGTGTGGAGACGTCAGAGGTATCGGTGTGTGGATTCAGAACTCCTCATTTGATTTAGTTGTAACTATTTGGTTACAACGAGTAAATGTAGATGTGTGTTAGACTGTTTAGGCTTGATTATTGATTATTAATCTACGTGATATGTGAACCAATGTGTACTATGTTATTGAGGTCAACGTGTAGTTGGACTTCTGGTTATTATGTGATTTACACAGTTTTTGATTCATTTGTTGTGTTTGAAACCTATGTATGAGTTTAATAACCATTAGTTATCGGTCTATTCTGTATTGGCCATACGGATTGACGGTAAGTGTTCTTTGGGAATCCCCGGGTATTTTGATATCCCAAGAGCCACCGATCCACATTGAAATATGTGTGTTTACGATTATTTGGTGCAAACAACTAGTTATGCTAAGTTGAATGGAGTGTGATGAATCTATTCACTTAGCTTCGTGCTAACCCCTCATTTTACTTTCTGCAGGATATGTTTTGATTGATTGTGGGTGCAGGAGGTGAATGGTTGATCAGGGAATGTTTGATTGCGCTTTAGGACTCTGATATGGTTTTTGTAATAAACCAAGTTTTGGTGAATTATATAACACCCCGTCTTATGTAGTCTTTAACAGTTTGAATATGGTGTAAATATTGAAAATGTAAACTGTTTATGTATAATGTTTAATATATACTAAGGTAATGTATTTTTAAATTCATGCTTCCGAGTTTATTAATATAATATTCTTATATAGAATGAGGAGTGTTATAAAATGGGTGTCAAAGTCAAGAAATTAGGCATCCTTAAAAGTTCAAACCCATCTAAAAGGTTGGTTATACAAATTCATTCTCGTTCCCATTTCGTCACACCTCATTAACAAACCTATACCCATAGTGATTCATGTTAACAAACCATTCCCATCCTTAGTTAATTAAGTAATCTTTGTGATTAAATTATGAGGACGATCCGAGTCTTGATGCATTTACACCCTTTACGATTATGAAAATTTTTAGTTACAAACTAAACATCATACATAAACATATCAAATTTGTACGGGTTGAATTTAAACCGATTAAAGTGTTTGACATGAGGATTTATTGATGGATTCACGTTACAGTTAGTAAAAAAAATAACACCGTTGGTGAACGAAGCAAATGAACAGACACCTAGGGGTGATCGATCTTAGAGAAATTAAACTGAGTTGTAGAAGGTAATACTTCGCAACACCCTTCACACTTTCTAAATTCACTTCAACTCTTCAACTTCAATATATATTCATAAATATGTAAGCCAAATTGTAAATTTCTTTCAAACATTTAATCAAACATTTGGCGTGCATAGATAGAGTAGCGCTAATCAAGTAATATTATGGTTGGAATATGCCATTAATTTCTTTAATTATGGATAGAGGAATTTCAAACAACTGATCGAAGATGATATAAAAAAAAAGATACAAAAGGAAGTGGAATAAACTAACTTACACCATTTGCTGAGTAACATACAAGGCTGATTACACCATTGGATTTTGACAATTGATTGAAATAATCATTGACGAAGAGCAGGAATCGTAGGTTGAAATTAGTTAATTAGGCTGATTACACCATTTCCTGAGTAACATACAAGGCTAATTACACCATTGGATTTTGGCAATTCGTGGATTAATTAGGGACAGAAGATGGTAGGGATTATTTAAGAGTGAAAAATTAGTTCCGAACTTTAGGAGGGTATTTTCGTCCGTCTTTACATGGGGTTCTGAAAATATAAAGGATCTTAGGGGTAAAAATGTCAAGAACTATGAAGCCAAGACTTATGATGTCATCATTTGATCTAAGGGTTATATTTCATTTTATAAACTCCATCCAAAGGCGTATGTTTTGCCATGCATTCTTTTTTTCAAATTCAAATTTAATTTTATATTTCTTATTATAGTTAGAGTAGATTTTTATTAATTTTTTTATTCATAATAATCACACTTTATAACTAGATAATCACATGAATAAAATGTGATTATCAAAATCCTATTTTGTGATTATCTCGAACATATAATAATAACATTATATTAGAGAATAATCACATGTGATTATCATGTTATATTTTGTGATTATCTTAAATTATCACAACGGTAACGACTGTATAAAAAGTTCGAAAAAAATTAATTTTTATTAAAATTTATATAATAGTTTGTAAAAGTTATTTTAATAATAATCATTGAAAAAGTTTTGAAGAAAAATGTGTTTTGAATATTTAAAAAGTGATTTCAAAGTCATCTTTACGTTCTCACGATATTTATTTTTCATTTAAATTATCCCTTTGTGTTTTGAATATTTTATTTCTGAAAAGTAAACATATATTATGTATTATGTATTATTTTTTATTTTCTATTTATTCTTTTTAAATGTTTGTTCAATTTTGTGTGAATGATGAAAATCCTTTGAAAAGATCTTTAGTTATCTCATGAAACCTTTAAATCTTATTCCTAACTTTTGATGAATAACGAGAAAAAGCGTGGATGTAATTTTCAGACATAGTTGTCCATCTTCAAAAATCCAGACTTATTTTTAAGTCACGTATGATCACAATAACTTTATAGTTTATGCTGTTTTCATCAAAACTCCTCCGAGATTAATTAATTGCTAATAAGTTTACTCGTATTAACGTTAATTGTCATCGTTTTGTAAATAATATTATTTAGACATTAAGACTCAAATAGTAATAATAAGGGTGAAGTTTTCAAATAATAAATACTTTGTAACTCTGATCCAGTGATATTATTTCTTCAGTATAAACATCTCGTGAGATGCGAAATAAACGGCTTTTTATAAAGTGTCATGGGTTAAATTTTAATTCCTAGTAATTACACATGAAACAACTGAATATTGTTTGAGATGTGATTTTTTTTTTAAAAAGCTACATCAAATACAAATGATTTCAAATTAGAGTTGTTTATTAAACAGCTTTTCTTTTAGTAACAATAATATTTTATCAAACCAATAATATATACAAATCAAGAAAAAACGATGATGTGGAATCCCGTTGTCGCCACCCACTAAAGATTTGTCGACATAGATAGTAGACGAGTAGTTTTCCAACGGGCCTAAACGAGCAAATTCAATAAATAATTTGGAATCACCCACAATCATCATGAGTTTTGATTGAATCTATAAAAATGAAATTCACATATATACGATTATACTTAATATCATGTTAATAAAAGATATTTATGAAGACCAAGATCATCTTATTTCTTTTACGGTTGGTCACCAAAATCAACACGACTAATAGTCGTAGCACGCCAAGAAGTAGTCGTGTCAGAAGACCCACAACTTTTTGCAACTTTTGATGGCCTTGTGACCAACCTTCTCCAAAAATTTATTATGTGTTTCGTCTTTGAGATCAACCACCTCATTGTCACCACCTCATTGTCACCTTTCAGCTCATCATCAAAAAAATTGTCACGTGCTTCCACCTACTTTCGGGGGGCAATACAATTCGGTTTGTCCTTTTAGACGTCTCAAGCATCCTTCTTGTTAAAACATCTTTTGTGTGATGTTTGTATACTCCGTATAGGCTTGCTCCAATCCCTGATGTCGTTTTGACCACTCCAAGCCCCAGTCATTGTAGATCGTATTGAATTGAACGCAAACCGTGATAATGTTTTGCCATTTGAAAGGAATTTGATTAGCGTTGCGATGATATCCCGAGTTGTTGTTATTGAACTTTTTTTTATCACCTTTCTTCTATAAGCTTTCGATTTTTTAGAATTGCTTTTGCTGGAGTTTTCGGAAGAATCAACCCAACATTGCGCCAACCACATATCTTCTTTGGCTGCCTAATTTTTTGAAGCATATTATTGATGCGCATTTGCCTTTAGTTGCTCTTTTTGTTCCTATTTCGCCTGTCGATTCAGATTGAATTTTGGGTTCGGCTTGCTGTTGTTGTTGGAAAAATTGTTGTGGTTGTTTCAAGAATTTGTGTTCTTCAACATCACATGAGCCTATTCGTTGTTCGTGCACCGATATGTTACTTTGCGGTTCATCAACATAAGGCGCTAGTATCCTTAGCCTCCTCAATGTTGCATACCACATAGTTAAACTTGCTCGTCATGGATCGCAACACCTTTTTGACAACGGCACCATCTATCATTGTTTCATCGTTAGCCTTCATCTTGTTGACCATGCTGAGAGTTTGAACAAAATGCTCTGTCACAGACTCTCCAACCTTCATGTGAAGAATCTCAAACTCTTTACGACGAGCTTGTAGTTGGGTACGTTTAAAACGATCGATACCTTGATATTTATGTTTCATGGAATCCCATATGCCCTTTGATGTTCCCTTGTTCAAAATTGTCTCCAAAATTGTACAATCAAGTGGTTGAAAGAGAAAAAATTTTGCGCATCAGTATGAGCCACACCTAATACCAAATGTTGTAAAATAAAGAATAATAGTTGAGAAGGAATTGCTTTTTTTATTGATTGATGAATTGGGCTTTATATAGCCTACAAAAGTAACAGACGCTACGAAAATAAAGGAAATCACAACGAACACTAGTAAGTAAATAAAAGACTGACTCTCCCGATTGAATCGGGAGTTATTATACTAATTCAAAAAGATTAATTTATAATTCAGACATGACCTGACACTAAGATAGAAAATCGTTTAGGTGCCGAATGATAAATACTAGTATTGCTCTCTCTATACGCACATACACACGAAATTTTAGAAAGTTGGGGTCCTTGAAATGAAATTAATTTCAAGGCGCAAAGGATTTACTAAGAATGAGAAAATGCAAATGTGCGACTACACGTCAAAACGGGCCAAGTTGGATCTTGTTCTCCGAGTTTTTCGTCAGGAACATCATCTAAGTCCAAATAGTTTGGGCTTTTTCCAGATGGGCAGACTGGCAATCATTCATAACATGATATCTATTAGTTGTGACTTTCAAGCCCAATTCCCTTATTCAACTCTGCTCCAAACGAGTCCGGCTGCCGAATGATAGCCAGAGGTATAAACAAATCTTCAAGATAACCCTAATTGGTGCATATAAAACTATTTATTAAAAATAATAAAAAATTCATGCCAATGTGTTAAAAGATTTATATAAACTTATAAGTTTATATTTTAGACCTAACTATCATTACTCCTTTGTATATCCTCGTAATATATGTTTCCATCTTCCAAGAGCTTTTGACAATGTTAAGTTTCATTTATAAGGCAAAACAAGCTAATATAAAAAAAACAAATACTCACTCTATTTCTTTTTTAATTGTTTACAATAAAAAACAATCAAGTTAAATATATTAAGAAAATAGCATTATTACACTTAAATTTAAAGCAAATTTAATTCGTAATTATATTATATTAAAAAGTAAAGTATTATAAAAAAAAGAGTATTGGTATAAAGTTTATTAATACGATCTTTTATTTTTTATAGATAAATGAAACTCAAAATGTTGGTAATAAATAAAACGAAATTATCCCAAATAAAAAATATATGACAGAGCAGGTCTGATTAATATTTTCAGTGTCATCGGGTTGAAGTTTTTAACGTACGTCCACCGAACAAACACTCTCTGTTAAAATTCTTATTTCCCCTTCTTTTTAATAGATTTAAAAGGATTCGGAAAAGAAAAACCATGATACCACCGATCGCCGAACCAACGTCCACCGGCAACCCTAATACCGAACAATTTCCGTCACCAAACGGTCGGAAACTCGGTAACATTAGCTATCAACTGAACCGTTGGTCCAGAGCTCGAGTGATCAGATCAGGCCGTAAACTAGACCGTCCACCGGTTCACCATCAAACCGCCACACAACACGTTGATGAGTTACCAAAAGAAATTAATATTTCTATTACTAGTTCCTCGTCTTCTTCTTCATCATCATCATTGGAAGATTGTACGTTAAAAGAAACAGATGACGATAACGTAGTGGCTAAAGGGAAAGAGATATATATGGTTTCTGATGGGTCGGGTCGGACTGCAGAGCATTCGGTTAATGCTGCGTTGGGTCAGTTTGAACATTTTTTGGTTCATCGTGGGTGTCCGGTTAATACTCGTTTATTCTCTGGGGTAATTTTTATTTATTTATTTATAACTAGTTTGTTAGTTTTGATTCTGGAATTCATTTTTTGAAATGTTTAAAACATGTGATTTTGTTACTTGAAGCTGTAGTGGTCATCATAGGTTGTGATGATTGCAAAAAAAGATTGTAATTGTAGTTCTAGTAGCAATTAAAAATAATAACTCCATTCCAAAATATATGTTCACTTTGTGTTTATATTTGTACCGTAATAAATCTCGACTTATGAAATAAATGTCGAATTTCCCATGTTTATTCCACTTCCTAGGAAAAGTTTGTTAACTAAGCCTATCTAAAAATGCGTGTGATTTAAAAAGGTAAAATTGTCTTCACGATAATAACCTAGCGGTAGGATACATGCAACATGAAAAGTGCAAATTGTGGGTTCAAACTTCAGATCTCATCTTCATGTCCCTTTAATCATAGGTTACATGATTTACCTTTCCAATATTGGCAGTGGGAGGTGCTCCTTGTAGAAGGGTAAAGTCGACTGCTTACTACAGTATTAGATAAGACAGATTGCAGAATGTTTAAAACGGTGCGTCTTTTTTCTAGTGAATATGTACTTTGAGATGGAGAGAGTAAGGGATAAATTAACTGTTCATGAGTAATCTTACTATTTATCTTGATAATCAAAATGGACTAGCATGAAACTGTTATTTGAACCAAGAATTTCAAATAAGTATCAGCAGAAGCATGTTAAACAATAAACAGACACCCGGTGCGAAGTCTAATCAAATTTAACTTGTGTTTTCTGTCAGATTAATGAAACAGAACAGCTCATGGAGATCATAATGCAAGCAGCAAAAGAAGATGCAATACTCATTTACACACTAGCTGATGAAAAAATGGCTGCTTCAGCTCGACATGCTTGCAAGGTATGGGGTGTGAGATCCATCGATATACTTAGGCCAATTATAGATGCAATTGCTTCCCATTTAGGCGTCTCACCTTCTGGGCTTCCTCGTGGGGCCCCAGGAAGGAAATTTCCACTAACCGAAGATTACTTTAAAAGAATTGATGCTATCGAGTTTACAATAAAACAAGATGATGGAGCTTTACCTCAGAACTTGCACAGAGCTGATATTGTCATTGCTGGTGTTTCACGATCTGGGAAGACTCCATTGTCGATTTATTTGGCCCAAAAAGGATTCAAAGTGGCAAATGTGCCTATCGTTATGGGCATTGAGTTGCCCAAGACTTTATATGAGATTGACCCTAAAAAGGTGTTTGCTTTGACGATAAATCCTGTTATGTTGCAAACTATAAGGAGAGAAAGAGCAAAGAGTTTAGGGTTCGTTGAAGATGAGAGAAGTAGTTATGCAGAGATGGTCCATGTGAGGGAGGAGCTAGATTATGCTAGCACGATTTTCGCACAAAATCCCACTTGGCCTGTTATTGGTAAGTATGCACCAACCTTTTTTTGTACTTTAATCAGTGGTTAAATATTATTTACTTTATTGATAGACGATGTGGAAAAATTGAGAAGTTGGGTAATGGGCCAGAACGGGTTGTTTCTGGTGCCAATCGAAATGGGTCGGACGGGTTGATACATGAACATTTTTGTGTCCATTTTATTTCACATACTGTATATGTTAAATGTGATTATGAAAATGATTTATTGGAATAATTTTTTAATTTATGTATAATATAACCATATAGGAGGCCCTTAGCATTACAAATACGATTTGAGCAACTTTCCGACATGTTCGACCCATTTGACCCGTTTCTCTTTTAGCTAATTTTCTATTGGCACATCAGCCATGCCATTTAGTTTGAAAGTTATGACCAACAGCATGGTATATAAAGCCCCCATTGTTGGCCTAATTGTAGTGGGTATATAAGCTGTATAAAGTATATAATCTTCATCACTAAAACCTCTGTTTATCTATTATTATGCTAAAATATATATCTGCCATCTATCCGTTTTGGATTATAAATACTTGGCTTATGCTTTTCTCATGTTTATAAAGCATATAAAGTCAGCAACTTATTGTCTAATTTTAAAATACTGTTTTAAGTCGATTTTTAACATGAATGTTTGGTGATCACAGAAGTAACTGGGAAAGCAATCGAAGAAATAGCCGTCATCGTATTGAGACTTTACCAAGACAGGAAGCAAATTTCCTCCATACCAATAATCTCAAGAATCTACTAGATACACTACAAGTTCATGCTAATAAATGTTATATAAGATGTTGCAAAAAAGACTACAACTTTTAAGAACATCTCCATACCAATAATCTCAAGAATCTACTAGATACACTACAAGTTCATGCTAATAAATGTTGTATAAGATGTTGCAAAAAAGACTACAACTTTTAAGAACATATGGTATTTTCTCAAAGTATATAGATAACATCAAGTTCTGATTTTTCCATCATGTACATGAAAAGGCGATGAAACCTTAAGGTGTCAAAAGAGACTTAAGTTCAGGAAAATGTCTGGAAACAGAAAGAGGAATATTGGTTATGCCGCGTACATCCGAGCTTAGAAAAAACTTTCCTAGGGCAGCCTGAACATGAATCCCTATTTTTACCCTTTTACATAAAAAGGCAAGGCAATGAATAACTTGAAAATTTTCAATATTTTCTTTTCATATTTGAAATTCATTAGTACTCATACTCATAATATATTAAAAGGAAATGTTCCCTATGTACAATGCCCTTTATCTGTATTTGTGTCTTTTGTATAAGCAAGAGCAGCGCTTGAAAGGAAAAGAAAAAGAAAAAGAAAAGGCTAAAATCAGCAGAGCTCATAAAAACCATTGCCTGAGCTGAAGGTACATTTATTTCGTCGCTTGTTTACTATATCGTTGCTTGCAATCAAATCAACTTCTTCATTATTGATCAAGCAAGCTATCATCTCCATTGTGTTTAGCCATTGAGAGGGTGAAGTATATCAGTAGAATGGTTCCCATGCTACTCCTGTCAAATTAAACATACGTTAAATGTTAGCTAACATTTTAGTACTTATTTTATTTCAATCATAATATTAATATTTAATTTCATTTTTAATCCACCAATTGAACCCTTCAATCATTACTATATATTCTTTTTGGTGAGTTTGAACCATGTTAATGCAATAAGTTACAAATCACTTAGTATGTTGGTATTATTTTGGGTAGATTCCAAATTATTCATGCATATGGGCAATGGAAAGTGTACTAATGTGAAAGCACAAGGTACAAGTGCACAAATTTAATGTTCAATAGTGGACATTGTTGGTTCCACTCCTATTAAACAACTCTGTTGGTCGATTCCACTATTTATTAACATAAACTACGTTGGCTGGTTCCAAATAGTGCATGGAATTTATTGTCATTTGCACTATAGTATCATTAATTTGTATCGTACAATGCTACTCTTAATGCACTAGAATATAATTAGTAGATTATGCAATGCAGTAGAATTTCTTTTTAAATCAATCAAAATGAAGTGATGAACCATTACAATATTGATAAGAATAATACTATTTAGATAAATAACACGATAAAGATTGATAATCATGTCATATTAACATGATTGTGTAAATATATTATACTGTGTAAATGTTTAACTTTTTATAATTACATGTTATATTATTTGAGTAGATGAAAGAGTAAAAGAGATAATTCATATCTATTTATTTTAAATATTAAGAAAAAAATATTAAATGACTCGTAAGGGATATAAATATAAGATTAATATATATAAGGTGCACTATTCACCTATTTGATGTCATTGAATTGCCTTCAATGTGAACAAGGCTACCAAAAGATAATGAAGTCAATTTTTTGTTAGGTAATTAAAGAGCATATGAATGTACTATTGATGATACATGCGATTACTATTCATGTGAACATGAGGTTTTCTATTTTGGAGCCTACCACTTTAAACTTATTATACGTTGATATTTGTCTTGTCCTATCGATGTAGGACAAATTATTACAGTTTACATGTATCGAATTTATTAACAAGGTATGGTTAGAACTTAGATTATAAATAAAATGTAGAAAATGATATATATGTGGGCTGGTTAGGTTGCTATTTATCAATGTTTACGTGAATACCTATGTATATATTGTCAACAAGCTATGAAGAAAGAAAAATAAGATGCAAAAGGAGGGTTGTTCTTACAATGTGGCAAAGAAGAACATGATTCTTCTCGGGTTGATAATGGAAGTTTGTTTAAAACTACTTGATCGTTTGCCGATGAGTCTACTTTTTGTGGGCGATTCACTGGTGGCGGCGGTAATGATACTAATTTGGTGGTGTACTTTTGGCTCGACGGTCACGTTGGTTACCGGTATCAACTTTTCCGACATGATGGCTGCAATTACAAAATGGAAAATACATTAAAATATATAAAGCTAAAATGCTTTTTATAATAAAAAAATACATACATGCATATATTATGATAAAATATGGAGAAATGACAACTTTTCCACCGAAGACGTATGTTGTAATTCAAGTTACATGTGCAGTTGGGATCATTTGGATAGGAACAAAAAGGAATAAATTTGTTTATTCGAATTGTACTTTATACAACTAAATAAAATTAATGCTAGACGTGTTTTGTTTGCTTTTGGAATTTATTATACGCGTGTAATTTTGATTAATTGTTATGCATTTTATTTTTACTAGAAGAGTGTTATAATTTAACATGATCGACTACTGTCAATTTCTGCAAAATAACGACAAACACATTATCTATATGCAAGCTTGTTTTTACTATATTATTTAAATGCATATAAAATATAAAATAAAATAAGTGTTAAGATCTGGATTTGAATTTAATATCTAACAATTTTACAATTTTGATTAACAATAGAACGATCTCAATTTTTCATAGAATCTAAAAAGCATATGATCTGCTTAGGATCTCGATCCTAGAATAAAGAATTTTAAAATCTCAATCTAATTTGATCTTACTTATCATGAATTAATAAGCTAAAAATGTACATGGTTATTGATTTTAATTAACTAATAAAAGTGAAACTAATCAATTTCTTACTACGATAGATTATCACTTAAAAATCTTTAATAAACAGTATAGTAATCTAAATTCTTGAGTATATTAAACTAATCTAATAGTGTTTATATATTGTATCAGAAATGGTATTTTATATGTATTATAACGCACATAAATAAAAATTGAGTATTTGAGTATGATGTTAAAATATCATTTGATTTTCAATCTCGATCTTGTAATATCCAAAACGATCCAAAATAAAATCAAAATGTTAATAAACTTGTGGTTTCTTTGGTGTTTTTGTCACCAAGAAATTAACTTTTTCCAGCAAATTATTATAGTCTTTTGAATCATTGTAGTCTTTTAAATTCGTATTATTATTATTATTATTATTATTATTATTATTATTATTATTATTATTATTATTATTTATTTAATAATACAAACATTCTTAACTTGTAATGTGTTGTTCCTTTTTTTTGTCAATATATGATGTCATTCGACACGTATAATGTATTATAGAGTTAGGTATAAATCATGAACTAATTATTATTAATAAAATGACAATCATGTCCATATCAACATTTACGGAGATTTAACAACTGATTTGAGACTGGTCCTCCATTTATATATTAATCTTTCCTCAAATAATTATAGACGAGTAGTTAAACTAACAAGGAAGTCGTACCTTCGTTTTGCATCTTACATTTCATACAATATCTTTTAAAAGATTTTTTCTTTTTTTTTTTTGTATTTATTGTGAAATCAAAACAATCATTAATTAAATTACTTATTTTATACTTTTCTTTCCTTTACAGCTTCAATAATAAACTATCGTTTTTGTTCAATTTTTATTTGTCCAATTTTAGTATTATTTTTAAAAGGGTTTAATACAGGGGAATGCACCCAACTATTACGTGATGTCTATTGTGTGTACCCAACTTACGTTTGCTATTTTTAATGCATCCAACTTTCAAAAATTGTGTTTTAATGTATTATGTAGTACTTTTGATAATGTGTCAACCTCTACGGATGTCACGTGTCACCTTGAACAAATGACACGTCAGCAAAACATTAAAACATAATTTTTGAAAGTTGGATGTATTAAAAATAACAAGCGTAAGTTGGGTACACACAATAGACATCGCGTAATAGCTAGGTGCATTCTCCTGCACTAATCCCTTTTTTAAAAACCGTCCACTTAGCAATATAAATAACAAATACTTATCAAACTTCCTAATATAAAACAACGTACTAAAGATAATTTATAATTCGCAAGTTTTAAAGTCAAAATTGATTTAATCTTGAAGATCAAACTAAAATTACTCTATTGTTTTAAATAAAACATTTATTTTAGGTGTCGATAAAAGTGGAATGGAGGAAGTAATATCATTAGACAAAAACATGTAGATACGTCGATATGCGTTTATGTACTCTCACGAAATTTACTAACTTAGCCGTATAAAGTCGGATCGATAATTAAAATGTTATAGTTTAAGTATGATATTGTGTTTAAATGATAATAGACGTGTAGACTATATGAGACAATTTAACTTAATTATAGTTCTATTTTAATGGATACTTAGGTAACTTAATACCATGATAAGATCAACTATTCAATTCTTAGTTTCACAATTAAAATTAAAAAGAAGTAAATAAATATATTATAAATGCCGAAAATTAAAAAGGTGTCACCTTTAGGTGACGAAATAGCATCCTTTTCGTCGTCAACGCTTGGATTACGCATCTTCTTCTCTTCCCCTTTTCTCGATGAACACCGTTGCAACTAATAATTACACATTTAAAATTGTTATAAAAATATACGGGTCAATAAAATATAAACAATATTATAATTATTATATTATATTATATTCAATGCATATTACTTTAGAACGATGAAAACTCATGTTTTATATCTTTGTCAGTTTGCATGTTAAAAGTTGTAAAAGTTTTTATATAATACAAGTACAAATCTCTAAAGTATTATATAAATATAAATAATAAATTATAAATAATAAATAAATATAGTAAATAGAAACACAAAAATATGTATTATTGAGAACCTCAAAAATCAACGTGAATCAATCAATTGATGCAAAAACGTTAAAATAAAATTAAGCATCATAGACCCATGGTAGTCATAAATACAAATACCCTTCGCTTTAATAACATACGTTAGGAATTTAATATATAATAATGAATCGAATAAAACTTAAATAGAAATTAAATACAAATGTATAGAACGATCAAAAATCCACTTTTGATTATAATAAAGTATGAAAAACTTCAAATGAAGAAAACGATACAAGATTACGTAAGAATTTATATATATATATATATATATTTATATATAATTAACAAAAATGTGTATATTGCCAAAAGAAAACCTTATTTAATTGAATAAAATCATAAATATTTAAAAATGATAAAATCCAACATGTCAGCAAAAATGTAAAAACAAAATAATAATAAAAATATAAAAAAGGGTTGTGAACAACAACAGGAAAAACCATAACATAACTAGCAAAGCCATGTAATTTTAGATAAATAGTAATGAGTAAATTTATATTATAAATTTAGGAAGAATCATAATTAAAAGAAAATTATATGAATATATAAACTTACACTAAATCTTGAGTTGAAGCTGCTATCTTTGCTATTGCTGAGATGTGAGAAAGGTTCCATATCCACTTGAAAGCTATCAGATTTCATCTTCAAAATATCATCACAGACTGAAACTTTTTCTGTACTCTTTTCATAAGGGCATGAATAGCCACAATCCGTTGACTCCATCAAAGTCAAACTTCACACAATTACAACTTTCCCTATCCAATTAGGACACCTTTTGTTGGTTGATCTGTGAATAACATTAGAGCAAAAAACAAACTAGTTAACCATTAGTTTCCAAAATTTGGACATTTACCAAGATTTTTATATAATTTAGACAATTGCTTGTGAATCATAACAAAGAAGAAACAAAAACAAAAACTGAAGGATATGACATCTCTTTTCTTGATCTTTTCTATTACCTACCTTCTTTTTCGTTATAGTGTACCACGTACAGTGCTCGTATTTGACGCTTTTCTGGGTGGCGGTGATGGCGGTGACACGGTGGAGAATGTGGGGGAATTCCAAGGAGGATTTGAGAGAGAGAGGACGGCTAATGGGGCTGGATAAAAAAGATGGAAGGTATATAAGTGTCATATGAGATGTTTGGTTGCATATGGATGTTTTATGTTGTTTTTAGGGGCTTTCGGTTACGGTCATGATAAGTTGCTTTTGTCTTTTTATGGTATTTCTTTATATTAAATTATTGTAAATGTAAACTATAGTATGTTATAAGATTGTTATAGTTATCGTATAGTGTAACATTTTGTTGCTTATTATTGACATATAAAGGTCTTAAAAGATTTTTTGTAGTAGTGTGATAAAGTTTAATGGATGACATGAAATTCACATATTAAGGTATCATTTTTTTCATTGGATAAAGTTTTACATGGTGATAAATAAATTAAGGTGATATTGTGGTCCTTTGTAACTTGCAACCACGAAATAGGATGTACATTTGTGAAATGACGCGTGTAAAATGCATATTTCAAACGTTATTTATATAAAAGGTAATGCTCCGTTTTTCAACATGTATCAAAGACGTCCGCTCCAATTTTTCTTACCGGTTATGGATCCTGGAAAAATACTCTGTTATTCATCGAGTTACGTTGGTCTCCTACTTCATCTATGAACCGTACAACATTCGATCACCTAACCTATTTTTTTCTAAGAGCAAAGGAAGTGATCACTTCAGGATCATTCAAAAAAGTTGTCACCTCGGTGGCACATCATTTTTACACTAAAATCACATTGACACTCATTTTTATATGTATTTTTCACATTATTTCTCACTAAAAATTAGACTCACATGTAAACAATTTTTACCGTTACAAATTAGTAATACACACACAAAATTAAAAAAAAGTAGCTACCACTCAAAGTAGTAAGAACCAAGTTGAACCAACCAAGTTGAGAACCAAATTGAAGAGTGAAGTGATCACATCAACACCTCCTCCCACTCCTTTCACTCTAAATCCCACTCCTTTCACTCTAAATGAGAAAACTGCATAAAAGCAAGCTCACTATTAAACAACATTTAAATAGTCGTAGGTATAGATATACTTTATGAAGCTACAAGTTCATTGATGGGTCTCTTGCTTAAAATATGTCTCCAAATATTTGATACTCGTATCTTCTGTACAAACTATATATGTTATCATCATCTCCACCTTTTCAGGACAGGTTCAATTTAAAGGGAAAGTAATGTTATGTTACGTATGAGGGTTTTTAATTATTTACTGAAGGTGATGGTCTATTGCCACAAGATGAGATATATATTTGAACCTTTATTTAAAACTAAACAAGCAAGTAAATTAATTTTGAAAAGACTCGTGTTACACACTTACACCCATAATTTTACGTGAATTATGTTGAAATAAACATTTAAATAAAACAAGTGTTTTTATTTTATATACTCCTATTAAGTTTACAAAAATTGAACGAACCTAATATGTTTTTTTACACAAGAAGGCCCAATGGTTGCCTAATATAATGGTTGTGTTTGGTAGCAAGTATTTGGAAGCATTTTGGAGCAACAAGCGACTAGCAGTTAGCGATTTAATTGAAAAGCTTGTTTGGCAACAAATCAACTAGAGTTTGCATATTTCTAACCGCTTCCTGTTAAATGCTTGATGAGGAAGCATTTCAACTAGCAACTAGCATTTTGGTTATGAAATTACCTATATACCCTCAAAAATAACATGAGTACATTAAAAATAATGTGTATATGCCCTTTTTCGTAATTTTACACTTTATAATTACTGCTACTGCTACGTTACCAAACATTTTTTTTAAACAAACAGCTAATGCTTACTGCTACTGCTACTGCTACTGCTACGTATCGCCAAACATACCCAATGACTGTTTTAGCTAATATTTATATTTATTTATATATATATTAAAGGAGAATAAAAAGTTGATTCATATTTTGCCACATAGGCAAAATGACACGTGACGGCTTCTCGTAATTTAAAAATAAATAAATATTTAATTTAAAAGATAAACTAAAAAATAAATTTAAATAGAGTTAGATAATATTTGAATATAATAATAATTAATTAAAATTTTATAAATTCTATTCAAACACTAATTGAAAAATAATATTAAACTATTAAACCTATAAAAATTATGAATATAAAAATTGCTTAATTTAGATACCGTGTATCGCACGGTTTAAATCTACTATATATATATAAAGGATCATAAGAAAGTTCTTTTGATAATTTCATTGTGAATCTTCTTTTGTTATATGAATCTCCGACTATTCAGTAGGGCGTCTTCGTTATTATAATAAAATCCGTTAAAAAGAAACGTTTAAGACATTTTCATAATTTCATATATGACTGTCTGTTTGGCATGAAGCTTTTAGCAGTTTTTAAAAGCTTTAATTTTAGTTTTTGAAAAAAACTTGAATAAAAATTAAAGTCTTGTTTGTTATGTACAAGCTGTAGTTTAGGGTATGTTTGGTGAAGTAGCTGTAGGCTGTAACTGTAGCTTTAGATTTTGAGCTTTTCGCTGGACTTCTAAAGCTACAGTTTGTACATGACAAACATGACTTTTATTTTCATTAGAATTTTTTTGTTCAAAAACTAAAAGCTAAAACTCCTAAAGCTACAACTACAACCTACACCCTACAATTACATCTTACAACTCCTTCACCAAACATACTCTTACTTTTACACCGTATTGATATGTTAGAAATTCCTAAATGTTCATGGTTAAAATTTTAGCGATATAAAGATATGTGACCAACACACGAGACCAACATCGTGAATCGATTGAGGTTTTCTAAGTTCAACTAGACTCGAGATATGCACGGTGTTATATTTCAAAAGTGAAAACAAAATCTAACGAATTGAACTTTAAAAGCGTGCTCCTTATAGATCACCTAAACAATAGGGTTATGGACTTATGGCTCTCCCCCACGCAACCAATAAGAATTTATCAAATAAGGTCAAAAGAATCGAAAAGTATGGCCACATATGAACTTCTTATTTTATACATGATACTTTCATTTTAATATTATAACGACAATGATGGATTCAACTTGGTTAATAATAATATGTCTTAATTAGGAATAATAATTAAACTCAATTCATAAACAAAATACTCTTATTATAAAGCTAATATATTTAGAAATATGGGTGACATTTGTGGAGCTAGCAGCACATTAAATATAGATGCTATCAAAGAGTTATGATATTTTATGTACAAATATAGAAGCTTAAGAACAAGAATTATAAATTTATCAATTATTTTAACTTTAGCATCATCTAAATTGTGTAATTCTAGAAGCATACATGATTATTTCTTAGAAATATGTGAAACATATCATGATAGATGGTTTAATTAGATTAGCAACACAAAATAACCAAACTATTTATACAAACATTGATAAAATTAAATTTAATAATAAGGAAATACATGCCCTAAAAACATGCGGTACATGATATATGTATTAGCGAAAATAATTAATTGAAAACAAGATATTTTATATGAAAAAAAATTGTTTATCATTTTAAGTTTCAAAGTTAACACATCAATTTGTATTAATTAATTTGTATCGATTGATTCGACTTGTATACTACTTAATCTTTTGACCGTAGTTCGTTAAATTAAGTTCCTATAATTTCATAAATATATGTAAGAAAATACTTATTGTTGAGTGTATTATTTTGATGTTCAAAATAAACGTCTAAAACAATTACATTCATTGATGGCCGGATAGCGAGTTAGGAGAGTCGGGTTGCGAGTTACGAAGTGCTGAATCGTTGACCAGATTGTGAAGTATGACTTTCATTGATTTTTTTCTTTCGTATTTTGATACTAAACATTATAAAAACTGCAAATTGTATAGAAGATAATATGAAATTATAATCATAAAATTTGATTGAAAAATTAAAATTCTCGATTAAAGAATTGACAACAGAAAAATTAAATTAAACATGTAAATTAGGGTATAAAATTTATAAATTCCATAAAAAATACATTTGAGTACTCATTTTCTGTTTTTGTAGAACTTAGATATGTGAGAAATTTAGGAAAAATTTAAAATTGAATATTTTAGAGTCGAATTTGAGTCAAAAAAGTAGGCTAAATGCATTTGGCAGTTTGCATTTACATTCGTTTTGTTCCTACCTTTCAGTCCATAATTAGCACGTCCGTAACTCTTAACAGTTCAAAAATTATGACATGTATATATTAGTTTAAGGTTTAATGATCATAGTATTAATTAAAATTTAATGAATTTAGGAGCATTTTAGTAATTTCAGTTAGTTTTTTCAAAGACTAATAGTAATTTTTCTATCATAACAAAATTCAGCTTTACTATTTAGCAACCTTTTACTTTTGTCACTACTTTATTAACTTAAGAAATCACAAATAATAAATGTTTTGTTTAATCATTTGAATTAAACTGATTAAGTAATGTGAGACTGAGAAGTATGTTAAGAAGAGATTGTAATTGAATTAACTTTCTATTTTTTATAATTTTATGATTTTAATTTAGAAGAAAGAATGTAATATTTAATAGGTTAGTATAGACAACAACTTAACAAGGAACATAAATCAATAAATCAATAGCATTAATAAGTAAACCTTCCATTTAAATCCGGTACGTAAAACAATGTTCACCTGATTCTGCTCACTGTCTTTCTTTTCCTCCCCCTTTTTTTTTTTTTTTCTTTTTTTTTCTTCTTTTCACAAGTATGGGCCAGAAGCCCACTAAGCCTGAATTTAAAGTCTACATTTTGTTTTTATATATAGTTGCTAATGCTAATTATGTTGCCCAAAGACACCAACTACTACATACTATGTCCTACCAGTTAACATGACTAGTTTTCTTTTTCTCATATTGTGTAATGATAATATTTTTAAGACTTTTATGAATTATGAGTCGATTCTTATAAGTTAAGTTATAAAAATTCAAATAATGATATAACTCATACTTTAACTCTTAACAGACTTGACTCTTACGAGTCATTTATTGATTTTTTTGAGTTGTGTGTAATTTTTCTTAATCTTGTGCAACTTTTACGAGTTAGAAAATCGAATAAACTTTTAGTGTAATGTAATAAAAAAAATAAAAGGAGAGAATAAAAAAATAAATGACTATGATCTATTTAAAGTTAAACTTTTGTATTGATTACTGATTAACGACTTCACTATTGACTCTTTCCATGTTTTACTTATCTTAAGAACAAAATTCTAAAACAATAATATGCTACATGTAAGTATATATATTTATTGTAAAATTGAGATTTCAAATTACGAATCGAATAACGAGTTAACAACCAATAATGATTAAAAATAAAGCCTTTACGATTATGATTGTTTAAAAGGTTTTATGCATCAAATTGCAATTTAAGTAAGTTTGGATAAAAATATATGATATGCTCCACTAGTCCACCTTACGCATTTCTGAAAGCTAAGGGTGCGTTTAGTTGAAGAAAAATGGGAGACTTTCTAGTAAATTTTTCTAAAAAAGGTGAAAAATTGAAAAACACGTTCAAAATAAGTATTTTCTACAAAAGTTTTTCAAGAAAATGGAAAAAATAACTTTTCCATGTTATAAGCTGGAGTTGGAAAATAAGGATTTTTAATTTTTCACATTTTTTCTTTATAACACTCCTTCACTTTTTTAAAAATTTCCAAAACCTTTTAAACTTAACTACTTTTCCAAAAGAGAAAATACAATAACATTTGAACATATTTTTAACTTTTCTAGAAAATAAGAACTTTTCTCATTTTTTAGAAAATTAAAAAAGATATTGTGAAAAAATTTCCACAACTAAATACACCCTAAATGTTTTGTTCTGTTCCACCGATAGGAAATAAAACATAACCAAATTGGCCGAGAGTCAAATTTGATTTTTGTAATGCAAGAAACACTCCGAAAGTTGAGTATATATAATAATTTCCTTTTAAGTAAAAGTTTTGTATGGGTTGATATATTTAGCCCTATAATAATATAATTAACTAGTTTATTTATTCTGCAGTTACGTGGGATTTCACTTAGAATTTTTAGTAATCGAGTCATTTATATAAAAACATTTATATTTTTATTGTTTATAGGTAATTAGTCGTTTCCAAAACCCACCCAAAAAATGAAGAAAAAAAATCGTCAAAAGTATATCATGTGAGATGTCTAATAGAAGAGAAAAAAATGTCAGTTTTTATATTGAAATTTTTAAAATTTTAACGACTAACTGTTTTTTAAATATTTAATTTTAAAGAACATCAAGGGAAAATGGGTTTTTGCCAAATGGATCACTCTTATTGGTTTTTCTATTCTAAAAAAAATTATAATCTCATTTTTGAATTTCTATTACTCAATGAATTATCAATGACATCATCAATTTGATTAATTAAAATTAATTGTGAGATTATAATCAAGAAAATATATTCAATAGTTAAGTAAATTATTTAAATAATTATAAATTTACGTTAAAGTATAAAAAGAAGAGAAGAGAAAAGAAGAGATAGAAATAGAAATAACAATGTACTACTCATATTTTACCGATTATAATATTCTTTTGTCGACGGCATAAACTTTAGTATTCATACCGATAGTAGCAAATTAGCAACGTACATAATTTACTTTCTGGTTATTATATAAAATTTAACTTTTGAGATGATTGATGTGCCTACAAATGTGTGGAGATATAAATATATATAATCTAACTTTTTTGATATTCTAAAAACCGAAAATATATTGCGGTGATGTCATTTTAATTTCCCTTGTAAGCTGCATTGGGTATAGACTCTTATAAAGGGTTTATTATTTTTAATTAAAACTTATATATTAATAAATTATTTAATTTACTATAATATTTTTTATTTTACTTCATAAATATAATTTTTTTTAATTTATTTAAATATTATAAAAATCATTTAATTAATTTAACTAATTTGAAAATATATAATATATTATTCAATTATTAACCAATAAACAGATACCATTAAATTTTTAATTGTTTATCTCATTAAGAAAAGCAATGTGTTAATGTCATAAATGATAAAAAAAAATTAACTGCGTGAATGATATTCTATTCACGAATCTACTTCTCATCTCTTTTTTTAGCCGTCACCACAGACAACCACTAAACTTTTTAATTTTTACTGTTACTTAGTACGCGATATCTACTAGTTATTTTTTATAAGTGTTTTGTACCCGTGAATTGTGATAAAATGTGAAAAAGTTACTTTTTTAATAAATAATATTAATCATATAGAAATTATTATTATAATTCTTAATAATAATATTATATTTTGTCATACGTATTATAATATAATTAGATAATTAGATTTGATATTATTATCCATTAACTTAGTTTTAATTAATTGTAAAATGTATCGTGGTATCGTGTATTTATTGTGTGTGTGTGTTTTGGTACTGTCATCCATTAATTTAGTTTTAGTTTATTAGCTATTGATTAGTCATTTGTACAAGTATTATTCGGTGCATCTTACGTGTTCCATGAACTGCGTATATGAAAACTTTCTTTTCTATGTATTTACTAACTTTGAAACCCGTGTATATATATGGACCGTTTAATTTTTAAAATTATGACATTAATAAATTATATTTTTGATATAAAGTGATAAATGTATCATATAATTAAAAGAGTTTTGAATTGTAATTGAATATAGCAAAATAAAAGGACTTAATCAACTAAAATTTTAAATTAAATGATGATGTCATCAAATCCCTAATTTTACTCAACTAAAAAATCTTATTGGCCAATTGACTATTTGATGATGTCATCATCCACTTCTTTTATTATATTTAAGATTATCATTGTTATTATTTTGTAGTTTAATATTGTTTTTGTGTATAATTGTGTGTTTTTGTGATTAATTTTTTTTATAACTATAATGAGTAATGTGATAAAAATTATGAAATGTGATTAAAATTAATATCACATTTGATAATAATCACTACGAGAAAAACTGGCAAATATCCACGTTTAAATCCGTGGAAAATTTGTAGGTAAATATGGTTACTGACGAATTTTTCACGAATTTGGTCTAAAGTTAATATTGCCGTGGGTAATTAACCTTCCGTAGGGAAATCCGTCGCACTGATTTTTCCCGACGGAACTCTCTGTGGAAAATCCGTAAGAAATTTAATTTTAGTCTTTTTGAACGGTCCGTGAGTAATTTGGACATTACCTATGGATTTTTCTCACGACTTTTTTCCCATAGATTTCTCGTACAAAATTTTCCCATGATGTTCCTACGGGATTCTCACGAATACATTTCCTAAGAGATTCTTACAAATTTCCCGAAAATAAAGTTCTCATGAAATATTTCCTATGCCTTACAGATTTTCCTCACAGATTTTCCACGGAAATTGTCCCCACAAATTAATTTCCCACATATTTCCCAAGGAAATTTCCAAAAAATTTCTAATAACCGCTCTATTTCTTCATTTTTTCCGGCGTTTTGTACCTGCTCAATGTGATACCAGGATGTAAATAACATACATCTAAATAAGTCAAACATCCAAAATACACAATATGTATCCGAAATACGTCAACTATCAAAAGGCTAGCTAAGCTTTATTTACAACTAAATAATTACATTATATAATTTTAACTAAATTTTAACTATCAAAAATTTTAACTAAATTTTTTTCCTTGGTTGTGTATAAGGATTTTATTTACAACTAAATTATTACGTCTAGTCATTTAAAATTAATATTATATCATAATTATATAATTTCATTAAAGAAAAACTTTTTTACTGTTATTCGAATAGTATTCTTACATTTAGCAGCTATGATATAGTCGTTGCTAAATGTAAGAGTTTTCTATGTGAGTTGGTGTCAACAAGCAAGTACTACTTCCATACCAACTGTTTGTTGTCATTAAAATTCTTTAGAAAATATCTGCTTTTGGCGTTCCATCTGAATCCATTTTATTCGAGGCAAATATGAATATGAACTAGACAATATGAGATGAACAATGATATGACAGTAGGCAAGCTTCTTCACGGAAAATAGAGGCGCAAAATCATGAAGCTATTTAATTGAACATAATCTGACATTATTATAAGATAATAATTATTGTTGTTAAGTGATTGTTTTCAGGTGTTTTTTATTTATTTGCGGATAGTAACAGTGTTTAAAATCAGGTACGCATAATTTGAATATCTGAAAATTTGGATAGTGGATTTTGATACTTGAGATGCGTATTCGAATTTTAGATACACGAATTTCAAGTACATAGAATTTTAGATAGGGTTTATTGATTCGTGATGCGTTTAACTTTCACACTTTTATATTGTATGGAATAAACCTTGAAATTTTCGATTGTATGAAGTAAACTTTCAAAAACTCTCAATTGTATGTTAACTTGCCTTTTTGGCCTAGACAAAAAAGGAATCTTTCCTTTTTTGGAATGAATTTATACAATAGAGAAGTTTAGAAGGTTTACCTCATACAATAGAAAATTTTAAAGTTACCCCATACGATATAAAAACATAAAAGTTAAACGCATCACGAATTAATAACCTTTTGAATAAGAATATCTGGTTATCAGGATATCACATTAAAAAAGATCATAATCTTTGTTTAAATTTTTAAACTTTAAAATCAAACTTAATAACATTTATAATTATTTAAATAATAAATCAACATAATATAAGTCTAAAATAAATGTAGAATGGGTTGATAAAAATCTAAATATAAATACATAAATAATGACTAAAATATTTAGAGAGTTAATAGTTAAAATAATGAAAGTAAGCTGGTAAACCATCAATTTTTTGCACGTCATATCATGTTCTTTATATATATAAGATTAGATAGATGCGTATCAAGTCAGCTAAATGGATCAGGTCGAACTGTTGAAGTGTTAATATAAAACTATCAGCTTATGTAAATAATACAATTAAACTTTAATTAGGTACTTATTATCCACTTGAAAAGAGACCACCGGATCGATTAAACTTAGTTGGTTAAAACCGTTATAGACCTTTTAACTTTTAACAAGTGATCATTTCTTAGTATAAAAATTGATGATTGATTGATTATTACACTATTAATTAAAATATAATGAATTAGTTTCTTTCATAATAAATGAATAAATAAATGACAAGAAGATAAAGAATAAATTATAAAGTTATATGATTTTGATACTACATATAATAATCAATTAATGTGCTGTAAATTAACACCTAGGTGTAGCTACTTTAAATTTTATATCGACATTCAATAAAATACATACATTTTTATATCATATGACTAACAAAAGTTGCTATTTATTTATTAATTTGAATTTATAAAAGATTATTTTATTCAATTCGTCTCAAGATCAAAATATATATATTTTATTCCGTTCAAATAACGTGTATCTACTGAATAACGTATCAACTAACGTTCTAATTAAACTTTTATGTCATCTTCATGACTAATCGATCAACCGACTTAAAAATATGTACGATTTAAAAAGGAAAATTTGACACCTAAATAAGGATAAATGCATTGATTTTACATGCCTAAGAATTGTGTATGTTATTTGTGTTGTGCACACATATATTTAAGGGTTTAAGGCAGGGGAATGCACCAACTATTACGTGATATTTATTGTGTGTATTCAACTTACGTTTGTTATTTTTAATGCATTTAACTTTCAAAAATTATGTTTTAATGTATAATGTAGTACTTTTGATGATGTGTCAACCTCTACGGATGCCATGTGGCACCTTAAACAGATGACATGTCATCAAAATACATTAAAACATAAGTTTTGAAAGTTGGATGTACTAAAAATAGCAAATGTAAGTTGGGTACACACAACAAATATCGCGTAATAGTTGGGTGCATTCCCCTGTCCTAATCCCTATTTTTAATAACATTCAATCTCAAATAAATTGAAATAAAATTAGTGCTCGAATTAAAGTTTTCTTCAAATTCTTCTGTTCGGGTTAAACCAAGAAATAAGAACTTTCTTTGCATGTGTTTTACGTTATCACTCGTTTCGTTGTGTATCAACAATTTTATTTTAAATCCTTACAAAACATTTTAGGATAACCTATAACCTTAACTAGAAATGAGCATGCACACCGAAATTTCAAAACTGAACTGGTACCAAGCAAAGATATACGATGCAGTATTCAATACTTACTTTTGGACCAAAAAGAGAACTGGTACTTCCGGTTCGGTACTAGTATTTTTCACTTTTCCCGTTTTGATACCATACCCGAAATATATATATATATATTTTCCTCTGTAATTAGTCGTTTGAATCTTTGTATATTTCATAAGATTTATTCAGAAAAAACATTAATGAGTAAAAATTTGACATCATGTAAGCATACAATTGGAATTTTATAGAAGTCTAGCTAGTGTTTTTTGACACAAAAATTCACGTTTTAGCACCCTAGTTAAATCGAATTCCAAGCGTATTGCTTAATAATACATAGCTAAGGCTCGTGACTTTTGTGTCATTACAAAATCAGATGGTACAAAACTTTGTATGTATACGTTTTTCTTTGTCATTGTTCTTTTATGTTAAATGATGAACTTTATTTTTTTGAGATACATTGATATCCATTGTCTTTGATTTTTATCAAATATAAGATATGTATACAAGAGTTCACTCATGTAAGTATTAATTATTCTTTTTTATTATATTTTCGGTACTAAATCGAGTATGGTACTACTTTTACCGCACCGGTATCGGAACCATACCAATACCATACCGCTTCAAACAGTTTGGTACTCAGTACTCACTTTAGGGTAAAAAACAAAACCGATACCAAACGGTTCGACATCCTGTGAAAAATACGATCGTCTACTAGTGAAATTCTTTTTACGTTTGCTTCTGTCCCGAGTTCATCCCTAACCTTAACTCTTTAATTTTTAAAGATCATAAATTACTATTAGACCCCTCTTAATAATACCATCTTTGTTAAGATTGTTAACGACTATAATACTTAGTATTAAATTTAAAATTAAAACTAAATGAATAATTAATGATCACAAAAAGTGAAAACATTAAATGTAAACACATATTATGCTCATATATGTCAAATAGAAAGTCAAATTAGAATCAATTTTTAGACAAATAAATCCTTGTAACAATTTGGTAATAATTTTCACTACATGAAATTTCAATCTTTAGTAAACTTTCTTCTTCTTTTACATTCAATTTTCATCTTTATTCAGTTTGAGGTGATAGGTTGAAGGTGTGATTATGATGCAAAATTATGATTTGAGCAAAAAAAGATGTTGACCAACGTACGAAGCTTTTGTTATATAAGGAATTATTGTTGATAAAGAATTATGGGGAATGCGTTCTATCTATTTGTCTATATCATCTATCAGGAGCCGTGTTGAGTTCGTTTTTTCTATATGAAATTCTTTTTAATACACGAGACATGAAATGCGTATTTGATTAATAAGAGGGCGATTTGTTTACACTAATTTGGAACCACAATCAAGCAAGTGTTTCACTGCGTTGTGCGAGTGTCATACTAGTTGTATGTTTAAATTGATTTTTCTTAGCACCTTGCTAGGCTTCTAATGAGTTTGCAGTTTAAAAAATAAAGTTATTTCTTTTATAAGTATTTCACATTTCACTATAGATACATCCAGATAACGTTAACATAAAAAGAATGATACACTGAAAAGCAAACTTAACAAGTTCAAAAAATAATAGCAGAAAATGAAATAAAAAAACAACCCTTGGTCTAGAGATGCATACTTACACACTCAGGCAAATTTAACTATGAGTTTTTACTCATCCATGGCTCTTGACCGAAGCTTTTATTTGGGTTCAACAATTCAATCAAAAAAGTAACTTTGTTAGTTACTCTTAGAGCACACTTTCCTAACTTCACCTTGAGAACCAGTAAGAACCCCAATCCTGCCCATCTTAATCATAGACACACCAAAGTCCTCAAAGAAGGTGGAACCATGGCCAGTAGCTTGAATCAAGTACGCTTTAGTCTCGGGGTCATCAAGTAAAGCTGCATCGGATGTTAGAAGGCCTCTTCTTTTAGTCAATAGCTTGTAGTAAGAGTCATCAAATGTCAAGAAGCTCCCTGGGTCTAACTCAGCTATTGTGGTTTGGTCTGCTGGTTTGCATTTTAACTTCAACCTTGCAATGTAGTTTGGGTCCATGGTGGGGTCGGTATCGCCTCTCCCCGTGAAGTTGTAGAGACGGCTTGTAAATGATGAACAGTGAGACATCCCTATGGTGTGTCCTCCTACAGATTACCATCCATCCACATATAAATAACAATTTGTGATCATTTTTCACAGTATATAATTTCTAGCATCTTGCTAGTTTATATATATATATATGTGTGTATATACACACACACACGTGTTTGCCTTTCAAAAAATAAATACTAGTGAATTTGTACAAAAAAAAGGTACCTGATAGAACAACAAGGTCTTTAGCGTTTAGTCCCCTTAGTGCAAATGATGCCTTCAAAAGAGTAATGTTGAAGTTAAATGGTGGCAAGCCCGATACACGATTTATAGGATCACTGAAAAGGGACACGTTTCCATCTTTTCGACCAGTTTCGACGTTCCAATGTGGTCCCTTTGTCTGTCAACAAAAGAATAATGGGATATAAGATGAGACATAATTTGTTCCTATGTTGTAACATGAAGTTGATTTTAGAAGTAGATTTTGAGAGGAGAAGAAGTCTACCGCCACAGTAACATCTCTAGCAACAATGGCTACGATGTCAGCACAAGAAACCACACCAGGACAAGCTTTTTCTAACGCCGTCTTCACCCTATCAATGATGTTGTACCCTCTCAGGCTTAGATTTGGGGGTGAGAATTTCTCTGATTGATTAGTTGGAGAATCCAATAAAACCGATCCATCACAACCCTACAGTTACAAGGTTCACAAAACTCGTCAACGTTATTGATTATCATGATATGCATGTAAACAATAGAATTAGATTTTAGCATAACAAAAGAAGGATGGTAACTAATAGGTGTTTTGGTTAGCAATATGTGATCAGTGATCCATCAACCAGGAGGTTATGGATTCTGTCTCGCTGGAGGGACATTTTTTAAGTATATAAGGTGTTAATATGGTAGGATTTGCCTTTTTTAAAAAAGAACCAAAAAAGAATGAGGGTGGCATATTACATACCCTAATGAAGCAATCATGGAAGTGCATTCTCAACAAAGGGCCAGCAAGTGATGGCGCAACGGCCATAACATCTGCCATGACCTTAAATACAATCTTTTCGGCATCAGGGCATGATTTTTCATAAAACCCTACTTTCAAGCCTTGGCCTTCGACGTGCGAAAACAAGAGTGCTTGAACCATCATTTGAAGCATGAACACCCCAAGTAAGTTCTTGAAACCAGCCATTTTGAATTTAAAAGAGTTTCAAAGTTAGAACTTACTTGTGAGATATTTGAAATGTTATCATGATCATGGCTCATTTTATAGTCGATTATAGCGAAACCTTGTATAATTTGAAAATGTCATAAAAGTTGTTGTCACCACCCACATGGCAATTACAATTATTTTTATTTCATTTTCGTGATGGCTGAGGTGTGGTGGAAACTCTCCAAGTATCATGCTCTGGTATAATTTTCGCATGATCTATAAAAAAAAAAAAACATTGGCTTAATTAAATAATTTAAAGAGTAATTAAAACCCTTGAGAATTATCAAGTATATGTACATTGAAAATAAAGAAAAGAAATTTATATATTTCGTGTTCTTGAATTGGAGAACAAAATGAAAAAATTGTAATATTATAACTTGTTTAGTTTTTTTGTTTCTTTCTAATTCTTTTCAATTATATTATCAAAGAGAAACTTTGAAATAAAAGATTTCGTAATTTCATTTTTGTTCTCTTCTATTCTTTTCTCTTAAGAATTCCTGAGAAACGATATTATTAAAATTTTTCTTTCTACTTTTCTCCTCTTCTCTAAAAATGCAACTTTGGAGCGGGATATAATTACCTCCTCGTATCTCAATTAACGAGACAAACAACATATTTTACAGTCGAATATATGGTGATATGATTTTGTTCAGCTTAATTAGCGTAAAAAACAGGCTATGTATACATTAGTATTTAACTAATTACATACTAATTTATTTAGATTAGAAGCAATCATTATCAGAGTTGTTAAAAGGTCAGCCATGAGATGGACATATTTAAATCAAGAAGAAACATGTAACGCCACACAAGCGTTGACATTGAAGCATTCAAGAACATGCACTATGCTAATTGATATATTAACTTAAGACATTACCATGCCTTGATCCCAAAAACTAATAATTATTTAGAGAACCACTTAATATGATGAACCGAAATGAAGTATATCATATATACATATATATATATATATGTATGTATATGTATCATATATCCTATATATACGTATCGTGTTCTATAAATGGTTCTTCGGACAGTTGAAATTGATTCGTATAACATGAAAAAAGGATCTCCAGTTGTGTCATAATTAAAGCATCTCCAATTCATTCACAGACATCATTTGAATCAAAGACTCTTCTATGATATTTAAATACGTTATCCGAAGAAGTCTTGGAATTATGTAGTAACGAATATTTAGATGTATTGTATAGCAGAACTTAAATTATATAATTAACACTCATTCTATAAGAGTTGTAATATCTTAGTTAGATCTTAGATGTTCTTGAATAATGTTGCTGTTGGGTGCAACTCAATTTTACAAATAAAAAGATAAATCTCAAAGCTAACACATATAATTTACGGACTATACTCCTTAGACAATTGATAAAACATTTGAACTCCTTTTGAGCTTATAACTTTTCTTCAACGGCAATGATTTTAATATAAGAATACCTAGCTAGATGCTAGAAGTTACAAACATATTGCGAAAAATTAATGATGGATTTGTCTGTTGCAATAAGTCATTCCTGTTGTAGCGTTATATGCCGAGTTCAATGAGATATGAGCTCGCAATAAAATTAAAATGAATTATATATTTTCGTATAACTTATGTTATCAACATCAAAGCTCAAACAGTGAGAAAGGAGGAAACCGGTTCGGTTTTCATTGGAGTACACTGTTCAATTTAATCCAAGATCGAGCGAGGTCGAAGAACAAAATTCTAGCTATGATATCACTTGTTGGTATCATGTTCTTATTTGATGATTAAAGTTGAATCTAATTGGCTTAAAAGGGGCTAGAGGCAAATGAAGATATATCTATTTGCTAATGTTGAAGTATGTATTACATGTCTTACATAGATTAATATTTGAACCATAATCAAGTTATGCTTTGAAGGAACCTAAAATGCGTCAAAATAAGTGAACATAACGATCTTCTAGTTAATTCAAAAGTCTTAATAATTATGTAATTTTAAAGCCACAGCCATCGATTGGTGAAGATTTATTTTTAAAATATATGCCGAGGATTAAAATTTACTCTTTCACTCTTTAACCTTAAAAACCCCACGCGAAACCAATCGTTGTCCTAGCTATATTCTCTTTTGCTACATTTATTTGACCCATGCGAGAATTTAAAATAACCTTCACCGGTTCACCCAATAACATCATCAATTTTAATCAAGTAACTAATTAAGATTAAAATTAATCTCATTTGATATAATGATGCACCAATCAAGTTATCCGTGAGTTTTTGCTGTTACTTTTGAAACATGATTTAATCATGTTTGTCAACGTCACCTTTGAAGTTCAAGCATAAATAGTTGCGACACTGGAAAACAGTGTTTTAGACCGTATTTTGGAAGGAAATTGTTGCTGAAAAAAATGGAGGAGTGGAAATAGTGTTTTGAACCTTTTATGTTAGAAATTCAAAAATTTAATAAATTGAAACAAATAACAAAATAAATCAAATAAAATAAATTCATTAAAAATACAAAATAAATATTACAAGTTCTAATATATAAATTCATAAAGATAAAAGAATACAATCAAGTGTATCCTGAACCCGAATCCAAACCCAATCCCCACCCCATCTTCTCACGAATCTTCTCCTTTTCACTTTGAAGACAACATGTCTTTGGTCCGTTCAAATGGAAGGTTGCGGACATGGTACTTTTGCATGACAAGATACTAAAAAGAGTTGTTAAATTACACATTTCCTCGGTTGGAATCTCCGAAAACGGCAATCCAACTTTGGGCCAGTAAGAGTTCGTCTTCCGATTCTTAAAATTTTCAATTATTATAAACCTTTTTTGGTTTAGGTTGTGATGGTCCAACCTCAGGTTTTTGCCCTTCTTTTTTGACATATTTCTATGGGAGGTTAGTGTTGGTGAGGGGTTGTTGGGTGTTTTTGTGATGTTTGCCACATTAGGAAAATATTATATTGATCGGGGGATAACAAGTTTGGTGTTTGATAGTGTGAAATTTATTTTTATTGAGTTTAAGATGGTATGTAGTACTAAAATTGGACATGTCGGTTAATGGGTTTGAAGATGTTGATTGTAGTGGAAACGGGTTTAATGTTGAGTGTAGGTTGTACGGATTGTTTGAGTTGTTCGACATTGTGAATTATAGTGAATAATAGAGTTTGGATTTTTTTAAGTTTTTGAAGTGTATTTGAAGATGATAATGAGTGTTTTGATGTATTTAAAATTGTGTTTGAAGTGTACTATTTATAGATTGAAAATAAGGTTTATAAAAAAAATATTAAAATAACAAAAAAAGGGTTATCTAGGTAGCAGTTGGATTTATTTTTATTTTTTTTAGTTTTAAGTGGTAATATAACCGTTGAAAATAAATATCATTTATTTGCGGACACTGTTCTGAAACACCATTTCAAAGTAGCAGAACATTGTCTGACATTGTTCTTGACGAGAAAAGGCGTCAGAATGCCACCTACTCTGTGTGCTCTTAATACATCACTAATTGATATAATATTTGTCGTGTAAAATTTAGATTATGTATAGTCTTGTTGATCATGGTATTATTCATCTAAGAGATTAAACATGTATTTTACACTAGGGATATGAATACGAAGGGTGTTTTGACAGAGGGGATTGTAAATATATAGAGCTTTGAAATTATAGTTTTAATAATCGATCTCTCATCACAATAATTGAATAAGTGTGCTTAAAAAATCAAAAACAGATAGAATTTTTAATAAAAATATAATTCATAAAATCTCTCAAAATAAAATAATTTCTTTTAATTTTTAAAGTATTATTTATAATTGTAATTTTTATTTATAGTTGTCGTTATTGTGGTAGTTACAACTTCAACTCCAACTCCAATTTAACTATTTTAATTTAATTTGTTAATGAAATACGCTTCATATGCAATTGTATTCACTTTAATCATCGAGTGATACAGATAAAACAAAACTAGGATTCTCAAATCGAAGTTGTTGGTGATTTGCATGGTGGAAAATTTTAAAACAATGAAAAAGTTAGAATGGCTCACAATCGTTGGCATTAAATTATATCGATTAGTTTTCTTTTTATGAAAAGCAGCGAATTATATCTGTAAGTTAACCTAACACATTACAATTCATTAATCTGTAAACAAGTTGTATAGATTAATTAATGAAGTGCAAATAGGATATATGTCACCGACAAATACGTGACAGCAAATATATAACAATAAAAAATAAATAAAAATCCTCGATGAGTATATTACATAAAAGGAAAAATATGAACTGCCATAACAACAGGGGATGTATCATCAAGCTAGGCTCGATCAAATTAACCCTACGTCCTCACTAATAAGGGTGGTGCCAATCTCACCGTCTTCGCATAGTATCTGTTCAAGAAACAAGGACGGATACAAGCTACATCGCGGTGGCACCTTTTGTTTCCCTCCTTAATCCTACTCTTCTAATGTAGTCACTTTTATCTTTTGTTCCTCAAATTCGTCTCTATCATTCTTGTATCAAAGTTGTTGGCGGGTCAGACATAGTGGAAATATCTAAAACAATGAAAAGGGTGAATGAATAACGTCATTGACGTTGAATTGATATAGATCGGTTATCTTTGCCTAACACATTAGAATGTTTTACTTCGAAAACAAGTTATATAAACTAGAGAACAACTTGAATTAATGAAGTACAATATGTACGGTAAATGATACGCAACAACAAATTCCTTTTAAAAGATCAATCCATTAGGTATCAAGCCACTTATATTTTACTTAGTTTTTGTTATTATAATTACAATTATAGTTACTGAGTATTGGTTTTACGATTACTTATATCATTACAACTAACTGACGAGTATTAGAGCATACTCAGTGGAGCTTTTTCCATCTACCTTCACCACCAAAAGCGACAAGAAGTCGGCGTTCATGACTCCGGCCTAGAATTCTTCTTCGGCGTTCATGGTCGGCATCTGACCCAAGACGACAAGTTTACGAGTTATTTTTCTTCTTCTTTTTCCCTTTATTCCCAACGAAAATAACCTTAAAAACATAAAAAAAATAGCCGTTTAGTTTTACAATTTCTTTAAAACCATTTAAACACTCTATAAATACAGATGCAATTCACACAAATTATTCACACCTCAATCTAGTCTTTCTCTACAAAATCAGTTAAAAAACATATAAAAAATGCCATCTTATTCTTCATCCGACGAAGATGTTGAGATTTAAAACTTCTTCATCAAGCTCGTTAATATCGTAATGACGTTTTAATTCCTTAAAAAGAAGACGAAAGTTCTAACCGTCTAAAATTTAACCACCACTACATACATCGTGATCGGGTAACCGCAAATGAAAGTTTAATAAACGATTACCTTGGCGATAACCCAAAATACTTTGAGAGTATTTCAAACATCGGTTCCGTATGAGACAAAAATATATTTCTCCGAATAGGCTTAAGATATATCTACTTACTCTCAATAACATACACCCGATTATTTTTTATATTTTCAACAATGACCTGATGCACGTGGTGTTTTCGGTTTTACCACTATTCAGAAAGTGACATCCACCTTACGTCAAGTGGCATACGGTACAACCCCAAATGCATTTGATGAATATTTAAATTTACAAATGGAGGAAAGAACATCACGCAATGTTTATTTAAATTTACAAAGTGTATACTTGATTTATATGCAAATGTGTACATGAGAAAATCAACCGTCGATGATATACAACAGTTGTATGCAAAACATCAAGAAAGTCATGGTTTTTTCGGGAATGCTTAGAAACATAGATTGTATTGTAAGCATATGTTTCTAAGTATTGGGCTTGGGCAAAATGTCTAAATGTATGGAAATGGTAATTCACACAAGGCGTCCAAGGGTATAAAATAGTCATGCTTGAAGTCGTTGCTTCGTACAATATGTGGATTTGACATGCATATTTTGGGGTTGCGGGGTCGAACAATGACTTAAACGTTTTTAATTCATCTCTATTGTTCAAGACTTGCTAAATGACACTGCACCCTAACTCCCACATGAAGTGGCTGATGTCGAGTAATAAAGAGGGTACTATCTAGCTAACGGGCTATACGAGCGGTGGGTAACGTCCGTTAAGGGGGTTTCAAGTATTATTGATGCAAAGAGACTGAAGTTTAAACCAATACAAGCGTTTGCCTAAAAGGATATTGAGAGGACATTTGATGTCCTCCAAGGCCGTTGGCGTATACTACAACAACTAGCAAGTGCTTATAGCGTAAATGCTATAAAACGAATCATGTATACTTGCATCATATTGCATAACATGATTAGAATACAACGATTTTAATATTACCCAAAATGATGAGTATTTTGTTCTTGTTGGAAATATACAAGGTACCTGAATCGAGAGATGTGGAACATATATGAGAAAAAATAAGAAATTACGTGATAGAGACATGCATGACAACCTTCTACTTAATCTTATGGAGCGTATTTGGAGGCATCATCTATAGTTTGTTTTAATTTAGTGTCTTTACGTTTATGTACTTTGTTTAACGTAATTTTTATTTTCAGAATTTTTATTTAATGAACTTTTTAATTTAATAATGTATTTTTTTATAATTATTTACTTGATTTAAATTTATTAACTTTATTAAATTTGTAAGTTTAAAAAAACTTTTGAAAAACACTGAAAGTTTAGTATTCTACAACATCCCAGTCTCAGTATTCAGTATTCTTCATGACACTTACAAGAATACTGAGTTTGAGTTTTCTACTCTGTCTCCTCTAAGATTTACAAAGTTAAAAAAGGATGGAACATGTTCCATTGTCATCGGACAACTTTTATAACGTTTACCTATCTGCTATTATTTAAATCTTTTTTACTTATTTTTTCAAATTTTTGATAGATGCATATTTAGCCCTCTTTCTGTATATAACAACATCTAACTTTAGCTTTTATAGCACCACAAATGGTAACTATGTTAGCACTAAATGAGAAGGCCAACTCTTTTTAAAAGAATACTAATATTGGATTTCGCACATAGAATTTCGCGTGAAAAGTTTACATTTTGACATTGAGAAACAAATGTTTAATGGTACTTGAATGTAAGAATAATAATTAATTCTTTGATGAAAATGATTTTTTTATAATAGTTTAAATTATTGTAATTATAACTTCAAAAATATGATATAAGAAAAGAAATAAAATATTTAAATGTATTATATAAAATATTGTATTAACTGAATAATTTGTATATTTAATAATAAGTGAAAGGATAAAATAGTAATTTTTTTTAATTTATATTTAAAGATTAAAGAAGCAAGTTAGAATATAACTTTTCTAGATAATATAAACTATAAAATACGAAACATGGTAAAAGAAAAGGATAAAAAAATACCAAAAAGAAAGCAAAAAATGCTACACCTAATAATAAGACATGGTAATATGTTAACGAGAACGAATAGAAGAACGAAACCTCTGATGAGATACACATACTAATTCTTTGGGTACAGTTTGAGTTATAGTTAGCAATTTTAAGTTAATATAGAGATTAAAAGTTAATATTTGATTAATGGCCCTCTCAAATTTTAAGTAAATCCTCTCTGATCGGAAGCGGTTGCTCTCAAATTCTATCTAATTGCAAAGCATCCAACTTCAGTACTACAATCTTGCGATCTCTATTGTTTCATTGAGTTCTTCACCTGGTATGGCTTCCAACACGTCTCACTTCCTTTTTGGTCTTTATTTATTTTTCTTTCAAGATTTATATAATACAATAGATGGAGACATGAAAACTAAAAATACATACCATGTTTTTGATAGAAGTTCTCACAGAACAATCTTTTGTCTCTGTTGAATAAAATAGTTAGCTTTATTTGGTTTAATATATATAGAAAATAGGATAACTTAAACCGCATACCATATGTTCGATGAAAGTCCCGTAAAACTATATTTTATCTTGTCCTTGTTTGTTAAATAAAATTGTTTTGTTATTGAGTTTACTGAATTGTATATTTCATGGTGCAGCATTTTTTATCGATACTTTTATGTGATCAATTATTTTGATAGTTTAATATGTTTGTTATATATGAAAAGTGAAAACATACGTTTTATTTCCCCTCAACCCCGCAACACAATTGGTTCAAGTTCCATCCGTGAGTACCATAATGAAAAACACTAGCTCGTGAGAGGCGAAACTTGTGCCATGCACACACTTATTGATAGATATTTGCTTAGTTGAAACTTACTTACACTTCACATATTGATTAAATTAAGCAAGCATTTGCTACTTAATTTAGTAAACGAAATGGATAACATCAACGCACACTAGTTGATTCTGGAGCAAACTTTTCTAACTTCACCTTGAGAACCTGTAAGAACTCCAATCCTACCCATATTAACCATAGACACACCAAAGTCCTTAAAGAAAGTGGAACCGCGGCTAGTAGCTTGAACCAAGTAAGCTTTAGTCTCTGGGTCGTCAAGTAAAGCTGCATCAGATGTTAGAAGACCTCTTCTTTTAGTAATGAGTTTGTAGTAAGAGTCGTCAAATGTCTTGAAGCTTCCTGGGTCTAACTCAGCTAATGTTGTCTGGTCACTTGGCGTGCACTTCCGTTTTAATGCTGTAATGTAGTTTGGGTCCATTGAGGGGTCTGTATCGCCATTTCCGGTGAAGTTGTAGAGCCGGCTTTCGAATGATGAACAATGAGACACCCCTATGGTGTGTCCGCCTGCAAATTCATAACTAATCGTTATATATTATGATGGATGATTGCTTTTCGATATTTAAAAGAAGAAGAAGAAGGAATTGTGATGCACTTAATTACCTGATAGAACTACAAGGTCTTTTACACTTAGTCCCCTTAGCGCAAACGATTGTTTCAAAGTAGTGATGTTCGCAAAAAATCCTGGCATACCTGCCACGGAGTCTAGGGGTTCGGCTATAAGAGACACATTTCCATCTCTTCGGCCCGTTTCAACCTTCCAATGTGGTCCCATAGTCTGTCAACAAGTGAAAGGACAACAAGAAATTAATATAGTTAATTAGTTATCATCAAAATAATTAAGGAAAGGATTAATGATAAAAACACTTGGGCACTATCATGCATGATAGATAAATGAAATTGATTTCAGAAGTATATCTGACAATCAAGGACCTTTTGGCCTAGCGACATGTGAACCCATCGATCAAAAAGTTGTAGATTCAAGCCTCAGTGGAGAAATTGTGTCTATATATGATTGTACATAATTCGTAGGAAAGTTGTACATTTGTTGTTCTAAAAAGATAAAAAAAAAATTAGGAGAAAAAGTCTACCGCCACTGTGACATCTCTAGCAACTAATGCTACAATGTCAGCACAAGAAACGACTCCCGGGCAGGCTTTTTCTAGTTCCAACTTCACCCTATCGATGACGCTGTACCCTCTAAGGCTTAGATTTGGAATTGAAAATTTCTCAGATTGATTATTTGGAGAATCCAATAGAATTGATCCATCGCAACCCTACAATATTACAAGGTTCATTATAAACTGATGCAATTGAGTAATAAAAGGATTTTTAATTAAATTATAGATATAAAACTTTATGGTAATTGATTAAGCTATCTTATTACTAACCCTGATGAAACAATCATGAAAATGCAATCTTAACAAAGCGCCAGAGAGAGATGGCGCCACAGCCATAACATTGCTTATGACCTTTGAAACAATCTTCTCGACATCAGGGCATGATTTCTTGTAAAACCCTACTTTCAAGTTTTGGCCTTGTGCTTGTGAAGAAATGAGTGTTAGCACAATTAATTGGAGCATGCAAATTCGGAATATGTTCTTGCAATTCGCCATTTCAAACAAGAAAAGGCTTTAGAAAGTTCAAGTAATTATTTATGGGATATATTTGAAATGTTATGTGATCAAGTTCAATTTATAGTCATTAGAGAAACCCTATAATCTGAATGAGGTCATTATATATTTCTTGTCATTATTAGACATGTTAATCATTTTTGCTCAATATTAATTATGATGGCTTAAGCAGGCTGTAAAGTGTATAACCTAAGAATTGAGAACTGTAATAGTAAGTAAGCATTAAAAAAATGTTTGATATGGTGTAAAGTGTCAACTATCCAGCTCCTACCTTAAGAAAAAACCATGCATAATTAGCCTAATAACACACTACAGAATAACTAGCATTTTAACCGCGTAATCACATTTTAGTGTCAAATTGCGGTACTTTATTTCGGTTTATAGTCCGAACTAATCTAGCTTCATATACAACAGATTTTAACATGGGTTAATATAGATTTACACCTAAATTAGGATAGTTGTATATGAATTTGAGACATAGAATTGATTAAATTCTATAAAGAGAAAAAAAAAAAAATGGCACCAAAATGTAGACATTGAAGCCAGAACATCCATGCTACAATCATCAACCTAATCCATTACAATGGCTTGATCCAAAAAGTAATTTACAGCAGATTATTTAATTTTAATTTAATATATATACTAAAGTAACATTCCAGCTAATTAAGGTATCAATTTAATCAAATAGTGGGATAATAAAACAGGGTTTGGTAAAGTCTTCAATTTAATCTAATTTAAATAAATATATACAACGTAAGTATAACTGTATCTAACTTCCTTAATCTGATTTTTAGTGCTCAAAGTGAATTTACTTTTGGGGAGCAGGTGTTCATTATAGTGTTCCTGACGTTATAAGGAAGAATTAATTTTTATTTTATTCTTAGGCTAACAGGGATTTTAGTCGTAAGGATGACAGAAAGTCTCAAATTCAACGGGTTCTTTTGAAACTTAATTTTTCGGGTCGGGCTTATGAATAGCTTATTAGGTTTGAGGTAGATTTTCGGGCATACATGAAATTTTTATTGAATATGAGGCTGGACACGGTGACTATCATCTCCGCTTTACCTCGCAACATTTGAGATATATAAAGTATATTTTAATATTATTTTATATTTCATATTTTATTTTAACTTTAACTTTAATTGTCATTATTTAATATTTTTTATGTGGATGGTCATTTAATTTTTTGTGCTAATTTGTGGCTCTAATTTTTTTATTACTATCAAATTAGTTTATGGTCAATTCTTCTATTTAACATATGTTATTACCTTTATATGTTTCTATATTTTAATTATCTTATCATCGTATCAACAAAGAAGTTGTTGAAATGAAAAATATAGATATTAATAATATTAAAAAGTTGAATTGGACTTTGGAGATGACTCAAAATGAAAATTAGATCGGATTTGGGGAACTTTCAGCCACGGTGATCCCCAATAAAAAATTGGGGCAGGTTTGCAAATGTATTTGATTATTGAGTTCGAGTACGAGGATCCTACTCCCCACCTCAAATGTGTCCCACTAGGCCACTATCATTCCTATTTAGTTGTGAGTAAAATCTTATGGTATGTAAATCTGTGTGGGTCCAAAAATGAAAGCCCAATAGTGTTCCTCTTCCTCTTCGGTCAGTCCAAAACATTAGCCAGCTCATTTGATTCGGACCCAGGCCTGATGGGCCTTCCCAGACAATTGTAATATCTGCGAAATGGAGTCCGTACTCCGTAGTGTAAAAAATGATTTTGTGTCACTTTTTTTCCTTTTACTGTTCTCTTCTAAGGTAAATTTTCAAAATCAAGTAAAGATTATCGTTGAAATTTTTCTTGTTGTTAACTAAAAACTAGATTATAGTTTCAGGATTACTTAAGAAATTAGGCAAAATTACAGTGATTCGAAAAAGACCAAAATAAATTTATGTGGCTATCAGAGTTTTCCTAATTTGAGATCGCAAACATGACGTCTAAAGTTGAAAAGGTTTCTCGATTAATATGAACTTATAACTATTTTTGAAGGAGATCATAAACGAAAGGTTGTAAAACGTTCGTGAACGTAAATAAATGAGTGAAATACATATTCACATTTGTACGTTATACGAAGATGTTTATGTTCATATCCGTCCGTTTATTAAATGAACACGGTTTAACAAAACTAAATATAAACTGAACTTTAGGTCGATCACAGTTTTATTAAAACATGTGAAACGTATTGAAAGACCTATAAATCAAGTTTGAATAAGTAAGAAAGTTAAGTTGACTAGTTCTATGCGAGTACAAATTACAGAGGAATAGAAGATTCTCACGAGTATGTACGGTATGCCCCCATACCATGCGTGTGTAAGTAGTCACTCGATAGGGAAGATTTTTATAAAGGTTTTTTATTATTTTTTCCGTAGGAGATTTGAGAAAAAAAGCTTTACACAAATATTTCGTTCAAATGTATAAAAGCTATTAGAATATCAATACTATAAAAAATAATATACATAAATAATAAGAGAGACAATGCAGAGACTTTATAAACTAAAATCTCTTACACTCCAATTCCTATTTATTTTTATGGTTTTTATTAGTTTTGTTAGTTAAATGAGGTTTTTGCATTGGGCCAATAGGCTTATGTCGAGGGTTTTTTTTCCTTTCTATTTTTTTTTTTTTTTTCAAACCTCTTACTCAAAAATAGAAAATAAGTTTTATAAAAACCTCGTAATGTAAATGCTCTAACAACTCAGGATTTCCACTAAAGCAGTTTAAGACTTTAGGGTTATTTATATGAACCATCGGGACAACATATACACATTGATGATTAGCGTAAGTTTACTCATATCAAATCTCAAGATAAGTCGGATATATATGATAATTTGAAATTAAATTGTGTAAATATGATATCTTTGATGTTTAAGAAGGGAGTATATGTAATTCACCACATTTATATTAGATTCAATAAAACGTGGAATGTGTATATAATAAAATTAAGTTCAAATGAAAATGAGATTTTTTGTAAGAATGGATGAATCAATCTCAACTATCCATTTCATAAAGATAATAATACCCCCAACATTTTTTAAAATTGAATATCTCACAAACGGCTAATCAAAATATATAAAAATTGTACCATAAAAATCAACATTTTTTTCTCTTCGATTAGACATATCAAAATGTATACTTTCGATGACCTTTTTTTTCATTTTTTTGTGGTTTTCGAAAACTGATAACACATGTGTCAGTTTCCGTAACACATGTATTAGTCACAAGTAACACATATGTTACCAATAACTAGGTAACATATGTGTTAGTCGCTGATAACACATGTGTTAGTTGCGGTAACACATGTGTTAGCTGCTGGTAACACATGTGGTAGTCGTTAGTAACACATGTGTTACAGGTTTTCAACCCCAAAAAAAAAAAAAAATTCATCGAAAGTATATCATGAGGGAGTCTAATTGTAGAAAAAAGAATGCCGATTTTTATGGTGCAATTTTTATAATTTTTTGATTAGCCATTTGTGAGATATTTAACTTGGGAGAAAATTTGGATTTTGCAAAATGGATAGCTATGATTCATTCTTTCATTCTCACTAAAATATGGTTAATTGTAGGTCTATAAAAACATCGAATATTCAATGAACAATTCGTGAATCTTTATGCACAAAGTTCTTTTATGTTAGTTTGTTCATTAAATGAACGGAAATTAACAAAAAAAATAAAATCCATTCCTTTAATAAAATGGATGAAACCATTTACGTTCGTGAATGTTCATTAATTCTTCACATATGTTTCTTCGATATCTTCATATTATTTCGTTTATGTTCATTCATTTATCGTAGTCTAATTAAGTCCATATACATTTTTATATCATTAATTTATATCATTAATTTAACTAAATACGAATAAATTAAATACGTCATTTTTACTTCTTTAAACCTAAACAATTACCTAACATATTTCGCACTTTCAATCTTTCATTATATAAGTTATATATAATATGTGTGTTTGTTTGCGTTATTCTGTGTTTGCCTATGTTCACCTAACATATTAACGAATAAACATAAACCAACACAAATAAAATAGTTTTCTTAATGAACGAATACCAACGAAATCTTTTATTCGGTAAACCGTCCATGAATCGTTCGTTAAGTAATTAAAGTTAAATGAATGGACATGAATAAGACTCATTTATGTTCATTGACATGCCTAGTTAAGTGTTTTAAAATGTATCTAATTTCACTCATATCCTATTATATTTATCAAACTTTAACAGTTTCCATTATGTCCATCAAATTTTGGTTCTTTATAGTGTTTTTAACCTCTTATAACTTGTGAATATGTGACTTGACACCAATTTTTGATGACATGACAACATATCGAGTTGCTATGCAATAGATTATTTTTTTAAGTTTGATACACTTTAAAATACTTAAATAACCCAATATAACAATATTATTTCAAATGATTTTACTAAACACACTTTTATTATTCTCTCATCAAATGGATTACAATAATTTCATTATGGGTGGCAAAATGGTCGGATGGGTCGGTCGAAGTAGTCGGATAAAATAGGCTCGGGTCTTAACGGTGTTTTTAAAATATAATCGAGAAGTGTTTCAAATGATAATAATAAATACTAATAATAATATTAAAACAATTAATACATTTTTTCAGATCCTTATGATTTTGTTATATAATATTTATTCATTAATTATGAATTATAGAAACAAAAATCCTTATTAAATGTGTAAATCGTGTTCAAACCTAATTGAAAATGGAATAAGAGTAATTGATACATAATTAGATACAACAACTTATTTAAATATATTGAATATAATACTACATGTTAATGTGATATGTTTATTACATTAAAAGTACGTTGGAGCATTATATATATATATACAGTATCAGGGTCTAAAAAAATCTTTTTTTGAGGGAGAAGGAGAGAAATATATATTTAAAATTATGGTTCAGTAATAAAACATTATGATTCAATAAAAAATAAATATGATTTCAAACTCAATCAAAGAGTTATTTTACTGAATCGAAGGGTTAAAAAACTCTTCTCCCCTTTCTCCACCAATTTTTCCTTCTCCCTTAAACCCACTCCTATATATATATATATTGAGTTAATTAAATATATTGATGCATTTAAAGAAAATGATAAAAACTACTCTGTAATAATTAGACAATTCAATTAAATCAAAACAAAACACCGAACTTAAAATAAAGATTTTGATTTAAAAAAACAAGCTTCGAAATAGCAAAAGCATTTTATCAGTGAACGAGTAAACATCTTTCTTCTTCAATTAATGACCCATTATACCATTCTAGTTTTTAAAACTCGTCCAGATCGACCCAACTTTGAATACTCGGTTAAAAATTGCCAGTGGTAACTTTTACTTTAATGTTAGAGATTAATATAGAAGACCATGTGTAGTCACATAACATGATTTAATTGCGGTTTTTAACACATAGCCCCCCATCATGTTTGCGTCAAAATAAGAGGTCTCATCCAAAAAATGTATTCGAACAAGAAATATGACACTAAATTCATGCAATCAAACTTTAACATTAAGTTAAGATTGATAGCATTATTCCATGTTTACATTTAGTAATCTATAATATCTGAGAATTAGTTTATCGTCGTCGTACTTCAGTAATAGGCGAGTCATTAGTTGCCCAAATATTTAACTTGCATACCAATTCTAGTACGTCTGAGCTCAAACGCTCAAATCCGTTAGATGATTCAAATGGAGGATTTTGAGGCAAAGGTAAAGCAATCGAGAAAATGTTGAGCGGGTGTACTACCGAAGCAATTGAAGGTCCTAGCTCCTAATCTTCTTGCATACATAATAAGGCGGTATTTATGCAATTATGACTTCTTTATTTGATATAGAGTCCGCTAGACTTGGATCTGTTATCTCGAGTGGTTCTCCATTCTTCCAGTTATTCCAAACCTAGAAAAAATATATTTATATTTCAGAAAAGCAGACAAAGATTATAAGATGACAATTATCATGACAGATTAACGTGTATACTCACGAGGGACAAAAGGTCGACAAAACCATATTGGAAGTGACTTGTATTTCTCTTTCCACTAATGACTCAAGGAACAATACGCCTAAACTGTAGACATACGAGAAGTTTCCATGCATTTCATACTCTGGTGACATGTATCCACTAGGAGACCATAGACAATGTCAGTGTATATGATATAAGGAATTCTATGTTATTTCTAAATTTTAATTTACTTTTATCATTGATAAACTTGAAATTTCATTCAATTTTACAGAATTCAACTTACACTTCTTTTAAAGTGCGAATGAAACAATTTACTTGTAAAAATTCTACTATTTATCTCAATCAACATAAATGTCTATTTTCTTTACTCTCTTTTAATATCATTCTGTTATCCTATTATACACTTTAATCCTTCATTCCTTATTTCGAGTTGCAAAAATGTTAAAGACGTTTGAGTCAGCTATAAAGCCTTGTAAGAATCACAGTTTCACAAAAAACATTTATAAAGATTTTCAATACATTTAAGCAACAATTTTCAATACCATTTTGTCATATAAGCAATTAAAGATTCAATCCAATAATCTCTTTCCAATTTCAATTTTCACTCTTTTTTTTTCTTCACAATTTGATGGCAAACTGTAGTTTTACACATCTCACAATTTTCCACTTTTTAGTCACTTTCTTTTTATAGGATTCCATTATTATCGAAAAAGTGAATAATCAATAAGCTTATAATAACATTTTCATATCACATATTCACAATATCAAAATATTTATAACCAATAAACAACATTATAAACAGATAATTGCATAAACAATTTTAAATAAACTATTTATAAATTAAATGTAATCCAATTTAAAAGTTACGTAAAACTCACGATCTTGCTATTCACTTCTTACTCACAAAAGTATCCTACAATTTAGATAAAAACGCTCTAAACTTTTATATAAAGCTACTATCAAACTCTACTATACGTAGTATTCCGATTGGTTGAGTGTCTTCCAACTACATATTAAGACCAGTAACTATTACTCAGAAGTTAGAATGGCAGCCCATGTTAGTTGTTAACAGTAAGCCCCATGACAAAATAAATAGTACTAATTAGTATCACGTTCTTCGTATAACCAGTAAGCGTGCATGTTACCTGATCATGCATTGCTTGTTTTGATTTTTCTTTCTAAAACTTTAATTTTCAATCCTAACGAATTCAGGTATACGTCACAATACAACGATTTGTTTATCTCAATTTCTATGACTCAAAAACAGGTTACTAACTTACCGAAATACCCGATACCTTTAACGATGGCCAACTACACTATCGAAAACACGTTTACAATACTCGAACTCAACCAATCAATGTCTATTCTCTTATGGATACGTAAAAGATAATTTATCTAAACCAAGGAAGAAATTATACTGACTTGCGATACCGAAATCTAATTGAAATTCGCAACCGAATGTCACCGAATCTTGAGCGTCTCTGACTTCGCTTATTCTCCTGCCTTTCTCTTGCTCTTAACTCAATCTAGGGTTTGGTGTCTTTTGGTATATGATATTCTCAAAGAATAAGATTGATATTTAATCTAAACCAAAACCGTGATGTATGGATGCATATGGGATGACCGAGTCAAATTAACCATATCTCAACCCAAGTTCTAACTTGATCTTCACCAACGTTTACAAATTTAAACCTCATACTTTCTTGTCTTGAAACATACGCTCGCCCAACGAGGAAGACCCTGACTCTGCCAACCAAGTGAAAATAAAAAAGAACATCCCCTCTGTTTAATTATAAACTCTAGTGTTATGATATTAATAATGTAAACAAATAATGTCGGGTGTCACATTCAGCTTTTTTGAGATTTTATTTACCTGTTTTTTCAGGATTTTCCATAATTAATAATAATAAAACAATAATAATAATAATAATAATAAGGTTCCAACAATTCTATCCGTATTTGTTTATAGAGATGGCTCGGGCAATTATTAAATTAAAGTTTCATCATTTTCCTTTGGGTAGTTATCAGTACAGCTTCAAATCTTATCCCCTGCACAACTAAATATGCTTTGTGATATCTACAACAATATAAAAGTATGTCTAGTGATATACATAAAGAAAAATGATACCATACGAATTTTCACTCATTTCCTATATATTTGTATCATGTCTGTATATATATAATCTATGAATCACAAATAATACTAGGATAGAATTCTAGGAAGAAGCTCAATTTAAGAGGAAGAAAAAGGAACTAACGAGGAGGAGACAAATGTCCCCCTCAATTTCTCTCTATTTCTCCTTCATTCTTAATTTTCCATCTTTCTTTTATTTAATATTTTTAAAAATCGGATTTTAATTAAAAAAAAAATTAATTCGTTTTTGTTTAATTACATTCTTTTTACGTTTTTTTTTTTTTTTTCGTTTTTTTAACGTTTTTCTTTAGTTTTTTTACGTTTTTTCGTCTTTCTTCGTTTTTTTAACGTTTATTTATGTTTTTTTTTTCGTTTTTCTTCGTTTTATTCATTTTTGTTCGTTTTTGTTTACGTTTTTTTTCATTTTTCTTTGTTGCTTTAATGTTTTTTCTCTTTTTCTTCATTTCAGATACGTTTTTTTCCCCCTTTTTTTTTTTAACATTTTTTTCGTTTTTCTTCGTTTTTATGATGCACCCATACTTCAAATCTGATGCGTTGATTATTCAAAATATACAATAAAGTATAGTTATTAAATAAGATAATCGTGCATCATATTATTAAATATGGTGTATCATGGTAATAAAAAAATGTCACTCTAATTTCTAGATATATGATAAACATTGAGATCATATAAGTATGGTTGCATCATAGTTATAAAAATATGGTACTGTAATTTTGAAAATTCATTGCATCATATTAATAATATATAAATGTTTGCGATCGAGTAAATATACAATATCATTATCATATAAGTCTAAGTGCATCATAGTTATAGAATATGATGCATTAACTTTACACCTTTACGATTTATCGTAGTTATAAACTTTGAAGTTTCACTTTATACTTTTACGATTTATCGTTGTTATAAACTTTGAAGTTTCAAAATCTGGGTGCATCATATTTATAAAGTATGGTACTATAAATTATCTAAATTCATTGCATCATATTTATAAGTTATAAATGTATGCGATAGAGTAATATACAATATCATTATCACATAAGCATAAGTGCATCATAGTTATAGAATATGATGCAGTAAACATCATGATCATATAAGTTTAAATGCATCATAATTATATAATATGTTTCAAAATCTGGGTACATCATAGTTAAAATGGGGAAAAGGAAAAAAAAACATTTAAAAAACGAAAAAGAACAAAAAAAAAGCGACAAAAAAACGTAAATAAACGAAGGAAAACGTAAAAAGCGTAAAAAGACAAAGAAAAAACGAAAAAACATAGAAAAAAACAAAGAAAACCGAAAAAACGTATAAAATTGAAAAAAAAACGTAAGGAAAATGAAGAAAAAACGAAGAAAAACGAAAAAATGTAAAAAAACGATAGAAACGTAAAAAATACAAAGAAAAAGTGATAAAAACTTTAGAAAAACGAAGAAAACGATAAAAACGAAAAAAAAACGTAAAAATCCAAAAAAAAAACGAAAAAATGAAAAAATTGTAAAAAAAACGAAGAAAAACGATAAAAACATAGAAAAACGAAAAAAAAAAAACGTAATTTAAAAAATAAATTAAAAAAATAGAAATTTAAAAAAAAAAGTAAAAAAAAAAGGTGGAGAAATAAGAATGGAAGAGAAATGAAGAAGGAGATGAAAGATGAAGGGTGGAGAAATAAGAAGGGAAGAGAAATAGGGAAGAAATGAGGATGACATTTGTCAACTTCTCATAGGCTTCTTTCCCTTCTCTACTAACTTTAACTTCCTACATGAACCATTCCCGTAATACTAATATTTAAAATCAATAAAATCATATCTAAACTCCAAACTTGTTCAAACATTACAAAATACAAATAAACTCTATACAAAAACTCTTTACCGCAATGAACTCTATGTTTGAAATCGTCTTCATTCAGTATGTATATTTTTCCCCGTCCATTTACATCATCACCAGTTGGGCCAATATTCATAATTCTATCCGACTTGATGATTACAAATAGGCATGAACAAAAAAACCGAAACCGAAACCGATCAAAATCGGTTTTTCCAAAAACCGGTTTGGTTTTTCCAAAATCCGCTGGTTTGGGAACCGGTTTTTGATATTACCGTTGCGAAACTGGTTTGTAACCGGTTTGGAAAACCGGTTTGGAACCGGTTTTTGGAGCTGTTACAAAACTAGCCATTTTTTTGATTTTTTGACCCTTTTTTTGAGCTTTTTTTTTTTACCATTTTGCCATCCTAAAACTAGTAGAAATAGATACCTTGGGTTTGGTTTAGTCACAACACTCAATCTTGCTAATTCTAGTCTTTAAACACTCAAAACGCTTACGATTTACGTACGAAACTCAAAAAATTCTCTACTCCTTTCAAAACGCTCTTGAAACGCTATCAAAATGGCAACTCAATCTTCTTCAACTTCCACCGGTGTTGGTTCTTCAAATGCACCAACTATTGTTGAAGTTTTGGTAACCAAACGAAATCCGGAGATTTAGGTTAATTACGACAAAGTGTTATTGTCGGATGGTTCCACTAAGGCATTTTGTAAACGTTGCGAGAAATTTTTGAAAGCCGAATCCAACTCTACTTTGAGATCACATTCTACAAAATATTGTGATGGAATCAAAAGTAATCCCGAGTCGGATCAAGCAACTATGTCACGGGATGAGGGTATTTTTGCATACCAAGCGGAGCGGTGTCGAGAAGCATTTGCCGGCTTTGTGATTTAAGAAGCTTTGCCGTTCAACCACTTCGACAACCCTCGGCTTACTAAGGCCATTCAAGATACTCTTCAACCGCGATATAATCATGTAAGTCGTCTTACTCTTACACGTGATGCTCTTAAATTGTGGAAAAATGCTAAAACTCAACTAATAATCGGTTTTGAAAACTTAAATACAAATGTATCATTAACAACCGATGTATGGTCGGCTCCTCATGGTTTGCCCGGTTCGTATCTTTGTGTTACCGCACATTGGGTTGATCCCTCAACTTGGCAAATGATGAAACGTATCATTGCTTTTGAAAACTTTGAGTATCCTCACACGGGTAAAAACTTATTTTACATGTTACGAGATGTAATGAAAATGTTTAAAATAGAACAAAAGGTTTTTTCAATCTCGTTTGATAATGCAAGTAATAATACAAACACCGTTCAAAGGTTAATACTAAAATATCAACCACCTTTGAAAGGCATTTTTTCTACCATAGTAGATGTGTTGCACACATCATTTACTTGGTTGTGCAAGACGGACTAGCGGTTCAACAAATAATGGTTGTAAAAAACTCGTATAAAACTATGTTACAAGATATATTTTGTTCGGGTAAGGCTAGATACAAACATTATATGAGATTATGTAAATAAACGGATAACATGTTTTTAACCCCTAATTGGGACATGCCCGTAAGATGGAATTCGACTTACAACATGTTTATATGTGGTTTACGGCAACGCGACACTTTAACCGTTTTTCACGATCTACTTGTTCAAAAAGGCCTTGCAACATCATTTTCCTCCGAGTACTGGGAGGTTATTCAAAAGATAACCGAATTGCTCAAAGTTTTTAAAACGGCAACTACTTTATTATCGGGTGTTTATTATCCCACGAGTCATTTGGTACTTAAGCAAATATATTTAATGAGTTCAAAACTAAACGAATACGACTTTTGGGGTGATGTATATGCAATAATGGTGGCTCCCATGAAAGGAAAACTAAGAAAATATTTTAGAGAAATACCACCGGTAATTAGTTGTGCCGCTGCGTTAAACCCATGTTTGAACATTTCCGGGGTGGAATTACTTATCGATAACATTTGTTTTAATTTGGATTTGAATGATGAGAATCCACTTTTTGCACAAAATACAAAATCATATTTTAACAAATCTTTAAAATATTTATTTGGTCATTATTTTCAACAATTTAGTTCAACAACAATGGTAACTATAAATCCGGCTTCCACAATGTTTGCTTCATCTTCTTCCCAAGATCCCGAGATTAACTTATATAATAGTTTAAGACAAGAAAACCATAAACGAGCAAGGGGTGATGGTGACCAAAGTGCCACTAGCGAATATGGGAGATATACCGGAACGACTTTTTTATCCTCAATACTTACCGACGAATTCGCAAATTTTGATATTTTGGCTTGGTGGAAAAGGAGGGAATCTCAATTTCCCATTCTAACCATCATAGCCCGAGATTTACTAACCGTCCAAGCTTTTACGGTAGCTTCGGAATCCGCTTTTTCTCTTAGTGGCAGGGTACTATCTATACGAAGAACAAAACTCACACCGGCCTCATTAGAGATGTGTATATGCTTGAAGGATCACTTACACGCCGCGGAACGCATACAAAACGTTTCAAATCTTGAAGGTGAATTGGAATATGAAGGAGATATACACGATATCGAGGTGGAAGCGGGTATGACAATATCACTTTCCGATGAAGAGATTGCTCTTGATGAAGCTTCGCGAGAGGCTTCCTCCGAAGAAGATTTCGACATTTGAAGACTACCCAAATTGAAGATATTAGAAGAATTGAAGATTAATAAAAGTTGAAGATTTTTGAAGATTATGAAGAATATGAAGAATTATGAAGACTTATTTGTTTCAAGAATATTTTTATGAAGATTTAGAAGACTTTGTTTTAAGTTATTGTTAAGATATGCTTTCATTCGTATTGTACTAGCATTCTATCCAAATTTTTTTGAAGAATACGTTATTTTTCCCTAAAACGCTTGACGCTCGAATAAGATTGAATTATATAGAATTATTGGTTTCAATAATATTTTTATGAAGATTTAGAAGGCTTTGCTTTAAGTTATTGTTAAGTTATGTTTCCATACATAATGTACTAACATTCTATCGGAAAAAATTTGAAGAATTCGTTGATTTTTCCTAAAATGCTTAACGCTCGAATAAGATTGAATTATATATAATTATTGGTTTCAATAATATTTTTATGAAGATTTAGAAGACTTTGTTTTAAGTTATTGTTAAGTTATGTTTCCATACCTAATGTACTACCATTATATCGAAATTTTTTTGAGGAATGCATTGATTTTTCCTAAAACGCTTAACGCTCGAAAAAAATACCAATTATATAGAAAAACCGGTTTGAAACCGGTTTTTGAACCAGAACCGGTTCCAAACCGGTCCAAACCGGTTACAACCGGTTACGGTTTTCCCCCCTCCAAAACCGGTTCGGTTCCAAACCGGTTTTTGAAAAAACTGGTTTTTGCTTCGCGAATACAACCCGGTTCGGTTTTTGAACCCGAACCGGTTTTCCTCCAAACCGGGATTTGTTCATGCCTAATTACAAAGAGGCCTTAAGCTCTTTTTCAGCCCAACATGGTAATCCAACAAATTCAGTGAGCCCAGTTGTCAACAAAATTCTAGTCTGAAGTCTCTAGGAATTAAAGCATAAAGAGAAAAGGCCCACCTCAAGAAAATCATGCGCTATGAATCAGAAGAGACGAGATACATGACCATTGGGTGTGTTGAAAAGGTACGTTATAAAGTCAAGTGGAAAGAAACAAATAATTAGTTGTATAGAATGGATTAAAACAACAACCCAATTAAGTCTTCCTCTGTCTTGGACAGAGTCTACAAATGATGTGTTGGTGGGCAGAAAATCCGAATGGTGATGAGTTCAAATATCACCTAGCCAGAGTACCAGATTACTTACGGATTGCAGAAGATGGAATGACAATGCATAGTTTTGGTAGTCAAATGTGGGATTGCGATCTCGCAACTCAAGCAATTATCGCAAGTAATATGGTTGAGGAATACAATGATTGTGTTCAAAAGGCACACTTCTACATTAGAGAATCTCAGGTTGTTTTTAGAAGGGTAAGTGGGGGATTTGCGGTGTGGTAGCCACCGGTTCCAAAACCATATCTACAGATTTAGAATCCTTTAGAGATCTTTGCAGATATTGTGGTTGAGAAAGAGTAAGTTTCTAATCTATTCGTTACAACAGTAAGGATTCATAATAACAACCACCCAAAAATGAGATTTGCTAAAGAGTAACTGCCAAGAAAGAAATGAAGAATCGACCAAGTGATTTGCTACACAGGTGACATAAATTTTTAGAAAGTCCGTTTGATGATTAACATATAACTTTGGGTCGTTTAGGCATGTAGAGACCACAACTTCCATTATTGTAACTTTGGTTGAGTTCAACCGTCTCCATCCAAGACACAGACATGAAGAGATGAAGCTTTTAATCTGAAAAGGAATACGTTATCTTGAAGAATTACAATGGCAAGATGGTTCATGGTAAGTTAACATGAACCTACACCAAACTGTATAGCAATAGTTAAAGCTTACACTACAGATATGCCACTACATAACTTTGGTAACTTTGGTGCATTTATCACCTCGCTTCATAGAAGAATCACTTTATTAGTATGGCTTCTTATGTTGTGGTTTTTGGATTTTTCATCTTATGTCTTGATATACTAGAAGCTTATGGTTTTTGGTACTTTTTCTCTGCTCTATTTCATTAGAGATGGTAGATGGTGCCCTATTTTCTATTTAGTTTGTTTATTCTTTTCTGTTCTATCTATTCTATTTTTATTTAATTACTTATTCTTGCCTTGTTTACATTACAAAATATAGATTAGGTATTGCTATTGGGGAGTATGTTTCATATATGCAACATTTTTTGCATTGAGAGCTTTAAGTTATGACGGAAAGAATGACAGCAATGAAGCGATTCGTAAAGGTGTGAAGTTTTTACTTTCTATACAAAACGAAGAGGGTGGTTTGAGAGAAATATACAAGTCTTGCCCTCCCGATGTAATTAAGCTTCTTTTAACTCGTTGTTTGCCTAAATAAAAACTACAAGCAATAACTTGATGCTATAGGAGTGTCTAAAAAGGTCATCATGATATATTTTGTCCGAGTAACGTTGAATGTAACTAAAAGATATATCTAAAAGATACGTAACACTTATTCTTTCAAAAGTTTGTTATCTCAACAACTAAAAGTGCGTGTTTGGTATCTTACTAAAGTTTGTAACGTATTATTTATCTGTACTCTATAACGATATATAGACGAATGTTGAACATCTAAATAGTTGTTTTAGTACCAAGTAAATTCCGGCCTTTCAATATTCATATAAATGAAACGATCTAATACTTTCCTTTTATTTTGAAACCGACAAATTTACGATTGATTTAATAACCAACACGAATTGATCACACACAAACTTAGTAACTTACTACACCTTTATATAGAGGGTTAAAGTCATTGCTTGGTAACGTACTTTCACTTTTGTATCAATGTAAGTAACAAACTGATTTTATTACCAATGTACGTAACGTATTTTGTGAAAATGTGTCGATGTAGGAAATATGATTCATAAGTACATTACGTACCTTGGAAAAATTATGTAAGTATATTTTTAATTGGTATCATTTTTTATCGGTACATCTCTACATTGGTAATAAAATCGATTTGTACCTAGATTGAAACAAAAGTAAAACTATGTTGTCAATTTACGACTTTAACCCTTATATATATAACCTGTTACCAGGCCCGGTTGTTAGGAAGTGCGGCCAGTTCAACGACACACTGAACCTCCACTTTCTAGGGACCCCATAACTGCAACTCTTGTATATGCATTTGCTAATAGGAATTATAACAATTGGTCTTGTTTAGTTCACATTGTGTCCTTGTGGGTCCATTAGCATCAATTTTAGCAGGTACGTATTCGATTTCCTCTTGCTGCACTCTTTTTGCATTCATTTTTTTATCAACTTAGTGGTTTTATACTTTTATGTTTACATCCTGAAATTAGTAACTACCATAATTTACGTATTTGCTTTTGAAAATTAGTGATTTAGTTTATCAATAAATTAAATTTTATCGTGAAATGTATTTGATAATAAACTAACTTATTTTACACACATTAAAGTATTATAAACATCAATTCTTAGTAATAATATGATAGAACAATGATACTTATTTAAAAGACAACTTATGATTGATCTTTTATTTAAAATAAAGGCATTTAGCACATGTTCTCAATAACGTATACTTATAACATATATTTCTTTAATTTTTATGTTTAAAGCCTACTTTGTGATTATCCCACGGGTTCACCAAATATATGCCTGTTACAACAATTAGAAAAAAGGTCGCCCTTTTCGAAGACGAGATGTCGACAATCAGATCTAGTATAATTTTAAGTTATGAATGTGGGATTCTCATACTGCTTTTGGCGTTACACATTTGTTTGACTAAAATATCTTATGATTGGTAAAATGTTAAAACCTCTTAAACACGAGGTACAACTAATCAGTTGTTCAACATATCTTAGAAAATAGTGACTAGATGATTAAACTACATTAAAAAACCTCGAGAATCGGCTTATATGTGATCCAATGTATCTGCATTTTCTACACTTGTGGAGACTTGGTTGAAGCAAATACGTATTCAGTAATACTTTTGGTGGGCTGTTATCCTAACTTGGGCCCTACATCTGATGGGCCTGTTAATCTACAACTTGGCGCAAAACATACTTCATGAGAAAAGCAATTTGGATTTGGAGAAACTACTGACTTACTATAAAATTTTGCAATATTTTACTGTATTTTGAATATTTGGTGCATAAATTTGAAATGGCCAAGTGCGTTGTATAAAAAGAAAGACTTGCTGGTGTAAAAAATAACAAACTATTAATGAAGTAAGAAAGAGCATACACATAACCAGAATGCACAAAGAGACAGACATACATAAAATGACCAACTTGATACCTTTACATTTTCTATTTTGGGGTCTGCATATAAGATCAGGTGTAGCTTGCTTTTATGACATTTGGAAACCTTTAGTCATAATAATTACTGTGACGGTACTGATGCCGATGCTTATGACGGTGAAAATTCCAAGTCCGCTGTTGAATCTTTGAACTCCTGATTCGGCATAAAAAAGAATGGAAACTCAACAAACAGAACATTTACTTAAATAGTTGAATCCAGATTGTAGAAAACCTATAGCTTAAGAATTTCAATGCTAAATAAAAAAAATGTGTTTTATTTTTCTTTTTAAAGGGAAAATACCTAGCACGACCTAACCCCACATATTATATACACCACATTATGTACATTGTGTATCTGATAAGAGTTGAAACCGTAACCTCTTGGTTACTCACATACTGCTAAACCAAAGACTCTTTAATTAATATATGAGATATTTATTCTGTTATTTGTGAAACATTTGTGTGTAGCACGAAATGAAACAGAAAAGCAATGTCTTCATTGGTCTCAATCAAATTTCTTAGTATGCAAGGATTTAGTGACTCAAACCTAGTTGGTAGACCTTTTTTCAGATGTGATTCATGTTAGGATTTTGACAAATAGGTTGCTATACTGACTCATGACTCTGTTCCACAATTACTTCACTCTGTTGTAATGTATAGTTTTATTAATTTAATTATTATTATTATTATTATTATTATTATTATTATTATTGTTTCTAAATGGTTTTGTCGATAATCAATTAATGATAACTCTAATGACCGTTTTAAGAAAATATTTCATGCATAAATCATGGTAGAATTAAACCGGTTCTTATGGTTGTCCTTATCATTTTTCTTTTTCAATTTAAGCCCTATTTGAATTCCTAAACGTAGAACGAATTTTGATGGATCTAATTCTAGGATTCATAGCTTCTCACTACACAAGATCAAAGTATATATGTAACATTTTGAATATAAACAGCAAAAGAAATATATAATTACGCAACTTACCGGAACTAGGTGTAGGTCCTCCCGGTGGGCTACGACTCTGCAAAGGGGTGAGAGACTCCACACCTGAAGTACGAGCACTTGAAACATTCGTATACCACATACTGCAACTCACCCCAAGAATCTCCCATCCTGTTCTATTCTCGGTATATGATCTATACCTTACCAATTGATCCTCCAAGCAATTTTGACAATTCAACTTACTCAAATCTCTAGCACATTGAGCTATTCCATACCTTTTCCCACCCCCTCCAACTTTTATTTCGGCTGATTGATACATCAGCGGTTGATGAGGAGCACTGCTTGCTAAATCTTGCATCATCGAGAACCCATTTGAAAACACCAATGGGTCATCCAATCCGTTTTCACCATAATCACCAATTGAGAAGTTACTCCAAACTCCAAAAAAGTTGATATCTGAGTACTTCATAGAACAAGAAGTTGATAATGTTTCCTTTTCGTTGTTTGGGCACTCATCTACTGTTTCGATGGGATATCTAAAACAATTGGCGCAATCGTTTGCAGATATGTTTGGTTTACAATTAAGGGTGCCAAACACTTCATCTGGCTTATTTCCGACACTTGTTTTATAGAATCCATCGTGAAGAGGGGCATTTTTGGTAAGGGAATTTAAAAGGGTTCTGAGATTTGTTTCGAAAGTTGGTGCTTGAATTTGAGCATTGGCAGTTGCAAGATCCTAACATAATCAAGAAAAGTACAGTCAATAACATGAGTTTCTCCATTTTTGAAGCTTTTAATAACTAAATTTTACATATATTTCTGAGGATTATCAAATGAATACTAGCTCCCAATATGTTACTTGGCTATTAGACATTTTTAGTCAATGGCACTAAAAATTTACATGTTACGCTAAATAATCAATTGCAAGTAGTACCGAATCATCTCATAGAAATATCGTACTCCTAAGATAATCTCACAAACTTCTAAACAAAAAATTATTATAATAATTTAAATAGAATATATTTACCAAAGTCAACTTCCTCGTACATAAGTAGAGTATTTCCACATGTTCTTAGTCTGTATGTATCTCTTTCGAGAAATGCTATGTACATAAAAGATTTACGAAAACTTATATACAAAATGAGGTGTAATACTTGAGAGAATGATCAGAGAGAAATAAGATTTAAATGTTATTGGTCCAAGTCATCATTTTGTATGAATTTATTTGTAAAATTTTGTGTGTAAATAACCATATACGAATTCAGAACTCCCACACTTTATTTAATGAACTTATTAAACTTATTTACAACTTGAAGTCAATGTTTACAGACAACGCATATAAGGAGCATGCCATATATTCATACTTAGGTTTCTAGTCAATGTACTAAACTACTGCAGCGTGCAGTGTATTGCACTAAACGAGAAAAGTCAACCATTTGACAAAAACTTCCAGCAAACTTTAGCTAACAAGATAAACCTAAACCTTTTCTTTTGAAAAAGTCAGAATTCGAATTGATAAGGCGATGCAATACAAAAGTGGTTAATACAGACTTCATAGGTAACAAAATTACAAAATTGATCAATGTATATAACTAATTAGCAATCGTTCCAAATATAAAAACCAACGGTAATAATTAACCTTCGTTTATCTGCGAAAACGTTTAAATATTTTAGAAAAATGATATAAGTCTACTTACTGTTAAAATTACTACTAGAACAATCCAAACAACAAGAACTTTACCAAAAACACTTTGTATAAAACTGCACCAAACTAAAACCGGGTATTAACCCAAAAACAAGACTACAAAATCTCTCCACATAAAAACTCTCCACTCAGACTAATCTACACATCAATTCGTGATGTTTAACAGAGAAAATACTAATCAACTTAAGAAACTCTAATTTTATCAATGTGCAGAAAAAAATAAAAGAAACAAGAGAACGAGTATATACAGCCCAAAAAATAAGTCGGCTAACAACAAATATCCATCTAACCCTGAAGACAAACATTTAAAGCATTTTTCACTTTTAGTCCTTGTAGTCTTCAAAAACTTCTCTTTCCTGCACAAAACATTACATAACAAAAAATATAAAATGCACTTACATTTCTTACCCTTTCTGGAGAGTAGGTTTGACTAGTCAGCAACAACAGAAAGAGTACCTGCACTTCAACACATGTAATTATGTTCTATAATTGTTTGAATAAAGAACCTCCTTTTTAACATCCCCCCTCAAATCAATTATGGAACACATTCAATAATTTTAAACTTTTGCAAAACAGATTGTGTTGAGTGGTTGACAAGCTTTTAGTAAAGATATCTGCTACATTTTCTAAAGAGTCAACTTTCTTAACAGCAATTACACCCTTACTAAGTTTTTCTCTAATAAAGTGAACATCTAACTCAAAATGTTTTGTTCTTTCATGAAAAACTGGATTTGAAGCCAAAAGAATTGCAGACTTGTTATCACACTGCAACTTCACAGGTAACACAGTTAAAATTTCCAGATCATGCAGAATTTTTATAATCCACATAATTTCACAAGTTACAACACCCATAGCCCTGTATTCAGATTCTGTTGAGGATCTAGACACAGTAGGCTGTTTTTTACTTTTCCAGGAAATTAGATTGTTTCCCAAAAACACACTATAACCAGTAACAGACCTTCTTGAATTTAAACACTTAGCCCAGTCTGCATCTACGAAGGCTGTTAAATTTAAACTAGTACTTTTAGTAAACATTATCCCAGTACCAGGAGACAACTTTAAGTATCTAAGCAACCTCAAAGCAATTTTCAAGTGTGAAACAAGAGGGGCATGCATGAATTGACTCAAACATTGGACAGCATAAGATATGTCAGGCCTAGTGAGAGTCAAATAGATTAACTTACCTATTAACCTTTGGTACTCAGTAACATTAGTTAAAAGCAGATCACTTTCTGATTTATTATTAGAATTATTAAACATCACATTTGTTTCTAAAGGAGTTAAAACAGGTTTACTTCCTGTTAAACCAAAATCAGATAGCAGCTCCAGACAATACTTCCTCTGAGATAGACATAACCCATGCTCATTTTGGATTACTTCTATTCCCAGAAAATACTTCAACTTACCCAAGTCCTTTATTGCAAACTTGGAATTCATAAACTCTTTAACTTTATTAATCTCATCTATGCTATTACCAGTTAACACAATATCATCTACATAAACCAACAAAACAGTCAACAAACCATCACAAGATTTAACAAACAATGAGTAATCATTTAGACTTTGAACAAAACCAAACTCCAAAAGAGCAGAAGTCAATTTTTCATTCCACTTTCTAGGGGCTTGTTTAAGCCCATATAAAGACTTTATAAGTTTACAAACTTTGGTTTCTGACTTACTAAAATACCCTTCAGGCAACTGCATATAAACATCTTCTTCTAACTCTCCATATAAGAAAGCATTATTGACATCAAGTTGAAAAAGACTCCAATCATTTTGAATAGCTAAACTTAACAAACATCTAACAGTTGTCATTTTAACAACCGGTGAAAAAGTTTCATCAAAATCAATACCTTCTTTTTGATTGTAACCTTTAGCAACTAATCTTGCTTTAAACCTTTCAATCTCACCATTTGACTTATACTTTATTCTATAAACCCATCTACATCCTATAGGTTTTCTTCCTTTAGGTAAATCAGTAACAATCCAAGTTCTATTTTTATTTAAAGCCTCCATTTCAAGATTCATTGCATCAACCCAATTAGGATTTCTTGCAGCCTCATCATAAGTCTGAGGTTCAAGACTTTTATTTAAAATAGACACAAAACAAAAATTCTCTTTATTAAGCTTTGAATAGTTTATAACGTTTTCTAAACCATATTTCACTTTACCCTCTATCACATAATCTTTCAATTTTGCAGGCAAATCAACTTTTCTACTGGACCTTCTAACACTTTGAACTTCTAAACTACCAACAGAACCTTGCATTAATACATCAGTGTCCTCAGGAGTATCATTATTTAAATGAAAATCATCATCAGGAGTTGCCGAAGAGCCTGCACCACCTGTATTCAACTCTGAACCACCAGGTGCATCACCTGTATTCAATTCTGAACTACCAGGGGTACTAACTACACTGCCATCACCCTTTGAATTTTGTCTCTCCTCATCATTGGACATAAAATCATTTTTGGTGGGTGTATCAAAGAAATTTAAAAGATTTAAATTCAAACTTTCACAATTAGAATCACAAGACTTATCAATAGTAGCAGACCCTTTTAATTTGAAAGGAAAGATTTCTTCATAAAACTTCACATCTCTGGAATAAAACAGAATCTTTTTTTCAATACCATATAGTTTATAAGCCTTTTTAACACTAGAATATCCAACTAAAACACATCTATCTGATCTGCTACTAAACTTATCAGAGCTGTTAAGAACATTTGCAAAGCACAGACACCCAAAAACTTTTAAATGAGAGAGACTTGGTTCTTTTTTATACACTAATTCATAAGGACTTTTTCCAGACAACACAGAAGTTGGCAACCTGTTAATCAAATAAGTTGCAGTTAAAACACATTCACTCCACAAAAATAAGGGAATTCCCCCCTGAAACATAAGACTCCTAGCTACATTAAGCAGGTGTCTATGTTTCCTTTCTACAACTCCATTTTGTTGTGGAGTATAAGCACATGAAGTCTGATGAATAATCCCTTTATTAGCAAAGAATGCACTTAATTTTTGATTTACAAACTCAGTTCCATTGTCACTCCTAAATATTTTAACAGTAGTTTGAAACTGATTTTCCAACAAATTGCAAAACATTTCAACATAAGCAGACACCTCATCTTTTGTTTTTAACAAATAAACCCACACAGCTCTAGTATAATCATCAACAATTGTTAAGAAAGACTTATAACCTTCTTTACTAGAAATTCTATAAGGACCCCAAACATCCAAGTGAACCAATTCACCAAGACTTTGAGTTTTGTGATCACTCAAAGGAAATGGCTCTCTTGACTGTTTAGCCTTGTGACAAACTTCACAAGGATCACCAGAATGCACATTATTTAAGCTTAGTTTATTTTTTTAAAACATGCAGAACTTGGTCTGAGGGATGACCAAGTCTGTTATGCCATAACATATTAGACACATAGCCAAATAAAGAACTACCAGAAAACAATTTCTTACCATCAGTATCAAAGAAGTATAATCCATCACTCATACTACCAGTCCCCAGAATCCTCCTTGATCCCAAATCCTGAATATAGCACTTACTTTCATCAAAACTTACAAACATTTTATTATCTTTTGACAATTTATGAACAGACAACAAATTAACACAATACTGTGGTACAACTAATACATCTTGTAAAACAACATAAGTTGATAATCTTATTGAACCTATTTTAGTTATATTTGCCTGAGTTCCATTTGGATGTCCTACTTTTAAACCAAGATCTTCAACATCAATTAGGTTTTCCATTTTATCACAATTAGAACACATGTGCTGATTAGCACCTGAATCAATAACCCAAGCATTACTTGGATTCTTAGGTTCAAAAACAGAATTATAACTGAAAAATTTACTAAAATTCATATTAAAAAATACACTATTGTTAAAAAACCTACCTGCTGCATTGTTATGTACATTTGCAGCAGCAGGTTTATCTCCAATCAAAGACATAATCTTCATAACCTGCTCATTAGTGAAAGGAAAACAAGAGCCAGATCCAGAAGCAACAGCAGATTTATCAACATAAGAATTTTGCACAAAACTACTACTATTAGACTCCGCCTTACTTCTGTTAAAACCATTTGCCTGATTATTATTAAACCTTTTCTTGAAAGGTGGTGGGTATCCCACCACTTCAAAACATCTGTCCACAGTATGGCCTATCCTATTACATTTTGTACATTTAAAATTTGGATTAGAACCCCTATTAAACCTGTTATTATTATTCTGATATTGAGAAACAAAAGCAGTTGAGTTACCAAGAGACTTAGAACCATTATTACCAGAATTTTTATGTGACTCTTCCCTTGAAACAATAGAAAAAGCAGTTTTAACAGAAGGAAGAGGATCAGATGTAAGAATGTTACTTCTGATAGGAGCATAAACTTCATCTAACCCCATAAGAAATTGCATCAGTTTAATCAGATTTTTATGATCAGAAATACTTTTAGAGGCTTCACAACTACAACAACCAAGCTGCACAAGAGAATCAAACTGTTTCCAAAAAGAGTTTAAGGTATGATAATATTCTGAAACAGAAGTTCCATTTTGAGTAAGAGAGTTTATTTTTTGATGAACATTAAAAATAACAGAACCATCTATTTTATCATAAGTTTCTTTTAGTTCTTGCCAAACTTGTGCAGCATTTTCAGAGAATACTTGACCCAAATACAATTCCTCAGAAATACAACCCAGAATCCATGACAACACAACAGAATTACACCTATTCCACTGTTTACTTAAAACTTCATCAGTTTCATCTTTAACACACTTTCCATCTATAAAACCAATTTTATTTTTAGTTTGTAAAGCTAAAGTCATTGCACAACTCCAGACTCTATAATTTTCAGTCCCTTTTAACTTGAAAGAAATCAAAGGAACATTGGTAATGTCACTAGCATGTAAGTACAAAGGATTTCCAAAATCTAATTTACTAATCATAGTAATACCTTCTTCTGATTCATCATCACTACCACCAGAAGGTTGACCCCCAATTTTAGCCATGTTTTACCAAAAAATTTTAACGACTAATCAACACAGATTTGATACACAAATTAACAATCAAGACAACCAGAATAGAAAAAACACAAGTCAATATACACAAACACAGATATGCCTATATATTATGACAAATCAAGAACACCAAAGAATACACTGTGCTTGATCAGGTTTTCATGAATCTCAAGGATTCAGATCAAGAGTTGGGCACAGAGATTCCTCTTTCTACAAAGAAATGGTTAGTACAACTTAGGTAATTAATCTCACACACAAGAAACAGAAATAGAGCAATCTTAAAGAAATAATAAAATACACAAGAACACTGAACACAGAACTTATGACAACAACCAACACAAAAGTCACAAAGAGATGCAGACACAGAGACCTGGCTATGGTCCAAGTGTGACCCAGAGGGCAGTTGATCTCCCTTAAGCAAGGTCGACTCCCTGGGCAGGTACTTGCCACTACTCAAGTTAGGGTTTAGAAATTTACTCAGTACTCCACGCTCGGCAAGCCTATACGCCAAGAACTTTTACAGCAGCGGAAACGACGAAGGTTTGTCAACCTTGAAGAGGTCAAGAACCCCAAGAAACCAGTAGATGCGTCTGGAACCCAATATTATGAAGAAACCCTAGGTTTCTTCAATCTTGATATGAGAAAATTACTTATAATCACCCACACGCTTGCCAGAAACGAACAGATCTTTTGATTGCACTTTTAACACACAGAATCACCCAACTAAACCCTAGATTTCTATAAATCAAGAAATCAATGATAAAATCAAACTTAATCACAGATCAGAACCATGTTGCTCTGATACCATGTTAAAATTACTACTAGAACAATCCAAACAACAAGAACTTTACCAAAAACACTTTGTATAAAACTGCACCAAACTAAAACCGGGTATTAACCCAAAAACAAGACTACAAAATCTCTCCACATAAAAACTCTCCACTCAGACTAATCTACACATCAATTCGTGATGTTTAACAGAGAAAATACTAATCAACTTAAGAAACTCTAATTTTATCAATGTGCAGAAAAAAATAAAAGAAACAAGAGAACGAGTATATACAGCCCAAAAAATAAGTCGGCTAACAACAAATATCCATCTAACCCTGAAGACAAACATTTAAAGCATTTTTCACTTTTAGTCCTTGTAGTCTTCAAAAACTTCTCTTTCCTGCACAAAACATTACATAACAAAAAATATAAAATGCACTTACATTTCTTACCCTTTCTGGAGAGTAGGTTTGACTAGTCAGCAACAACAGAAAGAGTACCTGCACTTCAACACATGTAATTATGTTCTATAATTGTTTGAATAAAGAACCTCCTTTTTAACACTTACATAGACTTAAAACTAGACCTAACAAATACGTACGACGATGTTTTATTTTTTTAACTATTGAAAATTCTATTTAGTTATGAAAAAAAAAACCGTAATGATAAAATTGAAAATTTTATGTTGAGGCAGATTCTTCTATGTTGATTTAATGATGACACCTTTGAGTATGTCTATGCTTACACAACTTTTAAATCTAGAAAGATAGTATAGACAACTTACAACATGTGTTGTTTGAGCTAAGACTAAATGAATCTCAAATCTAAGTGAAAGTTGTGTGTACGTTTATCTAGTCCAGAAATTGCATTTATGTCAGCCTTCAAGCCTTAGTGACATCCTTCATGAAGGTTGTTTACTAAGCTGCTTACATACCTAAACAACATTAAACAAGTCGAAGATAAACTTGAAGAAAAATAATGAAAACCTAACAACGGAAACTTATCATACACATAGGCAGCTATGAGAATGAAGATCATCGAAATTCTTACATGTTCAATTCTGATAATGAATCAACACTTTGAAACATTCCTTATCCTTAAGGCATTTTTAAAATTGTACATATTTGCAAAGATGAGTACCATTTTGATATCAAGGTGTTCTTACTAACTATGCTAACTGTTACACAGGTTCGTGTATGTCATTGTCGGCAACAAATACAACCAAGATATCATGTCTTACGGTATAAGCTGAAAAAGTATGAATAAAATTCTTCAATGAAATTGAGTACTTGTAAAAGCACCTAATTGGTCGAAACATTACTAGAGAATATTATACTTTAACTTTAAATGGACGACTCTTTACGGAATCAACAGATTACTATATTAGAATATTAAATTTCATGTTAAACATTTATAGACAAGAATGAAACTACAATAATTTTAAAGTGCAAAACCATTGTGGATTGCCTAAATTAAGAAACAATCACCATGCTATGAATTTTCTTTTTAAACAAATATTTATATTTATTTATGAATTTTCGCTAAATAAATTTATATATTGTTCTACCAACTATGTCCTTCTGAGTTCTGACCCAATTTACGGTATTGAAAATGATTTCAAAACTAGTTACTGTGGGTCCGGACACTTGACCCAATTTTATTTGTGACCACATGTAAAATTTCCAGTGGAACCATATAAGACCTCATCCAAGTGGTCAAAAACTCAACGCCCATTGGCCAAAATCATATCCAAATTATCCACAAAAATGCATTTTATAGATAAGGTCTTAACACCATCACATATTATTTTCTCCATTTCATTTAAAATTGCATACACCAAAAAACACAAGTAACAAAACAGAACAATGGCTCAAGCTGTAGCATCAATGGCTGGACTACGTGGTACTTCTCTAGCTGTGACGCCTGTTGGTAACGGTCGGGTTGGTGCAACCCGGACTGGTCTCGTTGTTAGAGCCCAACAGGGTGAAAGTGAGACTAGCCGAAGAGCCATGATCGGGCTCATTGCCACTGGGTTAGCTTCAGGTTCTTTTGTTCAGGTTGTGCTCGCCGATGCTAAACCAATCAAACTGGGCCCACCTCCACCACTATCTGGCGGACTTCGTAAGTTTCCAGTTAACAACTTCTTGTTACCCTTTATTTCAAATACGTTATTAAATATTTTCAATGGCTTTGTTTAACGAACTGTTATGTTGTTAGTTGTACTTAAGTTATCGTGCAGTAAAGACAAATGTATTTTAAAATTTTACATTTTGTACGCTCTAACTATTTCATATGATCATAATTAGCGCATCAAAATGCACTTCTAAGTAGGTGCAGTACTTCTCCTTAATTAGCTTTATGTTTGTTTCTTACGAACCCTACTATACATCGTTAACAATAAAATGAAATATGCTACATGGAGTTAATATGAGGTTGTGTTTGGGACTGCATATTATAAGGAGTTTATGACTTATTGCGCTTTATAGAAGTCGCAGGCGCATAAGAATGGTTGGGATTGAATATTTTTAGTTCATTTGTCATAATGAGAAAATTGGTTCAAATTTAGAATAAAATGTGTATATAGTATGGGGGTCAGGATGGTTGCAGTTCTAGAAAAGGACAATTGATTTATACAAATTGCGAAAATGTGTATTTGCAGCCGGTACTGATAACTCTGATGAGGCAAGAGACCTCGACTTGCCATTGAAGAACCGGTTCTTCCTCCAGCCATTGACACCAACAGAAGCTGCAGCTCGTGCTAAAGAATCCGCAAAAGAAATAGTAAACGTCAAAGAGTTCATCGACAAAAAGGCATGGCCTTATGTCCAGAACGATCTTCGTTTGAAGTCAGAATACCTTCGTTTTGATCTCAACACAATCATTGCTGCTAAGTCAAAAGACGAAAAGAAGCAACTTAAGGATCTTACTGGAAAGCTTTTCCAAAACATGGCAGATGTAAGTTCTACTTCTCTAATTGATATTTTCTGTAAGGTGGTCAAAATAATGCTTAGTGTTTGGAATTTGAATTTTGACATATTTTTTATGTTTTGTTTTGATTAGTTGGATTACGCAGCAAAGATCAAAAGCTCAGCTGATGCAGAGAAGAGTTACGCTGCAGCTGTATCTAGTCTTAACGATGTTCTTTCAAAGCTCGGTTAAACTAAAGTTTGTTTGTTAATGTGATGAAAATATGCTGTTATTTTTTCAATTGACATGAAGCTTTGTGGGACCATAATATTAATATTATATGTGAATCAAAACTAATAATCTCGTAAACACAAAAATTTATGTGTCCATAGCACTACCATCAACCACCAGTTATGTCGGTTCTGTTTTGCGGATTAAGGAATTTTAGTTTTGGGAGACCAAATTTGGTTTTGTGGCTAATGCTTTAATGTCATACAAGGAAACTATATTCTTTGGTGTATAAAATGACAAATAAGTTAGTTGATTAACCAAATAAGATAAGTATTATAACAACCTTAAGGAGTCAAATTAAAGTACATTCAAATTAATGCTAAAGGTTATGAATGTTGAGTGATTAATGAAGAAGATGATTATATAGGATTTATCAGACGTGTTCAAGTAAAACATTTCATCAATTTTTGAGTTTTTGGGAGTTAAATTCTGACTTGACAATAATCATGATCTCTTAGAACACGGAAACCTTGTTTTTTTTTTCAATATGTTAGAAAAAATCATATGTAACTAATGAAGATTTAAATCAAATTAAGAATCCAAGAGCAAACAACGAAAAACATCAAAGAAAAGAACTAAAGAAGCAACAAAATATGAAATGGTATGCTGCAGGTGTTTGATTGTGGCTAGAAATCAAAAGTTTGAAATTAAGCGCGCAGGGGGCTCATGGCTGTGGTGCAGATTGGTGCACTAGCCCAGGTGGGTTCAACTTCTTTTCTTCTCTATCAACAGCAGTAGCAGAAATGTAATAACAAACTGCAAACATTGCATGAATGAAACATGCAATGCCGCCAATAGACAAGTATCGATGGTGTGAAACTCCACATGATTTTCTTGAACTTGAATTCGATAAAACTCCTGCTGTTAGCAAACAGAATCCAATGATCAGAGTGACCCTGCAGTTTTAACACATTTAGTACATAATGTGAATGCAAATTTAGGGAGTGAAGAAAGGAGAGATGTGTACGTACCATGAAAGAACGAGAGATACAAATGCTAAACGTTTGTTATATGTGACGGTTTCTAGCTCTTGTTTAGACTGTACACAATGGCAGCCACCAAGTAAGTTTGCAATTGCATGAGCAAATGCCAAAAGGATTGCTGCTGCAGAACCCAACTTAAATGCTTTATAACTTGGATCTCTACATTCAATGATCCACAACGTTAAATTTTGCACCTGCAAAATGTGACACAAAAGGCATTCATGAAATTATATTGGGCTTGTAGTATAGTAGCTCGAATGGGCAGGGCAAGTGTGGTAACATGTCAAAATGGGATGGGTTGGGTTGACGCTTTTTTCTTAGTTTTTACATTTCTTTATTTCATTGTAAACATGTTTGTTTAAATAGTACTCGAATGATGCAAAAGTTACATGAAGGATCAAGGTTCAAGTATTTTGTTCGTTTAAAAATAAATCCAAAATTACACCCTTTAAATGATAGTCTAATAGGATGTCATATGCACTTGAATACACTTTAAGCGACTTTCAACATATTTTAACTGTTTTATTCCTAGCTAAGTTATTACAACTTTCTTATTTGACCTGTTAGAAATAAATATAATCCAAATGGACCCAATTTTGGTAAACAGATTAAAGTTCTTACGTCAAAATAAAATAGTAGCTCGAATATATATACCTTATTTTGAGCTACCTCAGCCTGAATGCCAAGGATTCCTGCTATAAGATCGAAAAGAATGATCGAAAAACAAACTATAGGGAAGATGTATTGACCCTTGTTTTGACCTTTCATCTCCATTTCTGAACCCGGTGCCTAAAACTAGGATATGTCAAAGAAATGATGGTTGTTTTGCAGAGAAACATGGTCAGTTTTTATAGGCAGTCGTCATGGGTAGCGGTGATGGTTGTGATTGTGGTGGTAGTGAGGGACAGAACCTAGAACGTGAAAAAAAGGATAGAATCTGAATAAAGTGAATTAAGGAAGAGTGAATAAGGTTTAACTGCATATGGGTTTGTGAAATATTAGCTTTTCTTTGGAGTTAAAAAGCCTTCTTTTGTTCTTCAAAGTTCTCTTTATTTTGTTTTTGTTTAAGATTTGATTCCTTCCATCATGAACAACGAAAACAACCATTTAAGTTTTGAAAACGTTTGTATGTATGAAACTTACTATTATTATGTACATGAAACTTACAAAATGAAAACGTCTATTGTTTGTAACAAGATACATACTATAGACATTTTAAAATTTGAATACTATCCGTAGAAGTTTTAAAAAATAAAATGAAAAATTAATACATATTTAAACGATTAACACTTGGTATGATTAATCCAACTGATAGCCTGATAGGAGACATACTTATCATAAAGGTTTATCATCATATCATCATTATCGTTTAGATCCGATATAATAAACCAATTCTCTTGTGAGTAACTTAAATTTTGAATAAAATATTCATAACAGTGGAAAAGAAAATTCGTAGCTGCTTAGTCCTTCAACTTGATTTATTTTTTATTTTATCTTTTTTAGAAAAAAAAAGATAAAAGAAAACCAACAACTTGATTTATGGATTAATTCTTTTTCTAAGGTTTATGGATCATGGAATAAAAGGTAATAAGAATTGAACCAAACCAATAAATAAGAGTTATTATTGGATTAATCTAAAATTATATAAGTTAGAATATTTAATTTCAACAGTAGCACTAGCATATGCTAAAGTAAAGTAAAAGATGTATCATCTTCAAATTTAAAACTTGGAAACCTTACAGACTAAGATCATAATATTTCTTTTGTGAACATGTCATGTGTCTCATTAAAAATTATAAGGTAACACTTTTTGAGTAAATAGCATAAATACTTTGGTAATGGGTCTGTTTTGTTACGTGCAACTTTTACTTTATTTTGACCCATTTTGATATTATACTTATTTTGTTATGAACCTATGTGGTTATATTCGATTGAACAAGTTAAGTTGTTGACGTGTTTAAGAGCACTTGTAGTTATGACTTGTAATTGTGCGATATTGATCGTCACGTTACAGTGACTTATCATGACAGAGTAATATCTAAATAGTATGTACGCCGACCACGACTCACACAAGGGGTCTCAAATTTTCTTAAAATTTTTATTTTTCTTACAAAAAATTACTTTTAATTACATTTTGCTAAAATAAAAACTTAATTTGTTATATTTTAGTTTTCTTTATAATAAAAAAGACTGTTTATTAAAGACCAATATATTAGCCCAATTTCTTTTGTAAAGCCCAAAGACCTTAGAAGCCTTCATGTGATTTTATACGGTATACGCAGGTTTGTCTTGCTCATTTTGAACAGAAGAAAAATATGCAACTTCATTTGCAATTATTCGAACAACAAGGAAAAAACAATGGGAGAATAAAATATAAAAAACTAATAATAACGAGTGGAGCTCACAATAACGGACCACTACAAGCACTTTAAGATTACTCGCCCTTACGATCGGTAGTTATGGGACGATTGCGAGTCATGTCAGCATAACTAGTAGTCACCTCACAACTGTTCGCAGTACTTACAGGTAACGACTGTTATATGGACTCTACTATTTTCTTTAAATTCTTATTTTTCTTAAAAAATGATTACATTTAATTTAATAAGCTTTTTTATTTAATTTAAGTAATATTGCATTAATTAAAAATAAAACATTATAATACTATAAAAGAAACAATGACTAAAAATTAAAATTAAAAATCCAAAAAAAATACAATAAACAATAAAACTATTATTATCTTTGTCATCGTCGTCATAACCAGGGTCGAGTTCCTCAAATTCTACATATCTTTTGCAAATATAGCTTTTCATGTCGAGGATATGCCTCACGTCCCTTAGTGGTTTCCTCAAGAAACTTTATTGCCTCAATAGCAAAGCGAATTTTTTCCTCCTTTTTAATCTCCCGCACAACTTCGTGCCTTATACCTCTAGCACACAGAGAACTCACCGAGTAAGAAGAGCCAGAACTTCTTGCAACTTTTGGTTGCCTTGTACTCAACCATCCCCCCTAGGAGGGGGGGGGGGGGGGTTATGGAATCATATCTTCTCCAAAAAGCTCATTTAGTGTAATGTCTTCGAGATTAACCATTTCGTTTTCACCTTCCAGATTGTCGTCAAATAATCGTCTTGCGCTTTCACCTACTCCTGGTGAGCAATACCACTTGGGTTTGTCCTCTAAGACGTCCCAAGCCTCATTCATATTAAACATCTTGGTGATATTTGTGTATCATAATAGGTTGGCTCCAAGATCCCGTTGTTGTCTGGCCCACTACCCCATGCACATATATGTTCATTATAGATCGCGTTGAATTGACCGCAAACTTGGTTGTTGTTCCGTTATTTGGAGGTAACTTGATTATAGCTGCGTTGATAGGCTAACTAGTTGTTGAATTTATTTAGCACTTTTTCTCAAAAACTGTCGCGTTTTTGAGAGGTGCCTTCTCTGGGGTCTTTGAAAGTATCGACCTCAAATTGCGCAAACTATGCTTTTTCTTTAATGGTCCAATTTTTTTGTTGCATACAATGACGGCGCCTTTATCTTTTTCATTTAATTACTCTTTTCCCCCCTATGATTCGGGTGCTCGTTCGGGTTTGGGTTGTTGTTGTTGGAATTGTTGAAAAAAGATTTATCGTTGGTTGAAATCGAGTGGTTGTTCAGGGTAAAATGATGGTTGAAAGATGCCGAATTGTTATGTACGAGCTAGAACCCGTGTTATTCGTAGTGCCGAATTGGAGATAGTTGGTTTGTTGAGAACTTTTCGTTCGGAGTAGAGTTTGAGTTAGTTCTTATACATTCACCATCACCAGTTATAAGTTGCATAAAAATTAACTTAAATTGAATACCAAGATCTACAAATGTAAATCGATCTCGATATAGACCTACATACATACGTAAACACCAATCTAAATCTGAAAACTGATTTCCTCTTTGATACAAAGATCAATTAATTTTTGTCCAAATAAAAAAATACGAATCTAATACATTTGCCAGTTGCCACAAAAAGTCAATACAATTCTCGTCTTTAAACTTTGATTTATTTTGGTAAGAAACCAAACCACACTAGCTTGCATAATTGCCGGCAAAAAGCAATGCACTTTATAGTCAAAATTTGAAATGTATATCTATCCAATATGTGTACTTCGTTTTATGAAATATTTTGATCAAATTATTTTTATAAAAGAAATATCTGTTGGTTTTAGAGAACGTATTAAATATGTACCATTATAGAGTGTATACTAGTTATAAATAGATAATAATTCTGAAATGTAAGCGAGTTCTATAAAAATCAATATTGATACTAGAATGTCCTCTCATAATATGAGAGGTGATGTTCAATAATATTTTTTTTTTTTTTTTTAAAGAGTCATTAATCTAACAGTATCAATGTGACTTTCTAATCATTTGATTGGGGGTTCTAGTTCAGAATGAAATATATAAATTCGTGATAAAATGTATAAATTTGTAGTAGGGTGTGTTAGTATTTGCTTTTCTAATCAAACGTTTTACTTTTTTAAGTTCACATGATATAATCCTCAATATATACCATCAAAGTCTTATGCAAAAATATAAAAATTGATAGAGTTTATTTAGAAACAAAATGTCAATTTAAAACAAGAAGCAAAAACTATAAAATTACATTCATGCATTGTAGAGCCTTGACTAAGAGAAAAGAAACAAAAACCATGCCAACTGCAGTAAACAAGTTTTTAAATAATTAAAGGTTTAAAAGATAAGTCATAAAACAATAATATCATCCTATTTGCTGCAACTGTTTAGGATTTTAAAAGCCTTCTTCAAATAAAAGAAAATAGTGTAACAGTACATCTCATGTATTTTATGTACAGTAATTAATATAAAAAACAGTCGCTAAAACACATAAGCCCTTTTGGTAAATGTTGTTTAAGTATACTATCTATCATTTTAATACTAAAAGTACTTAATATCCAAAGACAAAATCTCCACGATAACACAGCTTGTTATCAGTTTAACAAACCTAAGTTTTTAAATATAAAATATTATACTATTTATTTATTTATAAAAAATAAATGGTGCAGCCAACTTGGTTAAAATAGAGATTGAACAATAATAAAAGATAAAAGATAAAAGATAAAAAATAAAAAATATAATATTTTATTTTATCTTGTGATTAGTCAAACTCTATATTTGAATTTTGACGTTAACTTTACAATTTGTATCCCTCTATTTATGTATTATAGTTTGGTTGATTAGAAAGAGGTAACATATCAGAGGGGGCCCAAATGGTGTTCAAAACTTGAATGCACACTAATCAATGAAGCTGGATTCTTCTCATTGTCTACAAGTGACACTGTTTTGACATTCCTCCCCTGTGCTCTCATTCACTTCTACTTTAAACAAATACCCATAATTCCATACTCACTTTTTAAGCGTTCTGATTCAAACCCATTTTCATTCTTGAATACCCATCAAGGTTCTTCCATCAAAATTTCACCTTGCACATTACTTAGATATGTGTTGTGATCTTGAAGTACATATCAATGGTGAACACATCTTCTTTGTTGATAAGGTAATTACTATTTGTGCAGTATTTTTGTAATCTCATATGAACAGAGTCAATCGTGCTCTAGTTTTGACTTTTTTGTTAGACCCAAGATATACTTTCGTCTTGGTTTCAATGTAGTGTTCACTCTTATTTATCTATCTTCTACTCTGGTGTTTTTGTTGTTGCTATAAACAGAAATGTTCTGATCTGGTTTTGGCCTTTTGTTTTGACCCATGTTCAAAATGAGTAAAAGTCAGCTTCTTTTGTGTTAAATTCACTCAAATTTAGTTAAAAGATGGTATCATTTGACTTACAAAATATATATTAAGCTCAAATTCTTTTCTTATATGGTAGTATAAATTTTTGATTAGCACTTCCAATCTTACACATTAACTTGACTAGTAAACTCTAAGGATACTAAAAAATTTATTTTGTTTGCAGAAAATTCTTGCATCCTATTCGAAACGCGTAAGCAAATTGCTCCAAGAGCTCACCTGCAACGCGAAACTGATATTTGACGATTTCCCAGGTGGCGCTACGAGTTTTGAGCTCATTACAAGATTTTGCTACAACAATGGCATCATTGACATAACACCTTCCAACATTTTCTTGCTTCATAGTGGTAGTACTTTCATGGAAATCACTACTTTGATCATGCAAACAGATTTGTACCTAGAAGGCATCCATTCTTATACATGGTCCGAATTTTTTATAAATGGTTTAAAACAATGCCAAATATTATTCCCTTACATGAACAATTCTCCTAATTTTCAGGATATATTAAATTCCCTTCTAGGAAACTTAACTCTTCCTAGCTACGTGTCGAGCTCATGTCCTTCATCCTCAAATAGTTCCAAATTTATGTTTTCGTCAAGTGATAATCATCTAAAAAGTTCAAGATCCAATATTTACTTAGATTATTGGATGTTTGATGATCTTTCTTTCTTAAACATTGATTTATTTGAAGTCTTAATAAGGTCAATGATTTTGCTACACTTTGACCACCCCAGAATATGTTCATTCATCTTCCATTACCAAAAATCGAAGTTTGTCTTATGTTCTTCACATGATCAAAAATGCAAATTATCGGAAACTAACATCAATCTATTAAGTTTGCTCAATGGTAGCGCATTTCCGTGTAGAGCATTACTCGATGCATTTGGAATGAGTTTAAGTTTGAATTTGAGAAAATGTGAAAGGACGAAATTAGAGAATTTGCTTGGATCAAGATTAGATGAGTTTATGATCAATGATTTGCTTGTTCGTGGCAAGAAAAAAGGTGCATTTGATGTCGATTTGACTCTAAGGTTAATCAAAATCTTTCTCCTCGAAAGAAGAATTAATGGATTTTTTGTGCACCGAGTGAAGAAAGTCGCGTTCTTGATGGATTTGTTTTTGTTAGAAGTGGCTCCTGATCCTTTGTTGATACCTTCAAAGTTTTTGGCATTAGCCATGGCCTTGCCGGATTATTCAAGAGAATCCCATGACAGACACTACCATGCAATTCGCTTGTACCTTGAGGTACAACATTTCTATAAAATAGTAGTACACTAGTACTACTAGTTTTCTCTTATTTTGTGTATCATATTGACTTGATATCTATTTTTGGATCATTTGACATCAGTGTACCTACTACCAAAATCATTTGTACTTTTAAGAAAATGTTAATCCCATTACTTATTTTGTTTGTTTACAAAAGTTTATCTAAGATAACTACAACTATTAATAGTCACTGAATTTAAACTTTTACTTTTATCTATTACTTTTAATAATTTATTTTTTAAAAATTTTAAGTCAAACTTGTCTCGAATACATAAATAAATTTAACATCTACTTGCTTTATTTTAAGTCATTTTTTTTATTGGGGCGATATAATTAGAACTTGGAGTACTAATACTGGTTATTATGTCAATATAAGTTGTACATGCGGACGTGAGTTAATGATTTTGTTAAGAATTCTTAGGTTTTATAGTTTATATAAAGTTTTCGTTAGTTGAATGGCTTTCATAATTGTTTTCGAAAACTTAATGACTTAAGTAATCATTTTCAACGTTCACTAACTTAAAAGTTAAAAATACGTGAATGTTTAATGCAAGATTATTTATACCCTTTTTAGAAAAAAAGGAAGCTATTTACGTAGAGTAGGTTTGACCGATTTGCATAAAGTGAACGATTTCTTGAGACCTTTTTAGTGTAAAAAGGTCTATATGATTAACATATATTCTTGACATATTGCATAAAGGGAACATTTTATTGAGACCTTTTAGTTGTTAAAAGCTTTAGATGATCAACGTTCTTTACCAAAATAAAAACTCAAAATCTAATGGATCAAACGTTAATGATATGTGTAACTTTTATTCAATAGGTGCACCGGAGTTTAAACGAAGAACAACAAACGAAGATTTGGAGTGTTCTAGACCTCACCAAGCTCTCTATGGTCACGACAAAAATACATCTAGCCAGAAACACTCAACTTTTACCATCCGTGAAGCAAAAACAATTTAATATTTTCCTAAATGATGATGTTAGAGTTCATAAGTTTTCTCGACGTGTGATTAATAAAGCAGGACATGAAAAACGGAGCACAAAAGTTATAGAAAGTACACGAAAGATGATGCCGAAGAAAGCAAGAACGTTGGATCCATACAACGTTAAATCCTTGCCGCTACTATGTCACTAAGTAGTAGATACTTTATTCATATAAGACTTTTTTGATCATATGTATTGTGTACATTTTTTGCTTTTAAAGTAGAAGAAATCACGAGTTTCGTCACCATTAGTAAAAGTTTTTTTCAGGAGTTTCTTATGTTCTACTCGTTTTAGTTGTTTAATTGGGGTTTTGTCATTGGAAAAAATTGATATAGATGTTTGTCATAGTTAGTTAGTTGAAGTTGATGTCATGAAAAAAACAAGATGAACACACAAATAAAAAGAAAGAATGAGAAAAGAGTTTGTATAGAAGAATGAAATTTAATGACAAAACATTTGTAGCTTCTCTTATCCAAAACATCATCGATCATATGTTAAAATATAAAACTATAAGAGAATGATATATTGGATAGATAATTACGAACTCGAAACTCAAAACTCAAACTAGATAAATGACTAACTACTCAATAGTGAAAGTCCCGTTAAGTTATGCGCAAGTCCCGTTAGATGAACATATGAGTATCCCCGACTTATAAACATCACCTACAATAATGTTTTAGATTCCACCGCATTAATGGACATGCATTCTACTTGTCTATACCAATTGTGCTAACATGACCGAAAGAAAACAATAAGAAATCAAACTGGATCATTTTATCTTAGATGAATAATGGAACACATGATAGCTAAAATGAAAACGAATGAGGAAAAGAAGTACTAAAAGGTTAAAAATCTACAAATGCATTAATATATCAAAATGCATAAAACCAATATATTTTCCCTGTATTTCTATTATATTTCCAACATCTATAAAAGAAGCTGCAAACTCCAAGATATCTTGTAACATTTAATGAAGATGACAAACAAAACAAGACAAGAATGGTCGAGATCAATGTCTTTTTTAAACTAATAAAATTGAAACGTGTGACCATAAAAACAATCCATGGATGTTTCTAATGGAATATGTGTGTTAAAAGTCGAGCTTAGCCTTGACTTTTTCTAAGCACCTTTTTAGCCGTAGTCTCCATGTAATCGGAAAGTTCTTAGAACCTTTTTGGGTCTGTTTTCAAAATTTAAAAGATCCCAAAAAGTTCAATACCAGACTATTTGTTAAGTTTATATTAAAAAGTTTTGTTAGTAACAGTTTTAACACTGTTTTTAGCGTATTGTTACATGTATAAATATTTGTATACCAGTATAGCAATTTTGAGACAACCCTGTAGTTCTGTCGCTAACAAAATTCTATAAATATTAGCCGAAAACTAATAGAAAAAGAAAATGATTGAGAGGATCAAAATGGCATATTTTTTTAAAGAATGATAAATATTTGTTACATGTAAATTGCAAAAACATCTGACTCCCGGATTGAATGAACCGAGATTGTTGAAATGGACCTATAATAAAAATTAATATAAAACATCATCGGTAATAGGGAGTACTCTTGTTGCATTCCGTTTTATTGATATATATGAGATGAGATGAGATGAGAAGCTTCATTATGTGGAGATGAAAATAAGAATAAAAGATTACATATTAAATTACGTGCTGATATTTAATTATTCATCTTCTATAACTTTTCATATGTTTTTAGCGATTAAGGTGTATAGCCCTAGTTACATACATTTAAAAGTTGGCATGATTCATTTATTGAATATATATTTTATCTTTTATTATTTTATTTATTGAATTTTACATGTATCATGATGTTTTTTTTTTTTTTTTTAATGACAATTGTGGCTACATGGCCCCTAGCCCAGAAGGCATAGCGAGCCTACACAATTAGGTTGGGTCCAGCCTAAAATGCAATGACACCAATCCCTTTATACACATGGAAGGAAACCTCTAACGCCCTAGACAAGACTCGAACTTGAGACATTGTTTAGGAGGGTAAAACCTCCATACCGCTAGACCAAATTAATTTTTAACTCTATATAATTATATCAACTTATCATTTTCCTTTGAAATACACTACTAGGTTATGTGGATTGTGATCTTGTACAAAACTATAAAATAGCACCCCTAAAACTTCTCGAAAGGAAGAACTTAGTACATGTAAATAAAAGGTTAATTTTCAATCAAAAACAAAAGACGCCACATAATGCCAAAATGTAAATCTTGAGACCAATTTTGAGGTAAGCATCTTCTTTCGAACTTTTCGTTTATACCCATTTTTGAATTACAAAAACAATAAGTAACTACTCTTTCTATTCTAAAATAAACGCTCACCTTTTTATTTTAGTATGTCTAAAAATAAATGTCTATTTTTAAAAGTAATATACTAATTTTACTAATTTAACTATAATTTACTTTTTTTTAAATGATTCATGAAATACTGTATAAAAAGTAAGGGTAAAATTATTATTTTCTTTTACACAATGTATTATTTATGAATTTTCTTAAATTTTGTATAATCTGATTATTGACACTTATTATGAGACAGGAAGTAGTATATAATTAGTCTTTAAGAAATAAATGATATTGTAAAATAAATTTTGGTTACGAATTAGGTCATAACAAGGAAACATAAGAAATACTAACTTCATAGCCGTTAACTTTATATTTAAAAAACCTATCGGTGTCTCAATTATAATTTTATTAATTATAATAACAATATAAAGAGAAATTGGTTCTAATTTAATTATAAGGTAATTTTAATTTGGTACTTATTTGAACAAATGAACGTACGGGAAAAACTAAAAAGTTTGGAGGAAGGTTGGGCTAGTTATTTGGGCCTAAAACTTATGGATCATTTTCAGAATGCATGAGATTTTAGATGGGAAAACATACAAGCCCACAAGAGTACAAGGTACATGAGTACAAAATTTATAGTCCTCATTCATTATACTAGTGGAATCTAATTAACTACTGAAAACCAGTTACACACAGCGTTAATCATATTTATGCTTGTGTCTAAGTTAAAGTTATGTTTATGTTTTCAATTCTACGCATACAAATGACCTAATGGGCCCAGAGCATAAACGTAAGGTACGTGGTATTATAGTCAAATCAATTGTGATTAAAGTAATTAGAGAACTAATTTTTTTTTCTAGATCCAGATTGATAAAACGGATCTATTTTTTCATACAGAAATTCCAGTACAGGATACAGTGAAAACAGAGGATGTGCTAACTGGTTGTTTCGGGCCTTTTAGAACATTGCAAAAACATCCGATGTGAAGATAGATTAATTATTAATAGACCTTCACAGAAAAATCATGTTGTGAACTTTATCTCGATTATTTCATGTCCTGATTTTGATGTTTCCAGAAATTGCAGAGGAGTAAGATCCGAAGCCCGTATTTTGCCACATATGTGGGGTTGGTCCGAAAAAAGAGTGATTCTAGTTGTAAGAGGAAAACTAGACCCGACTAAATGCCGTTGAGAGAAAGAAAGGGATAAAACTATGATATAGTTGAAGTATAAGTAACATATAACTTGCTAAACATTTGTTTTTACTTGAATTTTGTTGATGTCTTATCAACCATAGTAAATGAGATTTTTTCATGCTCAAGTTTTTGAGAGGGTGAATATTTTTTAATTAAATATACGCAGTATAACTATGACAATTCCGTAATCGTTTATGAACTTAAAAAAACTTCCCTAGTGATCCCAAAATATTTACCTGGAAAAGCTCGAACATGAACACTTTTGCAATGGTATCAGGGCGCCTTACAACTAGACGACTTAGCAAATGATTCACGTCAAACTAACAGTAATTACATATATCATCAAATGCAACATCTTTTTTCAATAAAATAAAATAATTTAATTTATTATAATATCTAGACAACGTAGAAGAATATATAGCATACACATAGCAGACCATAATTAAATATAAGAAACCATGACCATAAGTCCAAAACCTTATTGATTGTATGATATGATCGGGCTTCCAAAAAAGTAATTAGCACAATCTTCCCACGGATTAGGGTTTCGAGTTCCGGAACAAGTACTAATTCTCGGATTATTGTTAATGCCCATCTGTTGCTTCCTGATCTTAGCTAAACAAGGCCAACTCCCAAAAATACTTTCACAAAACTCCACAATTTCTGGATTGTATGTATATGGAGGAATTTGAACCACTTGATTTCCATATTGACAATCATACCCAATTCCGATACTGTTTCCATGATAGTATTCGGGCCAAGAGTAGTCATATCCATAGTTCGGATATCTACTTTCCTCCATTTCCCTGTCTCCTAGTGGGTCGGGCATAGGAACCAGAGATTGCCCAAACTCAGGTTCAGGATCGGGTTCGGGCTCGACCGAAGGAACTAGAGTAGAAACGGGCCTAGGCATAATAATCGGAACATGCACCTGCTCAGGTTCAGGGACAGGTCTAGACTTGGGCTCAGCCATAGGGATAGTAGTAGGAACGGACATAGGCTCAGGGTCAGGATCAGGCTTGGATTTGGTCTCGGGCTGAGTTTCAAGGTTGGGCACGGATTTGGGCTCAATGGGTTTCGGGTTAGAACGTGGGTAGCAAGTTTTATCCGAGGGTGGAAGTGGCTTTCCATATGTGGAAACAATATCATAGCCACCTCCATAAGGAGTAGGATCATACTCCTCAAACTCGGGCTCGTTAAACCCCGATTCCATTTCCGAGTTAGATATTGAATAGTTTGTGTGGTATGACACATACCCCGTATCAAACTGACCCGGTTCATATGCAATTAACTTAGTCTCCGTATAGTTATGTGCAAAGTAATCCATCTCATGATTACCATAACCATAACCATAACCATAATCATAGTTATAGTCATAATCATTAGAATGATGATAATTATCTATGAATTTGGGCTGATCAAACTCAGAAAGTGTGTATGCATTATAAGTTACAAGATCATAAGGCTCATACCTAGAAATAGTAGCTGAATCTTGGTAAGCAACAAGATCATAAGGCTCATACCTAGAAATAGTAGCTGAATCTTGGTAAGCAACAAGATCATAAGTGGTGTTTTCTTGAGGCCAAATGTACCCATCACTATAATAAGCCATTTTTGATCATTCAAAGTATCAAAGTGATCAATTTAGAGAAAAATTTATCAGTAGAAGTAGGTGTTTTGATAGTTTGATGTGAAGACAGGTATCTATCATACTTGATCAACTAAAAATAACTGACTTTCCAGCTATAACAATACTTACCAGATTCAGAGTTTTTCATCAAGTAGTGAGTTGTGCAACCTATAATGAAAATTAATTGTAAATTTTTCTTGGATTTTTGATAGTGGGAAAATTGAGAAAAGTTGTGATCGGTCCTGTGAACCACTTAATGCTTATCCGGTGAGAAAGTTAGATTGGACATCGCAACCACTGGAGAGAAGGTATATGCACATGTCGTATATCTACTTTTGGATAACAATAAATGATAGGGGTCAGGGGTCAGGGGTCAGGGGTCTCTAAGTTTTCGAATACTTTAAGTAAAAACTAATTAATTGTTTAAATACAATTTTATGTCAGTCATAAAATACTTTTATTTTTTTACCGCAGCTAAATTAACTTTGAATATAATTAAAATGCGTTACTACTTTTTTTTCATTAACAACAATCAAATTATATATATATTAGCGTTTAAATCCGTATATATACACGGGTCGTTTAAACTACTAAAATAAACATTAAGTTAAAAAGTCATATTTTTTTTGACACAACAGTTCAAATGTCATAACCTAATTATGTTTATCAATGATTACGTTTTTTATAAGAATTATTCAGATTCTTTTGTCCATACAACTGTCTCAATTCTCAAATCAACATTTATTGAGTAGAGATTTTGGTAATCATCTTAGGATATCGATTAAATTAGAATTTAAGATGATAAATGTAATCACATTGAAATTAACAATTTCAATTAAGAATTCGTCTTTTAGTTGATAGAGTAATAACTTATATTTATCCTTATTACTAATTTAAAGATTTAAGATTAGTTATTCCTTGAAACGTTGGAGATTTTTGACACCGCAAATCTTATCCTAATCCCATAACTTGTTAATTGAAAAAGGTTGAATAAAATTACTTGTGCGATTCGAGATGTACGTGGAAGCATTTGAAGTTATTTTATTTATCTAAATGTATTTAAAATAATAAATTAATATAATAAAAGTATGTTATATTATTTAACTGAATTGAATGAATGGAGATTTATTATTCCTTCACCCGTAGGTATTATATAATGCATATATAGTTTCTCTAATGATAATTTTATATAATATTGTAATAGTAGTGGAATAAATAGATAACATTAGTAAAACCTACTATTTCATAATTAATTGCGTGTAAAAGGTTTGAGACTGTAATTTTGAATAGAGTGAAACAAAATGACTTAATTGAACGTGATTCGTATATAATTTCTTTACGCATAAAAACTTAACGTAACGTTTATTGATATAAGTACTTATTTATGTTTGTGAACTTATATAAATATATGAAATAGATTTTATAAATTTTGATAACGATATGATCTTTTCATTAAGAGTTATATAATTTAAAAAGTTTGGGACTCTAATTTTGAATTGAGCGAAATTAAAGGATTTAAATTGACAAAAAATTTAAATATAATCACGATGTAATCAAAGCCCTAATTTTACTCAATTTAACAAAATTAAATAATTCTATTGACCAATTAAATACATGATAATGTCATGATCCGTTTCTTATATTATATTTAAAATATATATATATATATATACAAATACATATTTTGAGACTCTAAATTACATGAACAATCCACCACAATGATACACTTTTAAAAACGGTCTTTATAACCGATTTTAGATCAGTCGGTCATGATTTTATTATTAAGTTTATGATCTGGTTGTGGTAGCTGATATTTACTGCAAAGTAATACAATTGTTTAAAGAAATATGAGATAAAAAATCATATTCATCATTGTAAGGTACAACTAATAGATTTTTCTTCTTTGAAGAGTAGGGTTAAATTTTATTTTTGCTAACCAATAAGTCTAAGTCTAATTTTGAAAATTACAAGTCAAAGTTTAATAAAATAATGAATTTTATTTGATTTCAATTGGTTTACCATAGAAAATTATACTTGTTGATATAATAAATTAAACAATTATGTATCGCTTTCAAAGGATATGAAAAGTTATAGTAGTCAACTTGCAACACAAATTGACTTTGTAATATATCTTAAATCAAAATCTTGTTGTTTTAATTGAGTATTTTATTTTAAAGTTGATAATTTTTAAATGTATTAAATTTTATACTTTTTATACTGAACTTAATTTTTTTTATTATATACTATTAAGTTGTAACATGTTTATTGGATGCATTTTGACCGTAAGAACATTTTATTTGTAAATTTTATAAGTTAAATGTATACGATAGACGTTTTAAAATTTCACTATTTATAATAAAACTTTTTAAAATTCGTCCTCTATAATAATATAAAAGGTGTATAGTTTAATATATTTTGAAAGAATAAGGTCTTTTTATTTTATACTCGTATTCCGTTTACTATATTATGCTACTTGTAATTAAATATTTACCGAGTTCGCCGCTCCACATTTGTGCAACTATTTCAAAGTTAAAGTTCTTTAATTAACTTTATTTCCTTTCTTGTTTTAGAAAGAACAAAAAGAGTTCTTACTCCTTTTAAGTATTCTATCAAGTGTCCAACAGTTTTCTAACGATCAAGGGGACGCTAATACTCGCAAGTTAAAATCCAAAGAAGTAGTTACTTTTTATTAATTTCCATCCTGAGTACAGCGACATTTATTTTCTAACGACAGTTTAATATATTACGCTCATAGTTAACCAGATGCAGAGCTTTCACATTTTTCTCCTCGACAAACATACAAGTAAATCAGCATCAAAAGCTTTGAAAATACTAAGAGAATCAAAATCCTGATTCGGATTTCTCACTTGCAAGTCTGTTGGTTTGAATCATAAGTCCTATGTACCGAAACATGACTACTAGTCAAATATGAAAAAACCAATGCAAATAATACAGTAAAATCTACACACCTTCCAAGCATTATTACATTAGCAGGAGCATTAAGTACAGTCCATCCATCAATGACTCGAAGAGCGTCAAGACCATTGACCTTATTGTCATCATCGACGACCTTATTGCCGCCATGAAAATGCCACGGAGTCCTTACAGTGTCGAAACATGTTTAATTCAAGTTGTGAAAAACGTTGAAAATTTACAAAATTATGTGTTTCTCTAATCCTATGGGTTTACTATTCACCACCTTCAACCCAAAAGTAAAAGTGACTATACATTTTAGTGATGTACTGTTTCATTTCTACGTTGGTAAGTTTGTTAGTAAAAAAGCTTTATATACTCACAAGTCACAATCTAATGGTGAGTAACATATAGAATTTGATATCTATAATATTTAACTGAATACGTTTTGTTTGTTACATTTATATCCGTTTGATATTACAAGCCCAAATTGAGCTAATTCGGATAAAATCGATTACTCTGAATAAAGAACCAATACCAAATAAACCGCCCGAATAATGCATACCCCATAAGTCGTTGCTTTATATTACTAACTGTCTTTCCTTAAACATACAAAAAATACACAACACAAATCCTTCAACTTTTCACCACATTCCGTACGTGTTGAGCCTTAGTTAAAATTTAAGCATTATTTTAGTGTATAAAGTTGATACAAGTCTAAATCCTTAAAGCGCACTCAAGTAACCTTACACATGATCAATTTTCATCTTGATACAAACACTTTTTTATTCAATTAAAATATATTACACTCACCACCTGGTGTAGAGCTTTCACATATTATATATCCTAAAACTTATATATGTTAAATAGCATCATATCAAAATCCTTGAGAATACTAAGATGAGAACCAAAATCCTGACTCTGATTTCTCACTCGCAAGTCTGTTGGCTTGAATAGTAACTCCCATGTACCTAGTAAGATGAAATTGTCAATTGAATAATGACTGCTAATCAAATATAAAAAAACAAAGAAAATGATGGTGGAAATGCATGTTCGGTTTAGAATGTACGTACCTTCCAAGCATTATTACATTAGCCGGAGTATTAAGTAGAGTCGATCCATCAATGACACGAAGAGCGTCAACCCCATTAACCTTATAATCATTATCGACTACTTTTCCAATTTGACATCCACCATGCATTTGCCATACAGTCCTTACAGTGTCTTTGCAGAATTGTTCCATGGATGTACTAGTATTAGCATGTATTGGCAAATTCATTGGTAGTTTAACAGTAAGGTCAAGAATATCTTGAGAGGTCATATTATCATATTTAAACTTAGAGAATGCTTTTGAGTCGATTGCTGCAAGGACGGTATTAACGCCGTTAACACAATTTTTCAAGTCTTCGGGTTCTTTGTAGTAGTTGAATTTTACAGATGGACAATCAGTTGGATTAGCACTTCGAAGCTTTAGCTCACCGGTAGAAAGAGGGCCGTCTACTTTTAATATGATGAATCCACCCATCTGCAAACATATATAGGGTCGTCATTTGTTAATTAGTATCATTTTTTAGGGGTTTTGTTAATGACAGACTGATCAGCCTTAAGGCTTCCATTACGAATGAATTTGATGCATCAGTAGTGGTACATTAATAAATAACCACCAAATATTCAATTAACATGGTCAGCGTATAATACCTCATAGGAGAATCCTTGATAGTCTGATGGGCTTCCAAGAACCAAGTTAATGTTGCCAATTGGCTCCATCTGACTACCTTCAAAATCACCGACAACTTGAACTACAGATTGCTCTACTGGGATGGGAGAAGGGATAAATATCACGTTTAGCGGGTTATCTGCCATTTCTTGGCCAACTAAGGGTTGGTCTAACACCACATTAATATCTAGAGCTTCAAGTTGATCTTTGGGACCTACGCCACTTAACATTAGAAGTTGTGGGCTTCCCATAGGACCTGCACTTAGAATGATTTCGTCATTTTGACCTCCTTTCAAGAATGCCCTATGCTTATTACCTAATGCATCTTCAAACACTACTCCATAAGCCATTGGCTTTGTTCTTCCTGTAAAAAGAGAAGAAATAATTCATGAGAAATTAGTTAGTTTGAAAATTAATAACCTAATGCATCTTCAAACTAGATAATTACTTATTTGAAAATTAAGTTCTATCAGTTTTATGTGTGTATTGCCATTTTTTGTGCGAGTTTGTTAGGTCATGTGTAGGTATGTGATTATTGTGTGCATTCGGATCAACTTCCCAATATTACATATATACCTTTGGTTGTAAATAAGACCTTGCCCACAGTTGCATGTATATAAACTGACAATTTTAGCGGATCAGCATACTGTAGCATGTCAGCTGTTGTATGTCGTTGCCCGTTTTTATCAAACGTTGTACCGCCCACTTTAGTCCCACGAACATACTCGTATGTAAATCCACTATACGGTGTCACTCCAGCTTCCAATAATGCACCTTTCCATGCCGATTGCCACTCCCCAACAACCGGCGCAAAAACCATACACTTTTCAATAAACTCATAAGAAGCATTCACCAATTTCTCATCTGTTAACTTTGCCTCTTCAAAGAACTTTTTATCATCTCTAGTATACAAGCCCGCATTAATGGAACTACCGCCACCCAAAACACGTGGACGTGCGTTTCCAACTCCATCGTCCGACATAAATAATTCTGCTGGTGAATCTTGTGATGGGTCAAAAAAGTAGTTTCCAAAATTGGCAGAATTGGTAATGTCGGGGTTCCCATAGGGGGAGCCACCACGTTCAAGCAATAACACTGAGTAGTTTTCGGAGAGTGTGGTGGCTAATGGGATTCCTGCTGCGCCTCCACCAACGACGATGTAGTCGTAGAACGAAATCTTTGGTGCTTTAGTTGCTTCTTTCAAGAATGAATAGTTTGGAGCTGTGGAAAGGAGATAAAACGTACATGTTCAAAGTAAGTTTCATATGGTAGTAAGCCTAAGAAAAGGTTTACTTAAATAAAATATATTATGACACTGTTATTTTCCACATTTGCCTGCAAACAACTCATCAACAATAAGTGAACATTTGTTGTAAAAGTGTATATAATGCAAGAAATTAAACTATGAAAACATTCAAAAAGTTATAAAACGATATTGCTCAAGATGGTATACGTACGTATCTCCGCAATACAAAAGCCATGAAGAAAAATAACACAAACAAGTGTAACCAGTAACATTTCCCGTGATCTACCCGCCATCGTATTATACAGAAGGATATGATATATCAAAATGTATATAACTCTTTATCAAAATTCGTTATTGTTGCATATGTTTATGTAGTTTGTGGAAAGACCAAAAGCGAGCTACGTATTTATAGCCCAAAATGAATCATTTTTTCGTATCGAGAGAAGAAGCTAGTAAACAACGTACCACCAATCAAGTATATTTTATTATCATTATTATTATTATTATTATTATTATATTATTATATAACTTTAAGTGACAAAGAAAAGTATACTTTCAAACATCTTGAATGGATTAAACAAAACATGAAAACTGAATTAATTTATTATAATTTACGCAACGATACTAACTGTTAAGGAAATATTAGGACGGATAGTAGTAACATGATGCAGCGGTTTAGGCTCTAAAAGTAATTTATACATAATTAAATGTGACCAAGAATAGTAATCGCGTCTGCATGGCTTGAATAATCACCGGATTTTTTCAAAGGAAAATTCAATAAATTTATATTTAAAAAATTATAAATTGTAAAAATTACCAAAAGTAAACGTGTTATACCAAAATTGTCGATAAAGTGAACATAAAATTATGTTGCACAATTAAAGAGTTATATCTTATATTTTTTTTAAAAGAGGGAACACACTGATATGATTTTCAACTAACGTAATGCACCAAATAAATATAACATGCAATCATATTATTGTGAAAAATTAAACTTATGTTTCATTTTTTAAAAAATAAAATGGAATATGAAACTTAGTGTTGTGTAATATCATTTTGTATTCTATAAATCGAGCTTCTTTAGTGTGAACTAGATATATTGCTTTTACTTGAACAATCAGCGAGATATGTTGATCGTTTTAACTGAAAAATGTAAGATCACAATATTTCTTTTTTATATAAACAAATCAACAAAATCAATGTAATCTAGAAATGAAAATTATATCACGTATTTAAAGATGAATATGTTTAATTTCCGCCACAACACATGGGTTAAAATTACTCGTTTAACACATAAATTTGAATCATATACATATATATTTTAGATATATCTTTTTATTATTATAAATATTATTTCGACCAATCCAAATAATATATATGGGGTTAAAAATACTCGTTTAACACATAACTTTGAATCATGTACATATATACTTTTGATATATCTTTTAATCATTATAAATATTATTTTAACCGATCTCCACCGCACTCCAAATAATCGCTTGCCATAATAACTTTTGTTAACTTAAAAATGTACTATGCCCATTATGTGACAATAGATTCTACAATTGCTTCCATCTACTTGACCCATTCCACCATCTTATACGACGTTCGACCGTTTCTACCATATCTTGACAACATGAACGAAGTATGAAATTTAAGTCCATACCAATATGGTTCCATATCGCTCTAACCGAAAGCCTCACTTGACCCTATAAGCACCTTGTCATCTATCATGCCTCTTAAACTTTTCATCGTGAAATCACCATCTTCGTCTGAGAACCACGACCATTTACCACTATTTTGCTGGTTTGGATACTTTTCATTAATGAGACACATCATTTCTTCTAACTCACCACAAGCTCTTTCGCGTAAATCTTTTACACATATCCAAATCCACGTAAAACATGCATATTTCTCTTATTGACTTCAACTTTTGAGTCAGGTGCACTTAACAATCAAGAACTCCAAAATTGACTTTATGAAATTGGGTTTGAGTCGAACCGCTATTCATGAGAGTTACTTAAGACATTTAATCGCTACGAATTATGATTTCTACAAAATTTCATACGAAACTAAGAGTATCGCCAAAATGTACGTGCAGTATACTTTTTACTGTGTTGATGTAAAAAAAACTTTATCTGACCAAATTTTTTATCAATTTCTTTTGTCGAGTAAATTATTAAGATTCACACTAGATAATTTATTAAGTCATTTTAATGTATGTAGTACATCTTTACACCAAAACTATAAACAATTTTAGTCTTATATTTACCAACTTTTTATTTTAATAAAAATTATAACAAGGAAAAAAACATACACATTCAAGATTATACGTACTCATTATGAAGGTTTTAATGAGAGATTGAGTTCCTTTTACGTTAAACCTCACCATGAGAGATCATTTTTGCTCATTATATTTTTTTGTAAGTGAACATCGCATAACACGAAAATATCGTAATCGTTTAATAATTTATGACTTCTGAGATTGTTTGAAAATTTATTTCAATAAATAGTAGTAATACACTAAATTTACTGTATAAATACCTTATCAAAAACCTCCACAATATTGATCTATTGGTTGAAGAAGATTTATATCAAATGTTATGTATACTATGTACGTTATTATTTTGATTGATACATAAAATATGTCCTAAACGATTCACAAGAAAATCAGTAAATTGGAACATTCTCTTTTGGATCGATCATGATATATAAAATCAAAAAATTGAACCGTAACAGTAAAAACCAAATAATTGAACCGAGAAGACTGTACCGAAGTCAAAATCGACGGGTTTGATTTGTTATAATGCAATAACCATGATGTGTTGATTTGATTCAGTTATAACTACAAACTGAACTGTTAATGACCAGACTAATATTTAATTGATAATTAATTTATTATAATATATATATATATATATATATGAGTGGGTTCTAAGGAGAAGAAAAAATTGATAGAGAATAGGAAGAAGAGTTTTTTAACCTTTTGATTAAGTAAAATAATCATTTGATTCAATTTGAAGTCATATTTATATTTTATTGAATCATACTTGCATTTTACTGAATCATAGTTTTAAATATATATTTCTCCACCTTCTGCCTAAAAATTTCCTTCTTTTTAGATCCTGGTACTATACATATATATATTTGTTTATATTTGCCATACAAACTAATAAAATATAGCAAGTCTTTTTATATAATTCTATCTATCTACAAATTTTGGAAATAAATAAATAAAGTTTACTATAAAATTGTGTATTTAACTTGTTTTTGAAGTAAAAATTCAAATTGTTGTTACATTACCATAACCGTTTATAAATTATTTTCACTTTTTCCTTACTAACATAAATGTGAAAGATCGGAAATAACTACTTTGCCTCTTTCATTTAATATCTTGATTTGGTAACTAGGACATTATGTCATGATGATAAAAATTATATATTAAATATGACCATAATGATTTAAGATTAGCCATAATTAACATTTAATTTTATTTTTTTACAATGAATTCATATTGTTTATACATATTTTTTAAGGATTAAATTGAAAATTTATATTTTTTAGTTTCTTAATTTTTTAATGTGAACGAAAATATCGTTAAAAAACTATTTTTCGCTATATTATGTGGACTCTCCATTAGTACTTAATTAAGTGCATTGTTGGATCTATGAAATCATGTACTTATAATATAATTTATACAATATAATTATGTTTGTTTTATCATGTTATATATCTTTTTAAAATAATAAAGTTTTGTTCGATATTTTAAAAACAAAAATTTTAATTGAGTCGCATCACAAAAATCGATTATAAACCGAAATTACTGATAATAGAACTAAGAAAAAAAAAACCCGAGTCACAGTGAACTTGGGAGGCTGAACGTGTGCTATTACCAAAGTATTTTTGTAGGATTTTATACTATTGAAAAGAAAAAGTAAAAGTTTTTTTTATATATCACATAAAAAAGACTTTTTAAAATAACTTTTATTACAATGTAAAAAAACTGTTTAAAAGCTTTTTTAATCAAATAGGAGGTTTAAATGTAAATATTAGGCTGAAAAGCTTTACACTATAATTTTGAGAAATCTTAAAGCTTATTTAGAATATTTAACTGAGGACTGAATGTGTTTATTTATTAATTATAAGGATGGAAACTGTAAATTCCTATTTTTGTTCTTTATTTTGCTGCACCCTAACTAGAAGAGAAGTTATAATTTTCTTATTATGACTATTACGTTGTTCTTTAATGCATTCCGTTCCGTTGCTAAGTCAAATATTATGCAGAACATTAAGTTAATGTAAAAAGAAGTCGTCGCTGAATTATAAAGCCTACAAGTTTGAGGTGTTGAATAAAATTATTATTTGTTTAACAAGAACTGAGATGATCATCAGCCGGAACAACAAATACTTTAAGTGCATTTACTAGAAAGTTCATTCTTATTATAATATGAAGACTTTCCTAATTAAGCATTATAATCTCTATCTAATGTGACAATATTGCGTTGTAATTTGACTAGTTGTATAAGATTGACCTTGACTAATTGATATTACGTTGTAAGTACATTTGAATTGGCAATTAATTGATCTAATTTATTGACCTTGACTAATTGATCTTACGTCGTAATAGTGCATTTGAATTAGCAATTAATCTAATTTCCAAGAATATATGAAACTTGGCAAGACATGACTGATGGCACACTAGTCCCACTTAAAAGAGGGTGCTACTAAGCCAAACAAACTTCGTCCAATGCTTAACAAGTTTAAAAAAGAAATATAAATAACGACACATATATGGTGATAATTCAACTAGAAGAGAAGCCGAAACAACAAAAGATAACCGTGTGTTTCATGTGCTAATTATGTGCAGTTGTTAAATACCTAGACGTGCTAACTAGTGTTAGGTCCGATTCAAGCAATTGATGATATGCTATATTAAGCGATACATGATATATGAGAGAACCGAAAGGTTTCCTTTCAACATGTTTTTCTATTAAGCTTGTTAAGCGATATATGTTTTTCTATTAAATATCTAGACGTGCTAAGCAATAATATTAAACTATTAAACCTATAAAACTTGTGAATATAAAAATTATTTAATTTAAAACGTATCAATAATAAAACAACAAATATTCCATAATCTATATTACCGTGCATCACACGGAATTGAAACTAGTATATATATATATATATATTCCTTCAAAACTATCAAATGCTTATGCTATGCAGCATCATTAAAACCACATAAAGATAAGTTTGAACCGCGACTTAGTGATTTCTTTGTATAGGTCAAACTAATTATTATATAGATCTTCCTTCTATAATATAACTGCGACATAGTAACTTATTTACACTAAGCTAATAATATAACTTCAGATCAACAAATTGCCGTTCTATCAAAAAAGTTGTAGATAATGATCAAATAGAAATGATAATTAGCTATAAAACACATCAAGACTGTATTTTTTTGCTATATCGATTTAAACGATTAATTAAAAAACGATAAACTAATCAATTGAGTGTTTGAAAGTATACGTAGAGTAAAGTATATATTAAATTTACAAAACATACAATTTTAAAAATTATAGATATAGGATAGTAATCTATAATTTAATTTTTGAATGGTAGATTGAGCACTTTTTTTTATAGTTATGCGTATAAAATTTATTTGTAACTAAATTATATTTAGTCATTAAAATGAGTACAATATCAACATATATAACTTTGAAAAGAAAAAACTTTCACCATTCATTTAATATTACTCCTCATTTAGCTCCAGTTAAATGCAGAAGTCTTCAGTATATATTATTCTTGTTTCAATCTGGAGTAAAGTATTTCGTTGTTAAAAGTATAATAGTGCCTATTTCTGATGTACGATCCATCCAAAGTGCCAATTACCGTTGGAATTTTCAGTATTGGAAAAAGTCTCGTGGCAAATTGATTTTCGACGAGCATGCTTATGACGGACACGAAAAATCAACCAAAATTTCTGCTGAAAGCATAATTTCGAGTTTTAAATAATCTGTCAATGACGAAAGGATTTTTTGTGACACAATTCACGCTTTTTCTAAAGGTTTTTTCTGTCAAAACCTTGGTTTTGAGAGGTAAATGTGTGAGTTACAATCCCGTTACTTTTATTTTTATTATTATAGTATTTTTTATTTTATTTTTGTTTTGGTGTTGTTTGTTGTCGACGTCTAATATACAAAAGCCCAAGCCCACTATATTTATATACCAGATTCCTTTTAGCCCACCCCAGTAGACTTACGGACTTGCCCCAACAAAACCAACCAATTAGTAAACATGTTAATACCAATCTTCAATTTTCATGACCCGGTTACTGATTTGCATTTTGACTCCATAAACTTTATTACAAATCCTAACTTTAAAGTTTGGTGTAAAGATGTGCGAAATGTGAGATCACATAGCTTGGTATAAGAATCTGCAAAATATGTTTAATTGAATATCTTTTAAACTTACCCCAAAACAAGTCACATGTTACTTATTTTGGATATGAATCATGACATGTAAAATGGGAAAAAAGACTAAATTGGAAAAAAACAATTTATTATTCTTGACACAACATTTTTGCAGATAAAATTATTCTCCAACAACAATGAAGAGAACTAAATATCTTATTAAAGATCAAGAATGTCTAGCAATCATCAACTTTTATTCGACGACTTGCCCGCCGCGAGTCTTTGTTCAAGTATGGTAACTCCCATGTACCTGCATTAAGTAAAATGCAAATCCGCATCATTTCAACAAGTTGTGATGACATATGGAAAACTACGGGGTTTGGGATTGCTTTTATAAGCGAGTAGAAGATAAACAAATTTAAATACCTTTTATGAAAACTGTATATTTGTTTATTCTATAAATGATATCACTTAATAACAAGCACGTTATCGCACATGCTTATTTTTAAGCAGATAAACAATTTAAAATAAGTAATCACAAACACCCGTTAATATATAATGTCTTGATTTGGAAAAGAAGTACCTTCCAAGCATCAACACACTTGCTTGAGGATTAGTTCCTGGAGAGTTTAGTATAGTTGACCCATCAATAACTCGAAGACGATCCACACCTTTAATCTTATATTGATCATCAACTACTTCACCAATACGACAACCACCATGATAATGCCAAATAGTCCTTACAGTGTCCTTGCAATATTGCTCCAAGGATGAAAATATATTCGCATGTGGAATCATGTTAACTGGTAGTTTCATGTTTAGATCAAGAATATCTTTGACCGTCATATTGGCATACTTGTAGCTCGAATATGCTTTTGAGTCGACTGCTTTTAGGATGGTTCTAATCCCGTTAACACATTTCTGTAAATCTTTGGGTTCCTTGAAGTAGTTGAATGTTACTGATGGGTTGTCAGATGGATTCAGGTTTGTAATCTCTAGCTGACCCTTAGATTGAGGTCCATTTATTTTCTCAAATATAAATCCTCCCATCTGTCAACAAAATAGATAATCCAATTTATAAAGTCAACTTCATGAGATTTACTATAATTAAGCCATTAAACTACTATCTCTGTCCCAATTTAAATATCCAATTACTATTTTTGTTTGTTTCAAAAAATTATCTACTTACAAAAAATAACTATAAAACATCATTAAACTCTATAACTTATCCTCATTTATTACTCTTAATAACTCATTTTATTAAATTTTTCAATAAGACTTTTCTTGAATATAAAGGTAAAATTGACATTTTATCGAGCTATCCTAAATAAAACTTTCTTTAGTTCAATAAGTTAATAAGTTAAGTCTTGGTGAAAAACTTTTTGGCTAGATTTTGTTCAAAAAAGCCTTTGAAAGAAACCTGTTTACTTTAAGTGTAGCTTTTTGATAAGCTTTTGTAGTTGAAAATAATGTGGTATGCAAAAGTCTTTAACAGCTTTTCTGATTGGAGATGCTCGATAAAATCAGTATTCCTCGCAACACGAAAACTCATAACTTAAAAACGTTATCATCTGAAATAAAAAGTTATTTTCAAATTTATAAGTAGTTAAATTAACCCATGAAAACAAAAGTGCAACTTGTGAACTTACGTGTGGGGAAAATCCCTGATAGGCTGATGGGTTTGCAAAGATAAAATTAACTCCACCAGCTTCTTCAATGTAGCTCCCGAATCGAGTAATACCAACAACTTGGAGCGGGGTTGGCTCAACTGCAATGGGCGATGGGACGAAGATTGAATTCATAGGGTTATCTGCCATGCCTTTACCAACGAAAGGTTGCTGAAGCACGACTTTAATCTTTTGGGCATCAAGTTGTTCTTTTGGACCTATGCCACTCAACATCAAAAGTTGTGGGCTCCCAAGAGCACCAGCAGATAATATGATTTCATTCTTCTGTCCCCTTTTCAAGTATGCCAAATGCTTATTCCCTAATGAATCTCTGAAAATTACTCCATAAGCCAATGGCCTTGATTTGCCTGTTAAAAGAATCACAGTTAATCCATTGAAAAACCAAATAGATAAAATGGTGACATATGTAACAAAACTGTACACACCTTTGGTCTTAAATAAGATTTTGTGAACAGTTGCATGCAAAAGAACAGATAGCCCGTTGGGGTTCGCATTTTGTAGCAAATCTGCAGCGGTATGTCGAGTCCCATTTTCATCGAAAATCGTACCACCAACTTTAGTCCCAATTTTATGATCATAACTAAAGCCATTGTCTGCTACGACGCCTGCTTCTTTTAATGCAGCTCGGAAAGCAGACTGCCACTTTTGGACAACCGGCTTAAAAACCATTACTTTTTCCGTCCATTCATAAGACTTAAGGACCAAATCTTCGTCCACCAATCTAGCTTCCACATTAAAATTTGGTTCGCCACGAGAGTAGAAGCCAGCGTTGATACTAGTACCTCCCCCCAAAACTCGTGCACGTGCATTTACAACACCCTCTGAAATAAATTGTTGAGAGGGAGAATTTGGAGATGAATCCAAGAAGTAGGAACCAAAATTATATATACTTGTGACGTTGGGATTTCCATAAGGTGAGCCACCACGTTCAAGTAGTAGAACAGAGTATTTTGCTGATAGCGTGGTGGCTAAAGGGATTCCAGCTGTGCCACCGCCAATGACGATATAGTCATAGAACGAAATCTTGGGAGCCTTTGTTGCTTCATGCATGAACGAATAGTTCGGAGCTGTAATAATATAGAGCAAACCATCAATGGCATTGGTTTCATTAGCATTAACATTTACATACCAAGTTAAATAAAATTATACGTACGGTTTTCAGCAAGACATAACTCCTGGAAAAAGAGAATCGTTACGAGTGTAGATATGAGCAGTCCACGATGCACATACGCCATCCGAGCCTTATATCAACTTCTACAATTTAATTATCGATCTATATATCTATCAAGAAGTTAAGATTTTCTTTTATATGCTATTTGTGAAGTGAAGTATAATTACAGGGCTACATGTGAAGCTTAGAAAAGTCGTATTTGGCGGATTAAAATCCAAAATGAACCGATTAATTTATTTATTGATAAATTGGTTTTGCTGTAATAAGCATGTTTAAACAGAACACATTTTGGCTCATTCAATAATTGTCATAAAACAAATTATTTTTGTTAAACGACAATTAACATAAGAAACAGATAGATTCCTTATGACCGATAACAAGTCGTATGACTATGGGCAATATATTATATTCCACAATAAAAAAATATCATCATATATCTAATGGTGACGATTTCTATAGACCAATATCTCATAATTGTGTTAATATCGCTCTAATTTTAGCTGTGATTTTGGATGGAGTTGGCCCGTGACAGGGCCTTGGTGGAAACCGCCTCGTGGACTGGTGGAGGCATATTGTTGTCTTCCGTTGACCATTTGACCAAACCTATACTTAAGGTGCTTTGGATCTAAGGGTTTTGGAATGTGAGAAGGAGAATGAGAATGTAAAGAAATGAAATTTGTTATTGTTTAAGTGGTGTGGTTTTGAATTATGGGAATGAAACTGTCAAATTGAAGATTTTCTAAATTCAAAAAAAGAGGTGGGTTTGAAAGTGATACTCATTTTCGTTTCATTTAAGTATCAATCACATGTTCATAGTGATTCCCTTGAACAAATAAATATACCTTTAATAATTCCCTTGCTATTTATGTAGGAGAGTAATTGCCTAATTGGTACACCACTATATATATATTTTTACCTACACTACTAATTGTCATTTATGGTATTATAAAATGTTAAAAAAAAATAATTATGTACAAATCACCACTCAACTGTGTATATAAACTTTAGAGTATTGATTTGGACTTTTTTTCTTCTTAGAAACGTAAATCTCAACCACCTATTTCACACATATATACATCCATACATATATACATAAATTGTCATCTATAACGTTTGAACCTACAACTATATATCAAGTTGATGGATTACTCAAGTAGAGTTAGTCCATGAATCTTTGGTTCATCTGGATTAATTTAAGGTGTTTTTTTTTAATATTTATTACTTGATGTATATGGTCATTTACATAAAAAAGATGTGGTTCTGGGTCTACATTTAAAATAATAAAATTATTCGTTTTTATCTTTGTCGAAAACAACTTAATCATAAACTATGGTAATTTCTATTATTTGTCAAAAAATATTAGTGTATGTAGTTGAACTTAAGAAAACGCATCTAACATATAACGTTCATTTCAAAATAGTAATAATAAGTGTAAAGCAACATGAAACTTGACAAATAACGAAAATAACATAACTAATAAATATTCATATTCTAATCTATTTTGATTTTACAGCAATACTTTTATACATTCTTCTATTTCAAAACACCAGAAAGATAACTTGAACAAACAAATCTAACTAAACATAAATGCTTTAACAACACATTTACAAAGTAAAACAAACATGGTGGTGGTGGTCGCTGCTGGGGGTGGTAGTGGCGGTGGTGGTGGTGGTGGTGGGGGTTGAAGCTCAAAGAAGAGTATTTTAATATGTTTGTGAAACAAGAGAAAAACAAACAATTGTTGAAGTCTTCTAATCCGAAGACAAAAAATTTTATTTTTATTTTTTGCATCTTTTGTCTTGTAAAAAACGAACAATCTTCGATTCTGAAAACTAAAATGCATATCTTTTCAGATCTGGAAACTACCACGTGAACATAACATGTATGTTATCAGATCTATAAACAAAAAAAAAAGGAAATAGAAGAAATAAAAGAAATGGCATATGTGAGTAAGCTATATCTTGATAGGGAGTTTAGCTAGGTAAATGGTAATTGTGAGAATTTAATTGTCTGCATTCTTATCTTATGTTTTTAAATAGTTATTTATTTTTAATTTTAGCCTATCAAAAGTAAGTAAATATTTAATTTTATTGATTAAATATGTGATCATTATACTTTTCTAAAACTATATATATACATATATATATATAGTTAACAATTAAATAGAAATAAATGAAGTATTGATTATGGGGTCATATGATATTTCCCTAGTTCTTACATAAAAGTATAGATGTATTAGTGTAAACATATATATATATATATATATCAGAGTAATCCTGGGAGAGGGGGAAGTTAATCTGGGTTATCCGTTAACATTTATCACGGTGAAAGTTAGTTATCATTCATCACGAAGAATATTAAAAATAATGGGCAGAGGTTATGATTTAACATTCTTCGTAATGAATGATAACTAACATTCACTCTGATGAATATTAACGGACGACCCATATTAGTTTCCCCTCTTCCCCATGATTATCATTTCCCTCTAGATCATCCCTATATATATATATATATAAACTATATAAGAGATCATGAAAACATAAAGATCAATAGACATTTTAACATTTGACGTCATAGTTACTTTGATCATAAATCACAAAAGTTTATTCGAAGTATTTTATTGATAACATTTTAATTTCGATTAGTTTTTCTCAAACATTTTCAGTTATTTGATAGCATGAAAAACTTCTCGAATTCCCCATGGAGAAGCCTGATCCGCGTCGGGTACGTAGATAAGGTTATATGTAAACTCATTTTCTAAAGGAGACGAGTAATGGGAACGAATATGAGAATGAAAAATATGACCCCAATAATTCTTTGCCATCCCTAATAGTAATTGCTGCCACATGGAACTAAAATGAATTGACTTTACTAAACATTGCTTCATGAGAGAGTGGAAGTAGATTCTACTTAATTGATCACATGTACGTAATCGTAAACTATTTGAAACCCTTGTTAGCTAAGATTGCTAATAAATATAAATGTAATATTATATATTAATAATTAATTAAGTATCTTCACTAGTGCCGGATTAAGCAAACGTCTTCGCGTGGGATTAAGTGAGTGTAGATTCTACTTAATCGATCACATGCGGTATGTTTAAGTACAGGGACTAATAAGTCATTTAATGAAAGTATAAGTCCAGGGGTAGATTTAGTAAATTGTAGACACCAAGGGTACTAAAATGTAAAAATATGTTGTTAGATCGTTGTTTCTGTTTCTAACGTCATATAACCGTCAATTTCGGTTGTAACAAATTAAGTGAGTGACATGAAATTGTGAGCTACACTCTTAACTAGGTGTTTCTTGTGTGTGCTAGTGTTTGTATTATCTCCATGATCCTACTTTTTTTTCATGGTATCAAAGCGATCTTGATGATTTAGTTCGATCAAAATAAAAATTCAGTTTCACAAATACAAATTTTCATAAAATCGTGATTGATTCGTGCTAATTTGACAATTTATTCATCGAATTAGGTCAAAATTGAGAAATGGAACAACAAAATGCACAAAATGTGCAAAATGCATTGTTTCAAAATCTATTATTTCTTCATCCTTCAGAAGGTCCTGGTTCATTACCGATTTAAGAAAAGTTAATCGGTGCTAAGAACTATAGGTCATGGCATAGGGCTGTTGCAATTAGTTTGTCGACTAAAAGAAAGCTAGGTTTCATTCGTGGTACAGTGCTCAAACCAATTTATGATCCTTTGATGCTTGAGCAGTAGGAAACCTGCAACAATATGGTGATCAGTTGGTTAATGAACTATGTAAGTGAATCAATTGCTAAGTCAATAATGTCATAAGAACTGCTAATGAGATTTTGATTCAATTAGAATAACACTTTACATTGAGTAATAGTTCTAGAAAGTATAAACTTCATTAAGATACATGTGCTATTGAATAACAAGGCACTTCTATAAGTGATTACTACACTAGAATGAAAATTATGCGGGAAGAACTTGACTCCATGAGTGAATAACCACATATCACTGTAATAGCTCATGAAATTACCTTGTTCTTGAATGCCTTGAATAAGCAAAAGGAAGAGCAAAGGTTATTTCGATTTCTCAATGGTTTAGATGATCAGTGTAACGCTCAAAGAAGTCAATTGTTGTTGAATAATCCACTTCCAAGTGTTGAAATTGCTTTTTCTATACTGTAATGATGAAACAACAGCAATCACAAATTGCAGTTTTGCATAGGTATTCTCCAAATGTTGATTCAACACCTTTGTATAGAAAAAGAAAAAAGAAAATTGTGTTCATTGTAGTTATAAATGGCATCCTCCAAAAAAATGTTGGGAAAAGATTAGTTATCCACCTTGATAATGGAAATCTAAATAATGATCCCAACCAAAGCACTTCAAAGATACTAGAAAGCCTGGAAATGTCAACAACAAAAAGAATGTGGCTTATGTGGAAGGTAGTCATGTAGTGCTTAAATCAGAAGATGGCGAGGCCAAATGATGGAGAGGCCGACGTTCAATTTCCAGAAGATGTACTGCTTAAATCAGATTCGGATCATATACAAACAATTGTGAATGCAACATATCCTTCACTGCATAATCAGATTGGAAATACTAGAGTTTTCCAGGAGAGAGCTATACTTGCTCCAACAAACGAGGAAGTTGAGACTATAAATGAATATATTTTATCAACTATAGATCATGAAGAAAGGATATACTATAGTTCCGACAGCCTATGTCCAGATGAAAATGATGATATATTGGCACAACAATTATACTCACCTGAGATTTTAAATGGTCTTAAGGTTCCCGGAGTTCCAAACCATAGACTTGCTTTGAAAACAGGAGTCTCTATAATGTTATTGCGTAACATTGATCAGTCAAATGGTTTGTGTAATGGTACCAGGTTACAAGTTGAGAGGCTTGGTGAGCATACAATTGAAGCTCGAATTATCACATGTCATTCTTTTGGGAAAATTACCTACATTCCTCGAATGATTGTCGCGCCAACACACAAGAAAATAGCAGTTAAGTTCCAACGAAGACAATTCCCAGTTTCTTTATGTTTCGCAATGACAATAAACAAGAGTCAAGGACAATCATTGTCAAATGTAGGTTTATATCTCCGTAAGCTTGTATTCACTCATGGACAGTTATATGTAGCTGTATCTCGTGTTACCAGCAAGAAAGGTTTGAAAGTGCTGATATTGGATGAAGAAGGAAACAATTCAAAAATCACTAAAAATGTCGTCTACAAGGAAGTCTTGCAACGTATTTGATTACATTGTACTTACATTAATAATGTTTTTTTATACTCAGCTTTTAGTCTTATGTGATTATGAAGTTAAAGTTATGATACTCAATAGCTTCAATGTAACAAACAACTGCTACACAAGATGTATGACATGGTAATTTCGTTTGAATGTTAATCACAATTTATCTTGAAAATTGACAAGACTAATTAACAATTATTAAATATATTGTGCTTACAGTATAAACTATAACATCAGTACAAACAATACTCACAATATAAATTTGCATCAGTACAAACAAAAGGTTCAGTATAAACTGTACTATCAGTATCAATAACACATGCATTACTAATATTTAAAAATATACTTACAGCATGAACTCACAGTACAAACATAAGAATAATAATGCAGTACAAACTGATTCAAGCAGTATTAATCTGATCAGTAAATTATATTTAGAAACTGGCCATCAGTACAAACTAATTATCAGTATAAATTGAACTATCAGTATCAATAACACATGTAGTACTAATATTTAAAAATATACTTACAGCATGAACTCACAGTACAAACATAAGAATAATAATGCAGTACAAACTGATTCAAGCAGTATTAATCTGATCAGTAAATTATATTTAGAAACTGGCCATCAGTACAAACTAATTATCAGTATAAATTGAACTATCGATATCAATAACACATGCAGTACTAATATTTAAAAATATACTTAAAGCATGAACATGAGTTTAATACAACCGTATAATACAAAACATTAGCAACAGTATAATACAAACCGTAGGCTTACTTAAATTGTACCATAAACATGACTTTAATACAACAAAAATTAACTTACAAACAACTTAATCATATAACACAAGATACTTAAATACTTCAACATACATTCACCAACCAAAAGAAAACCTTCAAATGGATTCTACCACTCATCATCGCTGACGGGAACATGCAAGTAACAGAACCATTGATACTCTTCACGATTTGGGAAATCAGCTTCAAACAAACCACCAAGATAACGATCACGAATCCAGTCTATACATTTTTTAAATAATTATGGTTAGTAAACAAGTTAAAATATGTTTAAATTTTTGGACAAAACATGGGTGAAAAACAAAATACACTCTAAATAAGAAATCCTGACTTGTATGTTATAATCATATCATCAGAAACTGTAAGGTCGCTAGATCTTGGTTCGATAACGGATTATCTTTTAGGTATTGAGGTGCAGAATCCCTCAATACTTAAGGTTTACTGCTTATATAACTTTGCAATTAATTAACAAGCTTCGTTTTGATATTAACTAGTGTTAAACAATCAAAACCGAGCCTATTCAATAAATGCTTTTATATCTGCACAGATTTCGAGGAGAGAATATTGAAATATTTGGTGTGTGTGTAAAGAGCACGGATTTCTAGGTCTCTATTTCTTTAATGAGCAGCATTAAAATATTTATATCTGGTTCAACTCGCAGGCCATGGGCTTTGCGAGTTGACTCAACTCGCAGCCCATGGGCCTGCGAGTCCAGATTTATTGCGAGCCCAAAACTCAACTCGCAGGTAAGACCTGCGAGTCCAGTTTACAGCGAGCCCAGATCTCAACTCGCAGCTGAGAGCTGCGAGTCTAGATTGGACTGCGAGTTGAGATCTCAACTCGCAAGTTTGTTGACCTGCGAGTTGACTTCTCAATTCGCGATTCAGACCTTAACTTAAAATCGATATTTGTCTAATAACATTTAACAAATAATAATAACAAGTTAATATCATATATTTACAAGTTTAAACCAATTTATACAAGTTTGATAATAAATACACTAGTCCTATTACAAGCTAGATCTATTGTCACAATAACATGTCCCAACAGAAACACAAAAGAACAGTCATGTATGCAAGGACATGAAAAATAGTTCATTGCATCTTGTAAACAGACAATATAATTTAAACATAAATTTAAATATTTACAGATCAACCATTGCAAGTCAAACGGACTAAAAAGATGTAAAAATAGTATTTGGTATGCAATATTAACTTTACATACATAAAAAAACAAACATAAACTAAACATTACCTTGAAGATGCTCATCATTATCATCTACAGGTTCATAACCTGGTGGATAACGGCGAGGTTGTTCAGCTACTCTGTCAGCATTGGGACCAACAGCTATGTTAACTTCTTCCTTATCTACACTCTTGTCGATCACTTCAGGTCTATCAAATTGTACCCAGTCGGGCCATGGCTGCCAACCATTTTCCTCTGGCTTCTTTTTACTCTCAACAAGTTCACCATTACTATCTACATCAAAGATTCCTGAATCCTCAGACTTAGTATCTTCAGACATATTTGAGTTACCAAAAAAAATTCGCAGTAACTTTGGGTTATATTTGTAGTATTTGATATTTGATTATATTATGAAGAAAGTAAACACTCTTTCTTTACTAAAAAATGACTTATCTTAGGTAGAGATTATATGGACATGATCGATTTAAGTTAAATAAAACATATTAAATTATTATATTATATATTAAAGCAATTAATATGACTTACCAAATCGACATTTAATTTTACAATTTACAGACTACAATAACTCAATTTCGTCAAAAATCATCATTACCCTCAGTATTTATCGCCTACAATTGTGTAACAGAGATATTTTCCAATTCTAATTTAATGCTTTCTACTGGTATTTACTTAATAAAAACTAGATTTGAACGATAAAATATAAGGAGATTATGTAGGTAACCAATTTATCCGGTTTTCAATCAATTTGAATTCAAATTTACTTCCAATCGAATCGTATCGTTGTACAATATATATATATATATATTCAAAATAAAATAGTCCATTAATCTTTCTTTAATACTAAAGATCACGTCCTTCGAATGAACTAAAATATTGAACTCCACAAATATCAAAATATATCAACTTGTTTTCATTAGGAGATAAACCCAATAAGTAACAAAGAAAAAACACACTGAACATGCTTACAACTCAAAACAATAACGGGGACATTTCTTTTAATACTAAAGATGAGAAAGAAGAGCAGAGTGAAGCAAAGGTATATATTTTGAACATTCTTTTTAAATTTAATAAGCTTTTTCTTTTCATATATCATGTTGAATCATAATTGATGATAAAGAATTCTCATTGTTTATCAACAAGGTAATAATAATCCAGTTTATAAAAAAAATTACTCATTAATTTTTTTTTTACTCTAGAAACTAAGGAGACAAGCTCAAAATCGAGAGTCAGTCAGACATAGCAGGTTACGCAAAAAGGTATTTAAATATTAAACATCCAATAATCATATTATTTGATGAAGAAAAATAATTGTTGTAGAATACTGCAATCTTACTTTGATTCATTAGTATATTCATTCATTCAAATATCTAATACTTTTTATTGTAGGCATACATACAAGATTTGGAAAAAAGGAATATCAAGTTGATACAATTAGAGCAGAAGATTCACCAACTTGAAAATCAGGTTCTTAAAATTTCAATATTATATTACAACTCTATAATAATTGGACATGTTCATATACATTCGATTGTAACTCATAATATATAAATCTATTAGCTACTACCAAACCAAACTGGAATAGCAGCTCCTAAAGTAATTGGAAATCAGGGTACGTTTGACTGGATATAAAAATATTTGCTAAACTATTATTTAAGCTTAGAGTAGTCACATACAAATTCAAATTTCATGCCACAAATGCATTAAATTACTATACATAACAGCTAACATTATTTTATGTAGGGGATATTCAATTTGCTGAGATCTATAATGGTTGGCTACGTGATCATAATCAAATAACAATAAATCTACGTAAACAATTAAATAATAATCATACGGAAAAAGATATCCAGCTTATTATTGAAAATGTTTTGGACTACTTCAAGAAAATATTTAAACTTAAACAATCAGCTGCAAAGAATGATGTGATTAGTATTATTTATGGAGCATGGATGACACCAGATGATTGTTGTATTATGTGGGTTGGTGGTTTCCGCTCAACAGACGTTATCAAGGCAAGTAGAATTAAGTAGTAAGTATTACTATAGTAATAGATTATGATAATAAATTACCTTATTTCACTTGTATTGGGTATAATATTTTCAAATAGTAATCTACACATGTAGATAGTAAATGCAGATGATTATGAACCATATGGAACTCTCAAATACTGAAGCAGATAGTATGGTTGCTTTGAAAAGCACAACACTACAACAAGAAATCAATATATCGCATGCTATCAATAAGTTGCAGGAATCATTAGGAGAGACGTTAGTAGATGACATATTGGATGACAGAGTAGATCCCTCAATATTAACCAATTACATGTCTCACATGTATATTGCTATGGGCAAGTTAACCGTGCTTCAAAATTTCCTAAGTCAGGTACTACATAACCTACATTTATATTAATATATTATACTTTCATACATCAGCTAATATATAACTGCAGAATATTATTAATTCATGAATATGTTCATTATATATTAAATGAATATAAAAGTACACTATTAACATGTTAATTCTTTATAATTATAATTTCAGGCGGATCAACTTCGTGAGAAGACTTTACTAAAGATGAGTCAAGTACTGACAATTGAAAAAGCAGCAAGAGCGTTGGTAGCAATAAACGACTACTTTGCAAGAGTGGGGGCATTAGGAAATTTGTGGCAAGCTCGCCCTAAAAATTGAGACTTTACAATTTCATAAAGACCTTACATTTCCAACAATTGTATTGGCACATTTAATTTGTTTTTCATATTTGAACCTGAAATCATATACTAAAGTACATGCTTATTTGTATATCATTCATTTGTTCCATTGATAGAGTCTGCATTCATAGAAAACAAAGTTTTTGGTTATGTTAAAAGTCTCAAAACCGGTCGTATGACATCCAATTTTTATGGTTGATAATCTTTCATATATGTAACTTTGTTACAGCATAAAAAATATTGGTCACTTTAATCATGATAGCCCTATACATATTTTAATACAGATAAATGTGTCATTAAAATACTTTACGAAAACACATCATTTTTATCACCTTAGAAATGCTGATAATTTAACTCTTAAAATTACAATACAACCAAACAATAAAAAACAAAAACTAATCAATATTACACCAGTTATAAAGGACCATTTTAGCATTCACATATATCAAGTATAATAATGAAACCTTCCCATTTGGACACCCTACAGAGGTTCATCAAATGAAAGGCAACTTTGAATTTCCAAAAGAAGCACTAACAGAATACATGAAACCTTTTATTTGGTCACTTACTTATCTGATATAAGCTTATTTAAAATTATTAGGTCTTTCAAAATAATGAAGTATTTCAAATTTCATAAACAATATCTAAACTACAATATTATATAGACATAAACATTCAGTAACAAACTAAAATTTAAGTCATCATAAACATTAATCAACCATCATAATATATTTCATGTTCAATCATAATAAAAGTTTTAAACATATCAACCAAAACCATTGTTCATCATACCATCACCAACAAAAGAAAGTTAATTACAAATCCTTAACTAATATTCATCATCACTATCACGAACATGCCAGTGACAAAACCATTCATACTCATCACGACTACGAAAGTCAGCTTCGTTGATCCCTCCAGGACAACGCTTCTTGATCCTCACTACAAATACATTGGTTGTTTCATATTAATAAAACTAATACATTACATAGCTTCTGTCAACAAAGACAGCAAGCGATGATTTAAACTCTGTGTTTAAAAAAAATAATATACTCATTTTATATACAGATTGTTGAATAACAAATATATTACATAGTTTCATATTACCAACTATTCTAAAATTTAAATAAGAATAATAAAAACATATGAAAAAAATTCTTACCTTCAAGATCTTGAACGTTCTGATTGTCAGCTTCATTTCCAGCTACTTTATTGACAGAATCATCTCCAGGTAGCTTAGTCTCATCATCATCAACGGGACCATTATTGTCAGCTTCAGTTGAATGTTCCGGTTCCTGCTCCATTGCTCCTTTAACACCATCAGCCACTAGTTTCCTTGATTCTGACACTTCAATACCACTATCTAAAACCTCAGGCCATAACACATCCCAATCTGGCCAGGTATGCCAACCTTCATTGTCATCTCTCTTCCTTTTGTTTCCCCAATCTACACCAGCCCTATCAACTTCAACGGTACTAGAATCGGAAGATTGGGTATTCTCACTCATTATTTCATAAATAGGGATTGTTATAAAAAAAAGATATTTTTTAATTCTCCGTTTCAAAAAAAAAAAAAAAGATAAAAAGTTTCTTGATAGAAATAATGACGTAATTTCGGAAAGATATTTGGTTTACTTATGTAACTGTAAACAGATAATGAGGTAAATACTAATTTCCAAATAAAAATAGCATCTAATTAAATCGGCCGAAATAATGATGGCACTACTAATCTTGTCAATTCCAATCAACTTGTCACATTACAGAGACATATTTTCAAATATTAAAAATGTTAATTAAATACTTTGCTGTTATATTTAATTTAGCATGTATATTGGTATTGAGAAGTTGACCATCAAGAAAAAATTCGTGCAATAGGTACTACACACAACATTACTTTCAAAGAATAAAAGAATTAACCAATTTGTGGAAAAATCGTCACATGTATTAAAACATTACTATTATATTATTTATTTTATAATTTTATTCAATGTTTAATATTTAATTTATATATACAAATATATTATGTCGTCATGTTCTAATTGATATTACTTTATCAGGTTTTAAATGTTTTAAGAAACAAAACAACTTATAATCGCGATAATCCTTGCAATTTGTACGTTAAAACTTATTTTGAGGATGAAATTGTTAAATAGGAAATTATATGTTAAAATCCTTAATGAAATTTGTGACCTGATGCACATAATTAATTTGCAATCATTGTTTGTACTGTTAAAAAACTTTGTACTGCAAGGAAAAATTGTTTAAATTCAAGTTACTACTACTTCATTACTTTTTACTGCATTTTTATTTTTATGTTTGTACTGTGACTTTATGCTGTAACTATATTTTAAAATATTAGTACAACATATTTTTATGAATACTGATAGTTCAGTTTATACTGAAAGTTTACTTTGTACTGATAACCATTTTATACTGCTAAATTGTTTAAACTGTACTGATTGTTTGTACTGAAAGAACACTTTGTACTTAAAAAAAAATAGTATGGACTTTCTACTGAATGCCTATAAGATCTTTGTATTGTTTGTCGATATTAATAATGTTGTTCAGTTTATACGGATAGTGTAGTTTCTACTGGCTCCCAGTTTATACTGCAAATACAGTTAGTTTCTAGTGGCTTCCACTATATCAGGATGCTATCTTTTGAACGATCTTATTTATTACCATAAGTATAATATACGCAAACAGTATAAACAATGTAGCAGTGCAAACTATATCTAACAGTATTAACTAACAAGAACAGTCCAAACTACATAATAGTATTAACTTTGTTGCACAACAGTTGTAAGTCTTCAGTAATAATTCTGTCTTCAGTAGAAACTCAGGCATTCAGTAGAAACGTTGAAGAAGTACAAACATTGATGCAGTATTAATTCTTCAAACAGTAGAAACCATGCTCAGTACTTACTTCTGTAATCAGCATAAACTGAATTATACCCAACAATCTCACCCTAAACTTATACTATACTACTAACAATACTAAGTTTCTAACTTCAAGTAAGACTTAATTTCTTCCATCAATCCTGATACATATACCTTATTACTGTTTACCACCTTAATGTGCAGCATACTTGCCAGAAAGGTTGAATTCCATGGATACCTTTGACCAACAAAATAAAATCCCATTTCTCCATCTTCCTAAGCTGTATGATGTATACCATTATGTTCAAAGTAAATCCAAACAATAACAGGTGAAAATGCCTTGTTAAATAACTTCATAAACTTATTAGGCTCATAAAGTTGTTGCATAAAATTAAACAACTGTTTGTTTTCATCATATTCCTTCTGAGCAGCATACTTTGCTTTTGCAATTCTCCACAGTTCATCCAAATCTTTCCTGCTGAAAGTTCTAACCATTGATATAAAAGATTTATGCTGTTCTCTAGCATCTCCAGCTCGGATGATCAAATATGATTTCTTCATGTATGCATCTGTAGTATAATACCAATCTATTATACCATACTCCATTCTAATTGGAGTAGGTCTAAGAACTTCAGTTGCAATGACTATCTCCTTCTCCTTCTTTCCCTTCTCGGCAATATTTGATGAGCCTCCAGTATGCACATCTTGCTTACTAACATCAACAACAATTTTCTTAATCTTGTCAACTTCATCTGTCTTTTACAACATTTTCTTCAACTCTTGCCTTTTTCTCCTTAGGCTGATCATCTATTTTCTGTTCACTTCTTTTTCTTCTTGTCAACTGCTTGATTTGTTCAGGTTTAGGTTCATTCATTCCCTTCAATCTTCTTTCTCTAACCATTCTTTCCTTTTCCTCAAACTCCTTCTTCTCAGCATCAATCTTTCCTATGCTAACCTTCTCTTTCTCATACAAGGTCTTTAAGCTTTCAAACTTCATAACTTTTAACCTTCTGATATGATGTCCACTTGATTTCAAGAAAGCAATGTAGTTCTGTTTCTCCTGTTTCTTTTTTAGAGGTTTTTCTTTCATCTTTGCATATCTATCAGTAGACAGTTTTGACCTTCTTTCTGCCAGCAAATTTTCCAACTGAATTTTTCTATCCACAACAGGTACCTCAGCTAGAAACTCAGCATGTAATTTCTCTGCCAATCTAGCATCAAGCTCAATCTATTATTTCCTTGTCATTGGCTTGGGTTCTTCAATTGAAATTTCCTTACCCTTATCTTTTGCACTGAGTTTGCTTTCTTTAACAATAGGAATGTTTGATGATGATTCATTTATACTTATTCCCTTAGCTTTAGCTTGTTTCTTTACTTTTGGGCTTTCTGACACCCTCATAGCTACAGTCATTTCATCTTCAATAGTAATAGTAGAAACTTGTTCAACTGTTTTATCAGCAGCAAACCTCTATTTCTCTAAATCAGTATTAACTTCCTCACTCACCACATCACTATTAACTCTCTCAATTGTTTCAGCAGTATTAAATCAAAAATCTTCTTTTGCAACATCATAAGCAGCACTTACATCTGCAGCACTAACTCCAGCAGTTTTAACTTTATCAGCTTCAACATTTACACTTTTAGTATTAACTGGACCAGTCTTAATTTCATCAGTATTAACGGCTATTCCTTCCTTTTCAGTACTAACTCTAGCACCATCAGTATTAACTGGAACATCAATTGCTACATTCTGATCCTCAAGGTCCATAATAAATGGTTCATCACCCATTTCCTTATAAGCAGATTCATCAATCGATTTGCTCTTTTCTTGCTCTTTTTCCTTCATCAGATCAGATACCAAGCCATTCAACCTCTGGATCTCCTTCCCCTGAGACTCCAACTGTTTCTTTTGTCTATCTACCTCCTTACTCAAATTGGTACATAAATCCATCAATTCCTTAAGTAAATTTCTATCTCCATTACCTTCAGAAGTGTTAACCTCTTTTGGTAAATCATCAGATGGTATATCAGTTGATTCATGCCTAGCATGAGCATCAACTGTCCCTCTTTTCTTGGTACTAGGACCTGTACTTGGTTCACCCTCCATCAAAGGTTCACCTTCTACAGTTGCCTCTGGTTGGGTCTTATTTATGTTATCACTGTCCTGCTCGGCCAATGAGCTAGAGTCAGTAGTCATAGCCCTTCCAGAATGGTCACCACTCTCCTTATGGACCACCCTCTGTTCAACTTGTGGCTGAGACATCTGACCAGTAGGAACATTAGATGTCTGTTTTGTTTTCTTTGATTTGGTTGGTTTCTTGGTCCCTTGTTTTCTTTTGATTTTACCAACAGCTGTGGGTTGAGAAACAAATGTGATTTCTGCTTCTTCACCTAAGGCAATAGGTGCAGCAAGCATTGATTGCAACAATGTTGTAACCTTATTTGAAAAACCAAAATTCACTCTCTTCATATTATTAAATAGTTTTTGTGTATGAGAGCGAACTATGAATATCTCAAGATGTGTAGATAAATCAGATATTTCATTGTTTAAAAAGATCTGCACAAACCTAGGATACATTAAAAACTTTTTATTAATGGGCTGTTCAAGATTTCTAAGCATTCCATTGAAAATGAATTTTGAAAAATTAAACACTTGGGCAGTAGACAAGCACACAATTGCAATAGCAAGTGTACTTCCAAACTGATCCCAAGCTGTTCGTTTTGAAGAAAGACATTGCTGAACAGTATGAATCAAAAATTTCCATTGTGGGGAGAAAAGGGCTTTGTAAAAAGTAGATTTATTTGTTTCTCCTTCATACCCCATCAATGTAATAGTTTCAGAAATAACTGAATCATTAAGAAACTCAATACCTGTAGAATCATTTAATTGAAGATAATTTCGGATTGATTCTTCTGTTATAGATATCGAATTTCCTTCAACAGTTGCAGTTATTCTTTTTACCCCTTCATCATTACCAATGGCTGCACTCCTCCAGAAATCATTGAGATGATTTAGATAGACAATTGGGTTTACGGTTAGGGCATAATGAATATGGCTACTCCTTAAGAAATCAATTATCTGATAGAAATCAACTACTTTTTTGGTTTTTTTAGAAACGCCACCAGATTGTGGTTCTCTACCGTCGGTAATCGAGTAGAAGAAGAAGCCATTGAGATTGAGTGATTAGTAGAAAAAGTCAAGATTGAATTAAGAATGAGAGGAGGATTTTGGCTTTTGAATGAAAATAGAAAGTAGCAATTGTGTTTCTGTATGGTGAAGTAATGTGTATATATGTGTTTGTATGTTTGAAAGTATTAAAATAAGTGCAGTTTTAATGAAACCCTTGAACAGTATTTAACTTTAAACGCAGTAGAAACTGTACTTGCAGTATAAACTGCACAACAGTACTAGCTGTGTTTCAGTATTAACTGCACATCAATAGAAACTATAGTATCAGTATTAACTGAGCAACGGTATAAAATAATGTGCAGTATTAATATTTCAAACAAAGCTCCAATATAAACGTACAGTACAAACTTCTGATAATCTTCAGCACAAACTCCATGTTTTCTTCTTACAGTATTAAGTTCAAACTTGGTTCTTTTAGTACAAACTGTTAGTTCAGTATAAATATTCTCCACCGGAACACGTGTATTGTAGCAAAGACAGAGAAAGGATATAGAGTTTTTTTTTCTTTTTTTAATTTTTTTAACTAAATAAAGAGACAGAAGCAGTAGAAATACAAGCAGTATTAATTAGAACGAAGAGTTCAATTAACACAGACACGATTAACTAAGATAGCTTCAGTACAAACAGATACCACAAATTAAATATGTTACGTAGAGTTGTATATGAAGGTACTTTATACAAATACATGTTTACATGGTATTTGAGTTGTTTTCTTCAACAAATTAAAATTAAAAGGGTCTAACATCTTCTAATCAACTGTCCAACAACAATTAACATCTATAATAGCAATCTCACAAACTGAGTCGATATGTAAACGTGTAGGATAATAAGATTTAATTAACTGTAATTGACACATACAACACAGATTTATGATCTTCAAATGAAAAATAGACAACTACAACTACTAACATTACAAACTAATATTGTGACAATCCCGCAAAAGCGCGAGTTATAATCTAGTTGTATAGAAAAAGAAAAAAGAAAATTGTGTTCATTGTAGTTATAAATGGCATCCTCCAATAAAATGTTGGGAAAAGTTTGGTTATCCACCTTGATAATGGAAATCTAAATAATCATCCCAACCAAAGCACTTCAAAGTACTAGAAAGCCTGAAAATGTCAACAACAAAAAGAATGTGGCTTATGTGGAAGGTAGTCATGTAGTGCTAACAAAAGAATAATTTATGAAGTTCTTGCTACTGTAGATAGAGGGATTGATAATGAACTTCATCATGATTGCATTGCAGGTTCTGCTTTCTATTCTTGCAGTTCTTCATCTTTAAACGCTTGGATTATAGATACATGGTTGGGTTGGTATTCCCTCACATTTTTTTTGCTAATTGGGAAAGAGATCTTTGGGAATAAAAAGGGGTGAGGCATGTGTATCATCTTGTGACCTAGATGGAACGTTGGCAGCCTATGGAAGAGTGTGTAAGTTGATTGTATCATGTGCAATGTGAACCATAATTGCACAGGTGGTATATATGGGTGAAATCATATTTAATGGAGCAGATACTTAATGTAGGTGTCAATACATTAGCAGTAAATTTCAAATTCATTCTAATAGGCAATGGCTTTGTTGTTTGGGCTATACTTTCAACATCAACCTCGAGCAGAGGTGAAATTGAGGTAGTTGCAACATTTAGAGGTGCCAATGTAGCATCAACTCCTACATGCTCATTAATGTGTGAGTCTGTAAATGTTTCATAGTGTGGGCTAGATATGGGAGTTTTCTCCATATGAACTAGTGAGTTCATAGGGTTGGCCTCAGATATATTTACTACCTCAACATTAGGGGTTAAAGGTTGGTCATAGTGAATAGTATTAGAATCACCGATGCCTTAAGGTTAGGTGCCATACCTGAGTCTCCATGGGGAGATGATCCTCCGGAAGATGATGAACCTGAACTATTATATGTAGTTGTTGCTTCTGTGTTTGTGTCACTAGACCTTAGTAGTCCTTCAGATGGTTCATCATTTCTTTGATTCGCATCCTTATGTAGTTCCTCTTCCATCACTTGATCTACAACCCCAACTTCAGCCTCAGGAACAACACCATACTCTGAAAAAGCAACTGCTGCATGATTAGAAATTATTTGTTCTTGAGCTAAAGCCTTTACAACCTGAATTTGTGCTCTTCCAATGTTCGTTGAATGAAGTATAACTTCAGTCAACCAACCTCATTATTCTCTATTTCATCATGAAAAATCTTGTTTAAGCATTCTAGAATTGAAACATCATTATATATATATATATATATGAAAGCCCATCATATCATTCCTTACCCAATACATCCTCAAACGTCGGACTTAGGAACCTAATGAATCGTATATTGTAATCTCTGAAAATCCTATTTACCAATGTCATTAGGTCATTGAAATATAGTCTTGCAAAAATCTATATCTCTTTGTGTGTCAAAACATTAAATACATGAATCTCTAATTCATTCATCTGGTCAAGACTGTCATAGATTCCACCCAAACTTAGATTCCACCCAAACTTCTTTAAATATTTGATACTATAAATCTCCATCTAGGTGTTAAGAAATACATCTTTGTTGTTCCAGTAAGCCTAGGTTGTATAATTATCAAGAAAGATTGCGTAACTTCTTCTATGTCAGCAAATTCCACAAAATTATCCTTTAAAGGAAAGTTCGGAACCCTCCTCGGACTATCTTTAGTAATAGTCAATCTCAAATCTCCACCTTGTATTAACCTGTTATTGACCCATCCATCGCATTTGTGTACATGTATACTAGAATTCATTAGTCTTAAAGAATCCTTCTTGAAAAGGACGATTCTCAAGAAGTAAAACAAGTTCCTCATACGCATTCGCTTGAAACTCTTCTGATATGATCGTGTATACTACTTTATTATACAGGGGCACTCGGATTGCCTTATTCGATTTAATAGGTTTAGCAAGAATAATATTAGATGTCGGTTTATAACATATGATATGTATGGTGCTATGATCTTGAACGTCAAATTATAATCGAAACACAGAGTGTGAATTGAGAATTAGAAAGGTCTTATTTGGCGGCTTAGAAACCAAAATGAACCAATGTATATAATTTAATTTTCATGTGTTTTGATACAATAGGCACGTTCCAACAGAAAAAAAATTCGCTCATTCAATAATCGTCAAACAACGGTACTATTTCTCTCGTTCAATTTACAATAATTTAAGTTCAAATGAGAATGAGATAACTTGTGAGAATGGAGGAATCAATCTCAACCATCTATTTCATCAAGATAATAATACCCCCAACACTTTTAAAACTTGAATATCTTACAAATTGCTAGTTAAAAAAATATAAAAAACTGCATCAAAAAATCAGCATTTTTTCCTCTTTTATTAGACATCTCAAAAGGTATACTTTCGACGAACTTTTTTTTCATTTTTGTGTGGATTTCGACACATGTGTTAGTTTTCGTAACACATGTGTTAGTTTTCGTAACAGATGTGTTAGTCGCTAGTAACCCATGTGTTAGTTGTTGGTAACATGTGTGTTAGTCGCTAGTTACACATGTGTTACCGGTTTTCAACACCCTAAAAAAAAAAAAATTTGTCGAAAGTATATCATAAGGGATGTCTAATTGTAGAGAAAAGAATGCTGATTTTTATGGTGCAATTTTTATAATTTTTTGATTAGCCATTTGTGAGATATTTAACTTGGGGGAAAAATTGGATTTTGCCAAATGGATGCTAGGATTCATTCATTCATTCTCACTAAAATTTCTATTCTCATATGAACTCAACTTTAACATTAATGTTAAATGATTTAACGTTATAGTAAACAAACATGAGTAAAAAACAAGAGCCATATACTTTTTGCAAGCAGATTCCTATAGACCAATAACAAGTATGACCATTGACAATCTTATATACTTATAATCGACAACTAAAATATCACAGTATATCTGATAACTAAAAGGATGAAGCTTTGGATTGGCAATAATAGTTTAAAAGAATGTGTAATAATTGCTACAAACCAAAATGAACTTTTTTTTTATGGATTTATTATTGTGTTAATTAATAGTCTCCTAGTTTAAGATGTGATGTGATTTTGAAAGCAGGTGGCCGGTGGCAGGGCCTAGGTTATATTATTGTCTTCATCAGTTGAACATTTGACCTTACCTACTTAATAAGGTTGAAATATGTACTTAATAAGGTTGAAATATGATCATGATTTTAGGGAGGGTACTTTAATTAGAGTTGTTCATCAGTTTGGTTTTCGATTTTTTCGGTTTGATTTATTCGTTTTCAAAATTTTTTAGAGCAAAATTGAAAACCGAACCGAACATCAAATTTAGATTTGGAAATCGAACCGAAAACCGAATTCTAATTCTGTTCGGTTTTGGTTAAAACCGAATTAAAACCATAAAATATAATAATTTAACCTAAATAACCATTACCAAAAAATGCTCCAAAAATATGTAAGATTACATCATACAAAGTAAATACATTTAAGCATTAATAAGTGAAATATAAAATGCAAATAAACCAAAAAGAATTGTCTTTTTACATACACGTGACCAAGATATATATATACTAATTTGAATTCGGTTTTCGGTTAAACCGAATTCACAATTTTTAAAACCAAATTCGGAATTCGCTTTCGGTTTTCATCGATCCGAAAATCATTTTTTAAATTCGGTTTAGTTTTTTATCGGTTTTTATTGTTCGGTATTCGAATTAAGTTCGGTATTCAGATTAACCGGTTCAAACTGACTATTGAACACCCCTAAATTTAATTATCGGATGATGTATGTTTAAATTTAAGAAAAAAGACAAGATATTTATAAACATTGATAGCATTCTGAACGAACTATTAATTGTTCAAACCCTCCAAATAAAATGATCTAGATGTAAGGGGTTGAAACTGTTCAAACTTCAAATAACATTTCAAATTGAAATAGGAGTGTAAAGGGATTAAGCTATTTGTGAGTTACTCGAACTCGAATATATTAAATTCGAATTCAACTAAGTTTAAAAATTGAAAAAGGGATCGAGTTTAATAATAAAAATAGAGCTTCAAATTTCGAGTCTCTCCAAAATATGAGTTTCAAACCAAACCCTTATATCTTTGATGACTTAATTAACCCTTATATCTTTGATGACTTAATTATTGAACCATTGTCGTTAAAACATATTTACAAACTAATAATAAATTCAAATTCTCTTTTCCGTAAATGTGCGCCTTCTCTCCCCGGTTTTTCATTGGCTTCACAATGACTTGCAGCCTCCTACATTGCGTCAATCAAATAATAATTTGTATTTCATATTTTATTACTTATAACATATTTAAATTTAAATAATTACATGCGAATGGTTTTCATTTAGAGAATTAAACGAACGGGATACGAATGAAAGTGACCCAAAATACAAATATGAATCCTAGTCAAACTTTCATAGTCAAACTTTTAGCTCATCCCCTGTTAACAAGAATGATGATAATAATAATGATTGAAATAACATCTTATAAAAAATAAAAGTTCATTCAAATTTTTTAAAGTATAGAAGTATAAATCTCAACCGTTCATTTTGATCAAAATAACAAAACTTTTACATTTTTAAAAATCAAATATCTCAAAAATCATTAGTCAAAAAATTATAAAAATTGCACAATAAAAACCAGCGTTTTTTCCTCTTCGATTTGAAATACCACATGACATACTTTCCACGAAATTTTTTTTCTTCATTTTTTGGTGGGTTTTGAAAATTGGTAGCACATGTGTGATAAATAAATAACACATGTGTTACTACCGACTATCGTTTGTAACACATGTGATAGTCATTGATAACACATGTGATAACCTCGGGTAACACTTTTGTTAATCAATCGTAACACATGTGTTAACTCACAAAAAATAAAAATTCGTTGAAAGTATACCTTGTGAGATGTCTAATCGAAGAGAAACAATTGATGATTTTTATTGTGTAATTTTTATTTTATTTTTTACTTACCGTTTTTGAGATATTTAAATTTTAAAAAAGTGGGGGAAAGTGGAAATTTTGCAAAATGGCGCATTCCTATTGGTACTCTCATTCTTTCAGAAAAACTCATACTTCAATGAACTCACATCTCTTATTAAAATATAAATATGGTTTAGGGGACAAATTCTAAGGGTGTTCACGGTTCGGTTTAATTCGGTTTTTGGTAAAATCGAATCGAATCGGATATTTTGGTTTTTTAATAATCAAAACCGTTCGGTTTCAGTTTCTCGATGATTCGGTTTTTCGATTTCGATTCGGTTTTTATCGGTTATTTTCGGCTAATAACCGAATTCTAAACTTTGAATAAAATTAAAATTTTAAGCCAATTTTAATATTTCTAATTCCGTTGTGTAGTTTGTTTGTTTGTTTCTTTTAAGGGTTTATTGATTCGTGATGTGGTTAACTTTAACGTTTTTCTATTATATGGGGTTAACTTTAAAATTCTCTATTGTATGATGTAAACTTACTAAAACTCCTATTGTACGTTGTGTGTCACCTGAAACCGGAAATGGATGACGTGTAACCAGTTAAATCTAGTTGGCTGCCTACAAAGATCCACGTATGTTGCCACGTCAAAATTTTGACCCGAAATAAAAAATTCCATATTAGATACCAAACCTGTTTTTGATGTGTAACCGGTTCAATTGCTTCTTTAAAAAATAAATAAGCAGCCATTTTAAGATGAAAAGAAAATAAATAAATAATTAAATAAATAAGTCATTATGCTTTTGTTTAGATTATGATGATCCTTTACTGAACATTTGCTCAAGTTCCCACTATGATGATCTTTGACTGAAACCTTGTTTAAATTCAAACTATGATGATCACTCATTCCTTCTACCCCAGTTGGCTGCAAACTAGAGTTCAAAAAACCCTTTGACAGAAACATACAAAGCTCAAAATCCATTAAAACCCTAAATAATAAGGAACACTCCAATCGATCTAGGAACAATGTCTTCTTGTTCTATTGAGAATAGAAACCCTAACAATTCTTCACCATGGTCAAACCTCTAGTCAAGGAACAAAAAAGCTCTCGATCATGTCGTCTTCTCCACCATTCGCCGCTGTTCTTTCTACCAGGACCACCACCCACTCCCCGGCAACGGCCTTCACCACCACCACCACCATCGTTGCAGCCACGACAGCCGGAAATACGTCATCTGGCTTGCTGAATGTTTGTGTATAGTGTCGGTCAAATCCAGATCGTGTCGTCAGATCCAGATCGCGTCGGTCAGATCCAGCCGAAAATACGTAGGTCAGATCTAGATCACATGAAATCTGTGGGTTTATGTATGTGGTCACGTGAAACCGGTAGCATCCAGATCGCAACCTTCTTGAATGTATGTGTATGTGTTTTATGTGTGGGTTTCGATTAGAAGGTGGTAAATGTATATGGGTCGGTTTTATAAAACGGGTGGGTTGAAAGAGTTACATAATGCTTACGTGTTATGTCACGTATTACAAAAAATGACGTGATAATTTTTTTTTACCGGCTACCTATACTTCCGGTTACACACAACATACAATAGGAGTTTTCATAAGTTAATATCATACGATAGAGCTTTTCAAAGTTAACACCATACAATAGAAAAACGTTAAATTTAACTGCATCACGAATCAATAAACCCTTCTTTTAACATGTTTATATTATCCACAAACATTATCTTATTCATCTTATTTGAAACAAATACTATATTATAACTGGCGTATTCGCAGGATTACACATAGATTTTTTAAAAACCCGAGATATTTATAAAAAGTAACATTTTATCGTTACATTATAATTCAATTTAATTTATACGGTTTAAGTAATATAACAGAAGGTGATAATTTGTTGTGTGCGTTTTTATAAATTGTTATGTACAATTGACTCATCAAAACTATAATAAAATATATCATAAATATAGATCCATGATGTGTAATTTAGCTGTCGTTGACTATAACCATAACAACCTTTAAAATCCAGTCTTTCGATAATTTTTTGTTGGGATTATACATCTGGAGGTCACTCAATTATATCATTTTGTTTTTGTAGACCACCCATATTTGAAAACGATTTTATAGACCACTCAAATTTGTATATTGTTCAATGTATGCCAAATTCAACTAAAAACTAGTCGAAAAAATTTAAAATGACACAAATATCTCTGTATTTATCGATTAACATTATTTATATCATTTTAGTTTTAATCAAATAGATGAGTATTTGTGTCCTTTTACACTTTTATGATGAATTTTTAGTGTGATTGGTATACATTGAACAACATACAAATCTGGATGCCCTATAAAATCATTTTCCAATATGGGTGGCCTACAAAAACAAAATGATATATTTGGGTGGCCTCCAAATATATTACCCCTTTTTTGATTTAGTTGCTATGATGGTGCAGAGCGTTGATAAATAAGTGTAATATCTAAACTACTGTATATTATAAACATAGTAGTGACTATTTCAACGTTGATAGTCAAAGTAAATATAAATTGTTATAATTCTTTTGTTATATAAAATAAATTAAGTATGTTATCCTACAATTCTACTTGTTTAATTGAAAGAATTTATGATCTTATGTATTTAGCTAATTGTTTTAGAAATAACAAATGCATTATCTCATTATCTTCTAGACTCCCACTACTAACTCTATCACACCACTAATTACTATGTAGATGGATTAATGATTATTATTTAGTTGGTTAAGAAGGAACTACGAATTGGATTGGACTAACGATTATGGTTTTATTAGTTAAAAAGAAACTATGGATTACTGGAGCATCATCTATTCATGTTTTAAGAGTTGATAAGAGTCATGAAGTATTATAATATAATATTTATCTATTTTACATATAATAAAACAAAACATGTAATTACTATTCAACTACATTATAGACTTAGAGACTTAGAGTAATATTTAAATAATTGAAAAATATCGGTTCGGTTATTATCGGTTCAATTTTCATGTATAACCCGAATCGAACCGAAATATTTCGGTTATTACATTATTGAAAATCGAATCTTCGGTTTTAACTCCAGTTCTGTTTTTTGGTCGGTTATTTCGCTTATGATTCACTTTTTAGATTTTTTCGCTCACCCCTAACAAATCCCATAAAATATCACTTGTACAACTCGTTTGCCCGACTTCATTCCATTTATCCCAAATTATTTATCTACGAGTTGAAAACATGCAATTAAACAAAAAACATATTAATTGCATCTTTAGTTTTAGTATAATAACCATTTTAACCTTCTATCCTTAATTAGATATCTTTTGTTGAATTTTTTGTAACTTTAAAAAAAATTAAGCGTAACATTAAAACTCTAATCATTAATAAATATTAATTTTTAGAAATGAATAATTATTTTTAAACAAATAAAAATTATAAGATGAACAAATAATTTGGAACTCAAGGAGTTAAAATTATGAAGTAAAATGATATATTTTTGTTTGAATTGTTAATGTTTGGTGTTCTTTGAAATTTAAGATGTGATTTGGATGTAGCTTTTGTAAGATCATGGTCTTTGTTGAAAGCAATATTTTGAAATCCGGGTCGACTTGACCGGTCGAACCGGTAGCGGGACTCTAGATGGGCTAACTACACCCAGGTTAATGTGTAAGTTAAACTCTGTCAAACCCGATCAGTTTTCCGGTCGAACCGGTTTGACCCAGTGAACCGGACCAGATTGATTCAGTTTTCTTTTTTAGACACCAGCTTACACATACACATACACTGATGTCTGACCGAGAACCACACTTGCACGATTATGATGTCTGACCGGGAACCAAAACCCTAAATCGCCGGCCGCTTCTATCCTTTTCCGGTCGTAGTTAACCATCTCCGGTCGCATTCAACCTTTTCCGATCATTGTTGGTGAGCAAAGGTCAATTTGGGTTGATTACGCCCCAAACCGAATCCAAAACCAAAAGTTCGGTTAATGATATCTAGTGAGCGATCGGTTTTGGTTAGTAATTGGTCGGTTTTCATAGAAGTCTTGGGTCAGTAATATGGTTAACCGTCGATTTACATGGAATTAGAACCGTTTGAAATAGGTTGGTATTGATTTCGGAACGAGAATTTGATACGGATCCTCACCCCTAATGTATTGTATTTATTTACATTGTATAATTTTTATATTATATTTTATGTATGCGTATATATGATATGATGTATAAATGTATATATTATTATATTTATGATTATATACATATATTAAATATAACATACATCTTAACAAATATAAAAAATAGTGACTGAGGCGGTTCAGTTAATTCAAGTCGGTTTTGGAGTGTTAATCGTAACCAAACCGATTTAATCGGTTAATCTAAAACTAAAAATTCAATCATCGGTTATTGGTTTGGATCGGTTAATTTAGGTCGGTTAATGAGAAATTAACCAACATACCCTAATAATATTTTCATTTAATTTTATGCTTTCTAAATTTTTTTTTGCAAAAAGCTACTCTCCCTATGAAAATCACAAACTTATTTAAAAGGAAGTAAAGGAAAACGGAATTTTGGATCAAGACTTTTCATCATGCTATATAAATTTGGGATGATTATGTATTTTTAATTGTCTTGAACCCAATTATTAGTTCAGAAGATTTTCTTGACATAACAATCTTTAAGTTAAAATTACATAACAATCTTTAAGTTAAAATTAAGTGTATAATAAGTGTATATCACTGTTTGGCTACCTACACGTTTTATAAAAGTTATGATATGATCATATTAGTAAATTGATAGTTTACATGATTTATACAAACTTTGGACTAGTGAACAACTTAAGGACTTTGAACAGAACCGTTGGAAATAAAACTGTAGCATTAAGTTTCACATACATAATATGATTGATATAAAAAGATTATTCACGGGGTAGGTAACGATCTTGAGATTGAAAGAGTAGCTTAAGCATCGTAAACAAGTGAGTTTACGTTACTTACAAAATTGAAATACATGTTGATTTACAGTTTCCTTTTATGTAACTATTGTTGTTAAAGCATCTCTATTACAAATTACAAATTTACAAGAACCAGTATATACGTTTATACACTAATATATATTTGGTTATGTTGGGGCACCGACTAGTCATGCAATTACAAGTATTATTGCTCGGACGCTAATTACTTGGTATGATACAAAGAATAGTAAAGTAGAGTTCTACCCAATATATTAACTATGAGATCTCATTATAGTTATAGTTATAGTATTTCATAAATCTTTATCCATGTTAAAGTTTAATTGTATTATATATCATGAAATTGTTATGTGAGCATAAGTTTTATTATACATTTGTTACTGAACAATTTTATAACTCACTAAATTTTTCTTGATTAGTATTATAAACATGTATCTTAGGTCCCAACTATAAGACAAGTATAAGCAAAAATATGAAAAAATATAAACTTAAGATGATTATGCATTTTGGTGGTTACTTTTGCAATGCTATATAACATATGTAACTAAATATTTAGTATTTTTAAGACTTCCGCTACTATATAATGTAAGAAACTCTAATTTTATATCTAATAATAATGTAATGCTCACAATATTAAGTCATAGTCCGAAAAAGAAGATTTGATAAGCTAACCATGCCTACCGTGTCAAACCTTCATGGGAATGAAGGTACATGGATACTAATGAATTGAAAGGCACAAATGTATAGTGGTATACATTTTGGTATGATCTTTGGGCGTATCTGAATAAAGTTTAATAACTGTTATTGGGCCATACAGTCCAAAACCTTCATCGAATCGTATGCTGGAATGGTTAGCCCATCATGCTCCATATCCTACTCGTAAAATTTTAAAAGGCGATTTTCACGCCACTTTTTAGATGCGTGTTCAATAATATCACATGATTGATGCATAATGTAATGACACCTTGTATGATGTTAGTCTTTGGAAAAAAAAGTGTATTGCATTAAAAAAAATTTAGTTTCTTCGGATGATATGATGGGTCAATCATTTGCTTCATTAATTCCAACGATGACAACTGCAGAATCTGTTATTGTGTTAGCCATTTTCGTTATTACTTTCCGAGTCTGAGGGACTATTGTTGTTTGACTAGGGTGACGTGATCATTAGAAAATGAACTTTATGAAGATAAGTGTATATCGACCTACAGTTTTAAAAAGTCATGATGCATCATATTTTACACTATAACGTATAATTCTTTCTTAAACTATTGCACCCGTTTTGTTGATGTATCAAAACGTGAAAATTTATGCATTCAGGACACTTGACACTCATCCTTTTCCGTCATGTTGAATGCAATAACATTTGTAGAATCTAGTGAGTGAAGCTCGAGTTTACAAGAAATCCAATTGATTTTCTGAATTGTAAGATTTTTAGTGGTTGGGCTATAATCGTGTTATGGCCTTAATATTTACAACCAAAAAATCGAACTTTAGATTTATACAAGATAGAATATCAAAATCTACACAAATTAGGTTCCTATCATCTTAATTCTCACATGAAACTAATGAATGGGTTCTCTTTAAAATATTTAATGTTCACATATTGCACATAAGTAATTTTCCTCAATCAAGATTTGAATCTGTAACAGTATAAAAGTTTCCTTTTTTGTTGCTAAACAAATTGATCAACATACATCTTAATTAAGGAGCAACTATGCACATTATTATTAAAAAATATTTCTTTTCACACAACATAACTATTTCACACAAGATTTGAATCATTCCTCTAAACCTAATCATTCTAATCTCCTGATTGATTTACAAAACAATTTAATTACACATCTGAAATATGTAAAACAAACGATCATTCGAATAAGTTCATATGTTTGATTCCTCCCATTGCACCATGACTCACGGCCTTTAAGAAAAAAACAAACCGAAAAAACATCAGAAGTGGTATCTGATATTGATTCATTAAGTAACTACTCAAAACTTTATCCACACTACGTTTTTCTTTCACTTTCTATCATTATTCATTACCTTCCAGACACTTCTGTAATTGTAACATCATTCGATGATATGTTTATTTCTCGACCTTCCATGATCAAATCCATTTCCACTGAACTTAAGGATGTGAAATCGTTTTCACTAGGTTGAGGAAGGCTCGTGGTTTCGCCTTCTAACATGAATACAACTGATGACATAGTTGGTCTTTGAACTGCTGATGATTGTACACATAACATTGCAACATGGATGCATTGAAGTACTTCACTTTTGTTACACGAATCTAAAATCGACATATCTATTAGTTCTTCGGCTTTGCCCTCCTTCCATAGCTTCCATGCCTGTAAATGTCACAAATGTCAACTTTGCCAAAAAGGTGCCAAATGGGCAGGCCATGTGGGTCATGTAACATTAACATATCAAAACGGTTTAGGCTAAGAAGGGATCGGGTTGGGCTGGCCAACGCACAGAAACTTTTTGTATAGGTTTATAAATAACTGAGATGTTGAATATCATCCCCAAAAGTATATTACACCAGAAATTAGAAATAATTTGATATTTATAGTTTTATTTATTCATTTATCCTTTTTTTTTCTTGAATCAGCAAAGCAAATATATTAGAGAAAACTCAACCCAAATAAGATGAGACGCAAAACAACAGGGACATAATTTAATATTAACAGTAGAACACTTTAGGAGGTATTCTGCATTTGAAATACGTCAATATGGCGACTTAACGTGTTTGACACGTTTCCACTTTAGTTTATTTTTTATTTTACACATTTGACACATTAGAGAAAAAAATATTACAGAATATGATGCATTAGTCTTTGCCCAATAAATTGGTCCATATTATTCCTTCTAGCAAACCCACATTGAAAATATGTGTTTCTAACTAGGATGAAAAGAGTGAACTTACATGTCGAATTAGATTTGTAGAATCAGGAGTCCGGAAACTATTATTTCTTTGGCCGCTAATGATTTCTAGCAGCAAAACGCCGAAGCTATAAACATCAGATTTCACCGAAAACAGACCTTCCATTGCATACTCAGGAGACATATAACCGCTGCAAGAATTAAACAAATTCAATTATAGTTCATTCATCCAAAAACTATAGAAACTAGAGGTGGCAGTATCAAGTTTTGACCAATTTATTCAGTTTAGATTTTATCTTCAATGGTCAAATAAAAAATATATATATATACATATACAGTATATCTATATATCTATTCTATATATTATATATATATATATATAAACATGAAATTGGTCATGCGGGTCGGTCAAATTGGAAGTAGCCCCAAGGATACACATAAAAGCACCTAAATCTTTCTATTTCAAAATTAGATTACTGTCATAATAATATAAATTAATCATATTTAAATTCTAGCTATTTAAATGACCAAAATTGTTTTGGGTCAAACTGACCTATTCCAAAATTTACACATTTTCATTACCAGAAATCCCCAAGGGGTACAGATAAACGCACTAAAATAGTTCTATTTATAACTTCATTAATCACACTTGACATACTAACTATTTAGAAAGAACTGAAAATTTTGGACCAAAAGTATTTCAGGTCAATCCAACCCACAACCCTCCCACAATTTACATGCTTCCGTTACCCGACCCTCCCATTTTGCCACCTCTCTTACAAACCATAAAAACCATTAATAATACCAAAATACATACTATGTTCCTACAACTCGATTTGTGTTCGCTTCATTTTGGTTCCCTCCAAAGATTCTGGCCATTCCAAAATCTGAAATCTTCGGGTTCATCTCTCCATCAAGCAAGATATTGCTAACTTTCAAATCACGATGAATGATCCGAAGCCTAGAATCCCGATGGAGATAAAGTAAACCTCTTGCAATTCCTTCAATAATCATGAATCGTGTCTTCCAATCTAGTTCCCCTTTCTTTGTTGCATCTTTTGTAACATACATAAAATATTCCATAACAGGAAGTCTCAGAATCTTTCATCAAAGAGTTTCTACTAATTTATATCAGATCTGGTGAAAGAAACGTACCAAAAAGAAATGAATCAAGGCTTTTATTAGGCATGTATTCATAAACAAGCATTCTTTCTTCCCCTTCAATGCAATATCCCAATAATCTAACTAGATTTCGGTGCTGTAATTTTGCAATCAGAATCATCTCATTCCTAAATTCCCCTAAGCCCTGCCCAGATGATTTTGACAGCCGTTTTACAGCGATCTCTTGCCCTCCAGGCAGGATCCCCTGAAAAGCAACATAGTAAGTCAAAGTTTTCCAACTCAGAACCTAATTCAACTGCTAGGGAATAGGGAGTGTTTGAATGTGCAATTTGAATTATGTGATATTAAAAGTCAAATCAACTAGTGTTTGGATGCTTCTACTAGTTGAAGTTGAAGTCAGACAAATTATGACTACCTAGTGACTAATGGATTAAATGACCAAAAAGAACATTCTTCTGAAAGCAGGGAGAGCCGTATCTAAATAGCTCAAAAGCTAATGTGAAAAAGCTTATTTTTTAAACAGGTTAATTGAGATTAAATAAGCTGATAAGCTAAAGCTCTTTAGTGACACACTCTTTTGAATTAATATGTTTTGACAACACAATAAGCTCATAAGCCATCTAAATAGCCTAACCCAAACGTCCCCTTAGGGAACAAGTCATAATAATCACAAGCATAATATGTTTGTCAAACTGATTATTACAAATTCAAATCGCCATAAACAGATAATCAGTTCCAAAAGTAAGTCCAAACGCTTCCTACAGTATCAATAAGTTTCAAGAATTTGCTTAATATCATGGCCGTAAAAGTCGGGATTAATCAGCGATTAATTGGATTTAGGACTACTCCAAAGCGACTTGGTCTTAATGGGATTAAAAGTCAGTCAATGTCGGTCAACGGTCCAAAGTCTGGATTATTCGGTCAAAGTCCGGATTAATTGGTCAAAATTGGTCAAAAACAGTCTAGGTCAAATTTGGTCTAACATTTTAATATGACAATTATGTTTTGTTTTTAGATAATCATGTTTATGTTTATGTTCATGTTTCTATTCTATATTTACGCATATAATTTTTATTATTTAATTGTAAAAAAAGTCCAATCCAGTTAATCCCCGATTACTCTCCGACTTGCCGATTAATCGCTACAAGGTTCCGGTCGATTACTCCCCGCCTAGCGAATTATACAACCTTGCTTAATGTGAAGAACAAACCTTGTGAACTGGTCCAAAACCGCCTTGCCCGAGCTTGTTCTTGTTTGCAAAACCATCTGTGGCAAGTTCTAATGCACTCGAACTGAATATAGGCAATGGGGGGCCTTCACATTCCTTTTCATGTTCTAGTTGTTCTGAAACTTCCACCGGAATATGTTGGCCATCTGACGCCTCAAAAACTGACGTTGGTTTTTTCTTCGTTTTTCCATATCGATTTTGACATTCTGTAGGTCATTGTAAATATAACAAAATTCAGAAGCTGGTAAAAATCTGATAATCTTGGTATATCTAATTTCCATAACTGGAACTTCCATCAACCATGCTCCATTTTAGCTCATGAATTATAGTATATATTCATCTTAATAGAACAAAAAGACATAATTTTGGAATTAACTTTTAGCCAAAACTGCCAAAAATGTTTGGACCCGACAACCCGAGACTACCCCGCCCAAATAGCATACTTTGACCCCCAAATCAACCACCAACATTTTTGACCCATTTAATAAATGGGTTATGCAGGTCATGTCCGGGTTAATAGCATCCTGGTTAGGGTTGAAACACCTGACCAGTTTATCCAATCAGGTCGTATTCTGTTTGGTCTGTTTGGGCAAAATCAACCTGCCAACCCAAACTGACCCAAACTGCCATCCCCACTCGATCCTACGTCATGATGACCACACAGTTGCCCCATTCTAATCAGAGATTTCAACCACCCTATAGCTTAGGCAGCATATTTCAATACTTAAGGCATTATTTCTGAAGTTATTAAGAAGAACTCACCTTTAAGTTTGTGGCGGTACAGCCATAGAAACAGAGCGATTACAGCAAGAACAACCGCACCAGTTGCTGATATTGCAATGACTACAGTCTTAGACGACTTTTTCATACTTCCTGAAAGTAAATCACACTCAAATTAGTATAATTCATAACATTACGAAGAAAAAATCACCAAAACTAATTTCCAAGAAACATAAAAACCAACCAAGATCAGAACTTGCAAGACGAATAAAAAGTGTTTCACTGCCTTGTTCAAATTGCTCAACATCAACCAAATTCCCACCCCAAATCAAACACCCAACCCCCGTAACATACGCATAAGCATTACACGAACAATTTTTCAAACATCCGCTTTCACAATCTGCCCTACTTCCGGCCAACCCATCAGCAAAATCGGGCAATTTAACGTCCGCTAATTGCACAAATCCATCACTCGTTGTACCATTTGAATTACACTCCAAATTAGTCCTCCTAACACACCCACCAGACCAATTCCCTCTATTCCACTCACCAACAAAACTCGGATCAAACCCTTCCATACAACTACACAGATTCGGCACATTTCTTGTTCGACAAACTCCAAAATCCCCACACTTATTATACTCTTCACAACCAACGGAAGGCTGCGATAAAGACACATTCCAACGACCCATTCCACCATCCCAAGTCAATTGCTGCACAACTCCATTCCATTGAATCAAAAACCTCATCAAAAGAGGACTATTTTGATTATTGAAAATGAAATACAAAACTTCACTGTTAACAGTTATTAACCTAAACCCGTATAACAATAAAGATCTCATTTGTGGTATACCAATAAATATCTGATAATTCCAGTGACCCGTTCTCCATAGCCGTCGATTATCACGATCATCCCAAACTACCACTTGAGGCGAACCACGTGGATCAATCCCCATCGAATAATTTCCTTTCGATGGATCATTCGGACTCTTCCACGACACAAATTTATGACTAATCCCATCCGTTAGATTCAAATAAATTCTTAAATTCGGTAAATAAGTATCTGTCGGATGATCACAGCTTCTCCAAATAGCATTCGAATCATCACCGATGTTTTCGACAGTCGAAAGAGCTAAATTTCCAGTGTCCATAAGCATAACTGTTAAATTCTGATTATTACTTGCAATAGAAGTAATATTACTTGACCAGTAAACAACACCATTTATATCTGAAACAACTAAACTCCCATTGGTTCCAATACCGAAATTTCCAGAATTTGTTGAAAGTGGATTGTCTCTATTAGCTACCCATGCTACTGTTCTGTTTTGAATCCCAAAATACCAAATTCCAACATATCTACGATTTGAATTTCCGGGACTAAAGAAACCAAATTCAAATATCTGTTGTGGGGAAACAAGGGTTTGACCATCTGTAAGGAGTTGACCTTGATTGAGTCTGTTGGTAATTGTTGTTTGTGTTAAAATTGCATGAAGAGAGTGAAGAAGAAGAAAGATTGTGGGTATGAGGTGAAAATTTGGTAAAGATTTGTGAAAACCCATGTTTAAATTGGAAAAAAGATTGGTGGGATTGATGTAAAAATGGGAATCATGAGGTGGGTTTGTGATGAATTGAAGAAAAAAAGAAGAAAAATGGAAGCTTTGAAAGTTCTGTTGAATTGGGGTTGGATGGATTTTGAATGGTGGAGGGAGGTAGGAATAATTGACCTAAACCATAACAATTCCCAGTTTCCCACTTACACCAGATGCCATCGGTTAAGAATCTTTGTTTAGTGGGAAGAAAAATACATTTATTCTTGAGTAAAAAATAATCAACATTCAGAATCTTTTAATAGTTGTGTTCTTTTCAAAGTTTGATGCACGAGTGTTGTAGCAAAGGGTCTAAATGAGAATTGCGGATTATAAACACCATAAGAAACAAGGTCCCAAATTGACTAATGCGAATCTACAAGAATACAATAGTTGTAGAGTTTTGGATTATTTAATTGATGCCGATGGATCTTCATGAAATGTGAAATGTTGTGTGGATTAACTTATCTCTTTAATTTCTGACTTTTAAGCACAAACATAAACTATTAAGAAATACGGTATAAAAATATTAAAGTTTACACTTTTACTATTTACTATTTACTATTTACTATTGTATGTATTTATGTTTTAGAAGTTCTTTTCTTGTATTAAACTTTCTAAAAGCTTTAAAATATGTATTTATTTCGTTGCAGATACATACAATATAAAATCTATAGAAAGTTCTATATATACATTAGAAACTATAATACATAAATAAAACATTTTAAAACATGGATGAACTTTTGTTTTTAATTCTGTCATATCAATGGTGTTAAGATGGTTATGCTTGAAACAGGATAAAGTTATATATGTTTTAAGCTTTAAATCTTGACGCATGAAAATTTTGTTAGTTAATTAAATTAAATTAAATTTAATTAAATTAAATTAATAAAAGAGAGTTTGTATGTATTACTTATTATTTTTACTCACTCATTCATTATGTGATCCGGTTTATGACATCTATCTTGTATTACCATTTCATCACTTATTGTAATTATTACATTTAAACTATATAATCTCGTATGTTACATAGTATTTAATATTGAACACTTATAATCTAGATACCTTATTAACTTATCAAACGACTTTCTCTAAACTATGTTCTCAAATTTACTTTTAGAGGAAACCTAATAAAATAAGTGTTTTTAGACTTTTTTGGGAAGAAAAAGGAAGTGAGGGTCAATTGATTGTTTTTCATCAAAAGACTTTTTCACGATATTAGGAGATTGCAAAGGAAAATTGTTCACTTGCTTCTTCTTTTTTTCGATTTAAGAACACATTTTAATAACTTATATTCTTTTACTTTTTATTTTATTTCTCTTATCTTATCTTCTCGTTTTTTTTTGTTCTACTTTTTAAATTCGAGAACATAGTATAATTGACCAATTATTTCTTTTGCAATAATCAATGTCTTAGAAACCGATTGGACCGACCCAGATGGATCAGTAGGACCGGAAAGATCAAGGTATACAATTCGTTATAAACCGGTTTTTGGCGATTTTTAGGATTAGGAAAAACCACCCGGTTCACCAGTCCGATCGGAGTTAAGCCGGTTTTCCGTATTTCTTTTTCATTTCTTTTGTTTTAAAATGTTGTAATTACTCTTGAACGTTCAAAACTCTATCCAGTTATATATTTTTTTTTCAAATTTCAAAACTAATTTTTTTAGGTCTGCTTCATTAACTTATGATTTCTAGGTCGACACTTCACGATAGTTTTTTTAATGTGTTTTGTTTTGTGTGCGTTTATGTCTAATTTTGATTGCTCATCGGTTAAATCGTGGGGGTTTGACCTGAAAGTAAGCTATGGCATCAACAATAATGGTTAAGTAAGCAATGGACTAATGGTTCTTTGTTCTTTTGAAGAATTGCTACTGTTACTACAAGTAGCAATTTGTACAGATAATGATTTGGCTTTTGTTAATGGCATTTGATGATGAGGACAAAAAAGTAACAGATCTTTTCTTTGAAATTAAAGTTGATATGTTAAAATGAGTGGTTTGATGGCGGTGTTTTGGTAGTCCATGACAGTGAATTTGAAGATCTTCGAGTAGCTATAGTGAAACAACTAAACACAATTAAAATTAAAACAATTAATGATAACAAGTACAATAGGAGTGTCATATTTACTCCAAAAGGAGGAATGTGTTTAGAATATCAAAAGTAAAATGAACTTGTATATGTTCATCACATTTGCGTTACAAAATAAGTACTATATATAGAAAAGCTTTTTTCATCTAATTGTGACGTATGATTGTTACTACAATATGTTTTCTGCTTTATATACTCCATGTCCACGATTTATAGCAAAATCGGTTTAATTAGCTGGTTCGACCGGTCTGATGGTAACTAAACTTTCAACCGGTTCAACTAAAAACTGATTTTCCGAAAATAGATAATAACAACATGTTGGTATTGTCATTCTTTATAAGAATGTTTGAAGTTTGGGGATCTTTCAGCAATTCTTCATAAAAAAGGATATAGTCAAATACATGTCAAGCTTGAGTCTTAATTTGTCTGCCGGCTTTTAGTCCACTTGACATAACACATATGACATATGTCATTTTAGGAATAAAATAATCGCTGTCCATTGAATGCAACCATCGTTCTTTTTCTTTTTCTTTTTCTTTTTTTCTTTTTTTTAATTTATATAAAAAAATATAAAAAATATTGAATTACTAAGGGAATGGTCATTACTATTGTTACAACTTGCAACCATAAACTTAGGAAACAACTGTGATTTACTGATTTTCAATGAAATGGTCTGTAGTCTATTACTCTATTTTACCTTTACATATATAAATCATTTTCCTGATGTACTCTAATTTAAGTTGCATTATTAACTCGTTTACTTTATCAATTTTTGTACTAATAAAATAAAGAAACTACAATATCAAGAAGTGAACTAGATAGTTATTATAAAGTAGACCCGATAGCTCACCCAATATATGTCTAAGTATTAATAGAAGAGGTGTAACTTGTACGCTACATTTTATTATTTTTGTAAACAACAATACTACATTATTAATGCATAAAGTATAATATGTAAATAAATACATATGTGTTGTGTACAATAAATACATATATGTAAATAATTAGTTTCTTTCACAAAAGTCTTAGTTCGATGCAAACGAGCCGAGTCGAGTTCAACTACACTCGAACTCAAAGAGCTCGAATTGAGCCTAAAATTGAGTTCGATTATTCGCTATTATACAAGTTCAAGTTCGGTTCGAGCACGAGTCGTTTATTATATAATATGTTATTTACTTATTAATCTGTAATAATTATTTATTTTTTGTATAATTTTTAACTATATATAATAAGATTTATTACCATTATTTTAAATATTATACATATAATAGTTATTATTATATAAATATTAATTAATGTATATAAATGAAAGACTTGTTTAAGCTTACGAGCTTCTTCCAGTCTAACACAAAAAGTTTGAACTCGAGTTCTTTTACTAAAAAAATGTTAAAATTCGTTCAATCACCAGCTCAAGTTCATTTAAACTCAATTTGAAACGAAATTTTAACGAGTTAAATTTAAATAACTTGGCTCATTTATACCCTAGGTCTTATACAGCTAGGGAAGTATGCAAAAAAATTTGATCGCATAATTCATTTTGAAATGTAGGACCCCAAGCAACATCTAGGAATCTGATGTAAATCTCACCTAGGTCTACGTGTTATATAGACAATGATATCGATATCACGCCTAATTTTCATGTCGACACCACCACTTTATACTCCACAGTAGTAAGGATATATTATATATTATATATATAGGGTGTGATTAAGAGGGAAGTAAAAAAAATTAGGGAAGAAGGGAAGTAAATCTCAACCCTTGATTTCATCATAAATGAATTTTAAAAATTACAAATACTTTTAAAATTTAACATTCATCACCAATGAATGTTAAAAACATTTTTCTATAAAAAAATCAAGGGCTAAGATGTGTTTCCCTCCTTCCCCAAATTTTAAATCCTTTCCCTATATATATATATATAATATATGTATATTTTCTTCTTGGAAATTCGTTAAGACTGTATTTACATAAAGAATAATTGTATTAAAAAAAGCTTAAACCGAAATATGGCGATCTGGATGATTGGATAAATCAAATCTTTAGTTTGTACAATTGTTTGAAATGCACTATCTGATCAGTGAATGTCAATTGTTAGAGTCGGATCCATGAACGATAATTGATAAAAAAAATAAAATAAAAAATAAAGAAAATTAAATGCAATACTACACACTGACACACTGTTAGTCGGTATTAGATGACCCAACCCATTAGAGGTTTGAGCCCAACCCATTTACGGAGCTACCAAAACCCACAACCAAGTCGAAAAACAACATGCTATTTCGAAACCGAGATAATAAATAAATATACTTTTCTATAAATACTTCAAAAATATGCAATAATATATTGTACATCATTGATCTTGAGAACTCATTGTATCTATAAAAGAATGTGATATATTTATGATCCAAATGAAACAGAGAAGTAGCTAACCTATCAAAAAAGTTCTATATATGTAAGCAAATAAATTGTATGGGTGACAAGATGTTTCTAACTCAATTAGATGTTTCTAGCTCTACCCCTGCACTTAACTTCACGTATTGTTACGCGATATAAATGAATGATAACTTATGCATATTTTATAAGATCACAGCATTAAATATATAAATATTATTTGGCTATAAAGCTTGTATCACATTTATCATATATGATATATTATATCTATTTCTAAAACTTGTCAAATTATGGTAAACTTTAAAGATGTAAGAGCAAATGAGAATAACATCTTTATCTAAGATCACAAGTTTTCCTATGCTTTCTACATATTATAAGTATCTCTACATAATACAACAGTTAATACATCTGGTACAACTGTTGATGCATGTTGTACCACTATATTAGCCTTCATTATATATTTCCGGGAAGCAAAGAAGTTATTTCCCAACACTTGATATATAAGTTGATTTTTGTGTCATGTTGACGCCATAACTAGAAGCCCTATAAATACTCCACAAACTACATTTTCTTCGTACACTCAAAATTCAAAAACAGGAAGCCAAAACCGTTGAATTCACAGGTATTAGTTTTCAGTCAAATTCATACAAATATTACTAATAAACTTTTCATCTATAATATAGTGAATTTGCAAATTTGCTATAGTTGTATAATGTTGTTTTTCCTAAGACAAGTACTCAAACATAACTCCCACAAATATATAAATTAGTCCATACATATTTACATTCATTCTAATCGTGAAATTTGAACTCACAACCTTTTAATTTTGTTCATTAGATTAATTTGCATTTAGAGCGATATGAAGATTCCGGTTTTGAATTCAATGGGGATTGGGTTAATTGGTTACATTCTTGGCATGCATCAAAGGAGTTAAAAGATCGAGCTTATGTTATATTGACTGCGGCGTTTTGGGTGTTATGACGTTATCAAATAATGTCACATTTAACTCTCAATGCATGAGGAAGTGTGACATTTTCGATAACATTCGTCTTTATGCTTCTTCTTGGCTTAAATATAGAGGTAGTAAGTTTAGTAGTTGGAATGATTGGTTAATATCTCCTTCGTAATCGTCTAGCTCCTTGCTAGTAATATTTTGTCTAATATATATTGCCTTTAAAAAAAAATTAGATTAAAAAGTGTAGTTCTATCAATAAGAATAATTTTCGTGCATTAGTAGTGATATAGCCGTAAAGTATAACAATTTTATGCATCAATTTCATGTCTATTGACAACCGTACTTTTAGGGGTGTCATTCTCGTTTCTCTATTATTTTAGGCAATGTATAACATTTTTCCTGGTCGATTTGTAGCTTTATAAGTTGGAGATTCAAATGGCTGATGCGAATACATCGAATTCTCAGGTTTTTCCCTCTAAAATTCTTATATCTAATATTAACTATTAGACTATTAGTTGATGTTTTTCTCTTTAATATTATCGTGCATTAGTTGTAATACATATGACTTTATCAAAGCTCTAGATGTTATACACATACAGCATGGACTTTGTTTTATATGTGAGACCACAACTTTTTTATTTATACTGTTTTCATAAAAATCTTAGCACCGTTCACAATTATGTGCTCAAAGTTGCATAATGTACAGCCTAAATCACTATTAAAATAAATATTTTTTCTGTCGATATATAAGCTAATATCTTCTGCCATAAATGCTCAAACAAAAAATTTCTCCGTAAACAATCAATGGTAAAAAAAATGCTCGTTATACTAGGAAATATTATGTAGTTAGTAACTCTATAACCAAGGACGGAACTACTATGGTGACGAGGCTGACACGTGCCACTAGTAAATTTGTTATGCATATTTATTTTTTTTTAATATTTTTTTTTGCTAAACTAGATGTAAAACTACTTTCAAATTTACACTACAACCGGTCCAGTTTTCAAAAATTTATGATATAATAAGATCAAATTCCTTTTAATGTTTTATTATAATTAATATTACATATAATGTGTGCAACCTGTGACTTTTTGATCCTGGTTCCCCCTCTGAAGATCACAGACAAGCACACAAGAATGCAAAGTGCCTTGGCAATGGGCCAAGTATGAATTTCAAAGGGCGGTCAATTCATTTCAAGCGAAAGAAACTATTTGGAACAGGGACTTGCCACTACACAAGAAGGTAAGTTTTTCCTTACAGTGTTTGTCCACGCTCGGTATTGCCAAAGTGAACCAAAATATAGCAGCGGAAGACTAAAACAGCCTTTTGAACGACTAGTAGAGTGAAGCCCCAAATAGTCACAAACTAGGGTTTGTAAAGATACCAGAATTAGGGTTTCTGAACAAGAACCACAGATATTTGTAAGACCAGATCCACAAGTCTAATTGAACTCAATATACTAGAAAACACCACCAAATTTGCAATCCGTACAACAGATCGAGAGATAACCCTAAATTAGGGTTTTGGTTCAATCGATAAGAAATATCACAATATCAATCGAGTTGTGGCTCTGATACCATGTTAAGAAATGATAATCGAAAAAGAACAACCAAAGATTTACTTCAACCAACGGAATAATTTCATTAATACCAAAATCGAGCAAAGCTAAAAAACAAGACCAAAACACACTACAAGAAAAATACACTCAGAACTCTCATCCGGTCAACCTTACCTAGATTATTCAAGAATTCATGAATAGATCATGAGAAGAAGTTCAACAAGAATGAAACCCTAACTATGTTTTGAAATACGTACAGATTGTTGAGAGAGAACGAAAACGTGAATGATGAAAAATTATTTACAAATATAAAATAAAATCCTATTTATATTTTCTACAAATACAAATTACATTTAAACCCTTGTAGATATAGAATGTAAACCTCGAGTCCTTGAAGTAATCAGAACCAAGTCAGTTTACACCAAACTTACACACTTCTTACTTCCATCGCCTGCATAACAGAAAAAGATAACAAAGGAAACATATTTACCCATTTATTCAACTAAGATTGTTAACAACTAACCATCGTTTCGACAAAGCCTTTAACACATTTACTGTCACTTGAATCCGTATATATCTCAAAAGAGTAATAAGTCGGTATTCTAGTTAGATATACCCTAAATTACAAGACTTTATATTATATGTTTTATTGGTTGGCGTTGTCATTTTGTTAGTTTATTACATTATTCTAAGTTTTTTTAATAGGGGGAAATCCTCGAATCCCTGATATCCAAAGAGGACGAGGATTTGTATATATATATAAAATCAATTGTGTGAGAGAATAAGTTAAAAAGAAAATAAGTTTAATTTTATTAACTTGTTGGGCTTATAACCTATAAGCCACTAAGCTAATCTAAACACTCCTTCGTCCAAAATACCAATGAAAAATAAAAATAAAAATATTGGTTAATTATATTTGGTTTGTGTAAAAACCCTCATTAAATTTTTGGACTTGTTATTGTGAAGAAGATACGAGGATGATGTAAGATGTTCGAGATACATCTACCCTGGAATTGCCCTATAACTTGCGAAACTCTGAAGTTTAATTTCGTATTTTTAACTTTACATTTAATCCCTACCGTTCAATCAGTTATTTTAATTTAAAAAGTAAAATATGATGGATAGTGAATAAAGTTGGGTATAACTTGTAACACTTACAAATTATTATTCCATTTTAATCCCCTCCTATTCGGTTCGAATAAAAAATCTACTACTTCTCTGTTCTAATTTTATTTTCTCATTCAACAATTTTTGTTGTATTTAAGATATGTTGAATGAGTGTCAGATTTGCCTTCATATTTAATACAAGTTTGAACAAAAATTTATAAAAAAATAAATGATTTAAAGTGATATATAAGGGTAAAATTGAGAATTTAATGATTTTTAAAAGTTATTGTTTGCTAGTAGACACTCTTTTAGAGACAGACAAAAATAATAAAATAAATAATGAAAATGAAAGTGAGGGAGGATAACTCAGCTTTTATAGTCGAACACCCTGATTGGGATGACGATGGATCAATTATTCACATATGTGATCGTGAGTCATTGTTTATTGTTTATAACTATAACTATATATATATGCTTCGTAGACCTATACATCGTGAAGTCTGTCTATTTCCTAATGTTATAGCCTTTGACCTTTGTCGCTTACAATTTCCATGTTCTTGTGGATTGATAAATTTATAACTTTTTTTTAATCGTTAAAATCATAAAACATTAGCAGTATAATTTATTTAACTGGTATTTTCACTGCCTTCCTCATTATAATTTGGAGATACTAACAAGTATATGAATCGTTTGCAGTTTTTCTTAATCAAATTAATATAACATAAATCATCTTGGATGAGGTACAAGTAAAAGAGGCGAAGAACAATATTATAACTAGAACATATTTATAACTAATGTGGTTACAAAAGTTCATATATATAAGTTTTAACAAATTTATTTCGTATAAAAATGCATATATTCTGTTTGATTTGTATTGATAGAGTGAGCAAGAGGGAAAACATCAAACTAAAGTTGAGGTTCGTAACTTGCAACATTCAAAGATTCTTATTCTTTATTTTATATTATATTATATTTGTTCCCATATAGAATCTCATAGTATTGATATTGGCCTCCAATTATATCCATTTGCTCAAAAACTTGATCAAATTTCACCATCAGGGGAAGAGGGGCTCTCTTCCATTACCAGGTTATCTCAGCTTTCTAACTCTCTTTGTGTTTATGTCTCTATGAATAATAATATTCAACTGAAAAACCGGGTACATTCTCATACATCATTTTTACACAATGATACATCACGTTTTCACAATTTTTGCTTTTAGTTCGTTGAAATGTAAAAAAACAAATATGCATCACGACATGTGTTTCTATTTTGTTATTTTTAGTAAGACATCTTGTTCTAGCAACATATACAGATATACTTACTACCTCAAGTGAGTTAACCCATAACCTTTTGATTGATGAGTTTCTCTCGTACCAATAGGTTAAAAGCCTTTTCGTTTTGCAACATTTCACTTGTTGTTATAACTTCATTCCTAGTTTCAATAAATCTTTTACAACAATAGAAACAGGACTAGCATGATGCAATAGCCTAGTACCAGTCCTATTTGAGCCAATACTTGTATTTAGAAAAGCAATTAGTTTGAAATGTGGCCATTTTCATAGCTAATAGGGATTCAGAATATGTTAATATTTTGTTTAATTTGCACCAAGTTTTTCTGTAAAGGAAAAACATGAGACCAATAATAAGACCCTTATATGTGATATTATTATTAACCAAACATGCTTCTTATATGTAATATTATTATTATTATTATTAACTAAACATGCTTTTTAATTGGACAACATACAATATATATATATATATACACACATTTCTATTAAATTGATCTTTTCCTAGGATTTGTTCATATTTTTCTATTTTTTCTTACTTGACTGTAATCTAATACTGGTACAATTTTCTTACACCGTGTATCAACCTAAAATATGAATTGTATATCAACGATACAATGGGAGTACATATAAGTAGAAGAGAATTGTATCCATAAAACTTTCTAATTGTATTGTGTTGTTTTTCAGTGCGTGTTATGTCTGAAGATACGAGTTCTTTACCTGCGATGCAACCTAACGAGCACATACAATCTACCAACACCCCGATTGGAAATCAAGATATCAAAAATGTCGATTCAACAACAACAACAACCTCTAATGACCATGAAAAATCCTCATCACCGATAGTCCAAAATGCTCATGAGGAATCTAACCAAACACCCACTTCGGATGAAAACGAGATCAATGAAAATTCTTCTACACCTGAAGTTGAAGCCACCACTCATGACTTAACTAAAACAACCACGAATACGATTCTCGATTCATCTTCTAGTAACCACGAAAATCCAACACCACTTGAAACCCAATCAACCACCATAACTGAAACTTCTACCACTCATGACCAAGTAACCACATCTCCTGATGACGTCCAAACAACTACCACCAATCAAGTCATTGATTCAGATCCCAATAAGCATACTACTGAGATCCCCACCAATGAATCTTCGAATGTAACACCACCCAACGTCCAACCAACCACTATCTTAGAAACTTCCACCAATGAATTGTCGAATGTAACACCACCCAACGTCTCGAATGTAATACCACCCAACGTCCAACCAACCACTGTCTTAGAAACTTCCACCAATGAATTGTCGAATGTAACTTCACCCGACGTCCAACCAACCACTGTCTTAGAAACTTCCACCAATGAATTGTCGAATGTAACACCACCCAACGTCTCGAATGTAATACCACCCAACGTCCAACCAACCACTATCTTAGAAACTTCCACCAATGAATTGTCGAATGTAACACCACCCAACGTCTCGAATGTAATACCACCCAACGTCCAACCAACCACTGTCTTAGAAACTTCCACCAATGAATTGTCGAATGTAACTTCACCCGACGTCCAACCAACCACTGTCTTAGAAACCTCCACCAATGAATCTTCGAATGTAACACCACCCAACGTCCAACCAACCACCGTCTTAGAAACTTCCACCAATGAATTGTCGAATGTAACACCACCCGACGTCCAACCGACCACTGTCTTAGAAACCTCCACCAATGAATCTTCGAATGTAACACCACCCGACGTCCAACCAACCACTGTCTTAGAAACCTCCACCAATGAATCTTCGAATGTAACACCACCCAACGTTCAACCAACCACTGTCTTAGAAACTTCCACCAATGAATTGTCGAATGTAACACCACCCGACGTCCAACCAACCACTGTTTTAGAAACTTCCACCAATGAATTTTCGAATGTAACACCACCTAACGTCCAACCAACCACTGTCTTAGAAACCTCCACCAATGAATTGTCGAACATAACACCACCCGACGTCCAACCAACCACTGTCTTAGAAACTTCCACCAATGAATTGTCGAATGTAACCCCACCCAACGTCGAACCAACCACTGTCTTAGAAACTTCCACCAATAAGACCCCTTCAGATTTAAATAAAATCCCTTCAGCAACTGAGATACAACAAATCCCTGAGGTCCAATCGGTTGAAACTGTCCAACCTTCGACCGACCCTGATATAGATGCGAACAAGCAAGCAACCACAATCTCCACCACAAAGGATGCAAGCGCCAACCGAGACCCTAACTTGGTAGATCAAGCGAATCCTTCTAAAGCCGATAATGGAACTAAGGAAGTCACTAATAAAGAAACCAACAAGGATACTAGCACAAGTGAGACCACGTCTGAGCAAGACCGAAAATATCTTGTAAACTTGATTGAACAAGAGCTCGCATTTATTAAAAATATATGCCCAAAACTTGGAATACACCAAGAGCATATAACGGCAGAAATGAACAATGCCTCTGATATGTACGGAAAATTAGAAAAAGATAAGTGTGATCTGAAAGAACTCAAACGTCTTAAAAAAACAGTTACCAAGTTAAAGCTTCAGATCCCAGCAAAGTATAGGACATACGACGATATTGACCAAAAAAAGAACCAACGATCTGAGAGTGAGAATAGAGGCAACATTCCCGCTAATTTACTCAAAATAATGCCTCGGTTGCACAATAAACTGTTCCAAGAGAGTCCGTTTTGTAAAGATGTACAACGACGGTATCATGATCTGGGAGGTGAAAAGTTCGGGCGTGAACTAAAGCTTTGTTTGCTATGTTTTTCGGTCTTTCCTGAAAACAAGCTCATAAGTAGAAGGTTAATGGTTTATTGGTGGATAGCAGAAGGGCTTACTCCTCGAGAAGACGATTTAGATGTTGGAAATACAGCTGAGGATTATGCTAATGGGTTCTTCGAAAAGCTTATGGAGAAGGACTTTATCGAGCCTGCTACCTCGAAAAGTCCAAGACGTTATGTAGCTATTTGCAAAATGCACCCGATGGTTCGTGCTGCTTTGGTTATGATCGCTGATCAAGTTAAGTTCTTTGATTTTGATGAGTATGGTATCCCAAAAGACTTTGGAAAATTTGATGAGATTGAAAGCCCTGAAGATCTACCAAATGTCTATCCCCTTGGTGACCCAAGAGAGTTTTTTTATTTCTTTGATAAAGATATGAAACCCACATTAGAAACCGTCAATTTTGTTGATTCGAAAGGGAACCCAATTCAATTTGCTGCTCGTCCCCCTAATAAAGACTTTCAAGACAAAGATATATCGGTTGTTGATCGTAATGGGAAACCAATAGATACTAAGAATAATTACTATTACTACCAAAAAAAAGTTATCACCACAAGGTCTTATAAGGTGTGTTTGATGGGTAGTGGGCTATCAAAAGGTATTACATGGGAAAAGCTTCATATGGTGTTTAATGTTCACGACGATATACTCGAGCTAAAGCCTGAGTGGTTTTTAAGGATGAAAAATGTTAACATCGTTTTCCTAGGAAGGTGGCAAAGCTCGGCTGCTCACCATATTGAAGTCGAAGACTTCAAGCTCGAAGAGAGTTTAGTCAATATGAATCATGTGAGGTTCTTTAGCCTTCAAGGAGTTTCGAGGGTTTCTGTGCTTCCAAATTCAATTTCAAAGCTTGGAAGTCTTGTAATTCTAGACCTTAGAGCTTGCCACAATCTTGAGGTAATTCCTAACACTATTGGTTCACTAAAGTGTTTAACACATTTAGATATGTCTGAATGTTACTTGCTAAAAGACATACCAAAAGAGATTTCGACGCTCGAATCCCTTCAAGTCCTTAAAGGTTTTGTCGTCGTCGATTCACCAGGAGGACACGTATGCACACTTCAAGATTTAAGAAAACTAGAAAATCTAAGAAAACTTAGCATGTACACACATATGAAAAACTTCCCTCAAGAACCACATCTTGACGCATTACAAAAATTTGTAACGCTTCGGAAGCTAACAATCTTGTGGGGTGGCCATGAATCAAAGCCCCAAAATGACAAATCAAAACAAGAAGTCATAAAGAAAAAGAAAAACAAGATTTCATCAAGAGTAATGAACCTCATTCCTAAGAAAAAATGGGTAGAAGGGTCTATGAGAAGAATGAATGCCTTCAATAATTCGACATTAGGTTCTCGACTCGAAAAGCTAGATCTTAAGTGTTTTCCACACAATGTAACACCAAATTGGCTAACCCCGGGTAGCCTTAAGGGATTAAAGAAGCTATACATTCGTGGTGGACAATTCTCGGATCTCGGTCAATATCAAGACATTCTCGAGTGGGATGATTCGCCTATTCCACCTAAAGAAACATGGAACCACGTTGAGGTATTGCGATTAAAGTATTTGGATGAACTGAAGATGGAATGGAGAGAGTTGCAGGATTTGTTTCCCAAAATGACTTCTTTGGAGAAAGTAAAATGCCCGAGGCTCACACTGTTTCCTTGTAACGAGCATGGAGTTTGGATTAAGAAGACAGCAACGTAGACCAATACTAATACAGTCGCGTGAGTTCGATCATAATAAGCGCGCGTCAACGGCCACCTGATGCTATAATAGTTTGATATGAGCATAATAAGTTTACTGATATATTATTTGTGTTTAAGGAATAAGTCAATTGGATTCGAAGTCAATACTTTATATTGTTGAAAGTTGTTTGTTTGGATTGTTTTTAAGGTACATCGTTGTGTATGTACTTTGTGTTTTTAATTGGATCGTGTATTCTTTTCATTTTGATGTGTTGTGTTTAGTTAGATATAATTTGCCAAAAAGATTCATAATCCACCTACTTTACCGAATACTTTTAGAAAACATGTAAAATTCGGCTATCAACTCCAAATAACTTCATCAACTAGTTTTAACTATAAGTTTCCAACTACAATTACAAGTTAGGTCTATTAAACGTACCCTAAATATGGTTGTAAGAGCATCTGAGTGGGCGCCATTCTAGATGAAAAAACCGTCGAGGACACTGTCCGACGATGTTCTGCCCAATGTCGTTCTGGACGGTGCTCTTCTTCAGCGTTCAGCTCGCGATACTGCTTTCTCTTTGTTTTGTTTCCTTCTATTTTTTGATTGATTCAAAAATATATTTGTGGGCCTATTTTAACTCCAAAAACATTGTTTTCAACTTCACTTTTTCAACAACAATGTTCTGAATCCACGATAGTACTTGTTAGAGTGTTCTGAATCTAAACAATTGTTATTATTATTATTATTATTATTATTATTATTATTATTATTATTATCAATAGTAAAACGTAATTTATGATGATAATATATACGAAAATTTTGTCGATGAATATTTTATTTAATACTATTTTATGTAGATATTAAGTGAGTGATATGTTTATCAATGAATATTACAGGTAAAAAGAGTCGGCCTCTTTTTTTTTTTTTCTCATAAACTATACTTTCTCCTTGATGTTTCATCTTATTATTATTTTATTACTTTTATTTGAGAATAAGATCCGTAAGATTAATGGTACTACCTAACTTAGGTAATTTCTAGACAAAAAAGAATATTATTTATATTTTCAGCACAAACTTTCTTACGTGAACATAAATCATAACATTATGTAAGTTTGTCTTGTATAACATAAACGTTACGAATCATTTTCTCTTATATATATTTGTTGTTTTATTATTTTATTATGAAAATAAAAATAAAATGTTTATCAAGACTTTTTCATCAAGAATAATAGTACTATAGAAGTAGTTGTTTTATAATATATCTATCTCTATCTCTATCTTTATATATAATTAAAAGAGGATACCATAGAGAAATCTTAGTCCTTTATTGTTTTTCACCCTTTACGATCTAACAATCTTAATTTCTTTTGTATAATAACACATTTGACCCCTCAAATACTTGATATATTTATTTTAATTAAAAACTTAGACTAAATATTTTATTCATTTATAAAAATTAAAGAGTCTATAAATTATATAAGAAAATCGGTCACAATATTTTATTCATTTTATTAAAATCAAATTTGTCCTGCATTATAGCGGGTCTATAAACTACATAAAGAAATCGACCAAATAAAAATTAAATTCGACTCCAATCATTGCAGGTCTATAAACTATAAAAAAAACCGTTCACAATATTTTATTCATTTATAAATATTAAGTTCGTCTCGTGTTATCGCAGGTCTATGGACTGTATAAAAAATCGACCAAATATTTTGTTCATTTATAAAAATTAAATTCGTCCCTCATTAATCGGTCACAATATTTTATTCATTTTATTAAAATCAAATTTGTCCTGCATTATAGCGGGTCTATAAACTACATAAAGAAATCGATCAAATAAAAATTAAATTCGACTCCAATCATTGCAGGTCTATAAACTATATAAAAAAACCGTTCACAATATTTTATTCATTTATAAATATTAAGTTCGTCTCGTGTTATCGCAGGTCTATGGACTGTATAAAAAATCGACCAAATATTTTGTTCATTTATAAAAATTAAATTCGTCTCGAGTTATTGCGGGTCTATAAACTAGCAATGATCAACATTTTTTCGTATAATTACACTTTCGCACTTTAAAATATGATGTATTTGTTTAAATTAAAAAGTCGGTCACAATATAAAAAATCGAATAAATATTTTATTAATTTATAAAAGTTAAATTCGTCGCGCCTTATCACGGGACTATAATTATAGAAAGAAATCGTCCAAATAAAAATTAAATTCGACCCGCATTATCGCGGGTTTATAACCTAGTATATAATTAAAAAAGAATACAATGAAGAAATCTTAACCCTTCATTATCCTCTTTTCTTTACGATCTAACAATTGAAAATAGTTGCTAAATAAGTAATTAATTTAAATTTAAATTAAATATATTAAATTAATATTTTGTTGATAACTAAGTAATTAATTTAAATTTAAATATAGCTACAAACAAAGCATACAAGATAAGCAAATAAAAAAACCGACGCTTATAATTATTTTGTTGATAACTAATTATTTTGTTGATAACAAATACAATTAAATAGGAATTAAAATATTTTGTTTCGGAACAAGTTTGCATATAAGGCATACAAAACTTCAACCACAACACAAACAAAAGAAGGAGTTTTATCTGCACGGGCACTGTTTGCTATATATCAAACATCTATCTAAATAATCCATTATTAGTATGATTCTAATGTTATTATCATATGATATGTATGTCATCTCAAATTGTCAATAATCAATACGCACCTGTAAATACAACATTTTGGTCTCACTTTACATTAATCAAAGTTTAAATAAAATAATTTTCTAAATTGTAAATAACAATATAAGTTTACATTCATAGATTTTCATGGCTGCTATTGATCAATTTGATTGTGTACGCGATATTCATGGGGATAAAGATGGTTGGAATATCAAGGTTTAAGTGCTTATTATGTATAGGTAATATGTTCGCAACAGTCCAAACACCTTGACTTCTATGGATATAATCGTTGTTGACGAATATATAAACTTTTATACCAATAAAAATCTATTATAATCTATATTATATATGACATTTTTACGGTACATTGGCATGTATTTGCATTGGGTGTATCAGTAGATAATAACATTATTTTATTTTGTAAACGGTCGTTAATCCCATTATGATTTTGTTTGATTAGCTATAAATTTCTCATACATTCCATTGATTATGTTATAGAGTTTACATAATAGTATTTTATTTTTATTTTATAATAGTACTTTTGTAAACATTCATGATTTTATTTTATTAGCTACAAATTTCTCATGGATTATGTTGATTTTGTTATAGAGTTTACATAATGTTACATGGGATTAAATGAAAATAAAAATAGAACTACAATAAAGAAATACAAGACTCATAAAATGAGTTAATTTTGGGACGGTTCACGTGTTTCGGTAACGACAACATACACCATGCTCCCATTGATGAATGCCATGGTTCTGAGATGGTTTTACAAAACAAACATCGTTGTCTGTTGTTGTATATTATTATTAGATCATAATGGCTATATTGGTTTTGGATTCTATAAAAGCATTAAGCCTATGAAGGAAGATACTACTTATTGTGGAGGACTCAAATTGGATCTAAGAAAAAAAATTTGATTGTTTATGTTTGGACAAAATAACCTTACAAATGCTACTGTTTTTGACAAGGATTGGAAAGTGCATGTTGATGGAAGGGTTGATTTTCGGGGTCAAACATGAAAGTCAAATGGTGGATTTTATGGTAATTGGAACAAAACAAGAAGAAGAGTAGGTTATGGGGGAGGCTCTGAGTTTAGCTCCTACTTTGTTCGATTAATCTATACAAATATATTAAGTATTTTGATGTTTTATATATAGAAATTCTTAAAAATTAAGACTCAACATTTTTAAATATAACTTATATTATTTTTATTTAATATTAATTATATCATATTTATAAGTCCCACCATCATATTTTTAATCATTAACTTTACATTATTGAGTCACTATTATAGATAATTTGTTAACAACAAACATAATATACGACTATCGTTGAATAAATATAATTCCGCTGCATAGCGCGAGTATTACGCTAGTTATTCATAGTCAGAATTAATAAATCATACATATGTATAACATCTTAAACCGGGTTATGCAATAGGTAACTACTCCGTATAAACTAAAAAAGATTATTGTTGTTTAGTTTCATTGCCTAAAAGTCTTGATTTAAAAGGAGAATTGTGGAACTTAATTTTCATCTTACTTTAGTTTTTGCTTGCTAATATTTCAATATGATTAAAGGGCTTTAAACTTAAGGCCCGATTTATGTGAACATACCCGAACCCGAAATTTCATAAGTATCATAACGGGAGTTTGCTTAAAAGTCCAAAGCTGATCATCCCATGCTCCTTAAATTATTTTTTATTCTTCTGCTTACGGGAAAAAGTTGTGTTTATTTACTATAACTATTTTTTTAGCATAAAAAATATATAACAGAAAAGTGTTAGTTACTTAATATGGGTTAGAGTTTCATTCATTTGTTAACTCTTTAAAAAAGAATTTATGTAAAAAAATATATAGTATGATAAACATAAATCTTTACAAACATTGTCTATATTTTACAAATATATAATAATCATAAAATACTTTCTAAACTTATCAAATAACTTCTCATCCGATTACAACGAGTTTAAATATTCAACAAATATTTACAAATATTATCTATATTTTAAAAAAATTCAATCCTAAAAATATTTCACCATATTTATATTCAGAATTTATAAATAAATATAAACTATTCAAATTTCAATCCTAAAAATATTTCACCATATTCATATTCAGAATTTATAAATAAATATAAACTATTCTTAATGTATAGTAATAATTGAATTTGCATGGAGAGAGAATCAAAAATGAGAGTTGCATTGCTAAAAAGAGCAGAATTAATCTTTATATATTTCATAATACTTTCCCTTTTATTTTATACCTTTGATACTTTATTATCTTTAAATTAAAGTTAAATTAAACTTTCTTGTATTATATTATGATGGATTCCACCTAATTTATTATATTTTGACATGATATTAAAGAACTAATGAGGTTTAAATTAACGAATATTATATTACACTAAGATTTGGTTGTAAAGAAATAAATTTAAAATGCGATGTTTTATTAGATAACAAAAAAGTATTATTTGGAATGTAGTATGATATGTTATTATCTATATAAAAAAATCAGCTATGATATTTTATTCATTTTATTAAAATTAAATTCGTCCCGTGTTATAGAGGGTCTATAAACTATATAAAGAAATAAATCAAATAAAAATTAAATTCGTCCCGCGTTATCGCGGGTCTATTAACTATATAAAAAAAATAGCCACAATAACATTTCTTTCGTATAAAAATAAATTAATTAGGTGGAACCCATCATAATTCTAAACGGCTGCAAATCTGGAGGCATTCCGAATCATGTGTTAACTCTAAAGGAGGGAGTACCTATAATGTTACTCAGTAACGTCGATCATTTGAATGGGTTGTGCAATGGAACAAGGTTGCAAGTTATGTGCATCGCAGATCATTGTATTGAAGCTAGAATCATATCTGGAAAATTTCTGGAAACAAAGCATACATTCCTAGAATGAAGTTAATCCTTTCCGATAAAACAATTCCTCTCAAGTTTCAAAATCATCATTTTCACATATCAGTAGGTTTTGCAATGACTATAAATAAAAGCCAAGGTCAGTCTTTAGCAAAAGCTGCTTTATTCCTATGCAAACAAGTTTTCACTCACGGTCAACTTTACATAACATTATCTGGAGTGACAAGCAAGGTTGGTTTCAAGGCATTGCTATTGGACGATGATGACAACGTGACAAATACAACAAAAAATGTAGACTATAAGGAGGTTCTACAACGACTATGATTTATTTTTGTACGATTAACTTATTAATAGTCGTTCTTTTGAATTATTATAACATTATTCTATTAATAAAACAAGCTATATTGTTAAATCAAACAATTTTTGATCTTTATATTAATATAATTATTTTGCATATGGAAAGACATGTCACATAAACATTTAAACCTAAACATTTAATATTATATATTATATCATATTAAAATTTAATTGGTAAATCGCGGGTCTTTAAACTGGTATTTAATAAAAGGGGAAATATTAGCTGCATGGATTTGTAGCTTATTCGCTACACACAACGCACAAAAACGACAACGTTTTAATTAAATTAAACTTACCTAACTATTCTCCTAAATCACCATCAAGTTCAAAACCAATTCAATCACTATCCTTTTATTTCCAGTAAAATATACTCAATTGAAGATAAATATATTCCCACCATTTTTAATCGAATCCCACCTAATAATATACAGATTATATTGTAACCAAGATATCTACTTTTGGTCTTTAACCTATCCTTACACTTCAAGTATTCTTCAACTACGTTCAATTCTAATTCTTCATTTTTCAATGGGTGAAGTCAACGATCATGAAATACCATCAGGTTAGTTGATCGTAAAAAACTTATATTATCTCTCGTATCATCTCAATTCTTTTTATGTTATATGATTTAATTGAGTTGTACTATGACCAGGTGAAACGAATGATGAAAGTGAGCGTACATTGATAGAAGAAATCGACAATAATGAATATATTGTGCATGATGAAGAAGAAACGGAGCCATCACATGCGTTTGATGAATCTGTTAGGTACTCTATGCTTGGAAAAAATTTTCAAAACGTAGATATTGCGTATGAGTTCTATAATCAATATGGGTTATCTAAAGGTTTTGGTATTCGAAAGCACCTAGTATCTTGGCATAAGAACACAAACGAAATTTACAAGAAAACATTGTGTGTAACAAAGAAGGTTTTAAAAATCTACATCATAAGAGAAGGTCGAAAGATAATGTGCAATGTCGTAGTATTACACGAACTGGATGTAAAGCCATGATAGAAATTAGCTTGTCAAAACAAGGGGAATGGGTTTTGGATAAGTTTCTTGATGAACATAATCATCCTCTTTATCCTCTATCACAAACGGTCGCACAACATTTTTCATCGTTCCAATTAATGTAGAGATAGTGTAGCTTTATTGTCCAAAGCGGGTATAAAACCTTCTAAAATCACCAAAATAGTTAATGCATTTAGAGGTAATGAAGAAGATAAACTTACTCGTGTCTAATGTTCGAATATTATGAACAACAGAAAGAAAGCCAATTTAGGCAAAGAATGTCATGGGATTATAATGCATTTTAAAGAAAAAGCCGAGTTAGATCACGATTTCTACTTTACAATTGATTTGAGTACAGATGGTACATTTAAAAGTGCATTTTGGGCGGACGGGAGATCAAGATCTTCTTATTGTCATTTTGGTGATGTTATATTTGATACAACTTACAAGACAAATAAATTTAGCTTGCCATTTGCTCCATTTGTTGGAGTAAATCACCATGGTCAGTCTATTTTGTTTGGAGGTGCATTGTTGGAAAATGAAACCGAGATGACTTTTACATGGTTGTTTAAGAACTTTCTAAAATGCATGCATGAGTGTCCGCCTATTTCTATCATTACTGACCAAGATTTGGCTATATGTAAAGCAATTTCCAAAGTTTTTCCAAAGACAAGGCATCGGTTTTGTGCATGGCATATTCAAAAACATGTTTTGGAGCATCTTCAACCATTTAGATATTGATATGGTGACTTTAAGGACACATTTAATCGATGGGTAAAAAGCCAAAATGTTGAAGATTTTGAATCAAAATGGGAAGAATTGAAGGATAAGTACGAGGTACCTGATAATAGTTGGTTGCCTCACATGTATAACCTGCATCATTGTTGGGTAAAAGCATATTTGAAAGATACTTTTTTTGCTGTCATGACAACAAGTGGAAGATGTGAAAGTATGCATTTTTTTTTTATGGTTTTGTTAACTCTAAAACTATGTTAAATGATTTTGTTTTACAATACGACAAAGCGGTAAGTTCGAGAAGAGGTGCCGAAGAAGACCAAGATTTTAGAACTATAAATTCTCGACCAGTGATCATCCAATTGAAGCAATGGCGGCAAAATGTTATACTCGAGATATCTATGACATCTTCAAGAAAGAATGGAAGGCTAGCTTTGATTGTGGTCATGAGAAATCGAGCAAAGATTCTAACTTGGTGAAATATCGCGTTGTTTTATAGAGGGAAATAAAGAAAATTGGAAAATTGTCGAACATAAAATAGATTCAGATTTTTTTGCTAGTTGTTCATGCGCCAAATTTGAAACTTATGGAATTTTATGCAAACATATTCTCTACATTATGAGGAGAAAGCTAGTGAAGGTGATTCCTAACCACTACATACTACCAAGGTGGACAATGAAGGCTACATATAAGGTTAGAACCATTGAAAGCAAAAGGAAAGATATAAATGATGATACAAATGAAGTAGATATGTTAACCTTATGGTCCGTTCAAGCAAATTTTAACAAACTACTTGAGGGTGGACGCGGTTCTCTTAGTGAAATTGAAGAGATCGATGTCATTATCAAAGGTCTTTTGGAAGAGCAGAATAGAAGGAAAAAAAATAGAGTTGAATTGAATACCAACTCTAGCTATACTAAACCATCTATTACACATGAGGACATATCACAACACTTTTCAGTGTCCGATCCCCTAGTTCCAGTCAAAACAAAAGGACGTCCAAAGGATGCTACAAGAATTAAGTCGGGCTTGGAAGCTGCTATGGAATCGAAGAAAAGAAAAACTTGCGGCTTTTGTAAAGGCAGAGGTCACAATGTCACTGGATGTCCAGAAAAAAAGGTATGTTGATGTTGTATAGTTTCTATTGATTGATATTTTTATATGTATGAGTTCTAATTAGAATTATTTTCTTTTCATTTCAGATGAATGAAGCAAAAAAGAATAATATGGTGGAGCACCTATGAAATTTCTAATAATGATTACATTGTTATTTTAGTGGTTCTACTATTTTTCTTCTTCTTCTTCTGTCATCTAAATAACCTTAGTTGTTAATCGATTTTCTAATTTTTCCTAATCTACTATAGTTGTTGGGTAATCATCCATGTTGATTATTGTATAAGTTTCTGATTTTGTCAAAGATGAAACTATTAGTGGTGACAATATGTAAAAAATATTAGTAACTTATTTTTGGAGTAACTATTCCATCACTGAGTAAAATATGTGACAATGTGTTGTTGGTAATGAGATTCATGATGCGGCCAATTGCAATCAAAATCTTAAATAATTAAAATCATATCAGCACATAAATGTGGCCATATATATAATATAATTTGCTGATTAAAAAAAAGAGAATAATGATTACTTTTGTGAAATATGTAACTATTAGCTATTTAGAAGTATAAAAAAGAGGCCCCTTAAATGTCGGTTGAATAAAGGAAAGAAATTTAAAACCAAACGGCGTCGCATATCCGGAGAAATTGTAGCTAGTTCGCTGCATGAGTTTGTAGCCATCCTATCCCCTTAATAAAATTACTATATTTTCCATGCCAATTTGTCATTGACTTTCAGGATCAACAGCTTGACTGAAACAAGAACTCCCCTGCCATTTACTAGGTTCAATTCCCTTTCATTCTCCTTAATCTAATAGTCGGTTCGTGTTTGAAGCATATTCGAGTAACAATTTAATATATGCTGGATGTTTACTTTCTAAATATCATCCTCTTTTTATCACAATTACGAAAAATTATGTGAAATTGCTTTGTTTGATCTGTTTTCTTTTTATATAATTATTATGTAATGAGAGGCCGTTCTAATACCAGAAACTAATAAAGCAGCAATTTGTGAAATTGAAGTTGTTCCTTGTAAAATTATGTCAATCACATGGTTTGACCTGTTTGTAGGTTGAAAATTTTAGATTATGAGGTGGAATTTTAGGGTTTTTTTTAATTGCATTAAGTTTCTCCAGAATTTAGTTTAAATCCATATCATGATATGCAATTTGCAACCCTGCCTTATAAGTTACTGGCAACTGGCAACTGGCAATATACCCTAGATATGCAGCCAAATCATCATTTTTAAGGCCAACATTGAATATTTAAGTTATTATATGCTCTTTGCTCTTGTGTGATTTTAGTTATAATAGTTATTTAAAGTTAATAGTAATATTTATAAATAAGTCAAAACATTGGAACCAAATTATGACCAACAGACATTAGTATACATAAGTTGCAGGTACCCGAGCGATTCTACTATAAAAATATAGAACATTGTGAACTATTTGGTACCCTTTTATAATTATCTGCAACATTTCTTATTTAGAAAATTATCTAGAGGAAATGACCCGTTAACACTTTTGTTCGATGCGATTCAGTGTCTTATCAAGTTTGCAAGTTTGCAAGTTTTCGAGGTTTAGGGATAAGTTCTATGTAGTCTTCTCCTTGCCTATTATAAAAAGGCCACTTCTGTGCCTCAATTCCATAGCAGTCAGCTATGAGCTTAATGCTTTCTTTGAATGTCTATCTTAATCTTAATTCTGTTGCTTGCTCTAAATTAGCTTGTTTTCTATTTCATCATACATCGAGCCAATTAGTAGGAATGGTGAATTTATGGTTATTTTTTTAATCAATATGAACTTTGTATATCAGTTTCTTGTGCAGCATCATGTCTGTCAATGTAAATCCTTCATCACCTTATACGCAACCTGCTATCAACGAATCCAGACATGCTACTGAAACTCAGACTCTCAATCAAGAAATTAAAAAGGACGATTCTACAACAGCCTCTGATGAACATGAGAATACATCGCCATCGGAGGTCCAATCTGCTCATGAAACCCATCAAACAACCACTTTAGATGCAAATAAGAATGTTGACAATCCTTCTACACCTAAATTTGAACGCACAATTGATGAATCAACCAAATCTATCACCACCACTTACGACCCTAATATGTCCTCTTGGGAAATTGTTCGAGTTGTAGAGTCACCTGCCCAAATGTCCAGCACTACCCCTATGAATGTCCAATGACTCCAATCTGCTCATGAACCCCATCAAACAACCACTTTAGATGCAAATGAGAATGACAATGTTTCCACACCTGAATTTGAACCCACAACAGATGAACCAATCGAATCAGACGTCACCACTACCTCTACAACTAACCACGCGCCTGAAATACAAGAAGTCGTGGAACCACCTACCGAAACGTTCACCACTACCCCTACGACTAACCACCCTAATATTTCCTCACGTGAAATTCAATGAGTTGAAGAACCACCTACCCAAATGTCCACGACAAATGGGATCAGTGGATCCGCCCCTGATCCTGACCCAGAGCAGGAATGGAAGCACCTTGTGAACTTGACAGATCAAGAACTCAACTTTATTACAAACACTTGTCCAAAACTTGGGAAGCACCAAGATCATGTAAAGAAAGAAGCAACATACATTCTAAACATTTTTGAAAAGTTAAGAGTTGAACCTTGCGAGCTGAAAGAACTCGACTATATGAAAAAAGATTGTCACCAAATTGAAGCTTCAGATCCCTGCAAAATACAGAACATATGATGAAAATGACCAATAAAAGAACAAGCAGTCCAATGTAAGAGTGTTTTCCTCTAAGTTTCTGAAAAACATGCCTCATTTGCATACCAAACTATTCCATCAGAGCCCGTTTTGTAAAACCGTACAGCAATGTTATGACACTTTGAGTCATGAATTAAAGCTTTGTTTGTTTTGTTTTTCGGTGTTCCTCGAAAATGCAATCATAAGTAGAAGGTTAATGGTTTACTGGTGGATTGGAGAAGGGCTAGTCCCATCTGAAGACGAAGAGTATGCAATAATTTGTTCAAACAACTAATGAATTACGACTACATTGAACCAGTCTCTAAAAGGCATGGGTGTAATGCAGCCACATGCAAAATCCACTCGATGGTTCGTTCAGCACTTGTCATGATTGCAGATGAAGTAAAGTTCTTTGATTTTGATGAATATGGTAACCCGAAAGATTTTGGAATATTTGATGAGATTGAAAGCCCGGAAGATGTGCCAGAGATCTATCCTCTTGGTGACCACGGGAGTTTTTCGATTTCTTTGATGAAAAAAATGAAGCTACTTTAGAAACGATTAAATTTGTTGATTCAAAAGGGAACCCAATTCAGTTCACTGCTCTTCTTCTAGACGCAAACATAGCTGTTGTTGATCGTGACGGAAAGGTGATAGATACTAGTAAAAAACACTACTTTTATATTAAAAAGAAGATCACATCAAAGTCGTATAAGGTGTGTTTGATGGGTAGCGGGTTATCAAAAGGGGTCCTTTGGGAGAAGCCTCATATGTTGTTCAATGTTAGCGACGATATTCTCGAGTTTAAACCAGAATGGTTTTGAGAATGAAAAATGTGAACGTCATCTTTTTAGGCAGGTGGCAAAGCTCAGCTGCTCACCATATCGAGGTTGAGGAGTTCAGATTCTAACAGAGTTTAGAGCATATGAACCATGTGCGGTTCTTTAGCCTTCATGGAGTTTCAAGGATTTCAGAGCTTCCAAAATCCATCTCAAATCTTGAAAACCTTCTGATTCTTGACCTTAGAGCTTGCCATAATCTTGAAGTAATTCCTAAAACCATTGCTTCTCTCAAGTATTTGACACATTTAGACATGTCTGAATGTTACTTACTAGAACACGTGCCTAAAGAAATTTCTTCTCTTGAATCCCTTCAAGTTCTTAAAGGGTTTGTTGTCGTTGAATCGCCAGGTAGGCACACATGCACCGTTAACAATTTGAAGAAACTAGAAAATTTGAGAAAGCTCAGCAGGTACACATATATGAAAGACTTCCCACAAGAATCACATCTTGATGGCTTACAGAAGTTTGAAACACTTTGTAAGCTAACAATTTAGTGGGGCAGCCATGAGTCGAAAACAGCAGAAACAAAACCAACAAAAACAGACAGAGTGAATAAAAAAGAAAAGCTTGCAACAAAAGTAATGAAACTCATTCCAAGAAAAGAATGGGTGAAAGGTTCTATGAGAAGAATGAATGCCTTTAACAATTCAACATTGGGTTCACGACTCGAAAAACTAGACCTCAAATGTTATCCTAAAAGTGTTACACTAAATTGGCTTACCCCAGGAAGCCTAAAGGGGCTAAAGAAACTATACATTCGTGGTGGACACTTTTCGGATCTTGGTCAGTATCAGGACATTGTTCATTGGGATGATTCGCCTATTCCACCAATGGAAACACACGGAACGTTGAGGTATTGAGATTGAAGTATTTGGATGAAATTAAGATAGATTGGAGAGAGTTGCAAAATCTGTTTCCGAAAATGACTTCTTTGGAGAAGGTTAAATGCCCAAGGCTCACACTTTTTCCTTGTAATGAACGTGGAGTTTGGATTAAGAAGACAACAACATATACTGAATACTAAAACAGTCACGTAAGTTGGTGTTTCTGTTGATTATCTAAAGATACCAGTCACTGATTTCTTGAACAAATGCCATTTTAAGCGTATATTTGGTGCAGTGATTGTTGTTTACACACATTATGTATGTAATTTGTTGGTTTGATTGTATCATGAAAATACTGTACTTCTATCATTATATATGTACTTAATTTATGACTTCATTTTGTTATAATGGTTACAATGTTTTATCATAATTATTTTACGTACATCATTATAAGCATTCGGATGCCTTTTAGTTTACATTCTAATCTTGACTATTTACAGTAGTGTTCAAAGTTGAGATAATCCCTATGTTGTGAAAGAATTTAATATACAGTATTACATTGTTATTTAACTCTTAAATTTCATATTTACAGCAGTATTATTAGACACAGATTGGTTTCAAGTATTTCAAGATCATTGTGTTAACCTTTACCATTACAACTGCTATTTTTTTCCCAATCAACAAGCAACGATGACTTTAGAACCTTGTTTCCGAGTAACAAACGGTTATTACCATCATAAAATTATATAATAGACTAATATATATGTAAATGTTTCATCTCATTTAATAGTTACATCTCAACCTACACGCAAAAAACCAACCCAGTTGACCGAACTTTTTCACTGGTTGTAGATCCTCAACATACGTTAAATACTTGGAATTATTGTACAAGTGTTTAATGCATAGCTAAAGATACCAGATACGATCAAGTTCAATGATTTTGAACCTGTGAATAGCTTAAAACCCCATTCAATCTTCTCCGTTTGATGCTTGTACTATTCTCACTTTCACTGCTTATACATTGGTAGTCAAGAACACTAATCGACTCATTTGAATCCGATGTAATGTCCTGCATTTTAGGAAAGCATTCCTCCAAGCTTTCCTGCGGTGGATAAAAAAATCGAATCAGAACGTAGTACTGTACATGTATGAATTTGGAAGCCGCATAGTTGCTTACTTTGTTTAGATATTTACAAGAGGTGATTGCAGCTGTGAAATGAGAATGCTGAAGGGGAATCAGATCTTGAGATGCATGAAGAAGAGCCGATGCTGCAATCACTGACGGCCTAAACTCTAACAGCTTAAATTCTGTAGATACAAAAGGCGTTGAATCACTCATAGAGAATCATTTGACAGTTCTATCTACTAATCAATTTGTAATGAGCAAATGAATCGTTAAGTAGTATACAAGCGCAATGATATGAGTGTAAAAATGCACAAATAGGTAGTCAATTTTTCGAAGTTCAAGCAGAAAAAACACCATGATGCTATTGGTTGTTTGGTGGGCATTAATATATAGGATGATATATGCATCAAATAGTATTAAAACACACTTCTAACCATGGGCGGAGCTAGGATATATAATTTGAGGGGGTAAATTTTTTCAATTTTTTTTTCCTTTTCTACTACTTTCCGAGGGGGCAAAAATCATAGAGTGAGTATACCCTTAAATAAATTACGTAATTTTAAATTTCTTGAGGGGATAGCTGCTACTTTTGGCCCCCGTTGTAGATCGGCCACTGCTTCTAACCCTAAAATAACCATAACACTTGCATGAGTTTTTCAATTTACTATCCTACACTATCATAGCATATTTTTAGTATTACAATCGTACTAATTACATTATACTAGTTTAGCTTTTGTCAGACTGCACTGTACAAAAATCATTAACTTGGAACAAAATACATAAAGGGAGGAACAATGTATAACAGAGATTTATGGACCACCTAAGATTATGCAACAACACCCAATTATGTGATTTGAACCGAATGACTATACATTATCTTAGAACAAGTACCAATCTTGCTCACTTCATGATTCATGAAACAGAATTGTGCAGCTACAAGATGTTGAACATAACTCTAAGACAGTTATGCACAACAGCTGATAAAATTTATGCAGAATAATGATGATTAGAATTACCGTAAGGAGATTTTAAAATGATCTGTGAAGCTCGCTCTTTAATAGCTTGTGACAAATGTGCATCCTCGAACTCGAACAATGATATGAAGTAATGGAGGAATGAAAATGGTGTAATTGATCTCATTCGCCATTTTAGGGATGCTAGTATTAAGACCTCCATTCTACTAATCGATTTTGCATCGTAAATCAGACATTTGTACCCCTGTTTCCATCAACATTGCAACTTTTACCAAAAGTACTACTTTGATATCAACCAACATTCGCATTTACACAGCTTATGCTGATGCTTATGAAACATAAACAGATAATCCATTATTAAAAATAAATATAAAATGAAAGATAAGATAATCAATCATTTATTAAAACCAACTTATTTCATTCTAAAAGGAAAAACATGTAATTTGATTCCACCAATACTAATCATTTTGAAATAGCAATGTCAAACTGCTCAAGTTTTGGGAGTTATTTACTTAAAACAGCTTACCAAACACTCCAAATTTTTAATCATAAAACAATCCCAAACACCCCCTAGAGATTGAACATAAGCACCTTTCTATATCCAAACACTAAAAGTATAAAGTGTTTATATGGTTCTAAAATATGCAATAAGAGTATAATCACTTTCAAAAGAAATTTCAAACACCCTCAAAACAATCTACATAACTTCTTATTTAAGCGTTTATCTACTTATTTTTTGTTTTCTACAGTGTATTAGAAACGCCAAACATTTTCTTGAGAACCGTTAATCTACTTATTTTATTTTACCAGGAATAGGACTTAAGATAAACAGGTTGGTGTCAACATGTTTTTTAAGCGGATAAACGTTTTAAAATAAGCAATACTAAACACCCCTAATGAAAGAAACACACTTAGCATATAAGTCGTTTAAATAAGCAATCCCAAACGCCCATGTACATTTCATATAATCTACTTAATTACCTGTAAATTAGGAATAACTAAATCACAATTCTTCATTTTAACTGCCAAAGAAACACACGAAATCGCTACAAGTCCAACGATCCAAGGCTTCTCTAGATTCTACACCAACAATAATAATATCAAATAAAACACACAAACACACTAACAACTTGAAATCTATTTTTTAGATAAAACACTAAATATCTTACCCCAAATTTTTTATTAGAAATGAACCGATCCATATAATTAACAGCAAGGTAACTCACAAAAGGATCCACATTTTCACAAAACTGCATAGCATAAAAATAAAAATTGTTAAAACAGCAAATTACACTTAAATATAAAAGCTTAATTAATTAATTTCAGACCTTTGAAATAAGCAGCAATGCTTCACTGCGAAAATTGGCGGGAAAACTGTGAAGAATGAAAACGGATTCATCGGAAAACAAAGACGGAACGATGTCGGATAGATGTTCTTTGAAGCTGGTTATTGGGTTTTCGAGATCAAACAAGAAATCATCCATTGATTAATTGATTGATTTGTTGGGAATATTTAAGTTTTAAGTTTATGTTGTGACAGACATTCAATTAAATTTTGTCTAGTGAAGTGAGAAAATACAGGTGAAGAGAGTGTGCAGTCATTTTTGGAAGCAAGTTTGGAAACTTGTTTGTTCAGTTTTCACCAGCTGTTATGTTAACTCTATATATATATACATATTTATATTATTTATTATTATATTATAAGTAGGGATAAGTATTATTATTAATTATTAATTAATTATACCAATCTGTGTCTACTACCTCACAGGGTAAAGTCTTTTCCAAGTCTTACACATGTACCTCATGCATTAACATGTGTACCTCATGTATTAAGATTTAAAACTAATTATGGATCAGTACTTGTCCATTGAGCGTTAATTAATGGTTACCTTAGAGCATTTGTAGTTGAACTCTACATAGTTTGATAAGCTATCATATTAGCATATCATCTCTTTATAACACTTACTATCATACCTCCGTAGTCCACATAATTCGATTAACAAACAAAAAGTAAGCCATTTATACCACATTTAACATTTAATGGGTATCAATAATTGAGAAGGATACAACTCCACGTAATCATTTGTGATGATACGGGCTAATGCAATTAAGTGTCATGTACGTTGTATGTAAGGATGAAGTCAGAAAATTATTTTGTGGAAGGTGAATTAAAGATAGATTTTCTTTTAACGGTCAAATATTAAAAGTACTTCTAAATATATATTTTTTATTATTTTTAAGACGGAAAATTTTAAAATTCCTCAATAATAATAATAAAAAGTTTACATTATATAAATTTTGTAAAAAGACAACTGTCTATGTTGCCCCCACCTTCTCTCAACCCCGAGGCTCGTGGAACCTATTGAACTGCATTACAAATTCCCTAAAATGAGGGTTAATGTTTCAAAGAGTTGACAATGAAATGTTTGTTAGTGATTTAATGAGGTTATTAAAACATTGTTTTCCTTGATAAACTTTCAAAATTTTGAATATATATACGTATGTTGTATATGTTAGGGTTTGATTCGAATTACAAAAGATAACGAGATTTGAAATTCGAGTTGACAAAATGCATTTGAAAATAAAATTTAAAAACTAGAGAGAAAAGGGTGTGTTAGACATCTTAGGTAAAAGAGGGATTAGATGTGTAATAATTTTTAGGTTTTTATTTTATAATGCAAAAATAAAGCACATGGATCAACTGTGAGAATGTGTATAAATTATATGGACCATCTATGCAATTTACGCTATTTGTAATTTGTACTAATAAAATTATTGGTTGAAATTTGAATTATATTTAGGGTGTGTTTGGCGCAAGAATTGTAGGGGATTTTGATAGGTTGATGTTTTAATTTTAACAATTTGTATACCTTATAAATTATTAATATTTGTTTGTCAAAAAACAGTATAGACTATCAAAAAAAGAGTCCCCTACAATTATCGTTCACAAAAATTACTTTAAGTAGCTTTTGAAATAGTATAAACGATACTCTGAATTTTATACTATGATTAAATTGACTTTTAACTATGATGTATTGTATTTATTATTAGGATGGACTTATTTTTTTACTTTGATGCATGTAATTATTATTGTGATGCATTGTATTTATTATCGTGATGGACTGAGTTAGAAAAAATAAGTTAATCATACTTCAATCAAATGGTGTAACATTTTTTTGATAAAAACAGTATATTCTCATTCAGAAAAAGGGCAAAATAATTGAAAAAAAATGTTTGAATATGCTTAAGTAAATTATAAATCAAATCTAAACAAAGAAGTAAAAAAAATATAAAATTAAGTTTAAATAGACTTAAATGCATGAAAGAAGAAAAAAGATAGACATAAAACATTAAAATAATTGTATTTTCTTTTTCTTACATAAATTTTCTTTTTCTATAGAAACACACCTAATATGTTATTATTATTATGAGAATAACATAGTAATTATAAATAATTGTATCGTAAAATTTAATTACTTAAATTAAATATTTTATATTTCTTCTATCTCAAATTAAGTATCTACCTTTTAATTTTTATTTGTTACAAAATAAGTATTCATTTTAAACCTTTAACCAATTTAGGTGAAGATGAAATGTTACTAGTGAAGAGTCCAATACCCTTCACTTTTTTTAAAGTATATACAAACTAAAGGTGAACATTTAATTTAAAATGAAAAAATTAAATAATAATAAAATGATATTTCCAATAAAAATTTACCAAACGTCCAAACGTACCTCGAAAGTCGTATATACAACATGAAGCCAAGGTGTTACATCAAGAAGGTAGTACATCAAGACAATTAATATATCGTCAAGGTAAAAAAAAATAATAAAAAAAAAAAAAGGGATCAGAAGACGATTTTTATCCCCAATTTATTGATCATTGTTATAAGATTTTATAGATCTTGTAGATTTTTACTTATTACATTAATGATTTGAGTATATATGTGACATTTTTAAATTTTTAATAATGTTATATTTAATTTTTAAAATTAAAATTTAAAAATAAGATATTATACAATTTGATAGTGACATATATGCAATTCTAATATTTTTATTCAATAAGTTTTATTTTCAATTATATATGAATAATTACTTATATAAAACGCTTGAGATCACTATCTGTTATCTGTTCTTTTGCAAAAACGATACTTCCTCCGGAGTAGACTATAGGCACTATCAAGTCTTAGCCACCATCTTTCTCGCTTTCGTTATGGGAGATAGGGGTAAAACGGAAAGTGGTGAGCTAGTTTTTTCTTTCTTTTTTTGGTATATAAGGAGCGCATAAAAGTTCATTTTTTTCATATTATCATAATCAATGTCCAGTTTTCTAAGACTTGCTGACATAACATTGAACTGACATTTAAGTTATTCGTCGTTTCACTTCATCGTGAAGTGGACTAATCAAGAAGTCGTACTAATTATTTTTGGAAACGAAAACTTCTACACTTATCAAAAGTCAGAATGACGCATGTTCTAAAAATAATTTCAAAAATGATATTCAAGATCATTATAAATATGGTACAACGAGTTACAAAGATATTAACTCATCAACATTGTCCCTTTTTGATATAATCAAATAGTACAAGGGTATTTCAGTAACCACAACATGAGTCAGGTATACGCTCCACATTATAGATAGTTAGTCAATTATAAAATCAGTTTGAGTTATTGATTATCAACCTTTTGTCAGAAAAATGTTTATGTTAATATTGATCTTGAACTTCCAAAATTTATTTATATGAACTTTTTTGGGTATTGAAAATTCATTTGTCTTTTAAATTGATATTGAAAATTCATACATTGAAAATCTCTATACTTACTTAGGAGTAAATATACTATTAAATGAATACCACATAAAAAAAGAAGCATTACAGTTTTTCAGAAAAATGTAGCTAAAAATTTTATACTTCGAATTTAGAATAAACCATCTTTACTTATTTTAACATAACATATATTTTATTTAGTTTTGCATACGGTTATTGATATAAAGCACAAATAACATGTATTTATCATTATAAATATATTTTATATTGGGTAACATATCTATTTGTATTAATAAAAATCAATATTTTTTATCTGCATGTTGGCTTTAAATATTTTACTAAAAATTGTAATATATTATGTTCTTCACATAGTAAAATTAATATGTGTCATTATAATATTTTTAGTTTTCATAATTAAAAAAGCTATAATTTATTCCATCGATAACGAATATAACTTCACATTATGTTGATAAATATTAACATGTATCAAAGTTTACAAGAAATTAAAAATAAATTTATTTAAAATAAATTAAATATTCAAAATTCATGTAGATATTTTATTTTTTATATGAAAAGAATATTTATTTAAAAAATTCCGCCGCAAGCGCACGGGTAAAGGTACTCGTCTACCATACATTTATCAAGAATGATAAATGTGAGTTGCTGTAAAATGAATTGTGAACTTTTTCTAACAAAGTTATATAAATATCTACAAAAATATACATGACCTATCGTTCAAAAATGTACAACGTTAGAATTTTAAATTGTATGTTTTGTAAATCGTATATACTTTACTATCATACAAAAATATACAAAGTTAGAATTTTGGTTGTTTTATTCTATTGTTCAAAAATAAAAATCATAGATTACTATATTTTATTTGTAATTTTAAATTGTATGTTTTGTAAATTGTATATACACCTAAATAAAAATTCAAACGCCCATTTGATCAATGTAATGTCTTTTAGTTAATCATTTAATATGATATGACAATTTTTTTTTAAAAAATAGATATGTTCTATTCAACAGTAATTTTCATTATTGTTTGATCGTTATTTACAATTTCTAATAATAAAACGACAACCTGATTGATTCCAAGTTATACTATTAACTTAATATAAATGAGTCACTCAGTTATGATTATATTGTAAAAGAGAGACCTATATAATGATTAGTTTGACAACTATTTCGATTTTCAAAATAATAATTCTAATGTCATTGACAAATTAACAAGAAAAGAAAGTTAATACTTTTAAAAACTTGGTATTAGGAGCAGATCTTTAGGCTGCAAGGAGGAGTAATGGCCTCCCAAAGTTTTGAACAACTAATGTATATATTTCATTCGTTTTAGGGGAAGAAGAAAGTTTAAGTTTAATTTTAATGGAAGATTTGTGCAGTAATAGAGAAGAGGGAAGATGACAGTCTGTATACTTCTTAATTTTATTTTACTATAACCTCTTAAGTCTTACAAAAGTACAGGTTTAACCCTTCTATTATGACATATTGATATCCTTTGTAAAGGAAAACAAATATGTTAGATCGTATAAATTCCACAACTTGATTAACAGATTAAATTAAGAGTTTAATTATAATATCCAAGTTAATCAATATTCAAACAAGGTTTGCTCTTGGCGAAAACAAGAACAATTGTAACAACAGTAATTGAATTAAAGGAATATGTATTATTCAATAATTCAATAGTGATTATAAAGATGATTAATTCAATTGCACTTAGCTAAATCAAATTAATCACTTACGAAAAATAGCTTAATTTAATTTCTAAGTATAGAGTTAAAATAAGCTACGTAATCAATATTTTCTATGAACACTTAATCACCTATTTATACATGCATTGGTGATTAATGCTAGTTAATGATACGACTTGATTTTAGGGAAGACTAAATAAAATATCACATTTGAATATTTGATTTGGCGGCCCATTAATTTTTGAATCTGTAACGGTCTTGACTTTCTGGGTTTAACTCTGTAAAAGTGAACTTCAGTCTGTATGGCTCAAGTCTGTGTTCTTCAGTCTGTTTTATCTATCGTCTGTCAAGGTCTTAGTCTATATGTTTTGAGTCTGTGATCATCTCAATTTGTACATCACCGAAACTGAGATTTTACACCTCAGTATAATATGCAGATTCAGATTTTGACTCTTCAAATTTATAACTTAAATTTGATCATTATTTTTTCCAATAAAATATAACAAAAATAAATAGTCAATATATATATAAATGATAATTTAATATTCAAAACTTTTAGATATATTTAACAAAAATAAATGATTGTGAGATATACGGTATGAAGCACAAAACTTTTGTATATTTTTAATTATATATGGAGCACAAAACTTCTATTATATGTATATAAACGATGAAAATAATATTATTAAAATTAATTATTTTGTTTCATACTTGAAACTATAATAATAAATTTATATAGTTAACATTATTTATAAAAGATTTCGTTTTGTTAAAACCCACCATGTTGTGCGAATTTAAAAATACTTGTCCTTTACAATATTTAGGAGAAAACTTGATATTCTAATTAGCTAAAACCTTTGCATAATTTTTTATTTGTGTTACTTGAATCATACGTAACCTAATATGTTATGCTATGTGTTGTAAATAGCATATTCGATCATATATAAATTATGTAGGGTTGCAATGATTCTCTGTTATTTATGCTCCCGAAATTATTATTTTTTTTATACTTTTTTTACTTTTCTCTCATCGTTTTTCTTCAATCAAAAACTCCGAAACATTATCTGTTTATCAACTTTTCTTTTGTTTTAAATTGATTGCTTCAATTCTTAACTAGAACGGGTGTTAGTGATGTGAAAATTTATTAATTTTGAAGGATTTAGGGTTTAAATTAGAGCTTTGATCATGTTTATCCGAATTAGACATATACATTGCCAGTATGATAGCTCGTTGTAGTTAGTAATCGTTGTTTTATATGATTTTGTGACTAATTTTGAGTTTTTTATAGTGTCAATCAATGCTTTATCCAATTCAAGGTTGGTTTTGAAAATTTAAAAAACCGGTACAATTTAATAAAAAGAAGCTCTAGAAAAGATTTGAGCTTTTAATGGACATAACAGTATTATATATGGCTAAAAAATTTGAACTCTTATATAAGGATAAACCCTTAATAGATATAGAAAATACTAAGGTTAAAAAATTTGAGCCCCGTATAAGAATAGATTTTGTTCATAAACACCTCCTGAATATGCATGTGGCCGCCCTGCCATCCATTTTACCTTTGGATTGAGCTTCTTTAAATTTCTAGAACAACAGCATCAATTATTTTGTGCATATTTATAAGGGAATTGAAAAATTGATTATTTTAATATTATCTCTCTTATTTATTTAAAATTTTCCACGTTGTTATACAATGTGAGAGAACTTTAATCCTTTATTCCTCGTATTTTAACGTCAAAATATAAATCTGACATTAATGTCATTTATTTTTACAAAAAGACCTAAACCATTGACACAATGAGACAGTTTGTACGTACAAGGATATATAGCCCATGGCCATGATTCACTGTATCTAAGAGTCACGAGGACATGTTTTGTAACTATGTTATCCGATTTTTGTCAACCGTATTAAATCCACATGATTCGAATCAATTGTAACATTTACAAGCTTAGTAGACAAACCAAATCGACGTATTAACGTGACATATAATAAACGTGAAACTCAGAATATGTAACTTTAATCAGCTTAATTGTCATCATATATATATATATATATATATCCCAGTGCCTCACGAGATTGCATATTTCATTTAGTGCTTTTGGTCCAATTTTGGCTTTTATCATCTTTGCAAGCAAGGTTTTACCATCAACATAATGTGCATCTTTACTTGTATGTCATGCATCGGTAATTGTACGCTTATTCGTTATCAAAACTTATATGCCATTTACTCATTTAGCACATATTATACGATCCATATTTTTATATACAATGTCAAATTTTAATATTTTTTATTTACTTTTGAAGTTCAAATTAACAAAATTCCATTGGAAACAGCAAACTTATACATAAAAAGTTAACTATTGTTAATCTATCTTCAAATTTGTTAATTTATTTTCGCCGATCAAGAATAAATTTCACGTGTATATATATATATATATATATAGATGGGGATTAAGAAGGAACAAAAAAATTAGAGAAGTAAATAATCAAATCTCAACCCTTGATTTCATCATAAATGAATGTTGTTAACATTCATATGTGATGAATGTTACTCAAAATTTAACATTCATCACAAATGAATGTTAAATACATTTTTTCATAAAAAGAAATTAAGAGCTACAATGTAAATCCTTTATTTCTCGAAATTTGAAACGTTTCTATAAATCCTTATATATATATATATATAATATAAAGAAAGGTAAATAATCTATTTGAATTATAAGGTTATTAACAAATATTTTCACTTTATAATAAATCATAAATCGCCAAATATTTGACAGAGGGGGAGTAAGTCCTAAAATATGAGTCACGTGAGTACAATAATTGTTGAACTTGTACTGTACTACCCATCGATGCATCCGCTATTGTGAACACCCGATCGATAACAAGCCAATGAATTTATTTCTGATTTGTTCGTATTACAAGTGTGAGAGTATTCAATAGATCCAAATGAGCACAGTCGCAATTTTAACACGTTGAAAGTTGTTAATGAAAGGGAGTGGATGGTGCTAATATTTACTATCAATTTTCAAAAGGTTTGAATGAATGTACGAAAAAATGTATCTGTAAAAAAAGGAGTGAAAAAATGCTAAGAGAAGCTTTTATTAATTCCTGTTAATTGTTTTGTCTAGTACCAATGGATACATTAATAACCAGCTAGACTAGACTAGCTGCTAATCTACATCTTTCCTTAACCCACTACGCAGGTTTGACTCGTACCTATTTATTTTTTTTGGTTCTTTTCTCCTTTTTATTTTTTCTACCAAATCCAGGTTAAACATGTTTTTTTTTGTTAGACATGATGTCAATAGATTAAGTTAAGATATTGATGAAAATAAGTTTTTATTAGGTTTTTTTCTATAACTTAATATTTATAAGTTCTAATCATGTTTTTCACTAAGCGCGATGTTAATTGAATTGTTATATCCGGTTTAAATAGTAATTCAGTTTTTTTAACGGAAGTCTCTAAGGTTGTCATTGATAAAACTATACATACGTGGATTATTGTACATCTAATATCTAGGGAACGTGAATTTAGAGGGAAACACATAATTTATTATGATTTAATATAACTATTGATGCATATTTGAAAGCATTAATAAAAGACACGAGGGCTCTTGTAATTGAAGCCACATTAAATCAAAATATATTCATATGTTTTTAATAATGATGCAACGCAGATGCAAAAAAGTCCCTCGTTGTATATCAAATACTTATAACATGTGTTATACTTGCTGAAACTATAATATCTGAGGTGAAAATATGGTGAGATTGAATGGTACTCGGCCTTTCTTAATAGTTCAACCAACTCAAATCATCTGTAACTAATTCATATTAATCACTCCCTAACGGTTTTATCATTTGGCACCCTCAATTGCCCATTAATTTAGCATTTTCACTTGTTTTTACGAAACCTATTGATTCATAGTTGCATAGTTTTGTGCATAAAACTTATTGATCTGTTAAAAATATGGCAACGACTGAGATTTCATCGGTCAATTTGTCAAGATTACAAGACTATACTATTATGATTCAATATCACTTTTTAACATTAATATAGACGGTCAAATCTATGAGCTTCCATGTTGGACTTACCCCTTCCCCTTTTTAGAAGGGGGAAACCGTAGCTGATTCCACACAGCCAACAACATAAATCATAATACATATAAAGTGAGCTTCCATGCTCCCAATTACTTCTTCCATAATGAATCATGCTCATCACCAAAAAGCCATCTTCTTAGATGGTCCCTCTAACATGTTCCTATCACCCTTCTCCTCGTTTCTAAATGGGCCTAAGGGTTATTCACGTAAATCATAATATAACAGATCAATCAAACACAACCCATACTCAGATATAGAAATATGCTTGATCATATACAACGGAATAGAACCCTTTGGATTTCAAATCCTGATTTCACCCGAGTATAATATCGTCCAATATTAGAGCTTTATATATATATATATATATACAGTGCCTCCGTTACTTTAAAAGGTGAAAAACTCAAAAAGGGGAGAGAAAAAAAAAATATTAGATCAAGAAACAAAGTAACAAGGCAACAAGAAGTCAATTATTATCCCTAGTACTAGTAAATCACCATTTTAAGTAAAACTTATTCAATTTATGACTCGATCCCCCAACACTAATTTTTATATCACCTCTTAATAATTTCTTATCATCATGTAGTTTAATACGGGGATTCGACAAGAAGACACAAAAAGGAAGTAAGTAAATGGAAGCCACATCTAATTGCCCAAGAAGATAGTCTTTTTTGGTTGCTACTTTTTGTTATTTCCTCCAACTTTGAGTTATATTTAGTGTTCTTTGGCCCTTTAAATGGATTCTTCCATTGGTACAAGAGAAAGCCTTAAAGCTCAAATTCATTATAGGACATCAATCATTTATTTGTGCTTTTACTTTTTCTTTTCTCTTTTCATTCTTTCATTTTTGTTATAATATTATTTACAATTTAAGCACATTCAATTACTATATTTTAATAATTTTTTTATAACCGATTTTCATCTATAAAGTTATTGGGATTTTAACTCATGATAGTTGAATTTTTATTGTAAATTGAGTATGATTTTTTCCCGACTAACAAAAATATGCTGTACTATTCAATAAATAGTAATGTCAAAATGAGAATGAGAACTTAAACTACAAAATGTAGAAAGTCTTTTCATCTTGATATTATCTACAGTAGATTATTTAAATTTTCCATTTAGTTCATATTCTTGCTCATCGGTAGTCCAAAAGTACACTATTAAAATCGTATACTTTTTTTAAAATCTTGTCCATCAATAGTTCAAAAGCTGACTACTTATGAGCAAGATTTTAAAACTTAGAGACGATCGGTAGAGAAAACGGGAAAGCACATAGACGATTTAAATAATTTAATCTTTGTCTATATAGAAAATTGCATTTTGTTCACATGGTCTTGCCTATTTGTCGATTTTGTCTTTTTATTATATTTGATGCATTTTCTGTCTCTCTAACTCTCAATTTTCGCAATTTTTATTCTTCCATTCAAATTCTCTCGACTTTCTCAGTTAATGGTAAAATGACCAAAGTACCATTTATTTATTTTTCAAACCCTATTTTATAAGAGTAGAATAGACATATCGTAAAAAGAGATGCATTATAAGAGCATTATTGTTTAGGTTTTCAAGGGTAATACTCCATTTAAGCAAAGATTAGGACAATTGAAGAGTTAATTAACATCTTATATCATTACGCCCAAAATATATAATCTATTGGTATTGTATTGTATTATATTATATGGTACCGACATACAATGCGCATTTTTAAAAAATTCATTGTAGCTAGCTTTTGGGATCATTTTGGTGACCACGCTCAAAATGATGATTGTTGGAGATGCAGGAACATATATAACTCATGCAGATTGTATATAGGGGGACCTCTTTAATTCTATATATGCTAATCTGTTGGTTCATGGATAGAACATGTGTGGATATTTTAATTGGACACAAACGTCGAGAACCAATTTATTGGTCCAAATAGGACTCTTTTAATTGATTGTTTGTTGTTATTACTGTACCTTCTTTAGAAGAACCCTCCCTGCGGAACAGTCTGATTTAGTAAAAGAATAGGAGTTTTGTTTACACATAATTAGTATAGTTGTTAATTATTGTATTAAACCGGAAAGTGATAGATAGACAAAAAAGTGTGATGCATAGCAAGATGATTAAATCACATTTCAAGTATTGATGAGAAGAAAAAAAGAACGTGAAAAATATGTGTTATACATAAAGCATTTCTAAGGAAAAAAGCGTTTTTGACGGAATTTTTTTTATAATAATTAAAAAGTACTCAAATGTAAAATATTTTCAAAAGTTTTTTTCACACAAAATAGTGAACTAAAATGAAAAAATTTCGCAAAAAAGTTTTGCGCCAAAAACTTAAAATGTCTAAGAATTTTTTAGAGCGAAAAGCACTTTTCGCATAAAAAAGTTTTTTATTGAATATGCTCTCGATATGAAATATAAAAGCACGTAGTGTATCGTTACTCTTAAAAATGAATACAGTGAGACTTTCTACGGCTCACTTATAGGCTTATAGCAGTCTAATAATCTTCGTAGTTATACCTAATAATGTTATGAAACCTAGAAATATAAAATGAAGATAGCTTTTGAAGAAGAAATGTTGCAGAGATGTGTGATTGTTTGGCAAAATAATATTTTTTTTGGCACAAGTGTTGCAAGAAAATGTGTACGATATCTATTCAAAATAGATTCCATTATTTCCATATTATTCAACTATTTATATTCACTTTACTAAAGTGACTTTAGAAATACTTTTCTTTTAGATGCTACGTCCATTTGCAATACGAAAAATCTATTTGTATCTTGTTGAATTTCTTGTACATTTTCGTAAAATTAAGAGAACAACGAATGTATTATTTACATGTATTATACAGAAATACTTAGATATTTTTAACTAGTCTATTTTCGCAATTAAATTGATTACTTAAACCCATCCATAAAACCAAACAATATCATTAAAAGTTAAAAGCTAAACTTAAACTAATACCCATTCTCATTTTCATTCTGAGAATATGTTGTGCTCAAGTTTGCACAAACTTAAGGATATGGTGTCAAATCATTGGTTAAATATATAATTTGTCACTCAAATATTGAATTACAAAGTGTATAGAGATGAGTATTTCATTGAATTGACATTTATACCACCCAAAGATTGATATCACTGGTGCCAATATGAAATGACATTCTTTATATCTTAAACTTCCTGCAACTATTGTCCTTCAAAAAAGCTAAATACAAAACTTGCTTGTCCAAAAAGATCATGCGATTAACACACAATCATGAAAGATGTAAAACATGTAAAGTCTTCTGGAGAAGATCAAACCTATAAAACGTAGTTGTTTACAAAACTTTTTGCAGTGGTGATGCGAGAGACCTGAATAGACTTGTCTATGGGGCCATCAAGCCTTCGATCGTGTAGGTTAGTGACTTTGCCCAGTCTTCTTTGAGCAGCAATGTTTGAAGTGTGTGCATTACATCGTAATCGGGGTCAAGCTTCCGTTGCCAACCCTGCAAAAATAAAAGATGAAAGTAAGAGCATATTACTGATTTTGTATTTGAGGCATACTAGTAGAGGTGGCAACTTTGACCAAACAAAAAGATCAATGTGGGTTATGCTTTATCTCTAATGTATCGAATAGGTTAAGCTAAAAGATCTAACCAAATAGAAACAAATCAAATGGATGGAAGTGTGGAACAGGTCAGCCGGAAGTCATCCGAAGTGTGATCAAATACATAAAAACCTCCCAACTTTCTTTAAGAAAATGTATTTGACAAATGCAGCTTACACAACTGGTAAAATGTGGCAGAAAGTACATAAAAGAGAACTAGCATAATAAGAGCAATTGTGTAAACTAAAATCGAAGTAACCGTTATTTTATAATCTATACTATTATATATATTAGGCATTAGAAGAGCAGTTACCAGACTTTATTAGCTCACACTACAGGAACAAGTTACACAAGAGAATAGCTATGCAGATCCAAACTTAGAATACCAAGAATGTCAGCAAATTGCTAAATCCTATGCTTATTGGTTCCTCGATATTAGATTACTTGTAACCCTTAACAATTATCTTAAAAAATATCAATATTAATTTACTTTTTGTTTTGGAACAAGTTACGCAAGAGAACAGCTATGCAGATCCAAACTTAGAATACCAAGGGAAGAATACGAATAGCGTTCAATTAGAGTGTTCCTACATATATGTGGTTATCATACTTGCCACACCACCCATTTAATAGAGTATGGACAAATCGTGCTTCAGGTCAGGGTCACCCCAACCCAACCAATTTCAAGCCTTAACAAACATGGTCTGTTTCAAACATTTACGAGCGCATTTTGCCAACTGTATCTTAAAATTCCTAGAACAAAATTACATTCGTCGATAATTACCCCAAAATAACATGTGGCATTCATGTTCAATATTAGGCTTTTTAATGGAAAAAGAGAATTACAGGAGAGTGTTACCTCAAGAACCAAAGTTGTAACCATGACAGTGCAGACATTTCCGTCCACATTGACTCTATGACGCCTGACTTGCTCTAGCACTTCATGCATGCAATCAGCTGGATGGACAACGTCCCCTTCTGGACTACCCCAAAAATCGAAGGCCTCTGTAACTTCCTGTTAAGTCCAAAGATACACACAGTGAAAAATAAGATATAACAACAAAATAATGTAAAATCAAATTGTTGCTACTATTCTTTCTAAGCCAGAAAAAGATCGCGAGAAAACGATGGGTAGATGAGACATCAAAAGAACAAAGGCATCTTCAATACAAATCTTTATTTTTAACCAGTGTTGTAATTTAATAAAAAAAAAAAAATTAAGTTGATTACATATTAGTATATTACCCATACAAAAAATAATAAATAAATAAAGAAGAAAAAAAATTCAACTCTGGAGTTGAAAAAAGCTCTTCTATTTGTAAGATAAATAAGTACTCACTTCTCCAAATATATTATAATAAAAGAAAATTGGATATCAAATAACATTGAATATGAATGACTATTAATATCCGCATTCACCATGCAACTAGGGAATACTGCAATTATCATCAATGAATGTTTGCTCCAACTAAATGGTTTGTTTGTAAGCAGCATAAAGAAAGCTTCGTCAGCAAAATTCTGTCCTACAGATTAGTCAAAAGGTATTTGATGCTTACGAAAGAGTCGATTTCGGTATGTAGGGGTGTTCACTATTCAGATATAACCGAATTATCCAAATAAACTATTCGGATTGGACAATTTGGTTTTTTGGATCGGATCAGACAAAACCGAATTAGTATTTCGGTTTTTGGATTGGTTTTGGTTACTGTGATTAGAACCGAATAGTCCAAATAAACCGAATAGTCCAAATAAACCGAATAGTTATTGATAGTATATGTAGTACTCTTATTTATCTATCAAAATATATGTTAAATATTTGTTTGATTATTTTACATATATATACCCTTGTTATATTATAGGTAGTGTTAATATATATCATTGTATATAACTTAAATCTTAAGTTCTGATTTTAAAAGCTAACTTTACATTTTTATAAACCTTTAATGCAACACGGCAACACGTAGTCGTTGATATCGCTCATGACATTACCCTTTCACGAGTCAAAACGATACCCTCATGAAGTCAACAAATAAACCAAATGGTTAAAACCGATCCATCCAAATAGTAATTTGCTTTGGTTCGGTTCGGATTCGATCTTTGTTTGGATGGATCGGATTCACATTTTAGGAACCAAAATTCAAATGGATTGGATTTAATCTAATCCATCCAAACGAACACCCCTATCGGTATGCTCCATCTCTAATGGATCAAAATGTACTAGGAATGGCAATGGGGCGGGTTCGGGGCGGGGAGTGATAACCCCAACCCCAAACCCGTTAATCAAAACAATCCCAAACCCGCCCCAAACCCCAACGGGGATCTTACTGGGGCACCCCATTGGGCACATAGGTTCCCCCAAACCCTAACGGGGTTCGGGGCACCCCATCGGGGACATCAGTTCCCTAATACCGTTTTCCCATAAATAATACCCTAAACCCGTGCTTTTTGTTGATTCTTCACAATATTATCTAGCAATGCATATAGTAACATTTTCTTTTTCTAAAAACAAATTATCAACACGATCAAGATAATATATAGTAATTGGTTTACGTTAATAACACAAGTGGACGATTCAAAGTCCCCAAGTTAACACAAAATGGTCTTAAAATATCCCGACTAAATCACATGACACTAAGTCAAAACAACAAGAGTAATCAAAACAAGACAAGTAATCAAATTAACATATATAAACAATAAAATATATCACAGTAATAACACAAAATACACAAAGCTATTTATTAATGTATATAAACAAATAATTTATATATATATATCGGGGCGGGGCGGAGCGGCGATGATAGTACCCATTCCCCAATCCGAACCCGATAAAAATCCCCATTGCTACCCCAAAATCCGAAAGTCATCCCCAACCCGCCCCGAAAAGTGCGGGGTTCGGGTCCTTTTGCCATCCCTAAAATGTACAATTAAGGCACTAACTGACGAGAAAATGGATCAAATGGGTCAACCGTCACCCAAAGTGTATTATTTAAGCATAAGACCTCATGAATCAATTTATTCAAAGATAATAACAAGTACGCAATATAAGTTTTGCAATCATATTTAATGCTTAAACAATTTATTAATACTTTAAATACCTAGACAAAGTAGTTCGGGTCCACCCAGCCTGTTTAACCCAATATCAAAAGGTACCTTGCATTACCAAAGGGCCTTTGGCCAAGCGGTATGTGAGGAGCCCATCAACCGAGAGGTTTTGGGTTCAAGTGTCATGGGAGACAATGTGTGTATAAATTTGTGATTGTACGTATTGGAACAGGTTGTAGATTTGCCATTAAAAAAAGTACCCAGTTTTGACCCTTTACACAACCCATCAAATTTGCCGCCTCCATCACTAAAGATTAACGTTAAAGAAAAGAGATAAGACTAGCATTACCTTGATAAAAGACTGAGGATTAGGACAATTTTGTTGTTTTGATAGCCTCAAGGTGCACTCTGCTGCAGTGCGTCCATCTCTACGAGCAACAGCTTTAAAGAATTCCAACAAATTCACTCTATCACTCTTTGAAAGTTCAGCAGTCATGCCTACATCAAGAAATATCACATGTGGCTTCGATTTGAAGATCCCTTTACGAGACGATTTGCTCCGAACAAGAATATTTCCAGGATGCATGTCAGCATGAATGAAGTTGTCAACCTGAAAAAACAAGAAAAACATTTAAATGAACAATCCTACATTTTCTGTACATTAAGGTGATATACAGTATATGTAAGTTCGGATTCTGTTTCTTGTATCTGCTCTCAATGTAACTTCAATGTCTTCTTTGTACTAAGACGGTGCACACAAGTACAACTTATTTCTCTTGTGCCTCTTATGCATTTACAGGTTAACACACACCTATAACCAAGGTGGGTTTATAAACAAACTCGATAAAACCCAACTAACTTCCACCCTTATTCAAAAGAGCTGTCACTTTTTTAAATCATCATTCGTTGCAAAAAAGACATTGATTTTAGCTAGTTATTTTGGACAGCAGGAAAAATCAAGTACAAGATTTTCGTTTGCATTTACATTTGCATGATTGTCCAAAGTAGTCATTCTAGCATACTACCAATAGTTTTAGGCATTTTTCCACATCTGATAGTTTGTAACAGAAACACGTATAATGATTCTGAAAGTCTGACACTCAAATAAGAAGCCAAAACAAACACAGCTAGAGTTAAGGTGTTGATCACCACACAAATCTTACATACGAAACCAGTTTTAACACAAAGACGATTTGACTTCATTACCCACTCATTCTGCCACCTCTAACTATAAGCAACAATGGTATTATCACTGGTTATCAACACAAAGCAACAGAGGGGTTCAACAACATAAAGTCAATAGTAGAAAATTAAGGGAATTAAGTTTGTTACCAGTAGCATTTTCAAGAGTGCGTGAGTCCCAATATGTGCAAGAGAACTCTTAAGGCGAACATGTCCTTCAAGGTCATCAACATAACGTGCCACGCTTTCCCCTTGCTCAAAAGTTTCCACCAAAACTGCGGGATGAACAAGCGGATATACAGGTTTAGGGAACGAAACATCTCTCCAACTGCGGAAGTTATATATGAATCTACTCAAATGAGCAGCTTCCCGTGCAAGATCAACTTGAGACATCATAAAAACTGCAAATTGTTGTACACTTTCATCTAGTCTCAACCAATTAAGTGTAGGAATGAATTTAGACATCTTTGCAACCACGTTGATAATCTCAAAATCTCTTCTAATTGATTCACCCACCCCAGGATGTCTAACTTTAACTGCAACTAAAAGAGGCTTGTTACGCTTGCCACGATATCTATATCTCAAAGAAGCTCGATGGATTTGTGCGATACTTCCTGAAGCTACAGGCACCTCCTCAAAATCATCAAAAATTTCAGAAATTTTGCGGCCAAAAGCCTTTTCAACTGTCTTTTTTGTGTAAGCAAAACTATGTTCAGGAGCCTTGCTATGAAGCTTAGAGAGCTCGGTACATAAATCTGTAGGGAAAAGGTCTGGCCGTGTGGCTGCCCATTGACCCCATTTTATAAATGCTGGACCTGCTATTTCCAAAGTACGGCGTACAACTTGGAGCCATCTTTTTCTAGACGAGGGGCCAAAATAGTCGGCAAATGGAGCCATCGCCATACTGGGTGAGAACAAAATTGCCAAATACATAGCTCTGAATAGTAATATTAGACCTTCAAATACAGAAAGTACTGATGAAATCAAGAATGCGTGTCCATTTTCAGCACGGGCGTAGAGATTATTTCTTGGCTGAAAATAATCAAGATTTGACCCTGCATCTGCTAACACCATATTGCCACATGTGAAAGCGAATATACCAGGAAGAACCACATATGAGTGGCTCAATGCCAACGTAAATGCTTGAGCAATCCTATTTATGCCTGAAACTTGATCATCACGATGTGAACTCTTGGAAAGCCTCTTCCAAGCATTTCGGGCATGCTGTGTCATAGTGTTATTGGACGGGACAATGGAATAGTTTCTCAAGAATGTATTCTTTCCAAATACACACCTGCCTTTATATGCCAATATCGAAGGGAACCCTTCATTAACAATCCTGTCTTGAGAATACATCCTGTATCTAAAATTGTGAAAACCAGATCTAATGATTGACCCATGCTTCCCAGCTTCTGAAATTACTCCCTGGTTGCTTGATCGGATTAATTGTGCTGTTCTTTTAATATTTCTGATAGCCAAGAACCTATATTAACAGTAAGTTAGTTGATTTAAAAAAAACCAACATAAAAAAAAAAAAGACAGAGACAGAGAGAGGGAGGCAAACAATCAGGTATTTGGGAGTCATTCCTCAACTTAGGGACATCCAAATTTCAAACCTAGAAGGTTTGGCATCTTGTCAAATTGACCAAAGACGAAACTGTTCTTCCTAAAATCTCATGTCTCCAAATTGATTTATAAACGATATAGGCTGTCTTACGTACAAGGCCAACAGTGTGAAAGAGGATAGCTAAAAACTATGGCGTAAAACTAAGTAACAATAAATTTCAAAAATAAATTAATAAAAGAAGGTTCTAGCTACTCCTAGAAGAGATTGAACAAAAGGAACTAGAATTTTAAGACCCATTACAAAAAGGCTGTCATTTTTATCAAATATAATAGAGTTCCAAGTAATGTTCTCTTCAATCTTACTTCCCAGTTCCCCCACCCTCTCAACCAAGGCAGAATAACACTAACAATTTAAACCCCACTCCCAACCAAATCTTAATTTAATTCAGTCACTTGCATATTCTGATTAACAAATAGTTAAGGATTTGTGATCCCAAGTTATATGAAAAGCTTGATAATTGGTTTCGAGAAAGAAGAACAATGTACCCTAGAAGTTGTCTAGCTTAGTCCACATAATGTAAATAAATTCTTCTGAACCATCAAACTTGGGCTTTCACTACATAAATAAATGTGGAAAGAAACAATATGAGCTGCAAAAAATGAGCCATTTTTAACAGATTGTACATACCTAAATACAAAACAAACAAAATCATACTTAGTTCTTGCAAATTATTGTTAGCAAAAAGTCAAGTAACATGGTTGAAATAGTCAACAACCATATAGCTCTATCAATTAATGCATTCGACACATATAGGCATAAAACTTCTATCAGTATTAATCCATTGAAATATAAAGCAATCAAATAAACATAACCCAAAACCCTAACAAATTCAATATAAACAAATAGATAAAATAAAAATTGAATACCTTGACATGGCTCGATAATATATGTATATAGTTAGGGTTTGAATCTAATAGCTGAATCGCGAGCATTTTCTGCGGACACAAAACGTGAATTCACCGCTACAGATCATCAGATATCAAATATCAATTCAATATTCATTCGCAACCATATCTGTAATCGTGATCGTCGTTGTGGATTAAAGCTCGATTCGATTGGCGGCGTTTGAGAAATAGAGGGTGAGTTTTAGGAGAAACTTTAATTTTATTTTTCTAATTTTAAAAATTACTGTATTTTTTTTCTGTTAGGGAGACGCACAGTTTCCCCCAAATTTGTAGGTGTCTTGTATGTAAAGGAAATTTTGTGGAGAACAATGTGTGTACGTGTACAGATGTGATGCGTTGAAGTACAAGTTCTTAATGCGTGATGTCATTTTTCTTATAATTTTTAAGATCAATCTAAGACTAGACTAGATGGTGTAATTAGGCGTGTTACGCATTCAAATCGAGTTCGGGGCACTTGACTTTCATTTAATAATTACTCCATTATCATTACTTAAAAGATTTTGTTTGTTGTAGCTTTAGAGTTGATAAAACTTATTCCATAATTTGACTCAAGTTGGGAGTTAAATCATACAAAGTTATAAAATTGGACTCGTTAAGTTTAATTAGTTTGTTCGATTGAAGTATTTAAAGGAGCTAAATGAGCTTAGCCGGGTTAGCTTTTTGAAGGGTGGCTACAGGTCAAGTAACTTGCATTCGAAATCAAATTTGAGTAGTTTGTTAACTGTCCAACTTGTTATAGTAGTTTTATATATGCTTTTTAATTGTAATAATAACTAAAGCGTTTAATATTTTTTTAATTATAGGGTCGATCCAATGATCAATATCAATATCTATGATATTCGACGAGTACTTAAAAATGACAGATATCTTTTTATTGAGATATATTTCAAAAGCACAATAATCTTTTTAATAGGTTCCAAATCACATTTTAAACTATCTCTGCCATCAAAATTGATAATTTTTCTTTTGTTCTTGGTAACAACCCGAATAATGTGAATGCACCCAATTCAATATGTGTGCATCAACATACCATGTACATTAAACAATACAAGTTGAATATTTGATAGGACGTACTTCATTCTTCAATTATAGTTTTTTTTTGTCAAAAATGTTACAATTTGATATTAATTCACTTTCAAAACATTTCTTTGCAAAACGTTAACAACCAGTAACATTGACCGGTTCACATGTCCAACAAATATTATGTGGAAGGCAATGTTTAAGTTGACTTGGCGACCGCTCAAGAGTGTACAACAATAACAATACTACCCAATCCCGCTGCAGGCGAAGTATATGAGAGGTAAGATGTAGAGATTCATACCTCTATCATAATGTAGAGAGAGAGGTTGCTTCCAAAAGGACTTCCGACCGACCCGTATGCATAAAATATGTACACACAAAATAAAATAAAAATAATAATAGTAATAAAATGGATAAAAAGAAAAGAAAAAAATCATAATAAATCATAGTAATAATACTAAATAGTAGTAGAGATAATAAATAACTAAATAAATACATATATAAATACATATATGAATATTAATATATATATATATATGTGTGTGTGTGTAGTGTATAAATGTATATAGTATAAGTAAGTATAAACCTAAAAAATAATATGATATACGTATATGTATGTGTAACCATACATATATGTATATCGGGATTGGTTATCATCAAACAAAGCTTAACGTAAAATAAATAAGATAAGATGTGAGTTGTTAGATTGATAAGGTTTGGACATTAAATGAGGGGTTTTTTTGATAAAAAGAAAAGACACTTAAAGACATAATGGTACTTGTCCATATGAATTCAATTCACATTTTAATAGCCAACAAAGACTCATTAATGCTAATTATGTCAGTTTTATTATGAGTTGATGCATAGTGTTTTATAAATTTTTTATGAGTTCATGCACAATCAATATTTTTTATTCATATATATTTAATTTGTGATGCACAAAGACTTTTAAATACAAAAACTCAATAAATTGGTCTGTATGTGAACTTGATGCACAACAGGAGGATTAAATCTCAAAAACAAATTGAATTTCATATTTTTGGTTCTAATATGTCATTAAAGTCACCACTCTTGCTAATTAATATAAACGTTCCGAAACAACTCATGCACAATTCTTTTTTGTTGATTCATAGTAATGTTTTTAATTTTTTTAAATATACATGTCAATTAACTCATGCACACACCTTAAAAAAGGTTTATACACATACATTCAAACGTGATTCAGATCCATTTGTCTAACACACAAACATTTAAAATTGAATGCGCAAATAAAAAATGTTGATGCACATCTCTTTTTACTTGATGCGTAATGAAATAAATACATTCAATTATTTTATTCATAACCATTTATATATACAAATAACTTAACAAATTTACAGAGGTTATAGAGTTGATAAACAAATGTTAAAGTTGATTAAGTCTGGAAGAATTATCATTGAAAAAATAACATAAAAGTAGCCAAACATCAAGTCTGGAAGAATTATCATTGAAAAAACATTGATCTGGGTTATAATCAAAAGCTCTTTAGGTTCTATAAGAACGGTTAACGGAGAAGATGATGCACTAAGTTTTGATTTATAATGAAAGAAGAAACTAGTTTCTTGTTAGATCGATATCGTGTATGCAACATCAGTCTAGCCTGATTTCTTCTAGTTTGGTATGGTTCGTATGTAAAAAGAACGTTTAATAGATTAAAATAACTAGAAGTAGTTCACACTATTGATGTATTTGTGCATTCTTATTGATTGCCTATTGTATTGATTAGTTTGCTTGTATTTATGTGAATTACTTTTTGAGTTTGGCTTCTTTGGTTTGAGTGTATGTGTCTGAAATGGTTAGGGAAAATGAAGCTGGAACATCTGTTACATTGATAAATACACTTGATTTTGGAGATCATTTATATCTCCATGCTAGTGATTTTGCTGGTACTGTTTTAGTGTCAATGAAACTTAAAGGGACTGAAAATTATAATGTTTAGAGAAGAACAATGATTCTTGCTCTTGTTAAGCTTCCTACATGTGCATGTAATGCATCAAAACAATTTCAGGATCATAATCATATGCTTAATGTAGCTAGAAGTTTTATGTTTCAAGGGGGTTACCTCTTAATTTTGGACAGAATGTGTGCTTATTGCTACTTATTTGATTAACAAAGTGCCTATTGTTGTTCTTTCTGGAAAACCTCCTTTTGAGTTGGTGTATGGTTATAAACCAAATCTTCCCCACCAAAGGGTTTTTTGGTGTTTGTGTTTTTTTTTTTTTTTTTTACATTTTTCAATAATAGTGATGAGAATAGTAGTATAGTAGATAAATATGTTTTACGTGGGTACTCAAGAAATGTGAAGTTTTATGAAACTGTCTTTCCATTTAAAATGTCTTTGAAGTCCACAGGTTAAATGATCTTTCAAAGCTAAATCATTTATATTTCTTTGATCAAGTATTTTATGAAAATTCAAGCTAAAATCCTGTAAGTCCTAATGATGAAAGACACTAAAGTCAATGATGGTATTGAACATGATTCTTTATGTGAAACTCAATATGAAAGGTTTGATGCACACTTGATGACAACATTTCTCCTGAGGAAACTTTCAAAACATAAATAATTCACCAACTCATATAAAAAATAGAGGCTTCTAAGATAAGAAGATCTAACATACCTACTAGTTTCCCTAGCAAGTTTAGTGACCGTGTTGTTGAGAGAAAAGTGAAATATGGTGTAGAGAAGGTTATCAACTATTCTTGTTTATATACTAAGAATTATTCTTTTGTATCTAGTTTAAATAAGAGTGTTGAACCTACTAGCTATATAGAAGCTAGTAAGGATAAACATTGGGTTGATGTTATGAATGTAGAAATGGAGGCATTAATTAGAAATAATACTTGGGTCATTATTGATCTTCGTCCGTTGGGTGTAAATGGGTTTATAAAATTAAATATAAATCTAATGGGGAGATTGATAGGTACATAGCTAGGTTAGTTACAAAAGGGTATAGTCACAGAGAGGGTATTGATTATGAAGAAAACTTCTCCCCTGTTGTGAAAATGGTCTTGTTAGATGTTTATTAACCATAGCTGGACAAAATGATTGACCCTTGTTTCAGTTGGATATAAAGAATGTTTTTTTGTATGGTTAACTTTCTGAAGAAGTTTACTTGATACCACCTTAAGGTTACTTAACTAATTTTGATAATAAAGTTTGTGAATTAGTTAAATCTCTTTATGGTTTAAAGCAAGCTCCAAGAAAGTGGATTGAAAAGTTGTCTCCTATGTTAAAAGAAAATGGATTTGTTCAAAGTATAACTGACTATTCTCTTTACACTAAAAATTTAGATGATTTGTTTCTTGTTATGCTTGTTTATGTGGATGATATTATCATCAATGAAAATAATGTGAAAGAGATTGAAAACTTCAAGTCTTATTTAAGTACAAATTTTATGATAAAACACTTTGGTAAACTTAATTATTTTCTAAGAATAAAAATTTTGCAAACTAAACAATGGATTTACATGAATCTAGGAAAATATTCCTTGGAGTTGCTTAATGAGTATGGGTTATTAGGGTACAAACCTCTTGCTACACCTACTGAACCTAATGTTTCTGTTGCTTGTGATGAATCTGCAAGTGATAAATTGATAGAAAACTCCACTGAGTATCATAAAATTGTTGGTAAGTTGATATATCTTAAATTGACAAGCCTGATATCTCTTTTGCTTGCTCCTTTAGAATCACATTTTAAACTTGTTGTTCATGTTCTGAGGTGTTTAAAGTTGTCACCATGAAAAGGTGTTTCTATTAACAAAGCTACCGGCCTTAGTTTTACTGTATATACAGATATATATATATAGCTAAATCTATTTCATTTAGAAAATCTGTGACAGGTATCTGTATTTTTCTAGGGAACTATCTTGATTCTTAGAAAAGTAAAAACATAATGCGGTTTCAAGGTCATCTGTTGAATCAGAGTATAGAGCAATGAGTATCACAACTTGTGAAGTCATGTGGATTTTAAAAGTGCGTGATGATTTGAAAGTAAAAACATGTTTACATGTTCCTTTATATTATAATAATAATTATGTTATACATATAGCTGCAAATTTAGTGTTTCATGAGAGAACATAACATTTAGAAATGGATGTGCACTTCATAAGGGGAAAAAATAAGCACATCTATTATTAAGACACTTAAGGTCCATTCTACTGTACAAATTGCAGAAATTTTAACCAAATGTTTGATTTCAAAGTAACATAATTTTTTGTGTGAAAAGTTTGAACTTATTGATTCGTTCCAAATTAAGATTAAAGGAGGATGATAATAAGTATAAGTATGTTTGTGCAATCTTACTTGGAAATAATGTTGATATGTATGTTTGTATCTTGTGTGCACAAGTTTTATGTTTTACAGGTACATGTAAACAAGTCTAGAACTTGGAGGGTAAAAAATTTAACAATTATATCGAGAGGGGCTTATATGAAGCATATGTTAAAATGTAATATATTATTTTATTATTGCTTTATTATTTTAATATTATTGTTTTTGTTCTCTGCTCGAACCCGTTTTCACCCTGTGGTTGATATACCCAATTTAGGGTTTTTGTTGTTGTCCATAATCTGGATCACCGTAACGATCTTTGGTTTGATTATTAGGTTAGATTGAGTTTTTAAGTGTTATAGTGAGGGGTATTTGTAGTATAAAAATTTTGATGCTTTGTTTATTTGCATTTATGCAAGTTAGTTCTAGCATTTTCTGTCTTTTGGTAGTTGTTTGTGGTTGATTTGTGTTTGTTTACATTAAATCAGCCCATTAAAGCACATCTCGTAGTAGGGATGAGCGTGGTACGAAACCAGTTGCTACTGCTTTTCTTTTTGGGTCTAACGTGAGTACTGCATACCGTACCAATTGAAGTGGTTTGGTACCGGTGCAGTAGAAGTGGTACCATACCCGGTTTGGTACCGGAAATATAATAAAAAAGAATAACTAATACGTATACGAGTGAACCATTGTGTACATATCTTATGTTTCATAAATATCAAAAACAATAAATATCAATGTATCTCAAATAAATAAAAATTCATCAATTAACAAAGAACGACAAAGTCATGGGCATTAGCTATATATTAATAAGCAATACAGTTGGAATTTGATTTAACTAGTATGCTAAAACATGAATTTTTGTGTCAAAAAACAGTAGCTAGACTTCCATAAAATTTCAATTGTATTCACACGTCAAAATATATCATTTTATATTCATATACACATAATATGATCATGGAAATAATGTTTTAGTCATTAATGTTCTTTCCGGATAAATCTTATAATATAGAAACAACTAAACGACCAATAACAAAAGAAAACATATATATTTCGGGTATGGTACCAAAACGTGAAAAGTTAGAAAATACCGGTATCAAACTGGAAGTACCAGTTCTCTTTTTGGTCCAAAAGTGAGTACCAAATACCGAACCGTTTGAATTTGGTTGGTACCGTTTTAGTACAATACCGATACAAAAACAGATACTCGGTACGAATGCTCACTCCTATCTCATATACGCCTATCCGCTAAATCCTATTTGATTCAATCATATAGTTACATTATACGAATGTTACTTATTACACACCTTCTATTAATTAATAATCAGTTATCTTTGACAAGTGACCCATTATGATGAAATTTGACTTATCATTCAATCACGTAGCAGTATATAAATATACGTATTTAAATTATGGAGTTATGGTTTTGATCGCTTTGCTTGTATACTATTTGCTCTAGTACAAATATGACATTAAAGAGTCATTATTGTTTAACACAAGCAGCAGGAATATTGCTTAAAGTTGGTTTTGTTAGTATAAAATGTGAATTTCTTCATTTAAAAGAATTTTTGCTTTTCATATATCATTTAATTAGAACTTTATAATCGACAATGTTTACAACTTCCCTTAATTTAGATTTCTGGTTCCGCCCCTGAATTTAACCATCATATCTAATGGAGATTACCAAGCCTCCTCCATTAAGCTTTACCCCTTTGGAGTTACTTTCAAAACATTTCTAACTTACTAATCCTTACTACATTTCATTTGATACTAAAATGAAACGCTTTTAGTCACTACACTTGCTCGACCCGATTTTTGACCCATCATCTTGCATGCAATATAAATTTCATTTTGAATCCAAATTTCAGAGCCACCATATATTTTTACATCAATTACATAAAAATCACTCTACCAAACATGGTTTCAACAAATCAAGACTTGCCATGAACACAATCCATAATTTTTAAACCAAGTCTCCAATGTTCCAACCCCTTTGACTTTATCTTATTTTGACCAATATTAAGCCTTGATAGCCATTTTGACCAATAACATAAATTATTTGTATTTTTCTTTGAAAAAAGGCAATGCATCAAAAGGCCACCTAGAAGGAGGCAAAAAGAAAAATACAAGGAGGGTTGCAACTCTAAACTGAAGAAAACAAAGAATTGACTTCATGACTTGTATTCTTTAGCTCTATATCTTTGACCAAGTCTTATATTTGTCTAATTTCTAATGTTTAAATGCTAAATACATAAGACTAATATAGAAACTGTCAACTTTCTTAAAAGTTAATTTTGATGAAATTTGTAAGTTTATAGATAGCCATAGGAAATAGGATTATAGATATATCATGTAGGAAATAGAATTATATATATATATCATGCAAGAGTATGAAACATATTATACAAAAGTTCCAAACTTGATTGTTAGATTAACTACAATGCTATATTAATAGGTTATCCTTGTAGTTCATATTGGTATTCAAACAATTGGGGCATCCTTTGCTGTCTGTTTGTGTGGGGTAAAATAATCATGGCAATTTTGACTCATTTACTAATGAACAAGTTAATGTGGGTTGTACTTTGGTTCTCTAACGGGTCAATTTAATCGAATGTTATCCAAAGTGTATAAATAGTGCATACAATGATAAAATCTACTAAATTTCTATAATTAATCTAATATTTTTGTAGTAAATTTTCTGTTCCCATATTTTAAAACGCATTTTCTATATGAAGTTAGCTCATAAATGGGGAATCAAACAGACATGAACCGAACGTTACTTGTTTTGGCCAGATTTGAGCCATTGTTGGACCTATCTACTCTATAATGTATGTAATAGATCAAGAAAACACACCCATTTCTGTGCATATTATGTTTATGTCCTTTACATGGCTAGCGTCCCTTTTTCTTTTGTTATAGAAAGAAAGAAGAGAAAGATACCTGGCTCAACAGCAAGTCAAAGGCGTTGACTCAGTATGATTAAAAAACCATCGAGTAACGACTCAATTCTTTTTTCAATTTGACAGTTTATGTTGAATAGTGTTTGGCTATGCTAACAATAACAGATACTCAATATCAATAGCTTATGTGAATTAAATGTGAAATTCAAGAACTGTATAACTTTGTGTATTTAAGTTGTTGGTAGATATTTGTATGAGGTACCGTTTGCACTTGCACGAAGATCAAGCCCGTGTATTTCTTGTTTGACTGGTTTGGGTTTTGGAGAAGGTAATGGGTCGGGTTGACTCACAAACACTTTTTGGTATGATCTTTTGGATCACAAAAGTTATAACATAGTTTAGTTTGAAATAGAGTTATTTAGGAGGTATTGATTTAATACACTTTGGACAGCTTTATACCCATTTGCCTTGTTTATTTTCAGCTGTATTATTTCATTTTACCCATTTCATCCATTAGAGATGAAAGATGAAAGAAATCGAGTCGTCATAGCTAAATGGGTCAAAGTTCATACTTCTAAGTAGAGATTGACGAAAAGATTGAAGTAAGGACCATACATGGACCAGCTAGGACGTTACCAGGACCAGTTTGGACCATCCTGTGCCAAGTAAGCACTCTTTTTCGGGATGGAAGCCGATTAGGACCTTGATCTACCTGTCGTATGGAGTCATATATAAGTAGAACAAGGGGGCCATTCGGAAGGATTGGGTGACCTTGATACAGATATAGGTTATTCAAGCTCGAATTCATCTGAGGTCATGTTTGACTCGGATTAAATCAACTATAAATTATGAATTTTGATAGTTTGTAGGGGATAAAATATCTTTACATTGGTTAAAGTTAGAGATGACAAACGCATTGATCTAAAAAAAAGGGTAAATAACCATCTGGCGAAAAAGTATTGATCTATGGGTGGATAAATATGGGTTATGTTTATGTTGTGACGGATAAAACTAGTTAAAAAGAATTAGTAAAATTGTCTATAGTATTTCAACAGTTTAAGTTAATACTTAAAAATTCAATAGATAGAAGTATATAACTCTAATCAAAGGTAAACTTTTGCTTTGTGTCTGATATGAGAATACGTTTGGACCTCTCTCGTGGAGTAGGATGAGGTTCAAAGTCATGTAGATCAAACTAGACATTTAATTGGCGGTATCAGGTTCAGCTTCTGTCAGGAACAAATGTTCAAATGCCTCTATTGGTTCATGTCACACCCCCGCCAAAATCTAAACAAGATTAATTAAGGAAGAAGCATGAGGCGTGGCGCGATCAATCAACGGTGAATCAAAGAGCATATGATTATCGCAAAACATACAGTTAAGATGCCATAAATAATTTAAATTAACGTTTACAGTTCATCAAGTCTCAAAAACGATAATTGCTTACCAACAATACTTATATGACCAACATATTCTAGTCATACAAAGAAATTCAATGTTTTTCAAAATAATGGCATCCTAACTTCGTGATGAGCGGGGGTCCCAACATGCATGCAAGTTCTTACGTCATGGCTAATTCCATGAAAAACATACTTAAAAACGTCACAAAAAAAAATGTTGAGTGAATCCACAGGTTTAAGACTCTATAATTAAACCTTTTCATAAATCATTCGTTACAAGCATAAACCTTTGCAATAGAGTATACAATCAGTTTGTATAAATTATGTGGTAAACATAGACGGTGATCCCCCGAAGACTAGCTAGGTCTTACTAGTTAAAGTGCCGATACCTAGGCCTATAACCAAACCACGACTTCTCATTTATATCATTTGCCACAGACAACATAAATATACGCTCCTCATTTCGAAAAAACGTTGACGGTTAGCGCGACTAACAACAAGTGGGAGGGCCGTCACCCCAATAATACTATTCGTATATTCCTTGGCTAGCGTCATCTAGCTAATTGTTACAGTATGCAAGCAAGAGGACTTTTATGCACTACACCGTTTAACCGTAGGTTCTCACAAAGATTCGTTGTCATGTTTCCAATATAGTTCATACGTATTTCACCCTAATTTTAAAACATTGAAAACAGTAAATTAGGGGTTGTGAACTCACCTGGTGAGTTTCACGAGTGCTGGCGTTTAAAAGTAATAGTTTGCCCAAAAATAGCCTCCTAGCGCCTTATACGCATGAGGTCGGTCATATTAGTAGACGACTCTACCGGGCCGTCTATGCTAGTTGTTCACTCAACTAGTAGAATCAATATATCATTCAAAAGTGTGGACAACCCGTCGGTGATGTTTTATTGATAATACTTCTCAAAATATTAATATTCTCTTCTGATATCGTAATGTTCGAAAAGCCATGAAAATAATTGTCGTTTATTTGTCCTCTTAAATAAATATACATTTAAGTGATATATTTATAAAGAAAAATGATATTAACGTATCGTTTTATACTTACATTCATAAGTTCTCAGAAACGTAGTGGTTTCGTTCCTAAAAGTAAGTGTTAAGCATTTATACTTACATAATTTGTATAGTTTTGTATAACGTACTTTTAATTCTCGATTGGTATCTTTATAACCTTCTTTTATTTGTTCAAGATATATACTCATTACGCAAATACTTTCATGTTTAGTCCCTAAACTATCTCTATTGTTTATTTTAAAAACATAGAAATTTTGGTATGCTGGAACACAGGTCACCCGTCCGGGTAACACTGTCACCCACTCGGGTGCCCGCCTATGCAAGCCGGGTAGCAGTGATCCCACCGGGTGACCTTCAACAGAGGTCTCAGATATTTAATTCACCCGTCCGGGTGAGGCTTATCTCTGGTGGCTTTTCCAGTTTTTAACCAACATTCGAAAACACAATATTTGCTTACTTAACAGCGTTTATGCATTTTAACAAGATCAAAACATCCGTGAAAAAATATAATGAAGTTAAAGGTTTTTCTTACTCGTTTTAAGCTTATGTTTCTCCCGTTCGTTTCTTACGTATTTTAACGTTTTTAACTTAACATCAAGATCTTGTCATACTTAACCACACATACATATAAATTAATTCAAAATATATTTTTGGATGTTATATGTATACCAATACATGTTTATAAGTCATTACATATAGCTTGTGTTAGAGTTTTAGTACTTAAACATTAAAAATCCTTTTAATTCCTTGTTCATTTTCTTAACAGATTTCTGTCAAAAATTTTACCCTCCATTTGACTAGCCACATGTCTTAGGTTCAAAAAGGTAAGATTCATAAGTTTTGGACATATATAAGGGGTTCAAAACTATTTATTAGTACACAAAGGTATATCAGCTATTTTTCTGGATAATCGTTGATAAAAACGTCTGTTGACTGACTTAGCCTCCTCCTCACGAAATATGCTCATACAACTTTTAAACCTTAGACAAAATATGACTTTTAGGAAAAAGAATCATACATTTTGAATATGTGGGGAAAAATTTATGGCCTTTCAAAGTAAGACCAAATTCTATCTCCCAGAGACAGATTGGATACATATTTTTATAAAATTAGTTTGGGGTATCAAAACTTGTCCAAATTGCACGCTACCATTTCGGTTGGAAACCTAACTTCTTAAAATTAATTCTTGGCTTAAGGAATCACTCAATTTGGTTATGTTATGTTCAGGTTATGACGTTCTAAGTTAGTCCCAAAAATCAGTCAGCAAGTTCTTCAATTTATATTCGACTTTTTACGAGGTTTTAAAGTGATACCAAACATAGATGTGACATGTATTAGTTGGGTTTTGTTGCGAGTGAACATATCTAGCGTACAAGTAAATATAATTTATAATATGATGAGAATACAGAGAGTTTCCTCACAATGTTTTTGGTTTTGAGATTTTTAAGAAGAAGAACCAATGTTCGTCGCGTGTAGCTCCTTAGTAACCCGATCAAATTCCCAAGCTTCCCTTTGTGATCTTAGCTCCTAGGGATGATGAACTTTCCAGGAAATAAAGTGTGTGTTTATGAGCTTAAGAAGTGTGTAAACTTGGTGGAATGTAGTGTAAATGGGTGGTGGTTTATGGTGGTTGCTAGTGGTGGTTTATAGTGGATCTTTGAGATATAATTTCCTGAGCTTTTATCACTAGAGAGGGAGGGAGGGCTACAGATTTTTGTGGGAATGAAGTGTGTTCTTTCACTTGTTAGTGGACACTTAACTAGTTCAAGGCAACCTCTCATGACTACAAGTATGGGGATTGATTGAGAGGTATGGTAGGAGGAGAGGGATGGTGAGATGGTGGTGTAAGGGAGGGAGCCCCTAGGGCCGGTTTTTGGGGGGAGGGGGGGGGGTGGGGGCTTTGGTTGAAGCTAATTAGGGTGGTTAAATGTTAGATATTTAGGCCATTAGGGTTAATTTAGGTTAGCTTAACGTTAAGTATACTATTAGGGGTAATTAGAGTTGATTAAAGGTAATTTAAATGTGATTAGAATATTATTAGTTGATTAGATAATATTCAAATATTTACCGATACCTTGTTTAGTTAATTTCGTATATTTAATCGTCGTTATACAAATTTTAATTACGTAAATGCTTAATTAAGCGTACGTAGTGTTATGCTTATATCCTAGCATAATAATATAAAATTCATAACTACTATTTGATAAGAAATAGTTTCGAGTTATGTCTGCAATATTATCACCAACGTTCTTATTCATCGGACCTCCGATAGTTTCGCGTAATTTTTGACAAAATCACGTACATGAAATACTTCGTGCATCAAAATCATATGCAATAGAAATATGCATAGGGGGCATGCTACACTTATCTCAGTTAAATTAAATTCATTTATGATTACGAGGAAATTAGCGTAAGAATGCATGGTTATGGTGTACGGAAATTGACCTGATTTTAAGGGGTGTCATAATTCAAATTCATCATTTTCAGTGATGGGACCTACCAAAGTAAGTATCTCAGGCTTTTTCTTAAGTGCAAGAGAATTTAGAAACAGTGATATGGGGTTGGCCTTTTCTATTGGAAAGAACTCTGGTGCTTTGGATGAGGCCACGATAAGTGATTCTGAGGAAAATTCTGACTCATGATGAGATAGGTAGGGGTTTGATGTGGAACCTCAAGAGTTTTTTTTCTTTGGTCTTATCTTTTCTTGTTTTGAGGCCCATAAGTTGAGTAAGGGTGATGGCTGTTGTGATAATGATTGGGGTATAGGTTGTGGATCGAATGAAACTCCGACAAAAAGAGTTGAGGGTAATCTCCAAGGATCATCAACCAAGGTTGAGATTCTTTTTGCCTGTGTTGTCTTTCAAGATCTTGGAGTTTTTGAGGATGTTTATTTCTGCTTCTTTCTAAGAAAGAGAAACAGAGGTTTGGGATGTTGCTGGAGCACAGACAGTCTTGATCAGGTCACGCTAAAGTTCTTGTATTTTAAAGCGTACTTCATTTAATATACTTTCAAGTTACTTTACTTTTGATGAAAGGTGATCTTGTGTCTTTTTGAGCTTGTTTTGTTGGGAGAGGATTTTCACAAGAACCTTGTTTTGTGCCACTGCATTTTCACTTTGCCAATTTAGAGTGGCTTCTGCTGGGCTTACCACACTTGGGGCTCCTGTTGGGCTAATTGTGGTTGGGGTTTTGACATTCCAGTCATGCCTCATTCTATGCTCAGGGAACTCAAAAGTTTTTAATGGAAGAAAATCATTTAAGTATTCTTACGTACCAGACTTTGAGGGATCTTGAGTTATTGGGTAACACCCTAATGGAGAGTCTTGAGATGTTGGAGGTTTTGAGGCTATTAGAAAAAATAAAAATGGATGTAGTACATCGTCTTTATGGACCAATGGATAGTGTTTTTTGGTGATATGGGGAAAGGTTGGCTGGAGGTAATGTTTTGCAAGGTTGTGGTGGCGGTACGAATCTATCAGAGTAAAATATATAATAGTCAAATTTACCTGATTATTCACTGAGAAATCCCACTGAAGGGTCACCATTTTCATATCTCCTTTTAAGCCTTTGCTGAGAAAAATTGCGTTTCTTTGGAATATCTTAGTCCATTTCAACTTTACGGAATTCTTCTAAATAATCTTTGCAATAACAAACAGCACACTCTATGTGTTTAGACTTGGGTGGTTTGGTAGGCTTCTCAACTGTTCCGATCATGTTGATTCCTATTGAAAAAATATTGGGTGGTTCGTTTATTGGTCTTGGTGATGAAAACTTCAGCTCTACAAGTCCATTTTCATACATGATAAACTCCGGGGCAGTTGTCGTTTGAATTGGAGCTTAGTGGATTTGCTCATAATTAATTACCCATTTTTCTTTCGACCAGTTCATTTCTTGATAACTGTTTAAGGATATATGTGCATGTCGGTGTTAATTTGAATCAATATCCATCTACAAAACCAGATTGTGTTTAGATCTTTTTGGGTTTGTATTGCCATTATATTTGAACTAATCATATTTAAATGTCTTACTAAGTTAAGTGAGAAAGCAAATATCATATTTTCAAAAGACGATAGTGGAATATTAAAGAAGAATCAATATAGAACTATATGCAACATTTTCAGAAAAATTAATGATAAAATTATATGCATAAAATTATGATATTCTTTCTGCACACATTTGTTGTTTATATACCCATAATCAGAAACATATTAATACTCATATGCTTACATGCACAAAACTACACTCCACATAAAAAAACAGGACCCCTACATAAGAGTTGTACCCTTCCCTTTATTACATGTACATTATGAAAGATGCACAAAAACTTCGATACAACCCCATATGCAACCCTAAAGAAACATGATCCTGAAATCATAGGGCAAGTTACAGATTCAGAAAGAAGCTAATAGATACTTTTGTCCACCTTCAAATTTCTTAGATATACAAATTTTAATAGATACTTTATTAATGAATTCTCATCCTTCAAAACAAATAGTACCAATAAACTTCAGCATCTTTCTTTGCATAAATAATGGTTCAACTACTGCCTACATGAGATGAACTTGAAGCATTGTATTCTGATCATAGCTAGAAAGATGAAATTTCGATCATTAGCGCGAGCAACTAATTCATTAAATACCACAATTGACGTGTTTATATATATGTTCTAAGAGTAACCAACACAACGAATATGGAAAAATAAAGAACTAAGAAAATGCTAACTTTCGTTCTCTTTACAATCTTATTACACCATTTGTACAACTAAACGCCTACTTAACATGACGGTCCACAAAATTGAAGATGTACATGAAAACAAGATTTGAGTTAGTGCCAAATCCCTTTAACCATACGAACAAATCTATTCGTCGATATGTTCTTAACGATCTTTCTAGCATCTGAAACTTCCTCACCGGCTAATTTTTCAATGTTTTTTAAGTACCCAGAACTCAAAATTTTCTTTCGGCCACTATTACATCCTGATAATGACATGATTATTGGCAGTAAAAGCTTTTTGTCACTTGCAGTTCCTTCTTCTTGACCAATTGATTGCATAAGCAAGCTCACATTTTGATCATTTTCCACAAATCTTTTTCGGTTTTTGGGGACTGAAACCAAATTTGATAATGTGTGAAATGCCATTTCACGAATCTCAAACGACTTTGCAGTCACTAATTTGACAAGTTCTTGCATAATTCCTGCTTCTCCCATTGCTTTCTTGAAATCATCCGATACCCCACTTAACCAAAACACAGCTTTTAATGACGATTCTTGAACAGAAATATCACCATTGTGAAGAAAATAAAGTATGTGATTCATGAAACCGTAACTCAATAACCTATCCAATCCTGTTGAATCAGAACACAAACTCATGATCGCCCTTATAGACGTCTCTCTAGTTTTTGATGAAAACAACAACTTTGGATCCAAAACATGAACCAAAACACGAATGCCACCTTCATTAACAATAGAATCCACCACTATTTGATCTCCAAATGCAATAGCTTGAAGAAATTCAATAGCACTGATCTGAGAAACTTCGTTCCTAGACTTAACAAGATTAACAAAAATCGTAAGCGCACCTTCTTCAACTATAAACCGTTTGATTTCATATACACCAACAAGATTTTTCAATACACCACAAGCTAAACCAACCAACTCACCACTACTATCATTCTCACTAGCCGAAATTCTCAACAAAGAAGTCACCCCGCCATGAGCCGAAACTGACCAAGCATTTTCACATTCAGCTGTGCATTTCATCAAACACCTGGTGGACAAACATTTACTCGAATACGTTCCACCTTCCAAAACCCTAATTAAAGAACCAATGACACCAATTGAAACCAAAATCCTTATAAACTCATCAAATTCACAAATCATATCAATTGATCTTAACACCTCTTCCTGAATTCCCAAATCTTTATTAATACTCAAAGACTCAATTAAAACATGACCAAACCTTCAATTTCCATTGCAATCTTTAAAAACATTTCATCTTCATTAAAAGAAATCAATGATTGTTTCTTCATCTCATTATTCCCAATTTTAAACCTTGATAACAAATCATTAACATAAAATCTGACGTCATCTTTTGAAGAATTAGGCCCAGGTTTTGAAACCACAATTGCAGAATCCCCAATTGAATAACAACAACAGCTTTTGTATTCATACAAACATTGTATATGTTTGTTCAATTTCACAAATATAATATCAAGATCACTCTGCATTAACAGCTTCCCATTGTACGATTGATCGATGCATTTTTGAGCTAATTTGGTGGTAAAGTCAATCGTTTCTTCAATTCCTTCAATTAAGCCGGAGAGAGTTGATTTCTCGCCGGAATCTTGAACTTCCGGTGGGATTCCGACAAGAATTGAGAGCACTTCGTTGAGCTTGTTTCTTATTAATTTCCATCTTGTTGAAAAGACTTTAATTGAATGGGAGAGTTTGATTAATGAAGAAATTTGGTCGGTGGATTGCCGGAATCTTAAATTTCCGGCAAGTTGGGATTTTTCTGTTGACATTTCGGAAACTAACCCATTTGCCGGTGAATTTTTCCGTTGAAGAAGTGAGGTTTGTTGCATTGATGGTGTTATAGTGTTTGTTCTGTTGTAATAATTGTTACATAAGAGTTGAGGTGGTTTGTAAATTACCTAAATATCCTGTAGATTTAAATGAGAATGTTGGATTATTGCCTTATTTATTGGGATGGGGTGAAGGGTATATTTGGGGTTTTCAAAACTAGAAAGAATGTGAAAGTTATGGGCTTATCAGTTGTTGGTTAGAATTTACGAATATACCCTTGAAAGTTAGTGAAACTGATCAAAATTTGTGTTGTATTTGGAATAAGGGGAGGGGTATTTTGGGGATTTTACAAGTAGAAGGAATGCGAAGTTTGTGGACTTCTATCGGTTGTGGGTTTGTCACAAGTTGGAAACAGTAAAAAAGTGCAATACTTTTATGACAAAGAAAATGACTTATGTAGTTATTTAAGTCTGAATTTATTTATGAAATCTACAGTAACATTTACTCCACAATAATCGGTACTTTATGTTTAGATACTAATTGGTATCTATAATCTAGGGTCCCATTATGGGTACCCCTTACTCACAACCATCAACATCATCTATCATTTCACTATTTTATGGTACTCTTTTATTTATTTTTTATTTTTTCAAAATAATATATATTTAACAAAATTAATATTTTAACAATAAAAGCTAAAATATTTAATGCGACTAAAACAAAGTTTAAATTATTTAACGCGATTAAAACAAAAGCTTAAATTATTTTATACGAATAAAATAAAAGTTTAAATTATTTGACGCGACTAAAGTAAAAGTTTAAAATTATTTGATGTGACTAAAACAAAAGCTTAAATTATTTGACACGCCTAAAATAAAAGCTTAAATTATTTAACGCGATTAAAATAAAAATTTATATATTCATTAAAATATATATATATATATATTAACTAGATCAATTTTTTTGTTTATTTTACTCTAATTAAGTACATTTATATATTTAAAAATAACAATACAAACATTATTTAAATTAGTTGTTTTATTTAATAAAAGAAAAAAGGTCAAAAAGGTGGCAGGAGTTGGGACAGTTTTGGCGGGGGGGGGGGGGGGGTGCAACTATGCTGACCCATAATCTATCCATGCCCAAGAATATTAATCATAATTTTTTTTAATTTTTATGTATATTATTTTAAAAACTGATACTTAATCGAAACTGAAACTATCTGTTATATGCATATAAAATTACATGCATATTGAAAAGTATATACTTCTTAATAATACAATATCACGGCTCAAATATCTCTCTTTTCCTACTTTCTTTACAATTTTATCTAAAACACTAATTAAGTATTTTTATTTTTTTTATCTTAAAATTTAACAACAGTAAATAAAAAATTCTATTATAGACCTTAAAATAAAGTCAATTAAACATTTAAAATAAAATCAACTAAACAGTAATTAACTAAGACTAGGTTTCCGCTCAATGCATCGGTTATGAATGTAAAATATGATAATAGTGGACAATGATAGTCGTCTTAATAATAATGACTGTAAACTTTTGTTTCAATTCCATTTATACTTTCAGTTACCACGATAATTGTATTTTAATTTTTATTTATTCTATATTTCAAGTAAATATAATTATGAGGTGTATAAACTAAACGAAACAATTAAGTATAAATTGATTTGATTTTTAGTTTCCATATTTATGTATATTGAAATGGGTATACATGTAATTTCCGACCTTTCAATTTTTAAACATTAGGCCTTATAGTAAATGCTTTACAAGAGTTTAAGATTTAAGATATAGTACTATTATGCAAAATCAATTACACAATAACATTCATACAAAATGAAACAAATAATTTCCTTACTATTATGCATTACACAATTGGAAACAATTTCTCTATTCAATACAAAATCACTAGATATAAATAAATTAAACTACCTTAAACTATATAAACAAACTTGATGCTCACCATATAAAATATATCATGTTTCCGTCACATCACACGGAAGTTCATTAATTCGAACATTTTAAGTGTCTCATTCGTTATAAAATACTATCGCACATAGTAAATCTCAAATATATGAACTATGAAGTAGAAAAACATAAAAAAGAAATTGAGTATTTACAATAAAAATCATCTTATTTAATTAAAATTAATCTCATTTGAAACATATATGTTCCCAATATCGTCAATTCAAGCATAGTAGTTACCTAAAATACAAAGTTAAATCAAAATTAAACAAACATAAAATTACCAAATATATAAAAGGTTACAAACAAATCAAATGATAAGTTACACAAGACAAGACGATATCTTGAAACTGCAAAGTGAAAACCAAGGTTGCGGTTACATATTTAGAATTAAATAATAGAATAATCGTAGATTAAAATTAAATGCACTGCAAATTATAAAAGTGCATGAAATATCACAAAGATTTCCCTGATATCCATGGTTTGTTAAATAGGAAAAAAAAAATACTTAGCTATCATAGTTTTAGATAGGTATAACAAATTAAAGTAAAAATTATGAACATATAAAAATACTAACTTATTTCTTAAATTAGATGAGACAGAAATTATAAAAGGAGATGAGATAATAGAGGATTTATCTAGTATTTATGATTCATGGTTTCTATTAAAAAATCTATATCATAATCTTAAAACAGCTACTAAGTTAAATTTTTGAACATGTGATGATTAGTAAGAATCTAAGGTTGTTGAGAATTAACTACACAGATGAAATATTATTAAGTATTTGTTATATTAAATTTAATCTTGTATTTTTTTTTATAAAAATGTAAACATTGTATTTTTTCCTTATGTATATAAAATGAAATGATTAATAGTTGAAAAGAGATTATTAATAAATAGAGGTAATATGTCAATTTGTGGCAAGCTAAAAAGTGACTTGATTTTCTTTATATATAATAGAAAAAGATAATTGTATTTTGCTTTGATTATATTTTACCTTCAGGAAATAGCCTAATCAATTTTCTTTTCCGTATTATTTAATTTAGAGAAATGATAGAGTTACAAAAATTTTACAAAAAGTTATTGACAAAATAAAATGAAGTGGTCCAATGAAATAAAGAAAGAGAATTATGAGAGAGAAATAAAAAGTGAATTTAATTAGTAGATGTTATATGCCACATCATTTTGTGAGTGTTTTTTGGTAAAATTTATGTAGATGTAGCATTGCTCTTTTATTTATTTATAAGGAAAAGACATATACTCATCTAAGGTGGTGTTTGTTTGTGGGTTTTGCATTGGGGGAACGCGTATGAGAGTGTTTGTAGTTGTTGCTTTGCACGTATGTGTATGTGTAAATCTATAAAATGTGAGTTTGATAAAACCCATGCTAAATTATCTCTTTCTTTCTCACACACTTTTAACTTATTTTCTTATTTGTTATTAATTTTAAATACAAAATAATTATTTATTTACAATTAATTATAACATTCTTTCTCATTCTTTTTTGTCATATCCATACTTATTACCATTCCCATTTTCATTCTTATGTTCAAAATAAACACATCTTAATATAACGGATGAATACATTAGTCCACAGATTCTTAAATATAAAATTTTTACCTTGTAGAATTTTGAAATGAAAAAAATTCCATGTTAACAAATACATTAAATTTTTTTATTTGTATTTTTATTCTTATCTAACATGGTAAAGATTTTATTTTAAAATTCTACACTTACATTGGTACTTGTAAGACATAATTGTTTATGGACATGATATTGATTTTCATATGTAAGGTTTGGAGAATTTGGTATTGCTATATGGTAGTATTTTATTGATGAGAAAATTACCTACATAAACAAGTCAAAGAAAAAAATACAAGAATAGACGATGTCAGAAAATCATTTCAAGTATAGATAACGAAATCGTCAGAATGGTCATTCCAAACCCGCAATCCTGACAATTAACCAAGCTCCAATTAAAACTAACCACGTATCATGAATAAATTGCCGAAATGATAAACATTAGACATGACAAAAACTTGACACGCGTAAAAACCTAGATCGCCAATATTGAATTCTTGTCCGCGATCTAGATGATTTTATTTGAATTCTTGGAATTTGTGCAGAATATGAGATAACCCTAGTCGCTTTGTCTTCTTCGTTTATCAAAACCCCTTCGGTGATCCACGGTTCAAAACCTGCAATTTGATACTCCGACGATTAAACATCGGAAACCTAAAAGCTCCAACAAATTTTACTTTCGGCGATTTTTAAAAAAATAAATCCGGCGATTGAGCATCATAAAGGTCCAGTGATTTATAGCCAAAACCGGTCGGTTGTTTGCATGTTTGGCCTGTTGGGTTGCGTGTTTGGTCGGTTTATATCGTGTTTGGCCGGTTGAATAGCGTGTTTGGCTAGTTTTTTCTACAGTGGTGGCGTTTTTCTTTTGGTAGTGGTGGCATTGGTGGTTGGTGGTTGGTGGTTGCAGTGGGCGTGGTTGGTGGTAGTGGGGAGGTTTGGTGATTTTTGATTGATTGGTGGCGGTTTGTCAGTCGTTCTTTGATTCGTGTTGGATTTGGTTTTGTTGAGGTTTAATTGAACGGGTTATTAAAATGGTGGCGAATTTCAATCGGGACGAGCTATTCATATAATATTTTAAGATACTCGTAGTTATTTCGTTTGAACTCCTATGTGTTTTGTCATTTTTTAAAGTTGAATTGCGAGATAAATGAATTAGATAATTGTTGCGCTTTAATTATTGCGGTTTGGATTAGGTATACGTTGTTGGCATTTGAATAATGTATATTATATAATTGTTATATTCTTTGTAATCCGTTAAGCTAAATTTTGTTTTTAGATAAATGAACTAGATAATTGTTTCGATTTGAATTAGGTATAATGTTGATGTTTGAATAATTTAATCGTTAAGTTGAATTGCGTATTTAGATAAATGAATTACATTATATTTGTGGTTTGAATTAGGTATAGATTGTTGCAGCTTTGATTCATTTATATTAGATAATTGTTATGTTCTTTGTAATCTGTTAAGTTGAATTATGTATTTAGATAATGAATTACATAATTGTTGCGGTTTGAATTAGGTATACAATGTTGGCGTTTGAATAAATTATATTAGATAATTGTTATTTTCTTCGTAATGGTTAAGTTGAAGTGCATTTTTAGATAAATAAATTAGATAATTATTGCACTTTGAATAATTTATATTACATAATTTTTATGTGATTTGTAATTTTTTAACTTGAGAAACGTTGTTAGTCTATTCGATTGCATATTTTATTAGGTAATGAAACATAGATGTGGTGAATGTATACCTGCCTAGACATCTTATCGAACTCTACAGACATCAACCAGCCGAAATCTTTAATTTGGGTCCAAGCGATAGCTCTTTGTAAACGCATCCAAACCATCGTATTCATATGAATCAATAAATTTAAAATGAAAAATCAGTATAAGACGAATTTGCACATCATCCAAATTATCGTATTCATAGAGTTTGTCAAAAATGAAATAAAGATCAAACACACTTACTTAACTTGTTTTTTTCAACCACTTATCGAATACTCGCTTTTCTAAACGACCCTTCATCGTGTTCTGGTATTCTTGGTAAAACACAAAACTTCATCCCCGAAATCAAACAAATTTGCTCTGGCCTAAAATGTAATTTTTTTACCAGCAACCTCAAAAACCAACTCTTGCTAATTCTTACTGACTTCAACAAGGTTTGACAACATAAAATATAACAAACTAGGTTGTTGGCTATGATCGACTACCCAAAACCAATGTCCAAAACATGTTATGAAAAAAGGTTATGACAACTTGGCCTTCCCTTCAACGGCGCATCTATTTTAGAGATAATAGATAAATTGGTTTTCAGTTTCACATTGGCATAATAGTACTTACCCTACATAAAATAAACAAATTTACTAGGTTATAATTAAATTGATATTTCATGTTTACCTCATTGAGTAGGAATTGAGGAAGTTTGTTTAGAGAATTCAACATCACGAATTAAAGATGCATAAAAAATGTAAAATGTGAGTAACTGATTATGATATACTTTTTAATACCAAAATAAATCAATTTTAGGCCACAATTGAAAAATCAAAGGTTATGATATCTTGCTTCAGAATACGAGAACCGTTAATGCACAAATAAATCTATTAAAGCTAATATACATCTTTACGTATATAGCTTTGTCATATATTAACTAAATAAATAAATAAACCAAAAGTTTATAGCCTAAACACTTGATACATTCAAAAACTTTCCCATATAGAAACTTCTAATTATGACACAAACAAAGTAAATACCAAGTTAAAAACCGAAATTACTTACAATTAATGTGGCCAACCATAATCGCTGAAGTACTTTTGCTTAAAAGTCAAAAAAGGTACTCACGGGAGGTTGTGAAATTAAAAATGGTGAATATACACACAACATACACTATAATTGCTTGGCTTGCATGACTATCGAAATTTCAAAAAAATCGACGGATTAGTCAGGTGAAATCACTGAAATTTGAGCGGCGAATTAACTTTCTCAAGCGATATTCCTTTGACACGTGGCATCTTTTAATTGAGTAATATGTATTGCCAGGTTCGCTGCAAAGAAGTTCCTATTCGGCAATTTTAACAACACACATGTCAAAATTTCGTGTTAGGCGATTTGTTTGTATTTACCCGTTGACCGACGATTTACCTCGGACACGCGGCGGCTTCTAATTGGACCAACACATTTTGGCCCGAATCATCGGATTAGATTTAGAGTTTAGGCGAGTTGATTGTCTAGACTTGAAAATTTTCTCTGACACCGTTTATATATAGATATTTTATTTGAATTGTTTATTTCAGTAAACTTCTCTATATTGATTTATGAATTAAAAGTACTAAACTGGCTTTTTGTATTTGATGTTAAGGAAATGAAAGCGTTGACAATGAGAAAGGTATAATGAACTTTATCATTTTGTATTTCTTTGGAAGGTGCAGGGTTGACATATAGGTCTCAATCAAAGTGGCATTTGGCTAATTTTTTATGCCTACTTCCATCCTATATTCCTATATTGTATCCAACAACTGAGGAACCCTTCTATCCTATTGATGGGGTTAAAGTTTGACATGTTTCACATCCAAGATAGAAAAAAGAAAAAGAGTTGCATAAGACCCTCAATTATATGCATTTTATCACATTTCTAGTACTACATCAACTTTTATAAACTACTATTTTTTTCATAAACTAATAGTTCTACTTTTATAAATTTCTTAAACTTATACACATTGTATCGATATATCTTTATGGGTTAGCATATTGGTTTTACCCGCAACCCATAATTTATATCAAGAAACAGATTTATTAGGGAATCATTGCCCTCCAAAAAAATTTGAAATTATGTAGAAAATATTTTTTGTGAATATTATTTATAGCTTTAAAATTTTACTCTCTAAAAGATAATAAAGGCAAAATTAAAACTTTTTGATAAATTTATTCTAACTCCGCCCTATTTACACCTCTAACTCCACGCGACCAACAAGATGTATATTTTTTAAAACATACCCGTATTTTATTTAAATTTTTACATGTTTACACGCTCGTTATGAGATGAATCTTAACAAATCGGATCATTCTTAATAATATAGACTCACTCCGTCTATTATTCTACAAAATTTAGTCTTATAAACTAGTTTTGAATTATAGAAGTGAATTAGTGATGTCATACCTTTAAATGATGTTTCAAAAAGTTTTCTAACATGTTAGTAGGAATTATAAATTGAAAAAAGAAACGTTACTAAAAGGGAAGACAGATCCATGTCAACTTTCTTTTTTACTAGGCGAAAAGCCCACCGGGTGGTTCTCCCTACTCTATTTGTAGCCACTATAAAAACGTAAATATTAAGTCACAATAGTATGATTATTGACAAAAGTTAAATTGTTATGTATGTATTATATTATTATTGTAATATACATACATATAATAGTAATATAATAATATATATTATATTAAAATTGCTCTATAAACTTATATCCATTCAACATGTAACACGTGATATTCATCATTCTCTTTCTTTTTTATTAATGACGATTTTAATACATAAAACACTCCAAGTTTTACATCTACTTTTTAACTTTATGTCTTAGATCTATAAGATCATTTTTTTTACTTTAAAATTAGTCCCGAATATTAATGAAATTCTTCTTCTTCTTTTTTTTCTTTTTTGCAACTATTGCATCTTTATTTTATCTTATTTATTAATTTATATGACGTGATGTTTTAGAAGTTTGGCTGGTAATCATGCAGCTTAAGAGGTGTTTGGGAATGAATTTTGAAGAGACTTTATTGTATTTACAAGACGCAAACAATTAGAAATTTTTTTTGTCAAAAATGTGATTATTTGTGTTACCCTAGAGAGTAAACACAATTTTAAAAAGACATGTTGAGATTTCTTTTTCAAAAAATCTATTTTGTAAATGCAATTTCAAACACCCACTTGTTTAGTAGTAATATGGATGTATGGCATTGTCTATGTGAGAAATTTTACATAGCTTAGTATTGGTCTTTGGTTGTATTATATTAATCTTCAGTTTTCTTTTTCTTTCTGATTTTGATCCTTCTTCTTGGAACCCTTTGTTGTTTAGTTTTTGTTCCCCACTGCTTAGTTGCCCAAAAAAAATATAAAATCTATATGTTGATGTTTACATCTTAAAAAAAGTGAATTCAACACTAGTACACTATGAGATTACTTCACATACCATTAAAGTACAACAAAGACAAATGATACATATCACATTAACTTCAGTGATGTGTGAATAGTTCTAATAATTTACAAATCATTTATGAATAAAAAAATATGTGTGCTAACTAGAACATTGTAAAGTACTACAATTTCTATGGTAAAAGAATCAAAGATCATCTAAAATATACATCAAGTAGCATGCCTTTGGTCCTAGTGAAAATTTGAGGTTTTCTTTGTGATATCCCTTTAGTTTAATGTAGTCAAAAATCAAAATTGCAACACTTCCTATCTTTTTTATTGTTAACCAATTTCATGTTATTATTTTTCATACTCTATATTACATTGCAAATGGGCATTTATGATTATGATAAATCAGAAAAACTGAAGAACATGTAAGATATCATCAATAATTGAAAGATGAACCCAAAATGATAAATGCCCAACCCTACCATGTGAAATTATTTGTTGGATGGCTCAATCTTAGATTAAGAAGGCTGCCAAATATATATTAAATAATTTTAAAATATAATAATGGGTAAAAATTACACTTTAAAAACTATCAAACGTGTCTATTATGTTAATGTGTATACATATAAAGCTCAATGGATAAATGAATAAGATTTTTTTCTCTTCATGTTATTCGATAAAAACACGATAGATATTCATGTGTCTTTTGTGACTCTTTCTCTTTCCACTCTGAGAAATATGTATATGTAGAACTGATACCTTATAAATTCTTTTTGTTGCATGTATAAATTTATCAAAACCTATTATCTTATGGATCTCGTAACTTTTGACATAGTCACAAATGTTTGATTAGACTCGTATAATAACAACATATAGTATACATACATTAAACAATATATAAATTTGAGTTTATAATTTGAGAGTGTATCAAACTTTACAATTTTTAGTATTAATACGTGCAACTTCAAAATATCATATTATATTTATTCAAATTTTCAAACTGTCTATTATATAGAATTACAAGTAAAATGTTAATTTATGTGGCCAAAAAATATATAATAGACGGTTATAAAACTTTAATATATAAAATAAAATGTTCAAATAAATTCATGTAATAGTAAAATGTGGAAAGTTCAATACACTCCTAAACTATAAACCGATTAAATTAAGTTGTAGCCAAATTATTAAAAAGGTAAAAAAAAATGAAAATTTAAATTTTTTCATTTTATATGATGATAGTTGATTGTAGTTTCTTTTTAATCTAAAATAATAATTTACTTTTCATTTTTGTCCTTGAGTTATTATACTTTTTTAATCCTTCATAGTCATTGAAAGTTGACTTTTTTGTCCTTCAGAAGATTAGTAGCACTATCCATCGAGAGATCCGAAAAACAATTGATGTGATCAAGTTTATAGATTTGATTTTGTGACATGAAATCGTAATTTAAGAATGTAAAAAATAAGATAAAATATACATGAAACAACATCATTTTTCTATTCCAATGAGAGTTTCAAGCTACGTATAAATTTTTCACACGTAAAACGATGTCATTTCATGTGTATTTTTTTAGGCTTTTAAAGTAAGATTTCATGTCACAAAATCAAATCTATAACTTGATCACATCATCACTTGTTTACCGGTTCCCCCGATGAATAATGCGAATAATAGTTGGGAAGGACAAAAAAAACAAGTTTCAATAGTCCCGAAGAACAAAAAAAGTACAATAGTTTAAAAGGACATAAATGAATAGTAAATTGCTAGATAAAAATCCTGAATTGTATAAGAACTGATTATGACTAGTAGGGTTTTGACGATTACGATGTTTGAAGGTAACCAAATCGGAACAAATTCGGCATTTGTTTTTTTTTTTTTCTAAATAAAAATCTCAGAAACTAAACTGATCGGACTTATATTGTAACACAAAGTTTAAACCTCTGGACTAAGGTCCGGTACCAAATGCCACACAAATTGTGTAATTCTATTAGGGGTGAGCAAAAACCAAACCAAAAATTGAAAAATCGAAAAAAATCAAAAAAATCCAAACAGAAAAAACCAAACCAATTCAAAAACCGACGGTTTGATTTTCGACTTTCTAAAAACCAAACCGATCGGGTTGGTTATGGTTTTTGCTCTAAAAACGACCAAAAAAATCGAATCGAACCGAACCATTGAAATATCATATATATATATAAATACATATATACATATATGTATACAACATGTATAGGTTCAGGTTCAATGAGAACTAAATAAAAGATGAGAACTGCGAAAACTAACAAATTATACATTTTTTCACATGTGATTGACTTCATTCATATGTGAATATTCAAGTACATTTGATTGATGAAGAAAAAGAAGCTAAAAACCCAAAAATTACGTATTAAAACACATTTTACTGATTTGTTCACATTATGTTCACCTGTGAACATGTATTTCTTATTTTGTGTTTTGAGATATAATTTTAGAGTTTTTTAGATTTTTTTTTCTTTATAAATCAAATGTACATGAATGAAGTCTATCAAAAATGTGTAATTTAGTAGTTCTCGCAGTTCTTACCTTTTATTTGGTTCTCATTTCAACCTAACCCACTTGTATATGTATATTTAACTCTTTAAAGTAAAATTTTGAACTCATTTCTAATATATATAGAATATATGTGGATAATATATATAAATATATGCATATAAAATGCATATTTATAAAAGTATTTGACAAATAAGCTTAATTGGAAAAATCGAAAAACTGAACCGAAAAATCGAAAAAAACCGAATGAACCGAAACCGAAATAACCGAACAGTTTGGTTTTTAAAAGTCCAAAAACCGAAATTTCAATTTGATTTTCGATTTTAGCCAAAATCTGAACCGAACCGACCTATACTCACCCCTAAATTCTAATACCCGAGATATTTCAATAGTCTACTGAAACCACAAATCTTACTCGTTATCTGTAATTCTATCAAACTAAGTTTTTTTTTTTAATTAATTAAAAAAAATAGCAGGGTACATGTTACTAGTATGTTACCCAAACACTTACAGAATAACCTTAAATTATGCTAAAACAAACAGACAACCTCAGGCTTTAAAGGTTTAAACTTACTAAACTAGAAATTCAAGTTTAACTACAACATTAAGATGCTAATAAACTAGTCCAAATAAACATAAAACAATAAAGAGAACTACACTTGTATCCCAGATCATCACATGCAAGCATTGGTCATTGCAGCATGCAACGTTCTTGAGCTTCCGGTGGTCAAACTTTTGACTTACCCGAATGATCGATCTATGTATAGCTCAAGGGTGGGATGATTGTGATTAAAAGTTACAATATGCTACATTTTTTTCTCGTCTTTTTTTTTCTTCTACTGCAATAGAACCTTATTTTCAAGAAAGTACAAGTTGTTCAAGCAGCCGACTTTATAGAGGAGAGAGGGCTGACAATTTCGGTTTTCTTGAATCGATTAAAGTGTGAGGACAAAAGGTGGTGCATCCCTTCGTGGTCCAGCCACGGTTCGATAGATGTAAACTTTATGAGCTTGGCTATCCTCACTATCTTCATCTTTCATCACCTCAACGTTCAACCTGGGCATCTCTTTAGCCAAATCCCGACACCCGCTCATTGTCAGATTACAAGCAGACATCCAAAGAGACCTCATTGATTCATATTTGGTCAAACCCGAAAGCAGTGCAGCGTTTCCAAATGGGCAGTCTCTTATCTCAAGCTTCCTCAGTTTTGGGCAACCTCCCAGTACAGACTTCAACCCCAAATCGCTACTTCCTGCAAAAGCAACAGAAAGTGTTTCCAAGTTTTTTGCATATTTTCCGATATACTCAAAGGTCAGATCAGTCAAAAGACCGGAAACTGCAAGTCTTTGAAGCTTGGGGCAACTTCTTACGACAGAACCAAAAGCCTCATCCATTGGTTCATTGGTCAGGTAATCTGGTTGACCTGGATTCATAATGCAGAGGCGAAAGTGGGTGAAACCAGGGCAGTTTTGCACAATGGTGTCTACAGCAGCATTTGTCATTTGGTGACAAAAGTAGAGTACGTAATGCAGCTTTGGGCAGCCACGAGATACAGAGACAAAACCTGATTCGGTCACACCTGCGACTTCTTGGTCAAAGGGGTCAGCTGGGAAGACTCGAAGTTCTTCAAGCAATGGGCAGGAGGATCCAACAGCTTCTAAACCTCTGTCCCCAACAGTATCAAGCACCTGTAGATGAAAAAAGATGTTTGATTAGTTTACCAATGAAACTTGTGATTTATAAATTACAACTCTTGTTTAGTTTATGTTTGTCTGTTGAATTATAACCAAATATAAAGATTATCATTTTTGTTATTCTCTCTCTTATGGTTCTCCTCTTGATTGTTTCTGGAATGCAAATTCGTTATGATACTTTATGGTTTAAAGCAAGCAACCACAGAATGTTTTCTCAAAGTTATACGGTTTATTCATTGTCTACCTTACATCAACAGGTTGATTGTAGTCATGTGATGATTCACGTGGAGAATGTCTTGATTCAAGGAACTAATCAAGACTTTGTTCTTCATTTTAAGAAAGCCATTAACAAATTCCATGTTAAGTACATGCAGATATGGAAATGGTGCATTATGAACTTCGTTTCCTCTTAAAAACAGAAGTTGGTTAGAAAAATTACCATCAGACAGCTTCTTGCCCAACGGTCCTACCTTCAGCCTTCAGGCCAAAAAGCAAGTGATTTGACTAGTTTGTGGATGTTACATTGATGTTCATTAACAATAAACTGTGTCGTACAATTTAGTTTTTGGCCAGAAATTTCACAAGTTGGATATACATCTTTGGAAAATGCAACACTGATGTACAATGGCCAAAAAGGTAAACTTAACTTATTAGCAGACCAGCCAAAAAAAGCTGTACCAAATAGCTACCTGATCAGATAATCTTCAGTGAAACTAGCAGCAGTCTATAACTCTCTTTGTCAAAACAAACTGAAAAATCTCACAAGGTAGAACGCTTAACCTAAGGTTTATCTTGTAAGACCTATAATTTTTAATGTCATGCATTAATGGAAGTTTTATTACCGTCACTCAATTCATGTAAAGCTTAAAATTTCTGCCATGTTTGCCATTTACAAGTATTTAATAAAACATTAAAATAAAACTCACATCAACACAAAAACAGCTAGATATCCTATTCAAATATTCTATATAGAAAATGTAAGTTCATGGAGAAGGTTTTTACCCAGAGGCGACGTAGACTTTTGCAATGAGTGAGAAGCTTTGCTAGCTCAACGCTGCGTAAAGTTGCATAACTCAGATTTAAGAACGTGACACTGGCACAGGCAGGGTAGATAACCGGTAGATAAAGTGAATTACTGTCCCATAAACCCGAAATAGTAAGTAGGTTTTTACAGTTGCTGAAAGCACTTTCAATATCAGTGACGGGACGGGTAACAAGATCTTGCATGAAGGTTCCTGTACCAAGTTCGGTCAACTGTGGGGCCCGCAAAAGAAGCTTTTGTAATTGATCTAAATTTATGTTCCTGTTGACTTTCAAAACTCTTAATGATTTGCACCTAGCAACGAGCTTCTCAAGCGCATCAAAGCTGACTTCGCTGTTTAGGCTGGCAAAATTGAGTACTTCTAATGACGTTAAGCTTTCTGGGAAGCAACTCAACCAATCCCCACCAAGATCATCAATCCCATTCTCTTGTATGTCTAGCTCCGTTAAATTCCTACAAAAATAAGAAGAATTAAGTAGAAGTCAGACACGTGTGAAGGTCATCCAGCATACATCAACTAAGTTCGTAAAGAAAGGCACTCACTTTTGTTGTGATCAAGAAAAAATACTACTAAAAGTTAGGCACTTGTGATCCTACATGATCGCAAAGTGATAAAACACATAATATGTAATCTACGGTGTTGTTTATAAAGAAGAAACCATCAATTAGAGGGACACATTATTTGACAAAATGTAGCTACCCTAGGAGAAGTTTATAAATTTCAAACGGTTGAGAAGGCATGAAATGAGATCAGATCCGGTCTTGGGGAAGAAAGTAATGAATTCAAAAGTCATTTCGCCCCATATGCTAGATCCAAGAAATCACATTTAGGAAAGCAAAAGTGGTACCTGCTAACAATATAAGGTATTAAAAATGACATTAAGTTGATGGCAAAATTTCAAGTGTTTAGATATGGCCTCCAGTTAGAGTGTAAAAGCTTTACTTATCTCAACTCCAAATGGAACTAGAACACTAATCAACAAAGAAAACAATTAGGTTTAGATTGAGAAAATAGTTTCCATGAGAATATGTTACAAGGCAAAATGTAGATTTGCATCTCTTTTTGTTTGCTTATGCTCCACCTGAACCCAGTAATGAAATATCTAGCATCTAAAGTTGACTTAAACTTAAGAATCCAGATCAGTCTAAGGAAAGGGCAGTTTTTCCTTTCCTGAATCTTGACACATGTTATAAGCCATCCTCAATGATAGTGAGACATCTATAAGATTAATTAAAGATCATGTATACTGTTAAAAGGAAGAAGAAATGTGATGGGAATTATAGATGGTAAGCATTAGAGGGAAATGGTAGTATCTTCATTTGATTAAATTTGCATAGAATTGCATCACTTTTTTTTTTTCTAGATAAATGCATTATATAGTTGAAAATATGAAAGCATATAAACTTTTAAAACAAAATCATAACTATAGATATGAACTAAATAAAAAGTTTTAGGATGTTCATAGCATAACATAGTAAAGAGCTTTTGAACCTTTCCCTATTCTGGTGTGCATGTAATCACTTTTTTTTCTAGATAAATGCATTAAATAGTTGAAAATATGAAAGCATATAAAGTTTTAAAACAAAATCATAACTATTGATATGAACTAAATAAAAAGTTTTAGGATGTTCATAGCATAACATAGTAAAGAGCTTTTGAACCTTTCCCTATTCTGGTGCATGTAATATGTTGCTTCAGTGACTAAACGTCTACAAACTCGTTATAAATTCAACAATGTATATACAAGAAAAAACATTGTAATGGAAAGATCATTGTTACAGATTTGAACTTTAATTAAGACTAGATGTCATATCCTCGAAATAATATGCCGCCCAAAAAAATTCACAAACTATCCAAAAAGGTCAAGAATGATGAGGCAGCTAATATTCACTATAATTAAGACTAGATGTTATATCCTCAAAATATTTAACCTGTCGCCAAATAACCTTCACAAACCATTCAAAAAGGTCCAGTATGATGAGGCAGCTAATATTCGTCCGATTATAGTTAATTAATGTGATTACGGATCCTAGCACCAAATGACGCCTGAAATTAGACCTTAATAGATCATAGTAGCTGGGAGTTCAGAGGCAAATGAAGTTTTTTACGATTATTTTTAGGGAAACAGTGTCGTTTTCATGTTTTTCAGCTCAATGTTAGTAAGTAAATCATTTAAAACTCAAAACAGAAACTTCTGATCCAAATCCAGATCAATCGAAGGAAAGTTTACATGACCATTTTGTGTTCTCATATATGTAAGCCTAGTAATGATTATCATCTAAAAATCAGATTACAAAAGTTCTTTCTCCCCTCAACCAAAAAGAGACCACGCCTACTTTAAATACAAAAACCACATGTAAGAAGCTAATACGAATCATTTACTTTATTGGAATTAATATAGGGCAAAAAAGAGTTGGGCTCTTGAGCATACTATTACAAACTTGAATATAGTCAAATCAAGTTCAAGTTTCATGGCCCAAATACAAAGATAATTCTGTAGAAGATGACACAAAGAACATGGCATTCATTAATGTTCAAAGACAAGTCATGTGTTACATCAGGAAAGCAATCAAAAAAGACAAAGAAAAACAAATCATAGAGTACTACCACTTCTTTTCCGCTAAAACATTTATCTAAATTCTCCCAAAATAAAACAAAGATAAAAGCAATTAAGCTATTTCAAAGAAGATAGAATGATTGAAAGAAGCTACTCCTCAATATATTTTTAGACACAAAGCATATCCAAAGATCTAAAGCCATCCCTCGTTAATTGTAACCAAAGGCAAATATGTGATCTTTCCCCACCCAAATCATCATAAAACTTGCCTTTTTTATTCCATTTGATCCCTATTCGTCATATAGCTTAATCTACTGTTCATACTGATTAATGACAAAGAAATACTGTTATTGTACAAAGGACTTCCCTGAGAGGCTTATTGAGTTATTTCTAAGAAGATTCACTTATCCGGTAATACATAAAAGAACAAATTTCAATAATAGCAACATAAGTCATTTCATTTCAATTTAGTAGTAACTAGTTTTAGTAACAAAAAAGGAATGATTTATTTATCGATTTTCAAAAGTTACATACTTGTATCCGATTATTTAAGAGTACGACTAAATTAGAAATGAAGTACAACTGAATTCTTTACTCAAGTTTTCCAGGACTAAACACTTGATCCACATTTCCAAAATTCTCAAAAAATTAATCTAATCACATCTAAATCATTTCACATTTTCATAGTAACAAACTGAGCCCAAACATATTCAAACATTTACAATTTACAGTCAAATTAAAACAGTTCAAGCCATAAACCATTATAAAGAACACAAGATCGAACCATACCGGCAATGCGTAGCAACCGCTTTCAATCCATCAGTGCTAAATCCATCACAGCTCAACAGCGACAACTTCTTAAACTCGCGAAATCTGGTCGCTAAAAACTCCAAACTCTCGTCACTAACCGCCATTCTTTTCAACCTCAATTCCTCTAAAAACGGATACGCTTTCGCTAAAACACTCAACCACGGATACACATCAGCTCCCCAATCTTCCGGTACCAAATTAAAATCCGAAAACCTTGGTTTTCCTTTCAATGTCACACTCCGGATCTTCGGAAACCTTCCGGCAACAATCTCTGGCGAAACCGAGTAACAATTTCCGATGAACACGTGGCGTCTGCTCCATCGTTCAGCGTTGTACCAATCCTTACAAACGAGTGATACTGAGCTCCGATCCTTATGTGAGTTAATTAACGAAAGTACTGGTTCGAGAACTTCGTCCGGGAACGGAATCGCCGGCGCCGAAGATGATTCCGGCGATTGTGCATCTGGATCGATTAGGTCAACTGTTTTGGTTCGCTTTTGATCCATAATTCGCTGCAAAATTAAAAAGAAGAAGATTTTAAAGTTAATGAGAATGATTTTGAAGATAAAGATTGAATAAACAGGGGAAAAGGTGAACGGAAATCGTACGTATTTTGGAGATTGGGATTTACATAATGATTATGAAAATAATAATAATATTATTATCATACAACTCAATAATGGAACTCTCTTTGTTTCTCTTTCTCTCTCTAAAAGTAGAGGAAAGAAGCAAACAAGCAGCTTTTATTTTACTGAGAGACTCATGTGAATGTAATTACATCATAAGGCCTTCAAGTATGAGCTACTTTACATTTTGTACCCCATACATTTAGGGTAACAAGACATTAGCATCGTGCCCCTAGAATTTGTAAAGAAATGATTAAAGATATTTTGCTTTCTATCAAAAACTGAATAACATAATTTTTCTGGATCTCATATGTATTAATAATTTAATATTATATTCTTTTTATATTTAAAAAGAAGAAAAAAAAAATATTAACCCCACAAATTTTTAAATTCATCTTCGTCGTCTCGTAAACAAAACTCTCAAAGACAAGTGAAGGATGAGCTCGTGCCTATAATTGTCCTCCGTCCTTCCCTTAATAACCGCGGAGAATGTCAACTACAGTGAGTGACATGAATTACATTTTTTATTTTTATTTTATTTTGTATTTTCTGTCTTTTCAAATTTTTTAGATATTCACGTCTATGATCAATATTATTTTACAAGTATTTATGCAAGGAACTAATAGAAAAGGTATAAAAAGAGTAATTTAGTTATTTTACTTGTCTCGTGAGTGATGTCAGAGAACAAAGACCATAAAAATAAAGAGTGTAATAAAAAGTTAAAAAGAGAACAAGTATAAAACGAAACAAATGATAAAGACCGTAATTCACTCAAATGATTATCTATACTTTCTATAAATAGTCTATAAGAAAAATGATGATTGAACCTTAAAATTATAGAAATTATAGAAAATGACACATTTTTGTAGTGAAACGTAGAAAAGTTTCCTACAAGTTACAACTTACAAGCTATTCTCCAATATAAAATTTTAATTTCATCAGAAAAAGAATAAATTTTAATATTTAATTATGTATTTGATATCTAAAATACCACTTAATATTATAAAATCATAAAAATTGTTAGCTAAAATGGCTCATTACATCACGTGTTAATTGATTGGATTTTGTCATAATGGTATAATCTAGAAGAAATAGTTGAAGTCGGATTTGATATAGATAAGTGGACAAAAGATCGTTAAAGTATGAGATTTTTTGAAAGTATGGAAGTACCAATAGAATTGTGTCATTTGACAAAGGCCCCACTTTTTTTTCACTTTCTCCCACTTTTTTTAAATTTCAATATCTTAAAAATCGTTAGTCAAAAAATTATAAAAATTGCACCATAAAAATCAGCATTTTCTCATCTTTGATTTAAGATCCACAAGGTATACTTTCGACGAAATTTTTTTTTTTTTCATTTTTTGGTGGGTTTTGAAAATTTGTAACACATGTGTTATAAACAAATAACACATGTGTTACGGGCGACTAACACATGTGTTAGCACCGACTATCGATTGTAACACATGTGATAGTCGTTGATAACACATGTGATAACCGCGGGTAACACTTTTGTTAATCCATCATAACACATGTGTTAACCCCCAAAAAATGAAAAAAAAAATAAAATTCTTCGAAAGTATGCCTTGTGGGATATTAAATCAAAGAGAAAAAAATGACGATTATTATGATGTAATTTTTATTATTTTTTGACTTGTCGTTTATGAGATATTTAATTTTTAAAAAAGTGGGGGAAAGTGGGTTTTTGCCACGTGGCGCGTTTCTATTGGTACTTTCATATTTTCAAAAAAACTCATACTTCCATGAACTTAAATTAATTGTACGAAATGTTTTAGTAATACATTGCTAGAGCAAACTTAAAAATAGAAAATTTAGAAAGATATATGCACAACTTAGATTAATGTCAAACCTTGTTAAGTTATATCTTATATTAACAAGTAACAAATATATGATACTCATATATGAATTGATTTTCTTAACTAAGACTTATGAAATAAGATTATGGACATGGATGTAATTTTACCACATTTTATCGTATGATTTTATTAAAACTTAAGTAATAAACTAATAATCATATATTCATATTACACAATAAACTATCAATATTATTCATGAGGTAGTGCATTTACTTCACCGAATTATAATATATTTTAAAACCACAACAATCGTTTTTATAACATTTAATTATTGAAATTCTGATCTTTTATAGGCCAACAATTTGTGTGATTAATCAATTTTGTGATTTACATATCCAATTTATAAGTAACTCATAATCATACAACATCATATATCGTTATCTAACTCATATTTTTACCTATGTAAAACATCACTTTTTTTCGTATGTGATGTTAATGTTGATTAATGATTGGTATTTTTGTGGAAACAAGCCCATAACTACATGTTACATTTAATCTAAAAGACAATTAACGAGATTGGTATAAAAGGCGCATGAAAAGAATAATTAGCCTATGAGATAAAGATGAAGCATTTGCAATTTTAGTTTATAACGTAATTTCATTTTCAATCTTTCCTTTTATGACAGATGCATATAGGTGTTACGAAAATTTGCCTAACACATTTACACGAGAGTGAAAGCATGATATAATTGTTTGAGATAAATTTATAAGAAATAATTAGAAATAATATAAAATAATCGATAAATACAATGATTTACGTGGTTTGACTAAATTCTGTTTGTGTTCACCCTCAAGATTTTCTTATATTCTTATAATGAGAAGATTCTATTACAAGAAGTTGTACACTATGAGTTCAGCCCAAATTCAAACACCTTCAAATTTTAGGATAAAATATAATTTTTTTATACACTCTCATTCGTTCCTTACAAGAATAAAATCTCTCTAATGTATCCTCACAAATAAAATTTCTCTTTTTTCATGGTACCTATCAACGTGTTTACTTTGTGATGCTATCTTCTCTTTGCATGACCATCTACTTATACATGAAAATTCCCATGCATAAAGTATACCAACTCAATCTTAGCCACAAGCCCACAAATGAATACCCATGTGAAAAACAAACAAACTTGCATGGCCACAAGTTGCTTTTCTTGACTTCACATACGTACATGTGAAATCATTCACATTTTCTTTCATAAAAGGTGGCCAAAACTATTCACTATAGTTTCCATCGTTCATGCATGTGCTAGGTTTAAAACAAGTCCAATGTGAACTAGAGTCCAACAATTTTCATCTTGGCGAGTGATATTGCCAGATTTATATAGATTTATCTAGCACAATATTTCTCATTTTATTCGTATTGTAAGTTTGAAGAACTTTTATACGATCATTGATGTTTTAACAACTTGGTTTACAATATCCTAGACGCTCTAACAACTTGATTTACATTATTTTCATTTGAAATAATGTTTAATTCCATTTCAATTATGTCTTTTGTTGTTTTTAACTTAGTTATGAGCTAATTTCTTTTACATTCACTTAGGATGTGATCTAATGATTAGGGATGTTAATCTCTTGACTTTTGTAATTATTTAACTTGTGTTTAAATTAAAGATCCATTCATGTTTGAATTTTAATCATTAAAATGTCTTATTGGTGAATTGTTTAGTGATTGTAGCGGAAGCTTTAACATTTAAATGATTTATTGCAATTGTTTATCTATGAATAATTGTTAATTGATTGTGATAGCAACATTGAAATAGGACACGTTAATTAAACTCAATTGTGTTTGAATTAAACTTTACTAGAGGAATCAAATTAAGTTTTAGTAATCATACATGTGTAGCTTTACAAGATTAAATCATAAGTTAACAAATTGAATTGAGATTTGGTTTGTTTAGAAACCTATAACGAAAACAATAGACAGGTTCTAATCATTCAGCCAGGAAGAATAAAAACAAATCATATTTTAAATTCAATTCCACAAACAATATACGTCGAGCAAATTTTAACAAACACCCGGAGCCATCTTTTTGAATTTATCTGTTTACATACTCGAAAAATATCACTTATATCCTATGATTGTATCAAGTACATTAATTTTCTATTTGTTACCTTTAATCTATGAATAAAGGTTTTGTCCTAATTAATATCCTCCTTTGCAGATTGCTTTTCCCTTCTTGATTTATTTCAAGTTCTGTATTATATTAACTGGAATAAAATAAAAATTAGGGACCGTTGATTCATGTGTCTTTATAGGATATGAGAAACTTTATTCATTAAACATCATGCTGATTTATCAAACATACATTGCGAAAATATTCTCATTAGCCAATGCAAGACAACTGTGGACCTATGTTAGGAATAATAATGCCATGGTGAACTTTTACTTAAGACATGCATCCTCCACATGAATTTGACATGTCAAAATTTTACAAGTTAATAAGCAGCATGTACAAGTAACAATAACATGTAAACAAAATGTAACATTTAAAGGAATGAAAGCATAATAGAGGTAGTTACTGGTATGTTCCATAAACAGTGTTTTTTTGAAATAGAACAGATCAAGTAGACTAGTTGCAAGCCGTGGAACAAAATCATTCCCGGTATTCGTGGTTTTTAGCATAAACAGTAGCTGTGTTTGTAAATGAATATTGAAGATCAATAGGTTATCAAAATTTGCCATAGTTGTAACGGCGGACATAAGGAAAAACTCTCCGTATTTGTAATTGCTAGCTGACTCATATTTGGCTAGAGTCCCTGCCAAAAATGAAACGCCTCATCCAGTCTGAAACCACCAAGGACCTTGTACGCCAACTCACTTGCTTACTGTTCATATTGAAAACAAAGAGTTGTCATTAGACTATCTTTCGACTTGAAAGTTGAATCTTTAACTAGAGATGACAAATCGTCAACTATGACCCATGTATTTGTTGGTGGGTCAATCTGGGTTGGTTATTTCGCTCTTTAATGCATCAAACGGGCAAATAAGTTCAGAAATATGAAATAGGGTCAGATGGGTAAAATTAGTCACCTCTAGCTATTTAAATATGCATCACATTCGCATCCTAAATTGGTGTATTAAGCAAAAAATCAGAAAACTATTATAATTTTGTTATCATATGCTTTTTGTTCGCATATTTAACACTTAAATATTCAACCCGACCCGAGCTGCTTCTGGTATAACTCAAATAATCTTTAAACCCATTACCCAAACAACTCGACCCATCCAATTTGCCACTCTTACTTTTAGCAGTTCTTTAGAGGGTTACCTTGCATAAACAGAATACCAAAGCCACTGAGCACTGTGCCCAATAGAAATCCAGTCCCCAGGGAGCTGTGCTGCTGTCTGCTCACCTCCCAAAGGAGCAAATTGACCAAGATGCTTGTACCTACACATAACAAATACATAAATTATAGATCTGATCATGTGCACCTACCACATTTGATCATATATTCATTCAATTAGCAAAATGTACCCTTGGCTAAAAAACATTTTGTTTTTGTATTTTTGTTTGAAGTTTCAAATCGTACCTGAAAGGACGAAACCGATGGCGTCCAGATTCTCTGAAACGTATTGGACCTTCTGGATGTTTCTCACATTCGTCCATGCGGTTAAAACAATCAGCAAGGTAAGTACCCTGCTGAGCTGCAACCTGCAGAACAATAAACATAAGCAACATCAGAAAGCTACTCTGATATGTTTGCTAAATTCAGGATGAGCTAATATGCTAATCTCGGGGAATTTGTACCTGGGCTGTGGCTGGAAGATTCTTCATTTGAGAATCAACTTGAGATAAAGCTGATTTAAATTCTTCAATATTGAATTTCACAGATTCTTTCACAACATTACCCTTGGATTCCTTAAGTAAATCAACAAAACTGCTCATGTTTTTGTTCTTCAGATAGAGTTCCACTTGAGGATACCTGGCGCATATGTCTTTGAGTGCAGCTTGAGCTTCTTTAGCTGTTAGTATTCCAGAGTTGTGCTGGTCAGCCTTTTTAAATATAGATGAGATATCCTCCTGTCAACAATCAAATAAAATATTGCAAAAGTTCTTAACAAAAATGATTATGAATGGGATCTTATGCATTTATCTTGAATCTCGATGACCAAGTCATCATATTGAAGAATTAACGTACCATGACTTTTCGCTGGTTTATTGTAGCACAATCACCAAGTGCATATATACTGTTGGTCCCTTCAACTCGAAGCCATTCATCAGTAGCTAATACACGTCGATTTGCCTACATGATATAAATAGAACACTTTATAGACAAATGGAACGCGATGATATCAATAACATGTCAATTTCAATGCATAAAGAATGGAAAATACCTGCCCAACTTGCTTCATGAAGTCCGTTACAACAGGACGAGTTGCAATACCTGTTGACCACACAGCCATCCCATAGGGTATAGTTGAGGTTATCCCAGTTTTTATCTCTTTGGTTGAAATTTCTTTATCTGTGACCTTCACCACCATTGATCCTGTTTTCAAATCTATACCATCTCTGTAGAACTTCTCTTCAGCGAAAGTGGTAATTCTTTTGTCAAACCTGCAAGTCACAAGCATGTGATCTTATAAGCATTCATGTACATACATATTGGAAGTAAATTACATTAGAGAGTCAAAGGAAAGAGCTACATGTTAAGTATATGGTCAGTAGCCTCGAGAAGTGATATTTTGACCAAATCTTTGACGGCAGGGTACAATTTTACCAAATCTTCAGACACAAAATCGTGAAGCTCTGCTGCAAACTCAACACCAGTGGGACCACCTCCAACTACAACAAACTGGAGCATCCTTTTTCTCTCATCATTGCTCATATTTGGCAGGCTCGCTTTCTCGAAGCAATCAATCACCGCCCTGCGAATCTTTTGAGCATCTTCAACTTCCTGAAATGGAATTTCCATTATACTCGGACTAAATGACTCATAGTAGTTTACAGACATACCAAGTTGTTTCCAAGATCTATCATGTTTCTAGAGTCATATCTTTAAGGTTGTAAGTCTCCAAATGACCTTATTTTTATGCTTATTCTAATTGGGACATTCAATCGGTAGTCTACTACAAAATGAACGAGCAAGACTTGACGAGGGGGTTACCTTCAAGTAGAGGCAGTTTTCTTCCACGCCAGGAGTGTTAAATGTATTAACACGTGCTCCCATTGCAACAACCAGGTAATCATAGTCTACAATAAACTCCTCTTTTTCATTATCTACTGAACGGCAGTACACTTTCTTGTTTTCTGCATCGATCTTGAAACATTCAGCCTCCCAGAAATTTATATTTTCCTTCTGCATTTACAGATTGTACAGTCATTGATCAGTTGCTAATAAGTAACAAAAATAAGATATATGACCACAGATTATTGGATTTCGGCACAAGATGTAGAAAATTGTTAAAAGAATGATAAAAGTAAAAGAGTCATGTGACAGTTAGTATGCATAAGCTTTTACATATAAAATATCCATAGAGTAGACAGAGCGATTCAAGCAAAAGTTTGGTTATAGTGGAATATAGTCTTCTACAAAGAACAGAAGGCGTTTGGAAAGCTAAAACCCAAAAAGTTCAAGGGCAACAATGAATTTATACAGTACTAACATGCTAATTAATAAAAAAGTATTATTTAAGACACTAGCTACCTTTTTGACAATGTTGCGAATCGGTTCCACAACACTGCGAGCTTCAACTGTGCCAACTGTTACACTTGGTAGTAAAGGTGTGAATGCAAAGTAATTCCTAGGTGATATCACCTGGACATCATATGAGGGATTCTTCAAATTTTTCAAGAAACTTATTCCAGCCCAACCAGTTCCAAGTACAACAATTCTCTTTTTTCGGTTACCCGCCTCAGGTAATTTATCTACCTTGGCACTACTTAGTACGTTTCCCTCCGAATAAGCCACAAGACCACCACCACTACAATGTTAAATATATGAATAGTTGTAAGTATATTAACTAAACCAGGAGATAAAAATTTATTCGTGTTATCTAGCAACAGGTTACAATGTCAAGAAATGAAGCAATCCAAGCATAATCCTGATGCTTGATTTCGGAAGGTGTACAGAGTTGAACTAAACTCAAGGGAGTATTCGGTAAATAGGGATACTTTAAGGGGTCTGAGTTGAAATTAATAAATGAAGTCTAACAAAGCCCCTTGAAAATAAGGCTGATTACAACATACCCCCTTGAGTTTGAGTTCGCAGCTGGTATACACTTCCAATTGACCAGATACTGATATTCTGCCATCACAATATGCAACTCTTTTAAGCGTGATTTTCTAAATAACCATCAAAGAAATAATGAACCACTATAATGTGAGCTCCAGCTTCCCTTCAAATTCAGGGGAGGTATGACGTAAGAACATGAAACAGTCAGTAACAGTGTTGACATGTTTAACGTAGAAATCACATTGTATAAGTTTAGTTATGGGCTTTTTGGTGCATAGAATTCTTATCATGCTCTGAAAAATATATCACATTACATATCTTAGGCATAATCATTCTCAAAGCTCTTATTAAGATACAGACATTCCAACAAACAAATAACTATGCTAATGCCAAAGAAATTATTGTTACAGAGCAACAGTTTCTTAACGGAAGTCCAAACAAATATATTCTATTATCTGGATAATAGTATCACATTTGAATGATCCTGATATCAAATCTACTATGCTAATGCCAAAAGGACACAATCCACTGGTCCCTAATTTCCTTATGGTATGCATTCTCACCCTTACAAAGATATGGCTCCTCGCTAATACAATACAGAACGTACATGTTTTTAGTCATACCGGTAATAGGAGCAGAAATGTCAATACCAATGTTTTTAGTCATATTCGAATGTATTCGGTAAATAGATGCTCCAAACAGACTAAACATAGTTAATAAGTCAAGTAGACATCAACCTAACTGCTAAACTAAACCACATGTCAAACTCAGCACAACCAAACATAAACACATATAGTAAACGTTTGGTGCAATCCCATGAATACATACAATTAAAGTATAGGTTATAACATCCAGAACCTTACATACTATCACCATTTAAGTCATCGAATCCTAACATACCAAACCATTACATCCAGTTCACACCAAATCAAGATCTAATTAACTTCAGAATAACAGTTCATTAAACACATATTCAAAAACAACATACAGTTCAATGAAACACCTAAGTTCAGCTTTCACGAACTAACATGCATTATTGTATCCAGTATACCTGATGGCAAAGACGACTAGAGTTCTCGTAAGATACGGATGTTCACGAAACGTCTTTGAAAACCTCTCGTAGAAATTAAAACCATTCATCTTCTGATTCAAAATTAAACTATCGAAAACTACAACAAGAAAAACTCAGGAATCGGATCTAGACGTACTTCTCACCTGTAACATATGAAACATAAGCAGCAAGAATCAAACTGTGATAATAATCCATATATAATTCACTTATTTCGTATATTCATAATCAAAGTAACAGGACTCAACAAATACATACACTCAGAATTCAGATCTACACTCGTCTACTGCAAAAAAAATCAAAATCAAATTTAAAAAAATGAAAAATGAAAACGAAAATCAAATAATGCGCAACATTCACATTCATACATGCTCATAATCGAATTTAACATGATGATACGTACATAAACAGATGTATAGATAAACATGACACATTGTGCGCGACGATATTTAACAAAAACATCATCAAATCAAATAGCGGCAACGTAACTAAAATGAAATTTAACAGATGTACGTATGTGATATTACACATTATACATATATTGAGCAGTTCTTACTTTTTTTTATTTAGAGAGAGATAGAGAGAATGTTCGTGTTCTTGAAAAAAAGGCCAGAAAAGTGGGAGAAAATGGAGAGGGTTTTATCGGCGTGATGAGAACGCGAATGTTCTAGATGACTTGGAAAGAAAGAAAGAAAGTGAGATTTTTAGTGACACCTGGATATACGCCGTGCTGGCAAAGTTTGAGATGGAAGTAACGTATCGTGACGTGCCACGTGGTCTGCACTTTCGTATTTTTATAATGAAAAAATTAAATTAATTAATTTTGTCACGTTGAGTAATAAACCCTTTGTCGAAGACGAAAAGTTAACGCAATATAGTTTGATTTGTACTTTAAAAAAGCGTATTGACAAATTGTTATTACTCTATATTCAACCTTTGATATTGTTAACCCACATTTCTGTACTTTAATTAACAACGATGAGAATATTAAATTGAATTGAAAATATAAAGATAATTTATTCAACGCTTAATACTAGCAGCTTCGGAGCAGGGATAAAGGAATAGCGGGGCGTCCTTCCTTCAGGTGGCTTCGTCTTACTTTTTCGTCTCTTTTTTCAACAAACAATCACAACAAAGACAAATACAAATTTTGTTGTCAGCGAGGTACATGTTGCTCCGTATAATATATTTTCTTCGTGAATTTAACTTTATATATACAGAGAAAGAATTAATAGGGAAGCTTCAAAAATTGGAGGAGAAGGGAAGCAAATTTTAGCCCTTAATTTTTTTATTAAAAAGTATTTTTAACATTCATTAGTGATGAATGTTAAATTTTGAAATTTTTTGTAATTTTTAAAATTCATTTATGATGAAATCAATGGTTGAGATTTGTTTCCCTCCTTCCCTAATTTTTTTTCTTCCCTCTTGATCCCCACCCTATATATATATATATATATACTAGCGTCGAATCCCACACACAGCTGCGGGTGAAGATTTCACATGTTGATAGTGAGAGACAAATGTTTAATGGGACCTGAATGCAATAATAATTGATACTTCTTTAATGAAAGTGATTTTTTATAATAGTTTAAATTATTATAATTATAAATTCAATATTGTAATATAAAAGAAGATATTTAAATGTATTAGGTGAAATATAATATTAATTAAATGATTTATATAATTAACTAGTGCTAAAACCCGTACGATGCACGGCATTATGATATTGTTTATTTATTGCGTAAAATGTATGCAATTATTAAAGTTTATGTATTAATCAAGTTACATTTTGTTTTTATGTGTAGATAGAATATAACAAAATGTAAGTCAAATACTTTAATGCCACAACTTTAGATTTTTTATGCTAATTTTTGACAGAACTTGTTAAATTGCTAATTTACATGAACTACAACAAATGGTTATTATTGTTTTAAGCTCCGAAAAGTAAACAGTGTTGAGTTAAATGAGTCGAAAGCCTTATTGTTGTTTGTTATGCTTACGTCATTCTCCTTTATATATTATCTGTGAAGACAAAGAAAGTCCATATATATTCTCTGTGAAGACAACAAAAATTTAGTCCATATCGGATGCAGTGGATTTTGATTCATATTTATTCAACATTAATTTTTCATTATGTATTTACCGAAAATAACATGATAATTAATAATGGTAATTATTAAATTTAGTCCATATCGGATGTGGTGAGTGTCAATAATAGTAATTAATTTTAAATTTTAAATTCTTTCGTATAAGATTTAATGACATGACATATTAAATGTGAGAAAATTTAAGAAAATTACACATGAATTTTGTATACTTGTCAAAATTTTATTAGTGCCACATAAGCATGATTAGTCATCATTAACTCCACTTTTAGATACAATAAAGATAAGTGAAGGGATAAGTAGAGGGATAAAATGGTAATTTCGGATATTCTTTTTTAAGGATTAAGAAAGAGAATGTGAAATGTTTAATAAGAGTTATAGATTACAGATATAGATATAATCATGTGTCTCAATTCAATTGTTTGAATAATCTGTAGGTTCAACTTTAAAGGTGAATGAGACATTTTTCGTGTAAAATTTTATAGAATGATGAAAAATATATAATTTACATAACTAGATAGTAGATACTTTTATTTGCATTATAAATAAAATTAATATTGTTATATTTTTATTATTGTGTGAATATATATATATATATAGTATAGCTATATTTAAAAAGATAAGTTAAATATTTCAATACTTTCTTTACTTTTTTCTGGGTTTTTTTAAGTATTTGATATTTGATTGAGTTACCTATTTAAATTTATCTTGTATAATTCGATTGACTCCGGCCTGTGTACCATTGGAAGTGCAAATGTGCAAGTTCAGAGACCAAATACTTTGTATTCTTTCCATACTGAAAGAGATTAAGCGTCTATAAATAACTCATTAATATTTTCCTATATAAACCACAATAAATAAATCATAGGAGATGCACTAATTATGAATAGCATCATATATGTATAAAGAGACGTATATACATAAGATCCTATATTGCAAAATATGTAGTCTTTTAAATATATTCCTTTATCAAATAAAGGTGATAATCTCAACGTCACAAATTTTTAATCAAACACCATTAAACATGAGTTAAAAAAAAATGTAACGTACAATATTTTAAATTACACTTAGTAATGCATGACTTAAAATTGATGGTGTATAAATTACTTCCTCTTTAAAATTGTGTTATACGAAAATCAGTTTAAGATAGCAAGTAAATGACAATTTTATCCTTATATTCAAGGTAATTTTAACTTAAAATATTTAAGAATTAAGTTATTAAGGATAAAAATAATAGTGTATTTGAGAGTTTAATAAATTTTAATAACTCCTTTTGCAAATTAATATTTTTTATAGATAAACAAAATAATATAATAATATGAAAATAAATAAATAATAATCAGCAATGAACTCGTAATTTGCACGACTTTTAGTAAATCAGAAATAATACGATAAATCTATCTATGCTTCCTTTATATGAAAAACTTAGACGGAGCAATATTTTGCTCGTCAACTATGGGTACTGAAAAAGTCAAAAAAATCAACGGTAGTTTTATAGTTTTTAATTTTAAATTTATTACTTATTTTGGGTAGAAGTTTATTTATTGATGAGTAAGTTATATATTCACTAAAGTTAAGTAAGGGTTACCGTAATAAATACATGTAACAACCTTTTTATTAAAATTAAAATAAGCATATATGAGGTTTAGATCATACTAGTAAATTACATATCTCCTCATGCTTAAAATCCAAAATTACTTTACAAAAAGCTTACAATACTTCTATTTTTACAATTAATGTAAATGCAAATGTTGTGTTTGTCAGAATAGTAAATAAAGTAAAGACATATCATTAATTTAATATAATAAAATAAACAACTTTATAGGGCCCACTCAAGGCCTAAGAGTCAACATTTGACCAAATTTGCCAGCACCCAACTATCTAGCATCAATACACTTTGGGTTTGAGTTCCAGCCATTTGGGCTAATTTTCAACAGATGGCATTAGTCGGCAACTTTCTTAACTTCTCACGAAAGAGTAAGAAGAATTCGATTCCACCACTTCAATATTGACCACATTTAGCAACGGCCAAATATCAAAAGAGTCCTACTGTGAAAATTGTCAATTTAATCGTTAAAAAATATTTTCTTGTCATTTAAGCCACTAAGTTTACTTTTTCATGTTAAATTGGTCCTTTTTAAGTTGATAAACTAGTTAATTACATTTTAATGTAAGTAAACTATATTTATGGATAATTAAACAATAATTAAGGGTAAAGATATTAATATATATTAATCATAAATAAAAAGAAAAATAATAACAAAACAATCCTCCATTCCACCTAGCAACTACACACACTAAATCTACGATAAGTGTTCTATAACACCAATTTTGAATTATTTTTGTCTATTCACGTTCTGCATTTTATAATGGTGGATCTGAAAATTGATTTCAGTTTGAGTTACAGATTTCAATTAGAGTTGGATTACATGAATGGTTTGATTTGTATGTAATTATATCAGTATGTGTTTAAAGCAAAGAAAAACTACAACCGTTAGTGAGTGAGGAGGCCGAGTCAGAAAGGAAGCAAATGAGTTAGTGGCCTCGTGGGTAAAGTTTTGTGAAGGAAAGAAAGGATGGGAGTTTTTCTTTTTTCTTTTTCTGTTAACCAAACAATTCATTAACTAGTAAGTTACAGTTTAGTCGCATTTAAATGAAATTAACTGATTCATCAAGTTAAAAATGGCTAATTTGACATGAAAAAGTAAACTCAAATGGCTTAATTGACAATAAAAATTCTTGGATGACTAAATTGACAATTTTCACTAGGGCTTTTCTGGTATTTGCCCTTTAGCGAACAACTGAATTCAAAACTGAACCTTTTTTCCATTTCATAAACATAATGTAGATCTACAATCTCTCCCTCTCTTCCAAATGGAAAGATCATCAGTGTAAAATAATAGCTACATCTAGTTTACAATTACAATGCCATAGATTTATATTTATATAATATTAGAGAAAATTGAAGAAGGATCCTCAGTTGTACCTCGAACCAGACTAATATCTGTCATGATTTGGTACGTGCGAATTGTGATTTACAAACAGGTTCATTGGATCAGGAGTTCGATAAGTGGAACCTTCAAAAACAAAAATATGCAAGGTTAAAAAAACACACTACTGTTTCGCCGTCCTCTAATGTTTACTCCGTTGGTTATATACATAGATGAACCGTATAGAAGTAACTTGGACTTTTAAAACGAAGAAACGAAATATAAGCTGCTATAATTAAACCACAAATACAATAAAAAAACTTGGTCAGATTCACTTACCATATGGAATTGACGTAAGAGGCTGAAATTTGGATTGAGGGGCAGAAGGTAATCCACCATACGGAGATGAAAAACTTGCTGTGTGGTGTTCTATAGAGGCAGAAAGGTGATTCATGTTTGCAGTAGGAGATATATCCATGGTTTCGTTACTGGAAGTATGATAGTCAACACGAGATCCATTGGATGAGTTTCTCTGGTAAGAAACGGATATATCCATGGGAGCAGCTGCTCTATGTTCATAACCGCTGTAACTACGACGGTGATTAAAATCATCCCTAGGGAGACATTTACCCTTGTTTGGATTATTCCGCTGCATATTGGGCAAGATGGACTGAGACTGATAAGAACCTTGCAAATTTCCACCTGAAATTAGATCAGATAAGAAACTCACTATTAAGTATGATGATTATTGAATTTCAATAAATTTATGCGGTGAAGGGAAGTTCTGAAACTAAAAAAGAGAACATTTCCCACTATAACAAATATGAGGGTACGCCCAAAAAAAATTTACATAACTAATTGATTGATTGTAGCGCACTCTCACACTTGAGAAGAAGACAATAAATATAAGGAAATATAGCGGATCCCAAATTCCTGATCAGGATATCACTATAATAACAATATTTCAGAGGTTTCACCAACATAACAATTCTTGATTGTTTATACCTGTATTATTAATTATTAATTTTTTATACTACAAAATATTACAAAGTTTTTTACACATAAGCACACGCATACTCAACAGATCACATAGGTTCACATTCGTCTGCGGTCTGCCCCTGATGAGAGGCATAGAAAAGAAAGCACTTAATGTGTGATGGAATGTTCTCTTATTATGGTTGGCATAATGCAGTTTCCCTACAGTTGCAAATGAAAGGAAGATACCTGACGGGGTCGTTTGATATTGTAATGGGGAGGTGTGAAGATGCCCTGAAGTTGAATGACTAAAATGGGTAGAATTTTCAGGAGGATATAGATGTATCAAGCTCCTGTAAGGCTGCAACACATTCTCCTGTGAATATCTCATAGGATTGCCACCGCATGACTGATGTGAACTTTCACGAGAATAAGAAGATAAACCACTGTCTGATTGTAGCTTTGCTTTCATTTCATCCAAACATCTTATTGACTCCGTCATGTTGAGTTCTATGTATACAACCTATCATACAAAAGGGTAAATGTGAAACATAAGACAATCAAGACAGCTATGGGGGTTTATAATAGTGAACTGTAGAGGTGACAAAATGGGCTGGTTGGGTAACAGGCAGACAGGTCGATCTTCCTTTCAAATCCTATAAATAATCGATGTCAAGTATGTTTACAAAGATAATACTATTATTATTTAAGTAATCTAGAGTTAAATAAAATGATTTAGAATGTTTCTCATTTAAAATACAATTTGGGCTCTTGTGACCCATGTGATTTATTCCCCATTTACCCAACTTTTTTGAATATACCCATTTGACCTGTTAGAGACAAAATATTACTCGAATCAACCCATATTTAGGATGGATTTAGTGAGCACATCTGTAAAAACTGAAAAAGTGATCTTAAAGTAATTACCTGATCAAAATACTCATCTGTCCCAGGCATATCCTTGCTCTTAGGCAAAACATAATTGGCTGCAAGAAGAAAATAGCAGGATCAAACATAAAGCAATCAAATATACCTTAAAAGTTAAATGGAAACAATGTTAAATAAATCTCATAATTTAAGTGGGCACATGAAGTTACAAAAGCCAGATTTTAAGTAACTTGGATAAGCAGGTACGAACTTGTTTAGAACATAATTATTGGTAAGTAGGATGAATATAAAATAAAATACATAACCAAAGACTGTGGTCCACAGTTTAGAGGGTGCTTGGATTTACGTTTTATTTTTTATTAAGACTGTTTATCGGAATATTACAAGGGTTAAAGCCATAGATTGGCAACGTACTTTCACTTTTGTTCCAATGTAGGTAACAAACCGATTTTATTACTAATGTAGGTAATGTACTTTGTAAAAATGTGTCGATGTAGGTAATATGATTCATAAGTACATTACCTACCTTGGAAAAAATTATATAAAGTACATTGCTAACCAGTTTCACTTTTTACCGGTACATTACCTACATTGGTAATAAAATCGGTTCGTTACCTATATTGGAACAAAAGTGAAAGTACGTTGCCAATCTATGCCTTTAACCCATATTACAATAGGTGCAATAGTTAGTTTTTACAGTTTCGATAAGCAGCTTTGACTTCTGATTATCTAACAATTTATGGGCCAAATAGTCAGTTTGAGATAATCAGTTATATAAGAGATGCAACAAACCTGAAAGGGTAAACTACAATTACCTAATTAACATTCTTTTAACTTAATTTGAGACTTTTACTCCCATCCGACAACACTTTTTTTTATATACAAATGTTCTTGTGGTCATTTTATTTATTGATTTTTAAATAATCAAATTATTGTCACACTCAAACAACTGATTATTTGATCATTCAGGAAAAATACCATCCAAAAAGTATTACCTGAAGTTCATTTTAGTAAAAATGATTATGCGTTTCTTATCATTTATGATCACTTTCAGGACTTACGTTCAAACATCCACCTAAGCATGATCGAATTAAACGATAATTCAAATCAAATAAATAAGTTTCAAAATGAACATACAATCACCCTTAATAAAATACCTAGCATTTCATTGACAGCTTCAGCAGGAACCTCCTTTCCCATTTCTCTGAATCTTATCTCACTGCGAGCTTTGAGATCTTCTGGCCTTGGGAAGGCAACAACTGCGATCTGATTTGGTTCAATTTATAAATTACAATCAAGTAATGGAAACAAAGGCTTTTACAACAACTTACACGGTAAACCGAGAATAAACTAATGCTTTGTACCTTCTGATAGTTAGCGAAAGGCTTCAATTTGCGCTTACGCGCATTCTTGTAGACATTTGTCTGGTCTATAATAAAATTACGTGGTGTTTTCGAAGCCCTGGTTAAGAGAGTATTGAATATCGCAGTTGCACGGTGCATTAAGCGGTCAAACCGCTCACCATAATTCTGCTTGCGAACCAGTCCAGGAACCTAACATTGTCAAGAACCTAAAGGTCAGATATAATGAGTAAAACTAAAAAAATTAGCCTCAAACGAAACAGACCAAACTGTTGAGGAGTCCCCCAAAGTGTACTTTTGCACATAAACCTTTTAATCACGTTAAATAGAAAAATATTTTGAAACAATATAATTTTGTAATCATGGTTGCCAAACTAACTATTTGTATGAGATGTAAAATATTTGGACAGAAAGTGTTTCAGGTCAACCTGCCCATGACCCAACTGATCTCATACCCAAAAATTACCTGCTTTGACCCGTTACCCAGTACTTCTGACCAGCCCCATTTGCAAACCCCCGTGACAAAGTAAACGATATTATGATTTATGCATACAATAGGAGTTTATTTTTTAAGCACGGGTTACAAAAAAATAAAAATATATAACCTTCATTTGATCCAGAGCCAAATTTGTTCCAAGCAGAATATATCGCTTTTCGGGGTGGTCATTAACCCATCTTTCAGCCCATGTAGTCTTCCCAGAAGCAGGTAACCCAACCATCATGATTAACTCACAGTTACATACATCTGAAAACGAGGGTCCCATAAAACCCTTTCCATCCTCAAAAGCACATGACCACGGTCTGTACCCATCTTGTGGAACCAAACCATCTTCACAGTGGAACTGCATCTGAACCACCACATTTTTCAATAGAACGTGTGGAAAAAAAGCTGACGCCCAATTTGAACCAGCATTGAACTGGGTTGCTAAGCCCAACCATTTTCCATTTTTAGCAAAACTGATAGAAGCCCTCGATGTACTTTCCAGATCAACAGCACATAGAATTGTGTCCCCAATACTGAATCTTTCTCCATAAGAGAAGAACTTTCCATTATTAGAAAATTTTCCGGTTCCCCCAAAACCGAAACCGTGCTCAGTTTCTCCAAGATTTCCCACCTTGTCATTCAACCTAGAGATGCCGACCCGACAGAGGTGTTGTTGTTCAAGGGGAGTGTCTTCCATATCAACGCTCTGGCCCGACACTATTTTGCAGCTAAAGCAATACCTCCCTCCAGTTATACCTATGTTTGCACGAGCACCAGACCAGCAATAAGCAAATCCATGCTCATAAAGTGCAGAACCTTTGAGACCATTTCCTTCGATATTGAAATCTAGTAATAGAACAAGAAAACACCACACTTATCAGCTAAAACTATACGATTAAATTAATAATATGATGAGAACCACTAGTTGTCTTGACTCTTGAACCTTTCATAACATACACAAGCAGTAGGAACATAGTAACACATTCATACATGACTAAGTAACAACATTTATATACAAATCCTTAACATGAAAATTGAAGTCGATGCCCACCACTGCCAATATTCGAAACAAGAAAGCAAACTTATCTTAAACTAAACTACTACAGCTTGGTGTATACATGTTTCTATGACTTCAAATAAGTCATAAACTTATCGAATAACTAATCCTCAATCAAGCTCGAGTTTTATTGCAAGAATTAACTAAAAACATATAACGATTGAATTTCAAGTTTATAATAACTATACCAATTCATATTTAGCTTTTCAAGATTTATATATACTTTAACATGTTCATAAAATTTTTAGCTATTCGAGCTCTAGCATTGAGCTTAAATATATCCCAAGCCAGCACCAACAATCGAGTATAGCGTAATGTAGTTAAATACTTAAAGACAAGAGGCGCAAAAAGGCGAGCACTATTTACACCTTTAACTAAAATCCTAATTTTTTAAATAAGTTAACTGTATACCTTTTCTCTTACACGCTTAATCAACTAAGACCTAACACACAATCAATTCAAAACAATACAAATTACTAACTAAAATCAAGACCTGCAAATTCTAATTTAAAAAACCGATCGAACACGTACAATTTAAACCCTAGGGTTTTGAATTCCGTAAAAAGCGGGAGATAATAGTGTGAATTTGAAATTGAAAATATATACCTAGATCACAATCGGCGGGATTAAGCACGACGCGATGGTTAGAGACCGGAGAATGTGGATCGTAAATTGTTCTTTGTTTCTTCCCCAACGAAGGGTTTTGGTCTTGTAAATAATATTCCCGCTTCACAGAGGATGCCATGAGTACTGTGAAAATGGAAATGGGGTGCTTTTTTTCTAAGATTTTATGACAAAAAACATCTGTTTGTTGTTAGCTATAGCTTACTATTTGAATTATTGAATTATCTTATTTAAATTAAAACTTTATGATATAAAATCAATTTATTATTATTTATTATTATTATAATAATATAATTATAATTACTATTACTATTATGTTATGTTTTTCTAAAGTTATAAACTGATTAGGCAACTTAATAAGCTTAACCAAAGCATCTTAGACCCGGTTCATGAAACTTTTTAGTATTCAAAGCCCTGTCATATTAGCATTTTACTTTATATTCGACTTCACTTATAATGCATTAAGTTTTACGAAGTTTAAATTACTTTCATATAAGCATATTACTTTTAATAAACTTTAATAATTAAATATTTAAAGTTTTATAATTATAATAAAGGAGAATTACATGTATACCCAACTTAAGTTGGGTAATTACATATTTCTCCAAAATATAAGTGTTTAGTATATAATTATAATATACAATAATTTTAAAATATGTTTCAAGAAATATATAATTATCTAATTTAACTTATATATATATCTGATTGCCCCTTATAATAAAGATATGCATGTTATAAAATTAGAACGTACATAAATAAAAGACACGATGATTTAAAAAACATATAAAATAGTAAAATATTACTCAAGGCATAACACTAAAAATATGAACAGACTATTTTTAAATTTCAAATATAAAAATTAAAAATAGAAAACACACAATATTTAGCCTTGAGCACTATTTTAACCGTGCAAATAGGTGGCTTCCTTACAGTGGATTGACGATTCAAAGTTTCTCCAGCAAAGTTGTTGTACGCGCTTCAGCATGGAGTGTTGGCGATGCTCTGAGTGATTGTTATGTCCCTACAAAATGTTTGAAACTACATATATGTTAAAAAGACATTTTAAAAGATCAAAGACACTGTGCTTCTCGATTATTAAAAACTGTATTTTCAGATACACAACTATAAATATATACTATATTATTATTATAATAAAGAGTTTAAGCTAAAGGTTATAATATATTAAAAAATAGAAATAATAAATTATTATTTTACCCTTTTAAGTATCGTATTTAAAAATTAAATATTTAAAGTTAATGTAATTAACTAAAAAAGTTAATATATCTTAGTTAATCAGTTACAAAGTATGTAATCCATAATTATTATTTTTAACTAATAAACATATATCATAACTTTTGAACCGTTAGGAGTTACATGACGAATCAAATATGAAAGGAAATGTCAGCACACATTTTTAACATGTTTTGGAGTCAAATTCCGCCTCTAAAGCCTTAAAAATCAACTACCCCCCCTCTCCAATTTAACACGTTTTTAATGTTTTTAAAAAAATAGAAACGAATTCTTAAATGTTTGTTTTTATAAACATATAAATTTACACACATTTACCTGTTTAATTTATGTCTTTATGTTATCAAATTTTGTATTCAAGAGTTTTAATCTTTTGATCAAATTTTAGAATTATAATTGCACGTACAATATAAAAAAATAAAAGTAAAATAAAAAAAAATCATTGATAGTCAAATCTCTCGACCTAGCCAAAGACTTAGCAATTTTGAACTCGACAATTGAGTTAGCAGGTACATTTTTTATTTATACGTATTTTTGAGTATTTTGTTTCACATTTTCTAGAAAAATGGAAAAAGGTGATTTTCCTTTCAGAAACACCATATCTTTATTGTATTTTCATATAAATTTTAATTTGGGTAAATTACATTTTCATCCTTGTGATCTTTATTGTCCATATGAAATTTTAGTTACACTGAGCATCCTTGTGGTGTCTCAATTTTCTCAAGTTGGTCCTTCTCTCAATGAAGTCACCAAAATACTCTCTCATCTTTATTTTTTATGATTATTGAATTTCAGTAAACAAATTTTCTTATTATTTTTCTCTTTTTTTTAATTACATTTATTTTTATTTTTCTTTCTAGTAAAATGAAAATGTCAGCACCTTTTATTCATTTTTCATAATTTTTTCAAATAAACACAAGCACCCCACCTACCGCCCTTGTCTTCTTCAATAATTCATATCTGAATAACACATCACACATTATTTTCTTATCTTATTTCAGGGTATAATTCATATTTGAATAACATATCACATCTTATTTTTCTTATCTTCATTTAGGGGCAGAACCATTATGACAACGGGAGTAGCACGTGCTACTGTTAAAAAAATTTCACATAGTGTAAAAATTGTAAATTTTTGTTATTTTAGTAGAAAGTGCAACTAGTAAATTTTGGAATAATAGATATATAATGTATTAAACTTTGCGAATAGGTACACTAAAGTTACTTTTATGTAAAGAAAGAAAGATGGTTCATGTAAGTTTAATACCATATCTTTATTAACCCAAAATTATTTAAGTGCAATTAGTGAAATTTGTTAAGTGTAGACAGTCCTTTACATAGTTCTTAATGGCCTAGTGTAGTTAAAATAGCACTTTTTGATGTCATATATTTGTTGAAATGGTACGTTTATAATTATTTATTTTTTATTCAAATTTTATGGAGAAAAATCATGCTACCTTTTAGATTTCATCTTAGTTCCGCCCATGTCTTAGTTTCATTTTATAGATTTAGAATCAAGAGAGAAGGGGAGTTACGGAGAGAAGAGTGAGAAGAAAAATTTAAACCATTGGATCAAGCATTAATCTAAATCAATGGTTAAGAATGTGTAGCAATTTTATAATTAGTTTGCAAAAATAAGGTTAGAAAAAAAAAAAAAATAACATCATTTTTTACCTACAACCCCTCCACTACTATCCTCCTTCTTTCTTTCAGCTTCCCCACCCCCTCTCCCACTCACCCCCACACCCACTAGTCGTAGGATTATGGCGACCAAATTTATTTATTTTTCATTGTTTTTGTATCTTTCTTGTTACATATCTTTTACCTTTTTAACTTTTTTTTACTTTTCTTTGTTATAAACCTTAAAATGTAAGCTTTTTAAGCTTTTTTGAAAAATGCAGAAACAAACATCAAAATGTAGTATACAGTAAAGTAACAAATATCAAAATGCAGTGTACAAACATAATATACAAATACAAAAACACAAAACATGAAGTATATATATAAAATGCAAGAACAAACATCAAAATGGTATGCAATATATATATATAAAATGCAACAACAAACATCAAAATGTCATACAGTATATATAAAGTGTTGTAAAAAACATCAAAAGGTAGTATACAAAACAAAATATACAAATATAAGACACACAAAACATGCATTATATATAAAATTCAGCAATAAACATTAAATTGAAGTGAAAAAATTAAGAAAAATTGAAAAAAAGAAAAAGAAAACATTGTAAGAAAAAATAAATAGTAAAAAAAAAACAGTCGGCAGAATCCGACGGTTGGTGGCAAGAGGTGGGTGGTGGTCGAGGTGTGAATGAAGAAGAAATGAGACAAAAGAAAATGTAGTATAAGTATAATAGGGGTTGGAAATGATAATTATTGAGTGACATGTGTCACTTTCTAGTTGGCCCTAAATCTGCTCCGTTTTCTCTCTATAAGGGGGTTGCCCTCTTGATCCTTACTCCATTTTATCTACTATAAACTGCATCACACCTCACTAGAACTAATAAAATTGTTTCTAGCTTCTCCAATGACAGTGATCCATTTTGTTTCATTCTTGATGTTGATTATGATGAAGATGGGGGTGGGGCTGGGGGTGGTAGGGGTAGCCCCATCGCGAGCGGATGATAGAGGTTAGCCATCAGATCTGAATAACTGAAGACCTATCTCTGACCATCCACCTCCACTTCGGAGCAGCCACCTTATCTGGCCACAACCTTCATCTCACAAAAAACCCGTTACTACTTGTGGTATTCTCCGACAAATGTTTTCATCCCCAACGCCATCACTTTCTAGATCTTGATTTGACTATATATCAATAGAAAGCTTCAAACCCAATATCAATTGTAGCTTTGCCCATCTTCTTATCTTTAAGATATTATAATGGTGCTTCCGGCAACTTCGACCCGTTGTGAACTGTGATGTGGTTGTTGTTGTTTAGTGAACTGCGATAATGTTGTAGTTGTCCATATATGTCACGATCCGATTTTTCAAAATCTAATTACCTAATATAATTTATAAAGAAGTGGTATAAATATTATATGCAAACATAATGCACTTCCTGCTTAAAGAGGATCAGAAGAAGTTGAAGGTTGAGAAAGAAGGATCAGATGTGTATGAACATAATGAACCCCATATATAGAAAGCATACCAAGGGGAGATTTATAGAGTTCTACGAGTATTTCAATGATAATTAAAGATAATGTATAATCTATTTTTAAAAAATTGGACGAAATATGCATCTGAATTTGATGTGTATTATTAAATTTAATATAGATAAAAAGATTATATTAAATATATTAAAATAATAAATTTAAAATTGAATAATTAAAATTTAATGACATAATCATATATTAAATATTAACTGATATAATAAAATTAAATAATTTATCTATCAATTAAATTTTTCACGTTATCGATCAATCTCTATATTATATTTAATATTTATTAAAATGACTATTTTCTCGAAATACGTGACTTTGTCGGTGAACTACATACACTGATACACATGGTAACTTGTTCTGAGCCCAATTGTTGATGGCCCAACGTAGTTAATCCACCAAAAAATAAAAAGAAAATTACTTACCGCCCATGAAACCTACAATAAAAGTTATGGGCAAACAATTGGCTTATAGTTAATTAGTTATACCTTATTATAATAATTATTATATAGCTAAAACAAGTTTCTATATGTAAAATTTAACCTACAAATGGTAACTCTTGTAGAGCTTAATAATATATAAAGATGAATGGAATTCATATAAACTGTCAGTGTGCGCTTTACGTTCAAAATGTCATTTAATTTTATGAAAAGTTATCATCGATATTGATTTGATGGTATCTATTAAAGGAGTGATGTATCGATATTGAAATAGTATAATTGTAATTGATTACTATTAAAATGTTAACATTTGATTTAATAGCAGATATATTAATTGATTGATTTTGTTCTTGTTATCATTTTCGTGCCTTAACAATAAAAGATCTTTTATTCTGTTTGTATGTTACAACACATATTTTTGTTGCTTTCAAGAACATAGGAATAAAACACATATTTCTTTTTCTTTTTCTTTTTTCTTTTGTACTTTCCAGTGGTTAATATACTTTGCCCTCTTACCTGATTTTTCTTTCATTTGCATGCAACACAAGTTGCTTTCTTTTGTTTTTATTTATTTCATATATATTAATTGGATAAAAATTCGTAATAAACTATAATCGAAAATTTACTCCTTATTTTTTTTATATATATAAACTTTAAAACTGTATACAATTATTATTATTATTATTATTTTAAATGAATGTATACATTTGATGAGTATCAGTAGCACATAATATCAGTGATTTAGATCGAGTAGTGTAACTTTCTTAGAACTTTCTATTAGTAAAACTATTGAGTTAATTAAGTGACACTAATAATTTGATTTAATTACTATAATTTTTTTAATTATTGTTTAGGTTACCAGTAATAAAAATTTTAAATTTGCTGTTAATTATTTATATATGATGTGACAATTTGTTCGGTCAGTACGTGATTTGATTATTTGTGCAACTTTTCAGAAACCATGTTACAAGTGATATATATAAGCACCATTACTAAGATGTTATTGCTCATGACTTCATGGTGCTTATGAAGCTTTCCTTAGACAAAAGTGGTGACTTGCTAAAATAACTCAAGGAAGATTCATTTTTTAATATTACTACGCACTTTAATTATCTGATATTAATACCATTGTAATATTATGCTATTTGTTTCTTACTTCTGTAACCTTATACTCTTTTTCTTGTAATTAGTATTTGTGCAAGTTTAACATATATATTACCTTATTGTCCACATTTATAACAATAAATCTGTAGTGATACATTTGATATCTCCTTTATATTGTATAGGGTTAATTGTTTCGTGATTTATTTAAGTTTATTTTTTTTTGCAATAGTTTTAATCACCTTTTAAACGTTTTATTGTATGTAACATGTGATCTGAAGAATATGTAATTGATTTTTTCCTTTTGAAAAAATGTATATTGTACGTATTGAACTTTGTAAATAGTCTATTGTATGTAGCGAAACTGGTGCTACGTAAGCAGTTAGCCGGTTTCAGGTCATCTGTTACATATAATAGACATATTTACAAAGTTTGATACATACAAATTTAATATATACATACATATATATATATATATATTATGTAATATTATGTTATTTGTTTCTTACTCTTGTAACGTTATACTCTTTTTCTAGTAACTAGTATTTGTGCAAGTTTAACATATATATTATGTTATTGTATATATGTTATTGTCCACGTTTATAACAATAAATCTGTAGACGTACATTTGATATCTAGTAAAGCAACATATTAAAACACTAAACATATTATTATTTCTATCTTCCAAACAAGATACATCATATTGTTTCCATTACAGTGGTCAAATCTTCATAGAAGTTTATATAAAAGATCAAATTAACATTTGATATGTAGTGGTTTCAGAGGTGATCTGGAAAAGGGTTCGAAAATAATCATAGAGATATTCCAATTAAGCCACGTATATTTGAGTAAAAAAAGAGAAGAAAAGATTCGTTCTTCCCGAATAATCTGGACATAAAATAAACTCCTATATTTACTCGTTTGTGTATATTTATTGTTTCATTATGCGCTAAACTTTAGACTTTTTACTATTGTATTATGCCAACTTTAGAGTCATATATTGTATTAGGTAAACCTTCTAAAATCTCTATTGTATGTTGTGTGTGACTTGAAATCAGAAATTGCCGGTTATATGTACATGTCACGTGGCCAAAGTCCGGACCATATGACCGGCAATTCCCGATTTCAAAACACACACAACAATCAATAGAAGTTTTAGAAGATTTATCTTATACAATAATTGGTATTAAAATTGAGACCATACAATAGTGAAAAATTTAAAGTTTAACGAATAACAAAACAATAAACCTTCACGCCTGTATTACTTTTATTGGTTTATCCTTACTACCCCACCCCAGTTCCATCATTTTCTTTATATAGTGTTTGAAGCTTTTGTTTACTTCAAATTTGGAATGTTGCTTTTCTTTGCTACCTGAAAATCTTTGTGTTCTGTTTGTACCCACCTTAATTCTACTAAATGGGGTAATAATTAAAAGCACATAACATCATCTTTGTGAAACTCCAGAGAAACAGTTGCTGCCTTCTTCATTTTCAGGTACTCCACTTTCACATAATACTTCCCATTTTTAGGATCTCATACTATTGTCAAACTTTCTATACTGTTCCAAAAATGTAACATTATTAATCCATTCTCATGATATCGAATAGTTTCCATTTTTTGCAATCTAAGGTTAAATGCAAAGTTTATATCTTATTTCCTCTTCTTCTTTTCCATGCTGTAGTTACCTATTTATCTAGTGTATCGATAAAAGTAGAATAGTTTCTATGCTTGGACATTATAAATGCTTGTTAGCGGATACGGTTTCCTTTCAATGTGTTATGGAGTTTTAACTTGTGTAGCAATGAAGTAAAAATGATGCATTAGCCAAATGGATTTTAGCCTAGTGGTATCAAGATGTTCCTCAACCAAGTTGTTAAGGATTGTAGTCTGCCTTAAGAAAATGTGTAAGATTTGGGTATGTACGTGCGAGTTTGCTGTAAAAAATAAATAATACTGTAATAAATTAAATAAATAATAGGGTGGTAAAGTTGGTTGTCACGAATTGTTCTGTTTCTAGCTATTTTGAAATTGAAATATTCAATATTAATGTGTTAATATGTGATTTGCGGTTTATAATCACTCTCGCTGCATCATATACAAATCAACCGAATGTAAATTCAAAAAGATAAAATTAGTCGGATATTATGGACCCTCTTTCTTTTAAATTGCTGTTTATTTATGCATTTTTAACTATATGTCTATATATATAACTAATTTGAAAAGTTGTTCATGAAAAGGGACTTGCATTAACTTTATCCATATATGTATCAGAATGGTGATATATCCATATATGTATCAGAATGGTGATATGCATCTGTTTTCTCCTTTAAAAAACTTTGACTTCATGCTTGCAGTATCAGTATACTGTCTGCTGTCTGCTGTCTGCTGTCTGTTATGCTTATGTTAACCATAACTTGAACTTATTTGGTTCATTCTTGAGCAATATATGCAAGAATCTAGAGTAATTACAGCAACATTTTTACTTTATAATGACTCAAATCACTGATCACAGAGCAATTTTCAATCTTCTGCAGATAACTTTAAATTCATTCAAAGTAAAAATGGGGAGAATGATGGTGGAAATCCCAATTCCTCCAAAATGGAAATGGTTATGGGATACTTGGGATCTCAGAGGCTTCATTATCTTGAGTCTTTGCTTACAAACGTTTTTGATTTTCGTTGCTCCTTTGCGAAAACGAACAAAAAGCAACTTGATAGTCATGCCATTGTGGTCTGCATACCTGCTAGCCGATTGGGCGGCTAACTTTGCTGTTGGGCTGATCTCAAACAGCCAGGGGAACCCCACTGCTGGGTCTGGCAAGAAAGGTAGGACCGCTGTGGAAAATGAGGACCTTCTTGCCTTTTGGGCACCATTTCTTTTGGTGCACCTTGGTGGACCTGACACCATTACCGCTTTTGCACTAGAAGATAACGAGTTGTGGCTTCGTCATCTTCTTGGTCTTGTGTTCCAGTGTATAGCGGCCGTTTATGTTTTTGTTCAGTCGCTGCCACATAATGGACTATGGATTTCCACAATGTTAATGTTCATGACAGGAATCATTAAATACACTGAGAGAACACGCTCGCTTTATCTGGCTAGTGCTGACAGATTCAAAGATTCAATGCTGACGAATGCTGATCCGGGCTTGAATTATGCAAAACTCATGGATGAGTATTTTTCGAAGAAGGAAGCAAGATTACCCACTAGAATCCAAATGGTTCCAGAGCCAGATAGAGCGGCCAAATCAGCAAACAAGGCTAAAAAAGGGAATTTAACCGAGTTGGAGGTCGTGCAATATGGTTATCAGTTCTTTGAAAATTTCAAAGGGCTGATTGTTGATATGATTTTCAGTAGAAGAGAAAGGAATATGAGCCGCGATTTCTTCTTGAATCGGACCGCAAAAGATGCTTTCAAAGTAGTTGAAGTTGAGTTAAATTTCATCTATGAAGTTCTCTTCACAAAGCTCCCCGTTGTGTTTGGTACAATTGGAGCCATTAGCCGCTTTTTCTCTCTTGCCACTGTTGGTTCAGCAATTGTATTATTCGTATTAAAAAACAAATCGAATTTTAGCGAAGATGACGTTACTATTACGTATGGTTTGCTGTTTGGTGCATTGGTTCTAGATATGACTGCTCTAACCATGCTTTTGTTTTCGGACTGGACCATCATTTCTCTTCGAAAATCGCCTGATGCTGAGCAGGACAAGTCTCTCAAGACAAAAATCATCACTGTTTTTCTCAGACTAATAACGCAGGCCACAGTTAGGGATACAAAAGATGACGCTGCACGACCAAATAGAAGTGAGCCCCAATATCCTAAACCGTTTCTAAAGCGAAGATGGTCCGAAACAATTTCAACTTACAACCTTATTTATTACTGCTTGTACCCTCGTCAGGAGTTACGGCAATTCGTTTATGACAAATTGCTGCTTACTTGGTTTCTTGATGGCATCTTTTATGTGAAGAATGAAAAGTTCACCATAAAGCTTAGAGACTTCATTTTTGACGAGCTAAAATCAAAATCAGAACTTGCTGATGACTTGGAAATGGCAAAAGAAATAAGTTCAGCACGAGGCGATTGGGTGCTTCGAGTAGAAGAAGGTTGGAGTAGCTTACTAAAATATGTTGTAGATGTTGACTATGATCAAAGTCTCATTTTATGGCACATTACTACCGAGCTATGCTACAACTCTGAACTCAATGATGAGTACAAGCGCAAGGATTCCAAGAATGGCAACAAGGATAATCGAGAGATAGCAAAACAATTATCGGATTACATGTTGTATCTTCTTATTATGCAACCAAGCATGATGTCTGCAGTAGCAGGTATAGGACAAATTCGGTTCCGTGATACTTGTGCTGAGGCGAAAAGGTTTTTCAAAGACGGAAAAAGTATCGAACCAAGTAAACTTCAAAACGATCTTCTAGGAGCTGGGGGTATAAAATTCAATTTAAAGCAGATAAATGCTTGTATGGAGATTCTTAAAGTATCAACAGAAGTAGAGCCGGTGACAGTAAAAGGTGATCAAAGCAAGTCGTTGCTATTCGATAGTTGCATTATGGCTAAAAAGCTGATGGAGATAGAGAAGAAAGAGCCAAAATTGAATAAATGGTTGATTATAAGCAAGGTTTGGGTCGAGTTGTTGTGTTATGGTGCGAGTCATTCACGAGCCAGTACTCAAGCAGCACAAGTGAGTAAAGGCGGTGAGCTCATTACCATAGTTTGGTTGTTGATGACACATTTTGGTTTGGGAGATCAATTCCAAATCAATGAAGGTCAGGCAAGAGCTAAACTCATTGTTGGTAAGTAAGTTTCTGAGTGTAATCAACATGCCGACAGCATAACAAATAGTTAAAAGAAAGTATGTTTTTATCTCTTTTCAACCATTTAGGGAGTCTAATTAAAGCTTTAGTTTTATGCGTTTGTGTCAAAGAAATAATCTTCTAAGTACTAATACATAGTATGTATTCTTTCATGAAGTCTATTTTGTATGTGCTTTGCTAGCTTTGTATGTAATCTTGCAACAAGTAGGATTTTAAGTGAGATAACTAAATGCAGAAAATAGAACAGTGCAGGCTTTCTAGTCTGTTCCTACCACCAACATTCACAATGTGGATACGAATTTGCACCTTGCACCAAACAAAAATATAATTACTTACAAATTAACAATATTTTTGAGACATAATATTGAGAATATTAACAAATACATAAAGCCTATTTGAAGCTTTGTTTCTATGAGATACAAAATACTGAACTCAATATTTGGTCACCAAAAGAAGCATAAACAATCAGTTTAGCAAAACTTCAATTTTTGCTCTTTTAAACCATATATGTGATACATTTCAGGGATACACATACAATCAAAACTCAAAACTACTTACAAACATTGAGTTTAGCTCTTGCTTGACCTTCATTGATATGGGACTGATCATCCAAACCAAAATGAGCCATTAACAACTTCTACTCAATTGTGGGTTGAGTTGTTGGTTGATTGTAATCGATCTCATCTCGTCTTGCAACGGGCGAAGTTGGATATCCAATCCGGGGAAATTTATAGTCCCGATGAACCCTATGTGGTAAAGGTTTTTACGTGGGTTGTTTTAGGATTAAATGGGATGAGGTTTTTCTTATACCCAGAGATGACAAATATTTTGACATATATATGTACACTTGTCTAATAGGGGTATTAGGTTTTAATTCTGCGAGGATACCATAGTGTCTTATTACTAAGTCATATTTTCTTATTACCAAGTCATCTCGACTAGTGTTTAAGTGGATTATTTTAGGGGTTGAGCTCAACAAATTAATTATTTTCACTAAACTTACTAACTCAATTTGTTATTACATAATTATTGTGTCTTTTTTAACTTTTTAAATTGTACTTGTTATTTTATAATAATTATATTTCCTTTACTTTTACTTTACGTTCTATTATTTTTGTATGAAGTTTATTCAAATATGCTATTGATAATTTTAAAATAATATAATTGTTGCTGGATGTTAAAAATTTGTTGAATGCGTAGTAAATAAATAATAAAATATGATAATTATTAAAAGAAATTGAAAGTGCAAAAATTATGTTTAAAATTAAAACATACTCGTAGGAAAAAAGTAGAACAATCACGTAAGTGCAAAATTTATGTTTACATTTGTTCGATCAAGTATTCTAACTAATTAAAAGTTCGAGCTTAATATATTAAATATTTTTACTAATGTTACTGGTCAACTACTTACATAATACAATTTCTAATAAAGTATCACAATTTTCAACATAATATTTTTCTTATTAATCTAATATATTTCGTAACTCGATAATTTAATTTCTACCAGTAAATTTAGCACCCTTATTTTAGTCGTTGCTTTGTAAATTTCAATTTGATAAGCTTTCTCTTTTGTTTTTTTGTTCTCCTTTTATTTGTGTACTGCTGGTTGCTTATAACTCGTGTGTCGGACTTGTCCTCTTATTTTATTTGAGGTTCTTTGATATAATCTTCTTTTGATAGGTTAACCTTACTTATTTATTTGTGTTTTTCTTTTTTTAACTTTAATTTAATTTAATATAAACGAGTGGAGTGTTTGTTATTAATAAGAGTTCTTATTCTTATCTTAATTAAATTAAATTCAATTTTAAATTACAATATACATATACAAAATAGAAGAAATAAATCCTTCAGATTTAGATAAAGTCATCAATTTTTCCTTAGGGGTTTATCTAGAATAGATTTCTAATATAAAATTTATTTTTTTAATTATCATTTATAATCTCAATCATATTCTAAATTTTAGTCAATTTGATATAATCAAACTATTATATTAGCTAATTGAATTTTTAATGACATCGTAAACCGATTGCTATATTACATTTAAATTGATTAATAATAGATAATTTTAAAAGTATGCAAAAATAATTTTATTTACTAATAAAATTATTTTTCAAAATTTTAAAATTTGAGGTTTAAATTTTAAAATTAAATGAAATAAAAAAAAATCTAATTCATCAATTGAACTTTAATTTTAAAATATGATGTCATATATCCACTTTTATATTTAAGTTTAACATAAGATTCAACAAATTTGTATATCAAATTTATCAATGAATTTTTATATCAGTTAAGTATTTAAATCAATAAAAAGGGTACTATAATAATTTTGGATGATGTCTTGATGAAGTACATGCACTGATGCACATGGTAACTTTTGTAAGCCCATATTTTCAAGATGATTACACGAACTAATTTAGCACTAGTCAAAAAGCCACCATTTTTATGGCCCAATATAGCTTACAAAAACTATTTGATTTTTTACGGCCCATTTCTACAACCCAATGTAAGCCCGTTTGTATGTTATCTCACTAGTTTAGGTTTATCATTCGGTGTTATTATAATCGGGATCTTACATATGATCTTTTCCATTTTTGCAAGATCACGATCTTAAGATCGAAGTACCAATTATCAGTTATTATTATCACCTACTTCAATTGTAAAACACAGTGATTAAACTTCAAATAAGTAATGGTATGTGATTTTCAAATGTAAAAGAATGTAATTTTTTAAAATCTTATTTATAGTTATTTATATAAATGAATATCAAATTGTAATAATGAGTGAGTTACATCTACTATTAATGAATAATCGTGTAAAAATTTTGAAATTTTATTATAAATCCCATGTGATTATACATAAAATCACATGTGATTATATAAGTCGCATTTTCTAAGACTCGGCAAAAAGGGAAGAAAAATTTATCGAAAGTATAACATGTGATATCTCTAATCAAAGAGAAAAAGAAGCTAATTCTAAACATGTAATTTTTATAATTTTTAGAAATACCGTTTGTGAAATATTTAATTTTAAAAATTCGAGTAGAATGAAGTTTTGATCTTAAATTGAACAATTCTATGGATACTTCAATTTTTAACCTTTTTTTTTTTTTTTTTTATCATTTTTCATTGAACTTCCGGTATAATTTTAAAGATTTATAATATGATATAGACAAATAATCAATGACAATTAGTAATATATGCTAAGACCACTAGGATTCATATGTGGAGGAGCTCCCGTGTAGTCACCACGGTCCACCATGGTCGGAGTGGGGCCGTGGTGGTCCGTCGTCGTCAAGCAAAACTTGGCGCACGATGAAACAAATTTTCCTATAGAAAAGTTTAAGGCTAAGATTTTAAAAATCACAAATAATTTCAAAATTTAACATTTATCACAAATGAATATAAAAAAAAAATTATTTATCAAGATTTGAAGCTTCTCTATAGATCCTTTATGTGTATATATTATTTTTGTGTGCTTTTATGTATATATATACTATTCAATCTTAACAATTTTAATTCAATTTTAATTGCCTACCTTTTTATTTTCACTTTTCACAATACAATGATGATTCAATTTCAATATCAGCTAGCTAATCATATATCGTGCTTAATAGAAAACAACTAGAAAAATAAATTTATGTCTCATTATTTGTGCATTCATACGAATCTTTACATTGATTGCTTAATTTTGGACCTAAGATTTGAAGTAATAGAAGCAAATATGAATGAAAATCATCAACAAATTATATTAAATTTCATCAAATTTTGTTCTTGATAAACCTACCGTACACATTTGGTGAAATTGCAAATTCATCGAATTGATCATCAATCTTTGAAATTAACCATTTCAAATCACGCGTAAAGATCTCAGGTTCATCAATCGATCATTTAATTGACATTTACGGTTCACTTGTGATGAATTTGAAGAACATGTGTTCGTGGGTTTTAAAGCTTTGAAAACCAATTTCAACAAATTAAGAATTAATTTGTTAATTTGATAGGTTAAAAGGCATCATTTGATCGATTAGTCACGTATTATATCAACAATTTCAATTAAAGTTCTACCGATTCAATCGTTTTAGATCGATTTTCGTCGAAAAGTTCGTATTTTTGTCGGTTGATTTTTATCAAAATTGATCTTGAATTCACTGTTAATTTGATAACATTTAAGGTTAAATTGATGGACTGAACACTTAATTTGATCAAAATTTAAGCAATTATATATCAAATTAACGGTTACTGTGAATTGTGTTCTTGAATATCGATATCGAGTTATAGCTGTACATTTGAATTGGAAATACCAAAACAAAGTTAGTTTACTAGATATTTATTTAAAACTAACCAAAACAAAATGAATTGTATGAGCGGTGAAAAAATACCAAGTACTACCGCAAATGGGGATCGAACCCTTGCCTAACGTGTAGAGAAGGTACCACTCAACCAATTTAAATTATCTAAACGAATGAATTTGGTCAATTAGGGTAAAGTAAATATCATTATCTTTGTCTTTAGTTTATACATAAAATAACATAGTATTCTAAACTTTAGACATACAAGCATCTAAAATTTTGCTAACTATATTCAACATAAAAACATAATTAATCTCCTTCTAAATGTTTTATCACTTTATCATTCATTAGAACAGAAAAAATATAAATTTGTTGTCATTATCATTTTCTCATTATATAAAAAATCAACATAACCTCAAATTTTAAAACCAAAGCTCATTAGAATTTGGCACATCATCCCCACTAATTTTATATTTTTCTTTAGCTATTAAGAAAATTTATTATTTACATAAGCCTTGTATCATATTGAACTTTATAGGTCATGTAATTTGTAAGCCAACTTAACCTCTAATCCTCTCAAGTAATTTTACAATATGATAGTCATGTAATTTGTTATTTTGTTTTGTGAAAGAGGAATAAATGAGTCCAGTTTTTTGAACTTTATTTATTTATTTATTTATTTCGCAAAAAAATAACTTAATCTATCGAATTACTTGAACGGATCTCGATTCAAATTTATAATATGTATAAATACAAAATTTAACACATCATTAACTCAAAATATATTTCAAAGATATGTCAATCAGTTAAGAAAGTTTATCATTTATATAAGTTCAATTTCATCTTTCCACCTAAAATTATAACACATATCTCCGCTATATACTGATAGAATTGTATATTTAATATTTTCCAATAATTACAAAGTGAGGAATACAAGACTAATATAGACAATACAATGAATGGAAAGAGCTAATCAATGGCTAAATGAAAGGATCACTATTATTACAATTATACACATTCTAAAAATACATGCAGCTGAGGATTAGGAATGCAATATTCTTTGTGATTCGATTTATGATGTGATATTCCTTATACGCCCCCGCAAGATGGAGGATCCGTCGGATACTCCGATCTTGGATCGATTGCGAAGAAACGGTGCTCGAGACAACGGTTTGGTAAGCATGTCCGCAAGTTGATCTTGTGAGCTGATGTGGAGGACCCTTAATTTGCCAGCTGAGACTTGTTCCCGAACAAAGTGATAGTCAAGAGCAATGTGCTTCATGCGGGAATGATACACAGGATTGGCACAAAGGTAGGTTGCTCCCGTGTTATCGCAAAACAAAGTAGGCTGTTGATTTGTAGTGAGACCAAGTTCATGTAGTAAGTTCTTTGTCCATATGAGTTCAGCGGAAGCATTAGCTAGGGCCTTGTATTCCGCTTCCGTAGATGATCGGGAGACGGATTTTTGGCGAGTGGACTTCCATGAAATGATGTTTTTACCAAGATAAAGAACATATGCAGTGGTTGACCTACCAGCATCATTTACACTACCCCAGTCAGAGTCGGAAAAGGCTGAGAGAGTGAGATCGGAATGGCGATTTAGGAAGAGGCCATGATGGATGGTGCCTTTGAGGTACCGAAGAACTCGTTTAAGAGCTTGCCAGTGAGTTTGGCGTGGATTGTGCATGAATTGAGACAGCTTGTTAATGGCATATGAAATGTCCGGTCTAGTGAATGATAGGTATTGAAGAGACCCGACCAGTTTTCGGAATGGAGTGGCGTCCACCGATGGAGATGAGTCAGTGTGCGATAAGGGTTTAGTGGCACTGAGAGGTGTCATGACATCCTTTGCACCATCCATGTGAAACTGTTGGAGGATATCTTGAATATAACGATGTTGTGACAATAAAAGACCCGTAGGTGTAGGAATAACCTCAACACCAAGAAACTGATGAAGTATGCCAAGATCTTTGAGAGAGAATTTTTGGCTCAAAGCTTGAATGAAGTGATCGAGAAAACAGGAATCATTTCCTGTAAGTACAATGTCATCTACATAGACCATGAAGTAACAGATGATGGTTTGATGTTGGTAGATAAAAAGAGAAGCATCAGCTAAAGATTTGCGAAATCCAAAGCGAAGAAGGAATTGAGTGAGCTCGGTGTACCAAGCGCGTGGGGCTTGTTTTAAACCGTATAGAGATTTTTTGAGCTTACATATATGATTTGGATATTGAGAGTCTATATAACCCGGTGGTTGAGTCATGAAGACATCTTCATGAAGGGTGCCATGAAGAAATGCATTGTTTACATCTAGTTGTCGCAACGACCAATTTTTCGACAGTGCAATGGAGAGAATAGTGCGAATGGTGATGGGTTTGGTGACAGGACTAAATGTATCAAAGTAGTCCTTCCCATGTTGTTGGAGGAAGCCCTTTGCCACAAGACGAGCTTTATATTTGGCTATGGAACCGTCGGAATTACGTTTGATCCGGAAAAGCCATTTACAACCAATGGGTTTGTGGGAGGTCGCGGGTACAAGCTCCCATGTTTGATTTTGAATAAGGGCATTAAATTCTGCATCCATTGCATTGCGCCATTGCGGATCTTTGGAGGCTTGAATGTGTGTGTTGGGTTCAAGGGTGGGTGGAAGCGGGTGGAGAGTGGTGGTGTTTACAATATTAGGGTTATAGTATTTGGGATTGGGTTTACGTTCACGTTGAGGGCGAGGAGGTGGAGGTGGTGACTGGGGTGAAACGTTGGTATCAGGTGTGGCTGTTGGACTGTGAATGGGAGAAGGTGTGATATTGGGTTGAGGAGATGTGTGTGTGGTATCAGGTGAGGAAGGGATGGGAGTAGATGGTTCTAAAGGTTCTGTAGTGGGTGAAGTAGTATTATGGTGAGGAGTGAGGGAAGGGGAGGTTGGTTGCATGGGATGATTTACGTGTGCATGGGTAGGGGATGGGGTAGGAATAGTTGTGGTAGGAGGTTTTGGTTTTTGTTTGACAGTAGGTATAAATATTTCGGGTGTAGGAAGAGAAATGGGAGTTCCTTGTGTAGTAAATGGAAAGATGTGGTCAATGAATTCAACATGACGGGAGTGATAAAGGCGGTGGGAGATGGGATCATAGCATTTATAGGCCGATTTGGAGGAAGAGTAACCGAGAAAAATACACTTGGTGGAACGTGGATGGAGCTTGGATGAGGCATAGGGTCGCAACCACGGAAAACATAGACAACCAAATGGTTTTAGTTTTGTATACGTTGGTTGAAGTTTGTATAGCATCTCATAAGGTGTCTTGAAGTTTAGAATTTTTGTGGGTAGTCGATTGATGAGGTAGACAGCAATTTGAAAAGCATGAGACCAAAAGTTAAGTGGCAAGTTTGCATGGTGAAGTAAGGATAAGCCGGTTTCAACAATATGTCGGTGGCGTCGTTCGACGATACCATTTTGTTCTGGAGTGTGTGGAGGAGTGGTAAAATGAGAAATCCCGTGCTTTTGAAGATAGGGAATCAAGCCAATATATTCGCCTCCATTGTCAGAAAAGAGGGAGACAAGCGGAGTGTTGAAGAATTTTTCAACTAAAGATTTGAATTGTGGGAATAAGTTTGCAACATCTGATTTCCGTTTAATGGGGTAAAGCCATGTGTATTTGGAGTGAAAGTCAACAAAAATAACGTAGTATGCATATCCATCATTAGAGGTTTGAACTGGACCCCAAACATCCGAATAAATAAGCTCAAGTGGTTTTGAAACTTTAAATGAATTGTCACCAAATGGTTGTTTGTGACTTTTATTTAGAGAACAAGCATTACAGTGAAAGGAATCATTTGACATTTTAGTATAACCAAGTCCTAAGTTACTGAGCAAACGTTTTAGAACTTGAATGGAAGGATGTCCAAACTTGTGGTGCCAAGAAAGAAGCGTTCCAGATGTCTTGATGCTTGAGTTGAGTTGATAAGGAAACGTAGAAGCATAATAAACGTCATTAATGTTCGCTCCCCGCATGAGACACACCCCCGTGCGAAGATCCTTAACAAAAAAATGAAAAGGAAAAAATTCAACAGAAACGTTATTAGTTTTGCAAAGCTTAGCGACTGAAACGAGATGATTACGTAAATGAGGAACAAGTAAAACATCGTTTAAAGATAGTGTACGAGTAGAGGTAGGAATGGAAGTGTGGCCGGTGTGAGAAATAGAGAGAGTCTTACCATTCCCGAGCACAATCTCATCAGGCCCGCCATATTCTGAGAGGTGGTGTAAATAAGATCGGTCATGTGTAGCATGATGAGACGCTCCAGTATCAAACATTAAAGGTGATGTGGGTAGTGAGGAGCTTGACATCGAAGAGTTCACTGTTGGATTTTGATGCAGCCCCGATCCGGGCGAGTTCACAGTAACATTATAATCTTGTAGAAACCGTTGAAGTTTCCGACAATCTTTTGTATCATGACCTGAAATGTTACAAAAATGACAAAAAGAGTGATTTCGATTAGTTCGATAATTATGCATTTGTCTACTGTAGTGTTGTTGAGAAGGAGTGTTCCTTTGCCCAAATGAGTTAGGCCTATTTGAGTTTCGAGCTGTAGATGAAGGCCGTGAAAAAGGCCTGTTTCCTTGCCGTTGGGTGCTGTTGACTGTGGCAATGAGGTTTGCTGGTGTAGCGGCTTGTAGCGATCTCTCATGATCTACAAGTTTCTCATAGAAATCAGAGAAAGTGATCGGTGTGTCACGAATCTTCATGGCGGCAGAGATTTCTTTGTAATCGTCACCTAGGTGGGTGAGGATGTGAACAATGAGATCATCATCATCAATCGGCTTGTGAGCCAAGGCTAATTCATTGGCTATAGCTTTCATCTCGTTGAGGTAGTCTGCTACAGGTTTGGTGCCTTTGCTGTTGGTAACAAGTTTTGATCGAAGGGAGATAATCCGGGACCTCGAGATGCCGGCATAGCTCTCGGTGAGACGTGTAAAAAGCTGGTTAGAGGTCTCAGCAGATGAGACAATTGGTTGAATTGTATCCGAGCAACTTCCAAGAAGTGCCCCGAGAAGAATTTGATCTTGGTGAAACCAGAGACGATAGGCGGGATTCGATTTTCCTTCAAGTGTTTTTGGTGGTGGTTCGGTTCGACCATCAACAAACTGTTCGAGTTCAAGACCCATGAGCATGGCTAGGACGTGTTTGCGCCATGAGGGAAAGTTTGTTGTAGTTAGTTTGATTGGAAAATGGGTGTGGGTTGAAAGTTCAATAATGGTGGAGGAGGAAGACATGATGTTTTTGTTACAGAAAAAGAAGAAGGCAACAAGGGTGGTTTTGGATCGGAAAAAGAACTCAGAGGAGTTAGATAGCTCTGATTACCATGATAGAATTGTATATTTAATATTTTCCAATAATTACAAAGTGAGGAATACAAGACTAATATAGACAATACAATGAATGGAAAGAGCTAATCAATGGCTAAATGAAAGGATCACTATTATTACAATTATACACATTCTAAAAATACATGCAGCTGAGGATTAGAAATGCAATATTCTTTGTGATTCGATTTATGATGTGATATTCCTTATATATACTTCAAAACTTAACAAATTATTAACATGATAATTGCTTTCAAAACTAATTAAAAACTATGGTTTTGTCAATCAATTTATAATATTTATCATTTGAATAAGTTAAAATCCACATTATTTCATCTTCCCACAAAATTTTATAACATGCTTTAGAATTTTAACACAACGCAATGTTTTCTGAAAAGAATATTAAAAGTTATGGTTATAATTTTAGATATTAGTTTATCTTTCTACACAAAAATTATAAATAACTAGTCATTTTTAACTTCAAAGATTAGCATTGATTATATACAAGACTATGAGGGACTAAGGGTTGCGCTTAGCACAACCCAAATAACTTACCAGCACATATATGGAGATAGAATAGATATATAGACTTTGTAATCAAGAAATGTGGCGTGCCGCACATGTCAAGAACCGCGCCTGATTACTGCATCATCTTGAACTTGTACTGTATTAACTAAAAATAGAACATAAACAAAGAGTTGTCTTATAAATTGTACTCGTAAGAGCACCAACATATCAATTGTCTTATTAATTATGTCATATCATAAGATACAAATTTCTTTTAAAAAAGTCAAATAAAACATATTTTAGTAAAATATATGTATTAAGTTTTCTATAATTTTACAACTGACTATAATGACCCCCATAAGATAAACGTACTAGAATAGTAATTACATGTTAAATGTTCTATTGAATTATTGGATTTTTTTTAATGGACATCTCAAAATTCTTTAGTGTACATCCCTCGTGTTAGTGCATGTGTGAACCTGTGTAAATATGTGTATATAGGAGTGTTCAAATAATAAGTCGTTAAATAATATCATATTAAGATGTGATCAAACTAGCTAGTGTCTTATAAAATTAATTTTTTGATTTTGATTTGCTAGGACTTGCATATTAAATGTCCTATTAAATTAAATTACATTATAATAAGACCAAATCAAATAGGTGTTGACTCGACTATCAAGTGTCCTACTAGATTACGTAACAATAGGACACAATCAAATAAGTGTCTTGTAAAGCTTAATAAATAAGATGTACATACTAAGTGTCCTGTTCAATAACACCATCATAAGACCTAATCAACTAAGAGTCCTATCAAACTTGACTTGATAAAACATACATATTGAGTGTTCTATTAGATTACACTATGATAAGACCCAATAAAGTAAATGTCCTATAAAACTTAACTTTTATAAGACGTTTGTATTAAGCGTTCTATTATGTTTTATCATATTAGGACTCAACTGCTATAGTCATATCAGATATATTTTTTAGGACCCATGCTACAGTAGATGTCTTATAAAATAAAGCTTACGGTAATAGGACTAGCAATAAGGTGTCATATTAGATATAATAAAAAATGAATAAAAAACTATAGTGTCCCATTAGATGTGTTTTTAGGAACGATATTATAAAATTACCTCATGAAAAGGTTCCAAAAACCTCATTTTATTGTAGTGGCTTAGCAACTAAAATACTTATATAGAACAAAACATATATAAATCTAGATAAACAATTAATAAAATTAGACTAATATGACAATATAAAATGTCACTTTTGAACCTTTAATTTTCTCAAATTATTAGATCACTCAAACTTCACATGAAAATCGAAGAACTGTTGGATAAATTAGAGGAGCTGAAGTCCAGAGGCATTCCATTCATATTTTTCTTTAACCTATCAATCAATGTCTCTAAGTTCTCCACTTTGCCAACAACTTTTACCTATTCACTTTCATCCACATCCTCCCACACTTCAGTATTTGGAAGTAACCAGAGCTGCCGACCGCCCGATACTTTCCATTACCATTGCCTTCTTCGATTGTACAGATTCTTTTAACTGAAAGGCCCGAAGTAACTCTATGGTTCACCATTCTCTGTTAGAAGTAAGTAATTTATTGACGGGCTATATCTAGATGGCGGTTTGAAGTTCCCACTAGAACGTCTAAGCTCCGGAACTGGAGTAACATGACCAACATTTTTATCATCTAAATGCTATATATCTTCTACACTGCACTGCTTCTGGAATAATCATAACTGAACTATCGGAACTCTTACTACTCACGAAGTTGTCTCTCCCATCTGAACTATGACTCGAATTCGTCCTACCTGAACTCCGAACAGAGAAAGGTCATTTTTCGCAACCCTAAATCACATGTACATGTAATTAATTGCACTTACAATCACATGCACATATCTCGTATTAACATATGAGGAAGCAAACATATTGGAAGCTCCATTCTTTGAAACGAATTAATGGAGGAAATCCAAAGTTGTAAAAGCTTTAAGGCACCATGTCCGAACCATTTGATTTCAAATTCATTAAGAAGTTTTAGAGTTGTGTGTACGGACCTCCGGTTATGGACAAAACGTCTAAAAACATTTGAGAATTAACCTACATAAGAGTTGTGTGTACGGACGTCCAATTATGGAGAATCAGTTAAATATTGTAATACCTTAGGTGAATCCCACATAGGCCATGGACACAAGAGATTTTAGGTTGATAAGGTAAATCTGCTCCTTACTAGAAACAATGCGTTTTGGGAGCACAAACACATCACATTCCGTGTGAACAGTTAAGCATACTCAAATGAAAGTAGTTTCAAGATGGGTGACCTCTTAAGAAGTCATCATGTGATCACTAATAAAAAGTTATGCACCCAGTTTACACCCCTTATACTTACTGTTAAATTGTGAAAACCCAGCCCATTATTATGTATTACATTAACAGCAGACCAAGCCCATCTATACAATCGGGGTGATATTGGACAATACAAACATACTAGCATATTGATACTATAATACTTACTTGGGACTACCGATTGATACTAATATGAGAAAGGAATGTGATTTGAAACCAGTCACTGAAAAATTCAAAAAAAGATTGGTGGAATGGAAAGTAGAATGACGTCATTTAGTGGGCGGTTGATATTGTTGAAATCAGTTCGTAGTAGCTTACCGTTGTATTACTTTTCTCTTTTCTGTGCTCCTTCGTGTGTTATAAACACACCTGAGAGAATGGGAAGAGTGGGTTGAACAGTGGAAGTTTGAAAGTCAAAAATTGAGCTTTTATTGGGTAAATAGTGATGGAGGTATAGATTGTAAAGTAAAATTTTTTGAAAAATAAAAATAATAAGTTTATATGGTTTCAGGGTGGGTTGTTATCAACATGAAGGTTAAATGGGTTACCTTAAGTGAGTTTGGTATGTATCTGTAAAAAGTGGTACATTATGTGATTGTAATTTGTAAGAGACACGTTTATCACCCGAACAAAAGATATAAATATAATAATTATAATACAAAGAATACAAAGATAATATTTTCTAAGTCATATATATTAATCGATTAAGAACAACTTATGAGTAAGACGATTTTAAGTTATGAGATAGTGTTTTTACATAAAGTAAGACACCTCTAAAGTCGATATCTTTATCTTTAACTTAATCTGCAAGTCCTCTAGAAGCCGATCTTGAATGTTTCCATTCACTGTAACCTTCTTGATCAGACTATTCAGCTTGAGTATTGCAACATCATACTTAGACTATTTAAGCACATTAAACTAGCATAATTTCAGTTTACACTTTGTCTCGTCAAATTTATAATAATAGAGAAATAAACTGCATAATTTTCCCAATATAATTTGTTGAGTAATGAATAGAAATTTTGATTTTCAAAAGTAAATAAAAATTGTAAAATGAAGCCAAGAGAGTCTGCACAAATACACTTGTCTAATAAAGTCATAAAGGGTTAAGTGCTTTGAAATGTATCAAACTAAGGTCTGACATTCGTAGTGTGTATCCAATTGCTCGAGTATATAGTGTGTGTAAGAAACTTGTTATTTATTAATATTATATAAATGACACGACATTGATAGTACCATAAACTATATAAAATAGCAATAAATAACAAGTTTCTTGCACACAATGTACCCTCGAATAGTTGGGTACACACTGCGAATGTTAAACCGTAGTTTGATACATTTTTACAAACTTAACCCTCTAATAAAAACTCCGACGGTTAAAAAAAAGGGTTTATGGTTTCAAAATGTACTAAACTTTACTCACTTTACTATTTCATGAGGCGAACCTTGAAAATTACTATTATATGTATTTAATATCCAAAAAAACGTTTATTGTATACATTTTAACAATTTTTTGATACATAAAAGACATATTTTTTATGTTCTATACATATAATAGTAAGTTTAATGTATAAAATAGACGTTGTTAAAACTTCAATAAATACAGTATAACTTTGAGGATCATACAATAGTAAAATGTGTAAAGTTTAAAATACATTTTGACACGATAAACCCAAAATAAAAATTAAAAAGATAAAGAAAAAAATAATTAATTAATACTCGTATATATACAACAAATATTTTCAAATGACGGTCATATCTTTATCTTTATAAATAATTATAAATTAAAATAGAATACCATGGAGGAATCTGAACCATTGATTGGGTTCCTTCTATAGTTATGCAAAGGTCAAGATTTAATTATAATTAAAATTTTTGATTTTCTGATTTATAGATGTGCCAATGACTATTTCTATTTGATAAAAATAGTATCACTCCCTTGCATGATACTCCTTTATAATTAACTAAATTCAACTCGAACTTTTTGAAAAATTTGTTTTAGTTGTACAGGAAGTTGAATAAACATAATTAAATTGTTAGATATTGCTTTCAAAAGTTAATTGAACTGTTATATATTGGTTTAAAAAATAATTAAATTGTTATATATTGCTTTCGAACTAATTTATACGTTTTCAACTTATGTAGTTGAAGATCAAGCATAAGTGACTCTCGCGATGGAATTTGTCAAAAAGCTTAGGTGCCTTTTGAAATATATGGAATGTAACGCTATATCTATATTAATCTCGATTGAACAACGAGTGAAGGTATTGATAGTGTAGCTAATAAAAACAAAATCAATAATACTGTTATTAATTTTAATTTTACGTTATGAAAGAGTGAAAACTAAATAATTTATATCTATACGAATATGAAATCATATATCTAAAATCAATAAAATTTTGATATGTTCAATTAAATGAATTATGAACTACTCCGGTATAAAAAAAATGAGTTTATTGATTTGTGATGCGTTTAACTTTCACGTTTTTATATTGTATGGGGTAAACTTTGTAATTTTTTATCGTATGAAGTAAACATTATAAACTTCTCTATTGCATGTAATATATTTTTTTTTTTTTGTCTTGGGCAAAAAGGCAAGTCAACATACAATAGAGAGTTTTTAAAAATTTACCTCATATAATAGAAAATTTCAAAATTAACCTCGTACAATATATAAACGTGAAAGTTAAACGCATCATGAATCAGTAAACATTATCCGTTAGCCAGTAAACTACTATAACATCAAACAAAGATCGTTAGGGAGTCACACACACATTCGAAATGGACAAAATTACTCATAGATACGTACAAGTCAATGGGCTAAACCTTCACGTAGCTGAGACTGGCTCGGAGCTCACCAGCGTGATTTTTCTTCACGGATTCCCGGAGATATGGTACACGTGGCGTCACCAGATGATAGCAGTCGCAAAAGCTGGTTTTAGAGTCATTGCACCTGATTTCAGAGGTTACGGACTTTCTGATTCACCTGCAGAACCCGAGAGAGCCTCATACGCTGACTTTGTTAATGATATTGCTTCTATCCTTGATTCTCTCGCCATTTCTAAGGTTTATATGTTAATCTCAAAATCACATACGCCTTTTGTTCTTGGATCAAGAAATTTGTATGGTTATTAGGATACAATAAGGTTTGTTATATATTTTTTATAAAATATTTGATATTCGCTGCCTTGATTTCTTACAACTGAGACTAGATTAATACGTGCCACAAAGAACTGCAACTTTAGAGCTGGAATTAATGTAATTTATGTTGTTATTCTTGGACGAGATGATAACTTATTATTGATGTCAGCGTATCAGTCTAATCGTGCCAAGTTCCTTCTTTTTGTTTTGGTTATTCTATTTTAGTTTATGTGATCTGACTGATGTAGGTATCATTTGCGAACGATTTTTACAATGTTTTATAGATATATATATTTTGTATTTATATACTTATGACCTTGTCCAGTTTTTGGACCAGTCCAACAGATTTAACCATGAAACCGGTAGGGTGATGGTTTGATGCTTATTGCTGGTTTAATGATAAGACACAACAATTGTGTTTATGCAACTGTTTCCTCCGTCAAACTATAGTAAAGCCTTGCAAGTGATTTTATGGTGACTACATGTTGCGTTTATGTTCATTGCTTCAAAAGGATAGCAATGTGCTGACTTCTGATTTTAAATTCCTATTTCACATAGTTAATCACTAGCTTGACTGTAAATTACATTGAAGAATTTGTTTGAATACTAGGTATTTGTCATTGCTAAAGATTTTGGAGTATGGGTAGCCTACTCATTCGTCCTTCTCCACCCAGAGAAAATAGCAGGGATTATAACAATTGGCATGACATTTATGCCTCCAGTTGCTTACAAGCATCATGTTCCTCTCCCAGAAGGCTTCTACGTTCGAAGATGGCAGGTAAACTGCTTCATCCCCTGCACATTCATACTTATGTAACTTATATTCAAGCTATATATATATATATGCATACTAATACTAAAGTTATTGGTTTTGAGCTCTTAATCTCTAGGTTATCCTAAGCAAGTTTAAAATTAGTCATTATTTATGAAATTATTGCAATTTTCATTAGGAACCTGAAAGAGCTGAAGCTGATTTTGGCCGCCTTGATGTAAAAACTGTGGTGAGAAACATCTATATTTTATTTTCTAAAAGTGAAATACCGATAGCGAGTGAAGGCCAGGAGATAATGGACTTGGTTAAACCATCGAGTCCTTTACCATCTTGGTTAACAGAGGAAGATCTTGAAAACTATGCTGCTTTATATGAGAAATCTGGATTTCGAACTGCACTTCAAGTTCCATATAGGTAATTTACTGATTCTATCCAAGTCAGGTCAAGTCAAACCTTGAAAATGGTTGACTGTTTGTTCGATGTGCGTTTTCATCAAGATATGGGCTGGTGGTTATCAATACGATCCGGGTCATAACAGGTAATTCATCACGAGTAGCAAAAATGGGTCGGATCGGCTTGGCCAACCAAACTTATTGTCCATTTTTTTTTTTCTTCATAAATATGAAAGATTTAAATGATAAGCTATAACAATAGATAAGTAACATCATTATGCAATTTTTTATAATCAGACTATACATTATTCAAGATTATATAAGAATTGCATACACTTTTGGGCAACTTTTAACAGGCTTGAGCCATTTGACACTTTCCATACTTCTACCTAGTTTTCATCTCATCTCGTTTCACTTAATCTTTTCACCAGTAAATTCCAAACCTGAATACATAATCTGTGAACTGAATATAAATTATTGTCATCCGACAAATATAAAGGACTCGATGAAACCTCCTAAAACACATTTTTCGTGTAGTTTGTTATGGGGTTTTAGAGAACCTCTTTTCAAGGCACCATCATATGAACTGACATTACTCTTTTTCGCTTCATTTTTCATAAATCTTTGCAGATCAACTGAACTGAATCTTGGGTCCACAGAACAGGTTCCTATAGTAGAAGCTCCAACACTGGTGATCATAGGTGAGGAAGATTATGTGAGAAAAATTCCTGGAATGGATGAGTACGTAAGGAGTGGGGAGGTTAAGACGTATGTCCCGAACATAGAAACGATATACGTGCCTCATGGATCTCATTTTGTTCACGAGCAATTCCCCGAATATGTGAATCAACTCATCATCACTTTCCTTGATCGCAACAAGCATCTTTCAGTAGTTTAGCTCATGTCAATGAGATCTAAATCTGTTGTATATGTCTATTTGATGTGTGTTACTTCATATGAGCTTTCTTAGTAGGTCTGCAGGAAGATCTGTATTTTTAATGTAGGTTCATAGATCCTATAAGAGTAGAAGTTCACACTTGTGTACTGTAATAAAACTAAGAAATCATTTCATGATATTTTTCTTTCAGGAATAAATAATAATTATGTGATGATAAACATACATTGACAAATTATTTATTTTAGAGAAAAATGATGAGAAGTTGAAGACCATATTAAATTTGATCCCTTTGGTAAGTTTAGAATATGCCCAACTGATGCTTGGTTTTCATTTTTAATTGTCATCACACCATTAACCAAACATTTTAATTTCGTTAACAATGCAGCTAATTGGTCATATTAATAAATCAAAACACTAATGACTTTGTTTGTATTGAGTAGTAATTATTCATTTCGTCACCATGTTGGTTATATTGCTTTCGTCGTTCAAGTTGATTTAAACTTAATAAACCTAGATTGGAAGAGTTATTGCTTATATATGGTTTATGGGTGGCAATATGGGCAGGGAGGGTCAGGTTGGTCATGGGTCAAATTGGATTTGGGTCAAAATGGGTCACTTATATTATTGGGACCAGTCAAAACTGAATTGGGTATGGTGACGCCATAATTTTTTCTCTGTTTATTTTAAATGTATCAGATTTTTTTAATTTTTTATTAAGTTCAATAAAAGAATTGAAATATTCTCATTATATCACTTAACGGTTGTAGACATTGAGGATTGATGATTGCCATTACACAATAAGTAAAAACATTAAAAGAATTTTTGAGGCAGAAATGTACAGTGGATAAAACTAAATATGAGAGGATGTGATATAACCGAATCAAAGAGAGATAGATGAACATTATATTAAAGAATTAGGGAGAAATTAACCAAAGGACCAAAGGGTCATCGGTCTGGCGGTACGTGAGGAGTTCATCAATTTATAAGTTGTGGGTTCAAGTGCCATGAGAGACACTATGTATACATTATGTGTGATCGTGCATAGTAATTAGTTAGTTAATATGTAGTAGGTATTTTATTCTTAAAAAAAGGAGAAACGGTAGAAGGGAGTGGTTGACGGTAGAGTCAACTGTTTGGCCGGCTTCAACTAGTAGAATATAAAAACATAGAGATTATTATAAAATTTAGATGAACGAGTTTAACCATAAGCTCCCATCATACCATAATAAATCCCAAAATGTATATCGGAAGAATATTTTTTGAACAATAAGGAATAAGGTAGATGGGAAGAATTATAGGCTTGACCAAATTTGAAGACAATTAGAGTAAGATATTAACTAATACTTAGTCATGACAACTAATAATGATAATTAATATTAATCCTAATCCTCATATAATAGTTAGTTATCCTAATATGATATTGTATAATAAAACTTGATAATTTCAATATCAATAAATTCTTACTATTTAAAAACATGTGGAATATTTCAACATTAACTTAAACTGTTGGAAAGCATGTACTTGTCTTTTCGTAAGTGTTTATGCCATATGTGTCTATAAAAATCATCATTTAAAACAGATACACTACACCACCCTTTGAACATGGATCAAATCACACACAGATTCCTAGAAGTCAACGGACTGAAGATTCATGTAGCTGAGATTGGATCAGAGCTCTCGCCGACGGTTATTTTCCTTCATGGATTCCCGGAGATATGGTACACTTGGCGTTACCAGATGATTGCGGTTGCAAAAGCTGGTTTCAGAGTCATTGCACCAGATTTCAGAGGATACGGACTATCCGATTCACCTGCAGAACCCGAGAAGGCTTCGTTCGCTGACCTTATTAACGATACAGCATCTATCCTTGATTCACTCAGCATTTCAAAGGTGTGTTTGTTAGTACTTTTTATATAAATTCATATGGCTGCCTAGATTTATATAATACTTAACACAGTGACAAGATATAGATATGTTGTTTTTTAGATCAATCATCAATGGTTTTTAGAGTTTTGGTTAACTTTCTAATTATTTCTGAGAAATGAAATATTGTAATTTACTTGGACAAAAGTATTATTTTAGTTATTTTTCTAATGTGATAAGTACTTATCATCCATGTTTGTCAGTAAAGATTGGATTGTGACAAGATTTGTAATTTATAAACTATATATGCTAACAGACAAAACTGAAACAAAGTCAAATTGAGTCAGTTAAGTTTGAGAAAAAAAATTGCATAACTAGATGAGATTTTGAAAGAATAGATTTATGTGCTTTTTCAAATTGAGGTTGGGTTTCTTGTCATTTATTCCAAAGGACAGCAAGTATTGACATCTTATTGTATGTTTAATCTTTTTAACATAGATTATTTAACACTAGTTGTATGACCATATATTCGTAGGTATTTGTGATTGGTAAAGATTTTGGAGCGGTCGTTGCCTACCCATTCGCCCTTCTACACCCCGAGAAAGTAGCTGCAATCATCACACTTGGTTTGCCATTTATGCCTCCAGGTGCCTTCAAGCACCATTTTAGCCTCCCAGAGGGCTTTTACCCTATGAGATGGGCGGTAAACTTCATCTCCTCTATTAAACTTGAGAATGATATTTTTAGTTTTTTACATTATCCTAAGCAAATTCTAACTCCACAATAATTTTTTTTTTTGGTTAGCAACCAGGAAGAGCTGAGGCTGATTTTGGTCGCTTTGATATTAAAACTGTGGTGAGAAATATCTACATCTTGTTTTCTCAAAGCGAATTGCAGATAGCGAGTGAAAATCAGGAGATAATGGATTTGGTAGAACCGTCAACTCCTTTACCATCTTGGTTCACTGAGGAAGATCTTGCAACTTATGGTGCGTTGTATGAAAAATCTGGATTTCGAACTGCACTTCAAGTTCCCTATAGGTACAGCTACCTAATCTGTGTAAATATAGTTTCACTTTGTGGTCAAACCTTTTTACAATTCCATTAGAAAAGAAAGATGGAGTTCTAGTTTGACTTCAATTCAAGGTCAAACAAATTACACCCTCGTATTAGATTGATGGTCTACAGTCAACTTTTTCTCTACCAATTAAGTTTAAGTGATTAAAGCTCAATGTACTATTAATTAGTTACCCTATGAAAATTATATGACCCGATTCTTGTAAGGCTAAAGGAATTTAGTGGGAATTTTTCTTAATGATCATATAAACGTAATCGTGGCAGGTCACTTGACACGATTGGATCAGAGGTACAAGATCCTAAAGTAGAAGTTCCAACATTGTTGATTATTGGTGGGGTAGATTATGCAATGAAAATTCCTGGAATGGATGAATACATAAGGAGTGGGGAGGTGAAGAAGTATGTACCGAACCAAGAGACAATCTACGTGCCTGATGGATCGCATTTTGTTCACGAGCAATTTCCTGACCAAGTGAATCAACTCATCCTCACTTTCCTTGATCGCAACAAGCATCTTCTGCTAGTTTAACTCATGTCCATGAGTTGAAATGAGAGTAAATTAAACTCACAATGAATGCTATTTTTAATGTAATCTATGTAATATCCTAGTTTGATGTCTGTTGTACAATAAAAAATGTTTCTAAGAGTTTTAAAGTGCTATATTAAATATTTTAAAGGAACACTCTTTAACACATCACTAGTTCGTACATCACACTGCAGCTAGTGATACGGGTTGGCAGCCTGTTTAAGGATGCTCTATAACTACATACATCAACCTCCCTGTGACTCAATTCGAAGTGTGATGCGATCCGAGGTTGAGATCTTGCGAAAGCCGACCTTGAACAATTTTCGAGAGCGTTTTTTGCCCAAAAAATTCATTAGGAGCCACATTTCCATCTATAATCGTCATCACCATCAGCAAAAAGAACAAGATCGCAAATAGTTTTGTAAAGTAGATTACAAGGTAGATCCTTATTATTTTCTAATCTAATTTCAACTAAATATCCAATATTATTAATTAGAAGTTAGGTTAACATGGTAAAATTTACATTTTAAAGTATTTAATCCTAAAACATTTGACTCCTCTACTTAAAATGATAAAATCTTAAGCATCTACAGTTACTAATGTACTTTAATGATAACTAATAAATAAAGTAAAAAGATATAATAAAGGCAGGTCGAATGCAATTAAATTTTTATCGACAAAATGTTTAATGGGAAATTACAATCATACGCAAATAATTTCTATTAATAGCAAACTTTATAATATACATATTTCATAAATTTATTCGTTATAATGTTAGGTATATATCAATGTACATATATCCAAAACTAAAAACACGAATATCATATGATTGTACTAATAAACCTTTTGACATCCAAGTTAACATGTTTATATATAATAAAAAAATCGTACTCAAGTATAATATTAAATCCATTACCTAAATATACAATATCGATATTATAAAAATTGACAATTTTGTGACATAGTGATATTTTTTTCTTTTATATTTTTCTCTCTTTGATAATTATAAATGTTAAACTATTTTTCATAACATAACTTATAATACACTAAGGTTTTTGTTATTCAGAGCGATATTTATGTTCATACACATTTTCATATTTACCCTTTTTATTTGTTTGTTATATAATTTCTTGTATTTTATAATTATATTAACTATTGATCAATATAACTTAGTTTATTAGCGATTGAAATCAATTTTACACTTATATTAATTATAGATCAATATAACTAACAATAATAATAAGTAATAATAAAAGAAACTAATTCTGCTTTTATAATGAGATTTTTCATTCTGCTATATAAAAATCTACTAATTTTTAAATTCACATATACACACGAGCCTTCTTTTATTATATTTAAGATAAGATTAAAAAGTTTAATTTTATATAAAACACATGTTTTATAATCCCGCCGCTGTGGGGACAAATCCCTAGTATACAACAACAAACAAATAATAAAAATAATAAATACCTATCTACAATTACAAATTTCAAAAACAAAAATAATAAAATATCTTTTTACAAAATTTCCTCCGTTTTGTCTTTTATTTACCTTTGACATTTTAGCCCTAAAACAAGTATAAACCGACCCAAAGGCCAAAACCCATCTTTTAAGTCGATAAATTTCTACGATCTCTCGCACTTCATCGTTTTCTTTCTCGGTTAACCGCACCTATTGATTTCCAATGACAGCCGAAGTTGCAAACGTCGTCGTATCGGCTAACTCTAACGGCGTTGTTAACCACAAGACGAATGTGAATCAGGCACCGAAGAAATCACGAGAAACTGACAGCCGTCGGAGACGTCGCAAACAGAAGAAAAATAAGTCCGGCCGTGGAGACAATACTAACGCTGATGATTCTGCCGTGGACGGTAGCGCTCTTGCTGGAGATGGTAATGCTAAAGAAAACTCTGATCCTCAGCAGGTATTGGACCGTTTCATTTTTCCCTTAGGGTTTCGTAAGTTGTTCACTTATGGTAATCGGTGAATACATATGGATATATATATATATAGATATGTATGTATGTACATACATATATATAGTTTGAAAATTGCGTGTTGTGTTATCATGCTTGAATGGAGTTGTAACTGTAAGGAATTAGGGTTTTGACTTTATTATTTTGATATAGCTTGATAATTATATGTATGCTAGTCTTGATTGATGATTATATTCATATTTTGTGTTAATTTTGTGTACAACTCGGTATTTACTAAAATAATGGAGAAGTGAAACTGTTAACGGAGAACTGTAAATTGTTTTGACTATGGGCATAATCTCAAGCAATCATGAGCTTTGGTTCCTAGTTGATGTATTAGTTTCTGGTGGTTGAGTGATTGACAAGTAGTGGGAGGAGGATGTAATATAAGTACTGGATGAGTCTTGATATTTGTTCCCTATTGAAGATGAATTGGCTAGTTGATAATTGCTTTTGGGTCAAATGTTTATCCTGCGATACCTTTGCTAAGGAAAAGTTCATTTACATGTGATGAGTAGAAAGAGCTGTATGTTTTGGTTTGTCACTGCATAGTTGATGATATGGTTTATTTCCTAAGTTAGATAGTTCTTGAAGCTGACAGGGTTATATTCTATTTAGATAACTTTTATAGAATGGAGTAAACAACCATATTTCTTGAGAGTCTCCAAGAAATGTTAAATACGTCATTTATTATGGAATGGAGTGAACGGCATGCTTTATGGAAACTAGTTGTTGATCTGGTGGAGCTAGTATTGATGTATACATCATTAAGTGTATATAGGTTCATTGATATTAAATTCTGTATTTTTTTAATTTATTTATAGGAGGTACAGTATGAAGTAGTTCCCATCCGCTGTTATTCCATTATAGTATATAGTGCTAATAGAAATACTTTCTTTTGATCACCAGCTGGTAGTTAAGCATAAAAATTGAGTCGTTCTTTGGTTGATCCGTTGATGCTAAAATAGAAGAGGCTCATATGATCAAATTTGTATGTCTCATGTGTATGATGTCCGATGCTACTAGTTGATTTGCTCATCCTACGTTGTCCTGCACAGTCACACATAGCCACAGATGATGTGCTTCTTGTTGAATTATTTATTATTATTATTATTAGGCTTAAGTGCACGAAAATGTAATTATTTATGCTCTGACATTCATAGTGTGTGTGGAACTATTCGGGCTTCCATTGTGTGTAATGAACTTGTTATTCATTGCTATTGTATGTAACTTTTGGTACATTCACTTGCGTGTCAGCTGTATGAGGTGACATGTGGCATCATTACAAGTTGGCAGGTCACCAAAATACATACAATAGCAATAAATTGAAAGTTAATTACACACAATGTAACCCCGTGTACTTTGTTGCATACTATGAATGTTAGAGTATAAATAATTACATTTCCATGCTATTAAGCCTTATTATTATTGGTATCATTATCATTATTGTTATTGATAATGTTTTCTCTACTTGAAGGTCATGGAGCAAGTTGAAATTGAGTATGTACCAGAGAAAGCAGAACTTGATGGTTTTTTCGACGATGAGTTCAGAAAGGTCTTTGAGAAATTCACCTTCAAGGAAACTGCGGCCTCCGAGGTTGATGGAGTCTTTATCTTCTATTTTTATTTTGCAATCTTAATGGTTGTGCTCATGTTTTTTATTCAACTTTTGCAGGAAAACGATAAGAATGAAGAGATAGCTGCAAATGCAGCAGCAAACAAGAAAGCCAGTTCAGATTCAGAAGAAGAAGAACAAGATGACCAACAAAAGGATAATGGTGGCATCTCTAATAAAAAGAAAAAGGTTATACAATCTGACCTCTTTGTTATTTTTCTGATGATTTTTGGGTTATTTTTCATCTTGGTGCTAACTTATTATCTTGGGGGACATCCTTTTTCAGCTTCAACGCCGGATGAACATTGCTGAACTAAAGCAGATAAGTACAAGACCGGATGTAGTTGAGGTGGGCCTTTTTCATCTTGGTGCAGTTTATCATTCTTTGGTGGTCCGTGGTTATATTGTTTGTCACAAGTTTAGTAGTTATACTTAACATGATTGTCTAATACTTTCTTGTCACGTGTTTCAGGTGTGGGATGCAACATCAGCCGACCCAAAATTGCTGGTTTTCCTCAAATCTTATCGCAATACTGTTCCTGTGCCTAGACATTGGTGTCAGAAAAGAAAATTTTTGCAGGTGTGTTACCATTAAAGTGTTTTTTTACTGTTTTTTCAACGAGTTGCATCTTTACATGTATATATCTTGTTTCCTTTGAGAGTAAAAACTTAAAACTAAATGAGGGTTCAGGAAAGACAGAGAGTAGGTGGGGGGTTATGAAAAATAAGTTGATGAGGTTTGTCTTATATGTATATATGTGGTTCTTGCAGGGGAACGGATGTGACAATCTTTGGAGCCTGGACATGTAGGTGTTTTTGCAAAGGGAACCATAAAATGGTTTCTCTTTTTTATACATGGGTTGATGTGGGTTGGGGCTTAGACAGTTGGATGATGTCTAGAGTGATCAATAAGTTGTGTTGGTTTTCAAAAGTTCCATATTTATAAATGGTCGAATATAGCTTTCTTACTGTCTTATATTTCTACTGGTTCATTTGGATCTCATCACGCTTTGAATTGTTGCAGGGGAAGCGAGGTATAGAGAAACAGCCATTTCAACTTCCTGACTTCATTGCAGCCACAGGGATTGAGAAAATAAGACAAGTAAGTATTTCGACTCCTGCCTAGCATAGCAAAACAATATTGTCTTCTTGCAACTTTTATTCTCTTATACATTTGTGATTTCCCTTTCTTTGAGTTGACTTTAGTAAAAATTGGAGTTAATTTCTTAAGAAATTCTAGCTTTTAAAAATGGTGGATTAGATGATTGTATTATGTCGCCCGGTCGCCCCTAGTACACACACGACATTGAGAAGGAGAATCAGATCACACTTTTTTCTATCTTATCACTGCTTCAAATTTGAATTTGGTCAGACACGTCTTTTTCGGCTACTAAAGTTCTGTAAGGTTTCTGTTAGGAAGGTTCTTGAAGATGGATCACCGTTTCTTCTAGCTGATTAATCACAGTTTTATGCTAAACATGTTTCAACCATGAATTAATTTACTGATCTGTACCACATCTATGATTGAATAAATTGTGCTAATATGTTAAATAGAAGTATTAAGTGTTCATGTAGCTTACAAACCCGTTGAACCTTATTCTTGCATTGGTTGGCAGGCTTACATTGAAAAGGAGGATAGTAGGAAGCTTAAACAGAAGCAGCGTGAAAGAATGCAACCAAAAATGGGGAAGATGGATATTGATTATCAGGTTTGGTTACTTAAACTTTGTGGGAATTAGAAAATCCGCCCCTTAATACTTTCTTGTAATCAATTTATATTCACTTTTCTATTTCTCGGTTTTTACTGTTGTCAACATTTATTGTGCAGGTACTCCATGACGCATTTTTCAAATACCAGACCAAGCCAAAGTTGACATCACATGGTGACCTGTATCATGAAGGAAAAGAGTTTGAGGTAATATGCCAACACTTTCTTTCTTTAATAATATGTGGAAAATGCTTTGTTCTTTTGGACCTTCACATGTTTACTTGCTTAATTATACAGGTAAAGCTCAGAGAGATGAAGCCAGGAACCTTGTCACATGAACTAAAAGAAGCTCTAGGCATGCCGGAAGGTGCCCCTCCTCCATGGCTTATTAACATGCAGGTAAAATGCTGCTTCTGCTTTTCATATTTTACTGGACTTCAATCTTTTCTTAGAGGTGGGCTGAGTAATGTGTTAAAACAAATAGGTTTTTTTGTTATAAGTTGATCTAGAACACTTTTTTTTTTCTAAACAGTTACAAATCAGTGTGTCAAATATGAGTTCAAAAACATTATCATGTTAATAATAATCTACTTTTTAAAATAAAGGTACTATGCTTTACTTTGTGCTATTTGATTAGTCCAACTCATTTGATGTGTAAGAGATAAAACTCTAATCGACCATTCATAAGTAAATGGATTGTAATTGCCACCCATATATGGAGTTCCCTTGAAAAGAAATATTTTTCCTATTATTTGGTAATTAAAATCGTCATCAATGTTGTTAACTTTTCAAAAGGCACGATGTTTTTTGGTATTAATGTGTTTGAATAATTTGTGGTTGTAAATTCTGGATTGACTCTTTTTTTTTCTTCTAATTTAGATAGTCTCTTTTATTCATCTGTTAATTATATCTTTCAATGTCTTTCTTCTTTCATATATGCTTAAAACATTATGCATCTGTTTTTATTTTATTCATATTAAGGTTGATTATTGTAACTTTATTTTGCAGAGATATGGTCCTCCACCTTCTTATCCACATTTAAAAATTCCGGGCCTGAATGCTCCTATTCCTCCTGGGGCTAGCTTTGGTTATCATCCTGGAGGTTGGGGCAAGCCACCTGTTGACGAGGTAGGTTACTCAGTTTGCAAAAAGTAGTAAATATATATTCCATTTGCGCTATCTAATTTCTAACATTTCTATCTGTTTGGTAAAGTTTGGGCGTCCTGTCTATGGTGATGTTTTTGGACAACAAGAAGAATTGCCCAACTATGAGGTACACACATCCTGACCTCTATACTACCATCATTATTCCTCTATTGAAATATTGAAGGATGATATGTAAAGTGATGTTTAAGCTTTGAAATGTCGCCTTGATGATATGTTGTATATAAGTTACTTCCGATTAGAACACCAGATGTCATGATTTTAACTATATTTGGAAATATATTATGTTTGGCCATACTCATTATTCTCTGAACTATAATTTCAGGAAGAGCCAGTTGATAAGAGCAAGCACTGGGGCGATTTAGAGGAAGAAGAGGAAGAGGAGGAAGAGGAAGAGGAAGCAGAAGAGCAATATGAGGAAGAGGAGTTGGAGGATGGCATTCAATCAGTTGACAGCTTATCGAGGTATTCTAATTTACTTCTATTACTCATAAATGCTCGAAAAGATTAAAAATAAAAAAATAAACAAAAAAAAATAGAACTTGGTTTGCACAGGAATGACTAGTTACTAGAGTTGGTGTGCTCATAATGACTAGTTACTAGAGTCCCAGTAGCAATTCACAAAAACAAATGAGATTCATATTCTTGTCATTATTTAAAAGTTTTATACTTTTGGTTTCTTATAAAAGTGTTACACCTCTTGTTTTGCACTCTGCAGTACCCCTACCGGTGTTGAGACTCCAGATGTTATTGATCTTCGCAAGCAGCAAAGGAAAGAACCTGAGAAACCTCTTTACCAAGTGAGTATTTTCATTTTGGGGGTTCCCATTAGACACAAATCCAGTGGTTTTTAAGCAAACTAACCTGTTTTTTTAATTTTTGTAAAGGTTCTGGAAGAAAAAGAAGAGAAAATAGCTCCTGGAACTTTGCTCGGAACAACACATACGTACGTAGTCTACTCCTCGTGTATCATATTTTACTCCTTTCATTTTAGGTAGTTTTTGAGATAAACATCTTTTGTTTCTGCATGCAGTTATGTGATAGGTGGTGCCCCACAAGACAAGCCGTCCGGTAAAAGGGTATGCGTACTTGAAATTCTTTATTTATTAAAATTTTTAATTTCTCATGTTAGATGCTGAGAATAGATCTAGCTACTACGAATACTTTGGGGCAGGAAGCTCAATATGATGCTTTAAATGCATCTGTGTTCTTATTTCGGCTTTTTTACTTTGTGTTTGTATTTTGTTGAATTCCTGTTTTTTGAAAGACATGATCCTGATTAGTAATTTGTGACCATAAAATTTAACAGGTTGATCTGCTAAGAGGTCAGAAAACAGATAGGGTTGATGTCTCATTACAGCCCGAGGAGTTGGAGCTCATGGACAATGTCTTGCCTGCCAAGTAAGTTTCTTTCCTCCCGTTTATTGTTCCATATTATCAAAATAGTATACAATTAGAATCATTATATTTATTTTTTGTGTTAGATATGAGGAAGCCCGAGAGGAAGAGAAGCTTCGTAGTCAAAGGGAGGATTTCAGTGACATGGTTGCAGAGGTGCGTAATCCCTTGTATCCTATATAATACCTAGATGTGGAGAAATGGGTGTGTTGCCTGGGTTGGTAATGATTCAAAATGAGTTCGGGGAAAATTGGGATGGGTTGACCTGCCAATGTTTTTTGTCCATTCCTAAAAGTTACAATTCTTAATTAATACTGTAGTTTCTTCTAATTTAAATGATTTTGGACAGCATACGCCTTCAAATACATGTTTGGCGACTTGTGTTTCGTTTTTCTCTACCTTAAGATTATACGATTAACTGTTAACAAATGATATGTAACCCGATTTGATCCATATCCATACACATGGTTGAAACTGCCATAATTCCCTCAACGCTTTTATCATCTTCTGTCCTCTATTTTAATCTCCAGTGTACTCACAAAATTTGTGTTGCGATAAATATGTTGCAGAATGAAAAGAAAAGGAAGCGAAAGATGCATGAGAAGGACAGCAAGTCGAAGAAGAAGGATTTCAAGTTCTAGTACTACCTCTTTTACTGGATCTTACCTGGTTTTCATCTCCTAAGTTGTACTAAGAAACCTGTGCCATAATGTATGCACAGATGTGGTATAAGATCTAGCGGTCACTGTGATCACCAACCCTTTTGTGCTCAATATGAGGTTTTATGGGTGAAATGGTGAATGTTGTACTGTTGTTTGACAATGATTACTTTTCATGAGGTTGGATGTCAAACTTTTGCTATTATGGATTGCCGCTTTCTGAAAATCGTTATTAAACATTGACCGAGTGTTCTAAATTCTAATTGATTAAGAAGTGTTTTATTTTATTAATAAGGTTTACAATCCAAGTGGAAGTAACCGTTGTTTTCTCTGCTCAAGTCAACAAAGGTTATGAACAATTGGAAATGGCTGTTCATCAGATCACTTAGAAATTTGAGCCTCCGTATCCATATGCATGAAGCGAGTAAAGGGATATTTATTGGTTATAAAAGAAGCTTTTTTCGTGTCCGATCTACTGAACATATCCACATCCAATACTTGTCCATATTCCATCACCAGTGGATCAGATCGACTGGATATCCCTTTGTTACATGATTGAGCCACTCATATCTATAAAAATTAAGTAACCGGACTATAGATTACAAAATGACTGAGCCACTCGTATTGATAAAAACACAAATTAAATTATGGATTACATTTTCAAACACTACTTTATAAGTATGCAAATAATGTGCTTAATATAATGCCTTAAATAGATTAACCTGTGTGTCATCCATATAAAGCATACTCGTGGCGTCTATGCACATACGTGACATTCATAAAAGGTTCTACCTCAAAACATTACAAACAATTAGCAATAGAATGAAAATTGGATATACAAAAAAGAGGTTTTGAAAGTTCATACACACAATAATTTTTTTTTTTTATCATAGTTTATTACATTTTTAGACATTTAGCCTTACTTGTAATTACATATGTATTTGATAATTTGAGAGCTTGATTTATCAAAATCAGAATATACGATAGAATATGTAGATGTGAGTGTGGATGAACGTGAAGATAAAAAGATGAATATAATTTCAAAAGTCATTTAAATTATTTAAATCTAACCTTAGTTTGCAAAAGTATGTTATTTTTCTCAAATTTCGATTTTCTTTTTCTTTATTCTTCTTTAACGGTCAGAGATGGAGAAGACTAATTTCAACATTAAAGATGGTTGATAGATGATGGTGATGGTGAGCAGCGGTCGGAGCAATGAAAGACGGTTAAGGCTAGCGGAGGTGAATGAGAGGAACTAGGAAGGAGATGATATGCGAAGAATGGGATTTGATCAAATGAAAAAGTGTTTTAAGTTTGGAAGTGTTGGAAGGAAATTTATTAAGAATGATATTTGATCGATGACTTAAGAAAGCAAGTTAACATTTTGTAAGTTAATGAAACTCCAACGACATCTAATAAAAGAAAAAAAACATACTTTTAAATTATATTTTTAGTTATGAAAATCTCAGATCTATTCTTCATGGGTGAGGTTCATTGGAAAAGAGAATTTATGCAGGAAGTTAAGAAGCCACTAGAAAGTTATCAAGTGTCACTCCCTAACTCTTCTCATTAAAAACATTTTGATCTATTCACGATTAAAATTAAATATAAAATTAATTTAATAATAACTATCACCCACCTTCCACTTATCACTTGCCACTTCTGACCACCACCACACGCTACCGCCACTTGTCGCCGTCTGCCTCTACAGGAAAGTTTATATTTTTTTTAAACAACCGTGGAAATGTGATGCAATAAACTTGTGTTTTTAAACTACGATCACAGTTCTTTAAACTATGACATAATGATTATAAGCTAAAATGCACGTTGTTATCAAAGTAATGCCTTTTAGACTATGATGCACTAACTTTTAACTATCTAATTAAGATGATGTTATGGTAGATAATACTTTAACTATAACAGTGTATTATAGTTATTATTTATGATGCGTTTTAGTTTTTTTTGTGCATAAGTGTTAAGAACTCTAGTGAATCACACTTTTAAAATAGAATATAGAATATCATAAAGAAGGTTTTGCATAGAAATAGCTATTAAGATACAACATAGTTACAAAAACAGTACCTCAGCAGTTTAATTTTAGAAATAAAATTTATTGGAAACATTTAATCAAACATGTTAGGTGCATTATAGTAGATACATATTAATATAATGATTTAAGAGTTATAGTTGGAAAAGAAAAATATAATATCTTTCGAGAGGTCCTTAATCAATTTAATGAAGACATATAAACATGGACAAAATGACATGAGTAGCTAGAGGGAAAGTTTAATCAAGGGTGGTACGACCAAAAGAATTTACCTGGAGGAAAAGTTTGACACTATACATCATGTACATCTTCTTGACAGTTCCCCTTTTCAGGTCAAATTAACGTAAAAACGTGTTTTAATATATGAACAAAATTAGTTGTCAAACGGGTTGGTTTTCATTTTCTTTTTTTGTCTTATTCCGAAAGAAAATAATTTATGAATAGAAATTAGCAAGATAATAGGGATTATAATGACTTTTAACGACAATTTCAATCGAAATAATCATAATAACCACAACAATTCTAGAACACAATCTCGACCAAAATGACCCTAAAATTTAAATTCAACTAAAACAACCCTACAACCTACAAATCAAGGAAAGATCTAACAATCGAAAGAGTAACCCCACCATCCAAACCCAAACAACTCATGATCGCTTAAGGACAAATTGACCGACACCTTGATAAATGACACGATACCCACGTAACCTCAACTGAAGTTCTGACGACACAATCATACCAAATGGTGGTACTAAGAATTCTGGGGACGATTAATGGAGGAAAACAATGATTGTAAGACCGCCACATGTTGAAATGAAATTCATGATACCACTTATCAGAACCACCGGGAATCAAGTTAAAATACTTTATGTCAGAAAAGTATTTGAAAAGTTTTTCGAATAAGTTTTCAAAAATTGAGTTATTTTCGAAAAACTATTCATGAGTGTGTATATGAACAAAAAAGCTTTTGAATTTTTTTTTCTTAGAAAAAAATATCTTTTTTGTTGTTTGATTGTTTTATATCTTAACTTCTACATAGTATTATGTGAGTATAAATATTTAAAAATGATAAAACAAATCGACTTGAATAAAAGAATTATTTGATAAATGATTATAAAATTTAATTCAGTTTGTTTAACAATGCCGGCGCAACTTGGAAAGTAGGTCCACTCCTTTTTAACATTTAGGCCCTTAGCTAGACAATTGAACATTAATTGCTAATTGGCAACTTAGTTTTCTATATAGTATGATTTTGAATCTTTACGTACTACAAGGTGTCTTATGTAATTATATAATCGGATGTACTCTATTTACTCTATTGGAAGATCGCGCTGGAACACTTGCTCCAAAGGAAGTGAACGTATGTGTGTATACGACGGCTTTTGATAGACTGTCAACTAAACATAATTTGCAAGTCATAGGAAGAGACTTACGGAGTTTTTTATAATTTAAAAGGTTCGTCTCGTTAATTGTATAGGCCTTGTTTCATAGTAGGCTTTTAAACATAAAATTTAATGTTTAAAACAACTAACAAGTATTATGATAAATTTTATAATTATAAAAAACCATTAATATGATAACAAATTGTTTTTATCTCACGCACTTACATTTATTGTAAGTTATTACTTGAATATTGCAATTCTTCTAGTATTCTTAGAAGCAAAGTCGCTAGTCAACTCTTTATAATTAACATTCTCCAATAGATTGCTCTCAATAGCTATTACAGCTAATCTATTAAGTCTCTCTTGTGACATTGTGGACCGCAAATATGACTTCAAAAACTTCAGTTTTGAAAATTTTCTTTCTGCAGACGCCACAGTTACTGGAATAATCAACAATACTTTGTATGCAATTATTGAATTAGGAAAACAATCGACTTGTTAAAGAAAATTTAAAACATCAGCGACTCTCATATTTTCACGTGGCAACAAATTGTTTTGCAACTTTAACTCCAAATAAAGTTCATTTGCATCAATGTCTGACTGTCTATTATTCTTGAGTGCGGCTTCAAGATTACTACAACACAAATTATTATCGTTGTCATCGAGGTACTTCAACTTATCAGAAGTAAACAAGAAATCAAAAATTTTCTCATAAGCTTTGTATTGGTCAAATCTTTCTCTAAGAGAAGCAACCGCATGTTGTATAAGAAATAATTAACTTAAAATGTCTCTTTGGCAGAAAATGAAGCATCTTGATCAATAGAATTCTCATCAAATTGTCTTTTTTTTATGAACTTCACGTTTTTAAGGGAACACTGGACCAATATCCAACTCAATGGCAATTTCTTTAGCAACATATATCGCTTTAGACAGTCCGGTGTCTCTATACAACTCAAAATAAGAAATCAATCCATTCACTTCTTCAATAGCAATATCCAAACGCATATCCTTGGTTTGTAATTTTTTGCTCACCAAATTTACCGTGAATAAAATTTCAAACCAAATGACTATTGCAACTAAAAACTCATATTCACCAAGCTCATATTTTGCAAGCGATCTAGCTTCACTTTTTGCAACTTGAAGCAAAGCTTTTCTTATGTCCTTAATTTGAAATTTAATAGCTTTGACACCATCGACACGACTTTCCCAACAAGTCATGGACAATGATTTAAGAGTCAACCCCGGAACATTGTCTTTCAAAATCAGCCATCTCTTAATAGAATTAGCAAATATTGTGTAAATTCGTTGTATAACTCCAAAAAACTCTCTAGCTTTGCCACAAGTGTTAGCCATGTCAACATAATGCAAGAATAAGACTATGACAACCACATGGAGTATAAAACGCTCTACGATTTATTTCTAAGAACTTCTTTTGAACTCCCTTATTTGGACCTTTCATATTTGCCCCGTTATCATAACCCTGACCGCGTACATCATCGATGTCATGATCAAGAGATTTCAGTTCTTCGTGTGTAATATCAAAAAGTCCCTGGCCAGTTATATCATCTACATTCAAAAATCCTAAAAGGATTCCTCAACACTAACACTTTGAGATGAGAAAATTGACATATCTTAATATTAAAGACATTTGTTCTTGGTGACTTGCATCAGGGGTACAATCAAGTATAACAGAGTAATATTTTGCTTATTTTATTTTCTTGATGATTTTTAATTTGATATCATGAGCAAGTAAAAGTATTAACTCATTTTGGATGGACTGACCAAGATAATGAACATGAGTTTCATCACTCGTGATACGTCGAATATGCTCTTTGATAACTAGATTAACTCTTCCAACATTTCAATCAAACTAAGAAGTTACCGTTGGTATTTCGATATAATTTCTCATTTGTAGCGCGAAATGCTAAATTATGAGAAATTACGTCTAGCTAGAAATTTGACAACCGAAACAATTCTTAACAGAACGTTTATCTAGTGATCTCTCTCCTTTTCAAATTGTTCTTGAACTACTTTATTAATTACATAATTATTTTGCAATCTTCGACGCATGTCGAACCAAGTAGCTATATTTGTCAGATGTTCTAAGCTAGCTTCACGCTCTTTGAGTCTTATGTTTAGATGTGACCAATCTACGAAACCCTCATTCACTAACTGACCTTTCACGACCCCTTTTCTAAGTATCTTACAACAAAAACAAAAAACTTTGTCAAACTCTTTTGAATATACTAGTCATTCTCTATCAGGTTTCTCGTTATTTGGTAGGATTCTAGTATACGAAGTTGCCGTGAACCTTCTATGAAGTTTATCTTTTGGACCCTTCTGAATAGTAGTGTCTCTTTTAGGACCATTAGCTACTAATACATTACTCATATCAGAACTAAGATTCTGCCATGATAGTGGATCAAATATATCAAAATGAGGAATATCAAACATTTGCATCATCAATATGATCATCATCAACATTCGCATCCTCAATATTAAAATCATCAATATCGTCATCGTTAATATTAACACCATCGTCGTTTACATCCACATCCTCAGCACCCTTATTCTGAATATTAGTATCATCAAGACCATCATCATTAAGATTAACATCATCCTCATTATCATGTCCACCATTATCATCATCATCGTTTTCATTATATGAAGAAACTTTTGGCTACATTTGAACAAACTTATCTATATCCCCACTTTGAGAGTTAATGAGTTCTTTAATTCTTTTTCTCTTTTTACGCTTTTCATATCCAGATTCTTGTTTATGAGTCATAGTTACTAAAGATGTTCAAACAATAATGACAAATTTATAATTAATTTCTTAATATATTAAAGATATTTATAATAGAATCTAAGAATCATAATAGTGTTATTTAAAAGTTATTATTTCAAAATTGAATACTAAATCATAACAATATAATATAATTTGTAGCCCATTTATCAAGTCAAACTAAATTATATTATAAATTCATTAAATTGTAAGAGTCTAATTCCTAAAAGGTATGTAACATTGATCAACATAAATCCAAATAATTAATTTGAAATTGAACGAACAATTATATTAATAAAAGATTTAGAATAATACAATTGAAAAAAATAAAGACTTAAAAGTTAAAAAAAAAATAAAAACATACCTTCTACTTCCTTCCTAACGCAATTCGTAAATCGAAACCAAAATCTTTTGTTGGCGTGCGGTTGTTACAAGTTGTTTGATACTAAAATTTTCTTATTTTATTTATTTATATAACAATACAAAATTATGAATGAGATTAATAATATTAAAATAAGAATGGATCGGATGGTGAGCTGAAAAATCAAGGAGCTACATGTTGGACTAGAGTGTTAGGCCAACTTCATTGAATTGCGCCTAAATTACTCATTAATATGACTATATATATAATATGCTATTGGATATACCAAAAAGGCCCTTTATAGATTTTGGGCCCTATGCAATGGCTAACATTGCACATTGTCAAATCTGGTCATGTGTTTCAGTTTGGGGAGTAAATTACATGAAGTTACATGAATAGTACCTGTGGTTTACACCGATTTACCAAAAATGTGCCTAATTTTTTTTCCGCATTATTAGTACAAAATGTTTACTTTTATCTCATAAATGATTCCTCCTACATCTATGACTGAAATACCCTTATCTGCATCATCAAATAAATTAAAAGAAAAAGGGAAATTTAGATAGATTAAGGACCGTTTATGAAACGAAAGTTAAGTTATTGGACTGAAAACGTGTAAAAAATTTGAGGGTAGATTTTTATTAGTCGATGTAAACTAAAGTGACTATTCATGTTATTTACTCTAGTTTGGGCAATACTTGTCCATATTCCATCACCAGTGGATCAGATCGACTGGATATCCCTTTGTTACATGATTGAGCCACTCATATCTATAAAAATTAAGTAACCGGACTATAGATTACAAAATGACTGAGCCACTCGTATTGATAAAAACACAAATTAAATTATGGATTACATTTTCAAACACTACTTTATAAGTATGCAAATAATGTGCTTAATATAATGCCTTAAATAGATTAACCTGTGTGTCATCCATATAAAGCATACTCGTGGCGTCTATGCACATACGTGACATTCATAAAAGGTTCTACCTCAAAACATTACAAACAATTAGCAATAGAATGAAAATTGGATATACAAAAAAGAGGTTTTGAAAGTTCATACACACAATAATTTTTTTTTTTTATCATAGTTTATTACATTTTTAGACATTTAGCCTTACTTGTAATTACATATGTATTTGATAATTTGAGAGCTTGATTTATCAAAATCAGAATATACGATAGAATATGTAGATGTGAGTGTGGATGAACGTGAAGATAAAAAGATGAATATAATTTCAAAAGTCATTTAAATTATTTAAATCTAACCTTAGTTTGCAAAAGTATGTTATTTTTCTCAAATTTCGATTTTCTTTTTCTTTATTCTTCTTTAACGGTCAGAGATGGAGAAGACTAATTTCAACATTAAAGATGGTTGATAGATGATGGTGATGGTGAGCAGCGGTCGGAGCAATGAAAGACGGTTAAGGCTAGCGGAGGTGAATGAGAGGAACTAGGAAGGAGATGATATGCGAAGAATGGGATTTGATCAAATGAAAAAGTGTTTTAAGTTTGGAAGTGTTGGAAGGAAATTTATTAAGAATGATATTTGATCGATGACTTAAGAAAGCAAGTTAACATTTTGTAAGTTAATGAAACTCCAACGACATCTAATAAAAGAAAAAAAACATACTTTTAAATTATATTTTTAGTTATGAAAATCTCAGATCTATTCTTCATGGGTGAGGTTCATTGGAAAAGAGAATTTATGCAGGAAGTTAAGAAGCCACTAGAAAGTTATCAAGTGTCACTCCCTAACTCTTCTCATTAAAAACATTTTGATCTATTCACGATTAAAATTAAATATAAAATTAATTTAATAATAACTATCACCCACCTTCCACTTATCACTTGCCACTTCTGACCACCACCACACGCTACCGCCACTTGTCGCCGTCTGCCTCTACAGGAAAGTTTATATTTTTTTTAAACAACCGTGGAAATGTGATGCAATAAACTTGTGTTTTTAAACTACGATCACAGTTCTTTAAACTATGACATAATGATTATAAGCTAAAATGCACGTTGTTATCAAAGTAATGCCTTTTAGACTATGATGCACTAACTTTTAACTATCTAATTAAGATGATGTTATGGTAGATAATACTTTAACTATAACAGTGTATTATAGTTATTATTTATGATGCGTTTTAGTTTTTTTTGTGCATAAGTGTTAAGAACTCTAGTGAATCACACTTTTAAAATAGAATATAGAATATCATAAAGAAGGTTTTGCATAGAAATAGCTATTAAGATACAACATAGTTACAAAAACAGTACCTCAGCAGTTTAATTTTAGAAATAAAATTTATTGGAAACATTTAATCAAACATGTTAGGTGCATTATAGTAGATACATATTAATATAATGATTTAAGAGTTATAGTTGGAAAAGAAAAATATAATATCTTTCGAGAGGTCCTTAATCAATTTAATGAAGACATATAAACATGGACAAAATGACATGAGTAGCTAGAGGGAAAGTTTAATCAAGGGTGGTACGACCAAAAGAATTTACCTGGAGGAAAAGTTTGACACTATACATCATGTACATCTTCTTGACAGTTCCCCTTTTCAGGTCAAATTAACGTAAAAACGTGTTTTAATATATGAACAAAATTAGTTGTCAAACGGGTTGGTTTTCATTTTCTTTTTTTGTCTTATTCCGAAAGAAAATAATTTATGAATAGAAATTAGCAAGATAATAGGGATTATAATGACTTTTAACGACAATTTCAATCGAAATAATCATAATAACCACAACAATTCTAGAACACAATCTCGACCAAAATGACCCTAAAATTTAAATTCAACTAAAACAACCCTACAACCTACAAATCAAGGAAAGATCTAACAATCGAAAGAGTAACCCCACCATCCAAACCCAAACAACTCATGATCGCTTAAGGACAAATTGACCGACACCTTGATAAATGACACGATACCCACGTAACCTCAACTGAAGTTCTGACGACACAATCATACCAAATGGTGGTACTAAGAATTCTGGGGACGATTAATGGAGGAAAACAATGATTGTAAGACCGCCACATGTTGAAATGAAATTCATGATACCACTTATCAGAACCACCGGGAATCAAGTTAAAATACTTTATGTCAGAAAAGTATTTGAAAAGTTTTTCGAATAAGTTTTCAAAAATTGAGTTATTTTCGAAAAACTATTCATGAGTGTGTATATGAACAAAAAAGCTTTTGAATTTTTTTTTCTTAGAAAAAAATATCTTTTTTGTTGTTTGATTGTTTTATATCTTAACTTCTACATAGTATTATGTGAGTATAAATATTTAAAAATGATAAAACAAATCGACTTGAATAAAAGAATTATTTGATAAATGATTATAAAATTTAATTCAGTTTGTTTAACAATGCCGGCGCAACTTGGAAAGTAGGTCCACTCCTTTTTAACATTTAGGCCCTTAGCTAGACAATTGAACATTAATTGCTAATTGGCAACTTAGTTTTCTATATAGTATGATTTTGAATCTTTACGTACTACAAGGTGTCTTATGTAATTATATAATCGGATGTACTCTATTTACTCTATTGGAAGATCGCGCTGGAACACTTGCTCCAAAGGAAGTGAACGTATGTGTGTATACGACGGCTTTTGATAGACTGTCAACTAAACATAATTTGCAAGTCATAGGAAGAGACTTACGGAGTTTTTTATAATTTAAAAGGTTCGTCTCGTTAATTGTATAGGCCTTGTTTCATAGTAGGCTTTTAAACATAAAATTTAATGTTTAAAACAACTAACAAGTATTATGATAAATTTTATAATTATAAAAAACCATTAATATGATAACAAATTGTTTTTATCTCACGCACTTACATTTATTGTAAGTTATTACTTGAATATTGCAATTCTTCTAGTATTCTTAGAAGCAAAGTCGCTAGTCAACTCTTTATAATTAACATTCTCCAATAGATTGCTCTCAATAGCTATTACAGCTAATCTATTAAGTCTCTCTTGTGACATTGTGGACCGCAAATATGACTTCAAAAACTTCAGTTTTGAAAATTTTCTTTCTGCAGACGCCACAGTTACTGGAATAATCAACAATACTTTGTATGCAATTATTGAATTAGGAAAACAATCGACTTGTTAAAGAAAATTTAAAACATCAGCGACTCTCATATTTTCACGTGGCAACAAATTGTTTTGCAACTTTAACTCCAAATAAAGTTCATTTGCATCAATGTCTGACTGTCTATTATTCTTGAGTGCGGCTTCAAGATTACTACAACACAAATTATTATCGTTGTCATCGAGGTACTTCAACTTATCAGAAGTAAACAAGAAATCAAAAATTTTCTCATAAGCTTTGTATTGGTCAAATCTTTCTCTAAGAGAAGCAACCGCATGTTGTATAAGAAATAATTAACTTAAAATGTCTCTTTGGCAGAAAATGAAGCATCTTGATCAATAGAATTCTCATCAAATTGTCTTTTTTTTATGAACTTCACGTTTTTAAGGGAACACTGGACCAATATCCAACTCAATGGCAATTTCTTTAGCAACATATATCGCTTTAGACAGTCCGGTGTCTCTATACAACTCAAAATAAGAAATCAATCCATTCACTTCTTCAATAGCAATATCCAAACGCATATCCTTGGTTTGTAATTTTTTGCTCACCAAATTTACCGTGAATAAAATTTCAAACCAAATGACTATTGCAACTAAAAACTCATATTCACCAAGCTCATATTTTGCAAGCGATCTAGCTTCACTTTTTGCAACTTGAAGCAAAGCTTTTCTTATGTCCTTAATTTGAAATTTAATAGCTTTGACACCATCGACACGACTTTCCCAACAAGTCATGGACAATGATTTAAGAGTCAACCCCGGAACATTGTCTTTCAAAATCAGCCATCTCTTAATAGAATTAGCAAATATTGTGTAAATTCGTTGTATAACTCCAAAAAACTCTCTAGCTTTGCCACAAGTGTTAGCCATGTCAACATAATGCAAGAATAAGACTATGACAACCACATGGAGTATAAAACGCTCTACGATTTATTTCTAAGAACTTCTTTTGAACTCCCTTATTTGGACCTTTCATATTTGCCCCGTTATCATAACCCTGACCGCGTACATCATCGATGTCATGATCAAGAGATTTCAGTTCTTCGTGTGTAATATCAAAAAGTCCCTGGCCAGTTATATCATCTACATTCAAAAATCCTAAAAGGATTCCTCAACACTAACACTTTGAGATGAGAAAATTGACATATCTTAATATTAAAGACATTTGTTCTTGGTGACTTGCATCAGGGGTACAATCAAGTATAACAGAGTAATATTTTGCTTATTTTATTTTCTTGATGATTTTTAATTTGATATCATGAGCAAGTAAAAGTATTAACTCATTTTGGATGGACTGACCAAGATAATGAACATGAGTTTCATCACTCGTGATACGTCGAATATGCTCTTTGATAACTAGATTAACTCTTCCAACATTTCAATCAAACTAAGAAGTTACCGTTGGTATTTCGATATAATTTCTCATTTGTAGCGCGAAATGCTAAATTATGAGAAATTACGTCTAGCTAGAAATTTGACAACCGAAACAATTCTTAACAGAACGTTTATCTAGTGATCTCTCTCCTTTTCAAATTGTTCTTGAACTACTTTATTAATTACATAATTATTTTGCAATCTTCGACGCATGTCGAACCAAGTAGCTATATTTGTCAGATGTTCTAAGCTAGCTTCACGCTCTTTGAGTCTTATGTTTAGATGTGACCAATCTACGAAACCCTCATTCACTAACTGACCTTTCACGACCCCTTTTCTAAGTATCTTACAACAAAAACAAAAAACTTTGTCAAACTCTTTTGAATATACTAGTCATTCTCTATCAGGTTTCTCGTTATTTGGTAGGATTCTAGTATACGAAGTTGCCGTGAACCTTCTATGAAGTTTATCTTTTGGACCCTTCTGAATAGTAGTGTCTCTTTTAGGACCATTAGCTACTAATACATTACTCATATCAGAACTAAGATTCTGCCATGATAGTGGATCAAATATATCAAAATGAGGAATATCAAACATTTGCATCATCAATATGATCATCATCAACATTCGCATCCTCAATATTAAAATCATCAATATCGTCATCGTTAATATTAACACCATCGTCGTTTACATCCACATCCTCAGCACCCTTATTCTGAATATTAGTATCATCAAGACCATCATCATTAAGATTAACATCATCCTCATTATCATGTCCACCATTATCATCATCATCGTTTTCATTATATGAAGAAACTTTTGGCTACATTTGAACAAACTTATCTATATCCCCACTTTGAGAGTTAATGAGTTCTTTAATTCTTTTTCTCTTTTTACGCTTTTCATATCCAGATTCTTGTTTATGAGTCATAGTTACTAAAGATGTTCAAACAATAATGACAAATTTATAATTAATTTCTTAATATATTAAAGATATTTATAATAGAATCTAAGAATCATAATAGTGTTATTTAAAAGTTATTATTTCAAAATTGAATACTAAATCATAACAATATAATATAATTTGTAGCCCATTTATCAAGTCAAACTAAATTATATTATAAATTCATTAAATTGTAAGAGTCTAATTCCTAAAAGGTATGTAACATTGATCAACATAAATCCAAATAATTAATTTGAAATTGAACGAACAATTATATTAATAAAAGATTTAGAATAATACAATTGAAAAAAATAAAGACTTAAAAGTTAAAAAAAAAATAAAAACATACCTTCTACTTCCTTCCTAACGCAATTCGTAAATCGAAACCAAAATCTTTTGTTGGCGTGCGGTTGTTACAAGTTGTTTGATACTAAAATTTTCTTATTTTATTTATTTATATAACAATACAAAATTATGAATGAGATTAATAATATTAAAATAAGAATGGATCGGATGGTGAGCTGAAAAATCAAGGAGCTACATGTTGGACTAGAGTGTTAGGCCAACTTCATTGAATTGCGCCTAAATTACTCATTAATATGACTATATATATAATATGCTATTGGATATACCAAAAAGGCCCTTTATAGATTTTGGGCCCTATGCAATGGCTAACATTGCACATTGTCAAATCTGGTCATGTGTTTCAGTTTGGGGAGTAAATTACATGAAGTTACATGAATAGTACCTGTGGTTTACACCGATTTACCAAAAATGTGCCTAATTTTTTTTCCGCATTATTAGTACAAAATGTTTACTTTTATCTCATAAATGATTCCTCCTACATCTATGACTGAAATACCCTTATCTGCATCATCAAATAAATTAAAAGAAAAAGGGAAATTTAGATAGATTAAGGACCGTTTATGAAACGAAAGTTAAGTTATTGGACTGAAAACGTGTAAAAAATTTGAGGGTAGATTTTTATTAGTCGATGTAAACTAAAGTGACTATTCATGTTATTTACTCTAGTTTGGGCAATCAGTAATTGTTCAATGCTTGTTGGTTTAGATCCATTCAATTAAATCAGAACGGAAGATATTTTTCCTTTTATTCGGAAATTGTGTTAGAATAAAATGAATCAAAATTAAAGTACGATTTTGAGGGTGGATATCAATTAGGAGTTCAATTTGGTGCTTTGATCCTTTTTTTAGGTGATAGCTGTAGATATGTATGCACATTTGTATGGTTTTGTATCATGATGGCATGTTCTTCGATGCAGGCAAGTATGGAAAAATGGGCCTTAATATTTCTGAAGGTTCAAGATCGCGTAACAAAAGGGTTTTCACGAAAGTGGCCATAACTTGGTTGGTGGTGCTCCGTTTTACGCCTATGACCCAGCGAATCGAAGCTTGGGCTTGGTAAACTGCCTCTGGCAGTTAACCCAACTTCCGGGCCCAAAAACACATTATTTTGGGAGTTATAAGCTATTTTATGTTTTTTTTACTAATTTGTGGACTTTGTTTTTGGTATAGAGTCCGACCGGTTTATCTTTTTTGGCTTATTCGAAATTCTGAGCATTATTTAGGTCATTTCTAAGACCATGGAACATGCAGTTATCAAATTATTAAAATTTCAATTTTTTTCTCAAATTTGTGTTTGCTTTTGAGTTGAATTACCTAACTATTGGTATTCTCTGAATCAACAATAATTAAAAGAATTGTTCCTGATATTCGTGTGAACCAACATGTCCGATTTGTGTTATCCCATTTTTTAGTCTACATCATTCTCTCTTTTGTGACAACTTGACTTCCTGTTCTTTATGACCCAAATTTTGGGTTCCTTTTTAATAGTTATTGCCTTTGCTAAAGAAGATAAAAAAGAAAACAAAAGAAAGAAGTCTATCTAACTTGTGTACAGATCCTATAAGAATGCTGCCTATGGCAGCGTCTTACCTCCGTCTTCGTCTACGTGGAATCCACCTCGGTCCCGTCTTGCTTCGCCACCATAGGCACGGTCCCGTCCTGGGGATCTTTCTATGGTTCTTCATCTTGTGCAGAACAAACCCAGAACGGGAAGAAAGGGAGAGAGCAGTGGATCAGTTGGGCCAACTAAAAAAAAAAAACTTTTTTTAAACAAATTTCAAACACTATATATATATACATACAATTATCTAATTTTTCACACACAATTCTCTCAATCTTTATCTATTCCATACACAATTTATATAAAACAATTACCATTATTTATCACACCCAATTCACATCAACTTTACTCACAAATTAAACGCGATTGTATAGCGTCTATCCAACAAACGAACGAAGACACCGACGAGGAATAATTGTATCGCTTTATAATTATTATTAGTGTAACGTAGGTTTTTAATTATTGTAATTTTAATTATTAGTGTAATGTAGTTTTTAATTATTAATGTAATGTAGGATTTTAGTTATTGTAATTTTTATTATTAATAAAAAAATGTATTTGCATTGATATTTAAGAATGACGTGGCGCTGACGTGGCACTGAAAAGTTCAGTCTTGCAGTCACCACAGGGAGCGTTCAGTCTCGGGTTAGTTCTCAGTCTTAGCGCTGACGTGAAATTCAGTCTTGCATTCTTAGTTAGTCACCATAGGGAGTGATCTAATAAGGATTAATAATCTGTTTAAGGATCAAACGCATATTAATATAGCCAACTTTAACCATATATTTTTTTAAATAAGATCTTTAAAGCCTAAGACGAAATTAAAATATCAATTATGTATAGTTTTTTATTTTCTATATTTTTAATGCATATTATGGAGAATCTATTTTTTAATTAAGAAAAGTCAATCCATCCATTCTGTTGTAATATTGTATGCTGACTTCTAATTTGTTACTGATTTTATATGCTTTCATAAAAAGGAAATTTTTTTTACTAAAACAAGTGTCATGTTAAAGAAGATCATCTTCAATCTTTTACTTATATAATATAAAGTTTTGTAAAGAGATTGAGTTGACTAATTGTAGACTTAAGGATTTACATATTTTTGCTTTTAATTTATATAGAGGCTTATCAGAGTTTTTTTGTTAGGAACAAAAAAATTGGAAAACTTTCACCTATTTTATCCGTATAACGTTAAATAATATACTACATTTTGATTATATTGATATCATATGTCGCTTTTCTTCTTCAAGAACATTACATGATATTTTAATGTCGAATATTATGTGGCATTTAACGATCACAAACTAAATAAAACATTAGACTAAACTCTTTATGCAATTCAAAATTAATGCATCCACTTAACTACGAGACATGTTTCTAGATATGACTGAGTTGGGTATTTGACCCGTTTGATAAACGGTAATGTGTAAAAGTAATGATTGGAATTCAATCGTGAAATCAGAAAGATAATGATAAAAATACTTTAGTGATAGCCAACAAAAAATGAAATTGAATTTTAAGACATGTAAAATAAAACGTTGAAGCCTTTTTAACAAAAAAACTTAGAATTAAGAGATAAAAAATGGTCCTAATCGTTTTTATCACTTAAAATGAGCCTAAATTTTACAACTCAAACTCTTTGAGACCTTATATGTCATTTTATAACACTGAGTGAGTCTAATATCTTTTAGAACTTATATTCTTCGAGGCATTAAAAAATTAAAAGACGTTGAAGATCCTTGTCGTTATCTTATACTAATACATGACAACGGTGACTTTGGGGGCTAACAAATTCGAAGGTCTAAAGTCATAGCTTCTCTAACTTTACACTGAAGCCATCCCAACTAACCCTTATCTATTTTTTGTGACAAAATAACATCCAATTTCGCTACGTGTACCACTCAGCAAACCCTTCAACAAGGTCTATTGAGAACGCTTAATAAAAGGTCTGCCAAATCCATTGTCCAAAATTGGTGACGTACCACAGGTTAATCAAAACCCAAGCCCAACACATTCTGACAATATAGTATAAGAGTATAACTATCGCGTATGGCTACCTCAGAGCATCTCCAGTGGTCTTTGCTGACACGTTTAATAGAAAAAGAAAATATGATGTGGCATGGTTTATTTGTATCGTGACTTGCCACATATTAATGCGTTGAATATACTGTGTGGGTCTGTACACACGAGTATTTATGCGATACATGTGGGCCATGAAAGTACTATTCCACTTAAATAATATTATTATATTTCAAACATATTGATTTAGTGGCCTGATTCAAGTATACTCTGTAAAACTTTCTCCGACTTTACTACATTAAAAATTTAATGCATTAAAAAGAAAACATAAAAATCCTACATGTCAGTTTAACAAAATATTGCATTGGAGATGCTCTCATTACGTATGTCCCTGAGGTCCTATTGGTCCAAGTAAGGACACGTCAGCCATAGGTGGCATAGCCATCTAACTAAACCCTCATTGCTTAGTGGTCCACACATCACACCCACAGCACTCTCGAGTGGGTTTGGCCATAAACCTTCTAGAAGGTGTGCGACTATAAATATAAGATATCATTTTCCACCAAAGGACAAGTAATTTTCACTGACACTTTCACTCTCACTCTCAAGAATTCCATCACAACATGTTTTGCAATCAATCATTGATTTTTAGCACCCTTCATCTCGTTCTAAACATGTCTTATGGTTAATCTCGTAAATTCGAGTGCAACAGCGATCAAGCATATTACGCACTGAAGCATATCCTTATCCTTGATCAATCACCATTTCAAAATTGAAGTTACGTTGAGAAACCATCATCACAGATCTTAGAAACCCTAGAAGCCGCTAAAATATAATTTCGATTTGATTATCCCAGCGATTCTTTTGGGTGACAGGGTTCTAACGTAAATCATTGGCAAAGTAAGTCGCGATATATTCTAGATAAGCCTGCTATTTTATCCAATCAAACTATGTGTCATTACTTTTTTCCAATGGAAACCATCGTCGGCATATTCCGTGACATGTATTGTAGATCTGTGTATCAAAATGATGTGAATGGTTTCTGGTAAGAACATCTGTTGTGAAGATTATTGAGATGCATTGTAGGAGGATGAAGACAACGACTGAAAGAAAGAGACCAGCCCGTCACTTTTTATGCTTCAGATTCTTAAAAAGAAAAAACATTATCGCGAATAGTTTGTTGTTGTGCATCAAATTATGTTTTCCTGTCCATCAAGTTTTGTAATCCTAGTGCTCGAGATTATTTGTATAGCTCATTTTGTTATGTATGATGCTGTATATTAATACCAATTTGTGTATAGACTATTATTTGATGGAACATAAGTTTTTTTTGTCATCTTTTCGTCTGTTTTTTTTTTTCTTTTTGTTAACGTTATCGTGCATCAAGTAATATTAAAAATTGAAAATGAGTCAGTGCACCATAAAAATTGAAGATCGTTTGGTTTGAGTGATGATGGATCATGATCCTTATATATTTGCCCATAGATTATGGTAATCAACTAGCAAAAAATATTCTCATATCATAATAGGCTGCGAGCTTTCTTCAAATATTTTGGGAGACTTGCTAAAAGTAATGCTGGTTGTGTAGAAAAAAAAGTCTTCTCTGTATATATGTTGCACATATCATTCTAATGGAGGAGACTTGCCCACGAGAAAAGAAGTGAAGAATGCTAGTGACTCGCTCGGTTTGAAGATAGGCACCGCATGACCAGCTCCTCTAAAAGTAGCAAATGTAAGTCCCTCATACTCTTGTAGCCAACCAGCAACCTGAATACATACCCAGGAATATACTCAATCAGACACGGAGATATAATTCGTGATGGAAGTAAATTGGTTATAAGGGACGTACTAGTGGTTTTAGGCAATTAACCCTACATTTTACGTTCATTACTTGTTTTAAAGCTGTCAAAAGTCAAATGGGCTTATATTTGTGGAATATCAGGTGAAAAACAGGACAAGTGTATATATATATATATATATATCACTAGTGCAACTTTATTACAATCAATATTTGCAAAGGATATGATATTTCATATTAACTTAAACATTTTCTGATTGGCTGAATGGAAGTGAATAATTTTATTGGGACAGATCAAAATAGAAACACGGACAATAAAATTGGGACGGAGAGATTTCATAATTAACAATAATTGATAAGATGATTACCTGCTTCTGATGATACCAAGGCCTCCATGCTTGATTAATGGGCAGGGCTAGAGAGCTTAAGCTGTATCTGGTAGACAACACAGGGACTCTCCCATCGGTATCTCCACTATTACACCAAAAACATACTATAAATAAAACCGAAAAGAGATTTGCAAATTTTCAGATATGTATTTGTTAGTAGTATATACATACCTGTAGACCCATATTCTAAGTTTGGCATCAATTAGCTTCTTGTATATCGGAAGAACAGATGCTATCGATTGTCCCCAACGATCATATACATCCTTACTGCAGGAAATGTTGTAAAACCTTATATCATAAAAGTAGAAGATTATTGTGTCATTGATCGGAATTCAGAAAGCAAAGTTTTTTTTTTTTAATCATTACTTGCAAATGCTCCAGTTCTTGAGTTGATAACCATCTCCGACATGAAGAGCCTTCTGAACCTCAAGTTTATTATAGTATTTCTCTGCATAGCCCTCAAGGCAAGGATCATAACCCCCCATAATGCGTGGCATCTAAAAAGCATAACGATATAATAGATAATTTAGTTTAACCAAATTTATCCAACATTGGCATAGATAGTGATTGCTAATCACCTACCATCATAGATGGGCTCTTGGTAAACACAGCTTCCCATGCTTTATTTTCTGCATATGCTGAATTGCCAATACAGACCGGTGTATAAAGGCTGTACATATCTATCTTTCTATATTGGTTCATGACTTCAGACACGGCTTGTTCACAGTCGTTGTTACTCCATGTATCATCGCTGTCGAAATTGCAGGATTCTTTTATGATTTTGTGAGTTTCGTCTGATACCACAGCATGGCTCCAAGCATAGTCAATCATACCTTTCCAGTCCTCAGCATCATTTGTTTCAGGGTTACCTAACTGCATTCAAATCATTTGCTTAGACTCGTGTTGTGGAACAAATTAGAAACAAAAAACTATAGTGAAAATCACCCAAAATAGAAACAAACGGTTGTCTGATTAATGATTCTAGAAATCAACTACAATAATATGTTATCTCTGAAATTGAGAAAAAGTACGACGTGTTAGGAAAAATATTAGTACTAGAAATATTAAAAAACTGAAAGTTGGTTTCTATTAGTCATAATTTTGATAGTGGATTTCTATAATCTATAATTGGTAATAGTTAGTTTCTATTTTGGGCAATTTACCGAAAATTAAAATACATATCGTTTTGAAGACAGGAACAGGATACCAATATGCCTTTTAGATTGATAAACAGGGAGGGGTCCTTGTTTTTATCATGAATAAGGCCTGCCAGTTCTGGAACATATTTTCCTGCATTAAATTAAGTTAACTATAAGGCACATACATGCTTGAGGACTTTCTAAAAAATAAAAGAAATTGTGAAATACGTCGGAGATACCTGCGTAGCTCTCTCCAGCGATATAGAACGTTCTATTCTTATACAATGGAAACTTTAGGAACCAGTTGTGAAGGAAGACATACGTATCATTAGCTGATATAATATTTCAGAAATTTAGTCAGTGCTGATGATGATATGTTTATATCGTCATAAGTTGTGATAATATGTTCAAATTACGACTCACCGGTGAAATCGTCTCCTAAATTATCATAATCGCTAGTTGTGTTGGAGTACGAAAAGCCAACTCCAACAGGAGATTCGAGGAACAGCATATTAGCTTCTGCATTACAAAATTATAAATAGTCTCAACTGACTTGCCGAAAACATTTATACTAAAGCTAAAGGATTTAACAATGTAATCAAATTGAAAGGAATACACTTACTAGCTACAAAGATATGAAACAATCTTAATTATACCTCTGTTCCATGAGTATGGATTTAGTTGAAGATCTTTTCCATCAGTGCTCACGATGAATGGTCCCAGTTCCTGTGTAGCTCCATATCCAACCGATGAACATCCTGGACCTGAAATAAACACCAATGCGTCAACGCAATGGAAAGAAATTCTGGATCATGTTAATTACGTAAATTTTAGCTAAGTGGTTAAGGATTATTATTTATGTCCACTCTGCACTACTGACTAAACCATCATGAGAAACTGGATTTATTAAACTTGATTTATCTAACTTCTCCATTGTACTTTCAACTTCTGTATCTATTTAACCATAATGTAACTTGAAAACAAATTTTTGTACCACATTTGATTATATCTTTCACACAACCTCTAAAACATGATTTCTTGATCTACCAGGAAACCTAACAAATTGGGTAACATGTCTAATTATCTTAGTCCAACAACGGATTCGGTTTTCAGGTTACCTAATTGTTAAAGAGGGACAAAGTTGAAACCCCCATTGTGACATGTGACATAAAAGTTACGTTGTCTAAAAAGGGGAAAAAACTGAAAATGCGTTGCCTCGAGGCATTTGGTTGACATGGATATGATTAGATAAAATAAAAAAATAAAAAGCATAAGTTGCTGGATATATATATATATATATATATATGTCATAAAACGATAATTTTTGGAACCTGAAACAAATGAACACAAAACAGAACACAACAGTATCGTTTTACTGCCAATGGACCAAGTTTGAGCGAATTACGTTACGCATTCATGCTAATTACCTCCATTAAGCCACAACACCAAGGGCTTCTCATCTGGAAGAGTCCAAGCTTCGTAAAACCAGTAAAATAGTGCCCGTCCATTCTTCTCATTAACTATCACATGTCCAGCATAGTGCCGAAAGTCTACATTAGGCTGGCCGGGCAAGCTTGTTACAAGATGATCGTTGTTATTCTGGATCGTTACGTTTTTGTAATTGGACACTGGTCCATGCCTTGCAACTACAAGTAAAAAGTTCAATAACAATAGGGCAATACCCATATTCAAAAGAGACATTGATTTTAGTCTGAAAGCCATAATTTATTAAGGAGTACTACTAAAATAGCTCAAATACAGCTTAATTAGTTTGGCAAATTACACAGAGACCAGCCCCTATTTATACATGTTGAGGCATTAGCAACACCTGGCCACTAACTAATTGAATAAGTTTAAAATGATGAAAATTGTAATTTGATATTAATCAAAAGGGTTAATAATCTAAAAATACAATGTACTTTCAATTTTGTTACTTTTTTCCCAACTTAAGTTTTTATGTCACAATTTGCAAATTGAACTTTCAACCTTGTGTTCCTACCTAAACTAATATGTAACTCGAAAATCAAAGAAAATTGAATCCATTTCTTCGAACCTTCACCTTCACTAAAGATTTTCACACTTGGAAATTTGATATCTACACTACATATTCTTATATCTTTTAAAAAACATATTTTAAAGGTTTTCTAAAGGATAGATAAACACATGTAGAACAGGTATCAAATTTCTGAGTACGAAAATCTATAGTCAAAGTGAAGGTTCTCAGTTACGAAGCAATAGGTTCAATTTTCTTCGATTTTGGAGTTACATATTAGTTAAATAGGAACACAAGTTGAAACTACAATATTGTATAAAATAAAACATAAAAAAATACGTCGGAAAAAAATGAACAAAATTGAAATTACATTTTATTTTTATATATTAACCCTAGTCAAATGTGTAACGTGGCAAATAGTCATTATTAACTAGGTAAAGTTCATGCTAGATGAGGTATAGATTTTATTGCATAAGCCCTTTATGTGCATGTTCCATTTTGTTGGGTTGTTTACTTGAAGAAAATTTCTGTATTTATATATGATAAATAAATAAAAACTGAAGAATTTTATGGCATTTTCTTGGAAATTTGCCTGAATTGGCATGCAAGTTGATCAACTATAATGCTCCAGTTTTCCAATTCCACATGGACCACATGGCTAGTACTTTATTGGTAATATTTTCTGTTGTGGCTTTAGTCTATCTAAATGTACAACCAATTGGCTACAATAAAGTTCATAGCATTTTTGGGGTAACTGCGAGGAACTGTTCTGAATATTAATATAAATATATGAGTAAAGGTTACATATATTAAAACTCATCTTAATTATATGCTGAAATCTATTTACTCTAATTTATGTCAAATATTAATCCAGATGAATAAAATGCATTTCAAAGTTTTTTGAGGAAAAAAATAATCGCGTGGTTAAATTTCCATTTTGTATCTATAAAAACCTATAAATCTGTCAAAAATTTTGAAGGGGATGCTTTTGCGACTACTGGTATAAACTCATGAACTCGTCATATTCAAGTAGTATATATATACATTAGTTTATAAATCATGATCTAGTTAATTCGCAATCAATTATGAATCGGGGATATGTTGGTTTAGTGTTAGTGAGGTATGTTCGAGTCAGGTTGACAGAAATGATTTATTTTCTCATGTTTTCTTATTAAGCTCTCAATATTACAAATGAAGTGTTCAAGTGTTTTTACCATAAGAATACCTCCTTAACATAAGTAAATTGACTAGCCTGTATATGCCCCTTGACTAGTCATATGAGTAACAAGCGCTAGAGCTAAAGTTTACAATCTAATTTCAGTCCTAACGTAGTTTAATAACGATATATGTATAGTATGATAGGTGTGCCGTTCTAGAAAAGTTCAATTATTACGTGAACGCCGCATAAAATTGAATCGATAGAGGAAGCTAAGAGGGTGGTGATCAGTGAAATGAAAAATCCATCGTATATTTTTGTATTTGATAAATACCTCTACTAAAACTAATTATCAACTAAGAGGTTGCAACCACAACTAAAATAAAGGTTGCAAATTCGTTTCTCATAAAATACAGTGTGTATAATATTTGTGATTCGAGATACAATAGCTCTCATATGGCCTAGATTTTGCATTCTAAAATAGTAATGATATGATATTTGATGTGATATTTATACTTCCTTATTATATATTAATATATTTGATTTGAAAAAAAAATCAAAAATATTTAAATTACCCATACACCAATTTAAACATTATATATCTTAATTATTTAAATTTCATATCACCTACACACTTTTCTTCACATTCTTTAAAATTAAATATCACAAAAATGGTTGGTTGAAAAATTATAAAAATTACACTATAATAATTTAGATGTCTTTACATAAATGACTCAATTACCAAAAAAAAAAATATGTTTAATCATGCATAATAGTAGGTAAATAAACTATATATAATTAAACAGTTATAACTTTAAACAATAGACATCTACATATTTTATCTAATCAATTGTTTTATATTTAACAATATATTTACCTATAACAATCTTCGGGCACTGTGTTAGTAAATATATAAAAGAAAATAGCTTATGCCTCAACTCAGTGTGCCCTAGAAAAGATGTATCGCATTAAATTAAATATAGTCACCAAAGAGAAGAAATTATGTGGCAAATCTTGTGGGTTATCCCTGTTTACTTTAAAGTTTATGTCATCAAATGAGATAACAACCAAGTTTAGTCTATTGAATGATGACACGGATTCTATCTTACTTTGTTGAACAATGAATATAAATTAATATCATAACTTAAAACATGCTGGTTAGAAGGAATTATATCCATTTATCTCGACATCATGATTAATGGCAAATCTTGTGGATTAGCACTTTAAATAAGTTGAATGTTCCTCGCAAATACATTTACTTTTAAACAAAAATAGTTAAGTTCATCGACAGTCAAAATTAGTTGCTAGTAAAATGTGGTGGAAGTGCTAGGAAAGTGAGGTGTCAATATATTCAAGGGTAATGATGAATAGCCTCATATACAATTTTTTAAATATTTAGTTAATTGCAGTGCGCCTAACCACCAACAAAGTGAGAATCGAAGAAATTTAATCACAATTTCATGAACATGACATGATGCTAACCAAATAACAACAAGCCATAGCTAGATAAAGGACGCATTGATCCAACCATTAATTAATGCTAGTAAGGATGTCTGTTTTAATTATAGAGTTGTATGGTTTACACATTTTAAAAATTATAAGTTTTAGTACATACAATCATTAACGGTGATGTTGCTTATTTATAACATATGCAAACTCAAAAAATACTATAAAAACTCAAAGTAAATATTATATACTAACTTTTTACATTTATGTTATATTATACTAGGGTCTAGCCTTTTTTAGAAAAAAGAAAATAAAACAAATATCTACATTAGTTAAAAGGTGAACCATATTCTAAAGATTTATAATTTTATTTAAATAATTATTGTGACTATCAATAAAATACGTTTTTCTATTAATATGCTATATATATCTTACTAGTCATAAATACTTTAATCAAATAATTATAAGTTATATATATGTTACAAATTTATTTAATAAAAAGTCATAAATACTTGGTATTTAAGTTCTAAATAGTTAAATGGTTAGAGTTTGAAAATCAACATTAGATGTTAAATTAGATTGTTAACAATTCACTACTTAAAAAGTAACGAGGACTATTTAAATGATGTTGTAAATGAAAGTTATACAACTAAATGTATGTAAGGTACAAAAAAACAATAAAAGCTAAATATTAATTATGTAACTATAATATAGATACAGAAAATGACTAATGGTGAATTTCGTGTTACAAGTTTATTTTTTATTTTAAATTGTTACTCCCCGATAAATACATCAAACATAACCCACTCATAAAACCTAAAACAATTACAAATTGATTGTTATATACTGTAACATAATTAAATTTGAGTTTCACTTAAGAATCGAAAAAAAAAAAAAATTATCTTAAAGTTGAATCAATTCATTACTTACACATAAACCTAGATGATTAGAAAATTAACAATGTTTACCCTTTTATAATTATAACTAAGACCGACTATTCAAATTAATAAGTATAAATCAAGGTCGGTTTTTTTATAAATATTTCATTTTCTTATTTGTGATTTATTCTAAAATAACATGGTTATATTTGATCTAAAGGAAAGTACAAGACTGAAAGTATCAAAGTTGATTCCGAAGAGGTTGTTGCTGAAAAGATCAAGTGAGGACATCTACTGTCATTCATCAAAATAGAAGGGTCAAAGATGTAACTTTATTGTCTTGTCTTGGATTCTTGGGTATGTATATGAGGAATTGTATTCGGGTCAAACTTTAATACAAATGCATCAGTGGTATGGGGAGAATTAAAGGAAACATATGATACAATTGACGCGTCATATATTTTTAACTTACACCAAAGAAAAAAATCTTTAAAATAAACTGGTACCTCTATTTTAGTATATTATCATAAGTTAAATACTCTTTGGAAATAATATAATGCAATGGTAAAGATACTTGCATGCGCTTGTGCTGAAGCTGCTGATTTCAAAGAACATAATAAAGTTTTGAAATTGATGCAATTCCTCATAGGTCTTGATGACATATATATGCTTGTGAGAAGTAATTTGTTTTTAAGAGAACCATTATCTGATGTGAAAATTGATTATGATATTATATCAAGGGAAGAATTTCACACGATGGTGTTATTAAATAGAAATGTGAAGAAGTCTCAACCATCTGCTTTTGTGTCTCAAACCAACAACAATGATAATAATAGTAGAAACGTCAATAGGGGTCCTAATCCAAACTTAAAATGTATAAAATGCAATAGGGTTGTCTATACTATTGATAGATGTTTTAAAATTTTTGGTTATCCACCAAGCATTAAGAAGAAACCTTTTAATAATTAGGTTTTTAATGAGAATGTGGCTAACAATGGTGTTGTTTCAGATGGTGCAAGTACTGGCTCTGCACCTTTGTCTTTTACTAACGAGCAAATGTCGAAACTCATGTATTTGATCAATGAGCAACAAGATACTGTTGATTTAAAGTCTAACATGGCGGGTACTTATATGAACTCGAGTACATTTTTTAATATGGATTTTAAAAGATTTTTTAATTCAAACACAACCGATAAAGTTCAAAATGTAAGTCGAGGTTATATTATTGATTCTGATGCAAACCACAGTTTCTGATAAATATCTTTTTAACATGGTTGATATAAAAGAACTTAATCTAACAGTTGGTGATCCTACTGGTACTCAAGCAACTCTTGGGAAAATTGCGGATTTAAGTTTAACTAATAATGTTATTCTGTTTGGAGTTATTGTTCTTAAATACTGTGTAAGTCTGTTATCTGTGCATAAGTTTTCTAGGGATAATAAGTTGTTTGTTAGTTTTGATGAACATAAATCTTATCTTTAGGATTTGAAACAAAGAAAAATTAAGGGGACTGGTAGTAAAAGTGGAGATCTATACTTATTTTGATGCAAATAATGATTATAAGTCTAAAATGTGCAATAATGTGTTTATATGTAGTAAGACTACTCAATTGTGGCACTCAAGATTTGTTCACCCATTAGACAAAGTTCTAATGGTTCTCTAGAACAAGTTAAAAATGGAAAGTAATTATCACACTTCATCTTGTGAAATTTGTCACAAAGCTAAACATACTAGGGAACCATTTCCACTGAGTGATCACAAAATCAAAGTTCTTGGTGAACTAATTCAACTAGATCTTTGGAGTGTATTTAGGATTCAAAGTAAAGAATGGTATAAATATTTTTCTAACCATTGTTGATGATTTCTCTGGAGCTGTATGGGTTTTTCTGATTAAAAAAAAGTTGAGGTATTTGATAATATCTTACACATTGTCAACTTATTAGAAAATCTGTTCAATAAAAGAGTTAAAAATCTTAGAAGTGATAATGAGATTGAGTTTGTAAATAATAGAATGTATGATTTTGTGTCTTAAAGGGGTATTATTATCAAACTTCATGTGCATACACTACTCAACAAAATGGTATAGCATAAAGGAAAAATAGACACCTTCTAAATGTAGCAAGGTCTCTTATGTTTCAAGGTGTTGCCCTTAACATGTGGTCTGAATTAGTGTTAACTGCAACTTATTTGATTAACAGGGCTCCTTCATCTGTATTATCTAGTACGCCTTTTAAGCTTGTGTATGGTATAGAACCAAATCTCTCTCACATAAGATGTTTTGGATGTTTGTGTATTGTCAATATTTTAAATCCTCTTAATAAATTCAGTAGTAGGCCTATTTCAGTTTAATTGATTACTAGGTTATAAACCCACGATAAAGCGGGTCAAATTTAATCTTTCTATTGGTCGATTCTTTTATATAGTTTATAGACCCGCAAAAATACATCAAATATTTAAGGGCCAAAAGTGTAATTAGACAAAAGAAATGTTCATCGTTGCTAGTTTATAGACCCGGGTTAACGCCAGAAGAATTTAATTTTTATAAATTAATAAAATATTGTGGCCATCTTTATAATGTTTATAGACCCGCGATAACGCGAGACAAATTTAATTTTAATAAATGAATAAAATATTTGGTCAATTTTTTTATACAGTCTATAGACCTGCGATAACTCCGCGATAACGCTGGACGAATTTAATTTTTTTAAATAAAGAAAATATTGTGACCGCTTTTTTTATATTGTTTATACACCCGCTATAAAAATTTTAATAAAATATTGTAATCGATTTTCTTATATAGTTTATGAACTCTTTAATTTTTACAAATAAATAAAATATTTGGTCTAATTTTTTAAATTAAATAAATACATCAAATATTTAATGGCTCAAAAGTGTAATTATACGAAAGAAATTAAGATCGTTAGATCGTAAAAGGTGAAAAACAATGGAGGGCTCAGATTCCTCCATTGTATCCTCTTTTAGTTATATATAAAAATTCTAATTTAAAAAAGGGGTATAAGTTGTGTAGTTTTGAAACCAAAACTGGAAAAAAAATATTATAAGGATGTTAAATTTTATGAAAATTTCTTTCTATTAAAAAGGATAATTCTGAGTCTGCAAATGAAATTAATCAGCAAAATTTCTTTGATCTTTTCCAAATTAACAAAATCAAATCATTTCAAGTCCCAATGATGAAGGGAGAGATAACGATACAACTAACAGTGAAGGTAGTAGTCATTAGTTTACTGATACTACAGAAACTCCTAATGTTGACAACTTAAATTATGAGGGCAATTCTAGTCAAGAAACGAGTAATGTTTCTTTAGATAACTGCACAAAGAAAGTCTACTAGAGCTAAATCTAAGCCTAGAAAATTTGATGACTTTGAAATTGATGAAAAAGTGAATAAGTCTAAGGAACCAATTAATAAGTATAAATCAAGCTTAGTATTATAAATATTTCATTTGTTTGTGGTTTATTCTAGAATAATAGCATGGCTATATTTGATCTAAAGGAAAGCACAAGGGCAAGAAGAGTCAAAGTTGAAGTTGATTTTGGAAGGGCTTGTTGCTAAAAAGATCAATTGAGGGGCTCTATTGTCATTTATCAAAATAGAAGGGTCGAAGCTGGATTTCAAAAACACACACACACACACATATATTTATATATATATATTCATATCATCCGATTAGGGTTATCACTTTTGTGCAATATTCATATCTGAAACCCTAAAATCCTCTTGGGCAATTTCTTTTATATTCTGTATATTTGTTATCATCTCGGTGTCAAAACTTGTCTAAGAAAATAGTCTTGAACATGTGTCTAGTTTGTGTGATTTTGGATAGACGTTTTTTGTATTCCGAAGATGTAATTTGTGTTAATCATTCCGTTATACTTGCGTAGTTGAGATCAAATATGTTTTCACCAATTGACCTAAATATGTATTACTCTCGAGCAACTAAACATGTATATTTAGTATCCTACTGCAACACAGTAGTGAATAAAACTCGTTGCCTAAAATTATAAAATGTTGATGTGGTAGTCCATATCCGTTACTATCTTCTTACATCATGATGAAAGTAAACAAAATCGATACAAGGGTGTTTCATTTTGGTTTAGCTTAAGACGCTCCTATTTTTTAAGTCATTTTTTCTTATTCAGAAATATTATTAAAAATGTAAAATTATCTAAAAAATATGATAAATATGTTTAAGAACAAGACCGATTGAATTTTATAATTCTATCTATGTCCCAATATGAGTGTCCATATTTTTATGTTATATTGTCTTAAAATAGATATTTATTTTTTATTTCAATCAATTAAATGATATTTTAGTAAAAAAAAATGAGACTGATTGATGAATAGTATAATTAGTAAATATTTTCAAAACTATACATTTTCAAAATATAATGATAAAAGAAGTAACACAAGTCAGCCTGAACTGTAAAAGTGGACTCTCTTCACTACAAGAAAAACACGAATTACCGACGACGGTTTTAGTGACGCCAGCACCCACGTTGGTAAAAGGTAACAATATGACAAAAAAGTTCCACTTTTTCGTCAATCTTTGACTTTTTCCAAAAGTCGTCGCTAAAGATTTTTTTAATTTATTTTAAATTTTTTTATTTGGCATGAAAATAAAATTTTCCCGGGTAACCCTTTTGCGAAGCCCCTGTCGTCGGTAAAGGGTTTTTTATATATTTTTTTTGTTTTTTTCGTTAGAATGAAAAATTTTCACGTGTAAACCCTTTGGCGACGACTTGTTGTTGGTAAAGGGGTATTAATTTTTTATTTTTTATTTTTTTTGTCTCATAAGTAAAAATGTCCGAGATAACCCTTTTATGGATATTGGTAAAGGGTATTTATCAAAAAAAAAAAAATTCATTTAATAAAAAAATTTAATTTTCTATTGCTTTAAATTTGATTTATATTAGAGTAGTGATGTTAAAAACTAAAACGTGATTTTATAATTTTAATGAAATGCCTTAGTGATATGAAAACGTCTTAGGGTTTTATGAAAACGCGTGAGGGTTTAGTGAAACGCATTAGGGTTTGACGAAACGCTTTAGGGTTTTATGAAAACGTCTAAAGGTTTAGTGAAACGCATTAGGGTTTATAAAAACGCTTGAGGGTATAGTGAAACACATTAGGGTTTTATGAAAATATTTGAAGGTTTAGTGAAATGCATTAGGTTTTATTAAAATGCCTTACGGTTTGATGAAAATGCATGAAGGTTTAGTGAAACGCGTGAAGGTTTAGTGAATCGCATTAGGGTTTGATGAAACGCTTTAGGGTTTTATAAAAACGCTTAAAGGTTTAGTGAAACGCATTAGGGTTTATGAAAATGCCTGACGGTATAATGAAACACATTAGGGTTTGATGAAAACGGTTGAAGGTTTAGTGAAACGCATTAGGTTTTATTAAAACACCTTAGGGTTTGATAAAACGCTTGAAGGTTTAGTTAAAAGGTTGAAGGTTTAGTGAAACGCATTAGGGTTTGATGGAACGCTTTAGGGTTTTATGAAAACGCCTAAAGGTTTAGTGAAACGCATTAGGGTTTATGAAAACGCCCCAGGGTGTAGTGAAACACATTAGGGTTTGATGAAAACGGTTGAAGGTTTAGTGAAACGCATTAGGTTTTATTAAAACGCCTTATTAAGTTTGTGCCATTATGTATGTCTTTCGACGTGTTGAAGATGATGAAGAAGGTGAAAATGATGAAGAAGGTGAGGAAGAAGAATACGACAACGATGAGTAAGTTTGTGCCATTATGTTGGCATTTTGAACAATTATATTACGGTGGTGTGTTGAACATTTGAATAAGGTTTTGAACATTTAATGTTGCTTTGGATGTTGCTACTAGTTGTTTGTGTAAAACGATATTAGTTAAGAACTTAATCGTATGCGTATTTAGATTATCAATTTGAAAAGTACGGAAATTGGTTTAAATTGTATTTCAAACAGGTTTAAAGCTGTAAAGCTGTCATGACGCAAATCAGGGTAAAAACTGGGTATTATGCGAAAACAGCAGCCTGCAGTCAAAAATTACAGACACTTTAGCGACGCCATGTGGTCTCAGAAGACCTTTAGCGACGACATCTTGACCAAAATTTGCAGAGACTTTATAGACGACACTGTGGTCTCAGAAACACTTTAGCGACCACTTTTGACCAAAAAGTTTGCGACGGAATGTAGTCTCAGTAAACCTTTAGCGACAACTCGTTGACTTGTTGACAAAAAATATGTCGTCGCTAAAGATTTTATTTTCCATGTATTAAACGGGTCAACTAATTGACGTGTGGGCTCGGGTTGTCGTCGTTGTATGTCGTCACAGTAGACCTACATATACGACCCTATAGCGACGACCCTATAGCGACCATATGTGGTCTTTGTAGGTTTACTGAGACGACGTGTTAACCTTTTGCGATCACTTTTTAGCGACGCTAAAGGTCTTATTTCTGGTAGTGCTTTCGGATAATAACCTATATGAAAGACATACAACAATACTAGTTGGCTCACATATTATTACGCATTTAATTAACATGATTCACACAAAAAATAGGAATAATGTAGATGTAGATATTAACATAAACAAAACCTTGGAAATTTAGGTGAAGGTCGTAATCAAAGCCTCACGGTGGACCAACATCATAAGGCTCGGCCACTGCAAAACGAATTGACCCCATTGGTTGATATATAACCATCCAATAATTATGCTTTCACATTTATAGACGTGGGTAGTTTTTTTTCTCCTTCATTAACCTTTTTTGTCATCATTAATAAAGTCTTGATTAGGATGTATTTGCGGTTATTATTAGGGGTGTTCAAAATATCCGAATCCGAATCCGATATCCGAATATCCGAAATATCCGATCCGAAATTATCCGAAAATTCAGATATCCGAATTTTCGGGTATCCGAAATCAGGGTATCCAAAGTTTCGGGTTCGGGTATTGGGTAGTAATTTTCTAAATTTCGGGTTATCCGAATATCCGAATTATCCGAAACAAAGATTTTTAATATATAATTTTTATATTATAATACTTAATTAGTTAAATTTTAGTAATATAATCTACATCTTGTAATAATATAATTTATTACGTGAAAGATTTGTCAAATGAGCTTTCTTTATGTCTTTAAAGACTAAGTTATTATACGTTTAGAAAATACTTTTAGTGTTTTTGATCAAAAAAAATTGAGATTTCTTTCATACACATCTATATTATACTTATATTATGTTAAATTTATTATTTAAATGCTTATAAATATAAATCTCTTTAATTTTTAAAATACAAAAATGGGAAAAAAAATATTTATTTTTTTGATTCGGGTATTCGGATAACCCGATATCCGAATCCGAAGTTTCGGATATCCGAAGTTCGGATACCCGAAATTTCGGATAGGGTTTTGGGAAGTAAAATTTACTATCCGAAATTTCGGGTATCCGAACTTCGGGTATCCGAACTTCGGGTATCCGAAACTTCGGATATCCGAAAATGAACACCCCTAGTTATTATGCGTTTTTTTAATCAATTTATTAGTGAACCATTTTCTTCGTATCAACTTTTAACAACCAACCAACAACTTCTTGTATCCGATCTCGATCCTTCTAGAAGTCTACAACGCATTCCTGCATGTTATTCACGTTCTTGAACTATTCAACAAACAAATTAATATGTATTCCTCACTGCTGACCTCAAATATTTGGTTTTGGATTTGCACAACACTAAGGCATTAAATATGAATCAGCTTTTTTGGTAATTATCCATTAAGATTTTTTACATTCTTCTTATCCAATATGTGACATAACGTCATAACGTATACATATTAATTCATTATTCTTTTACAATTAATAATTGTTTATTTATAATTCATTAAGCAACTAAACAGGACAATGGCTACTTACTAATTATTATGCAACTAAACGTTCATATAATTAATTCATTATTATTCAAACCCGAATATATGCTCAACCAATTAAGCTAAGAATAAAAAATTGTCAATCATATGATATATGATAATGTACGTAGATAATAGGTTATGATGTATATTTTAGTTTAATTGTGAATTTAGTAAAAATGTGTTAGGTGATGCGGAGCCTACACAAAGACAGTATCACAGTAGGGCACTGTGAGCCGCCGCCCCCATTGAGTTTCAGAAAATAAATAAAAATTAATTTTTTTGAAGGTTAAATTGATCGTCTAGCCATGTGCCCCCAAGCCCAATTAGAAAGGAAACAAAAGTTAAAGCTCAAGTTGGTGACAATGTGTTGTGTACGAGAGAGATATAAAGGCAAAACAAACCAGGAAGAAATGATGGCACTAAAACTGAAGAGCCAACACCAACAGTGGATTCGAGCAATCACTTTAGCGTGTTAATGTTAGGGTTAGTTAATAGTTTTAGTCTCTTAGAGTTCTAATTAGCTATAACATTTCAGATTTTCAGTATTTATGTGATTGTGTCTTCAAGTTTGTTTTGAAATCTTTTGACTAACTTAGGCACTTCGTTGTTAATTAGAGTTGATTTGATAACAGTTGTTGGTTTAATAATTTTAAATAATTCTTATTATAATATAACTATTTAGTGATCAACTAGCGTTTTATCCGCGCGATGCAGCGGCCACTAAAAGCTTTATACGCTTTAATTTATTCGGTCAATAACATGACGCATTTTAAGAGAAATGAGAAAATATGGTACATCATGTTTCAAATCAACATAATTAGGAGTGACAATTCTCAATATGATATGAAACTTGATCCTAAACTTATACGGAAAGAAAATGGGTAGGGTTGGCAATTTTTGACAGGACCCGAGACCGACTCGAAAATTAGCATGTTTTGATAGACGTTTTTGACCCGCCAACCCGAAACTCGACAACTTGATATTTTTTTAAGTCGGGTTCAGGTCATCTGTTGGGTCATCTGGTTGACCCGATGACCCGAAAAATAAAAATAAAAGTAATTTAGTTTTAAAATTTTATATTTAATTTAATAAATAAAACATTTTGAACTTCTTTAATTGCATTAACTTTAATAATTATCAATTGCATTAACTTTAATAACTAAAAAACTAATAAAGATAGTTAGAAGTGTATTTAATTGCATTAATTTTAATTATTAAAAAACTAATAAAGATGGTTAGACGGGTTTTTAATTGCATTAATTTTAATTATTGAAAAACTAATAAAGATGATTAGAAGGGTAAAATAGTCTTTTACTACTACTCTTTTGTAAGACATGTTAGTGTGCCAAATGCTTTATTAAATAGTATAGATAACATAAGATATGGAGAATTTTATACTAAGAACATTGGCTTTTAAGATCGAGGAAGCACCAAATATTAGGGGGAACTTTTAGAAGGGTCTGTGAAGGTATTGATGTGTCTTCTGTTAGAACGTTAATATAGTAACTTTCATAGATTCATAGAAGCAAGAAAACAGAGAGGAAAAAATCAAAGACACCTCAAATACTTAAGTTTAAGAAAAGTAATTACTAGGTTTTGTAAAGAACCATAAAACTGCAAAACCCGGCCATATTACTGTTGATCTTTTTGATTAAGTATTTAGCATAAAGTTCCATAACTTTTATGGCTATCAATAATTTTCTGTGTTACTGTGTGTGTACATATTAATTACTTACTAGTTACTATGTGTGTATATTCAAGTGTGTAGCCCAAAAGCAAGCAGCTTTTGTAGCCCATGTAGTCATCTCCCGGGCTAGACTTAAAACCGTCACTGAACTGGTAACGAACCAAAGTAAACTGGTTTGATTTAAGTACAGTGAAACGGGTTCAGGTTCAGTCTGTTCATAGCCCATGTCCACTAAAACAACAGTGGGGTCGAGATCTCGACAGGGTTGCACCCTTATTGGTGTCAGAAAACACAGCGGCTGGGCTAAACATGCTTGAGCGGCTGGATAGACCAGCGACTCAACTACCAAGTAACCGCTCATGAAAACCTCTTTTAGACAGCGGTACAACTGCCAATAACTTTCAGAATGTGGGAAATTTGTATAGATGGAATTACAAACACAATGTCAGTAGTCCGGTACGCTGAGTTCTTCTCGTCATTTTTGTTTTTCTTCAGACCCGTTGGATTGACCTGATGGACCCATGCATATGTTATTGGCCTTTCTCAACGTATTGGTTGGACCCGTTTTGGATCTTTTTAATAATTTTAGTGGACCCAACAGGTAAGGAAAAATAGCCCACTGGACCGCTGAAAAGGAATTGGGTCTAGATTGCCATGAATAGTACTCAGTACACGTATACAATTAAACAGCCATGGAATGTACTCTTACGAAAGTCTTTAATAAATAACATCGAGAAAATTAACATACAGACGTACCATATATTGTTATTTTTATTCAAGTAAAATTACGAAGGTTCTTACCACGACCGGAATTGAAGAAAAGAAAAGCCACTCACTCATTTAGTATTACATGCCGATAGGCTCAATGAATAAGAGGGCAATGTACTCTGCAATACTCTTTTCCGGAAATGTAAATGTGTCGATGTATCGATACACAACATCTGTCATTCGAGCAAGATTAACAAATGGAGCAAGTAGTTCCATTGAAAACTTAGTTGGCTTAAGACATTCCTCGTTGATATCTTTCCATGCATTTTCCAGCATTTTCTTGATTTCATGAACAGCTTCATTTTCTTGCACCCCAAAAGTTTTCATATATGCATCCACGGATGTGACTTGTTTTTGTGCTCTCTCGCTCTCAAACTTCAAATGAACATTACACCTCGTTAGGCTAATCAGTGCTAAATGCGGGTAATCTAAACTCTAAATTTGATATGTCATTTTTCTTGTCACGTACATAACTATAAAGATTTTTTATTTGTGTACTTGGTCGATATAATCAAATGTCATGAGATATATGTTGCTAATATCATCTAAGTCTTAAGTGCTGCCGATTCAAACTTCAAATAAAGATTTACATTTTTAGTTCTTAACCTTTTAATATACATATAATCATGGCCGGCCAGCCCCTACGTTGTGAGTGGCAGCACCAAAGCTTAGGTGCTGCAAGTTGCACCCATATTTTCCCCATAAAAATTGTGACAATTTTCTTGAGTTTTATGCTAACTCAACAAATTCTTGAGTAGTTAATTTCATAATAAAAAGTTGAAATATGAGTGCAAATACCTTGAAACTAGTTACATCATTATAAAGTCTTCCAAGTAAGTCTAAAGCTTCAAGAATTTTTGGATGACTTTCATACCATGCCAAAACCTCTTCACTAACAATCTCCCCCATACCCATTAAAGAAGATATTGAAAAAACATTGTAGGTGGAAGTGATCAATCCATTTTCCATATATTCTTGGAATGATGGCACATGTTCACTGTGTCTCCACTCAGCCTCTTTGTGATATCCTCTTGCTAGCTCTTGAAACTGGTTTTTGATGATGGAAACGAAGGAAATGAATATATCAACATGAATGAATTGGTATTTGCATTGCACATTGTAAAATTGATGTCATACCGTTCTTTTCGAAGCGTTAACCCGACTTGCTCTTCCTTCCTTAGATAGTTGTTCTTCAAATTCAGTATATGTATTCAAAAGAATTTTGTAAAGTGGTTTAATATTATCTGGAAGTTGCTCTATAGCACTGAGTTCCCACCTGAAAGTGAATATAAATTAAAGGCTGAAAGTAGTTCTGATGGGTTAATCCCAAAGGGGTCTGATGTCTAACAGTGTGAAAAAGTCATAAATTTAAAGGTTGTGAGTTCAAGTCTCGTTGAAAACAAGTGCATACACGTGTTTTTGTACATACAATTTTAGATGTTGAAATGTAAATGAAAATCTCTCATTAATGTTGGATATATTGTACGTTCAATGACTATATAACTAACCAATACTATACCTATTTACGGCATCTGTTAGAAGTCGAAGTTCATGGATAGTAGCATATGCATCATATGTGTCATTAAACACTGTAATTAGTTGTGCAAGTTTTGAGACCATGATTCTTCCTGGAGAGTAATGAGGCTCTAAGTATATTGCCAATGTCCATAAGTAAAGTTCTGGTACTCTATCCCTTGCATAAGGAGTTATAATTTGGAACTCCATGTCCTTTGCCCACCTAAACAAGAAAAATAATTTAGGTCGCCATATATGAGTAGATACAAAAATAAACACAAATAACTAATAATAATAATCAATAATTAATAATAATAATAATAATTTTGATTCCGATTTTGAGGCTTGAAACAATATATAATACCATATTTATATGGTTAAGTTTGAAAATGTATCAAATTATATGTTAATTTTTATTGTATGTATTCAACTAAACCGAGTTCTAGGGCGTGTAATTAATAATCTTCTAATTATTCCTTCTATTCACATGTTCCTTGCAGATATATAGTATCTTTGTATAGTTAAATAACAGGTAAAACATACGAGTATATATTTCCACGAACTAAAATAAAATAAATGGTTTGTCTAGTATCCCTATGAGGCAGGCCAATGTTCAAAAAAATAAAAAATAAAAATAATTGTTTTCAGTAACTCAAGATTCCATTTATTGCTAAAGAATTAATTAGTACATGCAATCGTTAAAGTACAAGGAAGGTTTAATTTCGTTGAATTTCTTAGCATGTGATGTAATGGAAAATCCAAATTAAAAAGAGAATCTTACTATTTTTAATCATTTTAAAATACTCCGTACGTTATCACTGTTGGAAGAAATATAAAATTCTTTGCAATAATCAACATTACTATTACTATTACTATAGTTGATCATTTAAAAGTAAAATATACACAAATAAAATATATGTTATTACTATATTTAATCATTTTAAAATGAGAAAATTATATGAATGATCAGTCAAAAGCATATTTTATCTCATATAGTCAATGTCAGACGTTTTTACTTGCAAATGATCAATATTCTCTCGGTAAACATTCAATGGGACCGCGGGTATTCAACAACCAATGAAAACAAGCCATGTAGCACAATTCCCGCGGGTCAATACCAATTCCCGCCGGTATGCCTCGAGTATCCCGCAGGTAGCATTAAAACAAAATACTCTCTATTTTCAACAAATACCCGTATAATACTTCAAATACCCTCCGTTTTTCATCTTTTTCGAAAAAATGACCTCTTTTCCGATTTTAGTCAGGAAAAGTATTTATTTTTCATTGGGAAAGAAAATTAAGAGGGTGAGATAAAAAATAAATGAGAAAGGCTACTTTAACTAATAACCAAATAAACTTTAACGCTAATAAAAACACATTTTATTGTTTGTAGCTGGACCTTAGAGCACCTGCAACAGTGCGTCCTCAAGCCACCACTGGCCACGACGGGTGAGGACGGACGGAGTGGTGGCCGTCGTGGCCCGTCCTCGTGGTGAAGGGCACGGATCCAGAACGAAAACACTCGGGGCCCACATATTATTTAATTGATTTCTCCTTTTCTTTTTCACTTTCTTCTAATTTCTTATTTTGTTTAACAAATAAAAATGAAAATTAAATTAACTAGCCCAATTAGTTAAATTTATAAAATCTAATTGTATGTTAAAAAAATTTTAATATCTATAACAAAAATGAAATGTACAAAAATATTTATGGTTTTTTTATTTATTAGTGTATATTTTATTTTATTAATTAATGTGTCTTTTATTTTATTTATTAATAACTAATTTTTAAATTAACTATATGAAACTATATTTAATTAAAAGTAAATATGTTTTTAAGAAAAATGAAAATAGCGGATCCCAGTTGTCTGTCGTGAGCTGTCGTAGCTGACGTGGCAGTGCAGATGGGTGAGGACGGGTATTATGACTGCAGGTGGTCTTAGGAAACACATTACTTACTAACCATCAGAGTACATTATGATTTTTGTTTTTAACGAACTCCTAATGGTTATTAACCTTGATGAGTATTTGATGTCTACATAATTAAGTTCAAATGATAATGAAATTTTTGGTGAGAATGGAGGAATCAATCTCAACCATCTATTTCATCAAGATAATAAATACCCCAACATTTTTAAAAATTAAATATCTCACAAACGACTAGTAAAAAAATTATAAAAATTGCACCATAAAAATCACCATTTTTTTTCTTTGATTTGAGATCTCTCAAGGTATACTTTCAACGAAATTTATTTTTTTCATTTTTTGGTAGGTTTTGAAAACTGGTAACACATGTGTTGGCATAACACATGTACCAGCAACTAACACATGTGTTACGAGCAACTAACACATGTGTTACAGCAGCTAACACATTTGTCACCGGTTTTCAACCAAAAAAAAAAAATAAACTTTTTTTTCCATCGAAAGTATATAATGATGGATGTTTAATCGTGGAGAAAAAAACGTTCATTATTGTGATATAATTTTTATAATTTTTTGACTAGCCGTTTTTTAGATATTTAATTTGAGAGGAAAATTGAATTTTACCAAATTAATGACTAGGATTCATTCTCACTAAAATTCCTATTCTCATTTGAACTCAACTCAATGCCTACATCCATACTAAATCTCCCATCCCTTAAATAAACGCTCACTGTGTAGGAAAATGTGTTCATATTCGTAAATATCAAATAATTCAAAGAATATGTTCATAATTTTCCCCAAGTTAGTAGATATGTCAGATGAACTAAACAATCAATCTCTTGTTTCAGAAACAATTTAATTAGAATGTTACTCGAAGCTAGAATACAATTTACATAAACAATTAAATTAGAAAAAGAGGTCACTTTTTTCGAAAAAAAGGTAAAAAAAAACATAACGTATTTGATATATTCCCCGGGTATTTGTCAAAAACAGAGGGAATTTGATTTTAATGCTACTGGCAGGATACCCCAGGCATACCAGCAGGAATTAATGGTTGACTCGCGGTAATTAGTGTTGACCTGTGGGAATTTTGTTACGTGGCTCAATTTCATTGGTTGTTGAATATCTAGGGTTACACTTAATTTTTCCCGACAAAATATTATTGACTATTTTACATGTAAGAAGCCTGACGTTGACTATATGAGGTGAAGTAAGCCTTTAACTGACCATTCATGCAATTTTCTTATTTAAAATAAGTTAGTACTATTCGATGAATATATAATTCTGTTGCAGTTAGTCATCAATCAATATCAATATTAATTATTATATTTGATCATTTTAAAAATAGTTATCACTACTGGAAAATAGTATTTTGGTATATATACACAAATTAATAGCTCAATGAATTGACACGTCGATCATTATATTATGTGTGTCAATTATACTCTTAGACATATATTTAGACCTATTAATTATGTATAGTTATCAGTTTCCAATTGAAATATATATAAAATTATTGAACGTGCATGTATATTATTTTTGTATACTTAAAGAACGTTTAATAGTCGGTTTGGTAAATTTGTAACTTACTGTGTCATAATTCGAAGTTCTTCTTTCTGTAATAGTTGCAAGTAATTGAAGTGCGCATTTGCAAGCTTTCGTAGTGAGTCATACTTGCAACATTCTTCTCTGTAGTTCGCGAAATATAGCCTCGCCTCTACCATTTGCAACCCACGGTAAGAAGGAATGATCAACGCATGTTTCACTTGTAACGCAAGATCACCTTCTAAAGTGTCGATGACACTAGTAAGTTGAGCTTCCGTGAACACCATTGCTTCATCTAAAATAGATTCCCCGTGAATACTCAATTGCGCAGATTCATAGAAGCTTAAAATGCCCCTGACATCAGATTTGATATAGTCCTTGAATTTACCAGAACTGTAGTCCTTGAACTTGTTAAAAACATCTGTATGCGCAGTAAAAAGTGATAAATTTTATGTTCAATAAGAAAACTCAAACTTTTGTATTAAACGATGCTTAATTAGTGGCATACCACATGATAGTTTATAACCATGTTGTCTGAAAACTTGAAAGTTAATCGAAGTTGTATAAAGATCGGTTTCATTATAGTCTTCCATGGTAAGATCCTTGAAAAGTTTGTGAAGTTGGCCATCAATCTCTTCAATGAAAAGATATCTCAAACCAAGACGATACAGAGAATAGATCAAATTTAGTTTTGCATTCCGATCAATGGTTGGGTCTTTTAACAATCTTCTCACTTCTTCTTTTGGTTCCTCGGTGGCTTTAGCATATGCGTTCAATTCCTATAAAAGGAAATTTAACAAGTAATAAGCAATAAGAATGAGCTTTTGACGTCGATCTCAAACAAAATGTTCACATTTATATTTTAGTATATCTTCCTCTGAAAATCGTTTACAATTGAAGTTTTCAATTTTACCATTACTTTTACGTTTTGCCCAAAAGTGCATTGTTAAAAGTAAAATAATTTCACGTATATGTTAGAAATTGTGTCACTCAAACAGTGGGCACTTACTTTTGGACATATAAAGTACATACAAATAGAGTACATTAAATGTTTTCTTACCGATTTCTCAAGAGAAAATGATGCGAAACGATTCCCCCACATAGAAGGAGGGAAGTTGGCCAAAGGACGAATGATGTTTTCATTGTTTGCTTCCATGGTAGAAATCACCATTCGTTGTTGTGATGTAGTCACTGGTTTTCATCGAAGGTGTATGAAGTGTTAATTTATAGATATACTATACTCAATACAAATCTAGAACCCTAGGTAATAATATTATCATAATTTTAGTTTTAATTAATTTTAATTATAATTACTTCGTTATTAATGCCAAAAAAGAAGACTCGAATGCAACAATATGTCCGGTTAATGCATATAACACCAAACTATAAATCATAACAATTTCATCTCTTGGCTTTTTATGCTCCATTTGTTTTTATTAAACGAACGATTGTGTAAGTAATTGTAGTTTCAATTGATTTAAAACAAGTTAATTCATCGAGACGCCATTATAAACGGATCCTAGCTAGGTTTTAACTTGGTTTCTTCGTAACGACTTCACAATTTTCTGTAATTTTAAGTTTGTGAATATGTTAAGTGAACAAGTAAAAATGTTCCAATTTGTTGCATTTTATGTTTATGAACTTTATAGTGGATTTAAAAAATAGGAACATTATTCATGCAGCTAACTCCATCAACTTTGCATGCATTAAATGCAAGATATTGAGAGATCGATCATGTAAATATCAATAAATTTATATGATTAAAACTGTAGTTTTTATATAAAATAATTATTCAATAACACCTATCATTTGTAGAGTTAACCGTTAACTGCATATATATATTTAACTATTTTTTATTAAATAATTATCTTCTTTTTTGAAACGATAAATCTTTCATTGCATAACCTCATCTTTGAAATCAAACAACTGACTTAGAATAACCAAATTTGATCGATCCACACCAATTTGGTAAATCCAAACCTAATACTTAAAAAGAGTTTAGCATTCTAACATAATACAAATTTAATTCGATAGCTTCAAAACAAACAGTAAATTAGACAGGGCATGCAAATGCAAACTACGTACAACTTAATATTTCTGTGAATCAAATAAAATGTATGACTTTTTCCCCACTTTTGATGAACGCCAATCGTACCGGCTACTAGCAAGAAGTTAGAGGGAAAAAAAAGAACTACAAATTTTCAATGCATTGGTTTGGTCGGATCGAATTTGGATTAGAAAGCCAATTTAACAGACTCAAATTTACATCAATTTCATATATGCAGTTCAATTCGTTTCGTAGCCAATTTAATGATGCAGAAGAAAGTTATACAAATAATGAGATAAACAAAAGTTGAAGAATAATGTTGTGTGTATAGTAAACATATATTTGTCACTTTTTGGTTATGACAACTAGAAGTAGCAAGGAGATATTCTTACTTGCAGGTGTATTGAGTAATGGAGTTGATGAAGAAGCAGTAGCAAGGAGATATATATTGAAACGCAGGTCTAGGGGTCTATTTATAATAGTGGGCTAGTGTTTAATTTAACCAATTAATATTAATTAAGTCCTAATTTTAGGATTAAGTTTTTTTTCTAGCTAGTCGCCGGTTTAGTTTCTTAATCTTATATTCTTGGTTTAATTAATAATCAATTATTCACCAATGTCTACTTGTATTTCACCTTTCTTCTTGAAGGTTTACATGAATATCATTTATTTATTTAAATATTAAAACTAAAAATGAGTATGATATTAGAGGTTTGATTCAAATTGAATATTTGTTATCAGTGGGGTACCAAGATGGAAGCAGATGCATGTATTTTGCACTGTACGTCACCATCTCATAAGCTCTTATCGATGGTGTATTATTCTACGGAGTATATGTTATCAAAATAAACTTGGGTTCTTTACACATATGGATACGAAATAAGTGACAAATAGTTATGTATAATCCTAAATTGGTAGGCGGGTCTAGCAAAGAATCGACCTAATTATTATAAGACACGAAAATAAGTGAATTACATTAATCTTTAGATTGATTGATTTTAATTTTATTTGTCTATCACTCAAAATAAGCCTGCGCTGCCTATGCCATCATGCTTAAATGGCTATTCTTTTAAGAAATACATTTTTTAGTTCAAGTTATATTTTTCTTTATCGTACATATGCTTGTATATATTCTGTGGAAAGAACATCTTCTTAAATTTGGAGTTTATTAGTTTTATATTGCTAAATTTATAGATTTTTTTAGTATTTAAAATGAATTTGAATATTAATTTAATTGAAACGAAAGAAAACAAAATTCAATTTACCGTCAACTTGAAAATAAATATTTTGAAACCCAGATCAATGATTGACCCGGTCGTGTATTCGGTTCCGATTCGGTCCAACCGGTTGGATCAGAGGGTCAAATCAGTCTTTGACTTTTTGACTTTTTCGATTTTTTTATTTTTACGCTTAAACTTTTAAAACTATAATTATAAATTATGATATTTGAAATGAAACTACTAATTTGAAACGTCAACTTGCATAGTTCTAACAAAAAACAATAAAACAAAGAAATCGGGTCAATCCAATTCAACTGAAAATACAGTCTTATTTTTTAGCCGAAAATTGAAATTAACTCGACAAGAATTACCTTGAGTCCTGGTCTCAATCCGACGCCCGGTTCAATCCGAATGCGAAAAACATTGTTGAAAACGAAGATCTGAACCAGAGGTGACGTAGGTGGTCCCCAGTTGAAATTGTTTTTTTTTCTTGTAGCGGTGCTCTTTCAACTCAATTCCAAAGCCTTCTTCTAACCTTCAATATTGAACCAATATATATTTGTTATTATCTTCTTAAATATAATATAAATATAATAATTAGATGATGATCGTTATTAAAATTTTAATTGAGAAATAAAATTAATGAATTGATTAAATTTTTAAAAAAATAATAATATCATAAATTATAGTTTTAAAAATAATTTAAATAATTATTTTAAAGATAATTTTTATAAATAAAATACACCGAAGAACACTAGTAACATTATCTAAATTATATCATAACTTTACTTTAAATTTTCAATAATTTTAAATGATAATAATTGTAAATTTCTTTTAAAAATTGTAAAAATCAAACATTTTAGTTAATTTATTCTAAGTATTTATTTTAATTTAAAAAATTAATGTAACATACTTTATTATTTTTTGATAAAATTATTAACTTTTAAAATATATAAAAAAGTTATGATATAAATATAAATTAATTGTTTAAAATAAAAATAATGGAAGTTGAAATATATTAAACACATAGATTTAATCATTTTGAGCGGCTATGGTGACGAAATGCAAAGAAATACTCCCTATTTAGGTGTCATATATGCACTCAAGTTTATAGAGTTGACAGTTCCAGTTTGGCTTTAATTATGCATCAAACAGGATCTTTCTAGACGTTGAATAATTAGTTAAGAGGTGATTGGTATGTTTTAATTACTAAGCCACCATTAAGCATGCTCACAAGATTATAAGATTTTGAAATGTATATCATTTGTATACTATGTAATTATGTTAATATCCTTTCGAATATTATAATCACATCAATATTGTTTGAAACACTCAAAATATAATCATTTATAATTAAATGAATATTATAATTACATCAATATATATAAAATTCAGTAGAAAACATCAAAATGTAGTATACAAAACAAAATATAAAAAATATAAAATACAAAACATGCAGTATATGTAAATTGCTACAACAAATATTAATATGCAGTGAGAATATTAAGAAAATATTTTAAGAAAAAAATTAGTAAAAGAATAATTTTTTTTTAAAAAAATTAACAAAAAAAGGTTAAAATCTGTTTTTGTTAAAGCGGCCGTGACAAATGAGAGTAGGTTGCAGGTGAGAATGAGAGTGTAAGTAAAAAATAAATGGGAAAAAAGATAGTACATCAAAAATAAAGGAAGGTGGTGACGATAGATGTTTGTTGAGACACATATATCACTTTCTGATTGGTTTAAAAACTTCTTACTCTTCCCACCAATGAAAAGATACCCTGCAATCTCTACTCTACTCTATCCAAATATATAATTTAACTATAATTAATCAATTTTAATACATAAAACCAATATTAACCGATTGGAACATACGTCTCGCATATATTACGAGAGCAGGTGTAAGATTGTTAGTTGTAAAATGGTTGAAGGTGAACTCTAATTTAGATTTAGACTAAGATGAGATAGAGAAGGGTAAAAATGTCATGAAACTTGTAAATTAATACCTAATAAGAGTTTTATTTATAAAAATCATTTAATAATAGTTAAATTATATATTTGAACATAGATGAGTATTTTGAATGTTCGAAAAGATATTGGTGTATTCTTAAAATTTAGAAGGATGTGACATAGTTTAGATAGTTTATAAAGATACGTGTGTAATTCTTTTTTAAAATATTACTAGCATTTTACCCGCGCAATACGGTGGAAACCATCAATTATATATGTTATATTCGTATTATTGTATTTTCGTTAAACAATATGTTATCCTTGAATGACAACATAATTATTTTTATTATTATTTCATAGATAATATTTTATAGGAGCATACTAAATTTATGAATGAAGTAATTTTTAAGTTTGATAAAAATAGAAATTATTGTGTCTATTTTTGTAAAAATATAATAATAATAAAATTTAAATTTAATGAAAATATAAAATATTTAAATTTTTATTAAACATTATATAAAGAAATTCTCACACATATTTATGGAATAAACGAGGATAAAAGTAATTTAAATATTTATAATATTTTTCAAATCATAGTATAAAAATACTTGATAAGAGAGCATAAATATATAATTAAAGTCACTTGCATTTGCATGACACACCATGTCGACACAAAACGTAAACTCTTATTAGTAGCTGCATTGACCATGTCAACACAAAATGTGATGTAAATGTCACATATTAAACTCTTATTAGTAGCCATATTGATATGCTGTTAATGTTTTAATCACGTTACAAGTATATAAAAAGATAATAGCATTTTGTATATTTTAACATCACGATGAATCACGATGAATGTTTTTTAAAAAAGGTAAAATTGACCCTTTAAGAAATTTTTATCAATTGGGTCTCACCGTAAAAGACTTTTACTTTTATGTTTAATGTCTGCACCACTAAACTACCATCGTAGTGACACATGTTAATAACGGATAAATATGCTCTCTAAACAACAAATAAAGGGTGTTTGGAATTGCTTATTTTCGAATGTATAAGTGCTTAAAAAGTAAAATGGACAAAACTATTTATTTTAAGTATTCATTACTTATAAATTAGCATCAAATCCCGTGCACTACAACGGATAAAGATTTCACATGTTGAGAGATAAATGTTTAATGGTATCTGAGTGCAAGAATCATTACTAATTCTTTAATGAAAGTGATTTTTTTATAATAGTTTAAAACTTTAAATTATTGTAATTGTAAATTCAAAAATATGATATAAAAGATAAAGAATATATTTAAAGGTATTATGTGACATAAAGTATTACCTGAATGATTTATATATTTAATAAGTGGAGCGATAAAATGGTAACTTCCGATATTCATATTTAAAAATTAAGGAAGATAGTTATAACCCCTTTTTAAAGGTTTTAGATATATATTTAACTAGATTTAAATCGTGCGATGCACGTCAATTTAAGTTAAGCAATTTTTATATTCATAATTTTTATAGGTTTAATAGGTTAATATTATTTTTTTTAGTTAGTGTTTGAATAGGATTTATAGATTAACTAATTGATTATTATTATTATATTCAAATATTATTTAATTCTATTTAAATTTATTTTTTAGCTTATCTTTTAAATTTAAAAAATTATTTATTTTTAAATTATGAGAGGGCGCTACGTATCATTTTGCTTATGTGACAAAATATGGAGCAACCTTTTATTCTCCTTTATTATATATAGATAAGTTGAAGGATAAAATAGTATTTTGATATTTATATTTAAAAATTAAAGAAAAAAGTTAAACTTTATAAGAATTTTAGATTAAATAAACGAATAATCATTTTTTACAATGAATTGGAATATGTTTATTTGCTGTAAAAATCAAAATCACATAAACACTTGCATAAATAATCAAACACGGACTTTCTATAGTCACCAGGCCATGAACTTATTGGGTTGAACTTGTTGGACTCGGACCATAGGCTTTTGTTACTTTGAAGATGAGAATCTTATGGGCATTGTTTCATTTCTAAGCCTTCCAATTTCCAAACATTATTATTATTATTTTTTCAGAATATATGGCTACTTCGAAATTGAGGCCGACAGCCCGTTTTGCACTCAAAAGTTAGACTTTTATTTTTTTCCATATAATTAATTTGTATTTTGATATTCCACGTTATGAAAAAAGTATATGGTATGTAATGTTCGTCTCCAAAACTCATCGTTCTACCTTTATTCCCAATTTCAGGCATTGCGAAATCGAGGGTTTTATAACGCTCTTTGTATAAAATTTCGACACGAGATAGAGGTCGTAACGAACCATCTTTGGATCCAATACTTAAAGTTTTCTTCAAGTTCGTACATTTTTTAGTTTTTATATATAACTTATAAAAAAGTGTACGTTAAATCTATGTTTTTCGGCAGTGAAAGTTGTATTCATACACCAAGTAGAATAATACAAGTTCGACTTGGATATTATTTTATATTTAGCTTACCTAAAATGAGAAGTGTAATTTTAACACCAAGTAAAATAATGTATATTGTTGTAACCAACATGTAATCTTTATAAAGAGACTATGCTTTTTTACCAAATTGTGTTAAAATAATATTTGTTAGCATAATGGCCTTCCTCGAATAATTGGATACTAATTTATTTACTATCATGCAAGTACGTAGTTACTTTCATGTTAAGTGATCAATCATACAATATCATTTTGGTAGATGACTCTTCATACAATACTAAGTACCAACAAATAGATTTACTCAAAAAAATAAATACTTCAAGGCAATAAAAAAGTAGTTACTTGTAATTTTCATGATTTATTTTAATTAAATTTAGAAGGTTGCTGATCTTTATCTCTAATTTTGACTAATCTTACCATTTTAATACTATGAATTTAATAAATTTAGTTATAGACCGAGATATTCGTTTAAAAATATTTTTCTAAATATTACTTCGATGTGATTTCTTTCAAACGTCAAGTTTACAATGTAACTTAGATAACTTTGAATGAAATTTAAACTCATAACCTTTGGTTTAAATGATTCCTCTCGTATCGTTACATCAAAAAGTTTTGATCATTTTAATATGATTTTAACTTGGGATTCAGCGAAGGTTTGCAAAAGTTAAGTTCTCTAGAAAGAATGGAAATATATAAACAACTTTTAATTCTATGAAACCTTGGATTACTCAAATTAGAATGATTATTTTTACTAGTATATCTAAAATATAAAAGTAGTATAGTATCAAATAATAATAATGATAATAGTAATAATAATAATAATCATAATAATAATAATAATTAATAGTAGTAATAATAATAACAATAATAATACTAATAATAATTCAATTAACGTTAGCTTTGAGAAGGATATAGTAGTATCTATATATTGAAAAGGTTGTTCACCTACATCGTAATTTTAACGGTGATATTTATTTTCCCAATGAGATTGCTTAAAGACGCTCCTTCCAATTGCTTGAATTGTGGGATATCGATGCATGTGGTTTGGATTGACATAATATTAACAGAATAGTGTTTGGGTGTGTATAAAACAGAACTATATATCACCATGATTTCGACGTGTAGTTTGGTTAAGTTTAGCGATGTGGTTAATTGAAAATCATGGGTGCGTTAAAAGGTATTTAAGACATCTTTGATAAAACTAACGGATAGTAAAATAAATAATATTACTACAAAATACTCATATACTAACTTAGAAGTCCTTCAACCTTTGCTCTTTAAGATAAAAGATATAAGCTTATAAATAAGAAACCGAAAATAAAAAACTTGATTTGCAAAGTTTTTGTTAACAAAAAGAAAGAGTGAACGTTTTTAAATTGTAATATGTTATACCTAAGTGATTATTATTATTATTATTATTATTATTATTATTATTATTATGATTGTCATATATGTCAATTAAACTTCTTAAGTCAAAGCCGTTTTAACAAAATCGTCCTGCTTTTCGCATAATACAAAATCATACTCTGTACATCAAAGCCGTTTTAGATGAAAGAATTCAATTTCGATGGCTTGTTAAATTTATTCAAAGTTTTATAACTAACAAACACTAGAACGTGAAGCCCTCACATACACATAAAGAATTGAGTAAATGGAACCCATTTTTCGAAGGTACCAAAATAAAATCCACATCCAGTGGTGTGTCACTGAGATTGGATGTGACTGAAGGAAAAAGGGACCTAACTGACTCGGAGAGGAACGTGCCCAGGATGCCACCACCAGATGTCCGGACCCGAACAAGGAAGGAATAGAGACTTGTTAGATTTATTCAAAAGTTAAGGGCTCATCTAATGAAATAAAAAGGGCTCATCTAATAATGGAAAAAAAGGTGAGTGTAAAAAAAAAAAATCTTAACTTTCACTAGGAGCTATAAAAAGCTCATCAAAATTAACACCTAAAAATACCCATCGAATTTGGTTGAGCCATGTCGCTAGGGAGCTTTAGAATTTTGATGTGTGATTATTTTTTTTTTTGTCGGGTGATATCTTAAATTTTTTTAAACCACTACTATGACAAGGATGTTTTATGTAATTTTGTTAGGAGCGTGCAAGAAATGGTTCGAACAGTGAGAATCGACATATCTTATTCAAATGAAACTAGCTCAGACCAAATATTCATTTGACAGTTCGGTTCTCAGTTCTTAGTTTTAATCATTCATGGTTCTTTAGTACACCATAAAATTGAACCGTGTTAAGGATGTGTAATAAACCAGTTCTTTGGTACATTATAGAACTGAAACCGTGTAAAATCGCAACCGAACCGTTTCTTTACGGTTCGGTTCGTAGTTTTAATATTTGTAGTTTGTCAGTCCAAGTTAGGTTGATTTTAGCACTTTACATAAACCTAGATTTTGTACAATTCCACGTATATACAAATCTTCTAACGGGAGTTGTACTCACAATATATTTATCAGGGTCGGCCCATTGATTTTAATGGCCCTGTGCGACAACTAAAATTACACCTTTTATTAACGCTGCATGCTCAAGATGTTTTTAGTGGAAAAAAATGAGATGGAAAAGAAAAGAGAAAAAAATGATATAAATGAATGTAGCATAAGATAGCTTACATGTATACTCGAGTTGGAAGGAAAGTAAAAGAAAGGGAAAGAAAATAATTAGATGAATTGGTTTTTATCACTATCCGACGGATGAGATTCACAATGAAAAACCATCCTGATCCATTCATCTCCATTTATTTTCTTCCTACAAAAAAAACTTAAGAATGACTTTTTATTATTTTTTCTGTTGATTTCTTTTCCTTTCCATTAGAAAAAAAACTCCAGAATACAACGTAAATATAACAATAATAAATACATAAATTATATTTGTAGTTGTTAAAATTTGATTTTACTAAAGTTCAACAACAAATAGTGTATTTCACATTCAACATTGAATATGTTTTGAGCTTTTTTTTTAAGAAAATTGTTAAGTTTTTATAACTCTCAACTAAATGTTATTTTATAAAGTTGGGTCACACCTAAAAATAAACATACACAAAATAATAAGCATACTAAAGTTATAAAGTAGGAAAATCAAAGGTTAAAATGATAATCAATAAAATATAAGGATAATAGTTGTGCATTTAGTTAATCAACTAATTATATAACATGAGGGAATTAAACTCCTTACATATCTTACCGATAGAACGACGATTTAGTGCTACCCGTCAATATTAATTAACACTAAAAGAATTAATAGAATTATACCATCAACCAGTTATAACGTAAGTTATCTCTTGATCATTGAAACTTATAAACTTCATTTAACATTTTATAAATAAGTTTATGTATAAATATAAATTTTTAATATATTTATTAAAAGAGATATTAAATATGCAATCAACAACGTTAACGATAGATTTAGTTGTTCGATTATATTATATACAAATCGTTCTGTTACCATTTTCACCCTGTTATTTTTCATGAAAAACACATTATGCCCATATTTTTACTCAACAATATATGCATTTAACATCATAATCGATTTTTCCTTTATAAAATTATTAAAAATAAAAATAAATGTCTTTTACAAAGTTATTTTTATACAAAGTATGTTACATTAATTTAACATTTAACAATATATAGGGACTTAAATTTAAATTGAAAGAACAAAGTGCATTAATATTTAACACAACACAAGGCGATCTCTTCATTTTGTGCAAATCGAGCCACCCAGCGGTTCAACGAAAACAATTAAAAAACATTTGTCCAAATTTTAATATTTTAAGCAGGAATACGCTCAAAAACATTCCTCAAAAAAGGTAAAGAAAACACCTAAAAAACAGCATAATAATAAGCAAAATGCTTACCTTTTGCCTCTGAGCACCAGTAAACCATCATCACCTTCTCTCTTGCAGAGAGCAACACACTGTTCTGTTCTGTTCATCTTTACATAGTAAGTAGTACACTCATTACTTACTTCATGGATTTTTTATTTTTATTTTATTGCTCAATTTTATCGAATGAGTTGAATTTTGGGATTTGTGCTTCATTTTCAGTGGAATCCTCAAGATTATTCTTGCTCAAATTTAGTACTCTTTATCTTTTGTATATTTGTTGTATTATACAGTAAGATTTTGTAAGACTTAAATATAACTTTAGTATCTACATTTGTCTTTTCAAAGTTTAATATTTTGTCTTGTTTGTTTTTGTATATTTGGCTCTTGCAAAAAGGCCAAAGCTTGAACCATTTTTATTGCTCAATTTAATCACATGAGTTGATGTAAAGGCAACAATTTATGTAGTCTTTCTTTTCCATCTAAGATGGTTCGTCTGCAACAAAATGCCAATATGACTCAGGGTTTATAATTTTTCCAATGTTGAATTTAACATATTTTTTACCTGATTATGGGAAATGTGTAAGTTTGGAACTACCCTTCATGATTCTTCTCATTCTTGAGTTTTGCGTTATGTGCTTTTGTGCCAAAATCTTTTACTAAAGTTTAAATTACTTTCATCAACATCTTTTCTGTTTAAAGTTCAATTGTGTTTTCTTGGTTCTTGCAAAGCTGAATACTTTAATTTTGGGTTTTCTTTTAGATCTTATGTGTGTGTGCTTCATGGGATTCTGTTAGATTTTGGGTTGTGTGAGTGTGTTTGTGGGGTCTTTTTTATGTTTTGTTGTTGTTGTTGCTGCTCTTTGATTTACTCTGTTTTCCGAGTATATTGTAGGATACTTGCTACTTTGCTGCTAGAAAATCCAAATATTTAAATATTTTCAAGGTTTTGTATTTTTCTAATTCATAAAAATGTTTTTTGAGTATATTGTAGGAACTTATTGAAGAAAACAGCAGAGAGACAGCAAAGTTGAATGCTTTGATTGTAAAGTGATGATGAGGAATTCAGAACTGCAGATTTATGTGGTTGCTGTTGTGGGTTTATTGGCAGTTATCTCCACACCAAATTGTTTTGGGTTCACTGATCCTCGAGATAGTAAGTCTTAGTTCACTCATTTATTTTATTCATTTCATATTTTTTGTGTTTTTGTTAGCCCAGATTTGTATTGATTTTGTTTTAACGTATAGTTCCTTAACTTTTTAATCATAGTACTTGAAATTTGGTTAAACAAACCATTGTACTTGATAGAACACAAATACAAAACATTACATGTTGAAAGAATGATCCATTTTGCACAGAAAGTCTTTTAGTATGATAATTATTGTTGCTTTTTTTATCATAAATTTTTCTAGCTTGTTTTTGTATTTTCACAAAAGCGATGGTTTGCTTCCAACAAAATCATGCTCTGGTAGAAATGGAAAATTTTCATTTATTTCTGTGATTATTTATTATTGATATATTTATTATTAATATTTCAATCGTTTTATTGAAGTTCTGTTTCCTTATTTCAGTTTTAGCAATAAATAGTCTATATGCTGCCCTTGGATTCCCTCCTCTTTCGGGATGGTTACTCGCGGGAGGAGACCCATGTTTAGAAGGTTGGCAAGGCGTACAATGCGTAAATTACAACATTACTGGAATGTATGAAACAGTTTCTTTCTCATTTTAAATATGTTTCCTTGGTCAAAGATTTATCTATTTCTAAATTTACAGAGTTCTTAATGATGCTAAGTTGGGAGGTGAACTCGGTGAGAATTTGGGAGCTTTCGCTTCAATTATACAAATGTGAGTGTCCAGATGATTCACTGAGTTTATAGTTTTCGTCATCTTTACACCCTGTGGTATTTAATGATCTTCCATTGAGCAGGGATTTGAGCAATAATCATATAGGAGGCAGTATCCCATCAGATTTGCCGCTTACATTAAAGACCTTGTAAGTTATGCTTACATCCTTTACAAAAATGGATGGTTCAGGCGGGTAACGGGTCAAAACTGGTAGTTTTTTGTACGGGTCGAAATGGGTTGGTTTGATTGACCCAAACAATTTTGCCCAAACCCTAAACCCTAAAATCACTACAAAATAATTTTATTACATTAAAAATATAACTTTTTTGATAAAGTGATTTAGTAGGCTGTATAATTTAGTATACTTTCGACTCCTATTATCTTTCGTTAATTTGTTAGATTTTACCCATTCCGTAAGAGATAAAACAAAATCCGAAATAACCAGATCATAAGTAAATGGGTCGAAATTTCCACTTCTACTTTTTGCATATATTGTTTCAAACAGCCATGCAAGGATCTATATGCACAATAACATTTTTAAGGGAATGCATTAATATAACAAATATTAAATTTTGTTACACTAGAAAAACATTCCAATAGGCTTTCATGGTACACATGTCCAAGTCCTATCAAACATGTAGATATGCCCGATAATTCTAACATTTCTGAAAATTTAAGAAAATAGGGAAGTGTTTATGCACTCAGCAGTGAGCAGACACACAAAATTATCTGGCTTATATTTAACGCTTAAGAGAACATTTGAAATCCTCATAACATCTTTGGTTTTTCCAATTTTGCTAGCTTCCTCTCAGGGAACCAACTTACAGGAAGCATACCAGAGTCTTTGTCAATCTTAGGTCAATTGACAGACTTGTAAGTTATCTGTTTAAATTTTATCTTCAGTTAACATTTTGGTTATATTCGTTATTCAAATCCTTTATTTTTGTTGTAGGTCTTTGAACAATAACCATTTGAGTGGGATTATTCCGGATTCTTTTCAACAACTTAAGGCCTTGACTAATCTGTATACCTTATTTATGCTAATCCAAATATCACACATTTATATTTTTGTTAAGGTTAAAGTATGCATGGTTATAACATGAAATCCACGCAGATATATGTTGAATTTGATTTCTTGTTGCAGGGATTTGTCTTCTAACAATCTAAGTGGCACTTTGCCTCCTTCAATGGTTAACTTGTCATCGATTTCCATATTGTAAGACACAGTATCTATGATTTCAGACATGCACTTTGGGTATTTGATGCCCAAGTTTTATATAGCGACTGCTTATATGTTTTTTTTTTGTTGTCAATAAAAGTGCAATAAACTGAGTTTGATCTCCTCAATCAATTTATATTTTGGCATTTTTTTTTGTTTTGCAGACACTTGCAGGATAATAGTCTTACAGGTGTACTTGATGTATTGGAAGATCTTCCCCTTATTGATTTGTACTATTCTTTCCTTTGTTTTTCTGTTTCAACTCATCTCCAAATGTTTACTCTTTCCCTTGATCTTCTGCTTATTGGTTGTACAATAGGGATGTTGAAAATAATCTTTTCTCTGGACCCATACCCCCGAAATTGTTGAGCATTCCGAATTTCAGGTAAAAAAGAATCCTTTGTAAGCACATATGATTGTATATGTGCAGGGGCGGACGGGTGGGTAGGTGTGGACTGCATGTTTGACTTTATTGTGATCTTATGTTTTACATCCAACAATGTGTCATTTTGTGTTCCAAGAAAATTGCAACCTTTATCGATTACAAGTGTTTGATTATTAGTAAAATATGAAACATGAAATGTTGTAACTTTCAACGAGTCGGTCCAAATTAGAAAATTTTACAGCAGTCTTTTAATAGAAGCTGTATCATTTTGGTTTTGATTCATAAAAAAATCTCATGTTACATTTTGTGATTATTAAAGGGTCTCTTAGACTATTCCCATAATAGAAGTTGTTGCAAATTTTTGCACAGAACAATAGTTACAATGAGTTCACTTGTTTAAACTCTTTATACAATCTCCAACACTCATATATTCAATGCAGAAGCAAAGGAAACCCCTTTAATACAACGATTATTCCTTCACCATCAGCCTTATCTCCTTCATCACCACCAACATTCGATACACAATCTCCAGAAACGAGCCCTGGAATTCAAGCATTTGGACCATCTTCTTCAGAGCTACCACACTCTTCTGGCCAACAAAAGTCTCTATTTAGTAAAAAAGTAGTGTGGGTTGCCATTAGTGGATTCTTGATTCTTGTTTTACTTGCACTTGGAGTTTGCTTTCGTATGTCAAGATACCACAAAGAAAAATCAACTATCAATGTTGGCGATCATATGAAGAACTCTATGCTGAACGTGTCTTCTTCAAATCCATTTCAACATAAAGAGAATGGTAACATCACTCTTTCCGTTTTATTATGCTTTGCTCCTTTTTTGCCAAACAAAAATAAGCGAGGGTCAGACATTTTGAGTCGAAAATACTTGGTTCAGAGTAGTTGTTTAGAATGAAAATCCTCAGTATTGGAAGTTCAGAGTTTACATCTTTGACCTTAAATGTCTGCTATTTGATCTCATAGAACACTTTTGTTCTGATCTGTGCTGATCTTACAATCACCGACTCAAAAAAGTCGGACTGTACATCCCTCTCTTTTCTTAGGATGAACTGAGTGACGATTTACGATTGAGTGAATCTCTTAACCATCATGCGTGCAAGTTTGTCATTATACAACCATTGTACTCTAAAAGTTTCCAAAATTTGAGAAAAGGACAAAAGGAAGGATAAAAGAATGCTCCTTTAGTAAACAAGTGGCTAATTTTACTTTACTATGTCTTTTTTCGTTATTCATTAAGTTTCCAAAGTTTGTTACTTTACATTCTTTCTACCAAACCGTATTTAAGTCTAGAATATTCTCTCCAATAATATATTCATTCAATGTTTTTGTTAGCATACATTTCAACGGTTGGGTATAAATATATGAAAGTAAAAAAACTTATGAATCTAAATCATAAAGAAATACAAGTTGTAGTGTCATTGTAGGCGATTGTATATTCTTGCAACATTTTATTTTTATTATCTCAACCAGTAGTGTTTCTTTGCCATTTTGTAACTTTGTAACTATAATTGTTTCATTTTTGCAACAATTGACTTTCTAGCATGTCACGAGTGTTAGCATCCCCTGCTTAGACTTAACTACATTTGGTATGGGGGTAACTCCATTCTATCTTATAGCATTATACGGAGTAACATATAATCCCTTTGTTCCACAGGACCTACAAGGAATGATAGTGGAAGAAATTACTCATTGCGAAGCTCCAAACCGAAAGAAGAGAAAACGGAAACAATTTCTAAGAATCCACCTCCCCAACTTCTAGACACAGAGAAGGTCATTGTAAAACCGGTATCTGATCCAGTAGCTACGGGAGGGAACAGTTCAAAAGATGTAAATTTGCCAAGGTCTTTCTCGATTGCATCTCTCCAACAATATACAAATAGCTTTTCGCAAGCAAATCTTATTGGTAGAGGCATACTTGGCACAGTTTACAAAGCCCAGCTTCGTAACAGCAAGGTATTTTTAAGTTCAATGCATTAATGTATTGTACACTTTCAAGTCATTTTTATGTAAACCAGGAGCCTGGTCAACTAGGATCGTTCTTTCGGAATGCTAGCGAAAAGGACAGTCTGTGTGGGTTGGGTCACGGTACAGAATAGGCAATTTCTTGTGTGGGTCTAGTTAGACTGACCTTCAAACGTAATCTAATATTTTTAATCAGGCAAATTAGGATGTTCTATAAAATTGAATGTATTAGATGACTGGCAGCCTATTTGACATATTCGATCCATTTTATCCCTTTCCTTTTTAGTTTAAGTGGGTCGGGGGTATGGGTGATGAGTCAAAACAGGTAAGCTTTTAAGGTGGGTCAAAACGAGCTTGTGACCCCAAGACACTTTTTTGTCCATTTTTATCGTACTTTTGTAAATAAATTCATTATATTATAGATGATTGGAGAAACAATTGTTATAATATTGATCTACTTTCCGAAAAAAATGAATTTTGGATGTTGAAAACGTTTGAGGATACTTATAGGCAACTTTCAAACATTTAACCTGTTTCATTAGTATAACTGTTTATTTTATTTTTTACTCATTTGACCTGTTATCAACTAAATACTACCCAAAGTAACCATTTTTTAACATAAATGGGTTTAAATTGTGCCCTTCACTAATGACTTACCCCCAACTTTGTGTTGTCTTAGCTACTGGCTGTAAAGAAAGTGGAGAATGCAGCTTCAAGGCAATGGAGTGATGAAGCTTTCATGGGCTTGGTGTCAAACATCTCAAAACTTCAAAATGAAAACATAGTTGGACTCGAGGGTTACTGTTGTGAACATGGGCAACACCTTTTTGTCTATGAATACTGTAAAAATGGGACATTACATGAAGCACTGCATCTGGATGACGCGATTCATGAGAAACTTTCGTGGAATGCCCGTATACATTTGGCACTTCAGGCTGCAAAAGCATTGGAGTGAGTACATCTTTCAACTTGTACCTTCATTGACCTTGTGATATAAAACAGGTGGCAATTTCAACCCATTTACCTTAAAATGGGTCGATTTAAACTAAATCTTATCCTCAACGAGTGACAGACAGGTAGAACTTTAAACCGTTAGCTAAAATGAAAGTGTCAAACAGAACAAATCGATTGTTTTAACAGTAGCTAATATCCGATCCACCACTGATGGTGATTGTTTGTACTTTTTATGTTTTGCTTAAAAGGTACTTGCACGAGGTCTGTCAACCACTTGTTGTACACAGAAACTTCAAGTCTGCGAATATTCTTCTTGATGAAGAGCTTAATGTACGTGTTTCAGATTGTGGTTTGTCTCCACTAATACCATCGAGCTTCAATAGTCAGGTAAACGGCTCTTAATCTTATTTCACATTGGACTTATTGCATTGGGTGTTGACATGATGTTGTTTAATTAGTTGCAAGGTTCAGGATATGGTGCCCCAGAATTGGAGTCGGGAAGTTATACTTACCAAAGTGATGTTTATAGCTTTGGAATTGTTATGTTAGAACTTCTCACCGGTCGAACAGCTCATGACAGGTTTTTAATGCTTCTTTTTCTTCTCCATTCCAAAAACGTCAACTTTTGAATTTCAAGATTCGAACCTAATACTTTACAAGTTTGACACAAAGTTATGTGCTTATTGCAAGGGACTATGTGATAGTAAACAATCAGAATAAGATGATCCGTTGTATTACTTTTTCTAATGAAAAGAGCTCAACGCTTATAGGTCAAGACCTCGTGGGGAGCAATTTTTGGTTAGATGGGCGGTTCCTCGGCTTCATGATATAGAAGCGTTATCGAGAATGGTTGATCCTTCTCTTAATGCTGCGTATTCGTCCAAGTCTTTATCTCGCTTTGCTGATATTATTTCTCTATGCGTTCAGGTTAGTATCTAAACTTTTCCTTATTGTGGAACTATAAATTTCAAAACTTTGTTATAAAAAGAAATACCGTTTGATTTTGGGTAGTAAGACTAACACTATATGCGACGTTAGGATTTCAATACCTTGTTTAACAAGAATGTTGGACGACTGTTAGTCAAATATATAATATCACTAGGATGGATAATCTGTAGTGATGATGATGATGAGCATTGAGCATATTGGTACTTTCACCTACAGTTTCTGCAACAAAAATATGCTGTGATCTTTGATATTTAATGTCAAGATTACATTGTGGTTTTATAATAGGTGTTTCACTATTAGTAGGGACAAAAATGGTTTCAATGATCAAACTTAACATCTGATGACTAGGACTCGTATTGTGACATGATTATGAGTCCTATTTTTGTACTTTTGGAAAACTAACTGACAATGTGGAGTCATAATGCGAATAACAATGGGTATAGTAAGGTAAGATTTATAGAAGGCTTGACGTGTTAGGTCAAAATGACTATATTCATGGTCATATCAAACAATTTTTACTTTTAGGGTTTCAAAAAGACTAATATTCAACTTCAAGATTTTATGAATACATTAAAATTAACGGTACTGTCGGTACATACATCACGGTGAGAAGTTTTAGTGTTAAATTTTCTACCAAAAGTTGTATAAAACTAAACTCAACTGGTAGCAGGTTTTACAGAAGTCAAAGTTACGTGTTCTAGCTTTTATTGTGTTGATCCATTTTTGTCCATGAAAACTACCAACTCTTTCCATTCTTGAAATCTTGTTTTTGCATCAAATATATCTTTGCTAGTTTTCACCTTTTAATGGTTAATCACAAGAATAATTATAAACTTTACTCTCATATATCTTACATTTTGCTTCATTTTCTGTAGGCTGAACCGGAGTTTCGACCACCAATGTCAGAAATTGTGCAGAATCTGTTGCATATGATCAAGTTAAACCATTGAATCATATAAAGATGTGTTATGGTCATATTTAGCAATGTCAAGGTAGCAGAACCAAATTCTTTGATTCTAGTTCTTCAACAGACTAGCTATTCTTCTGGTCGAACCTTGGATTTTTGTGGATTTTCGGTTAGGTTTATATATTTTGTGCTAGTGTAACTGTTTGTTTTATATTGTACTTGTAGTTTTATAGTTTGGGGCAATATGTAGTATGTTATGTAGTTTGTTGTATGAATATATACATCTTATTTATTTAATTGCTGGTTTTGTGGTGAAACTACCAAAACAAGAGAGAGAAAGGGAGGGAGTTTTTCCAGGAATACCACTATTCAAAATTCTTTTTTTTTTTTTTTTTTCTATTTCTCAAAATAAAAATAAATAAATTGTCAAACCTTTTTCTCCCATCAAAATTTACAAAAACCACCCCTCAAAACCAAACGCATATTTCAATTTCCGCAACCGGCGCGGTGGTTTTCCGTTCGACGAAATTAAGGGTTTGTGCTAACGTGCGGTTGCCTAATTTTTTTGATTTTATCATCGACATTGTGCCACGTGGAGGGACTCAATGGATGACGTCAACGTGGTTATGAAGAAGGTGTGGGGCACGTGGGAGGAACTTATCCTCGGTGGTGCTGTTCTCCGGCATGGTACCGGTGATTGGGATGTTATTTCGTCGGAGGTCCGAAACCGAAGCGTTTACCCGTATTATTTCACCCCTGAGGTTATATATTATTAATTAATAATTGACTATATTTAGTCTGTTTTTATATTACTAATTAAGTAATGTAGTAATTAAAAGGTAACACGTTAGATAGGTCAGTTGGTACATATTTAGTAAATTGATGATGTTTTTTGTAGCTATTTGAAATTGAAGTACTTAAATTGGTAAAAATAGTAAAAAGTTAAAAATGGGAACAAATGGAGTAAAATTATGTTTTTTTAAAGGTAAAAATTGCTGTTAATAGCAAACGGATGTTGATTTCATTTTTGATTTATTTAAGGAAAGATTAGAAGTTGTTACTGAAGTCATCAGTGAATACTTTAATATTGTTGACTTTTGAAAGTCATTACAATATATTAATTAATAATTATTCAACATGTGTTACATATATTTTTGTTTGTGAAAACAGGTTTGTGGTAAGCTTACATTGGCAATTATGCTGATTTGTGGAGTGAAATTTTTTGTTTGAAATTGCCTATAAATTCATAATGGAATGGGTATTTACCAAAATAGAAGTTAAGTGGAAATGTATTACTATAACTGCAGTTATTTGTTTATTTGGTTCTCTAGTGATCATGGTAGTTGTCATTATCATCAATTAGTTTCTGGTTTATGCAAAATGTGCTTTCATGTTAATTGTACAAATAAAAGACATTTTGGATAATGGATGCAACTATAAAGAATCAAGCATTAGATTTCTTGTCACATTTGTTACAAAGTCTACAAGATTAGTCATTATCAACTTAGTTTACAAGTCATCATTTTGGAGATTATTGCATATATAGTTTATGCTTTATAATTTTAGATAATAACTAGTAACGTACCCGTGCAAAACGGTGGCAACACAGTTTCTGGTGTTCTCACTTTTTCGCTTAGATTCACGTATTAGAAACTGTGTTTAATTATTAGCTCCAAAATATAGCGTTAAGTATCATTATAATGCATATTAATAAACTTCTACATTTTTATCTTTTTTGCCAGTTATACCTCTCCTTTTATTTAGCTTTTGTTCCGTAAGATAGTTTATTTTCAAATTCAAGCAAAGACTAGGTTGGCTAAGTTTAAAATTTTAGTAGATCATTAGTAACAAGTAACATTTCTAAATGGAAATTTATGTGCAACAAACGTTTCTTAATGTGCCCTCAGACACATGTTATAATGTGAACTTAACTACGTGCTTCTTTTTTGTATCTACCATATAAATATTGAATACAATCTTCTATTTCATTAGTTATGTACTTGTATATTCAGTCATGCTTGACTTTTTATTTTAAGCTGATAAGCATTTGTAAAAGAAAGTGACATGAAAGAAAGAAATAAAACAACCACTGTTGTGTGGAAGAATGAGCAGTATTTGACAAGTTAAAAAAAAAACATTTGACTTGGTGAGTCTTTAAGATCATTTACGAATGAAACTGTATATATTTTTTTTCTTTTGTATTTGTGGCTCATTTACTCACACATTCTCAATTGCAGGCATGTAAAGCGAGGTTCGAAGACTTACAACAGCGTTATACAGGTTGCAAGTAGGTATCATGTATTTTCTGTAAGACTGTTTCCATGACCCCGTGCCAATAATTTTTCACCGAATGGCCTCTAATTTGTTTTTATGCCAATACCACCTACATTTGGCTTGTTTCTGCTTCCAACACCAAACTCTTTTATGTGTAGACGCCTGAATTTGGGTTATGTTTATCTTTAATTGGTCAAATGGATGGAAATCCACCCAAAGAATATCCTAAATAGATGAGACCTCCTAAAGCATTTTAGTCAAACAATTGTCTAATAACTGAAACAATCTATGTTTTGTAATCATATTTGTCACTCAAATTGTTCACATCAAATGTAAGAAGTTTGGAGAAAAGTGTTTTGGGTCTACCGACTACCCAACTTGGCCCATTCTGACCCATACCAAAAAACTGCACGTTTGACATATTACCGGCACTATCAGACCTGCCCATACTGTCATCTTTAACCATGGCTGAACACTCCAGATATATGTGACTGATTTCCGGACCACTGAAATTGGTTTTTTGTCAACTTACCATTGTGAAACTGTCATAGAAATATCATAATCTTCAAGAATTTGTGTTTTTGGACAAACTTTTGGAATTTAAACTCAAGAAAAGTGGTTTGTTTGCAATGAGAAGTCATGTAGGATGGATAAAAAAAGTCAATTACTCTATTTGATGTTTTCAAGCTTTTTCATACGTAGAGCGATTGTTTTTGAAGAAAATCTTAAACAGGCTTTAACTTTGCTAGATATTGGTATGATGAGCTTCGAGAACATCGAGTTGCTGAATTGAAGCGAGAACTACAGAAATCACAAGAATCAATCGGGTTAGTCTCATCTTTTCTATCCTTTAGTTAACAACCTATCGATTTTGGTATTTTTATAGTTCTATAGTTCTATGTGTGTCTGACTTTTTGAATCGATGCACTTGACTTCGCAAAAAATCATTGTCTCTGCTAAGATGCTAATCAAGAATGGGCAAATTTGGACATACAATGTGCAATTTGTTTTTTTAATCTACATTTCCACCTTTCTTTTTCAAAAACTGCTCATGTTTACAAATGTAGCATCGTTTTTTTTTTCTCTCTTTCTCTTCTTTCTTCTCTTTTTAGATTTCCACAATTCCTTTATGCGCGATTAACTTTTTGAGCCATTACACTTTACTTTTCGTTGCAAACAAATTATCATCTTTTCAAAGATGCTAAACAAGAATCAGCACTTTTCAGAGGTGGCAAAATCCCCAAGTAGGGTAGCAGGTCAAAATGGATATTCTTAGGATACGAGCCCAATTGGTCACACCAAGTCATTCTACATTTTTTTTTTAAATCCTGTTTTAGAATTTCATTTAAGTCTAGTGTATTAGATTTGATTATAAATAACATGCTTTTAAATGTTCTTTTCAGTCAAGTGATTCAGAGGTTTGAAAATTTCAAAAACACTCTGGGTGCATTTTGACTAGTTTAACCTATTTTCGATTTTAGCCAAGTTTTTAGAATTTACCAATTTGGTCCGTTGGAGATTAAATACAACTCAAACCAACCCATTTAGGCAAATGGGTCTAAATTGCCACCATTAGCAAATTTAGAGAAACAATGTCAATTACACTTTTCTTTTTCTAATCTTCATTTTATAAGTTGTTTTAAGTCATTTGTTATCTCTCATTAGCATTCAATGATATTATGATGTTTAGTCTTCAACAAAAAGCTTAATACGATAGTTCAAATAAGTAAATCATGTTTGTTTCATTGGTTACATCTTTGCTCAAAATTTGGAACATCTTCTGTAGGTTTCTTGTATCAAAGCTTGAAAATCTCAAAGCCGAAAAGAGACACTGTGATCATATAGATTATGACTCGAGCCAAACTGAATCACCACCTCAATCTTTACCTAAAACAAAGGGGGTCAAGATTAGAACTATTCATAAACAGGGATCAAAAGATGCATTCGAATTATCAGCCGGAAGTTTCACTCAAGATCTAGAAATTAATCCACAACCCAAATTTCACAGCCCTTCTTTGCGATCATTTCAAAATACTGAAGAAAAAGTAGAACTACCTGAATCAGTGAACACAATGACTGAAGTTATCAATGAAAAAGGGGGAATGATTAGAAAAAGAAGAGGGAAAAGAAAGAGAAAAGATAGTAATTGGGATTTTAAAGAAGGGATTGTAGAGAGTGAGAATTTGGGTTCAAGTAGACAGAATGAAACTTCAACAAGCGGTTGTGATCAAACGGTGCAGTCTTCCAGTGCGGATCTGCAGGATGGAGAGACATGTAGAGGCCCGGGAAGTGATGATTTGGTGGGGATTTTTAATATCGTTACGGAAAACCAGTTTGCTTTGGTCTTTAAACGCCGACTTGATAGTCAGGTAATGATGGATTCTGTTTATGTATATACCATCTTTTTTGTCGAATATTAAACCATCTTACGTCACTTTTCACTACTAAATACAACTAGTAAAATTAAACAAAAGAATTTGTAAAAGGCAGGTCGGGATGGTTGGGTAATGGGTCAAAACAGGTCCAGGCTGATATGGATACTTTTTGGTATGGGTCGGGTCGGGTGACCTTCACCTGTTTTTTTTAAGCTGCCACTTTTATTTCAATCCATTTGGCCCATTTGACCCCTTTCTTTTACCTGGCCCATTTGAGATTAATTAATCATCCAAATTAAAATTTTGTGGTTTTTATAGAAAAGTCAAACTTATGGTTTTTTACTCTGTTGACTTCAAAAGTCAATTTTTTGGTCTTTTAGTCTGCTGACCTTAAAATTCAAAGTTATTTATTTTTTCTGCAGAAGAGAGCGCGTTATAGAAAAACTATCAGGCAACATATGGATCTTGACACAATAAAATCAAGAATTGCTAACTGCTGTATAAAGTCAACACAAGAACTCTTCAGAGACTTGCTTCTAATTGCCAACAATGCACTCGTGTTCTACTCAAAAAGAACACGAGAGTACAAGTCAGCATTAACCCTCCGAGGCATCGTCACTGAAAGATACAAACAGTTATCCTATGATTCTAGCAGCAATAGTAGCAGCAGTAGCAAACCATTATCATCTATACTATGTTTTTCTTCAATGTCTTGTCCTCCAGTGAGGCCCCGAAGTGTTAGACAACGGCCCCCATGTAAACAACCAAAGCTTCTTGTGAAGTTACCAAATGGTGGCCCGGTGGCTGGCCCACATGGATACTTGAAACTCAGTAGTCATTCTGATTCGAGTACCCGAAGTCCTGAGAGTGCAGTGAGTAAAAAGTCAAACGCTGACTGTACCAAAAAGTCAGACAAAGATTTCCCTAAAACAGAAAAGGTGGACTGTACCAAAAGGTCAAACGCTTGACCTTCCTGAAAAGTCAATCGTTGAATTTTCTTCTGCGGCTGATCTGAACTTTAAAGAAAGGACTAGGGCGGCCAAGGAGGGTTGGAGGTGGCGGCAAAGGTGGTAAACAACCGCCAACACCAAGAAATACTACAAACCGGAAAAGAGTTTACGAAAAGTGATGGAAGCTAACGCAGGTTAATCATAGTTTTAGACTTTGTATCGATAGTCCAGTTTCTGTAATCTTGATAACAGCTAAAACAATGTATTTTGCATAGTAAAGTTTGATAATGCTACCATTTGGCTTTACTGTTAGTATCTTTATACGAGTACTGGTAGAGTACACGTGCAATGGAGCGAGAACAATTTATTAGTTTTACATTCATTTGATATATAGAATTATATTTTTTGAAACCTTTTAAAAATAAAAAACTGTATGATAATATACGAAGAATATTGTTTTATAAATAGAAAATCATTCCTAAACAATTTCTCAAAAAAGTTGTAACAAAATAATCCCAACTTAAATATATTATAATATGTCATTGCAAATTTGATGGTTGGCTCGTGAGTTGAAAATGTCGGGTTTCATGTTCTTAATGGACATGTTGCAAGTTGTGAAGTCGTTTGTTAAGTTAGAGGTTTAAATTTCATTGATTCTTTATTTTTGGTTTGTTTCTTTTTATTTTTATATTAAACATTATGTACGTTAAACTGTAATCCTAAAACTTGATTAAATATTTGAATTATTTGAATATAGAAATTGACAACATAACAATAAAATTAAACATGTAATAAATGTGCAAACATAGAATTCCATTGAAAAACACATTCAAGAGTTCATTTTTTATTTTTTGAAACTTACAATACAATGAAGTTGCACTTCTGTTCTCTGCACTTGTATTAGTGTGAAATTAAATGTCATATAATAATTTGTTTATAGTTTAATAATACTTGTATTAGTGAGAAATTAATAAATGTAGAAGTATGTTAGTCACTTCTTTGTATTTTTAAAAAAACTCTTAGTAATTGTAGAGGTAAAATAGTCTTTTAAATCTTAAAAACATTTCAAAATACATTATATAATAGTATATATAGAGAAATTTAAGTTAAAATTAAATGTCATATATTAATTAGTTTATAATTTAATAATATTTGTATTACTGATAACTAAATAAATATAGAAATATGTTAGTATTTTTATAGATTAAAAAAAAGCCTCTCAGTAAAATAATATTTGTATCTTTAAATAAGGATATTTCTATTGCAAACCGTTCTAAAAGTAACCAATAGGACTGCAAAGCCAAACCGTTCTAAATTAGTTCATCATTGGAAAATCGTAGAAAGACTAATTTGCCCGCATGTGCCTGGGTTAGTAGAGATATTTAAGGGACGTTAATCTATAGGACTACATGTGAAACGAGTTTCAATATAAAAGACTATCCGTGGTCCATGTAATTTATTATTAAGAAAATAAAACTGTGATGATCTCTTTGGGTATGAAACTGACCATTTTATCTCTTAAAACCCCTTATTTTTAACTAAAGAAATATGATATTATAAGATCTTTTGTATCTTTGAAATTATTATTCCTAAGCTACTTCTAGGTTTAGGCGAATTTAAAAGGCAAGACTCACATTCTTAGTGGTAAGCCAATTGAAGCTATAATTGTAAAAGTGTGCCCTTAAATAGCACTTTTATGTTGAATTAAGTATAATTTACACTACTTTAATCACACTTCATTAGTTTTTGGAAATAAATTTACATTACATTGGACAAGTTAACTATTGGTACGTGTCACATCATCATAGTGTCTCTGCTTTTGTTTATTAGTAATTGATAGAACCTTTTTAAAATAGTTTACAGAAATCCTTAAAATAAATTTTAACTATGAATTTCAATAAGCAGCTTCAATCACAAATTTTAGCCATCGGTTTCAATTACAATTTACAATCATCAAATTCAGTTCTACACACAAACTGGAATTCCAATTAATTATTGACAAACATATCGTATCCAAATAATTTGAAGAGTGTCATCACTTTTTTGAAGTGTTTGATTTTTCTAATATATCAGCATAAATAATTGGATCAGGATTAACTTTGTTTATTGTTACTATACCTGACAATATCATAAAAATCAGTTACTTAGTAGTGGTGTAGGAAAGACATAATAATTATGTAAGAATCATTTTCAATTAGTTTATTGTTTACGGAGTGTTATTAAATAGAAACGACATACAAATAAACAATTAGAAATCTAGACAAAAGTTTATTGAAATATGAAATTTTTTAAAAGTACGAGAGTATAAATCTCAACCGTTAATCTTGATCAAAATAATAAAACTTCTACATTTCTTAAAAATTAAATATCTCAAAAACCATTAGTCAAAAAATTATAAAAATTGTACCATAAGAATCAGCGTTTTCTCCTCTTCGATTTAAGATCCCACATGACATACTTTCGACGATTTTTTTTTTCAATTTTTTAGTGGGTTTTGAAAATTAGTAACACATGTGTTATAAACAAATAACACATGTGTTACCGGCGACTATCACATGTGTTAGCACCGACTATCGATTGTAATACATGTGATAGTCGTTGATAACACATTTGATAGCTGCGGGTAACACTTTTGTTAGTCCCTCATAACACATGTATTAACCCACCAAAAAAAAAAAAAATTCGTCGAAAGTAGAACTTGTGGGATCTTAAATCGAAGAGAAAAAAATGACGATTATTATGGTGTAATTTTTATTATTTTTTGACTTGCCATTTTTGAGATATTCAATTTTTAAAAAAGTGGGGGAAAGTGGGTTTTATGCCAAGTGACACAATCCTATTTGTACTTCCATACTTTCAACAAAACTCATACTTTAATGAACTCACATCTAAAAATCTATCTACTTTAAAAATGTGGTTATTCCCGACACTTTACTCTTCATATCTCTCTCTCACTCAAACTCTATAAAGTCGAGAAAACACGTACACACAGTCAAATTTAGGGGTGTTTAATATTCGGTTTGAAACTGTTTAATTCGAAGACTGAATTAAATAAAAACCGGAATAAAATCAAACCAAATTTAAAAAACGACTTTCGGATCGATCAAAATCGAAACCCAATTTTGAATTCGGTTCGGTTTTGAAAATTTTGAATTTGGTTTAACCGAAAACCGAATTCAAATTAATATATATATATATATTATATGTATTAAATTACTAAATAAATTGTAATTAAAGTTAAGGTTTGTGAACACATTTGAGATGCCATCTATACACGCACACACGCATACGAAATCTGGGTTTCTCAATATCACATACAAAATAACAGATCGATTTGGGTTTCTCAAAATTGCTCACACACGCACATTGTTTTGGTTTGTTTGCCCTTTAAATTCCACTTATTAATGCTTAAATGTATGTACCTTGTATGGTGTAATCTTACATATTTTGACCTTTGTTTGCTAATGGTTATTGTGGTTAAATTATGATAGTTTTTGGTTTTTCGGTTTCAATTTAGTTTTAACAGAAACCGAACCGAATTCAAATTTGGTTTTCGGTTCGGTTTTCAAATCTGAATTCGATTTTCGTTCGGTTTTCGATTTTACTCCTAGAAATTTCAAAATCGAATGAATCGAACCGATTACAGAGATTAAACCAAAAACCAAAGCGATGAATACCCTAGTTAAACCCAATATTTATTTATTATTTCGTTAAATTAAAATTAAAAGTAAATAAAATACACTCTCACTCAGTCGCTCACTCTCCCCGAAAACGTCTTCACTACCTCCTGCTGCTGATTCATATTTCATTTAATCTCTCAGGTCACTACGTTTTATCTTCTCTCTTTGTATTTACTTTTTATCTCCGATTAAAAATGTACGATTGTTAAATTAACAATTAGAGTCTTGAAAATGTTTAAATTGGAATCGATAAGATTTCTTCGTTTAAAAAAACTTTTTTCACTAAAATCTCATAAGTTGTGTGTTTATAAATTATAGAAATTGGATCACTAAAATCAACGTCTTTTTTTCTTTAATTAAAGATTTCATATGGTATACTTTCGATAAACTTTTTTCTCGTTTTCTAATAGATGTTTAAAATTCATAATATTCAATCACATCTTATTTGACATTGATTGAAAATCAAATTTATTTCAATCAACTAACTATAATAACATGTAAATAATTACGTTTACGAATTTTAAGTTTAAAAATCAAGTAGAAATAATTTTGTTTGATAAATTAAAATTGTAATCACACGTGATTACAATTTTATTCATATATGATTAAATATCAAAATAGCAAATGTGTAATTAAAAAGTAATCATAAATGTAAAATAAATTTCAAATTTGAATTACATGTGGATTATCATTTAGCGGTAATTAGTTATCTCGTATAACACTTATATTTCAATTGTAAATTACATGTGATTATATACTAAACCAAATGTGACTAAATATCAAATCCAGTAATCACACGTGATTATGGCTTAAAATAAACACAATTATCAAAATCTTATTTATTATTATTAATTTGAATACATATTAAGTTTTAATCACATGTATATTAACATCTAATATTAAAAATCACATGTCTATCAATTTCAAATCTTTATTACAAATGACGTGTGATTTTAACATCCAACATTAGTTATAATCGCTTATTAATTTTAAATCTTAATCATAAATCACATGTTATTATATGCATTATGTTTTTAAATCCGGTAAAAAGAAGACAAAAAAAGTTTCTTGAAAGTATATATTGTGAAATCTCTAATTAAAGATAAAAAAAAATATTAATTTCAAATATGTAATTTTATAATTTATAGACATATTATTTGTGAGATATTTTATTTTAAAAGTTTAAATGAAAATAAGTTTTCAATAAGATTGAACAATCATATAAGTTCTCTCATTCATAACCTTTTTGTCATTCTTAAAACGTCACATCTCACGACTTCTACCATTTGAGCTTGGCTATTTTCTTTAATTCCATTTTTTTTAAAAAGCCAATTACACTTACTTATAATAAAAATATTTTAAAGTACATAAATATTTTTATAAATTACATTTTCAACATAAATTCTAATAAAGTTTAACATAATTATATGCTTCAACATTTTATTTTATTTATCAGGCTTATATAAAACTTAAAAGTAAAAAGTCACGAGGAAAGAATGTCCAAAAATATATAAGGTTATCATGGTCTACATTATAGTGTCTTCTTCCTACTCCTACTTAAACAACAATACTAAAAAGAGAAAAAGAGAAAGAAACAAAAACCTGTAATCTAAAAAGAAATTGAAAAAGAAAGTAGCTCCCGCTGTTTCATCCGTTCTCGACCGTCACCTCTGCCATGAAGCTGGTTGACGACCGGTTGCATTCCGACCTAAATTTCCGTCGTTAAGGCACCACGGGCCGACGACGGGTACATTTCAAATGATCTAAATGAACATACTACCCGGCCGACTACGGGTGCATTCCAAATAATCTATATTATTAAATTATTAATTAAATATAGAGAGTATATAGATATAGATATGATTTAAATAAAAAGAAAAATCATAATTCAATATTTAATGCTTTAATAGTACAATGTATATTAATGAAGTAGGACTTTATATATCCACAAATTACTGAGACTACATAAAGAAAGAAGGTGGGTGGATGGAAGTTGTGATCTATATACATAGACATCATTAATTAATTTTAGTGTGATATAGATATAGATATAAATATGTATTTAAAGAGTGAAAGTTACACAATTTAAAAAATAGAATTATTAAACTTAAAAAGTTTTGAAATCTTTTAAAGTGAAAGTGAAAATGAAAGTGTAAATATTTAATATTTAATATTTAATAGTATTTAACGTTAGATTTCTCAAAGAGTGATTTTACGCCATCTTATGAAAGTAGAACTTTATTTATAGATCTACAGTCAAATATTTAGGATTAAATAAAGAAAGCAAAGACAAAAGTGAAAATGCAAATTGTCCATGTTATATCACTATTTGATATTTGTATGGTTATATCATTCAATATCCTCTTTTTTCCTCCCTTTCTTTCTTCAGTTCAGCTTGTTACTTTGATCAACAACATAAATTAGACACACATATTACTCACTCATTCCACAACTCGAATTCTCAATTCCTCTTGAATTCTTCAACAATTCAGTCCAGTTGCTTCACCATCCCCTCAGCATGAAGGTGGAATTTTTTTTAATTTTAATTATAAACCATACCCATATTCACATCAATATCTTCACTAAAGTTATGTTTTTATTTCTTCATATATCAATCTTCGTTGCTATTTCTTCATCGGTTTTAACTCGAGTTTTCTTGCAGAGAGTGGTTCTTAAAGTATATTTACGTGATGATGAAGATAAAAAGAAAGTTATGAAGAAAGCTTGTAGCCTTCCAGGTATAAATCTGAAATGCTGTTTCTCTTCATTTTATTTGCGTATTTGTATCACAAAAGTTTGACTTAACATTGTTTTGGAATATTTAATTATAGGGGTCGACTCGTTAGGTATGGACATGTTAAGCAAGACACTGACAGTGACCGGTGACATTTATCCGGAGGATCTTGTTGGAAAGCTTGAGAATTGGCAAGCTGAGATTTTAACTGTAAGACCGGCGAAAAAACACAAAAAAGATAAAGATACAGGCCTCATGGAAATGGAAGAATATTTGAATTGCTTACATATACCAATTAGACATATAGAATTAGCCACCAACAACTTCTCTGATGAAAATCAAATCACACAATCACCTACTTCTTCTTCAAAGCTTTACAAAGGTCAACTCATGAATACTTCAGGAGAGTCAACCAATATCGTTGTACGAAAAAGTTTGCTACCATTCCTGGCGATGAACGATGTGTACCTGTCTAGATATAAGCATAAAAATATTATTTCAACGTATAAAATGTCTGAGACGGAAGATGGGGAGGTGGTCATCGTAAACAAGGACGAAGCTAGCGAAAGGCTCGATAGACATTTAAGTGGGTCAATACTCACCTGGATCCAAAGATTAAAGATTTGCATTGGTGTTGCGGATGCATTGAGTTACCTTCATTTTGATGCTGAAGTCAATCGTAGTGTCATACATTGTCACATCATGAGCTCTAACATTTTACTAGATCGCAACTGGGAACCTAAGTTAAAAGGTTTTCATTATGCGGTTAGAACTAGAAAATATAATCTTCAGCTTATTAGTAAATATAATGGCGCGTTACAATATATGGATCCAGCATATGAGAAAACCAAAGGTTTGACTCATAAGTCAGATGTGTTCTCTTTTGGTGTTGTGTTGTTTGAAGTTTTGTTTGGGAGGGAAGCATCTATTTCTATTTCTGATGAAGATAATTGGGGTTTTGTTCGATTGGCGAAACTTCATTATGAAAAGAAGACACTCGATGAGATGATCGATCCTGATTTACGAAAACAAATGAATTTGGAATCATTCAACATCTTCTCGGATACAGCGTATTGTTGCTTGAAGGAACAACGATCGCAGCGTCTAAATATGACTCAAATTCTCAGAAGACTTGAGAGAGCATTGAAACTTCAACACATACATGTAAGACCACCAATTCTTTGACTTTTTATTTTACATTAATTAGTTTAATCTTTTGTTTAATCATAATAAAATTTTAATTATTGTGATTATTTATATTGAAGGAACATTCAACAGCTGTAGTTGAAGGTAGATCTCCCTGCTTGAAGGTAATTAATTTCATTATTTGATTGAAGTTACTGGTGTAGTTAAATAATAGCTACCTCATTTATCTCTTCAAGTTTTGTTGACCATGAGCTTTTTTATATATATTTATGTTTTACACCAAAATAAAACCTACCCGACTAATACTGCAGACATGATATTTAATCAAAATAAGTTTCATCTTTTTTATACAAAGACAATACTCGCACACACCACATTAATTCACGAGTCCCATTCGCAGAACTCGAACTTCCAACCTTATTGTTAAAAGGTAATCTAGATCTCGCTAGTCCAATGACTCTTTAGTAGATAAGTCTCATCTATAAGAGATGATTTGTCACATGTTATAATGATTATAAAAAGAGAAATGATACACGTATAAAGTAATTACAAATTTTGTCTACAAACCCATGTGGCCCACATCCATACGTACCCCTTATATGTTCCTCCCCTTGTCAAAGATGGAAAAACTTTAATTCGAGGCTTGGAGCAAACAAATATATATTTTAAAGATGCTTTACTTTTTTGCGCATTTGAATTGAAGATAGACGAAATGGTATATGGTTGGAGATTAGCCCATGTAAACATCTTACATGCTTTATACTCAGAATATATCGAAAGTTATGTGGAGCCTAGTGTCTACAAACTTTTGATTGTAGCTAACGTATCAATTAAGTCTAGGATACAACTATTATTATTGATTTTGACTGAAAGGGATATAAGTGTGCAAGTCATGGACAGGATCATTTTTCTGTCAGCTAGTATATAATTTTGAGTTTTGGGTCTGTGAACATGAGGTAGTTTTGGATCAAAATCCGGATATATACAAGAGGTCATGTTCTCTCAGGAGAATTAAAGTAAGATAAATAGCAGACTCACTATAGCCATAAGCGGTTAATATTTATTGTGAAAATCATGACCTCTAAAGTTGAACTAGACATGAGACAATCCCAATTCACTAATTTTAGGTGTGTCGCAGTTTTATTAAGTCATCCCCAATTTTATGTATGAAAGGTTACATCTAATTTGGTGTACATATGACACCAAATTTTGTTTTCACTTCAATGTCTACAAACATATATTTACACTTATTTTAGTTTTCTCTCATACCATTTGCATATATTAACTTCTAATTTTTATTTTGAACATTTAAAATTATGAAAAGGTTGAATTGAAATCAAAATCTGGTGTGTGTGGGTTTTTGTGTTCTGTGGCTGAGTTTCAAATTGTACTTATTGCAGGCTTGGTAGTCTGTTTTGTTTGTTTGGTTTTAAATGGAAGTTTATTTATCTTACGAAAAAAAGTGAGTAATTAAGACAGTTTTATATTATATTGCATTTTTATCCATAATCAAAACTGAAGTGGACTCAGTTTTCACTGAGTAATATGAGGTTGTGGTGCTGATACCTCATGCTCTTAATATCAAATATAAGATGGATCGTGTACTAAAGTGTTTATCACTATATGTTTTTCTTCTAACACGCCATGTTGCAGGGGAGAAATTTGGGTCACTTGAAATTTCGATGGAGTGATATTGAGTTGGCAACCAATAATTTCTCAAAAACACACTGCATTGGGTCAGGGGGATACGGTATGGTGTACAAAGCAAAACTCGACCATTATGATGACATAAATTCATCGTTGATTGAAGGAAAAAATATAGATGGAATTCCAAAGAAAAATAGCACTGTAGCTATTAAACGCATATTTAGTAGAGTAGATGAACAAGGAGAACAAGGGTTCATTGCAGAAATTGAAATGCTTAGTAATTGTAAGCATCGAAATATTGTTCCTCTTCTTGGCTTTTGTGACGAAGGACCTGAGATGATTCTTGTTTACGAGTTTTGTCCTAATCAAAGCCTTGATGAGTATTTGGGGAACACCGACAACATTACGAATCTCACATGGGATCAACGTATACAAATAAGCATTGATATTGCACATGGGTTGAAATACCTACACACGAGTACAGAGTGGAGAGATAGCATTATACACCGTGATATAAAGAGCGCAAATATTTTGTTGGATAAGAATTGGGTGGCGAAGATCGCAGATTTTGGGCTCTCCAAGTTACACCATGCATGTCAACAAGGTAGCACACTTGTTACTAATAATATTGCCGGGACAGAATTATACTTGGATCCGGAGTATTTGAGTACGGGGAAGTTGAAAATGAAATCAGATATTTACTCTTTTGGAGTAGTTCTGTTTGAAATCATGTGTGGAAAGTTGGCCTACGATATAAGTTATAATGAGAAGGGGCTTCCATCAGTTGCACGGCAATGCTTCAGGGAGGGAACGATAAAGAAATTGGTAGATCCAAAAATAAAAGAAGCCGATGATAACATTTCCATGCTAAATGGAGGGGTCAATCAAGATTCTTTGGAAACATTTTCAAAAATCGCATATCAGTGTGTAGCTGAAACTCAATCTGAGCGTCCAACAATAGAAACCATCATCAAAGAACTCGAGAAAGCCTTAAATTTTCAAGTAAGTAACTCTTTCCGATTTATAACTTTTTGTGGTTAAAATTACAAAAGTGACTAATTTTGATCATGATTTTACAGAAAAACAGCAAAGACAACCTCCATATGTCACTTAAAGCCTTGACATTGAGCACACAAGACTTCAGTGATTCCAATTGCATTGGAGAAGGAAGATTATGGAAGTTATATCATGGAGAAGTTCCAAATGCTAACGGACGTACGACCATTTTCGCAAAGCGGTGGGGTAGCAAGTCACGTCAAGGACATCATCAGTTTTTGACAGAACTTGAAATTCTTTTCAAGTATAAGCACAAGAATATCATTGGTCTTGCAGGCTATTGTAACGAAATGGATGAAAAAATAATTGTTTATGAGCACGCATCAAACAGAAGACTTGATAAGCATTTGGACGATGCTAGTCTTACATGGACAAAACGCCTTAAGATATGCATCGATATTGCAAGCGGATTGGGATTTCTTCATGAAGGTGGTGCAGATAAAGAGGAAACAATGAAACATACAGACATCAAAAGTAGTTGTATTCTACTTGATGGTGATTGGAACGCTAAAATTACCAATTTAGAATTTTCCCGCAAAAAAATGGAATTTGAGACTGTTGAACATGCCACTGATAACGGCTCATTGGGATACGTTGACCCAGTATACCACGAACACGGCATGTTATCACTAGAGACGGATATATATTCATTAGGAGTAGTTTTATTGGAGATTTTGTGCGGAAGATTGGCGTGGGGAGAGGGATGTGAGGATCATTCTCAGTCTTTAGGCCCTTTGGCTCAAAGACACTACGAAGAACACGATACTCTTGAGGAGTTGGTGTTTCCTTGTATAAGGGATCAAATTGTGCCACAATCATTGAATGTATTTCAAAAGACTGCCATTCAATGCTTAGAAGATGATAGGTATTCTCGATTAAACGCAAAAAAGTTAATAAGAAGACTTATAAAGGCATTGGAATTTCAAGTAAGTTTTTCACATTTTATTCAAGTTAACTCTGGTTTCAGTACATGTATACCCCAAACTTTTAACTCTGTTTTCTTTTGGGTTTTTTATATTTATTCTATTTATACAGGAGGATCATGAAATATGGGAACCCAAACTGCCTCAAGACTACAAAGAAATATTACAGATGTCGGAAACCCCCAAGATCTACACTAACAAGACGAAGAAGGAAATTTATGACATTCTCATTGAAGGGGTCCTCCTTCAAGAAGGCAGACTGGTAATAAGCTCATTTTCATAAATTTAAAAATATTAAATCCAAAGAGAACCAAAAGATGAAACAATTTGATTTTACAGAAAAACAGCAAAGACAACCTCCATAGAGATTAGATTTGTTCTGTTTTGTTTTGTGTAACAGTGGTTGTCACTGACCAATACTGGCGAAAGGAATGAAACGATATCAGCGAAAATGTTCTCATATGAGAATCGGAAGACTTATAAAAGAAGATCGATAAAAAAATCCAGGTTTCTCTCTTTCTGTTACTATAAAACAAGATGAAATTTGATTTAAAAGTGAAAGTGTCTATCTATTAGACTTTAATATCTTCTATTTTAATGCAGGTTTAAAACAGCAGTGAAGATGCTTGATATTTCAAATCTAAATATACAAATCAAGATAAAAACTCGATTCTTATCTCCAAATGTGATTTATGGGGCTCATCTTGTCTTCAAATTTTGTGATCCAAGAAAAATTTCAAGTCAACCAAGGTATGTGAACCTGAAATACAAAATGGGGGGCAAATCCTTACATGCATATTACGCAATACAGATGGATAATGAGTGGATGATGATAGAATTGTGTCGATTCCTAAACTACAAGAAAGATACTGATTTTGAGGTTCTAATAGAGAGCCTTTCACGATGCTATTGTGGAAGTGGCGCAATTTATGTTGAAGGCATTGAATTTCGAGTCGTTGACAATGCAAGTTTGAATGTACCTACTCCTTTGCTTATATTCCATATCAGCCCTGGCAAATTGGTGACGTTTTGATCATGTATATGTTGTTACAATTATATAGGTGAAACCTGAAGAATTCGAGAGGGTTAAGGAACTTCAACAAGTCTTCAAATTAGGCTCGAATATGGATCAAGAGCAACAATCCCCTGCATCTTACTGTGATGAAAATTTTAAAAACTCTGAAAATGATGGCAATATTGAAAAGGTCCTTCTATTATTCAAAACAATTTTTTATTTTTCTAAGAAAATTAACATATATATTGTTTGTCTTTTTGGTTATAAGTTCTCTGAATTCTTTGATGAACAGATGCTCTCTCTAAACGAAGTGAACGGAAAGAAACAACTCATGCTTCCAGCAGAGGAAATTTTGTACAAGAATCCTAATGTGAAGGTTTTTCAATTGAACTCCACAGTTGATTGGAGGTTTGTTTTTTAAACAGATCTTATTCGTCTTGTCATTTTTTATGTTTAACTTCTTTTTGGAACTTGCTCATGATAAAGTATATTTGATTATTCGAAAAATTTAAGTAAATAGTTGATTAACAAGAGGTAATACTTCTTGTATGTGGTTCTAAATGTTTTAAAAATATGTTGTGCCTAATAAAAGTATGTAATCAAATATACAGATCTCAAAAGGTTTTTGAGATTCTCCAACAACAAGTATTCGGTATTAAATGCGAGACTCAAAGTGACATGTTGTCAAGAGATACACAATATTTGTGTTATCTTGTGTTCAAGCTTTCAGAAGAATGTCATGGGCTCCATTGTCCAGTGAAAGTACACAATCTACTAGACTGGAAAAAGAAAGAGACCAGAATAATCTATTTTCGAACCCCAAGCCCATGGAATTTACAAAACGTCAATGGTGTTCCGGGGCAAAGAGAAGATGGATGGATGGAGGTTAATTTGTGGGAAGTCAACTCAAATGAACTTAATAACGGTTGTGTTCATGTGAACTTGAAATTGATAAGCTATGAAGGAACTATGTCCGGCCTTATTGTATCTGGTCTCGAGTTTAGGCCGGTGTAAGAATATTTATAAGATAAGTTCTCTTGCTGCATTGTGTTTCCTAATATATATTCATTTTTTGGGGTCATTTTAGTAATTGTCGAAAATAGTCATGCAATACCGTAGTTAGCAACTAAATAACACTTATCTAATATTAAATAATAAATCAAATCATAACTAAATAATCACTAATCTGGTTTTGTCCTGTTTAAGCTTCCATTGCCGTCCTGAAATAATGTAACCATTATCATAAATGTACGACCAATATTGTGCCACCTCGGCATTACTTGGGCCTTCTCCTTTGTACTCTTCCGCTGTTTCAAAATCTTGGTTTCACTTTTAATTAGCATGATTAATTAAAAGAATTGGGCATGCATATCTAAAGAACTTTTATTGGCATGATTAATAATGAGTCTGATTGAATTTTTGAAAATAACATGTTAGATTTTATGTAAACTTTGAAATAACCTTATGTAAACTTTGAAATAACCTTCTCAACCATGTAATTTCTAAGAAACTGTATCCATTTTTATAACATTAATAGGTGGATGAAAAAAGATGTCACATAAAGAGGATGTTTTGAAAACTAGTTTTTTAATTGAACCGGATGAAGGGTTAAATCCGGTCGGACTGGTTGAAATTCAACCGGTTTTGATATAAATCTCGGACTTAAAGTATATAAAATTGAAAATATGTCTTCAAATTCTCTAGAAAACCTTTAACATTGCTTAAAACACACATACAAAGATATATGAAACAACACTTAATCCAATAAATGTACTAAAATCATTCAATTCAACGTGAATACAAGTTTCAAACTTCAAAACAAGTCAACGACATTGCAAATCTAAACCTTAAATAGTTCAATATGAATACAAGTTTTAAATCAAAGTTCAAACACATCAATATCAATATCAATTCAAATTTTATTTATTTATTTATTTTTAAAAAAGAAGAGAAAACCGGTTCAATCCTACTGCCGGTTCCCGGTCCGACCGACGAATTGGACGGTTATCTCAAATCCAAAATATGGTTAAAAACCAATTTACGACGAACTGTAAAACTTGATTTGCCAGTCGAATTGGTTTTTAAAACCTTGCATAAGTACACATAAACTGATAGTTATATATATATATATATGTATATATATATATATAAATAGGGACAAGATTATGAGGGAAGCGGTGACTTTGAAGGAAGAAATGAAACGTTAATTTACTTCACAAAACATATTACATTTATTGATAATTGATTATCATCTTGCTTACATCATCACAAGATTCATCAAGTTGTTGCATAAGTAGTAAATAAAACGAATATGTGACATACATAAAAATAATTTAATAGTGTGTTACATATTCGTTCTATTACCGTCATTTAGGAGCACATCAGCACCTTTCGTAGCCTGACCTACGTGCGTACATACCAACCTATATACGATCATGTAGTCATGTGGCCCCACGGGCATACATGCCATTCTACCCACCTCACTAAGAGCATCTCCAATGGGAGGTTTTTTTTGACAATTTTTTTTTTTTTTTGAAAAACTTAATACTATTGGAGCTAAAAGGTTTGCCAAAATAGAGCTTTTACTCAATGATTTTTTTTGCTAGTTTCATTTGACCCCCTCTTAAATTGTATTTTCACTTTGCTCCCTTAATCCTAATTAATTAATTAAACTAAAATGAACACATGATATATAGTTTGGACAGTTTTACAAAATTAACATACTGAACTAATTTGGAACACATACTAGATTTGAAAACAATGGTCCAATTGTTTCATAATTGCTTAATGATTTAATGTAACATTTTATTTTATTTGTAATCTACTTTAGTATTTTCAAAAAAGAACTTTTCATATTATTTCAAAATAATATACTACATTAATGTAAATGGAGTTTTATAAAACAATTGATATGGAAAGAGATAAACTTGTTAACTTTTAAAAAAACATAACTATAAATGTAAATTTAGGTAGAAAAAAGGCTTTTAAAAAGCTTTTTCCATTAGAGTGTAAAGCTTAACACTTTATCCAAATAAGTACAAAATGATGTGGCATCAGAAAAACGTTTAAACACTTTAAACTATTGTGGATGCTCTAATTAACACTAACATCGATAGATAATATATTTAAATATATTCAAACAGTGGGTTCCGTAAAGTAATATATTAAAATTATTAAATTCTTATAATTACTAGTTAAAATTTCAATAGATGCAAGCATATATGCTCGCATGAAATACACTATATAATCACCTTTGAACTTTCAGAGAGGTCATGAAACTACTAAATTTTAATGGTGTTAATAAGGATGTGATTAATAAATTAACGAAAATATTAAAAGAGAAATTTAAGTGGCAAAAACAAGGGTTAATCACAAATCTAATCCATTGACCAACTTAAATCAACATATTAATCCTTTGACCAACATATTTGCCAAACTAATCTAGCCATGATCAAAAAAGGATCGATCTGTTCGATCATGAAGTGAAATTCAAAATCAAACAGTTAACTACAAAGTCAAATACTAATTAATTCATTTAAAAACTAATTAATCCTTTAGTCAACTTGCCAGATCGAAAATTTCGATCATAATGATCGAAGTTCTGAAATTTTTTTTAAAAAAAAGTTCGATCATTATAAAAGTTGTAGACCAGCAAGACCAAAAATACTAGTAATAAAATAGTAATTTATTTATTTATGAAAATGAAATGTGCGTACATGTTACAGCAATATCCCATGCATGTCATGCTCGTTTGCTTCTCCCTAATTACCTTTCATGATCGAACCTTCGATCTACTATTTAAAATTGTCAAAATTTGCTTTTTTAATATTCAGAACTTCGATCATCATAATCGAACTTTTTTTTTTTTTAATTTTCAGAACTTCGATCATCATAATCGAAATTTTCGATCTGGCAAGTTGAAAAAAGGGTTAATTAGTTTTTAAATGAATTAATTAATATTTGACTTTGTAGTTAACGGTTTGATTTTGAATTTCACTTCATGATCGAACAGATCGATCCTTTTTCGATCTTGGATGGATTAGTTTGGCAAATATATTGGTCAAAGGATTAATATGTTAATTTAAGTTGGTCAATGGATTAAATTTGTGATTAACCCCAAAAACAAGTGAACAATCGCGAATGGAATTTGCGGATGATAATTTCATTATTAGTAGTAATGAATCGAGTAACATCGTCATTATTATTTTTTTAACTGTCAGATTGACTTTTACCATCTCAGAGTTGGACTAAATTCGCACAGTCGCTGAAAAAAATGACATAACTTAGGTCACGTTGTGAAATTCCAAAGTTCTATGAGTTTGTGTAACATTTTACCTCTAAGAGCACAGGGAGTGGTTTGGAACGCGTACGTTCCTGGGTCGGGACGTCGTTCCCCCACTCCCGGGCAGCGTTCCCGGCTGTGTTCCGGGCACAGCGTCCCCCCCGGACGTTGTGTTCCGAATTCAAACCCCTTTTTCTTTTTCTTTTTCAAAATCAAGTTTAAGTTTAAAAAAAAAATAATATAAAAAATTTTAAAAAAATAACGGATATATAGCCGTTTTATGGTGCAATTTTTATAATTTTTTGACTAACGGTTTTTGAGATATTTAATTTTAAAGAATGTGGGTTTTGTTATTTTGATCAAAATCTACGGTTGAAATTTGTACTTCCATACTTTCAAAAATTTTCATACTTTAATGAACTTTCCTCCATAATTTAAATATCACCTCTTAATATCATAATTTTATGTATTGAGTATTTGATACAAAAATGATTTTGAGTTAATGTATCACGACATAATATACTTTGTTTAGTAGTTATACATATAAAAATTTTCATTCATACCGTTCGTAACATGAACTTGTCCATTGTTTTTTTAAGTTTTTTTTTTTATATTTTGAGGGACTTATTAATTTATTAAAAATTAAAAAGACAATAACTTCAATAAATTATTTGAATAACTAGTACCAATAAACCAATCATTGTCAAATTGTAATATTGATGAGGGCAATCATATAATTTTATTCACCAAAAACTCTTTTCTATTCTAAAAGCAAGTAAGATTAGCTTTTCATTTACAAGTTTTTTGGAGCTTTTAAAAAAAATGTAAAAGCATAAAGCTCTTCTATCTAAATGAAGCTTTAATAAATTAGGAGCTTATTAATTTGAAAACTAAAAGCTCTTAAAAGCTTTGTACCAAACATACCCCAAATGTCAATGGTTCTAATCAGGACACGTTAATAAATTAAGGAAAACATTTTAGGAGAACAAGCGGTGAAAACAAGTGAAGAATCACGAATAAAATTTGTAGATGATAATGTCATGACTAGTAGGAATGAATCGGGTGATATCATCATCATTATTTTTCTAAGTGTCGGATTTACTTTTACTATCTCAGAGTTGTACGGAATTCACACAGTAATTGAAAAATTGCATTACATGCTAAAATCCTCGGTTCGCCAGGACTCGGGGGCAATTTTAGCCATTCAACAATTTTTAGGGTCCCCAAACTAGATTTTAATGTTTTAATCATTTTTAAATATTTCATTTAACTAGTTTTAGTTTGAATAAAAGTCCAGGATTTGCTCCTAGTTTAATTAGGTTGTTATCTAGTTAGGGAATAAGAGTTTTACCCTTTCAAGGAGACTCATCTTATAAATAGTTAGGAACTTTGTCATTGTTCACTTACATTCAATTTATCTTACTTTGAATTTCGAATTTAATATTCGTTTGGGGTTTACTTTTGTTTCTTGTTCTGGGTCAGTTAGTGTATCAGAGCTTTTTAGTATCTTGAAGGCGATTAATGGTGTAACATCTCAAAACCCATATATTATTAAAATAATAATAATAATAATAATAATAATAATAATAATAATAATAATAATAATAATAAGAAATAAAAATAAAAATCTATTTGATAACTCTTTATTGTGATGACTAATAAAAATAAAACATTAGATTTACTCTTACTAATTAAGGAAAGCAAGAATGGATGTCACGTTTTTATTTTTTCACAAGTGCCTACTAGTAGACTAATGATTACTTATTAAATCCCTTACTATAAATAAAGATCACAACTCTTACAAAGTTGTTTATCATCGAATAGAATTAAAAACAAAATCATACAGTACGTAGCAACAAGTATCAGCAGGTTGGAAACCACAGTCCTACTCTAAGCTAACAACGTGAGTTTCTTGTTATTTTTAAAAACTGAGATATCTGCAATATATCACGTGATTAACTGCTTACTTGTTTATCTTTTTAATTGCATTTAATATCATACACATTGACTTTTAAATATATTATGTCACGTTGGTCATCGGGTAACAAGCGGCCACTTGTTTGTACTAAGTCGATACTAGCAGATACATGTCACTCTGTGTAGTGCTGGTATAGATAGTCGTGACACAGATAGCCCATATGCTAAATCGATGTCTGAGACGACTTGAGATTTGGTTAACCCTGATGGACACAGAGATCTCATCATACTTTGTATATTTGACCTTTTTACATTTTGCGTACCACTGCATATTGTGTATGATATTTTGTACACAAACACACGAAATCACTAAGCCTTTAGGCTTACGCATGTACCTGTATATCTCAGGAAACATCAAGTAGGCTCTTCAAGATGGGAACCGTAGGACCAGATGATACCCGAAGATGTTTAAGTTTATTCATAGTCTTCTCTTTGTATAGCTTGTATTATATTTTCGCTTCCGCTCTCAATGTAAAACTTTGATAAATAAATAAGATTTTCGTTTTAGTTCAATAAATCTCCGGGTGTCATAAGTTGGTATCAGAGCCTTTGGTTCAAGTGAACTAAGTTTAACCTTAAGATTAGGTAAACTTAGACTTGAATTTAGGAGTAAGACACGATAAACACATTAAGATGCACTTAAATTCTATAAGGATTCCTCACCCGTCACAATATGTCTAAAGAGTACCCTTACTTATTGATCGACTCCTGTGAGGAGGATGATGCTGCTATCCTTATTAAATGGAAAGATTGTCGTTGTTCATGATGGCATTACTCATCTCGGTGATTATACTTAAAGATAGTAACAATAGGACTACTTAGTGAAAGATGTTTAATCGTTAAAAATTTTGTACGAGGAAAATATTTTCCATTATGTGATACGTATTTGAAAATCATTTTTCCATTTGGTACTACAATTTTGGTTAAAGGGAATCTTATGTTACTTGGCGTATTCAAAATCAGGTAGAGAATATTAGTTTAATATGCCAATTTATTTTCACAAAGTTTTATTTACTCACTTGATTATAACCAACATTTTTTCAAGGAGTATCATGTGCTCAAAAAAAAAAAAAAATTAAGTATCTTGTCACTATTATTAATAGGATGTTCTGTCATAGGAAATGGCTGGCCTTGTTGTAAACGATTACTGGTCTGACGACAATTTGATCCATGAAGAACAGATCCAGTATAAATATCTCGACGAGAGAGTAGCTCCAATAGAAGAAGTAGTTATAGAGATAGACGAGAATCAAAATGGCGGGATAATTCATATAGACGAATATGAAAGATTGAGAGATCAAGCTGAAGAACTAGATGCCCTAGTTTGGGAAATCGGGATGAGGTGCAAAACCTATGAGCTAGAACTAAGAATTGCAAAAAGGCCTATTCTCATGCAAATCAAAGATAAGATTTGCTTCTGGAAAAGGCTGGCGAATAATCTGAAACAAAAGGCTAAGAGGAAGTGCCGACAATCCACCGAGGACACTATGATCTACACTACGTCTTTACGTTATAGTGACATGCTAGAGGCACGTTATTACCCATATGATCTAAATTTAGATTAGATTAGAAGTAGAAGGTATATCGGATATGTGTGTGTGGATATATATGTGTGTGTGTGTGTGTGTGAGAAGATGTATTGAGACGTAGATAAGGAGTAGACCTTGATCAATTTTGTAACAAACGTCTCAAACTTTTGTACAGTGCTTGATGCGTTCTTATATAAAAGCTTTTTGGTCTATCAGATTTAGATCACTTTTGAAAATAGATGGACATTATTTCACTATTAGACTTCTGCCAATGCTCATAAAGGAGTTTGTTGTAGTAGTAGGCATGACATACCACTATCTATTGTATCAGATAGAGATATACGATTCACATCGACATTTTGGAGGAGTTTTCAAAAAAAAAAAAAAAAGGTACTCGAGTTAACTTAAGTACTGTATATCATCCACAAACTGATGGTCAGAGTGAACGAACTATACAGACTTTAGAAGATATGCTTAGGTCATGTGTAGTTGACCTTGGAGGTAATTAGGATGACCATCTACCGTTAGTTGAATTTGCTTATAACAACAGTTATCACTCCAGCATTAAAATGACACCATATGAATCATTATATGGTAGGAAATGTAGAACCCCAGTGTGCTGGAATAAGGTTTGGGAAAAGCAAATGGCTGGCCCAGAAATTGTACAACAAACGACTGATAAGGTTGTTCATATTCGAAACAGAATTAAATATGCACATGATCGACAGAAATGTTATGCATATAAAAGAAGAAAATCTATCGAGTTTGATATTGGTGATAAAGTTATGTTAAAAATATCACCTTGAAAAGGAATAATAAGATTTGGGAAACGGGGGAAGCTGAGTCCTCGTTATATAGGACCTTTTACTATTACTGAAAGAATTTGTAAGGTTGCCTATAAACTAAGTCTTCCTTTAGAGCTACAACAGATGCACGACACATTTCATGTGTCAAACTCCAAAAAGTGTCTTATGAGTCAACAATAATTTCCTTAGAAGAATTAAGTGTTGATGAAAATCTTAGCTTCATAGAACGACCAGAATCAATCCTTGATAAAAAGATTAAACAGCTCATAAATAAGTCTATTCCTTTGGTCAAAGTCCAATGGCGATACCATCATGGTTCAGAGGCTACTTGGGAACCTGAATAAGAAATGAGATCAAAATTTCCCTACCTATTTGAATGAATGAATTTCGAGGATGAAATCCCTATAAGGTGGGAGGATTTGTAACACCACCCATATATTATTAAAATAATAATAATAATAATAATAATAATAATAATAAGAAGAAGAAGAAGAAATAAAAATAAATAAATAAAAATAAAAATCTATTTGATAACTCTTTATTGTGATGACTAATAAAAATAAAACATTAGTTTTACTCTAACTAATTAAGGAAAGCAAGAATGGATGCCACGTTTTTAGTTTTTCATAAGTGCCTACTAGTAGACTGATGACTACTTATTAAATCCCTTACTATGAATAGAGATCACAACTTTTTCAAAGTTGTTCATCATCAAATAGAATTAAAAACAAAAACATACAGTACGTAGCAACAAGTATCAGCAGGTTGGAAACCACAATCCTACTCTAAGCTAACAAGGTGAGTTTCTTGTTATTTTTAAAAACTGAGATATCTGCGATATACCACGTGATTAACTGCTTACTTGTTTATCTGTTTAATTGCATTTAATATCACGCACATTGACTTTTAAATATATTATGTCACGTTGGTCATCGGGTAACCAGGAGCTGAAACGTAATGGTCGTTGGCCCACATATATATATATATATAATATATTGGTACGATTAGTACACAAGCGGCCACTTGTTTGTACTAAGTCGATACTAGCAGATACCTGACACTTTGTGTAGTGCTGGTATAGATAGTCGTGACACAGATAGCCCATATGCTAAATCGATGTCTAAGACGACTTGAGATTTGGTTAACCCTGATGGACACAGAGATCTCATCATACTTTGTATATTTTACGTTTTTACATTTTGCGTACCACTGCATATTGTGTATGATATTTTGTACACAAACACACGAAATCACTAAGCCTTTAGGCTTACGCATGTACCTGTATATCTCAGGAAACATCAAGTAGGCTCTTCAAGATGGGAACCGTAGGACCAGATGGGAACCGTAGGACCAGATGATACCCGAAGATGTTTAAGTTTATTCATAGTCTTCTCTTTGTATAACTTGTATTATATTTTCGCTTCCGCTCTCAATGTAAAACTTTGATAAATAAATAAGATTTTTGTTTTAGTTCAATAAATCTCCGGGTGTCATAAATGGAGATAGTGGTATTAATACAAAAAACACCGATCTAAAGACTCGTATCGTTTGTGGGGTGCGGTCCGTTGAAAATATAGATTGTGCAATAACTAGACCCACAACCTTTCAAGAACTACATGCAGTTATAGTACGTGGTGAAACTAACCACGAAAATCACGAGAGCGACAACCACGATATATTTTATATTAATGATATAAAACTTAGAACTATTTAGAAGGTTTTATGCATCAAAGATATAGTTTTTTAAAATTTTAATAATTATAGCTAAGGCACCACACATAAGAAAATGAGTTAAAATGGTCACATCTAAACACTGTCTTGATAGGGGTAGCAAGATGCCTCACTTGGGCTACCGTTACCATTTTTAAAAAGGTTGGGGACTGCAGCAAATTCACCATCTCTTCTTGGAAGCATAACTGAATATGGTTCTCCAATGAACTCTAAACTTTTTAAAGTCAAACTGCTATCCTCAGCCTAGTTTCCTTTCAGAATCAGTTGTGCACACGTTTTTGCAACTGCAAATATAAAATCCATTGTGACCAACGAACTTGATATTTAACTCAAATTCACATTGTTACACATTGGTCTAGTTAATCAAGACATAAATAAATATAAGAGAGGAGAAAAAGAGTGATTACTGCAAGTTCTCCTGTTTTAGATATATTGACAATTGAACCCTCCACAGTTGTAACAAGCAAAGAAGCAAATTGACTTGCTGTAGTCAAAACCAGTGTTGATAAAATGAATGCACAAAACCTATGGCTTATAACACGAAGGTTTCTTTTGATAGTGAGGTGTTCGACCAATATGGGACCCACATCAGATAGTTTGTCAAACACTTGAGCAAAATCATCTAGCCCAAGTATTTGTAGCAAACATGTGAGTTTGAAGAGAACACAAATTAGCAAGAATAGTGATGTATATAACCATGAACTCATGTGCATCGTACATGCCATAGCATGACTTAAGTAAATATTGTAGAAGTATGGTATCTGGGTTCCTCCTGATGTGAACCACCATATGTTGTAAACGTTATCGACAAGAAAACATGGGAGGGTAAAAGCACAAAGGAGCATCGTAGATCTCTGCATAAAGTCAGAAACATGTCATATATATTGATATGATGATTTGGTTCATTTGTATTAGTCCCAGTTACAAACATATGTTTCCAATTGCAAGATTCAAATATGCTGTTTTAAATATCATTTTGTATGTAGTAGATATATTCGTTTTGTATATTGATAAGACAAACTGAACCTGTTGATTCACACGAATACCAGGAGCAATTCTACTAACTATCGTTGATTCACACGAATACCGACAATTAGGATAAATTCAACTCAAAACATATATATTGTTTGTCTTTTTGGTTATAAGTTCTCTGAATTCTTTGATGAATAGATGCTCTCGCTAAACGAAGTGAACGGAAAGAAACAACTCGTGCTTCCAGCAGAGGAAATTTTGTACGAGTATCCTAATGTGAAGGTTTTTCAATTGAACTCCCCAGTCAAATGGAGGTTTGTTTTTAAATAGATCTTATTTTGTCTTGTCATTTTTTATGTTTAACTTGTTTTTGGAACTTGCTCATGATAAAGTATATTTGATAGTTCGAAAAATTTAAGTAAATAGTTGATTAACAAGAGTTAGTACTTCTTGTATGTGGTTCTAATGTTCTAAGAATAGGTTGTGCCTAATAAAAGTATGTAATCACATATGCAGATTTTACAGTCACATGTTGTCAAGAGATACACAATATTTGTGTTATCTTGTGTTCAAGCTTTCAGGAGAATGTCATGGGCTCCATGGTCCAGTGAAAGTACACAATCAACTAGAACGAAAAAAGAAAGAGACCAGAATAATCTATTTCCGAATCCCATGCCCATGGAATTTACAAAACATCAATGGTGCTCCGGAACAAAGAGAAGATGGATGGATGGAGGTTAATGTGTGGGAAGTCAACTCAAATGAACTTGATGACGGTTGTGTTAGTCTGAACTTGAAATTGATAAGCTATGAAGGAACTATGTCCGGCCTTATTGTATCTGGCCTCGAGTTTAGGCCGGTGTAAGAATATTTATAACATAAGTTTTCTTGACACATTGTGTTTCCCTATATATATATATTCATTTTTTGGGGTTCTTTTTAATTTCCGGTACTTTAATTTCCGGTACTGACAAGAGAAATAGTCGGAAATGGTCGTATAATACGGTAGTTAGGTTGTGCATAACTAAATAAAGGTTGTGCATAACTAAATAATCACTAATCTGGTTTTGTCCTGTTTAAGCTTCCATTGCCGTCCTGAAATAATGTAACCGTTATCACAAATGTACAACCAATATGGTGCCACCTCGTCATTATTATCTTGGGTTTTCTCCTTTATACTCTTCCCCTGTTTCAAAATCTTGGTTTGACTTTCAATTAATTGATTATAGTTATCATCATATGTAAAAAAATTGGGCATTCATATCTAAAGAACTTTAATTAACATGATTAATAATGAGTCTGATTGGATCTTTGAAAATAACATGTTGATTTTAAGTAAACTTTGAAATAACCTTCTCAACCATGTAATTTGTAAGAAACTGTATCCATTTTTATAACATTAATAGAAATACATGGATGGAAAAAGATGTTACATAAATAAAATGTGTTTAAAACTGGTTTTTTAATCAATCGGACAGAGCGCCAGATCCGGTCGGATCGGTTGGAGTCCAACCAGTTTTAACATAAATCTCGGACATAAAGTATATAAAACTGAAAATATGTCTTAAATTCGCTATAAAACCTTAACATTGCTTAAAACACACATACAAACATATATAAAACAACACTTGGTCCAATAAATTAAATGTACCAAAATTATACAATCCAACGTGAGTACAAGTTTCAAACTTCAATATAAATAAACGACATTACAAATCTAAACTTTAAATAGTTCAATACGAATACAAATTGTATTTCAAAGTTCAAACGAAGTTAGTTTATCACAAGAAGCTTTCTCTCATGTCCCATTTCTATAGTAAGTTGAGAATATGTTATGAATAGAAATATATGTCTTGTAATTGCAGACACAAAAATGATGTTTTGGCTGGTTCAAATTAAGCCAAATATCTGTGATGTACTCATATATATCACATGTCCATGATGCACACTAATATAACATTTTGTTATGGTGGTACTGATTAGCATAGTTTTAATTAGTGCGAAATTGAAGATTTATATTGCCATATTAATAAAACAAACTTCTGTTTGACCTTTTTGTTTTGTCTTCTTGGATTTATGTAAGAAAGCTTTTATTTGATTACCTGACACCCATTAGCAAACAAGTGCGTAACAAGTTGGGTAGGATCAAACTTATTAATATAATCAATAGATAACATTCATTATTCCATGTCATTTCTTATAGAACTTGTATATAAACCAACAATCACTAGTATACAAATCATTAGTTAAAGCAGTGAAAGTGTTTTCTTTTTAATTGGTAAAGAGCTGCCATTTATAGGTATACCGTTTAATATAAGGGATGTTTTTAAAGGCGTTTAAAACACTGCATATATAAACATATAGTAAGGCGGTGTTGCATATTTAAAGGCGATTTTTTCAGATCATTTGTGCGAGTTTTAGAGGGTCTTTAACGGCGGGCATTTGTGTAATATAAGGCGGTGCGTTTCAATTATTTGATGTCGGTTTAGGTTAACTGTAAGGATGTGAACGCTGTTACTTTACAGCGATTATATAAACATATAGTAAGACCAAGTCCCGTGTTTGACACAGTTACTTTCAAATAGATTCACCGTTTGTTTTCCAAGGTACAACGGTCGAAGCAACTTGTTATGCCGGACTTGACAAACACTATTTAAAATTTGATCAGAGGATACTAGTATCTCCTTTAATTAAAATGTTGTGTTTTATTGTCTATATTAGAACTAGATATTAGAATGGAGGCTAGTCACCTCTATTTATAGTTTGGTTGTTCCATCTAGGTCTAGTTCACCCATCAATGTGGTACAAAACTCACATTCACCAAATAACACATCAAATATCTTATTTTATGATTCGATATCTCGTTCACGTTAGCTTCGATTTGAACACCTATTACCTAATCACTAAGCTCTATAGAGAATGCAAATACATAAACTAATATTTATATATACCGAATATACATCTAATATTTTTTGTCCAAAGTTAATAAAAATCCCAAATACAAATGTTCCACTACATATTTCAACGTGATTAATTAACCAATTAAATATTTTTATAATAAACACATTGTACAATCATAGACAAAGGTACCAATCCGGCAATCCACAAAAAACTTAATAAAAAAATTCTCATTCTGAAAGTAAAACAATGCATAAACGACGAATGTATTATATTAACGACACACATACTATAAAATACATCCATTTAGTTATTCAGGCTGCAGGGCGTCTTCTTCAATTTTCTCTCATTTCTTCCGCCACTCGACGACGTTGTTGTCTTCAATCTCTAAAGCTCGATCCATACTAAATTTCGATAGTGTCCATATATAGTTTAGTTGACTTTTACATTTTAACTTTCTTATTTTTGAAAACACATATATATACACGATAACACTGTGAGTGTGTGTGAATTTGTAGTGATTTAAGCATAGGTTTTGTGATGGCCGGCCATCATGATCAGAATCCGTTCAGTCACAATGATGATATTAATCCTTTTTCGGTATGCATATTCTCTCTATACATAAATCAAATTCACTGTATGCACGTAAGCATGGACATAGTCAATAATTCACTATATATACATGTTAGCATAGTGTAAGTTGAGTTATTAACTTACTGATTTTATACACAAATATGACTAATTTTAATGATGAATCCTGTTAGTAATTATTTAGCTCCGTCCTGCATGTAACACAGTGATGAACAAGCAAAAACAAATATTAGATCAACAGTTGTATTTATTTTGTATAGAATGATAGACTACAAACTTATTTAGTTATATACGATTGAGTTACAGAACCATCACAACATTCACGGGGTCCCACCGAGCTCAAGGCTATCAACTCTTGCTCCTGAACCTGCACTTGCGTACGGTTTTCATGCCACAACCAACAATTCTCTTGACACGCCTACAGTAATTCAATACTAATTAAACCTTTTTATTTCATGTCTAATTAATTTATATAAGGTCACTGGTCCAACGGTATGTAGTAAATCAACTAATAAAGAGTGTGTATATATGTGTGAATAGTATTATACATGAGACATGTTAACAAAAATGTTACTTTTCGTTAATGATATAGTTAATTGTTTCATCGATGAATTAAACTTATTTATTTATTAATCTACATATGGAAACGATGAATTTGTACATATATTTTTTTAATGTGTTTCGGATATAGAAATTAAAGAAAAAACAAAAGGAGTTGCAAGCTAAGGAGACTGAATTGAACAAGAGAGAAGAGGTAACTTAATAACAGGCTATAATTGATTTCAATACTTAATTATATAGTCTATCAAGTTTAATTATATTTAGTATTCAAAAATTAAACCTCCATGTGAGCAATCCAAGATCTCCTATTGCAGGTGATAATCTTTATTGATATATATTAATTTAAGTTTTCCAAATTATATGCAGATCCTCAGACGAAAAGAAGAGGCGCTAGAAAGATGTAAGTTCTTAACTTGTTCTTGTTTAATGTATTTTTAAACTCGCAAATATTCGTATCAGAATTCGGATTCATAACTTATTGATTGATAGGTCATATTATTGTATTTATCGGTTATGTAACAGGTTGAATGCCATTTCATATTTATCTGTTAATTGGAACTTACATGATATTTTTAGAACCTAAGATGTTTATTTAGTACTGCGAAAAGAGTTACTCGTACATTCATGATATTTTTAGAAGCTTAAGTTATTTCACTTTCTAATGACTAAAACCTTCTTATAAATACTTATGTCATTCCTTTTAATGTTGGTTAGCCGGTGCTGTCATCGAACATAAGAATTGGCCTTCGTTTTACCCCTTGGTTCATCACGACATTCCTGGAGATATACCCATTCACCTTCAACGAATTCAGTATGTTGCATATGCAACATTATTAGGTACACCAATAAACTCTAATATCTGTTAAAACAATAATGCACCAAATACTAAAATCATATATACATATTATTATTGTTTCAGGAGTTCCAATTACTCTCTCCTGGAATCTTATAATAAGTATAGGAGTGTTCACAAGTACAAAAGGTTTGCATTTGATTTCTGTAGTGATTTAATCAGGTTTATATCATATAACTGCTTAACGAAATTTTGATTACTTGATCTAGTTGGACCTTACATATTCTTCTCGATCATCTACTTCTTGTTGGGTCCTCCCGGGGCCTTTTACTTCTGGTATCGTCCACTCTATCGCGCCTTTAGGTAAGAATAATCATAAATTGTAATCAAGAAAATATAATGAAAGTATGGTGTTTGAGATTGTTTATTTTAGAGTGTTATCTGATTGAACTCATGCTATCGTGCCTTTATAAAATAAGCATATATAAAAACAGTTTTCATAAAGGTGTTTCGATCTGCATACTGTCGTAAAAATGGCACTTGAATTCTTTAGTGAATACTTTTCCTGAAGGAATATTCAGGTATATATATATGTTTCTCTAAGTTCAATGTTCCTATACAGGAGTAATAATGGCATGAGCTTTGGCTGTTTTTTCTTCAACTATGCTGTGGGTATCGTTCATCACTTCAATTACATATTTTCTTGATCCCAATTGCGACTCCTAAATCATTTTTATCTATTGCCAATAGTATCACATCGTGTTCTTCACCTTCGCTGCGATTGGTCCTCGCATCCTATTTGCCGGATTCGATTTTGCGTGAGTTGTTCGTGCTCTTAATAATTTCATGTGCTTTCATCTTTACTTTCATAGAACAAAGTGTAAGTAACTCAAAATTTCTCATTTTAGCGGGATCTTAAATGCTATACGCCTTTGGAAAAAACATAAGGCACTTACGGTGAGCTTAAAACTTCACTAACTTTCTCGAACTCTAACTTTTGATATCGTTGATTGCCTAATGTGATTTATGTTGTAGGCTATGACCTTAATTGGATCTGGATTGTTTGCCTTAGAGGTAGTTCTAAGCATATGGGTAATGCAACAAGTTTATCGACAGTTTCGAAACAGTGGCCAGAAACGTAGTATAAATATCGCCCTTTGAGCTAGCTACGAAAAATCGTCTGATATTAACTCTCAAGTAGACACACTTTTGCAACGAAGGGAGAGTACACCACAATCTTCGTTTGATGGTTTGTCTGTGTTCTTTTTATGTAACTTAGAAGCCAATATTGTTATATTTCTACTAAGAAAACTTTTTTTCATTTTCTTTTATTGTTAAAATTCATATTCATATTTATTTGCTACGTACGTTTAAAAGGCTTATTTCAATAATTGTTTGTGTTTAGAAGCAGGAGATGCATATCGCTTAAAAGAAAAAATTACACAAATTGTACTTTAAGTTTGGTCTAAATTACACTTGAAGTCCTTTATAAACTATAATTATACTAATCATTATTTCTTTTAAAACTTGTTACGTTAATAGTCTTATAAACTAACGATTGTTAAATATCCCGTTAAAAGGACCTATGTGATATTTTTTATTTTTTTAAGTTATTTTCCTTTGAGTAAAATATAAAATCTAAAATATGCATAAATATATTATTAGATGTACGTAACATTATTTTTATATTTTTCATTTCACTTAGTAAATTATCACCAAATTTGATCTACTTCTTTGTGAAAACGTCAAATTTTATAGTCAATGATTTTAAATTCATAAAAGACTAGCTGTGAAATTTGAAACAAATTTAAAATACAATTTTCTCTTGTTTAAATATGTAGTTATACTATGTTCAATTATCTTATCATAACTCTTAGGATTATTGCAAAGTAAGTATCGTACTGACAAGTATAATTTGTTTATGTCAGACGGTTTTAAAATTATCAAGTGTTCCACTTTAACCAACTGGGGTAGCTCAGTTGGCCATCAATGTTTCCTTATAGGATCTTGGAGAGGGGATGTTTGGCTGAGGAGGTCTCAAGTTCAAGTTCTACCCGGGACTTTTACCCCTTTAAACGATAAAAATGAGAAATTAGGGTTAGCATACTGCCCAATTGAATGTCACTGTTATACCTGAACGACTAACATCTAACAAACCATTCTCCAAATAAAAAATAAAAAAAATAAAAAATAAGAAAGTGATCCACTTCCTTATTTTAGTACTATGACAAATTTTTCTATTAAAAATAATGGAAGATATTGCAAACAAACCGTATATTTCTAAAGGATCACTTTGCCCTTTGCTTTAACAAAAGATTCACTTGGATTATTTTCGCAACCTTTTCATACAAATAAATGGTGGTAAATATGTGATAGATTATTTAACTCTGTGAATAAAATTTTCTACACAAAAATTGTTAACTTATTCATTATTCGTAAGAAATAAAAGAGAATGAAGAAAACAAAGAGTGATTCCTCAAAACCAACAAAAGGTCATCTATTTCAAAGTTTTTTCTTGCACCTTTTTACTCACCTCTCTTGTCTCTTTCCCATTCACATGTTTTTGTTTTTCTTAACAAAGAAGCCTCACAAGAAACCCAGTTTTTGCAAGAAATTCTTCAAATCTCTAAATCAAGTTTCAATCTTTTTCACAACCCATTGATCAAACCCACGAATTTAAAGATATCCAATTAATTCAGTCTTAATCTCAAAAAATTAGTGCTAATGGCTGGTCGTTATGATCCTAATCCATTTGATGAAGCGGATGAAGTTAATCCCTTTGCTGTAAGTTGATAATTTTTCTTCAAATTTACTTGTTGGGTAGTATTTAATGTTGTTTCTTTGAGTAAGTTCTGAGTAATTGTAAGTTCATTTTGTGTATGCCTCAATCTAGGGTTTGTTTTGTTCTTTTGTTTGATTAATATTTATTATTGTCAATTTGTAGTTGAGATTGAAGTTGGTTTGTGATTGAATGAGTTTGGTTCGTTGTTTAGTTTTTTTAGGTTTCATCTGCTTTAACTGAACTGCAACCAGTTGCTTGTAAATTGGGGAATTGCAATATATAGTAACATATTTCCATTTCGGTTCTAATTTGTCCAGCGAACTCTAGAATTCGTTACTAGAACCACTTAACGTGTTACTTCAAGAAATAGAAGTTGTACCTTGCTGACAAGTTGAATGGCCTTAAAACGATTTTGGCAATTTGGACGGTTTTGTAATGATTATGCAGTTTGGAAAGTTGAGTCGTTTTGTATAGCAACTAGCTATACTGGTGCTATGCCGCAAATGCAAAGTTTTACAGGCAAATATTAAATTTGGCAGGAATGATGTAACTTTTGGTGGTCATCTACGATTTTTTTGGCACAAGAGGTTTTAATATTAGATAATATTTATATATAGTGAAAAGTATAAACTTACTTTGTTGAATATGGGAATGTATTCATTGTAATATGACTACAATGTGTTAATCTTAATTAAGGAGTTGGATGGTTATAGTTATGATTCTTAAAGCCTAGTTACCGAATTAGAAATGAAATAAAGGCTTTCTTCTATTCATTACATTTCGCTCCTTCCACATCATGCATAGATATATCATATATTCATACCTTTGAATTAGCAAAAAGGGCGAGGCTTTTAACATTCCATAAAGTAAAAAGGAGAAACAGAAAATGAATATGAAGACGTTCGCCCAAAATATTGGGTTCACATATCACAATGCAGCATAGGCTATTACTTTCGTCTTGCTACATCTTCATCATCTACTTGTGGGCCATAAGTTGCTCTAGAATGTTCAATTTGGTAATGGTTTCAAAAGAAAGGCCACAGTTCCATGGTAGGCTATCCAAATAGAAATGCCAACTGTCCTGTATGGCTGTATTAGAAAAATTCTGCCAAAATTTTACCTTTCAACCATCAATAAGAGATGGGATAATTGTTTCGTAATGCGCTAAACTTTAACTTTTTTCTATTGTATGGGCTTAACTTTAAAAACTTCTATTGTATGAGGTAAACTTTCAAAACCTCTCTATTGTATGTTAACTTGCCTTTTTTAGCCCGGGCAAAAAAGGAAATATTCAATACAATAGAGAGGTTTTGTAAGTTTATGTCATACAATAGAAGTTTTTAAAGTTAGACCCATACAATAGAAAAAAGTTAAAGTTTAGCGTATAACGAAACAATAAACCCATAAAAGATATATGACTATTATTATGGTCCACAAATATATTCTTGCTTGTCATTTCAAAGGGCATTTAAGGTATCTGATTATTAGTCAAAGGCTCATCAAGTTCATTCATTCTACTGTTTCCATATAATCAGGATCAAGGAAAGGGAGCTGGAAAGTCAAACTATGGTGGAGGCCCGTTTTACACGACGGTAAGTCTAATGCCTTTTTCATTGCCTGTTTAAATAATTGAGTGTTACTGTATGCAATGTTTTGGTCCTACTGGACATGTAAATGCTTCGGTATAATGGGTATCAGTTAATTCGGTTGGCCGAGTTAGATGACAAGTCAAAATGTTTAAGGGCTTCTGACTGATACACTTTGTGCATATCATGCCGGTCGGTTGAGATGGGTAATGAGTCCAAAAGTGTTCATATTAAGGTGTATAACTTTTAGTACCTATTGGAACGGGTTAGATCAGGTTGACTTGCTATCACTTTTTTATTTGATTCCATGAATAATATATGTATTAAAAATGATATGAAACTATGTTCATAAAGCTTAGTATAATAGTCTAAATATATTTTATTTAGATTATAAGCATTTGAATTTTTTTGGGAAACTTGTAGCCCCTCAAGGCCTCAAGCCATCTGACCCATGTTTTTGGCTATTCTTTTTTGTGTGACCAATTTTGATTGTACAGAGTGTTCCTTCAGCTGCAAACTCTAGGCTTTCACCTCTTCCCCATGAACCAGCAGATTTCTATGACCGGAGTGCCCCAGTTGACATTCCACTTGATTCGGCTGCGGTACGTTCTAGCACTAGATATTATGAATTCGTCGGTGGATACTAAACCTGATTAGACTATACCTTAGCTGATATCTTGTAATACAACTGTTAGATGACAAGTGGACAGTTTTTCCATATTAATCTTTTTTGCTCTATAAAATGAACGACACTCCATCCCTTTCAAGTACTCTAAATTTTTTAATTACTATTACTATTTGTATGCGCTTATTGATGCTAATGTGTACCCCCTTCAAAAATGTGTTAAAGGATCTGAAGAAGAAAGAAAGAGAACTACAAGCAAGGGAAGCTGATCTGAGGAAGAGAGAAGATGTAACTATATCTTCTTCACTTTTATTTTGTCGTAATATATTATTCATTCTCGAAGTGCACCACCAACTAAATGTGTGATCCTTTTGTCGATGCTTTGCAGATAGTAAAACGCAAAGAAGAGGCAGCCGCTCGAGGTACCGTATACTAATCCTTTAACAACAAAAAACTATAACTATAATTCTCATTTCCAATGCTGTCATCGATTAAGAAGTAAAGATGCTACCTTTACAACAAGTAGTATTTGATGAAGGGTAGAATAGTTATATTTGTAATAAATGGTTACTGTTATTTACTAGAACATTCTTTGGTGAACATCTTAAAAGGAAATCAAGACAAGTCAAAAAGAGCGTAGTATAAGTGACAAATGATGGGTGCATAACTGCATAAGGCAGGTTGGGTAATGGTTCGGAGAGGTCTGGGGTCGAACGGGTTGGGTCGACCCGCCAACTCTTTTTTGTCCCTTTTCGTAAATTTTAATGACAACTAATATAGTAGATAAGATTATGAAATTTTATTTATTAAAATAATGACCCCAATTTTTTTAGTGGAGCAATTGAGGAGCCTAGGAGGCTCTACACGCTTTAATATACTTTGGTTAGATTTTGACTTTTGTACCCCTTCAAGTTAGCTATATTATTTAAGTTTTTGGACTCGACAAGTTGGCAGTAAAATACACCCAATGTTGCTTTATTTTGCGAGGGACTGACATTTTTGCTTTCTGTTTCAGCTGGTATTGTGCTTGAGGAAAAGAACTGGCCACCGTTTTTCCCTATTATACATCACGATATTGCAAATGAGATACCAATTCATCTACAAAAATTACAGTATGTTGCATTCACAACATACTTGGGTATGTTTTTTTTCCCCTTATTGTACGTACAGGTTTCACATATGCTTCAATCTTTTACATGCTTATTCCTTGGTGTGAAGTTATTATTAAGATATAAGTGTATCTACTGATTATGCACTTTTACCAAGTGGTTTTGGCCCAACAGTGTCTGTGGATTTGTATAATCGTTATATATAAATTTCTCTAGAGAATAAAGTATTAATATTTTTACTCTCATAAGTTACTTAGTTATTTGTTGTACTGTCAAGAACTCAAGATCCTTCTGGTGCAATTTGATGCTTTAAAGTTTTAAGTGGTGCATAAGGTCGTCTTGAATAATATATTATGTTTATGGTGAGCAGGATTAGTTCTTTGCCTTCTTTGGAACATTATAGCGACAACAACAGCATGGATTAAAGGAGAAGGTTCGTGTGGATCAAGATTTACCATTTCTTTAACTGCTGGAACCATTTTGTTAGGAGAATCATTCTAATGCTATTTTTACTTCTGCTACAGACCCAAAGATTTGGTTTCTTGCTCTTATCTACTTCATATCAGGCGTCCCCCTTGCCTATGTGTTGTGGTACAGACCACTCTATCGTGCTTTTAGGTAAATCGTGGTCTCTCCAAAGTGCTTATGTGATTCTGAAGAATGAAAATTTTATAATTAGGTGTAATAGTGGGATGTTGGAGATAGTGTCTGGATATGCTTTTGCCATTTGAAGTTGTAATATTTGGATAATCAACTGCTTGTGTGTTAATACCTCCAAAGACGTACATTTTTATGAGAAGAAATAAAAGAGATACATCATGTGAGATAGGAGTAAGTTTCTCAAATTAAGCTAGAAACAGGTTGTTAGGTAATGTTATTTTCCTGCTTTTAATAACAAGTGTTGTTGCAGCTAGCATGAACTCAATAATTTAACGCCCATGTATCAGAAGTCAGAAGCAAACCTCTCTATCCTAACATTACAAACTAATCATTGACATTTGCAGGAGTGAAAGTGCGTTCAAGTTCAGTTGGTTTTTTCTATTTTACTTGGTAAGTTTTGTCACAAGCATTATTGCCTTATCTGCCAGTACCTTCTTATCGACTGTGACATGTTCTTTGTCATGCATTCAGGTTCACATAGGCTTTGTCATCTTTGCTGCAGTTGCTCCGCCTGTTGTCTTTAAAGGAAAATCTCTCGCGTAAGCTTCTTATCCTACTTGAATTTTTCCTACTTGGTGTATGACAAATTTGAGATTCGGCAGCAATTGAGATGCGTTTTCGAGTTCTCGACTAGTTTATTTATGAGTGGGTCAATCTGGATTATATTTAATCTTTAGTGGGTCAAATGTGTATAGACTATAGAGTTAAATTTAAAAGAGGAATGGGTCGAAGTGTCGAATAGGTTGAGAGTTAACTAAAATGTATCTTTAATGTGTTAAACCTCTTAAAATCGTTTTGTTAACAAAATGGATTAGTATCGAAGAAAGGAATCTTTAATCATATTTTGCACAATAATTGTTTATAGAGGTTTATTTGGCCAGAAAGGTATTTCTGGTCAACCCTACCTACCATGTAAAACTTTTTATCCATTTTTATCTGTTACCCAACCCGCCCATTTTACCAACTCTGTTAGACTCATTTACACATCGGTTTCATCTGTGTTTGACGCTTCACTTTTGGTTCCCCTTCACAACAGAGGCATCCTACCAGCCGTTGATCTTGTAGGCAAGCATGCTTTGGTTGGGGTAAGTTTTTGAGAATATTTGTTTGGCCAGTGTACTGTTGAGTGTTGACAAAACTGTTTTCAGGCAGTTTTATTGATCATATCACGTTTTAATCACCTTTTCGTGGAAAAGATATTATGTTTATCCCATATACTATGATGTTATTTGGGTCATTCGAATATTATTTGGCCTTTATACTTTTTATCTATCGGCCGTATGTGATAATTCTTTCTATTTTTCAACTAAAAAAAGAAAGTGAATTGACTAGTTTACCTTTGTTATGATAATACTCATTAAGGAAAACATATAGGGTATGTCTATATTGGTTGGAGAATAGGACTTCGGGTCAAATGTGCTCATGAAATGAATATCTCGCTTGTGCTTTTCAAAAAGCAACATTTTTAAACATATTTACCCTTAATGAGATCAAGACAACAACATTGTGGTTGATAAACTGGTCAAGACACTTTATTCTTTAATGGGATGTTTTTCATTTATTTGCCGGGTTTCTTTTCTCTTGTACTAATTATTCGATCGGTTTAGATCTTTTACTTTGTTGGATTCGGGCTGTTCTGTCTAGAATCGCTGCTTAGCATCTGGGTTATTCAGGTCAGCTTTCTCTTTACTTTTCCTAGCTACCCTTTAAATGCTTTGGGAATGAAAAAAAACAGTGAATTTGAAAAGTTTGAAACTTTATCATGTAAATGTGGCAAACTGGGTGAGGTTGGGTAACGGGTCAAAATAAGTTTGGATCTAAAGTTGAAAACAAGTAATGCTTTAGAACGTGCGCAAATGGACTGAGATGGCTAGGGCTGACATGTTAACATTATTTTTCCTATGGGGCGACTTTAGGATGTTTTATCTATTTGTAAACACCATGGGGCGACTTTCAACCCGTTGGGCCTGTTTTTATCTCCGTGAAGTTCTTTAAAACCTAACTGTTTGATCCTTTAAAATAAAATCCAACCCAAAGCCACCAGTTTTTTTTGGCAAGTGAGTCAACCTTGCATCTTCTAATGTTATGTTTGTGGCTATGCAGCAAGTATACATGTATTTCCGAGGAAGTGGTCATGCTGCTGAGATGAAACGTGAAGTTGCTAGAAGCGCTGTACGAGCAGCAATCTGAGCATGTCATTTTACTTTCCTGAATACCGTTTTCATAGTTTATTTTTTTATTTTGCCATTGGATTTATCATTTATGTGCCTGGATCCATTTTTCTTCTTTTCCTTCCAAAAAGTATAGAAAAAGGTATTTTGTCTGTAAATCTGTTAATTGTGATCTGTTCAACTCGATGCTTAAAATGGCAGATATCATCATCTATTTACACCAAGAAGTTGAATTATCGACTTAATCAAATTGTTCAAAGAGCGTTGTGAAGCTTTGGAAGAACTAACGTTGCCATGTGTTTTCGCTGAAAATCAAACCTTTAATTGTAAAAATGGCTAAGAATATTATACTTTGTAGAAAGATTACATTTGGACAATTAATGAAATATATGCAAATATATATTATGAAAACATTACACTTGAATCTATTTGGATATCCGGTTAAGTTATTTTGATTCTGTTACTTTTTACACTCCTACTAAGTGGTAGACTAACTATCGTATTGTCAAACATAATTAAAGAATGATTTTGATTTTCTGCATTTTCTATTCTGAAATATAAGAAATATAGTCAAAAATTTCATTGGTTTTCTAGAGACAAAACACTTCACATCTTCCTGAAAAAAAAAACAAAAATGGAAAAAATTTGTAATTCGTTTTAACTGAACACAACCAGAACTTGTATCAAGATTACCAGATTTTTATACTGAGCATCAAATTATAATAAACAGATTATAACAATTTTGGTAGTTTACAAACAGAGTTCTTTAATCTGTTCATTAATAGGGCTGTTGCGAAGTACTTATTAACAGAACTTCCCCACAAGTTAACACCAGATGAGTTTTTTATTTATCTTGTTTTAGAACTTCAAATCATTTCAGATTGCTGCTTCCCTCATGAGTTGTCTAACGGTAACATCAGATCCCCCTACTGTTATTCAGGTAGGTGGTCCCAATCTTCTTGATAACCTCATAGTTTACAATATTAACACGTACGATAAATTGATCTATTAACGGGATCAGGAGTGGTTGCTCATATCATAGAGAAGACACCAGAATCTTTCTTCTTGCATATCGATAAGATACTAAAATAGGCAGCCGAAAAACCTTACATGAGACTTAAAGAGATACCATTTGTTGCATGCCATCACAAACCCGAAGGATCAATGTTTGCAATGGTTAATTTTTTTACTAAGTAATAAGTTTTTGTTGCTTATAATCTATTATAACATCTCAATTTGTTTCTACAGGTGAATTCAAACCTTTCAGCTCTTGATGATGTAGTCGATGACACAGCTTCATCCATGATCCTTTTTCCAGGTAACGAACTTTTTCATTAAAAAGTACCTAAAATTCATACACGGCATGTCCATTTTGGCTGGAAAATAGGATTTTTGGGTCAAATGTGCTCAGAAAATTTGTGAAATGTCAAAGGGGTTGAATGTCTTTTCTGCTTGTCAAAAAGTAACATTTTCAAAAAGTTAGTTTTATGATTTATGGAATTATTTTACTAATGTGTGAATTTTTTTTTTTTAAATTGATGTTTAAGCTAGGGATTTTTTGTTTGAGCAACTAATTCTGCTCAAATATTTCATTAATAACTCGTTAACTTATCTTTATTTCTTTAATAAAAAGTACATTAATATTGATCTAGTTATTTAGATGAATTAAACTACTATTTGAGTAATGCAGTTACCATCCTGCTTGTCTCTTTATTACTTGCTAGCTAGTACTACTTACGCAAATCAATCACATGTACTCTTACATCATATTAGTTTAGATTTAGATGTTAAAACAAAGTCAGGTTAAAATGTGTAATTGTTTTGATACGTATCAAGTTAAATACTGTGAATCAGGTTGACCATCTAGGGGCGGCAAAAAAGCCCCCGAACCTCGCGGGTTTAGAGATGACCTATCAGATGTGTGTAGGTTTCAGAACATAAACGAAGATTTTTATTAGGTGTGATCCGATGCACGTTGACGATCAACTTCTACACATTTTGCATCACTATTGAAATATACTATATATTTTATTATTATATTATATATAATATAATATTAATATATATGTTTGTATAATTACTCATCATTAACTTCTAAAGAAGTTTTTATATACATTTGTTTTTATCATTTTGTTTTATTACAATAGAAACTAATCATTATATCTTTTGATCGACCGTGTTTCGTATCTATCTATGACTTCAATTATCATTATTAAATATCATTATATAGTCCATGGAGATATAGTTTCGGTTGGAATTTAGCTTTTGAAATGTTGTAGTTTAGTATGACCGTTTTTGTTGTAATCCTATTTATTTTTTAATATATAAAGTTTGTTGTTTTCAAAAAAAAAAACTTAGTAGTCCATGTATCTTCTATACCTATATCTATACTATATACAAAATATGTTCAATCGTTGAATCTTAGATTTTTAAATAAGAATCAAAATTACTCATTTACCCTTCTTACACTCATATATAATTATATAAATAAGCTTTAAATAGAAAAAAAATTATTTCAAAATTGTTCTTTTACATATTTTACATGGTAAATTACAAAAAAACGTCATTGTTGTCTTTTTGTTTATTAGGGACCATCCCTTAAGTTTTTATTACACCGACCCATCCCCGTGGTTGGTTATTCATTCCAAGTTCATCCCTCCATCAAAATAATTGTATTCAACCCCTCCCCCCACCCCCCCCCCCCCTACTAAAATTACATTAGTTGTTTGTAGTTGTGGGCCAACAATGTGGTTATGTTTGATTTTCAATTTAGAAATCCGTTTAGTCCACATGGTCATACTATAGAGTTTTTCTTTGGTTTAAAATACACAAGGTATGTTCATATAGGAAGTACATAACTTTTGAAACAAGAAGACATCAAATCTGGCTGATCTAAATTTCCCCAGCCAAAGCTTGTTCTCATCAAATTTTCACTAAGCGATCTATATTCTCACCAGACGAATTTACTTGTTTAGTTTTTCTTATTGTTTTCTCGTTAACTTTTACAATCTTAAGAATTATCACTTTGTATTTTGGGTGCTTCTTTTACTTTTTCTTGCTAGAACGTAAGATTGTTCGAAAAGATAATTATCGCTGAAAGTGTGACCATATATTAGCACTTGGAGATTGTTTAAACAGTTGAAAGATGAAAAGTTCATGATCTCGTCTTAATCATTATTTATCTGAAAAAATCAATTTAACATATCGTGAGAATTTGTCGATTTGCAAATTGGGATAAAATGATAATTTATGTTTATTTCCACGTGACTTTTTATGATAAGATTCCATTCCATTTTCCTTTACTCCCCACTAGCTAGTTTCTGCGCATGTGGGGTAATTCGATGGGAAATGTCGTCAATGCCAACCATTACTTTACTTTCTTCATTTCAACCAAAATACACTAATTTAATATATACTTAACTTAGAAAACCCAACACTAATTTTGTTTTTCTCATAAAAGTCGTAACATTAACTTTCGTAGCATATCGGGCGACAAACTAAATCAAATGACCATCATATGAGCCTATTTCTGTGAAATACGTAGTCATATATATTATTTTTTACTCCTACTCCATTGATCATCGAAGTACGTAAATTTTTTGATTAAGATAGTACTTTTTTTATTATCATGCGTAATTTTATATATATTTTACATTGAATTTATCAATGCACATAAAAGTTAATAAAGAAAAAAACGTAAGATTTATATACTTTTTAGACAATTATTTTTTACGTGATTAAAATAATTAAGTTAGGTACACAACGTTTACTAAATTCTGAGTTTTAATATATTGCTAGAGGTGTGAACAATTAAAAGATACAAATCTGTAAAGGGCAAAGGTAGGAATGTATATAAAGCAAAAGAAAAAGAAGTACTAAAAAGTTAAGGTCAAGATGGTCAATATTCACGTCAAAAGTTACAAAGGACTTAAATGCAATTTTCTCCAAAAATAAGGGGTGTTTTTGAAAGAAATTCTGTATAAATAACAGACTAACAAACCAACAAATTGAACAAACCACCACCACAACAACACAAACTCATTCTCATAGATATAATTACAAGCTAACTAACGCCGTTGATTCAGATGGCCGGAATAACGAGATCAAGTGCGATGACGTACAAGAGAAGTAACGTCAGATTGGTTAACGGTCGTCCGATTCCAGTAAGAGGCCAAGTGAAAGTAGCGATTGTGTTAGGGTTAGCTCAGTCTTTGGCATCTTTGTTCTCCTTCAACGCCCGCTCGTAATTATGATAAAAAGTCGGTGTCAATCGGATTAAATGATCAACGAATTCCTCGCGGTTTTTAAAGAGAGGAAGGATGGATCGAATTTGGTAGAGTTAGATGGAAGTTTGATATATTATATAAAGTTTTGTTTGATTGATGATGTATCTTTAATCTTTAATAATATAGTTGGTATTTTGGTGTCAATATGATGATGTTCATTTAATTTCTGGATGTCTATAATTTCTTTTATCTAATTTTAGAGCTATCTGGTTCTTAATTAGACAATCAACTATATCACCATATCTTTAGATTAGAGCTGTTCGTTAGTAAAAGTATATAAGCAAAATTATCGGTTAACCGATTATAAGTAACTAATTGGATTTATACAATAACGATAATCGAAATGATAATACATACGATATAAATTATTAAAGTCTGATACGTATAAAAGAAAGTGCAAGTAAATTTTCATATATTTAACCATGTTACTCGGCTAACAACTTTGATGTGATCATCCTTATATTTTTGTATACTCATAAATTATTAAAATGATAGAGTTCATAGGAGATCGCTATTATATTGTTGTTTTTATTGGTTAATTCATTAGTTTGTTAAAGTAAAAGAGAGGTTATCCTTATGCTTAGTGTTCAATTGAACAAGTTCAACCCAATACGATTTTGAAAAAAGTAGTTTAATATTTAATTTGGAGTTTAAATGGACTCACAAAATGGTTTTGAACCAATCAAATAAAAGAAAAAGAAAAAAAAAATTCTTGAACAGAGCATTCAATTCCGTACGTGAGAAATGAACGCCGATTCTTTACCCTTTCACTTCTTGTGCTCTTAGAAAAATAACACAACAATTATAATGACGTAGAGCTTTTCTATTTGTGTGTTTTCTTTTAGTCGGTTGAAATATTAAGAATACTCGTAAATTTAGATACTCTTATGAATTCAGTATACTGAATGTGTTACAAATTTTCTCTTTTATAGATATAGTTTTCGTACTATATATAATAATAATAATAATAATAATAATGCTACGGTTATAAAAGGTTTACAAACACTTACACACAAAATGACGTGGACAATGGTATAGGCAAAAAAACATTTCCATTAATTACTGGTACACTTTATTTTAATTAGTGAATTTTTTATAACTGTATCTTGAACAGTATATCTACGCACAAAGCCGCCTCATAAATCAGTTATATGACTTGATATATGATGCTAAAAAAGATCATATAAAAACAATTCAAGAAAACGAAAGTTGTGTTTTATTATTGTTTTAATAAAATAATTCGCCTGTCAATTCTCTAAAGTTTTCATTTGAGAGGCAAAGTCCTGATACAATGAACTTTTACAACAGTCAAGAAGCACATTGAATTCAATGTAACTGAGATCAACTACAAAACACATAATATATCTTAGGGATAATTTAATTTTGTTTTGACTGGTCAATTATAGTTTGAATTATACTTTAACTACATTTTATACCTGAGTATATACACGGGACGTTATAGTTGTACATAGTTTTTATAAATTTGTAAATAATGTATATGATAAAATTCTAACGTGTTAGATGAGTTAGAACATATGCAATGTGGTTAGAAATTAAAGTATTTAAGGTAATATGTAAATTTGCTTTTAGTTGGTGTCATATTAATGTTACTTCTCCTATACGAATTTGAGTTTGTCGAGATTAAACAATATTGAATTATAAATAAATCTAATAATACATAAAATCAAAAGCAAACAGAAATCAATAAATCTACCGACCATTAGAAAAAACAAAAGACTTCAAGAGTAAATTTATTCTCTATAGCATCAAAACTATCATAAATCTTGAGAGCCTGTATGATCCAACAAAAGGTTATCACGAGCATGTACAACACAAAAGCTCCAATCTTGAACACATTTCACACACCTTATATGTTATATACAACACCTTATACTTGTACAACAACTTATACTTGTAGTTAGGTCAAATTAGAAACATATTGCTAAAATAGAATGAACCGAAAGTCCCTTAAAATCAACTTTGATCGCATAAATCAATTAAAGAATGTTAAGCGATATATTGTCAATCCATATATAATAACTAGCATGACATGATGTCTATTAGCAGCCACCACCTGGCGATAGTATAGTTAAAATGTCACTATATATGTAGGTACACTAAATTTAATCATCTGATAGATTATTTATAATAACCAAATTTGCAATGCGCACGTTTGTGTTTTTTTTCTTTACAATATTTATTGGTTCTAATTCTATTCCACTAGCTTCCAACTTTACAAGTGGAATGACAAACATATTCAGGTATATTAGTATTATTTATTCCATTTTAAAAATTCAAGATCTTATAAGATCACTTTCAATTCAATATAAATAATTCATCTTTTTTGGGTGTAAATTCAGTATTACATTAAGCACATCTTTCAAAAATACTAAAGATAGACTGAATCTTGTTAACCTAAGAAGTTTCTTCAGAAAAACTGAACTTCACCATTTACATAATACATTTATTATACACACAAAACCAAACAAAAAGAAATTATACTTTCATCTTAGCCCGTCTTAACGAAGAAATAAATTTGAAAGAAGTTTTGGTGTCAACCCATGATGGATGAAGACACTTGAAAAACCCTTGAAAAACTAAGGATTGGCAGTGGTGTAAGAAGTATAAACTACGATAAACAAATAGGAAACCTTTTTACAAACTTATTACTTGGTATTTGGTATTTCTTCGACAAGTAATCCATGATAAGCTTAAGGCCAACTTTCATTCATCTAAATGACAACATAGCTTTATTTGATCTATAAAAAGCTAAAATTCAATGTTATTGCTAGTGTTGTAAACAGTATCTAACTGATAATAATTAAAATGCTACAAAGCCAGAAAGGGTAAAAAAAAAAAAAAAAGAGGGAAACCGTAACAAAACAAAACAAAAGTCAAGATAGTCGAGATATTCGTCAAAAGTTTTGGACTTCAACGTAATTTCATAAAGAGAGTATAACACAGGATTTACAACCAAGTCCAATACTACAATCACAACACACCTGTAACTTGTTCTTAAAATCCATTGCACCACCAAGAGCAACGCTTTTGAGATATATGATATATAATTTATTGTTCATCAAATGGCTAGAGTGATCAAATAGAACGTGATGAAAAACAAGAGCATCGTTCGATCTGTTAAAAGTCGTCCGATTCCAGTAAGAGGTCAAGTGAAAGTAGCAATTGTGTTGGGACTTAGCTCAATCTTTAGCATCCTTCTTCTCCTTCAACACTCTGCTCGTAATTAATCAAATCGTGTCAGTTTTAGAGATAGAATATAGATGATAGACTTAGATGCAATCATGGAAAAGCTCTAATTAGTTGTTCTCTTATGATCATCTGTATGTATATAAGTTTTTGGTGAATGATTTATTAGAATATACAAGTATAACTGATTGAATTTCTGATGAATCTTACTCAGGTCATTAAAATCTTCATACTCAATTTATCAAGTGGACCCAAATTCAAACTAGAAGTCGATACTGCACACAATAAATTTGATTTCAATAATCACAACCTTCCTTCTAAATTTTAATGATTATGATCGAATTAATTTTCTAATACTGCAATGGAACAGCAAAAATAAACGCCAAATTGGTTTAGAGGTCATTTTAAAAGATTTACTTTATTATTTCTTGGGAAAAATATGGAGAAAAGTATTCTATTTTGCCCAATTTACTATTCAAGTTACAAGATTCTTTTTTATTTTATTTATTTAATTTAGGGTAATCAACCTATCAATTTTTTTTTTTATCAAATTAGAGATTTTAAGAATATCACTAACATTTTAGCTTAAAATCAAATTTTATGGTTTACGAAAGTACTATAGGTCGATGGGTATACTAATATGAAACTAAATATATGAACTAACCTAACATTGTCCTAATATTATGGTCGAATTTGAATAATCACGAAAAAATCAGTAACCACTTTAAACTTTTGATTTCTCTGTTTCCAATCAATATTTTATAAAATTGTGTGAGGAATAAGAATCGACTAAGTATATATATCATTTATAGAGAAGAAATTCGGTGAAAAATCATCATTTGTGAAATGACAAATAATAAAAATAAAGTTTTGTACCTTAAATTGAAACAAAATTCTCTAATTTGATGAAAAATTGATAGGTTAGGTACTCTAAATTGAAAAAATAAAATTTTGCACCTTAAATTGAAAATTGGGTAAACCGGAGTACATTTAATTGTATTTTTCTCTTATTCCTTTTATTTCAATCAAATTACACCTTAATAATATGTAGAAGTGAAAACTGAAATCAACCGCTAACTATATAATGGTGTAGGAGTATTGAGGTGAACTTTTAATCATAAAATCGAATTCAAATCTTAAGATTGGCCGATGCATATATTTGTGATGTCAGAAGAAAGTTTAAAAATAGCAACTCAATAAACTCCTTAACAATTAATACTCAATTGCAAATGTAGCCCCACATCATATGAATCGTGGTAGCTTGATAGATGGTTAATTAGTCTCAATCAAACATATATAGTTCATGAACCATGATAAGGTAGGAATTAATTGAAATATGATGTCTCTATAAGTAGTTTGGCTGATAGATTGTGAAAGTGTCATTTGTACAAGTTTCTGTTAAATTAAAACGAGCCCAAATGCGACGAACCTTAGACAAGAAAGTCAAAAGATTAACTGAAAGAACATCATATCTATCACATAGAAAAGTTTAGCGACATTTGTAAACTATAATAATAATAATTGATGATAAATGAATGGAATTAAAGGGAAAAGGGCTTCTATATTTTGTTTATTTATGGCGGGAGTAAAGCTACAAAGGAATATTTGTGGGCCGGCACCCAGGTAGTTGGATAAGGACGCTCCTCGCACGCTACCTACTTGATACTTATCTATTCTCCATTATTTATTTTATCTTATAAGAGGCTGCGAAAGTATTTAAATGTCAATTATTTTTCACGTGTGTTATGAATAATACTTTAATTGGGGCTATCCACGTTCCTAAATCTCCTGTTTATCATTATTATATATATATATATATAATATATAATGCATTGATTGTTGGAGTCTCACAAATAGAGACTGAATTTGTATGTAGAGGACGATAAATCTCGATGAAATGAATTCTTTCGTTCTCTCTAGTGATTCTTGTAGTATTATACTCGATAGTTATATTGCTAATAGGTATTTGTTCTACCACACGTTATCAGCATGAAGGCCTCAATAATGAAGGAGAAGTTAACATCTAAGAAGGGACTTTTGGTTCGGTTTACATTGAAATTCATGGCTTGACTCAAAGAGATAAATCTTAAACCCTAATCCTACACTAATCTTGCACTACTTGTTAATAACCATTTATTGATTGATAGATAGTCAAGTATAACTATGATTTCGTTTGTAACTTGAAAGCCATCGGTGTCACCATGAACCATTATATTTCTTTTTTAACCTAAACTGTTTTGATCAAAAAGAATTAATTTGAATAAAAATTAAAATTAAACTGTTTTGTTCGAGGGTATGTCCTATTCTTTAAAACCAACGAGACAGGTCTTCAAATTTCGAGTTATTCTTGGGTAACTGGACGGTTTATCACCATAAGTCAAAAGGGTGTGTTAAACTTGCATGTTGGCGCCGTTGGTGAATTGTCTATCTTGGTTTGGTTTGGTTTGACTTGCTATTTGTTTCTGTACTTTAAAAGGGAAAATAGACCTCTACAAGAAAGAAGAAATCTTTTTTTGAAGTTTAACTAATTAAATAACCGAACGCTTGTAAATGTAAATCAATAGTAATTTTGCAAACTGTGATAATATTTTGTAAGATGTTCTTAAATTATCTACTGTTTATCTAAATCATGCTAAGTTGATTTTCCTGTATATATTTTATATACATATATATATACGGTAGGGATGAAGAGGGAAGCAAAAAAATTAGAGAAGGATGGAAGCAAATCTCAACCCTTGATTTTATCATAAATGAATTTTAAAAATTACAAATAATTTCAAAATTTAACATTCATCACAAATAAATGTTAAAAATATTTATTTATGAAAAAATCAAGGGCTAAGATTTGTTTCCCTCCTTCCTTAAATTTTGAAACTTCCCCGTAGATTTTTTCCATATATATATATATATATACTTAAATTAAATGAGATTTTGACTCGTGAGTTAATGATATAATACGGCAAGAATATAAAATGTCACATGAAATAGGTTATTAATGTTTTATAGAATCCGTGTAATTTTAAACATTTACCGCAAATCATTAAGGTGACTTTTTAAATCATGTTAGAGTGGTTAAATAATTGAATTGATAGGTACATTGTCATTTTAGAATATATCTCGACGTGTTCTTTTATAATTTGCATAAATCGGTTTTAAATCCGAAGAATCATATTCTTGGATCAATATTTATGATTGGCACACTAACAAGAGCACTAAAACTTGGGTGGACATTTTAAAGTGAGAAGGTTCTAAGTTTTGTTTGTGAGAATGAATCCGCTCAAATCATATTGTATTTCATAAGGCTTATCATATAGCTTATCTTTGTCGTGTATTACCTTATAATATTTCAAAGAGGTTCATGATTATAGACACCAAAAGTCACTGTGCCATTTACCCTATGTATGATATGGAAGGAGACGATATACTCAAAAGCTGAAATTGTTGGTTCTTTTACGGATGTGATACATAATATTATGGACCCTCCATACGTATGTATGTAATGCGTTTTATGGAACTTGTTCATGTTTGAATTCGTTTTACTCAATTGATTTTTTTTTCTAATTTTACTAGTTGGCGTCTCGCGCAATGCGACGATTATGAAAAAAATAAATGATAATGTTCGACAATGATAGTCGTCTGATAATGATTGTAAAGTTTTGTTTCAATTTTATTTATACTTTATGTTCTCACAACAATTGTAAATTAATTATTATTTATTTTATATTTAGAAAAAATTATAAGGTGTATAAAAATTAAAAGAAGCAATCAAGTATAAACTCATTTGATATTTAGTTTATATATTTATGTATTATTGAAAGGGACATAAATGTAATTTTCGATCTTCCACTTTTTAAACTTTAAGCCCCTTATACTAAATGTTTTATAAGAGTTTAAGATTAAGATAAGATTAAGATTATTAGTAGATAAAAAATGATTGGTTACTCAATTTGGATCATTCTAATATTTGAGTTGCGCTATGCTAATCGTTGGACCATCGATAATCTAAGTTTATGAATTAGATGTTACTAGCATGAGTTTTGCGTTAGGTTTATTCATACGAGAGACTGCTTGGAAAACATGATTAACAAAACAAAGTGTGCATATAATATACCAGAGTTATAGTTGTTTGCTTGAAATAGTTTAAAGCATATATGTGTGACACCATATTTTATGATCCTTTTTATAATTCACGTTAGTTTGTAACATTTTAATTTGGTGAAATGGTGTAGGTAACTCGGTCCATGCAATAACTTTTAAGTTGATAACATGTGAGAATAAGGTGATTTAGTGCATGCTTGTGACCTAACACACCTAACACAATAACAAGCCATTTAATGAAAAACATGTTTATTGCTGCTAATAAATCATTGTTTCACAACAACGTATTTATTTCATATGTGAAAACTTCAGATAATTAAATCCTTTTTCCTTTTCACTCCACTAACTTCTATATTTGAGTTTAGTGGGAATATGTTATGTAAATGCCCCTGGGGCCTGGTATATGATTCCACCTGCTATTAAAATGTCTACCTTAGAACAAGCTCAACTTTCTTGTCATGTAATATTTGTATGTTGTAATTTTCAGTATCAGATTAAGCGGCTAGATACATAAACTTAACACATATTCTCGGAGTCGAATTTAAAAGGGGACAAAGGTGGATTTAAAAAGGGAAAAAAGGAGGATGTAAAAAGGGGGACAAAGGCGACAGATACCTCTAAAAAGGTCATATTACAAAATAAGATGAAAAATTTAAGAGTACTATTAACATTTTTAAATTTTCACCCCTCGAAATTGTAATAACAAGAAAAGACTAAAATGCCCCATCAATTGAAGTGTTCTACCTCTGCCCCAAGCCCAGTGTACACTTTTTTAATTTTTTCCCCGTTCTCGTTTCACATAGATCATTTTTCTTTCTTCTATTATGATCATAACTATAGATGTAAAATAATTACTTTGACAAAATTAACTAAAACTTTTCACTAAGATATGCAACCTTGAACACTTATCCAAAAAGGAAAAAAGGTGGGGAACAATTGAAGGTCAATATACCCGTCAAAAGTAGTTATAAAACTTATTTGTAATTTTCCGAAAAACCAGGGGGCAAATCTGAAAAAAAAAAACTTTTATATACTATCACACTGGTGACACCAACTTTTCACAATCCAGTTATCACAATTAACTACAATCATATTTCATTGCACCACCAACAGCCACCGTACGCCACTGTCGGAAAGTAGCCGAGTGAGATGGCAGGAGTACGAATATCAGACACGATGAAGAACAGGAGAACCATAATTCGATCTGCTAATCGTCGTTCAATTCCATTGAGAGGTAAAGTGAAGGTAGCAATTTTATTGGGACTAGCTCAGTCTTTGGCATCCTTGTGCTCTTTCAGCTCGTAATTAATCATCTTATTATTAATCATGGTGTGAGTCAGAAGATTAGCAGATCGATCAACTAACTCGTTATTGTTTTGAGAATGATATGAATTAAAATGGAGATATTGATTTCAGTAGTAGAGTTAGATGGATCGAATATTATGTATGCTCTTACTATCCAAAACGAAAACGAATATTGTTATCGATTCTTGAAATCAACTAACAAAATCATCGGTAATAGAAACTAACTCTTAACACGTTATATTTTTTTCTAATTTCTAGGTAACATATTACTAGAATTATGAAAATGAAAATAAAAACCTGAGAGTTGGTTTCAATTATTGATAACTTTGATAGTTGATTTCTTAAATTGATAATCATACAATCGTTCACTTTTGTTTTGATCAATTTTCCATGTAATGAATGTACGTCTCGAGCTATTATGTTTGTTGTTCTAATTTCTTGCGAATTTGTATCTATAGCTATAAGCTACGTGCTGATAATGATATATCCTTTGATCAGTACTACTATCACACTGAATCCACCATGCATTGCCACAATAATGCAACTATTTTTAAATTGCTCATTTCTATAAAAACACATTACAATAAAAAAATAAGACTTACATTAATATAAAAATAAAAAATATTACATTAAATTAGAAACATTACCTTACCGGCTTACCTCATGTCTAATACTCAGTATAATTTAAGCCTAATCCAATCCAAGTTTAGTTTATATGAAAGTATATATTTCATAGGTCCAAACTATGAGGTATTTTAGCCCATCAAGCCCAAATAGGAAGAATATACTAAACCAAGTATCAGAATCCGGTCGAATTAGTCTAAAACAAATCGTGAAAAATCTTGTAGGTTAACCCTTAAATTATAAACTCTACTTTGCGCATACGTGTTTTTAAGGTACAAAAAAGTTTTGCTCTAAAAGTATCAAATTTGCATTTTATCATCATATGAGGAATTTTTGACTTGTCATGTTAGCAACTATGAATTTTCTACAAATTTCTTGTTTCTAAGAGACTTACATATTTAATCCATTAGTATTCCCAAACAATTTTGAAAACTATTGAGTGATGACAAGTGCAGTCTATATTCTATCAAAATGTTCACAACTTTATCAGCTGAACAAGGTTTTACCATTTTGTGTAGTTGTCACGATCTCCAAATTTCATCACTATTAGAATTAAGGCATTTTTGCGAGGGACAGAAGTTGTCACAAAAACCCCAAAAAACGTCGTAGTAGACACTACTGTGACGATCAGTCATCGCTAATAGATAAGCCGGGGAAAAAAAACTGTGGGAACTTTGACTTTTTTGCGAAAAATTTGCAGCACGATCTGGTCGTTCTTAATCCCCTAGTTTCGTCGTTAATTACAATTAGTGTTTAATTTAACTTTAGTTAAATTAGAAGTTCATGTTTAATTAAACTAGTGCTAGATTGTTCTGAATCAGTTTACCATAAGGACATAACTATATTGTTATAACATCTAATAGCAAAGATGTTGAAATATCTGATTATGAATATGGCATATTCGATGATGATGATGTCATAGAGCTCTTGAACATATTTGATGATGAAGAGGTGTTAAACATATATGATGATAACGACATCATAATCATTATTTAATAATGAATTTTTATATTTGAAAACAATTTTCCTATTTAGTTTTGTCTTGAGTTTTGATTATGTATCCGTTAAAACTATTATAAATTAACGATTTTGTGCTTTCTTTTATGTTATACATCATTGTATTGAAATAACTTTAAAAAAAAACTTGATAATAACACGTTATTGGATTAATACAAAATTAGGTTCTTTTAAACAGTAGCATTTTGTATCTAGTAGCTTGTGTAACCGGATCTCAACAAAGGATGTGTGCGGACAACTCTAGGGTTGACAAATGGCAAAAACAAGATGTTGAGTTTAGAAAGTTTTAAATAAATGAAGTCGTAAGTAATTGCTCACATTAATGAACTTGATTTGATGAAAATTCTTAATTGTATTATTAATGTGAAGTAATATTATCTTGTCTATCTAATTTATTGAATCACAAAGCAAATAGATTTATGACACTTAACAAACTCATTGTGTAAGATAAGGGGATAGCAAATATTCAAATATGTATCATAAGTGAAATTAGGTTAAGTTTTTAGTCTATTTAAATTGGTGTATATCATTACTCTTATCATCCACAATTATCTTGATGATGGGAGGTAGTTGCATAGACTACTCACTACTACTCCATATATGATAGAGCTATAACTTAATTCATTATAGTTAGATAATGAAATCGTTTTTTCTCCATCACATTGAGTTAGATTAAGATCAATCAAAGATGTGTATAATGTTGATGGAAATTTTGGTATCAATTACATTTTAATTTGATGATTCAGAATGATGAGAAACAGATTTGCCGATACATTTTAATTTGATGATTGAGATTGATGAATAACAGATTTGCCATCTGTTGCGGAGATTGAAGCATACTTTGGATATTCTCTAATGAAAGGTTGTTTTTTTATGTGCTGATTTCAAATGTGTGTCTAAATCCATAGAGTAGAGGTTTGTGACATTCTCAGTTCCTTACTTCACTTCTTAATCATAATGCTTATCAAGGCTCCGATAAAACTTGCACCAAATTGGGTGCAAAAGATAAGAATCACAACATTAAAAATCATACCAAATTGTCTTACCTGCCTATTACAAGAAACATAATCAAGTTGAACCTAAATGTTTAAATGTTAATGGCAGGTTATAACCATGATGTAAATATGTTACTATGTTAGTTAGTTCAACATTAATATAAAGACTACAAGTGTTGATATCAGTTCAATATAGACTGTAGAGTAAGTTTTTTGTACTTCATGAATATTAGTCCGGATGGCACACCCAGAGACAAAATACTTGCTATGCCATTGATAATAGAATGGTATGCAAACGGATGACAGTTTTGCTGAATACTTTTAGCTACAATACAAAGCAGATATCTTACCATAATTATGGTTGGTCATAACTATATACATACAGCTAATATGAGTTCATGTATTAAACTTGCACATGTTTCTCAGTGCCACCTTAAGAAAATAAACATACACAGATAAACAGAAAAGGTTCAGCATGTTATGTTTAAAAGAAGATTAGCAAAGCGAACTGTTGAAGACCAGAAAGCTAATTCATACAGTAAGTTTGTTAACTATCAATCGAAGTTTAAATAGAGATTTTCAGGTTCAAGTCGTGTGGGACGTTAGTTGGATGTTCCCAGAATATGCTATTTTCTGTGAGATTGAAGAGTATGGATCGAAGATTCGGTTAAGTGTTGCAGCCAAACGGACCCCACCTTGAGCAAGCCTCATCTCTACAATTGGGAGACGCGAGAGGAAATACTCATCTAAGAGACATTGAGAAAAATTAATTAGGCAGTATAACCAAAATATTTGGCATTTTGATATAATTATTACTTAAGCAATTTATGTCTCGCAATATGTGGTTGCATTTTCAAAGAATGTACAAAGATGGGTGTGTTAGTTGCTAAAAAGTGGAGGTGTTCTCGAGAAAAATTTCATGGAAAGCTTAATGCTAGAAGACGTGTTTAAGAATAGAAATTTTTTTTCATGAAAAGCTTAAAAATAGAAAATGGGAAACCCACATTTCCAATTTATAGCTACACTTTTGAAAAGTCCACTTTGTAGTTTTTAACTGTTTTGCTTTCCAGAGGGTAAAAACAAACCCCATTTTCTTTTTATGGTTCTTCAGAAAACTGGATCTGTAGTTATGTTTTCTAAACTAGAAAATGGAAAACATTTGAGCACGTTCAAAATTTTCACTTGTTTTCTTGAGATAACATTATACATCCCACTTTCTAGAAAAATGGAGATAGAAAATTAAAGAAAAAATTATGTAACTAAAAGCACCGCTTTTTTCATTAATTATAGATTTGCTGTTTGTGGGTCCCATCTTCATTTTCTCCTAAATTCAGTTAAATTAGACCATAAGAGTCAAATCTTTATTAGTCCACACATCATGTAAATGGGATCCACAACTGGATTGGGATGCAGGAGCATGACATGCTAAAACATATAATATTACTGAAAGTATCTTCTTACATTAAAGCTTTACAGTCTTACAAATGGTAAGACTGGCAATTTCAACCCATTTACTAATTAATGGGTCAATTCAGATTATGTGTTATCTCAAAAAAGTCAAACGGGTAAACTTAAGAAAGTTAGACAAAACAAGAAGAGTCTAAAAAACCTAGAAAGTCATCCATAAATGTATTTTTAAATTAAGATGCATAAAACCTCCAAAATCATTTTATTTAAATTAGTTCATTATTGAAAAAGTATAATGCCATTTGATAAGTAGTTACTTCTAATTAACTAAAAGATTATGAAAATAAAGTGTTTGAGATCAACCCAAACTAACAACCCGTACAAAAAACTACGCTTTTGACACATTACCCAATCTGCCCATTTTGCCACCTTCAGTGTGGTATCACACCAATTTATTTGAATTTCGTTTTATATAATATATAGAGTAAGGTATATTTTTTAAGAATAATACTGATTTTATGTGATGAATATTAAAGTCGGAATGAGCAATTAATCAAGTTATCACCTTCTAAAGTGCTTCCTGGTGTAGCATTTCTATAGGCGTAATTGCATGAACACTTGATGCTTTCAGAAGCCCACCTGAAAGAAATCACCACTTAATTTACATTTATAATCCCGTAACATGAATATTTGCAATAGAGTTCAAGGAAAATACTAAAACACCCTTTATAGAAAACAAAATAGAGGAATTTTCTGGAAGAAAATCGATACAGTAATTTACTGATAACAAAAGTTACAAGAAAAAAATGCAAACTTACGGGTCCGGACAAACTTCATCACCAGATGTACAATTTGCCCAAGATGAAATGTCATTGCTCCAAGTATCCTAATTCCAAGTAAATAGCAAAAGAAAAGCATACATGAAAACTGCTGTAAGGTGGGCAAAGCATGTACCTTTAGGTAATTTTCATAATAAAAGTAAATACACCCTGTCCGGAAAAGTGTAATGTTTTGCATGGACACATAGTTGAAAATGTTTTGAGTATCATTCAAATATCTAAAACTGACCCGCAATAATATCAACTATACTTTGTAAATGTTTAGTAATAGAGATGGCAATGGCAACATAGGGAGATTCGGTAATGGGTCAAAATGAATATTGGATAACTTTTTGGTACCACACAGGTTGGGTAATCTGAAATACATTCTTTCCAGAAAAAGTTCTATATAAGTAGTGTACCAGGTATAATTACCAAACATAACCGGAATGGAGCCATTCATAAGTAAATGGGTCGAAATCGCCACCTCTAGTTTCAAAGTTTGAAAATTTTACTGAAAATGAAAAGTTGCAACTATTTTTTAGACATCTCACAGAGGAGATAGTTATATTTATTTAGGGACATAAGTATAAGATAACTTAGTATGAATGTAATATTAATAATCATTATAATCGATTAAGTGATAATAATATAAATATAAAATACTAGTAATAATAAAGACAAGTGGCTGTGTAATTGTTAGCATAACATGCGTTGAAGAAAAACAAAGATGAAATCATACGGTTATATTCTTCTCAATTGCTAATATCATTACATCGATATCCTTGTCATAGAATGTCTTCATGGCAGATTCTATTATATCACTATCCCAAACCTGAAATAAAACTCAAAGATCTGAAACTTCATAAACTCCACTAGTTCACATTTTCAACCCAGCATTTTCCAATGGGCATTTTTCTGGTCGGCTTACAAAAATTATCATCCGCAAAATCTTATCTGCATCGATGACATATATTTTTTCCTTTTTTTGGTTGAGAAAGTCCTTTGATTTTAGGTTATCAATATACACGCAAAAGTATAAAAACCCAAGAGTTTGACAAACTTTCACTTACATGGTGCAAATTGGTCTTCTTCTTGTACCAACGGACTGTTATTGTGTTTCCACCTTCATCGGTAGTAAAGCTAACATGCAGAGGCTGTAGATGAAACACTGTAGATTTTTACTGAACATTTCACACTAAATCAATAATGTGACTGTAGGTCAAATACCTAAATCAGCCGTCCAGAAAGGCAAATTAAGGGAATTTATGTGGTATCATATCAGCACATATCAAGATTTTGCAGCTTTTAGTAACAGACCAAGCAGTATGCTTGGATTCAAACTAGATTTGAAAAGGTAAAGTTTTACTTACTGGGAGTTTCTAAAAGTCATTGCAATATGCAGCCAAGAAACACGTACTAACCTGATGCACATCCCCGATATAATGAGACAGGAACATAAGGGCTTCAGTCAGATTGTCTGTATTTGAAAGCTATAAGTTCCCATTTTTCAAATAGAGTAAAAAGTAGGATGAACGGTTAGTACTTACACTGAGAAGCTGAATTTGAGGCATTAAAGCCCGTGACAAGTTGTTCTGTGTAGTTGTAAATTGCTCCAGTAACACACCTATCTTTCACTGCAGATGAGTCATGGCAGTCCCCTAAGACATTGCATTATCCAGTCATAATCATATATCATACATACAGAATACACCTCATATACATCGCATAATCAAAGCAACTGAAAAACATAAAACATATATGCAGGTCAAAATGGGTTGTTTTGTATGGTCAGGTTAACAAGGCACTTTTGTCAAAAAAAATTCAAATGAGGTCGTATGCATTAAATTTCATTTTGGGTAATTTTTTCAATTGCTAATTGGTGTAACGTATATTAAAAGTCATGTTCTGTTTCTGTTTTCTTGACTGAAGGAAATTTAGTAAGCCAAATGAAAATTACTGGAGATTAAATAACTTACTGCAGTAATCATAATTACACCTGAAGTCAGGGGTGTCCACATAGTGTAACTCACTGGTCCAGCGCCACTTGTTCATCCACTTGATATTATCAGGCCACGAACAGTATGAAGCTAGATCACCTTCAGCGGTTTCTGGAAGCAATTCTTTCACCGCCTTCAAAGCCTCTTCACTAAGAAATGACTAATATTGTAAAAGACAATTAGATCAATGATCCTATCTCTCATAAAGAATCTGAGAAAGCAATATGTACGTACTACATGCATGTTAGACCTTAAATCCAAAAAAGGCGAAAAGGCCATAATGGTTATAGTAACATAACCATAATCAGTTCCCTATTAATAAAGTTGGCAATTTCGACCCATTTACTTACGCATAAGTAGAGTCCGGTTATGTACCATCTATAACAGATCAAACGGGTAAAATTCTATTAATAATACTGAAACAGGTCAAAGGGATCAAAAGTCGCCTATGGTGTATTTTTATAGACTACAACCTTCTAAATCTTTTATTAAAAAATAACTCGGATTATCAAATGGGTGTTATTCTTCATATAAATGAACATTATAATAACCTTATTTAACACGCTAATAATCTATAACAAGATTTTTTAATTCCATTCCGTAAAAGAAATGTTTCATGTCAACCGACTCAACCTACCTTGCCCATTTCGTTATGCATAAAGCTACCCATTGCGCTACCCAACCCGCCTATCAAGAAATGATTTTTCTGGATTATGCATATGTTCCAATCAAGATGTTATATTGTTTTCGTTAATCACAGAAAGATATGAAAAAGATTCTGCCCATTCATGAACATCATTCAAGACTCGATCGAATCGTATAAATCACAACATTGACCAACTAATTTCGGTCAAACCGACCATCCATTCTTACCAATTACCCCCATGAAAATTTGATTCTTAACCATAGTCTATGTTTAGCAAATTCCATAATAAAATTACCTGAGCAATTTTACAAGTAGCATAGTGTCCTTCTTTACCCCATCCTAAATTTCCAGGAATTAATAGCAACAAGATAGCAAATGTTCCTTTGATCCACCACAACTCGAAACTACTCATTTTTACTAGTGATACACATTAAGAAGAAAAATAAACAATAAAATTAGCAAAGAGAAAAATTAGATCAATTAGGAAGATAAATAAACAAATGAAGCTGTAAATTCAAGTTAGATTTACCTAATTTGTTTGAACTATGACGCAGATCACTTCGATTGAAAACCCTAAATTGCCGATATATATTCGCGGCACTTTTAAACTCATTTTGTCAAAACAAGATTAATAAGTGGATTGAGAAAAAAAAAAAAAAAGTATATCCAACGTACTCCTGATTCCCATAGAATCTATTTTTAATTTAATTATTAAAATCTCTATAAAGTATAAACATAGCAAATGTGAATTTAACTTGGATTTGTTAAAACTTAATGTGAAGTAGAGAGGGATAAATGAACAAAATTACCAATACATTCTAATCTAGTTCTCATTTTTTTATATAATATGATGTTTCATAGTTGTAACCTTGTTTTCCTTTTTTGGTAAAATTACTCTTTAAAAATGCTAAGTTGAGTTATATTATTCTTTTGTGTCGGTTGATGTACTTCAGATTAATAATCGTTATAGCATAAAATGAGAGTAGAGAGTGCAAGTGTTTTGCATTCATTTCTCATAATACGTAGATTATAAAAGTATACGTGTTGTTTGTTAAAATACTAGTAGATCAAATACTCTGTCGAAAATATAAAATGTTAGATACATGATATATAAAAATTATCGTCGTGGTAAAACTTATGTTATACACAAATGTCTCGTGTGTTTGACTTCTTGTTATAATAGACACTCCGTCAATCTTAATATGTATGTTATCTTTATTTTATTCAGTATCAGTTCATCAAGTATTAATATTTTTCTCTAATTCAAAATTGTAACACACATTATACAATATAATGAGTCGTCATTTTCATGAATATTCGACTTTCTATGATTGTTATACTTAAATACTCACATAAGTTACATTTGATTTGACGTTCAACTTAATTATAAAATCATGAAGTCTTAATGAGTAATGATATATATGTCTAAAATATATGTTTACGTACATTTTCACTTATGTCACATTTTTTTAACAATTTTTCTTTCTTTATTTTCACATTTGATCTTCACATGTGTTTTGATCTTTTTATATTTAAGTGTAAGTTTTTCGTCGCATCTATGATTTTTCATAACTAATTTGTTTCATTGTACTTAAGGAGATATTTGGTCGGAGGATTTGGGAATATAAGTAAAGTAGCATGTTTGGTACGAAGGATTGAGTTTAAAAATTGAAAACGAAACCTCTAATATTGAACATATGTTAAACCTTAACTAATTAGTGATAAGTGGACCTACTTAATAAAGACGTTTAAAATAAAGGATGAGTTTAGAAGATAGGAATTAAACCAGTTCTACAACGATTCTCTGACCCGAACTAAACGTGCCCTTAAAATTGACGATGCAATTTATAAAAATATCAAAAACTATTATCATATCAAATTTAAATGACAATAAATAAAGAATAAGTTAATTATTAACAACAATATAAGCTGATACATATGTAACAAACAGTTATAGTTGAAGGTATTTATTGATTTTCTTCTGGACAACTTATTATTCTTTTAAATATAACTAAAAGGTTAATATAGCAAAATACAGTATGTGATAAATAAAAGTTTATAATCATTTACAAAACACTGTTTTTCTTTTTCACAAAGGTATAACAGTGAAAATGATAATTAAAAATCAATAAATTAACTAAACAGCCGCTGGGCAGCATCCTACAACTACAACAGTTGAGCACGCACATACTGACAAGATTCAAGTTTCAATCGGAGATCGTAAAACCTATCGTTGAAATCCGTAAGAATCTCTCCACTAATTCATCATGTATACATAACTTGTTCATAAACTTACTATCGTTGACTTGCTGATTATTTGTTTCTACGGCACTCATTACATGTTATTAAGATTAAATTTTAGCCCTAGAAATTAGTGTACAATTATTTTATCTGTTGTTCGTATTTAACGTCAGTTTCAATTAAACCTGAATTTTCTACCAAGAATTGATCAATTAATCTGTGATACGGAGTAGTTCATACCACCAGAACCAACTGATGATCTACTGATATTAATTTTGTAATTTTGTAATTCTTTGTTATTGTCCTGCTCGTATTAATTAGTAACGGTGACGTATCCCCCCGTTTTGGATGACATGGCAAATTCTATGACTGCCACGTCAGTAAAAAGATGAAGTTTACTGGTTACCATATAAATAGGTAACCAGATACCTATAGTAGCAAATACTTGAATGTAGAATACATAATAGGTAAGTTTTAAAGTCTAACAGATTCAACAGCAATGTGTGTCAAGTTGAATAAAGATAGTGATGTCACATTTGATGAGATACAGATTTATGGCTATCTCTTGAGCAGACTACAACTATATTAAAAACTTCAGTTTTTTAATAAAATAATTTCTGGTTCTCATTGTGCATTTTCATGGTGGGCTAATCGAGCATCATATAGGCTTTATAGTATGCTTGTGATCTCGAGCGGGCGATGCAATTATGTGTAGTGTTGTTATTTGATTTTGAGATTACCTATGGGACATGAAGAATAAAACTTGAAGGAGAAGATGATGAAAATTTTCTGTTTACACGTTTAAATGTATAACTAAAGATATTCTTTTATCTGTGAAAGAAGACTTTATTATGTGCAAAGTGGCCTTAGTCTCTTAAAAATTACTTGTATATAATGGTTTTGAAAAGTTTATCACTTTTTTGCAGGTAATAGTTAATAATGGATATAAGTAACTTCAATCGAGAAGAGCTTACATTACTTGGAGCTGGTGCTTGCACTGCATTTCTCATCTCAACTTGCTTCACAGCATCTTTATTACTGGAAAAAACCAAAGGAACAAAGAGCCATTATGATAATCATTCTTATGGCCCCCATTTCTGCTGTTAACTCTTTTGTCGGTGTGTTGGATGTCAAGGCAAGTCAACCGATTTTCATGTTGTTGGATGCGATTAAAGAATGCTACGAGGCTTTGGTATGGGAACTTTTTGTATTTGATCTGTTCTTTTTTATCTTTTGAGTTATAAGTTCGAATTTGAAATTGAATTATTTTAAATTTGAATTCCAGGTCATTGCAAACTTTCTGGCTTTATTATATAGTTACTTGAATATATCCATTAGCCAAAATATAGTTCCTGATGAAATCAAGGGAAGAGAAATTCACCATTCGTTCCCGATGACTTTATTCCAAGTGAGCTCATGTTATTTTCTGTTAGTTTCATTATTATTAGAGGTAGAATTTGGTGAAAACACATCAATGTAGATCTTAGATGTTAAATCATAATGCAATGTTTTTGCTTCTACAGCCTCGTACAACTCGTCTGAATCACCAGACGCTGAAACTTATGAAGTACTGGACATGGCAGTTTGTGGTTACACGGCCCATATGCTCTTTTCTAATGATCGGTTTGCAGTTACTTGAAATGTATCCTAGTTGGGTCAGCTGGACATTCACCATCATCCTTAACGTTTCCATTTACGTGGCTATGTATTCTTTAGTAGTCTTTTATCATGTTTTTGCAAAGGAATTGGAGCAGCACAAGCCACTCGCAAAGTTCTTATGCGTCAAAGGGATTGTGTTCTTCTGCTTTTGGCAGGTAACATTTCTTCAACTATCTTCTTAGTATGGATATGTATGTAATTTATGATACGTGAATTTGGCTGTAACATTTCTCCAATCATTACAATTTACAAGTACTAGAAATAGGTTAATTTTGTTAAATTTTTTACAAAGCCTTTTGAAGTTGAAAAAGTAACATGAAATGATTGACCTTAAAGGTCATAATATTTTCTTCAGATATAGGGACTAAAGCTTGTTAACCCACAACTACATGTCTTCATCCTGTTAGAAATATGCCCAACTATTGAAATTTAGCTCAAACAAGAAGAAAGTGTCATGGATTATTCCGTTTTGGTTCTTTGCAAGTTGTTATCAACGAACATGATGTAATCATTTAGATGCCAATTCCTTGTTGCTGGAGGGGCAATTACGGCCCATTACCCAAATATGGGTTGATCTTGGCTATACTTTATGTCCAATAGGTCAGATAGATTTAATTCAAAAACTTGAACAATGTTTAAGCATGTCAAATGATTGGATAAGTCAAAACGCACCCAAAGTCCCAAAGTGTATTTTTTCTACAGAAGTCCAAAATGGACCAGTGTGTTGTTGGTTCCGCCCATTCTAGAAAGCAACCAGCTGTGACCCATTACCCTGTTCGTTTGATCTGCCCAGTTTGCCCCCTCTACTAGTTGTCTTATGTATGTGTCACTCCTTGTTATTTGTAAATCTCGTAAAATTTTCATGCGTTGGCATTGTAAATGAATGTCTTTTTCTACAAACAACTTTAGAAGTTTGACAATTTCATTTCATTGGATAATCCTAAATGGGTTTCTAAACAAATACCCATCAGACTTCTATGGCTGCCTCATCAAGATTTAAACAAATATACCCGAATTTAGATCTCTTACTTAATGCTTGAAATATACTCTTTCTTCTTGCAAGTTATCGATAGTGACAGTTTATTGCATCTGATTTAATACAGGGAGTATTACTAGACATCCTTGTGAAGACAGGTGTTATTAAATCACATCATTTCTGGCTGGACGTCTGGCATGTCGAGTTAGCGATTCAAAATGTCCTGATATGTGTTGAAATGGTTCTATTTTCCGTGTTTCAGCAATATGCATTCCACTTTGAACCGTATAGTGGAGATGTCCAAACAATGCTGCAAAAGGGGAAAAAGAATGAGTGATGTGATACTTATAGAGTGGTCTTTATTCTTCAATGAATCAAATTTTATGATCTTTCTTTTTTTCATGTGGTAGTGTAGAGCATGTTTAGTGATGTATTTATGTTTTGCCTTGAGCTGTTTTAGGCCCTTATATACACACAATTTGTTAAAATGACAACCATATTCCCCTAAATGGATCCCTTTAGAAAGCTCAAGCTTTTTTACTGACTTCCGAACTGTGGTAAACAAACTAATATTGGATCCTTGTTGGTTGTTACTTATTCTTTTGCTATTTATTTTGCTATATTTTCATCTAAACACCAAAGCTTTTACGACGCTCATATGCGAGAGGCAAATAGAGGTGACCAAGACCTGCCTAAGGCCGTATAAAAAGCAAATGATTTTCAACCATGGCAAAAAAAATTAATGTAAAACGCTACCAAACAAATTTCATGATATAATGATAGTCCTAAGGGATATGATGATAGTCCTAAGGGTTATCGTTAAAGCCTTAAACATACATATATGATTTAAAGACGATAATTAATTCACTATCCTCCAAGTTTTTTGTTAAAATAAAACAATTTATGTATCTCCGAACTTATTATTGTCGTTAGCAAAACCCTATAAACATATTGGTACCTAATAGAGTGCATAGGTCAGCTTTGACTATACTTATCTACTAAATTAGAGACAAAAAGAATGTCAAGTTACAGACTTTATAAATTAACAGTTGTTGTAAGGCATATAACTTGTATAAAATGTCCTCACAAGCAATCAAAAAGGTGTATCTCGTTGATGTTAATTGCTCATGATTAATTGTCTATGCTAGTTAATTATTAATATTATAAAGGGTTTTGTCAATTAGTGAACAAGACAACCTCCAAACTAGATTGTAAGTGACATACAGCTATAACTAAAAAATGTAAACTTTGTACGTAATTATACTTTCTAGTTTCTATGAGGGCAAAGATTGACACTTCCTAATTCTTACAAGCAACATTTGAACATTACAATAAAACCAAAGGACCAAATATATAACATTCACCAAATTTTATACCGTTACAAATTCTCCATTTTCCCACCTCAAAAACACACACAAATTCAATTCAATTCAATTCATTTCAATTCATTCACTAAAAAAATAAACTAAAAATGTCTTCTTCATCGTCATCAATTAACAAATACATTTTCTCACTAAAACTCATTTTATTCACAGCTTTCATCGCATCAATAGCAACGGCCGTACAACTCACAGTTCCATATCTCCCGACCATTTATTCCGTTATCAATTCATCTCTCAAACCACCGTATCTTTACCTCCTAATCAACGTTATCATTCTCACAATCGCCGTTACTTCACGTTTTCATCGTCACAACAACAACGAGAATCAGAATCAACCTCAGCCGTTGATTAATAATCCAGTGACATCGGATCTGATAGATGATTCTGTTATGGTGTATAATAGCGTACCGAGTTTATTTCAGGAGCATAAATTGCCGATTGTTGGTGTGGAGATTGTGCCGGAAAGTAGTCGGTTGGAATTAATTTCTCCGGAAAGTTGTCGACTGGAATTAAGTTCGCCGGAAAGTGAGAAACCGCTTGTTGCTTCTCGATTTGCTCAAAAGAAACCGATGAAAACTTCTCCCGATGGTAACCTTTTTTATTTTTAATTTTGCATTTACCGTATTCTTTTTATTTTTTTAGATAAAATGAAATTGATACTTTTGTCACAAATTAATTAAATATTTACTTTAAAAAAGCCATATTTTAAGGTAAATATATTTATATATTTATCGTTGCTTTTATTCAGTACAAATGATAAAGCCATATTTTTAAAGTATAATATAATATAATATAATTAAATATTATTGGAAATTGTATAAACTCTGCTTGATTTGTACAGTTTTTTTTACTAACTGAAATGTTTTAATCACGAATTTAAACGAATTATTATTATAAAAATATAGTTAAAAATATTATTGGAAATTGTATAAACTCTGCTTGTTAATACAATTAATATTTTTTATTTCTAATTTATTTATTTAATCTTTCCTATCACGTAATTTTCTTTATTTATTGAGTGTTAATTTTAATTTTCCGTATTAATTGTAGTCTGAATTATATTTAATATAAATATAAATTTAATTAAAATTTTCATTATAACAAAAAACAAAATAAATTAAATCACCCTTTTCAAATTTTGTAAGCATTCACTATTTGTAACGACTATATTTTACTTTATGCCATCCGCATTAAAGACTGACAAACGGCGTCGTATTGATTAAATTAAACAGGTAATAAATCCCTTCGGGTTACTAAGCCAAAGAAGCACGAGACATTAGAAAACACATGGAAAACAATAACCAACGGTCGTCACGTGCCGCTCACGAGACACCTCCGGAAATCAGAAACCGTCGAAAACCACCGTCACTCCGACGTGTCCCACCATCTCGAACCAAATAAAAAAACGAATGCAATGAAGAAATCTGTAACACTAAAAGACCGTACGAATTACGACAACGAGAACCACCGTCCGCCGTCGCAACCGTCGTCGCCGGCGTCAAGTGGGATATCAAGGAAAGAAGGGTCACTGAGTCACGACGAGCTGAATCGGCGAGTTGAAGCGTTTATTAAAAAATTTAACGATGATATGAGACTGCAGAGACAAGAGTCGGTGAAGCAGTACAAAGTGATGACAAATCGTGGGCCCCGTTGAGAAAAAAATGATGTTGTACTTGATGCAGTGGAAGTTGTACTTTATGTTGGGTTTGACTAGTCAAACCAGTTTAAAGAACGTGGTTTACCTTTTTTTTAGCTGCTGGTTAATGTGGGTTTTAAATTTTGATAGGTTTGTTTTAAAGGAAATAAACTTACAATTTCTTTTATTGATTTTTGTACTATGATGGTTATTGATTCCTTTTAACTATAAACGTCGACTTTAAAAATGTCTAAACCATTATAGAAAACTTTATTGATTATACTCTTATCAATAAGATATCATCTCTATAAATAAGATATATTTAATTTGATTGAAATATAAAATGAACACTAATATTTAAAATAATCTAAAATAACAATGTGAACATGTATAATGAAGTGATCTATAATATTTAAAAATGGTATATATATATATGTCTAATATTAGGCGAATATAATATTATTCTATAATATTAATTAGTTATATCTTGATACCATCATAATTGTTGACTTATTTGGTTTGTTTCGAGTGTTTCCTCGTACATGAATACATTCCCCTTTATTTGTTTGTATGGAGAAGCGTGTTGAGATAGGGAAGATGGTGCTTGTATTAATACTCTTTTTTAAATTTTTAGTCATATAAAAATTGTTTTATTTAACGCAATATGTTACTTTCATTTTGTTTTTTATGGTAAAAGTTTAAGTGTAACATAGATGTAAATGACCAAGGGACCATTAATGTAGCGATAAATGAGTTAATCTAATAATTTTGAAGTTTCTGTTTTAAGTCTTGAAGTTGAATTATTATAAGTATTTGTAAATATATATATATATATGTATGTATGTATATATTTGCGTTAGTGATGTGTGAATAGTTACCTTTTTTAAAAAAGTAGTTGCGAATGATTTGTTATTATAAAAACCATGTGATAATATATCAAAAGATAAAATTTTAGATTATTTTGAACGCATTTAGGATATATTTTAATGATGTACTCATAATAGTTTAAAATAAATCTATTATATCTCTATCTCTAATCTCTAACTACATATAATGCATCTTTATCATTATCTTAAAATTAGTCTCAACACAAGGAAATGCCTAAATTACCCTTAACTCATTTTTAGTAATTTATTAATAAAACTATTTCATATTCCCTATTCATAATTCATAATCTATTATTATTATATATATATATATATATAATATAGGAAAATGATCTATAGGGAAGCTCTAAATTTTGGGAAAGGAGGAAAGCAAATCTTAGCCCTTAATTTTATCATAAATTTTTTTAACATTTATTTGTGATGAATGTTAAATTTTAAAATTATTTGTGATTTTTAAAATTCATTTATGATAAAATCAAGGGTTGAGATTTACTTCTCTCCTTCCCTAATTTTTTTGTTTCTCTCTTGATCTCCACCCTATAAATATATAATATATTAATACAACTCTTTGTTATATATAATAAAATAATAATCCATACAAAACACATAAAACAATTAAACAATCAATAATTTTTCATTACCATCACCATTATCTATCATTGTTATTTCTATCACCGCATTGTACGGATATCATTCTAGTTTATTTATAAAGTATATAAAATTTTTGAAATCGACCGGAAGTGACGACTGTGTTTGCATTTTGAATTTAAAATTTGATTTGGACGTATATTAGAATTACGAGTGTTTATTAAATTTTGAGCGTAAAATGTATGTCTTTTTTCATATCAAATGAAATTTTAATAAAGAGTTTAAGTGATAAATTGTTTTGAGCCTCCTAGTTGATATTTGATGTGGATCAAATAGAGTATAGCTAGAAGTTGTGGGCCGAGTGAGAGACAACGGGTTGTTTGGGCTAGTTCACATCTAATACTTTATAGCAACATTGTTATACGATTATTTTTATCTCTGTAAAAGTGAGATCGTAAGATTAAATTAAAATCTGAAAATTTCGTTTATATATTTTAATCTTATACATGTGCTTACAAATGAAAATTTCATAATTTAAATATTATAATATTAGTTCAATATTACTTATAAAAATTTAAATTAGTATATTTATTATTAAAGATATAAATTTTTAAGTGATTAAGTATCATAGTTGAAGGATAGATTAATTTAACTTATATTAGTTAATTAAACAATGAACCTATTACCTTTTTATTCGACAATATCAACATATTTATAAAATATTAGCTCATTAACTAATTACAAGTAAAATTAGATCGAGATCTTAAGATCTTATGTTCATGATCAAGATTAAGATCAAGATCCTAAGCAGATCCTATACTTTTTTAAATCATATGTAAGATTGAGATCGTTTTCATTAATGAAACCCATAAAATCGCAATTGAAATATGGATCTTAACAACTTTGATTTATAATTTATACTTTATTATTGGCTTAATAAGTACAACTAATTTGGCTTCATAAAGAATTATTTATCTATCTCAAATAATCTAGAAAAATCAGTATGTAGCTCTTAGGGGCGTTGCGTTCACAAAACATCAATTATAAGAAAAATATGTTTGATAAAAAAGTGATTATTTACGTTTTGTTAGAAAGAAAATGCAGTTTTGAAAAAGAAGGTTTGGGATATGCTTGTTCAAAACGATCTTTTAAAAACTTAAAAGCTATTTTACAAATGCAATCACAAACACACTCTTAATTAGTCAATTAAAACTAACTTATCGCATTTTATGAAATGTGAGATTTTAAGCTTGCAATAGGACAAGAGGTGAGGTTGAGTATTTGTTAGAGTTGAACTTAATGAAGAGTATCAAGAATAAAGCTTTGGCCAGTGGTTAGAAGCATTGCATGCATTCACGTGTATTGCATGAGAGTCTTTTACTTAGTCATTATGCACGTTTATTTTATTAAAGTTGAATCAGTCTAGTATGACCTAGTTTTATGGTATTTCCTTTATACTAGGCTTTTCAGTTATGTTTGTTTATCGTGCTCTGTAAGCTCTATATATAGAGCATTGCTCTATTCGAATAATAACATAGAAAATTGAGTGAATCTTGTTTTGATATCTACCATTCTTTCAGGTGGTATCAGAGCAATCTGGGAGATTATCAAGTGAGTGCAATGGCTGCCGAGAATGGTAATTTACAGGTACCAAGTGTTCCTAAGTTTGATGGTGATTACGATCATTGGAGCTTACTCATGAAGACACTGTTGAGATCAAAAGAGTATTGGGTTGTTATTGAGCCTGGATATGCTGAACCACGAGAAGGAGAAGCACTGACAGCGGCACAACAAACCACTTTAGATACGATGCGACTCAAGGACTTGAAAGCTCAAAACTACTTATTTCAGTCCATTGATAAGCAAATTCTAAAGACCATTACTCACAAGGAAACGGCTAAACAAATTTGGGACGCTATGAAGAACAAGTACCAAGGTAATGCTAGGGTGAAGAAGGCACAATTGCAACGCTTAAGAAGGAATTTCGAGACGTTAGAGATGAAAGAAGATGAAGGAATCACATAATATTTTGGACGAGTGATGACCACAACAAATGAGATGAGGAATTTCGGGGAAGAAATGACGGATGTGCAAGTTGTGGAGAAAATTCTGCGATCATTGACAGAGAAGTTTAATTATGTTGTATGCTCTATCGAGGAATCTAAAGATACTGATGAGATATCAGTAGACGAGTTGCAAAGTTCTTTACTAGTTCATGAACAGAAGTTTGCTAAACGTAGCAATGATGATCAGGTTCTACGGGTTGAATCAGAATCATCAGGAGGATCAGGAAGTAGAGGTAGAGGACGAGGTAGAGGTCAATCGTTCAGAGGACGTGGACGCGGACGTGGTAGAACAAGATCAGACTTCGATAAGTCCAATATAGAATGTTTTAAGTGTCATAATCTAGGACACTTTGCGTATGAATGTACCAACAATGAAAAACCAGTAAACTATGCAGAATTTGATGAAGGTGAGGATCTTTTGCTAATGACTCATGCAATTTTAAAGAAGGAGCCAAGAAAGGGAATCTGGTTTCTCGATTCCGGATGTTCAAACCACATGAGTGGAAATCGTAACTGGTTTATAAGCTTGGATGAAAGCTTTAGGCATACGGTCAAGTTGGGAAATGACATTCGCTTGCATGTAATGGGAATTGGTGACATCAGGTTTGAAGTTCAAGGTGTGTCTAATATTGTTAGCAGTGTGTATTATGTTCCTGAGCTTACATCCAATCTTCTAAGTATTGGTCAATTGCAAGAAAAAGACCTAACTGTGGTGATAAAAAAGGGGTGTGCAAAGTATATCATCCACAGAGAGGTTTGATTACATGCTCAAAGATGACAAAGAATCAGATGTTTTTGGTAAATGCATCAATGAAACCAGTGGAAGAAAGGTGTTTGAAAACAGTTGATGAAGGGAATGATCATATTTGGCACAGGAGACTTGGCCACGTAAATCAAAAATCTTTGCGAACAATGCAGTTCAATCAAATGGTTAAAGGATTACCAACTGTTGCAGAACCCACCAAAGTATGTGAAGTATGTAATATTGGGAAACAGTTACGTGAAAGCATTCCAAAGAAAAGCAACTGGAGGGCAACTTGCAAACTTGAACTCATTCACACTGACTTGTGTGGACCCATAGAACCAGAATCTTCAAGTGGAAAGAGGTATGTAATGGTTTTAATTGATGATTTTTCCAGAAAAGGGTGGGTATATTTTTTGGAAAAGAAAAGTGAAAGTTTTAAAGGTTTTAAAAGGTTTAAGGCAAAAGTTGAGAATGAAACTGGGTTAAAAATAAAAGCACTAAGAAGTGACAGGGGAGGAGAGTTTACTTCTATTGAGTTCAATGATTTTTGTGAGAGTGCTGGTATTAAAAGGCAGTTGACAACTGCCTACACCCCTCAACAGAATGGGGTGGCCGAAAGACGAAATAGGACTTTGATGAATATGGTCAGGTGTCTCCTTATTGAGAAAAATATGCCCAAGTATTTCTGGAGTGAAGCAGCACAATGGGCTTGTCATATTCTAAACAGGTGTGCAACTACATCACTTGTAAACAAAGTTCCAGAAGAAGTTTGGACAGGACACAAGCCAAATGTAAGTTATTTCAAAATTTTTGGATGTGTTGGTTTCGTACATATACCATCTCAGTTAAGAACAAAGTTGGAAGATAGGAGTCATAAATGTGTATTTTTGGGCATCAGTGCCGAGTCAAAAGCATACAGAATGTATGATCCGGTGAAAGAGAAAATCATAATTAGCAAGGATGTGGTGTTTTCTGAAAATGAAAATTGGGAGTGGAGTAAAAAGGAACTTGGAAAGAATACTTTATTTATTGCAGATGAAGATGTGGTAGAATCACCAAACATTGAAGTGTCACAATCAGATGGGACAACTCATGTTATGGAGCCCAATAATAGTCCACTTATGCCTATGTCACAAACGACAAACTCACCAAGTATTGAAGATATGAACAATGCTAGTGGGACCACAGGTGGGACCACTCTAGTAAATGTAAGTCGTAATGCACATGCAAGGTCACAAGAAGCAACAAAAGGTACATCAAAAAGAAATAAAGTACCACCAAATTGGATGAGAGATTATGAAAGTGGTGAAGGAATCTCAGAAGATGACGAAGTAAATCTTGCCTTGTTTAGCTCGTTTGATGACCCCACGAGTTTCGAAGAAGCAGTAGTCGAAACGAAATGGATGGAAGCAATGAAGAGGGAAATGGAGTCAATCGAAAAGAACTCCACTTGGGAACTAGTAGATAAGCCAGAAGGTGTCAAACCAATTGGAGTGAAGTGGATCTTTAAAACAAAATTAAATGAAAAAGGGGAAGTGGATAAGTATAAAGCAAGGCTTGTAGTGAAGGGTTATTCACAAAGAAAGGGAGTAGATTACTATGAAGTCTATGCGCCTGTTGCTCGCTGGGATACGGTAAGAAGTTTAGTTGCTACAGCTGCACAGAAAGGTTGGAGTATACACCAATTAGACGTAAAGTGTGCATTCTTAAACGGTAAGCTTGAAGAAACAGTTTACGTTTGTCAACCTCAGGGTTTCATTAAAGAAGGAGAAGAGTCCAAAGTGTGTAGATTGAAGAAGGCACTCTATGGGTTGAAACAAGCACCTAGAGCTTGGTTCAACCGAATTGAGACGTATTTTATCAAGGAAGGGTTTGCAAGAAGTGAGTATGACTTTACTCTTTTCATAAAGAATACAAAAGGAGGAATGGTGATAGTGAGCTTATATGTGGATGATTTAATTTATACTGGGAACAATAAAGAAATGTGTGAAGACTTTAAGAAATCAATGATGGAAGAGTTTGAAATGACAGATTTAGGCATGATGAAGTATTTTCTGGGTGTAGAGGTGAATCAAGGAGAAAATGGAATTAGTATGTGTCAAAAGAAGTATGCTAAAGAGGTATTAATTCGTTTTCAATTGTGGGAGTGTAATGGGGTCAGGAATCCTATTGTACCAGGAACAAATGTGACTAGAGCAGGAAGTGGAGGCAAAGTAGACAGCACTAAATACAAAAGTTTGGTTGGAAGTCTCATGTATTTAACAGTTACAAGGCCTGATCTTATGTACGCTGTGTGTTTCGTCTCGAGGTTCATGTCTGACCCTAAAGAAGATCATGTCGCACTAGCCAAAAGAATACTGAGGTATGTTAAGAGCACGTTGGATTTTGGGTTATTTTATGAACGAAATGCCACATCAAAGTTGCAGGTGTACACCGATAGCGATTACGCACGAGATGTAGAAGACAGGAAATGCACCTCTGGGTATGTTTACATCAAGAGCAATGCGGCTATTTGTTGGAGTTCACGTAAACAAGAAATTGTTACTTTATCCTCAACCGAGGCAGAATACGTAGCAGCAACAACATGTGCATGTCACTGTATGTGGCTAATGGGTTTATTAAAGGAGATGAATCAAGAGGAATTGGGTCCAGTGGAAATCAAGTGTGATAATAGCTCAACCATCAAACTGTCAAAGAACCCCGTGTTACACAGGAGAACTAAGCACATAGATGTGCGTTTTCACTATCTAAGGAACTTGGTTAATGAGGGGAAGATTCAGTTGGTATATTGTCCCACAGCAGATCAAGTAGCAGATGTCATGACAAAACCAGTAAAGTTGGAGGTGTTCGAGAAGATGAGAAGAAAGCTTGGCGTTCGAAAGTTGGAAGAGTAAACTGAACAGCTTACCAGATGTTCAGTTTAGGGGAAGATATGAAGAGTATCAAGAATAAAGCTTTGGCCAGTGGTTAGAAGCATTGCATGCATTCACGTGTATTGCATGGGAGTCTTTTACTTAGTCATTATGCACGTTTATTTTATTAAAGTTGAGTCAGTCTAGTATGACCAGTTTTATGGTATTTCCTTTAGACTAGGCTTTTCAGTTATGTTTGTTTATCGTGCTGTGTAAGCTCTATATATAGAGCATTGCTCTATTCGAATAATAACATAGAAAATTGAGTGAATCTCTACCATTCTTTCACTTAAACAATGCCAATGATCCACGATCCTTGCAATTAGTGTTAGTGGTAAGTAATAACCGTTTAGCGATTGTCATTCTAGCGATAAATGTTGTTTACAATTTTATTACATAATTTGGTACGTATAACAAGAAGTAATATATAGTAGGCACAATAATCGTAGGCATTATTATAAGCGTAAGTGAGTTGATAGATATATAAGAAAGCAGTACAAAAGTTGTAACAATGATGGTTCTGACATATTTGTATACATATATATATATATATATTGATTGATGATTGATTATTATATAGTTAGTATACATCATCCATCAAACTTTAAGATAATGAAAATCTTATTGAGAGAAACAATATATCAAATCCTAAAAATTGTTATGTTGATAATGTTTTACAAAATTTAGTAGGAATATTCGGGGCACCAAAAAACTTACGATTGGCAAAATCATAATGTATAAGGGTATATTTGACACAACAAATTATAAAGAATTGTGCAGTTTATAAGTTAAAGATTTTAGTTTTAATAATTTAAATTCTCAGAGAAGCCACGTCTGATAACAAAAATACGTGAATATTTTTGTAAAAGAATCATTTAAATCTTCTAAAAGAGAAGTTTGTTTAAATAACTTCTAAACATAATAACTATTAACCCTTGTTTTAGTCACAAATTCGTACTTCAATTAATTTGTCATCAAACATACCTTTTTTAATAAGTCGACGGATAAGAGATTAAGAATAGATAGTTAAAATCTAGAAGTCCTAGTTTAATGATTTTGCTACTAAATTCTTTCTTTTAGTTTAAAATTTAAAATTAATTTATTACCTATCATAATCATAATACTAGCTTGATATATCTTGCAAGACTAAAATTAAGTTATTATGGGTAGACAGGACAGCAAGTACAAGTAGATACAAAAATAAAGATATGAATGATGCTGGTAGATAGTGTTTGATAATGAGGGTGATAGGATGATGATGATGATGATGATGATGGCGTATGCTTTATTATTATGATTATTAATAACTAATAATTATAGACTTTTAAGACCGATCCAACCGTCTATCCTTATTGCTTCTTCTATATGTCTTTTAAAAACGTCAATGGCAACGAGCGGGCCGTCTCGTGTCTTTGGAGCTTCCGTCGTACCGCAAACATTCGAAGACAGATGTGTGTAGGCTAACTTATATAGTAAAAGTATTTTTGGTTATATAGTAAAAATATTTTTGGTTAATATGAAACACAAAAGTTAAATTTTTCAGGCGTTTGTTAGTAGTGTTCAATTTTTATTCAATCTTTCAGAGAAAGTGACGACGTAGCGCTAATCTGACAATTCAATTATTCAGTTTTTTAATTCTTCAGTGATCTATTACGAGTCATCTAATACGCCAGTCATATCTGTTCTTTAAAGACATGCCAATTAAACTAATATATAGCCTATTATTATTTATTTTTAATATTTCATATACTACAAATTATTAAATGTCGCGTGTTTAGTTAATTCAATGTTTTGGTATGCTATTCGATCTTAAAGACGATATGTGATGAGCTGTTATCATATTCATCATATTATCATCAATGAAACATTTGTTTATTACGTACAACAAAAAGGATAACATAACATAACATAATATTTAACATACTACATTAAACGAAACATTAATTGATTAGTCATTTTTTTTAAAGCCATAGTTAAGATTAATTAGCTAATGTATATAAACGCGCTATTAGTTAAACATAAAAATTAATATTAGTTAAATCCCACATATTAACAATCAATCATAGGTCTATGATTTGTAAACTTATGATCGATTTTCTTAAATATAAACTTTACGGTGGTTATCAAACATTCTCTTTATATATATGTGCGTATTACTTTGTAGAATATACTCACTTTGTCCGAGCTTAATTACATGTGACAAACAATTTCAAAAAATATATACAATTACTATATTGTTTATTAATACAAATTTTAATTCAATTTATATTTATTTATTTAAATATTTTCTGATCGATTGAAACTTAAAAATGAATAATTATTAATACTACAACAAAAATGTATGTTTTTCATACATTTTCCTTCAACCTCTCGAAAATCCTAAACCTTTTTATTAAATTATTCACACTTATAAATGTACACAAAATATTAAGATTGTTAAGTGTGAAAAAAATAAATCAAAATATTCACAATTATATTAGTAGCAAATATGTCCATACTTATAAATAATAATATGAGTAAAAAAAAATTCACATTTAAAAGAATATAAAACTATTTTGTGATAGTTAATTTTTTCACGCCTCATCTTACATGAGAAATTATGTATAACACAATTTTTACATTTAAAAGTGTGACCAAATTCTAAATTTGTCTACGCTTATAAGCGTGAACATGTTTTTCCCCGCCACAAGTTATAAATGTTAAGATTGATATTAATATCTATACTTATTCATGCTTATTATTGTGAACATTTTATACACATTAATAAGTGCAAAAAAATTTATTATGTTTTTCATATTTTTTGAAAGTGTAAAAAAAAAAATGTAAACAATCAACATATTTGTTGTAGCACATTATAGACGAAATAAAATAAAATTAAAGGATGAATAAATTAATGGGTTAACACAATGAAGTAATATACTGTTGTGTTACATTTAAATTCATTTGGTTCAAACTACATATATGAAATCTATCTATTTTTTTAATAGTAATAACAATAACAATAGTTATTATATATGGATGATATATATTTAAAGGATCGAAAAAGAGTAAATATATATATATATATATATATATATGTATGACAGAAATATAATGCATGAAAATAAGAAGCACGCAACCTCTGTCATAAGTCTAACTAACCACACGCTTTCTCCTTCTTCTTTACTCTTACTTTTTTTCTCTCTTTTGCCCTACCATTTCATTAACACATACACACACACACACACACACACCCTGCGTTCTGTAAGTTTCTCTCCTCCATATTCCATATCTATATCTATATCTATATCTATATCTATATATACATCTATGCATTGTAATAAAAGTATTGATTCAGTGATCATGTTTAGATTTGATTTATTATGATGGATTTATGAAACATTCATCAAATGTTATGTTTGTTTGTTGTTTTAGTATAAAGATTTAGGACATACGTTACGTATTGTTAACAGCAGATGTGCTGTATCATGTTAAATGTATTAATTATTAATTAATAAATTTTTATTGTATATGTGTAAGTAACTATAACTATAGTTAATTTCTTGGCAGATTTATTGTCACCGTCTATATTTTTTAACTGTGGAGTAACAAATGGCAGATTAAAATCATTAGTTTTAGGGGGTTTTCTTTCATTTTTATTTTATTTTTGTAAAAAGAATATTAGTACAATAATATAATCCATGTTCTTTCTGAGGTCACCACGAATCAGTCTTTATTTTCTATCTTTTTCAGACATTATTGAATTTATGTCCCAGAATAAGAACAACGTAATTAATCTACATATATGTTTTCTTTAACCATTTTATTGTTTTGTCCCTATAAAGTAATATAATTATTTTTATTTATTTATTTATTTTATTGAAATATACATTATTTTGCATTTTACATTTCTTGTTCCTTTCATTTTAGAGCATCTACAATGAAAAAAATTAAAGCTTTTTGATACAATAAAATTAAAAAAAAATAGTTTTGAAAAGCTTTTTTATATAAAAGTGTAAGCTTTTCTTCGCTGAGATTGCTTTTATTTATATTAAATATAATAATAAATATAAATATAATATGAATAAAAGTATAAATTGTTTTATTGTGTTCATCAGAGGAAGAAGTGAAGGGGTGTGACGTTTGCACGTGTCCCATTAATCTTCTCCGGTATTCATAAATATGGCTAGCCTACCAGGTGAGGTCTCTTCGTATATTTTCGTATTTTTTTAATTATATATGTTTTTATTTGTTGTTTGTAATTAATTAATATACAAACTTAATTATAAGTAATTGTTCTTATTTAAAATAAAATTTAATTTAATTTCTGGTGCTGTTATTATCTTTTCAGGAACAAATTACATATTGATGTTGCTGTTCATGCTCAGATTTCTCGACCCTCTTCGACGTGAAATTACGCTCAACGTACTCGTCTCATTAACCGAACATAATTAAAATGTGTTGTGAAAGTAATCAACTTTTGTAATCTCATAAAAAAAAAAAAAAACTTATGACAATGTGATTATCTATTTGAAACAAAATGCTATACTTGTAAGAGTTTATACTCTCGTAATGTTCTAAACAAACATGGTTAATTATGTAATGTACATGTCTGATTTTTAATTATTTATGTAAAAGGTGAAATAGAGGAAAAAACTTAAAAAATAAAAATTATATTCGGTTCAAATAATTGGATGGCGGAGATTATATATTAATCCCCGCCATGTTCACATATCAGAACTTTATCTGTCATCATGTTATGGAAAATGAAGAGTGCAGTTCCCGATTGATTTCTATAAGTGCCTTGTAGTGAAAAGTATTTGGATCGGGAGCCATATATATGTCACATCACTTCCATATATCAAGACATCCAAGTAGAACCGTCAACCGAAACATTGTGTAATGGTATTTTGGTGATCTATTAAATCGATTATAATTTCTTAGTCTCAAGTCAGACGTAACTGTATACAGTATAGGTATACTACATGGATGTACAATTTCTTTACTGCCTATAAAATAAATTTAACAAAAAACATAAAATAGTCGACTCGGAACGACTTAAGCAACAAAACTCGTTGTACCAAAAAACTGAAGATCGCCCCATGAGAATTGTGGGCCGTGCCGCGAAGTCACAATAGAGAGCCCATCGCGTTACAATGGAGTCTCGTCACCGTATGACCATAGGACGGCTAAACCTGACGTGTTCTGGCCCATTTCTATTTTGTTTACACTATAAACGATGTATGCACATTCAAAAATCTATCTAGTTGGTTGTGGAGTAAATTAACTAATTACCGTGATTGGATATAAACATGTTATTATTCTCATGTCAATTTATTATAAGCATTTAATTTAATTTAATTTAATTTATATGATTTAGATATTTGTTCGGTCTCGTGAAATTAGTGAGTTCACATGATTCATGAGTCGCTAACAACAACTACTAAGATGTTAACCAATCCGTACGATCTACTCTTGGTCCCACTAATACATACAACCATTATAGTAATGAATTTTTATTTTTATTTATTATTTTTTTTCAAACACAAGAAGCGAGTTATCTTTTATAGGGGAAGGATTCATAGAAAAACTTCAAATTTTGGGAAATGAGAGAAGCAAATCTTAGCCCTTAATTTTTTCATAAAAAAACGTTTTTAACATTCATTTGTGATGAATGTTAAATTTTGATTAACATTCATCACAAATGAATGTTAACAATATTCATTTATGATGAAATCAAAGGTTGAGATTTGCTTCCCTTCTTCCCTAATTTTTTTGCTTCCTTCTTGATCCCTCCCCATATTTTATATATGTAAGTAGTGTCTTTTAATCAATTGAGTCAACTTCCATGTGATCATCAGCAATTTCTGCATCTATAAATCATTAATTAAAAGCATCTTCTTCTCTTCAATTTCACCTTTACGTTCTTCTTTAATTCAATTCTTCCAACTTTTAATAGTTTCACTAAACATGGCAATATGGCTAGCTGCTGGTAAACGAGGCGCCAAATATTTTACGAACACATCGATTTATAGTACCACTTTTCGTTCATTACGCTCTTCCACCACTCCTTATAATGCTTATCATAATGGTAATTATCTTAAAGGCAAGGCGAGTTTAAGAAATCATTATTTGATTAATCTGCACGTAAGTTCATCACCTTCAGTAGATGTTTTATAAACTTGTCGCTTTAAATCCACAACGGCAGAGCGACCATCGATTCTCTTCTCTAGCGATGATGATGATGATCAGGTAAAATTTGCATTTACTACATATATACGTGATCTTTCTTTTTGTTGTAATTTTGCGGGTTAATTAAACTGATAGTAAATAATTTAGTCTAAAGTGTCTTGTTACTAAATGACAGTTCAAATTATTTTCAACTGTTTGCAATGGAAGGTTTTTGTTAAATGGAATTGTAGTCAACGTAACCATGTACCTAATTAATAAAATAGTAACAAGCTTACGGTATCCGAAGTACAAGAGTGGACGGGAATGATGCCCTTGCTGTTTATAATGTCGTGCATGCAGCTCGTGAAATGGCCATCAAAGAACCATGACCAATACTTACTGAAGTATTTACCTAACTATACTTCTATAAGTATTCGTGCTATTAACATTTTCCATCTAATTATAAGCTTCTCTTGTCTTTTATGTTTCATAAAAGGCTCTTACTTTAGAGTAAGTCATCACTCTACATCCGATGATTCAACAAAGTATCAGACAATATATGAAATTGAACACTGGAAAACAGCTCGAAATCCTGTATCAATATTCAGAAAATGGCTACAGAGAAAAGGTTGGTGGAGTGATAAAGAAGAAACTGACTTTCGAGCTGACACTAGAAAACAGGTATTCTCATGATCCAAAGCACTAGAACATCTTTTGATCTGTTTTAGGTGTGACGTTTTGGGTGCATGTATGCATATGGGTCCATTTGGGTCATATCAACTCCCAACGGGTTAAAATGAGAAAAACATAAGAAGGTAGCTAAAGATGAAATGGGTCTAAAGTTTTTGTAATTTTATATTTAATAAAATAATTATTTGTGAAGGTAAGAAAAGAGGCAAAAACCAACGTGTGCAACCTGACCTATGAATAAATTACCCAATCTGTCCGACCAGCCCGATTTGCAACATCCATTGTTGTGTTTACCATTTCCTTTAGGTGTTGAGGGTGCAACATATTTTAACTGTTAGAATAAGGCCAAGTTTCTAATATTGTGCTTATTTATGGGATGCGTTTTGTGTGCAAGTAATGCATGCGATTCAAGTAGCTGGAAAAATAGAGAAGCCTCCACTCGGGGACTTGTTTAGTGACGTTTATAAAGAAGTTCCTTTAAATCTAATGGAACAAGAAAGAATTATTAGAAAAACAATTAAGAGACAACCACAAGACATCCTAAAAGATGTACCTCCATGACTACGGAAAAACAAGTTATGTAATTGTTCATATGTGAATTGAACTCCAGGATTTTTAATTTATTGTAAAATCTAGAACAAGACAAATAGTAACAAAATTTGGTTTTATTTAATTCAAGGTAAGTTGCATTCTATAATTTCAGAAATATACTATAGCGATTTCTTCAACAAGGATAAAATTCACATAACTTTCTTCGATTAGGTTACAAATATGTTATCCAAATTGAGGAAATGTGTGTACCAGATCTGGAAAACAAAAGCAAAAGCAAAAGCAAAAGCAAAGAAGGCCACAAAATGCTCCTTCGATTCATTTTGGAAAATAACCTTTGTATGTACAACCGTCTAAAAAGCTAATGATCTAAACTTAGATATGTTTTAACAAATAATAAATGCATTAGTATGCACCAAGAACAAAGAATCGAGAAAGCTAGAAATACAGATTTAAACAGGGGTAAACAAAGTAGCCAATCCTTGATCCATGACTATTTGCAGCTTGTCGTATACCATCAACGACTTCAAGTGACACTTATACGTTCCATTGCCTCTTGCCAAGACTTCCCCATCAGAACCTATGATCCCTTCCTTTGTTGAGTCATTCGTCCTTGAACCAGGCTCCAAGATGACTGCCCTCACCTGTTCATAAAATTTCAACCAAATAAATTAAATCCCCGAATATAAGTAGGTGAACGATCTAACTATTTACTGGAGGTGGCAATTTCTATGCACGCGCTTGTGAATGGGTCAATTTGGGTTGTGTTTTTATTTCTGACAGGAAAAACTAGAAAATCAATAAATCTAGCTAAAAAGGAAGCGGACTAGATGGATTAATCTGGAACAGATTGAAAGTCGGTTAAAGTGTATATCTAACGCATAAAAACCTCCAAAAAAAATGTATTCATATAATTCGATTATCACTGAAATAGTATAAAAAATATAGGACAAACAATGTTTTGCATCAAATTGTGCCCAACAAAAAAAATTGACCTGTTACCCAACCAATCCATTTTGTCACCTATACGGCGATACTATGGGTAATGTTCCAAAGAATATAAATGGAATGGCAAGTCACTAGATGCACTCACCTTGATGTACACGACATGTGGTGATCTTACATATTTTCCATTGTTCATTTCAGACATCAAGGATACCAAGGCTAACTTTGGGCAATCCCGCATTACAATCAAGTCTATATAGCCATCATCAAACTGCACATCGACCAAGTATAGAGTAAGTTCCCTTTTTTAACGAAAAATACTCACGCACATATCCCATTTGAAACCACAAACTCATGGTTCGTGGGCCACATTTGCTACAGCTAGGCCAAATGCCTGTTGTTAACTTCACTTCACAATCAGATTATAATTTTAAGGATATCAGGTACTAAAAATTGTTTCTAATTGTTGATATAACCCCAAGAACATAAGGCCAAAAGAGATGTACGTTCTCATCTGCATATTCATATTGATATTCATATTCATGTACAGACAACAATGCATGTAATCTTTTTGTAATAATAGTGGAGATTGCTTTGTTGAGAACCCTTTTTTCTTTTCCACATTGACCTAGACTCGCACCACGCGGGTAAACACAGGGTAGCACATGAAGAATATATGACATATACTTAAATTTTTCATTGTTGAAGGATAACATTATATTTTGCAATACTGGATCAAAGTTCTATTGTTTACATGCAATTGTATTTTTCTTTCTTAAATTTGCCAATTTAATTGCAGGTGAAGTTTTAACAAAGTCAGTATAATAAACGCAATCTTTAAAATCTCTACATCCCACAGCAGCTTCTCCACACTAGCATTTTCAAGAGAAAGTGGCAACATCTTTTGGGAGCGGTTTATGGAGAAAGAACCTTGCACTTTTGACCCATTTTCCAATAAAAGGATTGATTTGGGTATCTTTAATCTCTAACGGTGAAACAGTTATAATTATAAAAATAGCAAAAAAAGAAATGGAACAAATGGGTGCTCACCTAAAGGCGCCTAAACTTTATTTTTGAACGCATGAAATATCCTAATTCATTTTATTCACACAATTAGATCAGTTTTGAAATAAAAAAGGAAATGTCAGATTTGACGCTCAACTTTTTAATAAAAGACTAATAATCTTGAAGATAAACTGTTTCAGGCCAATCCAACCTGATCCGTCAAAACTACCCATTTTGACCAACTACCCAAACTGCCAGACACACCCATTTTGCCATTTATGAAGTCTTTGCATTAACCTTACTTTTTGATTAAGCATGAGACCCTTAAAAAGATGCACTTAATAATTAACTTAGAAAGGGAGATCGCAAGCCAGATGATCAAAATGGCCAACTAAAACATCACACTAAGCTGCGGATCAGTATCCACTAATCCATTTGCGTACCAGCTCATCTATCAATATTACACTATAAGAAAAAAAAAAAAAAAAAAAAACTAACCTTGGCATCAGGTGCAGCCATGGTATTTTCAGCACCCCAAGGAACATTATGAAGCCAAATAGAAATAAATGGACCATTAAGCTTTCTCCATCTTAATCTCTCCAAATCAACCTTAGGGCCTTGGTAACCATGCTCACAAGCTTTCAGAGGTTCCATAGATTCAACACCTAAACTGCTTGGTTCTCCTACATCTTCAAAGCCAGGAGCAGGCACAAAAGAAATACACCCGTTATATTTCCGCAGTCTTAAAATTCGTTGAAGACCCTGAATAAGTTTATTACAAGAAAGAACCGTATCAACTTCTATTTACAGAACTCAATTGATAGACACATTGTTAAATGACACTAGGTTCTAAAGGTGTTAATTTTAACCCAATTTCTAATGAATGAGTTGATTTGGGTTGTGTTTTATCTCAAATGGGTCTAATAAAAATATAGCTAAATGGAAAACAGAAAAAATGGGTAGAACGGATCAAACAGGTTGAAAGCCGTGCAAAGTCTTTTTTTATACACAACCTCCTCATTTATACATTTAGATTAGGTAAACATAGGAGGTTTTCCTTGTTCAGGTTACCAGGGAGGGCCAGTCTTTTTGACTAAGATGTACGTGGACTAACAGGGTATCCCCATGACCATTTCCTACATCAATACATTATATATATATATATATTCATTAGCAGATGACTATTTACTGTTCACGAGTAGTTGTTTTCCGCTGCAACCTTTTGTTTTCAAAACATGTGCATCCCACAAATGAAGTTGTAGTAGCGCCAGAATAGTTGACTGTATTAGTTTAATTAGATGGGCACTAGGGGTGATTTCATAAAATGAATTCTTCATAATATAATAAGGATGTTAACAAATGGCAACTACCTGATGCGATTTGATGTTTGTGTGTCATCACCCATGGATTATATTATATATGGTTATTATATATGATATAATTTACAAAATAAAGATGAAAAAATCCACTAAATACTATACTATTAAGGGTTTATTGTTTCAAAATGTACTAAACTTTACACTTCTTACTATTGTATGTGGCAAACTTTGAAAAGTTCTATTGTTTGCATTGAAGTTCTAAAAACGTCTATTTTATACATTTAGCTTAACAATTGTATGTCTAGAACTTAAATAAAAATGTCTTTTTATGTATCAAAAAACAGCCAAAATGCATATAATAGACGCTTTTTGGATCTTAAACACATACAATAGTAAAGTTCGCCTCATACAATAGTAAAAGGTGTAAAGTTTAATATAATTTAAAATCATAAACCCTACTATTAACTTACTACTTGAGTATCTTATAATATAGTTGAATTATTGAGTAACAATCTAATAAATTTGACATACCTATTTTAAATATATTGCTCAAGAATTAAAAGTTCTAAAATCAAATGCGTTTAACTTTTTAAATTATTGATTTTGTTTATAATTTATCTTAAAAGATAATTAATGTGAATTACAATAATTTTATTTTTACCTTTCTTATCAATATTAAGTTTTAGTTTGTTGTAACTTAGTTGCCTAATACATTTTCTTTTAACAAATGATGTTGTTTCTCTTAAATATATTTTTGCAAATGAGTGATACGAGTTTCGCAACGAAGTGCGATCGTACCACCTTGTGTAGATTATTATTGGATATCCTTTTAAAACCATGACCAACTCATTTCATTTTAAATTTTGACAAATGGACAAGAAATGAGCGCAGGCAACCCTGCCCAGTCCACCTTGGACCGTGACCCAACCAACCCAACCCGTCATCTTGCCAGTTCCAAAAAGTCTACTCAGATGTTCTTTCTACCAGATCCTATTAGATAACTATATATTCTGAATATTAAATATCTAGTTCTATAAATCATATTTTCTATCTCTTCTGCCAATGATTCGTCATATGTAATTAATATGCAAGCAAGAGGATACATAAATGCACTGTCTATATCTCAGCCAAAAGCTTTTGCAATGCCAAGGAAATGTGTGACTGTTTGTGACTTCATAGACCTAATGCAACAAATTGAACTATTTTTGGATAAACCTCATAAATCATTTTATTCAACAAACTTAACTATTATTGGAACAATATAATTTGTTTAATCATATCTGACACGCCGGTCTGCTGGCACGGAGTTAGCCGGGGCTTCTTCCTCGAGTAATTGTTTTGGGTCAACCCAACCCGCACCAAAAGATTACCCATTTTACCCAACCCACACATTTTTCCACTTCTAATAACGTATATAAACCTACTCACTTCCTATTGTCCTGCTTCTCCATGGCAGCAATAAATAAAAAAACAAAACTACATAACTTACATAGAAATCCATTCGTGAACTTCCCATCCACCGATACTTCTCAGACTCAATATCTATATCTGCTATCAGTCCTACAAAGGAAAGGAGGAAAGAATGAGCATTCATGTAACAGTCTAATCAGAGAAAAAATAGAATGTAAATTGATTGTGTTAATTTCATACATGTAAAGCCAGATGTATATAGATACAACACCCAAATCTAAGTTAAAGTTTACGGGCCGATTACCTTAATGGGTCTAATACATAATTACAATAAAATAATTAACTAACTAATACACACATAGATATCCAGTAACTTGTGACCATAAAACTCCAAGTGCAAGTGTTAAGAATATTTTAATCTACAATTAGAATCAAATCAGTTGGTAGAAGTTAATAATTTTAACTATACCCCATGCAAGCATTAGTACACTGAAAAATCTGGTCTCCCCTTGCCAGATTGTGGCTACATCCAGAGAGCGTTTATGCCCTGCCAACAATGGACCATGAAACAGAAACTTTAACTAAGGGTTACAATTTACAAGATGAAATAAGAAAAAGAAGGTACGAAAAGGAAATTATAAATTTAGACTATACCTCGGATTGCTGCAAGCATAGCATACGCAGCTGTACATGGCTGACCAACCGAATCAAGAAGAGATTTTATCATGCCATTTCCAGTACCTTCACCAAGAAAAATCAAGTTAAATATACAAGATATATATCATGACAGAAATCTTGTAACGTCCTGAAATAGTTGATGGATTGCAATCAGGTAAGTCGGTATAGAAATCATAAATACAAACCAAAGTGGAAGATAACCATTAGTGAAAAAGTAATAGCAGACCTGCAGGTATAACTCCAACAGCCATCTTCAGCGCTGCTTGCCAGTCTTCCCTTTCAAGCAATCCATTAACAACCTACTGAGAGAAGTGTTTTACAGCACATATACAGCTTAGGAGATATTTATGTTGTTCTACCATGATGAAGCAAAGTTACTGTACGTTGTGACTGACAGGGCCAAACCAATCTATTAGCCTAGAATTGATTGATAACAGCAAACTAACCTCAACCAATATCCCATCTCCACTAACACAAAGTATACCATCATACTTTTTAAGATCCAATTTATGAGAAACTTCCTTCGCATGAAGTTGATATTCAGTTTCTGAGGTTGACAACAATCCTAATGAGAATGACTAAACCACAAAATATAAAATGGCCGATACATGCTTGCCAGATAAATGTGAAACAAACCTTGTAAAGTATATTCGATGTTAGCATCCTCGAGTATAGGTTGTACATCATTGGTAAAAACCTTGGAAGCAGATTTCTTCCCTCCAAATGGGTTAACAAATATTAACAGCTTCTTTGGCCGGCCTGTCGTGACAACAATTTTATGAGAAACAAGAAGTAATGTACGTGGAAAATCTAATGCAATAAATAAATAAACAAGCTTTTAAGACAAAGCAAGTGTAAATGATATACAGTAATATTTACTGAAAATCGTGGCCTGAGCCTCGAGGCTATATTAGCATGCATTATAATTAGAATCAGTGTATCCAAATGGGTACATACAGTCCATAATCTTAAAGACTGCAGTAACAAGCTAGGAAAGTGCTTGTGCAGAAATGCAACAGTAATGAGTTATCTAAAACTGTCTAATGCATTGCATTAGTGTAACACAGGGTTTCGTGTTCAAGTCTTGGGAATGTGGATTTTTCTGTAAGAAAAAAAGACTAAAAATCAATCACTTAATGTTAGACAAACCACAAATAATACTCCCTTCTGTGCAGAGATCATATATTTTGTGCATGCAAAATGGTCATGGAGAATTAATGCTATGTTGATGGCTAACTGAAACCTATAAGAAATAGAAATATAAAGTTGTCTGTTGTAAATACTAAAGTTTATCCACTTGACCCATAAGCCAACAAGTTGGTGTAGATGTTCCATTGACCGCAAAATAATTAATGGGGAAGTGTATGTATAGCCCATAACAAGTGCTCCAGTACACTACTCCAGGGTGCTTCATTACATTATAGAAAGTAAACTCATGGGACCACTCAACAACAAAATTGATCAATACCTTGTTATAACTTATGTGAAATATCAATGATTTTAGAAGTGACCAACCTATCAAAACTTCGAAACCATTATACACTCATAGTAGTTTTTCTATTATCACCCATTCAGAAAATAAGTCATTTTCCCTCTTTTTCTATCCCTCAGCTAGTTTAAGTATTTATCAAGATATAACTTTTTCTCTATTCAGATTTGTAGAGTTTTTCTTTTCTGCATACATGCACCGTAAATTAAAGGGAGCTGTCACTCTAAACTACCCAAAATCCAGCTGCAGCTCTCTCCATTTAGGAAAACTTCATCCCACTTGATACAAATTGCTATTGTATGTACTGGACTCTAAAGTAATGTACCAAAACTTTCAATTTTTACTGTTGTATGCATGCGGTGACCTCGTCAACAAATGACCAGTAAAATTCAAAATTTTGAAAGTTTTTCTGCCATATAAGTTGACACAATAACTCGTGCCATGTCATCAAAAAGTTATCGAGATAGCACATAATCAATGTTCGGCACATTATAAGGTAAGTTTGGTCCAACACATACAATAGTGGACATAAAAACTAACTTTTTATCAACTAGTTTTATCTACATCTATGTTGACCAAAGTCAAGACAAATCAACACACATGCACTACTGAAATATTTTAATTTTCACTAACCACCTTCACGTACAAACTGAAACATAGCTAAACAAAGCCAAAATTAAACCCAACTAAAAATGTCAAAATTAAGAACCTAACAAACAAACTCAAAATTAATCAAATTACCTAATGAATCAATATATCCTTGAATCGTATGGTATAAATTCCGCAACGAATCATCCGATAAAGCCTCGAAAACGAAGCTCTTCCTCATCAAACTCCGTCCACTACTTCCGAAGCAAAATCCGGTACTTTCAGTCTCAACAAATGACCTAATTATGATCTGTTGACCGACGATTGATACACCGAGCACTTCTTTCTCGACGGAGAGGCATCGGAGGACATTGCCGTGATCATACCACCGTAGTATTCCGTCAGTGGTCAAATTCAACGCTGTTTTGCCGCCGTTGACTATGACTTCGTCGTAAAGTATGTGTTGTTGATCCATTTGTTTGTTATGATTCTGCAACTGTAAGGTGGTGAGGGTGTAGGATATGTAGCGTGTGGGGCGGAGTATACGATAAAATGAATCATCGTTCGTTGGTTTTATCTCCAAAAATGGGAATTTTACCCGAATCTGTTTAAATCCTTTTAAGGTTCAGATGGGTAAATATAACTAAAAAGTTACATATTTAGCCCCTGTATTTTGTAAAACATACAAAATAAACGCCTATGGTTTTAAATATTCAATATTGCTGGCATTTCCTAAAATATTGTGTTTTAGCTTTCGAGTCATGGCTAAAACCATCTTTGAGTTTTCAATGTCTTGTGACATAAAGTTGTTCCACAAAACAACTTATTTTACTTGTTGACTTAATTTACCTTTAACTTGTATTTGGTTCGATAGAACAGTAGACATGAACAAAATTAAAAGTCAATTTTTTCATTTTGAAAAATCATAATTGTTGTACCAACAATCAAGATTCAAAAGAACTAATAATACAAATTTAAATAGGGGTAAACAAAGTAGCTAAACCCTGATCCACGACAATTTGCAGCTTATCATATAACATCAAGGACTTTAAGTGACACTTATACGTCCCGTTGCCCCTTGCCAAAACTTCCCCATCTGAGTCTATGATCCCTTCCTTTGTTGAGTCATTTGTCCTCGAACCTGGCTCCAAGATGACTGCCTTCACCTGTTCAAAAAAGTTCGATGGCAAGGGCAGAATCATCAAACATCAGAAGTTAGGTCAATTTCGACCCATTACATATGAATGGGTAATTTTGGCTTAATTTTTATCTCGACGTGCCAAATGGGTTAAGCTAAAGAATTTAACTAAAAAGGAAACGGGTGAGTCGACTGGCTCATACAGTCAAAAGTCATCCAAAAGGTATTTATATATACATGTAACTTTGTATATCGCTTTATTCCAGCTGGACTCAATTATAACTAACATGATATAGTTTTGAATGAAAATGTGTTTGTAGGACGACCCAACCTGATCCGACCCCCTTCATCCCATATTTGACCCAACATGTTTTGACTCATTACCCAACTCTCCCTGCCCACCCATTTGGTATCTTCTAGCCAAGAAACATAGTCCTGAGATTCTTCAAAAGTACCATTTGATTAAAACATATAAGTGATAAATAGTGATAGTTACTAAGTGCTCTCACCTTAATATACAAGACGTGTGGCGATCGTACGTAGTCCCCATTGCTCATTTTAGACATCAAGGATATCAAGGCTAACTTTGGGCATTCCCGCATTAGAATCAAGTCTAAATAACCATCATCAAACTACACGTCAAGCAAGTAAAGAGTAAGCAATAATCCTAGTAATGAATCAAAGTAAGAAAATATTCAAAGTGTTGAAAACAAAAACAAATGACCAGTACATAATATGATTCTAACTGTTAATGAAAGCCCAAGAACCAGAACCACACAAAATTCAAGTTCTCATCTTCATATTCATACACAGATACGAAGTTGTAATTCAGAACCTTTTTTGCTTTTCAACACATAATGTCTAACAAACCAAGCCTCAAACCCATCATTGGGTAAACACACTAAGAATATATGAACATTTATATGCATTCTTTTCTTTCTTAATAATTCCAATCTTGGTTGCAGGCAAAATTGTTAACATAGTTAATATAGTAAAAGCAATCTTCATATTGTCTAGTTAATATATTAAAAGCAATCTTTATATCCTCTACTACCCACATAAATTTTACATTTACCTTACCTCTTATGGAAAAAAAAGGCAACAACTTTGAAAGAGGTTTATAGAGAAAGAACCGTTAACAAAATTCGTGTTTTAGGTTATAGTATACTCTTTACCTTAAAGTTACTTCTGGAAAAAGCATGAAACCCATAAAAACACATAACTAGACATGATAATATCCACCCATCTACTGGTGCTGTTATGGTTGAGTTTGGTTATGTACTATTTCTGACAGGTAAGATGGGTAAAACAAAATCAATAACTTAGCTAGAAAAAGGTTCAAATGGCAGGTTAAGGTCTTATTTCTAATGGGTCAAACTAGTCTAAAGTTGCCCAAAATGTACTATCAATGCATACAACCTATTCAATCACTTTATTAAAAAAAACAGTATATTATTGTAATAATACTTCAATAAACTTATTTAACACTCAAGTAATGTATAACGAAATTATCAAAATGGCCAAGAAGTATTTCAGGTCAGTACAGATCAAAACTCCAAAGTATGTGTTACGCAACCTGCCCGACTCACCCATTTTGCCACCTCTACATTTAATTATCAAATTAGGAAGGGGTATTGTATGTTAGATTGTTAAAATGGCCGACTAAACATCATATAAATTTTGAATCAGTATCCAGGTATCCATCTTATGTACACCCCATGTGCACTGAACTTTAAGAAAAACCAACCTTGGCATCAGGTGCAGCCTTGGCGTTTTCAGAACCCCAAGGAACATTTTGAAGCCAAATACCAACAAATGGGCCATCAAGCTTTCTCCAACTTAAACTCCCCAGTTCAGCCTTAGGGCCTGGGTAACCATTGTCCCGAGCCTGAAGAGGTTCCATAGATTCAACACCTAAACTTCTTGGCTCTCCTACATCTTCAAAGCCAGGAGCAGGCACAAAAGAAACACACCCCTTATATTTCCTCAGTTGTATCATTCTTTGAAGACCCTGAATAAGATATTGAAAGAAAGAACTGTATTAACTTGAAATTGTTTGAATCGTTTATCCTATTTTATTATACTACTTTTTCATTTTTGTTTTAGTATTCAAGACAGCTCTTATCACAAACCGAGCACAAATAAACCATATTTGTGATAAGTTGGGTATGCTTGCTCCAATTTGAGGATGATGTGTTAAGATTAAAAATATTTATGTCGCTTATCTATTTATGTTACTAGTTCTTTTGGGTTAATGAAATCACAGCCCATAGACCAAATGTAACTAATATGTATAATGACCAAAGCAATTGCATGCTTTTTCGAAGGCAGTAAGAAATTAAGAAACAAAGAACAAAACTTACATAGATATCCATTCGAGCACTACCCATCCACCGATACTGCTCAGACTCGATATCTATATCTGCTATCAGTCCTTAAAAAAAAAAAAAAAAACACACACACACATTATTGATCGCATAACTAAGCACAAAGTTGTAATCCTACGAAACCAAGTGCAAGGGTCAGAACACTATAAATTCTGCAATTAAAGAAAATGAGCATGTAAAAGTTAAATACTTTAAGTATACCCCATGCAAACATCAGGACACTATAAAATCTAGTCTCCCCTTGCCAGATTGTGGCTACATCTAGAGAGCGTGTATGCCCTGCAAAAATTAGACCATGCAACAAAACCTTCAATTAATAAACAAAATCAGGATTGCAAAAGTAATTATCAAAGAAAACTATACCTCTGATAGCAGCAAGCATAGCATAAGCAACTGTACATGGCTGACCAGCCGAATCTAGAAGAGATTTTATCATGCCATTTCCAGTACCTTCATCAAAAATATTGTGTCAATGCCTCACCACAATCTTATTCCACCTCAACTTAAAAGAACTAAGGGAAAGTTGAAGGAGGTAGGTACGAGCTGATATTAACTTGACTACTTGAGCATAGGTGGTAAAGGGAGATTTGACTCAAATATGACCTTACATAACATAGTATTTAACAGTGAATGTAGACAAGTCTATTCAACTTCTATCTGCTGGTTTCCTTTGTAGTTTCCAGGGGATCAACTTTTAGCCAATTCCAATTAGCTTAGAAAAGAGGCTTTCTTCAGTTGAGTTCAGAATTTATGTACTATGAGGTTCTGGTTACTAGGGTCAGTCATACATGCAGTTATGTTGAGTATGGTTTATAATTATTTTTGTTTATGGTTTACAGATAGAAAATTTTTGTGCATATACAATTATTTTGAGTAAAACGGTGGTCATTGTTTAGTTATTCTACAAGTGGAGGTGTTATGGACTAAGTCATCTGAAAATAGTTCCCTCACCTTTTCTGAATATTCTCAAGAAATATATTAGGGGCGTGGAAATGAAACATCAAAAGATCAAAACAGATTGCATACTAACTTAGTGACCATGCACGCTAAAAAATATTGATAGCAAGGGGGAGGATGAACAAACCGGCAGGTATAACTCCAATAGCCATCTTCACTGCTGCTTTCCAGTCTTCTCTTTCAAGCAATCCATTAACAACCTACTGAGAGAAGTGTTTTACAAAACATATACAACTAAAGAGATATTTCGAGGAGTCATAGCACACATAGCATAATTACTGTAGGCTGTGACTGACATAACGAAACCAAAACACAGAATAAGAAAATAAATAAACAAACCTCAACCAATGTCCCATCTCCACTAACACAAAGTATACCATCATACTTTGTAAGATCCAATTTATCAGAAACTTCTTTGGCATGAAGTTGATATTTAGTTTCTGAGGTTTAAAGTAATCCTAATGAGAACGAGTAACGACAAAAAGAAAATAAACAAGTGATACAACCTTTATTAGATGCATGTGCAACAAACCTTGTAAAGTATATTCGATGTTAGCATCCTCGAGTACAGGTTTTACATCATTGGTAAAAACTTTGGAAGCAGATTTCTTCCCACCAAATGGGTTAACAAATATAAACAGCTTCTTTGGCCGGCCTGTATGTCATGACAATCATTGTAATCAAAATGACAAGCTCATATCTATACTTCAAAAATTATATTACATTACAATTACAATAAGCTATACGGAAAACAAACAAGTTTCTGATCAATAAACATCACACATTTGATAAATAAATTTTTTTTTTTTTTTTAAAAAGGTCAAATTTCATTAGCTCGAAAACCATTTGAAAAGACAACCCAAACTAGCTAATGAAAACAGAACAAGGTGTTTGACTTTAAGATCAACTAATTTTATTATTTAAAAAATAATTAGCATCTTATAAAAACTTTAGGAGTGACCATCAGCTACTAAAAATCATTATACATTCAAATTAATTATTTTTGTTATACATACGTTGTAATCTAGCGAAGCCACAGTCCAAAAACACTTTTAGTAGTCAATGTATGACCTAATTATTTTATCGTCTGTTATCATTAACTGCAAGGGTGTATATATAAAAAATAAAAACTTTGGAGTTAAAGTATGACCTAATGAATCAATGTATCCTTGAATCTTATCCTGCAAATTCAGTAACGAATCGATTGATAATGGCTCGAAAACGAAGCTCTTTCTCACTAAACTTGCTCCACAGCTTCCAAAGCAAAATGCAGCATTATCAATAAATGACCTAATTATGATGTGTTGACCGACGGTTGATACACCGAGAACTTCTTTCTCTACGGAGAGGCAACGGAGGACGTTGCCGTGATCGTACCACCGGAGTATTCCGTCACTAGATAAAGTCAACGCTGTTTTGGTGCCGTTGACTAGAACTTCATCGTAGAGTAAATGCTGCTGTTGTTGTTGATCCATTGGATGAGATTCCGTGCAGGCAGCCGGGCAGTTCGAATGTGTAGCACTGTAGCTTATTTGGGGGCTGACTCGACTTTTTAAATTTGAAGGATCGAAATTAACGAAAGAAGATGAAAGTGTTTCGAATCACATGCATAAAGTTTTGGGTAAATTACATTTTTCATCGTGATTTTCCTTGTTATGCTTATCTTATCCCGCATTCATCATTTTTACGTTAAAATTTAAAAAGTGGAAATAAGAAAAACCTATTATATCTTTAAAAGTCAACTTAAGAAAATTAGAATTAATATATTGCTAAATCGGGTAATGAATTGGGTATTAAATGTGAATTAAGAAAAATCAACTTAAGAAAAATTAAAAAACCTTTTTGTTATAATGTGAATTAAAACGTATATTTCGATTCAATTTTTTAACGGTTATTCACTACTTTTTTACCGCATTTCCGTCGCATCGCACGGGTTACCAGCTATGATTTTTTAACTAGAGCGTTTATCCTTGATACGGCATTTGTTCCAGTTTAATCCTTTTTATTACAGAAGACAAGTCTGAATTATTAAAAACGATCGATTTAGGACAAATGACGAACCATAAGTATGTTCGTTATAAATAAAAAACCATAAGAATGATTTGTTCAAAACCAAGAAATCACAAAAATGAAAAATGTAATTTACCCTAAAGTTATTTTGTGACACCATTTCTTTCACTTAATATATTTTTTGCAAACACTGAAAGTTTTCAAAAGGTTTTCTATAACAATGTTAAACATATATTTAGACATTGATCAATGGCTTAGTTTCGGTAAACTTTTGCTCAATTGAGCTTTTCATTCCAGAAAAATCTTTTCAAAAGATTTTTTTATCAAAAAAAATAAGTACTTTCATTAGATACGTCATCATATATGTTGGGGTATGTTTTTTGAAAAAGAAAAAGAAACAAAAAAGATCAAATATTTATTTTCATTTGTTTTATCACTATTGAAATTATCTGTTATGTTACTGGTTGCTAAAATAGTTAGGTTTATAATTTGAGTAATTCTTGGTGAAAATGAAAAATGTCTAATGAGAAGATGGTGATGTGTAGTGGTTGATTGGGGTAATGGTGGTGGACTTTGTCGTCACGTAGACATTGTAATGTGGCAAAGTTCTAGAAATGCTCAGTTTCATGTCTTTAAAGTTGTTCGGTTTCAAATTTTCGGCTCAATTCAAAAATTGAAACGAGTCCTTATATGTACTATTAACCGAATTAGATTGGAATTCGATCATACTAAATAATCAAGTTAACTTGGTCTAAAGTTAAATCAAAATCAGTAATTTAAATTGAACAAATTACAATTCCTAAATTACATATATATTTGTATTTATAATATTTATAATATATATTATATATATAAGTTAATGGGAAATGACATGTATAATGTTAATATCACCTATATTAGGTGCAATGAAAGCAAGGAGTAATTAAGAGTCTTATGCTTCAGTCCACTGAGGGTTATGTTTTTTTTTTACTTATAGACACAATTTTATCCTTATTTTATAGATATTGAGATTGAGATTTGTACACCACACCAAAAGATATGCACCCACTACAAATATATCATTTTAGTACAAATAGTACAACACTTATGTGCATATTTATTGTATCTGCATTACCAACTTTTTGTGATATATACATTAATACAAATAGTGTTTGATTGGAATAAATCGAGAAAAGACGCGTTATTTGATAGTATAGTAGCAAACTCGTATAACTGGGTTGTGAATCGAAAGCGTAAAATCAATATCGGATGGACCTTGCGGCTCCAAAACCCAATGTTTGCGAGTTCTGGCATTCGTTGATGTGTTTTTGTTCTTCGCTGATAGGAGTTACTGGATTCGCTTGGAGTTTTGGTTCTTTTTATTTACATGTCTTTTGTATCGCTTCTTTTCCTCGAGACTTGTATGGGGTTGCATCAAAAACATTCCGAAGTGAAAACCGGTGGCTCGGCCTTCGTGAATGGGGATTTTTCTCTTGTCGTGGTTCGCTGTAATTGGCAAGAGTTTTTTTCATCATTTTTGTAGCCCTCACAGTTAAAGCTTCGGGAGGTGTCTAGAATGTGTCCCTTTTATGTATTTCTAGATATGTATGTCTTTGAAGCTTATAGCGTATTGCTAGCTACTTTTTTCTATATATATATATATATATATAGTTATCGGGCGTTAAAAAAAAATACAAATGGTACAACACCTTATGTGCATATTTCTTGTATGTGCATTACCAACTTTTCGTTATATACAGACCACCACCCTTTTTTATACCGTGCTACAAACAAGTTTGCTTCAGTACAAGCTAAGTAACAATGGCACTTAGATTTCCCCAATTACAATTACAAAAAGTTGGTGCCACAATAAATAGAGATCAATTTATACTTTCATTCGTATACAAACTACAAGTGATCATCTAGTTTACATTGTTCATATCACATAATAACAAGGTCATTTAGGTTGTGTAAATGGTTGTCGTTCTAAAAATATTCATAATTTACCTTCTAAAATACACATCCAAACGTCCTTTGTAGTCGTTACTATCAAAGAAAACAAACTACCAGTGATGTTGAATAGTAGTCCAGTGTTTTTCATAAACTACATATGAGCATTGTCGTCAACACTACTTATAAGCTTTATTCGAGAAGATTATGATAATCATGTTATGAGCCGCAAAATCATCAGAAACATGAATATTGACACTGCATTGAATTTGAAATTTCATCCACTCTAAATTGTATTGTAAATTTGAAAGTTCTATATTTACTAGGATAAATATAACTATTCAATGAATAGTAATTTTTTTTTTTTTCTTTTTCAAATCTTTAGTAATTACAAAGTTATAAAATTTTGACGTATTCACTTTAGATGACTAGAATATAATGATTTGTTATAATTAAAATTCGTATACATAAGAATCATTTTAGTTAGAATATTAAAAAAATAAAAACTATAGAAGATTACTAACTTAAGTTATAATTTCTAGATTGTATGTTTGTAATATGTCTATAAGTTACTTTACACAAAAGTTTCAAAAACTAATTGATCAGTGTGTCGTCTTTAAAATAATTATTTAACTCAATATAATAAAAAAACACAACTTCGATGTGTTTTATTTAATGGTAAGTGTCAAATTTCTTTGACCATTTTTTACAATTGAAAAATTTGTTGCTAAGTGTGACATATTGCAAAACCATCTAAGTAATTATTTGATCATTTTTTAACATGTCGCATAAATATCTAAGTAATTATAATCATTATTATTAATTATATATTATTAATAAATATTGATTTTACTTGATATGTGAATACTTGAGTTAGTTATGCACATCGAAAACTTTTCATGATCATATTTAACATATATTAATTATAATAATTTTTTGTGATAAAACTTTATATTGAATCATACACATCCTACATCTTATATTGGTCAATTTAATAAATGATGCAGGATTATGATACCTTTTTATGAATATAAACAAATCAATGAGATCAAATATTATCTGAAATAAGAATGCACGCATTTAATTTTTTCGCCGCAACACGCAGATTAAAAATACTAGTTATACTTATGCACAAAGTATATCTATAAAAGTTCTATGTCAATTACCTTTACCTTTACATAACTCTAGACCGTTTACTTATTAGAGAAGCTTACTGTACATCCTGATAAAACTTCACATACGAAAGCAGATATTATAGTAGTATACCATCCTTTAATTCAACATTTCTTCCTCTTCCACTTTTTTGAGCCTTTTGATCTCAATCTCTTTTACACGAGTATAAATAAAGGGGAAAACGAACCAAAAGTCTATTCTCATTTTCCATTCTCATGTGCAAAAAAGGGAAAAGTCATTTACACGGAATCATTCCGTTTTTCATCTTTCCTTTCATTCGAATTGATGGAATTCAAATTTGAAAGAACCGGAATCTTAACCAAAGAAATATGATTATGAAAGAATGAAAATATGTCATCCACCTTTGGTTGGCACATAATGAATTTAACTTCGGATTTTATAATCTAGTCTAACTAGAATATGAAAATTAAAAATACATTTGAAATTTTTTAAAAAATCCTACGTGGCATAACCTCCGCCATTGGATGAAATTCTAATATGATAATCTAACCATTAATTTTTTTGATGATGTCATAAATCTGAATTTTTTAATTATTGACAACTTTACCCCTAAATCCTTTGTATTTCAACATACACTAATAATGAAAGACTAATGTACTCTTATACCCTATCTAATAAAATTAACTAAATCGCCTATTTAGTTGTGATCGTTATAACATGTCAATCGATCTAATTTGTTATTGACTTTGACAAAATCAAAGTTTTCCTTTTACCTACATTTAATAAATTGGAAAACTTATTCTACTTACTAATTGATTTCACATAAAACGATGGAAGCTGAATACTATATTTAAATTTTTAAAAAGATATTTAAATGTTAACGTAGGTGGTCTAACACCATCAATAATGGTACGGAGTATTTGTTTATGAATAAATGAATATTTAATTTTATACATTATCAAAACTTAATACACATATTCATCTGAAAACTATATGCGACATTGATAGTTGATTATATTATAAATTGTGTGTATGATTTAAACATATTACCAACTTTACTCATTCTAAATTATTAATATTAGGTCTTCTAATTCGTTAAAAGGTCCGCATTAGCGGTGAGTGAAGTGTCACAATCCTATTCATCATTTTTGATTTATATAAGTCAAGGTATCTTAGTTAATACCAACTTTACTCATTCATTATAAATTATTAATACTAGGTCTTCTAATTCGTTAAGAGGTTCGCATTGGCGATGAGTGGAGTGTCACAATCCCATTCATTATTTTTTATTTACATAAGCCAAATATCTTAGTTATTAATATTAATTATTAGTTAATAATTAAATTATAATTACTATAAATATTAATAATTAATAATTACTATTTAAATTGATCTTATCCCGTATGTTAAATGATTTGAATGAATTAATCCTTGCCTATTCACCAAAAACAGCCAACAAATTGTTTGTAAGAAAACTGGGAAAATGGATAAATTTTAGGAAAGCAGATTCAATTCATTCTTATCTCCTCTATTATGACACGGGTTGATACATTCATTCTGAATCATACTCACAATGCAAATCTGAATTACGATTTTTTGAAAACATTCAAATGTCGTCCTTTGCCATCGATCACAACATACACGAGCTCTATAAACTGCTACCGTCTTCATCCATATATTAATGAATTTTGTTAGACATCAGCAGTCAAAGGCACTGACTCTAATAATTGGCAATACCGATTTCAAGGTGATATAATATATATATATATACTTATATATATATTATATATATAATAGCAACCATTTTAACTTTGTTACTTTTGTAACCTTTGGCTGGTTCAAGATTTTGAAAGACATTATCATCAATTTATGAAAGGATAAGACAGATGATGCTTTAGGTGTCAAAGAAGTGAGTATATATCGATCTTGGTTTGTTATATTTTGCTACATGTGACCTATGGTTGTAGCTGTATTAGTTTTCTCGGGCATATAGTTATGATTCGGTCAAGAATTGCATAAAGTAACCGCATGTCAAAATCACCACATCCATGATTTGCAAAAAGTCAAATTCTATTATGATTGAAGTGATTCAAATACCATGAGTTTTGGAGTGGTAAATAGTAATGCTTGATCATACAGTTATAGTATTATTAGTGGGCTCTCTTAAATTTTTGTTTGCAGTAAGTTTCATTGGAAGATTCACCCTAACAAAATGGTAGAACTGGTAGTGTTGTGTAGTAACAGTTGTATGCATTATTGTTATTTTTAAAACTAATTTGATTGTTTGTTTTTTTAACTTATATTGTTGTATATATATATTATTTGCATGTAAATAGAAGATTAAATTGTTTTCACAACTTGAAAGATGCTGCAAAAATATAAAGGAGGTCAGTAAAGCACTACAACTTGAAAGATGCTGCATGTAACTAGTTATTCAAGTTTGATATTCTTTACCAGAAGGATATCGTTTCATAACACTACAAAAGTATATATATATATATATATGTATATATATATATCCTTATTATATCTAAAAGTGGATATAAGGATGCCTAATTATGCTTATGTGGTACCAATGAAATTTTGACAAGTATACAAAATTCATATGTGTCATTTTCTTAAATTTTCTCACATTTAATATGCCATGTCATTAAATCTTATGTGGAATTATTTAAATTTTAAAATTAATTTAATTTAATTAATTACCATTAAATGATATTAAATTTTCTTTATTACTTAACAAAATTAGAAATCTTCCTCTAAAAAAATTAAAAATAAAATAAAAATGAAAGAAGTAAATATATAATTATATAATACATAATAAAAGAAGTAAATATATAATATATATAATACATAATGAAAGCAGCAACATCAATTTCGGGAGCAGTAGGTAAGTTGTATTGTATGTGCTATAAATACATAATTTCTAAAGTAAATAAATTTGAAATTTAATAAATAAGAGTACGTAACTGTTGTTGTCACATATAGGGGAACTACAAAAAAACTAAGCATATACATTAACCCAATAAATAAATAATATCATATTGCCGTGCATCGCACGGGTTTTAGCACTAGTGTATATATATATGTGGATTTGGACGAAACTAAACATGTAAAGAATCAAAAAATGTCATATGAAGAATGAAGAATGAAGAATTAGATGTACATATCAAAAAAGATCATCAAGATAACTCATATGGCATAATTAGTGTCTCAAGATGATCTTATAACTCGAGACGAAGACTTAATCATGGTCGATGGTTCAAACATTTAACATTGACTCTTAAAGATGCACTTAGTGCTCTAAACATTTTGTTTGCAAGGAAATCAGGAGCCCAGAAATGGGATTGACAATTTACATTTTTTATCGTAGCTGTTTGTGTTAGATATTAAAAAATTGGAGAGCTTAGAGGTTTAATCAAGTCGCGAGCTACTCGAGCTTGAGCTAATTAAGTAGACATTCGAGTATCAATTTTATTTTACTCATAACGCTTGTGAACCTTACTGAACTTGTGTCATTCAACAATTTTGCCTTTCCTTTATATGTTTTTATTAATTATTATTATTATTATTATTAACATAATTATAATTACTGTATGATAAACAAATTGAAAATTATTGATTCCTCCAACTTTTATTAATCATTTAATTTATACTGATACACGAGTCAAGGCGAGTCAAGCTGAATTGTCTGTAGACTAAATCGAAATCCTGCTTGAATATTAAGGCTTGTTCGAGTTTGATAATAAAAGCCTGATGCAACTGTAGCCAATTTTTGAACTTCGAGCTATATAATTGTCCAATCCAGAGTTTGACACTACATGATGGAGAAACACGACATGGACTGTAAGCAGAGCAATTACAAAGTTTGTTTTTGAAACAAGATGATCCACCTTATAAAGTTTTAAAGGCTTGACATTGATATTATTCCATCGGCTAAAACAATTCACATTACAATAAAACAATATTACCCAGAACCAAAAAGTACTCGACAAATATCACATACATACTAGCTTTTATTATTTTCTATGTACCGGTTAAGTTATACATACTAGCTTTTATTATTTTCTATGTACCGGTTAATAACTTCGATCGTTTTCATATAGAGATTTATTATGTTAACAGGGCTCCCATATGCATTAGCAACTTCTTCATTAGCCTCGTACTCCAATGTAAGTCTAGCGATGCATGATTCCACATTCGACTTTTCTATTAACTCCAGTTTAAGACGACAAGACGTAAATCCCAAATCAAGATATCCCCCTTCAATAATTTCAACTTCTCTCATCTTCTTTTCATGATCAATCTTTGTAAACCTTTCCTTGTATGGTGTTATCATTGACACACCTAATGTTTTGTGGCCAAATCAAAAAGTATGTTAGGAATCACAAATTTCTCATGGTTGTTGAAATGAAACAAGGTTTACCTGGACAAAATGTAACTTTTACGACGGTGCCAATGCCCCCATCTCCTTCCAAGACGTCGACGCTAAAAACATGAGCGAGTTCTGCTCGTATAATCGTTCCAACCTTAGGTGAACAGTAAACCTCCCATGCTTCACAAATCGACGCCTTCACTTCCACTTCCTCCGATATCTTTCTTAACATGCTTTTAGTTTGTGCTTATTGTTTTATAATTAATTTGCTTACTTAATACTCCTAACAGTTTAGATGTAGTTGGAATTTTATAGAAGACGAGACTACTTCTCTCGCTTTCTCTTATAACTAAAGATGCCATCTTTTTTGTTTTTTTCTCTTCCCAAAAGATGCCCATTTTTGTTTTTGTTCTCTTACCCAAATTTCAAATGTTATTTTAGTTATATAAAATGACCCGATTTATTAATGTCAACTACCCTCACCTATTCAAGTCTTAAAATATAAGGTTCGCTAATAAGTTGCTAATTCCTGAATATAAATTAAGAGTCAACTATTAATTATTAATAGAACTTTAGATATGGTAATATGTCAAAGTTATGTAATATCTTTAAACCTTCTAATCATCCATTTATATATATCTACACATCTCTACACAAATCGACTTTTGAACATTCCTATAATCCATTTGCTTTTGTATTGCCAAGATATGATTTAATGTTTACTGTATGTTGATATAGTTTTCTTTTTTTTTTACTTAACATGAGAAACAATTCATACATCAAAAATATGTAATCATCAACGTTATGAAGATCAACCAAAAACATTAATATATCAAAGTTTGAATTCTACATATTAACATCAACCACCTTGAAGTAGAAGTGAACAGACAATGAAATATATTATATTGGATGATAGTGGCGTAGCCACTCTACAGGTCAAAGGCAGGGCCAAGACCCACCCTATAATACATATATTTAGTACTAATTACAGGGTTTTTTTAGTAATCTTTTCTCTAATACATTATTAGTGGCCACCTTAAAAAAAATGTTAAAATTAAAAATATTATTGGCCCACCCTAAGTATAAAATTAAAAACGCCCATTATTCATTAGTTCAATGGGTTTTTTTATACGGGAGTTATCAAATTAACAGTCTGTATTTAACCAAATAAAAATACTTGAATTTCTTTAACTTTATACAAATGCTCATTAAAAAAAATCTACGAATTTTGAAACTTCAGCAACTATAATTGACCATCACTCCTTATAGATTCTAACTTCCTACCAATTTATTTTTCCTATTTTGCAATTCATCCAATATACTCTAACTTTTGTTGGTTAACACATTAAGTAACAAACTTATTGTTTTTCTTTAAAAGTTCATTTATTATAACTTCTTATTTGGTTCGATCGAATTTGGTATTGTCATTTGAAGGTTTTGATTATTTTAATGATATTGTTACCATGTTACAATTTACGTATTGCTAATTATCAAAGTTAGTGACTGTTGATATTTTGTAGTGTTGGTGACTATTGAGTTCCTGATAATTTTATACTGTTGTGTTTAGAATATATGAATTTTGTAGAGCAATGAAGAAAAATAAAAACTATAAATTCTGTTTTAGTGATTGTTTTGTTTTGGCCCATCCAGATTGAAATTTCTTGCTACACCACTGTTGGACGAAGATGTTGTATACACATGTAAATGTGAAAATGTTTCTAAACTTCGCTACAACATGTTCATTTATTTATATGATCATGTCTTTTTTAATTTATTGCTTTTATACATATGTTTTTTTCGTATCTTTTTTTGGCAAAATGATTATATTCAAGTATCAGTGAAGTTTAAATTGTTGCCAGAAGTGAAACAAAATCATCACTATATTCAATTTACCATTGTGAAGTATAAGATGATTATGGATCTAAATATGCTACATTATCCGACATGAAGTATAAAGTTATTTTTTTGAATAACATTGTGACGAGAAAAGAAAATGACTTTTCTAGTTCTTTGTATGGTTTTAACTATGTACCATGTAAGGATATAAACTCCAAAAACTATGTTGAAAATCAGACTATTAGTGAGTATTTACTATATAGTGAATTTGTTATTTACGTCTTAGTATTGTAAAGCATTTTCTAATTTGTATAATCTTTACCTTATAAGTTCTTTTATAAATATCATTGGATTTGTTATCTTTATTGGTAAAGTGATGCATTATAAAATGAATGATGTTATAAAAAGGAGGAAGACAATCGAGTTGATGGATGGAAGGTAAATATGTATTTCATGAATCACATCCAATGTAAATTAAGTGTATCGTTTTTGGCAAATTTGCTGATGACCTTGATGCGTTGTTAGATACTAAGATACTATAACTCATTTTGTTATGTTTGTTAAATTTGGAAAAATTTGTGATTATTTTGGTACTTTTCATTGTTCTCATCATGTTTTCACCTATCTTTTTGTTTTTGGATGCGTATTTAGGTGGATTTTCTATCTCTAATGCTTTTCAATCATGGACATTTGTATGTTGCTCTTTCACGTGTAAAAAGTCGAAGCAGTTTGAAGGTACGATGTATGATCAAGACAACAAGGTTACTAATTGTACAATAAATGTCGTATTTAAAGAGGTACTTTGCGATTTGTAAATTATTTTGAAATTCTCATATATATCTTAACAACTATGTTTTTTTTTGAAATTTTATGAACCTCTCATATTAGTATTTTATAAGTTTTTATCATATAAACTTATTATGCTATCCGACTAATGAGTTTAACACTAATATTTTATGTACATAATATTTTTATTATCTAATTGTATAGTTAACTATTAAGTCCCAATTTTATTAATCTAAGTAAATAATAACCTCATCTTGTTCTATCTCGCTTATTAAACGGGTTGCGAAATATGTCCCAGCTCAGCCTAAATTAGTTTGAGCTCAAATTCCATCGAATTTTCAACGAATGAAGCTAAAATAATTCGCAATTAACCGACTTATTTACACGCCTAGCTCAAGTCACAAAATGATAAGGGAATGCAGGTGTTATATAAGTTACAAATTAACCCCTGTAAGATTGCTTTCATACAAAACAATCCCCAAAACTTTTTCCTTTCTTTCAGCCCAATCTCCAAAGTCATTCAACTCCAATTCCTCTCAACACACAAACCAAAACCAGAAAAATGAGCAGCACACAGTCGTTACACTCACTGGCCTTCCGGGTGATGCGTTTATGCCGCCCAACATTTCACGTTGAAACCCCACTTCGATTCGATATCTCCGATCTTATCGCCGGTGAAGATCTATTCAACGATCCATCTGCCGCATCTCATCTTCGGCGTCTCATTCAATCTCACCCCACAACCACTGATTCGGATCCAAGTTACAGTAATCGGTTCATTCTCCGTGATGATCCGTCTGACGCCATGGGTCTTCCAGGAATGCTTGTTTTACCTCAAGCTTTTGGGTAAAGATTCAATTTTTATTTGTTTTTTTTGTATAAATTGGTCATGAAATTGATATGGGTTTTGTTGATATAATTAAACCCACTTGTCTTATTTGCCCAGTAGCTTAATAATTACTAGTGTTAGTGTTTGGCAAATTTTGATTATTTAAGAAAGTGTAACAAACTTAATAAGTGGTTTTATATTACATTACTATTTGATTTGATGCTTAATTTTGTTTATCTGCTTAAACAAGAAGTACCACTATATACTAATATGCTTATTAAAGTAAATTTTTATTTTTCTTCTAAAAGAAGCAAATAAAGATTTTTGTAAAATACGCACAACAAGCAGATAATTAAGAATTATCAATTCAAACACTCCTTTAGTATGAAGTAATGAAAGTGGTTATTGGACCCCGGAATAAGTTATGCGAACACTAAAAACTAATGTATGACCAAACCGCCTCATATAAAAGTGTAAAGCTTTTGTTGCTTTGTAGAGTTTGTGTCTTTTGTGGTGGCATAAATAGTTTAATGAACCTGGGAACTATTAATGACTGTTCTATACTTCTATTGGGAGAGTGGAGTATGATAATCTAAACATGCTAGTATTTTTATGTGTTTTTTATAGGGCCATATATCTTGGAGAAACATTTTGTAGTTATATAAGCATCAACAACAGCTCCAGTTTTGAAGTGAGGGACATTATAATCAAGGTGATGTTTCTGCTCTGAGTGTTAATCTTATCCGGCTATCTTGATTTGAGCATCATGTAGAGCTTACTATTGGGGTCCTTTGATTCATGAAATTGTGTACCGATTCTTGATTGATTAACATATTCACAATCATGCTTAAAACCATGAAATTTATAAATACATTAATGCTGTGAATCCAATTAACTTCTAGTGACATGTAAGTTTGTTTCAACAAACTGTAAGCATAAATAAGCATTGAACTCACTGATTTGACCACAGGCAGAAATACAGACAGAGAAACAGAGAATACTGCTTTTAGATACAACTAAAACTCCTGTTGAAACGATAAGAGCAGGAGGACGCTATGATTTCATCGTTGAACATGATGTCAAAGAGCTTGGTGCACACACGTAAGTTGTATAGATTACGTACATATGTAAAGTTTTTAAAGTCTTTTGCTTATATAAATCCGTTCTAACCTTCTCATTACTTTGCTTCACAATCTTTAGCCTGGTCTGTACTGCCCTATATAGTGATGGTGATGCTGAACGCAAATATCTCCCTCAGTATTTCAAGTTCAATGTTTCAAATCCACTTTCTGTCAGGACAAAGGTACTATCTTTGACGTCTAGAATTTGGAAGTGTTGATCATAGAACATTTCATGCTGATCTTTTTGCTACACGCTTTCCTTTTCAGCTATATTGATATGCTACATGCTTTTATGTGCAGGTCCGTGTTGTGAAGGTAGGTTGGCATTGGTTTAAATTACATGGGTGTAAGTCCATAATCTCCTATGTAAATGTTTAAACATTTGAAAATTTGGTACAAATAGAGGTGGCAATAGGCTAGTGGGGGGATTGGGTAATGGGTCAAAGTGGGTAGTATTTGCATGGATCGTTATAGGTTGTAAGCATCCAAATTACACTTTGGGCAACTCTGTGTTTCCTATTTTTCCTTTTTTTTTTTATTATACTCATTTGACCCTTTAGAAATGAAACAAAAGCCAAATAGACATATTCATAAGCAAACGGGTCAAAATGTTCCCATGTAGGTGTTAATAAATTTTGTGACTTTTCTATAGTGAGTCACCTATGGATTGTTATACAATTTGAACACTTCACAAGATGACAAAGTAGTAAGGTGATATTTTTAGAGCTGAGGAAGATGCAGCTAATTTTCATTACTAAATGCATACATGATATTATATCTGTGATATATTGGAAACCGTGCTAATAACCCTGCAGTTTTATGTTTACTCCTGTAATCAATTACATGAAATGTTTTGTATCAATATGGAAAATATGATATAATGATATCATCCCTCCATCTCAGGAAACGACATATCTCGAGGCTTGTCTTGAAAATAATACAAAATCGAACCTGTATATGGACCAAGTGGATTTCGAGCCTACTCCAAATTGGAGTGCAACATTACTAAAAGCTGATGACCAGCATTCTGAGAAGGGTGTTTTGATGAGGTTGGATGACCAACCATGTGTTCTTGAGTTTAAAATATGGAGAGACTGGGAAAGATTGAGTAGAAATGGACGGAAACTAATAATATATTTACTAGAGAAAATAAAGGAACTGGAGGGAAACTCTTAGCTATTTTTCTCTCTAAAACTCCCCCCCCCCCCCCCCCCCCCCCTCTCCCAAATTTTGGGAATATTTGGAGAGAAACGGATTGAAATATTTAAGAACTGTTGTGATGACAAATTTATCTATGACCTCAAATTAACATATTATACATAGAAAGGGTATTTTTGGAAATATACGAGCTTTCTTTTTCCGCTCTCCCGAACTCGAGAACATGACCAAGAATATCTTCAATAAAACTATTTCTTTTCTTTCAACCACGAGAACACAAAATAAAATATGACTTTAATCTCGTGCATAACAGTGAGATATTCAAGCCACCCATCCTCATTAAATCTGGTGGAGGAATTCACAACTATCTGTACCGCTTAAAATCATCATTGGATGCGTCTGCCCCAACAAAATTTGAGGGAAGTAATGTCCTTGGTAAACTTCAGATAACATGGCGTACTAATTTGGGTGAACCAGGGCGCTTGCAAACACAACAGATCATTGGTAATGTAAGTGGACATCAACCTTAAGGATGTCGCTTTCTTTTGGTGAACTATATATATCTTCAACATATATGTATATGCCGTCTTTTGACATCGAGTTCAAATAGATGTAAAGGCTAGTTATCTACGGTACCTTTAATTTGAATCCTTGTAGAGCCTTGACATTGTGAGTAGGGGTGTTCATTGGGTTGTAACCGGAGCAGCCAAACACCAAAAAATAATAGAACTGAATATCAATTTGAACTGTTATTGAATGGGTTTGATTCTGATTTGGAACCTGTTCGGTCCAGCAGACCTTGAACCAAATTATTATATCGGTTTGTCTTAAATTGAAATAACATTAGTCTATAAAACGATGTCGTTTCAAGTTTGCAATGAAAAAAGAATGTCTAGATTGACCATACTGATAACTGAATTTGAAAGATCTAGGACTGAGATTCAAACTAAACATAATTGGTACGAATCCTGTTTGGTCCAGACATTGTTCGGTTATGGTTATGTTTGTCTGGACGGGGTTTCACACTCCATATCACGAACTACAGTGTATATCATGGTGGAGTGGTAATACAACGGTATGGCATCTCTAAGTTTCTACCCATTTACCTAAAATGGGCCATTTAGGTTATTTTTGTATCTCCTACGGGTCAAATGGTTTGATTTAGAAAACTTCGCTAAAAAAGGTAGTGTCAAATTGGTTGAATGGAATAAATGGTTTGAATCTGATTACTTTTTCCTCATTGTGCAGCCCATCACACACAAAGAGATTGAACTGAAAGCAACAAAGGTTTCACCTGTCATCGTGTTGGAAAAACCTTTCACAGTAAGTACTAATCTTAATTTCATAGAAAAATGATACATAGGCCAAAAAATGAGCCTAACATGGAGACCATGAAACATGGCACATTCAATGAAAAAGATACAGAGAGAAAAAATAGTTCAACCAATAAGTGAATTAGGTCTAACTCAATTCCACATATGCTTAGATTTTAAGCACCAAGGTTAGATAGAATAGGTTAAAATTTACCCTTTTTTACCCTTGACTTTTTGGGCCATACTCCCCTCCTCTCAAGGGATTTGTGATAAAGGCTTGGCACTTTGTTGATGTCACATAGATTTAAGAAAGAAGATAAACTGCTTATTAACTCTAGTTGGAGCCCCCCTCAAAAAAACCTTGAATATACTCTTCCCAGGTTGAGCTGTATTTTCTTCAAAGAGGCCAAAACTAGTAAAAGTTAGGCTATTACACCCTGTTTGAACATTAATTTTCTTTTGGATGTGAACTGAACACCTCATTTTTTGTTTTTGTAGGTAAACTTGAGTATCACAAACCTGAGTGACAGCAATCTTGGCCCATTCGAAGTTTTGTTATCTCTGAATGATAACCTAGAGGAAAAAACTGTTATGGTTAACGGACTTAAAAGGATGGTAAGTTGGAGCTCATGATTTGTGTGTTTCATAAACAGTCCTTGTATGGAAATTCTTGTGGGAAGATTTTAAAAACGCTTACTAATGACAATATCTTTCATTCTGTCTAGTTAACTTCTAACAACATCAACTTAGTTCCATGTGCATCACGAGATCTGGCAAAATTAGCGGATTGGGCAGATTGGGGAACGGGTCAAAATTGTGTCAGTTTGAAATGGGCAAATTTGTAGTATGGGTTGCATTGATCACTTATATTTATTGTCTATTTATTAAGAAATGTATAAATAATTAATACGTAAGTTAGGATTGCAAAAACTGTGTTATTAGCAATAAAATTCAAATCTTGAAATAAAACGATTTAGAAGGTTGTATTCATTGAAATACACTTGGTGACTTGACCTATTTGACCAGTTAGCTTTGTATCTGGATTCTATGATGAAGCATTTGATAGAACTTATAACCCAATTTGATATATTTTAAAGGATTGGGTCAATATCATCACATCTATGCATAATTAGTTTATTCTTGCTGGAAACTAATATGCCAATATAACTAATTTTGCAGGCGTTACCTCAGGTGGAGGCATTCAAATCTTTGGACTTTCAAATGGTATATCTACTTACCTTGTAGATTCTTCTTTCAACAACTCCACATTTTCTGGTGAAACTTAGTGTAGCATGAGTTCGATGAACAAAATATGGTTTGAACGTTCTTGCTGTATTAAATTTGTATCAACAATTACTGAAGGTTCTGATTGTAGACTTGAATTGTGGTTAGACCTTAGGAAGTTTATTTAAATAATCGATATCGTTTGTAGCAACTGAATTATATTTTCTTTTACTCCATATGACTTCTTATCTTTTGTTTTAATGCAGAACCTAATTGCTATGGAAGTTGGAATGCAGAAAATCAGTGGCATTACACTGTTCAATATGATAGAGAATAAAACTTATGATCCTTTGCCAGATATTGAGGTCAGTTTACATATATTATTGGCTTCTTCTGGTTTTGATCTTTATTACCCTTCCCATTCACCTATCCCTACTTTCTACCCAATTTAAACCCGTTTTTGTGAAAATTGGTTAATTTGAACTTGATGGTAATCTGAACGGTCAAACATTTAAAACTCAACTAGAAGGGAAATAGGTCAAATGGGTGAGCTGGTTGAAAAATCTTTGTGACATGATTACGTGTTTATAACCTTCTAAATTTTTTTATTAGAAGTGAATCGTTATTGTAATAATAGCTGTTACCTGTTTATGTGTGTCTGAAAATTATACCTGTTTTGACTTGTTACCCATCCAGTCTGACCTCAATTTTTCCTGTAGTAGAAAGAACCAATAAAACAAAGATAGATATGATTACTCGAGCATGATGGTTAGAGATGCAAATACAAATGGCATTAAATTTTGATTCCCATGGGTTATAAATATGCCTATCAACCTCCATGTATAGCTGGCTGATGTTTCATTCCTTTAGTAAATTTGATTAAGATGGAAAAATTGACTTCAGGGGGAGGCTGGGTAATTGGTCACAGAGGATTTCTGTTAACAGGGCTACTTTTTAGTGCCTGTCAAACCAGGGTTGGTTGACTTACAAATACTTGGCCAGTTTTTATAATTTATATTTTATAATTGCATGAAATTTAATATCAAAACTAAAAGTTTTGATTGATCCACCAAAACTTAGTCCATTCATCTTTTACCCATTTGAACCGTTAGAGATAGATATAACATCACCCAGTTTTTGTTAAAATCTTCGAAATTGCTAGCTCTATCTGGTAACATTTCCCTGCATTTACAATATCTAATAGCGGTATATACTTCCGTTTCTCCATACACACTCGACAACTAAAGGAGACCCAACAATGAATGTATGAGATTCCCTCTTCTTGGCCATTACTATTTTTATTTCCAGGGCCCCATTTAGTAATGAGTGGTGGGAAGTATTCAACTTGAGTACCTTTACTTTATGCAATAAGAAATTAGTATGACACCCACAAAGTAGTGAAAGAAGGAACATTGTATTAAATTGCAAGTAGTTGATATCTAAATGCTCAAAACAAATTAAAATAAGATGAGTTAGTTTCATTTCTCGCATCACAAATAGAAGTTCAATTGAAAATATGCTTTAAAAATTGTTCTGATTATACCCTTTTTGAACATACTGCAGATTTTCGTTGATACTTGTTGATAAGCATTGTTGCAACTGGTTCATAAATACTGAAAGTTAGTCTTTAGCAGTTGTTATACAACATAGAGAATGCAGCAGATCAGAACTGACCGATTCATGATGCCAACGGATTGCAACTTGGACTTTCACAAGAAATGTTGGTACGTTGTAAAGAAGAACTGATGCACCATGTTTCAAATTTCTCTAGGATCTTGTAACAAGAACTGCATGCTAGTGGTCAAAAACATCTTAACCCTCTAGGCAGCATGTTTCTATATGTTAGTTAATGAATTTGAATGTGATTAGGAAAACTTGTGTACTGTGCGGGCGTTGAGAAATGTAATTTGTAATATCATCTCTTTGTTTAGTGCAAGTATTTGTATCCTAATTGTCTTGTGGATTTTGTCTCTACATAGATGCATTTTTTATTTTTTGATCTTCCAGATTCAAGTTAATTCTAATTTCACTGGCTGAACAGAGGCATTTTCAAGAACTCATAACGCTGTAGCTAATGATTTTTCTTGAGGTGGTATAACAACCAAGAAGTTGCAGATTGACTAAATACGAATAAATGTGTGCAAGTGTTTACCATTTGCAATGTGATCATAGTTAGAAATAACCAATAATCTTAACGGTCACGATCACAAAACTAAGACGAAAAAAACATCAGTGTACAAATCCAACTAAATAATTTCTCAACAAGCGTTAAGTTTTTTTGCTTGTGGAAGTGCAGCAAGTTCCCAGCTGACACAATTCTGCATAAAATTGTACGAATTGATCTCGGTTGTCCATCTCTTTTAGATAAAAGTTTCAACTTTATCAGCAACTCTAACATTGTAAATCAGACTTTAGTAAGTGCGGATCCAAAACTTTATGTGACCTGTAGCATGATTTTTTTTATGCAATCCGATAAATAATTTTTTAATCTATTTCATTGAAAAAAATCTAACTTTTAATTTTTAACTAAATAACATACGAAACGGTCTAATCATTTATCTCACAAGTAACACAATTTGCGTAGCACTAATAAGAAAAATAATCTTTTTTTATAAAAAAATTCCACTTGACATACCAAATGGACTCGTAGCATAGGTTACCCTTAGTTTCTACATGGCTCCGCCCCGGTAACAACTTTAACCATCCTAACATCAAAAATCAGCTTGACTTCTCGAATGAATATTTGTTGAAGTGTTTGACTTCGTCTATGTGTCGCAGCCGCATGACACATAATAAGATGCATTTACTCAACTAAAATTTTCGACTGATAATGAAAAATGCATCGAATACACGCTATTTTTCAGAAAATTTTGATTTGATGCATTTTTATTTTAAATTGAAAATTTAAGTTTACTAAACTAGTATCGTTAGAAATCTCTATTGTTAAATACTTCAGCAAATTGACTGTTTGTACCAATACATCCAAAAATCCATGACAGAAATTCATAACTTAATTCGTTTATTTATCATCTATTAAATAAACAACCACCAAAAGGCAGCTAAAGATTAAAACTAGTATCAAGTGTTAACCATTAAGATGTCAAAACATTTTTGAAGTAGAATAGTTATTCAATTTCAACAAGTAAAACAAATATACAATTTCAACAAGTAAAACAAAAAAGAATCTAATAACCAGAAATAGAAGTACACTTTTTTATCCATCAATGAAAGACAATAAAAGTAAAAAAAAAAATACTTAACAAAAAAAGGTTCATGGCTCATGCCCCTTGGCCCCAAGTAGCCCAATCAGCTTCACTTCCAACTCTTGGCATTGTTTGTGTCTTTGAATATGAGTCAACTTTAAATGTAGCACCGCACATTGCTCCTTCACTATCAATTCTTGAAATTGCCTTCATTTTGTTTTTTGGATGCTCAAAGCTCATTAACCCACCTTCTGTATGGTACATGCACCCTAAACAAATTGTACACAAATATTAGTCCACTGATCTTCTACCTTATGCAAAAAGACAATTTTAACCCTCAATGTAAACCAAAATTTTTTAGTCCTTTCTTACCAGTTGGAAAGGGAGCAAATGACTTTGAGCAGCTAGACTTTATGACTCCCAAATTGTCAGAAATTACAACAGAGCCATCAGCTGATATACCCCAAAAAAGCTTTACTCCACCATCAGCACCCTATGGATTAATTAATAATTACCATAGTAACAAAAAGTCAGAAATGGCATTTAATTAATGTAATGTTACACGGTCAATGGAATGATCATTTGTGAAAACTTACAAGTGAGACAAAGACAGATTTAGCCTTGAGATCATAAAGTATGAACCCAAAACTACCATCAAGGTCCTTGAGGACCGAATGGGCTGGGTATGGACCGCGGTCCCGGAGGGTCTTGTATGCTTGGATCACAAACATGGGTTCATTAGCTAACTTGGTTAGCCCATATTGCTTGTTAAGGGTGCACAAGTTGTCTAACCCCCCCAAGAATATGCAATAAATGTCATCCATGCTACAAAACAACCTACAAGAAACATTCAAAATGTCAAAAGAATATAATGATAAGATTCCCTTTTTACAGATGATCTTATTTTAACAAATAATTTAAAACTATGAACGTGAAAAAATGATATGAAGGTCAAGGGTTGTAACTATTTTCAAAAATTAAATAAAAGGATTAAAAGTTTTTGTACTACTAAATTAAAATTTTAACAAGTTATGAAACTATGGATATATATTGTTTACCTTTGTTGGGACAATTGGGAATGAGAAGAAGGATCAAAAGCCATAGAAACATCATTCCCAAAAGAGAATGAGAAAGCATTTGCATTTGTATTCAAGAATTGTTTCAAAGGATCTTGATGTTGATGTTGATCTTGATCATGCTTTTTGTTGACTGAAGCAGGGCTATTGAGTTCTTTTGGTGCACTCACAACTCCTTTCTTGAAAATACCCAACATTTTTCTTGAAATAAACACGCAAAAATAGATGTAAAAGACTTAATTAATTTGCAGAGAGAATTGAATTACTTGTGGATGTTGAAGTGTTGGCATATGGAGTGAATATTTATAGTTACAGGGTAGAGGGTGGTGTGACTTGAAGGTGGTGTAGGTGACGTGGCAACATTATCCAAACAAAATAAAAATGGATAAACTTTTGATGTGAGAGATTCTAGTTTCTAATAGTGGGTGAAGTTGAAGTTCGGGGGTTGAGCTTTCAACCAGGCGAGGTTAGGTGGGGTCGGGTGGGGTTAGAGTTGGAACGATTTGCAATTGAGATGAAAAATGTATAAATTCCATTTGAAGGTTGAGATTTTTTCAATTTTTTTTCAGCTGTGAACAAAATTAAAAAAAAAAGAACATTATTTTTTTATTTTTTCTACAAACGGTTACAAATATTTCAAAAAACTTTTCAATCTTAATTGCTCAATATTTATCTACAAATATAACCATTCACATATCAATTCAACACACAAATTTACAACACTATCTCTATCAATTATACACATCCAATTAAATATTTTATACTTCTCTATGTATTCACAACCGAATCAATTTTCTACTTACTGCGATCCACATACGAAAACCAAAGAACAATCCAAAAAGAAAAATCAATCGTCTCAAATTCAATCACACCTCAATACCTTACTCAATCACCCATTAATTTGTTCCCAAACAACTGTGTCGCAACAACCTATTCAACCAACTAACCTTTTCGGCTTACAATCGTTCCACTTTTCTCCCATAAGCCTATCAAAAATGCCGTTGATGTCTCCACCCGAAAAATGAAATCCATACGTCTCACCATAAACCCTTCCTTTTACAACTTTCCACAACATCCATACAACACACAAATGTTGTGGACTACAACCGCTCGATAATAAGTTCGAATCCGAAGTTGAAATGTGAATGAAACTAAAAAATGACACAATGACAAAAATTAACTAATTGTACTACTATTAATGTTTTATTATTTTTTAACTTAATATTTTTATTTTTTATTTTTAGTAATTTATATTATGTAATGCTTTGTTTATTAATGAAATGCGATTTATTTTAATGAAATGTAATTTTATTAATTTTTTAACTTGTGTTAAAAAAAATAATTTAAGAGTTAAAAGAAAAAAAAGTCGAAAGGGGTTCATTGAGATGAAAATAGTTAGAAATGAAAAGTATCTAAAAAGTTGTTATAGTATTGATATGTGAGGTGAAATGTGAGTGAGATTCATTTTATCAATAGTGATGCTTTAATTAGGGAGATGATTATTTTTTATATTTAATATCTTATTTGTTTTAAAATATCCCACACGAGCCAATCGAATGTGGTATAGAAATTTGTTTTGATAATAAGTTAACTTTTGAAAGTAAAACAGGAAAGTGTAAAAGAAAAAAAATACTGTTTATTGACTGATCATGTTCCATAAAATGTCACTAGATCCGACATATTGTGTGATAATTTTAGTGTATCAATTACACTATGTTTTGCTTTCTAGAAAAATAAGCTATGACAATGCATTTTATTTATACAATAATTTGGTATTTATTAATTTATCTAAATAGTATAAGTCTATTATTCTATGATGATGAGATTATTAGAATGATGGATAACCTCAGTTTGGATTAGATAAACAAAAGTTGGTCGCTATTAATGGCAATCCAATCCAAAATAAAGATAAAATTAGACATTATGAAGAAAAGGTACCCTATCAATTAATTAATTAATAATTACAAAAAAATACAGTACACTTGTTATTACTTTTTCAAGGGTGTGGGGCAGGTGGGGCCCGATAACAACCGATTGGTCCACACGTGCATCTGACTAGGATCCAACTCAATTTGTTCATCCTCATCTCATTTTATTGATTTATCTTTGCAGGTACGATTAATTTATTGCAGCTGTAACAGTAAAAATAAATATTTTTATTTTTAATTTAAAATTAAAATTAATTAAATTTTTTTATAAAAAAATTATATTAAAATTATTAGAATTTTATAATTTTTAATATGAGATAAAAAGTTTTTAAAAATATGTGATATATAGCTAATTTTTGTAAAATACACTGTACAATTTTTAATGCGTATCACACTTAAAAGTTATGATATACAAATTTAAGTTGTATACCATATATTTGAAAGAAATAAAAAGTTAATTTCATATTATAAAAACTAAAATTATAATAGTTTTAGTATTTTATTTTACAAAAGAATATAAATAAGTTAAAATTAAAAATAAAAATATTTACCTTTACTATTATTATTATAACAAACTTTACTGTACTAACTTCTTCTTATAAGTTCAAATAAAGAAAACAATAAATATTATTTGTAGCAAAAAAACAATAGAGTATGGAACGAGATTATCTTGCAGAAACATGATGAGTAAGATGGCAACTTTATACATACCTTCCCAAGACATGAACCTGTTCTCCATTTCGATCAGGACGAGGGATTACAACATTCATCAAATCACCTACGAGTTTCAAGTTAGACACATGAGTTCATTCAGATGCATCAATGAGTTAAGATGAAGGGTTAATTTTGTTGTTACGGGCTTAATATTTTTATTATTGTATGTTTCAATCTCTAAAATCCTTTATTGTATGAAGTAAATTTTTAAAACTTATTTATTATACGTTGACTTGTTTTTTTTTCTAGATAAAAAAGAAAATATTATATACAACAGAGAGATTTTGAAAGTTTACCCTATACAATAGAAGATCTTAGAGTTCTGATCATACAATAGTAAATAGTTAAAGTTAAACGCATAACAAAACAATTAACCCTAAAATTAATGAGATGATCGTGAAAACAGTGCGCAACAAATACAACTCCAGTACTAGAAAAAGACTATGAACCATCATGAGATAAGAGAATGTTTTACCAAATTTTCATCCTTCTTCCCTCATATCCTCTAATGTTTCTTCATAATTTCCATCATCCATCAACTCATCAGTGCGTACGACACAAGCATATAAATAAATAGATGTATGGAATCAAGATATATAATTACAATAAGTTAAATATGTTTTTCACCCTAAAATGTTAAAAACAGAAAAAGGGGTTGTGAAAATCTCACAATAAAGTACGAGCGTGTGATTTGGATATTTTTCTACGTGCTAGACAAGTACGACTTCTATTTGCGTCCTACGGAACACGAATGTTCTAATAAGATTTTTATCTAATTTCTATGATCTAGTAACACTTAGTCAACTAATTAAATTATAAAGTGTCATAAAATAGTTTGATTTTTCTCTATTAATCGATAGTTAATGATTAATTTGTAATCATATTCGTGTAAACACATGAAGATTAGTTCTAAAAATTACCAAACTTTATTTTTATAATCTAATAATGGATCTAAACTTTTTGTAAAAATTTAGGAATTTTAGAATTGTATTTTATTTATTCTCAATTTATGTCCAAAATGTTGTTGAAATTTAAAGATTATGAAATTATTACTACTTCAGTTTCTAATTATTTTAAGAATTGTATAAAAATTTCAAGTTATTTAGAGCAATAAAACCTAATTCTCTAATATTCTAAGATTAAAAGCGCATAATTTCAAAATAAATACTAAATTATAGAAGCTAAACTTTTTGGATTTTTTCCATCAAACTATTAAAATTTAGAGACTGATAAGTGAATTTAAAAAAAATCAATTATAAAGAAGGTCAAATAAGTTTGGGATGTTTTCACCAAATTATTAAAGTTTATGGATTAATATGTAAATTTAAAAATGATAACTAAAATACACGGGAAATTGGTTTTGAACTAAGGTGATTTGGTCCAACACCATAATGCTTACCATCCATCTATCTTACCTTATAACCTAAGTCTACATTATCTATGATTTATATATAATCTTATTTTAGAAAAAATAAATAAAAGAATTACTATCCATAACTCTTTAGCAATTGACAATAGGTAATAATTATGTGGGTTGAAAGATGGTGCGAAGAAAACAAGGTTGACAAAACGAAAAAGTAAAGTGGTGTTGGGACGGGTGATTTTGTTCTAGAAAAAGCAAAACAACCACTACCACCTACACTTAGACATTTAGTCCATCTGCACAAGTTGATAAATCATAACTACATACATACAAATTACACAAACAAAGACTATTTTCTATAAGATAAAGCCAACAAGAATGCCTCAGTAAACGAGGAGGTAGAGGTTTTTACCGTTCAAATATCTTGTGATCGTTTTTAATTCTTTTCCTCTGATCACCTCCAAAACACCTCACTATATATACTCCCATTGTCAAAACTCATCACATGTGGTGATTATCAATTCCCAGATTATTTTGCTTATTGCCAAGATGCTTTTAACACAAATTACTTTTCTACCCTAGCCAATTAAAATTTCCAGAAATCAGCATGTTACTTTAGCCACGCTTATAAGTTATAAATATGTCTCGTATTATGAAATCAAAATCCATGCAAATCATAAATCAAAGTCTCTGTGATCAGAGCATCCAGCAGCGCAACCCGGTTCTACTTGACTAAGCCCGTGCTCGTCCAAGGAGGGAGTTTGCTTTACCCAACCCCCTTTTTGATAACAAGGCAGAAAGCCCCGACCTGACATTCATTAGTTTCCTCAACTAAATGGATTCTTAAATCTTGTTCATGAGATTAAAAAAAACTTTCTCCTATTCGAAACTCTAATTCCACTGTAAAAGGGCAATGATGCTCGGTTTTAAACTAAGGACACGTTATGAAAAAACCCAAAAACCAATGGAACAAAAATTGTAATTTGCCCTGGATTTTATAGGGGTAAACCGATTTCAGCTATCCATGTTGATTAGGTCTAAAGTTCAAACTGAATTCGAAAAAGAAATGTCAACATATTCACTATTACCATTTCGAAAACCAAAATAGACAAAAGGCTTAACCCAATCCAAGCCGTTGCAAAATGCCTAAATACAGAACCTGAAATTATACAAATGTCAAAGATGAAAGCTTTTGGGAGCTTTAACCAAAACAGATTAAACACCAAAGATTCTTTTACCAAATGGGTTCAAGCCATATTGATTGGCTTCACATTTAACCTGATTCCTATACAAGGCTAAAAAGCTTTGACCAAGTAAATCTTAAACTCACAATCATACAAGAACAATACCAAATATCTACATCTAAGAAAGCATTAATAACAATTCAATTATGTATAAAACATTGTCAAAACGTCAACAGATTGTCCCTCAATGCCAGCCATTATAAGGTATGATATGAAAAGAACCTAAGGCAAAACAAAAATCAATTAACGTTTTTCCGGTTTCTTACCGTTTCAGGTAAAAAACAAGATGTCAAAACTCATCTATACCCCCCAAAACATAACAACTCAGTATGTAGTTGGTTCCATTCTGTAAGTTGGCAAAATTGATACATCTACATGCATCATGTACAGACTCTATGGCTGCTCTTTACGCTGAAGTACTGGGTACGTCGTCATCAGATATTTTTTTGGATTTGTTCACTGGTAAATTAGTTTTAGGAGCAGGGGGTGGTGGCAGTGGCCGATTTGGATGAACTTCGGTAACTTTTTCTGACGGAATATCAAACTGCAATATCAGCAACAAAAGAAGTTACTTGTAATCACGTAATGTCAAGGCTGTTTTGGTGGTTAGCATTTTAATTCTATAGTTCCTACTTAGAGGATGTCATGAGTATACAGATTGAACTGCGGGTCCCGGTTATCTGATGCATAGGGACATGGATATGGGTTGTATATATTCATTTCCATTCGTTACGCATTTGCTTTCCATTGGCTAGATTACATGTAATTGCAGTTATACTAGTTCATGATAGAATACATGCTGAGTTTGACATAAAGTACTTTCCATATATATTAAAAATCCAGCTCCGTAGTTCAACTATAGCAGCATTTTGTTTTCTTAAGGTTGATAGAATTACTCCTTCCATCCCAACAAAAATCCAATATGTGATTTGGCATGAAGTTCAGTAAGAGGCTGACATATAATTAGGTACCATAATGCCACATAATATGACAAATAATCGGAAAACTTATGGACCAAAATCATATCACCAGTAACTTGTAATGGTTGTGAAAGGCCAAGTAGGTAAATTTTGATTGGTACTTTCTAGAAAAGGAATGGGATGGAAACATTGTATTCTTTTAGTCAACTCAAATAAAAATGTTGTATTCTATGGGACGCCAGGAAACTAATCTTTCTCTGTAGGTCTATAACACTTGATTTACTTTTGAGTTTTGACACAGCAACTACTGGCTCCCGAAAGTACCACGCTGCCTCCGCTTCTATAAAATTGGACAAATACAGGCATTTTCTTCCGGAATTATTGAATACATAAAGAGAGATTATCTAGCAAACAAAAGTACTAAATGTATTATTGCTAGACTAGAGGTGGCAGATGAGAAGGCAGACAACATGTCAAACCAAGATCGAGTTGAGACGGGTTAATATGGGTTGAAACGGGCTGGGTTGACCAGTAAATGCTTTTTTGTCAATTGCAATTTTTTTCAAATTCTTAATGCAGTGTTCAGTTATAATTTAATATCCATCCTTATATAAACACATTTAGAAGGTTGTATTCACCGTAAATAAACTTTGCTGGCATTTAAACCATTTGACCCGTTCCCCCTTTGGCCATGTTTTTCGATTTGAGCTATTCGAGATAAAAAGTCATAAAACACAATTCAAACAAACTCATAAGTGGGTTAAATTTTACAGTCATTTAGTGATTCAGTAATTTGACTACATGTCCGTGCACACTCAAATGATACATTTATATTGGAGAAAGGGGTATTGTGTGTGTGTGATTTGTGGGAGATATTGATGCAGGCATGAAAGTTAATATAAGCAAAAAACTGACCTTATAACCACAGCCAGAGATGCAGGCATGAAAGCAATCCTGAACGTTTAAAAAGAAGATATGATCAATCATCATACATTAATTAAGGTATTGACGACATAGTAGAGTAAATATTCAAAAGCACAACACTGTAAAGCATAACTATTCAGATATTTGTTACATTATTGGTCAAATACTTGATGTTCAAATATAAACTAGACCTAGAGTTGTGAATAGGCAGAATTGAAGATCTGATTTAGCGTCCAGACTATAAGTTCGAGACACAAAAAATAATAATGAGAAATTGAATTAACAAAAACCTGTGAATAGCTGGCAGAACCAGGAGAACGATCAATATATGCACTCCACTGCTGATCTTTCAAGACCGGGTCTTTGTAGCATATCTCATCACATGAGCTCAAACCTGAATATTTTAAATCAAACAAGACCAGGAAAAATGAAAACTATAGAAATGTAGTCATCAAGGCTTAGAGATACCAGATGTCTATATTATATATTATATACAGATTCAGATATATAACCTTATCATAGAAAATGAATAAACTTCCATTTTGAGTTCATAAAAAACAAAGTTCATATAGTAATAGTGGTACTTACATTCCTCAAATGTATCACCATCAGCGTTACACCCTTTTTTACAGAACACCCTCCCTGCAAGATATAGCCAGAGGTACCAAATAGTATGAGTGATATGGTATAAGAACGTTACGTACTAAATAATGGTTTCCACGTATCAAATGTAACAATGATTTCATTCGTATTATCAGAACATTTATGAGATGTATATAATACGCAAAACATTTTCCAAAATCAAGCCCACAACTACACTAATGAAATGAGAATGAGAATAACAACTATTTACTGCTATAGTGACCATAAAGATGATATGAAAAAGGTACAAATAAGAAATCATCAACTATTTTGATAAGGAAACAGATATTAGATTCAGTTACGTGTCGTGAACCTTATTAAGACCACTTTCCTACTTCAATTTTGTAGTAGAGCAACTAGACTTTTGTAGATAATATATACGAAACTTCTCATGAAGTTCTACAAGTAATAACAATTTGCCAATTTGGCATAAATCAACTTCTCAATCAGTTAACATGTTTGGAACCAACCCCCATATCATGTGCAAATGTTGGTTTAACAGAAAGCACAACCTTAATTCATCAGCCAAATTTCGAAGTCAGGAGAAATAATCTCGACGCAATGATGCTCGAGAACTTCAAATACATCATAAAGAATGTAAACGCGACTCACAAACAGATAAAAATGAAGTGATAGTGAAACGAACAAATATCAACACAACAAGAGATCTTAAATGTTGTCTAATGCAAAAGCGCGAAGACACAATGTTATAAATAGGTCAATATTTTAACTCTCCAAACATCATAATAACTAATAACACAAATATTTCACCGATTAATTTCGAATATTCGTTTCACCAGCAGTAGGAGCACAGCTAAAATAAAAATAATAATAATTTCTAAGCATAATCAGTTACACAATTTCATGCCGCATTTGAACAACAACAAATATAAAAATGTAGCCTAATTAATTCGCGGAAAACAAAAGAGAAGACGGATTAAAGGTAAATCTATAATTCTACAAACATAAAAGAAAACATTAATTTATTATAACGTCAAAATTAAAAGATATAAAGAGAAAAAAAATACAAAAATAAAAAAGGAAAACATACAAGGAATTTGCATTAAAGCTGCGTATTTGTGATTGCATTGATTGCCGCAAGGGGGAGTCCACTGTTGAGGGATCATCTTCGAATACTGGTCTTCTTGATACCAAAAATGAATAAAGATGAAGAAGAATAGGAATGAAAAATTGAAAATGGTGAGAAAATTTTGGGGGTGGAGGAACATTCTGTGACCACGGGGGTAATTCTGTCAATTCACTGCTAGTAGATGACGTCACCTGTTGTGTGAGTGTTCGAAAATTGACTTTATTTGACGGATATATAACCAAAGCTAAACATATTTTTTCACATATGCTTTTAAATTATTATATATATTATTCACAGAACAGTTGTATTTTAGATAAATATAATATTTTTCGATTTAAGTTAGATATATATGTAATTCTTTTTTATTTGAGCCACCTAGTTTTACAAAGTTTTTTTTCAAGACAAATTATTTACATAGTATATAGTTTTTATAACTTTATTATTTAATAACATTAAATAATTAAATAATAAATTAATTTAAAAACATTACGTTAGTATACAATAGGGACCATTTATGTAATATACTCTAAAAAAATAAAAAGTTGAAAACAATGTGTGAAATTACGTGTATAGCGATTTGTTTAACGGTATTATATGACTGGACATTATATGGTCGCAACAACGTACAATAGTTGTTATCGATTTGTATCAAAACATTCGATGGGTAAAAGATGGAGTAATCGAAGGCGCAACTTCTCATTTGAAGCATCCTAAGTATTCATGATTTTTATTGAACTCATTCGTTAAATGATAGTTTTAACATATTATACAAATCTATGACATTACAATAAGTACAAACGGAATTCAATTTCTTTACATTTTTGCATATTCACCACATTCTAAGCCCTTCGCGGTAAATGCTTCGACGAGTTTTATAAAGAGCTTCGATAGTGTGATCTTGAATCCTGTAGAGCTTTTGGTTTGACCCATATGCTCAATGTGTTCACCCTCAAAAGCATAACCAATAGGAACCCCTTCCATATAGACCTTACAAGCCGTCAAGATATTAGTGTATCGTTGCCGGAAGTGTTCATCAACCAGTGCTTCAAAATGCTGCATTTTAAAGAAACAATATTTATAAATTTCGACATTCCATATTCAATAAAATAATAAACTTATAGCAGAGGTGGCTATGTCAACCCATTACTTACAAATGGGTTGATTTATGCTCAAGCATGTCAAATGAGTTGAGCTAAAAGATTTAACTGAACATGAAACAAGTCAAATGGGTTGATAGGTCAGATGGAGTAATCAGATCAAAGGTAAAACCGGTTAAAAGTCATCGAAACTGTATTTCAATAAACCTTCTAAGCCACTTTAATTTTAATGAGATTAGACTTCTATTTAAATACCTCCTTCATCCCAATTTAATTGTTAATATTTCTATTTTGGTCTATCCCAAATTAACTGTCAACTTTCTATTCAACCAATTAGGAAGTGCTTAAGTGGATAAATATGAAATTTTATTAATAAATAGTCTATTCATTGTACTTTTCTAAAGCTGCGTGCATTTATATTTTCGACAATCATATTAGGACTAAGGGAAGTATAATATAATGCAACTCTGACAGTACAAAATTGAACAAAATGGAGAAGATGGTACCTTAGGTGGGTTACGGAGATTGTAAATCATCGATTTGCAGCTAACGAGAAACACATTCTCGCTATAGCTGCAAGAATTCTTCTCACCTTCAATACTTCCAACCTGTTGATCATATCCCGCTTCGTTAAAATAAGGGTCCTTGTTCAAAACCAAAGCCTGGAGGGACAATAAAACTTGAAGAATTGTTGACCCATTTGGGTTCCATGTTTCACTTCCTGTTCCTGTCCATGTATTTAAAAGGCTGAGACACACCCTTCCAGACTCGTATAAATTCGGGTTCACTCGCAGCCCACCAGATACATAATGCACCTTCTGAAAACGTTGATGAATAAACATAAGAAACAAGAATTAGGAGGACAGAGGTGGCGTGCATTTAGAAATTCATCAGATGATATTGAAAAATCATAATCATGATAATGCTGATTCAGAAAACGTATTCAATGGGATTCATGTTTTATCATTTATTTAAGCTATTTGTTTTTAAGGAAAACGATGCTTAATATGTTTGTACTCAGAGAATAACAAACTCTATGCCCCTAAATATTGGTTAAGGTACAGTCATTTATGCATGTCCAAACATTTTAACGACAACTCTTAGTGTTGTCGTTAACAAAACTTTTAAAAAGAAAAAACAAATGTTAATTTTTCAAAAATCACTGTTATCATTCCAGTGATTATATACTTCTAGATTAATGGCATCAAAAACTGTGAAAACATGGGTAAAAAGGTGAATCACATGCAGATAGACGTTTAGTTTTGTAAGTGTAGTATTTAAGGAGCTTACAGGGGGTTCCTGAGGATATTCAGGAGGAAGGAAAATGTCAAAAAAGAAAAGGCCATCATGATAAGGAGTTCCTGGTGCTCCTACGATGGCTGCCTGAAGCAGATCCATTCTTTCCTCAAAAACACGGACATAAATTGTTTCTGTTGATTCAACATAAAACTAACGGTTAAAATTTCTTCAAATGGAAGTTACTCGTGATAATCAATGATAAAAGATCAGGTAATACAAGAAAGATAATAACAAACATTTGTAAATAACTATACGGTCGTAGAACAGCTTCCTCCCAATTTTCAAATTTTTTATTTTTTTTTGTTTTTGATGTGCATTGTGTGATATAGAGGACTTGGTGTCAATTACTAGCTACCTCCCAAGAAAAGAAACTACTCCTAAATAAAGTGCTCATTATATGCCTAAAAGTGATGATAGGAAATACATTTTTGTGCCCTTTAAATTTGTGTTTCTCTATCATATGCTAAAATCACCGAAAGTAACAAATAAACATGACTTAAAACCAGCCTACTAGGATCCACTCACCAGGAAGATCTTTCATCAAAATGCTCCATTCTTGCTGAACTTTCTTTAACCAGCTTCTTTTTACCTAAAAGTTAGCAAAACATCAATGAAAAGGGGACACCAGTAATTATTTTATTTTTTTGATGGGTAGAGGTGGAAAGATTGGTCGGGTTGGGTAACTATCAAAATTGGTAAAATATTGTATGGGTTGGGGTTGGATAGACCAAGTTGCTTTTTTAAAACAACAAAAGTGGTTTTATCAAATGTACCCTTTCCTAAACATTCAACTCATTGACCCATTATTTCTCTATAAGCTGTTTTTTTTCTTCCTTGTTTCTATCTTAGTTGACCTGTTACAAATGAAACATAACCCAAATCAACCCATTCATAACTAAATGGGTTGGAATTGCCACCTCTAGATGCACCATAGTCCTTGAAGATAAAGTAAAGGTCTAACCTGAGTAGATATGGAGGCCTTCCCAGCATGATCGACAAAATGGTGCATTGAGCAGTCACTAACCATTTCGAAATTATCAACTTTTTCATGATTCTTGCTACTTGACGAAAATGTAACATTCTCAGTGTAGGTCTCCACTGATACCACATTTTCTTCCTGGCTGTCAAAATTGGACCTGTGTTCTTCAGGAAGGGAGTTTAAAGATGTGTAAGCGAGAGAGCCGAAAAAGCGTGCAGCAAACTTTGATAGTAATCCGAAGGCAGCCCCTGGGATAGAGCAATATTTCTCGTTGCCATTGACATCCAACAAATCCTGATCATGTAAAGTATAAAGTCAATTGTTGCAAGATCATGTATGCATTATGAACCACATTAACTATATGTTGAAAAATGAGCGGGTCAGTAACAGGTCAGCAGAGAAGGAGGGTTGGTTTCACCTTTGCCTTTGGATCAGTTACAGGAACATCATGCTCAGACTTCTCATGGTTCGCCTCAATATTTTCATTATGAGGCAACTGTGTACCCGCCACGAATTCACATTTATCCATAGGGAAAATTGCATTCGGAGCAACCTGTAACGAATTTAAATTACTTCGCATTAAGTAACATCGACATAAAAAACTGATCAGAGGTGGCAATTTCGACCCATTTTCTAAACACGCCATATATTTAAAATAATAATATAGCTTAAAATGTATGCTGAATATAGCCCAAAATGTGTTTTTAATGCATAAAGCCTTCCGAGTCCTATATCATTTAATTAAAAAATATATATATTTTGGAAATATTATCTTTGGAAAGTATTAGATAAATTAATTATTGATAAACCAAAAAAGAATTTTTTTTTTTGTACTATTAGAGTTGATCAACCAACCCAAAACGTATAATTTTCTTTACCTATATTGACCTGTTTGACAACCCACCTGACCCGCCCATTTTGCAACATCTAATGAACACACAGAGGAATCAAACTTGTACCTTGGATGTAAAACCTGCTGCCCATTTCACTTCAACTTTACCATCTTCAAACCCCATCACAGTTCCAAAAGGACACAATTTATCGAGCCCAAGCCCAAACACTACGTCCCCATGAGAAAACGAAAACTCGGGGTGCTCAATCAGTTCATAAGCACTCACAGTTTCCTCAATACCATTCCCTTCCCAGATTACATTCACAGTTCTTTCACTTGCATTCACAATCTTCACAACACCACATTTCTTGCTTTCCTGATCATCAGATGTTCCTTTACCAAGAACAAACTGATGAGGCCAAAAATCATGAGCGTCGACAATATTAACAGGATTAAGAGAACCCGAATCCAAACCGAGTGATTCACTTCCATCCTGCCACAACACATCAACTTTACTCTTTGTTTTTGATATAACAAAGAGTTCTTGAAATTTAGGTAGTAAACACCAATCACCAAGCTGCCAATTTGAATGAGTCAAACCCGATAGAACGGTTAAGCTCTCAGAGTTTTGAAAAGATTCAGGAACCGCTCTTTCTGAAGCCAATGGAGCACAGCCAAGCCACTTTACAAACACAAATCCTGCATTGATAGCACAAACAGTGCCTTCATGTTCTTTGTGATTTTCGGTCCCACAGAACCATCCAGTTGACTTAAAAATGAAAGAGTGTTTTACTTTGACTCTTTGACCCGGGAAATAAGGAAAGTGCGAGTCATGAAATGAATCTGAAGATAAAGGTACGAGCTTTTCGTCGTCCATTTCTGAAAACTCGCACTTCATGCCATCATCTAACAAGACGGTTACATGATCAACTATTCTTTCTACTTTACCTAACCAATGACCAGATACTACGTAATCACCGACAGAAATGGAACGAACCGTTTTGAGTTTCTTAGAATTAATTGTCTTCAGTTTCTTTCCGTTGACATTTTCCAAGTCAACAACTTTCTCCACATTGATCACTTTTCCTATTTGACCAGATGGATTGTCTATTGAACACACTACGTCCCCGTGGACATAGCCTCTTTCAAACGTGAGAAAACTGTCGATTTTTCCAATACTTTCTTCAAGATTCGATAAAATGCAGCTTGCATGTCCACCATACATAAACTCATTATCATCTAGCTCATCTGAGCTACTGCTATCACTTTCACTGTAGCTATCAAAATCACTAAAAAACACATCCATCACTTCAATTTTTGAAGTATGAAGTATATCACGATATTTATACGTGAAAAGTAACAGAAACTGATAGAATCTCCAAAAGACTGGAGATTAGATGCCAAAGGAGATTTGCCCGAAAGGGGAAAGGAGTCTATATGAGACTACCTGAAATGCCAAAGAAGATTTGCCCGAAAACGGGGATTTTATTTTTGACCAGAAGAGACTTCTGGTATTGCCAAGAAAGATCTGCCCGACAGATTTTGAGTACAATTGAAACTATATGCAACTAAAGTACTACGAAAGGAATTATTACCGAACAAGTAATACTTGAAACTTACGCCAAGAACTTGAGTGATCATAAAATGGAAAACCTATGACTCACTAAAGAGTTAACATCAACAAAGAAACAGAAATGCTATGCAACATAAACTCGAAAAGAGTTGAAGCAAGCTATTTTACAGCGTCAAACACAAAGATTAGTATTTTTCACAAGAATCTTTATTCCCATAAGTAATAAAAACAGATTCAGTCGCCGGTTTAGACCATCCTTGATCTGTTAGCTTTTCCACCTGCTAAAAAAGCCAACGGTTAGCCAAAACAGATATAAAAACTTTCAAATTTTATCCACTGCTTGAACTTTCAACAAGACATGCATGGAGTTGTCATGAATATTCAAATATGATACGGCCTTAAACCATACATGAAACACCTTAATATGATCACACACAACACAATTCAACAAGAAATTTCAAGATTACTACCTTTTGAATCAGTAAAAAGGAATTTATCACTATATCAGTACACAAATAGTAGAAAATCAACCAGCAAAACATTTACTTAAACGCTAAAAACAGAGCGAGTAAACTAAAGAAGAAAGTGTACCATTTGCAGCTAACAAATAGCACAAGGCTTCCACCACCAAAGCGAAAATCTAACATGAAGACATGAAACAGGTGATGTAAGTTTACGTGTTTTATGGCGACTTCAGAGAGGCAAACTTCCTCCCCAAATCACCGCACTCACGCCATAATAAATTAGCATAGCAGAAACTTTTTGTATATACACTCTGTGATCTCTTATTCTTATAATTGTTGTTATTTTGCTATATGATTTCTTTCTTAACAGAAAGTAAAGACATAAAGAATGAACGTAGAAACTGGAAATGAAAAATGTGGGTGGGAAAAAAAGAAGGCCAATGAGATATAATAAAGAGCAATTATTCGAATATCCTCTATGTAGACTCCATATAACCTTTTTACTTTCAGGCTGCCCTTCCTGCACTACTGATGGAGAATAATATTTGTTTTCCCAGACACGTATGCTTTCACTTGACATATTCCTATTGCTTATTTTTGTGTCATAATACTTTGTTTTAAGTGTTTAATGAAAAATGTGATGCAGGAATTCCTTCGTCCCTCGATCTCCTCTAACTTAGCCGTTGGTTCTTCGTTAAACATGTAAAGTCAAATGTTATGACCATTTGAGAATACTGAAGGTTCAACATGATAACTTATAGTTGTTATATCTATCTTGTAAATTTATTTTGTTTTACAAAGCATTTAATTATATATGTATTAGAAGAGATGTTAGTTAGGAGATATCTTTGAAAATGATATATATCTTTTCCATCAAGTTATTCGGTATTTTTATCTGTAAAGTAGTTCTTTTTTGTTTTGGTGTTTGAATGTTGATGATGAGTTATTGAGAAAAAGAGTGTTTACTCTTGAAGTCCCGTTCTCGAAAACCTTTTGAGGGTTTATCGAACTTCCATTCTTGTTTATCGTGTGATCTCTTTGATTCACAATCACCGCGTCATCAAAATGATTAGGTATTACATGTATGTAGCTAATGGCACCTAACTTAGGTGGTCAATAAATTTAGAATTACGAAATCATAGGTTTTCTTATTGATGGGCGTATGGTGCTCACTTGGACATTAATGAGATAACATGGTGAAAAGATATGGTTAAGGGCATAAATGGTATGTCTAGACCAATTTAATCCTTCATTGATTATTGTGACTAGTATTTGCGGATATATTACACTATATATCACAGTCTATTGTATTGTATGTATGCAATTTTATTTTAGTATATTGAATTTTAATAATTGTTATTGTATATATTCGATATACACAATAGATCAAAATAAAGTTTAAATACGTATGATAAATTTTAAACTATAATTTTGTACATTGCTAAGTACTAATCCCTTAATTAAATACTCACATAATGAGTGAAGTTAACACATATCCTACAAAAAAAATATATGAAGGAAAAAAATCTCCAAAAGCGATCTTACATAAAAATCAATTTGAAAAAATATATGAAATGATAGATTTTGCACGCAACAATCTAGATAGAACGTGTGTAGTATCTGACTGTGCACGATCCATTTAGTGGTTGTTGCTAACAAGAAAGATCATTCTTAGAAGTAAGTACGATAATTAACAAACAATCACTACACAAACAATCCGCCAAATCAAAGTAAATACTATTTAGAACTTGGGATTGCACATTACCATCAAAATATAGATATATTTGTATATGTGTCATAAAATAAAGTCCAAATGAGAACAAGATTTTTTGTAAGAATGAGAAAATTAATAGGAGAGTTTCATTTGACAAAACCTCACTTTAACTCCAATATCTCAAAAACGGCTAGTTAAAAAATTATGAAAATTACACTATAAAAATTAACATTTTTGTCTTTTCGATTAGATATCTCACAAGGTATACTTTCAACAACAAAAATTTCATTTTTTGATGGGTTTTGAAAACGACTATCAAATGTGATACCAACAACTAGCACATGTGTTACCAGTGACTAGCACATGTGTTACCAGTGACTAATCACATGTGTTACCAGAGACTATCATATGTAATATCGGCGACTATAAATGTGTTATCAGCACATGTGTTACCAGAGACTATCATATGTAATATCAGCGACTATAAATGTGTTATCAGTTTTCAAAATCCACCAAAGATTGAAAAAAAAAGTTCGTCGAAAGTATTCTTATGTGAGATACGGTGATTTTTACGGTGTAATTTTTATAATGTGGATGTTTTATTATTTTGATGAAAACGAAGAATTAAAATTAATTCTTTCATTCTCGTGAAAAATCTCATTCTCATTTGAACTAAACCCGTATGTCATATAGCACATGAATATCAAAGAAAGTTGGAAAAATGCACAAATGACCTATGAATCCATGAAGGCTTTTTCCCTTATTGAAGAATGATGTTCCCATATGTATTTTCCATATCCAATCAGAAATAATTAACTTTAAAATGACCGAAATTAAGATCAATATACAATATATTAAGCAAATTAGACAACGCTTATAACACAATTGACTTGATAATGGTAGAACTCTTCATCATAATGAATCTGCCTTGAATCATGTCTTCATACTCTTGGTTATAGGAAAACTCGATTTAGTGTATCTAGAAATTATAGGTATAGTTGTTAAAATGCTTAAATCTCATGCATTTTTATATCTTGAGGGGTGATTCCACTAGCCTGACGGATAAACCGCAAATAAACTTGACAAGTGTATTTATAATCATATTGTCATTTGAAAAATGTTTAACGTGCCTATAAATACAGACCTAAAATTAGACCTGAAGATATTTGTGGTACTAATCTTTTTCTTTGAGTATCCTATTAGTGAAAATAATCAAAATATGAGAAGATGTGTGTAACATAATTCTGGAGTCCAACACTCCAAAGTGGGACAAGTGCATTTACTTACCAAAAGCTAAAAAACGTGTTCAAATTTATGTTTTTGGAAAAGCTTTTCAAGAAAATAGAAATCTTCGTTCTTTGCTAAATACCAAGTAAAACTACGATTTGGGTTTTCTACATTTCCTATTAAGTAGAATGAAAATCCCATCTGTTACATTTGAACACTTTTTTTTCTTCTGAATTTTCATTAGTTTTGTAGGGATACAAAATATGTCACAATCTCTTGTAACTAAATGCACCCTTAACTTTCAACAGTTTCAAGTCTTGCATCTATATTTAAATATAAATACGATCCAGCACGAGAGACCACTTCGTTCGCCGACTTTTTGGGGCGCCCAAAACTTCTTAACTGAGCATTTAGCATATGAAATACTACACCTTAAATTTGACTACATCATTGGCCACTTGAGAATAATCCAACATGACCAACTTAACATACCAACTCTAAAGTAAGTGCTCTAAACTTTGACTCTATGTAAGCACCAAAAGCACATGGGAGTTGTTTGATTATTAGTGCGATGTACCCCCTTCCACTAGTGGGAGACACTCAAAGTATACACCTTTCTACCAAGTAGTCCATTTACTGATATCAATTATAATAATGTCTATACTTTTAGACATATATGAGCGGCGTTTAGTAAATTGTAGAAGAGTCAATCAATTTATATTAAATGTTCAGTCATAGTTAACTGATAACTTGATCGATGTCTTGTTAAATTTACAATTACAACCGATAACTTTTGAACTTTAATTAAATTAGGGTCTTTATGACCTCAGTTGTATCCACATAAACAAATCTTGAATAAGAGCTGCTCAAAATGTGCAAAAAGTTTATTCTTGAAAAAAATTGTATCTATCATATCATCGAGTAGTTGTGTGTCCCACTTCAAAATCATTGTAACTAGCATATGCATAGCCACATACTTAGGTGTGAGAGACTAGTCAACTTTGGGCCACAATTGAAGTCAACAAAGTAAAACAGAGATCAGGTAGCAGACCAAAGTTTTATAACTTGGGTGTGCACTACTATTACACAAACTTTTTATCATTTATAACTATCATTAAGAAGTTCGTAATTTTTTACTTTGACATTAACAAAAACCTAAAAAAAAATCGGTATGTACACGTGCACCACTGCAGCCACTAGGTAACAAATTTTTTGCCTCAAAGCATGCTCACAGCCTTTTAGTTGCATCTATATGCAATTTCACATGTGTACATTCGTGGAAATTGATCCAATATGACGCCTTATATGTAGACGAACATGGCTAATTAACGAGTGTTCTAAAGTTACATATAAATCAGTTGATGACTAGTCATTATTTCACTTTTGTAAAACAAATCCACTTTTAAGATAGTAGAGCTTCAAGATGATATCATTAACGATATGCAAATGAGCTAACCATACACTTGTTGGTTGCCTACAGTAGTCCTGAATATGGCCATTTCACTCATGCTAATGTGTGATGATGACAACAAATGATGATATGTATGAAATAAATATAACCCAAATTGCAATTCAGAACATTTTGACCCCAAAACTTGCAAGCCAAGTGTCAAAAGGCCTTCAACAGTACTTCAACACACAAGGATTTAAGTGGAGTATGCACTTGTATAGTGCTTACTAAAAAAGAGACTTAGGGGCACTCTTTTGATGGTTCTAATTACAATGGAACTCATATACCATATGTTTAAAGAAAAATAAAAACGACATGAAATTGCACTAACACATAAATAAAGGATTTTATAAAAGATGGGAACACTTAAAGGGAGCTTTAAAGACAAAAGTTATGGGGTAAGAAAGTAATTGCACTAGGTAGCACTTAGTTGTTGCTCTTAAAAAAAAAGGTTTACAGTAAACTTTATTTCCACCCAATGCAATTGCATGTCTTTGTTGGACATAACTTACTGGATTCAGTGGAGTATAAATCCATATGAGGAGGAGAAGAAAGAAAAAGGAGATGGAGCTTAAATATATTAGGTCACTCAAGAATATATTAATAAAAATACACACATGTGTATGTATACAAATGTAAATATTTTAAACTGCAAAAAGATTCATAAAACTAAATATATGTTACTGTATGAGCGTGTGTGCGCAACACATAGCGCGCACACATATATATATATATACTAGTCTTATACCCGCGCAAAACAGCGGCACCGAATGTTCGATGTGTGTGTTTTCTTTGATGTTTATTAGATATTTTTATATTTAGATGACATATATGTGAGGAAGACAAATAAAACTATTGTATGAGATTTTTGATCAAAAATGGTTTTCAAATTAAATTGATATTTTTTTTCTAATTTGATTTTGGATTATTTAGTTGACTTAATCGTTTAATTTTTGAATTGATAGAGTATTTCAAATTCACATCCATTTTTCAAGGTTACCATCTGCTAATACTAAGCCGTTTTTCAAGGAAAACTTTTTTTAATGCTAGCATGTAAAAATCGTATATTATTTAGGCATATTTTAAGTTCGTTGTTCTTTTTTATTAGTTTTCTTTTAAATTTGAAAATGAGTTTATTTATAGTGGTAAATTTGTGTTTTCACTATGTTGAGGTCAAATTCAAGATGAAATGAAGAGATGATTTATACGTAGTAGAGATATATATCTAGGGGCTGATTTACAGGGAAAGAGTAATCTTGGGGGAAAGGGGAAGCTTTCTGGGCCGTCCGTTAACATTCATCACGGTGAATGTTAGTTATCATTCATCACGAAAAATGTTAATGGACGGTCCAGTTTAACTTTCCCTTTCTCCCATGATTACCCATTCGTTCTTGATCATCCCTCTATATATATGTATGACGATTGATCAATTCAGCTTATATTTGATTACTAAAGGGCAATAGTCATCTATTGTAGATTCAAATGCTTGCAACATCACAAGTCATTTCAATTAAAAATATGTATGATTGTTTTGATTCCAGAGATCTATAAAAATTCATTAGAAAATGGCGGCCCAATCGGTTTTGACATTAGCATCAGGGATGGGGCTAGATAGTGCTAAGCAATGTCAGTCGACCCGATGGGAAAAGCCTATATGTAATATTGTTTTTTGAACCCGTTGTTTAATATACAAATACCACTCGTTTTAAGTTTCGAACCTGATGGCAAAATTTTATTGATGTCTTTGACTCGAAGCCTTTCTGACTCCTTAGTCCGTACCCAACCAACATGCCCCACCTATTTGCTATCTCTATCTAGCTCCAAGTTTTGCAGTTGTGAAGACCCATATAATGCATTAAATATGATGCTTAGCATGTTGTACTTTCAATGTAGATTTACAAACAGCCCAATTGTACATAGTACAGTCTACATACATTAGTGACAAGTAACAAGAATTCAACTTTATCTAACAATGATACATGAATCATTATAGTCTCAACATGGTGGATGTTAAGAAACAAATAATCTTAAAAAATAGAAAAAAGGTGGCATAGATTTATGATGATGGTTTAAGATTTATAGGGCCACAAGTAAAGGTGAAACGAACAAAAAAGATGTGGATAAATGAACAAAAGGTGCTCTGAAGTTGAAACTTGGGACTCAGCATGGAAGGAATATTATTATGGATGACATTGTGTCAAAGTTGACTGCAGTGCGGGGTGCTTAGTCACTTGTCTCTATCCATATTGCAAGTGTTTAGTGAAAAAAAGAAAGCATGACTTGAATTGAACACACCATCAAGCATATCTATAATTCTAAGATGGCAACCATAGTTTTGCATCTAAGACCAGGGATAATGAAAATTTAACGTGTAGAACCATAAAACCAATGATTTTCGTGATGATTTAAACTCGTTAAAAAGTCACAAAAGTTAAATAAGCTAATAAGCTGTTAAAAGTAGACTTTTCCAAATATATATGTCATAAGCCGAAATGATAAGTTTACCCAAACACCCCCTTTAATCATCACGTTTCAATATCACTATATGTATGTAGAAGTTAGATTTTCTAGTTAGAGGTTTTCCCTTTTCTAATATGGGAAAATCAATGTGTACCGTGTTATTAGGCCAAAACTAAGTACCAGATGCGTATATTTGAAAGGGTTAAGGGACAAAAAAATGTGAAAACAAAACATTTATCTAACACATGATTGGTCAACTGCATCTATTTGCTATTAACTGTGTTGTCAACAACATACTTGACATTCCCGTCTAATATTCCTATCAAGCCCTTTTAGTATTCCCTTTGAGTTTCATTTCATACTTAACCATGTACATCGTCTTACGACAAAGACCGTGAACTTATGCTAACCTTTTACTTTCACGTCATACTTAATGACACAAACATAATTTCTTCATAAAGATCACAAATTATGCAAATATAAAAAATATATATCATTTTGCTTGTATAATGCATGTTCCCTCTTGCACTCTTGCTACATAGTCAAAATATCCTACAAAGTACAGACTGTGGCCCTGCTATATACAAGACACGTTTTGCATAGCACATACTGACATACGTACAAAAACTACAACTTCACATGCATTCTGCACAGATCTATTAACGTAGTCATCACCAATGCAGCATTCACCTCGAGCCCCCTTTGCCGTCTAATGTACAACTATAGATGAACAACTTACAACTCAAATAGACAAGATTTGCTTGGTCATTTCATGGACAGCAACTGCAGTCAATGGCAGGAAGATCTACTGTAATTCAATTACTTTAAAGTATAAAATTTATAAATCTAGATAAATGTACTAACAGAATAAAAATGACAGTGTATATAATACCTGTTTTGGAGCAACATTCATCTTGCATTGATTTTCCTAGCCCAACAATGACTTGCAATCAGGGAAAGAAAGAAGAATTTGACTTTTTTGTCAGAATAAATTTAGATTTGATTTTGACTTTGACTTTGACTCTTGGTATCTCACATGCCAGTTGCAACTTTTCGGTGTCGGCTTGATTTTTTGTCTCTTCGGCGTCTTATTGTTGGGATATTTGTTGAATTACTTACAATTCTTTTGGGTGTTTCAACGGGAATTTCAGGTGGTGGAGAATTAGAACCTACAAGTGCAGCAGGTGGAGGTGGTGGGGGTGCCCAATGCTCCAAGATATCTCGGTGGTATCCCTGCAGGAGGTTTGACTTTTAGGTCAGCCTGACTTTTTCTTTTTTACCTATGTAACTGATATGACCACTTCAAAAGTCTTTGAAACTTTTGGTGAAGAATTCAAAAGAATGGGTTTTAGGAGTTACGTTTGAGCATAATTCATATCAAGTTGCTGTGTTTATATGGTAATTTGTTTGACCTGAAATAATAGAAGATACTCTAGTCCCACTATCACATGGAAAAATGCAACCTTTTCCGTTTCCAGATGTGTGAAAATTTCACTTTCTATTTCTAGGAAGTTTTTTTTATTTCAAATCACTTTATGTCCATTGTCATTATTAAAAAGACAGAAGGGTATATTAGGGAATATTGGGCATTTGGCAATTAGTGAAACACTTGCCTGAACTACCAATTTAGCTCTCAGTCAAAAGTTACATTTTTCATGGGATAAAAGACGTACAACCTTTTATGTTTTCCCTCAAGTTACAGTAAGAGGTGACAAACATATTATTAACTTCACACGACTTTTGGCCCGTTCCAGTTTTACCTAAAATTTCAATTTTACCCATTTGACCTAGTGGAGATCAAAACAGAATCAAAATCGACCCATTATTAGCTAAATGGGTCGAAACTGCACACTATATAGGTAAGTTTGTTACCTGAACTACAAAGTTTCGCCTTTCACAATCCCAGAACATATTGACAGTCCAATTTGTCTTGGACATAATCTTATCCCTCACTGTGGAAAAACTAAGCTGATCTCTCGAAGTAAACCGGTCAACTTCATTGAACCATAGACACGTAAAGAGGTTGGAGATGGGAATATGCTCTCGTATTACCACACACCCTTCAGGAACATCTGCATTATTAACATATTACAATTTTCATATCAGGAACGGGAACCTCATTCATCCACAAGTATAATAATATTCACAGGTGGCAATATTGGCGGGTGTTTAAAGAAGCTCCACCCGGGAAAAAAGTGGAAAACAGCTTGGGTGATGGGTCATTATAAGTGCAGACCGAAACTGGACCCTCCAGTTTTTTAATATGATTATAGAAACTGTACCATTAAGGTAGGATCTAATTTGTGTGAAAAAAAAATCAAATTTTAAAGGTTAAAATCATTTGAAAAACACTTCGGAGTAATTTCAACCCACTTGACTAATTTCACTTTCAATTAAGTTTTTAGTTCAACCCATTTGGCTCCTTAGAACTAAAATATAACCTAAATTGATTATTTTTTCAGTAAATATATTAAAATTTCCACCTATAAGAAAATTCAACACAGAAAGAACAATATGTGCCAAGTGCCATTTCCTGAAAAACTTATGAAAGAAGGTGCAAACATACACTCCTTTTGTCCTTTGTCCCCTGAACACTATAACATCTAACTAGACACATGGTTAAACAAATTTTGACATCTAGTGGTGGTAATGTCATGCCTATTTTTCTATAAATGGTTCAATTTATATTATATGTTTAACTGGTCAACCAGGTAAACAGAAACTCTTAGCTAAAACGGAAATGGGTTTAAAGCATCTAGCGTGTACAACTAAATGCACACCTAAATAGCCTTATTCTATAACATAAAGTAAGTATCGTTATAACGTAGTTTTGTAATCGTGTTATTACACATAAAGGGACAAAAAAATGTTTGTGGGTCAACCCAACCCATTCTAACCATAGTCAAACCTGTTTTAAAAAATGAATTTGTCACCTCCAATTGTAATATCATCCAAATATTTTATATACCTTCAGCAGTGACAATGAAAGGGGATTTTAAGGTCATATAAGCATCAAAAATAGGCAAAAATACAATAACTTAATTTTTATATCAAGTGTTGTCAAAAAAATACATGTCAGAACTTCCTGACATATCCCTAAAATGGAAGTTAATGCAACTTTCATGGAAGTATCAGAGAATGAGTCGTACCACTTGTAATAGGAAGTTTTGCCTCAGAATATGGGGTCAACCCCTCCCTTTTATAGAAGTCAATCTGAAAGTCAATGGAAGCATTGTCATACTTCCCAGCTGCTTTATTAGCCTCACCTTCTACAAACACGTCAAAGCGCTTGTAATGCCTAGATATAGCAAAACTCGCATTCTTTCTCCACAAAAACCTAAAATTACGGAGCATATAAAGTTTAATGTGAGATTTGATATCGGTAAGCTAAGAATCAAGCACATCAAAATGCAAGATTACATTTTGGATACAATGAATGTATGAACGTATGCAAAATCAATAATGTAAAAAGATTATTATAAGATGAACGTGTATTGAACATCAACATAAGCTTGATTTTCCATTTCATAACAAAATCTTGTGTAATCTCACTTTATATTTTATGTTCAAATACAACAGATGCCCCCCCCCCCCCCCTCTCGAATTGAATTGATTTTTACTCATCATCTATAAAATTACACAAACAATCAATAATAATAGATCGATGCTATTATCAAATAATCATTCTTCTAGAACAGTAAGGTCATAATTGTTATAGACCTTTGTGAATTTTTATTTTTTTTATTGTTCAATTTGCTTTGGGTAACTTTCTAATTTAAATTACATGACATTGTCATCATCACAAAAGAAAAATGATGACAATGTTGGGTCCACATGGTCCCCATTTTTTACTGTCGAGCCGTTTTTGAGACAGTACTCTTCATAAAAATTAGGATTGAATCAAAAGTTGACTATTTATGGGACTAACGGGGTGGCAATTGACAATATAAAGTATTATAGATATGCATATGTATGAAAATATCTCACGATCACAAAATGACACACTAGAGCTTGATATGAACTTATGGTGGTAGATTATAACTAGCTTGCTTCTATAGAAAGGTAAGTCTGATCCTGGTGCTTATGACTTGATATGAAATCTAATACCCTTACATATCGCAAGGAGTTTGTTCCGTTCCCGTGGCCTTTTGGTCATAAAAGAGTAGAGGTGACAATTTTGACCCAATTGCTTATGAATGGGTCTATTTGGCTTAAGATTTATCACTGACACTTCAGATAGGTGAAACAAAAATCTTCAGGTAAAAGGGAACAGGCCAAATAAGTGCAACAGGTCATAGGTCCCCAGCGTGTATTTTTAATTACAACCTTTTAAATTGCTTAATTTGAAGATTTTAATAGTGTAAATGTGTAATATCATGTAACTCACTAATCATCTATCAAAAAACTAAATGGAAAAACTGTTTTGGGTCAACCCAACCTGAACCGTTTCAACCCACACTAGAATTATCCATTTTGACGTGTTATCCAACACAACAGACTCGACCAATTTTCCACCTCTAAAAGAAGGTAGTGGAAAAGGAAGTGATTGAACGATGACAACCAGGAGGATGGCATTAGATGATTATCAATCAAATTTTAAGCTAAGAATCAGTGCACAATTATTCTGCATTTAAGGTAACAATTACACAGACGATCGAAAAGCAAAAACTACAATATTCAGGTAAGATTATGTTTGAGTAAATGTTCCACAGGATTACAAACCTTTCAAGAATTTGATAAGGGTCCACTACAAGCTCGAGTTTTCCATCGACCCATAAAGAGTACTTTACATTGGGGAAAAGTCTATGTAGTAGAAGCTTTGGTACCTGTCCACACATATATAACCTCATTAAGGAGATTCATATGCATTTGTTTCTGGAAAATAATTCAATACATGCAAAAGAAATCATATCATTAAGTTATGGAACAAAAAAATATGAGTATTATTATGATATAACAAACTTATAAATATTCATGTTATTCATGTGTTCTAGTTACTATGGTTCATATGTAGAAAATATCAAACTTTGTAGTTCAAAGTTACCCTGGCTTCATACTTATCCGAAACAGCAAAACACTAATAGAAATCTCAGTTTCATCCGTTTATACCATTTTCCTTTGTTTTCCATTTTGTGGATCCTATCTCTATTCCTTCACATTAAGCAAAGTGTTACACCTCTAGCCCAAAGTAGTAGACTAACCCAATAACCTCTTAATTCACTTATAATCACAGTGAAAGTTATTGGTAGTCCACAATGTAAGGCTTATAAGCAGTGTTGTAACAGTTGGCCGACTAGTCCCCAACTAGTTGGGTTTTGGGACTAGTCAGACTCGACTAGGTCAAAGTCGTATTTAGTCAGATTTATTCGGTCAAAATCGGTCAAACTCAAAGTCGGATTAATGGTTCTAGACAATTATGTTAAAGTTTATGTTTGTTTATGTTTATTGTTATGGTTCTCTTCTAGATTTACACATTAAATTTTGAAATTTATCATTTATAATGTAAAAAAACTAAAAAAGTCCAATCCGATTAGTCCCTGACTTAGCCGATTAGTCCCTACAAAGTCCGACCGACTGGTCCCAGACTAGCTACTTTTACAACCTTGCTTATAAGGTGCTCAGATTTCTTATACTTTATCCATGTCGGACGCATTATTACACAAAGGGGCCCACAATAATGTCCTCATATCTCCTCACACTTCAAAAATTAGACCAACCAGATGGACTATGTTTAGCGACCAAAACAAATAGCAGATAAATACAAAGCTAAAAAGTTTTTACCTTCCCATTACGTCTTGGGTCAGTGTAGGGCAGGTTGTGGATAACAACGATCCTCCACAATCCTATTCTCTTGCTATCGTCCAGATTACTTGAATTTCTAAGGAATCTTTCTGTTTGTTCATCAACAAACATGATAAAGCAAACAGTTTGCTTTGAAACTTCACTTATGTTCTTTGGCTGTTGAATCAAATCATAGGCTCCTGCCAAGCTTAATCCATTATGAGTTTATTCAAGGGTTAAAACTAGAAGTGGCAAGTTTGACCCATTTACATGTGAAATGGGTCGGTTTTTGAGTTATATTTTATCTCAAACAGGTAAAGCGTAAAATATAATTCAGTTAAACTAGAAACCAAGTCAAATGGGTCTAACGGGGTAGAAGTTTCCTAAAGTGTATTTTAAGTGCGTAGAACCCCCTAAAACACTTTATTCATAATACGGAGTATAAGTTTTATTTAAAAAAATAATAATAAGATTTAACACCGGAATTACTAGAAAAATTTCAACAAATATTGGACAAAAAGTCTTTTGGGTCGACATGGGCTGGCCTGTATTAATAGTACCTGTTTAACCCAAACCCATTTTAATCCATAACACAACCAGTCCTTTTTGCCACATTTAGTTACAACTTGAAAGTAGGAAACATTGAGCAGAAAGATACCAAATATTGCTGATGCAACCAGCACTCCCTGACACCGATCCATCTCAAAGAGATCTGAATCATCAATATCAAATCCCGTTTTGCGTCCAGGCTTATCTCCGGTCACAAATCTATTGGCATAATTATGCACCAATTACATGAGCATTAGAAAGAAATCACGAGTTTCAAAAACCACATACTGAATGACCCTGAGTTCTGGAGAAAACATACCCACAATGAACGGTCATTGACTCCTTGACTTCATATGATTCAAGTCTCTGTTTCAAAGAAGGATACCCACCGAAAACCGAGCCTCCAAACTCACTTCTGGTTAAATTCTCTTCATGGATGTATGTCAGATTTTGAACAACGGGGGAAAATGATGGGGCTTTTGGCATCAAAGCAATAGCTTCCTCCACAGGAAGATAACACACTGGACATGCTGAGACATAGAAAAGTGTCACAAACTCGATGTTTAGGTCTGACTAAAGGCCTATAGATTCCACTCAGTATTCTCGAGAGGTGGCAATTTTGACCCATTTACCTATAAATTGGCAAGTTGAAGTCTATATCTAACAGGACAAATTAAAAGAGTCAAACTGGGTGGCAGCCGACCCAAATGTGTTCATATGCCTACAACCTCTACACAAGTTCATTCAAATAACTTGGATTTTTATTTTAAAACTTTAATAATATAGTAGTATCATATTTCATACATTACTTCTAGAGGTGGCAATTTCAATCCATTTATTTATGACTGATTCAATTCATTTTATGTTATATTTCGTACGGGTCAAATGAGTAAAATTAATAAATAGTGAATAAGGAAACAGTTCGAATGGGTCAAACACTCCGAACAAATTGACAGTCGCCAAAAATGTATATTCAATGCAAAAAACTTCATAAATTATGTTGACTATATATAAAGCAACATTTGTCTTAAAATTAACCTCAACAATGTTTAAAGTCCAAATTGTCCTTAGGGTTTCATTAATTTGCTAATCTCTTCAAAAACTTTCATCAATTATCCAAATTTTGTCAAATAAATCACTAATTTATAGCATTTATTTAGAACTTTGCACATCCTTAGATTGAATTTTTAACATATCATTTCAATCATTTTTTTCTTATAAAAGATGAAGGCAAATTTGCAAAGAATATAAAAAAATAAACCATCTATAGAAGCTATGATTTAAATTTTACACCGAACTTTGAACATCGTTGATTTCTTTCGTTTCATGTAATGAATAATCCATTTTTTCGACATTTCTAATTGACAATGAAACAATAACATATTTTTCTATTATCATTGACTAGAATAATGATTAAATGTATGTATTGTAAACAATAAAATGTTTGACTCAACAATAACTATTTGTTGTCGCCGTTGTGCGGGGCACACTGCTAGTCTTACTAAAAAATTATATTATTACTGAATTATATTTGACAAAAGACACATTTTTATAACATTTTAATTTTTGACGTGAAACTGTTTTGGCCAATTACACAACCCCCATATTTTGCCACTTCAAGTATTTTCCGTATATCATTTTCTTTAGCATATTGATATGAACGACAAGAACTAAGCAGTCGAACATTTTCAAACAGCTAAACAAAATCCAAACAATTGAACTTACGACGTGGGCCAGTTCTTTTCTTATCTGCCGGTGGTGGAGGCAATGTAAAGGTCTCACAAGGATTCCCAGGAGGGAGGGCATATCCAGAAAAATATATCGGAGATGGAGGTAAAGGTGGTTTAGCCGTAATTATTTGAACATTATCAACATTAATCTTCATAGTATCATCATTCACTAAAGAATTATGATACTCTTGACTTCTTTCATCAAAACTTGGTGGTGAATATCCAGATAATCCTACACCAGAAATGTTAACTAATCCTAAGCTCCTGATAGGCCCAAATTCTTGTGCAAACTCACCTGCAAATAACCCATAAATGCATACTTAGAAACTAAGTTGAGTTACACTCAACTAAAAGACGATACATATTAATTAAAATAGGTACCATCAACAAAATCTGAGTTTAGCTAGACTTGAGCATAAGGCAGTAACCATCAATAGACTATAAATTATTCGCATAAAAAAAAGACACGCGATCTTTCAAAAAAAAAGATATGAATTGAGCTAGGTTAAAACAAAAGCAAAATCTGACAAAACAAAATACATTTCCCTTGTGGGCTAGTGAATCACTCCAATGCCAATAACTTATAGTTTCCATAGATTTGAAAAGAAATATATAATACTAATGAATTGTGAAATACTAATAAGCAAAAATTCCCAAAAAAAATGACATTAAAACTTGAAATTTGTCAATGAAGGGTATAAACCAATTTCCCTTAACTGAAATGAGTGTAAAATTCTATTTTCCCCAAAAAAGGAATCTAAGTTCAATTTCAGAAAAGCTGATGACTCAAATGTAGTTAAATTTTGACAAAATTTGTCTATATTTTCTAAAACTGAACTTAGACTTCTTTCTTGGCAAGTACTCGTATTGTATTTTACACTCATATTTCAGCTGAAATAGAAATTGGTATAAACTAACAAATATTGGATTTTAGCCCCTTAAATTGAGCTACAAATCAAAGTATCAAAAGCTGCACATATTTAAATTGATCGATAATTAACAAAAGAAACCCAGATCATAAAGTGAACTAAACTCAAACAAAAACAGTCAACAACTACTTGATGCTGATGGTCAAATATAATTTAACTTGCTTAAATAATACTTGATAGAGGTGCAATTGAACGAACCTTTGCGGATATAGAGTATCATAAAAAAAATAACAGCAACTGAAACAGAACACAAAAGCAGCATTCCAAGTTTCTTTCTTGGTGCGAATTTAAAGATCCAAAACATGAATAAAGTATCATCCTTGTACTTTTGATGCTGATGTTTGCTAATAATAATACTTCTGTTAAAAGTGACCGGAAGTGGTGGTGGTGGTGGTGGCGGCGGCGTTAAATGATCAATCTTTTGCGGTTGTTGTTGTGAGCCATTATTATTAGTCATTGATTGATGATGATTTTAGTCAAAAAAATAAACTAGGTAGTTAGATTCTGGGAATCTAAAATGGGATTTTGCTTTTTGGATTTGATGGGTAAAGAAAATAAAGGAGCGTTGAAGACGATGCGATTGTAATGTACTCCGTAATGCGGTGGGATTCACAAAACCATTCTTAAATCTCAATTAGTGATGGGTTCAATTTCTTACCTATTTTACTATCGTACGAAAATTACTATCATTGTTTTCTAACTTTCCTTTTTTATGTTTAATAATAATAATTAGACCATTAAAGATGATCGATAAATTTTTGATGAATTATTGATGATGAGTTAAATTTATAAATAGAAGTTTATGACATAAAATTGTACTTTAAAAATATAAGAACTAAAAGAAATATACACATAAATGATATAGTTTAACGTAAGTAAAATCCATTTGATTCGAACGGTAATTCAAATTACGTAAAAATTTGAACATGTAAAACGATATTGTATCATATGCATAAATTTTTTAACTTTTACATTCTTTATATATGATTTCATATAATAAAATCATTAAGGATGGAGAATGGTAAACATAATGATCGATAGTGTTTGGTTTATATAATGCAATTAGTCATTAAATCACCTCTTAATCACCAAATTAGGAGTAATAGGTATCATTACTTCCAACATCCTAACATATAATATTCATTTTAGTCCTTTAATCCGAAACTCTTCCACTCGTTTAACTTTTTGGATTTGTCTCGAATCAAGTTTCGGGTTAACGGATCGATCATTTAACCTAAATGTAAACTATTAAATTGACTTTTTTTACGTGCAATGCCCTCTTCTATTAATCCATATAGAGAGGTGTTGCATTTGGCATTTTCCTCGAAAAGCGGTGGAAAAATTCCAGGGTGAAGCAAATAAGAGGAAAAGGTTAAAAGATACAAAATTAAAAGGGAATAATTTCATCTAAGAGAAAAAAATAGCCATACAAAATTTTTACGTAAGTATTATATTTTTCAAGACAAAAGCACAAAAAATTACTTTTATTGGTTAGTCGGTAACTATCGTCATATTAATTATATTTTCACTAGGATGGCAAAAGACGTGAACTTGAGTTCTTTGTAATGGGACCGATTTTGGGATAAGCTTTTGCGGGTTTGGAATGGGGATGTGATTATGTGATACATGGCTCAAACCGTATCATACTCGCAATCATTACCCAATATCAAACTTAAAACTATTACTCGATAATGTGTGTGTGTGTGCATGTGTATGTATCTATATAATGCTCACTATCACAATGCTCTTGGAGTTTTTTCGAGCTTCGGTGCAACAGTTGTATTTCAAATATCGTGCCACTAGAGCGGGCCTTACAATATCTCTTACACCATATGCCCACCATAAGATCGGGAAAAAAGTGAACAAATCGTTACGATGGTAGGTAAATCCAGTCACAAACAGGATTTTTGAGGTGCTTGATGATAACAAAAATGGGCAAGTCAACCTTGACCCACTAATATGTAGTTGCATACAATGGCAGATGTCCATTTTACCTTGTGGAGACGTTATAACAGTGGCACGAAAGTACAAACAGAACAATGTAAGCTGCTATGTCGAGAGGTATTTCAAGGTAGATACATATCGAGCGGTCTACGCAGAGGCCATACTCCCAATGGTTCATCCTTCAAAATGGATCGATCCATATGGTCCACAAATTGTGTTGTTGTCGGTCCTTGTGAAGAGACAAGATGGTCGCCCACCAGGTTGTGCTAGTATTCCTTCCAAAGGAGAGGAGAAAGACAAAAACGAGAAACAATGTAGTCGATGAAAGGAATACGGGCACAATCCAACAACTTGCATGACCACTAAGGATAGAATGGACGAGTATAGTTGATCAAGATCCCAATAAAGATCCACCTCAACGTCAAAATTTAGATCCAAATCAGTAAGTTGCTAACCTTTAGACATCAATAAATAAAATATTCGTATGTCTAACATCATCTTTTAATGTCATTTGTAGAAAACTAACAGAAAATCAAAGGTGAACGTCGAATAAGAATTGTCTCAATCATCTCAATGTTTTCCAAGTGTATATTTTTAGTCACCCTTGAATGTATTGTATTGAAAATACTTATGTTCCTTATTTTTGTTTATTGTGTTTTTGAGTTTTTAGCCAACAAAAAATTAGAGCGTTTATGAGAGAGTTTTTTAAATAACCTGATAATCATGTTATTTTATGGTCATATTATTTATAGAAATTTTAAAAATCTCAAAAATCATACCAATACCAAAAATGGATTAAAAAAAAGGCAAACGTGCATCTAGGCCATGAGCCCGGATATGCAAAACGCAAACATCCCACGCAAAACGTAAATTGCGTTTTGTGCCTTGAGAGTAGTTTTTGGCAATTTTTAACTTTTTTTGGTATATGTTTAAATAATGTTTTTTTTTTTTTTTTTTTTTTTGGTATTTAGTTAATTTCTCAATATAAATAGAGTTATGCTCTCATTTCTCTGGACTTAAAGCAACTACAAAAGTACATAATAGTTAATTGGTTTAATACATTTTCACATTGGAAATATGTTTAAGGAGGTGATGGTATATCAATGAAAAATAGTTTAAAGAGCATAAGTAAAGGAAAAGGTTACACGTAAAGGAAGTTTGGTGTACAAATCCATGAAGCATGAATCACATTTTAGTTAAAGGATTTTTATATTCTTCTAATTTATGCGAGTATTCTAGTGTTATTTACGAAAACTTAAATATTTGCTAAGTACGTGCTTATATGTTACGTGTTACATTAGAGTTGTTAGATTTGTATGCATTTATTCATGATCATGTTTGTAAGCATGCAATTTATGTATGTACATCTCATATGTTTAATGTGTAACAAGCGTACGACAAGAAATTTAGATTTTAACGCGAGTTAGCGCGAGACTTTCTATTGTTCAGTTAATAAGATCCATATCTTTAAGATTGGATGATTAAAGAGAAAGTTACGGCTCAATTACACATTAACAAAGAGATCTCGATATGTAATTTTGTATAAAAAGCATCGTCATGACATTATTGTATGTGATATTTTAATAGAATATATACGAGCTCACTAATCCATTAGGTTTATACATTTACTGCATATATCTTAAGGAGGACACAAAATACAATCTACAATATTTAGTACCAAGGTATTTAACTTTATATAGACACAAAACAATCTTCAATCACTAATGATAAAAGATATTACTATTACTATTTAAATTACAACAAACTAAAAAATGTAAAGTAAAACAAAGTAGTAAATACATATACATTCAATACTAAATATAATATACAATATAAATGTATTTGACTTTTATAATATACTAGTTATAATAATTTTCAAACTTATCTCTATATTTATATTTATAGATTATAATACATTTACCTTTAATAGTTTAATATTATTTTCCAATTAGTGTTTGAGTAGAATTTATAGATTCTTTAAGGTTTGATAGTTTAATATTATTTTCCTATTAGTGTTTGAGTAGAATTTATAGATTTTTTAAAGTTTAATAGTTTAATATAAGTTTTCAATTATTGTTTTAGTAGAATCTATAAATTCTTTAAATTTTAATATTATTTTTCAATCAGTTTTTGAATATGATTTATAAATTTTTTAATCAATTAATATTATATTTAAATCACGATAATTCAACATTATAATTAATGAGATACAAACTCAAGTTTAAACTATGGTTTAATATCAACAGTAAATATTTGTTAAGAAACGATTCAAAGCTATTAAAACATCAAACTTATAAAAGAAAACCAAAATCTAGAACGAATAAATTCAAATCAAGGCATTACCCTAAATTGAATATAAGACTTCTATTCTATGTTACATAATAAACGTAATAATATCAGTACCAAATTACTAAAATAAATCAAAATATTATATGAATATAATTACATATATTTATATTATATATATACTGCACATGAAAGAATGACAAAAAAAAAAGAAAAAAAGAAGCAATCGAAACTTAGCTTTATACACCAAACCCCCTTTCAACATTTGTTTATTAATGAAAAAGCTAAATTAATAATATATTTTGAGAATCTAAATAACCAAAACAACGATCAAAACTATAATTGATAAAAGATATTTCTTGCACCCAAAAATAGTTAGTATAATCCAAATAAGCATACTTGGAAAAAATATAAACAACTTATAATAATATATAATTATAATAATTATATTTACGTATTGTATCTATTGTATTTGGATACTATCAATCCTTCTTATACGTATTGTATCTATTTTTAAATTATCTAAACCTAATGACTAATAGTTTAATATTATTTAGTTTTTAATAGAATTTATCAATTGTTTAATTAATTAATATTATATTTAAATATTATCTAAATTTAATTGTTAATTTAATTTAAAATTTCTAAAGATTGACATGTAACATCTTATTTATGTGGTAAATTCTGAAACAACCTTTATGCTTTATTGATATATATATAGATAGATAAATAACACAAAACAATCTTCCCACTAATATTTCTAATTAAATTACAACAAACTAAAGAATATAACAATAAGACAAAGTAGTAAATACTTATAACACAAAATACAATCTACAATATTTAGTATAGAGGCATTTGACTTTTTATTATGTATAAAAAAAATGTGGTGAGTTGCTACACTACACACATTATTTATGAGTTGAAATATGTTAGATATAGTGAATTATCTTTAGTAGTTGTATTTATGTAAATTCAAGTAATGCAACAGATAAAATAGTTAAATTTGATACTTAGGTTAACTGAGTTAAAATAAATTTAAGAGATTAGAAGGTTAACGAGTGCATAGTTCATTGATTAGCTTAAATTTTAGTTAATTAAGCAATGATTAATAGATTTAGATTAGTATGATTAAAATATAATCTATATTATAATACTCTTTTTTTATTTAACGTACGTACGTAACAAGGAAACCATAGGCTTAGGAGGTGCTTAGTTTATTTTAAGTAATGGAAAAGAGAATGGTAATGGAAATACTAAGTAATGAAATAAATATTAGTATTATATTTAATGATTTTTAGTTCATTTTTAAAGTATATAATGTGAAACACGAACTCCTATCCGATAAAAGTCACTTTTTCTTTTTTGGAACGACAATTGTTACTACATGGCCTCTAATCCAGAAGGCATAGCGAGTCCACACAACCAGATTGGGTCCAGCTCAGAAGGCAATGACACCCTTCCCTTTACACACGCGAGAGGAAACCCCTTATTGCCCTAGACAAGACTCAAACTTGAGACCTTGCCTAGGAGGGTAAAACCTCCATACCATTGGACCAGAAGTCCGTTAATCCGATAAAAGTCACTTTGGTCACAATTTCTTGAATGCATTACAGTTATAAATTTTAATATACATATACATATTAACATATAACCTATGAAAAATAACGCACGTCTTTTGTGTTATAGATTTATCACTTTTCAATACAAAAACGATTTTCCGACTATAAAAGTTAAACAATATTGTATAAAAAATAAAGTTTGGCAGAAATTTTGAAGACTTAAAATGAAAATAATTAGACTAGAGAAACAATATTCAATCGGAAATAGAAAAAAGTTGGGATAGTAATCGAAGGAAGGAAAAAGAGATCTGTAGCATTTTGTTTATATATATTTGATCGTGTTAATAATTAATATCAATAGTTAAAGTTTTTATCTTATATTAATATATTAAACATTATTATATATCTATCTATATTTATATTTATTTTATATATATACTAAAAGAAAATAAATAGTTATTCTATATTTTGTCACGTAGGCAAAATGCCACGTGACAACTTCTCATAATTTTAAATTAAATTAAATAAACAATTAAATTTAGATATATTTAAATAGATAATATTAATTAATAAAATAATTTACGAATCCTACTCAAACACTAATTATTTAAATTTGAAGATAAACTAAAAGATAAATTTAGATAGAGTTATATAATATTTGAACATAATATTAATTAATTAAAAAATTTATAGATTATATTTAAATAATAATTAAAAAATAATATTAAACTATTAAATCTATAAAAATTATTTAAAATAAATTTTCGTATATAATTGTAACAAAATTACAATGTCAATTGGAAGAACATAGGAATGTAGCCGTGTATTACTTTTGGGTCTTCATTGATTGCATCTAGCAAAACAAGCAACATCTTTTATTATCTTTTCCATTCATATGTGCTATTACTCCCAACCAAACACCCCCTTAATTTTTACTCTATATTGATTATTTATTTATTTTGGTTTTATGTGGAGCCTTACAAACAAAAAATAAACAACAATTAAAAGTTCAAGTTTTTGCTTCCTTGTATGCTACGGCTTACGAACGATCAAAAGTTTGTGTGCATTCTGATCTTCTCATAAATAATCGATTGTGACTATATATCATGACTTGCTTAATTAAAACTAACATAATATTTCAAATGTACGTTTATGAATCAACTTTATAAGTGTTATATTTTGGACACTAATTTTTATAAGTTCATATACTTTGTCTGCTAAAGATATGTCTAATTGTATCTTTATTTGTTATTTATAGTTAGTCTAGTAAATTCAATTGGATCCAATTTAAGGATTACCCTTTTATAATTATATTTCATTATATCTTTTATTAAAATTATATATATATATATATATATTTAAAATTGTTCTAAATGTCATTTATTTTCAACAAGTAGTCATCATATACAATATTGTCATCAAAATATCATTACCTCTTATAAATTATTTATCTATATTTTTTGAGGACTTACACTTTTAAAGATCGGAAAAGACAAACTTACCCCTACTTACAAAGGAAAATACAAAGCTACCCATAGTTACATTAAATCAGAATTTAATACATTAAACAACATGATACTGTATATAAATAAACATATATAAATTTAAAAATAACAAATAAGACAAACTATAGTTAAACATCAATACAACAAAACTAACAATAAGAAAATATCATTCTCATCAATTATGTGACAGTTAATTATAATATTTCTTGATCGATTTCAAAAATCTTATCCGCTATATAGTGCAGGCATTTGCTAGTACATGGTTAATTACTATGCATCTAGTTTTTTTTTTCTTTCTATATAACCTTCAAGTTTTATATAACCTTCAATTTTGATTTTTCATCTCTTTTTGTTCCTTCTTTTTTTTGCAAACTTGTCATTTTTTACTTTTTACTTTTAAGATTGTACTGTTGGTCTTTTATTTTTATTTTCTTCTCATGGACCGAATTGAACTTGGTGGATTTAACCTTGCTGGACTAGACAATTCTTTTCCTTCAACCTTCAATCGCTTTTTATTTGAATCAAAATTAATGTTAACGACTGTTTTTATATCCATCGCAAAGTAATCATCCAGGGCACTCTCTCGTCGCAAATGACGATTGTCACGCAATTGAAAGGTCGTTTTCAGTCGCAAATTTGTCGCAGTAGGTCTTGTAGTATGTAGAAGGTATTAAAACCAAATTCTTTATAAGAAACGTAAGCCCCAAGTACTAACTATAAATATAAATATATTTACCTTAAACTTAAACTTAAACCTTAATTTAAAGGGTACGACTTAATTTAAAGGGTACGAGAGAAGTAGTCAAACCGCAAACGTAAAGTCTTCCGTTGCTGGTATCGATTGAAGATGACTTGGTGCCCTCATTGCTCAAAAAATAGCCACACACATCATGATTATACAACCGGCCGTGTGTATGTATCTTTTATTAGTTAACTGTTATTATTTAATTGCCAATTATTCTATTATATATACATGCTCATGATCCCTTTCTATATATCCATGCATGCATATTTTTAATTTACGTCCAATGTATGTTTTACTTTCAGGTTTTGTGTTGATTGTGGTAAAGTAGTAATTCATGATATATATACTGAAGATGCCACTTTTGTTAAAGATTCAGCAGGAGGGGTACAGTTCCTTTTTTTGTTTTAAGTTTATTTATTTTGCTTTCTAGTGATGATTTGTATGATATTGTTGCAGGCCCATCTTGCAGGCAATCTTGTTAAGATGGCAAGTGATTGTTCCGAGTCACATAGACGAACATTGGAGAAAGGTAGCCGCTATACGTACATTATGACGATTGTGGTTCCATATATATAGTTATAATTATTTAATTTAATATTCCATCTAGTTGCAAGGAAAATAGGAAATCATAATAATCTCTTTTATGTTGTAGGGTATGAAGTAATTGATCAGTTGAAAGAACCTTATGGGATCGAGGGCGTTGATCATGCTACTAAATATTACGAGGTTTGTGCTTTCCATATATATCTTTAGATATGGATATATCAAATAAAGTATAATTTTTCATTTTTTGATATATCTTTTTAATTTTTGTAGATAGCTGTTGAGCGCGGCTTTACAAGAGGACGTAGAAGATCCCTAGTTGCTGCAGCTTGCCTTTATGTTGCATGCCGGTCAGTCGTTAATTTTATATAGATAACCGTTTTTCTACGTGTGATTTTCGGGTTACTTATCAATTGATGGTTGGTATTATTGTGTTATACAGGGAACAGGAGAAACCTTTTCTGCTCATTGAATTTTCAAGTCAATTGAGTGTTAGTGTGTAAGTAAATCACCTTCCTTCAACTATATTGAAACATTTCTGAAGGTTTTTCTGGAAGCAGTCTCTACCTTGGGTAGAGGTATGACTGTCTACATCCTACCTTTTCCCATACTCCACCTCAGCGGGATTCGGTGTTGTTGTTGTTGTTGTTGTTGTTGTAGTAGTGATTTAATCTAATGATATTGCAATTCACATTTTGCAGCTATGAGTTGGGTGTTGTGTATTTAGAGCTTTGCAAGTTGTTGAGCCTCCAAGATCACCCGTTTATCCAAAAGCCAGTTGATCCTAGCCTTTTTATGCATCGATATACATGTCGTAAGAAATATATACTCGTCATAATATGTTTGTTTCGTGAGTTTTTTTATTGTTAAGAGTACTCGAGACTGATAATTTACCCGGTTGTTATTGTTTCTTAGTGCTAATTAAAGGGGGTGGTGATAAGAAAGTTTTGAACACTGCATTGCATCTTGCAGTTAGCATGAAAAGGGACTGGATTCAGGTTAATTTGATCCCTTCTGAAAATTAATAATAACTTATCCTTGAACTTATTCAATAACTTCTTTTTTTGTTATGAATTTTTTCAGACGGGAAGGAAACCTAGTGGGATATGCGCTGCAGCTATATATGTTTCATGTGTGTTACATGGATATAATTTTACAAGAGCAGATGTGGTATGTACAACTTTCATCTTAAATTGTCACTCTATATGCATGCAAATATGATTGTTTTCTTTAATATCGATATAATACCACGGATAATATTTTTCACTTGTCAAGTTTTGATTTTTTCCCAATTATAGTTCTTTCTTCTTTATTTTTTCTTTTCAAGATACTACCAGGGTTCCTCTGTCATCATAGGTTTGTTATATATTAGTGTTCATTATTAAATATAATGGTAACGGGTCAAATGGATAAATTAATAATTAAAGAAAAGAAGCAAACCTTTAATAAAGTTTATCAAAGTATGTCCAAGTGTCTACATCCTTTTCAAGTTCCTTATTCAAAACCGTGGATCTTTTTTATCATAAACAGAAGTTGCTTTAGAATATAAATTAATAATGGTTGACAGCTCAACCCAACCCATCTTGACCCGTCAAAAGCCACCCATTTTGACCTGTTAGCGAACCCGCTAGATCCACACATTTTACCTTTCAACGGATGTTATTATTATTATTCTTTTGTTTGGCAAACATAATCTGCAAGATTCAAGCATATGGGTATAATGGGGTTGGAGGTATGTATACTTGTGCATTTGCATTATGTTGTCTCTACATGTGCTAGTCTTAAATTATTCAAAGGTTTCAGAGTTTCCCTTTCCTATCAACCTTTTGACATATCAATGCTTAATTGCTTAAAGCAACATTCCCTTCGCTTACCTCAATTTTTAGCGTTAATTTCAAGAACAAAATTCAATGTTTTATACATCTTAATTTCAGGTGAAAGTCGTACACATATGTGAAGCAACATTGACAAAGCGACTGATTGAATTTGAAAATACAAAAGCTGGGAGTTTAACAGTGAGTTTTATTACTACCATTCAGCACTGTTTTGCAGTAAACATTATCGTCTTTATTCAATTGATAACAAGTTAGTTTACTCATAATATTATGCAATTTAAATTGTTTACTAGATTGACGAGTTCACTGAGAACGCTAGGGATTTTGAGAAGGAAATGCGGTCCTGCAAAAAATCTGAAAACGAGTTAAAGATGCCTGGAATGAATGAAGTGGTCTGCCAGCACAAAAGCACTGTGGTTCAGTCTGGCTTTGGGCTTTGTAAAAACTGTTACTTGGAGTTTTGTGGAGGACTTGATGGTTCAGAACCTCCAGCATTTCAACGCGCCGAAATGGAAAGGTTATCCAATGAAGCAGTGGAAACTTCTACCACCTCAACTTCTGGCATAGAGCCCTTCCAGAAAACAAATAATAAGGAAAAGGTATGGTAAGGCATTAAAACACTTGCCCTCCCTAGTACCTTACTCGTTGTAAATAGTTACAGCAATGTAACTCCATGTCAAGTGATGAATTTTTGTGACTTTCTATCATCTTATATTATATTGTAAGAAACATCTAGACGTGGCAAAATGGGCGGGTCAAGCAGGTTGGGTTACGGGTAATCCTTTCAGATGAGTCAGTTGGGTTGACTTGAAGGCTGAAGCCACTGTTTACAGAATTTCTAAAAAATTTGAAATCTGATTTAGTGTCTCGAGTATAATTACATAAGTTATATTATGTCACCAAATATCTAATCTTGTATAAAATGATAAGGTTGGTTTTATGCAGTACATTTTCACTTTGGGAGACTGTTGACCCGTTTGACCCAGATTGAACTTTTCCCTTTAAATAAATTAACTTCTTAAACAGTTTGAGATAAACACAATCTAAATTGGCCCGTTCATTGGAAATGGGTCAAAATTGTCACTTCTAGTAACATCTAATGTAAGGCGGGGTTTTTTCTGGAACTACCTAAAAACCGCTGAATGTTGCTGATGTGTTAATATGGAAGTATTGATTAAGGTTACTACTCTTAGTGTCTATCGAGATGTTGACATAATTATAAATTCAGGGAACTCAACGTAATGATGAAGCCAAAACAAATTGTAAGTTGTATCTCATTCTTCTTTTGTATTCGTGTCTCTTTATAATATCATGTTTGAATGTTTGTTGGTTCTTTAATATAACTTTATCAGCTCCCAACGATCCTGGAAAGATACCCAAAATTAGTGAGACTGTAGATGCTTTTAAAAGCTCAAAGGACATCCCTTATACAATTGATGAAACAGATACCCTTTCTGATATTGATGATTCTGAGGTACATGAACCTCTATGCATTTAAATTTCTCACATTTAATATTATATTTTTTTTGGCTGTATTATCAATGAATCCATGTTTTTTGTGGTGTAGGTGAGTTGTTTTATTAACAACGAGGACGAAATTCGGACAAAGAAGATAATGTGGGAACATATAAACAAAGAGTACATAGAGGTGATAAACGAATTTCTTTACTTTAGAGTTTCAGAGTGGTAGAGGTGGTGAACTCTAATTGGTCAAATGGGAAGTTATTAGATTAGCTTGAATGGGTCGAACATTTTGAAATCCGTCCCAAGTGTATTTACAATGCATCAGACCTCTTAAATCAGTTTTATATAAGAGTTAGACTATTGTTAAAACATTATAACTTATGTGCTCATATTTCATGAATTTTATCTTTATTAAAATTTAAAAGTAATAAGTTTTTCGAAATAAGCATTTTGGGTCCACCCTTTGACCCGTTTCAAAAATTGCATGTTTGACCCAAACCAAACCCCATGACCTGCATATTTTGCTACCTATATGAACATCCAAATTGATTTATAACGCTATTGTTATATAACTGTATATAAACACGTAATATGGTTTTCCAGGAACAAGCTGCTAAAGAAGCTGCAGCTGCAGTTGCTCCTAAGAATTATACTGGGACTTCAAAGGTAATACATCAAGCATAGGCACTTTCTTCACTAGCAAAGAGAACACGTTTTTTATTTATGCAAAAATCATATAATTCGGAAAATGAGTTTGATGAGTAGATATTCCGTAAAGGTGGAAAATGGGCAGGTCGGGTGACATGTTTGGATAAAAAGGGTTATGTTTGTTGTGGGTGGGGTGGACTGTAAACACTAATTCTCTGAACCTTTTAATTTTAAAACATTTTTAGAAGTAATTAGTGCAGTGGCGATGTTTGTTTTTTGTATCAATAATAAGCTCAATTTTATATTTAAATTGATTCAGGAGGTTTTATGCATTAAAAATACTCTTAGTGACTTTTGACCCGTTTAACGCATTTATTTTTTCACCATCCGATTGATGTGTTAGGACAAAGCAAGACCCAAATTGACATATTTTACAAAAGTAAATGGATAGAATTTTGTAACTCAAAAATCATAGTCACCTCTTATGAGTACCTCTTTGAACAATGTGATTTTACAATCACCATAATTCTTTTTCGTGGTATTAATGCTTTCTTCTTGACGTGAAACCAGAAAGGTACAAAAAGACGTGCATCAGAGGCTAAGAACGTTAAGCCTGCCCAAACTGCTGCAGAAGCTGCTGGTCAACAGTTTGCAAAGGTTTGTTTTTAGATTATGCTGATTCTGAATTTGCTTCAAGGAGATCCGTATCATAAATATTTTGATTTGTGTTATTATTATTTTCTTAAAACACTTTCTGTGTCTTTGAAACAAATGAAGAACAAATAAAACTGTTCTTCCTTTTGTTTCTTAATCAACTGTTTTTTGTTCTTTTTTTGCAGATACGTAGTTCAAAAATCAATTATGACGTGTTGAATGATCTATTTGGTGATGATGTAATTGTAAGCAATCTGTTTCTCTTAGTTTCTTAGTTTCCTTATTGATATCATTGCTTTTATTCTTTTATCGCATTGCATACATCATAGATTATGTAGTTTATGCATGTTAGAAGTGGTTTTTAGCCTTCTCTTTGTATAAATTAAATATATAATATTATATAAAATGTACCGCTTCAAAAACACAAAATTTTGTAAAAGAAAATAACTTAATGATTGTTAAGTTTCTGTTAACTCTGTCAAACACCTAACCACAAACAATACAAACATGACCGGTAGTTATTTGATTTATTCATCTTGGGACATAACACAAAAGTAAGCATTAAGTATTTGTAATGAGGAATTGAGGTTAATGATCAAATGGGTAAATTCAACATGAAAACTATATGAAAATTCTGATATTGTAATCCTCTGTAATGTATGTAACATGTTTTTCTTGGAAGCTTATTAGTTCATGTTCTTGCAGCCGAGTACAAAAAAGAATCGTGTTGATGTGCCAAATGCCAAGGAGCAAGATTCAAGTAAGAAACATAACGAAATGAATGATGATGAATCGCAAAATCAAGAATTGGACTTTGATAATGCAGAAGAAATCAATGGTTATGGCGATGATTATCATGGTGGGGATGGTTATCACAATTATTATAATGATGGTGAGACATATGAGGAATATTGATCAATTGAACATGTGTGAGTTACAAAAATGTAAAGAAGATATGCTAAATTAGTTATTGTTGGATCGGGATAGCTACATTTTGAGGAGAATGAAGGGCAAGCGATCTCAACCGTTAATTTATGTGATTAACGACCTAAATTTGTAACACTGTATTTTACGTGCACACTGATCCTCATAACCTTACTCAAATTAGTTTTGCGAGTTACAAAGTAGATTTTGGTTCTAATACGTACAAGTATCTAGATTATGTTAAGAAAAAATTGTACATAAACTGTGACGAATCATTTTTAAAAAAGATAGAAAGTCTACTTTCCAATTCCATATATCATTTTTCTTCATATATAATCATCTTAAATAGTTATGGTGGAAGTGGATTATGAGATAACCTAACTTTTGGAGAGAAACAGAGAACCTCACACTAAATATTCAGTGATAAATATTGGTTTATGAAGTACATTCAACGATGAATATCTATAAATCAATATGCATTGATCAATATTCAGTGTAATTTTAGAAGGTTCTTTGGTTATCTTTTCCCTAGTTAACGTAACATATGTAAGGGAAAGATTATGAGGAAATTTCTTTTATAAAGACAACTAAGAATCTTCCAAAAGTACACCGAATATAATAAAATACTAATTTTATCGATACACATCAATGGATATACTACATAAATGATAAAAATTAATATTCTATGTATCTTGTAAGAGCATGTTGAGTCGTCGCTGAAAAATTGACATTTTTCGAGGTTAACGCCCAGAGGTCGGCTTTCACAACTCCATTTCGACGTTTGGCCCTCAACACAAAAAAAATTTCTGCTTTTTGTGTTTTTCAAATATTCAAGTTGGAACAAAAAAAATTAAGGGACATATAATTTTTTTGTTTATATGTACAAAAAAGGACACATTGACCTTATTTTTTATTTAAGTGGGCTGGACTATTATTATTTATTCGCTATAATTTTTAAATGGGACATATACATTTTAGTTCAATGTATCATTTTTAATTTGATAATGTATTTGATTTTAATTAGTTTATTTGTGTTATATTTGTTTTGAAACTATTAAGTTAATTGAATTTTGTCAAAAAAAAAAAAAAAAAAACACCAATACCTTTACTCTGAAACTCAGTGTTAAACTTACGGTTACTCAACAGTTGAGGTTCCATCAATTCAATTCTACATATCTATGTGTATATATATATATGTGTGTGTGTGTGTAGGGCTGATCAATAGGGAATGGGTAATCTTGGGGGAACGGAGGAAACTAATATGGGTTGCCCGTTAACATTCATCATGGTGAATGTTAGTTATCATTAATTACGGTGAATGTTAGTAATCATTAATCACGTTAAAATATTTTTAAATTAACATTTATCGTGATGAATGATAACTAACATTCACCGTGATGAATGTTAACGAACGGCCCAGATTAGCTTCCCCCTTCCCCCAAGATTACTCATTCCTCTTGATCATCCCTATATGTATACATATATATATATATATATATATGTCAAAACACAATATCCGAAAGTACAATTTTGAGAATATAAAGCATAGCATTTTTAATACCTTTTTTATTTTCAAACTTTATATTTAAAGTATACTGCTTATATCTTCACAAGAAATGATATACAAAGAGAATTTGTTCACTACTGTAAATTTTTCTTAGGTTGTGTTTGATTGTTGCTGAATGAGATGACTTAGTATTGAACGCTGAATCGGTTAGCATTTAGCATGTTTAATAATATAAACTAAAGCCTCTGAATTGACCTGAGATGTTAAACGAATTGTTGAATGATTCATAACCCAAGTATAAGCAAAATGATTCAGTATGAAATTTGCAAATCAACAAGTACTATTATGCATGCGCGTTGTGTCAAGTGTTTCACATAATAATATCAAGTGCTTAGCAATATATGCATTATTTGTCTGCATAGTTCACATACATATTTATATCATAGTTCACACAGTTTGTTGGAAGATACAAGGTACTTAGATTAAGAGGTATGACATATACGAGAGGAAAACTATGAAATTACGTGATAGAGACATGCACGAGGGCTTTGATACGATCTTGTGGAGCATATTTGGAGGAATCATCCGTAGTTTGTTTCAATATATTGTCTCTAAGTTTATGTAATTAGTTTAAAGTACTTTTAATTTTTAGGACTTTTAAATTATTGTCTATCAATTGCGTAATTTTTTTGAGACTTGTAATATGTATTTTTTATTTTACTATGTATTTCTTTTATTTAATTTACTAGATTAAGACTCACGATTTCGTTGATTGTGCATGAAAATAGTTCTACAATCGAATTTATGTTTGTACAAAATCATATAGTGTACCCATATATTACATCTACGGAAAACATTTATTGAAATCAAAATTCATTCAGGATATGAATATGACAATGATGACCGCGTGATAGAATCAAACTAACTAACCAACAATCAGGGAAAAACAAAACTAAAGTCTTAATAAAATACGAATGGTAAAGAATCTTTAAAAACCGTTCATCATGTATTCTTGAAACAACCTATCTTCATAATTCAGTGATCTAAGGAATCTTCTATATAGCTAAAGCTTCAGCAGATTTTGAAGTAGAAGCTTAGACTTTTGACGGAACAAGGGGAAAAATGATCTTCCGTTTAAGAGAAAAAGACTTGGGTGTAACTTCTACATCGAAATGTGGGGTTGGTTTGTTGACAGCATGTGACATAGGAGCCTGGAAAGTAGGAGATTGTAAAAAATAGTTCATTACATATGCTTTGGTTGGTGATTCACTTGGCTGAAAAAATGGTAATACATCAAGATTGACAATTGTAAAATATAATAATAAAAAGTATAACCTTGCTAGCATGAGTGTTGTCCACAAAATCTCAAATAAAAAATATCATTAAACCGGTCTGCCATTGAAGTTATAATCCGCTCGTCATCAGAAGTATCGTTCACAATGTAATAAGGATATTTAATTTTGATATTAAAATTGTTGACTTTAATCTTAAACGTCTAGTCCCTTCTAGAAAGCCAGCCAAACAATTTAAGTAAAATTTGAGGGTCGTATTAATCATGTTTTAGGAGAGAATAACATTATATCATATTTCTAAGTAAGTTACACTCCAACTTGAACGTACACTGGTTATCTTTGATTCAACCATTTTACACTTCTATTGATGCATTTTGCTAGTAGTTCTTCAAACAACACAAACGATGTGGATGTAGTAACATCATGAACTCGTATAACAGTCTTAAGTCGGCAAATGTAGAAACCGTTATGACACTTAAAAGCGTTAACCAAAGGTAGTATGGTGTATATGAAAAACTTCTAGGGTGGTAAGTCTAATGTACTGTACTGTTGTGAAACACATTAGGAACCGGTCTACACATATCACAGTCGTAATACTTTACTCCATTTGGAGCATTTGAGACAAGGCCAACCCTTTTGCAACATTTACTACAACAATGATAAAAACCATCATTCATCAATCATTACCCCTTTAAAAGTAGCCTTCACCACACATTGTGAAACCTATAAAGACAAGAATGATATGTTAGTTAAAAATTTATGGACCAAAATTTCTACTTTGAATGAATGTTCACTTCTAGTATGGTATGGAATAACCTCCTTTGTTTCAAGAATTTCATTGTTTGCCTTGAAAACAACATTTCTGATGAATTTAATTGAAGAATTTGTGACAAATGTTTTAGACTCAATCTGTGTGGCGATGGTCGATGAAACATCAGGTTTTTCATTATTAAATGACACTTGATCGAATCCGTCACTAGCAATTTCAAAAGACGAGTAATGTCGTACTTTAGTGGACTTGTAAAATTTAATTTTGCATGCATGCTGAAGTAACATAGAATTGCTACTGTATGATTAAACATCAAAACTTTTCAGTTCAACGAAGTCTCCTTTTTTCAAACTGTATTTGAAATTTGGAATCCTTAAGAGAAGCATGGATCTTATTTCCCCTAACAATGTCAAAACAGTTTGTTGAATCAGATATGTGCATAAATATGGGAAAAATTAAAATTCACAGAATATACACATACTTGGTAGTTAATAAGAATCATTTCAAATTATGCAACTCGGGATGGATTATGTACGTAAGTTTGTGTCCTAAACACGAAAACTTTCTCACGAACCTTAAAATCATCCCTATCGGCATTAATGAGGTTCAATGGAGTAAAGCGTTCATCATGTGCCATATTTAAATGGATATGGAATATTTTGTATGTTTTGAATGAGTAAACAACATAGGTATTTGTATCTATATTCAAATAATTTGAAGTGGTGTATGGGTGGGAAATGCAGAACTTATACAAATGAAAATGTTTTAATAATGATAAATAAAGATGTATTGCATTTTATTAGTAAATAACATGAATATCCATATCCTTATTTTGAAGGATGGTAGGTACTTCTAACGTGCTCGATGTTCGCAGATTACATTTTAACTACTTTTGGAGCCAAATATCGGTTTCTATCCTTTAATTAGATTAAACAACTGAACTTCCAAATCCTTATTGTGAGAAATGATAGGTGCTTGTGTAACTAACTTGATAGAATTTTGCATATTACATTTTGACTACTTTCGGTGTCAACAATCAATAATATCAAATATCTACATTTAGCTTAAACACTTATATTCTTGCCTTAATATTAGGAACTTATCATAACTAATATTTTGAAATTTAGGGGATGTATTTTGAAATCATGGTGAGAATTGAAATTGGATAGCATGAAGTGTAGGGAGTGTTTGATATAAGTTGTGCAAACATTGAGTATTTGTAGGAAAACTAACGAAAGTAGATTAGTCTTTTTCACATGAAAATTAGTGGAATAAGTATACCATTAATTTAATAAACGGTCGGATGATTCAAGATGCTACTCCATCCAACGTTCCTTTTTTCTTTTAATATATTACTAGGTTATAAACTCGCAATAATGCGGGTGAAAATTTAATTTTTATTTGGTCGATTTTTTAATATAGTTTATAGACCCGCAATAAGACGCGACGAATTTAACCTTTAAAAATACATCATATATTTAAGGTGTGAAAGTGTAATTATACGAAAAAATATTGTGACCAGTTTTTATACAGTTTACATCAAATATTTAAGGGGTCAAATGTGTTATTATACGAAAGAAATTAAGATCGTTAGATCGTAAAGGATAAAAAACAATGAAGGGCTAAGATTCCTCCATGGTATCCTCTTTTAATTATATAGATAGATAGATATAGTTAGATAGAAGAATTTGTTATTTGTTTCAATTTATTAAATTAATTAATTGAATTTAAAAAAAAAACCTTGAGAACACTTAAAAAAACAGTGTCACTACTCCTAATCCTCTAATATTTATCGAATTAGAGAAATCCAAACATTTTTTTTAACTTACCGAAACACAAGATAATACGATATATGACTTTTTAATTTCCTTATATAAACTATACGAGCGATAAAAGGGATGATATCATATATCCCCTAGTTAAACTCCTAATTACAAATTTCCCCAACTAAATCTTCTTATATCATATATTCCCAACCTAAAGCTTAAATTTATCATATTTATCCATTTTCCTAACTTAATTATATTTAATACTTTTAAGTTCATAAACTTTGAATCTATTGACCATTATGTCCTTTTCATTCTAAAGTAGATTACCAGCAAACAAAAAGAAACTATATAACCTTTCTATGTAAAATTGCTAGATGCACTAAATTTTGTTGCAAATTGAATCCAACAAGAGAAATATCATGTATTGTACCAATACTCTAATATACACATACATCAAAAATACAAAATCAATAAAACTAATCCAAACTACAACTTATTTTCTCAACGAAACTAACAAATTAAATTTCATCATCATCGTAACTTTTGAATTATTAAAATCTCAGCAAAATAGAAGAGTTTGATAGGATAAACAATTATGATTGATCTTGTAAGCTTTATTTAATGTAAGAGTTTGCTTAATTTAGTGTAAATTGGGGCGATCATAGTAGTGATTAACGGTGAGCATATTTAACATAATATAATTAACGAACCTTGATCTTCGTATTTTGAATAGAGTTGATTCAACTAGGAATGATTGAAATTGATCAAATCACTACAAAATGAACCAACGTGAGATATCCTTAGATTTTTGTCTTTTGCAGTAATAATACGTGTGTGAGTATTTGTTGATTTTCTTATTGAAAAAAAAGAAAAAAGAAGGTAGGGGATATACGATATTGATATAAAATTCAAACGAAGTTAATGACCTTCAATATGACCTTTTTGTGAAAAAACAAAAGAGGCCTTACTTCTCCGTTTCCCTGCTACTTTTGCTCCTCTCATCTCTGCGATTCTTTTTTTCTTTACAATATTCAAGTTGGTCTTCAGATTCATACATCAAACGGGATTTTGATGACTTCAAATAGCATTTGTTTGTGACTTCGATTTCTGTCATTTTCTTTAGGTATCTTATGTTCTTGTATTTCGAATTTAATTTGCTACATGTACTAGAAGAACTGTGAATTAATATATTGTAATTTAATGTTAGAAGAGTTTGATAGTAGACAATATTTGTTGAGTTATTATGCTGCAACATCTTTCTCTTTTTTGATAAATTTGTGTACTTCATTTGTGAGCACCAACTGTTCGATAAAATGCCCCAAAGAAACTTTGAGCAATTTACAACTTAAAAGCCAACCCCATAATTGAATCATGTATTTTGCTTGACTAGTGATGTTGATGAATTAAATACCTACACTCCAACAGTTTGTTCTTTTGGTACCGAATTAGCCAAAAATGTTTATCGAAACAATTTGGTTTATTAACTTTGCTTATTCTGAAATGTAAAATTGTTTTTTTGTTCTTCCCTTTTTTATTATTCTATTATAGAATTTCTATGTGTTGGTTAAAGGACTAGTTTTAGATGGACATTGTAGTAGTTAATGTTGAGATGATTTTGCTGATTGGTAGCAGCAGAACTTTCAAATGCTTCTAGTAGTGATTAACCCATGAAGATGTATTACAATATTATTTTGTTATTGATAAAATTCAAGATTTGTAAGTTATGGTAACAACATAGTCACTCATGAAAAATTGCCATATCTCAATCTTGATTGAAGATGTTAATTGCCTTGTTAATATGTTAATTTGAGTACCTTTTCAATTGCGATATCATATTGTAATAAGTTAACCTAAAACACGAAATAAAAATTGATTTTGTGTAAATTTCAGGGGAAAAAGAGATGACTTGGTGCCCTCATTGTGCCAAAAATAGCCAGACACATCGTGATTATACAACCGGAAGCGTGTATGTATATATTTAATGGTTATATATATCTGAAAATGCATCAAGCTTTACCAAATTCTATTGTATGTATCAAACTTAATAAGTTTTTTAGTTATCATTTCAATTATTGCTATTATATGAATGTAAAACTAGTGATGTGGCGCCAATTTTGATGATGTGCCAACTTATATGGCTGCCATGTCAGAAAAATAATAGCGGTTACCAAGAAGTTATTGGATACATACAATAACAAGTGAAAGTTTGATACATGCATTAGAATTTTGTAGAGTTGGACACGTTTCTGGATATACTTAACCTATATATTTAATGTAAATTTCTGTCTAGTTGATTAATTTCTATTCGATTTATGCTTCATTGTCTTTTGTATAACTGTTAGATGCTGTGTTGATTGTGGAAAAGTAATATCTCAAGATTTATATACTGAAGATGCCACTTTTGTTAAAGATTCATCAGGAGGGGTAAGTTTTCATTTTTAAATACTTTATATATACTCGATTTTTGTATGATTTCGATGGCATTTCCATTTTTCTGACTTGTATATCATTACAGGCTCATCTGTCAGGAAATCTTGTTAAAATGGGAAGTGCTTGCTCCGAGTCACATAGAAGAACCTTGGAGAAAGGTAGGTATATTGTGGTTGTAGTAGTAGTTTGTGTTCTATCCTGTATCAAGGAAATTGCGACTAATTTAATTTGATATTACAGGGTATACAATAATAGATCTCTTGGTAGACAAACATGGGATTACCAATGTTGATCATGCAGCTAAATATTACGAGGTTAATGCTTTTCACATAATTTGGATGTGAATCTGCAAAAATAGAGCACCAAGTGACAATATACAAATATTTGGTGTATGCTTATCGAGAATTGTAGTTTTTTGATTCATTTATAATTGTAGATAGCTGTTGAGCGTGGCTTCACAAGAGGACGTAGAAGATCCCTTGTTGCAGCTGCTTGTCTCTATGTTGCGTGCCGGTCAGTGGTTTCTTTTAGATTTTTTTTTGTGGGTAACATCTTTTAGATAGGGTGCTCAAAAACGCTAAAGCTGCAACATCGTTATGCGGTCACTAGAGTTACCTAACCAGCAATCAGTTTCTGTGGTCTCTTATCTGATTTTCTTTCTTTAAATGTAACTTCTAGACATGTTTTTATTTTTTTTTCTCATACATTTAATATTTAAGAAGTATATAAAAAGATGCGAACGTGAAACCCACATTATAGTAGATTTCCCGATTATAGAAATTCCTAATATAAGGCCATATGATATGATACCCAAGTAATGTAAATTTAGAAACTTGGTTATAATCATTTTCTTTTTAGGAAGAGTTTGAAATTCATGTAGAGGTAGTTAAGGCATATTTAATTGATATGATCCATTTAATGTTATGTGCATTTCGTGTTTTTGTATTCCATGTACTTTTGCCAATTGGCGTGTCTCATGCATAGTTGTCGAATGGCAACAAATGCGATGACCTACCTTACCTATATGCTATGCAGCGATAGCGGTAAAATAGCGGACGCTATTTCATATGTAGCGGTTGACTTTTAAAGTCAAAATCAGTCGTCAATTTCAGACTTCAAAAGTCAAAATCAGAAAATTACTGGGTTCGCGGTTGTCAATTTCTGAAAATTGAAATCAATTTCATCAATTTCAGTCGTTAATTTGAGTCTGCAGTGGTCAATTTCGTCAATTTTAGTGTTTAATTTGATCCTGCTACCGCTATTTTGTCAATAGCGGTCATCTGGCGTTACGCTACGCTATTCACTACTTAAAGGAAGAAACTTAGAACTTTTTTTTTTTAATTTGTACTTTACAAAACATTGTTTTATGTAATATGTAATGTACACGACGCTATTTGTCGCTATTGACAACACTGGTCTCATGGCAGTTGGTAGCACATGCTTGTGTATGTGGCACTGTTGACCTATATTTATTACTAAATACTCCGATTTAGGCTCTGATGGCTTAGTTATATATTCACCCTGTATTTGTGATTTGTCGATGAGGTTACTTATCAACCGATTGTTGGTATTATTATGCTATACAGGGAACAGGAGAAACCTTTTCTGCTCATTGAGTTTTCCAGTGAATTGGGTGTTAGTGTGTAAGGAATGCCTTCCTTGACTATTAAATATTTCTGAATATCTTCTCATAGTAAACTGATAGTTGAAATTTATATTTTATAGCTATGAATTAGGCACTGTGTATTTACAGCTATGCAAGTTGTTGAGCCTCCAGGATCATCCCTTTGTTCAAAAGCCAGTTGATCCTAGCCTCTTTATGCATAGATATACAAGTGGTAAGATTTGATTGTTGTTTATTAGTTCTGTTCTATTTTCGGAAGTTGCTGAACATTTATCGTATCTGCGAAACCAGTCATCCTTTTGTTTTATTTGCTTGAGAACATTAGACGGTACTAACTTTGATTTATGTAGGTGTAGAATGGAATCTCATTTATAATTTTGTCACTGGACTGATATTAGCTTTAGAGGGTCACATTATCTCATTGATTATAGATGCTTGTTAGTTAAACGTGATATGTATTTTAGGTTATCAGGTATACGCTCGTATTTAAAAGAGATTGAAGATATTATATATTATATGTATCATAGGGTATCCTCCCTTTTAGTTAGTTTCATGTATTGGCAAGTATATTGTATTTTTTCTACGGTGATGTTGCTAATACTTGATTGATTTTTGTGTGACAGGACTAATCAGTGGGGATGGTAGTAAGAAAGTTTTGAACACTGCATTGCACCTTGCAGTTAGCATGAAAAGAGACTGGATTCAGGTTTGACCCTTTCTGAAATTTAGTAATAGCTTGCTTTCCCAGTCTGTGAGTTTATTTACATAACTTGTCTTCTTTATCATGATGTCTTACAGACTGGGAGGAAACCTAGTGGAATATGTGCAGCAGCTATATACGTTTCTGCAGTGTTGCATGGATATAATTTTTCAAGAACAGATGTTGTAAGTATAACATAATTCTAAAACTACGCATTTACGATCGCATATATGATTGATTCTACACTTGTCATGTTCATGATAAGTTTATGACCTTGTGATTTTTGCAGAGCCATAGTTTATTATTATTTGATGTTATACAGATGCATATTAGTGTTATTATGCCTTTGTCCTTATAGGTTTTAAGGTCTGGCTCTGCTGACATTCTGGATCTTTTTTCTATCACGCTTGACGATTTAGTCTGAGATTAATAGTTTATGATTTTATTTGAGAGTTCTATTTCTTCAATATCTGTCAACAAGATTCGAATTGGTTGGTATATCACCATTTAGTAACCTAAGGTTTTATGCTTTTTGTGTAGATGGGACAATGTTAGCCCTTTTATGTGAAAACATGTCAATTGGTTATAATTTGTTGGTAATGGGTAAAACTAAACAAGTCAGCTAAAAAGGAAATGTTGAATGGTTCAAAAGACGTCTAAAGTATGCTCTAGTGTTCACAGTCCTCCTAAATTTTGTTTCTTCATTCAAAAAGTTGGATATGAATCTATACTACTTTATAATGCATATACCCTTTTTTCAAATTCCTAGAATTTAAGACTAAGTAAAATGGATCCCCACCATTCATTTAAACTACAATTGATCTTAACCATCTATTTTCTATGTTTTTCTTTTTACCCCACCTATAAAAACTACCAACCAACACATACACACACTAAACACCTAAAATTACACACTTCTCCCCTATCTCTCAACCAGATGACCACAAAAGCACACCCAAAAGGCAAAAATAAGATACTCACACAACATATGAACACACATAATATTATCACTGCCGCCGCATTGCGCGGGTATTAGGCTAGTAGTTTTATAATCTGGTTGAATATTAGTTGTTAATGGACAAAGAAAAGTGTTTGCAGATCAACATAAATACTCTTTACCCATCTTAAAGTTTACTTCTTTTCACCCACGCTTGTTTGACCTTTTACCCAACTCGCCAGACCCATCCATTTTTCCAACTCTACTATTCACCAGTGGAGAAATATCTTTTAGCAAATCATAATCTGGTAGATTCCTGAGTGGATATATATCTTTAGGTTATATCTTTAATTATTATTAATATTATTATTATTATTAATATTATTATAATTTTTTATTTCATTCAAGGATTATGGGTTTGATCTGCGCTTTCTGTTGGACTGTTACTTGTGCATTGGCTTTATGTTATCTTTACATGTAATGTATGCAAATATGTGCCAGCCTCAAAAAAATTAAACTCTTCAAAGTTCCTTCTTTCATCTAGCTTATGGCATGGTGGTGCTTCAATGATTGAAACAATATCCATTTCAACTATTTGAACTTTATTGTTAATAACACAATGCGACTTTAATCTTTTTATACTTTATTATATTCAGGTTAAAGCTGTACACATATGCGAAGCAACATTGACAAAGAGATTGATTGAATTCGAAAATACAACGGCTGGGAGTTTAACAGTGAGCTTTATTGATACACTTTAATCAAATATTTAAATATATCTGTGCGGAATTGGTCATCTTTTGCATTTTGATCATTTATATTTCTGTTTTAATATTAGATTTAGTGATTACCCATAAAGCTCATAGTCATTTGCTTCCATTCCCTGATTACTCTTGATTGTTATCAATGTCCATTTCGTTCATGATGTATTCTTATTTTGCGTAATTCCCGTAGAGTTTTCCTTTCTGTCTCTCCTTCAGTCTCTGTTGATACTTCTCTCTAGTTACCATGATTGTAAGCATGGTGCTTTAGATGTGCACAAATGAAAAAGATGATACTAATAAATTGAAGATATATACACCGGGACTTTATACATTTTAATTAATTTTTCAATAATAGATTAAGAGGTCATTGAAAACATAATAAATACCTATATAATAAATTAATATTAAGTCTGACAATTTGCTATGTTTGATTTGGCACAGTATAATGATAATGTTTTGGCTATGGGTCACAGAGAAAAAAATTCTCTAACCAAGGACAAAATGAAATGAAACTTGTGAACAAACTTAAATGCTATAAATTTTATTTGTCATAATTAAAGATGGGAAAAAGTAAATTCGTATAGAGAACTTACTGAAAAGGAACATATTGCATACTATAAAACATAAAAAGGAATTTGGTGCGTTTGTTTTGGGATGGAGTGGTAATCCGAATATTTAGACTGGTCATGTAGGATTTTAGAAAGTGTCTTTAATATAGACAGTTACAAATATAACTTTGTACTTCATCCCCCTTTGTAAGCCATCTACATATTTGTAAGTTTTGTGCACTTAATACTGCGACACTACTTGTTGAAATCATCACTACTCGTCTTCAACTCTTGTATTTCTCTCCCAGACAGGACTTCCTGGGCAGATCTGTAAGTTTGGTGAGTTGTGATTTGAACCTATTTTTTCTATCTATTTCTTCTTTTAAAGTCACCGACATGGCAACAACCTATCCGCCCCCAATTTGGAATCTCCTTGTATCCTATAGAAAATCACTATAAGTCTGTATGTACGATAAAGTCTTAAATCTCCACATGAATTTTTTAGTAGGTGGTTAAAATTTGATTTATATTGAATTGAAGGTAAATCATGACTGTCGGATTAGACATTTAGACCTTGTCGAAACGTCTATTTAAATAATCCTCTATGTTCTATGTAAGAAAGCAGTATTTATGAAGTAACTTGTCTTGGTCCTTCCATATGTGGACTGCACTTGTAGTTACTTGGAGACAATCCTTTTCTATTATATTTTTTCCATTTCTAATGTCAATTATGGATCTTGTTTGTGGCTGGTTTTGTGTTCCTTGTTTTTCTATAAGAAATTGCATGGATCTTATTAATAAAATAATTTATGTTGCGTAGAAATGGCTTTTATTCTCTTTGTAGATTTTCTTACTTATGGTGTAACTCCTATGTAATTAAATTTGTTGACTAGATTGAAGAGTTCACTCAGAACGCTGAGGATTTCGAGAAGGAAATGAAGAACTGCAAACAATCTGCCAGTGACTTGAAGATGCCTGGAATGACAGAAGTGGTCTGTCAGCACAAAAGCAGTACAGTGCAATCTGGATTTGGCCTTTGCAAGAATTGTTATTTGGAGTTCTGTGGGGGGCTTGATGGTTCTGAACCTCCAGCATTTCAACGTGCTGAATTGGAAAGATTATCGAAGGAATCAGTGGAAAGTTTAAACGGGTCAACTCTCGGCATAGGGTCTTGCCAAAAATCAACGAATAATGGAAATGTACGGAAAGCCATTAAAACACTTAGCTTCACCTCCAGCTTACTCATTTATATTATTAACAGCAATGGGACTCCATGTCAAGTTGATGAAATTTTATTACTTGCTATCATCTTATGCAATATTTATTAGCATAACATTTAGAGGTGCAAAACTGGGAGGTTGGGCTGGTTTGACTTGAAACACTTCTTTGCCCAAATATATTAATTTTTTTATAGATGCATAGCAGGTCAAGCATTAAAGTTTATTTATTTCTTAAAATTGTAGCTTTTTTGAGTAAATTTGTTTGGTAAGCTTTACGCTGTAAAAATACACTTCCGATGACTTTTAATCCATTTGTGTCGAAATTTGTGTACATGTACAATATTGATTATGCTAATAAATATTGTGTCGAAATTTGTGTACATGTACAATATTGATTATGGTTACTATGCTTAGTGTGTATTGAGGTGTTTAGTTATTCATATACTATGTAGGGAACTCAATATAATGGTCAACTCAAAGTGAACGCAGAACAAAATGATCGAGGCTCCTTTAAAGAGGCCCAATGTGCTTGTAAGTGGTATTCTTCTATTTTGTATTTGCTTCAGTATTAGTTGAGGATAACATGTTCTTACCTTTATTTATCTTTTTCTTTGACATAATCTTATCAGCTCGCAATCCTGGAAAGCTTGACAATTTTAGTGATACTGTAGATACTTTTGAAAGCTCAAAGGACCCCCCTGCTGCTGTTGATGAAACGACTGTTGATGAAACGGATACCCTTTCTGATATAGATGATACTGAGGTAGGTGATACGTAGCATTTGAAATTCTCACTTTCAATATCCTTGTGTGCAAGTGACCTTGTAGATTTGTGTTGTGGTGTTCATCTTTTCCCCAATCATATTTTCATGGAGATATTCATGTCTTTTCTAATGTAGTATCGATTGTGTAAGAAACATTTTAGTTGAGTATCTGATGATCAATATTTTGGTACAGTTAATCAGCCTGTCTATTTCTACCAAATAGTGAGAGACCTTTAAAAACCTTCTGGTGCTATCATTCTAGGTGAGGGCCACACCGATTTTTCTGTTAAGGTTTGAGTGGTGGTTTGGACCCTGTGGATTTAGTTGTCATTGCCGTTACCAAAAAAGTAGAACATTTCCAGAAATTTAAGCGCAATATGAATTTTCTACAACTAATACTGATCTACAAGCAAACGGTTGGAAGTAATATTATTTTATCCTACATGCTGGTGTTATCATTAACGTCATCAACTTCCTTTACACTTCCCTGACTATTTTTAGTAAGTATCTTGTATAAACATGTCTAACTTTCAAATTTATAAACTTTTAAAATGAACAGTAGACTCTTCTTAACTGCCAATGGAATATAAAAATCGGGTGAGTGTGATATTCAACATTTCTTACTTCTCTCTTGTGCTCTGTGCTAGAACCATTATATTTTGTGGTGTAGGTCAGTTGCTACCTGCACAACGAGGAAGAAAGTCGTCTTAAGAAGATTATTTGGGAACAGATGAACAAAGAGTACATGCAGGTGATTAAGTAATTTCTTTACTCTAGCACTTTAGTCTAGAGGTGGCGATATAAACCCAATTACTTTAGAAAGTAAAATGGTTGAAGTCTTTGTAGAAAAGAAGTAGATTATCTATACCATTGTGTAAAAGAAATCTGGTCAAACTCTTAAAACTATGTCAACCTATTAAAACTCTTACTCCTATAAGTAAACCTCTCATTTCTCTTTTTTATTACATAAACAAACACTACACAAAACTCATACTACACAGCTACACAGCTACAAAACACAGAACACACACACACACACAACACTCTAAACTTCTCATCACTCTTTTACACAACCACCACCACCACCATCACCATCACCATCTTCCACCACCACTGGCCCACCATGTTGTGAGCTACAGTCTCTAGTGGACACTCTAATTAATCTTATAAAAAATAATATCTTTGGATAAGAAGTGTTTCGGGCCATGGGAAATTGGAATGAGACTTGTACTAAAATTACTTGTATAGATCCGAGCCCAACCGCTTATGCTACCCAGAAATTAATAATAGTTTCATGGATAGTGATACCAATATATATACGTATTAAAAAAGTAAAGTGGTTTTCCAGGAACAAGCTGCTAAGGAAGCTGCAGCTGCAGCTGCACGTAAGCTTTATACTGGGACTTCAGAGGAAATACGTGAAGCACAGGCACTCGCTGCAGCAGCAGCTGAAGTAGTTGCAAGCAAAAAAGAGGTACATATTTCTCTTTGGCATTATAAATTGGGGATGTGTTGATAGTTTTGAGAGGTGGAAATTGGGCGGATTGGGTAACTGTTTAAAATGGGCAAAATTTGGTAGGGACTGAAATGGGGTGACCCGAAACATGTTGTCTCTTAATATTTTAAATAAACAATAGTATGTCGTATACGAGTATAAAAGTTAATATTATTTCAATGATAGTCTAAACGAGGGGATTTATACCTGTGCGTTGCGGCAGGATCGTTAAACCTACATCATTTTTTGATTTAAATATTACAATTATTATTTATCCAACAATTTCTTTTCATCAGATCAGAAATTTTTATAAAGTAAGTGCTTACGCTTGTATAGTACTCCGTAGAAGTTAACATATAAAACAACCAAATAACAAGAAAAAAAAGTATTATTATTATATAACTGCTCTTACACCATACATCTTTAACTTTATATAAATTGAGTTAACTTGTATTTAAATATTGTTACATCAAAACTGGAAAAATATTAGATGATAAATAATGTCGCATTACATATTACACAATGCTAATGACATAGTTGAAAAAAGTTTACGCCAAATAGCTCGTTAAACAGTCTTTTAATATTTTAATATACATATTATCATCTATATATCGTTTATCTACTTTAAATTGTGCTCAATCTAATTTGTCAATACTTCGATTTCACGCTACCTTTTCGTTACATGATTTAACTTGCAAAATTTTTAACTTACTAAATAATTTCTGAGTTCCTACATTGAGGTAATTTTGATACTTTTATCAAGTAGATCTCAAAGTTATCGTTTATTTATTTATATAGTAATGTGGGATAGATTATGGGATAAATTACAATGATAACAATATTAAGAAATTTAGAACAAAAAAAATCAATTATTATTTATATATATGATTTATCTGTTTTGGATTGTACATATATGTGGAATAGGTTATAGACTTGGAAAAGAAGATAAAGAAAAAAGAAAAATAAAAAGCTTTACAAAAGGTCAAAATAGCTACTTTTCATGACGTCCCTAATGTATATATAGGTAATGTAAATTTTTTGATTTAGGATGTTTTTGCAGTGAACGTACTTTGGGCTTTAACCAATATCTTTGAGCTACTAATTTTGTCCGTTTGACTCGTAGAGCTAAACGTTGCTCGAATCAAGCATTCATTAGTAAACAAGTCGAAAATAGCCACCTTGAATATTCTGTTTGAACTCAATACTCACAGTGATGTCTTGGTTGTACCTCTTTAAAGTTTGAACAACATGATTCCATAATAGCAGGAATTAATTCAAACTCTGTTATAGAACTTGAGCCAGGTCAGTTTATTCATGGTTAGTTAATGTTTTTCCTAGATTTCATGCTTTTATTTTTGTTGTGAAACCAGAGAGATAAAAAAAAGCGAGAACTGGAGGCTAAGAACGCTAAGCCTGCCCAAACTGCAGCAGAAGCTGCCGGCCAACTATTCACAAAGAAGGTTTGTCCCCAGATCTTATATTAAAACCTGATATCCAATTGTTATCAGGAGATGCATATCTGTTATTATGTTTTTCAAATACACACGTGTAATTTCCAGCATGGGAAATAAAAGAAATTATTGTTATGTGTTTCTAGGAACAAACAAAAGTTATAAAACCATTGTTCCAGTGTTTGTTCATTGACTTTTTAATTTGGTCTTGTTGCAGAAACTAAGCTCAAAAATTAATTATGACGTATTAAAGAATATCTTTGATGAGTGTTTCTTCATTGACTTTTTATTTTGGTCTCGTTGCAGAAACTAAGCTCAAAAATTAATTATGATGTATTAAAGAATATCTTTGATGATGAGGTAAGCAAATTCTTCTTTTCTCCATTTTTAGTTTGCTTGTAGAAGTACTTAGTTTTCCTTTTTAAATTTGTTTTGATGAATAAACTAAATAGTAGAACAATTGTTGAGTCTCTGTTAGATACTTAAACAACAACTAATTGTACCAACATGATCCAAGAGTTGGTTTACTTGTTTGATCTGTTCATTTTGGGAAGGAAACTAGAAGCCCTTTAGTTCTATGAAGTAAGTATTAGTTATAGGTGCCTTACATAGAATATCATTAATTTCTATTCATAAGAATCTAAAACATGTTAGTATGTTTACAGTTTATGATAATAGAGTAGCTCCTTGCCTCTGGACAATCGAGTAAAATTCATTTTGGCTGCGTACTAAACAACATTCTTTTAATGACCAACATCTTTTAAAACATTACCAGAAAGATGCATACCTTGACTTGACTCGACTCTTGAGTCATAGTCTATGGTGCTCTTTGGCTGTTTGAGAATATCTAAAATATCCTGTAGTAACGACATACTAAAGGTATGTCTCGGACTCGTATGAATAATTGAATACCATCAGTTTTTTGTAATGATTATAATCGTCAAATGGGTCTTAAAATTTCTCCACTAGATGGAATTTTCTGTTTTTCTTTGGTGGATGAAACATGTTTTTGTTGAAGCTGTAAATTTTTTTTAACTCTATTCTTGTTCTTTCAGCCGAGTGCGAAAAAGAACCGTGTTGATGATGGGAATGTAGAATCAGGCAAGAAACATAAAGAAACAAATGATATGGAATATAATGATGATGAAACTGAAGGTGATGATGATGAACACCAAGTGAATGGTTATGGCTTTGATTATGATGGTGAAGAGGCATATGTTGAAGAGTACTGATTACATCATAATATGATGAGATATTCTGCTAAAGATATTATTATTATTATTATTATTATTATTATTATTATTAATAATAATAATAATTTACAGTAGGTATAGGAAAAGGTAAGATGACATAGTTCATATAGTGAAATGGTGTATAGGAACTGTTGTAGTATAACTGTAATTCGGTTACTGAAAGTGTGTTGTTAGAGATTCATATTTCAGAATATGGCCTTTTTGGTAAATTATGATGATACTGGTTTTTGATTAGTCGATTTTCTTGCTCTTTTAGTTCTTCATGGGGACAATGATTTTTTTTTCTTATTGCTAGAATGGTTAAATCAGGGCTAGCTGTTATATGACAGTGCTTATGACTACTGAATTTGGTTCTCTGTAAACTAATGTAGCAAAAATGGTCATGTTAGAATTTGGTCAATCATGTTAATTTTTGGCCTTCTGATTTTGGTCCTTAGTGAATAGTTTTCCATGACTAAAATTGGTTGTAGTGTTTACCAACTTTTATAATATTAGAGTAAATGTTACACATTGAATTATGGACATTACAGTGGTTTTGGTTTTCTTGTTCAATTTATTCTTTTTTCTTGGCGATATCTTATATTGTAATTTGTATAGCTAGCATGGTCAAATCATTTGTTCCAAGGCAAATCGTTCTCATTAACCATAAATTGGCACCTAAAAGAAAATCTCATTATAAAGTATCTATGTATGTATACATAACAGTAAGGGAACGTTAGCTTTAAGCATGAATTCGATATGTATGCATATGAAAGTCAAAGGGTACAAATTATTGGATATACGAGTTATTTATTCTTTGATTTGTCAATGACATTTGATGTTGTTAGCAACATTTCCCTTTTACTCATTCCTCATTTGACATTGTTTTATTGTTTGTATTAGGGTTTTTTTTAACAACAAATGAGATATATATATATATATATACATATATAACAAACCTAGCAAGATGCTAGGAAAAATTTACAAAGGTTTGCTCAACCAATCGAGCCAACATTAATTTTTAGAACTTATAGAATTAAGCCAAGAAAATGAAAAAAAGACGAATGTTATCGAACAAATCACATTTCCTCAAGCGTTGACAGCTAAATGTGACGTGATTAGGAAAATTTCGAATGAACCACCAAGTAGTAGTGACTATCACAAACATTCTCTCCCTAGGCGGCTTTGACATCCGCATGTTATCGATCCTAGTTAGCCATTTGTTGCTCGATTGCATCCTCGGAATATCAATACCGCACCATATACGAACCAATCTCCAAAGGTTGAAGGCGACCTCACAAGAGTAGAATAGATGATCAGTTGATTCCACAACACTTGAACACACCGGGCACATGATTGAAAGCAATCTCCATCGCCATTCTGTAGGAATGCGAGGTTTAAAGCTTTCAAGCTATCAACGGCTAAACCTCCTTTTTCAAACGATGCCAATACGTTATCCCATTTAATCCATGCCATCTTGTGAGTTTCCTGAGTTTCGCCCCAGAAAAAATTCGAACGCATCCTTTCTGAGCTATGAAGGATTGTTTCGGGAGCCTTAAAGATTGACTTGTAGTAAATGCCAACACTTCCTAAAACTGACTTAAGCAAAGTCAATATGTTTGTATTAGGTATTACTTTTTAATTTAAATTATATTCTAAATTTTAATTATTAGGTAGATTATTTAAATTGTCTTTGTACTTTTTTGTTTCTCAACCCTCGTCGCTAAGTTTTAAAAGTCATTTTAATACTTTGTTTCTTGCTCATCGTTAGTCCAAAAATAAAATTAAATAGTTTTTGAAACCTTGTTTATTGGTAGTCAAAAAATGGACTACTGATAAACAAAATTTTCAAAAAATGTAGTATTAAAAGGACTTTTAGAATTTAGGGACAATCGATAGAGAATATAAGAAATCAGATGAATGATATAAATTATTTACTCTAATTATTATAATGTTATTTACTCTGACCAATGAAGTTTTCATACAACTAACGTATACGTATATAACCCACCATTCTATTTGTTAAAAAATACAAAGAAATCAGATGAAGGATCATTCTATTTCTAATTTTCTATTTATTTATGATCGATTAATGGAAAAATAAATAAGCATAAAAAGGTATTTATAGTTTTATACCCATCTAAAGTTGTATACTTCCCGCCCAAAATTCTCCTTGTTCATAAACCCTATAATTATTCGATTCATATAAGACTGAACCCAAAATTAATCATGAAACGCTCATTCAAGTGTAATTGTAAGTTATTGTATTCTTGTTCTTCGCTTTGTTTGCTCTGATTTCATTATTTCTTAATTATACGTGTTTGTTTGTTTGACATAATAATAATTATTTCAGCTGGAAAACTCAACAAAATTAGCGAGTCTACTGATAATGATGATGAAACAGATACCCTTTCTGACATTGATGATTCCGAGGTATACTATATGCATTAGTTTTTATTATAATTTATAATGGGGATAATATTAGGTGTTGTTGACTGCAATATGAGATTTAAATATAGTTATATACGGTACTAACTTCTTTCTCAAAAAGGAATGTAAAATTCAAATTTTTGTCAAGAAACCGGTGAAAGTTTAACTCTTGACGACTAAAGGAGTGAAAGTTCATCCTCTTATAATTCGAGGACTCAAATACAGTTCAATTTTATTTTTTTTGGGACAAAATTTGTTCATATTCTTAAAAGTTGAATTTAGATTCCTTTATGTGCAAAACTTGAATTATACAAATATTTTCAGAAGATAGAAATTAGTATATATCCCATGTTGACAAAATTTTGTTTTATGTTACTGTCTATTTGCCATATATTTATTTATATACTTATTTTGTATGGTTAACTATCTTAAATTTAAAATGCATTATGAAAATTATGATAATACAGGCCTTTGGTCCCTGTGCATAGGTGTGAAACCTCAATACAAGTTCTTACATACATAGTAGTTTATAGGTTACAATATTCTAACAATGTATTAAGAAAAGGAATCAATGTACTCTACAAAGTGTCAAAGGAGTTATGTCTTGACTTAAAAATCGCTAGTATTTTGTTCAGTCAGTAACTTGAAATTTAAATGTCAGTCATATACAAAGTGTGTAAGTGCTAACTTGAAAAATTTAATTTGAAAGTAGGGTATGCAACATCCTCTTATCTTTCTTTTATCTTTATTACAATGGCAGTTAACAACTGTATTGGTTTTACAACATTATATTATATGTGTATATGTGTTGTGGTGTAGGTGAGTTTCTATCTTAACAATGAGAAAGAAAGTCAGTATAAGAAGATTATATGGGAACTAATGAACAAAGGGTACATGCAGGTGATACAATTCATTTCTTTGTTTTAGTACTTGAGAACGATGAAACACATTGGTTAAATAATTGTGTATTGTTTCCCAGGAAAAAGCAGCTGCATGTAAGCTTTATAGCAGGACTCTAGATGAAATACATGAAGCACAGGTACTTGCTGCTGCTGCAGCTGAAGCTGTTGCAACCAAAATAGAGGCATATGTTTCTTGTCATATCCTTTCACTACAAAAATTATAGTTTTGGAAAATGGGTTGATGAGTAGATATTTTGTAGAAATGGAATGCTTCTCTACAGATAATTGGTGTGTCAACTATGACCTTAAAATGTTAATTATATTGATGGTAACGTAGTTTTTTGAATAAAATGATTTGGGAGGTTTCATGGTTTAAAGACACTCTTGGTAATTCTCCACCCGTTTGACTCACTTGGTCTGTTTGCTTTTTGGACAATCTTCTTGCTTTTACACATTTGTCCCATTAGAAATAAAACATAAATTGAATCCATCCATTCATTAGTAAATGGGTCGAAACTGCCACCTATAGCATTGTGTTTGAACTCAAAGTTCATTCTGACCTCTTTGAACTATGATATTTCACCATCACATTTAATTCTTCATAATTTTAAAACACTTGTGGCCATATAGGTTCATACATTTTTAGTTAACCTCTTACAAGTACCTCATGATTTATTGTTTAATTTGAAACCAGAAAAGTAAAAAGAAGCGTGCATTGGAGGTCAAGAATGCTAAGCCTGCCCAAACTGCTGCAGAAGCTGCTGGTCAACTGTTTTCACAGAAGGTTTGTATTGTAATTACTTTCAGAAAGACATCCCTGATCTGTGTAATAACTATTAATGTTTCTTAATCGAACATTTCTTTTTTATGCTGTTGTCTTGTTGCAGAAATTAAGTTCAAAAATTAACTATGATGCGTTGAAAAATATTTTTGATGATGAGGTATGTAATTTGTTCTTTCTTTCTCTTTTAGTTTGATTACGGAAATGGTTCATTTATTTATTTGTTTTTATAAATTATACGTAAGGGTAGATGATCATTGCATCTCTATTCCATGCTTAAGAAACAACTAACTATACAAACTAATTCTGTTCTTATTTGATCCATTCATCTTTAAAATTAGATCATGGTAGTCTCACTTAATAATCTGAAACATGTTATAGTTTATGGAAATGATATAATCTTGGTTGACACTAATTATTTAGAGAAAATTGAAGTTTTTGGTCAAAAGTGTTCTGGTTATTCCGAACTCGATTGATACCAAAAAATTGCCTGTTCCATCCAGTACCCAACCAGCTCATGTTGCATCTACTTTAGAGGGATGAATGTTGATTTATGGGTAATGCTACTGCTGTATTATTTGTATTAAAGAAGTATAGTGGTTTTCCAGGAACAAGCTGCAAAGGAACCTGCAGCAGTAGTTGCACGTAATCTTTATATTGACCTGAAGTGGGTTGACCAAAGACATGTTTTGACTAAGTTTTCTTTATCCTTTTAACAGTTATTGTGTCAAATACAGAATGTTTTGAATAAAATGATTCAGGATGTTTTAGCATTAAACATACACTCTGGGTGACTTTTAAACCGTTTCCTTTGAGTTATTTATTTAACATGTGACCCGTTAAAGATAAGACACAACCCGCATTGACCATTTGTAAGTTAATGGTTAGAAATAGTTACCTCGACTATTCTACTTGAACTCTTAATTCAAATTCAAGGTCAATAGGAGTAATGGAGTACCTCTTTGAACAACGTTTGTTTATAGAACTTGTACTACATTGTTTTATGTATGTTTAGTTAACCTTCTGGTGGTATTCATGTCCCTTTGTTTGATGTGAAACCAGACAGATAAAAATAATCTAGAAGTGGAGGCTAAGAATTCTAAGCCTGCCCAAACTGCTTCAGAAGCTGCTGGTCAACCATTCACAAAGAAGGTTTGTTCCCAGGTTATAAATATTACGACTTACAAAAACACACATGTGTAATTTCCAGTACGGGGATATAAAAAGAAATTAATGGTATGTGTTTCGGAAAACTACCAAAACGATTGTTTCAATAACAGTGTTCCTTCATCAACTTCTTATCTTGGTCCTGTTGCAGAAGCTAAGCTCCAAAATTAATTACTCCGCGATGAAAAATATCTTTGATGATGAGGTAATCAATATTTTCTTTTCTTCATTTTTAGTTCACTTATAGAAATACTTTACTTGTTTATCCATTAGAATAAATAAACTGACTATACAAACATAATTCAAGATTTAGTCATTTTATCTGTTAATCTTCGGAGAAAACAAAACTAGCCATTTAGTTCCATTAAGTTAGGGTGTACTATTAGCTATAGTGTGTCACATACAATATCACTAGATAATATTCATAAGAACCTATAATGTGTTATAGCTTATGATAATATTAGCTTGTTTGCTTTTGAACTATTGATTAAAATTTGTATGGTCACTCCACAACTAAAGAACATTATGGAACTCTTCGACTGGTAAAAATAACTTAAGTATCATAACACAGACTAAAAGTATGTGTGCAGACATGAATACCATCAATTTCTGTAATGATAATTATGGTCAAATGGGTCTTGAAAATTTTCCTTAAACTGGAATGCTATTCTTCTGCGATGGATTAAACATCTTTTTGTTGTAAGCTTAGAATTTATGGATTAAATTGTGTTGTGTTTCTGCAGTCTAGTCCATAAAAGAACGGTGTTGATGATGGGGATGAAGAACCAAACAAGGAACATATGGAAACAAATGATATGGAAGATAATGATTGATCATAATGAAGACAAATGAACGGTTACAATAAAAATGATTGAATCTTTTGAGATATTGATGGTACTGTATATGAAATCTGGAGGGTTAAATCTCTTACGGCAATCGTCATGCTAGAATTAGCGATTTTGGTTTTGGTAAACTGGTAAATGATGATACTGTTTGTTAGTTAATTGATGGTCAATCCAAATAGTATTTGCTTATTAGACTATAATGAATTAATTTCTTTCTCAACATACAGTTGGTAACTTTTTTTCTTCCTTAAACTTCTTTAGATATTTTGTTAACTATCTTACCAATGAATGTCATCCAAGGATATTTTTATGGACAATTTAAACAAAACATCTTAATTTTTTTAAGAACATGATATTATGAATAAATATTAACTAAAACAATATAAGGATGGACTATATATATTTGTTTTTTCTAGGTTCCCCTTTTGTTGACCTCCAAATATAATACCAAGAACCCCTCAAAGTTCCACCTAAATTATCATCCATATTTTCAGAGAATTTATATTCCTATAGGATTTTTTTTTTTCTTTAGGTAATTTTGTAAACAGAAATTGATTACACTTTGAAGGAAGCTGCTAACATTCTTCAATTTTTTGTCTCTCTCATCCTCTGTTTTCTCTCAAACCCTTGAAAAATTCTAGAATGTGAGAGAAGAAGAGGAATTGAGATAAAGATTTTGATTTTAAAAAGGTGTTTGTTATCAACCAATAAAAGAAAAAAAGTTTCTTTTGTCATTTTGACTGCAGATTCTGTCTGGAGGACATCAAATCCTTTTTGGTAAGTTCTTGATGGTTTTTTTTTTTTTTTTTTTTTTTTCTGCTGTTGTATAAATGTTATTTTCTTGATTTATTAATTTTCAATAAATGGCAACATAGATTTTTTGGTTATATGATTGATTGAATTGTAAATCTTCACGGAATTTTCAGGCTTTGATAAATAAATGATTATGTTTTTTAACCAAAACCTTTGGTAAATAGTGAGATTCAGGATTTGTTTAGATTTATTAAGTTGTTATTTGGTTTAAGGACTATAAAATGTTGATTTTGAAGATCTCGGTCTCAAAAATGTGTAACATAAATTTAGGTTATTTATTTAGAAATGATAAAATTTGCATATCCCATATTATCAAAATTGATATATTAGGTTGAAAAATGCTTGATGTGCCTTTTACGTTACATGTCCTGAGATAATTTAATGAGATGTATTGCCTAACTTTATGCTCAATTGATCAAAGGTATTTCTCATTAATTGTATTATCCATGAGAGTTGGCAACACTTGAGTTGTTGATTTTAGCAAATTTTTGTTATGTTTCATGAATATTTGGTTCATACAAATATGGAGGGACAATGAGTGAGTTGGGGTCGCAAAAATGTGAGGAATATCATGTCAAAATTAGCTTTGAATTTCGCGCACAGAGGTGAAGATTTCACATATTGATATTGAAAGATAAATGTTTAATGGTATCTGAATGCAATAATAATTGATACTGTTTTAATGAAAATGAATTTTTATAATAGTTTAAATTATCGTAATTGTAAATTCAATATTGTGATATAAAAGAAGAAAAAAGATATTTAAATGTATTATGTGAAATATAATATTAATTGAATGATTTATATAATTAATAAGTGAAGGGATAAGTGGAGGGATAAAATGATAATTTTCGATATCCATTTTAAAGATTAAGAAAGAGAGTGTTAAATGCTTAAATAAAGTTTATAAATATAGCTATAAATTTATAAAGTCGATTTGACCCGTCTAACTTTTATTTTTGAAATTCGCATAAAAACAATGATATTGTCTCAGAAATCTTTATTAGAAAAACTTATCCAGCTATTTACTTGGCTGTGAATATTTTTGTCATGAAATTCGCTCTTAGTATGAAAATTGAAGGGTTAATTGCACCGAAATATATAAATTGCACGTCAACTTAAGTTGTATGTGGTCAACTAAAACGATTTTTATTGCGTGTAATAAACTTGCAATTATTGCTATTATGATAAGAATAAGTTGAAACTCCTCCTTGGCCTAAAAGCTTCTTCATTTGACCAAAGTTAGTGAGTTTTGGATGAGTATGATTAACACGAGCACTATAGGAGCTCCATAGGATTTTGATTTTTGAAAGTTAGCCTCTGTCCCATTTGATATTGAGTCGAATCCAATCGCAGGGATGCAACCTACACCTTCAGGTGTTCTTGTAAATACCAATCAAGGACATGGTAACGATAGTTTTGAGATAAATTCTAAAAGAAACACGCTTAACACTTTAGATCCACCAGCCAAGATTTCAGTTTCTGATAACTTGGACAAAACAAAGTGTGATGCAAAGCGAATTTTCAACTCCACAGATATAAAGAGTAAAAAGTGAACAAGAACCTAAAGGAAAACCGTTAAGTCGTACAAAGTCAATGCTTGATCTTAGGTCACCTTCAATATGTTCTCCTCCTCCTAGATGTTTCAGTTCAACAAAGCTTAATGACAAAAGAACAAGAAAAAGGATACCTTCAATGTCGAAATTATTTGATTGTGTTGGAGGTAGAGTTACTTCATTGGACATAGATGATTATCAAATGGTTGATCTTTCAAAACTATTTCTTGGGTTTAAATTCGCTCATGGGGCACATAGTCAGCTTTACCATGGAGTGTATGAGGATGAAACCGTTGCAGTTAAGATTACGAGGGTGCATGATGAAGATGAAAAACTAGCAATTCGGTTAGAAAATCAATTTGTACGAGAAGTTGCTCTTTTATCTCGTCTCCAACACGAAAATGTCATCAAGGTATATAATTGAATTCCCATTTTTTACTAAATTTCATATTCTAGGTTTTATGTGAAGGAGATTAAATAAGAGAGTGTTTGGGATTACGTTTACAAAATAGCTTTTGTGTCTTTAGAACGGCCGTTTTGAAAAAAACATGTCACAACTTGCTTTTTCAAAACTGCATTTTATTTCTAGCAAAACGTAAATAAACACTTTTTGCCAAACAATTTTCATGATTATATGCCTCTTGCGAACGCAATAATCAGGTAATCTCTCTAAAACGCAAAACCAACGACCCCCTAAATAACCGACACATTTGAAGTGATGTGCGTTTGATCAACAGGCCTTTGGTCTAGGGGTACTAAAGTAATCGTTCCAACAACTATTGTTTATGGATTCAATTCCCATCTATGTGTTCGTATATCTTTTCGTCATTCGAAAAAACATTGTGCTTTTTCACATGTGTTTTGCCATATATTCTCCTACAGCAACATAAGACTTCCGACCAGTTCAATTTATCCTATGTTGCAACCATTGAGTATCTGTAAGCACCATTGGTAAATGTTTGCTTCAATTAATTTCATTTGCTTTTGGGGGTGACAGTTTGTAGCAGCGGGTAGACAACCACCTATCTTCTGTGTTATCACCGAATATCTTTCAAAGGGTTCGTTGAGGGCTTACTTGCATAAACTTGAGGAGAGTGACGTAGAAGACAAAGAGAGTCTCTCCTTTGAAAAGATTATTAAGATGGCATTAGACATTGCTCGTGGGATGGGATATATTCATTCACAAGGCGTTATTCATAGGGATCTAAAGCCCGAAAACATACTAATAACCCAAGATTTTCATTTAAAGGTTGCTGATTTTGGAATAAGTTGTGAGGAGGGGTACAGTGATGTTGCATTTGATGATCCCGGAACTTATCGTTGGATGGCACCCGAGATGATTAAAAAGAATCCGTATGGCCGTAAGGTTGACATATATGGCTTTGGACTCATCTTATGGCAAATGGTGGCTGGGACTATACCTTATAAAGATATGACCCCAATTCAAGCTGCTTTCGCTGTCGTGCATTCGGTACCTTTTGCATATTTCTTAGATTGTTTAGTTACATAATAAGTTAGGGATCATGAGACATTTTCTTTCGAACTCTTGTAGAAACTACGACCGCCTATTCCAACTGAATGTCCTGCGGCTATGAAAACTTTAATAGAGCAATGTTGGTCTTCTAATCCACGCAAAAGGCCTGAATTCCGGCAAGTTGTGAAGATTTTAGAAGACTTTGAAACATTACTTATTCATGATGGAAACTTGAATCTTTCACAATGTGCATCACCTTTAGATCGAAGAAACAGCAATCATCGATGTACACAAATGGGTCGTCCGGATAATCAACAAATGAACTCACCTACCCCTAAACCGAGGTTCTCGTAAGGCTTCTTGTTTCAATTCTCTGTCTTTTTAATCTGGAGAATGAAGATTTTTTTTTACAAGTTTACTGAGTCATGATGTATGCAGAAGTTTTCTGTTTTTGTTTTTTTGGTTTACTTTTGTATTCTTTTATGTAACTCTTGTTACTTACTGTTAGTATATATATATATATATATATTAAAGCGCTACTAGCCCATGTTTTGTTCGAGCATTTTGTAAGAACTTATAGTTCTATATGAATTTGTTTTGACAACTATATCCTTTTCAGGTCCTTTTGCCAGTTATAAGTTTCAGAAAAGCTTTGATTAGTTGATTGAGTTAACAAAAAAGATCGAAGGTATAATTCATTCTGTGATATTTACCTATCAGATTAAATTAAATATACTACAGTAATAAATATGTAAGTTATAGCATTGATTCACTTTCGAGGACCTTGTTATATTTGTCAACAGTTAACCTTTTCGACCCATTTACTTGCAATGAGTTGTTTTCTGTTATGATTAATTTTAACAAATTAAATGAATAAAAGCTAAAACATTTAAACTAAAAAATTAACAATTCAAGCTGTATAAAAATGTTAACCATATTACATTGACCAGTTGGTACAAATCTTCTAAATCACTTTTGCTTGCGGCGTGTTTAGACTAGTACCGTGTTCTCGAGTTTATTATTAGTCATTAAATGTAAAAGAAAGAAAGGAAATGATTTAAACTCGAGAACACATCGAATCGAAAGAGCATACGGATTGGTGTGCTTTTTTCAGCGTTGAACACTTCCACAACGGGCTGCCACTCCCCTAAGCCGTGTAAGTCTATGTGGGCAGCTTGATATTGTTGGTTCAATGTTGGGTGCACAAATTGATGGTTATTTCTTTTATTTTTATTTTCTGAAAGGTCCGAACTAATTTTCTTTTTGTGGACAAAATCTTAAATATATTTGACCGTTAACAGGCAGTTTAATGTCCGTTTTTTGGTTCAAGGACTGTATTGCTAGTTTTCGATTTGTTAGCTTTGGTGGGCCCAAATTTAGCTGGGCCAAAATATTGTGAAATTACATAATCCATTATCCCTTGATATAAATAAAGTGAAACTTTCGGGTTAAAATGGTAATTTACTTTCGTCAATCAAATTAGGGTTTTTGTTCTCTCGTTGGCCTCTATCAAAATCTCAATTTTCATCACTCTTTCACTCTCAAACCCTAACAATGGTAGGTTTCGAAATCGGCGATGTTCCGTTCAACCCCGACGGCTGGGGCCCACCGGAATCAACCGACTCTTCAATCCCAATCCTTCCGAACCACCCAATCAACGTTCCATTCGCGCCGTTCTCCCGTTCGGATAAACTCGGCCGTATCGCCGATTGGACCAGATCGAATTACAACAACCCGAACAACCGTAACAACAACCGTAACAATAACGCCGCTGATTCTGCTTTCGATTTCACCACCGACGATTCATTCGGCGGCGGACTTAACGCCGATGACGACAACACTTTCCGTTTAGTTGACGGTAAACCACCCCCGAGACCTAAGTTTGGTCCTAAATGGAGGTTTCAAAATAACCGCAATCAGTTACCACAACGGCGAGATGAAGAAGTGGAAGCGAAAAAACGTGAGGCTGAAAAACAACGCGCGAGACGCGATCGATTGTATCACGCGAATCGTTCAGGAGGTAATAACCCTAGACGTGAAGCTGCTGTTTTTAAATCGTCTGTTGATATACAACCTGAATGGAATATGTTAGATCAAATTCCGTTTTCAACGTTTACGAAACTATCGTATACTGTTCCTGAACCTGAAGATTTATTAATTTGTGGTTCAATTGAAAGTTATGATAAGAGTTACGATAGAACTACGCCGAAAAACGAGAGGCGGTTAGAGCGGTTTAAAAATCGGAATTTCTTCAAAGTTACGACTACTGATGATCCGATTATTCGTAGACTTGCGAATGAGGATAAAGCTACTGTGTTCGCTACCGATGCCATACTTTCGACACTAATGTGCGCGCCTAGGTCTGTTTATTCGTGGGATATTGTGATTCAACGTGTTGGTAATAAGTTGTTTTTTGATAAACGAGATGGTTCGCAGCTTGATTTGTTGTCAGTTAATGAGACTTCACAGGAGCCGTTACCAGAAGCGAAAGATGATATTAACTCGGCTCATTCGTTGTCAGTTGAAGCTGCTTATATTAATCAGAATTTTTCGCAGCAGGTTTTGGTTAGAGATGGGAATAAGGTTAGTTTTGAAGAGCCGAATCCGTTTGCCAGTGAAGGTGAGGAGGTTGCGTCGGTTGGGTATCGTTATAGGCGGTGGAAGCTTGATAACGATACGAATTTGGTTGTTAGGTGCGAGGTTCAGAGTTTTATTGATGTGAATGATAAGAAATCGTTTTTGACTTTGAATGCGCTGAATGAGTTTGACCCTAAGTATTCAGGTGTGGATTGGAGGAGGAAGTTGGATACTCAAAGAGGTGCGGTTTTAGCAACTGAATTGAAGAACAATGCCAATAAGATTGCTAAATGGACCGCCCAAGCCATTTTAGCTAGTGCTGATATGATGAAGTTGGGATATGTGACTAGGGTTCATCCTCGCGATCATTTTAATCATGTGATGTTAGCGGTTGTTGGGTATAAACCGAAGGAGTTTGCTGGGCAGATTAATTTGAATACTTCAAATATGTGGGGAATCGTGAAGTCGATTGTGGACTTGTGTATGAAGTTGAATGAAGGCAAGTATGTATTGGTTAAGGATCCACAGAAGCCGCAAGTTAGGATTTATGAGGTTCCTGCTGATGCTTTTGAGAATGATTATGTGGAAGAACCATTACCTGAAGATGAACAGGTGCAGCCTCCTGCAGAAAATGGTGATGCTTTGAATGAAAATGGAGTTAAGGATGAGGTGGAAGTCAAGGAAGTAATTGCTGAAGCTTAGAAGGTATTGCTTTTTTGTGCTATTGTTTTGCTTCAATTGGTTGGTTTGTTTTGTTACTATGCTTTACTATGTAATGTTTTTGTGTTAATTTGGATGAGTTGAGCAGTTAACTTAGTAAACTCAGGGTAAATCTAGCAGTGGCAATTTTGGCCATTTACTTATTAATGGTTTGTATTTAGTCTCAAAAGGTCAAATGGGTGAAATCATAGTTTTTAGTTAACAGGGGGAAGGGGTCAAATGGGCTGGAATGGGTCGAGCAGGTTGATAGTCACACAAAGTCTATTTAACACACAACTTCCTTAAGTGTTTAATTTAAAGGCTTAGGTTTTAATAGTAGTATTTTGTTTTTTTGGTCACAGTAAATGTTTAAATTTTACTCCTTATATAAGTTCATATGAGAAATGGGCAAAGAGTTTAAGCGGGTGAGCCCAACTTTGTCCATTTTGACTTGCCTGTTTCATTTACATCCATTTTGACCTGTTACCGGATTCATCTATCTTGCCACCCTTAGGTTAAAGTAGCCCTTACATTTGTCAGGGTTTACCAAGATTTATGTAAATGCTTTTAAAAAATTAAGCTTTCATAGCACAACTAGATTTATGTAAACGCTTTAAAAAAATTAAGCTTTCATAGTACAACTTTCTGTTGGCTATGTGTCTACATTATATTGAAAGAAATCTGGATTATCTATTGTGCAAGGGTAGGGTCAAGAAAGAAGGCCCATTATCTTGCAAGTTTGAGTATATAGCTAGAGTTTGTTTAGGCAGATTATAATTTACATCTGATGTGATGTGACCTACTTAGTTGTACCAATAGATCATATAAATTGATCCAGTTAGTGATTAAGGTATATTTACCCATTTAAATGGATCTATGCTCCTTTTGATCATAGTATGTAAAACATTTTTTTTTTTTTCTTCTATAAGCTCACTTATGTGTCAAAAACTTTTATGGAACAAACACGAAGTGCATTGTAGTATTACAGTATAAGTTGTTACGTTAAACTATGCTCTGTTTTAAAAGTTGTTACCGTATAAGTTGTTACGTTAAACCATGGAGGCCAAAAGATGAATGTCAAACACACTTACTTTACAGTTATATCAGGATCTTATTTGGCAACTCTTTTAAGTAAAAGATTATGAACATTGGAGCGTTGTGATTGTGAAAGGGCATGATAGCTTAGTTATTGACATGTTGAATTCATGAAGTACACAAATACAATGGTTAAAATTTTACGACTTACTGCTTGCTTATCATCACATTACATCAGATCGCACTGAGCTTTTATTCTGTTTTGTTTTTCTATTGTCTATATGATAGCACACATGGGTTTCCATTTGAGTCCAAAATTTTTGTGTTTCCATCTGAATCTGAAGTTCATAGATAATCAATATAATGACCATTGAATATATTTTTGCTTTTATAGGTACCCTATAATTACAATGGAGCCGTTAGCTTTGTCTAATATTTCTTGCTCAAAAGAAGTTGATTTGATGTTTTTCCCTAGTTATTTGTTCTTCTATAAGAGAGAGATGAATGCTATGTGCCTTGTTGGGATTTTGCTCATGTTTGTTTTTATTCTGAGGACCTCTAGTTTTATGATATTTTGTTATCCAAATGTAATGGGATTTCAGCATTTTTGCTATCCGATACTAGTTACCTTTCAATATGAATTGCGGTGTTATAGTATAGCTTACAAATGAATTGCTACAACTTTGTTGGACTTGGAATTGTTTTTTACCCAAATTTAGGTACCATTGATTCGTAATGAGCTGATAAAACTTTATCATCAAAGGGTATTACACTATTACATGCTTGGGCGCACACAAGCTTCGTGGTCTATATGCTGATCCTTGATAATATCGATATGACACATTGAATAATGAGCGTTGCTTAAATCCTTGAAACTCTTTTATTGTAAGGTTTTAGGACGTTTCATGCTTACACATTAGGTGGATTTCGACTCGCTTGACATGTTAGCTAGTATGTGTTTTATTTTAATTTGTTATGAAATACACATAACACAATCATACCCGTTTTTAAGTAAATGGGTCGTTGACAACCTCTCAGGAATGTATAAAACCTCTTCTTCCAACATTGACTCGGTTTGCAAATATATAATATATGTAGGGGAATGATCCATAGGGAAGCTTTAAAATTTGAGGAAGGAGGGAAGCAAATCTTAACCCTTAATTGTTTTATTAAAAAACGTTTTTAACATTCATCGGTGATGAATGTTAAATTTTGAAATTTTTTATAATTTTTAAAATTCATTTATGATGAAATCAATGGTTGATATTTGATTCTCTCATTCCTTAATTTTTTTTCTTCTCTCTTGATCCCCACCTTATATATATATATATAATATTCTATTGATAGTTGTTTGATGTGTTTCATAGTAAGAAAACTTCATTAAGAATGGAATTTATTGGCGAAAGTTTTAATTTTGAATCGAAATCAGTCCTGCACTTGGTTAAATGTCTTAGTTTAGTTTAGTTGATGATGATATGCGCTAATGATACCATTGTTATTCGCAGGTAAATGATAGGTTAATTAAGATATATTTTCCCTTTCACGAGTTGGAATGAGTTGCTCTACTTGCGATTCCAAACAACTTTAGTGTTCAACTTGACAAACTCTAGGTGGCGTTTGTTTTATGAGGAATATTAAACCTCATAACCGATTCCAACTCTAGTTTTTTTTTTTTTTTTCTTCCATCTTTCTTGATGGGATCCAGAAGCGATTTCATGAGAAGATTAGGGATTCTGATCCGTTAACTGCCTCGTAATTTTCCATTTTTTCCTATAACACCCTCTTTCGTTATGACACTTTCCATCCCCGATCTTGCCATTTTACTACTATTTCCATCCCACAAGTATAAATATCTAAGCTTGTGCCTTTAAAATTTTCATATAATATCTAGGGCCGACTCATGAATTCGAATGGTTGTGTACGGTAATCTCAAAATAAGCCCCTAAAACACATAAATATTCTAAAAATAAGACTAGACTAGTAAAATACTCACATGACGTAGCGAAAAGTGAAACTTCAACTATAATAATGTACTGGTGATAATTGGTACTATACGTATAAATGGTTGAAGACACTAAAGAAATCGTTTATCAATACGATCGAAGTTAAAATAAGTGTCTAGAAACATTAGAACGCACAAGAAATTTCTAGTATCTTCTAGAATTATGAAAGGTAACTTACGAAAATCCATATTTCTAATCAGTTGTGAATCTCTAATCAGATATGATGATGGTGATAAACAGCCACATCAAATTGTAATTAATATCTTTTAGTAACTTAGTCAACAAAATATGAACTAAAAATAATCCTAATTAATGCAAATGGACTTACTTATATATTGAGAACATGCAGTGTATGTGGTTGCTAATAGTATTTAATAATGTCTAATATATACGCTTTTCATCAATAAAATATCATCTTCACTCTTTTGATTAGTTGAAATATAAAATAGACACATATTCTAGTACGGAGAAATATATATAACATAAACCTTCAAAAACTGTTTGCAGTTGTGATTCGGGGACATGGTTACGATTAGTTTAGTTAGTGTAATTGATTGATTGACTTCCCTTTAGGCTTTAGATTTATAAACAGGACCTTTTCAATGTGCTCGAGATTTTTTGGGCCGCAGGTATGGGTCTAATTCTGCTAGCTCTAGTTGCCTTTAACCACACGTGTAATAATTTTGAGTTTAAATAGAAGACACAAGGTGGTAACATTTATTTTATTTGGATCATAAAAATAAACTTTAGACGAATATTAATTTCAAAATATATGGAGAAAAAGCTGATCATTTTATTGACCACGGTGTTGTTGATCATGTTTGAATCATGCCATGCTCAGTGCTCAAACGTAAGCATCGAATTCAGAAAAAATCTTGCAACTGTTGTGGATTTGTTAACCCAGATGGCCCCTCTTCAAGACGGTTTCTACAAAACAACCGTTGGAAATGACTCTGATATTGTATACGGCGTAGCTAAATGCAAAGCAAACATTAGTTCGAACACATGCATCGACTGTTTGAAATCTTTGACTGCAGGTTACTTGGATGGATGTGAAGTCACTGGCACAGAATCTATATCATCATTTTGCGCGTTTGAGTTCTCCAACAATAACTTTTTTGGTGATTGGAGTAACACTTCAGTAGCATCATATGGGGACAATGGACTCGACGATCCTTTGGTGTTTCAAAAAGGGTATTCGATGATGGAAGGATTGGCTAGCACAGTTTCTGATCAACCATTAATGTTCCAATCTGCAAACGTTGATGTTGGATATAAAGAGAAACGGTATGGTTTGGGTCAGTGCAGTAGGGATCTGAGCAAGTCAATATGTACAAATTGTTTAGAGGATCGATTGGTTCGTTATAGATCGTATGTGGAGAATAGAACAGGGTGGGAGATTTTAGGGGTCAGTTGTAGTATGTGGTATGCCAACATATTGTCCACTGATGGTCCACTTTTGGCACATCTGACCCCGTCGATTACTGCAGGTACTCAAAATTTGACGTCGCCTTCTCAAACTCAACTTCCATTGGGAAAACCTATATTGACTTCAGTGTCATGAAGTAACAAAAATAAGTATGCCTTAAATTAATTTTATCTATTTTATTTACTACTTAAATTTAACTGTATATGTTGAACTATAGTAGGATTATATATCTGCATTGATGTTTACGTAAAAGGGATAACATTCATGCACATAACTACACGTATGCTGGGTACGCTTAGAGTAAACAATATTGAAAAGGTTACATTTTAGCCTTCCTAGTTGCCAATATTTATATCTTGACCCTAATTTATGCCTTTCTACAAAAGATCTGTACATAGCATTTGCCTTATAAGAGATTACTTATGTTCTTATTTCTAGGACTATGACATTTGCAATTTTTCTCCCAACTAATTCATAGACAGATTCCTGCAAAACATCCCTGGACCAATTTGGGAAGCTTTTGTTGAGGATGAAGCTTAATAATGCAGAAAATGAGTTGGGGCTGAAAGTTGTGCCATCCTGGCAGGATCGAGCAGAGCGATTGTGGTGACAGAAAGACGATCCCCCTGGGATCGTAGGTTGGCCAGCAAAAGACGAATTTTGTTTAGCTTCCTTACTTTAGCTTTCTATTAAACCCTAAGCTACAAATATTAATCTCTCTAATTTGATTATCAACTAAACCAATCATCTAATTAAGTTAGATATAATCACGTTAATTTCTTATGTTAGTATTGTTCATTTATTCTTGATTGATTATTTTGTTTGTTCCGATAACCGTTTGTGGGTATAATCACTTGCACGCGTGTTGTTCGGGCCGTCTTAATTCCTAATTAATAGCACTTTAAGTTTAAACATGAGCCTCAAAAGTTATTAGCACACAATAACTTAAAAAACCAACTTAGAATTTTGTCATAGTTTACGTTTAAACTTCAAATGCTAATTAATGCGCAAGAAACTTTGAAATTGAATGGTAAGGAATCATGACAGAAATTCATTTCTTTTGAAATTAAATTAACAGGAAGTCGAAGATGTCACAAAGGAATCGGGATTGGATTCGTGAGAACACTTAACATTATCACTTTGTCGTTAGCAGTTCAAGTGTTCTATTGATCGCGTCATGAGTTACGGATGCCTGTTTGCCGTGACCAAGATAACAAGGACACAAGGTTACGAAGAATTGAAGGCATTTCATTTCAATTATATATAAGTTTAATTTATAAGTTAATTAATGCAAAATGTATCCTTTGTTTTGTCAATAATCATAATGTGGATTGTATCTTAAAACAAATTGTAAAAATATATAAAGTGACTCAAAAAGCACCTTCGATGTTGACACTAAATACATCTTTCACACTAAAATAAACAGTGTAATTGTAAAAAAATTTCTCTCATGTTAATATTAAACATCACACCATTTTAGTACGATAAAAAGTCAATGTTAAATTACACTAAATTCGGTGTAAAATTAAATATTATATTAAACATTGTTTATTTATTTTTTTATTTTTTTTAAAACGGCTTGTTAGATGTTACACTAATCATTGTTTACTATTGTAATATATTATAATTATGATTAAAACATATCTATGTAATTTTCTTTATTTTTATTTTCGTATCTTATATTCATAATTATTAGATACAAAAACTTAAACTGTTTGTTTTATTTTAATTTTTTTAAACAAATTAGAATTATCACAAATAAACCGTTCATAAGTAAAATTATTTTCTTTTTTTTATATCTTTTTCATTCATTGGGTTCTTATATAATTGTTCAATGTGTTTGGTAACTGTGTAAGAAAACATTTTTTCGAAGAGTATAAATCTTAACTTTAAATTGAAATCAGTCTTCCACTCGGTTACACATGCAGTAGTAACCATCGGATAATTTGGTTGATTAAGTCATATTTTTTCCTTTTACTAATTGAAATGAGTTGCTCTTTTTGCGATTCCAAACAGCTTTGGTGTTCAAGCTGATAATGGATTCCGTACCAATTTAGTGTTGATTCTGATAACCGATTCAAATCCTGCCATTCTCAGTACACAAACATAACCATCGGATTCAGTATTGGGGTCAATGGACTTGGCGACCTTTCGGTGTTTTTAAAAGAGTATTCGCTGATGGAAAGATTGGCTGGCACACAGGAACGAAGCTAGAAATAAACATATAAAGGTCGGCTCTTTCAGCATTTTTAACCCACTGTTTTTATTCAAACAAAAAATAGTGCTAACTTAAATCATAATGTTACATGATGATTGATTATTCTCGGGGTCTAAAGATTAGTTGTAGAGGCTTTGCCCTCTGTAAAGTCACCCCAAATTTTTCATTCATGTCAAGATTTTTTGGATCCTCACCATTCGGAAGAACCCAATCAAATTGAAGAACCAAAGACGCCAGTATAGATTGAACACTGATGATACCAGATGGTAAACCAGGACACATCCTCCTCCCTGCACCAAACGGTATAAACTCAAAATCATGGCCTTTGAAATCTATGTTTGAGCCAATAAACCTCTCGGGTTTAAAAGTGAGAGGGTCCTCCCAAACTTTAGGGTCCCGGCTAATTGCCCAAACATTGATCCATATCTGTGCATCTTGAGGAATCGTATAGTTCATAACTTCACAAGTTTCAGTGGCACGCCGAGGAATCAGAACAGGGACAACTGGGTGCAACCTCAGCGTTTCTTTAATGCAAGCATTTAGATAAGTCAATCTTGAAAGTGCAGTATCATTGATAAAGTTGTTATGGAGTTCGTTTTCAAGCTCTTGTCGCAATTTGCTCATGATATCTTTGTTCTTTAGCAACTCAGACATAGCCCATTCTATGGTTGTTATTACAGTATCCGTGCCAGCTGCAAACAATTCCTGCTCATGTAGTAAAAGTACAAAAATTTCAACTGATATCAACATTAATAAAAATATTTCGTAGGGAGGTGCATGATTCACTTTGACCTTTATGAGCCTAAAAATTCGGTCAAACTGCTAAGTACAGTTTAACATTATCTCAAAACAAACCGCGCGAAATAATTTGGTGACCGAGCTGGGCAAAACAATAGACACCGGTTTCGTAAGTTTGGTTGGTTTATGGTTGAACCAATTCCATATCAATTTTGTTTATTACACAAATTTAACAAATAGATGAATAGACTACTGGTCTGATGATGAAGGAACCAATAATTATCACGTTCGATGGAAAGCAAGCTACGTCGGGGAAAATATGTTTCTGATGACTTCTTGGTGAAAATTTGTCCAGAACATTAAATCCAAATTATGTTCATGGACTACCTTCCCATTGCTAAAGAATTTTTAAGGTCAAACCTTCGTAATACTTTCATGATTAATGAATAATATTGATTTATTTTTGTCAAAAAGAAAAAAGAAAAATAATTAACAAATAGACACTTCTAACATCTTTACATACGTTGACAAAATATAAAGGAATCAAGTTTTTGTTTTAAAAAATTTACGTGTCAGTAAAAAATAAAATAAAATAAAATAATTAAATAACATTAATTAGAAGTCAAAAACATGATTGTCGATTCAAGCTTTGTATCAAATTCATATTTATTACACATAACTGAAAAAGTAAACGTCCTATACTTTATTAGTAATAATAATATATAATCAGTTATAGTAATACAAAATAAGTACATGCATGTTATTTTAAAAGTATTGTAAAATACTTTGCTAATTAATTAATATACTAAATTAATTCCTGAACGGTATTAAAATATATACTACTTGGTGAATTTCCTCGGGCCGGGTCAAAAACCAACGGGTTTCATATTTTCTTCAATGAAAATATTATAGGTAGAAATTATTTTCAGTCAACATAATCGCACATTAAACTCTAAATTAAAAATATGGCTATCTCAAAGACATACCATTGCTAGGATGTTAATTTGCTCATCGGTGAATTCGCTTTCGATTAACCGATCCAAGAAATCTTTCGACTCCACCACTGCAACCGACGAGTTGATGTTGTTGTTCGTTGTAGAATTAGAAATACGAGCTCTTCTTTCTTTGATTATAACATCTATAAAACTAGCGAATGTGTTGAAATGTTTCAACCCATTCTTCCTTAATCCTTGAAGATCCAATCCGGCAATCATGGGAAAGAAATCACTTATATTTGGTGCCACTGCCTTCTCCAATGCCTTAACAAGGCTCCATTTGATCCCTTGATCACCCATTACATGCTCGTCATTTAAATCCGTCAAATCTTTGTTAAACAAAACGTTGCTCAACGTGTTCAACAATGTTGAGAAAATAACTTCCTCAATCGCCACCACTTTTCCATTATTGGTATGCAAGAAATCTAACATTTGAGACAACTTTTTATTTCTCAAACTAGATTGTAGCTCTAACGCTTTTGTCGAGAACAAATCAGCCCTACAAAGAGTTCTTAACGATTTCCAATGTTCGTTGCAATCTTTTGCCCAAACGAGAAAAAAATCTACAAAACTATGATTATATGCATCAGGTGTGGAGCGACCAGAAAGAAGACGGTCTTGGGTCTTAAGAATTTCCATAGCAGCCTCTGGCGAAGAAGCCACCACAAGAATTCGAGTACCTAAACGAAGAGAGATGAGAGGGCCATGTTCTTTAGCAAAAATGGCGGTCGAGACGTGTGGCTTCTCGCCTATTTGGTGTAAATTGCCGATTATTGGCAATCTTCGAGGACCGGGTGGAAGATTTCCTACAGATCTACTAAAATACTTTTTTAGGATTATTGATAGCAAGAATGGTGCTATTATAAGGATTAGAGAAGATACTAAAAGATTATCCATTGCGATGTGATTTCTATTATGATGTATTGTGTGAATTAGTTTGTACATGGATGTGGCTCTTTATAGAAACGATCAAGTTGAAGACGGAGCCAGATTAGGTAACTTCAATATTTTCTTCCATTTTAATAGTTCGCATTACTGTTTTTAATTATTATAAAATAGATTGTCTAATTACAAAAACTACCTATTAAAAATTATTACACTTCTAATTTTGTCCTCATATATTAGTTTCAAAAAGCTATTTCTTATCGAATTTCAATCGAACTTACAAATATATAAATGTAAAACTAATATACATCTAAGGCAAACACTAATGTTCCTTGAAATATCCCATCTATCTTTAAATATAGAGATAGAGAAGAAAAAATGTGCTTAAACAGTTCTTTTATATTTAGAGATAAAAATAAATAAAGTAAGATGTCCTCTGTATATACAGGGAAACACTCTTAATTATCTAAAACCCTTAATCAATACATTTTAGTACCATTTTCATTATTAGTCTTATTGATAAGTATTATAAGTATTAGTGTTTATTAATTATTATTAATAACTAAATTAAATTAAATTATTCAGAAAATACATCTAAAGATAAATATTTTACAATATTACATTTTAACAATGACAATCAAACAAAAGTAACATAATCGATAGAACTTATATTTAAAAACACTTAAAGATATTGTCTAAAGATTAATTAAATAATATAAAAATATATAGAGTTGTTTTTTAAGAATAGATGATTGAAGGAGAAGTCTTTTTAGAGGAAGAAATACGATGAAAAAGATTTTTTATTTCTTTTATAGAGTTATGGTTGGAGAGACCTAACGTATTTTAAATTTAAAAAGTTTATTCGGGACATTGCTTTTAGAATGAGAGGAGTACCATATATGTTTATTAAAAGGTATTTGGCTTAGTGGTATAGGAGAGTTTATTAACTAAGAGATTGTGAGTTCAAGTTTCATTTAAGATAATAAATATGAATATTGATAATTATATGTGAGTGAGTTAAAATATAAATTTATCGTTCTATAGAAAAATTGTATGTATTTGACTTATTGTATTCTTTTACGAGTATTAATATTATTTACTCAAAGTAAGATACAGAGGGCGGAAAAAGATTTACGAAGAAATAATTGGCCGAAATTGCAAGGCCATTCGTACCTTATTAATCTAATTTTCTTTCACCCACGTGAAATCCACATAAACGATACTTCGTCTCCTAAGCAAGATGTTTGACTTATTGTTCTTCAAACAAATATATATATATATATATATATATAATTTATTGTAAATTGAAACTGCAAGTTGTAACTATAAGTTAAAACTGTAAACTATAACTTTATTTGTATAAATAAGTTTGGTAAATTAATTATAATTGTAACTAATAAGTGTAAAATGATAAGAAATATATCAATAAAAAAATTAATGATCAATATAGCTAAAGAATAAATTTAATAGATAAAATTCATTATAAATTTTTATTAAACTAGTTGAATATGAAGATGAAAAATATAAAATAATATTAGAGTACACATTAAACTAAAGTATATTTATGTAGTTATTTTCTGTGCAATACTTCATTCTTAGAATGTTATAGTTTACGTGTATGAGTTAATAAATCAATAACCGTACAAATATAATACTTTAAGTCTCAAATCACACAAGTGACACGATATATGTTTTTTAAACAAAGGTGCATAAAATATTTATTATGATTATTGTTATTGTTATTATTATTATTTTATTATTATTATTATTATTATTAATTATTATTATTATATTAGAAGGTTTCGGGAGCTTTTTCTTGCTAGCAAAGGATGCTCATCGGGAAGTCAATGTTACGATTTAAGACATAATTTAATGACAGACTAAATTTATATCTTATCGAATGTCAAGCACGTGAAACGTACGTACTGTTTTTTCAAATGTGTGTTGATGTAGAAAAATGAGAAGTTTGTTAAGAAATAGTAAGTCAAGGAAGAGAATAAATATTCCTTTCATTTTCTTTCTTTCCCTTATTTCCTCCCCTCCTCGCTCTCCACCCTCCTTCACCCCTTTCACACATTCCTTCGGATTCTAGTTGTCATCGTCACATTGTTGCACTAGTCAACCAACAACTTTTTTTACTTAAATACTTTTTCTTTTTTCTTCTTGATCTTCATTTTACCTTTTCAAATCTAACTTTATTTATTATTACTTAATTACTTAAATTTCTTAAATCTTTATTTTAACTTTTTTACATTTTTTCCTCTCTATCTTTTTCTTTCCTTCATTTACACTTTTATAAACCTTAATTTATATTTTTTTCTACTTTATTTTTTTATCTTTAATCATTCACAATATTAAAATTCTTTCTAAACACGAAAAACTAAATGCAAATATGGTGTGTCCTATTAAAAGGTACAGTGTATCAAAGTAATAAGGATCGTAGTACATCATAGTTAAAAGTGCAGTGCATCATAATTTTATTCTAATGGTGTATCATCCTAATAATTGCAATCATCATAGTTAAAATTACAACTCATCATAGTCCAAAAATCAAGTGCATCGTAATGAAAAGTCAAATTCATTATAGTAAATGTTGGGGCGGAGACCCACTAATGTAATTTATTGATGACAAAATAAACTAAGTGTTCTTATTTGTCGTTGTATCTGTTAGCAGCGACAATAAAGTAGATCAAGTAAAAATACTCACTGTTCAATCTTGACAATGAGCTCTTCAGTACTCAGAATAATTACTAATGTCTATTCAATCACTGCATTTGTTAGTAGTGACTTCTTATTGTAACTTAGACCTTATGAGAGTATCTATCACTCTCTTATAGATACTTAGCATATGAAGAAGTTACAGAGGCCTGACGCTGTCAAGAACTTAATGCATCTATTGAAGTCAAAGACTGAAGACAAATATAGAGAGTAGTATGTTGAAGTGGAAATCAATACTACCCTATTAAACCAGTGGATCAAGTCTGCATCTGATAAATACATTGGGTTTGACAAATACCCAATGTATTATAGCAAAGTTCAACTTATATGGAACAAAGACCTGCATGTATCTTTCTGTAAAGATATGTACAAGAAAGTTGTTGCACTATATTAGTATTTAATGTCCTTTATTGTAAGTTATGAATAAAGTTAACAGTAAATTTTATTCGTAGGATGTAATGTCACTTTCATTCATTGAAAATTTCATTATGGTCACTTTGAATGTGGTGGTGACACGTGTAAGGTACAAGATGTATTTATGACACTATAAATACATCTCACAACCACCATATTCGTTTGTCCAAATTTGCATTTACTTCGACCGTGATTTAAGCACGTTGCTGTCTGTCAGAGAACCTTAGTGCCTTCACTTATCTGTTAAGTGTTGATCACTGAGCATTAGCAACGAGCTACTCGTTGGTGATATGTTGAAGCAAATTTGTCACAAGTTAGTTTACTTTGACTAATTTGTCTTGTCTATTTCCGCAGTAAACTTGTAAAGTATTCTTTATTTGAATTAATAAAAGAAAAACTTTAAACTTGAATTCATTGTCTACTTATACATTTGTTGTTAGTAGTTATCTTTAAATTTAGATAAAAAGGGACCAACAGTAAAAGTTAGGCGTATCATAGTTAAAAGTCAAGTGTTTCCTAATAAATACATTGCATTATACTTGAAAGTAAAATTAATCGTAGTTAAAAGTCTAGTGCATCATAGTTTTATTTTAACAGCGCATTATCCTTATAATTGTACTGAATCATATTTAAATGTAAACTCATCATAGTTAAAATGTCAAGTGCATTACATTTAAAAGTCATGTACATTATAACAAAATATTTTTAGTCGCCAATAATATGACGTTGACTGATAGGGTGGTAAGTGATGATCAACTAATAGGTAGGGAGGGTGGAAGGGATGATCGGGTGGAAGAAAAGGAGATAAGGGAGAAAGGAAATAAAACGAAGAAAGAAAATGTGAGGAAACATAGAGATACTTGTAACTCCTTCGTTAATTTGTTATATTTTTAAATACAATTCCTTTTGTATTATATTCAATTTTTAATTTCTAAAAGAAATTTTTTCAAAGTATCTAGAATATCCAGTCCTCAGTTGTGCACACGTATCTAGAATATCCAGTCGTCAGAAATTTTTTCAAAGTATCTAGAATGGCCACAATTTTATTCTTAAATTTCTTGGAAACAACAAATGAACGACGGACCCGTTCCTTAAATCCTAAACTAATACGGAGTAATATTATTAGGTGTATGAAAGTACCTCTTTCGATACGTTGTGATTAAATTAGTATAAAACTAGATGTGAATATTACGGAGTATAATAATTGTTGGAGCCGAACCTTGAGCTTATATCATTTTCAAATATCTAACAAAATAACTGGAATTTAATATTGTACATTGACCTAAAAAATTAAAAATAATAGTTAACTTTTTTATATACTCAAACTTCTTTCTAAAATCTATTGCAAGATGGCTAAAATCATTTTTCGACACCACATAAATGGCACTCCAATATAAGGATAAACAAACAAACATACCCACCACACTTCTTTTACTTCAGAGAGACGGTGTAAAATCCTAAATTTCGGTTAAAATAGTGGTTATAGTTCTTGTATTGAATAAATTTTTAATTATGTAATTAGATAACTAGTGTACTTGTGAAATATAGAAAATTGTGTGCAGTCCTCTCTGTTTGCAGCTGTCACACCCCGATTTCTGGTGGGAGCGCGACGTGCGCGGATCACGAACAAAGATTACAATGAACGACTTCTAAGAGAGTCGCTAAACAACACCCTTAAATTACATAGTCTTAGCAACACCATTACAAACTTTAACGAATAACTAGCTTGATTCAAATTGACAAAGTTCATGCTAAGTCCTTCCAAGTGAATGCAACTCCTACGTCAAAAAGTGCGACACAACGGCACAACTACATAGCGCCTTAGTTACCTGAGAATACATGTTAAAATACGTCAACATAAAGTTGGTGATTTCATAGGTGTAAGCATTTGTAAAGTAGACCCGTGGTTACGAGATTTCAAGTTATTTTGTCTTATCACAATATCAAAGTGTATTACTATTGCCATAAGCTCATGAATTGAAACCTTAACAATTTAGTTGCCTCGCAAGTGTTCTATTCACAACACTCGTAGTGGGTCAAATGATTATGCGTCCGTTTTTCGAGTTGGCGCGACCAACCCGGATGGGGGTGTCAACCCAATAGATCTATTCACAATATTCGCGTTTAAGTCCATAACTAACAATTCATGATAGAGACCCATATAATTTGAATAGTGGAAACTTATGCAATACGTAACAGTTTATATGTACTTATAACCACTAAAGAAAGAGCATGTATTCTCACCCCAAAACATATCAAAGCGTTTAAAAATAGGGGCTATGAAACTCACAGTTCGAGCGTGAGCGTACAGATGGATATAATGCGCGTACCGACCGGATTTGACTCCTATTCAATTCCTAAGAACATAAGGTTTCTAATTAGTTTCTCGACTAATACAGTTTGTTAGGAATGCTTAGTTAGCTAATTAAATTACAAAGTGCCGCTAAACTTCGAATTTCCATTTAATTTACGTTGTCGGTAATTGTTCGAGTTGGGAACAAAATAATGGAAATATATGTATACAACATTTAAAAATTACCAAACTTGATATGAAACATGAAATATAGTTCAAAAATTTTCTGTGAAAATTTGGGGATTTTTAGACATACAGATTATTTTTAATCAATTAATGTCTATAAAGTGTGATAAATATGAGAAAAATAGTAATTATTCATGAAAAATTCTGAAATTTTTACTAGATCAGTTTTAACTCATTTTTAGGTTTGTGTAAAATTTTCATGTTGTTTTGAGCACTGGAACTTTGGTTCCCAACTTTATGTGTTTAATCAAGACGTAAATCGGAAAACATATCAAAACACTTCCAAAGAGTGTGAAATTTTTAGGATGGTGTCATTTTCTGAGGAAAATGACACTGAAATTTTCCCTTAATTATTTTATGTCCAAAAGTATTTTTCATAATTATTTCACCTTTTGTAGGCTTTATTTGCATTAATTTAGGAAACATACTTATGTTTTTCCAAAAATTCCCATTTTTATTTTCAAGACTCTTTTCATGATATAGTTATTGAGAAAAATAATCTTCAAAATTTTAAGACGTTTTATCTAGCACTTATATATTTTTGAATCATCACAACACAAGTATTTGCAATTTACAAGATTACAACAATGCATGATGTTCATGCATTTTCTAAAAATACTTAATCATCAAGATAAATTCCTATCTTTTTATAATACTGAGATATACATGTTAGGAGTCTAAAATAATTTTTCTTAGATTTATATAACACCTTAAGACCCATGAACAAGTATCACAACAAGGTGCTCACAGAAAAGTTACTGTTTGCGCATCAGATTCGTGTGATACATTTGGAGGTCGTAAACTCAATGAATTTGAGTGAGAACAGAGGGGTTTTAAAGGTAAGACATTAAGCTAAATTCTAGAAGAAAAATAAAGATTTTTGGACCATTATTGACTGAGTTATGGTCGATCAAAGTAGGGTCAAAATCTGGACAGATTACATGCATGACATAATGATCTTTTTGGAGTGATTTCACTACCAAACGATTTTTAGACCTCATCCAAAGATTGAAGTCTTTTATTTTATGCATGAACATGTGTTTTACAGAAACATAAATATATTTTAACATTTTAACCATTTATTTTAGCAAGAACATGTAAATAAACTCTATAACATCAAAAAAAGTCGACTTTTTCGGTTTGATTCTTGGTTTGATCATAGGTTACCCTTCTTTTACACATGAATGTGTATAAGGTGTAACCTACAAACCATCAAACCTTATATGGTGATTTAAGCCATGAAAAAGGCATGAAATCCATAAAATAAACATAGTAAAAGTAGGAAATGGAAGCCAGGTAGAGTGATTTTTACCTCAAAGTTCTTGTATTTGTGTAAGAACGCTTTTTAGAAGATGATTTAGGGATGTATGATGGCTGAGATTTAGTGTGTCTTTAGAGAGAATTGTGTGTGTTTTTCTTGAGAGAAAAAAGAGGAAATGATGGAAAGAAAGAGTGTGGAAATGGATAAAGGTCTTGCATGGAATCTTAGCTAGTTAGTGGAGAAATTTGAGTGGAAAAGGGGGGGGGTGGAGGTCCGGTTTTTGGTATAAAAAATGAGTTATTATTTTTATTTTTTTGTTAAAATATCATATATATTATTTGTGTTATTTATTTGTATTAAAATCTCACAAGTCTTGTACATTTCAAGGCTTTAAATTGTGTTGTTTTTATGCTTAATATAAGGGTTATAAACATTGAGGTTCTAAATTTCTAAAATACTTTAAATTGTATTTTAGATTGTTTATAATGGATATTCAAGTATTAGTTTGTCGGATTCGAGTCTCGTTTATTCGATTCGGGTCGCGTTTGCCGAGTTACGACATTTCGGTTAATTTCCGATTTTTGTGATGTTTTTGTTGGTTAAAGTGTGAGTCATGAAACTTTATTTTATAAGTTTATAACATTCATCAAAATGTATTTGATTCGATCACGATTGACATTTGCGAGTTAATAAACCGATTTCCAGTCGTGTTACCGAGTTACGGAATTTCCAGTTAAATTCCGATTTTTGGTGATATGATAAATATTTTGTGTTGATGAATGAAATTAAATTTAATTTGTTTTCTTTGGCACTTTGTAACCTAATTTAAAGTTGTTCACGGTCTTAAAGTCTGCTAAGCAATCTCCTAAAATGTTACGCGATTTCGGTAACTTACGGTTTCAGTACTTAAGGAGTCGTAACCTAGACTTTTCACTAGGATTTTTGAGTGTTGTAATCATAAATAGATAGACTAGGAATCTAAGTGCGTTATTGACCTGAGATTTTTGACGGTTGTCACAGCAGCTTCATAACTCGAAATCTATAGGGATTTGAATCAAATGTTAAACACGAGGGCTGTAGTGCATGTTTCAAGCTTTTCAGGGATATAAGATTCGCCCAAAATGGATATCGTATGAGTAAGTTATGGTGGTCTAAAGTTGACTGCAGACCTATTTCCAGTGCTGTCAAGATATTGACCCAAAAATTATGTCCAACCCCCTCTGTTTGCAACCCTATAATTCATTGTCCGCTGAGATTACGTAAAACATGAAAGTTGTAGTCCATGGTACAAGGTTTACAAGCATATAAGATTCATCGAAAACGGATGTGGTATGAGAAAGTTACAGCAGTTTAAAGTGAGCTGCATGTTGGAACTTATGGGTTATATCATCAATTTTGTGTATTGTATGGGTTAAAGAAGTGAAGGTCATTTTAGAGGCTTTGACTCTTAGCTTTTGGTACTTAAAAGTTTGAAGGTCATTTTGGAGACTATGACAGTTAGTCTTTGTCATCTTTTTCATCTGTATTGGTACTTAAGAGTCTGAAGGTCATTTTTGAGACTATGACACTTAGTCTTTGACATCTTTTTCATCTGTATTGGTACTTAAAAGTCTGAAGGTCATTTTGGAGACTATGACACTTAGTCTTCGACATCTTTTTCATCTGTATAGTCTTTGACATCTTTTTCATCTGTATTGGTACTTAAAAGTCTGAAGGTCATTTTGGAGACTAAGACCCTTAGTCTTTGGCACCTTTTTTCATCTTTAGAAATAAAGGCAGTAAATAGTTGACTTCGGTTGACCTAGGTTGACCACGAATTTAAAAGGCTTAGACCCTCATTTCTTAGTCTTTGAACAACAATAAACTCTGTAGAAGTTGTGTGTGAAGCTCAAGGTGAGAATAGTAGGTGTAAACATCAACAAGGGTGAATCAAAAGGGGAAATTAAGCATTCTCACCATCAAACTTGAAAATACAAGGTATTAACTAATAACCCTTCTTATTATGATTGAGATTTCCAGATTTTTAAACATATTCTTGAGCCTTAATTTCACCTAAAGGCTTGCATGTTAGGAGATTAGGGTTATGTGAGCCAATTGAGATTATATGTGTTGATAACTAGTTATACTTGTTGCTATTTCATAGCCTTTGAATGTTGATGATGAAATTTAGCTTGTACAACCAAAGTGTAGGGGAGGGTTGACTAAAAATCTGCACAGGTCAAAGGGAGTAAATAATGGCTATAGGCCTTAATTGTAGCTTGTTTAGAATTTGATTGAGCCATTAGGACCCACACGAGTCTACGAGTCAATTTAGACACACATGTTTCAAGGTATGAGTCTAAAGAGGATTAGAATTAACATTTAGACATTAAAACCGTGTTGTTAGACAGATTTGGAGATAAAGAGGGCTAGTAAGCAAAGGTGAATCTATCTGACCGATAAATCAAGGTGAGTACATGAGGATTTTTACAATTATGAGTACATGGGTGGCTGATATGAAAACCTTATGTTTTTGTCTAACTCTTTGCTGAATTAAAAGTATGTATATAATTCTTGTGTGTAAATATTTTCATGAATATGTTAGCTCAATCCAAGTAGTAAGTGGATGATGAGGTATGTTGATTGCTAACCTAATTGTGTAAATCTTATGTTAACTTCATATGCATCTCATGGCACCATGGTAAATTGATATGAAAGTAAGGTTCATGCATATATGATTTTGGGTTGCATAAGGGTCTAGACCAAATAGGGTTCCTCCATTGGAACCAAGGCACTACTAAGATTGGTACCATCCTGTCGAGAAGTAGTGGCCAAGCTACCATACTGGATGGGATGGTAAATGTCGAGTGGCGGCCATAAGCAGCTATGCTAATGACGAGTAGCGGTTGTAAGCCGCTCGGTAGTGGTACATAACCACCTATGATATGGAAGTGACGATCAATGAGTCGGAATGGTCCGGCATAGTTAGAAATGGAAATGTTATCATGCCTTGCATCTTTATTACATTTGTATGAACTATGATTGTGACCCATGTTAAAAATCAAATCTGGAACTTTTTGGTCTAAAAACCCATGTAACTCATGAGACGTTTTCGTCTTACGTTTTATTGTTTAATGTCATGTATTCCAGGGTCCGGATCAAGAGTTTAGGAGGATTGAATTGGAAGATGATCTTTTGCATGATTGAGTAGAAGACTTTGTATGCTAGTTGACCTCGTTTACTATGGTGAATTGATATGAACTCCGTAACACCCGAACGATGTATTTTGTACTGGAAAGACAAGTGTTTTATGTGCAACTATCTTTTGTAATTATGGCTTAAATCATGTAATTATTTGGAAAAACCATAGTAATTAAATCATGTTTTGAATGGGGTGTTACAGGCGGGACTTAGAAAGTTTACTTGATAGATAATATTAATGATAAAGAAATCTATACACATATCATAATAAGATATTAAATTACCCGTATAATGTGATGATTCTCTTTTTTTTAATCGCTAAAAAATGAAGTATTAACCATTACAAAGTTGATGCAAATGATATTTTATATACGAAAGACCTGATAAAAGATTGGTAATCGTAATAAACATGATGTAACATAAGGAAGTATAATAAAACACTTGAATAAAATATAATTATAAATTAAAAAAATTATTCAAAAGTGAAGATCGTGTATCTGGCTTTTAAATCAAAGACATCCATGTGATTTTTTTTCTAAATAACAAACAAGTATATGTGTTTTAATTAAACTTCATGTAATAACATTGTGTAATATTATATAAATATATTTTATTGTGTAGATGTTTGATTTTTCATAATAACATGTCATATTATTTGAGTGGATAAAAGGGTAACATAGAAAATTTGCATCTCTACATAACTATCTATACTCCCTTATAAAGCATTTTCATGTTTTGACTTAAAAAATATATTGGAAATACCTAAAATACCCATATACCCCTTTTGTCCTATAAACATGTGAAAGTCCCTGAAATCACTTATGAATTAAGTGGTATCGAGTTCAATATGTAGCTTGAATTATAGGGGGGTGGGTGAATACATTTTAACTTGTTAATTATAGTATTTTAAAATTCTTAACAGTTATTAGTCATTTTAAAATACTTGTTCAATAAACAGAGTAACAGAATGCAAAGTATGAAAGCTGGTAAACAAATAGTTGAACACAAGTTAAATTGAATGATGAATTTATTGATAACAAATTACATCAACATATCGAATTGCGAAACAGTTAAAGCCTATGCTAAAACTAATTCAATATGATTACAAGTTAAAGCATTACTCGCTATGAGAATAGAACTTCTATTACTCACTGACTCAATTCCTAGTTAGAAAATCTTTATCACTGATTAAAATCAAATGATAGCTACAAATCGGTAACCAATTAAGTACAAGATGTCACTCTATTTATAGACTGATATTTTTCCGTAAATATCTCCTAACATCTAGGAAATAGAATGTCACGTGTCGCTGTGACGTTGGTTTCCTTCTAACAAATAAACGTTTAGGAAGGAATCTTTTGTGGTCCCTACACGATCATGCATTTTTCATGTGTTGTATTTCCACCAATCACAACAAAGCATGATGCCATACTCTTCATCGCTAGGGACTCCTTGAGCTGCAGATGAACAGTAGACCAAGGACTTCACATGCACAACGACTTGAACTAGATTGTCTATTAACTACATTATTCTTGAAATCGCTGGAGGATAAAGAAGCTTCGTCACTCACTGCGAGCTAACATGCTCTTGTAGAGTGACTTAACTTGATTTCTTCTAGTAACCTCTTTTTATCTAACTACAATGATTGCTGTGATTATGATTGTGTAAGCGTATAGTCACTTATGATACTAGTGAGTTGATTAACTACTAATAGTAACTATTTGCTTATCAGTGACCTTCTTCATTTGCAGCGGATTGGATCTTGGTAAATATTCGGTATTCAAGGCTTATAGCGATAAGAACACTTATCGATAGATTAATCAGTCGATAGCGAATCTACAGAGTGTTGTCTTCACTGCTTTTAGCAGTGACTAGGTTGAGCATCGACTAGTGAGATAACTTATTTTGGAGTTTTGACTTCATTATTTCTATGAAGAACTCTAGTAAATTGGCTAATCTCGGATCAATGACCCAACAACATGTGTAACAACTTCCCTATACAATGTCTACAAACATTCAAACTTTTTATATCTCTATTTAAATTTTATTATTATATTTTTGCAAAAATAGACACATCAATTTATACTTTTATCAAACTTCGTTTATAAATTTAGTATGTTCCTACTGAAATATTATCTATAAAATAATGAAAAAAAGAATTATATGGCTAGTCAAGGATAACATGTTGTTTAACGAACATACAGTTGTACGAAAATAACATATATAATTTGGTGGTCTCTACCGTATTGTGCGGGCAAAATGCTATTAAACATTAAGGAAGAAAAGGGTAAATGGTTTATAAGACCAATCCCTATCGAGACTCCATTCTCCGTCCTACGTCAATCTGGCAGCCGGTCCTCTGCCCTCACCATAAGCATGGTCCAGTCCTGGGACCGTCGTGGTGTCTGATAGTTCAAATATAAAAACAGCATGCTCATATATTTAGTGACATTCATATATAAAAACAATGTGCTCATAAACAAGATTATACTAATATTATACTAAATTTACACTACAATTCAAGACATCGTTTTTCCCCATTCGGATCGACTGACCCCTCTCTGACACTATATAGATATGTTCCTGATAGCATAGTTCAACCATTAATGCTCCAGTCTGCAAATGCTGGTGTTAGATATGAAGAGAAAAGTAAAGATATGATTTATCTCCATGCATTAGAGTATTTGAGCAAGTCAACATGTAGGAATTGTTTGGAGGATCACTTGGTTGGTTATAGATAGTATGTGGAGAACAGACTGGCATGCTAACATTTCGGTCACTGATGATCCGCTTTTCGCAGATCTGACTCTCGATCTGTAGGTCGATCACTGATACAATTATACTCCAGTTTTGACCGCCCCAAGTCCAACACCTTCTGGGAATCTACTTCCATTGGCAAACTCTGCAATTACTTCAGGTAAATTACTCTGTTTTTCTCTCAGTTTTTTGGTTGTATGCAAGTACCTAATTGATATAACAAATTAATGTAAGTATCTTATAATGCCTTAACTCCTAGGTCAGTACTTAGACACATGAAGTGACATGTGGCAAAGCAGGAAGTCATTTATAAATATGAATAGATCTGTACGTAATAAGGAAAACCTCAACTAGATAGATTGGACATCTTGTTCGTTAATGCAACTGCCATTAAAAATAAACATATAAAGGTCGGCTCTTTCAGCATTTTTAACCCACTGTTTTTATTCAAACAAAAAAAAAGTGCTCACTTAAATTCATAATGTTACATGATGATTGATTATTCTCGGGGTCTAAAGATTAGTTGTAGAGGCTTTGCCCTCTGTAAAGTCACCCCAATTTTTCATTCATGTCAAGATTTTTTGGATCCTCATCATTCGGAAGAACCCAATCAAATTGAAGAACCAAAGACGCCAGTATTGATTGAACACTGATGATACCAGATGGTAAACCAGGACACATCCTCCTCCCTGCACCAAAGGGTATAAACTCAAAATCATGGCCTTTGAAATCTATGTTTGAGCCAATAAACCTCGCGGGTTTAAAAGTGAGAGGGTCCTCCCAAACTTTAGGGTCCCGGCTAATCGCCCAAATGTTGATCCATATCTGTGCATCTTGAGGAATCGTATAGTTCATAACTTCACAAGTTTCAGTGGCACGCCGAGGAATCAGAAGAGGGACCACTGGGTGTAACCTCAGCCTTTCTTTAATGCAAGCATTTAGATAAGTCAATCTTGAAAGTGCAGATTCATTAATACAGTCGTTATGGAGTTCGTTTTCAAGCACTTGTCGCAATTTTCTCATGATATCTTTGTTCTTTAGCAACTCAGACATAGCCCATTCTATGGTTGTTATTACAGTACCCGTGCCAGCTGCAAACAATTCCTGCTCATGTAGTAAAAGTACAAAAATTTCAACTGATATCAACATTAATAAAAATATTTCGTAGGGAGGTGCATGATTCACTTTGACCTTTATTGCCTAAAAATTCGGTCAAACCGCTAAGTTCAGTTTAACATTATCTCAAAACAAGACATGCGAATTAATTTGGTGACCGAACTGGGCAAAACAATAGACACCGGTTTCGTAAGTTCGGTTGGTTTATGGTTTAACCGATTCCATATTCTTTAAATATTAATTTTGTTTATCACACAAATTTTACAAATAGATGAATAGACTACTGGTCTGATGATGAAGGAACCGATAATTATCACGTTCGATGGAAAGCAAGCTGGGTCGGGGAAAATATGTTTTTGATGACTTCTTGGTGAAAATGTGTCCAGAACATAAAGGAAAAACGTTCGATGTCCAAATTATGTTCATGGAGTACTTTCCAATTGGTAAAGAATTTTTAAGGTCAAACCTTCGTAATAATAATAATCATTTATAGTAATACAAAATAAGTTCATGCATGTTATTTTAAATTTATTTTAAATACTTTGCTAATTAATTAATATACTAAATTAATTCCTGAACAGTATTACAATATTATACTACTTGGTGAATTTCCTCGGGCCGGGTCAAAAAGCAAAGGGTTTCATATTTTCTTCCATGAAAATATTTTAGTTAGAAATTATTTTCAGTCAACATAATGGAACATTAAACTCTGAATTAAAAATATGGCTATCTCAAAGACATACCACTGCTAGGATGTTAATTTGCTCATCTGTGAATTTGCTTTCGATTAACCGATCCAAGAAATCTTTCGACTCCACCACTGCAACCGACGAGTTGATGTTGTTGTTCGTTGTTGACTTAGAAATACGAGCTCTTCTTTCTTTGATTATAACATCTATAAAACTAGCGAATGTGTTGAAATGTTTCAACCCATTCTTCCTTAATCCTTGAAGATCCAATCCGGCAATCATGGGAAAGAAATCACTTATATTTGGTGCCACTGCCTTCTCCAATGCCTGAACAAGGATCCATTTGATCCCTTGATCACCCATTACATGCTCATCATTTAAATCCGCCAAATCTTTGTTAAACAAAACGTTGCTCAACGTGTTGAACACTGTTGAGAAAATAACTTCCTCAATCCACCACTTTTCCATTATTGGGATGAAAGAAATCTAACATTTGAGACAACTTTTTATTTGTCAAACTAGATTGTAGCTCTAACGCTTTTGGCGAGAACAAATCAGCCCTACAAAGAGTTCTTAACGATTTCCAATGTTCGTTGCAATTTTTTGCCCAAACGAGAAAAAAATCTACATAACCATGATTGTATGCATCAAGTATGGAGCGACCAGAAAGAAGACGGTCTTGGGTCTTTAGAATTTCCATAGCAGCCTCTGGCGAAGAAGCCACCACAAGAATTCGAGTACCAAAACGAAGAGAGATGAGAGGGCCATGTTCTTTAGCAAAAATGGCGGTCGAGACGTGTGGCTTCTCGCCTATTTGGTGTAAATTGCCGATTATTGGCAATCTTCGAGGACCGGGTGGAAGATTTCCTACAGATCTACTAAAATACTTTTTTAGGATTATTGATAGCAAGAATGGTGCTATTATAAGGATTAGAGAAGATACTAAAATATTATCCATTGCGATGTGATTTCTATTATGATGTATTGTGTGAATTAGTTTGTACATGGAAGTGGTTCTTTATAGAAACGATCAAGTTGAAGACGGAGCCAGATTAGGTAACTTCAATATTTTCTTCCATTTTAATAGTCCGCATTACTGTTTTTAATTATTTTAAAATAAATTGTCTAATTACAAAAACTACCTATTAAAAATTATTACACTTCTAATTTTGTCCTTATTTATTAGTTTCAAAAAGCTATTTCTTATCAAATTTCAATCGAATTTACAAATATATAAAGGTAAAACTAATATAGATATAAGGCCAACTCTAATGTTCCTCTAAATATCCCATTTATCTTTAAATATAGAGATAGAAGAGAAAAAACGTGCTTAAATAATTCTTTTATATTTAGAGATAAAAATAAAGGAAATAAGATTTCCTGTATATATAAGGGAACACTACTAATTCTCTAAAACCCTTAATTAATACTTTTTAATATTATTTTCATTATTAATCTCATTGTTTATTGCTTAATTGTTAATAATTATTATAAGCAAGTATTAGTGTTTATTAATTATTATTAATAAGTAAATTAAATTAAATTATTGAGAAAATATATCAAGAGATAAATATTTTATAATATTACACTTTAACAGTGACAATCAAATAAAAGTAATATAATTGATAGAATTTATATTTAAAAACTTTTAAAAATATTGTTTAAAGATTAATTAAATAATATAAAAATGTATAGAATTGTTTTTTAAGAATAGATGATTGCAGGAGAAGTCTTTTTAGAAGAAAAAAAACAATGAAATTTTTTTTTATTTCTTCTATAAAATTATGGTTGGAGAAGACCTCACGTATTTTAAATCTAAAAAAGTTTATTCGGGACATTCCTTTTAGAATGAGAGGACTATTATATATGTTTATTAAAGGGCATTTGGCTTAGTGGTATTGGAGAGTTCATTAACTAAGAGGTTGTGAGTTTAAGTTTTACTTGAGATAATAAACATAAATAGTTGTGATTATATGTACATTTATCGTTTTAAAGAAAAATTGTATGTATTTGACTTATTGTGTTTTTTTTTTTTTAAGTATTAATATTATTTACTCAAAGTAAGATACAGAGGGCGGAAAAAGATTTACGAAAAAATAAGTGGCCGAAATTGCAAGGCCATTCGTACCTAAGCAAGATGTTTGACTTATTGTTCTTCAAACAAATATATATATATATATATATATATTTGTTTATTTATTTATTTTATTTATTTAAAAATTCTACCATGAATCACGTTAGCGCACCTTTGACCGATCAAATCAGTAAAAATTCATCAATTTAATTTAAGGATGCACAGTTTTTTTCACATGTGTCCCCAATATTTGTGAATGATTTTATTAATATATTTTTTAAACGGCTATTATATTAATAAATCACATTACATTCATGAAACCTTTTGTTTAATGATTAAATTTATCAATCAAAAAGTCGAAACTTTCAATACAGTATTATACTACTTGGTGAATTTCCTCGGGCCGGGTCAAAAACCAATAGGTTTCATTTTTTCTGTAATGAAAATATTTTGGTTACAAATTATGTTCAGTCAACATAATGGCTGATGGCACATTAAATTCTAAATTAAAAATATGGCTATTAAAGACATACCATTGCTAGCATGTTAATTTGCTCATCTGTGAATTCGCTTTCGATTAACCGATCCAAGAAATCTTTCGACTCCACGACTGCAACTGACGAGTTAATGTTGTTGTTCGTTGTAGAATTAGAAATACGAGCTCTTCTTTCTTTGATTATAACATCTATAAAACTAGCGAATGCGTTGAAATGTTCCAACGCATTCTTCCTTAATCCTTGAAGATGCAATCCGGCAATCATGGGAAAAAAATCACTTATATTTGGTGCCACTGCATTCTCCAATGCCTTAACAAGGCTCCATTTGATCCCTTGATCACTCATTACATGCTCGTCATTTAAATCCGCCAAATCTTTGCTAAACAAAACGTTGCTCAACGTGTTCAACAATGTTGAGAAAATAACTTCCTCAATCGCCACCACTTTTCCATTATTAGTGTGCAAGAAATTTAGCATATGAGACAACTTTTTATTTCTCAAACTAGATTGTACCTCTAACACTTTTGGCGAGAATATGTCAGCTCTACAAAGAGTTCTTAACAATTAATTGTAACCCACAGTTGAATCTCGAGTTTTCGGTTGCGTACCACTACCACCGCCGCAAATCACTAACAATAAGGGTGTTCAATATTCCGTTTGAAACTGATTAATCCAAATACTGAACCGAATAAAAAGAATGAACCGAATTCGAATTCGGTTTTGGTTTGGGTTACAAAAGGGAATTCAAATTGTTGTTGATGTGATGCTTTTGTTAATGGTATTCTTGTTGTTAGTCATCGAAAAGAGTATTCATTTATTACACTACCAATATATTAACCTTTTTATATAGTCAAACTTCTTTCTAAAATCCACTGCAAGATGGCTAATATGTTTTCTCGACACCACATAAATGGCAGTCCAATGTAAGGATAAACAAACAAACATACCCACTACACTTCTACTTCACAGGGGGCGGGCAGAACCGGAAGAGTTTATTTAATATTTAACATTAATATTTATTAATATTTAATATTAATGGTAGAGAAATATAGACACACATCATTATAAAATATTATTGTTATGTAGATATACCACCACCGATAACTACTTTAAACAGAGTAAACTTTACTGTATAAACTAAATACTTAAGCTTTGTCACAAATAATCTTCATTCTTTAAGAATTTGGCTAAAACTTTCTGATGCTAGTCCGTTTTGTCATGAATAACCTGCAGATATTAATAGAACCTTGAAAAAAAAAACTCAATGCATAATTTAATATTAAGAGTAAATTACAATCCCAGTCGTGGTATTTTATTTGTTTTACTTCAGGGCTCGATTTGGATGTTTTGCGGGTTTAGCCTTTGATCCGGATATTTATTTCACATCCGGTCCCTATTTCAACTAAAATAAGGCTAAGATAGTTTTTTCCTTTAGTCTTTTTATATAATTTACTCTAATATTAATAAAGGATACACTAAAATAATTATACTAAAAAATTGTACCATACACGTCGAGTCGGCCCAAATTTAACTTAAAGATTATAAAAACATATCATCATAATAATAAACAATACTCCCTAATACAACTTGAACTAAAAAGGTTTAATATATAAAATAACTAGCTTTTTGCCGGATCATGAAGAAGGGGTAAGTGGGCGGGCAAAAAAGGATTTGTTCCGTTTTAAATCGACGATTCGTTCTGTTTTTTAAAAGAAAAAGGGGTAGTTAAGAGCATCAATTTCGCCTTTTATATCTTATAGAAAAGAGAGGAAGTCTAGCGCCGGTCCTAAAAGGAAGATGCTTTGGGGCATTCGGTAACTACCTAGTATGCTCTGCTCTCTCCCGCCTTTAAGGACTCACGGCAGGAGAGCGATGAGTCCGTTCCCTCACTCCCACTAACCCGTATATATACATGGGTCATGTAAGACAAAATTATATGTTTTAAGTATGTCATAAAGTGAATCATAAATTGCAAGAAAGATATGATTTAGTAATTTTGATGCTTACGAAAAAGATAACTTTGTACTTGTACACTATTTATCCGCTGGTTACTACACATATCCGCTAAGTAGTACACTGCTGATCTGGGTACTTTCAAGTAGAAATGTTTGAATCCCAAAGTACCCGCCGGTACCAGTCAAAACCCGGTTTTGACCTGTTTGAAACCAATTTTACTCAAATCGGATTGAGCCAAACCGGTTTCAAAATGGTGTGAACCAGTTTGAACTATCCCCGTTTCAAATCGAACCGGTTCGGGTCCAAACTAGTTTTCCCCAAAACGGTTCGTTTGAAAACCAGTTTGAATCAGGTTCAAACCGGTTGTGTGCACCTTTACCTCTGGATAGTGTTATTGGGCCTGCAGATTGTAATAGCTTGTTTGTTCGTATTAAAATATAAATTTAGACTTATTTTAGATAATTAAGTCATACGCTAATCAGGACAAGGAAGCAAGCAACGGGAGGCATTAGCAAATTGTTCTGCCTTAAGTTAAGTTGTGTCCATATGCACACTTTAGCCTATGGATTGGATGGAAAATAGTGTTAGGACATAGATAAATAATAATTACAAAATTATAAACAACAATAACATAACTATGTGTATATATATTCAATAAGTATAAGCATACAGAATTTGAGAATAAACAAAGAAACTGACTTAATTCAATTGTTTGAAGATTACAATGATTTGATTGAGCCCTGCACTGCATGCAACGCAGTGTTCTAAGACAGAAATTTCGTTTGTTTAGAGGATACAACAATCTAATCAAGTTAACAAACTGAACCTATCGAATATATTGTCTAAACGTAATGGAAGATGATGAATTGTGTCTCTGTATTATGTTTTCTTTGTGTTTTTCCTTCCAAAACGAACCAACATATATATGTAGATTTTCTAAACCGCTGCAACCCTTCATGAAGCATTGTGCATGTAGCAAAAAGGCACCAAAAATAACCCAATGCCCATCTTTTAACCATCTAATATTTATGTATTTATCTAGCAAATTAGCCCAAATCAACCTGCACAATCTAATTCCAAGTCCATGTATAAGCTTTAATCCAACTAAATAATTAGTTGGTATTTGAGTTTATAAAGGGACACAAAGTTTTCTCTTACTCCTATTGCTCCTATGTGAGATCAAAGTTCCAAAAATTAAAAAAGACAAGTTCCAACAAATAGCACTCTAATGTGTTAGAATCTTGTTTTCTGATAAAAGATGGAGTTTGAAAGCTCTACTAATGGCAGACCATGTCCCGAAGAAGATGAAGTTCTAATGTTGATGGAGTAGGTTTTACTGACCATTTTTGAAAAATTCAATTGGTAACAAGGCCATTGTAAGGTACCCCTATCATTGGGTCAAAGACTATGATTAAAATCAACATTCGCAATGAAAATTCTCCAGAATAAAAAGTATGCACATCGTTTATACTTGGTATTTGTTCATGCACATCGCTACATAAAATACGACCCGTATGTTTATATCAAGATGTAACATTTTTTTATGTAATAAGAGTTTGTGTTAGGATAGGCCGTCTAGATTGATCAGGTTTCAAATCCATACAAACTAGTGTGTTGTTTTTTATAAAATTTTGATAAAGGGATTTTTTCGGTCTTCTCATCCGAGGCATCAAAATACACGGGACCTGCCATGACTCTAACACGTGGAAATACCATATACAATACATCGACTTATATATATAGTAACTACATGAATACATTTCACCATTTTAAGTGGATTTCACTCCACGCCATATCATCAACCAAACTTCTCATTCAATGATGATACTGTAACTTATATAACATCAAGAAGATACGTATGCCCGTAGCAATTATTATTACACATCATCAGCATACTTGTTGCTAGGGAAGAAAAGAAACAACAATAACTAGCTTATTAGTACATGGAAATAGGAGCAATAAATAAGAGATTAATATACTCTTCAATCGTGTTCTCTGGAAATGTGAACCTGTCATTGTAACGATATACCACATCTGTCGTTCGAGCAAGATTCACAATCGGAGTAAGCAGTTGGGTTGAAACTTCAGTTGTTTTGAGATATTCCTCATTGATAATTCTCCATTCATTTTCAATGATTTTCTTGAGTTCAAGAACCGCTACATTTTCAGGCACCCCAAATGTCTTCATATATGCATCTATGGATGTGACCTGCTTTTGAGCTCTCTTTCTCTCAAACTTCACGTATACACTTCATCGTGTTAATCAAGTGAACACTTGAGGCATATACGGGCAAATCAATATGATTAGTAAAATACTCCCTCCGTCCCACATAAGTGTCCACTGAGAAATGGTAGAATGTTTTACGAGGGTGTAATTAGTTATTCTACTTTTTACCCATTCTTTTAGGGATCTGACTTTTTGTGAAAATATGCAAGTAAGAGTAAAATGGGAGACTTGTTAAATTAGTTTTTGAAGTGGACCTTAAAATAGGACAAATTAAAATAAAAAGGTAGACACTTATTTTAGGACTGAACTATCACAATATACACTATAAGTGATGTAACAAATCCTTTTTTTTTGTTTGTTACCCCATCACATGATTCTTATGTATGGCTTAGGCTATTATAAGTTTTTGGCACATATCTGCATGAGTTGGGTAAATACATGATTTGTATACCTGAAAAGAAGTAACGTCATTATAAAGTCTTCCAAGTAACCCTGTAGCTTCGAGGATTTTTGGATGACTGTCATACCAAGCCAAAGCCTCTTCTGTGACAATATCAGCTATACCCATCAAACAGGATTTTGTAATAACATTGTAGGTAGAAGTAACTAATCCATTCTTCAAATACTCCTGAAATGATGGCACTTGTCCATTATGTCTCCATTCAGCCTCTTTAAGGTATCCTGTAGCTAGTTCTTGAAACTAGTTTCCGATCGATAAGAAAAACAACGCAAAGAAGACAAGTAAATGAATAGACAAAAGTAATATACGGAGTAGCAAATATAAATGTATACATTGCAAATAATAGAATGGAAGCATTAATACCGCTCGTTTTGAAGCATTAACTATATTGGCTTTTCCTGTTTTAGATAGTTGTATTTCAAGTTCAGTATGCTCATTCAAGATAACTTTGTAAAAAGGTTTAATATATTCAGGGAGTTCCTCCATAGCACTAATTTCCCACCTGGAGATGAAAACAAGTTTGCCATGAAGGATCAGTTGATCAGGCCTAATTTAAAAAAGCTAAAAGTCTAAAGATACAGGAGAGGATAGCATAAGATTTATGCAAAACAATAGATGATCCAAGTGAAATTACATCTGCTCATAAAAATTATCAGCGAAAAGTACAAAATAATAAATGGACTTCGGAGAATTCCTAATTCCGTTACATACATATTAATTATCCCAGTTGGTAGTATATTTATGGCCAATAGCATATGCAATAACTTCTCATATATAATAGGCTTATGTGTACGAAATATAATTATTTATACTCTGACGTTCCTAGTATATAACAAAGTATCCGATATCACATTGTGTATAATGAACTTTCAATTATTGATATTGTATGTATTTTGGTAACTTGACAACTTGCAATGATGTCATTTATCACCTTATACAACTGACACGTAAGTAAAAGTATCAAAAGTTACATACAATAACAATGAATAGCAAGTTAATTATACGTAATAAAAGTCTGAATAATTCGATACACACTTTGAATATCAGAGCATAATTGATTACGTTTACATGCACTAATTAAAGCCTATATAATACTATACCTTATAAATCATATAAAAATGACTTTGAGGTATAGAAGTCTTAATTTCTTAATAAGTTATTATTTTACCATTATAGCATCTTATTCAACCTTCAAACACTAAAAATCAATGCAACTAATACATGTTTATGGCATTTTTTAGAACTTATTACAAATGGCATACGTCTATTATCGATACACCATTTAGATATATTTTCTTTAGAACGGTCAATATTTAGAATTTAAGTTTTTGATTGCATAGCGTGAAAATATGCTTACTAATACCTGTTTATGGCATTTGTTAGAACTTGAAGCTCCTCAATAGTAGCATATGCATCATATGTATCATCTAATACACACACTAGTTGTACCATTTTTGTAGTTATGATTCTCGCTTGAGAGTAACGTGGCTCATAGTACAACCCTAATCCCCATAGGTACAAGTCTGGAATTCTATCTCTTGCATAAGGAGCTATGATTTGAAACTCCATGTCTTTAGACCACCTGAAACAAAATAATAAGTTGGTTAAGTTTCCCCTTGTTTCAATATTGTTACGCGCCTAAATGTTTTTTTCTTTTTTTTCTTTTTTTTCAAAGAATGGCTTGTTAGATGTTAGTGGTTCAGGTTTAGCAGTGACATCCAATTGGACAGTATGTTAAACCTAAGACCCTCAAGTTCCTATTTTTTTTATTGCCCGAAAGGGTAAATGTTACGCGCCTAAATGTAGTCCAACAATATAAAGGTTGTGTTGAAAATTTATGTTCTGTTTTTTGCAATGGTTGATGTGGATTATATGCTACTATAGCAATGAAATTTTATTTTATGTTTGGCTAAAGCAGAACTTACTTTGTCATAATACGAAGTTCTTCCTTTTGCATTAGTTGCAAGTAATTGAAGTGCGCATTTGCAAGATTTCGTAATGAGTCATATCTAGAACATTCTTCTTCATAGTTGGAGAAGTATAACCTAGCCTCTACCATTTGCTTTCCTTTATGAAAAGGACTCATCAACGCATGTTTCACCTGCGTAGCGAAATTACCTTCTAGACGATCTACAACACTCATAAGTTGACTTTGCGTGAATATCAATGCTTCGTCTAAGATGCATTCGCCTCTTATTCTTAATTGTGTAGATTCATAAAAGCTTAACATACCCCTCACATCATCCATTATATATTCCTTGAATTTATGAGAGCTATAGTCGTCCTTGAACTTGTTAAACACATCTGCGAGTACAATTGAAAGTAGTAAGCTATATGTTACATGTTACATAATTTTAAAAAAACACATGGGATTGTATGTGTAATCATACTTAAGACATGGTTTGGAATTGCGTACCACAAGACAAATTATAACCGTGTTGTCTAAAAACTTGGAAGTTAACTGAAATTGTATAAAGATCAGCTACATCATAATCTTTCATGTCAAGCTCCTTGAAAAGTTTGTCAAGTTGACCTTCAATCTCTTCCCTAAAAAGATATGCCAAAGCAAGACGATGAACATAATTAATCAAACTTAATTTTTCGTTTGCATCCATGGTTGTGTTGATTATCAATCTTCTTAACTCTTCTTTTGGCTTCGCAATGGCTTTAGCATATGCCTTCCTCTCCTAGTTTTTACAAGAAAATCGCCATTAATTAAACCTTATTTACATATGACTCTATGAGTGTGCGTGTTTCTAGTCGATCAATAATAATGGGAACTCTTACCAAGTTGTCAATAGAAAATGACAAGAAGCGATCACCCCATATAGATGGAGGGAAGTTGGCCAAAGGACGCACCGGGTATGTGTCAGTGTTGATGTTTACTTGGATGGTACCATTAGATTCATGTGTGGCCATTTCTTGAAGATGAAATGTTGTAGTGAAGCCTCCGGTTTTAACTGAAGTTAATTAAGTTATATGGAACGTTAATGCAATGCTATACATATTTATAGACAAAGTATGCCCATGACAAGTGCTAGAGATTAGGATCGATAAGCAATAGTGCATGTAGATAAATATAGGATTCATCAAAGATAAAAATAATTACCATCTTCTACATTAAAATAATAAAAGTAAACAAAGGACGGCCTCTTCGATAGTTACATATTTTTGTCACATTCAATCAAAATTTTAACGAACAAAGTTCTTCTATCATTTTAAAACGAATGAGGTTCTGCTCATATTACTTTTAGAGGAACGCGTCTCTTTTATTACTCAGATGTATACGACTTAATCGAGAACCATTTCAGACTGTTATATTGATCATCTCAAAAATATTTACTTATAAAGTTTCAAACCTTGAACTTATTGTGAAGATATCAATACACCTTACCATCATGCCACAATAATGATGGTTGGGTTTAAACTTTTAACTACTTCATCCAAAATATACTCGGTCTGTTTCAAAAAGAATGTTCCCCAAGAAAAAATATTGAATTTATAATAGTTTGATGAAATGTCAATTTTACCCTTATATTCAACGCAAGTTTAACTAAAAGTATTTGAAAAATGAGTTATTGAGATTAATAAATGAGGGTAAATTTGAGAATTTGATGACATTTTATAGTTATGTTTATAGATGGACAATCTTTTTTAGATAAAAAAAGTTAGTAAGTTAGACACTTAAATTGAGACAGAAGGAATATTAATGATGGTGCGTATTAACTATTTATCAACAATATGTAAAAAAAAAATACATCGATCATGTCCATCCACCGTAATACTATTAGAGTATTAGATTATGTTAACATTATTATAGCCTAGCCCATTTTTGGGTCTAAGGTTTCTAGGGTTCCTATGTGACTATTATAAATGGTTGATGTATAACACTTAACACTTTACATGGATTTTATTATTTAACATGATATCAGAGCAGTTTTGATCATTAAACTTAGTCGGTCACCATGAGTCGATATCTCTAGCCACCCCGTCAATTCTTCTTACCTCCCTTCCCAAAACCTAGCCCTAGGTCTTCATAGTCGCTACTATCCTCTCAAAAGAAAATGCCATAAAAAGCTACACACTTTTCATTTAAATATGATACAATTCAAGTTTCTTTTAATTTTGCATTCATCACCCTAATGTAGTTCTGGAAATTTCAAGGATACCTGAAGTTGAATCATCTAAAATGGAGGTTCCTAACGCCTTCACCTTTTACCAAAAGCTTTTATCCGCATCTTGCGTGTTGTTCACTGTAATAGCTACGTTTTTACAAAAATCGAAGTATATACAGAGAGTAGTATCTCACCTTCTATATCAGAGTCTTATTAATTAAAATTCAAAACAAACCAAGCGTAATCACCCTCATTAGACCGCTGACGCTCTATTACTCTCCTTCACGGTCCTGGGTCACCGCCCCTGATTATAGAAGAATCTCTTTCTTTGTTTTACATTTCCTTTTATTTTTGTGCTACTTCTATTAAGAAATCTAATACTTTCCTTGTTTTCAGTATCTTAATTCCTTATAGAAATAATTTTCTTTTGCTTTATGAAAAAAACAAAAAAAATGAAGTTTATAGTGCTCTTAATTTCTCTAATCTCAATTTCTCCTTTTAAATCTCCATTTTTTATTCACTTTTCTACGTAGTTTCTAGTTCGAGCATCTCAAACACGTGTAACCAATTTTCTTTAGCAAATGCAAATCAAATTCTCAACAAGCATTTGGAAGACTTCTCTCCGCTTTCTTCAAGAGACATCTCCAATTAGAAATTACCATTAGATTATGTTCATATTATTATAGTCCGACCCTTTTATGAGTTTATGATTTCTAAGATTCCTGTGTAACTATTATAAATAGTCAATGAATAATACTCAACACCTCGTACAGTTTTCATTATTCTAACGCATGCAATCCATTCTGCATAAGTCACATGGCATTCAAAAAAGGACATAATTAATATACTTTACATTATTCTAATCAAATCAATAAACGTTTGATGAAATTTATTTTAAAGTAGCTTTCATGACCAAAGACATGATGGAGATATTTTTATTTTCATTTTCATGCTTATATTGAAATTAAGTATTATAAAACTTTTAAATTTAATTATGATGATTTAGCAATTTGTGAATGGACGTGGTTTAATGGAGAAGGCTCTTTTAGAAGGAAGGGAAATTACTAGGAGCCCGTTGTTTATCCACTCATATATATTTTAACTAGCGTCTAAACTCGTGTATATAGATGAAACGCTTAAACAACTAAAATAACCATTAAATTAAAAGAATTATAAATGACACAGTTAGATTATTTTGTCCATGCAATTATCTTAATTCTCAAATCAACACTTATTGAGTAGGGATTTTGGTAATCATCTTAGGACATCAATTAATTAAGAATTTAAGATGATAAATGTAATCACATTGAAACTGACAGTTTTAATTAAGAATTCTACTATTAGATGATAAAGTAATAACTTATATTTATCGTTATTACTAATTTAAATATTTAAAATTATATATTCGTTAAAACGTTGGAGATTTTTTGACACCTCAAATCTTATCATAAATCTATAACTTGTAAATTGAAAAGGTTGAATAAACTTACCTGTGGGATTCGAAACGTACGTGGAAGTATTTGAAATAATTTTATTTATCTAAATGTATTTAAAATAATAAATTAGTATAATAAAAGTATATTATATTATTTAACTGAATTGAATGAATGAAGATATATTTTCCCTTAATATGTAGGTATTATAATACGTATATAGTTTCTCTAATGATACTTTTATATAACATGTAATATTGTGATAGTAGTGGAACAAATAGGTAACATTAATAAAACCTACTATTTTACAATTAATTACGGGTAGTACAACTTTATTATACGATTCATACTATTAAAGTATTAGTTAATAATTCTTTTTACAAGATTTAAAATTTGAAATTAATTAAAATAAGGAATCTGATTGCTTCATTTAAATCTTTTGAAAATTGATGATGTCATTTTTTCCTTAAATTTAATCAATTTGAAAAATTCAAATAATCTTATTGATTAATTGAATATTTGACAAAATAAGATTCTTTTTAACGTATATCTTAATTTAATAAAAGTTAATTTAAATAAAAGAAAAGTTACCTGAATTTCTATGTACATAAAAAAATAGATGTAAACACACCATAAATTTATAACATAAACGCAATACAAAGAGATAATATAAATATAAATAAAAATATATTTGTTGGTGATTTGAATAAAGTTATATAAAAATTAGAGAGAACTGTTCGAAATAAGGGTAGATATACATTGATGGTCTAAGAGATAACAATAGATAATTAAATAGATATATAAATATAATTATAATAAAATGTAGGTTACTCTTTTTATTGAAATTAAATTAAAATTACATTTTAAAATTGAATATGCATGATGTTATAAATGTGATTCTTATATAATTTCTTTACGCATAAAAAACGTAACATAGTTTTCATTATTCTAACGAATGCAATCCATTCTACATAGTCGCATGGCATTCCAAAAAGGACATAATTAATATACTTTACATTATTCTAATCAAATCAATAAACGTTTGATGAAATTTATTTTAAAGTATATTTCATGACCAAAGTCATGATGGAGATATTTTTATTTTTATTTTCATGCTTATATTGAAATTAAGTATTATATAACTTTTAAATTTAATTATGATTTAGCAATTTGTGAATGGACGTGGTTTAATGGAGAAGGCTCTTTTAGAAGGAAGGGAAACCACTAGGAGCCCGTTGTGTATCCCACCCATATATATTTTAATTAAGTGTATTGAGGTCAAATTATAATTCAATTGAATAGGAAAAATCACCGAAGTATCTTTAAAAAAATTCATATTTAATATTATATTTTTTCAAAATTATATTTATAAAAAATTATCATCGACACAGAAAAAGTAAAGAGGCGGGCGCAAAATAAAAGTTGCGTTTTGTATGTATGAGAAAAGCAATTTGTTGGCTGAGAAAAAGAAAATGTAGTCGGGCTCATGGTCACACAAAGTGTTTTGCTAGCGCCTCCTTTCGTTTTGCATGTGCCAGTTTGAATTGTCCAAATACATCACATGTGCGACATTTTGTCGTTTCGGTAATATCACCCGTATGAATTCAAGCTTTAGCAAACCACAAGTCTTCAATCGCAACCATCATCAACCGCAACCACCACCAACTGTAACTACATCCGGATTGAACTCAAAACTGTAAGGTTCGGATCGAACCCAAAACCACATTCAAAACTGGAGCAGTGTTTGTTTTTGTGAAATTTTACATCAACAATCTCGAATACACAAGTATACAATCGTTTAATATTGAATGCATAAATTTTCGAATTTCAAGTGAAGCATTTCATCGAACACTTGGTGTGCAATCGGTTTTTTGATGTTTTGGTGATTGAAATTGCTAAATTGATATTTGATGTTGATTAATAATGTTTGTTTGATGTTATTGTTGCATAATATAACCGTGAGTTGCTTGATTTGGCTTCGATTTGCTAAATCCCTTGATTTAGCCTTAATTTGGGTTCGGTTTGTGTTTGGTTGCGTGTCGTGACTGAGATTTGCAGGTACGCCTCAGCAACCACAAGCAAAATCCCGGCTATGACTAGCAATCTAGACCGTTTTGACCCATTTTGACTTTAGTTTGTTGTGTTTGACGTTTGTTGACTTGTTTTAACATTCAGGACTTTTGCGGACTAATATAGAGTATGTTGACCCGTTTTGACTATGTTTGACGTGTGTTGACTTGTTTTAACATTTGTAGACTTTTGTTTATTGAGCTAACCTATGCTGACTTGTTTAGGACTTTTGTGGACTAATATTAAGTAGGTTGACCCGTTTGACTATGTTTGACGTGCGTTGACTTGTTTTAATATTGGTGGAATTTTGTTTATTGAGTTGACATATGTGGACTTGTTTAGGACTTTTGTGGACTAATATTGAGTATGTTGACCCGCTTTGACTATGTTTGACCGTGAATTTGACCTATTTAATTGTTTATAACTAGTAATTATTAATTGATCAATTTTCAGGAGTTTATTGATGTTTCGTTTACGATAAGATGTCAACTCAGTATTGTTAAGGAGATTAATAGGATGTTGACACCTGAGAAAACCAAAATATTCAAACGCACATACTTTGGTAGTTGGTTGAATTTTATGTGTCCGGACAATGTCGGGTTATTTACATTATATACTATAGAGACGATGTGAGCGTCCAACGGTAAATAAGCCTATTGAAGAGGCAGATGAGTTGTAGTTTAGGGTGACCCCGAGTTATGCGATATGTTTAGGTCGGAGGGAGTTCTTTTTGTTTACCGGATTTCAATTCGGTCTCAAGACTTGTATAATGGATTATATTCTAGAGGATCTTCGTAAGAAAAGGTAGAGACTGGAAAGTGCATCTCTATAAATGAGGTTTCGGCAAAGTTTAAACTGAAAGAGAGGTTTGTTGGGGAGAAAAAGCAGAAAGGTGAGGATTCTGTGTGCTTATGTATCGTTATGCTTGTGGAGCGGGGCTCTATGGGAAAGCAGCCCAGCAAGTTGCTGACGACAAATTTCTGCATCTGCTTGAAGATTTCAATGCCATTAACGAGTACCCTTGGGCTTCTTTGTATTTGGGAGCAGACTTATTCCCAGTTGTATGTTGGGTTAGATAGAGGAACAGTCAGATTCATTGTAGGATGACATACACGGTGGTTGGTTTCTTATGGGCTTTTAAAGTAACATCATCTTAAATATATAATCTATTGTTATACTTACTATATTGTTTTCCATATAGTTTACTGTTATGCTAATTTGTTGTTTCTTTTGTTTTGTTATTTTTGTTAAGGATTTAAATTTGGGAGGCATTTCACCGTCAGCTGATTACTAATGTGAGGAGGGATAATAAGACTGGAGTTCATCGGGCAGTGTACTGGAGCCGACTAAAGAACGGTTATATGATGGAGAGACTATATCTCTATAATGGATATTCGAGTAAGTGATGTAGTTTGTTGTATTAGTAGTTAACATTTTAAAATTATATAACTTTGATTTTTGTTTTATTGAAACTGTAGTAGGACGATAAAAAGTTAAGGTCGTTAAGGACGCTTAAGACGACAAACATTGAAAAGAATTGTAGTTGGTGGGTGTATAGCCGTTAATTCTTCGATGAGCATATGCAAGTCGAGGATGATGATGGTGTCGAGCAGCCTACGAAGAAGGCATAAATGAGTCAGGAGCATCAATCTCGCATCCCCTCCCCCACTTCGTCTCATCATATAGATGACGATCACGGTCATCTGATTATGGGGATCAGACATCCGAGCATGCTCCCACCATCGACACATTACGGGATCGATTGGTGGCACAAGATGCCACCATAACCACATTACGGGTGCGAGTGGATACATAGGATGCCACCATCGCCAGGTTACTAGAGAACTGGGCACACAGTCGGCCACTATCGCCACATTACAGGAGTAGATGCAGATGTTGCTTCAGGTATTAAGTTGTTAATATTTTGTTTTTTATAAATCTTATCTTTATTGAATTTCTATTTAATGCATTTTCTAATTCATTAATTCAGGGCCACCATGATGGCGGCCACGACCACGTTGATGGTGATGGTCATAAGTCTGACCCATGTCCCTCTACTACAGCCTAGCTCTCGATGCCACATAAGTTTAATTTTCGGCGTGGTCTGTGAGAGCGGAAACAGGGATGGGCTAGGCTATCGATGTTCACGACATCGAGACACTGTACAATTGCGAGGCATTTACAGCGTAAGGTTGAGGAGCTGCAGCAGGATTCCCCTATTGAAGAGGTGCATGAGAAGGGTAGACTTTTGAGGAGGTGCAACAAGTTCCCCCCTGTTTAGGAGGTGCAAGAGGAGGACAGAATGTTGAGGGGGCTAGATACATGTGGTATTGCTCAGTTTAGAGAACCCATAAACGGGTCTTCTCACTCCCTCACCTCCACTGCCACAGCTAGGTAGGGTCAAACCAGGACCACCCATTGTGTGAGAGTTATATAAGAGTGGCGAAGAGGTCCGTTGTCTATTTATCCTGATTATGGTGTTCACAAAAGAATTATGGGGATGAATGTATGGAGATACTAAGAGCGGATACTTAGAGAACATAGTGAGTTTCAGATTCCTGTATATTTATTTTTGAATAAACTTTATATATGTTATGGAATATTGTTGACTGTGTTTTACTGTTTACGACATATTGATAGTTGGGCCTATATGTTGATGAGGTGGAGAAAACTATAGATGGAACGGGCCAGTTAGATAGAACGGCGGTGGAAGATTATGCCCATACATTTTATGGACGTACTCAAGATGTATAAAAAGAATAAGAATAAGAAGGGTGCCGTTAGCGAGATGATTACTAGAGAAACACAAGATTGGGACCATTGTCTGGGTTACACAGAAGGCACTCATTCCCTATACCTAGGTTGGTGGGATTGTAATTGTGTAAGTAAAAAATAATTTTGGTTACCTAAAACTAAATTTACATTTATTTTATGATTAAATTTTAAATGACATATGCAGGTACCGGTCCCCGTCCTTTTGGAATGTATCAGTGTCACGATATACGACAATGTGGAATGTATCGGTAAAAGGGAAGATCGACTCGAGGCATTGAGTGAATTTGTTGACGGTCTCAAAGATTATTTAGATGCCATAAACTTTTGGGAGAATGCTGGGTGGGAGAGGACGTTACCTTATCCTTTTAAGTTTGTGTACAAGGCTTATCATGATTTACCTCAACATAATGGCCCACTAGGAGATTGTGGAATCTAGGTGTGTAATAACATGGAGAATGTGGTTTTTAAAATAGATTTAAAGAAGAGTGGGTCGATGAAGGACCTCGCTTGGGCTTATAGATTGAGGATGTTGGATACATTATTCAAGGCACGCTATGTTCACAATCTTGCAAAGCCACTGCAGCCACCATCGGACATCGCCTGATATTAGTATGTTTATAGTTATGGGATTTGTATTTGGGCCTTGTATTTGTATTAGATATTGGATATATATGATATTGTATATATATTGAGATTATAGTTGTTTTTTATTGTATATATGTTTCGATATCTTTCTTATTGTTCATTAATATTGCTCGATTTATACATGTGGAGAAGACCTACCTATCGGATAGGATACACCTCTCGTCGGATGTTACGCCAACTAACCGGGTAATACTGGTTTCATCCAGGTAAGTCAAGGCAAAAAGTTTTGGAGTGAATTATACCCATCAGGTACTCAAGGCTTCCCGGTTAACATCCAATCGGGTACAAGAAGTTCATCCGGGTGGTGATCCAGGGTACCCGCTAGGTACACCTACCTACCTGTCGGGCACTTGTGTAATTATTTATTATTTAATTAGAAATAAAACAAATTAGAAGTTGTTTTCTTTATTTTTTTAAATTTTACTTAAACCACCTACAGTCATAAAACTTATCTTGAGTGTCAAGTCAGCAAACGAAACATTAATTAAATAATGCATTGAACTACTTTTTTTACCCTTTAGTGGTCCAACATTCATACACCCCTCATTAATGGGGTGTATGAATCTCAATTTAAGGATTGCAAAATGTCACATCAGCCCTATCCAACTTTATTATTAGTATTAATTTTGAACATATTTAATTTTTCTTTTATATCTTTTAAAATATAATTTTTTATAAAATTTCAAATATACTGTTGTAACATGCTTATTTTTATTTGCGTTTCGATGTAAATTTTATTCAAAACAGAGTCGGGTAAAAAATAATGTATTTTTAAAAAAAAAAACTTTAGTATTTTTATTTTTATCTTATAACTTTTAAAATATTTTGTCTTGCGAACTATTTTGCGAAAAGTCTCGTGAAAAGGCCTTTCGCATTTTTGAACTCATGAGAAAAGTCTCATGCGAACAGTCATTAAATATATAAAAATTGCATTATTTTTTACCCGAGTCAGTTTTGAATAAAATTTACATCGAAACGCAAATAAAAATAAGCATGTTACAACAGTATATTTGAAATTTTATAATAAATTATATTTTAAAATATATAAGAGAAAAACGAATTATATCCAAAATTATTAAAATATTTTGATCCGGGTCAGTTTTGAATAAAATTTACATCGAAACGTAGATAAAAATAAGCATGTCACAACAATATATTCAAATTTTATAAATCATTATATTATAAAAGATATAAGAGAAAAACGAATTATATTCAAAATTAATTAGAAGATTTTGACCCGACTCAGTTTTGAATCAAATTTACATCGAAACGTAGATAAAAATAAGCACGTCACAATGTTATATTTGAAATTTTATAAAACAGTATATTTTAAAAGATATAAGAGAAAAACCAAATATGTTTAAAATTAATTTTTTCCATAATTCTAATATATTGTAATAATTGGCTATAATAGGGGGCATGAGATATTTCTTCAGACAATCTTACTTTTCATGCATGAAATAATTGGATAAACTTCTGTCAAAGAATCAAATTGTAAATAGATGCCAAAGGTCTTTGTAATTTATCGGTAAATTATTAACGCATATTCATGCATCTGACGAATAACATTTAAATATCTTCAAAAACGCAGCAAAAAAAGTGATTATAAAGGACGTGCATGGCAGTAGAGTTATTTCAATTTCATACACCAATTCTATCTTTACCAACAATAATTAGTGTTCACAGAAACCTTCGTTCATTATTTTATACAAATATAACATTTACAATGTCACCATTTTACAATGACCATGTGTTCGGGACTCGTGAGGAGCTGATGGATTGGGTGAAAACTACAGCTCACAATCTTGGATACGTTATTGTCACACAAAGAACGAAAAAGACTTTTCTCGGCTTCGTAAAAAAGGTTTATCTTATGTGTGATCGTGGTGGTGAATACAAGTCAACATCGCAGTCAACAACACATTCAAGTACAAAGAAATCTATATTGTGCTTATACAGCTAGCTTTATTCACTTGTACTATAAACTATACTTTATAATTTCTTGAAACCTTTATAGATGTTGTAATTGTACGATTATTCCCAAAGACTCCAATTCCCTTAATGTGAATATTAACATGTAAACAATTGTACTTCTTAAACTCTTTGTCTAGCTCTCCCTTTTATAATTTGTAATAATAATAGAGATAATATCCCATTTTAACTTCTTGAAAGTACATTTTATATAGTACTTGTTAAATGATTAGTCATCAACCTAATAATTAATTAGATTTGCCACAAGAACACTAATATAACATGTGTCATCTCGTAGTTAATCTTAATTATCTAAAATATGTTTAGTCATTAAGCTAGACTTGCCACTTAAGTTCCTTGCATGCCAACATACTAATTTAGATGTTCTAGATGTAATCTTTTAAGCAATTGATATTGTTATTAGTAGTACAGTAAGCAAATTCCACTATTTATTTCTTATGTACTTTAGCTAGTCGTAAACTCTCTATAAAAATAAGTACATTAGTTCATTACATCTAAGTTAACTATTAAAGTATTATAATTCAGACACAAGTACATCATTTATTATATTATATATTTGTTTAAAAGTTGGGGTGCTACAAATAATATTGTTCTTTTATAAAATGATTGAAAATTGGGGTGTTACATGTTTAGTACTCCGTAACTCATTACAATAAATAATTTATTTAAATAAAATTAATGAAAATTTAATACATGTAAGAGAAATATGTTCGACAAAGTTGCATCATTTCGATGAGCCCACAATATCAATCAATGCTTGTGAAAATTCCAATCAAGTAAAAATGTTTTTTTTTAATAGTTAAAAACATCCTGAACAAATTTTATTAGTGTTTTACACATTATTTTTTGATATTGTTGTTATCAATTTCCAGGTACAAAGAAATGTGGATGTCCGTTTCAACTTATGGCAAAATATAATAATGAACCAACACGTTCAGGTTGGAAAATTAATGTTATATGTGACGAACATAATCATGATCCAACTATATTCTTTGAGGGGCATGCTTTTGCAAAGAGGTTGTCCGAAAAAGAGTTTGAAATAGTGGAGGATATGACCAAAAAGAATATGGTTCCACGAGATATTCTTACTCAATTAAAGAAAAATGACGATCAAAATGTCTCTACAAGTCAAACCGTATATGATGCACAACAAAAAATACGTAAAGCCGAAAGAGTTGGCCAGACCCCTATGCAATCAATGGTGAAAGCTTTACACACGGGTGAGTACGTCTATCATATTCGTCAAGAACCTGATTCCAATCAAGTACAAGATTTATTCTTCATAAATCCAATTGCAATGATGATGTGGCGCGCATCCCCCATGTGCTCATTTTAGATCCCACGTACAAGACCAACAGGTATCACCTACCTTTTCTTCAGATTGTTGGATTAACTTCAACAAATAAGACCTTTTGTATAGCTTTTGCATTCATAAAAAATGAGAAGACCGACAATTTCAAGTGGGTGTTACACTGTCTTAGACAGACACTAGATGGCTATATGCTGCCACGTGTCATAGTCACAGATAGGGATTTGGCTCTAATGGAGGCATGCCGATATGTCTTTCCGGAGGCAAGCCGGTTGCTTTGCAGATATCACATTTATGAAAATATTAGATAGCACTGCAGACCATCCTTTGGTTCCAAGAATGACTGGGATAATTCACTTCTTGGTGGAATCTCGTAGTTAATTCTCCAACTGTTAACGAGTATGACCAAAATCGAACGTGGTTACAGTTAAAGTTGATAGACAAGAAAAGTATTATTCTTATCTTTTAAATTCATTCTTAAGTTTATCAAAATGTACATCTATTTAAACTAACCTGTTTTTATCAACGCTTCAGATGTGTTTACCTACTTGGATGCAAATTGGTTACAAAAGTATAAATAGATGTTTGTGTCCAACTGGATTGATCAATATCTCAATTTCGGAGAACGAACAACGAATAGGGTAGAGAGCCAACACTCTTTATTGAAAATACATTTGGATAATGAAAAGTCACATTTAGATAAATTTGTAGGAATTATAGATGACATAGTTCGAATACAATACACATAAATAAAGGCAAGCTTCGGAGAAAGCATGAATAAGATAAAACATTTACACAGGAATAGTACATTTAGTTTATTGCTAACAAAAGTTTCTATTAAAGCAATAGATGTACTAACAGGGGAGATGAAGCGGGTTAAATCTTTAAAGCAAAAAGAGGAATCATGTGGCTGTCAAATTCGTACAAGTTGCGGTTTACCATGTGCATGTGAAATCTCTCAATATGTCGATGCAGATATATCGATTCCACTGCATACGATAAATGTGTTTTGGAAGAAGCTTGATTTCGAACCGACACTGTTGAACCAGGGAGAACCAAATGAACCTGATGATCGAGATACTAACCTTGGTGAACAACTCCATGCCTTTGAAGAGGCTTACAACAAAGAGAAAAGAGCAGTGGTGAAAAAGAGTTGGCGTTAAAAGATGAAAGCTATATGGGATCCTAGTAGCACGAGTTATGATGAGCCTGCGGTGCAAACAAAAGCTCGTGGATGGCCAACTACAAAATCCAAACACATGAAAAAACCGGACCTTGCAACTGCTAAACCTCCCCTTCAGCGAAGCTACTCCCAAAATCCTCCGAGGCATAGTTCATATGCACCCTCCGTAGAACGTGATTATGTCCGAGAGCCTACAAGGCACAATTCGTTCAGATACTCTCAAGACCAAGAACATCCAACACGATCTTCATTAAGGGACTATGACGATTCTCCCGGTTACAACAGTGCCTACGTGAACTACCAAACACCTGGTGAACTGAGTCCATTCATGAACCAGGATACTTTCATATGTGAAGGATATAAAAAACGTGTTAGGTGATGGAAATTGTGGGTTTCGGGCTACAGCTTCTGCACTTGGGTACGGTGAAGATCAATGGCTATTAATCAGGAGGTTACTAATTGAGGAGATGGTGCAGTTTGAAACACATTACAAAAAGGCTTTCAATTACATAAACAATGAGGTGGACGAAAACAATGAGGTAGACGAATACAAGAAGGTGTTTTCATCCTTACAATGGTCGGGGCCTGGTTTTGCGCCACCAGAATATTGGATGATTATGCCAGAGACGGGGTTTTTGATTGCGAACAAGTTTAACGTAGTTTTTCATTTCATACCTAAAGAAGGTAATAATAGTTCGACATTGTTTCCGCTATGGAGAGGCCCTGACCAGTTCTCAGATAAAAATATAATCACAATTGCACTGGTGAATTCAAATCATTATGTAATGGTGGAAATGCAAGGCGAGTTTCCAATGGGTTTCACACACAACTTATGGAGACTAAGGAGAGAAAGAGACACAACTGAGTGGAAAAACCTATTTAAATCACATCAAAAGCTTTATAAAGATTGGGTAGCAAAACCTACTGCTTATGAAGTTATAGATTAATTTTTTTTATTTATCAATTGTTGTTATTTATTTGTTTTAAATTATTAATCCATTGTTCTTAGTTTTTATTTTTTAATTTTATTGCTGTATTTTTTAATTTTCAAATTTTAAATGACTGTTTGCATGAGTTAAACAATGTGAAAGGATTTTTCTTTTCACGAGACTTTTCCCAAAATAGTTCGCAAGATAAAGTATTTTAAAAGTAATATGTAAAAAAAAAATATGTTTAAAAAATTATACTAAATTTTTAAAAAATACATTATTTTTGACCCGACTCAGTTTTGAATAAAATTTACATCGAAACGTAAATAAAAATAAGCACGTTACAACGGTACATATGAATTTTTATGAAAAGTTATATTTCAAAAGATATAAAAGAAAAATCAAATATGTTCAAAATTAATTATAAGAATAAAAGTGGATGTGTGATGTGACAAGATGACAAACTTTAAAAGTTTTTTATCCTGAATCTGTCGATATTACGACGAAAACGATTTACAACGGTACTGTTCCGTCCGTCCACATCCGTCCAGGTTCGAGCACGCACCACCACGGTGGTCTTATTTTTACCAAATTCCCAGCAATACATCCCAGCTTTCTTTTTAATTTTAATTAATTGTCGGAAACACATGGCGGCAGCCGTCGTAGCGAGGTCCGTCTTCCGTTCCGCCACCATCTCCGTCCGACCATCCGCCGCTAGAATCGCCACCGGTGCTAAACCTACACGTTCTCCTTTCCGCATACCTACTCAAAAGCCCCTTTCTCATCGCATTTTCAGGTTATTCCTGTTTGACGCTTTTAACATCGATTTAAATTTGAATTTACTTTAATTTACTCGAAATTATTTTGTTCGTTGTGCTGGAAATAATATATAATTAAAGTTTTATGAAGCTTCATTATATTATATTTTTCTATAAAGAAATAGTTACGAAAGTTTTACTAAATTAGAATTAAGGCACCTTTGTTTATTAACTTCACATTTTAGAGCAGATGTAAAATTCCCTAAGTATGGCTTATAATGGCCCTAGTTTGGCTTGGTTGATGTTAAAGTTATTTATTTCATCAAATACATTGTGATTTTGTTTTGTAATTATATAAAGGTTTTGAATTTCAGACTTGAAAAGGATTTTAAAGTGATAAACTATAAGTCGAGACATTGATGTACACAGCCTTTTTAGGAAGGAAACTAAACTGCTTGAGTATATTCATAATATCTTTCTTCATGTTCAGTTAGTTTGTCTATTATAAAGAACCAAATTTTTTATCAGCGAATCCCCACTTTTTTCAATTTTCTAGCAAAACATAATTGCAAACTTACCCATTTTGTGTCTAGGCATTTGACAATGAATCATTAATTCATATTGCTCTGAGTAATGGTTACTAAAGTTAGAACCTGACTCTCATTTGGATAACCCCAAAGGGATAGCCTAATGGTTGGAGGTTGGAAAAAACCAGTGAACGCCCGAGTTCACGCCCCACAGGCTGTGATCTTGGGGCCATCTTTTAGGCGCTTAGCTTAGTTGGTTCTGAAGGGGATGACTTTGTAAAAATGGTCATGTTTCCTAAGATGAACGGCCACTACTCCTTAGAGGGCCGCTAAGTCAGTCTTGAGTGTATGCTTAGAATTTTCTTCCTCGTATTATCCTCGGGGGTGGGTGGACCGGTCAACATTGCCGGTTATCAACGTTGAACGAATTGTGATGGAAATATGTTTTGACTTTCCTGAATATATATTTTTTAGTAGGTCTATAGCTCAGTCAGTTGTTTATCAGTGATCACATAAATAAAGAATTCAATGTATGATGCAAGAGCAGAAGTAAACCTTTTCTTGGAACTGGTATATTTGAATTTCACACGATAGTAGTACAATGGGCATCGGGGTTAAAAAGTTCACTAAATGTGCAACATTAGGGTGTACATGTGCGATGGTTAAAGACTTGTCCAATGTGCTGTGAAACTTAAGGAGAACATAGAAGACAAATGGAATCCGGCACAAATCATTTTCAGAAATTTTCCAATTAGTTTTTAGGTAAGTTTTTTTCCAGTGAAGTTATTTCCTGGTATTAGGAGTATTGTGTTATTATTGTTATTTTACTTTCTTGTATTGTTAGGACTATTGTTTGCTAGTAGTTTAGGATATTTTAACTGTGAAAGGAGTTATGATGTATGTTTATGAGAATAAATCATTTACCATTTTCTTTTCATAATTGCAAAGTTGTATATCCATCATCTATTGGTATTTAGACCTGTGTGGCTGGTAGCAAGCTATATTAGCAGTTCTAGTACTTGCTTTTGTAAATTGTTGTGGTCTTTCTTTGTACAACCCAGCATATGTCGGTTTTCCATAATTCTTTCCACTGCAATTCACGTGCCAAGTTTATAAATCAACTTCTATTCTTCCAATATTCATTTTGGTCTTCATATGAAAATTGTTTGAAATAGATCACCTGTTGAGATGAGTTCGGTTACTGTGGGATCATTGTTTCCACTACACACGGCCACTGCTTCTGCATTGCTGACTTCTATGCTTTCGACTGCTCCTTATAGCTGTGGTTGGACCATTGATGGTATTTTTTCTGAACTATAATATTGTTATATTGATCTGTAGTGTAGGGCTGTTTGGATCATTGTCAGAGTTAGTCTATACTGTCACGATTATTGCTGCCATTTGTTGTAAGTTTTGACCTTGTTTTAATCTTGTGTATAAACTTCTATTTAGCATTTTTAACTTTTTATACATCAATCCTAGTTTTGTTGATTGTGTCTTGGGCTTAAACTTTGTGTCAATTATACATGTTTTGTTTTGTTGTGTAAAACAAAAAAATATTAGTGCATCCCAGAACTTTAGGTGTTTTAAAATCCTGGATCCACCACTTGTTTTTACTTTTAGATATTTGGAAGGGCAATACTGTTGATATTACTGAACATTACTTGTTTATTTGATGCTCCAGTTCACTATCTACTTGCTTATCTCATACATGTTCTTGGAACTCATTAAATTGGTTATTCACTTTGCAGATTCTTAGCTCTGGATTATTCTTTGAGATCTATGTAGACTAACTTTCCACTGTATTTTTCGTTTTTTAGTCTGGCTGTGATACCAAAAGTTGATTCAATAGTTTTCTAGAAGATTTTGTATTGCGCCGGGTGATGTATGACCATGCCTTTGTGTTATTGAGGTCTTAACTTTTCCCGGTTTTATAGAATTCAAGTTATTTTTGGGATTAAAGTAATAAATGAAACTTGCTGTTAAGTCCACATGAAGCATTTACCCAAACCACCAAACATTGTAACCATGATAGCTCCATCAATTTACGTGCTTTCTCCGTTGCTGCCCCTCAAGCTGCCAGTTGCAGGTTCTTTCTTTTCTTAAGCCCTTGTGCAAATAGTTGGAATTGAGAAATTATTACCCGGCCTAATAACACATGGCATGGCATCACTTACAAAAAGGACCGACTATCTCATAACACTATTGATGAATGTCATATGGCATTTGGTCAATTAATCATTTCTCATTGGAATTACGTTTGGTCATGTGCATAATGAACTTCATACCCATTTGGTTGTTTTCCAGGTGAATTTGTTGTTCATATTCGTTATTGGATTCTAATTTGCTTGATTTGATACACTGTATTGCTCAATGTGGCTGTTGAACCCCCTTAAGTTTTCCCTTCATTTTTTATAAAAGCAATTGTTTCTAGCAACCATAATTTATTTCTAGTTATAACATCATCGGAAGCAATGAAGTACGTGTACAAAGACTTGTCTCTCCAACGTAAAACTCAAAGACATTGCTTGTGTTGGTTTGTGTTTGAGTATTATGATTCACATCATATGAACATCTATGTAGCTAATTGACAAGCAACGATCTGGTTAGGTATCAATTAACAGAATTAATCAGACAAATTGTTTTCGGTATAAAATGGTGATGTATCACCCTTGTAGAATCTACAAAGAGAAGCTATTTTTCAATTTTCACTATCTATCGGCTTTTGTGTATTATGGGTGGTGACAACACGAGAGGGTTGAGCGTATTAGGTCAAATGGGATTGAAAAATTATATTCGTAGAAAATAATTTTGAATACACTGTGGTTGATCTTCAACTTGTGACTCATATGAGCTATATGACATGTTGTCATGTTAGCTAGATATTCTTTCACTAATTGATCCATGTAAAATAAACCAAATCGATTGAGTTGTTATTAAGTTAATGTGTGAACTTATCAATTCTACATACAAAGAGTTGTATTTTACAATCTTCAACTTCCTATAAGAGTTCATTATGGGTATAGGTTAAGACACATCTCTAGGCATAAACCAATCAGACAAACTAAAACAATAAGACATATTTAGACGAAGAAAAAACCCGATATTAATACAAAGATGCCTACGTATATAAACAATAGACAGATCCAAAATCATAAGAATTTCAGGATCACGAAAAGAGATTCAGATCAAAACTTGATAGTAATAAAGACAATCCTATTATAAGAATTTCAGGATCAAGAAAAGATATCAGTTCAGAACTTGATAGTAATAAAAACAATCCTTTACGGACTACTATTAACACACCGATCATTTTGCATCCAAATAGACCAAGAAGGAATCGAGAGAATTCAAAACATGATCCTTTTACAAGAAAGACAATAAACTAGTTCTATCCACCACAACCAAACTGACCCCCTAACCCCACCACCACAACCAAGTAGTCGTATACCAAAACCTGCGAGAAGAACATTACATCTAGGAATCCAAAATCATTCTTCAACAACATTTACCAATTCATACTCAACTAGAGACAGGTTATTATCTTCTTTGACAGTGAAAGTTGCAGGTTCAGTCACCTCAACAAGTCCCCATTTATCAACAGCAAGTCTCATTGACCCTTTAAACATGTCAATCTTTGCATTACGAATAATTACTGTGGTTTCAGGTTTCATCAAGTCAACTGCAAAACAGTCATAAACATCATCAGCATCACCAGTTCACCACAAAGCAATACGATATTGCAAGTAGTTAAAAGCATGATAACAAGAATACAGCAATTTGGATTCAAATAAGATAGTCAACTAAACTGCAAAAGGTTTATGACACGAATGCACGCAAGCAACAAACGGATACTGATTTATAGATACAAAAATAAGAACGTTAACTTTCACAATTGCATTTAGCATTCACAGATTAAAAGAAACACAGAAACAGACACATCGATTAGATAAGTGTATTATACAAGATTGCTCAAAGGAAGTTAAACCTATTTCATCACAAGTTGCAACCAACACTATCACGTTTTTCACTTCATTTCTGATCTTGTCACTCGAAACCTTTTTAGAAACCCATTCACGTTAACCACCATTACAAAAACCATCCAATTAACAAACATATCCCACGATTCTTTGTTCAAGAGTTCTGAAAATAATCAATTTTATGCAAAGTTGGAAGTCTTTTATACAAATTAACTCAAATATCACATACACTGAAATATCGCAACAATGCACAAATACAAATATACCTACATTTTTCATATGTACACAAACTATTAATTACATAGCATACAATAACATACACACATATACATACAAATTTATATAAATAAAGATGTAATCTGAACAGACCTTGAGCGTTACGAGCAGTGAAAAGAATGGTGCCAGTTTCATCACCAATAAGACACTCAGCAATACGAGTTTGAGCGGCACCTGAACGGCTATTAAACAACGACGTATTACGACCTTTTTTGTCTAAAACGGTGGTGGAAGACAGCACTTTAACGGCGAGATTGTTGCCGTTAGTTCCAGGTTTTAGTTCACTCACTTTCAAGAACACCGGCTTCCGTTTCACAACTCCGGCAACTGGTTGTTGATTCTTCATCTCCACCACTACAGTTTCCGCCATCACCGCCGTAAAAGGAATCGAGGTTTTAGTTTGTCGGTGAGTTGGCAAAACCCTAACCCTAACCCTAACCCTAAAATAGTTATAGGAATGAAGAGGATGGTTTTGCTTCGGGGATTTTGGGGATTTTGTGTTTGGGATTTTACACTTCCGTACCTCAAGGATTGTAACTGTGCTCTTTTGGTACCTTAGGGAATGTAATTGTTCGAATCATGAAGTAAGATGTTATTTGGGGAGGACGAGTTATTTTTTATTCAGACTTATACGGCTTAATCGGGTATTTTTATTACTATTTTTGATCATTTCTCTTGCTACTCTCAAAACATTAACCTAATAAAGTTCAAAAAAGAAAGACCTCTTATAAGAATATTAAAACGCCTAAAAGACTAATAATAATTTCATCCATACAATCTACCATGTCTTACCTCTTTTAATAACTATATATTATGTATTATTGAACTTAAATTAATCACCTTAGTACTAGATTTTGTAATAACCATATGTTCAAGAGCTTTAAGAGTATGGAATGTATCTATTAATTGAGTACTCACATGTTTCAGCAGTGAATGTTTTAACATCGACCAAAAATTATGTGATAAGTGCTTTTGAGAACATTATGTTTTATATAAAACAAATAATAATGTACTATGATACCGACAATGATTACATAATATTACGAGCCGGAATATAAAAGCAAGACTACTGTTGTCATTCGATCTCTCTAAGATGTCCAAACGTATATAATTGTTTTTGCTATACATGAAAAAACTCAGTTGAGAGTATTATGTTGTTTACATGAAAAAACACAGTAGATAGTATTATGTTATTTACATGTAAAAAATTAAGTTGATAGTATGATGTTATTTGTAACTTACCTTTCAATCAAGCAAAAACAAATAAAATTTGTTGTTCTCAACGTCTTTCCGTGTTTCAATTACCCGAACATCTCTCATGTTAGACCAAACATAGTGTTATTTAAGCGGCTGAAAAGTTTTTGACAGTTTCACGATAAAAATCCGGCTACACAATTGTTTGACATTAAATTTAGTGTTATTATCTTAGGTACTTGGTAAGTCAAACTATTCATTTTTGCACTGTAATTAACTATATAGTATTAATATATGAGAATGTTAGTGTTGTTTGAACCATGCCAAAGGAAAGTAGGAGCATTGTTGGCACGCCAACGGGAGCAACAACGAGAACAACAACCTGATCTATTTCATTAACCATAATAGCATAAATATGAGCATCATCTAAAGACATATAATATTTGCCCAAGTTGATATTGTTGATAGTGCATATGAATGTGTAAGTGACATTTAATGCTACTGGGTCTATAAAGTGCGAGTGTAAAGTTCATTTTTTTTTTCCAAAAGTAAATATTTTACTTCACGAGTATCAAAAAAGTTAAGGGTGTAAATTTTCCTTGCTTGTATATGAAAGATAAAACGGTTTATGGTACATATCGCTAACATACTTTTATTTCTGTCCCAATATTACTAATGTACTCTTTTTATTATCAAATTCGACGATATACTTGTTTGAGCTGTGTTGATGTAAAGTAGGACTAACTTCATCTTCTTCGATCGGCTACTATATAATTTTTGGGGACTTTTCTGGTAACAACCGTTTATTCCAGCGAATCAAAACACACGTCATCCATTTTTTCAAGGAATAACCTATAACTCCTTCAGATCAACAATTTGTTCATCATAATTCAACTAAAGCTCACATACATACACTATTTAAAAGTAAAATGAAAACTCAAAGAATGCTTCAAGAAAATAACTTGTATTCACATTAATAATACCTTCACGATTCATAGATACAAACACAAACTACCATGATGGAATCCACTTTCTTTGATCAACTTTCCGGAGAGAATTTGGACTCTTGATGCTCCCGCAACTTTCCCATTAGAATTTAGACTCCCACTACCGTCCCGGTTAGCGGTTAACATATAGTGACTTCAAGACAATTTTAAAAAGCATGTTGTTGGCATTGGTAACATAAAGGGTACTTTGGTAACATTGGAACAAAAAGAAGAGTACGATGCCGATCCATGGCTTTAAGCTTAAAACATAATTTCATGTTGGCATTTAAAAAAAAAAAATTAAAAAATGCTTATGAAATGAAAGTTACCAGTTGATCTGGTTACCAACAAACATACAGTGACTTCAAGACAAGTTTTGAAAGTAAATTGTCTACTTTGGTAATAAAAATGGTACGTTGGTGACATCAGAACAAAAAGGTAAGTATGTTGGTGATCTGTATCATAAACCCAAAGATAAAAGGTTAACAAATCTTGTGTATTTACACACTCATATCATTGAAGATCTTAACAATGCATATTAATGTATTTTAAAGAGGCAGTTAATGATAAGTCCCGAATTGTACATGTTTTGTATATTAAGAGTAGGTAGTTTAGTTATTTATTTGTATAATTTTATTATGATTTTTACATAATTCGTTCATATTTGTAAATAGGTAAACATGAAGGGCATATTATGCAAAAGAAGAAATTAGAGGCTAAAGTGCAAATTAAATAAGAAATCGGCTTTAACTTGCCGAGTGAGAAGATTTGCTTAACGAGTGAAGAGATCGGTATTGAAGAGATAAAGATAAGAGTTGTTTGAAGAACGAGTTAGAGTTTGAATAAGAAGATAGAGTCCAGGAATCAAGATAAAGCTCAAACTGAAGATAAGATTGAAAAGAAGATACAACTGAATTCCTGGATAATTGAAGAATTCTCTAGGCTCATAGGGATACAACATATCCAAAATTACGGTTAATTAGAGATTAACTTGAAGAGTTCCAACATAAACTCGGCCAGTCGACTTGAATTATGAAAGATCAGCAAATAAGGATAAATATAACTGACTTTGTAAAGAGATTAATCCCAAATTCTGAAAAGTTAAGTTCGTAAACAGCTGGTAAATATCATTTTAAGCTTATAAATAGAGGATAAACCCCACAGAAGTCATATACAACCTTTTATCGCTTTCTCTCACCTTATTGGTGATTAACTCGATGAGTTTCATCCAAAACTCGGCGAGTTCATCGGTCGACAAACCAATAGATCACAATATAATCTCTTTTACAAAATCTTGGAGGTCAGACTTATGGTTTCGGACTCTGAAAAGTGGTGACAACCACTTGGAGGTAGAAGAACGTGAAGATCCGGCATTCATTCGGTTTACAATTGCCTCTGGTTTATGCTAGATTACATGTTTATAATGTTTTCTTTGATTTCTATTATATTCATTTTGTTTGTCAGTCACATTATAGGCTAATTAAACTATATTCACTTGGATTAGATGAACCCTAATGATGGATGAATAATCTTTAGCTATTTGTATGATTGATTTGATCATGTTTGATATTGAATCGACTATTTTGTTATTTGATTGTTTATGAATCAATTAATACATAAATATGCATTTCATTTTTGTTTATGTCATATATATGAATCTGATTTATGGAATGATAATCAATTCATTATCTTGTTTAAAATATATATTTAGATATGAGTTTAAGTTGGTTAATCTATCTTATTTTAATATTCGGTTATAAAATCGACGAGTTACTGATACCAACCAGACGAGTTTGACCTATTGTTTTGATAAACGTATGCGACGTTGGATTATTAGGTTAGAAGACATGCACCTCTAATTAATCAGTTAATACTTTAAATTTATTATTCTTAATTGCATTAATTTTATCATTTGTTTAATTATCTATATATTTAACACGACTTTTATTCGATATTAATTTATAATTTTTTTATACAATTGTTTAGGTAATTGCCAAGTTAATTTAACTTGTAAAATTCGTAATCAATTAAATCATATCATCATCCAAAGTTAGTGGAAGTCAAGTTTAAGTGAATACCTTCTCGTTATTTAATCAATCTTCCCTTACATTTATATGTTTGTTTTGGTTAATAATGATTTGTCTATTAATTGTATAATTTTAGTTAAACTTTAATATCAAGATTCATAACTATCGTTCCTTCAAGATCGACTTCGGTTGGGCTAACTTACTATGCTATGATACGATATGTTCTCTTGCCTATATGTTTAGTAATATTAGTTTAATGGTTTTTATAAATTTAAAAATAGATTTTAAAACATCGTTAAGTAGTCAATAAAGTCAAAATAATCACAAAAAAGAATTAGATTGATTGACAACACATTTTAAAGAGGTCTAGGGGTCTTTTCTTTGAGGTTATAATGTCTTAAAGACTGATAGTTGTATCATTCAGTCAGCTAAAAGCCTATTAAAATGTTTTGATATTCTTTTCTAATTGGGTCTTAACCTAGCTGAAAAACTACTTATACGATAAGCTATTTACAATTGCTTAAAACTTCTAATCGAGGAAAAATAATCCCCTAACGTTCTCTCTATTATCTAGCATAAATGGATTTTGATATGCAGTGTACGTATTAAACAATATTTCTTTCCTTTTTTGGTCCATGTAATTCATGAAAATTTATTTATTGAAGTTATTATTGATTTATAGAACGTTATGTCGAGAACTCTTGCAACCCTTTTTTTAAGTTGAGTCGTTTGTAATTCAACGTTCTATTCATTTAATTTGTGTTACGTCAAAAAATGGTGAACCTCATATATTCAGATGTTTGTACTTTTTATTTATCAAACGATGTTAATGATTTTGTATTCAGATTCAAGCTGTACCTTATTAATGTGTTGGGCACGATACTGATGATCGGATAAAATAGGTAAAATAGGCAAAAAGTGACTTAAGTGCAAAAATGTTTTTTTATTCTACTTGCTTTGATGTTCGTTTGATAACAAACTTGAAATCATTTTTTATAAGCATGTTTATTTTAAAACGTAAAATGTAAAGGAAAGTTACGCATGTTTGAAAATGAATACATGTTCATTTGTATAGATTTCAGACAAGTTAATAACTTCTTTTATTTTTAGATTCTATGTCCATCGATTAGTATGATATCTAAATATTGACAAAGGAATGACAAACGATTAGTACGAAGGCTATAATGTTTGAAGGTATAAAGGAATGATTGCTACCGATGAAGTGTAGTCTTATTTATTTATGAAGTTAATTGTATTTTATTAAATATATAATTACATCTCGAATATAATAGGTTGTTTTTAAACGTAAATAAGAGTAGTCTTTGTCTCTTTCGTAGTAAATAGGGGTAATTTGGAACTTCTGTTTTTAAAATATTTAAGGTAATGAAGAAATGGGTTAATTAGTTTATAAGGGTGTCGAGATTAGAGGTGTTATAAATATCCACGCCCGAATAACTCACCTAAACTAGAAACCAAATGACTCGAATTAGAAGTTACTCGGGCACCCGAATTTGAATAACTTGAATCGGGTTAAGAAATAAATACATTAGAATTTGGGTAACCCGAATAACTCAAAAAAGTATCTTTAATGTACAAATATAGATAGATATTTAAGTTTTCGATGATGTATATGAATATATCTATATAATATATATATATATATATAGCAGGAGGGTTCAAATAAAAAATATAAATATAATAAGAACGTGAGAATGACTTTAAAATCACTTTTTAAATATCCAAAACACATTTTTCTTCAAAACTTTTTTAATGATTATTATTAAAATAACTTTTTTAAGCTATGATAAAAATTTTAATAAAAAATATTAACTTTTTTTTTTTAACTTTTTTTACAATCGTTGCTGTTGTGATTATTCAAGATAATCACAAAATATAACATGATAATCACATGTGATTATTCTCTGATATAATGTGATTATCATGTGTTAGAGATAATCACAAAATAGGTTTTTGATAATTACAAATTATTCATGTGATTATATAGCTATAAAATGTGATTATTATAAATAAAAAAATTAATAAAAAATAAAAAAAAATAAAAACACGTCGAAATTTTTTTTATTTGAAAAATAGCTTCCAAAAGTTATTTGAATAAGGAGTTACGAAGAAAATTTTGTAAAATAACGTGTTTTGGATATTTAAAATTGACTTTGAAGTCATTTCCTACGATATTTACGTTTCTTATTTGAACCTAGATCTATATATATATATATATACCTACTGATAATGATTTATATGAAGCTATTAGTGTTATTTTATAAAGTTTAAGTTTTGTTTAAAATGTGAAAATTTAAGATATCATCTTATTTAAAACACATTACCTAAATCTGACCTGAATCAAAATAACTCGACTTTATTTGAATTGGGTTATGGATAAAATAATAAATTTAAGAACCTGATAATTCGAATAATTTAATCGAATAAGATCCAAATATCTACTATGTCTTTTGAAATTATGAGTGTTAGGTCACACTCCTAATAAGGATATTGTTGATGTACATCTCTAAGTTTTTGAATCGGAACATACTCTAATATTTTCTTTTATCCTTTTAATTTAACTTCTATCTTGACGCATACATTGTTGATATCTTTTGTACATTAAAAGCGTTGATATTAGATGTTTTTTCCTTTACCTTTTTACCTCTTAAAGAAATTTAGAAGGCAAACGGATAATCTATAAACTTCTCAAATAAGTTTTAATCTTTAATAGAAACAAATAAGACAAGAATCACATGTACTTAACAAAACTAATCTTAAACAAACAATAAATTCCTACCATAAATAACCACATAATGACCCTCTTTCTTCTCCCCTTTCTCCAAACAATAAACTTTTATTAACCTCTTCTAAATCCAACAATATCATATCATTATCACCTAACCCAAAAATATATAATAACAATTTATTCAATTACTTATTTTATCTTTCCCAAAACAATATCTCTTTCAAACACATATGACGGAATCATTTTGCTGTTCTCAACTATAAAAATTATTGCATTTTTCGACGTTTCACTTCTCTTTCCATTTCTCTCTTACCTTTCAATGGATTCCGATTTTTGGACCGCCCGTCTCGCCGCCGCGAAACGGCAGTTTACGATGCAACACCACCACCATCACCATCAGACCACCTCCCATCTGGGTTCGGTTTGTTTTCATTTATTCATTTTTTAAAGTTAAATTGCTTATGATAATTAGAGAAATGATTTTCTTTTTATGTAAGATTGGGGCTTTCTAAATTTATGATGTGTTTTATGATCTGGGTTGTTTTTCTTTTCTTGAAATGTTATTGTTTTGATATGCTTTTTGATTTAAAAAATAAATAAATTAAAATTAAAATGTTTATAATAATAAATTAGTAATTAAAGATGTGATTTTTAATTTCTTTTGATGAAAGATTGGGGCTTTTCTAATATATGATGTTTTTTAGGATCTGGGTTGTTTTTTGTTTTTTAAATTGTTATCTTTTTGATTATTTTTTTTTGTTTATTTTCAGATCGGTTAAACGTTGATGATTTTGAAGTGGAAGAAGAAATCCGACCCGATTTTTCATGCCCGTATTGTTATGAAGATTTTGATATCAGGTCCCTATGTTCTCATCTTGAAGACGAACATTCTTGTGAATCCAGAGCCACTGTAATGATCTTCTCTTTTTCTAAATAAATATTTACATTTATAGCTGTATGTGTACGTATATATGTATTTATATATATTTAATGTTTGGTTGGTCAAACTTTGATGTTAAAAAGGCTTTGACTTTTATGCATATATTTGAAATGATTGATGATTTGAAGCATGTTGGTGAATTTGTAGATTTGATGTCTGGTTTTGGTTAGGCTCAAATTTCCATTTCTAGGCACAAGAGGAAATTTATGATGAAAAAGTTACTATTTTTGGTAGGTTTGGTGTTGATATTTTAAAGATTGATTTATGTTCATAGGAATTTTGGCATATTACCTTCTACTTGGATTCAGATTATTATCATTAATAATTTTTACTGTATATTTTTTGTGTGATTGATGAAGGATTGGGTTTGCATCTTGACACTTCACTTTGCAAGAGTATAGGAGGGAAGTCTTTGTTTGTTAAATTTTTAGAAAAAATTAGTCATCGTAACGTCGTCGAATCTTCCAAGTTTGATCTAGAAACATTTTTTTTTTGGGTGATGTGGCCTTTTGACCTAACTAGTCCATGATAGAGTTCATGTAAAGTGCCCCTCATATTGCTTGGGAACTTAGGCAAAGTTTGGGCTGATTTTGAACTCTTTAACAAAAGATTGTGAAGCTTATTCAACTCCATATCCAGCACTACAGATAGAATGATTTTGATGTTACTTTGGTAATGAATTGCATATCAAATTGACATTTGGGTGTTTTATAATAAGAATGAGACTTCAATTTTCTAGGCTTATGAATAGAAGTCTCCCTATACGACTCTCCATGGGTTATGAAACATGTAAACTGCATGCCCGGGATAGACTTCTGTACTTTAGAACTTTATTCATGGCATGAAACAAGCCCGTGATTGCTTACAAAACTAAGTTCAAAATACGGTTGCTAATGAGGGCTATCTTAGGCATTTCTCAACAGGTCTTGTAAGCTTTTCAGTTTTCAGGTATTGGGAGCTTCTAGGAGTTCATTACCTGCTCCCTCCTACTTAGAATGATTGCTTGTCTTATGTGATGCATAGTTGGACAAAGCGTTTGACTTTAACCAGATTTTTAAATTATCGTTTGATAATAAATTAAAAGCTTGAAGAAAGCACCATCTATAATATTTATCGATGACGATAGGCTAAAAGCTAATTTTAGGGAGCTTGTATGATAAAGGGAACGATACAGTTATTTGGTGACTTCGTTTATTCATAACCTACTTCCTCCGTCTCTGAATAGTTGCATGGCTTATTGGACACATGGTCTGATAAAAGTGTTTGACTTTGGCCAGGTTGTCAAATGTATAGAACACCTTTTATTAAGACAAAACACGGCTAAAACTCTACCAATAGTTTGTAAGGGTGGCAGTAGGAATTTATGTGAAATATGAAATTTATTGCAATTGTTTTGGAGAAAAAGTATGTATTCTCATCTTACATGAATCTCATTGCATCAATCTTTCTTTGCAGATTTGTCCAGTTTGCTCAGTTAAAGTGACAAGAGATATGTTAAGCCATATCACTCTACAGCATGGACACATATTTAAAATATCCTTTTACTACGGAACTCATCTTTTATATAGCAGTCAGGTCATGAGTTGTACCTCGTGCAATAAAAGCTTACCTTTTTAATCATGGGTGGTTGATATAACTCTTGAAGCTGGACTGCTTTTTATTTTATATTTTTCAGTCTTGGTTTGAGAGAGTTGGCGATCCCCACAAAGTGATTCATCTTCAGTACTTTTAAAAAGCGTTTAAAGATAAATGTTCTATTTTTCTTTATGAATAGATGTGCCAAATATGATCACACGAATTAACGATATTGGAGGTTATATGCATTAGCGTTACACTTTTGGCCACGTTTTAACCCGTTTGACAAAAAACAAGGCTAGATTTGAGGTTGTTCAATGTTTTCAGGCTAATCGAATCTTGAACGACTCTAATATTAAGGATATTTTCTACTTTCCTATCAATGTTTTCCTTAACGTTAAGAATACTTGCAGCGACGTCGTAGACTACGTAGAGTAGCTGTTCCAAACAGTCAGGCACTTTCTCTTTTGGGCCGGGATCTTCGAGAGGCTCATCTGCAGGTGCTTCTTGGCAGCGGTAGTGGGGGTGGTTATCGGTCATCAAATATCACCACATTGTCATCAACAAGTGCTGCGGCTTCTGATCCATTCCTTTCTTCTTTGGTTCTCAACTTTCCTGGATCTGAAGCTGAAGAAATCTCCAAATCAATAGTGTCGAATGTCGAGGAAAATTCTGTGAAGAGTCCAACTCCACAACATATATGGAAATCAAGGTAATATTTCGTTAATGTTTTGGTTTCATTCTTAGAATGGGTAACTTATTGTAGAAGATGTGTAAGTATGTTTTGGTTAACCTGCAAATACTTCTATTTTTGAATAGTTAATATGATCCACTAAAGCTATGTTTTTGAAATCAATAGTCTTATTTGATTTGATTTGTGGTTTAGGAGGTTGTATGCATGAAAATAACTTTTAGAAGACATTTGAAATGTATACAGAAATATAACCCAAATTTGCCTGTTCTTAAGTTAAAATTGGTTGTTAAAAAAATAAATTCTACAAGATTCAGATGGACCCATTTGCAAGTGAAACTCGGGTTGAAATTGCCATTTCTATTATAGTACTATATAACAACATGTTTCTTTCACAGTTTTGATCCTTCATTGAGTTCTGAAGAACGGGAAAAAAGAATGAGACAAGCCACTGGACGAGCTGTTTTTCTGCAAGATCTGCTGATGTCAACGCTTTTAACTGACTAAAAACTGACAGTGAGAGCGAGAAGCGAGAAAGTAATATGCAAATTATAACGTACATTGTTTGAGTAAGCATTCTAGAAATTTGTTCTTGGCTCTTGCTCTCCCAAACCCGTGTTGTATGAGCAAATGATCGTTTAATGTTAATGAAATCAGTAATATTTTATTTCTGATTCCTTATATGTTTGTGTTACAGCACCTGTCTCGAAATATCAGTTTTTGAAAATCGTTTGTTGTATCTTGTTTGCAATAAGTGGTTCTATTTATTAACTACCGAAATTATGGTTGGTGTGTCCATTGGACTGGAACTGAAATTGAAAATGAGATCATTTCCAGTTTGTAAGTTAAAACATTTTCTGAAAATAACTATTCACTGGTTCGGTTCTGGTTCTAGTTCTTGTTCCAGACGTAAACTACCTTATAACTGATTTTTGCGGAACATCTTTAGACAAAAATCGTCCTTTCTAGTAGTAAAATGGATTATGTAGAGAAACTATGCAATGTTAAATCAATAGTAACGATTGGGGAGATTGAAAAATGATAGTTTGCAAGTTAAAACATTTTTTGAAAATCTGGTTCTAGTTCTAGACGTAAACTACTTTATAACCTATTTTTGAAAACATCTTTAGCCAAAAATGGTCCTAAAAATAGTAACACCGATTTTATAGCTATATAATCTATGTATGTTTAATCAATAGTGTCGATGAGGGAGATCGGTAAATGAAAATGAGAGGTCATTCTAGTTAGTAAGTTAAAAGATTTTATGGAAATCACTAATTTGGTTCTTGGTTCTGGTTCTAGTTCTAGACGTAAACTACCTTATAACTGATTCCTGAAAACATCTTTCGCGGAAAATGGTCCTTTCAAGTTTCAAGTAGTAAAACGAATTTTGTAGAGAAACTTTGCATCGAAAATCAATAGTAAAGATGAGGGAAGTTGAACTAATTAAGAATTTAAGATGATTTAGTAGGACATTTTCCATTATAAAAAGGGTTAATACACAGATAGGGTATTAAACTTTGCACAAATGTTCAATTACATGAACCATCTTTTTTCTGTTACGGTTTCATTAAGGTACTTATGAAACCTGCTAAAATCTTGATTGATGCCGGTTTCACAAGTAAATTGCATATGTGGACTATTTAGTGACGTGGACAATATTTAGTGACACTATATCACCGATCCATTACAGATCTGCCACTATATCTACGTTTTCGACGAACCTACAAACAACAATGGTCATCTTCTTCGATTATTTTTATATCTCGTTACAAATTTGTTAGTATGTGACTTTATAATCGATTTGGTGGTGATGTGCTTATTTGGGGAGGGGTCGGAGTTGTAGTTACCCGGTATGGAGTTTTGGGTGTGGGAAAGGAAAGCCGGATGTGATGGACGAGAGTGTTGGCCCAAGTCTGCAAATCCACTCACCATGTATGAAGATAAAGGAAATTAGAGGTGTTTGGAGTTGCCGAATGACCGAACAATTATATATGATTTCACGGTAGTAGTGTTGGTGATTTTAGTGTCACTTAATCGTTTTAGTAATGGAAACAATAAGTGTATAATGGGGTTTAGTTTTAGTTCTCGTGCAAGCTTTGAGGTGCGGAGTGCACGCTTGTACTAGTCTAAATTAATCCCGGTTCGACGGTAATGGTTGGGGGTCAAGGGGGCATCGCCCCTGGCGGGGTCCAAGGGGCAGCACCCCATGGCGATAGTTCAAGGACCGTATGTGAAGATATTCTTCCAACTGTCACCAACCGCCAAAATGATTTCTGGTTCCAAACAGAGAACATTCAATTCACTTTTGATATACAATATGAAAGAATAACTCTCTCAATCATCAAAACTCGGAACACGATTTTGTGCCAAAATTTTGTTTGATCTTCGCGTCTTATTCTCATAATTTGAATTTTGTGTAACTCAGACACTAAGGGTCGAATTCAAAAAATGAGATTGGTATTTATAGCTAGAGCAACAATAGAATTTATTGGGGCTGTTATTGCAATTTCTTACTGGCTTTTATATCTGAAAAATTCTTGGATTTTACCGCTTTCTACAAATCTTTTATTTTCAATTTGGTTGTTAGGTAGAGAAGATAAAGGAGTTACTGCAGGTTGATTTTGAACTTAATATCTATATATGTTTTTGTCCTTTCCATTTCCTTGATCAAACCAAGTTTTCATGAGCATTTTATGGTATCTTCACTTTTTGATACATGATCAATTAGCCATGATTTGAATTTTATTTTTTTGAAACCTTGAATTGTGGATGGGGTAAAACTGAAGGAATTCGTAGGCACATATTGGATTTTAGGAAGTCGGGTAGCATTTTAGATTATGATTATTTTTTAGAGTTTAGATTTAAGGTTCTCCTGTTGCATTTGACACATGAGTTATGGTGTGTGTTTTTATTTCCAGATCCAAGAGAGGGGTAAGATGATGATAAATATAAGAAATTTAATGACGTGGATGAGATTTAGTTGAGCTGGAAATTAGGTAGCACACATGTGTACAGGGTAACCTTTTGATAATCGGTCACCAGTCACCAGATTCATGTAATTGAACAAGTTTCATTAGATTGGTTATCTTAGTGAACAATCCGTATGGTATGTTCATGCAATTGGAACGAAAAAAAGATGATTCATGAAATTGAACATCTACGCAAAATTTGATACCATATCGCTATTAACCCTTGTAAAAATATGATGTTCTTTATTGTATTATAATAACTCCATCAGTTGAGTTGTATCCATCAGGATGACTTTCTTATATTAATATGCTTTCTTGCCTATAATCATATAGAAAGAAATATAGGATAGGATGCTGCCACATATTGCTTGAGATTAGAACATTTAACTTTCCTATTATTTTCTTTAATCAAAATAAGGTATCTTTTACTATATATCTGATGAAATTTGGAAGTGTCATTATTTAAATGGGAATATAGATCCATATGTTACTATGGTATTACTTATAGTACAAATTGGGTCATGAATCCACAATTGGAGATTAATTTTGAAATTATGAATCAATACGTTAATATGACCTCTTAGTTTGTAGTATACTCAATTAGTTACTACTTACTACGGAGTACTAACTTGTCAATATTTTATTATTAAAACATTAAATAATTTTCTATAGAAAACAAAGTTGCATTGCATAATGAGACATACCAATCAATATATAGGGGTCCATAAATTGTGAATGTACAACCAAAATTTCGGTGAGCTTGTGAAATATTTTGAATGCTTGTGAGATATTTTGAATGGTTTTCACTTCTAAAGTGGTCAAATAAAAGTCCATTGACCACTTGATGGCCATCCGGTGTACAACACCACGTCATCCCATCGACCCTCTATGAACCATAGTTGCAAATACTCTTCATAGATTGTCATCTAGCAAGAAAACTCCTCATCTTTCACACAAGTATACAGCTTCAGGTATTCTAAATCAAGCAAATTTTCAAAATGGAATCTGCAGCTACTGTGGTTCTATATCCTGTTCCAACAATGGGCCACCTTGTTTCCATGGTTGAGTTTGCAAAACTGATTCACAGTCAACACCCTTCACTTTCTCTTATTATCTTCATAATTCCATCACCTTTCGAAACCAACTCAACTAACCAATACATCAACAAAGTCTCGTCTACCACCCCTTTTATCACTTTCCACCACCCCTTTCCTACAGTCCCTATTCCACCAAACTTCTATACTGATTTCAAAGATATTGCTTTTGGTATCCCTGAGCTTTACAACCCAACTTTTCACAAGACCCTTGTTTCCATTTCACACAAATCATCCATCAAAGCTGTTTTCCTTGATTTATTTTCAAACGCCGCATTTCAGGTCTCTAAAACACTAAACTTACCAACTTACTATTTTTTTACAAGTGGTGCTTCGGACCTTTGTGTGCTTTTATATCTCGTCGCTATCCACAACACAACTAGTAATAATTATAAGATGTAAACACTTACTTGGATATACCTGGAGTTCCTTCTATTCATACTTCTGATATCCATAAGGTTTTGCTAGATACAGAAAACAAATCGTACGAAAACTTGATAAAAGCTGTGGGTAACATGGTAAATTCTGCAGGCCTAATTGTGAACAGTTTTGTGGGGTTAGAACAAAGAGCTGTTGACACCCTTTTGGATGGTAAATGCATCCCTCCTGACGGCCCAAATCCACCTGTTTATCTAATCGGGACTTTGATCGCCAATGACAGTGATGCAAGTGAAAATGAGTGCTTAAAATGGCTCAATTCACACCTAGTAAAAGCGTGGTGTTTTTATGTTTTGGGAGTATGGGTTATGTGCTTAAGAAAGATCAGTTGAAGGAAATAGCTATTGGATTAGAAAAAAGTGGGCAACGATTCTTATGGGTGGTCCGTGAACCAGATGGTGAGGCGGATAGTCTTCTTGATGATATTCTTCCTCAAGGGTTTTTAGCCAGGACTAATGGTAAAGGTTTGATGGTGAAAAACTGGGCGCCACAACCAGCAGTACTTAATCACGAGTCTATAGGTGGATTTTTTGACTCATTGTGGGTGGAACTCGATACTTGAATCGGTGGTTGCTGGTGTGCCAATGGTGGCATGGCCATTGTATGCAGAGCGAAAGATGAATAAGGTGGTTATGGTTGAAGAAATGAAGGTGGGAGTAGCGGTGAAAATGAATAAAGATGGGTTTGTAAGTGCGGAAGAGGTGAATGAGACAGTGAGGGAGTTGATGGAGGGTGAGAAAGGGCGAGTAGTTAGAGAACAGGTTTTAGAGATGAGTCAAGAAGCAAAGGTTGCCTTTCAAAACGGTGGATCTTCTCAAGTCAATTTCTTTGAATTAACCCAGTCGTGGATTGATTTGTAAGTGCATGTGGATCCTGTGTTTGTGTATCGTGGATTGATTTGTAAGTGCATGTAGATCCTTTGTTTGTGTGATTGGTGTCCTGCTATGAGTACAACATAATTGAGTTTAATGAACTTCTACATCAGCAATCCCTTTTTCTATACAACTTTACCTTCAAACATTAGTAATCCATATAACTCTATCTAGAGAGTTTAATGATTGATCCACGTGAACTGTTTTAGTTTTTAAATACATTAATTGTTAAATTGAGGTTAAGTTATTTGAAGTGAGGTCGTACCGAATCCAATTACACACAGCTTTCTCTGCTGTCCATTGGTGATCAAAGACATTAGTTTCGTAAAATGACATGCTATGTTGAATTGATGAATTATATACTGCTGGTTCTATACACTGTATAGTTTGAGTTTGATGCTCAAGGATGGAGTGTGTTGTTCTTTTTATAAATTAGGTAGGCAGATAGATACACTGTCCATCTACCCAATCTACTCACAGCCCCACAAAATTTTTAAGGATCTAACCAAATATGTGTTTGGTGCAACAACTCTCAACCACCTACCCTTTGGCCTTTATTACTTCAAACGGGTATCGATATTTACACCATCATCTTTTATGAATACATCAATATTATGCACTAAGAGATTGTACTTTACACATAAAAATATACAATTTTGATGTTTTTATCAAATTTAATGGTGTAAAAATCATTGCCCCAAATTATATTACTGTAACACTTCAAAAAGGGTCATTTTTATTAATTACATTAAAGTACTAATTTATGAATCATGCATACTTGTGATGATGATTCTTATCCAATTAATGAATCTGAAATGTTTGTGAGCTGCGCGGTATATTTTTGTAGAGTGAAGCACCTAAATCATTTAGCTGGTTTGTATGTTTTATAGATTTCATCCTTTTGTCCATGTGATGATAGTTTAGTGGTAGGGAATATGCAGCATAATGCAGAGGTCATGAGTTCAATTTCCATCTCCATGTCCATTTAACCAAGGATTACGCGATTACACTCTTTATTTTTATTCTGGATTTCATTCCTTTCGGTGACTCCGAGATTTTTTCATCTTTGTTTAGATCTCAATCCTAGAATTTTTGCAGTCAGCTTGTATCAGTAGAAAATGGAACTGTTGAACAGATTCTAGGTGCTTATCGTGGGGTTACATATTATATCCATCATTGATTCTTATTGGATACATTAATACTTACCAAATTCGTTCTTAAACTGTTAAATTTATATGATAGTTTGACGCAATATAAGCATTTTAACTTTGATAAACACAGTACAGATTTACATATTTCGCTCTCCATACTTAACTTCTTTTATTTTTGTGTATATGTTACTCCATTATAGATCAAACATAATGCGAATCTGCACATGCACTTCAAAGAAACTGCACAAGGAGGTAAAATTATAATGCAAACTCCGTATTATGTTCTCGAAATGATTAACACTTCAAAATGCTCAACCTTGTGTCCTTGTCAAGATCTGACAGTTTTATCTACGGTAAGCTAACAATAAGACAATCATGAATAATTAAGTTATCAATAGATAATAAGAATGAAAGATCTAATATCTTTATCTATTTTGCCATGTTTGTTCGTTTAACAACCGCAGATGGTTCAACTGCACTGCAGCTTCTACACGGAGTTATAATCGACTGCATAAGTTTCGCAAACCCTCCATTATTATCCTCCTTACTTCCATATTTCCCAACTTCATTATTCATTTTCCTTGCTACATTTCCTGGTTTCCTGCCTCTATTTCTTGGCTCCAAAACATCTTTGATAGTTACATTTCCGTGTACTTGTGACGATTGCTGACTCAGCTGCAAGTCGAACAAATCAGTAGATTGAGATTGGGATTGCGCTGAGTAACTAAACTCAAAGTTTATGTCATTCTCTGAAAGTTTTGTTGTCTTTCTTTTGTGGCGTGGTTCTTGAGATTTGGCGGGTTGGGATTTAGAGTCTTGAATGCAAACTAAACCAGTTAATGATAGTGAATCAGATGAGCACATATCTGCTGCTACATCAGAAGAAGGCATCTTGATCACCATAGATAATACGTGTGAGCCGATATAATTAATTGGAATATATAATGTGAAGGCTATTAGTGCTGAGTTTTTGTATTTATAAGCCAAAAAAACTGTCATTATGCACCGGCTTAATTCTTAATTCTTGTTTGTTTTGTTCACAATTAACCCAATTTTGTGAATCTTGGAAACATCAACATCTACTTCAAAAATATATAATTAGTGATTTGGTTTATGTGGAGTGTTGGAATTAAGGTACGCAAGTACATTCGTGTTTCAACGCTTGGGCGGCTGCAATGGGAATTTGGTTAATAGTGATATGTATAGATTACTTCGTACATTTGATATTGATGTGTTTGGGTGAGTCTTACAAAGAAGTTTGTGTTGTTTTGTTACCAAAAGTATTTGAAGGAAATTTTGTTAGTTAGTCGGTTGGTTGGCCCACTGGCCGTCCTTTTACATCACCCGAGTCCTTTGGATATTATTTTTTGAGTTTCATGTCAAAATATTTCACTATTAATTGTAATTAGCATCATTGAATTTTTATTGGAGATCATTACTGATGCGGGGCATCCAACTCCTTTTATTTAAAATATTCATCTATAGCAAAGTAAACTCATTTTAAGAACCATATTTATTTTAGGTCTGATTTTGAGTCTTTGCCTATATTTGAGTTTAAGCCTCCTTGGGAAATGAAAATACAATTTTATGAATTACATGATAAAGTCTCAATTGAAACCTATGACGACATGAAGTTTGCATCATTTGAGTCTTTATAATATTTAAGTTTACTATTAATTCACTTAATTGAGTCATAAGCTACATTAAAGTTCTTTATTATTTTTATGTATTTTAATGTTCTAGCCTTTTCATTTTCAGTGAATTATATGTTCATTTCCTTTTAGCCTCTATATAAAGGCTACCAATATGTAAAAGAAAAAAAAGATTATCAGAGTTTATATAAAAAGTAAGCTATTGAAGCTTGTTTGAGTGTTTTTATACACGAAAGGAGTCGATTATTGATTGTTCTTGGTGTAGTGTTTAGGCTTTATCACTAACAACATTTTGTTCGAAAATTTGGTTAATCTTGGTTATGTTTAAGTACTTTATCCTTATTTCGGTCAGATTGTTAGGGTTGGTGGTTGAAACTTTATTCAAGTCATATCGCTTGTTAGCACTTCTTAAATTTATATCTTGTAAATCATCAAATCATCCTATCCACACCACGTATCAGTTACAATTACATAAGCTATATGTTAAAAGACCAAAGAGATTTAGTGAGTGTTTGGGATTGCATTTGGGAGATAGTATCGGTCCGAATATCACATTTATAAAATGCAAATAATCCGGAAAAAGCGTGGCAGAAAAATGATTATATGTGTTTAGCTAGAAGAAAATACAGTTACGAAAAAGCAGCTTGGGACATTATATATCAAAATGCCATGTTAAAAATGCAACATCCGTTTTGAATACATAATCCCAAAACACCCTCTTAAGGACTTCTTCCCATAATACAAAATTGATATCGACACAATTTCAGAATTTATGTTGTTACAAGTCAACTTGTTTAATACGAGCATGACTTCTAGGTTATCAAAGAAAATATAAGATTATAATTAGTGAATTAAATTGGAGATGCATCTTTGTTTGTCATTCTAAAAATATTTGAAATGAAAAACGTTGGTTGAAAATAGAAAGTTTAGAAGTTGTTAGGTTTAGAATATAATTGTTGATGAGGCTTGATAGGAGGAGAGATTTTAACACCATCATCTATTTATTTGTAAGTTACCACACATACATCAATCACAAATTCATATTCATAATTTTAATTAAACTAAAACAGACGACATGGTTTTTGGTCAAATGTGGGATGAGGTTGTGGCTGGACCACAACCAAACCGTGGGCTCGGCAAGCTCTGTAAACTTGCCATCTTCTCTGGCCGAGGTGCGTTATGATGCAACCCAACCTCTTCCTTTTCCACATAGTAATTGCAAACATAATTAGATCTTATTTTTATGATTCTCTTTAATTGCTCAGTTCATGAAATTTTCGTAAACAACCTACCTTTTGGTTCAAAGCAAATTCACTAACACCTAAAATGATCTCGTCTTGTTGACCATTAGGGATTACTAAGCCAAAAATGCTACAGTTACAAATGTTTACAAAAAGCTTCTAACCAAATGAGTTGTACGATATCATTCATGAAAGATTTTTGTAGAAAAGTTTTTGTAAAATGTTTTAAGTGTAGCATTTCTCAATCATAATTTTAGAGTATTTGTTTTTGGTAACATATTTTGTTGCGGATACGTAGAAGAGGGAAGTAGCAGCCAACCCGGGTCTATTTCAGTGCCAATTAGCCCAACAACTCCTGGGAACTCCAACTAACACATCACCAACCGCTGTTGCACGTAAGGATAATGTTTGGAGGAGCGTTTTCAACCCTGGAAGTAATAGCGCTACCAAAGATATCGGATCCAAACGCCTTGACAATAGCAATCCTGGTTCTTCCTGTGTTTATGATTGTACTGATACATAAAAATCATATTGCATTTATGTTGAATCTATGTGCTCATGAGTCATTTAGGATGATATTACTAATAATATATGATCGTATAGGGTCACATTAATAGCATATAAACACTAATTGACTAATTGTGAGAATTTGATTCTTGCTAATTATCAACGATCCTTGCATTAATTGGAAATTAACATTTTGTTAAATTGATAAATGTTCCAACGCTTATAACACATTAGTAGTCATATGATATGATGATTATAAATGTTGTGTACAATTTAATGGACCTAAAGGGTTGGGAATTAATTCTTGTACATGAGATTGTGAGACTTTAAAAGGGGGCCTTCCCCCCTCTCCTCTTGGTTTGGGCAGCCATCAAAGGGGTCACTTTTGATGGTGTGTTGCTCGCTAGTTGCTCAAATAAGCCATGCCTTTTTAACCGTACTTGTATGATCTAAAAGCATAGGACTTAAAAGTGTTTAAGTAAGTGAGCATGGATACAAAACTAGCAACTTTCTCCTCATTCTTGGCAATCCAAAAATCAGTCCACTCTCTCTATCTCACAATACTTCACATTTTGCTAATTGTTAGTGCTAGAAGAGTGTGATACATTGACTCTCTCTTAGAAAAAATTGATTTGGTCTTAAGAGCTTGTTCATACAAGGATTATAGACTAGCATCTAGTGTATATACAAGTGCTATTGGTGAACTTGCTATAGATTAACTCTAGACTTGAGTTTTTGCCATCTTCATCTTCACTAACACCCTACTTTCATAAAGAGTTCAAAGACTACAAATGTTGTTAATTTTAAACCATCTATGGTTATTAATCTTAATTTACATGTAAATAGATCTTGGTGGGTTTTATAAAAATGTTTTATAATATGATCAACTTAATTTTAAACTTCTATTACCAATAATCTTTGTTTTAAACTTTGATTATAATCTATAAAACCCAACAAATATGCATAAATAATCCTTGCTAAAAAATGAGGAGAAAGATATAACTTTTTGAACACATTATTCTTTGTGGGCTGCTGCTGACTCAGCGTGAACACTATGTTTTCTTTATTATTTACTACATGCTAAAGAAATATTATTAATTTTGCTTCTAATCATGCCCAGGCTCTATAGTTGTGACTCAAGGAGCAAGTATCGTTAATCTATTAGTGTCACCAATAGGTATGTAAATACTATTCGTGTTTCAAATTTTAGATCATCATCACTCGCGTGCTCACGAGTATCCAATTGAATCTTGGTTTAATAATTAATAATTAATTAATGATAATGATTTTTTTTTCGTATTTCTTTTTGCTTTCCTTTAGTTTTAAGTTTTTTTATGATATGATGTTTTCATAAGATATAATGTGTACCTTAGTCTGCCGGGTTGATCAATCTATCAAAGGCAGATACGAGTTGCTAATGTATGTCGTTTTCATTTGGTATTTACCAAATACATTATTAGTTTTCTGAACAGTTTTGTTTTGTTTAATATTGTATTTTCATATATTTTTTATACCAACTTTTGTTATTATCATGGTTTCAAGGGATGTTTATTAACGGACTTAGCTAACAATTACCCCTACGGCCATAGTTAAACTTACCGACTAAAGATTTAAACAATTAATAAACTTCAACTTTTTCATTTTAATATAGAACAATAACATCACTATTCTTATAACATAATTAATCGATTCGTTGACAATATGAAAGTATTAGGTCATACACCAACAACAATTGCTTTAGTTGTGCAGAAAGAAAACCAGAATCCCAGCAATTACAATATATTGACAACAAAAATGAGCAATTGGCGCAAATGCCACAAACAAACAGACCGGTCACTAGAAAAATGGTAGATCAGTTGAAAATGGTCACTGCATTGGATGCTAATGTTATCTTCATCTTAATGTACAATAAATATAGATAACAGTCGATTTCTACTGGGATAATAATACGTTCCGGCCTTTTTTCTATGGTAAAATTTCGACAAATTGTTTAATATTTAACAAATAATTTTTGGAACTACTAAACAGATTTAAAGCTCACTACAATACATACCAGCCACTGATATCCTTCCCGATGTTAAATTAATTTTCACTTAATGTTGAATTATCCACTAGAAAGGTTCCCCATGCTTTTGATATTACGAGTTAGACAACTTCTTCCTGTAGGCAAGAGTCTGGAAACACATTGACAACATACTCAAATGTAAGAAAACGAGGGGTGAGTTAATGGTTCAGGCTTATATTTCTTAAATGAAATTAGCAATACAAATTATTTTGACTCCGACATTTACTGCAACTTCTCTTTTATTTTTGTATGATTTGACTTTGCATTCTTACAATCATACAGAGAATACTTTACAAGTGAATGAATTGGGATTGAAACAAATGTGATACTTAGTTTCTAATGAATGATTAAGTCCACAATCTCCCATCCTTGCAAAGTATAGTGACTTGTCAACATTTTTCACAAGACTGATCTATCAATTACAACAAAAATTCAACAAAAGATGATTTGCCTAAGTTACTTTTTGCTCGAATATTTTAAGCAACCATATAGCTATATGCGTAGTCCCAAATGAGCGAAAGGACGTGGCAATCAAACTAGAAGCCCTGGTTAAATCTGACCACTAAAAACCCAAACTAGATGAGTGACTCTAGCAATTTAAATTAGCAGCAACCCAAACAAGAACAAATGAAAGTTTTGTGGGCAGCCAGAGAAGTCGCAGACCGTAGAGACACTTGGTGGACACATCAAACACAAGTTTATGGGTCATCTTAACCAAACCCATACAACAAAACATGTTTCAACACAAAAATGTTTTGCCCCTTTACCCAACCCGCATGAACCACCCATTTTTCCACCTCCAATAAAGAATCCGTATAAGCGAGCTACTACTATTGATAATAATTAGAGGCTCTATAGAGCATATATATGGGTTGATGACAAGATGCACTAAGATATATAAGCAATAAATATCCTATAGATCTAGCAAACATGATGAAAAGATACTCAGACATTGAATTTATGATTAAAGCTTGAGATAGTGTAAGAGGAGACCACCCAACTATTCAACTTTTTTCATCTAGGCCACCCATCTATTAAAACTTTCATATAGGCAGCCTCACTACGTAATATGCGTCAATAATATCAATTTCAACCAAAAACATGCTATGTGAAGAGGTGTCAACATATTATATCTTGAAATTGTTGTTTTACAATAAGAAAAAACATTATTTGGCATCTTTTTGGTGAAAAGTAGTAAAAATGAAAAACGATACATACTTGGGTGCCCTATAAGAAAGTTTTGATAAATAGGTGGCCTTAGCGCAAAAGGTTGAATACTTGGATGACCTCAACATACATATTCCCAAAAGACTTCAATTAATATGCTCATAGCATCAAAGTGTTGCAATTTTCATGAGATAGATGGAGTATCTAAAGTCCCAAACGTTAGCCCATATTCGTTAACTTTCTCATCTTTATCTTGTGAGTCTCATCTCCATTTATCCTTGCATCATGAGCTGACACCCACAGATGGAATATTTATTACTCAAGAAAATTGTTAGAAGTGGCAATTTGGACACATTTACTTATTAATGGGCCGTTTTGAGTTTTGTTTCTATCCCAAGAGGGCCAAATCAACAAAATTGGCTGAAAGGGAAACAAGTCAAACAGGTTGAAAGTCACCGGAAGTACACATATAACCTCCTAACTCTTTTTATTCAAATATTTAAATTATTAATATGGTAATATTGTCTTTGTAATCATATATGAAGCAAATATTATTTATAAGGATTTAGATTATAACTATAGCAATATTGCAGGTCAACCTAACCAGACCCAGCCCATTCGACGAGTACTAAAAAATGGCATGTTTCAACCCTAGATTGTTTTGACTTTTGACACGTTACCGAATCCGCCCATCTACCCACCAATAAAAACCCTGAATGTGAATGGAGCCTAAACTTAAGGTATTAACAGTTTTCAATATTTTTTTCGAACAGCAGATTTTATTAACACCCCAAACCAAAATGCAGGGGGGCAAAAAATAAAGAACAAACACGGGAATTCTCTAAGAAGGAGAAAACCCATCACCCAACAAATACAAGGACCTATCAAGAGGGGAAAAAATACAGAACACAAGCAAAGGCCTGCATCCCCACCCATCGATTAAATCATTAAATATTGATGGTTCTTCTTGGATTTAAAACCCAATGCTCCCAAGTAAACGATTTATAACATTCTGCATGTTAAGAATTTAGTTATGTTAAGCAGAGTGCTTACCAAATCTTTCCGAGCTGAACTTTTCGCAACATCCAACAAGGTTTGACTGTCTTCCAACAATTGCAACTCATCTGTCAAAGGATTTATAACAACAGGCTCAAGCTGTTCACCAGCAGGAACAGTTGAGCGATCCCCTTTCACCACCAGCAGTTCAATCTCATCATCTAGCAAACCTTTCTCAAGAGCAACATACTGAACATAAACACAAGGTACAAAACATACTTCAGTTACCAATTGGAGAAAAGCCACTGAAAGGAGCTATTACACCCCACTACTGTCACATGGTAAAAATAATAAAAAACAGGAAGCGCATATTACCTCGCCTACATGTACTATTAGCATGGTTGGGCTGCAGCAAAGGTATAGATGTTGCAGATTTGGTACATTTTGTTCATCCAAAGAGATGAGCTTGATATGGATATCCAGCTGGAAAAATAGCATGTAATCATGAAAAGTGCACTTTAGCAGGAACCCGTCAGGTGAACTGTGAACTGTTAGAATGTACTTAATTCAATCCAATTAAAATCTATCATGTTCTTAGGTTTAAAACTTATAGTCTTACCTTATATCCGATAGGAATTAATCCTGGCCATCAAGAGACACAAGATCAACTCTAGGATATAACATTTTTTAGAAAAATGGAACACGTAAGGCAGAATACAAAGCCTCTCCTTCAAACCTAAATTGATGATAACTCAACAAAAAACCAAGACAATATATAGATGTCTGAGGGTTTCAAGAGGTAAATTAGAGATTTTGTTCATCACTCTGGAATAATTTTGTCAAGGCGTGGACTATCTCAGGATAACTATCAATAGACATTTGTTAACGTTTCGCTGTTCTCTTCATTTACTGGAAAAAGATATCTTAGAACTCTGTAATATGGTTGGTTGCATAACTTGCATCACAAATTCACAACTGACGAAAAGGAAAGACACAAACAATAGCAATAAAATAACAGTTGCTAGATGCAGTAGAGGTACTTCTGAATCGGTCAATTCGGGTTATGTTTTATCTCTAATGAGTCAAATGGGTAAAACTCTTGAATCTTTTTATTTAGAAATAAGATTATCATTGAAAATATATAATATTTGTAATTAAATTTGACACACTATATATAAGACATAATTTTGGACAAAATATGCTATCTATTTTACTTGACTTGTTTTGGACCTGTTCCACATTTTGCCACCTCTAACAGGAGACTTTAGAACCTAACAAACATGCTTCACAGTATAGTTCACACTGTTGGATAAAGTCTGAGATGATTTATATATTATAGATAATATTGACTAACAGATTGGATAAGATCTAGTCTATATAATTCTAGAGGGTAACTAACAAATTAGATAGGATCTTCTTGTTGTAAATCTCCTATATTTCCTCACCTCTTCCTGTATAAATTGTCGTCTATGTATATTGGATTATTTGTGGAAGTATATAATTTGCTTATACACACTAACCTTGTCATTGTGTAGTGGTAATTTTCGGAGATGATCCATCTGTTTAGTAACCCTACTATTCCTTGCACTCTTACCAGCACTATTGCTTAGACTACCATGCCGTGTGTTACTTCTCATGCCACCTCGGCCCCAGGTTAGAATTTCTGCACTGCCAATAAACCCTCCAGATGCACCCGTAATTTCTTGGGTAGTTTCCACCTCATTGTCATCGCAGCCTCCGTCGGCACTACTGGATGGTAGTGAAGGCTGAGAAGATCGAGCTCCTCCCCATTTCTTTTGTCTCTTCGGTCTTAGTCCTGAACGTGGCTCATCATCAGAAGATGAATCTTTTCCTCCATCATTGTTATCAGCATCCTCCTCATTGTCAGATCCTTGGGGTTCAGGAGATTTCTGATTTCTTCTTCCCCTGAGATTGCGGGTGTTGCCGTGTGATCTCCTCATGAACACAGCAGCAGTGGCTTTAGCAGTTGTACGCTTCTTTCCCAGTGCCTCTAATTGACGGCGAGAAGTCTGAGAAATTGAATCTTGGATCTATGTACACAACTTCATATAGTTTAGGAGATGTGAATAAAAACATAATCTTACGTGTAAACTACTTGAATAGTACAAAACTGGCACATAGACTCTGAATAAATGACATGAATCCAATTTAAAAGGGTACAAGTGTCTTTTCACTTTTGTGATTAGCATTCTTTTACAGTTGTAGTTAGAGGCTCTTACTTTTAGTGTACATAGAAGTCAACTTGCTGCTGTTAGAAAAATAGAAAATAACCGGATATCAGTTTTTCAGTTCAAAAAACATGTGGAGTTATTAATATTAAGTTCATCAGTAAATATTTCCAGAAGATTTTTTGTTCTCTCGTTTGTAGAATTTGTGTTGATTGGATAGTTAACATAAGAATGTTCACAGCAAGGATTTCCCAAAAGGTATCACATGAAGCCATAAGCGAAATCAGAAAACAAATTGAACACTGACATGAAACTGGTAGGTATACTATGTAGGACACTCGAAATTCAGAGTGTGAACTAATAAAGAAAGACCCAGAACAGCCCATTTGCCGTCCACCAGCCATTCGAGCATTGGTGTTGATAAAAATATGCATATGGACTATCAGGAACATCATTTATATAATCAGCGCATTCCTGATGGTCATCATGTATAACATAATATGGCCGTACAACAGAAACTAAAGTAGCAACTATGTGAAGATTGCACAAATGTATTACACCAATACGATAAAATAATTTTTTTTTTTTTAAATGTCTCACCTGCTTATTCCGAGCTTTCTCCTCTTCATGGAAGGAAAATTCCTACATTGAAGCATTAAGCAATACTTAGTTTGAAAATACATTAAAGTTATAAAAAGAATGTAATCATGCAAGATATTGGGTGAAAGCAGACCTCTGCCTCATATTTATCAATGTCAGGGTACAAAACTGCAATCAGGGCATCATAATTGGGATCGTCCCTCAAAGAGCGACGACTTGCACAATGAGCACGACAAGCAGGGCATTCATTGTTCCTGCAATGTGTTGGTTTATAAAGATTAGTCAATAGTACGATGTTGGTGGAAAAGCATCCAATTTCAACACGTACCCCAGTCTCATTGATTTGTCTATGCATTCCCTACAGAAGCGGTGCAGGCATTCCATAACTGTTCTGGTCTTCCGAATTATTCCTAATCATGAAAGATGGTGTCAACCTTATCTACTCTTGAACAGGTTCTCAGATAGAAAGACAGTTCAAAATTCTTTTCTTAACATAGAGAGTTGCTGGAAGAATTTCTCATGGAACATTAGTTTCCACTCAAAGTTAAGAGAATAAAGTATAGCTGTCAATATTTTCTTCTTATTATGTTTTAAATAAATATTGAGTGTGCCATGACTTTTGATGATCCATCAAAAAATAAGTTTATGATGTGTTCTAAACTAATTCATAATCTTCAACTATATATCTTTTGTATGTATCACTTCAATGTTATAACAAAGTAGGGAGTCAAAGTTATGAGCATGTAGCTGTTTGGCATGGTACACACAAAAAGAACATAAAGCAAATGTTGAACTTAACAAGCTTAACAAAAATTCAGAGATGAAGAAACAAGATGTAAAATTGCAAATAGTTACACACCACCTTAAAGAAAACATCAGAAAGCCAGTAATAGCATAATGATAGGTAAAATTAACTGCATCAGACTATAAAGACTTGGAACTTCCTTTTGAAGAGTGAAGTGACTTCTCAGAATGAAATTCTACCATGTTTATACCTTCATGAAATAAAAATGAACATCAAGAAAAAAATTATTTTCCAAATGAGAAGGAACTCTCCAAGTTTGGATTCGAATCCAAAAATGTGTTCTAGAATTCATGGACAAGAAACTATTACATCACTAGATCAAACCAAAAACCTAGACATATAACTTTTGTTATACTTCAATAGAGAAATTCGACAAGTACAACAAAAAATTAATATACCATGCTGCAGAGTGGGAGACAGAGAAGATAAAGAGGTGTAAGGAAACGGAGATTCTTTTAATCCAGCATTATTATCTACAACTAAAGTTTAGCTGCCAACAGCATTCTAAATATTTTGGAAACAAGTACTATGAGATATAGTCTAGTACCCAAGGGTATAATTTTGTCAGCATCTACACATAAAAACAAGTATATTTCCATATACAGCACTGCTTTGCATTGAATAGTAAAACATAAGGCAAGGCCGTTCACAAAGTAGTGATCCAATACTCAACATTCGCTCTATTATATGATACTACAAGATCCAAAATCATACTCACATATAGTACGGAGTAAGATTTTAGATGACAACTGCAATGAAACAATAGTCAGAAAGTAGTACCTAAACAAATTGGGCATTGCACCTCCTTGCGAATCTCAGCCAGCTTTACATACACAAACCTACAACAAGCATTCCAAAAAAAAAAAAAAAGTGAAACAACTCCTTACTACAGAAGGATCTTAAATAACATATAAAAGTTTAGCTAATGATAGACTCTAAAGAACTAACATACATTCCACCAAAACAAGCAAGCTATCAATCATTATAAAAAAAATGACTACGATCTGTCACAATATAAAGAAAGAAACCAAAAATCAAAATACACAAAAGAACGAGTAATTGCATTTTTCATTCAGCAAATAAGTCATTTTGCAAAACTCGACAGCCGTAAGGCAAAATGGAGACCGCGTAACGGCAAAGTTCAGACGACAGAAATTAAACAACATGCAGATCTCAAATGAAAGACTATAAATCATAAATTTAAAAAAAAAAACTAATCAAATCAGTAATCATAACTCACGACACAAATATTTTACATATATATACGAAGTGTGCGTATGTGTATATATACACATATATATAGTACTTGCATATAATATAGATAATATATATACACACATATAAATAACAAAATTGAACTCACTTGTCGTCTGTTTCACTGCAACTAGAAGAAGAAGTGCTTCCGTCATCATCATCAACATCAGTTTCTGCTGATCGAACGGTAAAAGAAAATGAAAAGATCGAAATAAAATGTGGAGTAAAAAATACACGTAACCTACTTACTCTCTGTTGAAGTTAATTAAACATAAGTTAAGAAATTAAAATAAAAAAATAAAACCTTGTTCGTCTTGTTCGGCGTCTTGGTCATCGTCGTTGTTGTTTTCAGATGCGTTACGTTGTAGGTCAACGTCGTCATCATCGTCTTGGTAAATAGGTTCGTGAGAACGCTTTTGAGCCGGCATTGAGTCTACTCGCCGCCGATTAAACTCGCCGGACGGCTGGTGGAAGGGCGGAGAGATTGATTATGGAGGCTACGATACGATGCAAAGAGGAAGAGGATTTTTGCGTAATGGTCTTTCTTTCCTTTTTTTAGCGTTAACCTTCGTACGGTATATTTTAATTTTAATTTTTGATTTTTAATTTTTAATTTAATTTTAATAATTTTTAATTTTAACTTTTGCCTTTTGAGTTATGTGGCAACGGACACAAACGTTCCAACATCCATTACCAAGATCATTTTATTTGTATACTAGTGTTAAATTCTATCTACAGCTATATAAATGTGTTCAATATAAAATGTCATAAACACATTTTTTAAACTAATCTATTAAAGGTATTAATACACTTAATTAAATGTTGCACTGACATTATAATTTATTTTTTTTCTCTAGTTTGAATCAAAGTAATTGACAATTACACTTAAATACAATTAGACAATGAGATTACACAAAAACAATTGTACAAAATCAATACAATCAGGTATATAGAAATCGAATAACTTACAAAGTAATATAATCACTTGTCAGGGTTGGAATTATCGATTTGATGGTACCCGTGTTCTAATGAATAACCGAATTATATAGAGCCACTGAGATTTGGTTAATCGTATGAAGTGAATAATATGGTGATATCAATCAATTTAGTGGTTTCAATTAGCTATAATATGTGTGAGTCTGTTTAGAAGTTTCTAAACAGTAATGAAGTAAGTTATAAAAATTAGCTGCAATTTTGTTATATCAATCAATTAATAATTGTGGATGATGTTGAATTTGGATTCGAACTCATCTTGTAGGCACTATCGATACATCAAATTAGGAAGTCTTTATTATAACCGTTAATATAAGTTAAAATTCAGAATGGTCATTAATAGTGGACGTTATTGCACAATTTGAAAAAAATTATATATAAAGACACATAAGCTTGATGATGTGTACAATTAAATGTGAAAAAAATTATGATAATGACAAATAGAATTTTGTATTTTTGGCAATATATGATTGGTGCTACATAGGCTAAGTAAGGCATAATTATATCCACTTTTAATAATAATAGATAGATAGATTGACAAATTCTGTCAATCTCCAATTCATTATTTATAGACAAAATCTTTACACCATGTCATTAATTATATATAATTTATCTCATAAAAACATTTATGGATAACTGAAATTTGATAGTAAACAATTATTTTGAGATGAATCAAAATAAAATAAAAAGATGTATGATAAATTATAACGATTAAGAATTGAAATACGATTGGTTATTGTGAGATAATGTCTAAGGTAAAGTCGGTGTATCATTTTCTAATTCTTTTCTCTTTTACATATAGAAAAATAAAATGAAAGGTTTAATAGTTGTCACCAATAATGTCTTCAATGTATAAAGTACAATATGGTATTACTAAATATCTGGATAGTTAATAATTTAATGGTTAATATACAATATACAATTATCGATATGTAAAACTAAGGGGTTATTTATATTTTTTTATTAAGTTCTATATGGGATATAAATTACTATGCATATGGAGTGACTCTTAAAAACAACCCTTATTATGGTTGTCATAAATTAAACTCATATAATTCTTAATGAGAGATTTTATCAAACTAACATTGCGTTCGCGGATAACTGAAATTTCGAATAATTATTGTCGCTACACTAATTTTATTGTATACAATTTACACTATATTTGATTTCTAATCAGCGAAGATAAAAAATATTTTGTTGTTTTGTTTTCAATTTTAAACATAAAAAATTAACAATTTATTACATCAAGCCGAAATAAATCAACAATGTTCAAAGTTAGATTTAAAGCTATTTAAATCATAGTGCCTATGCATGGTTATTTTATATATATTTTTGTAATTTTACCTACATCTTTTAAAAGAAAAAGTTTATTGAGATGGTATTGTAATACCCCAAAATTTATAGGTGATACTTTAATAGGTGAAAATGTTTTATTTTATTGATTTAGTGGTGTAAATTACATGTATTTTTATCATTTGTGAAACGTTTAAGTTGCTTAAATATTAAGTTGTCGGGTGTAAAACTGAATAAATGAGACTAGGAGGTTAAAGATGTAAAAAACCTTAATAAAACTCTCAAATCTTCTACACATACATACATACATACATACATACATACATACATACATACATACATACGTACGTACGTACGTACATACACCTACACACACTCTGTATTTACTAGAACAAGAAAGAAGGAGAAGGAAATGAAGGAAATCAGGCCTCAATCATTAAATTAAAGTTAGAGAAGTCAAATTGGGGTTATATACTCCATCTCTAATCCAAGGTAAGTCTTTATTCTTGCTTCTTTGACCTAGAAATGGAGGAAAGTGGTGATTATGAGTAGAATTGATAATAGTTGATGGATGAATCCATGAATTATGTTTAATTGATGCTAGTAGTTGTTTTTGGTTACTATTTGTTGATTTCAAACTATGAAATGGTGGGAATTTGGTTAGAAGCTTATGAAATCCTACTTAGAAAAGTTGAATTCGGGTTTAATATGATAACCCACTAAATTGTTGGCTTAAAAGAGTCAATTTGATGCTATTAATTGTGATTAAAGTGGTGGTTCAAACAATTGAACTATAATTTAGTTCATAGGCTAGAATGATGAAATCATGCTAGTTTGACTTTTAAAAGTCAAACGGGGTACAATTGGATTAGTTGTTGATTAGTGATAAAAGAAGTAGTATGAATGTTAACACATGTTTATTGTGTTGTTAAATTGGTTATGTAATGTTGATAGGTGTTAAAGAAGTGAAGAATGCAAGTGACAAGTTATTTTCATTTAATCGCCAAGGTGAGTTCATATTGTAATTAAATGAGTTATGTTGATGAATCCGGATTACATCCGTGTAAGAGGGTTCATGTGACAGTTATATGAACCACATAGTAGAGTTGTAAATTGGATCTGTATTACATACATGTAAGAGAATCCAATTGATGGTGGAATAAATGGTTTCATGTTGTAAATAAACCACATGATAGGTGGTTTCATGTTGTATATGAGTCACACAGTTGAGTTACAAAATGGGTCCGGATTACATCCGTGTAAGAGGATCCAATTGACAAAGGAGTAGGTGGTTTCATGTTGTAAACGAACCACATGATGGTTGTTCTACATTGTAGAGATTTCCTAGCCTTGTGCTAGCTCAGTTGAGATGAGAAAGTGGAACAGAGAACGAATCCGTATATATAACACCCCTCATTCTATTTAAGAATATTATATTAATAAACTCGGAAGCATGAATTTCAGATACATTACTTTAAAATATATTAAACATTATAAATAAACAGTTAACATTTTTCCATATTTACACAATATCTAAACTGTTTAAAACTACAAAATACGGGGTATTATAAAATTCTCCAAACAAGGTTTATTACAAAAACCATATCAGAGTCTTTAAGCGCAGTCAAACATTCCCTGATCAACCATTCACCTCCTGCACCCACAATCAATCAAAACATGTCCTGCAGGAAGTAAAATGAGGGGTTAGCACGAAGCTAAGTGAATAGATTCATCACACTCCATTCAACTTAGCATAACTAGATGTTCGCACCAAATAATCGTAAACACACATATTTCAATGAGGATCGGTGGCTCTGGGGATATCATAATACCCGGGGATTTCCCCCAAGAACATTTACCGTCAATCCGTATGGCCAATACAGAATAGACCGATAACTACGGGTTATTAAACTCATACACAGGTTTCAAACACAACAAATGAATCAAAACCTGTGTAAAACACATAATAACCAGAAGTCCAACTACACGTTGACCTCAATAACATAATACTGTTCACATATCACGTAGATCAATAATCAATAATCAAGACTAAACAGTCTAATACACATCTACGTTTACTTGTTGTAACCAAATAGTTACAACTAAATCAAATGATGAGTTCTGAATCCACTCACCGATACCTCTGTCGTCTCCACACTCAGGATTCTTATATCACTGAGTCTTACGTTGATCTGAAACAGAAAATCATATACAAGTTAGAAATTCGTTCCATAATTATCATCATAGCCCATTTATCAAATCAGGTAATCCCTGAAGTCTAGGCAAACAAAAGTTCAATCAGGAATGAACTTAGAAAATCTTGCAATGACGTTTAAAACTGAAAAATGTCATTTTCGGGCCCTAGATGACCCCGAATGGCCAAAAACTGCCTAGGCTATAACATATAGTCTTGATTACTAGGTCGTTTCTGAGTGACCATGCGAATTTCAATTAAATCCGAGTTAGTGAGATTTTCACAAAACCGCGTCTCAAAAACACTTACGCATTTTCAGACACAACCCTTGTGTCGCTATGAAGAACAGACCAGTTCCCAGATTCGAAATTCACGAATTCAAACATGCAATACTCAAATTAACTTATTACAATCGGTGTAATTCACTTATAAACAACAACAACACATAACAATCAAATTCTTACCTTGAATTCACGGATCAAAAGCTTCAATTATGAGATTAAAGTTACTTTTCACTTTCTCTCTCAATTCTCTCTAATTCTCTCCCTAAAAACGATTTTAAGGGTTTGGAAATGTTTTGGAAATGATCTGGAAGACTTAGACGGTGTGTATATATATTTAATCTCGCAATTACACTTAAGCTCCTTAGTTAATTTCAGTTCAGCCCGTTTTGCGACACAGTCCTGCGACACAACCATTGTGTCGCACAGACAACCTGCGACACTATCCTTGTGTCGCAGAAAATCAAAAACTTACAAATTTTGAATCTACTAATATTTCACTAGTCACAATAAGTCAAAAGGATTGTTTATCTACGTTTCACAATGAAACATATAATATTAAATAATTTCTAAAGCAATTAGATAATCAATTAAAATAATATAAATTACCAGACCGCGGGAGAGGATGTTACAGTATAGTTGTGCATATCATGTATATGCTAGTTGTTGGTCAATTCATAGTGACTCAGTTGTTAATTGAAATCAAATCGTTAGTTATTCAAGTTGATCGTTGATCCCTGTTGTTATTTGATTTCAATTATAGTTGATCTTGTTATTGTCAAGATAGTTGACTTAGTTGTTGATTAATTGAGATGTATATTTGACTTCAATTGTGAGTTGTATTCAAATTATTGAATTATGTCAAGTTGTTGAATCGTGATCAAGTTGTTGAATAACGATCAAGTGATTGACTTTTGATAAGTTGTAGTAAAGTCAAATTGTTGATTGACCTTAAATGACTAGTTGATACAATGTTGCATGATTGAGCACTTTGTGTTCAATTGGGTGATAAGTTGTTTAAGTTGATTGTGAAGTTGATCAAATTGATTCAAAACTTGTTAAGTTGTTCACTTGTTTAATTGCCTATGAATTCACTAAGCGTTTCGCTTATTCTTTTAGTTGTATTTATTTTGTAGGCGCAAGTGAATTGAGTAAGATGGAAACTCGCGAAAAAGGGAAGTCTTAGAGAAGGATTGCTATGTACTTGTTGTAAGTTTACAAGTGCTAATCTCTTTCAACCATAGCCGAGATCTCATAAGCTTGTTATGTTGAACCCATGTTTTTATAAGTGTCCAAATGGGTCAAGATTGTGTTTTTGTATAAAGTTTTGATGAATGATGTTGTTTATGACCCAATTAAGTTGTTTTGACAATGATGATTGATGTTGAAAAGAAGAGGTTTGGATTTGGTTGTTATAATGGTTGAAATGTGAAAAAGTGCAAGAAATTGGGCAGCAGGGGTTTATCCGACGGATAGGTGTACCCATACGGCTAATAGACGGGTGCAGAAAAGGGCTATACGGCGTATAAGTGGGAGCTATACGACGTATATCACTATTCACGGGGAAAAAAAATTTACTAAAATTTTGGGTGTAAAAGATATGTTTAGATTTAATATATGGATGTGTAAAGTTTAAAATTAATGATCTAGATTTATAATTCAATGATATATTATTGTATTTGAAAAGATTGAGATAATTAATGAAAGTTTAAATGCAATTTGGACTTTGCACATTGTTTAATCTAATTTTAAGATAGAGATGAAGATGCTTTATATATAGTTAAGAAAGATAAGATTAAGATTAAAATATGATTAATATTGCCACATTGTTGTATTTTGCAGGAAAACCCTTAAAATACGTCGTGTAATTGAACTTAAAAATATAAAGACTGTATAACAACAATAGAGATGTGTAAAAACCACTAAAACGGATAATGAAACCAGTATTTAAAACCATTATCAACTTTGTGTTGTGTCCATCAGAGCTTGTAAAGGTAAATCTAGAAAGTTAAACTCATAATCTGTGATTCTTGAGTTATATGTCTGACGTAGTATCTCCATTATGAATCGGGTTTGTGTTGAGTTATATGTCTGACGTAGATTCTTGAGTTAAATCTAGAAAGGTATTGATTATGCGGTTTCAACCGATTGTAAGTACACTTAACTGTGCAATTGAAACTGCAAAAGGTGTAAGAAATCCATACTAATGTTGTATCTAAAGGTGGCAGGTGGGTCAGGCTGGTTAACAGGTTAAACAGTTTGGGTTACAGTATGGATCGGGTTAGGCTTGACCTGCATTTTTTTGGGTTTATTATTTGAGAGTATGATCGAACTTTACACATGTTACTATTGTATACATCGAACTTCAAAACCTCCTTTTGTATGTATTAAAGTTGTCAAACCGTCTATTGTATGTTTCTTGGCTACATAAATTGACGTTTTCCTTGTAAGTTATGTACATACGATAGTAAGTTATGTACATACGATAATAAGTTAAATACATACAATGGACGGTTTTAAAACTTGAATATATACAATAGTAGATTTCGAAGTTTGATGTATACAATAGTAAAAAGTGTAAAATTCGATACACTCTCAAACTATAAACTCCATTTTCTTCTTTCTATTATGTAAATACTAATGTGTTAATCGTTACTAGAAATTATTTTAATATTTTTGCTGAAATATATATTTTTTTAATACAACTATTAGGCTATTCCCAATGTAAACGTCGGTTGGTTTTCGCCAGTTTGGAGACGCGAGGGAGGGGGGGTGGGGTGGGGGCATCATTGGTGATGTGGGGCCTGCATATTTAATTTTTTTTTCTTTTCATGACCATTGGGTAAAAAAAATATTCAAAATTTATATCTCTTTTTAACGGAAATATGTCTGTGTTTTTCAGAAAAATAACAATTATTTTTTATTTTTTAAACATATTTATTATACCCCAAACTCACTATAAATACACATACAACTAAACTTTAATTCACACACATTTTCCATCATCTTTTTATTACATTCAACTACATTATTCCACCAAACTATTTTATATAATTTATACACTTTCCATTATCAATCTATATCCGACTACATTATTCCACTCAACCATTTTATATAATTCATACACTTTCCATCATCTTTATACATCCAAGTACATTATTCCACCAACCATTTTTTATAATTCATACACTTTCACTACATTTTTCTACATCTAACTACATTATTCCACCTAACCATTTTATATATTTACACACTTTGCATCATCTTTCAACTACTTACTTTCCACCCAACTATAATTCACAAAAATTCCTAAACAACACCACAATAATTCACAATCGAGATCTGATAATTTTTTCCAAAACTTATTGAACACGGATATGTCGTCTCCAAATTCACCGGCTTTTTCGTCTTCAGCGGGTCAATCTAGCAATTCGCTAACTAAATTTAGTTTTTCACAATACCAAAACCAACAATTCTCACAATACTCACACCATCAATTCTCACAATACGCACACCAACAATTTTCACAATACGTAACCCAACAATTCTCACAATACAAGTATTAACAAACACCGTTTTCACAACATCATTACCAAAACATACAATCACCATCATACGAAGTCGAACAAGATGAAGGCGGACACGAGGTCCAAACTAACTGAGACGAGGTCCAAACTAACCGGAAACAAAAAAGAAAACAAGTCAAATGGACCGACAATGAATGTAGAATATTGGCCGAACGATGTGTCGACGATTCCTAAAATTGTGTCCAAGGAACTCGCAAACAGAAGCTAGTTTTTGGAGACAAATAGAAAGGGCCTTTAATTCGTTAGTTAACGAGAAACACAATAAAGATCAACTAACCGACAAATAGAACAAGATTCGCGAAGACGTCAAGATTTTCACGGGCATCTTCAAAAACTATAACGAGCCATGTGCAAGCGGAATCCAAGACGAAGACGTTTTGAGGGCAACCTGTGACCACTTTAAGCAACAAACTAGTAAGAACTTCATTTACGAGCAAGTGTGGCTCATACTAAAATATGTCTCGAAGTTCTATGATGATTCCGGTGTCGCGAATAAAAAACAAGTAAACCGAGAAGACGCAACACCAATAAATCTAGACGAGGATGAAACCGACCCGAATCCCAACCAAACCGACCCGCTTACGGCCAATATGGAAAGGCTATTCCAAAATGACCAGATTCGTAATCCACCCGGTCGTACGACTAGTCGGAAAAGTCAAAGAAGTTTAGGATCATCGGATGCAACAACGTTAAGGCATTCAACTGACGGGACCCGAGCGTCAATTTTGGCATCCGCGCAAATGCAACAAGAAACGTTGGCAACTATTAACGAGGCTGCCAAACAAAATTTGGTGTTGAAAGCTTGAAGTTTTCTCCAAAAATCAATACCTGCGGACATATGAGAAAATAAACTAAAACTACTTGAAGAAGTCTGGGTTAACGTCGTAGCCAAGTATCAAGAGGATTTTAAAACGATATTTGGTCAAGATGCGCGACAAAGCGGGCTCTCTTCCGATGAAGACTAGATTAGTTATTTAAATTTAGTTTGTTATTTTAATTATTGTAATGTTTGATTTTAATTTTAATTTATGTAATATTTTATTTTAATTAATTAATGTAAGGTTTTTTATTTTAATTAAATTGTTTAAATTAAATATGTGTGGGCCCAGAAATTATAGTGACACACCCTGGGTTGACAGGAGTGTGTCAGTTTGGGAAGTGTTAATGTGACGCTGATATCACTTAACTAACACGCTTCTGACATGATTAGAGTTGAGAATGATCTCTGAGCTTGTATGCATCGAAAACAAACTATGGGCCACTCTCAAGATCTTTAACCTCCGATTCATATGAACCATTCCTCTTTTAGCTATGTTTATATTTGGCCCGTCTAAAATAAAACACAACACAAATTAATCCAGTGGATCAGTTAGATTTGTCACCTCTACTCGTGTCAATTGAACTTGTGAACTAATGGGTCATAGCTGTTTCAGGTTAAGGGCCTTTTTAGAGGAGGCGTGGCGACTTTAGTGCGAGAAACTATTGGAAATGTGGTCTTCTTTAGTACCTACGGGTATTTGAGACATTCCTTGCATTCACAGCTTAAAGGTTCTTCATATGAGCACACAAATTTGGTTGATGTTGGGATTGGAATTGTGAGTGGTGGTCTCGGTGGTATAGCGGTACGTTTCATTATTAAAGGCAACAGTTAACATATTACATGTCTTTGATAAAGTTTCTTTACCCCCTTACCTTTAATTTTGTGTCTTCTCCCAAATGCTTGGATCCAGTTCCGGTCTGTTGTTCTTCCCTTTGATGTTGCAAAAACTATAATTCAAACTACCCCAACAATAACTTAAGTTCAAATCCTTTCAAATTGCTGAAATTGGTAAGATATGCTCAATTTGATATTTATTTCTGACTTGATTACTTAGAACTCCCTCTTCCTTCTTGAGATGATCGACCATTTGCTCAGGGTGCTAAAATAGGGCTATCTTTTAAATTATTAAATTAAATTATATATAGAAATAAAGGCTAAACAAGAAAATGAATGGCCAAAAAAAAGGTTAATTTTTTAATTATACGTTTAACTTTAACTTTTTACTATCCTATGCTCCAACTTTAAAATCTTCTATTTCAGAGTTAATTATTTAATTATGCATTTAACTTTAACTTTTTTTACTATTATATGCTCACAATGACCCACACTTTAAATGCAAATACATACAATAGGAAAAAACTGCGTACCGGCTTTTTAGGTCACCCTTTTACATACAGTAAATATGTTTATAAAGTTCGATACATATAATAGGATGTTTTAAAGGTAGTTGCATACAATAGTAAAAAAGGTAAAGTTATATACATAACGAAACAATTAACCCAGTAACTCTCACCCACTCACTATGTTTTACAGCTTTACGTATATATTACACAAATGTTATATTGTTCCAGGTTTTTTTGTTTTTGTCTACACCTGCTGTTAAATTTTGTTTTCTTCCTTTCTTTTTGAGGACAAGTTGGTTCTGTTCGGTTCCATTTTGTCTATTACATCTTACTGACAGATCTTATGCAGAAATGATGGGGGCGGGGGGAGGGGTTAGATGACTAACTGTAAAAAAGTGGCGTTACGACTGCAGGAGATAGTGGTATACTGGTATGCTTCTTCTACTGCTTGAAGTTTCAATGATGTTAAGTGGTTTGGTAAACTCTGATGTTTACTAATAAACAAAGTCAAGATAACATAAGGATATATTTAGTAGTTTACTCTACCGTTTGATAATCCAGTTTGTTGTAGCAGTGAAAGCTTCATCGGGCATCAAGTTCTTGCAAGAGATTCTGGTATATGTTCTTTTCCAGTAACAAACTCAAACATATGCACAGTTACTGTCTTTTACATATATGTTATTTAATAAATTATATAGTTATCAAACCAATAAATTTTAATACAGAGTATAGGTGCTGTTGTATACCTCTGCTCTACAATAGTAAACATGGAATCCAGAAACTGCTTGCCAAATACGGGTTGCACCTTGATGTAAATATTCGGAAGCCATACATGTTTTCTTTATTAGCAACGCCGTTAATTTATGAAGTACAACTGTGGGCCATACGACATAATAGATACAGCTCCAGTATTACACATGGATAAAGATGTAAATAACTCTATAGTCCACGGACTGACAGAAGAGAGAGAGCGTGCCTACTTGATATAATAATTATTGTAAGTCTTATTTCATCACAAGAAACTCCTTTTATCATTTGAATGTTGTTATCCTGAAGTTTCTCCATAGGATTCGTAGGAGCTTTTACGCCTTCGTTCATTATGTCCAGCCAAGCGCCTACGGCAACTCCTTTTCGCGTCATCAAATTCTATTAGGTCATGAAACCTGCACGGGACACCAGAATATTCACTAGATTGATATGTGCTGATTAGAGGTTCCAAAATGGGCAATTCGGGGAGCGGGTCAAACCATGTAATTTGCATGGCGGCCAGGGAGGGGTTGACCCGTAACACTTTTTCTAAAAAATATTTTATATTTTAGGACAATCTATTTTCTTAAAATGATTTAGAAGGTTCTATTTATTATAAACACACATTGATCACTTTCGACCCGTTTGCTGTTATGTGTCTTTGCTTCTTCTAATTTTACCTATTTGGCCCATTATAGATAAAACGTAACCAGAATCGACCCAATTAGAAGTAGATTAGTCTAAATTGCTTCCTCTAGTGTTAACATCATTTCATTAATAACAGAGTGAATTGACGAAGATTTCACAGGTGTTATGTATCAACAATACACTTTGTGAGACTTTCAAGCTAATTGTTTTGCTTTCTTTTACCCAAAAAAAAAAAAAAATTGTTTTGCTTTACTTGTTAAAGATATACCATAACCCGAATTGGCCAATTATATCTGAATGGGGCCAAAATTGCCTCCTATGCTGATATTGTATCGATGGACAAATTTTCTTATCATTGGGCCAGTAAGATTTTGTTTACCTGCTGCATTGCTGACAGAAACGCTGTTGTCGTCCACCAATAACAACAATCTGAGCCTTAGCATGAACCTCACACACTTTATGTCGACGGTGATATGTTTTGGACCTAGTCATATCTGTGGTGCACTCTTCCACCTGACAAAATGGTTGTGTGTGTCCACTTCCAGAAGCCCTCTTTCCCATTGCTATCTTTTTCCTACTATCATCATCATCCTCTTCCCACTCTTCAATCATCTCATCTATATACTTATCATCCATTCCTCTCACTACTCTTCCTAACTTTCTTGTTCCCATTTCTTGAAAGAGGGAGTCGAGACGGTCTTTATATAAATAGTAGAACAAAAAATGACAAAAAAGAAGTGATACTTTGGCAAAGTACAGGATCACATTCCCTCACCACAACAAATAGGCTATCTGTACACAGTTTTCTCTACACTACTTAAGAAGCTGTGTAAATTATTGTTGATCATACTTGTAGTGTATTAAAGCTGTTTATATTTTTAAGTATGATGAAATTTAGCAAGTAAGACATTTTTTGCTGCTATAATTGTAGTGAAAGTGCTCGCACACTTATAAGCGTGCCAAAACATATAATTTTCTACACTTTAAAGTGTAGAGGGAACTTAGTTGCACTTAGTATCATCACACTAGAGAAGTCCGAGGAAACATATTGTAAGTAATTCATAGGTTTTATTTCTTTGCGCTTATAAATGTAAACGTCTTTCTCTTTACAGTGTGATGACAGATATGTAAAGATTTACTTAAGACATGTAGAGAAAGTATGCAGATTGAATAATAGTTGTAATCTCCAGTTTTAGAGATTCTACAAGGACGAATATTGATGATAAGTCTCTCACTCTCGCTGTCCTAGAATAAATCTTTGAATTTATATTCTTTTCAAAAGTACAGACCTGCTATTTTGGTTATGAGATATTTTGTGTCTCAAACTTCTTTTAAGCAACATCTATATCCTATCTTTGTAATGATTTAATTTTATTCATTTCTAGGATGGGAATCTAGCTGTAAATTTTGGTTGGTGGGAGTTCTTCAATGAGAAGTGATACGGACAAGCACACTAAGAAAAGGTGAGTACAACCGGAGTTTTATTTAGAGGTGGCAAAAAGGGCGGGCTGGGAACGGGTTAGTACCTGGAATTTTCAAAACGGGTCGAAACGGAGCATGGCGGATTGAGCTGACCTGAAACACTTATTTCAAAGATTTTAAGATATTTTTATAAAGTTGTGGGCTAAATATAACTACAGATATTTTTATAAAGTCACGACCACAAAGTAATTGGTGGTACTACTTTTGGTAGACATGATTTTTTACTTTTTAACGGTATTTTATAGGTTAACAAATGGTCAAACATTTTTCTTACATCATGTGTCAAGGCTAATGTTACATATATCATGCAACAGAAATTCGATTGTTGAAAGTAAATGTTTAAATGTATCTCATTAAAATAAACGAGATCGGTCGACTATGTTTTCAGGAACAACACATTCTTGGTGACTTATGGCATGCAACGAATGACTTCATGAGATTGATAACATTCGATCTAAGGTGAGTGTACAAAATTCAAAATATACCCTTTTGTTTTATGTATTTTACATGTGCAAGTCTATGCCGATTCCTCATGGTAGTCCTTTTCCAGAGAGGATGATTCCTACTAAATATCAAAGGTGAAAGCTCAGAGATTTGTTTGTATGTTATAACTGATTCCATGTAGTTTTCTAGTATGGGGATGAGGGCTTTTGTACTTATATGACCAACTTTTGAACACCCTTTGAATATATTAACTCTGGGTAGCTTTTTATAGCTGAAATGACCAAATCTAAGGCTTGGGATGACTTTTAATGCATGAGTAACGTATCAATCTAGCATTCTTGCTCCTCATTAAGGGGGTGTTTGGTATTGCGTTTTGGGGAGACTATGTGATTATTGCGTTAGCAAAACACAAATAATTAGAAAAAAGTGTTTGGCAAAAAAACGAATAGCTGCGTTTTGTTAGAGAGAAAACACAATCATGAAAAAGCAGGTTGGGACATGTTTTTTCAAAACGCCATTTTATAAACGCAAAATCTGTTTTGCAAATGCAATCACAAACACCCTCTAAGACAACTCTGGAATCATAAGGATTTACCATAATTACATATGTGACAATAAAGTAGACAGTCAATGGATTGAGTAATAGGTTCTAATCAAGTAAACATGTTAGTTTAAAGTGCTAGATGAAACACGTTAGGTTGACCTGTCAACATTTTTTTGTTTTTCTTTTCTAAATTTCATTACTAAGTAGTAGTTTGAATGTAACTACAAAATCTGTAATTGATTCTTTTTTTTTGGTTAATTACTTGATTTTGCAAGGGTGACTTTCAATCTGTTTGAAGCGTTTTGCTTTTAGCTATGTTTCTTGAACTCTGCCCGTTGGACTTGTCATTAACAACTAGTGTTCTTTATCCAGTAACAAGTGTACTTCATGCAGTGCAAGTAGTACATTTCCTTAGATTTGACAGTATTAGCTATGGAAAAGGATTTCCCAGTGCAGCCAATTAATGTCACTTTGGCCCCAAAATTCCCCATGCTTAATCAGTGTTTCATTTATCATGGGGGCCTCGATAGTACATGAGAGGCATATTTATGTTGGTCCCTACAAAACTTTGGATAACCTTTTTCTTCATGGAGAATTTGGTTATGGAAAGTGAGATGATATGAGCTGTACCAAAAGGTTAGTTACCCAAATAGCCTATTCATGCATTGCCTGCTTGTACTCTTTATCTTTTTACATATTTCTTCAAAATATGTCATGTTAAAATATTTTGTATTTTGTCCCCTTATGCATAAGTACACCATTGTGCAAAGTATCGTATGTATATTCAAGGACGTCGTGTGGCATAATTATCGTAATCTATTTCTTACAAAGCATTTATAGTTACAACTGATATGACATGCAAATTGTGGTGAGCATATATTCGAAATTCATGATGTTCAACCATGATGTATGTTCATATTCCGAATGAAAATGACTTTGAGAGACAAGAGGAATGTCGGATCCAACTTAAGTTTGTGGCGATTCGTACTCTAAAATGAACGGTTTCGGTTCATTGTAGAGAACAATAGCTTTTTTTTGTGAATATGATACCATATTTGACTATTTGTACTTGAAATATCGTGAACACCTAGCTATAGACATTTTATATACAACTAGTATATACTCGGACAATGTGACGGTCTATGCGGTGATAGTAGTTGGTGGTGATGACGATAATGGTAAAGTGATGAGAGATTGAGAGTATTAATATGTTTTTAAGATTTATTGTATGTTTTTTTTTGTATTTATATATTTATATATATATATATGATAATTGAGTGAAATTTAATTTATATATCGTAATAATAATAATAGATATTAATAGGAAGTATAATAGTTGAGATGATTAAATTGTTAGTAATTATGTAGGGGCAATATAGTCATTTTCCGTGACTGAATTGAAATTTTAAATTTATAAGTCAAATGCATTATAAGTAGTTAAGATTTATACGGTAAACATTCAAATTTATAATTTTTGAATACATGTGATACTATGTATGCACCAACGATATATTCAATCTAGTTCATAGGAATGCTTTTATTTATGAGTTATAACCAACTTGTGGTTATAACTGGGAGCTAGAAATTGAGTGGCCCGGTATTACAAAAAAAAGAGACCCTTAATTTTTTTTTTTTTGTATATATATATATATATATATAGGGAAATGATTCATAGGGAAGTTCCAAATCTTGGGGGGAAGGAGGGAAGTAAATCTTAGCCCTTGATTTTTTCATAAATAAATATTTTTAACATTCATTTGTGATGAATGTTAAATTTTGAAATTATTTGTGATTTTTAAAATTCATTTATGATGAAATCATGGGTTGAGATTTGCGTCCCTCCTTCCTTAATTTTTTTACTTCCCTCTTGATCCCTACCATATATATATAACATATTATAAACATAAAAATCAAAAGAAGTGTAACAAAAAAAATAAAAAATGTTCTCATATCAAAATGCATGAAAATCTACTATTTAAATCGTGCGATTCTTGAAACATTCATGGATAGAAAGTGGTTAATCAACTCCTCATAATCAACAATCTTTGGTATGTCGTTCTCAATAACTATCGGTGCCAATCCATTAACTCTCTCTTGTGACATTGTAGATCTCATGTAGCACCTCAACAACTTTAATTTTGAAAAACTTCTTCCTGCAGATCCGACAATTACGAGATATTCAACAATATTCTACATTCAACTATTGCATTAGGAAAACGATCAATCTGTTTTAAAAATAATCCGTACAAGGTTTTTGTATGTTATTTGCATGTAAAGTCAATAATTTAATTATATTAACCGATTACATAATTAAAATAATATGTACAATAAGGTTTGTTGGGCTAAAAAGAACTGTTAGACGAACAAGTCTTTTTGTTTTGTTGAACTTATAAAAGAAACTTAAATTATAACTAATACCATTAGTCAAAGTTATTGAATTTGATAATTGATGAGCATTGAACTTAAAATATAAATCTATATACGTAGACTATTTTTGAAATTGGAGTCCAGTAGAAAAAAAAACCATATGTAGTTACGCGTTAGAGACCCCTGATGTACGGCCAGTCGGCCTTGCAAAGCATGCATTTAAAATATGATGTATCAAATAAAAAAAACTTCAATCAAAACAAAAATACACATATAACTATTTGTTACGCAAGTCATTTTTAAGCAGCCAAACTAGGAGTGCTAAAATATTTTCATGCATTATTACAGCATCCGTTAAATCGTTAATAAAAATGACAAAAGACCGCAAAGTATGATAATTTTATGCTTATCCTTATCGACAGTTCTTAGGGTTACTAATATTATTTCCTATTAAATTACTAACTATTTTTTAAAAAGTAACATATATTTTGAGTATTGAAATAAAAACGGTTGTTTAAATTGTTTCACAAAATATACAATGAATGCGCATATTATCGAAGTGAACCGACATTTGACGACGTATTACGCAAATATCATACTGTAAGTAATCAAATTGATGTCACGCTTATGATTTTTAGGGGTACTGCCCGGAAAGAAAATTTATGTCACGTATTTTAATCAAAATACGGAAGTGATTTGTATACTATATTTTCTCTGTACATCAATAACTGTGATTTACGATATGGTACGGTACAATATTATAAAGTACAATTAGTGGTGTATGAAGACAAGAAAAAGGTTAGTTGGTTCATTATGTATCTAACTTTATATATTTTACTATTGTTTGCAACTACCTCTTAAAGTCTTATTGTATGTATCATCCTTTACAAACACATATATTGTATGTAACGGGTGACCGGATGACCGGAAAAAATCGGTTTCAATAAATACAATAGACATTTTTTCAAAAGGAAAAAACTGAGTACCTGATCATCCGGTTATGCGTTACATACAATATACATGTTTGTAAATGATGATGCATACAATAGGACTTTTAAAAGGTAGTTGCGTACAATAATAAAAAATGTAAAGTTAAATACATAACGAAATAATTAACAGAATTTCATAAGTAGTAGCAACAAGTGCTCTATACTCATATTCAGTGGAAGATCTTGAAACAGTATGTTGTTTCTTGCTCTTCCATGAAACAAGTGAGCCACAGAAAAACACACAAAACCCTCACAATGACCTTCTAGATCCAAGTTATTTACCCCAATCAACATCAGAATAAGCAACCAAATCAAAAGCACAATTAACCTTAGTAATACCTTTTTTTGGTGAAGACTTCAAATGGAGCAAACTTCAAATACCTAAGTACTCTAAAGGTAGATTCCACATAGGACTCAAGAGGAGCATGCATTAACTGACTCAAATTTTGGGCAACATATAAAATATCTGGTTTAGTAAGAGTAAAATAAATTAACTTACCAATAAGTTTATGATATTGAGTAAAATCAGTTAAACACTTATCACTTTCTGTCTCTATTGAGTTTAGAATAGAATTAGCCTCCGATGGAGTATTCAAAGGCTTTCAAGCAAGCATCCCAAATTCATTTAAAAGTTCATGGCAATACTTTCTTTGGTTCATACAATGTCACACCCCCGCTAAAGCGGAAACACGAGATGTAACAACACAATGGATTCATAATTGAAAGGTACAAAAAGTTCACCGTTCACAATACACTACTACTAGAGTATTATAGAGTCTTTACATACGTTTACAACAAAAGTACATAATTACATAATACAAAAACATCCATAAAATAGAACAAAATAGAGCAAAAGATAGCAGTATCAAAAAATAGCATAAACGTGGTTTCAATCACATTTATTGACCGATTCTTGAAAAACATGTATAACGAGAGGGTCAACTATAAAATATAGTTGGTGAGTTCCCCAGATTTCAAGTTTCCAAAGCCATTTAAATGTTTAAGAAACCATGTTTAAAAGATTCATGTCGCTACGTGAGAAGTCATTTAATAGTTTCGCGTAGCTACGCAGTAATGATTGTAAGACCGAATTTTGTGGTCAAAATTGTTTTATACGCTAAAACGTGACTGCTCAATAGTCATTGTTTATACTTGATTCCACAACCAAACCTCCGACAGTCCGCCCCAAACTGATCATGTCTATCGCATACATGATTAAGTAATTGGTTATATGCCCCACGCACAGTGCAGAATGGGGGGGAGTGTCAATCCCAAATAGTACTATCCATAATAACCATCGGCTTAAAATGAGTTAATAGGATGTGTAGAGAACTGGGGACTTAAAACGATAGAGTCTCAAGCATACAATAGTTGCGTATAAATAAATGCACATCAAAGTAAGTACTTGCAACAAAAAAAACATTTGCAATAAGAACAACATGCTTTTCACCCCAAAAAATTTAATAAAACATTAAAAAGAGGGGCTGTGAATAATCACGATTGAGTGTGAGCGTTGTGTTTGGATGTATTCTGCTTGTGAACCAAATACGACTCCTTTCCAAGTCCTACGAACACGAATGATCTAGTTATGCTATCGTCTAAGTTGGTTTGTTAAAATTGCTTAGCTAGCTAATTGAATTATAAAGTGCCGTTACATGTCGGTTTTTCCGTTGAGTTTGTTAACAATTATAATTGGCTTTTTAAAATAAAATAATAGAAACACAAGAATGCCACACCCAAAAATTACCAAATTTTGACTACTTGGCACAATATTGATTATGGAGTTTTCTGTAAAATTTTTGTAATTTTTAGATTTATAGTTTATTTATTATTAATTTATGTCTAATACATTATGGAAATTCATATTATACAACAAATGACCATGAAAAATTACGAAAAATTTACCATATCAGTTTCTATCTAAAACTATATTTGTGTAAAAATTTCAAGTCTTTTGGATCTACGAAATTTTGTTCTCAAATATTTCATGATTAATAACACCCAAATTAGAATAAATACCATATAACACCCAAATAATGCGATTTTTGGTGTGGATTGTTATTTTATGTTGAAAACATCAAAGAAAAATTTCCAGGAGCTTTTGGCTTGAATAACTAATTTTCATGGTTTAATTTCTTGTTTTAGTGCTAGTTTTGCATTTTCTTAAAGAAAATACATATAAGTTCCAAAAATTCCAAATTTAATTCCCACAGTACTTTATACCATAAAGAAAGATGAGAAAAATATTATTCTCATTTTTATCATGTTTTTAGCCCGTTTTTGGATTATTGAAGGTTTCACAACACACAATTTGTCATTACATACATGATTTTCCATGCGTGTTTATTCATTTTCTAAATATACAAGCAAAACTGTTCAAGACATAAGATTTTTATCCTACTGAGATCAACATGTTGAGAGTCTAAAATTTTTTTTTTTTTGTAATTTTTATAGTACATATGAACCCTTGATCATGCCTCATAAACTTATGGTGACAGAAAAGTTTTTGCTGGCGCACAAGTTTTGTGTGACATGTTTAGAGGTTGAATACTCAATATTTTTGAGGAAGACCACTTGGGTTGAAAATCTAACACATAAAGATAAATTCCAGAAGAAAAATCAGAATTTTTGGACAAGTATTTATTTAGTTATGTCCTGTTAAAGTTAGACTATAAAATCTGGTAGATTGCATGTTTGAGTGTAAGTTAAGTTTTGAGTCATAGACTAACACTTTAACTCGTAGACCCTAATCATTGATTTGGGTCTTGGTCTAAATCTATGCACCATCATTTTTTCTATAGATGAACTTATTTTTAATAATAACATCCTTTTATCCACATCAAAAGTTATGGAAAAAGACGATTTTTGCAAGATTATGAACAAGTATTGCATTTTGCTCTTGATTTCGGTTTGCTCATGGATCATCCTTTCTCTTAAATACATGAAGATATGAACAGAATGATCTACAAAGACCAAGCTGTAACATCCCAAAATTTTTAAAGTTTTGGTTTTATGCGACACAAGGGTAGTGTCGCAGAGGCTGTTGGTGCGACACAATGACTGTGTCGCAGGTAGTGTCGCAGAACAGGCTGAACTGAAATTAATCAAGGAGCTTAAGTGTAATTCGAAGTTTATATATATATTAACGCCGCCCAAACATTTACAGATCATTTTCATAACTTCTAAACCAGTTTTAAAGAAAGAAACAGAGAAAAGAGAGAGAAAGAAGTGAAAGTTGAGTTTGGAATCAAAATTGAAGCAACTAAACCGTGAATTCGAGGTAAGACGTCGATTGTTATGTGTTATAGTTGTTTATAAGTAAATTGAACGGATTGGAACGAGTTAATTTGAGTATTATATGTCTGAATTCGAGAATTTCGAATTGGGGTCTGATCTGTTCTTCATTGCGACACAATGGTTGTGTCGCAGGGCTATTCTGCGACACAAAATGGATGTGTCGCTAAAGGCGGCAATATTGAGTATTGCGACATAATAATGGTGTCGCAGGATTCTGTTCTGCGACATAATGGTAATGTCGCAGTAGTTTATGATACGGCACAATGGTGGTGTCGCATGAGCTTATGGTGCGACACAATGGTTGTGTCGCTAAGTTTATAAAAGAGTTAATTGTGTTATGTGTGATTTACAGACCGGTGTCCTGTACGTAACTGACGAGGATATTCAACCGCACGATTATCCAGGTAAGTAATAGAAGGATATTAATTGGTTAAACGAGAATATCCAGATTTGCGGGAGTACTTGAGTGTACTGTATTAATTCAGCAATAGCCGTGTTGTGAATATGAGCCCTCTTTATGCTGAGTGAACATAAATGGCATAATAGTGTGAATATGAGTCCTCTTTATGCTGAGTGAACATAAATGGCTTAGAAGAGTGAATGTGAGCCTCTTTATGCTGAGTGGTCATAATTGGCTTAATAGTGTTATTACCGGCCATTCTTATGCTGGGAGATCATATATGGCTCGGTGATATGATTAGGAGTTTAAAATGAGTAAAGTGGCATATGTGATTTCAGTGTTTATAAGATTTCCATCTTATATTGTTGTTATGATTCTGTTACTTACTAAGCTAATGTGCTTACCCATTTCTGTTATTGCTAATAATACAGGTGGGTCGAGTAATGGAAAGGAAGGTCTTGGAAAGGAACCGCAACGCGATTAGTGGTGTGCTTGCTACTTCTGGTAGTAAGTGTTTACTCCCGTCGAATCATGCTCGGATATTGAGGGAGTATTTTGAAAGAGGAAACTTGTGTTTGTAAAGTTGTAAACAATGAAAAGTGTTATTCATGTTGTTGAATAAAGTGTTTTAAAAAAAATAAAATTTGGGTGTTACATAAGCACACTATAAAGGATTTATAACCATAATTGGCATAGAATCCACATTTTTTGAAAGAAAAACATGAATTTTAAGGACTACAATGAAAGAAACGAGGTTAGAGATTGGTGTATCATACCTATATGTTCATGAAATAGCTCAAGAACACTTTAAAATTCTGAAAATTAGGTGATGGTAGGCTGATTTATTGAGAGGGTTTTGAGAGAAAAAGAGCGTGTGTTTCTTGAGAGAGAAAGTGGGTTGGAAAGAGTGTAAAATGAAGAAGTGTGAAGTGAGTTGTGTAAGAAAAAGGGAGGGATATGTATGGAACAAGGGGAGGCTGGTTTTTGGACATCAAAAAGGAGTTTTAATTTTTAATTTGTATTAAAATATAATGTGTATTAGTTGTGTTATTAATTTGTATTAAAATTGTATAAGTTTTGTACATTTTAAGGCTTAAAGTTGTGATGTTGTAATGCTTAATATTTTGGTTATAAAAGTTGAAGTTCTAAATTTCTAAAATACTTCATATTGGTTAAATTAGATGTTCAAGTATTGACTTGTCGGTTTCGAGTTTCGTTTACGTAGTTACGGGATTTTAATTAATCCCGATTTCGCGATACGATAGGATTTTGAGATAAGTCAAGAGATTTAATTCTTTTTTTTTTCTTGGCACTTTATAACCTAATTAGGTAATTCTCATGTACCTAAGGTTTTCTTAGCAATTTTCTAAAGTATTTATGCAGTTTTGGTACACTTAAGGAGTTGTAATTTAGCATTACCAATAGATTTTTGTGAAAACTGTAAACGTAATTGATATTCTAGAATTTAAGTGTGGTTATGACTTGAGATTTTGACGGTTGTCACATACAAACACCTTCTTTGTTTTTGAGAACCTCAATACTAAGAAAGTACTTTAATTCACCCAAATCTTTCATCATAAACTTGGTTCTTAAAAAGTCTTTGACTTTTACAACCTCTTCAACTTAACTACCCATTAAAATGATAGCATATAAAAGAAAAATACGGTATAAAAAACACAAAACATGTACAAATAATAATCACTAACATTTTGCACAAACCCATATTCAATCAATGCATTAGTAAGCTTAGCATTCCATTGTCTATGTGTTTGCTTCAAACCATACAATGATTTATTTAATTTGAAAACTTAGATTCATTTTCAGAAAAATAACCTTGAGGAAGGGACATATAAACATCCTCAATTAAATCACCATAAAAGAAAGCATTATTGATATTAAGTTGATACAAAACCCAATCATATTGAACAACAAGATTCATAATGCATCTAACGGTCACCATTTTCACAACAAGTGAAAAAGTTTCTTCATAATCAATACCTTCCCTTTGACTGTAACCCTTTTCTACATGTCTAGCCTTATATCTTTCTATTTCACCATTTGACTTATATTTAATCTTGTATATCCATTTACATCCTATTGGTTTTCTGCCAATAGGAAGATAAGTCAAGACCCAAGTATCATTCCTATTTAAAGCCTCCATTTCATTAACCTGATTAGGATCCTTAACAACCTAAAAATAATGGTGAGGTTCAACAGATTTATCAAGATTTGACACAAAACATTTAGTTTGATCACCAAGACTAGAATAACACACATAATTTCACAAAGGATACCTAACTCCAGTTTTAACCTCATAATCTTTAAGTTTATGACGAAAAAAAGATTTCCTAGAAGACCTTCTAAGACTATGGTCAACTACAATCTCATTTGATGTGTCACCTTGAGTTTTAGAATCAAAATTGCCCTCAGGAGCATGTGTGTCACCAGACTGTGAAATAGTGGTACCATTTTCCTCAAAACTATCAAAATGATCATTATGAGAAGAGTGATCAATGCCACTATTCTCATTATGAACATTGCCTCCCTCATCATCATGGTGACTTATAGTGTATTTAGAATTTTCAAAACTAAAGTCAAAAAGTTAAATTGATCTACATTTTCTCTAAACACATCAACAATTTTGGCAACCTTTTGGATTTTAAAAGGAAAAACACTTTCATAAAATTTAACATCTCTAGAAAGAACACATTATTATTATTATCAAGACTCAATAACTTGTACTCTTTCTTAACATTTGAATATCCTATAAAAACCCACATTTTTCAAATTTGTTGCCAAACTTGTCTTGACTTTTTAAGATGGTAGCAAAACACAAACAACCAAATACTCTTAAGTGAGAGAGTTTAGGTTGTAAGCCATAAATCATTTCAAAAGGTGACTTACTAGATAAGATTGAAGCAGGTAACCTATTAATTATCAAGTAAGTAGCAGTTAAAATGCATTATGATCACATATTTAAAGATAGCAAACTTTGAAATAACAAAGCCCTAGCAACATTGAGCAAATGCCTGTGCTTTCTCTCAGCCACCCCATTTTGCTGAGGGGTATAAGCGCAAGTAGTTTGATGCACAATGCTTTTATTTTTGCAAAAAAAATCCATTTTATTTTTGATAATTCAGTACCATTGTCACTAGGCCGTGCATGGTCCAGAACAGGACCAAACCGGCTCAGAACCGAGTCCCGATTTATATCAGAAAGTCGGACCGAGGACCGTAGCATATATTATCGGTTTGGTTCGGTTCAGTTCCATAATGGGTATGTTTGGTTCTAGGAAAAAACTGACCCGTACATGTATGACCACATAAATAAAAAACTTAATCCAAATAACAAATCAAATTAATATACGTAAACCCAATGATAGAAGTTCATAAACATAACCAAGTAAAAAAGTCTAACGAAAATAAAAAATCAAAGACAAAGGTTTAACGAAAATAACACATTAAAAACCATAGTTATAAAACAGATTTAAGAAATAAAGACAATTTCTCATTTACCCCTCTTCTAATCCTCCATAGCCCTTCCATCACTTGCTAGTACATTTTCCAAGATATCCATGAAAAAAAGAAAAGATAAATCATAAGTACTACATAATAATAAGTTAAATAGTAATAGTGAACAAATAACATACAAATTGTGTTAATTAAGCACCTTTAGCAATTGTGTCAACATCGTCTAAGTACTCTTCCATGTCAATAGCACTTCTTGACATGCTTAACCAATCTTGAGCGCATATCAAAGCTTCTACCTTGCTTGGTGAGAATGAACTTCTAAAAGCATCCAACACCCGATCACCCATACTAAATGCCTACTTAGAAGCGACAGATGAAATAGGGATCGATGAAATATCTAAAATGAAAACATGAAATTTTTTCGTTAAACATAAAAAAGATTGTAAATTCCAATATATAACTTTTAGATTTTTATATTACCTTTTGCCATCTTCGATTAAATTGTAAACCTCGGACTATACCACAATAAGATATCAAACACCTTTATCATTTTTTCACGAGGCTCACTCTTATATTTATCCAATTTCGTTGCCGAGTCAACATTACTATTATCACTTTCCTTCAAAAAAGCTTCCAGAAATTCATTTTCTTCATCAATCATATTTTCCACATTTCCTTGATTTCTAAAATTCTCATTTGAACTTCCCTCTTCATACATAATACGATATTCCTCATACAATATTTTCATTGCTTCTTCAACTATACCAACATGCTCCTCGACGTCTTTTTTCTTTAAAAGATCAACTTGTATTAGAAATTCTTCATCCGATTCTTCCTCCATACGTTCGTATACTTTCATATCATAAATACGTTTAAAACCAAACTTGACAATCGGCATTTTCATTCTAGGGTCGAGCACAACAGCAAAATACATCAACATGTTCAACTTTTTGATGCTACCCCAATACTTATCAAACTTATCTCTCATGTAACTTTCCATCACTCTATGTTGGTACATTAGTGTGTCTGTCACTTGGTCTAGGTTTTGAGTTGTAATTAATTAGTTACATTCTGTATTAGGCGACATTGGCAAGATCGCCAATATCGCTATGTCGCTGATTAGTTACCTATAAATATGCGCTTAGGGTTTCAGTTGTTAGGTTGTTGATTTTGACGAATTACAGAGAGCTTTTGGCTGTGTTTTCTCATTATGGTCAGTATTGTATTCGTTCATTGATTCTTAGTCTTAATACAATATTGTTTGTGGTTGTGATTAAAAACGTACTTGTGTTTAGCTATTGATTTCCGCTCATTAGCTGTTAAACGTTGATTTGCATGTATTCTGTCATAATAGACGATCCTACAATTGGTATCAGAGCCATTTAATCATTGGATTAGTGGTTTATTGAATCAATATTCGTACGTTTAAAAGTTCTTTTTTTAACTAGTTTTTCGTATTGATAAATCGTTTATTATTCTTAAAAGCTATTTAATTAGTACGTTTAGTGTTTTCTGGAATTGTGTTCGTCATTTTTTAAACCTATTTTTGATTAATTCGTCAAAATTAATATTTTTAGGGTTTACAGCCGTTTTAGCGATATTAGAAGCGATATTACCATTAATATCGCCTCTAGGGTTTCAGCGACATTGTCTTTACTGTGCTCATTAATTTGAGCGACATCACTAGCGATATCACCAGCAATATTACGTGATATCGCCTAGTTAATCTTAGCGATATTACTTTCAATATCGCCTGGTTAACTTAAGCGATATTGTCTCAATATCGCCTGTAATGTCGCCTTTGTTATCTGTTTTTGTTTTGAGCTTTAATTAGCGATATTGATAGCGATTTTTATCAATATCGCATTGTCAATCCATTTAGCGATATCATCAATATCGCTATACTATTTTAAATCAGATTTTTAAATAAGTCAAAACTTAATTTTATTAAAATGTCGACTTTACAAGCTGTAAATGTCATGTTGAAACACAATGCCGAGGTTGGTTCTGCAAACAAGCCTCCATTCTTTGCTCCGGGAATGGAGTATTCTGAATGGCGTGGCAGGTTCTTATCATTCGTTGCATTTACCGACCCTGAAATGGAGATACCTCTACTTGAACGATGCGTTAGACCTGTTTCGAGTGGAGAGCATGTGGGTATTCCTCCACCAAAGCCTATTCGTTCAATGACTGTTGAAGAACGCAAAGCATGGGAATGTGAGAGAAAGGCTCACTCTGCCATAACCATGTCTCTTCCTGCCGATGCCATGAAGATGTTTAAACAGCACGAAATTGCTTATGATCTGTGGAAAGGCATAGCTGAACGATATGGAGGTACAACTGAGTACAAGCAAAGCAAGCTGGAGCTTGTCAAGAAACAGTATGATTTGTTTGACATCCAGAAGAATGAAACGGTGAAAGATTTATTCTGTAGATATTCGCGTCTTGTGAATCAGCTGACTGAGGGAGGTTACAAATTCAGCTCTATTGAGGTCAACAAGAAGCTGCTTAATGCTCTACCTCCTAGTTGGGAGACAAGAGTATTAATGATGGAGAGTGATCCTGAAGTGTTAACTATGTCTTTAGATCAGCTTGTTGGCAAATTAGAAACTTGTGCTTTGGACATTCAAAAGAAAAGCACTAGATCTAGTTCTGTGCTTGCTGATACAAGCAGTTTTGGATATGGAAGCACTGCTCTAATAACTGGACCATCTACTGGATATAGAAGCACAGCTCAATCAACTTCCTCTGCTACTGCATTGCATAATGAGCATGCAGTTATCTTCAACGCGTTTTTGTCATCATATGATGATTTTTTATCCAAGAGGATTAGCTCGGTAGATCTTACCGATGAGGACTTTGCACAAGTTGATCCTGATGAACTAGAGAGAGTGGATCTTCGTTGGAACATGGCTATGCTTACCAGAAGAACGAAAACCTATTTGAAGAGAACAGGAAAGAAATCTCTTGAAGACGTCACTGATAAAACTAGCATGGGTTTTGATAAGTCCAAGATTAGATGCTACAAGTGTCAAAATCTGGGACATTTTGCTAGAGAATGTGAGAAAGGTAGACAACCGTCTACTGGATTTACAAAACCTTCTACTTTCAAGAAAGATAATGAAGTTGCCAAGGCAGCTCTTCTGATGGATGAAGAAGCCTATGATTTTTCTGCAATGGACGATCGAGATAACATAGCTCTTATGGCGGATGTTCAAAATGAGGACGAAATTAAAGATTATGTACCTTCTGTTCTTAAGAAGGATACAAATCCTGTGATTAAACTAGTTAATGTTGATAATCCCGATCAGCCTAAGACTGTCAAGGCTGAAGATGTTAAACAGCCTAAGCTTGTTAAGGCTGCTGATGTCAAGCGACTTGAACCAATCATGTTTGTTCCTTCAACAAATGTTGAAGAGGTGATAGAGATGACGGATGTAACTCACGAGGTTACAAAGAAAGTTGAGAAGAATAATCTCAAACCTGAAAATCTCATCTTTACTAACGAGGGTAGAGGTGAAATGTTTTCTAAAAAGAAACCAGTAGTCAAGGATTTGAAATTGAAACTGGAGGAGAATATTCAAAATAGTAAAGTTTCAATTAAAAATCCTTCTTCAAAGATTACCTCAACTGTGAATACGTTTGTTCCATCATGTTCGCATAAGTGTTCATGTGCAGCAAATGTACCTGAAATCAAGTCTCGTAGAGTTCCTCTTTCGCCAAAACCACTATTGAGTGATGATCAAACTTTTCGAGAGAGACGATCATGTTTCTACTGTAAGAAGCAGGGTCATCTTATTAATCAGTGTCCGGTGCTTGCTAGAAAATGGGCATCACGAATGATCCACGTCAGGGATCATGTTTCTACTGTAAGAAGCAGGGTCATCTTATTAATCAGTGTCCGGTGCTTGCTAGCAAATGGGCATCACGAAATGATCCACGTCATGCTAAAAATAGAAACTTTCAAAAATCAAATCAACCTGGATTATCTCAAAATGTTCCGATTTCAATGGTTCGAAAGGTTGATGTTATTAATAAGCAACCATTTTATTCTCAGAAAGTTTGGAAAAAGAAAGTGTAGGGAATAGTGTGTCATCTAAAGTTATCAATCAGTAAAAGAAAATGATTTACTGAAAAACAAGGTTTTAACTGATGTGGTAATAATCGATGAAGTCTCAGGAGTACCCAAGTCTGTCAAGGCTTGGGTCTCCATTTTAAATTAACAATCTTTTCTTTGTGTTGTGACAGTCAAAGGTGCAGAATAGCAAGTGATATGTTGACAGTGACTGTTCACGACACATGACATGCAATATTTCCCTTCTCTCTGATGTTAAACCGTATAATGGGGGCTATGTTGCTTTTGCTGGTGATAATGGTGGTAAGATAACTTCTTGCGTACAAAGGATGAAACACCAGATATACTGACCTATCTGTTTGATAGACTTGAGACAATGTGTTTTCAAAAAGACGTTTAATTGTGTCTGAAAAACAACTAGGGAGATGATAGTACATTAGGAGACACCCTTCAAACGACAATCTTAAGTTTTATCCTTGATATATCAGTAGGTTTATCGCGTATTTGTTATACTTGACCTTCTTGACATCTGATTACTTGCACGATGTATTGGTAGGCATTCTCATACTCCTCTTTGAGCAATTAAGAAATATCTTAATCTGTGTTTAATCTTTTGTGTTGACCATCATATGATGTATGACAATGTATCTTAATTCTTATGTATCAGCTTGCCATGCTTCTATTAACTTGAGCTTGTATATGACAACATTTGGGATTTATGCTGTCTGTTTCCTTTGTTGTACGTCCGTACAGACCTGGTTTCAGTCAGTATACTTTCAAAAACTAAGCAAACGAAAGTCAAAGTACTTTCAAATCTTATAAAATCAAAGATTACTTACAAGGTCGCCAAATGGTTTGACCAAGTCTGGTTTTGCTTACACCTGAATCAAGTATATGTCGCTTTGTTGTACGTATGTACAGACCTGTCACCGCTGGCTTGATTCTTAAAAATGTTGAATTCAAATGCTTTCTCTAACTAATCGAAGTCTTGGGCATGTCTTGATACTAGGAGTATATCTATGTGGGAGTCACGGAGATCTATTCACTCTCACAATAACTGCTAAGCTTGAAGTTGATTATGTTACATGTTTAAGTGGACAAACAATACCGATAATCGTCTTGTTACTGATTGTCTCTTTGGCTAGTTAACTTTGCGTGCTAAATTTAAATTTGGACAACTATACTGATAATCGAATTAAAATTTGATATTGTCTTGCGAATCTGTCTTTCTAATATGATCCCTAATTCGACATCATCTAGTTCGTCACCAAAATTAAGATAGATCCAGTGAGAAAGCAGCGGATTATTAGAGTTCATTATTCATCAACTGTAAATTTGAAGAACATATCTCTGGAAAATGTTACCCTTGACTTTCTATGAAGATTTGACTGCTGATTATTTTTGAGACCAAGCTGAAGACACGGGGGAGTTTATTGGTACATTAGTGTGTCTGTCACTTGGTCTAGGTTTTGAGTTGTAATTAATTAGTTACATTCTGTATTAGGCGACATTGGCAAGATCGCTTTGGCGATATTGACAATATCGCATAGGTGATATCACCAATATCGCTATGTCGCTGATTAGTTACCTATAAATATGCGCTTAGGGTTTCAGTTGTTAGGTTGTTGATTTTGACGAATTACAGAGAGCTTTTGGCTGTGTTTTCTCATTATGGTCAGTATTGTATTCGTTCATTGATTCTTATTCTTAATACAATATTGTTTGTGGTTGTGATTAAAAACGTACTTGTGTTTAGCTATTGATTTCCGCTCATTAGCTGTTAAACGTTGATTTGCATGCATTCTGTCATAATAGACGATCCTACACTCTATACTCCACGTCACTATCTGTCTTCAATTTATCTAATTGATAATCGAGATCAACAACTTCATTGAAAAATAAATTAGCAACAACATAAGATATCCCATAAACTATTTCGGTTTTGCGTTTAAAAATCCCTAGAAATTATGTGAGCTTCTTAATGCCATACCAATAAATCATTGTTGGAATATCCTTATCTAAATCATGTACATAACTGCGATCTTTACTCTCATATAAATGAAAAGCCTCCTTCAACTTTTCAGCAGTTTCCAACATGTCATATGTAGAATTTCATCTAGTTGGACAATCAAGATGTAACATAGCTTTTGACTTTAAGTTTAACTCGTCCACGCAAGCTTTAAAAATGTCAACTCTAGCTGTAGATTGCCTAATATACTTAACTACTGCAGGAACACGCTCAAGTGATGACTTGTATGTTTTCATTCCATCTTTAACAATCAAGTTGAGTATGTGTACAATGCATCTCATCTGGAGGTATTCCCCACCCGTTATCAGTTTCGTATGTATCTTGTTTTTCAAAAACACCAAAGCTGTGTCGTTAGAGGACGCATTATCAGTAGTTATTTTCATCAAGTGCTCAATACCCCATTCATACAGACAATCCAAAATTTATCTTCCTATATCCTCACCCTTGTGGCTGTAAGTTGGCTTGAAAGTAATTATTCCTTTGTGCAACTTCCAAGAATCATCAATGAAGTGAGCTGTTACAACCATGTAATTCACCCTTTGTACGGATGTCCACGTGTTGGTTTTTAGACTCACACGTTGTTTACATTCCCTAAAAATAGTTTTTAATTTTATTTTTTCATCTTGGAAAAGTTCAGATACATCCCTAGATATCGTTATACATGACGCAATCTTGAATTTGGGGCAAGCAACTTCCATGAATTCTATAAAACCTTCCTTTTCTACAAAAGAAAAAGGGAGTTCATCTACAATTACCATCTTAATCAATGCTTTTCGAATTACAACACTGTCAAACTTCCAAAGTTTTGCATTGCCACTCTCACCATCTTTGTCTTTCTTGATGTACATTGTTGTTTGATTCTTGAGTCTCTCTGGGTGGTTAGGATATTTCCTCATGTGTTTCAGCATTCTTGAAGTTCCCATTGTTAATTTTATCCGCTTTATATTTCTTTTTAGGACAATAGTTGCACTGCCCGTATTGTATACCATCAATATCAAGTAGTGTAAAATGCTTCCATACAACAGACCTCAACGTTCCTTTTCCAACTCCACCCGCATTCCTCTTTTATTTTTTCTTTTTAGGTTCAATGGACACATTCTCTCTTTCTCCTTTACTTGATTCACTACGAGATGAGATATTAATATTGATATAGTTTGAAAAATAACTATTATTTAATCTCCTCCCACATATATAGATATAGTTTCCCTTGTATCCCCATGAATCATAATTTAATCAAACACCATAAAGTATAGCTTAATAGAACAAGTTAACTCAAAAGCTATTTTAGTTTTGATTGTGTACCCATTTTTGCGAACATTATCTTACCTCAACTCGAGTACAAATCCAATATAAAAAAATCCTTCTAAAGAGCTCGATTACCTAGTTAAACAATAATAAGTATAAAGAAATTGTCATTAAACCAAATATGTTTAACTACTCTAATCAAAATGTACTATTGTTATCCTAAACCGCCCATTCAACCCAAATCGCAATATGATCTGGGAGGTTAAACATTTAGTAAAACTTAGCACATATCTACTGAATATATTGGTGCAGGTGATCACATATATTAATGTCATATAATTAGTCTTTTAGTCTCTACAATCCTAAGCACACAATTTGTGAGATTTAATTTATTCACAAATAAATCAATTAAATAAATCCCTACTTTACTGCATCATGAGTTCACTAATCATATAACTAATATAATAATGCTTTTGTTTGTGTTCTTAAAGGATCATGAAGTCAGGAAGTATATATAACCGATCCATGATCTTGAAACAAACCAATTTGAATTGTATAACAATTTCTTAAGTACATTCATAATTTATTTCATCCTAAAAGTAGCCTTACTGCGTAGCAGTAAAGGCAGTGGCTCCAGGTTCTTCTTCAGTAATAATGTATATATCTTGTTCCGATCATAATTCATACCTAAGTTCTCAATATTTAATAAATCAATAGTCATAATCAACACCCATAATTCGTTTCTTTATATTCGTACATTATTCAAGATCTTAATGATACATATATATATATATATATATATATTATCTAATATTTATTAAGAATCAAATCCTCCATCATCTATAATCCTTATGAATGCTTTAAACAATTAATTAAAGCACAATAATACACAGATAATTACCTCTAGCACAAGTAAATCGTTGACCTAGTGATACAATTCTTGAGTATGCCAATCGACCTCGTCAAAGAAAACGCAATCTAGTTTGAAACCTTTGTCTTTTCTCTTTTTCTTTATAACGTGAATAATAACAATTTTGAATTAGGCTAGTTTATAAAAACCCTACTGCTATTAGAGTCAAACTATTTACATAAAATACACGACAATTTTATTTATATGATAAGGATCAATGGTTGTTTTACATACGATAATTAAGGAAGTTATCTCCAAAAATTAAGGAAAGTATTCCATCGGTTCGGTCCATTTTCTTGGTTTTTTTCGGGTTTGTCCCGGTCCGAACCAAGTCCTGAAAAACTGAAACCTACGGACCATGGACCGTACCAAATATCCTTAGGTATTTCGGTTTCAGTTCGGTTCCTCCTCGGTCCTCGGGTTTTCTCGGTTCTTCCCGAACCATGCACATGCCTAATTGTCACTCCTTATAACTTTTATCATCTTGTCAAATTGATTTTGAATCAGATTTGCATAGGTTTCAAACTGATCAGATACTTCATCCTTTGTTTTTAAAAGAAAAGTCCAAGTAGCTCTAGTAAAATCATCAACTACAGTTAGACTGTATTTAAAACCATTTCCACTTGTAACTTTGTAAGGATCCCACACATCAAGATGCACCAATTCACCCAAAGCACAAGACTTATGCTCACTTACAGGGAAAACTTCCATGGTTTGCTTAGCCCTATGACATACTTCACATAACCCAACATTAGAGTCTTGATCAACCTCAATATTATTCCTAAGATCATCAAGAATTTTATTGGAAGGATGACCAAGTCTACTATGCCATATATTATAAGATGCAAGACACACAGAGTTACATGAGACAGACTTACTTACAACCATGTTAAACACATATAGACCATTTTTCTCCTTACCGGTCCCCACCATAATGTTTTAGTTCAAATCTTGAATGTAACAACTCTTTTCATCAAAACCAATAAACATTTTACTATCTTTAGATAGCTTGTGAACATAAAACAGACTTACACAGTAGTCAGGAACAAGCAAAACATCAAAGAACTCAATATGATTAGTTAATTTTAAGTTACCAATTTTTCACAATCTTAGCTAAAGTTCCATTAGGGTGTCATACTGTAGAATTTAAACTTAACACATAAAAAATCTTTGTCATATTATCACAAGAGATAGTCATATGTTGAGTTGTGTCTGAGTCAATAATCTATCCTTTACTAATGATTCTAATTCTTTTAGTAACATTCACACAAAAGAATCTTGAATTTTTTTTTATTAAAATACAGACTTCAAATTAGTAACAGGACCTGATTTATTAGACTGCACATTTCTAGTTCCAGACTTCTCATTTATCAAACTCACTAGCTTAGTATTTTGATCACTTGAAAAAGGTAAAGTGTTAACTTCAAAAACAAAATTATTGTTAACTAGAGATTTACCATTGTTGGTACCCCTTTTTACCCAACCTGGAGGATAACCAACAAGTTCATAGCATCTCAATGGTATGTCCCAACCTATTGTACTTAGTGCACTTTAAATTTGGATTTGGTCCTCTGCCAACTGTTTTCTTATTGTCAAAAGTTTTGAAAACCAGAAAAGAAGAAGTTTGATGTTTAGCACATCTAGTTATAGAAGAGGAGGATCCTCTAAGAGATTCCTCTTTAGAAATGATGGCAAAAGAAGATTTAATAGATGGTAAAGGATCTCTAGTAAGAATGTTACTCCTGATAAACTCATAAGAATCATCAAGACCCATTAAAAATTGCATCAGCTTTATTAGTTCATTATGTGATTTAAACTCTTCATTAGCATGACATGTACACATAGGTAATTGCACCAATGAATTAAATTGTTTCCATAATGCATTCAACTTATGATACTAATTAGACACAGACAAGCCATTTTGATTCAAAGTGTTAATTTTATGATGCATATTAAAGGTGACTCCTATATACTTTATCTTAAGTTTCATTCAACTCTTCCCATACCATATGAGCAGAGTTAGAGAAAACTTGACCAGAAAACAATTCACAGGGATAGAATTCAAGATCCAAGACAATACAATAGAATTGCACTTATCCCATTATCATAAGAACTTCATAAGTTTTATATATCTTGAGAGAACCATCAATAAAACCAACTTTGTTCTTAGGCTGTAATGCTAATAACATAGCCCTATTCCATACATTGTAATCCTCTGTCCCTGTAAGCTTAAGTGATATCAAAGCACTAGTGTTTGTATCAAAGCTTAGTGTTTGCAAGTACAAAGGATCACCAAAATCAATTTCACTCAAGTGAGTGACATTAGATGAACCAGGTTCAGCCATTTTGCACACAATAAACCAACACAAACATATAACAAATAAGAAATAATCCTAAAGAAGTCCATGCAGGGACCAGATGGAAGGATTCTTAAAGGGAATCAAACCCAAGCCTTACTTAGTGTCCTCTCTTCTACCTAGAAATCAAGAAATGTTAGTCAATTAACATAAGCTTAATCTTCATCAACACCCTAATTGCCAAAAGGGTTCAAAGACTACAAAGGTTGTAATCTCTAAACACCCTATGGTTGTTTTAATCTTTATTATCATGTAATTGGATCTTGGTGGGTTTTATAAAATTGTTTTAATAACTTGATAAATTTTAAGCTTCCGTTGCAATTAATTATGTTTTAACATTGTGTTTTGATCATATAAACCCAACAGAAAGTAGGTCTCTCAGTTGATTCATCTAATGCATCAATTGATGTGCAAATTGGTAATCTATGTGATCCAGGAGTTAGAGTGTCTTCAGAAATTCTTTCAAAAAATACAACTAACTTTTCCTTGATTTACTCAAGTGAATTGTTGTCTTACCCAACGGTTACAAAATCAATGCTTTTACTTGGAATTTCGATCATTTTCCGCATCATTATCTCGTGATAATTGATTTGATCGTATTCTCAACAATACTCAATATTGTGACCTATAGCGTTTATAGAAGATTCAACGTTCAACGTAATATCCACTAGAGAAGATTATTAGTTTCAACTATTCTTCAAACACCTTGTATTACGCCATATTCATGATGCTCACGATAAATCATAATCATCATGATGGGGAGAAAAGAGTTTGTGTTTGAAGATAGTGACAAGAATTGGTTACTTAATTGCATCTTAATGAAATCTATGATGGTTGAAAAACCCGAGATTTCTAGTAGAGGTAATGGAAGAAAAGATATCATAATACTACTCAAGCCGCTCAACGAACCTGACAAGTATTTAATGAAGGATAAAGCTTCAAAGAAAATGTTATTGATAAAAAATGTTCAATGGTTTACAATTACTTCTCACAACATCTTTACAACGAGTTTAAAGATCAAGAAAGTGCTTTCAAAGATCGAATAGTTCAAAGAGGATTCATCGGCAACAACTATTTGGAATATACTTTCAGGATTGAGATCATTAAAAAGTGTTTTCAAAGTGTGAGCTTCAAAGAGAAATATTCCAACAACACGTTCAAAACTAAAAGTTGCCATTGAAAATCAAGAAAATGATTTGTCTTCATAGTGCTTTGGGGAATTTAAAACAAAGACAAAGCTTAAACATGATTATTAAAAAGTGCGCTTCAACGTGGTTTTTAGCTTACAAAATATTCTCGTATTCAAGCTTAAAAGTTATATATCTGAATTGAAGACAATCCGAACAATGTTTACAATCAAGGGGAGATTGTTGGGAATAAATTAATTATGATTGTAAACATTGTAATGGATACATAAGTGGTTTGTTTGAGGAGTATAAATACTCAAGTTTGTACACACAAACCACAACCTTTTGCAAAGCATTTTCAATATTATTCAAAGGTGAATGTGTTTTGCCAGTTACTTTGAACATATTCTTTATACACATACGCATAGTTCAATCTCAAATTATACAATTCACATACAAACTCGATTTAGTCAATTATAAAACATATTTGTAAATAAATGTATATATTCGTAGCATTTGTATGTGAGTACTTGTTATTCTAGAAATAAAATTAGAAGCCAATACAAAAGGTCTTTTTCGACAAAGAGATAATGTTTTGGTCGGGACAAATTATTATGTAGAAATGGTTTAATGAAGCTTATTTGTTAAATTCATGTTCTTAGGTTCGTCTAAGTGATCATAAGCATGGGGCTAGTGGTTAGTATTTAAGCTTATTCATTGTAACACAACTCACACGTGTACCGAACAAAATTATTCAATAAAACAGAAATTAGACGGACAAATTCTCTGTCAATGTTCATAACTTGTATCATTAATTGCTTGAATTTGGGCGTACAAATTCGAGATCGATGAAAGGGAAAGCGGTTGAACCATCGGGGAGATATCTTCATGAACACCTTTGCCCTTCTCTCAATATTTCCATTTTTAAATGATTTCTCCACCCCAAATACACAAAGATGAAGTGTTAAATATAAAATTTGTAAAGTTTAGTTTTTAGAGTAGAGATGATAGAAGATACGCCGAAAAGACGTTTCTTGTTTTAGAAAGGTTTAATTATGAAAAGAAAACTGTAGAGAAGTAATCTCTAACTAGTAACTACTTATAATTTAGAAATATGTTTCATACGTGCGCCTCCGATCGTTAAATTATATGAGTGATAAAAGTACGTGGTAGCTGAAAATAAAAGCCGTAGTTAGAAGTTGATAAAAGTAGATGGTAGAGGTAAATATAAGTCGTAGTTATAAGCTATTAGCGCTAATAATATGTAGCTTAGTTATAATGGGTGAGACATTTTTGTTACAAATAAAATAAGATCACGGGTTTATTCCCTACATTATAGATAGTCAGCCGATTGTGATTCAGTTCCGATTGAGAAATCTTTTGCCACAAAAGAAGCTATTAGCAGCATTATGAGTGGATCTTAAGGGGGCACGAAGGGACGATCAAGTAACGTGATATATTAAATGATTATATGATTTAGTTGCATTTAGTGAAGACATTGTGTATAGAAAGAGAGAAGATGTAAAAAAGAAACTTTTTTTATTTTAGTTTGGAGATGTCTTTTTTCTTTTTTTTCTTTGAAAGATGTGAAACGGATGTTTTAGAGCATTAGTAATCGATACAACTTTTTAAAGTTGTATGGACTGCCATATCAGCATTTCACTATCGTATATAACTTTAATTTTTAACCTTAGTAATTCATACAATTCCATACAATTTTATAGATTTTATCTCATGCCATTATTATGTATAAATGTTATATATTTTTGTTCTTTTTCATATTTTGATAATTTATAGGAAGTATTTTAAACATTCATAAAACCTTACAAAAAAGACAAGAAGAAACAAAACAAAATGACTGACATTTTTATTCAAGAGTTCGTTATCCTAGCACATAGTTGAGATAGATTACCTTAAATAATATTAATTAAAATACCTAAGAACTAAAATAAAAATAAAAATAAAAAACAAAACAAACCAAAAATAAAAAACAAAAAACAGACAGAAAAAATAAAATTAATAGAGTACGTAAACATTAAATTTGTGTAAATGTTGTTTTTTAGAAGTGCAAAATAAAACTATTGTGTTACCTAGATACTAAATATCGGGTCATACATCGACAACTTATGAGATACGGTGAGATGCAACGTGCTATCAAAACAACTTTCATGTCATCTCTTTGTAGCGGAAAGTTGTATCTATATCACCACTTTTTCTTTTCATACAATCTCTATACCATTCAGTAGCTCTGGATTGAGAGAAGGATACTTACCATGAGTATTATGAAAAGGGGAATGGCTTTTCTTTACAGAGAGAGGTACAGGATAAAAAAGCATTTTATGAACAAATTCCTTCTACCACTAGTTATGATCTTTGGATAGGTAACTTTTCATTTTGACTTTAATTTTTATGTTTTTATTTTAATTTTAATTTTTTTTAGTTCACATTGCTATGTTTTGCTATTGAATACAAACTAACAAATAATAAACTTTATATATTTTTTTAAATGTGTACTATGTATTCTATAATTTTATTTTTTAAAGTTAAGACTTTTACGAGTCAGGTAATAAGTCATAAATATGATTTCGAATTAGATATCAATTTGGCCTCCCTAAAAAGTATATTCAAGTCTCGTCACTGGTAGCTGTTAGTTATAGCTTTTATTTGGAGTTAGTACCGAAACTTTTATAGTGTTTAGTAGAATAGCAATAATTGAAAAGCATAGCTTGTTATTGGGACATGTCCTTCAACTATTAAAGCATCTCATAGGCATCATGATGTTCCAGGTCATTTTGGAAGTCTGGAATCATGGTAGCTACCATGAGGAAAGCTACCTCTATCAAGTCATCTGAATATTTAGTCCAAGCCTCTTGAATGGCCTTAGTGGCATTAGTAGCAGGTTCCTCGGGATAATTTTACAATTTTTCTTGTACGTCTTCATGTCTTATTACAATTTTTGAAAAGATGAAAAATATACAAGTCTACAATAGTACTTTTACATCCCAAAAATACACAACATATGAAAAAATAAAATTATTACCAACCATTATAAATGAATGAATAACTTACAACTAAATTGAATTTCAACACAACCAAATATCACAAAGTGGCTAAAGGCTTGCTATGCACCATGAAATAAAATATTTCAACTACTTGATATAATATTGCAGCTTCTACAATCATGTATGCATGTAAAAAGAAATGGTTGTAGCTTATTAAAATAAACAAGTTGCACTTTTAGAAATCTAAAACTTTCTACTTAAAAGAAAATCTGTTCATTTCTAATAATAAGAAGTTCTTATTTTTCTTAACAAAAGTTTCTTAACACATGCAAAATATCACTTTTGGGGTTTGTATAAAATTTCAAATGATTTAGCAACGGAAGCATGTACAACAATTTTTAAACATTTTAAAGCTCCTTACCAAGGATTCAAATGCATGAGGTTAATAAACTAAAACATAAAGAGTGGGTTCAAGACTACAACCTTTAAAGTCTGAAGCTTGGGAAGATGATGAATGCGTAGAATGTAGGAGCCAAAGTAGCATCCCTCTATTGGTAATCCACACTTGAGTAAAATTCCAATACCAAATGGATGTTAGTCCTTTCCAACCCATAATGAGTGAAATAACAAGATGAAAAGCAACCTTCTATCTTATTGCTTTTTACACTATCTTATTTTAACTCGTAAAATTTTTACTCACTAAAAGAGCTACTTAGAACTTGCTTTACATAAGAGAAAATGAAAGGCATACTTGGATGTTTTCTTTCAAGTGTGTGTGTAAGTACGTATCTTCAAAATGTGCTCACACAAATATATGAAGCTAACAACACATGCAAGACCAAGTAATGGCTTAAGAGGATGGTCATACCACTCATGATTTTTGACCATCTCCTTAGACAAAGATAGTGTGTAGAGATGTCCGATACATGACTCACCATTTTAACCTTTTCTATACATTTGTCATATTTTTTTGTCAAACAAATATCACACAAGCTAATGTTACATGCAATATTACTAGATCATGTACATATATACTTACCTCATTGCAACATCATTATTTCATCTAAATAATAATGTTAGCATACATATTATGGTTGATCATATTTAAATCACATTTAAATATTTAATTGGTATTTAAGTGCTCTATGTGTGTGACTCTATAAGTTCATATATTATTAGTAGTGTTGACATAAGGTATTTCTTTAGCATTAAAAACCAACAAATTTCCCAACAAAAGGATAGCATCGTGTTAGGCTTTGTGACAAGGATTTATTCAACAACTTGCCTTTTTCGTCAGCAGTTAAACTGCAATTGCCATTAGTGGTTGGGTAGAAGAGAATTAACGGTATATATGCTTTCGGGTTGAGTAGATCCAGCTCGAAAAGATTATAAATGTGACGATGAGAATGAGTTGGAGATGAATGCTTGATTGTTTCTTGAGAAATAATGGGGTGAAGTTGTCTTCTTCCGAATCTTAAGAACTTTCCTAACATCATCTTTAATTTTCTAGCTATTTGGAAGGGTATAATTTTTTTTGTTATATTGTAATTGACATGATATATATGTAAAAACCATCCACATGTGTATACATGTGGATGATCACTTACAGAGTGGCACCCATACTTTGTCATTGAATTAATTATCCGGATCGTACGTAATAAGTTGATTAATGTAGTCAACTTCAATATAGATTTCATTGGTAATATAATAAACAAAAAATCGTTGGAAACTATAAAAAAAATCAAAAAGGGAATCCTACGGACTACTCGTGGTGTATTAAATATGAATACTCTCTGTCATATTTTAGATGTCAACTTTAAATGTCAACGTAGTTCTTCAAAAAAGTTATCCATTTTCATGTTTTAACTAATTAAACAAGTTTTTAAAATGTAAATGTCATATCTTATTGATCAACAATATCACTAAAAAAACATTTCTAAAAGGATTGATGAACGCAAAACAATTACAATTTTCGTCATTCTCTTGAACTTCACGAAATAAAAAATAACAAGTATCATTCGCGTAGTCTACTTTCGTAGTCGAATTTGAGTGATTGCTTGACGTAGCCTTGGAAATTAAATAGTTGATTTCACAAATTTCAATATTATGGTTAATTGTTTCATTATGCATTTTATTTTATATTAAAATTAACCGTATTAATATTCAATCTCATCCTTGTTACTTGTTCTTGTTATTTGTTAGTTGTGTGTTAATGCAGATTATATTGAATGGGTTATCATTGCCAATCCTAAAATTGTAAGGGAGTATTATAACAGGTTCGATGTTTGTGATCTCTTAGTCATTAAGTTTTGTGCAGGGACTATATATTTCATTTTGTAATTGATATTTAAGGGAAGTTTTACCCTAAGTTGTATTCATTCATTTATCGATTAAAGCATTTTATCACTAATGTATCTTTTTTCATTTTTTAGAGATTATCATTCTACTCATTTTAATACTCATATCACCAACATACTTGTTAGTTACCGGTTGAGGTTACCAACATACTATTTTTGATCGGGAAACATTTTTTACATGAAATTGTCAAGGGTTAAAGCCATTTGTCACCAACATACTCTCCCTCATTTTTCGAGAACACCATCCTACACATTTTAGTACTAATGTCACCAACATACTTATTAGTTACTTGTTGAGGTCACCAACATACTTGTTAATCAATAACGTTAATAATTAATTTGCAATCATAATGTGTAAACACATGAAGATTAGTTCCAAAAATTACCAAACTTTATTTTCATAAACTAATATTAGATATAAACTTTCTGTAAGACATTGAGAATTTTTAAGTCCATATTTATTTTCTTTAATTTAATACAAAACTATTACTAAAATGGAGTGTTTAACCATGAAAATTAGTTCCCAAGGTAAAAAATTATTGAAACATTTTCTTAGGTGTTTATATCGATAAATAACACCTCACGAAAAAAATTATATCATTTGAATTTTTTTAGTATTTAAGATTAGAAGAACACAAATTAAAATAAATACTAAAAAAATTCAAATGATATAATTTTCATTAAAAGTAGATATTCATTTTCTATCGATATAATGCAATTGTTAGGTCTCCAGGATGCATACCTTTATGTGCGTACCATCAATGCATCTAATGCAAGCCTATAATTCAATTTAGAAAATGTAAATTAGCTAGAAAAATTGTTATTTACTTGAGTCTCATGTACATCATCATCAAACTCATCATTCTCGTCCTCAACATTTTCTTAAACTCATGGTTCGAACTACTTGGATGCATTGAGGCTGCCACACAATCTATACTGCTAGCTACTACATCCCCAAACAATTGATCCCATGCTTCTTGCAGTTCTTTAGATGGTTGGTTTTTGCAAAGTTTTTTTACACTTTTGTCTTCCTACACAATATAATATTATACCGTAAGATCTAAAAGGTAATAATAATAATAATAATAATAATAATAATAATAATAATAATAATAATAGTATACTGTAAGATCATATCATAATATTATGCATGTTACCTTAATCTTTTGTTCCCACCAATAAGCTGCACAATCAACTGTCTTTGTAGACTAATTCCAACCTAAACCAGTTTTCTTATTGTAACGTTATCTATAGATTATAGTCTTTTTTCATGTTATCATGCTTGTTTTTCAAAGCTTTGTCAAAAAGGAACTTGTGCTTATTAAGTTTTTCAAAGTCTGACTGAAGGTTGACCCATTTAAATGGAACACTTCGACCATACATCGTGATATATTTGTTCTAGAAGTCACATGATGCTAAAACTGTTACTTGTGACCAACCCTCTATCTCTTTTTCCTCCTTTATGTTATTTGGGCCATCTATCAACATAGTGTAGAGAAACAAATACAACATAGACGAACCAACCATCATGGCCTTTTAAAGCAAGTAAAGTGTATAGTACGTCAACTTGCAAAAATAATGGTTAAAATTTCAACAAAGGAGATTATCAGAGATTAAGCAAAAATTTTGAAGTAATGAGTGTAATAATGACCGAAACTTAAGAGCCATATTCTCTTTGTGAGTCCGATTGACATAAACATGCCACTTTTTTTGGAGTCAAACAACTAGCACATACCTGTCCATCTTCTTATATATTGATCCCTACGGTACTAATTAGTAGTCAAGAGTACATGATTAATTTGTCCAAATAATTTAGGTATGATACATCCTCCAAATTATTCTCTCAATAGACAATTGATTAATTAGGAGAATTTATTGGGTGATCATCATGAGGAGATTATATTATTTTAATGAGATTTTTTGTGAGAATGTAAGAATCAATCTCAAACATCCATTTTCATCAACATAACAAAACTTTCACATTTTTAAAAATTGAATATTTCAAAAACGACTAATCAAAAAATTATAAAAATTGCACCATAAAAATCAGCATTTTTTTTTCTCTTCAATTAGACATTTCACATAACATACTTTCTAAGAACATTTTTTTTTTACCATTTTTTGATGGATTTTGAAAACTGATAACACATGTATTAGTTGCCGGTAACACATTTGTTAGTTGCTGTTAACACATGTGAAAGTTGCTGGTAACACATGTGTTACCAGTTTTTAAAACCCATCAAAAAAGAAAAAAAATTGTCAAAAGTATATAATGTGAGATGTCTAATCGAAGAGGAAAAAATGTTAATTTTTATGGTATAAATTTTTATAATCTTTTGACTAGTCGTTTTTAAGATATTTAACTTGAAGGAAAAGTTGAATTTTGCCAAATAAATGGCTAGAATTCATTCATTTATTCTCACTAAAATCTTCATTCGCATTTGAACTCAACTGTTTTTTATTTTTTAAATTGACTATTTAGATCTTGTATCCTACCAGCACAAAGCCAACTACCCCACCTATAATATTACAGACTATGAATATGCATAAACAATACTTAAATTCCATTTGCAAGATAAAGTCAACTCATTCCACAACATTACAGAAATAGTCTTCCTTTATCTTGAAGCCATGATCTATATATGCTTGCAGGCTACTAGTTATTATCATAAAGTCAACTCATTCCACCACATTACTACTTACCTTACCCCCATAAGACCTAACAACACCACATAGGGTCCCCACGAAAATTACAAGCCGTCGTAATTTTCAGGCAGACACACCGAAGACCAAATGCCCCTGACCTCTTCATTATTTTTTATTTTAAAAGAATAATATAAATAACATATAAAAAAAATATTTTAGTTATTTCAAATGACGGATAAACCATTTATAAAATAAACATAAACTTTTTTAGGATTAGCACCAAAGAAAAGTTGAATAACAGTTTTTGTAAATTAATATTAAATACATGGACGATTTATGAAGTTTACCCTAAAAATAAAATTTCAATAAAAATATAAAAAGTGTAAGTAAAAGTACCACCGGTAAATGCCTACAAAAAGTGTCGGCATTAATTTTTATGACACTATTATTTATAAGTACTGTTCGTATAACACAACTTTATACACAGTTTTAAAACGGTTTAGTGCACCAAAATATAATAAATTGTGCATCGACTTTTATAGTATATAACAAGTTAAAGCGATTTGTATTATTTTTAATAAACTTTTATTTATTGTTAATTGTATATATTAGACCTCCAATAACTTGTAAACTGGTAACGTGACACCGCTTTTGCTGATGTGACAACGTAACTAAATGTGAAGTTAGCAAAATTATCGGATACACGATGACAAAGTCATCAAATGCCTACTATAAAATTCGAAATTTTAGTACACTATAAAAGTCGCTTTAGCTTGTTACAATAGAAGTCACCATAAATTTTAATAAATTTTGGTTTACTTAACCAATTTTTAAAAATGTCAGTAAAACCGAAAATATAGTGTCACTTTTTAATCGGCACTATAAAAGTGTCACTAGTATTTAAAGGACAGTTTTCTCATAGTGTAGACTTCGTTTGCATCTTACATGATATCAATCGTTAAAACGTAAAATTACTAAGACACTAAACTGTATAACACAATAACAAAGAAAGGAACTAAACTTAAACAACGTAACGAGTACGCCACCTTAAGACTTAAACTCACTCTAAAAGCAACACCAAAACAGATGTATTACAAGGGACTGGATCCGAAACATTTTCAAACTGGCTATCTAAGAAGCTAATAAATAATTATATCACACACTATTTAACATGGCTAAAATCAATATAATCTACACCTACTTGATCGTGATCGCAAAGTAAACAAATTAAGATGACAAGGAAGCTTGTAAGATTAAGCTTAGGTAGAAGGGAACTTCACACTATTATTTCTCAAGAAATAATCAGGCCTTCATCACCAACCCCTATTCATCTCAACACTTACAATCTTTCCTCAGTTGATCAACTCGCCCAAAAAGCATACATGCCATTAGTTCTCTTCTACCCAAACAATGAAAATTGCACTTTAACTTCTCAAGAAAAATCTCTAGTTCTAAAGAAATCCTTGTCACAAAGCCTAACACGGTACTATCCTTTCGCAGGCAGGATGTCTTCACCCATAACACCTTACGTTGATTGTAACGATGAAGGTGTTGTATTCTTTGAAGCTAGAAGCAATAGCAAGCTTGAAAAGTACCTACATTTAAGTGAACTAGACAAAACTCTTGACTGCCTTTTTGCTAATGATTTGGTCAATTACAAGTCTCCTTGTAATACAAGTCCTGTTGGAGTTCAACTCAATCACTTTGCTTGTGGTGGATTAGGGGTGGCGGTATCTATGTCACATATTATTGGTGATGGCTGTACTTTAGGCTCGTTTCTTTGTCATTGGGCTTCTGTGGCACGTTATGGTTCGGTTGACCACCAAGAGGTATTTCCCTATATACCTCATTTCATTCAATTTCCACGTACCAACTCTCTTCTGGCGGAATATAGAGCTCGTGAAATCGATCAAACAAATGTGGTTTCGAGGAAATTTGTGTTTCCCAACTCAAAATTAAGTGACCTTAAGAAAATGGTCGATATAAATATTAATCCTTCAAGAGTTAACATATTGACCTCTTTACTATACAAAACTGCAGCTACAGCAGCGGCCACAAGATCTGGTTGCTTTAAGACATCTTATATATTTATTATGGTTAATATGCGTAACAAATTTGTTAAAAAGCTACCTCAATCTACATTCGGAAATATAGCCTCAGTTATGATGGTACCAACGGATAGGCACACAAGTGAAACTTCCTTAAGTATGGTGGTCGAAGATATAAAGAAATCAATGTCGGCACAACTTGAAGGAATCCAAAGTGTGCAACAAATAGGTGAATATTTAAAATTGTCGCGTTCAAAAATGCGAAATGAAGATAACTTAAAGAATGTTGTCGACGGACGATACTGGTGTTCTAGCGTATGTGGGTTCCCTTACAACAAAGTGGACTTTGGATGGGGAAAACCTAATGGTATTACTTATGCACTTAGGTCTACACATAAAAATGGTTTTGTGTTGCTTGATACCCCAAATGGTGATGGTATTGAAGCATCGGTGTTGTTGGAAAAAGAAAGCATGGAAATATTTGAGAATGATAAGGAGATGCTTTCATTTTGTCAAAATTAAAGCCGCTATATTTACCATCACTATTTGTTGCTCAACTAGATTCAATTGTATTAGCTGTAAGTTTTCGTTTATTAATTTATCACTTTCAATAAAGATATGTATGCATGTCAAGTTATCTTGCTTCATGCTTCAATGTATCTGATTTTTATTTTTCCATATATGTTGTGGTAGATGGGTATGTAAAACTAGGTACTAGGATTATCGTCGCCTAAAATTTAAGGGAAATAATTTGCAGTTGGCTAAAAAGATGGAAGAAGGTGTATATAATTTATTTATTTTTTTAACAGAATATTTTATTAATCACAATCAAAATGTGTATATATATAAATAAGGTAAAATAAAAATGATTTATTTGAAACATGCTGTTGAAATGGTATTCCAGAATGATTAATATATTGAATGTTTTAAAGCAAGATATACGTGTATAAAATAATAAATATTTATCCATTGTATTATATAGCAAATTAGAAATAAAGATTTTGCGTGTGTGTGATAAAAGTCAATACAACATTTTCAGGTGAAAAATAACTTAATGAGATGTCGTAAAATATAGATTTTAGACCATTGTGATTAATTAGGAATCTTAGATCCCAATTTAGTTTTAAAGAGATCTTCAAGGTCGATTAAGTGTCTTTAAATGTTTGACCCTATCTTTTTATATTAGCGGGGACAGGGAAAAGAGTTGGTTCAATGAATTTACAATTCTATAATTTTTGAGTATTTAGTACAATTAATGGTGTAATAAATAAGTGTTTAATTTTTATTATTATTATTTATATTTATACTTATGTCATAAACAATCTATAATAACCATAATAATAATAATAATAATAATAATTTATCTTAAAAGATTGAATCTTTGTGTAATAATTATAAATTATCAACTATATTAGATAATGGTAAAATATAATAAAAAGGTAAAAGTATTATAATAATAATAATTAATATTATAATTTATAAAAAATAAGTTTTCAATAATGATAATATTAATCCAATATTTAGACAATATAATATATAAGTATTTATTATATTTTCACGTATATATGTATCCATTTAAATTAATTTAATTCTAAAATGTTTATTGCTGTTTGTTTTTACCATTATTTAAATTATATAATGTATATCCAACATTTATATTGGTATAAACTTTTATTTGGGATGAGTAACGCAAACAAATAATAGTTACAAATATGACCGAACATGAAGAATATTGTTAGTCACGTGTACATATAATACATGTGTTTGAAGTTATACCAACATTACAAAGGATTTCGTTTCTACATATATACGAATATATTATTGACTTTTAAATGTTTGAAAAATCAACTTATGTTATTTAATTGGTGTATGCAGTTTTTATATAGTTTATAAGTACTTATTCGCATTTACATTTACATGATGTACACATTGATTTCTCTTACAAACAATAATTAAATTTTAATCTAAATGTAATTGTAATTTATCATAAATTATGATTAACTCAAAATCATACTTTTTATTGCTTCATTTACCATTTAACTTATTATACCAAATAAGCGTAAAAATAATAAAATTTGTGCATCGCATGGGCAATCATCACTACTATTGATAAAAATTGAGGAATAAGAGAATTAATAGAATTGATTCATTTAATTTTAAAGTTTTCACTTGAATTTTTAAAATTAAATATATCACAAAAGGTATGCTAAAAAGTATAAAAATTATGTATTCAGAGTCAACATATTTTTATCTTCAATTAGAGATCCTACAAGTTACACATTCAACTAATTTTTTTCTTCTGGCCGCATATTGGAATTGGTAGACGATTATATTTTATTGTTATATGTTAATATTAGTCTCAAAACATGCAACGGAAATTGTAGAGGAGGGTGAATACAATTTTTTTTTAATCAAACTTAATTGTTAATTGATTGAATGATGAGTAATAAGTTATGACATATAGTATTTTTTAATATAATTCTTTTATTTGAATAAAAAAGGAATTACAAGTTAGTTGTTGAATAAATAACTTAATTGAATACTCATAGAACACTCTTATCAAGTGAGAACGTACTCTAAGCTAGTTACCATGTTCTCCTATTTCTCTCTGAATTCACACACTTGACTTCATTGTTGAAGTCCAACGTGTATAGGTGAACATCCATCTTCTTTGTAACCTCTTCAACCAATCAGAATCTTCCTGATGTCTTCATTTTGATGTCTTCATTTTCATTGGGTAATTCTGGACATGCTTGTTGTGTGTTGTAACATGTACTGCTAGACAATGTTTGTCATATGCACAAAATGTTAGAAAGTACACTGCACATTCTTGTTTTATTGGTTGACATTGATAAGGGAACAACACATGCACAAATAACCTTGCTTAGCAAGTGTGTACATTTGTACAACCTCTGAAGATGCCATTAGATAGAGATGTTAGTTCTGTAGTGTTGGTGAATCATCAATTGAATCTGCAACAAGTATGATGATCTTCGTTTCCGTGTTGGCTTCAAGTACACTTCATTCCCATTCCTAGGTCTTCATTCTTCACATTCAACCTTGTCATTGACTTAGTTGAGTTTATTAAAGCACATGTAGCACATGAAATAACTTGCATTTGGATGAATCATGAAAGTTGTCCAAGGGTTTACTTCTCTATGTTGGTTGCACATCATAGTATATGTGCTAGCTGAACGTACACCAAAACCCTTTGGACTCGGCTCACATAACACACTAGTGAGATGTCTGCACTAGACTTTAAGATTTCAATGTTGTTTGTTCATAAGATTACTTTAATGTCAGAAATAAGTTATTGTCATCATAAAATCAATGAAAAAGGAACATGCCTCAACAGTTAATTAACACATGATTATAATTTAAATATATTCAAATAAATAATTGTAAATAAGATTTGTAGGATCACATTTATTTTCACACATAATCACGTATGTTTAGTGGATTTAATGTATAATCATATGTGATTTTGTACATAATCACATGTGATTACAATTAAATTTAAATTTTATTTGTGATTAGTATCTATCGGTAGATGATAATTTATAAATGATTCAACATGATATTTACTTGTACAACTACTATTTAATCATATGAGATTACTTCTTTAAAATTTAATCATAAGTGAATATGTTGGTCCCAAACTAACAACATATGTTGTAAAAGGGGGGGGGGGGTGAATACAACTCTTTTTAAATTTAACTTGTAGTGAATTTTGTAATATGTTTGTTTGTTAAACAATAGTTAGAACAAATAGTGATTCTTCAATTTAATTCAGTTATTTGAATAAATAAAGAATTACAAGTTAGATGCGGAAAGTCTAACTTAATTGAATACATATGTCAACACTCTTATAAGCAGAGAATAAACTCAAATTTGGTTATAAGTAATGTTATTTTAATACAATTGCTCTATTAATTCACTATAAATTTCACTCATGATTCACCTACATTTGACTTCATGATTGAAGTTTTGTATTTATAGTAGAGCTTGTGTATTACTTGTAACTTGATCAACCAATCAGAATCTTCCACATGTCTTCATCTTCATTGGATAATTCCAAACATTCTCAATTGTATGTTCTGACAGGTTCTACACGACTAGGTCTGTTGTATGTCAAATAGTACACTACATATCTTGTTTTGTTGGCTGACATTGATAAAGTGACATTCTATGCATAAGCAACCAAAAGGGACATGTGTGTACAATGTGTACAACATCTGAAGATGCCATTTGATAATACACATAAATCTCAAAGTGTTGGTAATACATTTACTTGAATCTGCAACAAGTAAAATATTCTTTAATCTCTGTGTTGGGTAAGGCAGACTTCAATTCCACTGTTGGGTCTTTTGTCGTCAAACATTGCTCTATTTTGTTGTGTTAGAACATCATCAGTACATGATTGAACTTCATGGAGAATGGTATGTGATTAACAGAATGATATATCTTCTCTGCTCTGGCTATGCATACAATTTTTTGTGTGCTGGGTTAACCAGCACAGAAAACCTTTACAACCAACATACAGATAACTTTGCACCACAATGAATAATCCCTACGGTGGACGACTAAGCCATAACCTTAGTATTAAATACAATTTACCAGTAATCATGAAATCATCATAGAAAGGATCATGCCTCAACAATCTATCCTTATTTGATGATGACAAAACCTTAACACTTGCCAACATACAAAAGACTTATAATTATCCAAATTTACATATAAATAAAAACTCCCTTGTTTGTTTTTATGGGATCTTTTCAGAGTAATCTGTGTCACACTTTTAGATATGAAAATCAACTCTTATAATCATATATATTTGAAAATTATGAAGTTACAGAGCTGATTACATAATGATAGAAGTTTATAGAGTGCACTATAATCACATCATCATTACAAACACATCGTCTTCATTCTTCTTCCTCCTTCACAGGCTTTATCATGTATAGATTATCAGGGTCCAAACCTCTTCTCGCCATCTCTGCAACAATCTGTCTTGAATACATGCCAGCACCAGTAGCAAGTAGTGCCATGGCTCTCAGATTGATTAGGTGTTGTATACTGACTAAACCTAGTTCTGAGGTTCTCTGAAACCTCGATTTTTCACCATCCGTGTAATAAATATCATGAATAGGGTATTCAATGGCAAACCCATGATATCCATGCAATCCAATTGGTGGATCAGTATATCCTGGAATTGTATAATTCAATGGAGGAAAACCTTCATAAGTAGTTGGTGCAGCAGTCACATTCATTAGCTGGTCAATGCTGATATTTCTTCTTGCTTGACCTTGAATTCCAAAATGAGTGAGTTGAATAGAACTTTCTTCAACACTTCCAATCTTCTTCAGCTTGGATTTCAAAGCAGGTTTGAACACATCTCTTTTTGGTGTTCCCTCCAATCTGGATGCCTTGTTGAATAGCTCTTACAGTCTTTTCATAACTGCATCCCTGGTGACTCCACTCCTATGCTGGTAGTACTCTTGTATTTCCAACTATTCAGAAAATCCAAAATTGCATAAGTTGCGTAATCTGACATTCTCAACAGTGACATATGTCTTGGTGATATTTATCACCTCATAATTGCACCTTTTGACCTTCATAATTTTTGTTGGATTTCTTCTTTTAGCACAGTCTTTGTAGCTTTCCAATTCTCTAGGCAGGTAAAAGCTATCAACAATATTTGATGATTTTGGCTAGGGTACATGAGTAGAAATTTAAATGATTTACATTATAATTAACAACTTCAACTTGCATATCATGTTTGAGTTTAAATGGAAAAATAGTTTCATAGAACCTTACATCTCTTGAAAAAATAAATGTGCTATTATGTAAACATAAAATCTTATATCCCTTTTTGATAGAAGAGTAACCAACAAACACACATTTTGCAGACCTACTAGAAAACTTATCAACATTATAAAATAGTTGAAAAACAAAGACAACCAAACACCCTTAAGTGGGAAAGACTTGGCTTTTTACCATACACTAACTCAAAAGGACATTTACCAAGTAAAACTGATGAAGGAGTATTGTTAATCAAGTATGTAGCAGTTAGATTACATTCACTCCATAGATTAAGAGGTAACCCCCCTTTGATGAATTATACCATGTTTATTTGTAAAAGTGAACATATTATTATTGAATTTAGTTCCATTGTCACTCTTAAACTTCTTAACAAATTTATTAAACCGAGTGCTTAATATATTGTAAAAAGTTTCAATACTTTTAAATACTTCTTCTTTGGATTATAACAAACACACAACTTTTGAAAAATCATCTAGAACAGTCATAAAGTACTTGTAACATTCTTTACTTTGAATCATATATGGACCCAAACATCTAGATGAACAAGCTTTCCTAACTCAGTTGACTTATGGTCACTAATGGAAATGGCTCCCTGGTTTGTTTTGCCTTATGGCAAACATAATAGGAATCATGTTTCTGACAATTTTAGATTTGACTTCAGTACATTTAAGACATGTTCAGATGGATGCCCTAACCTATTGTGCCACATTGAATTAGAAAGAAAACAAGTTCTAATACCATCATACACATTTTTAGTACCTTTCTAATCATCCTGAAACACATACAACCCCTCAAACTGACTACCAATCCCCATAAGTGCTTTTGATATCAAATCTTGTATATAACATTTATTTTCATCAAAAAATATAGACAACTTGCTATCTCTAGCAAGGCAATGAACAAACAACAAACTGACTCTCTATTCTGGTACAATTAGAACATCATATAAGATTAGGTATTATGATATTATGATATTTCCAATTTTAAAAACTTTAGCCTTAGTGCCATTTAGATGACCAATAGTGAGATTAAGCTTAGTAACATTGACCACATTTTCAAAATTCATAAAATTATTTGTTATGTGTTGATTTGCACCAGAATCAATTATCCACCTCAAATTCTCATTTTCAGTAATACTAACCCTAGACACCTAATCACTGGTCAGAGATATAGAAGTTGAAGAGCCTGCACTTGCAAACTCACTTGAAGCATTGTTTGAAACAATTTTTATGTTATTAGAAGATTGACCAAATACCCTTTTCTTGAAACTAGATGGATACCCAATCACTTCAAAACATTTGTCAACAGTATGGTTTGTCATTAAACACTTAGTACTTTTTAAACCATTATTTCTTGGTGGATAACCAACAATTTCAAAACATTTATCAATGGTATGACCTACTCTATTATATTTTGTGCACTTTAATTCTTTATTTTGAACAAATACTCTTGGTTTAGAAAAATTATAGAAAAAAGTAGAGTTGTTACTTTGCGATTTATTTCCTTTTAAAAGTGTACCCCTATGTGATTCTTCACTAGATATTAATGCAAAAGCAAATTTGACACTTGGCAATGGATGTCTGCTAAGAATATTACTTCTTGTTTGTTGATAAGCATCTTCCATACCCATCAAAAACTGCATTAATTTTAATAAACCAGTATGCTCTTTAAAACCTACAGATGCAATGCATGTACAAGTTGAAAGTTTTAACAAAATGCATATTGTTTCCACAAGGAATTTAACTTGTGATAATAATCTGACACAATTTGACTACTTTGAGCTAAAGAGTTAATTTTATGATGGAAGTTAAATACAACTGAACCATCCACCTTGTCATAGGTTTCTCTTAATTTCTCCCAAACCACATATGGAATTTTTGAGTACACTTGACCATGATATAGTTCATCAGATATAGACCCCCAAATCCAAGATAAAACCACTGCATTGCACTTGTCCCACTATTTACCTAAAGTTTCAGTGGTCAAGGATTTTTCAAAACTTCCATCAATAAATCATGTTTTATTTTTAGTTTGAAAAGCAAGTTCCATTGCACAAATCCATGATTTTTAGTTTTATGTGCCTTTTAGTTTAAAATTTATTAATGGTGTACTACTTATATCACTAGCATGCAGTCATAGTAGATCACCAAAATCCAATTTACTTATTTGTGTATCTTCTTGATTACTCATTTCAAATAATTTTCTGAAATAGTTCACCATTAAACAGTCAAGCATAGACCACAGTCAAGCATAAAATTAATGAACCACTAACACACAATTGTAATATCTAACAATTAACATAAAATATTTTGACCTAAAGACCAACTATGCTTGATCAGGTTTCCTTAAAGCTTCAAGGAGCCAAGGTCAAGAGTTGGGCACAGAAGAACTCTCTTTTACTAAAAACTATTAGTTCAATCCTAGATAATTTCCACACAGTAAAGAAAAAAAAAACAACAGCAGATTGCACTTTCCAGATATGACAACAAACAAGTAGCAACCAAGAAGAAGTAAGAACAAATAAAGATTCTTGGTTATTGGCCAAGTATGACTAGTGAGGGCAGTTGATCCTTATAAGAACATGAACTCTCACTAGCACATACTTGCTATAATCACAAGAAGGTTTGAGAATTTTACAAAGTACTCCACACTCAAGATAGTCGAAGAACGTTGTAGCAGCGAAAGACCATACCAATGGTGTTAGAATAACCAAGAACACAACCAATTTAGGGTTACAAGATGAAACCTTAAGTTCAGAAGTCACAAACCCTAATTTTAAGAATTTAGGGTTTTCAGAATCTCTTCGTTTGACCTGTCAAGAATTAAGCCCTAATTAACTACTTGAACCCAATTGTTACCCAATCAAACCGCAACATCGTCAATTTAAGAAAATCCTAAATCAATAGAGTGAAACTAAACCAAACTTAGATCAAGAAACTATTTCAAAACCACCGACTCAAGTTGTGGCTTTGATACCATGAACAACTTTACAGAACAACATCAAGATTCCACAAAAAATTTCTTTCATTAACTGCACACAAACTTAATCGAATTTAAACTCAAAAACAAGACCAAACAAACATTACCACATCAAAACACTCAATGATTCATTATCAACAGATAATGATCATTCTCGCAATCTAACCTAGAACTAGAAACAAGAGTGTACATGAACCACAAAGCCGTCACACCCACAACCCTAATTCTCCCATTTATTTGATTACAACAAAAACTATATTAAAAGAAATAAAACTGAACTATATATATTTACAAGAATACAACGTGTGCAGAATATCCCCTTGAACTTCTCATCTTCCTGCCACAAAACTTAATTTCCAGAATATGACAATCTATTGCCTTTCACAATTCTGCCACAGATTCTAATATTATTAACAAGCAGATCCCATAATTAGATTGTTACTTTTAACAAATGATCATGCTGTCTCAGATGTGTATTGGAGTCAAAATTCTATCGTCATTCTCAAATTCGATACCTATTCGTGCTCTCTTTTTTCATTAAATTTTTCTGGACTATTTTTTGTTTTGTGGTTGTTGTTTTGCTCAAGTGCTGTTGACCTCTTTCTCTAAATTTAAACAGATTCTAATAAACAGTTGGATTTTTCCGATTGCTGATTTTCCAAATAAAACCATAACCGTTTTCTTTTTCCTTTTCACTTTCGGTGTGGACGACATCCAATCACTATGTTTTATTTCTAATCAGGTTTGATTCCTTATTATTATGGTTTTGTGGTGGAACCATTTTGTACACTTTAATCTTATAGGATTTGTCATACGTAATTATACATTGCTACTTTGTTTTGATTAAAACTGAATTTGTGTAGATATGCAACTTCACCATGTAGGCGCCAATCTTTTTATCCTCAATGTTGTCTCAGATGTGTATTGGAGTCAAAATTCTATCGTCATTCTCAAATTCGATACCTATTCAGATGTTTTAGCATGTGTTTATAGTTTATATACGTGTTAATAGTTTTTGAGTTTATTTGTGTTACTTACAATTATGTTATAATGATGGAGATAATCGAAACGATGGCAATGGATATGAAGCCAGTTCTCTGGTCTTAATATTTGTTGTCAAGAGTTCAATGTTCCAATCAGCAGTAATTCCTATTAGAATTTGTACGATTTTTGATTGTTCACTATAAATTCTCTCATTGGGGATTTTCAACGGTTTGATTTTCAACGAGGCATCAGGTACTTAATCCACCATATTTTTGTTTATGGTTTAGTAGTTTGTGTGTTGTGTGTCTCATTTTCTTTATTATTTATGTCACTTTTGATTATTGTTTTTATAAATTTTTTGATTAATCATTTGTGAGATATTTAATTTTTATAAATGTAAGGGTATTATTATCTTGATGAAATAGATAGTTGAGATTGATTCCTACATCTTTTACAAAAATTTTATTCTCATTTGAATTTAACTCCTACATTCTTCTCTTTTTCCATTTTCATTCTTATATTCAAACAAACTATAACAGATTATATTTATGTTTGACTATCAACATTTACATTTGTCACTACCATGTTTATAGCAACTAACTATTTAAACATTACATCACATCAATTGATCTGTAATAATCAACGACGTCTAATTACTTATACCTTATTAAGCTATATAGTATTCTCTCATTTAAGGGTTCCAATTCTACCTGATAACTTATAAAAACGTACTCAACAAATCGGCACTTTATGTTATAATACTTACTCGTACTTTTTAATGTGAACTATAATATCATTACAATTATGTTACTTTATATATATGAATGGATAGGATAATAAAAAATTTCATCCGTAATTTCGCCTAGCTGCGAATCAATATATTTATTTCTCAAAAATTAAAATCGTATTTAAACAAAATTATATTGGACTGGCCGGCATGGATCCCAAACATCTTATAACTATCTACTAAGCTAATAAATAATTACATCAATCTAGAAAATGGTTCCATCTATCATATCGATCGACAAGGCTAATATAAATATCAATATCTACACCTAATTGATTCTGATCAGAAAATTAATCAAGATGATAGGGAAGCTTCTAAGATTAAGCTTAGGAAGAAGGCAACTTCACACTATAATTTCTCAAGAAATAATCAAGCCTTCATCACCAACCCCTTCTCATCTCAGCACTTACAATCTTTCCTCAGTTGATCAACTCGCCCAAAAAGCATACATGCCATTAGTTCTCTTCTACCCAAACAATGACCATTGCACTTTAACTTCTCACCAAAAATCTCGAGTTCTAAAGGAATCGTTGTCACAAAGCCTAACACGATACTATCCTTTCACAGGCAGGATGTCTTCACCCATAACACCTTACGTTGATTGTAACGATGAAGGTGTTGTATTCTTTGAAGCTAGAAGCAATAGCAAGCTTGAAAAGTACCTACATTTAAGTGAACTAGACAAAACTCTTGACTGCCTTTTTGCTAATGATTTGGTCAATTACAAGTCTCCTTGTAATACAAGTCCTGTTGGAGTTCAACTCAATCACTTTGCTTGTGGTGGATTAGGGATCGCAGTTTCTATGTCACATATTATTGGTGATGGTAGTACTTTAGGCTCGTTCCTTTGTCATTGGGCGTCTGTGGCACGTTATGGTTCGATTGACCACCAAGAGGTATTTCCCTATATACCTCATTTCATTCAATTTCCACGTACCGACTCAATTCTGACGGAATATAGAGCTCGTGAAATTGATCAAACAAATGTGGTTTCGAGGAAATTTGTGTTTCCCAACTCAAAATTAAGTGACCTTAAGAAAATGGTCGATATAAACATTAATCCTTCAAGAGTTGACGTATTGACCTCTTTACTATACAAAACTGCAGCTAAAGCAGCCGCCACAAGATCTGGTTGCTTTAAGACATCTTATATATTTATTATGGTTAATATGCGTAACAAATTTGTCAAAAAGCTACCTCAATCTACATTCGGAAATATAGCCTCAGTTATGATGGTACCAACGGATAGGCACACAAGTGAAACTTCTTTAAGTATGGTGGTCGAAGATATAAAGAAATCGATGTCGTCACAACTTGAAGGAATCCAAAGTGTGCAACAAATAGGTGAATATTTAAAATCGTCGCGTTCAAAAATTCTTAATCAAGATAATTTAGAGAATATTGTCAATGGATCATATTGGTGTTCTAGCCTATGCGGGTTCCCTTACAACAAATTGGACTTTGGATGGGGAAAACCTATTGGTACTACTGTTGCACTTAGATCTACACACAAAAATGGCTTTATGTTGGCTGATACCCCAAATGGTGATGGTATTGAAGCATTGGTGTTGTTGGAAAAAGAAAACATGGAAATATTTGAAAATGATAAGGAGATGCTTTCATTTTGTCAAAATTAAAGTAGCTACATTTACCATTACTATTTGTATTTTAATTACATTCAATTGTATTAGCTGTAAGTTTACGTTTGTTAATTTATCACTATCAATAAAGACATGTGTGCATGTCAAGTTATGTTTCTTCCATGCATGTATCTAGTTTTTATTTCCATATAACTTGTCGTAGATGGTATATAAAACTAAGTATTATCGTTGTCTTAAATTCAAGGGAAAATAATGTGTAGTTTCCAAATAAATAAAGAGATGGGTAAAATCTCCATATAAAAATACGGTATGAGATAAAATAAAAATGATTAATTTAAAACACTAATGATTGACAACTAATAGCTAGCATTGGTGCTATCGATTATGTATTTCATAGATATTCCCAATATTTAAACATGCTATTGAAATGGTATTCCAAAATGATTAACATATTGAATTTTTCATTTTTAATTTTTAAAGCAGGACACATGTGTGTAAAATAATAAAATTTTGGGATTAGTATGTATAAATTAGGGGTGTCATTCAGACGGATTATCTGGATTTTGAATTATTCGGTTCAGATTATTTGGATTTGGACAATCACAAGTTAACCCGTAATCCTAACCGAATAAGAAACGGATTAAACGGATTTGGATTAGTGTTCGGATTATACGGTTTCATCCTAATTAGCTATAGTTTAAACGTATACTCACGTACCCAACTTTTTTTAGACGAAAAACTATATAAATGTAAGTATGAAAAATGCACATTCTTCAAACGTTAGAAGATAGCCTTACACAAATTGAACTAAAATTAAACTACTCACACAAAAGAAATGGTAGTTATCCAACATAAAAACTACTAAAACTCGATAATACAGTCACAAGTAATTAGAAGTGGAAAAACTAAAAAAAAAACATATGCACTTGCCCTCCGTTTATTATGTCCATTGAATGCTTTGATATCAAAAAAAACATATTCGTAGTTTATAAATCAAACAAACATCACTTCCAATATAATTTAAAGAAAGGTCATTTTATATCCAAAATAATTTTTTGGATATAAAATGACCTTTTATTCGGATGTATCATCTATTATTATATAAGATTTTATTTTTATTGATTTTTTATATGGTAAATATTAATATATTAGTAAAAATATAATTATTTAATTACTCAAATCTTATATGGAATATTCGGATGTATCCAAAATATTTAATTTTGATCCTTTATCCGATCCGTGTAATCCGTTTAAGAAATCTTTATCCGTTTAAGTGATCCGTTATCCGATTAATCCAGTCCATTTAGCTCAACTTGGATGGGATTGGATGGATTATTCGGATTTCGGATAAAGGTGACACCCCTAGTACAAATGCATTAAATTTTGGTCGAAAATTCGTAGTGTGTACTCAACTTATGGGTATTGTTTTTAATGCACTTAACTTGTTAAAACTCACAAAAAATGCACTTAACCTGGAACCTTCCTATGTGTAACCGGTTACCATATTTATTGCCTAGTCAACTGTCACGTATAAAGACACGTCGATGCCTCGTAATAATTTGAAAATGTAGAGGAATGCATGTAACTTTCCCTAAATATCTATTGTGTGTACCCAACTAACGAGTGGTGTTTTTAATGTACGTAACCTGTAAACTCACACGAAATGCACCAACTAAACAATAACCCAAAAAAATGTTCTCGGATGTTTTATCTAGCATACTACCAACAATTAATCAACTATAAAATAACAAAAGTATCATCTTTTCAAATATGTCATTTCTTCTAACCTCAAATTCATCCCATTCTCATCCAACATCACCACCCAATCGTCTAGTTTTATAAAATTTATGAAACTCATTTCTTTATTTTTAATCTGGACCCTCGCGTCGATTGAATTCTTGGGGTTGGACCGGATTCAAAGGTCATCAATCAGGAAGGAGAGTTTGAGCTTGTCCATGTAGTCCTAACAATCAATTGGACTCCTGGTGATCGAATTTTCTAACTATTACGATGTATATGGATTGTTAGTGGTATTTTGGTTTTTGAATTAACTTGTACATGCATGGTGTATAATAAATTTTTTATATAAAACCAATAAACGCGATGGTGGTGGTGACCAGAGGGTCTCGAGCTCGCCGAAGAAAAGGATCGAGGTTGTCAGAATTTATGTGTAGCAAAGTGTTTGGAAATGCATCCAACTTATATATAATGTCTATTGTGTGTACTGTGATGTGTAATACCACGTGTACACATTATTTGAAAAAGTCAACTGGTGACCGGCTAAGGGTCGACCCGGTCAAAAAGTACATCAAGTGACGATTTTTGAAAGTTAAGTGCATTAAAAACACTACTCATAAGTTGGGTACACACTACGAATATTTAACCGAAATTTAGTTCATTCGTACGCACTAACCCCTAACATTTTATCCATATTCTAGCAATTGGAAATAGAATTTGACTATTAAGTTAAATATTCAACACCAACTCCGACCCAATGAACATTCACAGTTTGAGAGTTTAATACGCAGTCACATCAACGCTCTACTTCATTGTATAAACGCTCACAATGCATTGAATCTAGCAACATCTAATTTGATTAACTGACATATCAGTATCAATTTTATAATCAACTATAATGTGTGTATACATATGCATATATGACATTTTAAAGGTATCCAAATATTGCATTGAATATAACATTATAATTAAAATCATATTATATTAATTAGAAGTTAAAATATAATGTTCTATTACGTTATATTAGAATTTCGGGTGTTTGGTAATTTTCCTTGTATATAGTATTCTAATTTGATAAGTGGTGATATTTACAATGTGAATTGAAAACTTCTTAAAAAGGAATTGCTTATGGTGAACCTATGTATACTTCAGTTAAATTGTAGGATGGTGTTAGTAAAGGAAAAGTCAACTAAAGGTAAAAAAAGGTAAGTTTGTCAATTTATATGTATGTGTGTGGGTAAGAAGACAAATTAAAAGGGTGATAAGTGTAACTTAGATTAAAGGTGTAAATAATGTAAATTAGTTTAGTTTTATTTTTCTGTTTTAATTTTTGTAATAATCACACTTTTTCTCTTTCCCCTTCATGTTTGATACATAGGTTAGGGTTTTATTCTTTTCTTGATTCTCTATATTTGTTCATGTAATCTTGAACATATCTAGGATAGATTGAGTGATTTTTGAGAGCTGTAAGTGAGGTGGTTTGGAGTATTGTTCCCAGACTTTGTTCCTTGTTCTTTTTTTCTTTGGATCTACAATCGCCATTTATTTTACTCAATCTTGTTCATCAATTTTGTGTTGTAAGGCTTTGATCGATCTTCTTTCTCGATTTCTCTAGTGAAATCTTGATTTAGGGTTAGGGTTTCATTCAAAGGAATTTTAGGGGTTTTGTGATTTTGGCATAGATCTTGGTCTGATATTCATAGATCAAGAATATTTGGACCATTGTTCACTATTTGGCGGTTCATTCTTTGCAAATTGAAGGTTCTTGGAAAATTAAGGTATCTGAAAACCCTAATTCTTGATTACTCTTAGCAGATCCAAGGTGATAGTCTTCCATTGCAAGATTTCTTGTTAGTTGTAATTGAGGAGTACTCTATAAGTCCTTTGCAACCGTCTTGAATCGTGGCAAGTCCTTTGTCCTTGGAGTTTCGATTTATTAATCAGGATAAACTGCCCATTAGACTGCATACTTGGACTATGAACAAGGCACTTATGTGATTACTTGTTTTCTTTGTGAATATATATGTATTATTTGTTATCCATTAGCTGTTTTTTTGGTATGTTCATTGCTTGTGTGGTATATTACCTAGGTTGACTAACTGTTCTTGGTAGAAGAGAAATCTATGTGCCCAACTCATGACTTGGCCCTCCTAAGGCTTTAAGGAAACCTTATCAAGCACAATTGATTTGTAGGTTGATCTGTGATAAACTATTAGAGATATTCTTGTTGTATGTTATTTGATTAATATTATGAGTTCTTTGTTTTTTGTGTTCAATTTGATTTGTGCGTAGTTGTTTTCGGTATTAGTTTATTGTAGTAAAAGATTGGTAATCAGACATCAAAAATGGTTGGTGATGAAGATATAGTTACAAGTGTCACTCAAATTAATAAGTTGGATTTTGGTGATCCTTCTATTTATATGCTAGTAACACAAATGAAACACTTCTAATTTCAATAAAGCTAAATGGAACAAAGCATTATAATGTGTGAAGTAGGTACGTATTGTTAGCTCTAGGAACAAAAAATAAACTAGGGTTTACAGATGACACTTTTGAAAGAAGTACAACTGGTCATGTTTTAGTAAAACAATGGGAGAGATCTAATTTTTTGTTTCTTTATTGGATTTTGGATTCAATTTCAGAAGAACTGTATGCTGTAAGATTTTCAATACTAACGTTGCTACCCTTTGGAATGAATTAAAGGAAACCTATGATAAGGTGGATGGGAAAGTAGTGTTTCATTTGCATTATCAGATAAATTCTATAAAACAAAATGGCACACTTGTTTCAGATTATTATCATAAATTGAACTCTTTGTGGAAACAATATGATGAATTAGTACAACTTCCAACATGCACATGTGCAACACAAAATGTTTTTCAAAATCATAAGAGAGTTAAAGTTAATGCAATTCTTATTGGGACTTAATGATATTTTTATACCTATTAGAAGCAATATTTTGACAATGGAACCAATTTCTAATGTAAGAAGTGCATATGCAATTATATCTAAAGAAGAATTATAGAGGGGCACTTCCTTAAATGACAATGTGATTAAAAAACTAAGTTCTGCTTTTGCTGCAAAATATGATAATAGGAGAAGGTTCAATAGAGGTCCTAAATCAAAACTTAAGTGTACTAATTGTGAAAAAGTTGGTCATACTATTGAATGGTTTTATAAGTTAGTAGGTTATCCACCAAATTGACAAAAGAATAATTTTCAAAATATAAACAAAAGTGTGGTTAACAATGCAACTACTTCCGAAAATACAAGTACTACTAATTCTTCTACATCTATTTTTCCTTTCATAATTAAACAGAACTCTAAGTTGATGTCTTTGGTAAATGAAAGTTTTATTCCTTCTTTTTCTAGTGTTCAGTATAATATGGCAGGTACGGTGTTTTATGGTAGCAAAACATTTAACTCAAATTTTCATAGGTTTTTTAACTCAAAACGGTTGTTTGCTTAAAATGATTTTCAACCAAGAAAGATTGTAGATTCGTGGACCAACCAACATATGACCGGATCATCATTTGATCTTGTGAATGTTGTTGATGTTAGGGATTTAAAGATTTCAATAGGATATCCTAACGGAACTCAAGTTTTTATAAAGGAAATTGGAAATTTAAAGTTAAATAACAATATAACTTTGTTTGATGTACTTGTGATACCTTAATATTGTGTGAGTCTTTTGTCAGTTCGAAAATTGGCAAAAGATTGTAAATTCTTTGTTGGCTTTGATAAATTAAATTGTTATATACAGGATTCGAAAAGAAGGACTAGAGTGGGGATTCATGAAGAGTTTGGTGGTCTATATGTGTTGAATGTGACTAATAATAGTGTTAAATGAAATGTGGTAGGAAATTGCTTTCTTTCTAAATCTATATGGCACAGCAGGCTTAATCATACTGCAGACCAAGTCCTTTTAGTTTTAAAAGGAAAACTAAAATTGGAGTATGATGATATTGTGTCTCCTTCTGAGGTTGGCCGCAGAACATACAAGGGAGCCATTTTATTTTAGTGACCACAGAACTAAGGCTCTGTTCGAGAGATATATTTTGGGTAGAAAGGAAAGGGTTTTGAAGGAAGTCAAGTTAAATAAGTGTTCCCTAGTTTTTAGCAGCAAGAAAAAAGATAGAATTGGAAGTTAAATTATATGAGATTTTCCTTCCTAATTATCCTCCCAGTTTGGACTGATTTAGGGAGGGGAAGTTGTATTCATGTCTATTTTTTCTTGTGGTTACCAAAATACCCATACACCTAAAATGGGGGTTTTCCCTCCATCTTGTTTTGATTTTTCCTCCATATCCATGCAAACAACCTATATATATACACGATTACCCACTATATACATCTAGTGTTTCAATTATGGCCAGTTATTTTAGTTTTCTCAGTCACTTTTTTGTCAGCTATGTCGACCAGGTACTACGATTAAACATTTATGCATGTTTTCTTGATTGTTATGTATTTGTTTGATATGTAGTTGAGTATTTATGGATCATGATATATTAAGGTTTCTGATTATGCAATTATTGTGATTAAGATTTCCTTTTTCGTTAAATACGTTTCTAATTGCTCATTCAGATATAGAAGTCGTATTGTTGGTCGTCTAGTTATCATTATTCACCCATTTGATTTGATTCTTGTTTTTCTTAATTGATTCAATTTTTCTAACCCACAATTATGATACTATTCCATTTGTTTGAGTCAACAATAAACGAACTCAGGTATAACACTTTCAGGCCTATAACCTCTATTGTCTTCTACTATCTTAAGTCTAAGTTTTTGCGATCTGGGCTTATCGTTTTAGCATTTAAGAATGTTACAAGCTCAGCTAAAAAGTTAGCAATCTTTCCCCTGCAAACACTGGAAATATCCATTGCAAGAGACTTTCTCTAACAAAGGTTGATGTAGTTTCTTTTAATACAATAGATGCTCTATCTGCATCTTCTAAAACCCATTATTCGTTCCTTCAAAACGATTGATCTTTAACTTACCTTTATCCTCTATTGATCCTGAACTTTAAAACTTGAGGCTCTTGGATTTATTGCCAATCTGGATCAACTGCTAATAGGTGCTTTCATAGAGTTTCGAAAACAATTATATCATTAGAAGAAGTTATATTAAACAACCCAAGGGAGATATTGTCCTGAATGAAATTCAAGGATAAAGGAGGTTTTACCCTTTCTTCAAAAACTGTTTTGGAGCAATTGATGGAACAACATGCCTTAACTGCATGCACATTTGATTTGAAGTTTACATATGTTTTGTCGGGTTGGGAGGATACCGTGTCAGACTCAATAATAATAAAAAATTGCACTCACTAGAGATGATAAGCTACTCATTCCCAAGGGTAATTTTTAATCCAAATCTAAAGTTTTGAATAATTTTATATGGTTATGATAATTATACTTTGTTTATAAGTAGATATTGTTTGGTTGATGTGGGTCTTCCACATACAAGTACATTGATGACGCCTTATAGAGGTGTTGGGTATCATTTAAAAGAGTACTCGGCTCAATCACAATAGAATGCAAAAGAAATCTTAACCTTTACCATGTGTCATTACTAAATGCTATTAAACGATCATTTGGTGTACTTAAAAAAGGATTTCTAATCATAATAAGTTCAATGTGGGCTCATTATTTGCTACATCCTATTAATGAAATTGATATGTCAAAGTAGTTCCATAATAGTATATTGTAGTGCATAAGTTTTACATTTTGTTGATGATTGATATTTAAAGTTTTTTAATTTATTGATCAGTATATGTACATGTTTATTTATTTAGTTTTTACATTAAGGATTTCATTTATCTTGAAATTTTAACGATGTTACTTTTATATATTAATTTACTATTTAGTAGTTAATCATGACTAAAAATATAACCAATGGAAGTTCCATGAAGAGAGAGCAATTAGTTTGGACATCTCAAATAGATTTGACATTCATTCAAGCAATGCTTACACAACAGGGAGCGGGTAATAGAATTGGTGGAACATTCACAATTCAAGCCTATGCTAATATGGTAGAAGAGTTGAGTAAAAAACTTAATATAGCATTTAAAAAAAAATCATTTGAATAATCGATTGAAAACATTGAAATAACACTTTGCTCACTGTTATGATGTGTTTCGGGGAGTTCATTGAGTGGATATTCTTAGAATCAACAAACTCAATTGATGGAAGCAGAAACCGAAGTATAGAAAACCTTGATAAAAGTAAATGTGACTTTTATAATTTCTTCACTATGTATAACCATAAATAATATTTATATTTATTTAATAGACAAAGTCTAAAGCTGCCGAGTGGAAGAAAAGAAAACTCTCTCTAATTACGACGACTTGTCAAAATTGTTTGCTAAAGATTAGACATTAGGTGGTGCTGCTGAAACTGCCAAGTAAAAGAATGCTCAACTGAACAATAAAGAGGACGTAAAAATAGAGACAATCGAAGAATTTGAGGACTTAGTAAGTACAAATGCAGTTAACATGGAGAAAGATGATGACATTTAATGTAACGTAAAAAGTCATGTTTTTACGTACATTATGTCCCCGATTTCAACCCTAATCTTTATACAAATATTTGATTTACACGGTTATACACCTAAAAGCATAAAAAGGGTTGAAATAAAGACAATGCATTAAAAATCAATAAAAATGATCAATTAACGCACAAAACAAGGCAAAATACTTAAAGCTCGGTTCACCACCCTTAAATTACCCTTATGCTACAAAATGAGAAATTATCCTTAATTAGTTATTATTCCTCTGGTAATTATAAGATTGTAGGCGAAAGAATCGATCAAAATGAACGAGAAAGAAAGAAGTTACGCCCAAATGAAGATCACAAGACTTACGATCCCGTACACGGGGGCACGAAGGCACCCGTATACAACACCCCTCCCATATACGGAACCCTTGGGTACACGTATACGGCACCCCTCTCGTATACGGCACCTGAATACCCCTAATTTGGCTACCTATTTTTCCTTGTGCATACCCCCAATGTTGAAAGGTGTCAATGTAGGGTCTCGTATCTTAGCTTAAAAAATCACATTTTTATACGGGACGCTCATACGAGAAGATGGAAATTTGTGGGGAAGGCTTTGGCCTATAAATACCACCACCCTCAACTTCATTCAGCACAACTTAATCCACCATCATCTAACTAACACACAACACACATTCCATACACCTTCACCAACACACACACTTTCTCACTCTACTTAGTTGTTTCTCTCTCTACTTTCTCTCTCTAGATTAATCTAATTAATTTAGTGAGATATAAGTATGAGATTAATTATGTAATAGTAGTTAGTAGTAGCTAGAATTGTAATTTTTGGGATACTATTCGAAAGAAATGCAAGTTGTTATTCTGCTCGCAATTATTTACAAGTAATATTTATCCTTTCTTTTATTAATTTGTCATAATATTCTTGTTTGACGTTTGTGATTTATCAATATTAGAAATGTTTGTTGCCATGCTTTGTGAGTAGTTGCTTGTATGTTTGTCATGATTTAGATAGTTGTAACTATGGATGATGTAAAATTAATCTTTTAAATAAAGAAATGGGAATTATTAAACTTAGTATCTAGTTAAACTTTTCTTACAGATCACCCTTTCCAGTTTTTCACGTGGTTATCACTTAAGTATTATAATCTAATATATTAGATAGTTATCTGTCTTAGTGTATGAATCAACGAAAATACCATAAATCAGCTGAGTCCCTCGTATAGCGATGGAGACACCCTTCAGTGTAGTACAATCGTCAAAGCCACGAAAAGGAAATAGATATAGTTGTGAATTATCTAGAAGTTACCCTTCTAGAACATGGTCTAAGCAATTAAAACTATGGATCTACCGAAATAAGTTAGATTCATCGTAAATAAGTTTAGGGATGAACAACTGATTGTAAAGGAGGGTCTAGGTCATGATAGAAGTAAATTGAGCGTTTAAAACATAATAGAATGAGTCTAGGAACGAAAGCAAAGACTTAGTTGTAGTCTCAGATGCTTAAAACTCTAGACTCTACATGACAGTTTAGCATATAGAGTTAATAATCAATACAACGTAGACTAGCTAGGTCCTACGAGTTTAAGTGCCGACTCCTAGGCCTATAACCAAACCACAACTTCTTATTACTTTCATTTGCCTCGGACAATCCTAGATATATGATCCTTATTTCGAAACAACTTCGACAGTTAGCGCGACTAACAAACAGTGTGAGGGTAGTCACCCCAATAGTACTATTCGTATATCCACGTGGCTAGCGTCATCTAACAAATGATTATATTGTGCAAGCAAGAGGACTTCAATGCACTACAACATGTTAACCTAGGTTCACAAAAAGATTCGTTGTCATGTTTCCAAAATAGTTCATATGTTTTTCACCCCAATTATAAAACATTGAAAACAATAAAATAGGGATTGTGAACTCACCTGATGAGCTCAAGAGTGCTAGCGTTTAAAATAACCAGTTGCCCAAAAATAGCCTCCTAGCGCCCTATATGCATAAGGTCGGTCATATTAGTAGACGGCTCTATCGGCCTGTCTATGCTAATTGTTTACTCAACTAGTAGGATCAATATATATTGTTCAAAAGTGTGTACAACCCGTTGGTGATATTTATTGATATTACTTTCCAAATATTAGTAATTTCGTATATGATCATAGTATCCAAAATAATGGTCGTTGGCTCATTCGTTTAATCAATATACATTCAAGTGATATATTTATCATAGGAAACATATCATCTTATACTTATACTCATAAGTTCTCAAAAACATAGTGGTTCCGTACCCAAAAGTAAGTGTTAACCATTTATACTTACATTATACATATAGCTTTGTAATAATGCCCTTTTTAAATCTCCCGATCGTTATCTTTATAATCTTCTAAATTGCATTATGTTATAACCATTTCCATTTGTCCAAGATATATACTTGTCATTCAAAACATTTTCATTTTATGTCCCTTAACTTTAAATATGTTTATTTTTACAATTTAAAATTTAAAATTTCTGTTTTTGCTGAAATTATAAGTCGCCCATCCGGGTAACAGAGTCACCCGTCCGGTGCCAGCTAAGCAGGCCGGGTTAAATTGTTCCAACCGGGAGGCTTGTCAATAGGGGTTCAACTAGTTAATTCACCCGTCCGAGTAAGGCCAAAATCCGGCAATTTTAACAGCTTTTAACAAGCATTTCAAACACCATTTTTCCTACTTAACCATATTCATATACATTTTACAAGATTAAAATATCCACAATACAAATGTGATGAAGTCAAATGTTTTCCTACTAATTTAAGCCTTACGTTTTAGTAGTTAAACATTAAAATCCTTTTAATTCAATGCCCATTTCCTTAACAGATTCTGCCCGATTTTTTACTTTCCGTATGACATCATTTTGACTTGCCAAATGAATTTATTTTGTTATGAAATTTTTATCACATATTCCCACATGTCTTAGGTTTAAATAAAGGTAAGATTAACAATTTTTGGATATGTATAAAAGGTTCAAAACTATTTACTAGTACACAAAGGTATAACAACTATTTTTCCAGATAATCTTTGGGAAAAATGTTTGTTGACTGACTTAGCCTCCTCCTCCTAAAATGTGCTCATACAAATTTTAAACCTTAGACACAATTTGACTTTTAGAAAAAAGAATCATGCCTTTTGGATCGGTGGGGAAAAAGTTATGGCCTCTCAAAGTAAGACCGAATTATGTCTTCCATAGACAGATTGGATACATATTTCTATAAAATCATATTGGGGTATCAAAACACGTCCAAATTACATGAGACCACTTGGGTTGGAAACCTAACTTCTTACAATTAACTTTTGGCTTAAGAATCACTCAATTTGGTTATGTTATGTTCAGGTTATGACGTTCTAAGTTAGTCCCAAAAATCTGTCAACAACCTCTTCAATTTATATTCGACTTTTTACGAGGTTTTAACGTTTTAAAGTGATACCAAACATAAATGTGACATGTATTAGTCGGGTTTTTTAGTGAGTGACTACATCTATAAAGTAAATAAACTTTATGAAATGATCAGATTAGAGAGGGTTTCCTCACAATGCATTCGGTTTTGAGATTTTTAAGAAGAAAGGATCTCCGTGTTTGTAGTTCCGTTAAGACCCGCGTAAGTTTCCAAAGTTTTCCCTCGTGATCCTAGCTCCGTGTGTGGATGAAATTTCCAGGAGATGAGAGTGTGTTTTTATGAGCTAAAGAGTGGGTAAAAGTTGGTGGAAATGTGGTGGATGTGTGGTGGTGTACGGTGGTTGCTAGTAGATGTTTTATGGAGTGTTTTGGGAGGAAGTTCTCTGCCATTTTTCAGCAAGGAAGAGGGAGGGAATGGTTGAGATTTTAGGAGAGTAAGAAAGAGTTGTGTTCTCTTCTTGCTAGTGGATACACTTAACAAGCCAAGTACTCATCACCACAAGCATGGGTGGTTGATAGGGAGTTTGATTGAAGTATGGAGAGGGTCTAAGGGAAGGGAGGGATGGTGGTGTGTATGGGAGGAGAGGGGAGGAGAATGGTGGTGTAAGGGAGGGCAAGGGGGGGCCTAGGCCCGGTTTTGGGGAGAGGAGAGAGGGTGGCCCCTTTTGGTTCAAGCTAGATCAATTAGTTATTAGTTAGGTTAGATTTTTGTGTCATTAGATTTAATCTAAGTTATTTTAGGTTAAGTATGAGATTAGGATTAATTAGAAGAAGTTAAGGTAAATTAAATGTGATTAGAATATTATTAGTTGATTAAATAATATTTGAATGTTTATCGTTACCTCGTTAATTTAATTACATACACCTAATCTTCGGTATAAGTAATTTAGATTACATAAGTGCTTAATTAAGTGTACGTAATGTTATGCTCATATTCCTAGCATAATATAGAATTAATAACTACTATTTGATAAGAAATAGTTTCGAGTTATTTTCTGAAAGATTATCACCGACGTTCATATTCATCGGACCCTCCGATAGTTTCGAGTAATTTCTCAAAATTACGTATATGAAATGCTTCGTGCATCAAATTCGTATGCAATAGAAATATGCATAGTGGGCATGCTAGACTTATCTCAGTTAAATCAAATTCATTATTGATTATGAGGGAATTTGAGTAAGAATGCATGATTAGGGTGTACGGAATTGACCTGATTTTGAGGTGTGTCATACTTCATGTGCTATCTATGCTTCAATATATCCAACTAAGTCCAGATGAAATAGTATATGAAGAATGAAGACCCAGTTGTGGGAATGAAGTCTACTTGAAGCCAACACAAAGAATGAAGATCGTCATACGTATTGCAGATTCAAATTGATGATTCACTAACACTAAGGAACTAACATCCCTGTCCAAATGGCATCTTTAGAGGTTGTACAAATGTACACACCTGCCAAACATGGTTTTTTGTGTATCTGATGTTCCCTTATCAATGTCAACCAATAAAACAAGAATTTGCATTGTACCTTCTGACATGTTATACAGATAACAGACATTGTCTAGTAGTAATGTCAGAACACACAAATTAGCATGTCCATAATCCCCCAACCAGGATAAAGACATCTGGAAGATTTTGATTGGTTAGAGAGGTTACAAGGAAGATGAATGTTCACCTATAAATACTGGACTTCAACAATGAAGTCAAGTGTGTGTGAATTCAAAGAGAAATAGGAGAGCATAGTATAAGTAGAATTGCAGAAATAACATTCCTTTGTAACCAGTTTTGAGTTTGTTCTCAGCTGATAAGTAGTGTTTAATATGTATTCAATTAAGTTATTTATTTCGCAACTAACTTATAATTCTTTAATTTATTCAAATAAAAGAATTATATTGAAAAATACTACATGTTCTCATTATTACCAGCCAGTTAACTTATATTCCTCAAAGATCAAAATCAAAAGAAATTGTATTCACCCCCCTCCCCCAATCTACAACTTTTGTTGTTAATTTGGGACCAACAAAATCCAATCAACTATTTCATTATATGTTCTGCTTATACTCATCCTAATCATGAGCAACAAGGAAAAACATGTCGTTCTCCAAACGATCAGAGTGTAGGCGAATAAAAGCACTATAGCTTGTATTAGAGATAGAATAAGTTTAATAGTCACGTCGAAGAATACGAACTCTTCTTCACCATATGTGATAATATGGTCACGGTCTTGAGGTTGGCTAATGTATTTAAATTATACACTTACATGATGTTGTAAATAAATATAAATTACCTAGAGATGAAAAGAACTTATAAATGCCAAGAAACATAATTAAATGTTTGACTTTACCGGTTCTTGTTTCATCTTTTCACCATTGGAAAAGAATGTTGATCTAAATCAATTACCATGGTAGTTAAATGGGTTCAAGCCATATAGAAAATCATTTACCAAAACACCTTGATTTATCGGTTATTCGCTCAAGCATTTTAATAAACAACTAATGTGCCTAATAATAACATGTTCAATATCACAAACAATATAAAGTTGTTAATACCAGATAGTTCCCTGACATGAATATTTGATTTGACATAGACACATAGCAAACTTATTTACTTGATTCTTCCAATTAGAAGTTAACCAAACTTAGCTTATATGCACCAACAAATATATGAGCTTTATTGATTTTACCCAAGTTCAAGAGTCATAACTATAACCAAACACCAAAATTCATAGCTTAATTATTAAAAAGATTACTTAAAAGTGGTTAATTGAATGTAGTTAATAAGAATCGTTACTTTTTAACTTAAATTTAACATTAAATTTATATTCACATTCAAACAACATAGACATACCATCAACATCAACCACTAGAAATTACCATAAACTATCTACAAAAATAATATGCTACAACTTGGAGACCCGAATTTGACCGTGAATTAAGAACGGATAAAGAATTACCATTAGAGAAAGATGAACAAATGAGAGCTTTTAAAGTATAAAGGGTTTCTTCTTCACCGTCATATGGAAACCCAATTAGAAACCTACAAATAAATCCCAATCAACCTTACTGGAAAACTTTAGTCATCAATAATTTAAGAAAGACACATCATTTCAAACTGTAATAAAAGCATTAAACCCTAATTGGAAGGAGATGAAGATTATAAAGATCAATTATTATGATTTTTAGCATATAATGATTTGGAATTAGAGATAGGAATTTACACCAAAATTTAAAGAAATATTCAAATCAATCATCTCGATGAATGATGTTACCTTAGTTTTCGTATAATTTTAAATTTAAGTATTGAGCTTAGACTAGAAATAAGGAAAAGATTTGAATTCATTGTGAATTTGAAATTCATTAATATGGTGTATTTTGTGATTAGTGGAATGATTTAAGGGTATTGTTGTCATTTGAGAGAAATTAATTGACGAGAGAGACAAATATTAGGTAATCACTTTGACTTTTTAAGATCAATGGTTAAATTAGCATGGATTACCATTAGAGAAAAATGAACAAATGAGAGCTTTTAAATTATAAAGGGCTTCATCTTCACCGTCATCTGGAAACCCAATTCGAAACCTACAAATAAAACCCAATCAATCTTACAGAAAAAAATTAGCCATCAATAATTTAATAAAGACACATGATTTCAAATTGTAAAAAAGCAGTAAACCCTAATTGGAAGGAGATGAGATGATAAAGATTTATTATTATGATTTTTTGCATATAATGATTTGGAATTGGAGATGGGAATTTACACAAAAATTTAAGGAAATATTTAAATCAATTATCTACATGAGTGATACCTTAATTTTTGTAAAATTTTAAATTTTAGTATTGACGTTAGGCTAGAAGTAAAGAAAAGATTTGAATTCATTGTATATTTGAAATTCATTAATATGGTGTATTATGTTATTAAGGGGTGTTATTGTCATTTGAAGTAGCTTAATTGATGAGAGAGACAAATATTAGGTAATTAGTTTGAATTTTTAAAATCAACTGTTAGATTAGCATGGATTAAATGACATCTAAAGGCTCAAATTTGATTATAAATAAAAAGTCAAAATGATTAACTATTTTAGTATTAAAAAATTTGGATTTATTAATATAATGTATTATATTATTAGTGAAAACGATTTAAGGGTGCTATTATCATTTGAGACAACTTAATAATTGATTGATCATAGAATATTTTACAAAACTAGTGTCTATTTTAAGTTTGTTTGTAGTTATGGGGTGAAAAAAATTCAAGTTTGCAAAAATGGGTTACTTGCAATTCTGAATTGCGGACCTCAAACATCTCCAGTCAGAGAGGTCCGCAATTTACACTACCATACTTGTGTTTTTGAAATTTCTGTTATGTGAATATTGATGTCAGCAATTCAGAATTTCAAATTCCAAACTTCAATACATGTTTGTCAAGTACCATGTTTGTGGTTTGTAAGTGCCAATTGCGGACCTCAATATTAAAATAAGAAGAAATTTAGGATATGAAATTCTGAATTGCGGACATTAATATTCTTATTCTTATATTCATATAAAAAAAATTATAAAAACACAAATATAATAGTGTGAGTCGCAGACCTCGATGTTTGAGGTCTGTAATTCATAATCGTAAGTAACCCATTTTGACAAATCGAATTTTTTCACCCCCAAACAAACTTTAAAATAAATATGGTCTTGTAAAAAATTATTGGTGAGAGAGACAAAAATATTAGATAATTATTTTGACTTAAGATCGATGGTAAGATTAGATGTCATCAAGAGCCCAAATTTGATAAAAAAAGAAAAAAAGAAAAAAGGTCACGACGAATACCTATTTTACCAATTCCTTTTTAATAGTAAAAAAGGGAGACGGAGATTGTTTTGCCGCATCACCAAAGGGAAAAACCGAATTTGCTGCGATCCTTTTCTACAAAATAATATCAAATTTTCCGTTGTAATCCAAACCCTAGTTAGTTGACAACAACAGTTAATTTCGATCAACTTCTCTTTCTTTTTGTCTATCTTTGATGCGTTTTTGTTTATTAATTTTGCGATCAATGATCCAATTTTCCTTTTCTTTCTTTTTCAATCTTAGGGTTTTGAAATATGGTTTTCCTGTTAACTTAACCGTGGTGTGATTGTATCGTTTACGAAGATAAATGCGTAAATTTCATCTTCACTAATTATATTATATTATCATATAAATGTTACTGAATTTTTATGTACAAATTCTCAAAAACGATCATAAGTTTTTTTTGGTGTAATGTTAAGGAATTGTTGAATCTTGATGTTGAATTGGCAGGTGGGCAGTTGCGGAATTAAAAGTTATAAGTATTCGGTTTCATCGTTTTTGTGATGGAAAAAGATACAAAATCCAAGACAGAATTTTATAAGTTGCTAAAAGACAGGACGAAGAATCGTGTAGAGGATCTCGATGGAATTTTCACAGGTCTTCGGTCCACAAGGAAAGAAAGTCGTGGTATTGACGTTGCAGAGCTCGAAGAACAAGTTCATCAGATGATTCAAGAATTGAAGAATGAACTTAATGAGCCGTCCCCTGCTTCTTCGTTACAGCAGGTGTCATGTTTTGCTGTTCGTTAAAAGTTTAATCTTTTTAGGTGGTTTTCGAGTATTGGGATGTTAATTGGTGTTTGGCATTTTCGTTCAGGGTGCAAGTTTAGGGTTGTTTCCGTCAGACATAAGTACGATTTTCTGATGAGGAAGATGATGCAACTAGCAGGCTAGCGCTTCCAAATACTAACCATGATGCTTATGAAAATGGTGAAAATACGGCTTTTTTCGAGGTGAATATTTAGTTTTTCTTTTGTGGTGATACTGTCATGCAGCTCGTAGTACAAGGTCTTATACTTATCTTCTAACGGGTAATGAAAGAATGCACAATGCTGTGTTGGGTATAGAGTCCGTGAGTTGAGTAGATATCGTTATTGAATTATTGTGAATTTAGCACTAGGCTTGCAGTTATGGTTAATGGATGATATGGGAAAGTTTGCTTGGAATTTTAGTTATTGATGTCATTGTTTTTCTTATCAACTAGGGTTCTTGGTTTTCTACTTTTATCCACTGTTGGTACTCTTTTTCTCACTTGAATCTAATATTTATCGCCTTTTTTGGTATAACGTATCTTACTTTTGAACATAGAATGACCAATGTGTTTGATAGAATAGGAAGTGTTTTATTCTTCTGTTGAAGGAGTTATACCAGTAATTTGAGATAATGAGATTCTAATAGGCTATAGCAAGATGTAAGCATGGTTTCTTTTGTTATGTAAGCAAGTTTAAGTCTTTGCGAAACAGATTAGGAAAATGGTGGGTTCTCTTAATTTTGAGTGCACACACACAATTTGGATATTATAAATTTATTTGACATTACTTAGTTAGAGCTTATCACCAAGTCTATGAGTTCAAACCCTTTTGTATTTTCAAAAAGGGTTAAGTATATTATGTATGTACTATAAGATTATTTTGAGAAGTTAGCAGATTTATTATCTGTTATTACATATTTACATCTATCATTAATGAGACTAAATAATGTTCAAAATGTGCATGTGTCAGTCAACTGGAGAAGGATATTTGAGTTTGGTTGGTGAATGCAAAGGTTCTCCTTCAGGATTTGCACACAATACAACCAAAGGCGTTGCACATAATACAACTGTAGGCGATGATCTTTCATTTGAGTTTCCTCAAGACTTTGATTTCGATTTATCGCTTGAAGAAGATGCCTTACTCCAGATAAATGGGTTTAATCCTCCACCTTCCGCTTTCTTGGGACCAAAATGTGCTCTTTGGGATTGTACAAGGCCTGTTCAAGGACCGACTTTTGATTATTGCAACTTCATTCATGCTGATGCTGCTCAAACTGAAGGCCGAATTGGAATGAAACCAATTATAAGACCCAAAGGAATTGAATTGAAGGATAATATGCTTTTTGCTGCAGTTAGTGCCAAGGCAGAGGGAAGGAATGTAGGTATTCCAGAATGCGAGGGGGCAGCCACTGCCAGATCACCATGGAATGCTCCAGGTCAGTTTACTGTAGAGGTGGAAAAATGGCTGGGTTGGGTACCAAGCCAAAATAGGTATTTTTTAAGTATGGGTCGAAGAGGGTTGGTTGGGTTGGCTTTACTAAAACACATTTTTATATTTCTATTTCACTTACAAACAAACATACTATAAATAATTAATGTGATAAATTTGCTTAAAGAAACCATACTTGTTACTGTATTTATTTAGTTTCTAAGTAAGGTGATCAAGATGGTTGTATGCATTTATACATTTTGGGCAACTTTGAATCCATTCGACCTGGTACTGATGAAACATAACCCAAATTGAATAATCTATAAGTCAATCAGTTCAGATTTTCCCCTTTAGATCACTGCCTCTTCTTCGTATCATTATCTCCTTTTTATTTATCTTCATCCATTGGTGGAAAGATTCATCCATTGATGGTAAAATGGGCTGGTTGGACTTGTTGAGTAACAATGTATAGACGAGTAGCTTTTATAAGTCAGGTTACCTACTTACCTTGCGTTCTTGACCTACCTAAAGCATTGTTAGTTTTCTTAAATTTCATGTGTGATCTCAAAAATATTAGTAAAAGAATACAGTTTTCAATAATTTATAAATTTTAAGAAGTTGTATACGTTGACCTAATCACTATTTGACCTCTTTCTTTATTAGTTCTTCCATTTTATTTGTTTTTTTGTTCAATTTGACGTGTTATTAGCAAATCATCACCCAAATTTGACCTCTTAACACTGAAATGGATGAAATTGCCCAACCCAGCCTAATCTGTCCTATAAAAATGACCTCCCCACCTTCTTGACCCTAATTGTGGCTGGTTAGGTAACAAACCAAAGCGTATAAATCTTTAAAATAGGGTTGACCTGTCAAAACTTCCTTTGTTCAAATTTTTAGTTTTATAAATATCTTTTTGTTAAAAACATTTTTCGTATAATAAGGACCAATTTTATAATATAGCAATTTAGTAGGTTTGTAAATTTTAAGCATATTTTAGGTTTGCTTTTAAATGGTTTAACATGTTCATTCTTAGATAGCATCATATGTCAACTTTACCAGTTTGATTCATTATCAAAAAAATTTAACCGAAATCTGACACACTTTCACATAAATGGGTTGAAATTCTCCCCCACTTAATTTTTTTAACATTGGTTTCTCTTTTGTTGGTTGTCTTCTTTCAGAGATCTTTGACATTTTACTATTTGAGGGCGAAAAAATACGCGAGTGGTTATTTTTTGACAAGCCACGGAGAGCATTCGAGAGTGGAAATCGAAAACAGAGATCACTTCCTGATTACGACGGGCGTGGTTGGCACGAATCAAGAAAACAAGCGATTAGTGAATCTGGATGGCTGAAAAAATCTATTTCATGGACCCACAACCCATGCGATCCTTCCAATGGCATCTCTTCGAGTATGAAGTCAGCAACTGTGATGCTTGCGCTTTGTATAGACTGGAACTTAAACTCGTTGAACCGAAAATGGGTCCAAAGGGAAAGATTGCTAATGATTCTGTTGCTGATCTTCAAAAACAAATGAGTCAACTTACTGCTGAGTTTCCATTGGAGATCAAAAATAAAAGATCCGGTAAAGGGAGAGGGAAAGCAAATTTGAAAGTTAACTAATTATCCCGCTTTGAGCCAATCAGAACCATCTTGTGAAGGATGGCTTGTGACGGATGGCGTAATTGGAATTATCTCGTAGTCAAAGTCCTAGTCAAAGTCTGAGTAAAACTTATGTGGAAGTCATAGTATTTTTTGTTCTATCTGTGAGAGTCAACTGGTCATGATATCGGAAACTGGCTTGTCAACAACCCGTTGTCAGCCTGAAATCTGCGTTATATAGTTTACGACTTTATGTCAAAATATGATTCTAGCTGTCAGTAGTTGATATAGTAAAATTTTTAGTGGATGTCTGTTTCTGCCGTATAAGAATTGTAAATGTTACAAGGAGAGTGGTTTATGTCAATATTATTACTGAAGTTTCCAAAAGGTCCCATTGTTTGTTTGAGGTAATCTTATGGTTTCATCTCCAGCTCAGAATGGATTGCATGAATGCTCATGAGTTCAAGGTTTCTGTATCGACTGATTCTTTTAAATTTTTCCCATAGCCATCCGCATATTGCAGTTGTTGCGTTTTGATCTGCTTAAATACAAATGCTTTTACTCATAATGAAAACTGGTTGAGAGGCGGAGTCCGTTTAATTTAGTTGGATAAAATTAGATGTGTTTATTCATCTCTAGAAAACTAATAAACATTTTGAAAGTGTATCTAAAATGTTTTCGTTTTCAAAGTAGTTTTCGATCTCTATAGAGTAAAATAGCAGGAAACTATAAAATGAGTTTTCAAGTTTGCAATTATAAATTACAAAACTGGCTTTCCGATTTTCAATGAAATCTTTTGTGAAAAAATCAAAAAATAAACATGTTTTTGTTTTTCAAATGATACCTCAATTTTTGTGCAACTATGTCCCTAGTTAAGTTGGACTAAAAAGATTACATGTTACGCTGTTTTATTAGGATGACTGTTTTGAGTACGCCCGCGGAACATGAGGTGTATTTTTGGATTCCTTGATGATAAAACAAATCCCTCAGACAATTGGATTGCTTGATCGAAGAAGCAGATCCCTCAGTTCCGCGGCGTATTCTTTTTGTTGACCGACGGATGTTTGTGTTATTCAGATATTGAGTAGAAGATACTGAGGCCCATTCATGAGGAATCAGTCTGCATTTGCTAAAAGACCTTTTGACCCACAAGAGCACAGGGTATGGGGGACGATGCGTAGCCATTTTCCGTTGAGTGTGTTATTGGACGGCGTTCTGTCACTCCGGAACGGCATTGTCGGACGGCATCCATCGCGAGACGTTCTTCCCTTCTTCTTTCGTTTGTTTTCTTTTTATTTTTCTTCTATTTTTTTCTTGTTTTCTTTTTGTTTTGAAGAGGAAGATCAGTAGTTTGTGTGTGTTTTGTTGTATGCAGGAAGAAAATGCCCATTACCAAATTAGGTTTTAAAATGGGTTATTGTTTTAAATTATTTTAATGTTCAAACCCAATAAAATTAAAGTGAACTAAATTAAAATGGACTTTTTAGAAATTGTAATGTGTATTTTTTTATTTAATGAATATATTTTTTTTATTTGATTTATTTTGTTATTTGTTTCATTTTATTAGATATATGAATATTTTTTTTTACATAAAAAATTGAAGTCGAAAATACTAATCTATACCCTTCTACTTTTTTAGTAATAGTTTTCTCATAAAACACTATTCAAAAAGCAGCTTCAGCACTCAATGCGCTCTAATATGGTGATAAATGGGTTGTTTGATTCATCATTTGGAAATTTATGTCTTCTTTTAATTAGTTGTGACTTGCAAGAGAGAACACTATAAAGTGATTAGTGATTTGTTCTAATTGAAGATAAAACCATACTTTGTTGTTAATCACAAAATTTCAAGATATTGTTAGCATTTTTCAAATATACAACAAACACATATATCATGAATTAAAAGTGACGGATTCAGATTAAAAGTGATCAAGAGAAGAAAGTATCAATAAAATTTTAAATATATAACTCGATAAACAATTGATTAGTAAGTTAACAAACGACAGGTTTTTTTCATAAAAGTAGTAGTCAATAATCTTTCCGATCTTCGTTTAACAATGTAAAACTTATATAATTATTAAATTTCAAAATGAAAACATAAAATATAGACTCCTCTTCTAATTCGTTTGTATTCGTTGCACCAATAAAAGAACGTAAATATTTTAAAATTTATATTTTCTCACTCGAGCATATTCGTAGTCAGAGTTACCCTTAGTTTAATGTAGCTATGTCCCATATGCATTAATAAATGATTAGACATGATTTTCTATAATTATCGCTTAGTAATGTATAATTTTGATCTAAGATCTCGATGAAGGCTTTTCTCGAGTGTTTTTTTCATGAATTTTTTTTCTTTTTTTTGAGATGTTTTTTTATCATCGGAGTGATAAAAAATTTCTTGTGTAAAGCTTTTAAAATTATCAAGTCTTTGGTAAAAAAATTCTTGAAGTTTTGTGTATGTGGTTTTAAAGGAACAATTTTTGAAAAGCATTATTTTTTGAAAGTTTAACTTCTTTAAAAAGCATTTTTCAGTAGAAAGTGATAGCTAACAGGGGTATTCAAAATATTCGATATTCAAAATATGTGACATGAAACTATTCAAAAATTCGGATATTCAAATTTTTAGGTATTCGAACTTTCGAGTTCGGGTAACGGATAGTGATTTTTAAGATTTTGGATAATTCAAATATCCAAATATCTGAAAAATAGACTTTTAATATATAATTTTTAGATTTATATTATCTTTTGTTAAAATAATAATATAATATACATCTTGTAATAATTTAGCTCATTATGTATCATTTTTGCCAAATGAGCTTCGTTTAATGTTTAAAGACAAATCGATTATATATTTACAAAATGTTTTTAGTATTTTCGATCAACCAAATTGACATTTCTTTCTTATACATATATCTTTGACTCATATTATGTTGACGCATCATTAAAATAGTTATAAATATTTAAAAATACCAAAACTGAAAAGAATATATTTATTTGTTTGATTCGAATAACGTGATATCCGTATATGAATATCTAAAAGTTCGGGTACTCGATATTGAAATATCTGAAACTTCAAATACGGATTTTGGGTAGTGAAATTTACTATCCAAAATTTCAAATATCCAAACTTCGGGTATACAAAATTTCAGATATCTGAAAAAGAACAGCTCATATAGATGTGACTTATCAAAAAGCTTTAAATAGTTTTTTTTGTCGTAGGAAAAAAACCATAGAAAAGGTGTTTCAGAAAAACCAGCTACGTATTCGAGATCGAGCTGGTAGTTGGAGTTAGCGAAAGTAGCTGATAGTTGCAACTGCTAGTTGGGTCTTATATTCGGAGTTGAAACTGGAGCGTATGTTTTTTTTAAATGTTTAATAAAATAGCTGGAGATAAAACCTAAAATGTGAATTTACATGTTCGTAAGGACAAAATAATAAAACTCAAAAATAGATATAAACTTTTAATTAGGGCTATATACGTAATTTTGGTTTTTTCTGAATTCTACTTTTCTTAAACCTTTATAAAAGGTTTAGGTATTATTCTTAAGAATTAAGTTCAAATGAGAATGAGATTTTTTGTGAGAATGGAAGAATCAATCTCAACCATCCATTTCATCAAAATAATAATACCCCCAACATTTTTAAAAATTGAATATCTCACAAACGGCTAGTAAAAAAAATATAAAAATTGCACCATAAAAATCTGCATTTTTTCTTTTCGATTAGACATCTCACAAAGTATACTTTCGACGAACTTCTTTTTTTCATTTTTTGGTGGGTTTCAAAAACTGGTAACACATAGTTGTGTAACATATGTGTTAGTTGCAGTAACATATGTGTTAGTCGTTGGTAACACATGTGTTAGTCGCTAATAACACATGTGTTACCAACCACTAACACATGTGTTACTGGTTTTCGACCCCAAAAAAAAAAAAAAATTATCGAAAGTATATCATGAGGGATGTCTAATCGTAGAGAAAATAACGCTGATTTCTATGGTGCAATTTTTATAATTTTTTGATTAGCCGTTTGTGAGATATTTAACTTTAGGGGAAAATTGGATTTTGCAAAATGGATGGTTAGGATTCATTCTTTCATTCTCACTAAAATTTTCATTCTCATTTGAACTTAACCCTTATTCTTAATGCCTTAGAAGTGGATATGGAAATTACTCTTATATCCATGTCACTAACTAAGAAACCATCATATAATTATATAAACCAATAAAAACAAATCAATATATACCTACTTGTTTCATTCAATGTGTACACAAACATTTATATTCATATTTATTTAAAATTTAAAAATAAATAACAAATACAATCCAACCATTTATTAAATTCAACCGATCCAATTTTAATTTATAATATATTCTAAAGTGCTTGCATATATATTAAAAATTTTAATAATCAATATATTTATTATTCTATCACTGTTATTATTCATTATTATTGTGATAAGATCAATTATAAATGAACTGAAAATACATAAAAATAAATAAAAAATATAAATATTAACTATTATCATTACGCCGATTGTTATTTTAAACCGTGAAACATTTTTTAATTTGTTATCGTCCTATTGTGTAGGTCCTAACTAGTTTATATAACCCGGTTAGAGTAATATTTTTGAATTCACAAATGGATAAACTTGAACTCCTATGAGTTGTTAGACCATAAACAACTTTACGACGAACGTCAGCCGACCGACGCCGTTGGCACCGGTGCATACTGCGTCGGTTAGAGAGAATGTCGGTTTTTTTTTGTGGGGCCATAACTATTTATCAACCATTCCCCTGTTCTTTTTTTTTTCTTCTTCATTTCAGTTACATTAAAAAATGAGGGCTGTGTGGGAACAGGGAAGAACGAAGAAGAAGAATTAGGGTAAGTGGGTAACAAACTGACTTGTAATGGGCTTGCATCTTTAAATATATTTGGGCCTTCATTTTAAATATATTTGGGCCTGCATTTCCTTGTATTTAGGCTTGCATTTAGGCTTGCATTTGGGCCGTATATATTTAGGCATGCATTTTTAATATTTAATTTTAATTAACTAATATAATGTTTAATTTTAATTGATGTAATATTTAATTTTAATTAATTAATGTAATATTTTTAATTTGAGGGGCCCAGAAATCAAAGTGACACGTCAGGATTGACATGAGTGTGTCAGTTGTGTGTTAGCTTTGTGTCAGTTTGGGAGGTGCTGATGTGACGCTGACATGTCTCAATTGACACGCTACTGACACGTCCCTTGTTGGGAATGGTCTTATAAGACCATGCCCATTCGTGACTGAAACCGACTAGTCAGTTTTTGTCAACTCAGCACCACGTTAGCTTTTCTCAAAACTGACTGAAACTGACTAACAACTGACTGACCACTGCCATCAGTGACGGTCAATTTTATTTTTTTTATTAATTAATTTACATATTTAAAACACTATAATTAAAATAAAACATTTTATTAAAATAAAAACATTACATTAATTAAGAAAACATTATGTTTCAAAAAAAAATATACAATAAAAAAAAAACACACTCATTCACTACTTCAAAAAATAATTCATATCAAACTTTTATCAAAAATAAAACATAGAATACAAAATAAGCTAAGTTTTGTTATAAATAAATATAAATATTATTATATGTGCAAAACGCATACCAATTTTATTCTCCTTTTAATTTCTGTCCATCCACACCTCTTCTTTTTCATCTTTCCTTCCAGCAACTCCTTTACCTAACTTTTCTTTCAAATTTCATCCATGAAAAACTCAACCTTTATGCAATCGAAGCAAGAAATACAAAATTCATGAATGTTTTTCCCCCACTTTCATATAAATTGGGAGAAAGAGAAAGAAAAAAAAAAACTCGCGAACGAAGCTCTGTCGGATAATCGACGATTTCAACCGACAGACTGAACCGACGACGTTGTGTGAACAATGTCAGTTTCGTCAGTTGAAACCGACTGAAGCAACCAGTAGAAATGCCCTAAGCTTTTCACTCAAATACACACTAAAAATCATAATTTAATGTGTTTTATTTCTAATTTGTAATTTGTATATCTCCAGGAAGTCATGTGTATAACTTTATCATTATTATCAATATATAAAATTAAATTAATTAACTGCAAGTCATGTGATGAAACAGGAAATTGAATGACCACTCGAGCTCTACGAAAAGACTTCACTTAGATATTCTCATAGGATCTAGTAAAATTATGATTAGAAAATCTCCCTTTTTATCTTGATAAAGACAAATAAGAACTAGAAGCAAAGCAACCCATCCTTTTCACTGGAGGTGTTCGGATGGATCTGTTCACATCCAATTTATATTTTTAGTCTGAAAATATGAATTCAATCCTTTCAAGCGAATCGATTCGTCCAAATTACTAGTAATCTCAAGAAAAATTACACTTGGGTATGATAATAAACATGGGAATTACTTTCATTTAACAAAAAAGGATAACAAACCCTTCCATATCTATAACATAATAACTTAATTATACTAACATAATACCTTACTTAAAATGATCAAATTAAACAAAGTTTTGGCAGGAATTACTAGTGACGTGCAAACGTAACTACTATTTGAAAAGACGAACAAAAAAGACAACTCTTTTCACCATCTCTTCTGCTCCCACACGTCTGCTATATCTGCAATCAACCAAAAAAGTTGTATTAGACTTCAAATCACTATCACAGTTTCATTTGACTATTTTCCTGATAATCAAATTTGAACATTTAAAGAATTTTAAGTGAAAACTACAATCATAATGGTGTAACTTAATGTATAAACCTTTGCACACAAAAAACAAGCATCTTTTCTATATAAATCATCTACACCATCAAGCTAGATTTTGAGTATCTCATTGCATGCCACAAACTAGTTTGAGCAAAACATATTAGATCAAGTGGTATATATATAATATGTGTGATTATACATGATACGTATAGTATACAGTATTTAAGTTGCACGTCTATCGTTCTTAAAAAGGAATAAATCAAAATAGGGTTTTCTATAACGATGCACAGATGGAAATTAAGTACCTACCAAGTTGATGGTACTGGAATGGTCATATGAAAACGAGCGGACCAAGTAGTAAAATGCACCATCTTGGAGAGACTGAAGAGTTACCCCCCACTCGTTGGTCACCACCGGCTGTCCATAAGAGTGAACCAATACAGCATCATCGCCAAACGCTTCTCTCACGTTGAACGGACCCACTGCTACCTCAAACGCAACATCATTGATAAAAACGGTCGTTTTTCCAGGTCCTGGTCCATCGACACCTGCTCCTAATTAACACATATCATTAAATCATTAATTAGTCAATTTACCATTGCCAAACAATGAGTCTTAAATGCATGTAATTTGAAATGTTAAGACCCCATATGATATGGTACTTGAAAGTTTCCCACAAAATAAGTGCAAAACTTGTTGTATCAAGACAAGAAGCACTCAGATAACTTGATAAACAGATGGTCATAAATATAGCCCTAGGAGACCACAGCTTAATAGATTCAAATTTATACAATTATCAGTTTAGTCTTAATTAATTTTAGGTTTTAAAATTTTAGACCATTTCAAAAATTACATAAACATTTGGACATGCACAAAAGATTGTTGTGTTAAGTGGTAACTTTGTAATTTGCAACAAACCTTCAAGTTTATAAACGTAAAAATTCCCTAAAATGTCATAACTTTGTGGGTTTTAAGTTATTTTCCTAGTTTAAATATATTATATATAATAATATTATTATTATATGTTGTAATAATTTATTTAAAGACTTTTTTATATGTTTTAATGACTAAATACACAGCTAAAGCAATTCTTGGCTCTTATTTATATATTTATAATAGAAATAGAAATTAAAATATATAATAACACGTTTTATATACACCGAAAGTAAATCAACTTATAAATAGATATGATCTTTTGTATTGCAAGAAAAGCAAAAACAAAAGGTACCTTGAATATCATGTATAGTTGATGTAACAGTAGTTATAGTAGGATTAGGAGCAGGAACAGTAGAAGTAGGAGGAAGTGATGGTGTAGTAGTAGTAGTAGTATAATTGTAGCTTGACATTTTCATCATTTTCTCTCCTTCAACACTCTTATTATTATTATTATTATTATTATTATTTTTAGTGATCCCATTTTGTTGATTATTCATCATCATTAAATCAGTTAGCAACATTCCAGAACCACTCCCAACTGTCTGATTATGATCTTGATTAGTACTAATCACATTTCCCAACTCAGAGAAACAAAACCCTTGTGTAAAAGTGGTAGTAGTTTGTGGTGTTTGTTGTGGCTGTTGAACATTTGTGAAATAAAATGGTTCTTGAGTGTACCCATTAAAGTTATAGGGTGGTGGTTGTTGTTGGTTAACTGAACCAGTAGGGGAGTTCAAAAGGAACTCAATGGACTTTGAAGATGATTTTTCAGATGATGAAGATGAAGAAGTGGTTGTGATTTTAGAGGCTGGCGAAACAGGTAAAGATTGATGGTGGTTTTGAGGTTTTTGAAGGTGGCGAGTTTTGTGTTTGCTTCTTGATTTTCTGTTTTGAAACCAGTAGAAAACATTGGCGTCGCCAACTTGACCATATTCTTGAAGTTGAGCTCTAATTTTTCTGATTTCTTCTCTTGGTGGATTAACCATACCCGAATTGAAAATGGATTCAAGTATCCGAATTTGTTCTGGTTTTGGGTTCCATCTTGGCTTTGGCTCCGGGCTTCTTTCTTCACATCCTGCCATATTGTAACCTTAAGTTAAGTTTCTTTGATAAAATGTTATAAAAAGAAGATATATATTGAATTTATGACATATATAAAACATCATTATTTTATCTTTTTTCATGGTTGTATGTTTAACTAAGTGGGAACATGAGTGAAGAATTCATGACCTCTTCATGATATCAGGAGAATGCATGATCTTTAATTTCTTGTGTTGAAATCATAAAATAAATTATGTACAAGAACACTTTTTTTTAGTACAGATTTATATGACTGAAAATCAAAATGTTGGTGTGATAAATAACATATAACCTATTAATTTTTTGTTTGATATGCTGAAATATTATGAAAAAGTACATGGAAATACACCCATAATAAAAAACATTATTCCATAATAATCAAGTGTAAAAAAAGAAAGTTCAGGAAATTAGTAGAAAGAAAGATAGTAGAAATTACCAGAAGTGTAAAGAGATCTGTGGCAGGCAGAAGAGATGAGATTGTTGGAGTCATGAGTAGAAGAGTGCCATTGGTGGTGGTGATGATGAGTGTTGCAGGTAGGTTTGGATTTGAACATACTAGGCCAGTGCCTATTTGATGAAGCCATACTTACTGTTTATGAATGAATGATTGATGAATGAACTTAACAATTAAGTGAGTCAGAGACAAAAAAGAGATCTTTTGCTTTGCTTTCTTTGTTCTTTCTGTTTTTTTGGTTTAGTGAACAAGAATGAAAGGTCTAGTCAAACAAAACATCTCTTCTTATAGCCATAGACTCCTCATCTAACCCTGCAATTCAGTTCACTTTCAATTAATAATTACTTCCTTTCAAATAAGGAAATAAACACAACACATGTGTCCCTAATATGTGTTCATGCACATATTTATAAAATTAATAGAAATAAAATATTAGTAAACACATCAACAAAAATCACCTGTGATCCCAGAAACACATATGTTAAATACAAGTTTAAGGTATACAATGAAAATAGCTATATTATATCATAGTCATAATATTATATAAATCAAGAAGTAAGGTTTATTGAACATGAAGGTGTGTTTCATAGTAAAAGGAAGTGTTTCCCTACAAATAAAGAAAAACAAAGAGAACAACAAAAGAGCAAGTGTTTGGGCTCTTACTAGAATCTTTATCAGAGAAGATATGATAGCCAATGATATTAATACTAATTAAGAGTCATATATGCATGGGCTTCAAACACTAGCATGAAAGATAGAGAGACTAAAAGAGAGATTATTTTGTGATGAATTTGCTTCTTTAGCTTTGTAGAAGGGTTTGTTTCTTTGATATTGTGAGGTTGAAGAAAGAGTATAATGTAATACGTGTGTTGTGTGAGAGAGAAAGAGATGGATAAATGAGTTAATATAAATAAATAGTTAAATTTGTGTTTGCACATATTCTAAGGAAAAAAGTTGGTGTTGGTGGCAAAGAATAAATAGGGAAGATTTTGAAAGTCAAGAAGGGATGGTAGGGTTTGAGTGCAAAAGTGGTGGTGGAGGATTTATTGCAACTTTCGGGTTATTTCGGGTAAAGTAATTATTTAAGAGCCCCGGTTTCAATTCTTCATGGATTGACTCGAGGGATATTTATTTCTCATTCATCTTTCTAAAGGCACGACTTCAATTTTTTTTCTTTTCTTTTCACATGAAAGAAACAAGAGACGTATATATAATAAGGTAAATAATATTTACAACAATTTACGTATTAGAATTGTAGCATGTAATACAACTACATTAGAGTATAGTTTAATATATACATCAATCAATTTTTATCTTATAAAATTTCATCATTCATCTTAAATAAGCTATCAAAGTGATTTTCCTCTTTTTCTTCCAATAAGGCGAAGGCCTAACATACATTATTAGGAGACTTCGAATATAAGAGTACCTATAGGATAGATTACTATCAACTGAATTTATAACGAGTTTGTATTATTAAAATATATTTAGTGTAAGAAATAATAAACGAACGTATTATTTAATGTAAGGAATAATAGACAAATACATTACTGTACTTTGAGAAAATGTTCAATGAAGATACTCACTATTAATTTGTTCGATCAAATCACTTAATATAATTTATAAGTTAATTAATCTAATTAACATGGTACGCATTTATATAATATTTACAAGTAAAGTAAACTGATTTTGTGTATAATCTAACGCCCTTATAAAAGGTTTATACATTTTCGTTACAAAATTTAAAGTTTAAAGATGTAAAATTCTCATATTACCTTTTTTATCAACAAATTAAAACACATTCCATATTATAATTATGAAAAGTCAAACATACATATAATAGTTTCATTTTTCTATTCTCACACATTAACTATTACCAAATTTTTCTACTATCACAAAAATTATTAGATGGGCATACTAGAATCGACAAAATACCAAAAAATTTTAAAATAAACTTCAAATTTCGCTGCTTAAGCGGGTATTTGCTATATTTATAAGTTACATAACCTACATATCATATTATAGTAAGTTAAATAATTCAATCAAACAGATTAATAGTCTAATAAATTAATTAAATATTTCACAAGATAAAATAATATATACGTCTATTAACCTTTTAGTACAGTTAAAAATTATATATACTCTGCAGGATTTTGACAAATATATATACAGCACATAAAAACTGTTTAACCGGACATAGTTCTCATAACAAGTTTTATAATTGAATTTTTTTTTTTTATTGGACGTATAATTTCACTCAAAAAAAGAGAGATCAAAATTAACCGAAGGATTATTCTGATTTGATGAATTTAGAGTTTATCACAACAACAAAAAGTCATTAGTTTAGCGATATTAAAAATTAATATATAGTTTAAGTTTATCACAACTTAAATTATTAGGTTGGAGGTTCAAATATTAAGATGAGACAAATATATATACTTGTAAATTAATGTATATATTTATGATATAGATGTCTAAATATTTATCTTTCTAAAAAAATTATAAATAAATAAATATATTATTTACCGCAACCAATTTTTTTTGACAAACACGCTGATCATTATCATTAGAGTAGCTTAAAAATCGTACATCTTGCACATACCTAAGAAGATGACTATTTTAGTTTCAAGGTCGTTTCACTCACTGTATGTCGATACATATGTTAAAGTTTAATATTATAGACCATGAAATTTTGTAATCTGTTGATTTTCAGATGCATTTGTAAGAGGTTGTCTACTTAATATATATAAAAAACATATTATAGAATAAAATTTGTTAGACGTGAAAAGTAGTGGACATAGAAGGCTAATTTATTATCCTTGCTGCGGAGTATTAGAGAGAATTCTTGACGAACACATACATTTTAGATGGATATGTTTGTAACAAAGGGTAAATTTCAGAGGGGTAATTACATTCGGAGGAGAATGAATGAGAGATGATTTCAACTGTTAATTTATGCGATTAACGATTCAGATTCATTACTAGAAAATTGAGTATCAGCGACTGAATTTCCAACGGAATCATTTCGTTGGAAATTTCTGATAAATCACCAACTAATTTTCAACGAAAATACACCTGAAAACTTATGATAATTTAACAAAGAATCACCAACATATTACCAACGAATTCATGACGAATTATGTTCCCTTGGAAGACCGTCAATAAATAACGAGAGTTTGTAACGGATTCTCAACGTATCAGTCACAACTTTAAAAGTCGTCGAAATCCCTTACCGATATTATATTTCATATCTACATTATTTTCTAATTTAATCAAACTTTGTCATTTTCAACAGGTTGAGATATTAAAAAGGAAAAGAAAAACTAAGTATCCTCGAGTATCCGTCAGAAAGTTAAATAATTGTTCAATATATTTCTACAGATACTTTAATATAATAATAGTCAGATTCACTAAAAAGCTCTTAAAAATATTTTAAATTTTTAAGGGATTTCTAACGAATTTTTATAAAGATATAAGAATCTCAACTATTTGACTAATTTATATAAACTTATAGATAGATATGTCAATATTTATGATAAAAATACATGTGCATAATACACAAGAGATGTGCATGTATATATATATATATTTATATTATTATATAATGCATTTGAGAAGTTTTTAAGATAGAAATCACTATTTTATCCTTACAATTACAAATATCTTTTTAAAAATTCATATAATTGACTAACATACCCTTACATTTATTAAATTCTTATTAATATAAACATTATTTAAATCATAAACTAATTAATATAAGACATTTAATATTAATTTAAACTTCTCAATATATATACTATTATATAATGCATATTATATATCCTTTTAACATATAAATAACTACATATGAGGACATCTGGAAAGATATAACTTTTGAAATGTTATTAGTTACCAGGACGTGCCAATTATAAATAGAAAGTTTGGGACGAGACGAAAGCGTTAGGAAACTGCTAAAAGTGATTTTTCCATCTTTTGAAGTCAAATTACATCTCTAAAACCTTTAAAAGTTAACTATCCCCTAATTTTATAGGTTTTGTAATCTTTAAAAACACGAAAAATGAATTCTGAAATGTACTTTTTTAATAGAATTCTATATTTATACCTTTATTATGGTTAATTTTATTGTTATGTTATTAATTTTTATATTCGAATAATTTAAGTTTTACAATTAGTAACTCTAAATACATAAAAAGAGTATCACTTTACTTTTAATTGACAAAAAAACATCTTGATGCATGTCTTGAATGAAAACTCTCAACTACGTTGACTAATTTTCTTATTAATACTGTTCTAATAATCGATAATTACAATTACAATAATAGTAGTAATAATTAAAAGTAAAATAATTATCTTCATGTTTTACCAATTCATTATTACACAACTGCTTCGAGTGTTTCGTTAGTCACTAATTAACAAAAGTTTTGATTCGGGCAGAAGGTTACAAATTTCCTTGCCACAAGGTAAAGGAAGAGGTACCGGATGCTTATACATGTGTGTTTGGGTGTCAAATTTGTTAATTGATCAACCTTTTATTTCATTCATTCTGAAAGGTTTTATTTTATACTAACTTTGTTTTTATGCTATTTGTGACTTTTGTACAGCTTGAAGCATCTGTAAATGGATGCTTAATTTCGTCGGTAAGTTTTCTTTTTCTAACATCTTCCCTTGATGTGTTTTTAATGTTCTAAATTACTATGTTAAGGGTATGACTATGACCCAATCTACACCTACTCCAGATTTAGCAGCCCTCGAACTCCATGGCATCGAGTGGGGATATAAGCACATATCTATATATGTAAGTATGTAATGAGTTATTTCTGATAACATTGGTCATTTTTAGTCGATTCTTTAGTGACGTGGGTTTTCTTGTTGATTTTTTTGGGTTTTATTATGTTTTGCATGATTTCAAATTGATAATTCTTATTCAGTACCATGGAACCACAAACTTTTCAATGCCTGAAAACTTGGCACTCAAGCTGCCATTCTTGCAGAAAAATCTGCTCCTGATTAATCGTGGTATGTTGTTTTCATCTGATAAATCAAATCTAAGGTTGTGATTGTTGACCTAAAAAATATTTCCGTTTACCTTTTTTTTTTTTTTTTTTTTTTTTTTTTCATTTCCCTTATGAATGTTCATGTATGTGGATGTTATTCTTCAGATGCTTGAACAACCTGGGGACGATGTCAGTGATGAAATTTCACATTTTGTCTTGTGTTGTTCAATTTGTGACTAACAATGAAGACCTTCAGGTTACTTTATATCTTGCCAAACTTGGTTCATTGATTTGTTATTGTGGTTGCATTATTAAAATTTCTTAGGACTCACCAACTCACACTCCTTATATAATTCAATAGCCTAACTTTTTCACTTAAAGTTCCTTCATTTTTATGAAGATATTATCAAGTTAGCTGTTATTAGCAACTATATGGTATCTAAAATCAAACACAACGTCGATTCAAGGTATTAGTGTTATGATCATTTCTCAATTTTTATTAGTTGTTTCTCAATTTTTATTTAGTGTTATGATTGTTTCATTTATCAACAATCATAATTGAAACACATATAGTGTCGGGTCATTGAGTTGTGATAGGTTAATAAATAAAATAATTTTACTTCTATCAAGTTTGCAAAGGATTGGAGCTTCCTAAAATCTCAGTTTTCTGTCATGGAAAAGGTAGATTCTTATTAATATTTATAGATTTTTTTTGTGTATATGTTCTTTGTGATCCAACAATAATAAGTTTCAGTATCTAAGGGTTTGTGAATTGGTATCTATGGTGATATATGATATTTATTTACTTTCTAATATTATATATATATCTATACATATATATATACATCAGTTTCTCAAGACAGAAGCTTACAGGATAGAAGTTACATAGAGGCCTCCTATGGCTGTTACAAATGTCATGAAATGTATTTCATGCTGTTCTTGCGTGTCTAATTCAACTATTGTTTCTTTGAATTATGATTCGAATCAATGGACAGCTATTTTAACTTTGATGGTGAGAACATTTCATTACATTTTGTATGTGATATGTAATATTTAATCTACTTTCAGTATTGCCTTTTCCCTTTCTTGAATTAATCAAAATTAGTGTACTTCTAAATCACAAGAGGTTAGTGATTTTGTGAATTATTCTTGTAAGTCTTTATATTTAAGTTTTTTTGTTGCTTTCAATTATTATCAGTTTGAATTTTTTGATATGTTTATCTGAATTATTCTCATCAGATTCAACTGTTCTTGCAACCGAGCCTGGGCATTTGATTCCACAAGAACAGAGAACAGTAAATGTCATAGTTCAAGCAAGGTGACTGTCTGCAATACACAATCTTTTACAGATAAAGATGTTGTTGTTCACTCTTAATGAAATATTATACCCCTTTCTAATTGCAAGCTTCCACTGTCTATCATGTTAGTTGGAGTTGGAGATGGGCCTTGGGACATGGTGAGAGAATTTGACGATAACATTCCTGCTCATGACTTCGATAATTTCCATGAGTGTTTGTTTCAGATATCATTAATTTTAGGTGGCAGTTGGAAAAAGAAATTCACATGCTGTTAGTTTGTTTATTTTCACAGAAATATGTCAAAGAATGTGCCTCCAATCCGAAAAGAGACAGAATTTTCTCTTTCAGCTTTGATGGAAATTCCCACTCAATATGAAGCAGAAACTGAACTGAATATACTAGGGTAATTAACTCACTCCTTTTTTGACTTGCACTTCCTCTTGAAATTTGGTTACATTATTGATGCCCAACCCTAGAGGTGGCAAAATGAATGGGTTGGGCTGGTTGGGTAATGGGTTGCCAATTGCCAGTTTTTGTCCAAAACTTCTAATTCTTCAGTAAGTAATGAGTGTGTCAAATAAGATATGCAAAAACTATATTATTTTAGTTTGTAATAATATCTTTCTTTTCTTTCTTTTGTTTCAAAAAATGATAAATGAGGTTTTATGCACTAAAAGTACATCTTGGGTGATGTTCCACTCATTCCCTTTTTAGCCAATTTCTTTATATTACTAGTTAGAGATAACAGATAACCCGAACCGACCCATTTATAAATGAACGCCTCAAATTCGCAACCTCTACTTAATTGTCTTTCTTTTTGTTGTTTGAATTACAGTAGTCACAAAGGAGTTTCTCTGCACAGGGTTGCCCTTCCTCCTCCGATTCGTGGTGCATCCTCTTTTAGGCACTCAAAACTGTCGCATTCAAGTAGCTTTCAGAAGGCCTCACAATTTTCTATGGCCAAGGTAGTCCTGCTCGTGCTGCCTTATTATGATCACACGACTACTCAGAGAAGATAATCATGTACAATCTACCTCTTCCAACTTGTACAGAAGATAATCAGGTACATTTTAATAGTTGTATGGATGCACCCTTAAAAATGAAATCTGTACTTTATAGAATTACAGATATGGGAAATACCCTTGAATGCATGCCATGAATTCAAAGACTACAGACCTCCAATGGTACCTAGGTTTTTGGCTTGCGCGTTGATTCCCTTATATGAGAAAATGAGCCATTCTACGGTATATTTTATTTCTAACGCCTAATGGGTTAAGTGGGTAAACCATGAAGTTTAGGTAGAAAGGAAGTGGCCAAATGGGTCAGAATTTTAAAAAGTCGCACAAACTGTAATCAAGTGTTTATTACCTCATAAATCATTGCATTGGTAATTTATTGAATCGTTATTTTGGTTATAGTTTTTTAAGTATATCTAATGTTGAAGTTATTTCTGAAATAAAAAGGAAATAGATAAAACGAAGTTTGGTTAACCTGATGTGTTTTATCTCTTGCCACCTTGCTAGTCCAACATGTTAATTTTTGCATATGTGGTTTCTCTCTCTATATATATATATTTGTTCTAGCATTTGTCCTTCATTGTATATATTCATCTGCATCGACTTCACCTTTGGAGATAAATGTTGATATCCTGTGGAAACCTTGCAGGTATGCCCTATCTGTCCTACCTTATATATATATATATGTATGTATATAAGTTGCCTCTTTTTTAATTTAGATTGGTATACATGGCTCTTGGTGCAGTATGTTGTATCAAATTTGCACTATAACCTACATCAACTCTAAGAGAATTTTAGTTTTGACTTCGAGGGTACAACTTGTGGAACTGAGTGTTTGGATTATGTTGCAGGCGTGGCTTAGACCCATTTGCCCGAGATATTGCACTATAGGGTTTGTAATGGGTTTGAAAAACTTCCCAGTGTGGCAGCTGGTTGTTTGGAGCTTGTGCATTTATTAGCATCTCATCTTCCTACTTGATAGGTATCATTTTTTGATCTTGAACCTCAAAGTCTTAATCTTCAACACTAGGATCAGATGATTCTCCTACTCCAGTCTTCTTTTTTTTCTCTCCTTTTGTTTTGTAAGGCAGTCACTTTAGAAGAGCAATAAATCTGACAAATGTTTTAATCATGTTTAGTATTGTTATTCTTTTTATATTAGTAACTTTACCTTTTATCCGTTTCAAACAAACTACTGATAAAATGAGAACATATAAATCGTATGATTATAAAAACTCAACTATCACTTATATAACTTATACAGTAACAAAATAACTAAGAAACGCTCGGGTATAACACTAGTTTAATATATATGGCCCTACTCTAATTTCATTCTTATCTATCTCTGGCGGCTCTCTCAAATAAAAAAAACTCACCTTTTCGATCTTTATCCTAATCCTATTCTACTTCAACTGGATCTGCATCTCCGTCTATTCGATCTTACCTTTAGGCTTTGCTGATTTACATGAATAGCATTTGAAGTATTTTAATATATAATTACATTATATCTATTTGATTCAAGTCTTCATTGTAAATTTGTTGGAATAGAAGTTTTTTCTTTTTTGTTTATTATATTTATTTATATTATCTTGTGCATTTTGAAATTTTGGTTATTCTATATTATTCTTTTAGGTCAAATTTAAATTGGTTAATAGTAATTACAGGATTGATAAAACATAAAATATATATATATATAAAATACAGAAAGTTTTCAACGGTATTTCAATTGCCTTTTGAAAGAAATATACTGAATTATTGAATCTTGTAATTAATCTTAGCAACGAAATTCAAACAAAGATTTTCTTAGAAATCCATTCTTGGAAACCTGTCGTTAGTATAAGCTATAAAGCATGTTCTCTTGAATTTCCAACGAAAATTTTTGTTGTTAATTGACCATCTTCATACCTTTTAAATTATCTTTCAGCGTAGAATTGACGGATTTCCAATGGAAATTTTTGTCGGAAACTGAACAATTCCGTTGGAAACTTTCATCAAAGTATTACCGACAAGGTGTTCTCGGACAGAATGGTTTAGTCGGAATCCGTCAATGATACCCATTTCCAACGAATTCTGCCGTCGCTGATGCTAGATTTTTTTGTAGTGATTTGATGCATTTTAACATCACTGCATTTTACATAAAATTCAATTTACACGTAAAATGTAGTACTGCAGACTTAGTCTTAGTTCACATAAATCAACGACTGAGATTGTCTACCTCTTCTTTCAAACAAGATACATAACAAAAGAAGGAAAGAAATAATTTTATCAATATTTAAATATGCGAACACATGATATGATTTATGTGGACATTTATCCACTGAGTTTGGAATTTCCGTTGGCTAAGTTGATGATTAGATGTCATATATTACTATTATCACATACGTTCTTAACATAATTAACACGTTGAATGTGTTCTTCTGAAAGCCTTTAAAGTCTTATAGAAGCTTGAGCTTGTCTTTTTAGTAAAGTCGTGTGACACGAAAAATGTAGGAGAAGAGATTATTGAAAAAATAAACTCATACAAAGTACTTCAAGTTGTTTTTGAAAAATAATCTCGACCCACTAGATCTAACTAGCTCTCACCTTCTTCTACTAACTCCATCAATCCAGCTACAAATAATTGTTGTCAAAACGTGCTCATCGATCCAAAATGATTAACATAAGTATGTTTCATGAACAGTTTTAATTTTTATAATTTGACTTGGTGATCATCAATCACTAGTTTATTACTTCGACCAGCACTTCAAAACATCGATCTATTATATGCTTGCATAGATTGAGAAGTAATTATCTTGAAGAAATTATTCCTCTAATGGCATGCGATTTTCACAGTTTTAATTGATTAGGGATCTTTTTAAGAGGCATAACTACACACAGATTCTATGAAAACTATACTAAGTAAAAGCTTTTTAATTACGTTAATTGTTCATATCTATACTAATATATAAAGCATTTTTGTGTTTTATATATACAAACTCTTAAAATTAAAATTCAACATTTCTAAATATAACTTATGTATTTTTTATTTAATTTTAATTTTATTATATTTAGAAGACTCACCATCTATCCTGAATCCTTAACTCTACATACGAGTAAACTATTATTATTGAATCACAATTATAGATAATTCGTGAAAAAAAACATAATGTATAACTATCATTGAGTTACATTATATAATAAAACATTGTATTCCGCTGCATAGCGTGGGTATCACGCTAGTATAATATAATATATGATGAATTATTATAAACATTTAAGAATGCACATGATTACATTGAATGTTAGGATTAAAATAAAGGTTATAACAAGAAATAGATAAATGTGTCCGAAAATTGCGGGAGAAACAGACGCAGTCGTGCTTGTAGTAAATACTCAACATGCTAAACTATACCATATATCTGCATATCAACGCGGCCTTTTGTATAAAACCCTAAATACTTTTTCACCATCTAATTGCAAAATTAATTAATATTTCTGGGATTATGTATTTCATATTTTCAGACTCTACCGGCCTTTTTACTTTCCAATACTTTAAACATCATTTTTATTTTTATTATACTTAATTTGCATATGTATATGTGAATGATATGTTACGTGTGTAAACAATTACACTTATTAAGTCATAGCCCGGATTATAGTAGTGAATTAACCAAGCTAAGCTAGCTCTGAGGATCATAACTTGGCGATTTTAAAAATAAAATAAAAAAGAGATCGTAAAGAACGAGAATCCCTCGATTAATCGGGTCAACAAGACCCTAATAAGGATTATTCGGTCCGGTTAGTGAATCTAAAAAGAATCTTGGCACAAAAACTTTGACCTCACATTTTTTCGACAGAGAGAGCTAGGCATAAGGTAGTCACTGGGTCATGACCTTTATTACCTTGCGAAATAAGTGCTTACGAGAATTAAGGTTTGTTTGTGCTTGAAGCATTTATAAAGTATACTTTATAACCATCCAAATGTTGAATTGATTTCTTATGGTTGAGAGGTTCTTAACTGCAATTTTGGTTTATTCTATATATTTTAAGAAGATTAAATGCAATTGTCGGCCCTTTTCTTGACATGTTAACTATTGCCTGGCAACATGGCCTTGCATTTCGCTTCTCATGACATGAGGCATGTTCACTCTATCCAACTTACGTTAACTCGTCACGATTTGTGCTCAATTTCAACATCCGTACATGGCCGATAACGTTTTTGGATGATTCATCTAAATGTCTATACTCTAATACTAATTTCTGATAGACAAACTAGTTTGGTCGTTATGAATCGAGCAATGTAACTAACGTAAATCGACATCTACAAATGAAGAGTGTGAAAAATGATTTATTTTTAAATGTTTTCAATTTATTTTTACGTTTGGTAAAAAGATTAGTAAAAATGTAATGTTTTCTTTTTCGAGGTTTTCTAGTTAGGTATTTTGTGAGTTTCCAATGTTATGCGTAAGGTTTATTAGTTTGTCGAAACTAGCATAGCAATAATAATAGTAATACTAATAATGTCTTATAATAAATTCCTTATTTTCAGCAAGTTGTTTGTTTGGCAAAAATATTATCAAGAAGACTAGCAAGTTGATGAATCATGAATGTGATATTATTGTGATGTAAGAAGGTTACAATTTTGGGCCCGGACCTGGTGCTGGAAGTGGAAGTTAGCTCAATTCGAAAGCCTGGGCTTTCTAGATTTAGGCCCATATCAAGCCCAATCCAACCCATCCTTTTGGATCTCTAGTATGAGCCATTGTACATTGGTTTATCACTTTATTGGAGGGTGGATTCTAGCTGTCAAGGTCCAAGGATGTGGGTTTGGACCACTACCGAGTACTGACCCATACAACTATAATTTCAAGAAATAAAATCTAAGCTATAATTTCGTGCGTAAAACTTTACCCATTATATTATTGTGTTGTTAAAATTTAAATGTCTTTAATGTACTTATCCAAGATTTCAGAATGTATATTTATATGTCTTTATCTACATAAATAGACGTTTTTTTTTTATAATTTTATTTATATAATAGACGGTTTTTAAACTTTTATACGTACAATAAGAAATTTAAAACTCGAACATACACAATAGTAAAACATATAAATTTTCATACATTTTAAAACTATAAACCCTAAAATCTAATATACTGGAGTTACGGAGTTATTAATCGGCCATGAGTTTTATTGTATTCGTCTGACAGTAAAAATTTTAAACCAATTTTTTTTTATTTTTTATTTTTGTCACTACGGTTCTTATTTTTTATTTTTATTAATTAATTAATTTGTTAGCATAGTCATGTTATATCAGTTTACATTGTAACTCTTGTCTCAAACTATTGCTACATCTAAGTCTACGTAATCTAGTTAAGTTTCATAACCTGTGAAATGGTTTTTGTAATTCAAAGTAAACCAGGAGAATTGGGCTGGGCGAATGAAGCTCCTGTTGGATTGGGCTGCTATTTGCGCTTTTACAGGCTGGCCCCCGTGTTCTCATGTAGAGTTGCACAAAATCGATTTGGACCGGTTCTCAAACCGACTTCATCAAATTTTGTCAAACTCAGTTTGGACTGGAGAAATTCTAAACCGGTCCACACCGGTTTGGCACTGGTTTGAAATCGGTTTGGCTCAAACCGGTTTGAGTTGAAATCGGTTTCAAACCGATCAAAAATCGAGTTTTGACCGGTACTCAGCTGGTATAAAGCGTACCCAGCGGGTACTTTAGGCTTTAAACATTTATGCTTGAAAGTACCTGGATCAGCAGTGTACTACGCTGCGAATAGGTGTCTTACCCGGTGGGTAAGTCGTGTACTCGGCACGTACTTCCTGTATTCTTTGTTTTGTTTTCGACTTTTAACCCAATGCATCTCGTATCCACTCATAACCTCTGAAAACAGTAATTAGGCGAATTAAGTACCAAAAGTTCATGAAACTAAATGATAAATATATACATAAATCGAGCAATATGAAAGACGTTTTTGGAGTAAATTTCTTGTTTATTCTTATTTAAACAAATATTGGGAAATACATAACACGTCTTCAAACATAAAACAAAGTCTTCGAGTCGTCGTCTATTTAGTCTTCTTTATAAGCCATGTTGCATAAGTCTTCTTCATAAGCTAGCTCTTGCGCGATGAGTGGTACGGCAATTCCATTGTTATCTCTTCCTCGTATACTTCTTGCTCAACCCTTAGCATTTCCCCCTCGAGTGGTGAAATGTTATTTATCCGTTCAACGCCGTCGAGATAGTCTTTCAAACTAGTATATACTTCCACCGATAAAGGGGTGACTTTGGTTATTCTTGATGAAATAACTCAACCCCTAATCGAAAAAGCGGACTCCCACGCTACCGTAGAAGCTTGGACGGTTAATAGATTACGTGCCATAGCGGCTATAATCGAAAATTGAGCTTCATGCTCTTTCAACCAAGCCAAAATATCCAAATTGTTAAACTAATCAATAGTGAAGTATGTCAAAAAGTCAAACTAATATACCTTCCTAGTTCGCTACTAGGAGTGCTTGATCGAGCTCTTTTCGTATTCTCATTTGTCAAACTGTTATATAATCGCATCATTTCATTATTGCCGTGCAAACTTGATCCAGATGCAGTCTCATTTCGAATTCCGTCATGAAGAGATGTGAAATCATACTTTGACAAATAAACATTAAACAAACTTTCAAAAACTTTGTTAAAGTTGGAACTTTCATTTGCCGCGAAATTCAGGTCTTCCTCTAACAAACTCAAATACAAATGTTTTAAAGTAAATTTTCAATCCCACCAACATTTAAATTCGGGTTCAAAGCAGCATAACAAATTATAACGGGAGGCATTTCTTTAAAATTTTTTATAAACTTGACTTTCATTGGTTGTACCATGTGTTCAAAAATGTCACCCCCCATTTTAAACTCGTTTATTTTGAAATAGATTAAAAATATTTGGTTTAATATTAAACAACTAGTCGGATAATAAACACCCGACAAAAAAGTAGTTGCTTGTTTAAAAACAACAAGCATTTCAGTAATTAGTTGGATACTATGTCAACTTGACTTCAGAAAAGGTGTAACCTGATTACGTTCAGCAAGAAGATCATGAAACATTTTTAAAGTAAATTTTTGTCTTAAAGCACTTTCAAACATATTACATGTCGAATTCCATATAGTAGGTACGTCCCAATTCGGACCTAACCAAAGAAAACTCGAATCGACACAAAATATCATATATTTATAGTATCTAGTGTTACTTGAACTAAAAATATCACGTAACATTTGTTTAAAACTTTCTTTTATATTTAAAATACAACTAACTACATCTTGCACAACCAAGTTAATGATATGTGTAACACATTGATTGTGAAAAAATACACCATCGCAAACCGATTTGCATTTTAGTTTTAATTGTCTGACTACAACGGTGTTATTCGATGCATTATCAAAAGATATAAAAAATGTTTTTTTTTCTAGTTAAAAACTTTTTTATAACATAATAAAAATTTTTATATAAATTATCGTAGGTATGCGGATATCCATAATTCAAACGCAATTGTACGCTTCATTATTTGCCAAGGTGAGGGATTAACCTAAGAACGGTAACGCAAAGGTATGAATCCGGTTAATCATGTGGAGCTGTTCAAACATCACAAGTTAAATTTTTACCGGTTTCCATCTTTTGAAAACCAAAAATCATTTTATTTTTAGCAATTTTTCACATTTTTATAACATCTCGTCTAAGAGTTGAATGACTTACATGTGTATAACGAGGTTGAAGCGTTTTTTGGATGAGTTTCGTCAACCGTAGATTGTCGAAGTGGTCAAAATGCAAGCTTTCTTGAATCACAAACTTCAACATCCTATCCCGCACCAAACTTGCTTCTTATTGTCAAATCGTAGCATCGTTCACCATTGTCGTTTGATAATGACCTGGACCATATTTTGCGGCTTTGCAATAGAGGTTTGAATGACTTCTCAAAGTAGTATTAATGTTTTCCTTAAAAAATGCCCTACATTTCTTGCATCGAGCTTTTCTAGGATCGCTAGACATTTCACACAAGTCGTAATTGCACCAAATATCCGGATTTCTTTTCGTCGCTAAGATGGAAACAACTATAGCATTACTAGACGGTTCCCCAACACTGATGAAAGATTGTGATTGCCCACTTGATGATGTCATCTAGAAAGCGTTTTCGAGGATCAAAAATGGGATAGCCGCCTTTGGCAGCTTAGGATGTTGTGCTCCTCGTTTCAAGCTTCAATTTGACAACTAATGGATCGAAAACAGAGTCCCGTAGGCAAAGTTATGGCCATTTCCGTGAAGTCCCTTTTATCACATGCTCTTGAACTGCTAGAAACATAAGTGTCCGATCTTCCACGGAGCCCACATCAATAATTCATAACGAATCATGATAGACTAATAAATGATAATAAGGAAAATATATAAGAAGGTAGCGTGTGGAGTCACACTCTATGAAATTTACAATATTGATGGTATACTTACTTCGGTACCGAAAAGGAGAGATGACAATTACGGATTACCCATCATAATCTAAGAGTGTTACAAAATGATGGTTGGTGCTTATTTACGTTTATGTTTATGATTTGATATTTAACAAGGTTTATAATGCCCTTACATTCTATCGGGAGGAATTGTGCTTAAATCACATTTGATATCTTTTACGTCCATTAAACTTTTTATGAGTCAACATAGTTGTAGAGTGTGTGCATAATTGAGTCAACATGAAAAAATTGATGAATGCCATTAAAATGCAGTCAGTATCTCGTAATTCAAATTCGGTTGTGATTGAGTTTATAGATTCAGACAATTGCGTCGACTTAAAAAACCAAATAAATGCAATGCAAATGAGGTTACATTCACTTTACTTTTAATTTTCTTATTTTATTTTATTCTTACAGTGACAACAACGTTTTCTAACCTGAAGACACATATGACTTCCCTCCAAAACTCCCAACAAATTTACCGACGAATTTGTGATGGGTAGACTAGAAACTTTAAATTTACTAGAATTAGAAAGTCCTTGCTAAAAATCTGTTGTATTGGTAACTGTTGTACAAATTGCCCTGGGCGGCTAATTACTCCACGAATAATCGCTACTCGGTCCTTGATCGAGGCGCCTAGACATGAATAAGACTAAAATGTCAATCAACGGTCGAAATTATATATCAGTTTTAACTCGGTCAAAATCAAACAACATTGGTTTTAACTTTTAAATTAGAGTGAGAAGGAAATAAATGAGAATGATATTGAATATGAGTCAGATGAAGTTCAAACCATTAAATAACGGGGATAAAACATCAATATGATAACTAATATTTATGTTTTAAGTATTTGAATGATTATGCTTCTAATAAATTATATTTATGTTTCTTGTCTATATCCAAACAAAAATTATTATATATATAAAATATACTGATCGAGTACTCTCCATCTAGATTGATTACTCGCTAGAGTGTCCCTGACCACTCGAGTTCCCCTATCGAGTTTTACAACCTTGAGTACCGGCGTGATATCTAGCGGTTTGTAATTGCTCTACGCATATAAGAGGGTTAATTTGTAGGAAGAGTTATATATAAAGGAAAAACAAAAGTAATTTGGCATCGTATGTGTTAACCTTCCATTACACTCCTATATGACCCGTCAGTTTCCATTAAACATCTAATGATAAAATTGAAAACTACTTTTGAGTTATGATCATTTTACATATTCGGTGAAATGATTGTCTATTAACCCTATTTATATGATACTTTTTTACTTTCTAAAACTCTTAGATCGATATTTACACATCATTATACATCATTAATTAATTAGCTGGAAACGTAAAACAGAAACATTGCCTAACTAATTAAATAAGAATCTTTTAGCTTCATGCACGATTAGTTCATAAATAGTGTCGTTGGTTAAAAACTTGTCAGTTGTCACCATCAAATTGATTGACAAGAGTTAATATATAATTATATGATGTGAATATACGTACGTTGAAGGAGGAAAAAGGGGAGATATTGTTTCATATATTGAGTTGCAAATTTGCAATGACATTTTCTTCTATGATCATTATTTAGTTTAGTTCACAATTCTTTATTGATCAACAATGTCATGCTCCATTTAGCTAGTGCACGTACTTTTTTTGTGCAAGATTAGGAGGAATATTTTTGTATGTTTTGTGGCAATTTCAGTATCTTCGGATCCAATCTATTTAATTAGTTACATTGTAGCGCTATGGTTAAGGTCATTATAATTAAAAGGATTAAATACTTCAGAATTGAAGTAACTATATAGGCATTGGCTTACGTAATATATAACTAATAAAATTATATTTTATTATGTGTATCAAATTCTCAGTTATTACTCTTTAAATATAATATTTTAATGTAAAAAAATTAGTATGGATACCATGTAATGGTTTATATAGATCACAAGCAAGTCAAATTACATTAAACAGTAAAAAATAAAAATTACATCTTATAGTGAAATTAAATTCGTTAGTTGTACACGGTGTAAATCAACACATAATTATTTAAATTTTGAAAAACTTAACCCTAATTAAAAATATTAATTGTTTACGTATCTTATTTAAACTTATTACTTTTATTCAAATAAGTTAGAATTTACTATTCATGTAAGTAATGAGTTTTTGTTTTAAAAAAAGAATGACCAACTCATTAGCAAGGATTATGATTAGCAAATCCTATATTACTCGTCTTTAATAATTTCAATCGAGTAATTAGAGATAGTTGAATTGGTTAGTAAAATTCCAATAAACCGTTTTAATTAATTAATTTTCTTTGTGGTATTTGAGTAAAATATAAATATAGTTGTCAAAAGATGGATTTTGTCACTTTATGACTAAAGAGTGTTCTTTCACCATAATGTGGCGGTGAAACTAAAAATAAAAATAAAAATTACTATACAAGAATTAACTATTTCTATGAAAGAAATTAGGTGAGCAACCAAAAGGCCCTTAAGCATATATACCATACAAGTTTACAATACAGCATATATATGCAACCATAACCATACTTCTTGGTTTCTTCTTTATAAAGAAAAAAAATGGATTTTTCTCTTTCACTTTATAGTATTATTTCTCTATTCTTCATCTTCTTTACTTCTAGCAATGCTCAATCTCAAACTACAGTTTGTAAACAGAAGCCTTCAGCGCTTTTCGTGTTCGGAGACTCTACGGTTGATCCCGGAAACAATAATTTCATAAGTACTCCTATGAAAAGCAATTTCCCACCTTATGGGAGAGACTTCATCAACCACATTCCTACCGGAAGGTTTAGCAACGGACGTCTTGTTACTGATTTCATAGGTAAAATTAAGGTATTCTTTTTGTTCGTGTCATTGCACGGTAAACCTACAACATATCTCACGTAATATATATACCCTATTATCTTTAATAAGAACCGAATCCACAACCTCTTGGCTAATGGGGTTCATATTTACCGAGAAGACAAAGACCTCTTGGCTGATGTGTCATTTTAATTTGTAGCTTCATATGTCGGTGTTAAAGACATTGTGCCCGCTTATTTGGATCCAACTCTTATGATAGAAGACCTTATGACCGGAGTTTCCTTTGCGTCAGCTGGGTCAGGATTCGATCAAATGACCGCTAAACTTTCTGTCTCTCTCTTTCTCTCTGTCTCTCTCTTTCTCTCTATCTCTCTCTTTTGCTAGGTGTGACTATGGTTACACGTGTAACAATGGTTGTTTGTATGTGTATAGACACATATGGACACTTTCTAGGTACTTGCATTCTAAATGGAAGGGAAAATGGTAATAAGTAACTACTTTGATCTTCTTTCCAATTTTGGTCAATGGACTTTCACACGGTTAGTATAACAAATGTGACTTTTGAAATCCCTTATTTTTGGTAATACTAAATGTAAAATTAAACCTACTGATGGTTACCCGACTTAACGGATTTTATCAATGTTTCCAAAAGTTTGATCGCCATTTTTTAACGGCCGGTTTTCAAGAGTGGCAGTTTTTATAGTAAGATATATTGACCAAATTGGAACTGAAGTGAAAAAGTATATTCAACACAATCATTTTCAGATGGGAGGAATAAATACTACTAATTTAGTTGGCTACCGAAACTGAACACATGCACAAATTTATTGTTCCTCCGATTAAAAAGACGGTTCAGGAAAAAGATTATAAAGTAAAGCGTACATGTTAGCAAACCAATATCAACTTTTACAAAAAAACAAACAAACAAATTAAAAAACTTATATGAAACTTTTATTCGATATAAATCGGTGTCAAGATTGTAAATAAAAACTTTAACTTAATTTGACTAATTTATTCATTAATTTATGCTAAGGGGTTTGCCGTTTCTTATATATTTTTCCAAATCAACTTCACATAATAAATATGGTAAGTATAATTAATCTGCCATATATATGATTATGATGCATATACAAAAGACATAGTAATTACCTTATTTATTTTGTTATTGTTTTTAACATATATACAAATTCTTATGCTTCAATTTGGTTATTTGTGTAGAGTGCAATCTCTTTAGAACAACAAATGGAATACTTCAAAGAGTACAAATCGAAAATGGAGGTTTTCATTGGGAAGGATAGAACACTCGATCTAATAAAGAAGTCCGTGATTGTGATAAGCGCAGGCACAAACGATTATATCGTTAATTATTATGGTATCGGTGAACCAGTAACTCAGCTTATGTATCCAAATGTCACGAGTTATAATGACTTTTTGATTCAAAACATCGAGCGATTCATTAAGGTATGTTTTTCTCCCGCCAACACATGTTTATTTCCAATCTAAAAGTATACTTAATTTACATTAACCATTTGCTAATGATGTGTTAATTAACTCGATCAACAAAAGCTTTTCCTACCAACATTTGGTTGAGGACTTGTATTGTATTTTGGGTAACTGTTATCTGGTGAATTTAACTCAATGCAATGTGAGACTAAGGAAAATTAGGGCAAATTTTAGAAACATTATGAAAGTTCTAAAAAAGCTTGATGTCTGTAACGCAAGTTAATTCACAGATTAAAAGTACTAAGAGAAAGAATCTTGATTTGCTTTGACCTCTTAAATTATTAGATTAAAGCAACGAACGAAGGACCATCATATCGTCATGAATTATTGGTCATCTAATCCAAATTTGCTGTTATTTGTGCTTAAAAGTTAAAATAATTATACTCTAGCTTTACGTGTTATGTGACATCAGACATGTGTTGTATTTTCTTTTAAGGTATTGACGTTGAAATGTGGGTGAGAAACTAAATTGAAAAGCCAAAAACACCTTTTATCAATTAGGATGAGGGGCATGCTTTGATGCGATATGATAAGGGTGTGGGGGCATGTTTTAATTTGATGTAACAATATTTTATTAATAATATAATCTTTATATCACCTCCTATTATGTACGGATCCTTAACATATTTTAATGATGTTAATTGTTAAGTAAATGTGGTGGTAGATGAATCAAATCTAGTCATAGTGTAGTTACTATGAGTTATTTTTTATGAGAAAATAATCTACGCAGTTAACGACACGAATAATTAGGTGTTGTTAGTTTTAATGTGACAACTAATTGTGTGTTGGCCGCGTACTTGTTATTTCCTTTCTTTATTTGCATAAATAAATTTAAAAGTTTAATTTAGCACATGTAAGGATTTCAATATAGGAAGTAACATTTTTTGGTGAAACTATTTGAAGGAACTGATGAATGAAGGCGCTCGAAAGATAGCTATGGTCGGATTACCACCAATGGGTTGCGTGCCTGGAGTTATTACTCTCAAGCATGAGGCTGGACGCAAATGTGTTGAAATGATGTTATCTGTTGCAACAAACTACAACGTAATCATTCAAAACAAATTGAAGGCAATGCAAACTCCCGAGACCAAATTGTATTATGCAGACATATACAAACCTATTCTGGACATGGTTCAATTTGGAAAAACCAAGCTAGGTGAGTTCGAAAAATAAAATTCCAGAAATTGTCCATGCATATACAGGGGAATATTTATGTTGCCAGCATAACGTGTATGCAGTGGCGGTACATAATAGGGGCAGGGAGGGGTGCCGCCCCCCCGAAAGTCGAAGGTAGAACTAGTATACATGTATATATTCGGAGTGTTTAAATCTAAAATATTTCGATGAACATGATTTCGCCCCCTTTACATTTATATCGAATGATTTAGCCCCCGAATAAAAACCTTCAAGTTCCGCCAGTGCGTGTATGCTGCAAGCAGCACCTAAGTTCATATATATGTACTTATATATTTACATGTTATTGTTAGGTTTTGAAGAGGTGAATGCTGGATGTTGTGGATCTGGATATGTTGAAGCAGCGATTTTATGCAACATGAATTCGGTTGTATGTGACGATGCATCAAAGTATGTGTTCTGGGACTCGGTTCATCCAACTGAAAAAGCATACTACTATATATTTACTATAAATCGCCCGCTAGTTGATATGGTCTTGAATGATACCTTCAACTAAAAGGATCAAACATCAAACTAGTTTACAGTTTAATTGTCCAAATTTCCAACCTACGTTTCCATTTAAATCAAGAAACCATTGTACTTGATCAACACCACCACCAAACAATTAATATATGTAGACTACTTTCTAGCAATAATATTGTACGTTTAACTTTTACAACTTTATTAATCGTCTTTATCTATGGAACATTGTCCACCCAATACCCGGCCATCAATTATATATCTAGCTACTAGTTTTGTGGTATATATGTTGCATGTTTCATTAGCTCGTTATCTCTACCAAATAACATAATTATGAATGTATAATTATCTTGTTTTAGGATTTATAGGATTGCATATTTCGTGGTTTAGTACTTAACAAAAAAAAGATTGGTAGTTTTTTATATCGTCAATCACATAATTAACTATAGATGAAAGTTGTCGCTGTGTTTTATTTTATTTGGTATTATTTATATATATACAAGAAACTACCTTTGATGTCGCCCGCCACTGGTCCCATGGATTTCAAATATTATAGAATTTGTAGAGCTTGTAGACTTTAGGATCGAACTTGCGCCAATATAACAAAATACATACACGTTGAGAGAGGTGGACGTGAAAATGTAAAATTTGTGAATTGAAAGTTATCTCTTATCTTATTTTTTATTTCTGAAACAAAATATTGTTGTTGGAGTAAGTTTTTGTTGCTTGTAATGCCGCCACTGGCCCCATGATACATAAATGTTTCTTATATAGCAGCCGATAGTACGTATATTTCGTAGGATATATCATCTATTGGTAGGCCACGTAAAAACTATTGAAAATGTTGTGATCTAGCTTATTAGGATGCAAGATATTTTTCAACACAACTCGGATAAAGTTCAATATATTTTTATGTATCATTTAAAACTAATTATGATAGAGGGAGCAACCACTAGTACGCAAACCATTATTTAAGTTAAGCAGCAAAAAAGACCATTTAAAATGTTAAAGAGTCCGCCATTTATACGAGCATTGTTTAAAATGTGAGCATTTTTAACGATGGTTAAAACGCCATCCTATAAAAACATATGCTAAGGTTGTGTTACATATTTAAAGGCGGTTTTCACTTGTTGCTCGTGCAAGTTTTAGGTGAGTCTTTAAGGATTTGTGTAATATAAGACTGTTCTTTTCAATTTTTTGGCGCATGTAAGGCGATGATACTGTTACTTTATGACGGTTATACTCTTGATTATTTTTTGTAGTTTTTATTTCGACCTATGGCGTCTTAACATGAATTGCCTTTATAATTAGTTAATAAATTTTACAATAAATAAAAATAATTATGATATGTAAAACGGGTTATCATGAATCGCCTTTTTATTAATTAATATATTTTACAATTAAAATAATCATAATAATAATATGTAAAGCGGTTAGTAAGGGACCGCCTTATTGAATTATTAAATAATAATAATTGTATAAATATTTACTACAATAAAAGTAATAATAATATCATTGTTTAGGGTGGGATTTTATTATTATTTAAGGACGTACAATTTTAAATGCTTTGAACCGTTTAAACTTTACATATATTAAATGTCATGCAAAACAATCCAGCAATTACATTTACATTTATAATGTATATGTAATGTATATTCACTGTTTTGTTATTATTATAAGGAATAATCACTTTTTCTAATAAAAGCACCGTGGTCCTTTAAAAACATAGACCACGGTTCTAACATAGAGAACTGAGGTCCTAAAACACTATTAAATTTATGCATACATTGAAACAGTTACGTATATTAATGATTTGTAGCTATCTAGAGAGCATTCGCTTTTATTTATATATTTTTATTTTTAATTATTTTTTCAATTCTATGTGTATGTGTTTTTTTATGTCTTAATGAAGTTTTATTTTTGTATATATATATATACTTATCTCATTTTGACTATTTTGTTGGTTAATGATATGCTATTATTGATATTCAATTAAAAGTTATTATAATAATATAACATTGTTTGTATATAATTTGGTCTTATGCATCGATGATATGGTCTTATTGGTACATGTTTTATAGACTATATTCTCGTGCTTATTTTCATTTTATTTGCAAATCTATTGAAATTGGTACTTATTTGGTTAATATTTGCATTTAGGATTAAAGATGGAAGCTAGAGCGAAAAGGAGTCGAAAGCGGAGCAAAACGAAGAAAAATGAAAAATTTCAGAAACCTGACAGAATGGTCCTATACGGTGTATAGCTCTACTCTATACTGTGTATAACATTCTATCCGATGTATAACTTAGTCTATACAGTGTATAGGGTATGTCGGCTAGATTTCTATTTAAGATAATTTAATCTAATTAATTGAGAATCTTTACCATTAACCCTAGTTCGACTAAGGCACCTACAAAAAGGGTTTTTATGGAGTTTTAAGGCATTATAAGAGTATGGATTGAAGAGATTCAACCAAGCTAAGAAGATTTCATTATTGTATTCGGTTTGTGTTAATTTTACTCTATCTTGTATTCGTTCATGTCTATGTGTTTGGATGTTTATATTTATTATTTTCTGCAACCTAGCATTGGATTGAACCTTTCTATGTGTGTATTTAAGTTTTTAATCCATTAGATAAAGATTTTATGAGTTTACTTTGGTGTTACAAATTTTATTATTATTGTTAACGTTTAATTAAAGATCTATGATTGTTCTTAATATTTAATTGTTGAGTCTTAACGTAATTGGTAGATCTATGCTATAACTAGCGTTTGTACAGGTTTATTAGTTATTTATGATTATTTAGCTTATTAGATAATTATAACTCGAGACTGTAACCGGTAATAGGTTAAGAAATTTGCAATTAAAATTTTTGAATAAACATGATAATTGTACTTGGGAATAACTTTTAGCTATAATTATTAGACATTTGTTAGCACGATGTCGCTAGATTAAATTGTTAATAATAGTGAGGAACTTAACTCATAACTTGCGTTGGTCACGTTAGAATAGCTTCTTGCGTACGAATTACTTCGTAGAGACTTTCCAATAGTTGTAGAATTAGAGGATCTTAACAGGAATCCTAATTAAACTTAGCTACTCACGGTAAAATTCATCCAAAGTAATGAAACTCATATAATTGGAATCTAAGTAATTATGCATCTAAGTATATACGTCTTCGTATGTTTAAACTTCGTAAATCTCTTATGTAGTGATTTCTCGTAAGTCGGTGTGTAAATATACAAATAAATTGAAAACCTTTTTAACTATATAACTATTAGTTAGTTTAGATGATAAAAAAATAGCCATTGTTCCCTAAGATATCGACATCCGAATTTATCATCGCTATATTACTATACGATTAGGTATACTTGCCTATATTGTGTAATAATCAATAACGTTCGGTAAAATCCTTTTATTATAAATTAAAGCTTAGATTTTACACATCAATCGACAATTAAGTGATTAACACTATTTTGGTAAATAAAGCTGAAGATTCATTTAACTCACCGTCGACAAAAAATTACTAAGTTGTAAAAAAGAAATCTAATTTATTTTTAAAGTATAGACCACAGTTTGATATATATCTTTTATACCAACAGTTTGCCATTGAATATTTCTTTATGACAATGATACACGATTTGTTACCATTAGTTGCAAGGAGATACTATTGATATGCCCATCGATTATTTTAATAATAGATGAAAGTCATACCCCACAAAACCATCAAATTTATATTAATTCAACCAACTGTGTGTTTGCTTTATATTGTGTGTTAACCGCGCTTAGAGTATAAATCAGATGGTTTCGTGGGGACCTTCATCTAATATAAGAATAATCGAAGGGTCAGTAGTATCTCCGGGCAATTAACTGTAACATATCGTGTATCCTTGACACAAACTATATAATGAAGAAAAATGTTGGTACCAAAGAAATACAATCGGCCTGAAATAGTCAAGGTATTAAATTCACATTTTTGAAAACCAAAAATCAAATTAGAAAACAACTTACATCTCCATATACAAGTGCATATGTTTACCAAGACATTTTAAAAACATGGATGATAAGTTGCTCATATATACAGAACTTCAAAAAGAACCCCGGTTCATTCATATGGACGTGGTCCAATTCATTTGATGAAAGTAACACATTTTGTAATTAGGAGTCGTGGTATGTCTATTAAAAATGGACCATTGTTCTTTAAATGTAACCGTGATTCCTGTTTTTAAAGAAATAGACCATGGTCCCCAAGTTAGACCCATGGTCTGGCGAAAGTAAAATGAAAACACGCACCTTTTAACAAATGGACCACATGTTTTTAGGTTTTTCTTTTCCTTCTATTTATGTGGTCTATTGGAGTTGATCTATATGTGATTGTGTAGTAGTGGATGTGGGATAATGAGTTCGTACCCAATATATAATAATTTTTCAGCCCAACACGTTCGAAGTCAATATATAAAATTAGATGAGGTTTCATTCGATCTAAAACTAATTGGAGATTGAAAGAATAGTCCATAAACTAATACTATAAGTTATTGTTTCTTTATATTTTCGATATGTGATAGATCTAATATAGCTAATGAAAAAGGTTGTAGCTGTAAAGTATGTTTGGGATTGATGTTAAATTAAAAAATCTGAAGGAAAGAAAACCAATGCGTCTCATGCATGTCATGTTTGTTGCTACATAATTGTCATACTTTTATGGAGATGAATAGACTAGCTTTAAGTTTACAAAAAGAAGCTTTTTAGAAGGTAAAAAGAGTGAAAGAATAATGACAGTTTATAACGAAAAAGGTTAATTGTCACAAAAATAGCGTTACATCATTAATGGAATGGCAATGTTACATTGTACATCACATTTACAATGAGAGTAGACAACTAACAAAGAGGCCGACTTGAATACAAAGTTCTGTCAAAACATTGTTTCATTTACATAACTTTTCATTTTTCTCATTAGAAAACTATAAATTTATCGTTACATTGATAATGATAATGATTTTGATGGGATCGTAGTGATCTCTCATTCAATTAAATGTATGACTTATACACTTCACTTGTTAAAGGGGAACATGTTGGTGTACTGATGATGGTTATGCCTGCTATAGCTAGTAGTGCCAGCTATTCTTAAACCTCTTTTTGTCTTTGATATTTTTCGAAATCATGTCATTGCCTTTTTTTGTTGAAGGTCGCCAAAAATACCAAATGAGTAACTATACTCTAAGAAATGACGTAACAATTTTAGAATTAAATAAAAATCTTTTGTTTTAACATCATATCCTATTACTACTTTCTAAAGTACCGTGTATATACATAGACCCTTAAATGTGAATTTAGTATTTGTAACAACAATCCATACACTAATGTCTTCCAACATTTCTTTCTCACTCTCATTACTAATCAAACTAACATATATAACAATTATTTTGTTAGGCCTATTTTCAAGCATATAGAAATGGTTATCATTTTTCTTATATCATGTTGATGAAGTTATGAGTCACTTCATCCTTATACGAATTTAAATGTGAACAAATAAATTCTAAAACATTTAACATTTAAGATAAGTCAAACAATATAAAAGTATATTAATTTAAAGGCTAATAGATAAATTTATTACAATACTTTACTAAAATGTTCATATAGGTTATTATACTTTACAATTGTCTAATCAGATTATTATACTTTACGAAAATGTTCATTGGGGTTATTGTACTTTAAAAATGTACAATTAAATTATTATACTTTGTGAAAACGTTCATATGAGTGATTGTACATCTAATTAACACATATGTTTGAGAATTTCAAAATAAATTCACTTTATAACTATAGTTATGTTCCCCCAACAACTAATAGTAAGAGGGAAACAAAGTAATAACACAACAAGACATTTTTTCCTTGATAGTTTTTAGACTAATAGCCACACGAAATATATGTGAAACTGAAAGTGAGACAATACTTGAATTTAAATATGTTCAATTCATATAAAAGTAAAGTATGATCAATATTCTTCATTTTGAAATATTTGAACCGAATAGATTTAAATTCAAGTCTTGTCACGCTTTCAGTTTCACAGATACTTCAAGTGGCTATTAGTATAAAAACTATCAATGAAAAAATGTTTTATTGTATTATTACTTTGTTTCCCTCTTAGTATTACTTGTTGCGGGGGAGGGGTGGGGGACATAAACTATATTTATAAATTGAATTTATTTTGAAATTTTCAAACGCCTATGTTAATTAGATGTACAGTAACCAATATGAATATTTTCACAAGGAAAATGATACATATGCATAATTAGGCGTATATGCCTAAAAATGTAATTGGTAGATAAGAAAATGATTGGATGAGATTAGGAGAGAGAATGAGTTGAATCCATGTCAAAAATTGTATCGATTAGGCTTGTGAGTATCATTACCCTTTTCACAAAGTACAATTATCCAGTGACACATTTTTAAAGTTAGTAATCTATATGAATATCTTACAAAGTATTGTAATTTGATTGTACATGTTTAAAGTATAGTGATCCATATGAACATTAGTACAATGAAAATTTTATCTATTAACCCTAAATTAACCCTAAATCTAACTATACACAATCAAATTATAATCAATACAAGAATATAAATAAACTAAAGAAGTAATAATAAGATGAAGTTATAATACGGAACCGCATTATCATATTTTTTATAAGACCTCTTTGCATACTACAATTATTATCGTATCTGTCAAGTGGTTATTCTTATCACAAACAAGGACTTTCAATTTCTTTTGTGTTTTAACACGTAAAACAACCGCATATAATTTTGCGATTGATAATATAGCACCCATTACTTTTATTTATCACCATCGCATACATAGATACTATCTTATTAGATGGCAGTAAACTAAACTTTGAATGCCATCGTCTTATTAGATGGCAGTTATATAAGTAATTGTTACCTATATTCATAAAATAAGTATATTTGAATTAAATGAAGTATTCTCTATATTTTAACTGAAATAAACAATTTTTTGGTATCATACACAACAAATTAACTATTTATAACAATTATCGAAAACTTTGTACTTCTCAATCTGGTGTGCAAGGAGTAGGTGCCAACATCAATGTCAAGCATTCTATCACGTTGTAGCAACGTTGTTGAAGACCACCGGTTTCAAATTGATCTTGTTGAATTATGTGAAGGGAAAGATTCCTTTTTGCTGAACTGCAAACGGTTTTTCAAAAATGGTATAGACATAGACATTGTACGTGTCAAAAAGTCAAAACTGGTTTTGCATAAATTTAGTTCTTTAACAATGTCATTATTTTCATCATTTACTTCATTTACTTCATTTTTACTCATTATAATCGATGGTTTGTACATACTTTTTGAAATAGTACGATCAAATAATATCATGTAGTTAATTTTTGAAATAACTAACAGTACTCGTTTTTATTTTGTTCCTTCTTAAGTTTTTCTTTAATAGTACAATTACCTAATCTTTTAATGTGATTTTTTATAGAGCATAACGACTCTATAATGCATTAATCTATTAAAATAGATTCTACACCTTATCGATATTTTCAATTAACCATGTAAGTAATCTAATAAGATTGAAACAATAATTTATTCACCCTGTCACAAAATAGTTGTCCCTTAATAAAGTTTCATTGATTTAAAATAGATCGATAAATTTCAATTTTATCTTTATATTTAAAGCAAGTTTGACTTAAAGTTATTAACAATTAAATTATTGAAAACAATAAATAGGGATAAAATAAGGAATATAATAATTTTTAATAGTTATTTTTTGTAAGTAGACAATCTTTAGAAGACAAATAAAATTAATAAGATAGACAATTAGAATGAGACTAAGGAGTATAATTATAATTATAATTATACTTATAACAAGAATAGTAAGCCATAAACATAAAAATGTTAAAATACATAATAAGCGCGAGATATGTCCGATTCTTAGTGATTGCCTTTTTTTTCTTCTATGCTTTCTACTTTCCAACTTCTTTAAATGGCGATAAAATGAATATTTACTGAACAATAATAAATCTTATAAATGTAATACATACGGAGTAGATATATTGACAATGTTAATAAATAATGGGATTTTTATTTTGAATTTAAATACGTTAGGGTTATTATCGGGTAATGGAACTTTTTAAGATCAAATATTTTTAGTGTAATCTTTAACTTTTGTCTTTAATCTTTAACTACAAATAAAGGTTAATATATTGATAGTGTAATAATATTGTAAAAAATGTTCACCTACATGAATTATCTTTTTTTTGCGTTCGATTTTATGAACTTAGTATGAGAACCTGCTTAAAATTTGACTGATGCCAATTCCACCGTAAATTATACACGTGAACAACATTTATGACGTGGCTTTTTAATTTCTTTTTATTTTTTTATTTCATCCTTATTTATTCATCATCCTCAAGAACACTAACATATTTTGTTCTTGATTTCTTAGTTGATCATATTTTCCAACCACATAAATTAAATCAATTTATTACAAGATTAATAAACCCTCAATACCCAACATATCAGAACACGAACACATACATTCTTGAACCCTAACATATCAGAAACAAACACAAACACAAAAGAAGAAAGAACATTTGAAAGCGAATTTTATTGGAAACCTTAAATACCCAAACATGAACTTAAACCACATGCATTCTTGAACAAAAACCTTAAAGAAGAAAGAAGAAACTGAACGCGAACAGGGGCGGCGTGTGGTGGAGCAGATGATGGTGTGCGGCGAAGCAGAAGGTGGTATGCGACGCTAAAACGGGATGAAGAGATCACTGCTGGAGTTGCAGGTTTCTAATCGGGAGTTCAAGAAACCATCTATGCCGGATTATTGAAGGTCCATGAGGTTCGCAAGCGCACTAAATCACCACACCTACATTTCGTGTGTATCCAACCATTAGTTGGAAAGGGGAGTGTGAAATTTGGCATTTCGATGAAAATGGAGTATATAAACCCTAATTTGTGATCAACAGTAAACTAGTGGAATGGTGGCTTTAAGCCCTAATTTAAACTGACGTGGAAGTCATTAAAGGACGTGGACTCTATTGGCTTATCTGGAAATTTGCTGGCACATACATGGACAGAGTAACCTGATGCTATTCGGTCATCAGTCACCAGGTTTATGTAAATGAATACTTTTTTATTAGATTGGGTATCTAAATGAACAACCTGTATACTACGTTCATGCAATCGAACACAAAAAAAAAAAAGATGGTTTATGTAGGTGAACATTTGTGCAAAGTTTGTTACACTATTAGTGTATTAAACCCCTACAAATAATGCATTTTCATTTCATGTCTTCATCCTAGATTTTAACAACTCTTTAAATAGAGAGAATAAAATTGAATAGTTTGCTTTAGTTATCAATGTGAGACTACTTAATGTAGATTATTCAGAACTAAATCAGAGTAATTGATGTCACATTGGTTTGTAAACAAAATACTTGAAATTTCTTTTTTCTATATAATCATCATACATTAAGTATTGAAATTAGAAGACAATTAATTGTTAAAAAATACAAATCGATATCTTTTATAATTTATTATATTTGTAGTATAGATAAAATGAATTCTTTAAAAGTTCTAATTTTTTTGTTTACGACTCCATTATAGTACACATAAATCTACTGGCTATTTCTACGATCACACCAAACTCATCAAATGAGCGGACTATCATTATCGACACCAAACCTAACAAATGACCACATTACCATCACCAACTTATTGATATCACCTCAACTACTGCTAGTGTATTAAAATGTCCTTCTAATAAAGATAGAGTTAAAATTTCGTAAAGTTATATCGTTCAATAATAATAGTAGTACTAAAATAAATAAGAATAGAGAAATTTATATTTATATCATTATAACTAATTTAAAGATTTAAGATTGTATATTTGTTAAAGTGTTAGTCGATGTAAATACAAATAATGAGCCAATGTTTAGATTTTTTGACATTGTAAATAGTATCCCTAGGATTATTATTTGGGTTAATAGACAGATTGGTTATCAAACTTTGCGTAAATGTTCAATTTCATAAGCCAAATTTTTTGTTACAATTCCATGAAAGTAGTATACGGCTTGTTCACTAGGATAATCATTATAATGAAACTTGTTCAATTACATGAATTCGGTGACTGAATACCGAAAATCAACAAGTTACTCGGTACACGTAGGATACATGTTAGCTCCACGTTATCATCCAGTTCAATTCATGTAGATGACATGTTATTCACACTATCCACGTCATTAAATCTAATTTTAATAAAAGAAGTACTAACCTTAAATTTTTTTTCTTTATTATTGACTTGTTCCCATTTTCTAGATATGAATTGATATGTATACTATGCCTTTATGTTCATCTTCAGAAACTGATTCAGTTACAATATATATTTACACCAGCATTTTGAAATTGAGGTTACCATATATTTACACCTAAATTCTTTAACATCTTCAAGAACTGATTCAACAACTCATCATGATCATTTATTTTGTTTCTTTTCTAATTATTCATCATCGTCATCTAAATAACAAACAACAGTAGCATCAATTATTCATCATCAATATTCACCATCTTTCCAAGACCAACATCATTTCATCTTTATATTCAGACATAAACATATGAAAAAATAGTAGATCTGAAAAGTAAAAATCCATATGAAAAAACTAGATCTGTAACCGATCTCACAAGTTTTGCCAAAATCAAACATAAACACTTAATCGACAAGATAAGAAGGAAAATGTATGGAAACTGCAACTCGTTGTGGATTGATGGCGGTCGGAAATGACCCAAAAAATAAAATATGATAATCTCTTAAACTAAATTTGAAAACCGACCCTAACATAGCAGATCTGAAAAGAAAACTCAAATATGAAAACTTAGATCTGAAGGAGAAAGACAAATCAGAAACTTAGATCTCCATTAAATCGTCATCTTCATGCTCCATTAAACCGGCGATCATTATCTACATTAAACCGTCATCTTCATTAAACCCTAGAAAGAGATGAAGAATGGTGTTGATGGTGAACTCCAACAGTGAATTAAAGCTTTAGAGAGAACCACAAATATGTATTTTCAGATATTACAAATGATTTAAAGCTTCTGGTTAGTTTTTGGAGATGGTTAGGGTTGGTTTTAGAGAGAACAATGAAGAAAAGAGTTTTAGAAAGAGAAACACAAATGAATTAAAGCTTTAAAAAATAGATGGAAAGTTTATATATTTAATGTTTTCTTTTTATTTTTCTTTCTCATGGACACTTAGACAAAACAAAAGCAATCTCAGCATGTTACCGGTGAAACCGGAGTCCCTCTTTTTTTGACAAGTTTCAGAAAACTATGTTCATGGAATTGTAACGAAAAAAAGTTGGGACATGAAATTGAACATTTACACGAAGTTTGATACTCAATCTGTCTATTAACCCTTATAATTTAAAATAAAAAAGGTCGGATAAAACATGGAGGCTTCAAGATATGCATGAAAGTATTTTAAGTTATTTTGAATCGGTCTTATTTATCAATTAATTTATCCTTTTTAATTAAGTATAATGAATTTAATAAAATACAGAAGTCTAAGGTCAATAGAATTCAATTTTGAAAAGATTTTGTCATTAAAGTGTTTCCCGTAGTATATTTAAGATTAAGATTAACGACTTTCTTATCGGATGCAAGTGAATGCATATTAACTTTTTAATACGTATACAACACTAAATATGAAATTAACCAAATGAAAACGCATTGAAAAACATGTTGTATATTTTATTGTGATAGTCTATTAGTAGAAACGGGTTAAGTGATCCGGAGTGCATATCCGACAAAATAACTATATTTCGGACCCAACCAAAATATTGGAGGTCAAGGGGGTTGTACCCCTTGTAGGGGTCCAAGGGGCATCGCCCACAAAACACTTACGAAAAACAACAAGATGTTATGAGTTTGACGAGTTTTCGTGGTCCGAGTCTAACTTGGTCAGACTAACATATGTCAGACTCATTCTGATCATATGGAGATCGTATCAGTCTGCATATGAGTATTTGTAACCTCTATTTAACCTCTTTAGAAATATAGGAAAACAATTCATAACCTAAGTTTTGGGTTTTCCTTTTGTGCCTAAAACATAAAATTGTTCTCTCCAATTATCTCAAAGTGAATTCGTCATACTCATACAATTAGAGTCGAAATATTACTTTTGAAAAATAATATATATACATTTAAAAGATATATCCATCAATTGAAACCATTTAGCGTGTTCATTCTCACATCATATTAATAATCTTATTAACTTTTGATCATAAAAATGTATCATAACATGTGTTCAAAGTTTGATATACTACAAACAAAATCGATAAATGAAATAGTTATCCGCTGATACAACTAATTATTATAAGTAGGGATTGAATTAAATAAAATAAATTTTAAAATATAATAAATAAAATAACATATAAATAGTATCAGCATCTATAAATAGTATGTGAATAAAAAGAATTATAAATTATAATTGTTTATCAGCTGACAAATTCAAAAGTTATATAATTGATCTTATTACTCTTTAAAAATATTTAATTATCCTCGACTTTTTTTTATCTAATTAGCTTACTATGCAACTGTTGATATTTTATTTTATTTATTTTACATTAATTTTTTCTTTTACAATAATAACCTCGTTATAAGTATCGAATTATATTATTTGATTATGATGTACTACGCTGATATATGATGAAAATATGAAAATTATTTATCTAAGTTTCATAAGTAAATAATTACAATAAAATTTATGATTATCTGATTGTAGTATGTGATTATTATATGTGAAACTTTATTACTATTCCTCCCTGTTTTATTCTAAACAAGGTGGCTACTTTTGGCTGCGTCTGGTACATTCGACCAACAAAAGAGGGAACTAAATGTTGCTCGACTTACTTCAATGGTTTGACCAAATCAAATTAGTGTAGTAATAGTTCAGTCAAATATGACTCATCTCTAAAGTACTTTAATAATTGCCATCTCCATTGCCATTCATCTTTATTTGCTTATCCTTTCTTACAGAGTTTGATTTATAATTATATATATTTTTTAATTTATTGTCTCAAAATGTATTAGATTTAATTTACACATTTTCCTATTGTATAGAAAGAACTTTAAAAATTCTCATTGTATGTATCGAAGTTTTAAAAACGTCTATCGTATACATTTAACTTAGTGTTGTATGTATAAGACTTACAGTTTTTTTTGCGTTGTGTAGCAAAAAAAACAGCAAAAATGCATACCATAGACGTTTTTATAACTTAAATCCTTACAATAAGAATTTTTAAAGTTTACCTTTTATAATAGTAAAATGTGTAAAGTTTAATACATTTTAAGACCAAAACCTTTGTTCTTTTCTGTGCATAAAATCTATTAATTAAATTAGCAAAACGTTGACGATTGCTATCACATATAACTTTTATAGTTCAATTTGTTAAAATATGAGACAATTTTATTATGATTGAATATAATATTTATTGTTAGTATTCTATAATGTGGTACGGGACCTTTTTATCTTTAAATCCTAACGTCACCCCCACCGTTCATCAAGTTAAGTCGTGTTCATTTAACCTGCCAACCCGACCCAAATTTATGCTCATATGTAAGATGGTGGCAAATGTGTAGTTGGGTCGACCTTGTGTCACACAGAATTTCACATAATAGTTGCAGTCAAATCAGAATTGGAACAAACAGTAAGAAAATTTTCTGTTTATGTTTGTGAAGTCAAACAATAATGCAGCTCAGTACAATTACAAGTACATAGAAGTAATTATCCAATGCACCAAAGATAAATACTAAATTGGATCGTCTACAATGAGAGCATATATATATGCATTAATCAGCGAGAAAATGAGTGAGTAGGGCTGTGATATTAGTACCTGGAACGAATGAATGCCATTATATATCTAACAAAAACTTCCACAAACTAATAACTTAATGAACAGAGCAACAACTGTGCTAAGATTTGTCAACGAGAAAACATTCACGCTATGTTTTGACGTATCAAGGATTCGAAAGACTTGAAGATGTTGTAGTAAGCCTTCTCAGTTGGATGAAACGCGTCCCAAAAAACGTACTTTGAGACATCAGAGCACAACGGCGACTTTTTATTGCATAGAAAGTCCGCTTCAATTAATCCACTTCCACAACAACCAGTATGAACTACTTCAAAATGGTCTAGTTCAAAAAAACATAAGAAAGAAAGACAATATCATATATGAAAAGTATAATGCCTTTTGAACACATAATCATACTCTAAGGGGGTATCGGATTGGTTATTTGAAAATGCTTATTTGCCTAAAAATATAATTAGGTATCAACATGTTTATTTAAAAGTGTTCATTATTTAAAAAGGGTGTTTGAATTTACTTGTCGTATATTAAAAATATAAGCAATGCAATCAAAACCCCCAAATCTACAACAATATCATATCCTTACCAATGTGACCATTTCCTTCAACCATGTCAATGATGGGCGTGTATATATCAGCATAGATAACTCGAGTGTCCTTTCTTTGAAGACGCTTAAGATTATTTTCTAGCATGTTATTGTACAGTCTGGAAACGTAATTAAACTTTTCGATACATTGACGGCTTGTAATAGGAGCCTTTGAATTCAGAGTAATGATAGCAGGTAAGCATCCAATTGGGGGTGCACCCACAACCCCTATTTTCATTGCACCTTCATTCAACAAGTCCTGTGATTCAAATTTACCAGATTCGAGTTTAATGTCACAGTACAGATTATTTTTGTTAGCAAAAATAAATGCATTTTATATGTAACTTTAATAATGTAAACGAAGAAAGAAAAAAAAAACTACCATGAAGTGTCAATTGACTGTCCCCATTTAGGGGAACTATTCTGGGCAAAAGATTATGGCAACTCAACTTTTTATTACTTCTCAAAGTCTTCTGTTTTCAAATAAGAAATAAATATAAACTACCATATACTTTTTGCTGTTTTCACATCTAGCCAAAATAAATGTTTATATTAATATTTCTATAGCAAGTTTTCCAATCAAACATAAGTTTTTGTCTATTTTACTCAGGGCATAAGGTTATGGAGAGAGTTATGTGAAATCAAGATACACTAGAACAAATATCTTATTAATTATTTACATATTATCAGTGATTTACATATGAAATGAATACAACAATGTGGCACTCTCATTCAATCTCAAGCTTACAATATGTATTATAGACATGTAAACATAGACAAAAAATGAGCGAACTTAAATGATTGGTGCTGTGAAAAGAAGAGTAAATGACCCAAAATAGAAACGAATTATTGTATGATTATCGATTCTAGAAATCAACTATCAAAGTTATCAGTGATAGAAACCGACTCTCTACTTCTTCATATTTCTGATAACATTTTACATGACACATCATATTCCTTCCGTCCCATTTTTATTGTCTATATTACTATTTTTGTTTAACCTAAAAAGATTGTCTACTTGCAAAAACTAACTATTAAAAATCATTAAATTCTCCATTTTACCCTCATTTATTACTCTCTCCACTTATTTCTTAAATTTTTTAAGTCAAATGACCTTGAATATAAGGCAAAAATGACATTTATACAACTTAATTTAAATCTGATAAAAAATGTTAGAGGACAATAAAAATGGAACGGATGGAGTACTTTTTTTCTCAATTTCTAGGTAACATGTTTCTAGAAATATGAAAAAATTGAGAGTTTGCTTTTATTACTGATATTTTTAGTAGTTGATTTCTAAAAATCGATAATCAGACAATAGTTCGTTTCTATATTGGGCAATTTGCCCGTGAAAAGAATTAACAAAGGAAATAGAGCTGAGAAATTGGCATTGGCTGACCTGTAAGAATTTATCAATATTTTGCCAAATGAAATTCTGATAATCGGAGATGGTTGGATAGGCTGTTCGCTGAACGAGTATGGGTCCATAGTAGTTGAAAGCGAAATCGTTTGTGCCTGAGCTCACAATGTATCCCGCCCTTCTAACTAGATCATCGGTTTTTTCTTTGCCAATTGAGAGGGTCAATTTTCTTTTATAGTCTCTGAATAAATCCAGTTGCTGTGATGCAGTGAGTGCAGCCTAATATCATGAAAAAAGAATTATAAGAAATTAATTAACTAACCCAAAATCATGCACATAATATTGGTGACATGTAGCCTTATATATTTTGTGCATGTATATACTTGGCCACTTATGATACACGGTACACAACTACACATTGTTTACGGGTGAATTTTATATATGTCACTCTTAAATTTCAAAATATCATATTTGCCCAGACTTGCACAATAATGTTGTACTTTATGCATTGAAAACTTGTACAAATGCTTTAGGAGTGACATATATGAAATTGTACCTTCATTTACTGCATGAGAATACGTTTCCACTAGATAAAAGACACAATTTACGCATTTGCACTGAATGCATTTCTGACGAGTTAAATGTCTAATATTAACCTTTTAAATAACACACATTATTAGATAGGTCCAATTTATACGATTTTCAGAGACGGTGAAATAAGGATGTGTTCATAATAGGTAAGTTAGTATTTTATTAGGGCTGTCTAATCAATTTTGAGGCCCTGTAGGATAACACATAGTAGGCCTCGTGAGACAAATACTTCAAATTTATAAAAACGATTCGTTAATGTTACAAAACTTTATAATTACATATAGAGAGTAACAGAGTAGGGCAGAGAAGATTACACTTAGTTTAGACGTGAAGGGATCGAAACCAGCACCAGCAGAAGCAAAGCTAACTCCAGTCATGAGATCCTCAAGTGTTAAACTTGGATCCAAGTAAGGTGGCAAATTCTCCTTGACCCCCAAAAATGAAGCTTACATGCATAGAAATATGTTAAATCACCAAAATTACTATTATGCAAGTAATTAATAAGAAATTTTAAGATAATAGTAGAACAAACAAAATGTAAAAAACAGATATCTAAAATGCAAGCTAGTTAACGAATACTTAAAATATTTAGAGAAGTATATACCAATGAAATCAGTAACAAGACGACCATTACTGAATCTTCCTGTCGCCTTGTGATTTACGAAATCTTTCCCATACGGTGGGAAGTTCCCTCTGGAAATAGTGGGAAAGTAGTTGTTATTTCCAGGGTCAACCGTCGAGTCTCCAAATACAAACACAGCAGAGACTGCATTGCTCGCAGCATTGCATAACTGATATTGTAAAGATAGAAAATTGATCAAAAGAAGTAAAAAGAAAATTTGGAATCTATATGATCTTGACATGGAACTCATTATAGTCTGTAAGGATTATGATCTATGTTGGCCAAAATGGTCTAGTTATATAGGCGATCGATTTCTCTTATGTTTCTTCATAAAATAGTATTAATTCCAACAAATGAGTCATTGCATCCAACTAGGAAATATATGCATTAACTCACGGTTCTGCATGGGACTTCTGATCTGTTAGTTATTACTATTATCTTTTTTGTATAAAAGTCAGTATGTAGGTTGGTTGTTCACCATATTTATTGTACCCCATGCTGTTATGATTGTATGTTTCTGGTAATGTCAGTTGCACTTGAATAACAAAATGCATGAATAGCTGATGGGCTTTCGAAGAAAGATATATTGTAGCTAGAACTTTACTTAATAGGCTGACTACAAAGGCTCTCAATAGAATCAATGTCATCTCACTTGTGTCAACAGCCACTATACAAATGTATAAGTTGGGCCAAACAAGGTCCAAACTTAAAGTATAGCTAGAATGAGACCTGCAAATAGTACAGATTAGCAAATTCATTCCTATTACCATTTCGCAATGATTACCAAGGTGGCCTAATGGTAAGGCATCCTAAATTCCTCACAAGAGGTCTCAGATTTGAACCTTTCTTGGTAAACATCTGAAAGGTGGCCAGGGAAAGGGTCGGAAAGGGTACATACGATTAAAAAAAGAAAAAGAAAAAGACTCGCCCTCCACGGGTAACCTGAACCAAGAAAAAGACTCGCCCTATTCATCCATGGGAATACATAAATATGAAATATCTAACGAACTAAAAAGACCTTCATATTCCCTATTCATATAAATGCAAGACCTTCAATTCATATCTTACCCTTATCACCTTAAATCCTTGGATGATGTTATTGTAGGAGTGATAGTGAATGATCAAAAAGTATGTACAATATACGAAGCTTTCTAGTTGTGTGGGAAAAGTTAGAGGACTGGAATTTTACCAACTAATGTACATGATAGTTATAGTTACAATTGTTACATTTAAACTAACTATATTTGAAAGTAGTCTAGAACTTGATATGATAGACTACATTAGTCATGGTTGTGTTGGCGATTATAGGACCTTAATATAACTAAACACATAGCAGGATATTGAATAGAAAACACTTTTGATTAAATCCTAAAACCTCATGGAGCCATTTATACATATACATACATGTGTACGAGAAGCAGATTGTAAATGATATCAATTTCATAGCTTATTTCTCACTTTCACTACAATAGCTTTATGTTTGCACCTTCTAAAGTTTTATGCTTGGACACATTGACTCTGTTTAGGAGATATTACTGTTCTGTTCGAAAATATGTTGCTCTGTTTTTTTATGTAGTAGATGTCCTGAGGATCAAACTCAAGACCCTCAGATACCATCGCATCGGTTCACAATGACGTAAATGTTTTACCTCCAGAAATAGATTAATTGGTGAATCATCTCTCAATAAATGTATGCTTCTCTAGTTATCATATTGCAGATGTTGAAATTAATGTTGGTCTAAATTGAGTGTTTTTTATGATATATGATAGTATAGTTATCTGCCCTATGAACAAGCTAATCCTTATTAGAAGCATAATAGTAGTTGTGATTCAAGTTCTGTCACCAATTTATCGACATCATGTCCTACTGCTAAACAAGTAGTACCTGTGCTCATTTTTTTGAACAAATATATTAGGTGTTTTTTAAGGTCAGGTTTACTAATTCTCTACTTCAAATTTTATATTGTTTTTTCAATTGTCTTTACATGCTTCATTACCCATTGAATATTGTTACTAGTACCACAAATACAAACTATGTCAGTATTAATCATGACGAATGAATTAACACTAGCTAGTAACTGATATAGGACTGAGTTCAATTAATCAAGGTACATTCGCATTATCACACAAAAGAATAGTAACAATAGTTCCAACTACATAAGTTACAATATATATTTAGGTACGTTAAAAAAGACTGTTCATAATAGAACTTAAAGCCTCATCTGCAACTATCTTATACATTCTGTCTGTAGGATGAACTGCATCCCAAAATAAATACTTTTCGCGGTCAGCACATGCATCCAAGCCTTTACAAGTAGTACCATATTCATAAGTTCCCGTTCCACAACACCCCTTCGAAGTCTCTACAAACCCTGTAACACAATATTGTTTCATACATTTGAACCAAAAGAATAGTATATCAAAGTTTACCCCTTAAAGTTCTTGAAATAGCCTACTCACCGTATTTTTGAGGATTTTGCATTGCTCTTTGAATTAGGCCGTAAGCGTCAACTAAGACAGTTTTCATCCCTGTAGATGTTTCTAAAGTAGCCAGTGCATTTTTTAACTTGACATTGAATGAAAGTGCCACATTGTTGTATTCATTGTCACATTTGGTTGTACCCTTTAAGGTCTTGACTAAAGGCATGCATCCAAAAGGAACAACCCCAACAACCACCAATCTTCTTGCTCCTAAAGAGTACATTTTCTACACAAATCCATATTCACCAAATTTATTAATTCATCGAAAATATATATGCTAGGAAGGGTCAGCCCAATATGAAAGCCCATGAGCCTCACATGTTGGGAGCCAAAAGTTAGTACACCATCACTAGCTAATGTTAAGTTCTTGGTTAATAGAATAAAGAGAATGAACCTTGACATAACCATGAAGAAGAGAGATCAAGTAATCTCCGTATTGGTCCACCGTATATTTGGAACTTCGTGTAGGATCAATGTAATAATTTTGTAGAAAATCATTTGTTCCCATGCTCAATACAAACACGGCGTTCTTGATAGATTCATGAGCTTTTTGTGCTCCAATGTTCATGCTAAGATGTCGCTTGTAATGTGCAAAATATTTAAATTGATGCGACAATGACAACACATTCTTCACATGCATAGAAGAATGATCAAATCAATATCTTGTAGTAAGATCTAATCATCTTAAATGTAAACAACGGAATAAGAAGGCATACTGAAATTTGAGCAGTGAGGTTATCATAACCGGAACCACTTGAAGCAAAACTAACACCATGGGAAAGATCAAAGGGCCTCGTTGAACCTGGCACGAGATAGGGACGAATTTCTTTTGTATAACCCAACGCCTCAGCTATTAAAATTGACAAGAAATGTGATTTTTAGCTAATTTAGAATAAGGTAATTAATAATAATATTGGTGATAATTAATTCTTCCTTAAACCGGATAAACATCCCCTGTTTTTCTAGAATTTTAGTCATCTTTACAGTATGTTTAATGGTGATCGACAAGCTAGCAAATAGTTAGTGATAATATTATAATTATAATATTTAAGTAACAATATTGTATTTTTGAATTCACCAATAACCAATTAGTTGGATAGCAGTTAAACTCATTCAGTCTGACATGACATTGACATAGTACCAAAAAGCATGGCGAGAATTATTTAATTTTACTCAAATGAATATAGTATTTTATAACCAAGTGCTCATACTTCAGACTCTAATCATTTACTACAACTAAAGATATATATATATATATATATCGATCAAAGTTTCAACTGATCAAAATTATATTTTCTAAGATTATGAAAATAACGAATGTGATATTAGAAACATCAGTTGACTTTTCAGTCTAAATAGTACTTTTAGCATGAAACTATCATTATCTTGACCAAATGAACGTACATCTTGTAGCCTAGCAGTGTCGAGATGAATAACAAACAAAAAGTTGTGAATTCAAATTTTACCGTAAACAAATGTGTAAATATTTACCTATGTAATCAGTGGCAAGCCTTCCATTAGTAAACCGCCCAGTGGGATACCCATTGAAGAAGTCCATCCCATACGGTGGAAAGTTACTCTTAGCGTCGGTTTTAAGATTATTATTGTTCCCTGGATCGACACTTGAATCACCGAACACAAACACGCCCGATATATTATTCTTGGATGCAATCTGCCTTATTTGATCAACCGCAATTGCATTCGCTAAGGTCACACCAAGACACATAATGGCCACCATGGTCATGGTCACCCTCATTTGCAAACTGCCCATATTTCTTGTAATAAATTAAATGTGCCAAAATAGAGAGATCCTGTTTTGATGTTGATCTTGAGAAAAATGACTATAGTCTCTATGGAATATATAGTTGTGTAACAACTTACTGGATATATGTCATTGATTGATGTTTGGTTAGAATAATTAAATTCGTTCTATTTTTATCAAATATTGTTCTGTTGAGTACTACCGAGCATTTAATATCTTGTAGCTAGAAATCATCATGTACAGTGCTCGTTGTTTAAAATGGGATAAATGCAATAGATTTGCAATGTAGTGTTACTCATTGTTTTATATATGTTAGTTACCTTTTTATTGTCTAAATATGCAACAAACGGAAAGAAACCGTATCAATATCTTTGAAAAGTTAATTTTTACCGAATAACATTTGGAATTGTTGACTAGACAACCACATATGATGCCACATGGACTTTTTTGGCCACGTCGTTTGCCACGTCAATTTCATACATGGAACAAATTGTGTCAGTATGTTGCATTTCACAAATAATGTGTAGAAGTTCAATATCAACTCAAAATCATGGATCCAATCATGTTTCCACATAATCTGTTGAGATTATATACATTTTAACATCAAGTGGTCATAAAATTTGGGTTGCGCTCAAATTTTGGTAATTATTTAGTCACCTATTCTTTCAGTTGAATTATCTTGCGGGATTATGCTGGACAAATAAAAGACGAGGGAATGGACTGTATTTGAGAAAGATGATATTGATGGTTTGATATATATTATATTTTAATTCAACTCAATAATTGAATAAATAGATAGAAAATGAAAGTTAATTACCATTTTTTATTTTATTTATTTCAATAAAAATGTCATGTTTCATATGAGTTTTTGACCAAAATAGTGTAGAGGAAAAGAATAATTACCAGTTTGGTATTTTTCTAGAAATATTTACAAAGTGTTTTTTTTTAAATAGGTTTTTTCTTTTAAATGGATTTTTGCTGTAAGATTTTAAATTATTAAATTTGTAAATTCTTCTCTTTAATTAAAATTATTTTAGATAATAGGAGAAATTGCATATCCCAACCTCAAACACCACTTAAAGTATATTTTTCTCCGAACATTCATTGAAATCTTTATACATTATGGATTGAAAAAATTTATTTTGGAAAATATGTAATTAATGTGATTTTTGAAAGGAAGATATGTAATTCTCCCTAGATAATATTATAAACATAATATATTCAAGAGCTTGCTATATTATAGAACTTTTTATAAATAGAAGAAATAAAAATTTTATTACTGCAATCTTATTCAAATATTACATTGATTGGGTCAAAAAAATTAAAGTGATGTTTAGTCGTTTAAGCATGAGATTCTAGAGCTTTTTTTTTTTTTTTTTTTTTTTTTGTAATGTTACATGTGATTACAAATAAATCAAGTCGTTGTTATATATGAAAATGATAACATCCCCATACCTAAACGGCTAAACATCCTTTTAACTTTCTGGACCCAATCAATATAATATGTGAATGAGTGTTAATAAAAAATTTTGTGTGTTCTATTTATAAAAAGTTATATAGTATAATAAGATCTTGAATGCATTATGTTCAAAATATTATCTAAAAAATCTCAATTAAAGAGAGGAAGTTAAAGGTTACAACTTAAAAATATTTCACATAAAATCTTACAGCAAAAATCAATTTAAAAAGATAATTTTTTCTAAAAATAACACTTAATTTGTAATTATTTTCAGAAAAACACCTAGTTGGTAAATATTTTTTCTCCTCCACACCATTTTGATCAAAAACTTTGTTTTATATCACTTGTAAAAATGATTAAATGAAAAGAGTAGGCTGCATACATGGAACAAATTTTTTACAACACATTGTTTATCCATACAGTTTATCCAATTGATATTAACCACATCATATCATATTTAAAAAGAAAAAGAAAAATGCTTACAAAATCAAGTTTATCAGGTCAACCGGTAACTGGTTACCATATTATCTATTTAGACACGAATTCTTCCGGTTTGTTGCATACCTAGACAATAAAAATGGTAAGTTAGATGCATAGAACAATGAGCGGCAGTACGTTAGATATCTATTGCATTTACCCTTTAAAATAAAGTTATGCAACTGTTCACAATCAATTTAACACATGAAAATTTCAAGAAGACTTGTGTATGTTTTATAAAAATAGAACCAATACTATGAATTTGGGTGATTTAAGTGTTAGGATGTGAAGATAAATTGAATAATATTGAATTTTTGGTTAGAAACGATTTTGTGACGTGAAGTAACTAGATCGTGACACGATTTAGACTTCACGGTGCGAACTAATTTGATCGCTACGCTATCTTGGTGTCAGCCAAATGTAATGTTTTCTTATTAAGGCAGTTTGTCTTTCCTTATATAAATAAACCATATGTAATTGTAACCCTTGGACTTGGAAAATAAAAGATAAAACTCTTCGGTTTGACCCCGTGGACTAAACCAATCTCCAAGATCGAAGATCGGACATAACCATGTTAAATCATTGTGTTCGTATTGTTTGATTTATCTTGTTTGCTTGGTTTAGTTATCCGTTTATTGTTTGTGGGTGTAACCTTGATTACACAAGTGTTGTTTGGGTTGGTTAATTACTAACAATAAGTATTAGAGTGATAAACTAATCGTTGTTCAGGTTACGCTAAAGGGCTAGTTTTTTTTAATAACATATATGTAGCCTAACTGGTGTTTACCTAGGAAGGTTCGAAATTGAGATCTCTTGCCAGGATGTGAAGACGTATTACCACTAGACCACTTTGGTGAAATATGGTTACCGAATTGTATATTTTTTGTTGCATAACTATACAATATTGTTATCCCTTTCATTGATAAACTTGTAGTTTGAGTTTGAGATCATATAGCAACTAATTAAATTTACCGCATGAAAAATTCCTACATTCAAATGAAATCGAAGGATAATATTAATCCTTCAAAAATAAATAGTGACACTCAAATGTGACACCGACGCAATATTAACTATGGAAAGTTTAGTAAGCATGTTTAAATGACTAGAAATTATGACATATTTTTTTCCAACTAGTAGTACATCTTCCATGTTATAATTGGGCTAAACTTTGACTCTAATATCAACTGTTAGGATTTTATAGCTCGATATTTCATAAAGCCCAACCTACATAGGTGATAAAGACAATATACGAGTAGCACATTGAGCTTACATATATTTTTTTAACGATAAGTTAGTACACGACTATAGTTAGTGATTTGATTCCACAGTACTTACCCAGAAGGTAGTCCCTGTCAGCCTCGAATCGACGCATTTATGGGGCAAAACTCCACAAATTCTCAACAAGAAGGAAAACCCCCATGGAGAGACTCGAACCTGAGACCTCTTGCATGAGGAAACACCCTCCCCAAGGATACCCTTGGTGGCTAACTGAACTAGTCCAGTTGGTTACATATATGTTGGTATTAAATTATTCTTCAATCAGTGTGAGATTGAGTTTGCAACTAACAAAATGTGAAAATTTTGTAAGCAAAAATATTAAGTACAGATGACAATACGTGAGAATTATGTTATTAAACAAAAAAGGGGCACATTATAATTTTAATTCTAAAGACATACAATCACCAAAGTGATATTACTATTCATAATATATTCATATAAGAGAGGGTTAGCTAGATGGTAAATAAATTAGACTTTATGAAAGAGGTTGCATGTTCAATTCAAAGACCACCCTTTTCATCATTGTTCACTTTTACTACGATATTTATGTATGAAAATATCAATATTTATATAGGGTTGATGTAATAATAGTGCAACGTACCATCATAAAATATTTCATGTAGACAAGATACCCTTATTATTGTTTATGAATGTATCAAATCGGAAGAAACCGTTTTCATATCTTGATATACTTGATTTTTACTTGTTGTAGTATGCAATTAGCTTACTAGACAGTCATGTATGATGCCACATGGACTTTTTTGGCCACCTCGTCTGTAGAGGTGCAGCCACGTCAGCACTCATTTTTTACAAATATTTTTCTTAATTATTTTTATTAATTAGTTTATCTGAATAGCTGACTCGAAGAACCTTTAGCCGCTGGTGTCATAGAGTTTTCCGCCACTAGTGGCAGTAATGGCGGCTTCTAATTCTCTTTCCTCAATGCAGACGGAAAATCCAGAACATATTGATTCATAATAGAGGACCCTTTTCGTCTGTTGACCGAAACTTTAACTTGGGTTTGAGATGGGGTGGAAAGTTCTGGGGATAAAGAATTAGACATTGATTTTGATCGTAATTTTGATTCATGTAAATCGGAGTATGCCTTGTATCCTTGTTATCTTTCGAAATTGGAGGTTCTATCGAGAACTGCAAAGAGATAATCGGAAGACGGGTTTGCTCTGGCCATTGTTGGTCGGAGATTTTTAGGGTAGGTTACATACATGGAACAAACTGTGACCGTACATTCCATATTTATTGCATTTGCTACGTCAGAAAAAAAAAAAAAAGCCACATAAGTGATACTATTAAATAGAAAATGCCAAATATTCATATTTACCAGGGTAACCGGTTACTATGTTACATACATCCATAAAAAATCTTCTAGTTTGTTGCATATATAGTCAATAAAAAAAGTAGTTTGTATACATAGAATATTTGATGGCAGTACATTACATTATTATAGCATTAATCCTATTTATGAATGAAAATAATAATATTTATAAAGGAGCTTCTGTGACGTATATGTAAAAGTTGGTGAGGGAAAGTAGCTAGATGTAAGTACAATAGGGGTTGTGTTGCTTTTAGATGAATGTTTAGTTTTGTATTGTATTTAATAGAATTTTCTCATTTAAAATAGTAGTACTAAGAAAATAATAATTTCAGCACAACCATCGTTGTCTTAAATATAATTTCGCAATTTAAAGTAGCAGTACTAAGATAGCAAAAATGTAAACACAATCATAAATGTGTAATAATATTTAAAAAGAACGTTAACCTCTTAAAATAAAAACGAACAAAGTCTTCATTTTTAAAAGACAATTTCTGAATTTGAAAGTTAATTAAAAGGGTATTAAATAGAAGATATAAGGTATTATAATTAGATTGATGTACGTATTGTCAACATAATTCAAATATAAATTATTGTCACATGCAAAATGAGTAAACTTTTTATTAAAAAAATAAACTCTAGAGGTTAAAATTCTTTAAAGATGCTAGTATAAGTTATGTTAAAAGGACTAAATAGATAAAGAAGAAAATGCTTATTATCTTAACCCACATAATACAAGTGTGTAACTTATTTGTGTTGTTAGGATAACTTTTAACAAAATAATGAATAACTATAATGATAACAGTTGTTTTAATAATTATGTTTGTGTATATTTGTAGTAACTATTACGATAGTATTCTATGTACTTCCAACAAATATGCATGGGATCCGGTACCTATATTTGACTAATGCTGTCTTTACCTTTCCATCTAGAAAATAGAGCTCTCTAATCAATTAAACAATAACTACGAATATATGGTCATGAGTTAGCAAACAACTATTAAATGTTAAGTATTTCAAAATTACCGCATAATTTAACATTTTGAAGTAAGATATACATTATGCTCATTTTGTTGAATTTTTTTCTGTACTTTTTAAAAAAACTCTCAACATTTGATTTTTTTATTACTATCTTAATTATTTATTATAAAATTGAGTAAGATAAAATTAAACTTAGGTAACAAATTGTGACTCGAGAAAAAGATATTAGTGTATGAGAATGCATTTAACTTTTGTCTAACCTCTACAGTGTGTACTCAACTTCAATTTAGTCTATTGTGTATACCGAACTTTCAATTTTGGTCTATTGTGTGTATCCAAAAAGTTATTGCTTGTAACCGTTGAATTGACACCCATTTTTCATGGCGTGTCAGATGACATAGAGACTTATACAATTTTCACGTCATCAGATTTACGTTACCAATTGAATTAGTCATCGTAAACACACAATATACCAAAACTGAAAGTTCGATGCAGACAATAGACTAATTGAAGTTGAATACGCACTATAGAGATCGAGAAAAAGTTAAGTGCATTTTGAAACACTAATCCCTCGATAAAAATACTCAACCCAAAATCGAATTATTCACCAAAGAAAAAAATTGACTATGTAAAAAGTTGGACTTGAGCAATTAGGGGAGCCAAAATTAATAGATTGTGATGATGTTTGCTTGACAAAAGTTACACATCTATTCACAATTTAATAATTAAATTAGTTTTTTTACAAAACAAATGCGGCAATTATCTAAAGAAGAATGTAATATATAAAAATATTATAAAATTTACTTTTTTAAGTCCGGCCACAATGTTAGAATCAAAATTCAATATAATATTAATGAGTATATATTTTGTGATTATTTTGATTAGTCATAATCATAGCGACTGTAAAAAAATCTTGAAAAAAATAAACTTTTTATTTATATTTTTATCATAACTTTCAAAACTTATTTTAATAATAATTACTGAATTTTTTTGAATAAAAATGTGTTTTTAAAGTTATTCGAACGTTCTCGTAATATTTAACTTTCTAATTTGAATCCTCCTCTATTTATATATATATATATATATGAAACTATTAATTAAGGGTTAAAACTATAGAAGTAAATTTTGCAAAATTTCCTACACGTAAAGATCATGTTGTTGACAACATAATTTTATACATATATTAGTCATGGGATTATAAGCGTGAAATTCAGCATGATTCGCCATAACTTTTGCTGGAAAATTAATTGAGAGCTGTGTTGTATGGTGGTTGCATTAAAGAAGGTAAGCTAGCATACAATAAATTTGTTTTCACGTAGACATGTGCAATTGTCGTCAGGATCATCAACTATTTTATGCTATTATCATACATGCATTTATGAAATTGTGTTGGTGTTAGTTTGGAACTGGACAATCAACTGTTGAACATATATGTTATTTCTGGAAAAAAGTCAATATGTATTTATTTAAATTTTGAATGTATAGCAGATCCACGACCGAAGATGGTCGAAAGCCGATCGAGTTATTACTACTTAAGTAGTTTTATATAAAATCAATATTCAACCTCACCCATTTGACAGGGGGTTTAGTCATCTTGAGTCGGAAGAGGTAATGGAGTCTAAAGAGTCCAACGACGCTAGTTTGTAAGGATTTTGTGTTTTAAGGCTCTAGTTAGATGTCACTAATACGATTTTTAACACAATCTCAACTTTAAATGAGCTCGGAGCTCTCTTGGAGTTGCAGCACGAGCTCGTAACGAAGCTTGAAAAACTAGATTATCACAAAAATCAAATATCTAAACAAACATAACTCGAAAATTGATAAAATGTTAGAACTTGAAATCGAACATAATTATTAAAATTATTTTCAAACTCCAGTAATTATATATTCGAGCCAAAATCAAAGTTTGTAATACTCAGACTAGAATTTGATAGTTAATTGTCAAATTTTACTTATCTTTTTGCCGACACGATGATCTGATCCATTATACGAGTGTTGGATTTTTATTTTATTCATTCTATAAACCTACAGACAGTATACATCATAATCTTATTGGTTGTAGCCGTTATCATACTCATCCGTAAACGATCGAGGAGGGGTTGGAACCGAATTATCAGATTTTGTGGCCCTCATACAATAATTCATATATCACTCCTATATATATATTACTAGTGTTTAAACCCGTGTGTAGATATGGGTCGTTTAAACTACTAAAATAAACATTAAATTAAGAAGTTAATTTTTTTTAAAAAAATAACAGTTAAATACATATATAAATACAGCTTAACTGAGAAAATATTTAACGTAACTATTATTTATATAAGTACTCATTTATGTTTGTAGACACATATAAATATATAAGTTAGATTTTATAAACTTTGATAATGATATGATATTTTCGTTAAAAGTTATATAATTTAAAAAGTTTAGTACTGTAATTTTGAATTGAGCGAAATAAAACGACTTAATTGATAATATATTTAAATTAAATGATAATATCATTAAATCCCTAATTTTATTCAATTTAACAAAATTAAAGAATTTTATTGGCCAATTGAATATTTGATGATGTCATTGTCCGCTTCTTATATTATATTTATTAAGATATTAGATATATATATATATATATATATATATCTATAATATATAAAAGTTGAATTTCAGGTCATAAATGTTGGTATACAAACATAAATATTATAAATGGTGATGTATAATAATAAATATAAATATAAATATAAATATAAATAAATAATAATCCAAATAAATAAAAATTAAATTTCAAGTCATTAATGTTGACAATTAATAGTATAATTATAAATCAATATATGTTAGTATATAAATATTAATATCTTAAATTTGGGATATAATTAATATATATATATATATAATATCTTCTATAATGTATCTATATTTATATGAAGATTGAATCCCTACAATTAATTGTTGAGTCTTAAAGATTAATATCATTAATGCATCTTTACATATTATAATTTTTAATATCATATTAAAAATACTTATCAAGAATGCTAAAATATCAATGTCAAATAGTTTTAAAAATATTAAAATTCCTTTTCTTGTCTAAGTTGTCAAATGTTATACAACCTTTAATCGACACTCTTAAAGCTTTAGCTAGCAATTCTAATTGTAGTTATTTGCGATTAGATTTGAGATAATTAAAGGATTAGTCAAAAATTCCTTTTTGGTTTTGTGTTTGATTAATAATCTTGCGTTATGTTGAAAGTGTTTTTGAATTTTATTGTATATCGATTGTCAAGGTATTGTTATTAAACCGGATAAAACTTAGCAGATGGCGTACGTAATATTGAACTGAAAATCGTAACACAAGCTATTAGTAAACACCGAGCTGGTGCGACTCGACCCAACCCGACCTAATTAATTGATAAGTTATAATTGACAGTTTCAACAACCCTTTTATCGATACTTTTAACCCTTTATACTAAATATCAGATTTTAAAAAAATTTATATAATACGTGTGCAACGCACGGGTCTGACTGACTAGTATATATAAAAGTTGAGTTCAAATGAGTATAGAAAATTTAGTGAGAATAAAAGAACCATTAAAAGAGTTCCATTTATAGACATACAATTTAAACAAAACCCTCACTTTCCCCTTCTATTTTTTAAATTAAATATCTCAAAAATGACTTGTCAAAAAATTCTAAAAATTGCACCATAAAAATCAACATTTTTTTTCTTCTATTACACATCAAATGATATACTTTCGACAAAAAAAAATCTAGTAGGTTTTAAAAATTGCATAGTTTAGTCGCATGTGATAATAACTATATTAAATGTTATAACAAGTAATATCACATGCGATAATAACTACCACGTGTGAAATGAAGAATATTACATGTGATAACAGCTAAATATAAATAAAGAATAAATTACATAAATGATTCCTATGGTTTATACTCACTTACAAAAACCGTCCTCCAACTTTTTCTTTTGCATGCTCAGTCCAAAAATAAAACTTTCGTTGTATAAGCAATCACGCCCTCAAGTACAACGACTAAAATACCCTGATCCAAATCACTATAGTACAGATCAATTGAGATTGTTATTGTAATAAGTAGCCTTGAACTTTTTCACGTATTCATTAAGTTATTAAGATACCCTTGAACATTTCCACGTATTCAAAAAGTTACCTCCTTTTAACTCTTGGTAGTGCATAACATATGTGCTTCTTAACATCCACTATCACAAGCATGTTTATACCCAAATCCAACTCATTTGACTACTTCTACATCAATTTCCATGTATTCAATTTCAAAATGAAACTGACACAATTTGGGCTTACATGTAATCAAGAATCCAACTTGTCCAAAATTTGGCAACCCATTTGACATTAACCCAACAAATAATCACTTCACATAACTTGTATCTCAGTATCCGGACAAATAAAGCCATAAAGGTATACAACTTTTGACAGCTAATTTGACCCACACTGACACCGTTGGTGTATAAACATAAAGTTTAAGCTCGTACCTCACTTGCTACACAACAAACACAAATACATATTGGTAGAATCGAATAAAAGTGCCAGAAGAAAGGAAGTGCTAAAATAAATTCTCTACATCCTGTGTCCGCAGTTCAGATGTCTATCAAGATATACAGTATAGTGCACTAAAGTTTACATTTAATAGAACGGTGTCAGGTGGTCACACATGCATATGCCCATATTACTCCCCATTCAAAGTCTTTTCTACATCTGCTGCATCATTAGTATTTCTGCAGTGGCAATTTCAATTTTCAACTCATTTATAAACAAATGACTTAAATTAGGATCTCTAACAACTCAGATACTCAAATTTAGTTAATATTAAATTTGACTAAAAAAGCAAGAGTCTCAAATGGGCCATGTAGGTCAAAAAGGTTGCAATTTGCAAGTCATACTAAATGTACTTAAAAATCATAAACTCTTCTACATCGCTCTATTACAGAGAAATTGAGATTGCTATTGTAAATAATATAGTTGCTGAATGATATTCATCAAATTAGCTATTTTTAAAACAAGGATATAAATGTGCTTTTTAGATTGGCCCAATACAACGCAACACGACCCATTACTTAAAAAGCAACCCGTTTGCTAGACGCCAAACTTTTAGCGATGGGTTCACTTTTTTGATACCCTCAAATGCAAAAATAAGTTCATGACTAGCAGCTCGAACTGACGTTAATGACTGTGGTGACTTGAGCTGCATTGTAACTGGGCCATCATTGACCAATTGGAACTTCCAACAATCAGAGACTACATGTTAGAATAAAACCATAATGAACATTTGCCAATCATGATTGCAATTTAATAATATTCGCCCAGTTGATGTAATCAATAGTTATTCTGGCGTTTTATCGGTTACAAAGAAAAAAAAAAAACATGCTTTGAATTTTTTTACTAAAACGATGTTGAACTCCAAAGTTCAAACCCAGTAAAAGTCAAATTATTTTGAATTATCTTACTTCTTTGAGAATTAAAGCAGTCCTGTCATGTTTTCAATCAGTAGACAGGCAGAAATCATAACTCTGATCACATTACAAATCAAAATATAGAATGAAAGTGTAACAAAAAGTGGCATGTAGTATTTGTGAAGCTTACCTTCATCATTACCCCAAACACTCCATCTGAAGGAAGACAAAGCAACACAGGAGGGCAAAAGATCATTATTTAAACGCACAACAACATTACCAGATGTTAAAACACGAATATTTTGGTTAGCTACTTACGATCCCAACAACTTAATGATTAGTTAAACAGGTCTTGACTATTTTGGCATGCAGGTCAAAGTAACATGACAATATCCATGTAAGGAGCTTCGGAGTTGTATGATGTATGGTCGCTTTCCTAAGTCAAATGCTAAGAGGCATTCAAAACCTAACCCGTACAAGTCAAGAGAAACATGTAGATATAAATTTGAACAAAAAAAGTGTGAAAAAGAAATTAATGATCACTTAAGAAATTATTTCTTTTATAAGTTGGGTTAGAAATTGGAATAAGATTTGAGTAGTTTTAAATGTTAATATAAAGAGAGATAGAGAGAGAGAGAGTAGGGTCCTCATGATTAAACTATAAACCCACCAAAATCCATGAAAACTTTCACTTCTTCGATATGGCACCCATATGTTAACATACTTCAATTGCCCAGAGTGTATCTTTAATAAAAACCTACTAAATCGCTTTATATAAAAGATTAGATTATTATTGTAGTAATATACAGAGTATTATTTTAACCATATTTAATTTATTAACTTTTTATTAAAATGGTTATAAAAGTGTTTCAGGTCAAACTAACTCGACCATCACTAATAAAAAGCCGTTTCACCATTACCAGTTTTGACCCATTACAAGATCTGTCCATTTTGCCACCTCCATTAAAAACTGTAATGAATTATACTCTTAACAGTAAAAGTTCACTAGTTTCACTTGACCATGAATTTCAGCGAGTACAAAGATCAATTCCGTATGGATGTTCAAACTAAAGATTTACACATAAGAATTTTCATGATACATGTTTTAAAAGGTCTCAAGTTCCAAGTCTCTCACTTAAAAAAAAATAAGTTATGCTCGTTTTGTCATACAGAAATCCATTTTGAGAGTCTTAATTTATGATTCGAAAAAAAATGAATAGATGAATACTGATCACATGTAGTTGAGGTAAGGAAAAATGAAAATGGATCCAAAATTCTGAATAAGGAAATAAAATGATGTAAAAATATTGATACAGGTAAGCCTATTCAGAGCAGACTTCTTAAGTATAATTGTATCTTGCCAAAAACGTGCATTTCATTAGTTTCAAACAGGGTGGACTGGTCATATTGTCAGATATCGTTATATGCCTAAACAAATGCAAAAACCGCACCTTTTACTGCATCAAGTTTGTAACTTCTTTGAAATCTCTCCACTACAGAAGCATAGAATGACTTTGTTCTATCAGGTGCCATTGTCACATGAAAATCAGGCTTGTTACCCTTGAATATCCCGTACTATGTGAATTGACTCACTGTACCACCAAATTGCGTTAGAAAAAGGACCGTTAAAAACTCTATTTGACCCATAACTTTGAATAACCCAAAGAATATAAAACTTCATAACGATTTCACTTAAAGCATTATGTGAAAGAGAAAAAGGATTTCCATTACCTAATAGAACCTCGTAATTTTCCAGCATTACCTGCAAAAATATACAAACCCTTTTATTAAACTTAATGAACTTGAATACACTCTTTCTTCCTAAAGAAAGAAAAGTAAAAAAAGAAAAATAACAATAAAAAAGTTGTACTGGACTTTTCGATATTTTAAAGAGCAAGCTGCAATAACAATCACAGGACTAACAACAGATTCAGAATTCAGACGCTTTTCTTTTTACGAAACACTTCAGCTAACTCAAGTAGCTTCCTTTTAACAATTTGATTTGCAGAAGATGAAGAAATGACGAGAATTGATTGTAGAATGACAATTTCACTCTATGAAAAATTGTCTTGATCTTATTACATGGTCTATTTAACACTTCAAACGAAAATGTGAATACATTCATTTGGACTGAAAGTGCGTAACAAGAGTGACTACAGGTATTGGTTAAAAAATCGAGTCGCAGTATAATGTTGGTAGCCACATAAGCACATGGACGCTTTTTGTAGTTAATTCTTTCCAAGATGATATCTATCTTAAAAACTAACACAACAAAATTGTCGAATTTGCTGTACATATCATACGACACTTAATCTAACCAAATTAGATAAAAATTAACAAAACTGTATCCTCTTTCATTACAATTATAGTTATGCTTGGATGCTAACAGTTCACATATGTTCTCAAATCATTAAAAATGTAATATCATACACAAACGTATGCGAAAAAGAATGAAAAAGTTACCTACATTTTGATCCCAAGTTTTGCCTGTTTTTTCATCAGGAAACAGTCTCATATTCAACACCTTACGACATCTGCAAACAAAATAATTACTTACTCATTGCTATATCGTATAATATAAATACATTACATAAGATAATTATTAGAAAATTAAACAAAAAATGAAAATGAAAGTTACATATAATCAGCATCGGAATCAGTATCTAGGTCATGAACTCCGACGAGCCCCAGTAGTCCTGGGCCAATTGAGACACCGTACGCCCTTCCACGTGCAATTAATCAATTAATTACATAAACTGATACAAATCAAATACGTATAATTATTTAATTTAATATATATTATAATATATACTCTGTATGTTTGTTGTATAGAGTATAGACCTCGACGCTGGCAGAGGCAACTCGCTGGACCACGGCCTTCATTGATGTATCAGTTTAACGGTTCGGTTCCAATTTCGAAACCCAGAGAATTTTTACAATTTTCATATGAGTCCTTATACTTAAAAAATTTAGAAATATATTTAAATATTTTTGTATTTTTTATTTTAAAAAGGTAATTAAGTTTAAAAGGTTTTAGAAAAGTAGAGAGGCAATTCGAGTGTAAAAGTTAAAAAGAAAACAAGAATGGTCCCTGAACTATTTGGTGATGTGCATATGAGTGTAAAAGTCGAGCGAGCTCGAAATTGACTTGTTTAGGTTACTTGTGTAATGCTTAAACTCGGCTTGTCACGTAATTTACAAGTTTGAGATCGGCTTTAAGATTGACTCGTTTGTTACATTCACAGTTTTGAAATAGGATTTTGCAAAGTAAGTTAATCAACGAAAGGTCAAAACCAATATTTAGGGGGTGAAATGAGAAAATAAGGTTACGTGTACGTTTGGTCCGTGAAGTGTAAATCTCTTCAGAAAATAAGTTGTATTATCTGTTGACGCTACTAGTACCGGTTCTATAAATAACAAGTTTGTTTCTCATATTATCAATTTCAATTTCTAAATGATGATTAAATCGGTTTTAATTAACTATAATAAAGTATGAAAGCGTAAAGTAATACTATTACGAAGGAATTTTTTATCTGTAAACATTTTATGTTTGATCGAACAAAGATATTTGATACTATGTGCGAACAAATTCTACTATACGTCACTTTTAATACCGATCACTTGCAATTATGACTCCGCCATTGATTGAATCATAAATGTCATTTCAAAGTTATTTTATTTATTCCTTTTAAATATGCATCTATCAAAATTATTCGGAGGATTTATACCTTTAAATAAAGGGTAGTGATTCATATATCACATTTTTGTATTCATGTACAATACAGTATGCAAGAAAGTGTTGTACTATATGCATTAATAGAGTTAATTTGTATTGTATGCATCAAAAATTATGTTGTAAGAATTACTAACCCTAAGCAAAGCCTCTCGTTACTTATTTGTAAATTGATACAATGGTAGACTAAATAGGTGGAAGATTCATAAAATACATAAACATGCTCAAATTGAATTAAATCAAACAATATGCCTAGGCCTTTCAATTAATCAAGATGTATTTTTCTCAAACAGAGAGATAAGCTGATAACTTCATATCTTTACATAGATATAAAAACTCAAACGCATAACCTAAATGAAGTTAACTATAAAGTGTTTCTTAGTATCAGTTGGCAAGGTTCTCTTGCTAATGTGATGTAAAATAATCAATAAACTTCAAGAAAATAGGTATGACTTATAGATGCGAGTTGCATACTCTTCTTATCTCACCATGCTTTTTCCCTCTTTTCACACCAATGTTTCCCAACTTTTCAATAGCCGATGAGAAATCTCCAAAAAACTTGTTCTTATCCTTGGCTAAAGCTTGGACTAAAGGCCTTGTTCTTGGGTCCAAAAACAATGCATTGTCACTTGCCAACAACCCCAATTTCCCTTGCAAGTTTTGGTAGTATGCATTGTCAAACGCAAAAGGAGTTGTGGCATCAAAAGGTGCTACAACACCAACGTTGCCACCATATTGTGGGCATGACATTTTAAGGGACTTGAGTAGCCTTGGATCAATGTTTGGATCTGGCTTGTTTGTTCCTTGAAAGTTGTAAAGACGGTTCACGAAGTTTCTACAATGAGCAAACCCGATGGAATGGGCCCCAGACAGGACTACTAGATCGTTAAGTGTTAGACCTTTTGATGAGAAGAGCTTGAGAAGGTCATCAATGGTGGAATTTGCGTGTGGAATGTTTGCATATACCAAGCTCGCCATTGATGTTCGTCCGTCCCACCGACCTTTCTTCACTGGATAATATGGACCTCCACTCTGTTTTAATAGTTGATAAATGCTTTTCAGTCATGCTATGTAACAAAAAAAGTAAAACTTTATACACAAGACAAAGAAAATCTATTATAATAAATCTTTTTGATAAAAGGAATAAGGAAAACTAAATTGTCCTTTCAAGAATGTAATCTTGATAATAACATGTAATGCATTATTATTGTTGTAAGAACATATATGGTGAAAGAAAGAAAGAAATAATGTTACCTAGAGAAGAATAAGGATCACCTAGATCTATATAATTAATTAAGCACTTATAACAATATTTTACTCTAATTTTCAGGAAAGATTCTTAAGAGAATTGGAATCATGTTCCTTGATCACAAGATGTTACCAAATTGCTAACTTACAAAACTAACCTAATCTAATCTAATAGGTAATATAAACTAATCAATATAATGGATAAGATAAAGTATTATAAAAGAAGATTAAGAGTGTGTTTGGTTTTTGAAATATTTTCAATGAAAATAAAATATAATTCTTATTAATGAAGTGAGATTTTAAAGAATTTGAAATCTTTTTAGAGAAAGTATCTATTTATCCCATTTTAAAGATTAAGAGTGAGTTATAATTCAATTTATTTTCTAATATCTTTATATAATATAACTAAAATGCTAGCTTTCATATGCGAATGTTCTAACGCATCATATGTTATAATGCATATACGTTTTAAAATAACATTGTGTTACATTTCTTATACTTCATTCGACCCAATTTTACTATCCAAATCACTATTTTTATCTATGCTCACACACAAAAAACTACTGTCCAATTTTAATAATGATAGATATTAGTTACTATTTATCCCATTTTAACCTTAAATGATCTTATAATAAATGCAAGTTTTCAAAAATAATGGCGTTAGTGAAGGGTAAAATAGACATTTCATAACTAACAAGCATTAATAGCATGTATTAGAAATTGAACATTTTTTGCTAGTGGCAATTTTTGTGAGATGGAGAAAGTAGTAGGTTACCACACCCAATATGATTATGCTTGATAATTAGGTCGATCATTATTCGTAAAAACTACAATTTCCTAGTTATAGAAAGGGCAATAATGATAGAATTCAAAAGCTTAAGAGACCATTGATTTATCAACTAAACGTCAATGGATAAAAAAGTTATATTCAGATTACTCGAAAAAAGCAAATTTTAAATGTACCCATTAATATTTATATATTTAAAACTTAAGGTTGTCTTGATGATGTTTTCCAGGAACAGGGATACTTTAGGTTTGATATATGTTTTTAAGTATTTTTCTGTGTTGTGTCGCTCTCCTAGCTCTTTTTTAAAGAAAATTCTAACATTAAAGAAACAAGCCTAATCTTGTTGTAAATATAAGAAAACCTGATGCACACTATCATGTCCCATAAGGATACATGTTAGCAAAATTCTATCTTTATATATTAAACAACAATTAAATTCAATTGAATTTATTTATTAGTTTTAAAATGTATCAAATTAAAATTTGACATTCACAATATGTATTAAACTATTTGGATGTTCATTGCTTACCGAAGTCTCAATTTATTGATAGTGTATGTGAGAAACGTGTCAACTTGTAAGGCTGTCACGTGATATCTTATATAAATAAAATGTCAATAAAATTATTACAAATTAAATATAAAAATAATAAATAATAATCATAATGCACATAAATAAAATTTAAATAATTCGATACACATTATAAATATTAAAAATGTAATACCTTAACATTTGAAATAAGTGATACGGAATTAGTGTTCATCCATAAGGAATAAATTCATGATTTGTTGGTTAGCACATATTAGGCCATGTAGCTTGCTTTCTGATACAAAAGGATAACACTACTTTGTTTGAATGGACCATGTGCTATTGACCATATGTGCAGAGAATATTAATAGGGTAACTTACATATAATTTAATAAAATTAAAATCATCAAATCTATTCTATATCTTTAGACAAACGTTTCATGTGAAGGAAAAAGAACAACATTTTACTGCAAAATATCAACCAATTTTCTTCATTTTTCCACTACATATTACACGACAAAAATGTTAAAAAGCATTCCATGTGAAACCACTAGAAGTTATTATTACAATTTTTTCCTTCTAAACTGCTTATAAAAGTAGTGGCCTCTTCTAGTGACTTAACTTTTTGGTTTAAAAGCCTTAAAAGTTAATCTAATCTTATAGAAACTAACTTTATATTAGTAATTAACTCGCTTGAAAGCCAAGAATGTCTAGAGTAGTTGACTCAAAAGTGTTAAAAGAACATAATCATTGCAGATTCTAAATGATCTAATAAAATGCTTAATAGAACAAGCTTAAACCTATAATTTATAACTTATGGAACAATAAGAGCATCTTTGTTGAGATCGCATGATCAAGACCTATCATCTCAATTGTAACCTGATAATTGTATTTAGTCTACACTTCACTATTAGCAGGGTGCAAGTGTCGACCATTTCGACAATCTGATTACTATGTTACTATTTTCGTAGGTGATATAGTTTAGGTACAAAATTAATTGGCTGACTCACGTACTTATATAAAGTCAACGGGTAATTACATGTCTATTGTTGAAAATTTTGGAATAATAAAGCTTGTTTTATGAGTGGTAATTTGTATATTATCCTTTTTTTATCATTTATTCTTATCAATTATATTGTTTATATTTCTGATAAAAGATAAACTAATCAACAACCGTTAATTTAGTGATAAATGAATAAGAAAGAATCGTATACAAATAGCATCAACATACCAATGCATGCAACTGTTAGTTTAAATGTTACATGCAATTGCATATTTACTTTGCATTTGACAACAATTTGAACTAGCAAATAATACAACGACAATAATAATATCCAATTTCATCAAGAACAAGATATATGAATATAGAAAGTAAAATGCAAATAGTCGTATGTCTACTCGAATGTACAAAGACTGCTTTTTAAAAGATCTCGAACAGAAACTAACCGTAATAATTTTCAATATTATTAGTTGAATCAATAATATAATTCTTTTAAGATAAAAGGAGATATAAACTTTTCATCTTATTATGATCCAACCAACTTGTTCTACTAGTCCAATGACACATTTAAAAATTGAGGAATTGTTTCAACATTTGAATATAAAATTATTCCTAATAGTTTGTAGTTCCAGATAAGAATTATAATTATTTTAATAATATTATTTATCTTTATCTTTAGATGATATTAAAATAATAATTTAAAGATAAGAAACGGAATTACCAGATGAATATACTCTCTCGCTGCAAGTGCAAGTATATCTGCACAAGATACAACACCTGGACATTTGCTTTCCACCATGGCTTTCGCCTGTTCTATGCTATCATACGCCTCTTCTGGTATTTCCTTGTTATCCTGCGCTTCCTTCTCCGTTAATTCTTTACTTCCTGGCTTACTTGATATCAAAATTGACCCATCACACCCCTACATTTACATCACACCCAGCTAAATATAGCACTACGCATACACTTTCGCTAACATGCACTATATATGTGCTCTGTTTAATTGTCTACTGTATTTTATCTAAACGAAGTAATTGAATTACAAATAAATAAATATGTGAATTAAAAATAAAATGGTGATTTCATTTTGCAGGGTTATATTTCAACTGGCTCGCCGTAATTATTTTTTTATTAATTAATATAAATAAATCGTGAATTACAAATCAAATGTGGAGGCCCGGCTATTTGCCCGGTTTCAACAAAGTTGACTCGGATGAAAATTCTCTAATTAAATAAAAATAAATGAATAAAGCGTTAACTAATTCGAGTACCTGAACAAAGCAGTCGTGAAAGAATAGACGGATTGTAGCTGGAGCTGTAGCCGGAGAAACTTTGAATTTTTGAGAAGTGACAAAACCAATAATTTGTTCGAGTTGAGGGCATGTTTTGGCGTAGTAGTCAAAGGTTAGGACTCGATGTTGTACGAGGGACGTGTTTACGGTGGTGGCTTGAGAAGAGAAAATGGTTGTAGTAAAGCAGAGTATTAGTATGAGTATGAGCATTGAGGTTGAAAGATGATAGTAGAGAGACATTGTGGTTGTTTTTGTGATGTCACCTAAATGAGAGGTTCAAAGATCAGATTGTGAGTTTGGTTTTTATGTGCTCTAGAACAACTGATATATTGTGACTTCATTAATGGCTGTCTGTTCCAATTCATGTATAAAAAATGGTTCTGATGTAAGTTTAATGGGTGAAAATACCATGTTTAACAAAAAGTGATACGCACTGTTTCACATAGATCGAGAGTGTTCAAAAAAAGGTTGTTAACATTTAAAATCTTATAATTTTACAATTTTGACTAGCGCAACCTCGTCGACTTGCATAAAATCTTTAAAAATGTAGGATCTCGATCTTATACAATTTTATAAGAGCACAAGGAGTCGTGACTTTTGTGTCACAGTGTTCAGTAACAATGTTCTCCGGGAACACTGTTGCTGAAAAAAGTGGGAGTGAGAACAGTATTCAGGACAGTGTTCAGGAATTTCTTTTTGATTTTTTTATTTGTCAGAAAATTCAAATAATGTAATTAATACATATAAATAACAAATTAATTTAAATAAAATAAATAACTTCATTAAAAATAAAAATCACAAGTCCTAAAATTTAAAAGTTCATTAAAAATAAAAATAACGATTACAAATCCTAAAAATTTAAATAACGATTACATGTCCTAAAATTATAAAATAAAGATTACAAGTCCTAAAATTACGAATTAAAGATTACAAAATCTATTTCACGTACGATTCCTCCAAAGATGTTCAACAAGGTCGGATCGAAGGTCCTCGTGCATTTCTTGATCATGTAATTCTGTAGTTTTCCTTGCATATGTGTCACATCTCTCGTGCCAAGTAGTTTGCATATTCCTAACAGGCACATAATACTCTTCTGATTCGACAATGTTAAAACCGTTATCTTCGATAATCATGTTATGCGATATGATGCAAGTATACATGACTCGTTTTATAGCGTTTACGCTATAATCTCTTGCCGGTTGTTGTAGTATATGTCATCGGCCTTGGAGGACACCAAATGTCCGCTCAACGTCCTCTATTAAACCTCAACCTCCGTGCATCAACAACACTTGGGAACCCCTTAACGAATGCTGCCCATGATGGGTATATCCTGTCAGCAAGATAGTATCCTCGTTCGTAATCCACATCAGACACTTGATACGGGATTTCGGGAGCGGAGTCATTTAGCAGGTTGTTGAACAATGGAGACGAATTAAGGACATTTAAGTCGTTGTTCGAACCCGCAATCCCAAAGTATGCATGCCAAATCCACATGTCATATGAGGCAACGGCTTCAAACATTATTGTCGGATAACCGTGATCGCCTCGTGTGTATTGCCCTTTCCATGCATTTGGGCATTGGCTCCAAGCCTAATGCATACAATCTATGCTTCCAAGCATCCCCGGAAAACCATGAATCTGTTCATGTTTCGCATACAACCGACATATATCTTCCTCGGTTGGTTCTCTCATGTAAACATTTGCATATAAGTCTATCATGCACCTTGTAAAATTTTGTAATGTTTCACGGGAAGTTCGTTCCGACATTTGTAAATATTCGTCAAATGCATCCGGTGTGGTGCCGTATGCCAATTGGCATAGGGCGGATGTCACTTTTTGAATAGTGCTAAAACCCGAAACACCACGTGCATCGGGTCGTTGTCGAAAATACATAAAATAATCGGGTATAGATTCCATAGAATAAGAAGTGATACCTTCAACAATTCAGAGGAAGAGTCGTTCTCGCACCCGGAAACGACGATTGAAATACTCCTTGGGGTATTTCGAGTTTTCACCAAAGTAATTGGACATTAACCTTTGGTGTGCATCAACCCGATCTCGATGTATATACCGACGTGTACGTCTTTGGTTGGAACTTTCGGCTTCTTCTTGAGGAATTAACACTTCATTACAATAATTATGAGCTTCGATTAGGAGTCATAACGTTGTTTCGTCGTCGGAAGAAGAATCGGAAGACATAATTGTGAATTATTGAGTTTTTGAGTATTTGAGTGTATTGTAGATGAGAAAGAATGTTTGGTGTGTTTAAAATTGTATTAGAAGTGTTGTATTTATAGATAGAAAATAGGATAGTTAAAAAAAAAAAAAAGTTAATTTTTGAAAAGTTACCGTTTTATTAAAAAAAAACCCTAATTTTGGCTGGAACACAACGTCCGGAGGGGATGCTGTGCCCGGAACGCAGCCGGAAACGCTGCTCGGGAGTGGCGGAACGGCGTTCCAGTCCAAGAACTTGCACGTCCTCGTACATTCCCTGTGCTCTAATGTTTTACCATATGCACAAAACGTTTATTATTACTCGCTAATGTATATATTTTAAGTTTTAAATTATCTAATGTATAAAGGTGAATATAGTAGGTTTATGTCGTTGAAGGTAGTTTGCCACCACACTAAGGTGATCAGTTCGGGATCGATGTGCTCACTTTGAGTGGTAATTTTATTTTATTTTATTTTTGTGTCACGTGTGTTTATAATATTTATAAAGGTAAATTTTGTTTTAATGTTCTCCTTTTTTTTAGTTCAATGAGTAACCATGAAATAAAGCTTATTTACAGTGTTATTCTAATATACAAATAGCGCTTAAATTTTTTTTAAGTGATCAAATGACTTCTTGTATTTTAAATCGATGACGAGATCTCATCGTTCAAAAATCCGCTCACTTGACTAGGAATATATCATAAAACAATTGTCGTATGATGGTATCTATGTATTTTCTTGAACTTTCGATATTATTGGGTTCACGTGAATGATATTACTCGTTAATTTATAATAATACTTCATTGTTTAATAACACGGGATGGGAATATAGAATGATTACGTTCTAATTAATTATCTATTTAGGCATTTAGCGCATAATATACAACAAGCCATCGATTACGAAATAAAATAAAAGAATTGTTACACATGTAAAGTTGGAATGTTATATTATTATAATAAATTTAATATTTAAGCCCATGAAAGAGAGAAGTCAAGTCGTTGGTGAAGGAAGGATCAAAATTCAGTAGTCAGAACCCGTGAAAGTCACTAACTTCATTAAATTATGTTTTGCACTTTCATGTCTCTCTGTCTCTAACTATTTACTAACGGGCTGTTTGGTTCGAATTGTTAGTATTATTATGGGAATGAAAATAAAGATGAACTATCAAAATTCATCACGTACATTTGGGTTTGACATATGTTTAAATATATAAGTTTGATTAACCAAACATATATCATATCCATTCTCATATTAACTTTTTCAAAATCTACGATTCAAACACAATTTAAATGCTAGTGTGTATAAGATTCTTACATTCTCATAGAAGTGTTTACTGACGTTCCTAGAACACTTATTGTGACTTGAGTCGTGCACCAATTCATGAGAGCCACGATAACATCACTTGAACATCATGTTTTTTCCTTTTCTTTATTATTTTTTTTTAAGAAAAAAAGAGCAAAATCCTTCAAGACAATGAAAAATTGAAATACTTGTGTTACTTATGTATTTTCCTTTTAAAAAACTAATTATACTTGCAGTCTCCTTTATTGTTTTACAAAAGTATAAGTATATCAATCATTTATTATAAAATTATTATTATGCGCTACCCCCAAAACATATATATTAATAAATTGGTACGTTACTCGTGTAATGTAGTAATCGGTAAATAAATATGTTGATTAATTTGTTGTTCAACTTGTTGTCATTAAATGGAAAATGAGAAAATTGCAGTACATCGTACTTCAAACAATCAAACGCATATAATTAGATGTGATAATTCTTAAGACAATCTAAACTTAATCTAGAAAAACTAAAGGGATTAAGATTAAGACTTTCTATGCATCAACTTACTAAGCCAAAAACCGACATCACGTTTAATTTTTCTAGTTAAAGTAGGGCTAATGTTCGGATTAACGGGTCGACATGTCAAGCTGTAAAATTTTTTATTTTTTATTTTTAGAGAAATTTTTTTAGCCCAAAATCAGTCTGTTAACTCATCAAATTTAATTTATTTGTGCTGAAATCAACATGTCAACTTAAAATCAACCTCAAAATCTATCAATCCATTTACCTAAGTGAGTTATGTGGGTCATGTTCACATTGATTACTTTCGACTGTCAAACTGTTCATCAGATTAACTCAAGTTCGTGTTGAGAATTAACTTTTACCTGATAACCCGACCTGAGCCAAATGGTTTCTAATACTTATAAAAATTCAAAACTATAAAAAATTCAGTTATTGATATTTAGAGTTTGTTTGGTGAAGTAGCCGTGGACTGTAGATGTAAGCTATAGGATTTTAAAGCTCCTCTATTTTATGGAAAGCTACTTTTAAGAGCTTTGAGATTTTGAACTTTTTATTGAATTCTAAAGGTATAACTTGCATATGCCAAAAAATACTTTTATTTTCATAGGAATTTTTTGTTCAAACATTAAAAAGTAAAGTTGCTAAAAACTTTACCTATAACTGACTCTTATTATAGATATGGAATTAAATGATACAATTAAATAGATGATAGTTAAAAAATAATTAATTAGTTGCATGGTCACAAATGATAATCACTAATTAATTGCATCAAGTGATTGTAAGTACCGTTTGCAGGTAATTTTCTTTATCCCTTTGTAAAGTATTTAAGAATAGAAAAGCGACTTAATTCCCAATTTATCCTAAATACTATTCTTTCTTTTTTCACATGAAAATGTTGGATTTGGGGATTACTTGGAGACTTGAGAATTGACACAAATGGTTTATGATAGATAAGATTTGTTGTAATTTTTTTTAACGTATACATCAAAGTTCATGCATTGAATTGTACCATATAACATTTTGATTTGATGTATGCATGAAAATATATAGTGTATTTATATATATATTTTTATTTTTTTTATTATGATTCATTTTATATAACAATTTTGGTGTATAAACTTTAGTTAACCGACCCATAAAAACTCTCAAAGTCCGTTTTGAGAGAGAATGATAGATAATCGTGAAAAAAAAAAACAAAATGAGTATGTATTCTTGAGTTTTTATACGAATATAAGAGAAGTAGAAGAAATAATTTAGTGTTTTCTTTTGTAATTTGCTTTTAGAATTGAAAATAATTCAAAGGAAAAGAAAGACTAAAATAATGAGAACACAAGAAAAGCAAATTCATTTACATTTTTTCTAACTCAGAAATATAAATTCTATAGCGTTGAAATTCTCTAACGTTGTATTCAACATGAAAGGTCATTTTGTCTTACATAATAAGACTGCAAATCTCATCTTTTAATATAAAAGTAAAAATTTTAATATTAACTTTTCGATACGAGACATCGTAACTTTTTATATTAAACGCATAAGAACATTTTAATCTGATTCTTTATAAAGTATATTAAACTCTTCTCATCTTTTTGTATCATTTTATTTCAACTTCTTAACTTTTCTTTTCACAAAAAGCTCGAGAACGTTTTTATTTCGAAAAAAACAAAATAGTAAGATGAATGAGAATATACATCTTCTTGTCACGTAGTTTAACTTATTGGCACAAAAGGCCCTTACTTGTTTCTTTGTTATTTCCACCGTTATCCTTTCAGTTGAATATTGCAGAAACCTGAAAACAAGATCAATAATTGACCTACAAGAAGTCAAAATTATAATGTTTCGGCCCAAACCCACCAACCATAATCATACTCATCTCCTGTCATCATACCAATTTGGTTAATTAAATCACTCTTAACCAAATCATAATAATACATTTCTTAACACAGTTCTTGAAATCCCAATTTCCTATTAATTAACCATACAACCCATCCCATTTCAATCATTGTAATAATTTGTCATCCTGTGGTACCTGTTTAAATGATCAATTGAAAGAATTGAGCTGGTTGTGGTTGGTGAACAATACTAATGAACACCTACCCAGTACCCACCTTCCTTTTGTTCTTTTTTCATCCTTTTTTTCCTTATCTATATACTACAAGAGTATTACATAACACACCACTTTTGCATTGTTTTTTATGTTCTTCAGATTGAATTTAAAAGACCCTAGTTCTGGTACGTCCCTTTCATCAATACCCATATCCTTCTTCTTCTTCTTTTTTTTTTTTTAGCGATTTATATATATATTTTTTAACTTGTTAAGAGTTCATGTACTTTAACATTTATTCTGTGAGTTTTTGAGTTATTGGATTACTGAAAATGTTTAAAACTTTACTCGGTTTATTTTATATGTATCCAACTACAGTTTCTATCTAACATATCAAAATTTTCAATAGCACAATTATTGCTATTGTGTGTATTTGATTTGATGTTTGCACATTAGGCCACCAGTATTTTTGCTGAGCTAAATACGTTGTCACATCATCAAAAACCGATGCCACATCGCGAATTTATGTGTTATATAAGAAGTAAAATACACAGAAGGATTTGTGGATTTCATTTTGTTAAGATTATTACAAAACTGCAACTGTAGATTCTTGACAGTTTCTAAATAATGTTACTACAATCTTTAGAAAATTTTGATCATCCAACTAATCCATAGATAATATTACGATACATATACACACGACTCTAGTACACCTTGGTAATCGACTCTTAAGTAACAATATGATTATAACAGAAGTAAAAAGCATGATACTCGGTTACTATGAACGAAGTATAATTACAAACTCTTTTCAAAACGCACAACGAAACACCTAGTCCTATACATGAATATCCATATCGATAAATCATATAACAAGTATTCATTAATTTGAAATGAATGCACTAGTGTTAGTTATGTGAGTACATAGACTAGCCTTTATAGTAATGCCACAGCCCTCCCAAAAAAATAAAAAAAAGAAATAAAGAAAATTCAACTACGTTTCAATTCAAAACGGTCCGCCCCTAACCCTAAAGTTATTGTAGGTTTCAAACTTTCTTTCAAGAAAATTGATGTATACATTAAAAACCTGTAATGAGTTGATCCAATCAAGGTGGTTCAACTATCTGCTTCAATGCTGAGTTTTCATATTATAATCTATTTTCAAAAAGTCTTCTGTTAGCAATGTACCCTTACTTCATTTCTAACTTACTGCAGTGTAATGCTTTGAATTTCTGCTAATGCTTTTCTTGTACGTATAAATTGTTACCTTAACAGTATAAACCAAGTATAGTATCAACAATGGGATCTGGAGATTGGTTAAAGAGTATAATCAACTGTAAACCGAGGAAACTAAAGTCAAAGAAGGTATGTAGTTCATCAGTTGATTTCTTTGCCATAAAGTAGTAACCATCGTGTACAAAAATATTTTTATTTCTCTCATTCTTAGTCTTGTAATATTAAAAAAGAAAAAGTTTCAAGTCCCATTAGTATTTCGTTACATCTTCAACCAGAACCAACAGACTAAAATCATTATTATCTCATATTTTATACATATATCTATCTACATATGTGTGCATAGAATTTAAACTTTATAAACATTGTTATTTTGGGATTCTGTTACAGGGCCTTTCAATAAAATCTGCTTCAAATGGGTTGAAACCCCAACCTCAAGAGAAATCAAAAACTACGATTAGTAATAGGCCTAAGAGTGTTGGTCCTATTGCTGAGGGTATAGCCGCAACTCGGATCCAGACTGCATTCAGAGCATTTAAGGTACATCAAAAATCGATTATATTAGTGCTCCACACATTCTTATTTTTCATTTACTTCGAGAATTTATTTATTTTACCCTGAAAATAGTTTGAGTCCATTATACTATTTAAATTTACTTATATGAATATTTTACCTTGTTATATTACCACCTCTTTCCATCTTTTTGAAGTTTAAGCTTATCCATCTTTTTGATTCGGAGAAAACAAAAACTCGAGTATTTGATGCCCATAAAGTAGAGGAAAGCATAGTTTTAGGGGGTGTTTGAATGTGTGTTTTCAGAGTGTATATTGCAACTTTAGAAATCAAAATTTGATAACCAGTTGATTAAAGTCTGGGACATTTAGCCATTTAGGTGATTTTACATTTATCTTGATTATCAGTTTTCTTACAGCCACTTCATAATGCTTCTCCAAATATGCTTATTTTGACCCCAATTAATCATAAATCAGAATGTAGTTACTTTTATACATCCTTATTAAACGATTTCTAACTCGTTTGTATGTTAGGAGCATTTACAAAGATATTTTTCTGTTTCTTCTCCTAATATTTGAAGGCAAGGAAAACTTTAAGGCATTTGAAAGGAGTATTGAGATTGCAGACACTTGCAAAAAGTGATTTTGGAAAAAAACAAACATCAAACACATTAATAAATCTTCAATCATGGAGCAAGATACAAGCCCAGATCAGAGCTCGCAGACTTCACATGGTTGAAGATGGAGGCATCAGGCGGAAGAAATTAGAAAATCAACAGAAGCTGGAGACTAAGCTCCATGATCTAGAGGTGGAACATATGTTTCGATTCAAAGATTATATCATTTTTGAGTTCAAAAAGTATTCCATTCCATTTTTGGTAAATTAGGTTAACAAGATTCAGTCTTTTTACATGAATTATAATAATCATACACATGCTAAAAGGAACTGAACAGAATTTTGGATATCATTATAATTAAGGCCAACTCTCTGGCCCACTAATTATATACGGGTTGATTCAAGTTATGTTTTATATCCAATGACTTACATAGGCAAGATAGAAAAATTAAATAAAAAGAAACAGGTCGAAAGTTACCCAAAGTATATTTAAAGATTTACAACCTACTCAATTCTTTATTTAGAACTTTACTCATTTTGATCTGTTACCCAACCTGCCTGTCATTGCCCATTTTATCACCTCTAATTTGGACTGGTTTAATTCCAGGTGGAGTGGAGTGGTGGTTGTGATACCAAGGATGAGGCTCTTGCAAGAATACAACAGAGAGAAGAAGCAGCTGTAAAGCGTGAGCGAGCTATGGCGTATGCCTTCTCTCATCAGGTAATGTCAATCACAAATCAATATTTCTACAAGTCAAATGCCTTATGCTTAAAATTCAATTTTTGGATTATTTCTTGGGGAAATTTGACCAGAAACCTATGAAAGGCTGGCATGACTTCATTGTATTACAGTTATCAAAACAGTTTCATAGTTTGGATTGTTTTAGTAATGTCTTTTTAGGAGTTCCTGTTTATTGCAATACCACTTTAATGATTCTTAAAAGTTGTCCTATTTGGGTCTCAAAGGTTACATTGGATGCTTTTCATGCAAAATTTTCTAAAAAACACTCCCCAATCTTAATAACTAAACGCACCCTAGATGTTTGACATTTTTATTATGAATCTCTAGTGGAGACCGAATTCGAGATCCAATTTTGGCCTTGATGATTCAGAACTGGCCACTGCTAACTGGGGTTGGAGTTGGATGGATAGATGGATTGTGGCTCAGCCATGGGAGAATCGGGTTCTGATTGAGTTGACTCCAAAGAAAGTCAACAGCCCAGCAAACAAAGCCCGTAGAAACTCAAACTCACCGTCAATGAAAAATTCACCATACTCACCATTAATGAAAATTTCTCCTAAAGGCAAGAAAACTTCAAAACCCCGAAAGTTATCTTATGGGGCAGCCACGAAAACTGAAAATGAAAAAACCAAGATTGAAACATCGGTAACAAAGTAGCTGGAAACTGAGCATGAAGAGCTACTTTTCCAAATTATCTGGAGTCGATAAATAAATATACTGCATGATGTGCATATGTTGTAAAGTTATTTTGTACGTAATTATATTGTAAATGGATGCAAGAACGTTTTCTGATTTTAGTTTGTATATGCATATTTGCTTGGATATGATATAAATTTATATCCTTTTTCCTGTTTCAGTACCCAAAACTTTTGTTAACGTACAACCTCTTGAATCTACAAAAGTTATTACTTCTTGTTCAAAAAGAAAAGAAAAAAAACTAAGGAGTATTAATATAAATAGACATATGACACTGAATATAGAAAAGGAATGAAGAATTATTGTTACTAGCTAGTCACATTAGAGTTTCTTGATGCATTACAATTGTGCCAACTGATTTGAACCACACAAAATATCAAAACAGAGCAAGATAAGACCATTTGTCTTACTATATATCAAGGGATCGATTAGCTCTCAACGTCTCAAGCAATATCTAACTGCTAATTAACATGCAGGTATGATGAAAAGATTTCATGATTTAGAAGAACTCCACTTCGTTTCCACCTTTGATTCTGTTATTTTCTTGAACCCCCTAAGTAATAAAGTGTTTACAGAAATATATACAAAAGTTAGTACGTGAATGGCGGTATATACGATTACCCAAGGCAGAGACTGTTAGAAAATTTACTCAAGTTGATCATGGAGGCCATAAAGGATGTATTAGATGTAAATGAAGTAAAAAAATGTATGCTCAAGTCAATATTGTACCTCTTATTCTATAAACCTCAAGCAAATTACTATTCAAGTATTCATACGTTCTTTTGGTTTCAAAGTGAAAGACTAGTACTGACATTACAACATTTTAGGCCCAAATAATTATAAAATTTAAATTTATGATTTGCATTTCTGTATTAGATACTTCATTTTACCCTTTAATCTATTAGTATGTCCCTAGGTTGTTTATTGTTTTAATACAAAACTTGGAGAATCTTTTATGTTGAACCCAATATTGACTAATCATGTTGTGTGTATCAATAAGTTCACCATAAATAATGAAAGCTCTAAAAAGTAACGCTCTCCCTATTAATTAACTATTTGATACACTCCACATGACACGATCATACTGTGTACATGTACAATATATGTTGCATTTAAGGGTTAATAGTTAGATATGTCACTTTAATTTGCAAAAATATTTAATTTAGTTGTTGGACTATTAATTCGTTTGATTAACTGATTCCACATAACCATTTCCATCCACATCATCACATATAACCGATTCTAACCGGGAAATACTATGTTGTATCCGAGTTCAATTGTTCAGTAATTCAATTAAACAAAGTAACAGTCCAATAACATTTTTGCAAAGTACTTGAAGATTAAATATATTTATCTACTAACCTTACATTTAACTCGAGTAATTGGAAAATAGATGCAGGCCATAATATATATAAGAAAATGAGTTTATAGTTTAGAAGTGTATGCAACTTTACACCACTATTTTATGTATTCAATTTTAAAAGCTTCTATTGTACGTATTCAACTTTGAAAGCTTCTATTGTATGTATTGAAGTTTTAAAACCATATTTTTTATGTATTTAACTTACTATTGTACGTATAAAACTCACAAAAAACACGTCAATTTATGTAGGCAAACACGTTAAAGAAACATATGATAAACAGCTTCAAAACTTGAATACATGCAATAGGAGGTTTCGAAGTTGGATACATACAATAGTAAAAGGTGTAAAGTTCGATACACTACCGAACTATAAACCAATAAGAAAATAGGAGTATGCATGGTAGTATGGTACCATATATATGCGGGATAAAGATTTGAAGTGATGCTTACATCTCTTCTAATCTTGATAATGCCGGAAGTGTTTTGCCACATTAATGTTATTTTTTTCATCTTCTCGAACAACTCGAATCTCTTGATCAAAAGGAAATCCCAAAAATCCATTATCACTTGCAAACTGATTGCTCGGTGAATGATCAATCGAAGAAGAGAAACTGGACTGAAGGGGTTCCCTACATGCAAAACCAGTACCTTCTTCTTTGTTGTAATTAGCATTCCAATTGAAATCCATTTGGGCTGTTGAGGTAGAAAAGAGATTAATTTCTTGAGGAACGACAATTGGATTTCCGTCCTGTGTTTCACATCTATTAATTGAGTTCATGACTGCATATGAGTAGTTATCAGAACTGTTTGTACAATCCTGACTCAAATTATTCTGATGATCAGCAATGAGTGCATCAATGGCAACCTTGGCTTCCTTCATGAGCCAATCGATAGCCATGCTAGATCGATCAAACCCTAGTCGATCTTGCACATCATAAAGTTGTATTGCAGTGTTAGGCGATAAACGAATGCGCCTATCCTTCAAGCCTTTAGTAGTGCACACCTTATTGTTGTGAACTTTTGCTTTGTGGTGCCTCATAATTCCCTATAAAATTTAAATTTTATGTTAGAAACTAGACTTCTTATTATGCAGTTTCTATAAGTAGATATGAAATGTATGGCTAACTTTACACATAGTATGTGGGTGTTATAAGTGTGTGTTATTTATGTTGAATCAAAAAACATGGATGTACTACAGAAAACTGATCACGGATGTTTGTTAATTATGTCTTGTGAAATGATTGTAGGAAACATAGTTGGTACAAATTGAAAAGGGTAACTGACATTAATGCAAAATATGATTGATTCTGAAGAGGGCCTCTCATAACATAAGGTGTGTGATTTCTATTGGGTTTATTTGTGTTGTCCTGCAATTCAATTGTATGAAGAGAGAGAGCAAGAGAGTGATGTTTCAGGTTGCACACTGTTCATAACCACATTTCTGTTCATATGCATGCATGTTGTTACTGTGTGAGGTACGGCCACCCAACGTGGTGCTTAAATTCCCTGTTAGATTTTTGTATCTAACGAATTCAATCATAAGAGGCTTATTTAAAATAAAAAAAAACCCTTTTAAAAATTTCCCCTTTTTGTATAACATACCTTTTTTATCTCACGTATCTTCATTCTACTTTCAAATTTTTTCAATTTTTGTCAGTTTTGAACAACCATGTAACTCGAAAATTGAATTCTAACTGAAAACCTTCATTTTGACTAGATATTTTGAGAATGAGAAGTTTGACATATACACTACAAACATGTCGTTATATCTTTCATTCAGCCTCCAAAACATGATTTTTTTTCTTTGATATATCAGGAGTCTTATGACTTTGAATGATGAATCATTGTGCAAAGTGTTTTATTATGTTCAGTAATCCAACAATAAATTTAGTTTTCAAGTTACATAATGATTAAAAAAAATTAAAAGTCAAAACTAATGAGGACATGAGGCATAAAAGCTTGTGTTTTATAAAAAGAAACAAAGCCAAAAGTTCATTAACATGACAAATATTTTATAGTGAAAAAAAAATAAACTTTTCATATAGAATAAGTAAAAAAAGACATCTAAAATAGTGTGGGTAAATCAATGCATACATTTATGTGTGTATGAATGTGTGAAAAACTCTGAGAGAAAGGAACATAGATTCAGAAGAGATTGAAATATATATTGTGCTAAGAGTTTCAATCAACAGGGATAGGATCTCTTAAGTCAAGATTAAAACAGCTTTACAATTAAAAAACCTATCCCTTAAATCGATCTCTTGATTTATTTGATCTAATGATTCAGAATAGTGTTTTCATTCTTTAATTTTTATTCTACTTAAATGAAATTTTGTCTTAAGAAATATACTCTAGTGTAAATATTAAAGTTTACAGTGAATATTTTTTATCCAATAAACATATTTAATTCAATTTAGTTTAGTATCTTTTTATAATGTATCAAACAAAGGGATCAGCTAGATAGATTGGGGATAGTCAACTAATAAATAAAAATATTGAAGGATATCTTATTTTATCTTACTCTTAAATATAATAAAAGAAGCGAACAATGACATCATTAAATACTCAGTTGGCCAATAGAATCCTTTAATTTTGTTAAATTGAGAAAAATTAGGAATGTGATGACATCATTATTTAATTTAAATTTTTTGTCAATTAGTTATTTAATTTTACTCAATTCAAAATTACAGTCCAAAACTTTTTAAATTATATAACACGTAACTTTTCTGTTATTTAAATTAACTTTTATTAAATTAAGATTTACGTCAACAAAAATCTTATTTTATCAAATATTCAATTAATCAATAGGATTATTTGATTTTTTTTAAATTAAGGAAAAAATGAAATCAATCAAAATCAATCAATAAATGAAGTCAATCAAAATCAATCATCAAAAATTATAATATAAGAAGCAGATGATAACATCATCAAATATTCAATTGACCAATAAAATTCTTTAATTTGGGTAAATTGAGTAAAATTAGGGATCTGATGACATCATCATTTAATTTAAATTTTTTGTCAATTAAATCCTTTTATTTCACTTTATTCAAAATTACAGTCTCAAACTTTTTAAATTATATAACTTTTAACGAAAATATCATATCGTTATCAAAATTTAAAAAATCTATTTCATGTATTCATATATGTACACAAACACAAATATATTTACGTAACTTTATTCAAATCACCAACAAATATATTTTTATTCAAATTTATATTAATCAATAGGATTATTTGATTTTTTCAAATTGACTAAAATTAAGAAAAAAAATGACATCATCACAAGTTTAAACAATATATTTTCTTAATTTAATATTTATTTTAGTAGTTTAAACAACTCATATGTATACACCGATTTAAAAACTAGTTATTATATAAAAAATTACAATACATCCTTAAAATTTAAACTACTAAATTTTGATACATCATCTATGTTTATGGGGTGTTCTATATAGTTTTTCTTACGAGACCTTTAGCTTATTCCATTATCTAAATGCAATAAGTTGTACAAATTCTAAAAGACTTAAAAATTCAACGACAATTACCAAATTAATGTAATCTGGGATAAAATACAAATATTAAAATTATTAAATGACTCAAAGACGCAATCGAACATCACTACTACTCCCTACAATTAAGACAATCGCTTAAATTAACTCACCAAAAGTGATGAATCAATATAGACCTAAGTTACTAGAAGATGATATCACCATATGGAAGCATGAGATAGATTTCGTGTATAGAATCGAATGAATAAAAAGGGAAAAAAAAAATTAATCACTATTTGAGCATTTGTGTGTATATCTTTCAGCAACACAAGAGCAGTCCTCCAACTTTCGCTTCAATTACTTTAGCCCTCCATCTTTAACCTTCTAGGACTTATGCCCCTCATCTTCTGATTTCACCAGCTTTAGTCATCACACTTCCTACTATCCATTTCCAGTCAAATCCGAATTGCTTCGTTCTCACCGACTTATAACCTATCTCACCGACTTATAACTTATCAATTTCTAACAACAACTCAAGTAACAAAACTAAAATCAAATATTATACAACACTAAAATTGTAGCATCATATATTTTAGGGATTAGGAGAGGGGAATATACTCAACTATTACGCGATATCTATTATATGTACTCAACTTACGTTTGCTATTTTTAATACATTCAACTTTCAAAAGTTGTGTTTTAATGTATTTTGATGTCATCTGTTTAAGGTGACACGTGACATCCGTAGAGGTTGACACATCATCAAAAGTACTACATAATATATTAAAACACAATTTTTGAAAGTTGAATGCATTAAAAATAACAAACGTAAATTAAATATACATAAATAGATATCACGTAATAGTTGAGTGCATTCCCTTGCTTTAAACCTTATATTTTAACGAAAGCCTTTTGAGTTCTCAGACATATTTTTGCGTTTTAACTTATTTAAGATGAAAAACTCAAGTTTATAAAGTCAAAGATATGTGACTTTTTTAGAATGAGCCTTTTAAGCCTAAAAACTAATAAGCTTAGTCTCATTCTAATAAGCTAAACCAAACTCCTTGGGACAAGCTTCTTCTAAAGGAATTCTAGATTCTTTTTTTAGTTTTTATGAATGAAGTTAATGTTTTGGAATGTATTAAAATTTATACTTTTTTTTATAGTAGATATCTATGTTTTAGTAGTTCTAGTATATATATAAAAGTTTCTAAAATATTTAATGTATATATTTACATTAGTTTTTGATACATATGATTTATATGATATAAATTTATTTAAAAACTATAATATATATACAAGACAGTTTAAAATTTAATACATTTCCAAAAGATTAAAGCCCTTTTCAATAATCACATTTATTTTTTGCTGGACAAGACTTCTAATATCTCAATTACCTTGAACATGGACTCCCAACTACCCTTAAATAAGCCCCTTTATAACAAAACATCCCCTGTGTTTTCCAGATAGATTGCTTCAATGACCAACAACAACAATGAAGGTAGTTCGTCGAAGTTAACGGCGTTAGTGCAGCAACTCCGCCGTTACAAGGCGCCGGCAGGTGACGATGATCTGGTTTCTGAGGTGGGTTTTGTGGAATCTGAAACCCCAGTTGGTAATCAACCTCCTGAAAGATTTAAACCCAAGAAAGCTGCTGTCTTGATTTGTCTTTTTGAAGGAACTGATGGTTTTCGTGTTATTCTTACTAAAAGGTCTTCTACGCTCTCTACACATTCAGGTTTTCACTATTTGCTATAATTTTTTTTTTTTTTTTTTATATATTCCATTTCCGAAACTTTGTTATAGAAAATCCTACTTTTGACCTTGGATAATTGGATTTCTTTAATTATGGATGTATTGTCATTTTTAACATATTTCTTGGTATTATAGTGTGTGCTTGTTGCACTCATTTCAAATATATACGTATGTGTATGTTGGCATTAGTTATAATTTCACACTTCTCTACTATTGAGTTTGTGTTGTGTTTCGACAGTGTTCTTCGCGCAATCTTTTTTCTTTTTTTTCTTTTTACCACCGACTTCATTTTGGTGGGTCATGATCCCCCCCTAAAATTATTTGCACCAAATGATATATGAACGTTTGACTTCCAAAATATGTGTATGGCTGCGTTTGGTTCGCAGAATTCCAAAGAATTTGGTAGAATTGGAATCTTAATTTCATTCCATAAGGGTGTGTGGTTCAAATATGAATTGAATTGAATTGGGATTCACCAAATTCCTTCGCTTCAAGGAATTCAAATTCCCTAAAATTCCCATTCTATTAAAAAAATCCCCTGAAATTCCAATTCTATCAAAAACATTCCCTAAAATTCCAATTCTGTCAAAAACATTCCTTGAACCAAAAAACATTCCTTATCTTAGATGAAATGATCGATTTCAAGAGGTTGGGGGTTGTTTCTTTGATCAGATTTGTTCACAGAAATTAGTGAAACCGAGTTTTATAGAAGACTAGTCATGTTATATGTGTTACTACAGACTAAAGAAATGAATTATGTTACACTGATTTTCGCTCATTTGGTGTTGGATGTCCTGATGGACATGTTTTGAAAGTTACAAGTTGGTAATGCGATTTGAGATGATTAAATGTGTATCTGGGGCAACATGTGAATATAGACTATAAATTATGTGAATCCATAACTCTTAGATTTCTCTAATAGCTACTAAATATAAGATTCTAAGTGCAGGTGAAGTCTCGCTGCCTGGAGGCAAAGCAGACGAAGGTGATGTGGATGATGCTGACACAGCAACAAGGGAAGCCAAAGAAGAGATAGGGCTTGATCCTTCTCTTGTAAATGTTGTGGCTTTTCTTGAGCCATTTTTGTCCAAGGTAAGTAATGATTTGTTTTTGTTACTATTAGAAATATCCGGTAACTACAAAGCTCACAAACTAGTACCTTGTATGGTGTGTAAGGAAAAATCGTTCCCCGCATGACATTTAATGACGATCAGGTGAACTACAAATGGATACTGAAATACTGTCTTCGTATGTCGGTGTTTATTCATTTCTGAACAACTGTGGCATGTGGCACCTTTTACCTCTGCTAGTCCATCTAAAACGCCTCCACATGGACCGGGTCCATGTTTTTCCTTTCAGCAGATGTGAATTTAAAGATAATTTTTAAAAAGCGTTAATAGAAACAATGTTCTAGGGGTGGCAATTTGGGTAGGGTTATATTGTATTAGCGGATGGTATTACTCAACCCGAACATGACCTGATTGCATAAGCAGGTTGGGAATTTTAACCCTAACCTGGACACGACCCACATAACGCGGTTAGTAAAACAGGTTGGTTGGTTGGTTTCAGTTTGGTGGGTCAAATGTTTGTTTTTTTTTCCTTCTGGATTTGCACCTATTTAAGAACAAAAACAAGCATGGATATTCAATAAAACACAAGTTGACAATAACCAAAGCATCAAGAATTTCCAATCCAAAATTATTTAACTCAAAATTTAGTATCTTCTATTAAAAAGAAAGTAAAAAAAACCATTTTGGGTTGGCACCACAACCTGTTTACCCAAGTACCAACCCTAGACGACCTGAAAAGTTAAACAGGTTGATGGGATGCATGTTTGTGGGCTAAGTTCACCCAACCTTAACCCTATTTTGGTGTCAATTTCAGGGTCGGGTATGGGTCGTCTTGACTCTTGATCAGTGTGACCCTACACTGTACTTCAAAATTAATCAGCCTTGGTGATATCCACCATAAAAGTTTTAACATGTTGAAAAGGTTGAATGCTTTTTATTGTACTTTTCACTTTAGTATGATTTTTATAACGATTTTCTTAAGGTGAATAGTTTTTGTTAGACTCTTTGAAAGTTTGATGGTTCATTTAATAATTTTGAACGATTAAATTGGAAAAATTAAGTGAAAGTGCATTTGCAGTTGCCTTTATTGATTTTTATTAACCCGTATGTTGCTTGTATGCAAATTGGTTCCTCTTTGTCATATTCCGATAACCAAAACTGAAATGTATGAGTTTCCTTTGCAGCATCTTCTCAGAGTAATTCCTGTGATTGGCATACTATCTGATAGAAGCGCATTCACTCCTACTCCAAATGTTGCTGAAGTGGATGATGTCTTTGATGCTCCTTTGGAAATGTTCCTAAAGGTATTTTTTATTTAAACAGCACACTTGAGTTCGACTTGAATACGTTGACTTTTTGGTCAAACATCATTCTACATTTAAAGTTATTTTGATCTTCCTTTCAATTTAACATCAACAAATATTTGTTTATTTTCCAGATAAACTATAATATAATTATAAGAAATCCTATGCTTTTTGAAGTTTATATTAATTCTAAGTGGTCGAAAGTTGTACTTGTACTGCATTTGACCTATACAAAAATGCTTTTTATGGATAACTTTTTATTGGTAAGCAGTAGAGGTGGGCAGGTGCAAATTGAGTAAGTCGGGTAATGCTAATCCATCAACATTATTTTGCCTTTTTTTAAACTCATAACTTAATAATGTACTGAATAAGATAGCAAAAGATATTATTAGTATAAAGTGGTCCAACAATTTTGAGTAAAAGCAAATTCAGAAGGCTGTGAGACTCTGAACACTACTTTAGCCTACCTTTAAACTGTTGGATTTATTTATGTGGGTTGAAATTGCTCCGATTTTGAGCTGGAACTCATTACTAAAGTTGGAATGTAAAGCTTACTTATGCTTCAGAATTTCTTAAAATTAAAGTTTAATTCTTCATTTAGGATGTACATAGAAGATCCGAAGAAAGAGAATGGATGGGAGATAGGTATCTAATTCATTACTTTGACTACGAAACTGGTGGTAAGAAGTATCTGATTTGGGGTTTGACTGCTGGGATTTTGATTCGAGCTGCATCTGTTGTGTACCAAAGAGCACCTGTTTTCCTTGAACAACTTCCCAAATTCAAGGTTCCTGGAGTCGTAAACAAGGATACTATAATGCCATAAAACAATGGCCTCAAATAAATTCAGTTACTCGTATCATGTGTTGAGTTAAGTTAGTATACTTGTTCAGTTGATTGGTATGGTGACCGCCCGGGATTTGAAGCCTATGATGGGTGAGCAATTGGCTAATTGGGTGCATTAATGGAAGAACTTCCGCCACTGTGGTGGATTGCATTGCAGAACTTCCTGTTGTCAATTATTTCTCTACATAGATATCATGTACTGGATGTACTGTATCCTGTACAATTAGGAGAAAAATATTGGTCACAACATTTTGTTGTTGTTTATATTAAGGTTGATGATGATATATATTATAGTTAGAGATTTCTAGAAATTTATACAATTTGAGAAAAAGGATTGATGCACAATTCTCAAATTGTAAAAAATATTTTTCTCAAAAGGGATGCAGAACCATACTTTGATAAATAGACATCAAACAAACTTTCGAAAGCTTTGTTAAAGTTAGAAATTTCATCTTTCATATAATTCGGGTCTACATCTAACAAACTCAAATTGTAAGAAATGTTTTGAAGTAAAGTTTCAATCCCACTAATATTTAAAGCCGGGTTTAAAGCGGCGGAACAAGTTATAACGGGAAACATTTTGTTAAAATATTTTATAAATTTGGCTTTCATTAACTAGTTAGATAATAAACTCCTAACAAAAAAGTAGTTGTTTGTTTAAAAATAACAAGCATTTTGGTAATTAGTTGGATAGTATGCCAACTAGACTCTGGAAAAAGTGTCACTTGATTACGTTCCGCAAGAAGGTCATGAACATTTTTAAAGTTTCTTTTTGTCTTAAAGCATTTTCAAAACATATTACATGTCGAATTCCATCTAGTGGTACGTCCCAACTCGGACCTAATCAAAGGGAATTCGAATCGACACAAAATTTCATATCTTTATGGTATCTAGCGTTACTTGAACTAAAGATATCACGTAACATTTGTTTAAAACTTTCTTTTATGTTGGCAATACAACTAAGTCTATCTTGCACAACCATGTTAATGATATGTGCAACACATCGACTATGAAAAAATACACCTTTGCAAAGTGGTTTATATTTTAGTTGTAATTGTCCGACGACGACAGTGTTATTGGATGCGTTATCAAAAGAAATAAAAAATACTTTTCCTTCTAGTTTAAAACTTTTTATCACATAATCTAAAATTTATATAGATTATAGCCCGTATGCGGATATTCAAATAATTCAAATGCAATCGTACACTTCATCGTTTACCACGTATGGGGATTAACCCAATGAGGGGTACCGCAAAGGTACGAATCCGGTGAACCATGTGGAGCCGTCCAAACATCACAAGTTAAATTTATAAATGTTTGTATACTTTCAAAACCTAAAATCATTTCATTTCTAGCCAATTTCCGCATTTTAATAATATCGCCGCTAAGAGTTGTACGACTTACACGTGTATAACGAGGTTGGAGCGTTTCTTGGATGAGTTTTGTCAACCGGGGATTTTCGAAGTGGTCAAAAGGAAAGCTTTCTTGAATCACGAACTTCGCCATCCTATCCCACACCAAACTCGCTTCGTATTGCCAAATCACAGCATCATTTGCCATTGTCGTTTAGTCATGCTCCGGACTATATTTCACCACTTTGCAATAGAGGTTTGCATGATTTCTCAAAGTAGTAATAGAGGTTTTCTTAAAAAATGTCCAACATTTCTTGCATCAAGCTTTTCTAGTAGCGTTGGACATTTCGCACAAGTCGTAATTGCACCAAATATCCGGGTTTCTTTTCGTCGATATGATGGAAACAACCGTAGCATTACTAGATGATTCTCCAACACCGAAAGAAGATTGCGATTGACCACATGATTATGCCATTGAGTTTGAGAGTTGAGAGTTGAGAGAATGAGAGTTATATTGCGTTTTTTTTTACATTTTGAGAGTGTTTTTATAATTTTAACAAAGCTTTGAGTGTTGTAAATAAACTTCAACGTCTAACACACATTTATACTATCAAAATGGACTAAAGGCTCCTAAAAAACACCAATAAAACACCAAAAAAAGTCAAAAAGGACCAAAAACGGCTATATGGCCGTTTTCAAACAGCTACTTGCAGCAGAGACAGAGTACCCGGCAGGTAACATGATTTCCCAGCGGGTATTTATATTTCTCGGCGGGTAGTACATTTTCCTAGCGGGAACTATCCAAAACCGGTTTGACAAAAATCGGTTTGAAACCGGTTTTAACGGTTGGAAATCTAAACCGGTTAAAACCGGTGGTTTCAAAACGGTTTCCAGTTTGAAAACCGGTTTCGGTTCCCAAACCGGTTTTTTTTTCACCTCTAGGTTGAGCCGTTGAGCAACCACAAAGGGCCCATAATTGTTTGGGTACTAAATTTTATTGGCCTTTCTTTTAGTTTGTGGTTGCCAGCGTACGTTCCTAGCCCGTATTCTCCTTAATAATGAGTCTCATGTTTGTTATTTTATACACAGAAAATGTATTCTTGGATTTCTTTACTGCTGATGTGGTTTTATATTTGTCTTATAACTGTAAGTCAAATATTTATAATAAATACCTTATATTAAAAAAATCAAATTTGATTAAAAGAAAACTATTCAACTCGTTATTATCTAGGTTTCTCTAACTAAATACTTGAATAAACACATTATGATTATATATATATATATATATATATAACATTCATATGTAATGAATGTTACTCAAAATTTAACATTCATCACAAATGAATTTTAAGAACGTTTTTATGAAAAAGATCAAGGGCTAAGATTTGTTTCCCCCTTCCCCGAGATTAGAAGCTTCCCTATGAATCATTTCCCTATATATATATATATATATTATAATTGTAATTTATAACAACATTAGGTTTTTTAATCTCATTAGTTTGTTTACTATAATATCCGAGATACATCGGTAACTCGTTTTGAACACGTACATTAATATTTTCATGTTTTATAATATTAGCACAAAGCGTTCGAAATTCAAGGGACGCCCCTGATCACCACAGTTCTTCAAAGTGTAATTTTGTATGACGGGGTTTATGTTCTACACTTAATACTGTGACAAAATTATAATAAGAATATGTGAATATAAAAGTAGGCAAACTTTCAATCTACTCTTGAAGAGCTTTAATGGCCTATCTTTTCTAATATTATAAGCTTATTCAATAGTTAAATTTTTGAGAACACCAATCATTTTTAGAGTTAAAACGACACAAACAGAATTTGGACAGAAATACATTTAACAACAAGAAACCCAGAAAACAACGACTGAATTGATAAGAAAGCTTTAGTAATTAACAACCTAGGCCCTAATACCACTTTGATGCGTATTTTTTGAGGAAATAGAAAATTTGAACAAAGCTTTCTTGAATAACATAATACCAGAAACCAAACAGCAAAGTGATATAACTTCACAGAAAAAGAGGAGCCAAGATAAAGAATCAACCACTCTAATAGATAAAAGCAAAGCCATCACAATCATAGATAAAGGAAACACTCCAATCCACTACTATATTGATAAAGTTTCCACCACAATTATAGGTAAAGGAAATGAAGATTTTTAAGATTCCACCACAAAATTTGATAAAAGCAAAGCCACCATATTACAAATAAAGAAATCACTCATAACCACCAAGATCAAAGATCTATAAAGGTAAACAGAGATTTTTAAGAGAAATAGAGATGTTCTATTCAATAATCAGGTCTAAGTTTTTCATTACAAGAGCTCTCTATTTATAGAAAAATGCTAACATCTCATTTAAACAAAACATGAAAAAAGAACAAGCAAATGAACTAGGGCAAGCACTAACAAACTAGCGAACAAGGAGAAAAGACAAAATTTATCAAAAGTCTGCCAAAAGTGTCATTTCCTACAAAATTCTGTTTTGCTCCACCCAAGAGAAAATGCAACCAATGAGAATAAAGAATCCTCCTTGAGCAACCTTCTTCTTCTAGAACTATTACACACACATGTTAAGCATGTGACTTGGTCTGGTTATTGAAAGCATAAATAGTTTAAATCGCCTCAAACGATCATTACTGAAAAAAATCAATGTCCAAAGCTAGGTGAACTAGAACTCTCAGAGTTAGATAAGCTAGATTTTCCAAAGCTGAGTGGACTTGAATCCAAAGCTGGTTGAACTTGAAAGAGTTATTCACCCATCATGCTCTAAGCTGGTTGGCCTTAATTTATTCAAAGTTGGCTTGCTTTCATCGATCAAAATTTTATTCTTTAACTTGACTACTCCAGTTTAAACGCTAAAGTAACGTCACCTCTAAGGCCTCAAAGCTGACTCCAAAGACACTTTCAAAGTGGAAAAGAGAAGGTAACATGGTCATTGTTTGACCAGATTCGATTATCACAAATCTGGTGATATTATGCTGGTTGGTACCACCAACCATTCTTATTATTTTAGTTGAATCAGCTAACACATGCACATCATTTCTTATCACGATTGTTATTGTAAAGATGAAGAGATTGGTTGAATTTGAAGGTAATTATAGTTGCTAATAGATCAAAACAATTTATCAGGATTATAACGCCCCTATCCTACTTAGCAAACAAAATGATATCAAAAGGAACTTAAAGGACAAAAAAACGTTAATCTTATTCAAAGTCAAACTAGAGTCAAAGCCAAAGTCAAACGACAATATTCAAAAGGTACTAATATACCAAAAACAAAGTACTAAAGCCTGAAAAACTTTAAAGCCAAGGTGTTAAGTCCACTTCAACTCTACACTCTTCCCTCGTTCCCAACGCCCCCTTGATCATATGTCGTATAAGAGAAAAAAAAATGAAAAGTGAATGCAATACATATGTAAAATGAAAAAGTGAGCGAATAACCAAGACAAGAGTAAGTATAGTATAACATGTACAGACTTATTTCAAAACAACTTATCCGCAAAAAAAGGTATAAATATGTAAAATTCCAAAATCATAATACGTCAACATATCAAAGTATTACTGACATATATCAACATGTTATAAAGTCTAGTTTTCATAAAATAATGCACCAAGAGTCAACAAACAAGTAAATGAAATCATAGGATAGCTACTCCAATAATCATTCATTTTAGCGCCAAACGTTTCATATGACACTACGATAAACATCGACCATCAAACAAACAAACTAGCTAGGACCGATCCATACACCACCTAAAGAGCTTGTATCAACTACCGGGTAATGAAAAGGAGATGCCGTACATATAACAAAATACACCGCTACGATCGATCCCACATTAGCGGTATCACAATAACGCGGCCATGGGACCTCCATTGATAGGTTACTCTTAGGCATATCTTAAGAAAACCATTTTAACTGTTTTATACGTTTAAATTACTGAATATGTTCCCAAAGTTTAAAACTGATTCCCGGACCTTTAAAACTGTTAAAATGTTTTAAGATACTAACCATAAAGTGTTGGTTTGATAACCACACTTGAAACGCTTGAAAATGACCGAAACGTGTTTGAGACCCGAATTTCCCGATTTTACGTTTTGATTTGAAAACCACCTTTCCGACCATCAGATTTTCACGATATTTTTACTGAGTCATCATGACTCATAATATGTGATTATATCAATTTTTTAAGGCCAACTGATACTTGAGGGACATATACGAGCTTACGAATCGGGGAACACGAATCACCGTATCGAATGTAACACCCAAACGCACCTCTTTCGGGACTATTTTCGGATCGGGTTTCAAGAGAGGGTTTTGACACAAATTCCAGAGACCAAAATATTATAATTCCACAATCTATAACATTATTAGGAATTTCGTTAGTACATCAAGAATGAGGAAAATCATAACACGCTTCAAAGACTAACAAACAAAACAAATTTTCAAATAAGCATATCATACCAATATATGTTATACAAAATTCAAACAAACTTTTGAGAGGAAAGATTTTACCACCTAGAATATCTGTACCTTATCTCCGATCATAACAATTGCAAAAATGAAAGAATCGCCAAATGAATACGATCATCGAACCGAATCTAACATATACAAAAGTATGAGCACAAAACACATCCAAATAGGGAGTATGTAATATCCTTTATTTTCTGAGATTAACATATGATTTCCATGTGTTTATTCATATTATTCCAAAGTTATAAGTGTCATAAAAACCCCCATCAATTTCCTTATATTTTGACCACCAAAAGTATAAAAATTTTACACTAAGTTTAGACGTGATTTTTATATGGTTTCATCTCAGAATTTTAGAGTTTATATAATGATAATATACTCTTAAGAATGTGGAACAAAAGATAGAAATGTTACTTTAGCACTAGGACAACAAAAATAACCTTGTTTTTCCACCAAAATGAATCAAACAATTAGCAAATTGGATAGCAAAAGATGACAAAATTTTTAGGCTAGAAATTGATGGGAGAGAAGGAGAAACTCAAAAATTTCTTTTGCAATTGTCATATCAAATGTAATGAATGGTCTCATATGAAAAAGGTCATCAGTTTATATATAAATGGTAATTTAATTTATAAGTAATTGGTAATTAAACTCAAGTTATGAGTAGGTTACAATGATATGGTGTCCAACATTTCTTGCATCAAGCTTTTCTAGTAGCGTTGGACATTTCGCACAAGTCGTAATTGCACCAAATATCCGGGTTTCTTTTCGTCGATATGATGGAAACAACCGTAGCATTACTAGATGATTCTCCAACACCGAAAGAAGATTGCGATTGACCACATGATTATGCCATTGAGTTTGAGAGTTGAGAGTTGAGAGAATGAGAGTTATATTGCGTTTTTTTTTACATTTTGAGAGTGTTTTTATAATTTTAACAAAGCTTTGAGTGTTGTAAATAAACTTCAACGTCTAACACACATTTATACTATCAAAATGGACTAAAGGCTCCTAAAAAACACCAATAAAACACCAAAAAAAGTCAAAAAGGACCAAAAACGGCTATATGGCCGTTTTCAAACAGCTACTTGCAGCAGAGACAGAGTACCCGGCAGGTAACATGATTTCCCAGCGGGTATTTATATTTCTCGGCGGGTAGTACATTTTCCTAGCGGGAACTATCCAAAACCGGTTTGACAAAAATCGGTTTGAAACCGGTTTTAACGGTTGGAAATCTAAACCGGTTAAAACCGGTGGTTTCAAAACGGTTTCCAGTTTGAAAACCGGTTTCGGTTCCCAAACCGGTTTTTTTTTCACCTCTAGGTTGAGCCGTTGAGCAACCACAAAGGGCCCATAATTGTTTGGGTACTAAATTTTATTGGCCTTTCTTTTAGTTTGTGGTTGCCAGCGTACGTTCCTAGCCCGTATTCTCCTTAATAATGAGTCTCATGTTTGTTATTTTATACACAGAAAATGTATTCTTGGATTTCTTTACTGCTGATGTGGTTTTATATTTGTCTTATAACTGTAAGTCAAATATTTATAATAAATACCTTATATTAAAAAAATCAAATTTGATTAAAAGAAAACTATTCAACTCGTTATTATCTAGGTTTCTCTAACTAAATACTTGAATAAACACATTATGATTATATATATATATATATATATAACATTCATATGTAATGAATGTTACTCAAAATTTAACATTCATCACAAATGAATTTTAAGAACGTTTTTATGAAAAAGATCAAGGGCTAAGATTTGTTTCCCCCTTCCCCGAGATTAGAAGCTTCCCTATGAATCATTTCCCTATATATATATATATATATTATAATTGTAATTTATAACAACATTAGGTTTTTTAATCTCATTAGTTTGTTTACTATAATATCCGAGATACATCGGTAACTCGTTTTGAACACGTACATTAATATTTTCATGTTTTATAATATTAGCACAAAGCGTTCGAAATTCAAGGGACGCCCCTGATCACCACAGTTCTTCAAAGTGTAATTTTGTATGACGGGGTTTATGTTCTACACTTAATACTGTGACAAAATTATAATAAGAATATGTGAATATAAAAGTAGGCAAACTTTCAATCTACTCTTGAAGAGCTTTAATGGCCTATCTTTTCTAATATTATAAGCTTATTCAATAGTTAAATTTTTGAGAACACCAATCATTTTTAGAGTTAAAACGACACAAACAGAATTTGGACAGAAATACATTTAACAACAAGAAACCCAGAAAACAACGACTGAATTGATAAGAAAGCTTTAGTAATTAACAACCTAGGCCCTAATACCACTTTGATGCGTATTTTTTGAGGAAATAGAAAATTTGAACAAAGCTTTCTTGAATAACATAATACCAGAAACCAAACAGCAAAGTGATATAACTTCACAGAAAAAGAGGAGCCAAGATAAAGAATCAACCACTCTAATAGATAAAAGCAAAGCCATCACAATCATAGATAAAGGAAACACTCCAATCCACTACTATATTGATAAAGTTTCCACCACAATTATAGGTAAAGGAAATGAAGATTTTTAAGATTCCACCACAAAATTTGATAAAAGCAAAGCCACCATATTACAAATAAAGAAATCACTCATAACCACCAAGATCAAAGATCTATAAAGGTAAACAGAGATTTTTAAGAGAAATAGAGATGTTCTATTCAATAATCAGGTCTAAGTTTTTCATTACAAGAGCTCTCTATTTATAGAAAAATGCTAACATCTCATTTAAACAAAACATGAAAAAAGAACAAGCAAATGAACTAGGGCAAGCACTAACAAACTAGCGAACAAGGAGAAAAGACAAAATTTATCAAAAGTCTGCCAAAAGTGTCATTTCCTACAAAATTCTGTTTTGCTCCACCCAAGAGAAAATGCAACCAATGAGAATAAAGAATCCTCCTTGAGCAACCTTCTTCTTCTAGAACTATTACACACACATGTTAAGCATGTGACTTGGTCTGGTTATTGAAAGCATAAATAGTTTAAATCGCCTCAAACGATCATTACTGAAAAAAATCAATGTCCAAAGCTAGGTGAACTAGAACTCTCAGAGTTAGATAAGCTAGATTTTCCAAAGCTGAGTGGACTTGAATCCAAAGCTGGTTGAACTTGAAAGAGTTATTCACCCATCATGCTCTAAGCTGGTTGGCCTTAATTTATTCAAAGTTGGCTTGCTTTCATCGATCAAAATTTTATTCTTTAACTTGACTACTCCAGTTTAAACGCTAAAGTAACGTCACCTCTAAGGCCTCAAAGCTGACTCCAAAGACACTTTCAAAGTGGAAAAGAGAAGGTAACATGGTCATTGTTTGACCAGATTCGATTATCACAAATCTGGTGATATTATGCTGGTTGGTACCACCAACCATTCTTATTATTTTAGTTGAATCAGCTAACACATGCACATCATTTCTTATCACGATTGTTATTGTAAAGATGAAGAGATTGGTTGAATTTGAAGGTAATTATAGTTGCTAATAGATCAAAACAATTTATCAGGATTATAACGCCCCTATCCTACTTAGCAAACAAAATGATATCAAAAGGAACTTAAAGGACAAAAAAACGTTAATCTTATTCAAAGTCAAACTAGAGTCAAAGCCAAAGTCAAACGACAATATTCAAAAGGTACTAATATACCAAAAACAAAGTACTAAAGCCTGAAAAACTTTAAAGCCAAGGTGTTAAGTCCACTTCAACTCTACACTCTTCCCTCGTTCCCAACGCCCCCTTGATCATATGTCGTATAAGAGAAAAAAAAATGAAAAGTGAATGCAATACATATGTAAAATGAAAAAGTGAGCGAATAACCAAGACAAGAGTAAGTATAGTATAACATGTACAGACTTATTTCAAAACAACTTATCCGCAAAAAAAGGTATAAATATGTAAAATTCCAAAATCATAATACGTCAACATATCAAAGTATTACTGACATATATCAACATGTTATAAAGTCTAGTTTTCATAAAATAATGCACCAAGAGTCAACAAACAAGTAAATGAAATCATAGGATAGCTACTCCAATAATCATTCATTTTAGCGCCAAACGTTTCATATGACACTACGATAAACATCGACCATCAAACAAACAAACTAGCTAGGACCGATCCATACACCACCTAAAGAGCTTGTATCAACTACCGGGTAATGAAAAGGAGATGCCGTACATATAACAAAATACACCGCTACGATCGATCCCACATTAGCGGTATCACAATAACGCGGCCATGGGACCTCCATTGATAGGTTACTCTTAGGCATATCTTAAGAAAACCATTTTAACTGTTTTATACGTTTAAATTACTGAATATGTTCCCAAAGTTTAAAACTGATTCCCGGACCTTTAAAACTGTTAAAATGTTTTAAGATACTAACCATAAAGTGTTGGTTTGATAACCACACTTGAAACGCTTGAAAATGACCGAAACGTGTTTGAGACCCGAATTTCCCGATTTTACGTTTTGATTTGAAAACCACCTTTCCGACCATCAGATTTTCACGATATTTTTACTGAGTCATCATGACTCATAATATGTGATTATATCAATTTTTTAAGGCCAACTGATACTTGAGGGACATATACGAGCTTACGAATCGGGGAACACGAATCACCGTATCGAATGTAACACCCAAACGCACCTCTTTCGGGACTATTTTCGGATCGGGTTTCAAGAGAGGGTTTTGACACAAATTCCAGAGACCAAAATATTATAATTCCACAATCTATAACATTATTAGGAATTTCGTTAGTACATCAAGAATGAGGAAAATCATAACACGCTTCAAAGACTAACAAACAAAACAAATTTTCAAATAAGCATATCATACCAATATATGTTATACAAAATTCAAACAAACTTTTGAGAGGAAAGATTTTACCACCTAGAATATCTGTACCTTATCTCCGATCATAACAATTGCAAAAATGAAAGAATCGCCAAATGAATACGATCATCGAACCGAATCTAACATATACAAAAGTATGAGCACAAAACACATCCAAATAGGGAGTATGTAATATCCTTTATTTTCTGAGATTAACATATGATTTCCATGTGTTTATTCATATTATTCCAAAGTTATAAGTGTCATAAAAACCCCCATCAATTTCCTTATATTTTGACCACCAAAAGTATAAAAATTTTACACTAAGTTTAGACGTGATTTTTATATGGTTTCATCTCAGAATTTTAGAGTTTATATAATGATAATATACTCTTAAGAATGTGGAACAAAAGATAGAAATGTTACTTTAGCACTAGGACAACAAAAATAACCTTGTTTTTCCACCAAAATGAATCAAACAATTAGCAAATTGGATAGCAAAAGATGACAAAATTTTTAGGCTAGAAATTGATGGGAGAGAAGGAGAAACTCAAAAATTTCTTTTGCAATTGTCATATCAAATGTAATGAATGGTCTCATATGAAAAAGGTCATCAGTTTATATATAAATGGTAATTTAATTTATAAGTAATTGGTAATTAAACTCAAGTTATGAGTAGGTTACAATGATATGGTATCCAAAGGTTTTCCTATGAATCTAGACTTTTTTTTAGAACGGCTTGTTAGATGTTAGTGGTTTAGGTTTAGCAGTGACATCAAATTGGGCAGTATGCTAACCCTGAGACCCTCCTATTCCTCCTTTTTATCACCTGAAGGGGTAAAAGTCATGGGTGGGACTCGAACTTGAGACCTCCCATAGCCAAACATCCCCTCCCCAAAGACTCACAAGGAATCATTAAGATTAAATCGTACCTTGTATCTAGTTGTTTAAACTTTAAGCTTATAATCAAACAAGAATCCAACGTTGTTTGACTTATTTTAACTTTATTATTTAACAACTTAGAATAAAATTTAACTCTCAAATTTACGGTGTTTCAATTTATAGGATATTACAAGGATTTTGTTGTTGGTTCTCGTAATTGGAAGCGAAATATTAACCCGTACGCTGGTTTATTTATTTGCACCGTGAATGCAATAAAATTGAAATAGATCTTCTGTTGCCAATCTAAAAATGCGATGCTACGTCTTCTAGTTCACATGGCGATCCAAAGGAAAGAATGAGAGATATTAAAGTATTTGTAATTCACAGTTCATTCAACCCGTTCGGTTTTTCTCCTCCACCCACAATAACCCAGTTTCCCACTCTGTCTCCTTAGTATAGTCCAATATAGTCCATTTTAAAAATACCCTAAGCCTTCTAAAAGTCCATAATATCCCATGTGGCCTATTTTCTGGCTAAACCACAACTAAAATCGACCCATTTACAATTAAATAGGTAAAACTTGCCACCTCTTTTCCAACTGAACAATCTTAACTAAGAGCCAATTATAAAATTATATGGACAGCTAAAACAAATATATTTTAGAAAGATACCTACTGTAATTTGTTTAGTAAGTGTGAAGTGAAACTTGTATATTTCTTGGAATTTGGTAATTCGAGCTATCAAGTGAAGAATTACCCTTATTAATAGGCGCAGTCAAAATTTATCAATCATATATCAGATTAATAGAATATGGTCCCTGATGGAGAAGATAGCTGGTGACTGTGGGGTGGTTCCAAGTTACATCCCGCCCTCATATGACCAGTGTATCCCTTTTCTAGCAAAAATTGTTCAACAGAAATGCTCCAAAACTCAAAGCTGGGAAGGTGATTAGAGCAGATGCCTGCGATATAGAAATCTTGTAATGCACCATGATGATTGTTATATGATAAGGATATACTTGGTTTAACAAAGTTGGCAAATGAGCAGGTTGAAAATCATGTCAAAATGAGTAATCTTTTAGTTTAGTACTGACTGAGACGAGCCAAGTTGGGTTGAATAACATGACAAAATCTTGTAGTTTAGTACTGACTGAGATGAGCGAAGTCGGGTTGTATTATAACATTTCTTAGTCCATAGTTTATAAATAATTAATTAATAATTTATACATACAAACATGATAATAATAAATATTTTATTAAAATGATAACCTTTTTTCTCCTTTAAGAAAAATCAGCTTAGGAGATTATATGCAGAAAAAGGTACATCTTGGGCAACTTTCTACTGGTTTGACCCGTTTTCCTTTTAGCTAATTTTTTCAGTTTACCCATTTCACCCGCTAGAGATAAAAGTAAATGGATTAAAAGTTGCACCTCTAGTTTCTAGAAACAAAAGAACAACGCAATGTCATCTTACCACAAAAAAGACAACTTCTTTGTTAGCAATAGCAGCAGTATATTTCCATTTTTGCATTTCATTCTTGACAAACTTTTGCAGCTGCATAGCAAACACGATCATCAATATTCTATAGGCACAACTCATTGATATTAAGTTGTTTTAAAAATGATAAGACGTTAATATGAAGCACTAAACAGCAACGTGTTTTTCTTATTTGGCATTTTACTATTGCAGAAATTTAAATAACATCTAAAGTTACATAATTTACCCTTGTAGTCATTGTATGCGACTGTGGAGTAAGGGTAAATAACTAAAAAGGTGCAATTATGTAAATAGGTAGGGAACTCCAACCGGAAATGGCATGAAACAATTAATAGTTGCATTAAAATTTTAAGGTTGATGGTCGTTGTTAATGAAGGCTCCAATTGTGTCATGGCAACCACACTGTGTCTTTTCTTTTTGATACCTTCATATAAAGTAGGTGGTGGTTGAGAGGAAGAGAGAAAATACCTGGTGATGATTCTGTTTTACTGCTGACCAAGTTCTTCCAAGTATTTTCCAACAGTCATCAAGACGATATCCGAATTTGTTATTGACAAACTACAAACAACAGTACAACACATAGTTATAATTTATTATCATAGCAGTAAAAAAAGACAGCCTCGTTGTCCAAAACTTCGGTTCACAGATTCAGAGCAAATGTTATGATTCTATTACTTGATGAACAACTCAACGTAGCAGCACCACGACGTGTTGCTCTGGAAAAAGGCTTTAACTATAAGTGCGATGTGGAAGAAAAAGGAGAGAAATAAAGTGAATGCTTTGGAACTGGAGGTAAAAAACCGCCTAGTCGGGGGCGGTAAGGTTTACATAACAGGTCAATTTGAGTTCAGGTAAAAAAGAGGTAGTATTTTGGTACGTCTTGAGCAGGGCCAAGGACAAACTTTTTCCAAAATCTTAGATATTTATTAAATAATTAGTGTGAAAAAAATGATTACGAAGATTACATTTGGTAAATAGATTCTTTAATTTACAAATAAAATAATATAAGAAGTTTAATGCATTAAATTACAACAAGTGACTTTTAACCCATCTGACAGATTTCATTTTGAGATAACGATTTTTCCTACCTTAGAGATAAAACATAACCCGAATAGACTCATTGATAAGGAAGAAGGCTCGATATGCCCACCTTTACTGGGTAGAAATCATCAAAACCAGTGGGTGCAATTTTAGGCGGTTTTACTGGATACACCCAAAATTCTCAAAAGTTTTTCACTTTGAAAGTCTTGTATTTTGTGATAGTTATGTTTATTACATCTTAGTTTTTTATTTATATAATTAAGCCATTCAAGAAAACACAATAAAAAAACATTAATAATAAATAAATAAATAAACAAAACATGTTGATTACATCATTAAACCATTTGTTCAATTTAAGAACCAATCACACGAATGGAGCATTTTGTAAGGCAACCAGTAAAAACTTATGGAGCATTAAGTACAACAGCCAAGGAAAAAGAATGTGTTCGTACCTTCAAAAAGAAACACCCGCTAACTTGCCTTTCCAAATCTTTTATTCCTCTCTGTAATGACAAACTAGAGTTAAAGCTCCATCACAAGTTTAGGACAACACATATTGTTCACCTATAAAATGACAGCATACATAAGAATGAGACTATGGAAGAAAATATACTTCTACAATTACAAGAGCCTGATCAAGATGTTGAATTTGAATCCACTGTTCAGTCACAACTTCAGCCATCTGTGTGTATAAACATAACATAAAGAGAAATTGTATTTGATGATTTTGTAAGAATAGGTAAATAAATATCAACTACCAAGTGAAAAACTGCAATTAAAGTTGGCAAAATGGACAAGCTGGAGTTATGGGTCAAAGCGGGTAAATTTTCATACAGTCAACACGGATCTGGTCTGGTTGGCCTGAAACACTATTTGCCTGTGACTTTACAAAAATCATTAATGTGTCCAATAGGATTAACAAACTTTAACGGTTACTTTTGAGTAAATTGATTAAGAAGGTTTTATGCTTTAAAAATACACTTTCGCCGACTTTCAACCCGTTTATCGACCCATTTATAAGTGAATTGAAATTGCCACCTGTAAATATAAAGCTTGAGAAATTGAAGTGTAAATGTAGTTCCGATGGAAGGCCAACAAATAGGAGCCTAATTACTGTAATGAACACATAATGTAGCATTGTTTTCGAATAGAATCCAGATTATGTAAACTATTTTAGTCGGAGAATTACCGAACCACTGATTCTTGCTAGATTGATGCCCCATTACAATTAAAAGTTTTGTTTACTTGGTAAAATTTACTTAGATACAATATTTTTGAGTTTTCATCGCAAATACATGTCATCTTATAAATGGTAAGAAGTTCTCAAAATCATTTTATTTTGATGGAACAAGCTCCTAAAGTTCCATTATATTATCGGAAGGGATGGAGTGCGCGATAGTATCTTAAGCTCCTACATACATGTATATAATTATGTTCCCTGACCTATGTTCTAAATACTTCATTTTTCTTTGGTATAGTATTGCTCATACTCTTCATTAGTCTCCTACCTAAACCACACATTATCTTAAAATGAAGTTATATTCACTGCAACCTAGATCTGAAGTAATAAATTTCACATTCCACTGCTTATTTTTTTAAGTATTTGGTCAAGCAAGATACGATCACTACACTTAATGGAAAATGCATCCCTAGACTATCTTAATGTAAACTACTCTCATATGATTAAATGATGGTTTCTTTTATCCCAAATAATGAAAAAAAAAAAACAGAAATCACTGACCGTTTCAACCTTTGATTTGGTTATTTCGAGCCTTTCCTCAGCATCTTGTGCTTTGGATTCCAAGGTGTGAAGCTCAAAATTGTTTCTTCTTGCAGTAGTCCAAAGAAGCCGAACCTGATGAAAGGGAGCTATATCTTGCTTCTTATAACTGTTGCAATATAGGTAAATGGAAAATAAAATAGAAAAACATTCAATAGAAATGCACCTCTTCTTCCAGCTGATTAAACCTTTCATCTGCAGATGATGAATCATTCTACAACCAAAGGAAGCAAATGTTAAGAGCATTGATTGATAAGTATAAAAGCTTTGTTCCATATACTAATGATGATCCTGAGGAAATGGGAAGGACAAGTCCCATGATCTAATTTCTATAAACTAATGTCATTGTCAGGGGGATCGGTATTACAATGCAGAATACAAACATGTAATTTCAATATTGTAAACAAGGATAAGGCATAATATCAGTAGTTAATTGGGCAATAAAGGAAAGAGAAAGGTGAAAGAGTGTTAGTTAGGTTTTAAATAACTAAATATAGTGGTGGGTTAATTCGAGACCACTAAGAAACTTGACATGTGCCCTAAGATAAAAAACGGATGGCGCAATTGACTCTAATCACATATCTTGGAGTTGATCTAGACCATCCATTTTTTATCTAAGGGCCCAAATTGTTCCCTGGTTCTAAAGTTTTTTATCAGTTTCATATAAATTTCCAACTATATTTCACTAGTTGAGAGTTCAAAGCTTGATCTCATAGAAGAAAGCAAAGAATCCATATCACATTCCTACTTTGTAAATATATCAATGATAACAAACTGAAAGTGAAAGAACAAATGAATGGAGACACACCTTCTTAATTAACAAAACAGATTGCAGACGGTCAACTTCATAGGTCATCTCCTCAACCAGCTTCTCACTTTCTTTGATATACTTACTTTTCGAATCTACTACCAATATGCTTTCTGCAAGGATAGATTCTATCCACAAAAAAAACAAACGAATATTCTATATTCAATTTTAGTGGTCTAACAAAAGCTTTTCTGCCCAATCAATATTACAAACATTTTTATTTATTTTTTGGAAATGCATACATCCATATTACAAAGATAATTTCATTTCCTTTTAAAACCCTAGAAATTGAAAGAATACACATATAACTATAGTAGTCCTACTAATTGTAGGTATTAACTATGAAATGCTGATGCTACATTTTGTAAAGTCAAAATATATACTATGTTGCTAAATTTGGGACTATTAAATCACTAACATTCAACTCAACTGATTGAACCGATAACTTGATGAAAATTACAATTCAGACACAATATATATAGATAATGGATTAAGAATGTAAATCGGATCAGGAACTCATGAGCTTCAATTGAGCAATTGTTTTAAAAAAAAGTTACCTAATTGAAGCACCTTCAGCTCGGCTTCTCGAATTTCATCGATTAGGGTTACAGCCGTTGATTTACAGATAATTGAAAGATAAATTAACAAAACGGCGGGAGCAACTGAGATCATCGCCATTTTTGCTCCGAATTCACTCGAATAAACTGCCTATGGTGACTGACCAGTTGGTTTTTATACGTCAGATGAGTTACATTAAGGTCCTTAGAAAATGATTTTTGTAACGTATTGGTACCTGTAGTTTGTTGTTGGTCATAGTTACCATCAATGATTATTCCATTTCCACTGCTTCTTATGTTATGGTATGTAATTTTATGTGGCTAAAAAAACTAACTATGTAGAAAGTAAAAAAAATAAAAATCTGAAAGTGTAAATCTGCTTATTTCATAAAAACTTCGTGTAATTAATTGCACAAATGTTACCTTTTACTTTTCCATACATATGTTACTGTTTAAATCAATATTATTGATCAAAAGTTATTAGTTATAAAATATAATGTAACATCTTGAGTGTAAAACTTAACTTAAAATGACCCAAAATTAAACGTATGTCAAGTATTCGGAAAAACATTGATAATCTATCCACCGTCTCCCACGTCTCACTCAACAATATGTGAAAAACAATGTTAAAAATGTGTTTCAGATAAACTGAAATGTCCTCCAAAAATAATATTATTTCTATATCAAATAACATAACCTTATTTATTCATACCATTTTTGGGCATTAATGGGCCCCATTCAGATTTTATGAATATTAAGTATTAGTTCATGCATTTTCTCCCTAGTATTTGTTTTCTTTTTTTCTCTTTTATCAACTTTGACAACTTTAATTCTTACTCCACACGAACATTTGGTCATTACCTTTCATTTGAAAGTACTTATAATATAAACCATGGCTTCCAAAGATACTTCCATAGCCGTATAAAGTGGAAGTTATATGAATTGTAGATTTTGGGGTATTATACACTGAATCGGTTGAACCTTGTTGAAGATATGGTTCTGACATATTTTGTCATAAGTATCGAGTAATAAACGGAAAGATTAAAGTTTTTACCAAGTAAATGTTGTTTGTGTGGATCTCCTATCACGTGTATTTTGTGTCAAAAGAAAATGGCATTACTAGCAAGTAAACAACAACGGATAACATAAACTCATCTAAACTCAGGAGAGTTAGACATCATATATAGAGATAGAATGATACATTATTAAAGTCAAATGAGAGTCGAGTTTGTTTATTCTCATAACAAAAAAAACCAAAGAACAACTTCACAGTTGTAGCAAATTTGCTACGTGTTGAAATAATAGTACTAAGTAATATAGTTGCATTTCTTTCCTTCTTCGTGCACTTTGCCGCTTTCATCCTCATGCCGATTTAAGATTCTGCCAATAACGAATAGTTAAGAAAGCGGCAAAACTAGAAGAAACAAACTAACAAGTGACACACCGACCAAACCTCGTGCATGTACATGATCTTAAACCCATTACCACTAAGTTAAACATGTGCGTGCAGTTTTTATCTATTGGGCCTGGTAGTTACTATCTTGGTGATGATTTACATACACAAGATCCTGTTTTCATTTCTCGTTCTAAATGAAAACTTTCTTATTGTTTGAAAGAATCTTGCAAAGTGCTTGATTGCTTTCATCATATTAGTAAATAGCATATTGTTAAATAAAAGATATAAGCAAAAACAAGAAATATTTAAACCCATTATACTTTTGAATAATGACGGTATAGAATTTTTTTGTATCAGGATCAGTACCATTGATACTTCAGTCTGATCGTAAGCAGTAAGAAAATCATGTTAGGTTAAAAATAATTGTGGGAAGAAGAAAAACAGTTACCAGGTTTGAGTCATTTACTCATGAGTCAATCCAGGTCATGTTTTATAGCTAAAAAATGTATATACTAAATGGGTTGAACGGGTGAAATAGATTGAAATGGGTCGACAGTCACCCCATAATTTTTTAATGCACAAGCCTCCTAAAACATTTTATTCGAAAAAAGTAAAACTATATAATTACTCGAGTGATTTAATTTTTGTAATTGTATTTGACACATTAATTATAAAGTTTTGGACAAAGAGCGTTGTGGTCAACCCAACACAATTGTACCAAAGTTGTAGGTTTTGACCCATTACATGACCCAACCAATCTGCCCATTTGACCTCGTTTAGGAAATATTGCAATGTCTATGAAATGGAAGGGTTACTGTGTTTAACTAACCCGTTTTTCTTCTTCAATCTTGGCCTTGATGAGCGAGTACATTGCCACCCCAGCAATGGCAATGGATGTACCAATGGCTGTTTGAGTTGAAATCTTGTTGCCTGCAGAAATCACATACTTTGAGTAACTTTTGCTGGTAGAAAAAGGCCAAACACATGATGAACCCTATTTGATGAATGCGGCTTACCAAAGATGATGATTGAGAAACCAATCACAAACACCCGTTTTAACACATTGCCGACTGCATGAGTAAGAGGTGCCACCCTTTCAAGTGTGTTGGTTGCAAGCTGAGCCCAAAACAAGAACACATAACTAGTTATCTCGATCGATGACATGTTTCAACTCAATTAATTGTTTATCTAAACAGAACACGCAAAATTGTTCAAATGTGATTCTTTTAACATCCAAAAAGTAATGTTTATTCAAGAAAGAGGAAAATTTAAGCCTATCATTCAGATTCTTCAACTGTTTTACGTGAGACTCATTTTCACTCCAATAAAATCTGATTTGTTATGTGATGTAAATTAAAGAACTGGTTATGAAATGTACAAAACAAAGGAAACAGGAAAACACGTGGAGAAACATGTGAACTTCAAGCTTTGAAGCTAACTGTATCTAGTTTTTCTGTAATTGGTAATATTTTAGGTAAGAAAATGTCAGTACTTTTAAGCATAAGTGTGAGTTTTCGACCTTTGACACGAACTTGCTAAAAATAGAAATGTCTTTTATAAAGCACCCTTTGAATGAGTAGAAAAGTATCATGAAATATAGTGTTTCTCGATATAAAGCATGTTTGCATAATTGGATGTGTTCATATATCATTTTCCAAATTTTTGGAACTTATCAAGCATGTTTCCGTCCTAAGTTAAACCATATTGAAGTGAAAAAAAAAACTCATTCGACAACCAAGAGTCAAAGATGTAGGGGAAAAAAAGTATTGTTTGTGATGTGTAATACCTGATTGTAGAGGTGATAGAACATTCCCACCCAAAAGAGATCAGAAACAAACTTAGTCATGCCCACTTTAGCAATAGCATCACTGAACCCGTGCTTTAAGAGTTGCGGTCCTTCCAACTGTTGAAAGATGAAGGGAAGGGGATAGTAAATATTAGGTTAAGGATCATTTCGATTTTAACTTGAAAGGATAGGATTGTACTCACGATTATAGCAGGCGGTATACAAACAAAGAGGGCAATGATGGAAATGTAGGCATACAAGTTGGTACTATCCATATCAGTCTGCAAACGACGACAACTGTTAAACACGCCAAAGTTTTTAACTTTCAGTTACCAAAGGAAAGTCTAAGTTCCATTCTTTGATCATTTTCCTAGATTCTCACTTCTTAGATTGTGTGTCTCAAGTAAAATTGGACCCACGAACTGATAATGTTGATTGATAAAAAGACCATAGCATATTAGTATAGATGACAACCATGGCTTTCTTCGAGTATATACTCCTGTACGTAAAGGAGATATTGGAAATCATGGCACTGATAAAGCCAAGCCAGTTGAATGATAACTCAGTTAATGAGGCCATTGATACACCTGCATTTAGACTTGATTTCAGCTTCTGGTAAAACAAATTTGCCTTCTAATTTCATCCAAATCAAATGCGATAACATCAATTCCCTTAATCCCATGAATATTCATTTGAGAAAGGCACATAGTTTAAGAATGCATTGACTATTAATTGACTTTTTAAGGTACTCTTCAGTTAAATATTACTTTCCTGATCTGAATACGTAAAAGTACAATTTTGGAACTTTCATGGGTTAAAAGGGGGTGTATCAGCAGGTATTACTCTAAATATTTTATTAGAATATATATCATGTGAATATTGGAGCCAAACATAACAACTTTTGAAAGGATAAGAGCGTACCAAGAACAACGGGAGCCAAAGACAGCCATAGAGTTATGGGTATCGACTGTCCAAGAACGAATTGAGAAGCACCAGCATTGAAAAATGGCTCAAGGGCTGAGAACAAGAAATAAACAAATAAATAACAATAATTCATCTTTCACATTAGTACCAGGTCTATAATTTTTTTTATTCATGTCTAAAGTCTTTTATCATGTGTAGTTAGTTAGCTACCTTTAATTGTGTGGGTGAATGAGACAGCAACAGCTGCAAACGACACGTTACTGGTCACATGGCCAAGAGCATGACATACAGCCACAGGAATAAGAAGCTTCAGAAGGTTCGAGTCCATGGGCTTCACAAGGAAAAACCACAAAATGTCAGAATGCCAAAACACTCCACTCTCCTATTTGTGTCAGAAGACCCATGCAAATGCACATACACCCTAATGGCTAAGCAGAGGTGGCAAATTCGACCACTTTATGCGTAATTGGGTTGATTTGGCTTAGATTTTTCTTTCAGGTCAAATGGGTGATAAAAAGGAAAGAAATAAATGGATGGACATGGGTAATGGGTGATATGTATGCGATTAATGTAAGAACTCCTAAATTGTTTGATTATAAGAACATATGATTTACATTTTATAACATTATTTAACAATTTAATTATTTATTTCAAAAGAAAAAAGTGTTTGTAGGATGGGCCAACTATAGACCAGTTCTTTTCGACCCTACAAAAAGTTAACCGTTTTGACCAGAACTTGTTTTACTCGCTACCGAACCTGGAGTTTTGCCATCTCTAGGTCCATAAGTGATATTTGTCATAAATTCTTCTTAATGAACCTTTCAATGATAGAAATTTTTAAAAAGATACGCCGACCCGGTAGGAAATTTTGCAAGATGGGTGACCATAATTTTGAATCATTGCATTTGGATCTTGCTTCTTAAAAACGCTACATAGAATAAACATTTGCTATAGCTTATAAAGCACTTATGTTAGCATGACTATGAGGAAATTCATCACTTACAGCGCGTTTTGGTAGACCAACAGCCCAGCTACCAAGACAATAAACCACTCCAACAGCCAAATGTATGACTGAGACGAAACTGCGCGCATACATACACAACAATATGGCCTTCATAACTTGTTATCACATAGCATTTTTGTCAATAACACTAAAATGTTGATAAACTTACTAGGGATAAGGGAAGTAGTTGTAGATCTTCTTGTTGAGGATGTTGAAGATGACATTCAGAAAATACCTTTAAAGCAAAAGACAATACTTATCATTATCAAATAAAATTGCTTTTTCTATATCCTTTCTGTTCACAAGTTAAGTTTAGGTGCCATGTAACAAAAGTACTGGTCAATTTGGAATAAAATGACCCCTAATCAATATTTTACTGTGATTAGTAATATACATTAAATAACAGTATTTATTTTAGTAAACAATGTTTGATTTAAAAACTAGATAAAAGTTTTGATAGAAAACAATGTAACCCAGCATTGGAAAGTGTTAAGAGAAGAGTTCTCCACTTTCTCTGACTTATTAAAAAAATTGTTACCCCATTTATTTAATATTAATATTCAGCATATCACTTTCATAACGAATGCTCAAAAACTTTTTCCAAGTACATAAAATATTACTATAATTCTTATTCTTATATAATATAATAGTATAGTATTGCAGTTCAGATTAGTAACTGTTACACCTTGAAGTGTTAGCTATGCAGATTGCAGAACTACTCTCATCATCCATATATAAATGTTACCTAATCATGCAATAAATTATTTTGTCACTGCTTTATGGACGCATCTTACTCAGGATGCATATCATCAACATTTTTTAAAAAGTAGAATTAATAAAAACAAATATGGAGTAGGTAGAGGTTCAAATGAGAACCACATAAAAGTTGAGAACTCGTGAGAACTACTAGATTACGTATTTGTTCACATGTGATTAACTTCATTCATATGTGAACATTGATGTATCTTCGAATGAGAAAGAAAAAAAAAGCTAAAAAACCTAAAATTTACGTCTTAAAACACATTTTAACCGATTTGTTCACATGACACATATATATCTTTTTGTGTTTTTACACTTAATTTTAGGATTTTTTTTTTACTTTTTTCTTTCTCAATCGGACGTGCATCGATGTTCACATATGAATGAAATTAATCACACGTGAACAAATATATAATTTAGCAGTTCTCACAAGTTATCCACTTTTGTCTTGTTTTCATTTGAACCTTCCCCATATGTTGCATGATCAAAATAAAGTTTTGTCAAAAAGTATAGTGGTATACTATACATTTCCGTTTATTTAAATAGGAATGAAGCAATTTTCTGTAATGAGACAAGAAATCCACAAAAACTGTATGTCATATCCTACATATCAGTTAAACTTAATGTACAATGTTTTTTTTCTTTAAGTAATAATATTTGATCCTAACAGTTTTTGAACTCAGAAAGGTTGCCTGGTAAAGTATAATAAATTTGGTACACATGTGACAACAAGGTCCCAACACTTTCCACTTGCCAAGCCTTGAGATTTTACTATCCATTATTACATTTAATTTGACATAATTACTTAGATTTATATATAAAATGATTTAACATGTAAGGTGGGACTTACATTAACTCTTAAAATTATGATTTGTGCATATCAAAAATTGATCATACACAACAATTGTACTTTAACAAAATTAATATTATTGTATTTAATAAAAATATTGTTTAACATTAGAACTGTCTAAGTATATTAATATAAATATTTATATTTATTATATCAGTCAATTTTGTATTTCTTATAGGTATATATAGATCTATGACACTTTAGCCATAAATTAAATAAATATTTATTTAATGAAAAAAAAAGTATACAAAATTAACCTCCAATTAATAAATTAATTTAAAATTTGGCATCTGTATTAACTAACTAATTAAAGTAGTTATTAACTTCTTACCACATGAAGAAGAAAAAACCAGTAATTAGAAACGGATACTTAGCCAACAATCCAGCCGGAGCAGCATCACTACCAACCAAAAGTCATAATAAAAAGTCAGTCAGTTAGTCAACATTAGTCAAAGTCAAAATTAAATTGAAGTAGTACTCAATTACCCGACGGAATCACCAGCAGCTGCAAGACACGGTTTAAGAGCATCACGTTTAGTAACCGCCGGCACCGTAGACGAGTAATCTAGGTTTAATAAGCTCGGACGAAGCTGTCTTCCGCAAACGACGTTACCGCCGCCGTTAGTGTTGATTCTCGCCGGAAATGAGACGGCGACGGTGGTGAGTCTTGCTGATGGTTTGATGATCAGTCTAGGAATGCCGGAGATTGTGGTGGACCCGGAGGACAGGACTCGAGACTCCATTATTTTTTTGTTTTTGTGTTTTTTATAATTATTTAAATTAATTAAATTAAAATAGAGAGAAAAATATATGGAGGGAACGAGTGAGAATGGTTAAGTGTCAGCAGGAATAGCGGGGTGTTATCTTGTACCTGGTGAGGTGTACCAATTACCTGTGCTTTTGTCCACCATTATGTCCATACGCTCTCGATCCATTTAACCCAACATAATTTCATTTGATTCTTGTTAAAATTTTACATCCATTCAAGTTTTCACTATTGATATTTGAATGTAAGATTTTTATTTGAAAATTTATAATACGTCACATTATGGTTTAAATAGATAACGCGTCAGTCAAATTACATTAAACTTTAATGAATAAAGTTACGTCCGCACAATAAAAATCAACTTTGTTGATAACCAGAATGTAAGTCGATACATACTTACATTTTGAAGCACTTAGAATCTTATTTTAAAAGAGTTGATTTATCTAACCGGGTATGTTTTAAAAGAGAATGACTTGATTAAGAAAAATGTAACAAGTATTATTTCCATGCATATTGTTTTATATTTGATACATCATTAGAATCATAACAAATAGAACATTTATTTAGTTAAAGTCCTTTTTACTTTAATTTTTTCTTTTATATGACCAAATATATATCACTTTTACATGGTTTTATAAGATAAATTCAATCTATAATAATATAAATTTGGTTATATTCATCATTGTATAATGTCTAATGTAAGGTGATATTTTAACATTTCATTAATTAACCGATATTGTATTATAATGTAGTTAACACTTACTCTAAGCATGAGATTGTGTAACAACGTAATTGTGAAAAATTGGTGTGTTGAATGAATCTACTTTACTAGTCCAAATGTAGATGATGGTGCAAATAATGAAATGGTTGACCAATGAAAGAAATGGAATCAATGGTGGATCTGAGTGGGGGAGTAGGATAGATATGGTGGGATTGATTGAATGAAGTTTACAAAGATCTATTGTGTGATAGAGAAATGGAAGTAAAGATAAAGAAAGAGATATTGTTAGAATTACCTTATCTCAAGTGAGAGGCTAAGGGCCAAACAAATGTAATGTCACCCATTTGCTTTATTATGTACACACCATCATCCTCAAAATACCCATGACTTTAAATGAGCAATATATTGATTCAACTCACAAGTCACAACCTTTGTTTTCCTTTGGCCTGTCATGTTTTTTATTTACTGTTTGATTTGATCTGATGTACAACAAATGTACAAGTAACTGGTTTTATGTCAGAAGTTTAAAGAGCTTATGGATTATACTAATATTGATCATATATTTCTTGTAATGATTGTTAACTGACATATATGTAGATTCTAGTTAGAAATTTAGTAGATTAAGTTTAGTCAATAAAAAGCAGTGTATGTATTTTGACGTAAGAATTATTTGATTAATTTTAGTCTTTTAGCCTTCTCGTTGTTGTAGCAGCAATATACGTGCAATATACATCAGACTGTCAGTTATCCATCAGAAAATTAACAAACGTCAGATCTCGATCATCGGAGTTGCAGATGATGAATGTTCACGGTGTGTCTTGTGTTGGTAGTATAACACTAAAAAACTAACAAAGATAAAGTTGAGAGAGAAAAAAAATATTTATTTTAACAAAACGGGTAATGGATGAGGTTCTTTAGGTTATCGGGGAGGGCAACTATTTTTACTAAGATGTACACGGTCAAACTGGAGTATCCCCGTGATCGTTTCTGCACCTTTGTCTGATGTGCAACTAGTGAGGTTTGAACCTGAGACCTCTTGTGAGAACTCCAACAAAACATAAACCCTGATTTACGAAAATGAATAAAATATAATTATGATTAATGAACCAAATACCTTATTGCTACAAAACTTAAACGAAGTCATTATTAAAAACTTCCATAATATTAAAGTGAAGATCTATAAAGCTGAACATCATGATTTCTTTATGAAAATTACCAAAATGAAGATCAATAAACCTACATATTTAGAGATAATCGATTACTAAAATCTTGATTTTCTCTGAGATGCAGAGAAAGAAGTGAGAGAGTTAAAAATTATATATGGTTTAACAAAAGGTGTGTGAGAAAAGAATATAGGATGGAGATATGTTGGGGTGTTAGAAGAGGAGCGTATATCAATTTTAGGTGGTAATAAAAAATATCTTTCATTTTGGATGTCATCAATTCAAACCTTGTGAGGATGATCCAGTTGTTAAACACATAAGCTCTTTTTCACAAAGATGACCTTACAACCACCTACTGTTATTAGTATACATAGATTAAGTCCATGTTAGAAACTATTGTAACTATTCCATATGGATATTGGTTTATCAATATTAATCGATGAATATTCATTCAATGTAATTTTGTGAGCTCTTTTGTTCTCTTTCAAAATTCAAGTTCCCTCTTGATCCAAAACCTATATCAATATACATATAAGTATTTGTGTTTTAAAAAGCGCGCCTAAGGCGAGACGCCAGGCTAGGTGGCCACAAAATCGCATCTTGTTGAAAAAGTGATGTCATTACAAAAGGCAAGGTGGAAGAGATGCTTCTTAGTGCGTCAGACTCAGGCTTTAGCGTATTTGGACGCATCATGTACAAGAAGTTAAAATCCATGGTTTTTAAAACCCACATTTTTTTTAATTGAATAAATGGGTTGACGTGCCATTAGTTTGTATCATTCCTTGTGCATAAAACCCTATAAATCCTTTAACGTTAACGCATCTAAGAATTCTAAACATATGCATTTGATAAAAAAAATCAGTTAATTTTAATTGTATAATGAAATATGATTTATAAAAAATTTAGAAATTGATTTTGTAAATGAATGTACCTCGCTTACATGAGGCGTTCGCCTTTGCATCTCGTCCCTAGCTTTAGCTCCGATGACCCCATAGCAACAGATCACCTCATGCCTTTTAAAACCCGTGTATGTATGTACAATTGTTGTATCAACATACTTTCTAGGGTACAAGAACATTTGTTATAAATTATTACGCTTTGAAGTTCATCATATTCAATCAACCTTAACATAATTTCTTAACATAAATATGAATAAATGTATCAAATGGGCATTTGAACATGAGCAATGGAATTGTTTCCCGGTGTGCTTGTGCGTTGTCATCCATGATTGATGCATACAATTAAATCCTTGATATTTAAAAAACAAAAAATCAGTACACGTTCTAACTAATCATAATAAAACTTTATTTACACCTATATCACACATTATATATACAACCACACGTATTATCGATGCATATTATGCACCAATGCCTCCCATAAGGTTTGAACCTGCAACCTCTAAGCTTTAATCTATTCGAGCCGACATGACGCATTTGGGATAAGTTCGAGGTCAACTCGATAGCTCGACGAGCTTTCACGATTTAAGTTCAAGTTTGGCTCGAAATTGTTTTACGATGGTTCGAGCTTGGCTCCAAAAACTCAAATTTTTATAGAAAAATAATATTTAATCCTCAAACTTATATTAAATTAATTAAAAACCTTATATTCAATACTAAAAATCATTTAAAATACATATGAAATGGATAAGGGGTAAAAACTAGTTAAAAACTTAGTAAAATAATCTTGGATGGTTAGAATACAATATAATATAACATCTACCAGCTAGTTCGATTACGTACAACTTGAGACAAGTTCTTAAAAGCTCGAGCTCACCTTGATATATATTTCAAGCTGAATTTTTAACTTCTAACTCCTGCTCGAACTCGATAAAAATTGACTTGTTTGCAAATTTAGGTAACCATAATGGAACTTTGAATTTTGAACAATGTTCCTAATAGTAAAAGCAATAATTTACATGTTGCTTGCTTCTAATTGAAGCGAACAACTTTCTATATATGCCCTCGAATCTGATGCTATCTTTTACTACGATCTCAAAGGTTCAGCTTGAATTTTCATTCTCAGCTCAACAAATAATCTATTCGATTCATCAATATTCAATATTCTTAATTAAATCACACATGATAACTAATGAAATATAATTCGTAATGAAACTAGCTAGTAGATGTTTCTAATCGTCTAAACTTGCAGTAAATTTTACCTTGAATCCTTCACCTTCTTTGTCTTGCGGATGACGATACTATGCTTTTAATTTTTCTGTTGACCGACTTACTTTTGTATAAAGACATGAAGTGAACGAATAATAAATAAATAAATAAATATATAAGGCGGAGCAAAGCAGCGGCGTCAAACCCTCCATCACCAGCGGCGGAGCAAAGCACATGGAAAAGACCTTGATTATTGACCGTTTCATCAAAACAAACAGTTCCATCACTTTTAAATCCTCAATCACCAAATTTAATGTAATTTGACAATTTTTGTACTCGCCACATTTGGGGCAGTTTAAGTTGAGGTCTAAGCATGACCGCATCAAATAATATATATGTTAAATTACACAAATGTCATTTCTTGGTTCATTTTTTTTTCAAGGGATTTACACTCAGGTCAACGGGCCCATTTCAATGCTCTATTAGAGTTCCTAGATCATGTGAGTATTCAACCTTTTGTGAGTGATGTAGTAACTTTACGACCATACTTACACGTACTCAACTGCGATGGCTTACAAGTTGCTATATCAAGAAGTGAAATCAACTGGTGTGATCAATGGATTAAATTTATGTGGACAAAAGGAATTCCGTCAAAAATCCAAACCTTCACATGGTTAGCTTGCGAAGACCGGATACCAGTCAAACACCTACTAGTACCAGAAGTATCATAATTAACACTTATGATTCAACTGCTCATTCTGCGGGTTAAATCAAAAACATTTGAGCACTTGTTGTTGCATTGCAAGTGAACGTTTTTGTTATGGGGAAACATATTCAAATGGTGGAAAATGTCTTGGGTATTACCAGGATCAGTTACGGTGTTCGTTCAAGATTGGAATGAAGGACTGCAAACAATCGTACAAAGATTTTGGAAACTCATTGGTCCAAATGCATTCTCACACATTCGGTTGGTAAGAAAGGAAGCTACTTTCAATTACAAGTATTGTCGTTGTTGGTCAAGATCTGTTTCTAGTGTTAAACGAAAAGTATTTCAGTGTACGGTAGAGTGTACTTCAACATTGTTGAAGTGTCATTTATTTATTTTTTAATATATATTGCTGTTTTTTTTTTCTTTCCTTTATTTTTTGCCAAAAGAAAAAGAAAAAACTCGTCTCTAGAAGCTTTAGCCGCCAACAATCCAACATCAAGTTGTTATAATCTACTGTAATTAAAAGTCACTCGAACAATCATTTTCCTCCAAAAATGGGCGACGATCACCTCCACCGCCAAAATCCACCGACAGACCTTCAATCATCTAAACAAAACCCTAGCCCTAATAACGGCGAACTCGGAGGTAGTAGTAGTATCAATAAGCATCACCAACATATGAAAACAAATTACCCGAACCGACCCGAGTTAACAAACCCGGATCCAGCAACCTTAAGGGATCAGTGGAAGTACGCAATTAGACAGTACAGCAAATGGTATTCTCACGCTTGGGGCACCGCCATTCTCGCCGGCGTTTCTTTCTTCGCACTTGGTTGGATTATAAAAGGAGAAAATCCCATTCCGTCTTTCCATCGGAACGACGACGTTCACCCTCCTCCTGATCCCGCTAAATCTACTCGCTGATTTTAAGTAAGTTTCTTTTTTCTTTTTCTTTTGTATTAAAAAAAAAACTTTTTTAGGGGTGTTTTTTGATTAGCTTATTTTATGGGCTTATTATTGACTAATTGAAAATTTAAAAAGTCAATAAGCTCATTTTCTAACTATTGACCAATTGAAATTTCAATAAGGTTATTATTGAAGCTTATCAGCTCAGATTGATTAGCTTAAAACGAAACGAAATAAAAAAGAAACATGAAATTATTGAATTTTATATATTTATTTATCTATTTATTCCAAATTTCAGCAGCCCCATGAAATGAGCTAAGCCAAGCTAATCACCCAATCTTATTAGCTAGCTATAAAGTGGACTTGATCCACATCTTTGAGATGATGAGTATGAGTGTAGTTACTACTAGGAGAGCATTTTTATTGGTGACTTTGTATTGTTATATCTAGATACCAAAAGTTTACTCTCGTTGAATTATTTCTTCTAAACACCTGAAACCAATTGTTGAATTGGGTTGTACTCCATATCTTGTTGATAACAGGTCAAACAAGTAAAAGGTATAGTCTCTATAAGGGTTAAAGGGAGCTGTTTAAATGTCACGTAAACTGCAGTCAAATGGTTACAACCATCTAAATCTTTTTTTAACAAAGATGCAAGTTATCTTAATTATAATAGTATAGTAGTGATCAAGTTTAACATATTAAACATTTTACTGATTAGAAAAAATGAAGATAAATTTCACCTGTTTGGCCCTGTTTTGTCTCGAACCCATTTTGCCACTTATAGTCTGTACAATACTCTAATATATAGGACTAACTAGGCTGAAGCAACAGTTTTGACCTAGTTACCTATGGAAATAGGTGTCATTGCTAGTTTGCCAGGTTAAGTTTGGGTAGTGTTCAAATTGATATATATTCTGTGCAAGTAAAGCAGTATGGTTACTGGTATAGTTATAGTTCTATTTAGCACAGCTTTAGTATGCATTCTAATGTAATAGGCTGTCTTCAGTGGAGCATTTTAACCGCATCAGGAATACTTGTCGGTTGTAACAAATGGAGTTATAAAAGGATGTTTGTGCTTGTTGTATTCATTAAGCAATTCTGTGTGACTGGTGTCATTGGCTGCATTTTTCAAGTTGATATGTTCACATATTAACATCATTTATAATTTCACTTTAAGGAAGTTGTATTTCCTTCTTCATCACTTCTGTTAATTAGCACTCTTGCCCTACAATTTGGTTACTTTTTTAGTGAAGTTCGGTGCTTGCAGTTTCATTCAAATCACTTTGTGGTGTCTTTGGAACACTAAAATTATGGGGTCAATGGGAGTAATAATTTTCATCAAGGAAAACATGTGGTTTCGTATTTGTGCGTGCATGCTTTTTCTTGAATTTCTCGTTGTCAGTGGTCTACTCGCCTATTTCTTTTCAGTACAATTATTACAACTGTCACATATTCAAATATTTATATAGAGCTTGGTCCAGTTGAACATTGTCGCATCATGTATTCTATGTTTATTAGTCAAATTATTAAGGGTTTCATTGGTGGATTGTTGTAAACGGTATTCTGGAGTTGTTATGTATTGCAAAAGTTGACTCTTCAATCATACAAAGGCAAGAGATTGGTTATCAGATGTTTATTTTCGATTACTTGTTGTCTCTATTCAAAAGAACTGCTCCATGAATACATTTGACCGTTTCTACATGTGCAGATCTGCGTGATGCTATAGCCATGAAAAGAAGCTCTTGGGATGATATAAGACAGGAAGAACTTTTATGACTCTGTACTTGTATAGTGTAGGATGATATAAGAAAGGAAGCACTTTTATGACTCTGTACTTGTATAGTGTAACTTGAATGACAGAAAGAAGCTTTTGATGTAAGTCCACTTGTTGTTATTTTGCTTACAAGTTCCTTCTGTAGATTGTTCATTTGGTTTTATGATGCAACTAGCTTCACTTCTGTGTATACTTTTTGTTTGAGTTTTTGTCTGCTTTTTTATCATCTGTACTTCTTTTTTATGTTAAATTTATCTCCTGCCTGTCTATAAAAGTTGTACCTACTTGCTTTTTTTTTTTTTTTTTTTTTTTTTTTAATAAAGTCAAATTCATCATAGAAGCTGTAAACCATGAACCAAATGAGTCCCATTACTTTTTTCTTTTTAAAAAAATTCCCCAAACTCTACATCACCAAGTGATTTTTATATGTTATTTCCAATTAGGTAAGTTCTTTTATCGTATTATAAGAAAATACATACATAATATGTATATATGTATTTGTAGTTTACATTAAACAAATTCACTCTCTTTGGGGTTTGACTTGGCACCAATTATGTGGGGTGAAGCGACCGTGGAACACCTGCTCAAGAACTCCATGATTCGAGATTTCCTTAGCATCAAAGACATGTGCAGGACCCCACGGATGAGACCTTTGAAAGTGAGTCTTCGCGCACTGGGAGTCAGTTTTTTTTGCATGCGCCAGCATCTTAGGATTCTATGGTAGCCTGGTAGGTTTTAAACACTCGGTGAGTGATTTGCTATTAGACTTGTTATAGCATCCTGATTGATGTCACGAATAAAAAGATTCCCCGGCAATACAGTGAATCCAGTGAATTGATGGAAAATATCTTGTTGTAAGAGTTGGTTTGAATTTCAAAATAGATTGAGAAAATGATGAGCCATTCAAATGCCTATTTCCATATTTCTCTTGAGAACGCCACCATCAAAAAGTAGCAATTCATCTGCATTGATGTGGTCTCCACGATCAAAACTACTAAAAGTTGTTCCCCTTTTTGTTATGCTCAAGCGATGCTAGTAAAAGTTGTTCCCCTTTTTGTTATGCTCAAGCGATGCTAGTATATCAATATATTTGGGTCTCTAAACATCACACTGTAGTGATGGTGTGCCACCCATGTTATGAATTAACCTAGCTATCCAAGATCCCACATTGCCGAAACCCTGAATAAGAAAAGTCGAACCTTTGATTGACATTCTATGTTCATCGTATTGCTTTTGTTGCAAAGACAACCCCACGGCCCATTGCAACCTCATTTCCTAGTGATTCAATCAGGCTTTACCGGCTAGCTCTTACATTCATAAAGACTTCTACTAGAGCTTGATGAATCATCGGGAAGCTGCAGCATAGAGGTGCACATGGCCTGGGCCGGACCGGGTCTTGGCCCGAGCCTAAAAAATCTCGGACTTTATGATAATAACTAGGCCTATTTAGGCTTGAATGGGCCGGGCCAGGCTTTAGCCCATCTGTGCACCTCTACTGTAACAAGCCATAGGGCTGTTTTTGCAACAAAAGCATTATTTTTTGAATATTGGAAGTTAATTAAAGGTCTGACTTATATTATTCAGGGCTTTGGCAATGTAAGATCTTGAGTAGCTAGGCTGATTCATAACACGGGCGACACGATCGTCGCAATGAGTGATGTTATAGAGATCCTAAATGGTATTGACATACTAGCATTGTTGGAACTTAACAAAAAGGGGAATAACTTTTAGTAGTTTTGATGGCGGAGACCACATCAATGCAGATGAGTTGTTACTTCTTGAATACGGCGTATTCATACCGTGTGCTTTCGGTTTTGTTCTCAAGAGAAATATTGAAACAATTGCATATGAACAAATGTGTCTCAATTATGTTATGTTATAAGAGAAGTCTTGTTGACGGCTTCATTAGCACCAATACTTTGCAATAATATTATAATAGACAACTGTGCCATTAGTTTTTAATTTAGTGAGACGCCGTCCATGATAAAGTGAAATTACAATGATAAAGTGAAATCTGGGGTTTGATAGGTTTGGGTCCTTTTGGACAAAAGGGGCAAGCTAATACTTTGTGATGTAAGGTTTCGTTGCCTGGAGTAACACAACGATACAGAGTTATGCAACATACAAGGAATTCTTATAGAACTGTTGGTAAAACCAAGGAGAGGTGGACTACTGCCTTTTGAGTTATGATATCTCAATCTCAAAAAATTTAGGCAATTGTAACCAAACAAGTTTGACATAAATGTCCCTTGTGCGTGTGACACACCTTTTGGTTTGTTTTCCGGTGAAGTAAACTGTTATATAGATTTGTCATACTTGATAAAAATTATGTAGATAAAACGAGTAAAAATCACAAGTAAAAATCTTGTATAAAAAAAATAGAAGGAGAGAGCTAAGGGTGATAAACTGCATTTTATTTTACACTGAAACACTATCTTATATTGTATAGACGTTAATTAAGTAAAGGTAAGATTTTGATTGACAGTTACATTTTGAGGGAAATGAGGAGTAGACGATCTCAACTATTAATTTCTGTAATTAATGATTCAGATTCGTTGCATCTTAACAACACTAAAATATAATGTGCACATAAAAAGCATGTTGCAAATCTAAACCGTTTATAAAAAAATTGACAATTAAGATTGTATCTTTTTCCTTCTCTTCAAAATGTCGTTTTCGCTCTAATCTCACACCATTATATAATAAGGTAATGCTGAATTCGTAGAGTTAATCAATATTAATAGTTATCACTTATTAAATTTAATTGTATTTAACACTATAGAGTACGTAAAGTGGGGTTATTGAGGTTATTGTAAGCAGGGTTAAAATAAAAAGGATAAACAGTCATGTACCACGTGACATGCGATTCCCCACGACCATTTTCTGTAGCCCATATGTTCATCATTTGAACATAAATGTATCATAATTAGGGTCTAATTAAAAATAAATATACCAAATTAATCAGCGTTTTAAAACTTTTGATATGACAAAATTGTCAAGAACAAATTTAGATATTATTTATCTGAGTTGGTACACACTTATAAAAATATTTGTAAAACCCTATCTATAAAAATATTTGTAAAACCCTATCTATAAAAATATTTACACACTTATTGTATAAAAATACAATGGTTCATTACAAAACTGGTCCTCATGTTATAGCATTTTATATAGTTTCAGTCCCTTTATAGAATGACGTTTTGTAACATTAACAGTCCTTGATACTCTTAAAATGATTAGACTATCCTTAATTTAAGCTTATCTCTCTCGTCTAGATCTATGGAATTTTAGTCATTATAAGAGAATTTTTAAGAGGATTGGGACTGATAATGTAATGAAAATGTCATTTAGGGACTAGAAATACAAAAATTTTGATCAAGAAACTGAAACTATAAAGTCAGTATAATATAGGAACTATTTTGTAATTTACTCATAATACAATTAAACTTGGGAGCCTAATCTAGTAAGTTTGTAACTCATATTCGGTTGTTATCTACATCAAAAATCACGGGACATATATGTATTTAAATAAATCCATTGTCGCTTATATATGTACGTACCATGACACATTTACTAAAACCCTAGAATAGGATCAAGGAGATAGAGTGAACGACAGCAGCTAAGGGGAAGATAAAGGGTATTATCGTTTGAGTTTCGGTGTCGCGATCTTAGGTAATTAACATTCCCATTATTTTAGATTTTGTTTAATTATTGTTTACGTATTAGAAACACTTACTGTTTGAGTTTCTAGGAGTTATTAATGAGTTTATAATCAACGAAAACGATTGCCGATGTTTTTAGACAAAACTTGGATCGACCGTGAAGTAGCAAAACTTGGGTCGAGATTGAATCGTGCAAAGATTATTGTGTTTGATGCATGTACTGTAGATGAGATATACTAAGTTATTAACAATTAGTAAGTTTAATTATTAAAAGCTGGTAATGAAGTTGTTAAGAATATATTTGATCTCAATTAACATAAAAATACAGATTTGTGTAGATTTTAGAAGTGTTTAAATGTTAAAACTGGTGGTCACAAGATAGAGTTTGCTCATTAACATGTTTCATTGCTTGGTTGTTTTGGTTTTTATTGGTTAACTATTAAATAAAAGGTATCTTACAAACATAAATGCTACCATTGTAAATAAGATATTTATATATGTAATTGTTAAATTGTATTATATCATATTTCCTTTAATCACATCTGCCATTATTTAACTTAGAAGTATCGTATATTTTCAAAAGATTTTCTTAATCAATAAAAAAGAATCTCTAAAACCCTATAAAATTAACAATCAATTTAGAGTTGTGTTATATATATATATATATATATATATATATTAGTTTGACAACTGAATAAGGAACATACGTAAAGTAATGAAAAATGTATACCCTACTAAGTTATTATATTCCAAATTCAACCAAAATAGAAAGGGGTCAAAGGGATGTACCATCTTGTGGCGTTCTTAGGGAAACTCCCCTAACGGGTTCCAAGGGCATAGCATCTGGTCGATGTCTGTTTGCGTGGGTTGGAGTTGATTAGATTTGCTTGATCTGATGCTGACTGATCAGACCAAGACATGACTGAAAGGTTATATTAAATCGAGTCTTAGTAGTTGTAATTGTCATGTAACCTTAAATGAATTTTGGGAAATGGGTTTTTGAACATATCTGTTGGGAACTATATATGCATAATGACATACATAATTTGGTACTTAGAAAAATTTTGAATTTTGATTTGTGTGCCTTAATAATTCACAAATATGATTTTATTCTAAAGTGATTTCGTGAAGCCGTGCTACAATTAGGGTCGAAATATTTCTCTTAAAAATTGATCTCACGACTGACAGAGATTTATCAGGAAAGCATCACTCTGTCTATACCCAAATGCTCATTATACCGGCATTCAATATCTCCTAGAGCTTCTCTTTTCACTTGTACTAACTAAATGCCTATTTTAAACTATTTGCAGTTCTATAATGGACTTTTCGACTATATGCTTACTAGTGTTGATGATATTTTATCAAATCTGGGTATCACTACAAACCTCATTCTCACCTCTTAGCGCTACTACAAGTTTGTTGATGCTTCCTTGCAATGCTATCCTCATGAGACGATTCGTGGACTTTCTTAAAAGACGGTAATTACTTTCTCAAACACTTTACATACATTTTTGTTTTATGTCAATAATAAGTTTTTTTTTTTTAACAATTTCTCTTTATTCTAAAAAGTTCAAGAGGAGGATCATGAGAGAAGTTTAATTTTTGAGGTAGTGAGAAAAATAATATTATTATCTATAAAATTTGTTAATGAATATTTTAATCAATAAATATTTGTGCAATGAAATATTCCTCAATGAATACATACGATAAATACTGCTTCCTTTCCAAAAATTTAATAATATTGTTAAGAAAATTGTTATATTTTTATCGCTTGACTTGGATAAAGTTTGAAAAATCGGCGGGTATTTGTTTTTAAGAAACATCTGATGAACTCATGGTCTCATTTGTGGTCATCTTATACGACTCTCCTATTGACCACAATTTTGGTCTTGATTTGAACCCTAAATTTTGACTCTTATGTAGGAGTTCCAATGAATAATGGTATGATAATCAATAATTAATTAGTTATTAATTAAAAGGGATTATGTATTTTTTTATAATCAACATAACCATCTTCTTTTTATATATGATATTTTTAAGTTTAATAGTGACATATCTGATATTATACAAACTTAGTATGACATTATCTTGTCATCAATGGTTGATTTAGTGGTAAAATGACTCAAATAGAATGGTTTTTATTGGACAGAAAACTTGAAGATTGGATCATTTTGATCTTCTATAGTGATTCTGACCTTACCTACATAACGATAGGTGTCTAATTGGATAACTATGTTGGCGATTTTGCAAATGCTAAGTTACTGGATTTTAGCATTTACATTATTTATGAGATTTTAGTATTAAAATTTGTGTACGCTTTATAATATAATATACTATACTATATACGGTGATAGGTAAAACATTGCAAAGGCTAGGATCATAATAAAACTTGTAAAAAGAAATCCACAAAATGATGTCGACTAATGATTCGAAGAGAGATAATATGAGAGTCAATATATATATTATTTGATTGGTTCATGTATTATGTCATATGATTTTGTATATATTTAATTATAAAGTTTTTATGAGTGTAACATTTCTTTTTGTTTATTATGAGTATTAACATTTTGTGTTCACTAGATTTTTGAACCTAACGCCTGTTTTCTTTGTCGACATGTATTTTTTGCAGGGAGTGGGTAATGAAATACATGGGTAGATGACTTGCATGGAATAAATAAGATGGAAGATAACATCTAAATAAATAGACTTTTTATTTACGTTGGGTTTGGATTTTGTAACACTCGTTATATTTGTTCCTAGTTTTGGTGAATGTGATTAGACTATTTATTATGTTTCGGGCTTCTGCATTTTGAATTATTAAATTTTTTTATAGAAAGAGTTTAAGTAATAGATTTATGTAATATCATATGTTATAAATTATAAATTCTCATCAATAGAAAATTATATTTATAAAAGTGCTTCGAGAAACACTGATAATTTTGTGTAATCACAAGACTTTTATAAAAATTAAAAACTTGATTATTAAATATTTTTTAAAACATTTTTTTTTATTAAAATTAAAAATTTAAAATTCATAAAGACTTTACGTTAAAGAGACCCGAAAACTCTTTGCTTCAGGACAAAAGGCCTTTTCAACAATCTAATTCAATACAATAACAATAAGACAGGTAAGAGTGATAAACAACATGTTTGAGAATACAAAGTCATTCAATCTATCTCTCTTAATTATTATTTTTATTGAATTAAAGAGTTTTTGTAAGCTTTTTGTTAGAACTCTTACCCTGATGTATAAAAAGAACTGCACAAAAACCTTATATTCAAGATGCTCTAAGAAAATGGAAACCAAGCAAACTCCATACTTTGATGATAAGAGGACCTATCTTTTTATATCAAAATATCTTTGGATATATACATGAACAATGTTTCGTTATTACATATTTAGGATAAAGGTAATTATGTGAAATATTCAATAAAGTTTAAACACCTAATCTATAGTATCCATTCCATTACTAAGATATTGAAAAGATGAACTCATTGATTCTTATTGTTTGTGTCAGTTTTCTAAGCAATATTGTCTACAAATGAGTATTTTTTAACCCAGATTTGCAATCGGGATTTTCAAAACAAAACAAAATTAGACTCCGATATGAAATGGAATAGATAAAAGTTTGCTTAGTTTACGTAAATATTGAGGTTGTAAACTTAGATTCCTCGAATAACTACTCCACAAAATACGGACGACAGGAAAACGATAAAGATAAATGATAACTGGAATAAGTTCATGAATGAGAGGAAAACGAACAGCTACTCTATAAAATATGAACGAGAGAAAACTAAAATACTTGAGAGAAAAATAAAAGTGAGCTAGTCTCGAACTCGGACATATTGACTCAAAGTTATAATGAAGTAATGCCTGATCAATCAACCACTGCTTATATTTGTTTGACTTTGCATAGCTAGGTTATATCATAGCTAGGCATATAACCTCTTATTATATTGTAACTATTCGTTCAAATAGTAACTTAACACTTGCTAAATCTAAAGGGAAGCTTTGGTTTATTGATTCATTTGTGTGTTTATATTGGGTTTGTCGTTGGCCTAGAAAAACAATACAATTCGTCTCGACTGTTAAGTTGCTTAGTTATATTCAGGAAACTAGTTTGAGTCAGTTTAAAATGTAATCTAGTTTCAATTGAGATGACTCGTTATTATTTTACGTAAATTACTACATTTATATCAGAATGATTTTTCAGCCCCCAATTACAACGTTTAAGTTCCGATGGTGCTAATATTTGTAGATAACCTACATACAAAAATAAATACAATTCATATAAATTATTTTACTTCTATAAATCATAATAGATATATAGTTAAATTAAAGGGTTAATTCATCAAAAGTGCAACGTACTGACACCAAATGTTCCATGTATACAAGCTACCATTTTTATTGTCTAAGTATGCAACAAACTGGACAATTATGTATCGATATATGTAACATGGTAACCGGTTACCGGGACAACATGTAAGAATGTATAAAAGCTACCCATTTTATTGTCTAGGTATGCAACAAACTAGAAGATTTTGTATCGATGTATGCAACATGGTATCCAGTTACCGGGACAAACGGAGTATGGAAACGGTTTCTTCCTGTTTGTTGCATACCCAGACAATAAAATGGGTAACTTGTACATATAGAACATTTTGTGATAGTACATTACACTTTTGATGAATTAAACTAACTAGACCTTTTCAATTTGGACAAACTAAATATGGTTAATTTCTTTTATCAATTGTTAATAACCTTTATTAATAGTTCAGTAAATTAGTCAAGAGTTGATTATCATAACTATTAATTAATATTAATATATATTAATTAACATAAAAGTAATGTAAATAATTACTTAAAAACAAATTTAACATATAATCAAGTGTATAATAAGTTGATAATAAAGATTAGTTCTTGAGAATGTATTAAACTATAACTCAAAGTTTATTGTATGTATAAATGTGCATTTTCGTCTATCATGTGTATTGAACTTTTAGTAATGGTTGTTGTATGTATCCAACGTCTTATTACTTGTAATCGATGACGTGACACTTGTTTTTGATAAGACGATGACGTCTTAGCTAACACGGCGACTTATACAGTTGCCATATCATCGATAAATACCCTTTACCGGATGCATAAGTAATCGGTGACATAATGATTGTAAGTTTGATACACACAACAAACCAAAATTAAGTTGAATACCCACAACAAGCTTTGAATAATAGTTTAACATATTTATAAACACTAATCCCTTAATTATATGCTATAAATTTTGATTATTGCATTGAAAATAGTTGATAACTTTACCTAACTTAGATGAAGTCATTACATGCATGGTCCTCATTTATTATGAAAATTGATATGTCGATCTAAGGTTGTAAGGGTTAAAAATAGATCTAAAGATTTGGTTAGTTAATGTGATAAAATTATAGGTGAAAACTAAAAGAAAAAAAATGTATAAATGATAGTCAAATGATGAATAAATCATGTCTAGTTTTAGGTCTATATGTTTAAATATATTTAGCATTACACATTTATTATTTTAATATAATTTTACACGACACGAAAAAATAAAAAATTAATTGCACGTTCTCTTGGGTGAGTCTTATATATAACAAACTAAAAGAAACAAAGAAATAACAGAGGTTGTAGACAGCCCAAAAACGGACCAAAATCTTTTTCCGATGATCGTTGAGGCGCCGCCCTCGCCAACCACTTCGCTCGAAATATTCTATTTACACGGATTAAAGTGATATATTTATATTACTTATGTCACTATATATGGTTGCCACATTCTTCAAAAAGCTGGTCACTCGATTAAGAGGACACAGGTGTTGTAAAAGTCGGCCGACTAGTCAGGTTTTAGGACTAGTATGACTTGACTAGGTCAAAGTTGGTCAACGAAATTCAACTGGTCAAAATCGGTCAGAGTCGGTCAAAATCAGTCAAAATGGGTCAAAGTCGGATTAATGTTTCTAAAAAAGACTCGCCTTCCCTGAGTAAGCTGAATAGGGAAAACGCCACCTGTTTACTTGCTTTAATTTAATAGCAAAAATGGTTAAGTTGGATACATTCTGATATAATTTTCCATCCTGCAAAATATGGAAATATGCATGCATGTAAGTGAAGCTGGTTTTATTTGAAAATGTAGGGATGGTTTCCACCTTTCTCATGGTAGAAAAAAGATTGTTTTTGAGGAAGTGATTGGAAAACCAGGCAAAGTTTGATCGAGTCTGGAAACTCTTCCAGCTGATCTACCTTATTTTAACTTCATCGATCCTAACAATCCGCAGGCCCGAATATTGGGGCTCGCAGGATAGGCCACTACACAGGGCCCATTCTTTCCAAGGGTCCCATCTTTAATTGTCCAATAATATAATATATAGGTGTTTATAACAAACAATTCTAGCCCACTTAATAAATAATTAATGAGCCAATTTCATCTTTATATTTTTGAACAGTTTATCAAAATATGGAAACCTACAGTTGTGGCCAACTAATCGCTAAATCCTATTATCATAACATCATCTTTATTGAAAAAAAATTACAATGGTTGTTCAATAAAAAAATATAGCAACCATGCCTAAGTTACCAATTATTTGTTGTCATCTATTGATGTTGGTGCATTTCCTGTGACAACATCGTCTAGATTGTAGTGAGTCAAATTGATAATCATTGTAATAGTTAGATTTTGTTTTATGTGAGTTTGAGTTTAAGTTCGTACGAACTTAGGAAGCCTACGAACTTAACCAAGTTCGTATGGGCTTCGAACTAGGCAAGTTCGTAGGGTCCAGCCTGTACGAACTTACATCAGATTATATGTTCAGTTCGTATATTTTGGTCAAAAACATTTTTGGTATTAGGTTTTCATTGTGTTTAGCATTTGCAAAGCAAGAACGAAATAGTTGAGTCTAGGTTGAATGTAAACAACATTATATTAATAAAGACATGTTTTAATTGTGATCTTTACATATTCGTGTTTACTTGTTTATTTGTCGTTGTGTTTAATCGAAGATTCTGCATTCAATTAAGCAAGTAACCTTGTTGATCCATATTAGGAACCTACAAGTGGAGAAATCAGGATGCAAGGAGGATGAACTGAAAAAGAAAAATGATGAAGATAGGGACGATGATCCCAACACTCCAAAAGGCGGTGAAATGCCTAGCTCTTCAATTGGAAGACTAGTTGCACAACCTTAGGGGTAGTCCAGTTAGAAAGACGGTGGAAGTGGAACAGAGGAAACTCTTGTTAATCTGACAGAGACTAACACTATAGAAGCACTCCACAATCTGGATGTTTTTGATAGTAGAGAGTCTGAGTTAGTAGAAGGAGAGATATTGACTACATATGTTGCAAAATGGAGGTCCGGCGATGAGATCATACCAAAACCGATAACAGAGGTGGTTAGAGAAGATGAGGCTGGAGAAACTGTAATAGATAGAGAGGGACTAGAATCAGAAGATGATGATGTTCCTGAAGGTGATTCAGAGGCTGACAAAGAACCATCTAGAGCAGAGCTAAGAGATTTGTGTTTTAAAAAGATTGAGAAGGAACCAGAGATTAAATTCAAAGAAACTATCAAAGTCAAGGGATCGGGAGAGCTAAAACGAGAAATTATAAGTTGGTTTTATGACAGCGACCTGAAGCTGTTCATATTAAAGAGGTATGATGGAATTCAGTACCTGGAAAACAAGTTGAAGGTTTTTAGCTCACTGCCGAAGATTGAACTGAAAGAACTTGCTTGGCTCGATTTGATAAATATTGGAGAAAATCTTTACGCTCGAACCATGGAGAAAATAGTTAAGCGTGAAGGAAGGTCCAATAAGTTTGTTGATTTAAAACCAAGAGTTGGAAAGAGAGTTCAAGATTTGACAAAGATAGATCTAGTGACAAACAAACCGTGGATGAATATTATATATAAACCGGTTAAATGTTTGAAGAAAGTTCCTTTGAAAAAGATGCCACAAAATATTCTTGCTAAGCTTAAATGGTGGTATGTTGATAACAAGACAGTCGAGGCAGTAATGGAAGATGTTGAAGGGAACGAGTTGCTGAGAGTTTATGATAGTTTACATCTGGTAAACTTATCTCAAGATGATCTGATGAAGCTTCATGTAAACAAGGTTCTATACAGAGATAGTTAGCGACATGAAGGAAGAAAATATCCGAGGGTTGTTAAAGTTTGCATTGAGAAAGGTATGTGGGCAAGAAGTCAATAGAGCTGAACATGAATCAAGACTAAAGACAATGAGAAGATTGAAGACATCTAGAGCTATTGTCAAGGGGGAGTCTGTTGGTGCATTTCCTGTGACAACTGATATTGTTCGATTTATGCATCCTCACACTTAGGAATATCTCGCATATAATTGTTTAAATCCGTTAATAAAATGGACTTTCGATACTTAAAAGAATGAAATTTTGTTTCCAGGTGTAGAAGTCAGTTTTAAGGTGAAATGCACGAAAATGCAGCATAAATGATGCAATTCTGATGAACACAGACAAGTCCCCCGCCGGGAAAGGTTCCTCCCGCCGGGATCGTTATATGAAACTGGAGACTTTGGCCAAAACAGGAGAATCTCAACAGAACTTCTGTGCCGCATTTTTTCCCGCCGGGAGATTTTGAATCTAAACTAGACATTTGGGCTTAAACGGGAAAGTTTGATCAGGGATTTTGTAGATGAATTTCTCTCGTCGGGAGGATAGTGTCCCGCCGGGAAGCCATCTTTTGTAGTTTTAGTTATGGAAACGAGAGAAGAAAGGCAAACGGGTGGGATTTGTTATCTCCCGCCGGGAAGCCTTATTTCCCGCCGGGAAGCCTTATCTCCCGTCGGGAGGATGTTCTGAGTCGGGATTTTAGGTTTTAAACCCTAATTTTGGATAGTTTTATCTTATCTTTCGCTTAGCTTTTGCTCTAGCCGACTTTGGGCGATTTTTGGTGAATATTAATCATTCTCATTATTATTCAACGATTTTTGGCTACAAGATTGAAGATTCAATTATTGTACGACATTCACACCATTCGGTTTACATCTAATCCATTGAATTTAATGTTTACTTGTGTTTTGGGTATGTTTATTGTTGATTATATGCTAGCCATGAGCTAAGTTAATTATATTCATTTAGACAAAGTGAACTAGTGATTAGGGGTGTTAATTCTTGATGTTTATTATTGTTTAATTAACGTTTAATCAAAGACCCAATTGTGATCAAGCTCTATTCGTTTAATTTATCTATTTTTATTTTTTATTTTTTTTAGAAAGGCAATTCTGTTTAATTTATCTATTAATGAATCATTGTTTGTTCTAGTGAACACTATTGCATGATTGTGATTCGTTTTAATCATTTGTCTATTAATGATTACTAAATCAACGAGAACGCAAGATTTAAATAGGTTAGTTAATTGAACTTGATTGTGATTGTATTGAATTTAAGTAGAGAACTCAACTTAAGTTTAGTATCTCTGCAAACGTAGGTTTACAAGATTAAATCGTTAGTTACTAGATTAAATTGAGACTAGTTAATTTAGAAATCCGTAGTGAACATGAAAGGTTTATTCTATTTAATCTATTGGAAGGAGTGAACACGAATTCGATACTTGATTTAGTTTGATGTACAATAACATATAAACTGGTTTTAACAAATACCCCGACATCATTAGTGAGCTAGTCTAGATGAATGTTTCTTCCTAATATCTGATACTTCAGTATCCACTTGCATGCTATTTACTTTAATTTAATTAGTGATAATTGCAAAGCAACAGTTCGGTTGCAAAACCCCCCAATTTACTTACTTGTTAGATTAATTTACATTCGCTACATACTCCCTTGGTTATACAGTCCTCTTGGTTCGACTCGGACTTACCTTAGCTATACTATTACATTGACAGGGTTCACTGCCCGGTTGTGTGATAGTCTAATTTCGGTAGTTCTTAGTTCATAAATTTTATAACTAGATTTAACACATCAACAACAACGTCTAGATTGTAGTGAGTCAAATTGATAATCATTGTAATAGTTAGATTTTTTTTTATGTGAGTTTGAGTTTAAGTTCATACGAACTTAGGTAGGTACGAACTTAGAAAGCCTACGAACTTAACCAAGTTCGTATGGGCTTCGAACTGGGCAAGTTCGTAGGGCCCAGTACGTACGAACTTACACCAGATTATATGTTCAGTTCGTATATTTTGGTCAAAAACGTTTTTGGTATTAGGTTTTCGTTGTGCTTAGCATTTGCAAAGCAAGAACGAAATAGTTGAGTTTAGGTTGAATGTAAACAACATTATATTCAATAAAGACGTGTTTTAATTGTGATCTTTACATATTCGTGTTTACTTGTTTATTTGTCGTTGTATTTAATTGAAGATTTCGCATTCAATTAAGCAAGTAACCTTGTTGATCCAGATTAGGAACCTACAGTTGACAAACTTTGCCAATTGCCATTCATATTGTATTTATCAAATATGCAAGTCTTTTTACTTTTATACTATTTCTCCCTCTATTTATACTTATTGAGTTTTCTACTTATAATTTTAATTCCATCTTCACTAATTTCGTAGTTTAGTTAAATAATTTTTATATTAGGGTTCCGAGTGATATGACATTATATAGTTTTAATTTGTAAATTGTTAATTGTGAACTTTAAAAAATAAATATTAATTTAAGAACAAATACCATATGATATAATTTGACATAATATACATGATACATAAATTGCACGATGTTATTAGAATACTATATACTATATAAGTTATAAGTCATTATAAGATATAATTCAATGTTTGTGACACAATGCTATTAATTAATAAAATAAAAATATAATAATATAATAATGCAATTACGTAACATATATTGAAATTCCGTAAAGAACCTTTTATTGTGATCGCACCAGGCAACTAAATTTCACGGGCCGGCGCCTAAGGCTTTCGAGTATGAAGGGTCTTATTTTATACGGTTTGTGTGTTATGCGTCGGTTAAGTGTTCACATGAACATCCAAGCTTCAAAAGTAGGTTTTTGACTTGTACTCTCAATATTTTGATTTATTACTTTCAGATGTATGCCTTGAATTTTAATGGTTTAAGTGCACCTGATTATGCATCTTGATTTGTGACATTCTTCATCATTTCTGAATTGTATATATTTGGTTGATATCGTTTCTTCATTTTAACTGTCATCCTGCATGACAAACACTTGAAATCTACACTAAACAGTCGTGCTTTCATCATTGTACGGCAGTTTGCCAGTTTATTTCATACAGCTTAATTATCTCTGCATACAAATAACTCACAAATGTATGTGCAAACAGCTCAAACCGTTACGTAAATTATCGTTTATCTTGTCTGGAAGTTCAATTTGTTCAAGCAGTATGCATACATGACTGCAAAGAACACTGTGAAACTAACTAAAACTACAGCCACTAGTCCTAAATACTGTTCATCATATCCGAAATGGTTTTCGACATACCATTTGATTGTTGGGTCTTGTAACATTCCAGGCACTTTTATAGTGTCTGTCACATCGCCGTATTGTGAAGCAATCAGTCCTTGAAAGGTCCATGCTAGTGGGCAGATCCAATAACACCATACCCACCACTTGGGAATTTTCTGAAGTTTCATAAAAACAAAAATTACCGTAGTTTCAACATGTTATGTTTGACCCCAAAAGAAAATAAATTGAAAGTTACCGGTCTAGGGATGAAGAACCCTGAGAAGAGATTGAAGAGTGAATAGAAAGCCGATGTAAGGATAGATGCGAGTTGGTCATTAGGTGTGAGTGAAACAGACATCAGTCCATGGTACGTAAAGTACAAGAACGTAAACAAGTGTATGAAGAAGAACCACAAGTATTTAGGTGCTGTCCATTCGAATCTCACCATGGCGTATACAATAAGAGTATAGTACGTGGTTTGAAATAATACATAAGGTATTTCCACAATTACCTGCATACAAAATGAACAAAATATTCTCAAAGGTTGATATAAATATATGAAATCATTATTTAGTCTAGATCAGATAGACATATGAGAATCATAAATTTGGTACTATGTTATTTTTATTTAATACTGAGAAAAGATTTTGTAACCTGTGCCATGGCATATGGTAAGGCTGAGTACATCCCTGCAGCTCTTTCACGGTAGAATACAGTTCGTTCAAAGGCTGCTATTGGCACTACTGTGTTTCCATTGTTGATTCCAGCAAAGAGTACAGCACCATACAGGCCGCCGAAAATCATTGTCAGGTCAGTACTGCTATCTCTGGAATGGAAAGTTATATTCAGTTAGAGGTGGTAATATGGGTGGGTCAGGCAGGTTGGGTAACAGGTTCTTGAGAGAAGAAACTAACCTTTTAGTACCAACTTTCCAGAAAATTGACCCAATCAACAAGGCAGTGACAAGGGTGAAGGAGAATCTAACAAGATTATAATCAGGAGTTCTCCAGTAACTCGTCCATTGTTTCCATATACATGACTTGAATTGTCCCCATATGGACTCAGAATAATGTGTTGTGAAAAAAAGTTCTTTCGCTCCTGATGGAGGTATGCTTAATTCTTTCACAAGATCACTATTTCTTCTGCTTGAGAATACTTCTGTTAGTATGAATGATGTAAAGGTGAAACGTAAAGACTTATCACATTATAATCGTATAATTTCACTTACTGATAAAGACTTGATGACTTGTAGTGTTGTGCCAAATCGATCCCGAGATTCAGTTCTGCTGCAACTGAGGTGACTTCAAGCATCCATGTTGCTGGATTTTGCCCATCTACTATTTTTGGGACCCCGGGAATTGCCTAGAATTGTACGGTAAGTATAGTTTACAATTTAATTAGTTTCCGTTTCATATACTTTCACGTGGACATACGTATGGGTGTATGAACATGTTGCTGGATTTTGCCCATCTACTATTTTTGGGACCCCGGGAATTGCCTAGAATTGTACGGTAAGTATAGTTTACAATTAATTAGTTTCCGTTTCATATACTTTCACGTGGACATACGTATGGGTGTATGAATTTGTTTACACAAACATTATATCATGTAAATGTGAAATAGGTTAACGAATGTTGTTTGGGAGACATGTGGGCATGCAATTTACCTACATAACTAATACAATAATCATTCATGCAATATAATTAGTTTCCGTTTCATATATTTTCACACTACTTTCAGTTTATTTTGTTTTGTTAATTTTTTAAAATTTTCTGGCACACTAATATTTTTACTATTTTGTTTAAAATTGGACAAAAAGTGTTTCGCGTCTACACAACCTGACCCATTTCAGCCGTCTTGACCATTAGCCAACCCACCTATTTTACCGCTTCTACTAGCATACAAATTTGGTAGAGTATATTTAATTATTACTGAAGTACCTCAAGATAGTCAACAAGTTTCTCTGACTTTAAGCCCAATGGTCCTGAGTAGATCATTTCCCCTCCTGTTTTCATTAGTAGTAGCTGGTGCCAAATACAAATATTATGTGCAATGCATTAAACGTTGAGGACAAAAGGTGTATTTATATTTTGTAAGTTACCTCGTCAAACGCTTCAAAAATATCAATGCCAGGCTGATGGATGGTGCAGACAACCGTTCTCCCTGTGTCCACTGTGTTTCTCACCGTTCTCATAACGATTGCTGCTGCTCTTGCATCGAGGCCAGTTGTTGGTTCATCCATAAATATGATTGAAGGATTAGCAACAAGCTCTACGGCTATTGTTAATCTCTTTCTTTGTTGTGTTGATAAACCTGTAACCCCTGGTATCCCTACAATCATATCCTTAAGATTCTCTAGTTCAACAAGTTCCATCACCTCCTCCACAAAAAGCTAATCAGTAAAAATTAAGAAAAATAGTATTAGTACTTTGAAGTTCCACCTGTCTAGAGGTGGCAAATTGGGTGGGTTGAGTAACATGTCAGAATGGTCAAAACAGCTAGTTTTACATATGAGTCAGGTTGGATTAAGGTGAGACAGTTTTATTACAAAATTTTAAGGTGTTATATAAATAATTAGTGTGTCAAATATGATTACAAGAATTATATTATGTGAATTAAAAGGTAACCAAAGTTGGGGTATGATTCCTGTTTTGAGTAACCATCTTTGTTTACCCATAAAAGGCAACCAACTTTCAGAAATTCAATTGATGATACTATTCAACTGTGTCAACAGGTTCGATTTTCTAATTATATTGCATCATCGTTTCTCCATAGAATTATCTACATTTTTAAATAAAATCATTGAGAAGGTTTTATGCATTGTTCATATTACACTTTGGGTGACTTTCGACCCGTTGACCCTTTTTGACCTGGTTCATTTTATACTGATATTTTTATTTTATTCCATCTTTACCCATTAAAGACAAAACATAACCGGAACTGACCCATTCCCATTTACCCGTATTAGGATAAAGAAAAATAGTGGGTGTTCATTACCATCTTTTCTTCTTTACTGATATCTTTTGGTAGTCGGAGGAATGCCGAAAAAACCAGAGATTCATACACAGTGACTTGTGGTGAGTGGATGTCGTTTTGTTCACAGTATCCTGAAATCCTAGTAAACGTTTCTTGAACTTTGGGGAATCCTGAGATTCTGATATCACCTTCTATGTAACCACCAGTCTTTCTTCCTGATAAGACGTCCATTAGAGTTGTTTTTCCGGCTCCACTGATTCCCATTAATGCTGTAAGGATTCCTGGCCTGAATGCACCATTTACTTCTCTAAGTAACTGGAGCTTTTCATCTGTAACACCTTGTTCTTTCATTGCCTGTCAATAGTCCATTACATCATACTACTATTTCCATAATGTATAATGAAAATATAACCGTGTTTACTTTTGAAGTGCTGAAGATGAAGAGGTTGAAAATGCATGCTGTATACTAAATAGCTACCAAAATTATCAAATATATTTCCAGTAATTCTCCTTTTTTTTAAGAATATATTTACTAAAAAGATGTATATTTACCAGGGGCATATCCACGTAGTAATTTACGTTGTCAAATGACATTGAGAGTGGAGTGAATGGAAGAACCATCCCTCTTTTGGGAACAGCATCATTTGCAGCCTCAAGATTTAAATCTTCGTTTGTACTTTGGTTCTTCCTGTAGACCATTTCGTCTGAAAATGTAACCAATTAGAAAGACTATAACGTGTAACTTCGGTTTATATATGTAACATCACTTACTTGAGGTCTTTGCATTTAAAACATGATCGACATCCATCTGCTTGGCTGCATCTTCAACTATAGTTGCTTGTGGCTTTCCAGGAGCTGATATTGCCAAAATAAGAACGCTAAAAATATGTCAAATCAACAATAGAGATGTCAATTACAACCCGTTTACTTAAAATTGGGTCGACTTGGGTTAGTTACATCTCTAATGGGTCAAAAGGGTATAATAAAGAAAATTGCTTGAAAGAGAATGAGTCAAATATGTTGAAAGTCAACAAAGTTGTGTCGTGTTTGATGCACAAAATTCTGTAAAAGATTTATTCAAAAACTAAATCACTTTTAACGATTATAACCTTTTGGTTGAAGTGAATCAACACAACCTAACTGTTCTGAACGATGCCGAAAACTAACTCTTGTTCCATGTTATCCAACCCACAAATCTGCCCATTTTGCTTCTATACAACACTGTTTTTTTTCCTTAAAAAACCACGTGGAACTTACCATCCAAATATGTGAGAGCTAATGTAAAAAGAATGTTGAAAAGTACTGCTAAACCGAGAAGAGCAGCTGCTCCAATCCAGAACCAGTTTCTATTTGGTGTTACTCCGAAGTTGTGCAAAACTGCTACACCCAATCTGGTAGCATTGTCAGAGCCCTGAGTTCCAGTAAAAAATGAGTGTGATGTCCTTGGTTTCATTGATGGGATTTATGTTTAACATAATGTAGAAACAACATAAATACCAATTTGTTCATCCACCGTGGAGCAAATAGTTCATTTGTAGTCAGAGCATTGAAACCGTAACTTAAAGGTGAAACCCAATAGGCCCACTGCCACCAGTCTGGAATTCGAGCTGTTACACAAGGAATTGAGACATTAAAGTAGTAGTTGGAGATCGATCAGAATGTGAAAACTCTAGACGTGGTAAATTTGACCCATTTACTTATTAATGGCTCGATTCTAGTTAACTTTTTTATATAATGGGTCAATGTGGTAGAATTAAAACAAAAAATAAAAAGGTTAAAAGGATAGAGTCAAAAATGGAGTGTTTTGCTAATGCATAAAACCTCCTTAATAATTTCTTTTCATTATAAAAGTTGATACTATTAAAAAGTTGTTATATTAAAACATTGATTACATAAAAATGATATATACTTAATAAGAGATAATTTCCTTCTGGATAAAAAGTGTTCTGGTCAACAAAACATGACTCACATACACTTAACCAGCCAATTCAAAGCTCCGTAAGGTGTACCAATATGTTAAAGATGTATATCATACTGTTGTCGATATTTGTTTCTTCAACAAAAGGACTTCGCCTTTTACTCCAGAAATTTGTTTAGGGAGCTCACCTTTAGGAAGAATAATACCACCCAAAAGGAAAGTTGATTCCAGGATGAGAGTTCCAGCAGTATTGGCTATGGTCATTGTTCTGCAAACTGCAGCAATGAGTCTGAATATGCCTGAAGCCATTTGCTGAATCAGAAACGTGACTAGGAAGTGCTTAAAGAACCTGACAAGAGGACAATAAGTTTCAAATTTGGTGACCTTGTATCAAAATAAAAAATCGGCATGCTTTTAAGGGGCAGTGACACAAAATGGGAAAAAGGTGTTTTGGGTCAACTCTACCCTCCAATAAGCAAAACCAGTTTTTAACCCATCTCCCGCCACCCATGTTGCCACCTCCATGCTCCACTAAGCGAAAACACGGTGGTTCAATGGTTGTGGTTACCTGCTAGCTTCAGGGGCAAACCCAATGACATAGTAGGTCAAAATTGTCCAAACAGTAGACTCTACCAAAGAGATCGGCACACGCAGCAGTATAGTTGGAACGGTATACGCCCAAGTTGGATGAAAAAGGAGGTCTCGATGCTTGTATAATACAGGAAGTCTTTCAATTGTCATTGGAAGTTCAGGAAAACCGTTAAACATATTAACGATTAGTGCAAACAAAAGAGCCCCAACATAGAGTGCACCATCTTCTTCATTTCTAAAGTGCTTTTTAGTCCTCCTGAACATTGTTGCTCCAATAATTGCCACAAAGCTAATTTGTAGAGTCTTGGCTATATACACTACAGCGGTTCTTTTAATCAATAATATTTCTTTATCAAATGAGGCCTTAAAGAGCTCCTTCTTAGGGACTAAGTAGTTTTTGAAGACTAGAGCTGATTTTTGACTGTCGTTTTTGTTGTATGGAACAAGTCGTTCCTTTTGTAGCTCTTGGCCAACATGAAAGCGTTCAAAATGCTCTTTGAATTGAGAGTCTGAAACATAGGTGTATGACTTGCTTTTGTCGGCCCAATATTGTTCTTGATCCTTCCTGGAGATTACCTGTAATAACCACAAGTTTAAGATTAATTTGAAAAAAGGTGCTCAAACTGATTAGTACTATATGTTTACTATATGTGTGTGTATAAATTTCTTTTTGACCAACTAAAAAATTTTGTTTGTTGATTTTGCAATCAGTAATTGCACATAAAGATATTTGAATGCAATTTGACCAATGTTAGGACAATCAGAAGTTTGAACTTCTATTAAAATACGGATATTTTTACTATATGTGGCAAGATGATCCTGGATTGTTTGGAAAAGATTACCATTTATAAGATGTGGCAGTTTTGACCCATTTGCTTATTAATAGTTCTATTTGGTTGATGATTCATCTCTAAAGGGTCAAAAGGGTAAAATAATTTTTTTTGCATAAAATGTAAACAGGTCAAAAGTGTACTTTAAATGCATAAGGCCTAGTAAATCATTTTTTAATTTAGATAATTATTAGAACAATATAAATAATTTTTCAAGCATACTCTTAGTTTTGAGATCAAACGCATATCAGACAAAGGAAGTTACTGTGATATATTATTACCTCTTGCAAGAAATCAGCAATTCCTTTTCTTTCTGGACATGTAAATCCCAAACTCTCAAAAAATTCAACAATATGTTCTCTTGGGCCCTGGTATATAATCTGACCTTGAGATAAAAGAATTATGTCATCAAACAGATTGAAAGTCTCGGGAGAAGGTTGGAGGAGAGACATGAAGATGGTGGCTCGTGTCAAGTGAGTTATATCCTGCAAGCACTTTACTATTTGAAATGTTGTTGAAGTGTCTAAGCCTGATGATATCTCATCCATAAATAGCGCCTTCGTAGGTCCAACGATCATCTCTCCTGTTTTTCACTAAACGTTGGCCCGATCACAGAGTACATGAAAGCAATGCATTTTGTTTTCTACTATACCTTCACATGTCATAGCTAAAAAAGACTGTTTTTTATTCTTATTTTAAAGTGAAGACACATTTTTTAGCAGGTTATAGTACAACTATATGATATATATATGTCTATAGTTGAAGAAGAAATGTTACCTGTAGTAAGTCGCTTTTTCTGTCCTCCAGATATACCTCTTATCATCTGGTTTCCGACAACAGTGTCCCGACATATCTCAAGTCCCAACATCTATTTGGGTATAACCAACATAAAATATACATAAGATATCTTGATTAAAAAAAATGATAAATTTACTGGCTTAGGGGACGATAAGATAAAAAGGGCTTTTATGGAGAAAAGTGTAGGAAGGATTCGCATGCTCACACGTGTCATGATGTATCATATTTTACACTTTGATGCACCATTTTCAAAATTGATGCACTCGTTTGTAAAAAAAGGTGCATGAGGGCACGTGTCAACACCAGAATCATTCCTACACTTTTTGGGTATCTTTGGTTTGATATCAAATAATGTTTCCTGTGTATTTGGATGTTGTTTCCAAAAGAAAGTATGTGATACTAAATATTCAATATCAAATACAGTCTCTGTAATAAGACTTGTTGCAATAGATAATGTTTATATGTCCTCTACAGTTTGAGGTTTTAATAGATAAAATAGGCTTAAGTGGTTTGAAATGTACTGAACTAAGGTCTAACATTCATAGAGTGTATGGAACTATTCGAGTTTCAATTGAGTGTACTCAACTTTCAACGTATTGCTATTGTATGTATTTTGTTGACGTGACAACTTGTAAGGATGCCACATGGCACCTTATATAGACGACTCCATAAAAATACCTTAAATTACATACAATTTTGCGTACGCACAATGGAAGCCCAAATAGTTCGATACACACTATGAATTTCAAACCTTAATTCGATACATTCCGATGTACTTAACCCTATAAATAAGGGTATCTAAGTAATTTACTCTATCGTTTGATAATCAGTTTTATTAGTACTATTCTAGAACATGTTTATATATATGACACCTAAACAATCAAATACTTATCATCACCAGAAGTAGGTAGCCGGACTCCAGAAACTGATTATAGTGACTCGAAATTACAAACATAAAGGTTGTAGAGATCCACTGATACCAACACTAGAAACTGATTATTATTGTCAAATTTTCATCTAATTTGTATGTTTAAAAGTTTCACCAAGCATACCTTGATAATGTAGTCGGTAATTAAATTGTTCTCAAGACCTTCCAATGCTGTAGCCTGGATCAAAAAAATCAATAAGAACGTTAAAGCATATATTAAAGCTTATATACCCTAGGAAAGGCTAGAATTGCATATCTTTTTGTAGTATGATCTCTTGCTACCTTAAGGAAGAGGTCAACTTCTGGTTCTGGAAATATCCCAGCCTCTTTCTCCCTTTTATCAAGCTCAGTCAACAATTCTGCAACACATTAGTTACTTTCAGAGGTCTCAGTATGGAATGGTTAGAATCGGGTTTTGTTATATCTATAAAGGGTCAAAGAGGTTAAATCAAAAGATTAGCTAGATCGGAAACGGGTCAAAAGATAACCCAAAGTGTACTTATAATGAATAATATATATCATCATTCTATTCACACAATCAGAGCATCATCAAATATCTATAAATTTTGTAATAATTGACACATTATGTACTTGGGCAAGTATTTTAAAGTTTTGGAGAAAAAGCGTTTTCTGACCTGTAACAAAAATTACCCATTTTGACCAGTTTGACCCATTTGCCATCTCTAGTTACTTTAAAAAATTTTCTACCCACAAGAAGTTGATTACAAATGGTAAACTATCAAGTACCATATCGAGATCCAGCTCCCTGACATCTAGCTGAGAAATCAAGAGTTTCTTTGACAGTCATTTCTCCTACATGAACGTCAGATTGGCTGATGTATGAAGCTGTCCTCTGGGGAACAAATTCATCAAGCGTATGCCCATTGTATGTTACTTTTCCTTCAACCTATATGCATAAAATTTAAATATTGTATTTGTTTCAAATACTTTGATGAAAAAGATCTCCATAAGGGTGTTGCATATTAACAACTGACCATTAAGCCTGGGTGTGACCGTCCTGCCAAAGACCGTAGAAGTGTTGTTTTTCCGGATGAGGGTGGGCCTAAGAGAAGGGTCATCCTGGCATAGAAAAACAGTTTAATTATATTTTGTATTGTAGCATCTGTGAAGACCTCATGTCATGGGTCAACACCTAGGCAAAGGGTTGGTTTGGTTCATTTGCCGGGCCTTAATTTTAAAATGTGGTGCAATACTCGGATTTTTTTTAGAGATTTAATGTTCCTTGATAAATTGAATTCTATTCTACTGATCAAGATGTAGGTAGCTTCATAATGTATTAACAAAAAAAGAAGATACCTTGAAGGCTTGATCGTCCCAGAAACTTTATCAAGAATTGTAAGTTTTCTTGTCTTTGATAATCCAATACCAAGAAAACCGAAAGCCATGTCAGCAAGGTTGCGTATGGTGTTTGTTAAAGTTGGTATAGCTCTGTTACCAACATAACACTCAGTTTTTACAGCTAGGTTCTCAAAACGAACTTCAACTGTTGGAAGAGCAATGCCAACCCTGCAACCCGAAACAAGATACGATTAGTGACATTAAATAAGCTTCTTCTAACCATGCAAATGTTGAAACACGGTCTTTTTCTAAATGAGTTTAGAATCTTCGTATATGATTAAAAAATATTGATATAACCTGCTTTGATGGTGCAATCTGAAAAGGTGTAATGATATAAAGGCACATCGGAGATTTTTATTCGACGTGTTTCATTGTTAACTAAGTTAGTAATTACCAATTTGACTCATTAGTTATAATATTATCAGAACCACTTCTAGCTAAATGGGCTAAAATTGCCACTTTAGTTGCAATTGAAGACCTAGTAGAAAACATTTTTGGAGTGCAATATTTTGCAAAAGTTACTAAAACATGAATGAAACTAAAGATGAGATTAAAAAGTAACCTGTCAAATCTGTCTCTTAGCTTCCTCAAAACACTTTCATTGTCTACCTCGGCAACCTTAAAAAGTCTGTTGATAATATGTTGATGATCATTTGCACTAAGGTCTCTAACATCAACTTGTTTGTGCACATTCTTCTTATCACCTATTTGGTTTTCAATATCGTCTGTTATATAAGACGCCATGAAAGCTGTTCGCAGACGATCAAAAGTTGGTACTTTCTCTAATGCTGCCCGTTTCAGTGACTCTTCGTCTTCCTCTGCACGGCTGCTCCTTCTGCTACCGTCATCTGCACTCATATATGACTCTTCCATGCTCCAGCTTTGGCTTCTGCTCTGTGTTCCGGGATTTGCTACTTTTTTCATCTCCATATCTTCTTTTTCTTGTGGATTCATCTTATATTAAAATACGCAATGCAACTTTACATGCCTAAGTGAAAACTAGCCATTAGAGACAAGTGGGCACATTATATGCTAATACACTATATAGACTACAGTATAAGTAAGCATATAGCAGATGCATGATAAGTTAGGGACAAGTTACACATTTGATCCTTGAACTTTTGAAAGTATATGTAAGTGGTCCCCCGTTTTTACGTTGTTGTACGTAAGTATCTGTGCAGTTCGTTGCACGGATGACTTCCTTTCACTTTTAGATAAGAGCCTTTAAAAAATTCACTTGTATAGAAAGAAAAAGAGTTTCCGACACATTTATAAGTAAATGGGCTAAAATTGTTACCTTATGCATCATTTTGATTACATATTTTATTGTTTTCTTCGCTTAATTACACAATGTATTATTTATGGTGGGCACTGATTGGCTCTTTCTTGTTGTAGCAACCTTAAGTTGAAATTCAATACGTAAATAGAGTCAAAATCGCTACGTTGTTTGATGGATTAGTCCGATGACAGATGATGAAAAAGATAAGAAAAATCATCAGTAGCTTTGTTGTTATGTATTTGTTTATGATAATAGAAGATTATAAATGTAGCTAGCTAAGGCTGTCATTGTTTGTGACGAAAGAAAGTCGACTTTTTATGCTTTCCATATATCTTGTTAGATCGGCGGAAGGATCTTTAATCTCTGCATGATTGCTGCAGCTGCTGTATATTAGTTGTGTAAATTAATAAAAATATCCATGTCATATTTAATTAGTGCAGATCATCATTTTTAATCCCCATTGTGGATGTGAGTGTTTCCTTTACGATTTACTGATTCTGCTTCAATTTCATAGATTATATCTATAATATATTCATGTTGTCTTGCTCTTTTAACATCTCCTATTTGCCTTAATTATACAAAAAGAAACAAGTATGTAAAATTCCCGACAAAGCTCTTGTGCATCCCATCCCTCTTTTGGTATCGTGATCTTTCGCTATTGATCGGCTAATATTCGTGTGTAATATTTCGTGATTATCGAAAGTTGCCACACACTAAACTACTAATAATGACATTTACTTGAATACATGGATGATGGATTCCCTTATACTGTGAAGGGATTTTCTAACATGTGCTATAATGCCAAATGTTAAGATGCATTCAATTGACTCAAATTTTCCTAAGATACGAAATTAATACTTTCAAAATGATAAATATCGGACTTCACTAGTAACTTGACCATAACCTGTGAGCAAATCATTTGAAATTGGTGGAAAAGCATAAGAAAACATGGATAACATAATCCAATAATAGAAGATGGCTCAACAACAATATAGTAAACTTAAACTAAAAAACTTGAAGCTAACAATTTAATATCACTAGAACTCAATATGGAGTGTATGTTACATACAATCTTGTAAGCTAAAAAGGGTGCACATACAGACTAACATAACCCATATTCAATATACATTCACTTACTCTGCATAATGCAACTCATTTCTGACTTTAAATTTCAATTCATCTGATTTGAAAGTTCAATTTGCGTAAGCAGTATGCATACATTAATGCAAAGAAGACTGTGAAAACAACTATAATGGTTACAACTGATCCCAAACCATCGGTTTGATATCCAAAGTAGCTTTCGACAAACCATTTAATTGATGGATCATACGACATCCCAGGCACCTTAATGGTTTCATCCAAATCACCATACTGTGAAATAATCAGTCCCTGAATAGTCCATTGCAGTGGGCAAATCCAATAGTACCACACCCACCATTTTGGTATTTTCTGAAAATTGAAACAAAAATAAAAGATTTTAGCCTTTTAAGAGCAGTTAAAAAAAATAACAAAACAAATTTTTTTAGAAAGATGCATTAGAAGCTAATGCTCAGGATTGACTTCCACATATTGTCCTCGAGGTGGGGCGTGTGGGACGGTCAGTTTTGACAGTTATCAACGTTTTTGTAAGAAAAATAAGGAAATAAAAAATAATTAGAAATAGTATTTACCGGTCTTGGGATGAAGAAGCCAGAGAAAAGATTGAAGAGTACGTTAATAGCAGCTGCAAAGATGGATGCTGCTTGGTGGTTTGGTGTGATTGATACTATCATAAGCCCGTAGTATGTGAAGTACAGAAACGTAAAGAAGCTGATGAAGAAGAACCAGAAGAATTTGGCCATTGTCCATTGGAAGCTAACCATGGCATATACTATAAGAGTGTAGTACATGGTTTGAACAAGCACATAAGGTATCTCGACAATTACCTGCATGTGAAAAGTACATTTATATTCTGTAAGTCTCAAACATGATTTTACATTTAATATGTTCGTTAATGGCGTGTCAGGTTTTCCTCAAAGAGAATTAGCATTTTAAGTATCCCAAATTATGTTTATGAAACATACATAAAAATATGTACATGCCTATTGTTGATTATGATTGCTTTTATGTAGAGGTGCAGTTTTGACCCATTTACCAAGGAATAGGTTGATTTGGACTCTGTTTAGTCTCAAATGGGTCAACTCAAAGCATTTAGCTATAAGAGAATGTTTCAAATGGGTTGAACGGGACACATATAGCTGAAAATCTATTTTAAATGCAAAGAATGTCCTTAGTCAGTTTTTTAAAAAAATTTAGTACTATCTTAATGATATTGCATGTTTTATAATCATATGTATTGCATTACTTATTTCTGAAACGATAGACACAAAAGTGTTAGCATGTATATTTAACCTGATCCGTTTCGACCCACACAAATACATGTTCCATTTCAACGCATACCTGTTTTTGATATGTTACCAATGACATGTTGCCACCTCTATTAAGTATAGCTAGGATTTTTTATTGCTCGGTAATTTAAACAAAGGTTTATCTAACCTGAGCCATGGCGTATGGTAATGCAGAGTACATCCCAGCAGCTCGTTCTCGATAAAACACCGTTCGTTCAAAGGATGCAACTGGGAGTATTGTTACACAATTGTTGAAACCAGCAAACATCACAGACACATACATTGCACCAATTATAGTTGTTAAATCTGAGCTGCTGTCCCTGTAATTTAGTAAAAACCATATGTAAGGTTTGTTTTGGTAATGCATATGAAAGAGAGTTGGAGTCTGGACATTTTTATGAAACTAACCTTTTGGTGCCAACTTTCCAAAATAATGTCCCCAGCAAGAGTGCAGTAACCAATGCAAAAACAAATCTAACAAGGTTATGATCTGGTGTTCTCCAATAACTCCACCATTGTTTCTGTAAACAAGACTTGAATTGTCCCCACTTTGACTGTGAATACATTGTTTTGAAATTCACTTCTTTAGCCCCTGATGGAGGCGTGCTTAGTTCTTCAACTAGATCCATATTTCTTCTGCTTAAGAGTTCTTGTGTTACTTTAATATCCTCAACTTCTATTCTCCCGTATAGAAGCAGCAAAATGGGTGGGTTGGTAGCAGGTCAAAATGGTCCAGGTATGTTTAAGCCTACCAACAAGCCCGATTTGATTTTCCCCTTTATGAATTTCTTTTTATAGGTAATGTGTGAAATTTTTTTACTAATATTATAACAATACTAAGCATTTTTAATTGAACGAATACAAAGGTGTTATGCATTTTGAAATACTCTGGGTGACTTTCAGTCCATTTGACTCATTCAACCCATTTTCTTGACCCATTCAACCATAATTGGGTCAGAAGTTGCAATCTCCATTCCCAGAGCTTAATAATATTGATAGGTGCAGAAAACTATAATTCTCACTTACTTGTACAAGGATGATGATCTGTAGTGCACTGCAAAATCAATCGCAAGTTGGAATTCTGCAGCTTCTGAGCTCACTTCCAGCATCCATGTTGCTGGATTGTACTGGGCTTTCAGTTTTGGGACTCCAAGAATTTCCTAAAACATATTGAAAGATTAATATAATTTGCAATTAAAATGTATATATTGTATTAGGGATCAGATAATTTAGGATACCTCAAAGTAGTTGATTACTTTTTCTGAATTTTGGCCCAAGGGTCCTGAGTATATTACTTGTCCTCCTCTTTTCATTAGTAGCAGCTGATGCAGAATACACCAAAAATATACGTGTTTGAGAGATAGAGATTAAGCTATTTCAACAGTTCACTTCGAGGTGCAAAATGGGTGGGTCCGATCGATTGAGTAAGTGTCAAAGACAGGTTTAGGTCAGAATATGTACCTTTTGGGCACGGTTCAAGACGGGTTGATACAAAACACATTTTGTTCAAATTTTTTGAAAATATGTGTACAAAGTTCTACTAGTTTGCTTCCAGGCAAGCGACACTTGCAATCATGATATATATGATTACAAAGTTCTACTATTTCAACGTTTATTTAAATTTAAAAAAAAAAATGATTTAGTAGGTTTTATGCAGTAAACTTATAGCGACTTTTCAACTCTTGCACCCTTAAGCTAATATTACTAGTATTCTACTGGTTTGACCCATAAGAGATACAACATACCGGGTATCAACCCGATCAAAAGTAAACGTGTCAAAATTGCCACCTTTATCCTTACCTCATCAAAAGCTTCAAAAATATGGATGCTTGGCTGATGAATTGTGCAAACAACTGTTCTCCCTGTGTCCACTGTATTCCTCACGGTCCTCATAACAATTGCTGCTGCTCTTGCATCAAGCCCTGACGTTGGTTCATCCATAAATATAATTGAAGGATTAGCAACGAGCTCGACTGCAATTGTCAATCTCTTTCTTTGTTGAGTTGATAAGCCACTAACGCCTGGAATTCCTACAATTGAGTCTTTAAGGTTGTTTAACTCCACTAAGTCCATAACTTCACTTACAAATGTCTGCATAAACCAAAAGCATCTTATGTTAATACTTTTCTAAAAAGTTTGTTGCATAAAAGGTAACAAACTTTGACTTCCTTTTATTTTTTGGTAACCATCTTTCATTCACCCATAAAAAGTAGATATAGGTAATCTTAAACCTTTAATTGTTTTATTTTTAGTTTGAGGGGATTTGTTTACCCAATAAGGAAATCAGGCCATAGTTGATATGCATCGACCCCTTCAAGCACATATTTATGTATACGAAACAAGGTTTTGTGAAAATTATATGTTTACCATTTTTACTTCCTTAGTCACTTCTTTAGGGAGTCGAAGGAAAGCTGAAAAAATGAGAGATTCATGGACAGTGACTTGAGGTGAGTGGATATCGTTTTGTTCACAGTATCCTGAAATCCTTGCAAACGTTTCTTGTTTCTTGGGGAAACCAGATATTCTAATATCTCCTTCAATTAAACCACCTGTTTTTCTTCCTGCTAAAACGTCCATCAATGTAGTTTTTCCAGCTCCACTTACTCCCATTAATGCAGTCAGAACTCCAGGTCTAAATGCACCAGTTATCTCCCGAAGCAACTGAAGTTTGACCTCTTTGACTCCTTGCTCTGCCATTCCCTGTTAGATTTGTGATACAAAGTAGTTCACTTGATGTTAATAAGTTGTATAACATTATACAAATATAGGTGGAAAAAATTAGACATTGTGACGTGAAAAATGAGTTAATTGTATTAAAGCACAATGAGGTCAAATATATTTCTGGCCTTGTAGGGGTCATCACATGCTATATATTTCTGGTATGTGTTGCAATATCATCCCATTTAATCATGGTAAGGGTTGATTTGGGTTATGTTTTATCTTTAACGCATGAAATGGGTACTATTAAATGCAATAGCTTAAAGAGAAGGGGGCTCAACATGTTGAAAATCATTCAAAGTGTATATCAATGCATAGAAACTCATTTAACTATAGTAGTATTGTTATATAGTTTCACATGCTAATTATTTAACAAAAAGTAAAAATTTTGGACAAAAAGCCTTTTGGCCAACAAGACCAGACCCGTACAAGATTCACCCATTTTGGCCCGTTAACCAGCATGTCCGACCTTTTCATTTTACCAGGTAATGTTTTGGTACGGGTAGTAACACGTTTGGTTGACCAGAAACACCTTTTGTCCAAATTTTAATCTTTTTATAAATAACTAGTGTTTACTATATGATTACAAAAATAATTTTACTTCAATAATAAATAAGTTTTATGAATATAATAATGGCATGAGTTTTATGCACCAAAAGTGTAATTTGGGCAACTTTCGACCCATCGATTGTTTACAGATAAAAAATAACCCGCATGGATCCATTTATAACTAAATGGGTCAAAATTGCCACCTCTCCAGAACTAGTTTTTGGCACTGCTTATGAAAATCTTATCATTTAGGCAGATGGTAGCTAGATTCATACAAAACTTCATTCTTTGGGGTTAAATTTAAAATTTTAATGTGTGGTGGAGGAAAACATAGACAGAAGATGAGAAAAGGTGGTTCTTACCGGGGGCATATCAACATAGTAATTAATGCTGTTGAAAGACATGGCAAGTGGGGTAAATGGAAGAACCATTCCTTTCTTTGAAGCACTAGTATTGGTGGCCTCTACAATTGAATTATCTTTCATATCTTGTTCATTTTCATTCGGTAGTGAGTGCAGTTCTTGGATTGCTGCATATCCTGAAAATACAAAATTGTAATTTAAGAAGAATTTTTTTTCTTACTAACCGAATACTATTATATATGACAGAATACTTACTTGACTCTTCTGTAGGTTTGTTAAGTAAGGCTTCCATCTCCTTGACAGCCTCTTTAGATATGATTGCTTGTGTCTTTCCAAGTGCTATTATGCAAAGAATTCCAAACATAAGTCAACCAGATATCCATTTTTAGCAATAAAGTTAAAGGTGGAAAAATGGCAGGTCGGGCTAATGGGTAGAGGGACAAGACATGTAACTTTTTCTATGGACCAAACGCTACACACTTTTTTGTCCAAATGATCAAAAACAGTTAATGTATCAAATTTGATTTAGAGAGTATAGTATCACAATAAGAAAACATTGTAAACACCTTTTTTGCACAAAAATAACACTTAGGGAACTTTCTACCCGCTTGACCCATCTTACTTGTTTTCTCTCTAACTAAATTAATCAAAGTGACCCATTTGACCCATCAGAGATGAAACATAAGCCAAATCGACCCAATTTTAAGTAAATGGGTCAAAATTTCCACATGCTGTAAAGATGACGTGGAACTTACGGTTTAAGTATGTGAGAGCGAAAGTGAAGAGAAAGTTGAAAAGAGCTGCAAAACCAAGAAGAACTGTAACTCCTATCCAAAACCTATTCCTATCAGGAGTGACATCTACCACCCTTAACACCGCCACACCGAGTTCAGTAACATTGTCAGAAGCCTGAAATCAGATGTAATCTTTACTTGACCACTTTTTGTTACAAAAATTATTAACTGACCTAATAAGAAATGTATTAAAATACGTACCAATTTGTTCATCCATCTTGAAGCAAACATCTCATTTACAGTTAAGGCATTGAAACCGTAGCTGAACGGTGAAACCCAGTACGCCCATCCCCACCATTTTGGGATTTTTCCTGTTACATGAAAAGCATAATTAAGGAATATGACGGAAACTTCAACAACCATACGGGTGGATTGGGTAACGGGTTGAAATTTTAGTATGGGTTGTTATGGTCCAGGCCACATTCAGTTGACCTGAAACACCTTTTTAAAAATTTTATTTTAGTTATCAATGTGTTTAGTTACATTTACAAAAAAAATAATACTACATTGATAATCTGAATCTATAAAGAAACTGATTTAGGAGGTTCAAGTCGCTAAAAATAGAAATACAGAGACCATCAACCGGTTTGACCAGTTCACATTCACGTTTTAGCTAAATTTTCTGATGTGACCCATTTTTTTACTATCCAAATCGACGTGTTCACGAGTAAATGGGTAAAATTTTCCATCCGTACTAATGTGCTATATCATCTGAGGCTGTAATTGTACCGCTATACATTCCAAGTTCAACCCATACCTTTAGGGAGGATAAAACCACCCACAAGAAATGCTAGTTCCACAGTAAGAACTCCACCAGTATTTGCAATTGTCATGCTTCTGCACACTGATGCAATGAACCTGAATAGTCCCCCAGCCATTTGTTGAATCAGAAATGTCAACAGGAATTGCTTGAAGAACCTGAAATATGAAATTCATGTAAATTAAATATCTCAGCTGCAATTAAAAATTACAGATGATATTTATTAACAATGACAGTTAGCCTTTGTAGAGTTGTGTTCAAACTATTATGCCAAATCAGGTGAAGTGTTATGATGAAACTTTTTAAGAACTTGTATGACATTTTGGCCTACATATAAAATGAACTAGGAGTTCGAATATTTCATGTTTTATCTTGAATATTTATGCTATAGTACAATTTTCCTTTAATTGCCTGAACTTATTTATTCTCCTTAAGATCTTTTATGGTTTAATGGTATAAAAATTTATTCTTCGAAAAAAACAAACTTAACTAGACGTGACAATTTCTACCTAGTTATCTAACGATGTGTTGATTGGGTTTGTGGTACCCTCTCAAACATGTCAAATCTTGAATTTTTTTGCAAGTGTTCAAATAGGATAAAAGTCACCTGATGTCTATATTTTCACATACAAAAGCTCCTAAATTATTTTATTTATTGATTTAGGATATCGTTGTAATCACGTTGTGTTTGTAATGCTATTAGAAACATAATAGATACTAAAGATGGACAAAAGGGTGTTTGCGGGTCAACCCAGTATGCCCCATCTTGATAAATGACCTGTTTCAACCCGAAAGTTATATTCCGACTCCATCTATCTTACAAGAAATGATAAAAACGTAACAAAACCGAAGACTTGGTTACATACCTGGCTATTTCAGGGGCAAAACCGGTAATGTTGTATGTTACAACCGTCCAGACACTAGAGTCCACCAAAGAAATCGGAATACCAAGGAGGAAAGTTGGAATGGTATATGCCCATGGTGGATGAAAGAGGAGGTCCCTCTGCTTATAAATTACCGGAAGTCTCTCTATGACCATTGGAAGTTCAGCAAAAGCATTAAAGGTGTTAGTGATCAAACCAAACAAAAGAGCACCGACATATAACGCTCCATCTTCTTCATTCATAGTATTCATGTTACTCCTCAAGAATACTGTTGCTCCAATAGTTGCTACAATCATGGTTTGGACAATCTTTGCAATGTAAATAACTGAATTTCTCTTCATTAATAGGCATTCTTTTTGAAAAGAGGCCTTGAAAAGCTCTTTTTTTGGGACCAAGTATTTCTTGAAGACTAGAGCGGACTTATGACTTGTGTCCTTGTTGTATGCTACTGAGAGCTCGTCTTGTAGCTGTAGACCCACATGAAATCTTTTGAACAACTCGGAAAAGTCAAACGCTGAAATGTAGATATATGGTTTGCTTCTATCGGCCCAATATTGTTCCTGATCCTTCCTTGAGGTCACCTTTGATCATTAATATGGTTACGGCTTAGAAAGATGTATAAATTTATTGTGAAGTTCATCAAGCATATACATGTGTAAAAATGTTCATACAGAAGTTTCAGTTTCACGCTTATAACCTTTAAGTGTGAGAAATATAGAATTAGAATACGAGTATCAGTGAATACAACTTTATAAGTGTAGAAACATCTATATTTTTGTTAGCTTTCAAGTGTGGGTGTTCTTCTCTACGATTGTAAGCTCAAAATTCCTTGCGACTTTTTCATATTTCTCATGCATATAAATTTGAACATCTTTTACACCTACACCTGTAAGTGTGAATGACTTAAACAACGCTTAGACATTTTCATAATGGTAGTTTGATTTTTTGTTTAAAATTTTATTGGTACCTAGAATCCAAATTTACATTTTTTGTACTAAATGTTTAAGTTTATATGGATTAGATTTTCTATGATTAATACCTCTTGCAGAAAGTCGGCATGTCCCTTCCTCTCTGGGCATTTAAATCCACAACATTCAAAAAAATCGAGAACATGCTCTCGTGGGCCCTGATAGACAATATGGCCTTGTGATAAGAGGATTATATCATCAAATAAATCAAAAGTCTCAGGTGAAGGTTGTAGGAGGGACATCAAGATGGTGGCATCTGTCAGGTGCGCAATCTGCTGCAAACACTTGACTATTTGAAATGTTGTGGAACTGTCTAGCCCAGTTGATATATCATCCATGAAGAGTGTTTTTGTCGGTCCCACCATCATCTCTCCTATTATGTTACCGATCAAAAAGTTAATTAAAGAATATATTGAGAAAACTTAATTTGAAAAATTCATGTTTTTATTATTATAAACTGTAGAAAAATTATGTGTTATTGCATACTTATAAGTGCCAGCACATTCTTTTACCTAAATTTACAAGTGGGAGACGTGCTTATAAAGTTATGAACTTTCTACATAAACTTGTAAAAACTTAAAAAAAATTAACACATTGCAGTGTACATTGTATGGATAATAAAAGAGAGAGATGTAACCTGTTGTCACACGCTTTTTCTGTCCTCCTGATATCCCTCTAATCATTTCGTTCCCAACAATGGTGTCTCGGCATACATCAAGTCCCAATATCTGGTAGTTCAATCAAAATGTGGTTCGGACATGAATTTGAAAGTAAATTTGAAATGGTCAGCTTATATATGAGCTTGTTCAAAGAGTACAATAGTTCAAAATTATGAATTTTGGTCAATGTAGCAAAACAAGTACTGAAATATGATGTCCTTTTAAACTGCTATGGCAGGCTGAATATCTGTGACTACTTGAAACACATTTCTGCAACACTCCTCTAGGTTCAAAAATTTATCTTTTCGCCATTGTTAAATTGCAAACCAAAGGTAAATTTGATGGAAAATTGTACTAATCAGTTTTGACTGTTTTATCAAAAGTGATTATTTACCATCAAACTAATCAGATTTGGAGAAACATGGGTTGTGGTTTTAAAATTGATTATTGAGATAAATGTAAAATTATCTATATATCCTTAGCATGAATCAACCAATAAATTCGAGTTTTATTCTATAAGTTGCATAATCACTTCTCTAAACAGATGCCCATGTGCCCTTACTATTTATTACAAAACTTTCATTTATAATTTCTTTTTTGCACCTTTGCCTTTAGTATGTATATAATGAATATTCACCAACATACCTTTAGAATGTAGTCAGTAATCAGATTGCTATCTGTACCTTCCATAGCAATAGCCTGAACCAAGAAGGAAGTTATTAGATAGGACAAACAAAGAAGGAATTAAAATAATTAAGCAATAAATAAAACGTACGAGATATATGAAATAATTGAGAGTTGAATATTGTAAGTTAAAATCACTTACAGTTTAAAAAGATCAATTTCATGAGGTACAATATATAAGTTAGTATTATACCTTCATAAAGAAGTCAACTTCAGGTTCTGGAAATGTACCATTCTCCTTCTCTCGTCTTTCAATCTCGGTAAGCAGTTCTGTAACAATTCAAAGAGTTTTATTATCCTTCATCAAAGAGAGGAAACTTATTAGTGGTGGGTGGGTCCAGTAACGGGTCAAAACAGGTAGTTCCCCTGTACATGACTGACCCGAAGCATTATTTTTATCCAAATAATTTAGGTTTTTTTCCTTTTCTTTTTCCTGATAATTATCTGCGTGGGTTACGTAAGTTATGCATTCCCATGAATGATAAAACATAACCCAAATTGGCTCATTCGTAAGTGAATGAGTTAAAGACTTAAAGTTACCACCACTAATAATTATTAGCACATATAAGGAAAGTTTTATTAATCACCATTGCGAGATCCTGTTCCTTGACACCTTGCAGAAAAGTCAAGAGTTTCTTTGACCGTCATTTCTGCTACATGAACATCATGCTGACTAACGTAAGATGATGTCCTCTGTGGAACAAATTCTTCAAGTGTATGTCCATTGTATGTTACTTTACCTTCAACCTGTACGCTAATTCTATCTTGTTTGAACCAATTCATATGATTTTTTTGTTTATATTGAAAATAAATTATGCTTTTTGCATGTATGTGAGTACAAATAGACTAACCTTTAAGCTAGAGTCTAACTTTCCAGCCAAAGCCTGTAGAAGTGTTGTCTTACCAGAGGATGGTGGGCCCAATAGTAGGGTCATCCTGTTTTAAGAGAATAAGTTCTAACTTCCACGTAAACTCTTTAAAGGGAGAACATATATCAAAAGGTGAAAGGGGCACAAATGTTACGTGCAGCTGAAAGAATTTTTTATAAAAAAAATGATAGTTTCAGCCCTTCAAGTTTATTAGTATTGCCAAGATTGGTCCTCATTTTGTCTTTGATGCATGCAAAATCTTGTTATAATGCATTGTCAAACATGTTAAAGCATAAAATTTGGTTAAATGGATATGGAATGAAAGTCACCCACAAAGAAAATTAAAGTACATATAACCTTCTAAAGCGTGTTATTTTAGAAAATTAGGTTATTATTATAGTAATACGCCTTTTTTAATCATATTCAAACCATCAGTTACTAGTAAAACCTGTATGAGTTACCGGTTTTGACCTTTACCCAAGCCGCCTATTTTGTCACCTTTGATGTTCAGTTATGCATGCTAATTAAATGTTGTTACCTTGAAGGCTTAATGATCCCAGAAGCATCATGAAGGACTGTGAGTTTTGTGGTTTCAGACAATCTAATGCCAAGAAAAGTCAAAGCAGATTCAGCTATGTTGCGGACAGTATTTGTCAAAGTTGGTAGAGCCCTCTCACCAATAAAACAATCAGCTTCAACATTCAAATGTTCATATCGTACTTCTACTGTTGGCAGGATGACTTCAGACCTGCAATCGACACGAAAGGTAACCATAATGTATGAGCTTCAAATAGCATCTAATTTTACTATTTTTGTATGCCAAGTTCCAACCAAACTGAAAAATAAATGTGTACTCATGGATGCTTGCAGAATATAAACTGAAAAATAAAGAATATTAACAGATATTGTTGTAGTTTTATGGGTCAGAGAAAGTATGTGTCCTTCTAAAACTAATAAAATATTCTACATTTTTTTATATTCTCTTTCCATATCCATGCATATAAGTTACGTGTTCAGTGTAAATGTGGTGCTGTTGGCCGATTTACTAAGTATGGTGCTTACAATCATTTAGATAGTGTTATTAACAAAAATCAGTTTATTATTTCACTAATACGGGTTTTTAGTCATATATGATACATAAACTATTATATATATGTTTAAAGATGGTCACAAATGCTATGCAAGGGTTATCCCAAGGTGAACTGACTCGATAGTATTTAACGCAGAAGTTGTTTAAAAAAATAAGTGTTAGTGGGTCAACCCAACCTGCCCAAGTTGATCTCTAATTCACATGTAACTTAAAATTTATGTTATACGAAGAGTACTACTATAGCATTATTACCATTCCCTTAAAACACTTATGGGTCAGATAGATGGTAAACAAAAAATATATATGAAAATAGTTGAGGTACTGAAAGAAGTTGGTTATAAGAACGAACTTATCATATCGGCCTCTGATATTCTTCAACAAATTTCCATTATCTTCCTCAGCAATATTTAACAGTTTATTAATGAAGCGTTGGTTCTCGTTCATGAATCCTGCCTTCTCTTCACTTCCATTTTGTAGTTTTTCACTGATATTTTCAATACATGATTCCATAACATTTGTTCTTAGACGATCAAATGTGGGTAGTCTTTCTAAAGCTGCAATTTTTAGCTCTTCTTCATCTTCTTCAGCATGACTGCTACTTCTACTATGATTGGCGGTAACAAACACTTCATCAAAGCTCCAACTATGGCTTCTACTTGAGTTCCAGCTTGGTGTTCTTCTCCTGCTCGTGCTCTTTCTGTAACTCTTCGACTTCTCTATCTCCATATCTACTTGAAATGCAATTTGGTAAAGAAAACAAATCTCCGGTTTCTAAGCTATTGATTAGTAAAAGACTTCAATCAGTTCCATATTTGCTTCTTTAAGTTAATGAGGATAAGTAATGTTAAATAGGACTAAGTAGCGTTTTATTAGCTGTTTAGTTTTGCTAAAGTGCCAGTTTGCCGGCTTTAAATCATTATAAAACAAAAAGGTAGAATTTTTTTATATAGGTGATAAAATGGACAGGTCGGAGATGTTGGGTTACAAATTTTGTGAGTTTTTATCGCAAATCAAAACACTGAGTTCGAGTGGGTTGATTTGTCAGCACTTCGTTGTTTTCGTTGTTGTTGTTGCCTTCTGGAATATGATTACAAATGTATTATTATTACTAAAGTAGCTAAATGTTACTGAACCTCTTTGACCCTTTTACTGTTTTTTTTCTTCTAAAACTGCAAATTATATAACCTTGAATTTTTAGCATTAAGTTAGAGGTAGCAAAATGGATGAGCTAGAGGACAGTAATTTTTAATATTTGTCAAAATGGAACAGTTCGGGTTGAGTTTACTTGCAAACATTTTTTTGTCCCATTTTTGAACAAATTAGTAAGTAATGCATTAACTAAGATATAATCTAATGTTTTTAAGTAAAATGGTGTAAGAGATTGTCACATGTAATTAAAATCTAACCCAAAATAAATTATTTTCACATTGTTGGGTCGAATTTGATCCTCTAATGATTTCCGCTTTGACATTATCAACTTATACAAAATAAGTTTTGTTGCATCCTCTTAAACAGAATTAGCAACATCTTTGCATCCATTGTTACATGCATTTGATATTCTGCTTTCATTCGTGGATCCCGTTACTATAATGTGAGTAATAAAGAAGATGACACCAAGGACATTTGAAATGATGTCGTTGAAGAGTTCTGATTGGTGTTCCTACAATAAGACATGCCCAAACTTACAAAACCATATACACAAGGAGGTGGTAATTTTATATTTATTGATGTTTGTTGTTAACATTAATGTTTACTCATATAATGAGCTAGATGGTTTGTTGTATTAGTTATAATAATAACTCATGAGGCTGCATTTTGGCCAGTAGCCCCGCGGAGTTTATGGAGGTACTATGGTCAAGTCATTCTAACTAATCATTTGGCCGGCATCTATCTTTTTGTTGGCTGAGTCTTGTTTCATGTTAGAAAAGCCATCAATAATTATATAATATCCTACTGGTATAATAGTTAAATTGTAAAAATCTAGTAGGACAGCTTCTAGCGTAATTAACTATTAGATTACTCTCGATGCATACTTGGACATAGTTATAGGATCAGTACATTAAAAAATCATAATAACTAATACGCCTTAGTGTTTGTAAATGATCCAACTTTGTCAAAAAAGCTATCGTGTATATCGTACTTTACGTGGCTCTATTAAATGTAATGAACTTGTAAAAACACATAATTGTATGTAATATTTTGACGTGGAACTTTGTACGAGTGACACGTGGGTACTTTGTATGAATGACACGTGCCCAAGTTACATACGATTGTGTGTTTTTACGAGTTGAGTACATTTAATAAGGCGTTCAAAGTACGATACACACAATAGCTTTTTGAAAAAATTTAAATACATTTAAAAACACATAATCCTAACTAATAAGTATGGGAAAAACTTGTGGTGGAGCCAAGGATAAATAAAGGAGTAGATGTGTACAATCAGTAAAGCTGAAGGATGAAATATGTAAATATTTTCTAAAAGTAGTACTCAAGAAGCACCAAACACATTTCGTTCGGATCCATTCTTCCTTCTTTACCTTTTCAACCCACCCTTACTAGCTAATAGGGCTTACTAAAAAAGCGAATTTGCCTCTTCCTGGTAATGAATTAAGAGGCAGCGAGGAGGTCCGGTTCCATAGTGATTTCGTCTGCTTTTGGAACTTAGATTCCTAGGGACAAAGAAAGTGACTTAGGACTTTTGAATTCTCAGAACCTCCTTCGAATTAAAGAACTTGAGAGATGCTAGCAGCATTTATGTTATCCCGGCAAGTATTTTAGGGAACTAATTGTAGACAACTTCATGTGAGTCTGCCAAAAGGTTGTAGGATTAGATTCTAGAGAACTTAACATTTTATCTAATTTAGGATTTGCCAAGTCAATAGTTATGCACCGAATCATTTCGACTCAAGAGGATTCGAGTCTAACATTTTATTTAATTTAGGACTTACCAAGTAAATAACTACTATTTACATTAAATAATTTTACCTTATTTAGAAAATGTTTATCACCAACGTTCGTGTTTATTGGAAATTATCCAATTTATATTGTGAAATTCTCAATAATTACGTAAACGTAATGCATCATGTATTAAAGTAGTGTGCACCAAAATGTCCAACGTGGGCGTGTGCTAGACTTATCTCAGTTTAAATCGAATTCGTTTTGATTATGAGGGAATTAGCGTAAGAATGCATGATTTAGGGTATACGGAATTTACCGGTTTTCGAAGGTTGTCACAAAAAGTCTGTATATATAATCACTGACAAGTAAACTGGTGCATAATTATTTCCCCCTACACACTCATTCACTATATTATTGAAGAACCTTTTGAATTATTAGTCTGCCCAAAACCTTTCATTTTAAAATTTGAAGGATATCTATTTATCACAGTATGATTAGTCATACCGCACTTGGTACATTTCATATTAATATTCCTAGGAGGATATCATATAATATCAAAACATATCTCAATTACATTTTTTTTACATTTTACCTCACTAACACCTGGCTTCTTATTAGTGTTTGAATAAAAAAGCAGAGGACTCTCTCCTAGTTTTCTTTTCTTTAAATTGTGTACCCCTATGTGATTATTCTCTCGATATTATATAAAAAGCAACTTTGATACTTGATAATGGATCTCTTGTTAAAATATTACTTCGGATTGGTTGATAAACATCATCCAATGCCATTAAAAATTACATTAATTTCAACAAACTTGTATGATCTTGAAAATTCTTAGCTGCAGCACAAGTGCATGCAAGAAGTTTTAACAAAATGTCATATTGTTTTCAAAGTTAATTCAACTTATGATAGTAATCAGAAACAGATGACCCATCTTGACTTATCGAGTTAATTTTTTTATGCAAACTAAAAATAAGAGATCCATCAACCTTGTAATATGTTTCTTTTAACTCTTCCAACACATCAGATGCAATTTTAGAAACTATTGCCATAACAAAAAGTCATCTAATATTGAACCCAATAGTCAAGAAAGAAGCACAACATTACATCTATCACATTTATTAGCCAAAATCAGTTTGTTATTTCTCAAAAGTTCCATCAATAAAGCCTATTTTATTAATGATGTACTACTAATATTACTAGCATGCATATATAGGAGGTCACCAAAATCCAATTTACTTATTATAGTCACAGAATCACCATTAGTTTTACCATACCCTTAAGGTAATCCCCTTCTTTAGTCATTTTATGATTAAACAAAAACTTTTATATAATTCTAAACACAAACACACAAAACCCGTTAATAACCAATTCACACAAATACAACTTAAACGGAATAATGCAAGTGCAGACAGATGCCTATTAGATTAACATAATTCAAATTCTTAAAAAATAACTTGTGGTTGATCAGGTTTCTTTAAAGTCTCAAGGACCAAGGTCAAGAGCTTGGCACAAATATTCTCTCTTCTATCAAAGGAGTTAGAATAACCTAGATAATCCACAAATAATCAAATTTTGAACAAAAAAAGGAATAAATAGCAACTAGCAATCAAATATCACTGAAAGATAAAGAAAGAATAATAAAGGTGTCTTGGCGATAGTCCAAGTGTACATAGTGAGAGCAGTTGATCCTTGTAAGCACCGAAATGACCACTGGCATGACTTGCCACAACACAAGAGGATTACATAATTAGATTGTTATATTTCAACGTATTGTTTCTTAATTCTCAATTTTATCATATTGTAGTATCCTTTATATATATCTACTTGTATAGTCACACCTTTCTTCGAAGAAAGAAGGATCATCAACTCATCATGCCTTTGCAAAATCAATTGTATCCTTCCCATTATGTGATTTCCTGTAAAAATGCTTGACATAATCCGAATACAAAACTTGCTTATACAAAGCCTTCTCCCCTCTCTCGATCACTTGTGGCAATGGCCCGATGACATCACTAGGTCTTGGGTTGACAAAAATGGGCACCGAAACTCGGTTTTCATGCCCATTAGCAACCACATGATGTTCAATGCTCTTGTACCGACCATTGCTCATGATTTGAAGAGCATCACCAATGTTGATTGTCAAAGATCCATTAATAGGAGGGACATGAACCCAATTGTCACTATCAAGTTTTCGAACATAAAGACCTCCGGTTTGGTCTTGGAGAAGGACCGTTAGGGTTGAAACGTCAGAATGACCTCCCACACCGACTGTGAGCTCAGGCTTTGGACAAATAGGATAGTAGTTTAGGTTCATTCGTCTTGAGCCCATAAGAAATGGTTTGTTTGTTTCGTCGAGTTTTGGTATGCCTAATCTTGTCATTAGCACTTCTAATAACCTCTTGATAAGAGGCTCCGACTTATTCATATATTCCAGAACTTGATCCCTATAGACGTAGCCAAGATCGATTAGTGAACGAAAAACATTGTCCAACGTATAGGAAATGGGAAAATTTTAATTGTACTAATTTTGTTAATGGAAGTTCTTAAGACTATTATGAGAAAAAATAGGACATGTATTAATAATTGTACTTTGACATTTATTATCAACTAACACCTGCCTCGAGCGTTGTTATGTTTTTGTAGAAGTATGTATGCATGTTTTAAGCTCTTAATGATGGCCCTTATGGAATAGGGTTGTCTTTATCGTCCCATCAAATATTTCCAGATTTGCTACGTAGGGATGTTTGTTTGGGATATGAGAAAGATCAAAGGGAATCACAAATATGTAGAAACTAGAGAATCCTTCCAAATGTAGGAATCCTTCCAAATTACATTAAATATTCATCGATGCATATTAGTTTGTCAATATTCATCCATGAATATACTTTGTAAATCAGTATTCATTGATAAATATTTTTTGTAATTTAGCTGGTTCTTTAGTTCTCTACGTATTTTGAGTTCCCTCCTGATCCAATTTCGTTTGAACTATTAGCCTAACTTGCACTAAAGTGTCATGACCTACGATGATAAACAAGTAGACTTGTACACGATTCATGAACAAGAAAATTTCACCCTCAATAAAACTTTTTATCTTCTCTAACTAAGTAGAGGTAACTTAAATTTGCCAAAACATGATAATCGGCTAAATGATAGAACGATTTACCTGCATACAGAGGGCCAAAAGGCCATAGCTTCATCATTAGAAACATAGAAGCAACTAAGGTAATCTTTCCATTCGAAAACTTCGTCAACTTCGGGAATAAAGCTTGTAACAAGTCTTACGTTTTTTGTAGGACTGTTTTTATGTAAGTACTTTTTTTTCTCGTTAGCAGGCAATGCGAAAAACCTTTTTGTTGCATCTTTTACGTCCTCGAGTACACTAAGGGGGACACCATGGTTAACAATTTGAAAGAACCCCCAATTCTCAGCTGCATCACATATCGCTTTTATAACCTCGGGATCTTCAGAATTTGACATGTCGATAACTGGGATCGACTCGTCTGACACGACTTTGGTCATATCGAGACGTTTTTCAAGAGGTTGAATAAACAATTCGGGTAAAGTTTTGATGTTGAGCTCGGATAGACCCTTCACACCATGCCCATCATCGACCACAAATGTCTTGAGTTCACGAGTATCCGCAAATGATGGTGCCATTTTTATGAGAACCTGGTTTAGTTTAAAACGAATTAGCAATTTTCGCTTCTTCTCAACAGAAGGCCGAAGCCTAAAAATTTATTGATTATTGTAATCACTTTTCAAAAGTGAGGTTATTTTTGTTGTTATTTTGACAAATCATTGGACATTCATTCACTAGATAATCAAGAAATGGAAGATTAAATAATTTGTAATAAATTACATAGCTTGAGCATATTTATAGACATCGATGATATAAAAATCATATCATATTTATAGATCAAAAGAAGGGAAAATAAAAATAGTAGAGATTTGAAGTTACCTTATTGTTGGCAACTTAATTAAGGTAAAGAAAGAAATAGTATAGAAGAAGTTTGATTTGATTTAATACATTGTCGACATGAGAATATGTTGTATATATAGTGGGTGGAGAATTAATAATTATCACGCATCTTCTTTATCCTGTTTTTTATTTTTATAACGAAAAGGTTAGTGATACAAAATATTCTATGAAAGTGAAATCATATAGAGATCAGATGACAAACGTTTTGGAATGATGGCTGTCATTCCAAAGTGTCGTGCATCTTCAACCGTACCTATTCGTTGGCCGTAATAAACCCCGTATCCTATATGATATTTTCGTTGTAGCATATGTTTTTATAACTTCAAAACAAATACGTCTAATTATTTTTAAGTTAAAGTGTGTTTTGGTGATAAACTTATAAAAGCAAGAAAATTTATAATTTTCAAAATGTCCAATTAGAAGCTTTGTTTGATAAAAAAAGTATAGAACCTTTTAAAAATCATTATTTACATGTTTAATTATATTTTTATGTTGTCAATTGTTATATTCGAGCAATTCAGATTTTTGATCAAATTTTCGAATTATAATTTAACGTACATAATGGTTAATATCAAAATACAAAATAATAAACTAATAATAAAAAAAATCAATTAAAGTTAAACCTCTAAACTCAACAAACTACTCCACAACTCGCAACTTATCCACTAAGAACTCGAAATTCGGCACTCGTTACAAAAAAAATTTAAAAATTGTTAGAAAATGATTTTCTCATTCAAAAAACAACATTCTTCGTGTATTGTCTTATAGTTTTTTTATTTTTAAAATGTTTTAAAAAACATAATGCTCTATATCGAATGAATGTGAAGCTAATAAATTTTCACGTTGCATTGTGCGTGTATTTTACTAATCAACTAATGAAGCATTTGAGTTAAAGTCGTAAAATATCCTAAAAAGGGAGATAGTATTACTATTTTACCTTTCTCTTTTTTAATATATCTATAATCAATACACAAGTAAATACTTAAATATTATAATTAAATAATTGCATTTTCAAAAATATCCAACCTAAAAGTATTTGATACTTTTTTGTAATTGATGTAACTAACATAACATACTAAAAAATATTAAAATGTTGGTTACAATTGCTTTGACAAATATATTGAAAAAAAATATGATATTTTGTTACATATTATAACTTGAATAATATCTTTATACTAATATATAAGAAGTTGAAAAGTTATATTTTTAGTATTACTACTACACAAATAGTTTGGTCATTTGTTAGTCTTTAAAAAAAATATAACTATTCTACTATATTAGTTAGTAGAGCATATAATGCATATACTACAAACATTTGAAGTAATATTTTTATCTTTTCTTTTAAAGAGTAATTATCTTATTATCAAAGTTAATAGCTAAAATAAAAATTCATGTCTTAATTTTTTAAACTTTTAATTATTATAATTTGGGCTGCAATTTGAGTTGAGTTAAGTTAGCGGGTTTGAAACTTCAGGTTCAAAGTTCAAAATTAAAACTCAAACTGATTCCATAAACGGAGTGACAGGTCAAAAATATTCTACCCGAACAAGATTCGCATAACTTGTTCAGTTAAACCCAAACAAGTTGATCAGTTGAGTCTTTTTATCTTAAAATTTTGAAATTACTTTTTTGGTTGGTCAATCGACCCATTGACTCCAACCTTAACTCAAATCGGACTCAAAAACTAAAATTTGACAGGTTTCATGTTAATAGTCTAATGTGCTGAAAATCCAACCCTAATCTATTTATCTTTGTTTGATATTGGATTTCAGGTATTGTTAAAATTGTCACTGTTAATTATAATAATTTAAAATATAATGTATACGATAAAGTAAGAAAATGATATATTATTATTTTTCTTTAATTTTTAAAAAGAACAACATGTAATTGAATAAAAATACTGAAACTATAGAATTTTGATGCCGATGAGAAAACTCGCTTCCCTCATGATCCTTTCTTGCTTTTTCATATATTGGGAAATTTATGGTCGTGCAAATGCATGACCCACATAACTTAATGGTATAAAAATTTCTAACAACTGTCAATCTTTATTGAATTTTTTATTATCATTAAAACAATTAATTTGATATTTGCGATAATCATATGTAAAACAAGATACTGTTTTATCAAAGAGCTTTTGGCAAACATTGATATAATCGATGACAAAAATATTCTAGTGATATTGGACAATATATCATCACACAAGAGTATTATACTTGTAGAAGAAACCAAATCACCAACATTGTTCATGGTAAACAATTTAATTAAATAAAATATATATATATATATATATATTTCACAACAACCGACAATTAGAGTACAAATTTTGTTATATGCGCCGAATTAAATAAATTTGGTGACGTACGTACGAGTAAAAGCTAGTTCCATATATCATCTAAACCAACTAAGCCATTTATAGAATTTAGTAAAACAAAATAGCGATATGTTAATACGAGTTCGTCGTCATATATGGACAACAAATAAATGTTAGATTAGCGAGTTCCGGTTAATCCCTAATTAATAGGCGTATTTTAATGTTTTCATCATTTAGTAAATTAGATTAGGTCATTCCAATTTTTGTATCATCTATTATAAATCGATGTGTCATTGTCATTAATCAAACAACATACAAATTTACGTGATTCTTAGATCAAATATATATATATATATGAGGAAAAGATTCATAGTGAAGTTTCAAATCTTGAGAAATGAGAGAAGCAAATCTTAGCTCTTGATTTTTTTATAAATAAATATTTTTAACATTCATTTGTGATAAATGCTAAATTTTGAAATTATTTGTGATTTTTAAAATTCATTTATGATGAAATCAAGGGTTGAGATTTGTTTCTCAATTTTTCTAATTTTTTTGCTTCCCTCTTGATCCCCACCCAAGGATCTATAAGAAAGCTTCAAATCTTGAGGAATGAGGGAAGCAAATCTTAGCCCTTGATTTTTTTATAAAAAAACATTTTTAACATTTGGTTGTGATGAATGTTACATTTTAAATAACATTCATCACATATGAATGTTAAATAGTGATGTATAAGTCATAACTCATCTAAAAAGTGTGAAAACTTGAGCATCACAAGTAGGGAACACGTTTGAAACACTTGAAGTCATTTTGCCAAAAATATCAATTTAGCCGTTATACTTTGCTGTCATATATACATCTTCTCAATCGTCCTCAAACCACTCGAGTCTTTATACATCTTGGCCATCATTCATCAACAATCGCGGTGTTTATCTAAATTAAAAAATCAAATCATATCCAAACGAGCGTTGTGACTACTATTTGTGTTTATAACAAACTATGAGCGAAATCAAGGCATACCCATGCAAATCATAAACGTTTTAGATTGCTGCAAGAAAACTTGGTGATGGGTTAGGCTTATGAACGTGTTTGGGGAGGGTGAGACTCATGGATGGTCGCCACAATTACAATTTACGAATTAAACCATGTTAACTGGTTAATTCAAGAATAAAAAAGGTTCTTTAATGATTTCTAACGATGAAAAACTTTATAACCGATAAGTCAGACGCTTATGACAGCACTTTCTAAACATTTATAAATGGGGTTGGTATATATGTAGCTAGCTAGCACCACCTATGATAGGTGCAAGATAAAAGAAAATAGAAGAAAAACGTATGTACTTTTGGTTCTTAAACTTTTCGTAATTATAAATAAGCAAGTTTTATTTGTGATTGGTAGTACGTAACTATAGATGTTTCTAAAAACATATCGATTTTTCACCTTAAAATACATGAAAATTAACTTCTGATCAGTTTAACTGGTTGCACTTTCAGACGAAGCAAATATACTTGAACGCCTTTAATTATAAATAAATTCTATACTAAATTGACTATTGTAACAAACTTTAACTATGTAAATACATTTGCCCTAGAAAGTGTACAAGTCTTTTAGTAAACAAACAAGAACACTCTTTTGTGTGTACGCAAATAACATATTTTAGGAGAGTAGATATAAGTTGGTTATCTTCAAACGCTAACATGAAATTCCTTACTATTTATATTGACAATAACCATCGAGTCGACATGAACCAAGCATTATAATGCACGTGTCAACACGTCTTATTATGCAGCAATTTGTGTCAATTTTAATTCGTTGTAAATATGATGTTTAGATCAACGCTCAGAACAAGTTTTATCCGTGTGAGGAACTCAACATTAGAGCTTAAAAGTATACAACTTTTAGCTTATAAAACAAAGGGATAGTAAACTGTGAAACAAAATCGCACAATGATTTCGTGTTATTAGCTTTAAATGAGGGATCATTTGTGTACATATAAAAAGTTTAAGGTTAAAAATAAAAATTGTAAAACTTTATTAACTTGTTGATCAGCTAATATCATAAATATTTTATGTTGTCAACGGCACAAATTATAATAAACATAAACTTAAATGATGTTTAATTTCATTAAACGTTTTTAGTACCCGATCATCTACATTGTAATATTGGAATTATATAATTATTCAAATATTTAGAAGCTTTCTTTAATGCCACACATATATCAAAACCATTATATTTTAAGGCTAGACAAATATCAAATTTGATTTCACTTATGACTCGTTCTAGAATTTTCCACAAACTTGAAGGGCTTAAGTTGGAAGTTTCTTAGAATGTTATGGAACATGAAATGTAGTAGGGAAATTTAATAAATCTAGAAATTACTAAGATAGATGGGGATAGAACTTTCAAGATCAATGACCTCCCTTATAAATAAGTGAAGTCATAGCCACTTGGGGCATCAAGTTGAAAACACTTCAAGAGAGTAATACAAAGTAGGACATTCTTTTAAGAATTCTCTAAGTGATCTCTTCGAGAATCTCATAATATCTTTCAAGTTAGGGTGAGAGTATGTGTTGAGTTAGCAAGAGGGAAAGCTAGTGTCACACAGTTTGCTAATAAATTACATAGCGCCTGACATTTGGTATCAGAGCCTAAGATTCCAGTCACGCTTCCATTTATAAATTATGGCTCACCAATCTAAAGAGAGCACGGTTTTAAGCCTTGAGGGAGGTGATCATCATGTGAGAGAACTTGAAAGGGCCACTAGTAGAAGACCCCGTAAGGAAAGGTCTGTCATTAAGTATCCCATGGTCGACTTTGAGAAGAGACTATCTAAGGTAGAGCTAGCTTTGGAGGAACATCATGACCGGTGGAAGGAGCTTGACCCACACTTAACGCAGCTAGGGGAAGAGCTGCAAGGGGGTATGCATAGTACTTTCAATGAGGTCCTTGACCGTTTAACCCAAGCCGATGATTAGAATAAGGCCATGATTACAATGATACAAGGGAAGATCCTCAAGCTCAGGGTTGAACTTGAGGCACGTCGAGTTCAAATGGCTAGTATGGTAAAGGCTCAATCATGCACCATTATACCTTAAAGACGTGACGTTAGTATGGTAAAGGCGGAGAACGAGCAACGTAGATCAAGATGTCGAGCCAATAAACCACATGGGAAAGATTTAAACGTGAACTTAAGAGGCAATTTCTCCCAAGTGATGATAAGGATGAAGCGAGAGCTAAGCTTCGAAGGTTGTGTCATCGGGATGGTTGTATTCGAGAGTATGTAAAAGAGTTTTCACAACTGATGATATAAGTCCCGAAGTTTCTCCTAAAGAAGCGTTATTTGCATTCATGGACGTTCTTAATCATTGGGCTAAGCTTGAGTTACAATGGAGGAACATTCAAAATACTATTCATGCAATTTCCGTTACAGAAGCTATGGTTGAGTTTGAGGGGAATGAAAGGAATATGGGTAAGGAAGAAGACATGAGTTCGTTTTAAAACAGAGGTATGAGAGACAAGGGAAAGTCTCACCCAACGACCAATAGTGCTTCGACACCAATACACAACAGGGAATTAAACAAATGGGATAAACCAAAAAGAAAGTTTAAAGGTTCAATCTTGTGTAGTGGTTCCCATTTAGCTAGAGATTGTCCTTCTCGAACGAAGTTAGCAGTCATTGTTCAAGGTATGGAACAAGAAGACGAGAAAAGGGTCGCTTGCATGCGGCAACAAGATGTCATGCAAGCTAATACCAAGATAATGAAGAGGGGACATATGTTGACTACATTGGGCCAACGTACCTTATGGGCGGTTATCCACATAAGGTAGATTCAAATTATATCAATGAAGGTAACCCTCGTTCCTTATGGTTAATATGGGTACCATTAAATGTTTGTTTCAAGGGAGTGAATGGAGAATGGAAACAAGTGGTTGGAGAAGTCAAGAAAGTACCCATTGAGATTGGGTCATGGAGAGGCACTTCAATTTCACTTGTTCCCTTAGATGATTACGAGATGGTACATTGAATGGATTTCATTAACCACCTCCAATCAGTGATGATGTCGAGTAGTGACATTATGGTTATTGTGCAAGGACAAAATCCTTGTATAGTAAAAGTTTGTCGGGAGAGAAAACTTAGACCTAATCAACAAAACAAGGAACTGCACTAAGGGGAAACTAAATGCGTTGCAATAGTGGTTAAGGATGAGCCACGGCCCCGGGAACTCTCTCATTCTATGACTACTGAACACCAATTAAACAATGTCTTTTAGGATGAGATGGTATCACGAAAGGAAACCAACAATACTATCGAGACTGTGGTAAAAACGAATATAGTACTACGTGTACCATATGCACTACATGAACTCAAGCCGCAACTTCATGGACATATCAAGGAATGCATCCAGTCTTCCAAGAAAGCTTGTTGAACTCGTATTAGAAGGATCTTGAGGATAAATGTCAAAACATTTCAACGATGACATCACTTCACATGAAAGACTACCATAAGAATATAACTAAAGAGATCATCGTCAAGAGGGTTGAGCAGAAGTGTCTATTCATTAGCGACACTACAACAATGATGGTTATTTCTGTCACTAAATCCAACTGCCACATATTTATAATCATTGTGACAATTTAATTACCACATAATTTTGTTACTTATAACAAGGTATGTAAACGAACTAAACGTTCAGCGAACATTTCATGAACCATACGGCGGGAAGTTTGTTTATGTTCATTCGTTTAGTTAAATGAACGAATACGCACATCATTTTTTGTTCATTTAGTCAAATGAGCGAACATGAACATATTTTTCGTTCGCTCAATTACGCACGTGAACGTTTGTTTAGATCCATTCATTTTATTTTTATATGTTTTATATACAATATATAAACTAGATAACTTGACATAAACGTGAACACTTCATCTACTTTATTTCTATCTTATTTATCTAAATTATCTTATATAATTTATTTAAGTTTCATATCTTTCTCGATAGTGATGTTCATATTTGAATCTCTTTTATAACTTTGACTTCGTATATTAATCTTGTGGCAATCCATTAATTTATATGTTTATTCTTTTGCGTTCGTTTATGTTCATAAACAAATATATTTTCTTAATGAACGAACATGAACAAGCGTACACCCCACACATTTAAACTCGTATTATAACTAAGCTTAATTCCTTTTGATCTCGATAAATCTCAATTACACTAAAAACACCGACAAAAATCAACCTTCATCACCAATTTCTTCTTGAAGTTAACCATAACTAGACCTTAACCACATATATATTTGTCCGAAAGCCATCCATCCAACTTAACTATTCATTATTGTTGTCAAAAGCCGCCGATCCCACCGTTAATTACTGTAAACCAAAACGTTTTAACAATCGGTGATATTCATACATTAGCTTTTCTAATTGTACACTGTTAAACTATATAATATTGTAAATATTTATGGTGATTTTACGAATCGCTTCTTTTAACAATATAATCAAATATTTAAGTTTCTAGAGCACTGTAAACAAAGATTTGAAGTTATTTTGAAACATGAATTAGTACGACTAAACATGTTAAATCTTTACATACCAAACTACTAGCTAGCCACGTTAAAACAAGACTCTGTGCAATGTACACATGATCATGACTACATGAAAAAAATTAAATCATTCATATTTTTTACTTCGAAACATAAGGATCATTGAAACTTGAACCTACATTTTCAGATGGGAACTCAAAAGCATGGAAACTCGAACTCGCAAAGGAAAAGGTTCAAAATCAAAGACGATATTAGTCTTATCAAAATTTCTTTGACAACGTCCACCCATATCTAACAAATAAATAACGAGGAGATGTTAGGTGCAACAAACTGCACACTACGCAAGAACAAAACTTTTAACGAAAATGACGGTTCGTGTTTAGTTCAAAAACTCGAATTACAAGTTAAATAAAACGTTTATCCGTGTGAAAAAACTCAAGTTTTATCATGTTCATTTTGAAAAGTGAGCTGACGTGCTCGTCTCTTAGCACATCCTCGCAAGTTTTATCCGTGTGAAAAACTCAACCCTAGAAGTATACAACTTTTAGTCATTAAAATAAATAAAAATGAACTTTAATGATGTTTAATTTCAAATGTTTTGAGTACCAAAACATCTACCTTTTATTATCTAGGGATCATGTACGTATAATTCATTCAAATATTCAAAAGGTTTCATTAATGTCACACAAATATTAGAACCACTATATTTTAGAGGCCACACAAATGTCTAATTTGATTTCACTTGTGACATTTCAAAAATAGTTTTCGAAAGTTTGTACAATACCATCAGTGCTTATAATTTCTTATATTTGCCACATCTAATTGTTAAATGACATATAGTCATACATAAATGGCACTAAATTAAACATAAGTGAGTAGATTATTTTAAGTAAATTTGATATTATTTTGTTTTGGTTTTTATAATTTGGAAATGTATTTAAATTTACATATTTTACCATTATATACGTTCAACGTCGAAACCTCCTATTATATGTATCTAAATTTTAAAACTTATTTTTTAAGTTTTATACATAAAATAGTAAGTTTAATTCATATAAAAGACGATTCCAAACTTAAATATATACAATAATATGTTTAAAAGTTGAACACATAAATAATAAAAGATGTAAAGTTGCATATACTCTCAAACTATAAAACTTCTTATACTTTACAACTCTACATGTTATTGAAGTTATAAAGTCGGGGGAATTTTGTCGTTTCATTACATGTTAAAAAAAAGCAACGTTTTTTCACTAGAAATTATATAAATGAAATCAAGGTAATACTTTGGTGACTTATAAAATGACTTCATATTTGATTTCTTTAAAACATTAATTTGTGATAGTGGAAGATAGAATTATAAAATAGACGAGAAACTTGAGAATAATGATTAGAGATAATATTTGTTACGTATAACATACCCTTTCTCACGAATGATGTCAACTCTATTTTATCATTACAAAATTACATCAACAACTGAAATAAAGTAAATAAAAATATGTGAATTATTTTAGGTAATCACAAATTTGATTCATTGACTAAATATAATTAACAAATTAATCATTTGACCAAGTGTTTAATTAAACTAATTTACTCTTGATAAAAAACGTTCGATATGTTCGATCAGATATGTTCGATCATTAACCTTTTGTCGTTCAAATGGTTGAAAAAGGCGTACCCAAATACCATAAAAAATGAAGTTTAACTTTAGACTAAGTTGGGCTTTTGGTTTGTTTGGGGTTAAAAGAGGATTAGTTGGGCTTTTCTGTAAGACTTGTAAAGTTTTACATAAAATAATAAATAATAAATAGTGGAGTACAATAAATAAAGATACTTTTAAACAGCAAATAAAAGGTTTCTTGATATAATGTTTAATTTTGAGTGGAATTAGTTTTATTTAGTTTAGTAATTAGTTTTATTAATAAAAGAATTAAAAAGTAAGGAAAAAAATTATGGTGCTAAAAGTAATGATCATGACAAGATGAAGAAAGTTAAATCAGCTATATTTTTATCTTTAAAACATAAGGATAATTTAGGAACATGTATTAAGATTTTTTTAAACACTGTTTACAAGATATAGGGCCTAGAAATTTATAGTCCAAGACAGTGGGGTATTCTGTGAACCAACGTATTCATTTAAAAGTTCTAACAAACACCCCTAGACTGCACGTGACCTACTGCATCTATGTTAGATGCAGTCAACAGCAGAGAACCAACAATACATTAATAACTCACCAAGTATAAAAAATGCTTCATCTTCTCAAAGTCAATTATAGTTAAAATACTTGTTAAAGGTCAACATTCAACAACTAGAATCATCTGCTTTACCAAAGATAGAGTAGTTTTGTGTCAAGTACATTTCCATTTTTATTCAGATGCCACATTTACTTCAAGGAAATGCATATGTGAAACTATATTCACAAAGTTATTAAATATACAACATAATCATAAAACTTCTATTACTTGGAGTAATGGTTACTTGTAAATATTGTCCTCAAACCAAAAAGGCACGTCGTTGGCATATATTTTTGTTGAAGATCTTTGCATTCTTCTGGGGCAGCTGTACTGGGATCAAATACCTTTCCATCTGGCAAAACCAGACCCTGTTTAATCCGACCCAACCTTCGTGAATGTAGAACTTGCTTTGAGGTGACAGGCACCCGAATAGACTCGTACTCTTTTAGACCCACATCTAAGTTTTCAACTCCCCATTTCATCAGACATTGACCAAGAACCGCTGCATCTAAGATAGACATGTTTGTGCTTCGCAAACCATGTGGCGTTGTTGGGTGGGCTGCATCTCCAATAAGCACCACGCGGTCCCAAACGATGCGTGCCAGAGGATCGCAGTCGTATATGACATTCAAGAAAGGTTCTTTGGTTTCTTTTATTACTTTGACCAGTTCAGGCACCCATATTTTCTCTGCTTCCTCATGCATTTTATTAATCATGGTGCTGCTTACTTTAATGGTTACAGAATTCCCCTGAGAATTTTAATGACATGTAATTTGGGCCAGCTTAGTTATGAATGGGCCAACTTGGGTATTTTTATTTCTTAAAAAGGTCATATACAACTGAGATAAAAAGGGAACAAGTCAGACGGGTTGGGTTAAATCTTGCCTGATGTGCATCTTTAATGCATACAGCTCAGAAATCGGTTTATTACAAGAATTTAGTCCATTGTTGTAAAATTATTCTTGGTGTAATCATATTTAATGTTTTAATTGGTTATTCTAAAAAGTAATATATGGAGAAAAAGTATTTCCAGATCGAATGAAACCGCCCATTCAAGATTTGCGAATTGAGTTTTTCCTTTCTTTACAGGAAAAGTTATGTATAAAAATAGGATTTTAGATTTTAAAACAACCACCTCGAGTTCACTACTATCTTAGTATGCAAAGGAAATATATGTAGTATCGACATCGAAGATATTAGTAGTGTTCTTTCAGGTAAGATGACATATGATATAATTTTAAGAGAACAGTACGTGATAAGAACGAAATAAAATAAAGAAAGTAACACCTTAAGTTGTGGCTCTGGTTGATTGACATACCAAATCCAATTTATTCTTTTGTTCAAAAGCTCATAAAAGACGGTGTGAGTTCCACGGCCCAAGTCAAAGTATAAACACTTCCCCAAATCTTCATAAACCTTTTGCAGTGCCACAAAGGTTTCTGACTTTTTGTTATCAGAAAGATCCAACACCCCTCTCCAAGCACAGTAACCCGAATACCTACATCACACAGTCAACTTCACATCAAGAAAATAAAAAACTTGAAAAAAAAATCTAGAAAGCTATTTAGATTACAAAACCTTAATTTAAGGTCAGGGAGAAAAGCTTGGCGAATGGAAGACAAGCAACCATCTGCTGCAACTAACATATCACCTACAATCTCAACAGTATTGCCCGTTTCAAGAACTTTGCTATACACTGAAACAGATTTCTTGTCATCGGATACTTGAAACGATTGAAAGACGTGACCCCAGAGGAACGATATTTGTGGGGGTAGTGCATTGTATAAGAGGCCATGGAGATCAGACCAGTATGCAGCCCTAAAATTGAAGCTTTCGTCTCTTGTCAATATGCTACTAATCTTTTTGTCTGCATCAGTAAATTGGTTCTGTAATAGAATAGAAAGTAAGATGATTGCATAGTAACTGTTAGGTCGAAAATCGCAACCCCTGCGGTTTGATGAGTTACAAAAGGAAGTCTTTGCAGTAGTAATATGGAGCTTCGATTTCCAGTATAGACTACCCAAAGTGAAAGTGATCACCTCATTTGGCAATTATACAATATTCCATCCATCCCATTCTTACTGTCCACATTACTACAATCAGTTTATCCCGAAATAGTTGTCAACTTTCCATTAAGAATAGTTAAAAACAGCCAAATTTTCCTATTTTTTCCCTTTAATAATTATTGTTATATATAAATGTTTTAAGTTTTGCAAATCAATCTTGAATTAAGGAGATGTTTCGGATTGCTTATTTAAGTGTTTATCCGCTTATTGCTTATTTTTACCAAAAAAAATGACTTACTTTATAAGACATAACCACTTAAAAAAAAGCATGTTGATGCCAACTTACTTTTTAAGTAGACAAATGCTTAATAATTAAATAATCCCAAACACTCCCTAAATATAAGGGTAAAATAGAAATTTTTGTTAACCAATTCTTGCATTGATTGCAACTATTTTAACATGAACTTCTTTTGTTGGTGCACACATAAAATGGGATGAAGGAAGTATTCACTAAGGGTGTTCAAAGAAACCAATCCGAAAATTTGGATATCCGAAAATCCGAAAAAAATGTTTTAATCATTATGTTCACATGTGAACCATTCAAATCGCATGCAAATTAAAAGCTACTAATTTGCTGGTTTTCAACTTTTTCCATTTGAATTACCACATATAATCACAAATGAAAGGAATTAACCAAATTTGGTTGAAATGAATGTATATAGGTATAAATAGAAAGTACCTGATCAATAGTGAGGGGTAAGGTGTGATTGTTGAGTAGAGTATGTTGATGTTGTTGTGGAAGCCATGAATTGATAATGGTTCGAGACAAATGATCAAGACCTAACCCGGCTCCGGTTGCACTTCCTGATGGTGGACCGGTGGTTTTCTCCACCACAACCACTTGCCACCCGGCGGTTGAAAGCGCGTGAGCAGAGCATACTCCTGCTATACTCCCTCCCACCACCACCGCCCTCATCACAAAATGAGAACTGTACTTATCAACTCAACAGATGAGGCAACATTAATAACTGATTAAACTCAAAACAAAAATGAAAACAATTAGTAATAAGTTCATTTTAAGTAACTACTTAAGTTGGGCTAAAAAAATAGGCAGCTGAAAATAGGAAACAGTCTATGCAGTGGGCTTTAATACTCAGGCCTGATATGGGGGTGTTTAGGTGTTTTTTTGTAAGATTATTTGCTTATTTGATTATGATTATTTGAGTTATAATGTTTGGATAAGCTTATTTTCCTTGGCTTATTTTGTTATTTAGAAGAAAATTATAGAAGTTAAAAAGAAAATATAATTTTTTTAGCATATCACATTTAGAGCATTAAAAATGGGTGTTCATACCCAAGTCTATGATAAGGTGGAATTCATAAGAACGTTATAGAAGTTTGAAAGAAAATACAAATTTTTTAGCATATCACACTTAGAGCATTAATAATGGGTGTTCATATCCAAGTCTATGATTAGGCGGAATTTATGCATATACTTTCTTATTATTTGAACAAGTCTATGAATGTCAATGAAAGAAATAAATTATGAGATTCATCCCCATGGATTTAAAAGAGAGAAAATGTAGTGGGTCATATCATGTACTTTGTAACTAATTTGGTGCATGAAATATTATATAAATAATGATAAAGGAAAAATATAAGTGGGACCTAGCTATGAACTTATTTAGGTTTATAGGAGTAGAAGAGTAAGTTTATAAAAAGTAGAGGTTTATAGAAAGCTGATGTGGCATGATATAACAGTGCTATGGATTTACTTTTTAGGTCCATGATTACTGATGTTCGTATAAGTTATAAGTCATTAAGCTAAAAAAAACAAAGAATCCAAACACCCTATGAGATTACAAGACGTTAGACTTATAGTTTTAACTATGTTTATTTGTGCGTTGCAGCAGAACCTTCTAAATAAATATTTATTAACATAAAGAAAAAATAAAATATTTACATTAAGTTTGAATATTCAACTTATCTTAAAAAATATATTCTTAATTATTTATAAATTTTGATACATGTTAATATTTAACAATATAATGTAATATTATATTCATTATTAATAGAATATATTATAACAAAACTAAAATATTATAATGACAAAACATATAAAAAATACTATAGTAAAGAAAAATATATTATTTAACGCCAACATAAAGATAGGAAAAATTGATTTTATATACACATAGATATGTTACTCAACACAAAATATATTAACAATAATATATCAATGTTATTTGTGCATTAGATCAACAACCGTATGCAAACTAAATAAAATATATGTTATGTTAAAGAAGGAAAGGTGGTTTACTATCGAATTCGAAGTATAAAATTTTTAGTTTAACTTTTTTAAGGACAGTAATGTATCTATTTTTATGCGGTATATAACCCGCTTTTTTATGTTGAAAATCCTTTTTTGAATTTGTTATGTGAATATTTATATCGATATAAACTTTATTTTAAACTGTTGAAATGAAGCTAGAACCTTTTATGTAAACTTTATTATATACAAATTTGTATAATATGTAATTTTCTTTAACGATATTCTAAAATATTAGTACTTAAAGTTATCATCAAAAGATTATTTGTCTAGCTTCATCAACTTCATTACCTTCAAAATTATATTTGCAAACACAATATATCAAATCTTCAACAATTTTTCATTTACGGCATTTAGTTTATCACCTTAAATATTAACCTATTTGTAGTTCATATAATATCTTCCAACTCCATATATTTGACAAACGCAATAAAAACAAAATGACTCTCTAAAGTTCAAATTAAAATTTATTATTTATGTATATCGACCTATTCAAATTAAACTTGTAGTGTTAGTCTCGCTCGAACTAAAAATAAAACTCATAAAAAAAGATAGTATTAAAGTAATTTTTATTAAAGTTATTATATTTAAACTATTTAAATAATACATTCTATAAAACTACGTAACTTTGTAATCACAAGAAGAGAATTCTAAAAAACGAACATATCGATTGAGTAGTTAATTTAGCTTCTACTAAATATAGAGGTGTACAATAAGCTCTATCTTTTAACTTTTAGAAGAATAGAGAGATAATTATTATGTAGTTGAACTTTGAAAGTATGTATTAAATAAAGCTTAACATGTCCAGCAATTACACGCAAACCCTTGATCAATTACATATTTTGATTTGAAATGATCAGTAAAATTTTAGGACATTATTAAGGCAACTAGAAACGTTTTTCCAAAACTTGTAATCTAACAGTCGACTAGAAAAAAGTTCCACAACAATAACCAACGATGAGGACTATAACGTGGCAGGATAGAGTACATTGATTGAAAGTGAATTTTCTGTAACTCTTTTGAGACTCCTTGCCTAAATCTGTAAAAGTACATGCTGTGAAAATGCAAACAAAACTAGAACCCATTTGAAGGAAAGAGACCTGTAAAAAACTCTGTAAGATGATCCACTGGAATGCCCATTGACCTCATCAGGTCTTGAAACATTGACACTATATACATGGTTGTGCCGTGATCACGGAACCATAATAGAATACTATAAGTGAACGTAAACAGATTATCCATGCAATAGTTTTAAGGTTGCAGTTGAAATATTACAGCTTAGTGTCCTTGCTTAAGACTCCAGGAAGCTTGATATTGGGATTTTGTTCAAGGAAAGCTGGTGATCTTTGGTACACAACTGATGCAGCTCGGATCAAAATTCCAGCAGTAAGACCCCAAATCAAATACTTCTTACCACCTATTTCATAGTCAAAGGAATGAATCAGAATCCTATTTCCCATCAATTCTCTTTCTTCAGATTTTCGATTTTCATCCTGGACCAGTAAATTTTTTTAGAAGTTTAGTCAAAATAATAATGTATAGAAAACAATTTACTGTTTGCAATGGAACTGGAACAAATTTTGAATATCAAACGCCATAGGTTTGACTGGAAAAGTCAACAATTCAAGTGTGGCTTTCGGTTAGGAAGAATACCTTGAGAAACATTTCAAGAGGAGCATCAAAGACGTCATCTACTTCATCAGTGTTGGGAATTGGATTGAATGCATTTCTATCAGAAAGTATGCTGATTACAGGGGTTACTCTGAGAAGGTGCTGCAAAGACACGAAGGTCAACATAATTTATGTATTTATTCGATAAAATTTTGAACTGACATGAACTTGTGGAAATGATGAAATGGTAGATACAAACACATAGGTGTTAAGTTGTAAAATAATAATCAACAACTAAATAGGATTATGCTTAGGGGTTTGGTTTCAAAAGTCAAAATTGGACATTAAGCAATTTGATGAGTAATTGAAGTATCCATTATCTATCAATTTATCATATTATTATTTGCATTTTCAGTTCATCAATAAAATACGTCACTATGTACCTTAGACAAAAATGGTTCAAGAATGGTCACGACATTTACAAGTGAAGGGTCAAGCCCTATTTCTTCCTTTGCTTCCCTTGTTGCTGTCTCAGCATCATCTACATCGTCTTCTTCCGCTTTTCCTCCAGGTAATGAAACTTCACCTGCACCCAAAGTATAAAGACACATTTTCCATTAGTATTAGTTAAAGAGGTAAATACTGCTTGAACTTTAAGGCTAATTTCCAAAAAATAAAAATACAAAAATGTTACTCTAATTAGTAATTACACATTTAGATCGCTCAAATTGATGTGAAATGTTCATTTTTGCGAATGACCAAGATTGAGTACTAGCAGTAACATTATCCCTAAAGATTTAACAAATCAAATTATCAAAATTCACTATATAGATGTTCAACTTATCATTCCATCCACAGCAACTCTGTGCATAGACAATTTTATGAATTGTATCACAAATTCTAGTCTTATTAATGCGCTCTTAATGGACTAAAATGATTTAGTAGCCATATGAATATAAAAACAAATTGTTGGTACTTTGTTAAAGATGTAATTGACAATAAATGGAGTAAATAATATTCTCGTGATATTAGAACCATGTGACATGAACCACTTTGGAGAAACCGTATAAGCAAAGCTTCAATTGCAAACTCATGAACTTACTTTGATAATAATTGATTCGCCTCATAATTGACAACCTTCTAGTTTGCATTACATTGTATCGCTTCTCAAATACTAACAAACTTTCGCAAAAACTTATATTGAATTTTTGAATGTTGATGGTCAAATTTAATCTGATTTGATGAAGCGTCAAAGAGTGGTAAGAAAACTGATCATTCCATTTGTTATGATTATGAATCTTATAAGTTATAAGTGGCAATAAGTTTTTTTGGAACAATGCATGCATTTAAACAACCCTTACAACTTAGAATCAACATTATGACCCAAATATTTTTTTCTTTCTAAACGGCATAATAGCAAGTCGCTAGTGGTGTAACTCAATCAGACGGGGATGGGGTTTGGATCGCAAATCCACTCAAACCAACTAAATTTGAACTTCCTAATCTGATTGAATTCAACAAAAAAAAGTTTATCATCATCTATTATTCGATTTTGGCCTTGTGATCTATAAAATATACCTCCGAGTTCTTACACACTATATATAAGAAAAACAAAAATCGTATTAATCTGAATGCTAAATTCTGCATACACACACAAGAGAAAAAAGACACACATGAGTCAATAAAATTGTTAGGACTGCTAACATACAGACAATAGTGTACAGCTTTTTAATCATGCTAAGTCATGCAGAAAACATAAAAACAAAGTCTTAAAAGAGCAAAAACATGTGATAAAGTTGCAGAGTCAAACAGTAAAAACATGCTAAAAGACTTGTGCATTTAATCTCTGTACATTTTCACCTATCATTTTTACTAATCATATCTTTAGGCACATGTATTACGCTTACTATTCATTTCTTCTAGAGAACGAGAGGGTGACACATGGCGCTTGTGCGTCAAATTTTGGGCGGGTTTGCATCATTTTTTAAAACTTTTAATGCAATCCCACCCAAAACTATGAGCTTGTTCCTTCTTTCCTACATTTTTCACAAAAATTAACCCTATAAGTCCAGTGAGAATCTTAATATTCGTGACAAGGTACACGGAGATATTGATTTAATAAGATGATGACGTTGATTCACAATTCTATGCAAATTCATAAAACGGTAAATTGAAGTTACAACTTGTACTCTTGAATCACAATTTTTTATATATATCTTAATTAGTATTAATTAAAAAAGATTAAATCATGAATCTAAGTCTTTTCACACTACTCACAGTAAAAAGAAGCTCTCACTTGATCTTGATTCTCTATATATGTCATATAATATATACTTATCATATAATAACAATTAATAATAATTATTATCATTTATTATTTATTATTTATTTATTTTATTTTTATTATTATTATTTATTATTATTATTATTATTATTATTATTATAAGATAAAGATCATAAAACATAAAAAGTAGGTCTGTAAGTGCGTAAAGTGAATACCTGAATGAGTAGAAAGCCCAGAAGACCTTTTAGTAAGAATAACGCGTAATTCATCATCATTATTATCAGTACTCTTCCCTTGAAATAGACAAATCAAAACAGCTGCTCTATTTCTATTTTTATTATTATTATTATTATTATTATAATTATAATTATTTAGATTATTGGATTGGGGAAAACCTAATTGAGAATTAGAAACCCCTTTATTATTATCATCATCTAAACCACTTTGAGGGACAATTGGGGGCTTGTATTGACGTAGCTGTTGAGCTAACACCGCTAGCCGACTGCCATTTTGGTTGCTGTTTGTATTCATGATGTTGCTGATTTTGTTGGAGTTGAATTTAGAAACAGATTTGGAGAAAAATGATAACTTTTTCAGTAGCAATAACACCATGTGATCTAATTGGAATCGAATTGAACTAGTGGAAGAATTATTAAAAATATACAAATGTTGAAAACTAAAGACCCTTTTGGAAATATTGGCAACCAATGCCAGCTACTAACATGTACCCATGTTCTTTCTGTTATTTTGGTAACAACAATTTACCTTTTTGGATCAAAACATCAAGGACCAGTCAAATAGTCAATGTGCCTTTAGTAGTAGTAGCATTTACTTCACACATGTTTGTGTTTGGAAATATAGAAAAAGAAAGGTGATAAATACCAACACTCTAATTGATTCATACAGTAGGGTTAAAACTTTTAGTACAAATATAAAATACAGCATAACTTTGTTTAAAAGAATTATTTTATTTGATGTATGTATCAATTCCAATAAAAAAATATGATATGTAAACCTAAATTAGTAAGTCTAAAATTAGATCTAAAAACTCGATTGATTAATGTGAGAATATGTTAGGTGAAAATGAATAGGAAGAAAATATATAAGCGATGTCTCATATAATGAATGAAGTATGTCTATTTTTAAGTATATGTTTGTAGGTATATTTACCATTGTGCTTGTATTTGTGTTACTTGAAATATTATCTTTTTCAATGGAAAATTATAATTATAGGTCTATAATTTTACGTATATTTAGCATTACTCTGTTTGTAACTCTGTGTTACTAATTTGAAATATTATCTCTTCTAAAAAAATTGCTAATAAAAATAAAGATTAAAATTTAAAATATTATCTCTTTCTAGCTAGTAAGTATGTATGTATGTGAAAGTTAAAGAAAATAAAATATAAAATAAGATGCTTATCCATTTGTTGATTGGCTGTCATATAATTTTTATGTTGTCAACGTGGCATGTACTATCATTTATTTTTAAAGCACATGTTTTTCATAGCATTCTTTAGATAGTATTTTTAATTTTAACGAGACAAGATTAAACAAAAACAAAAAATTGACGTTATAGGACCAAACTTCTTAAAATCATTTTATGAAAAGAACATCTTTTATGTAGAATATAAATAAATCAAAAAATTGAAGTTTAACATTTTGTTGCGAAACTAATTTTCGTTTCTTGTAACTTTTAAGTGAATTTCCCCTATTTTGTTTTTAAATTTTTGACTTTTTTAAGTCATGTTTGTGTCTTTTCGTGTCTCTTGCAAATTTGTGATTTATTTATTTTATTTTATTTTCAAAAATAGCGTGGTATTCATTTAAAATATATATTTGGCATCGTCTTCTTAAATATTTCATTCGTGTATCTACTTTTTTATTTTAGTTTATTCTAAAATAAGTATTTGCTTTCAAAAGTAATATACTAAATTTACCAATTTACTCGTAGTTTACTTTTTAAAAAAATTGATTCATAGAATATTGTATGAAAAGTAAAGATAATTATTTTTCTCCTATACAATGCACTGATTATGTCTTTCTTAGATTATGTGTAATCTGACTGTGGACACTTACTATGGAATGAAGAGTAAGTGTTGTCTTGTTAAATATTCATTTGTTATGAATGTTAAATTTTGAAATTATTTGTAATTTTTAAAATTCATTTATGATTAAATCAAGGGTTGAGATTTCCTTCCCTCCTTCCCTAATTTTTTTACTTCCCTATTGATCCCCACCATATATATATATATATATAGGGGAAGGATCCATAGGGAAGCTTCAAAATTTAAGGAAAGAGGGAAGCAAATCTTAGCCCTTGATTTTTTTATTAAAAAACGTTTTTAACATTCATTGGTGATGAATGTTAAATTTTGAAATTTTTTGTAATTTTTAAAATTCATTTATGATGAAATCAATGGTTGAGATTTGTTTCCCTCATTTCCTAATTTTTTTACTTTCCTCTTGATCCTCACCATATATATATGGAAATGATTCATAGGGAAACTTCAATTCTTAGGGAATAAGGGAAGTAAATCTTAGCCCTTGATTTTTTTCATAAATAAATATTTTTAATATTCATTTGTGATGAATGTTAAATTTTAATTTTTTTTTGTAATTTTTAAAATTCATTTATGATGAAATTAAGGGTTGAGATTTACTTACGAGAATCTCAAGATTTTAAAGAAGGAGCTTGTTATCCAGACCTATACCCAAGTTTCACAAATCCTAGCTCAATTTAATGGTAAAAGATTTACTCATTTATTGATGCACATGTTTATATATCCTAACACACAATAATAAATTCAACACCAAATTTGAAAAATCTACCAAAATTATATATTAACATGTCATATTGTATACATAAACGATGTACAATTTTAATGAATTTATTACGGATATTACTAAATTTATCATTGCCTTGTTCTAACATATTTAACAAAAATAATTGCTTTCATCACTCGGTTATATTCACTTTTAAACTTTTAACCTCTTATACACTTTATTTTTGTGCATGAGTGGGTTCCTACTTCCTACCCTCACATGCCAAGTCAAAGCCAATGGATAATGCCCCCAATTATTTAACCCACAAACTTTTCTTACCATGTCGAATCATGTGTACTGTAATCATCTCCCCTTCTTTTATAAATTATAGAAAAAAACACTCTTTTAAATCCCAAAAAAGCAAAGTTCACTTTAACCGAAATTAACTGAAGTCCTAAGATTGTATCGGATTCGAGCTTGATTTAGCTACTTTTATAATGTTTGTAACCACCCAATCACCCAAACATAGAATGCTTGATGCAACCAATTCACTTAGAAGGATCGAGTCAATTAGTAAGTCTTAGTCATATTATATCTCTCTTTTTTAAGTAAAAGAACACAGAATATGCTCCGTTTCTGTTCGTTAGGTTCGATTACAAGCGTAATTGTATCATGTAAGTTGCAATTAGATACAGTATTTAAAAACTCATTTATAACGCGTATTAGCTTTTTTATTTATTTATTTTTGTACTTTTAAGTTTAACATGTCATGTGGCTTTTGAAGTACCAACTCTGTTTCCCACAATCATTTCAACAAATTAACAAACACCCATGATTCGATTTCAGTTCAACATGCATGTTTTCATCATCACATACACATGCGAAGTATATTTACTTAAAAAAACCACCTTAGATATGATATGTTTCAAGAAAATTTATATGCAACTTGAGAATGAGGAAAAATAGAGCCAAAGGAGATATGGTTCAAATTGGAGCAGAAAGGATCATTCGGTCAGTTGATAAGCGAAAAGATAAGCACAGTAAAATCTGTACATCAAAGGGAGCAAAGGACCGACGCATACGCTTATCAGCCAACACGGCCATTCAGTTCTACGACGTGCAAGATCGTTTAGGATATGATCGACCTAGTAATGTAATTGATTGGTTGATGATAAAAGCCAAAAATGCCATTGATCACGTAGTTAATGTTGATCATTATCATCATCTTAATGAGCTTCTACTTCCAAATACAACAACTTCCACTTTCAATCTTTCAGAGGCATGCACATTTCATAGTGATCGAAATAAGCAGGATTCGAATCACGATGATCAAACAAATTATTTTAACTACACATCTGTTGCAGAAGATATAAACTTCCCTTGCGCAACAATGCCTCTGCATTTGGCGTGGAGCCAAAGTTACAAGGAAGGAGAAGCTTTTGAATTTGTTAACAGGGAACCCCTTCAGTCCAATTTTCATCCTCCAGTTATTCATGTACTGAACAATGAATTCGTCAATGAAGATGATGGCAGTCTACTGGAATTTTCTTTTGAGCAGGAGATTCAAGTTCAACAAGAGGAGGTAAGCTAAACATATTCTTTCATCGTATACGTTTCTTTTCAGGAAGGTGATAGGTACAACATCAGTTTTAGCCAGACATAACTAAATAAGTGGCATTTGACAATTTCACCACTACTAAAAACACGTGGAACCATCTAATTTTGTAAGCATAAAATGGCCAAAAACCCATAATTTAGCGGTGTACGGTCAAAAGTGATGGTGCAAAAGCCTTATTTAGTGGCATATTATTCTTATAGTAAAAAAATTCCTACATCACTAGAATGTATTTTTAACTCTAAAACTAACACCTTTATGTTTTATCAGGAGCTGCAAGAGAATGAAGATGACCCAAACTAGTGTCACTTTTGATATCTTAGATATCACTGCCACTACAGGTAAGCAAAGGAAATGGATTTGAATTCTTACCATTCAACTTAGTCAGTTTTATCATTTGTGGTAATTTTGGTTTATGGTACAGCTGTTACCTTAGTTCTAGTCATTTGCAATCATTGCACAAATTTGAAGTTGTAGCCGGTGAAAACTTGTAAGAAATAGGTTATCAATATCTATATTCTATACTATATTCTATACTATATTATAAGGTGTTTATGTTTATTTGCTCCCCCAACCCTCTAGATAAACAAGTTTCAATATGAATGTGTTACGTCACCATCCCTTCCCCCTCTCTCTTTCAAGACAGCAGGCAGCTATCAGTTAAAAGACGAAAACTTGCTAGAAACTATTTGCCATCGCCACAATGTGACGGTGACGAATAGTTTATGTTCAACATTCATTTCCCATCTTTAATTTTCATCAAAGATATTTTTTAAATTTGATGCGGGTCCTAGTGTGAAGGATCAGGCCCTTATGTTTTTTGAGGTCCAAGATCGCGTAACAAAAGGGGTTTCACGAAAAAGACCATAACTTGGGCAACGAGTGTCCGTTTTAGGCCCACGACCTGGCGAACCGAAGCTTGGAGCGATTTACAATTTTAGGAGAGGAGATATTGACTATATATTAGGATATATTTACAATTTTATGGTTTTTGCCCATTTTGTTGGGCCTTATTTGTGGGCTAACTTTCAGCCCATTATGTTTTTGAGGCCCATTCGAATTTCTGCTTTCTTTTTAGAGTTTGCTTATTGTAATGGAGCAGTTAGTTGATAATTTTATGAAATTTGATTTTTCTCTCGAATTGTGATCATTTTGAGTTGAATTGATTCCTAGCCGCAGTATTCTTTCAATCAACGTGTGTTAGAAGGATTGACTGGTATTCGTGTAGGTCCAATCTGTGTTTATTTCGTTTTAGTCTACATCGAATTCCAAATTACAATCTTCACTTTAAAAATGCATTCAAAAAGCCACAAAAGCAGAGTAACCCATAATAATATAAAGTTGTAATCCTCACAACTTACAAGATGCCTAGAGGTCCACACTCTGTAGGAGGTAGGTCATATTCCACAATATAGAGTAAAGCATTTAAGCTTGGGGCCATTAGTATAGCAAAACATGAAATTCATTTTCTTTAAAACTCATTTAGAAAATTAGAATTTTGAAAGACAGGAGTGCAGGTATGATTTATATGGCCTTAAAACTAGTTATTTTCTCATCCGCCAGATAATCAGGTCAACTGAGCACAAGGGGCCTGACGTGCCTAACCTTGAGGGGTACGGCATAGAAACCGTTCCTCTTCTACCAATTCTGGGTACAACGCCTTCTTGCTCTCTTTTATTCACCTCTTGCCCATGTATGACTCTCATTAATGTGTGAGCTTACACTTAATGAATCACAAGTACATGTCAACAGAGAAATTAACACTCACGAAAACCAAGTTATTAAAAAATCCACACGATCCAAATAACTTGGAAAAAATTTCTCCTTGTGGAGTATGCAGTCTTTGTCACGTATGGTAATGGTATTCCCCATCTATAGGACGAATATCAATGCCCTCGACAAAAAGCCCAGATTTCCAGTGAAGCTCGTGTGTCTCCATAAAGCTCATATCGACTTCACCATCCATCTTGTCATTGTAGAACTTACCTAACTCAACCTCCATCCACCCATCTGCTCGCCTCTGTGGAACCCCACCTATTACTGCTGTACGTGTATGTGCAGAATTCTGCAAATTCTCACTTGTTTTTGGTGGTTTTAAGTAAACAACAGTCATATCAACATCTTCACCTGCATCTTCTACTTCCATTCCACGGACATGATGTCTTACAGATGTCTTTGCTGAGAAGTCGAGTCCATGTGAGACTTGTCCAATGTTGTACACAAGAAATGCTGCATATGTAGTCTCTGATGATAGCATCATAGTTTTACACTTGCCTTTAATTTCAAGCCAACAAACAGCTAAAAGCTCAGCTACCTTTGAGAATCTGCAATCATTCACCAATCAAGTAAATATTTATCTAGCATTGACATTTCATCGTTGATTATAAAAATATAAGGTAAACTCACATGTACAAAAGACGAAATAAACAAAACACAACAGGGAGAGGAAGGAGCGACCTTGATTCTGGTAAAGGTCTCCATCTCCAGAACACTAAAGTGTCCTGCCACGCAATTGAAAGCGCCTTTGCTCCTAGCATAAAACATTTTTTCCCGTCCCGTTTATTAAGGGAGAAGCTCTGTACCCAATGGTTTTTGAAATTTGGGTTAGAAATACGACACAAGAGCCACAATGTGTCTAGGAAGTAAGGAGAAGGAAATAACTAATAAAATCTTAATGACAATTTTCATGCAATTCATCCCAACAATATAACAATGAGATTTTGTAGCAAGATACTCTTGCAAGTGTAATAACTAATAGCTTGTCATTACATTCATCAAGACCAAGTAATATACTACATAGAGTTGGCTTTATTAACCATCATCATCATTATCGCCGTTCATGATTAGAGTTAAGCATTTCCGACCCAGCTTTGGAATATAATACATAATGCATTCTTCATTCCTTTCCCCATCTCTGCACAATGAAATTATCAAAGCTCAGATTAGGGTCTTGACCTTCTACTTCTAGTATAAATTATAAATTTTATTATTTTCTCTTTGATTGATTATCAAGTACAAGCCACCTATATATAAACCCATCACATATCTGCGGGTTTAACCAGGAAAATCTGAAGCAATTAATTCCAAAATCTTTGATTTATGACAAAAAATTCATCTGCTCCAAAATGAACTGCTCATTAGCAATAAAGGAAGGAATGCCTTATGTATTACATTGTCTCATTTTCTGATGAATTTCACTTCACAAACTAAGGATACTCGTATTAAAGTATTTGACCATATTCAAAGTCCTGGTTTTAGGGCATAGCTAGACTTGTCTAGCCGGTTATGACTTCCTTGGTATAATCTAGAGGTACCAAGTTAGAAGCCTACATATATTAATCACCTTTTAAATTACCAAGGCTGCATCAACGAACAAATGACAAAGTCAAACCCACTTGGTCATGGTTTCTTGTGTCTTCACAAGAAAACAAAATTGTCTTTGCACCCAGAAAAAAGTTAATTCACCCTTCCCTAAGTTATTTATGTTGATCATTTCAAGACGGTACATTGTTATGTAATCTGATAAGCTAGATCACTAAATTGAATACGGGCATGTTCTCACAATGGTTATGAATCACAATAGCACAAAAATCACTTCCAACTAATCAATCAAGATATGTTCATAATAAGATTCAACCAAAACGAATATTACCCATTGAACGAATCAACAAAAACTACTAGGCTGAACCGGTGTAGTTAGCTAAAGTCGTATTGTATGTGTGACACACTGACATTCCATATCACATCATTTGAGATGGTTTGCTACTAATAACATCCACCATAATTTTAGTTAATAAATAGGTTAATTCACAACCCACAAGTTTGTTACTTTGGGTCTTTGAATCGCATAAGTAGTACTACAAAGTGTTGGTCCCTCAGCAAAACTCGCGCATGTTACGATGTCTTTGGGATTCTTTTTTCTGTTTAAAAACTTAAGCAGGGACTTTGTACAGACATTTCCACATGACAGGCCAAACTATTGCTTCTTTGGGCATTACAAATCGTGTCAAGCATCTAGTCATATTTGTAGAAATATGATTTTCTCATCTCTCACTAATTAGGTCCAGCATACAATATATAGTAAATAGCAACATAATAAAGCGGGCTAAGCCCGTTACAACTAATGGTCCTCTAACAGCCCCTCGTAGTTGGAGCGGGGTGGACGCTCAAACTGGTGCGAAAATCGTTAAATAAAGCGTATGGCAAACCCTTGGTGAAGATATCATCAAACTGATATCATGAAGGAACATGCAAGACCCGAACATTACCAGCACCCACTGCATCCTAAACAAAATGAATGTCAATTTCAATATGCTTTGTGCGTTGATGTTGCACGGGATTAGAAGAGAGATACAAGGCACTGACATTATCGCAAAACACCAAGGTAGTTGTAGATAAAGGTGAATGAAGCTCACTGAGCAAATTCTGTAACCAAGCAGTCTCAGCAACAACATAGGCGACACCACGATACTCAGTCTCCGCACTAGAGTGAGAGAGTGAATTGTCGCTTTGAAGACCAGGATAGTAAATTGATGCCAAGAAAAATACAATATCCAGAAGTAGAATAACGAGTAGTGGGACAACCCACCCAATCGGCATCTGAATAAGCGACCAAGGATAACGGTGAAGTAGAATACCAATGAAGCCCATAATCAAGAGTACCCTTAAGATAACTTAAAATCCGTTTAAGAGCGGCAATATGTGCCTCTCTAGGATCATGCATAAATAAGAAAATCCATTAAACTACATATGAAAGTAAGATATTCCAAGGCACCAGCAAGACTCCGATAAACAGTCGAATCAAAAAACCGAAATACCATCCGCACCAAGTTTGGTGTCTGTGTCAGCAGGTTTAAGAAAAGGTGTCTGTGTCAGCAGGTTTAAAATTTGTGCTTGTACAACCACATGGAACTTAGCAAGAAATATGATCAAGTCCCGTGAATGCATATGTGACAAGGTCCTCCTCAGTCACATTAGAGCCGAGATTACTCAACCGCTCACCAATGGCATCAATCTTACGAAAATAAGGTTCCACGGTTTGATCACCAATAAAACCCCTTAGTTCACCGACGAACTTAACGGTTTTTGATCTTTTATTGTCTTGAAAGATTTTTTGTAGAAGTTCCCATGCATCTTTAGATGTCCTGGGTTTAGCTTTAAACACACATTCAAGGAGAGACTCAGAAATCATAAAGTAAATCCATAGACTCCACAGTCGACCATTCTTCCATGGGTGGTGCCTTAGTGCCTGTGGATGTGGATGAACCTTCGACGAAATCCAAGACTTGAAAGCCAACGAGATAATTTAGGAATAGTTCACTCCAGTAGGAGTAATTTAACTTTTCTGTGCACGGGTATGAAAATTTTTATAGTAGTGACAACATATACCTTTTTATAGTATGATAATGGTGGAGTTGGAGTCTGGTCATTGACCATGGTTACTCTGAGGAGAGACCGACAGCAAGGCAGGAGAATTTTAATTAGGTGCCTAGGTTTACTGCAAGTTGAATGTTATGTATATGAATATTCAAACAGATTGAGAAGTTCACTTCTAATATTGTTGTAAGATAACACAATGAGATAGATAATATGTAAATAAAATTAACGATGGAAAAATCTGAGAATGAAGCTTTGAAATTGTTAAAAGGAATCTTTGGTTGGAATTGATATAAGATTAATGATGGTTGTGATGAGATAAGATTGTGATAAGAATTGATATAAAATTACGAATTAGATTGTGATGAGATTTTTCTTAGGGTTTTGATGGCAGTATCGAAAATCTGAGTTGTAGAGGTTAATACGATCAATATTGTGGAGGGATTTTTTTGGGTTTAAGGGATGCTATGATACCATGTAAAATTATGATTTTTCCATCTCTCACGTTAAGGTTCGGCATATAATATATAGTAAATAGCAACATAATAAAGTGGACTAAGCCCGTTACAACTAATGGCCTGGTAACGATATTACTACATGTCTATTTTCCCAGGTTTACAAAAAAGCATACACTTTTAAGACACTAATGACATTTATTAACGTGTAAAAACTGCAATAAAAATATTGCTATAATAACTTAGTTCATAAAATTGTAATAAAAAGATGTGTGCGCTTTTTTGTCTATGGATATATAAAGTTTGTCAACGGCTAAAAATGAGTAAATCTTTTTTTGACACCACTAATTCTTCAAAATAAATTAACCAATCATCACTTTTATTTTAAGCTAACGTAGTCGTTTCATCATACAGTTGGTGTGCAAGACTAAATCAAAGACATACCAAGTTTCCATCATCAAGAAGTAGCGGAGAATCACACAAACGAAAATACAGTTCTTTCTTAGATGAAAAAACCACCGGAGAAACCGAGCGTGTAATAATATCCATATAATCAGTCGGCAAAAAGCGTTCCCAAACAGCATCAGAATTAGCAAATAACTTAAAACCCCTAGAGATGGAAGAAGCTCTACACGCATCACGAGGTGAAGTGTGTGAAAGTATGTATGAGACACAACCTTCTGATAATAACACAAAATTAGTTGAATTCCCAACAGAAGTTGATAATTCTGAAGAACTGCCTTCAACTTCGATCGTCATTATTAATTTCAAAATCAAAAAAGTGAGCAGCTTTGTATCTATCTTTCACACATACATCAAGGGAAAAAGGGGTTATGGATTAAGCAGGTGGGGGTGAGAGAGATCTGGGGGTTTTATCGGGTGAAGACAAGGCTTACGATGATTGGTGAGTGCCACCGTCATCGAGAATGGGAGTTTTTGGAGGTTTTTGGTTTATTGATTTATGGTAAGGATATAAACAAAAGAAAAGAAAAAAGCTGAAAAAGGGTGTGAAACCGAATTAAAGCATATGTATTTTTGTATTTTCTGTAACGACTCAAGTTACGTTTTCAATTTTGTATCTATATGCAAGTGAAGTTTTAAGTCGTGCGTTCAAAAAGTTTAACGTTCATTTTTCATAATACTAAATGTATGTATTATCTTTCAAAGTTGGTTATTAATTGAAATGGTACAAATTTATGTATAAAATTTATGACTAACGAGTGAAATAATGTTTTGATCACTCATTCTTTTGGCAAGAAATCATATAGTTGTTTACGCTATATTTGATATCTATAGCGTTTTTTTACCATTCTAACCATGGATATACTCGTGGATATCAATTCACTACCGTTTTAACTACTTGTACACTCTCTATTGATTTCAACTTAGTTTACAAGGTTTGTGCCATTTATGTTTGATAACTACTTCAAAGAGAATGCTAACTATAACCCTTAGGGCTATAGTTAAACTTGTCTAAAATAACATCGGAAATTTAGTTTACAATAATTCAAAGTGATTATATTCTATATTTATACTTACTTTCCGTAAATACATATTTAAATATTTAATATTCATAGAAATAATTAGTTATAATTTTAGAAGGTTTATAAATATGGTATGCTTAACTATAACCCTAAGGGCTATAATTAGCATTCTCCCTAATGGAAATATAAAAAGCTAGACATGAACGGTTAAAGACACGAAAAAACTGTTGTATACCGTACACGAATAAAATTTCTTTATTACAAGGAATCATAGTACGACACAATTACAAACCATATAATACAAAAGTAATTCCAATGAAATTACATTGAAATAGAACAAAACAAATAAGAACTAGTAGAAAACAGAAAGGATCAACAAATGATGAGTCGAGACCCGTGTTTAACATGGTTCCCGTAAAACACAGATTCATCGTCTGTATCCCAGGTTACAACGGCTGAAATAATTGTATTGTCGAACGTGATCAACATGTTAGAAAATATCGTCGGAGTTTTCATGAAAATATGGGTTCTATTTTCTTTTGATATGTGTTCTCAATGTGTTGTATGTGTGTATCTTCTTAGCCAAGTTTCATCTATCTCTCTTGACTGAAAAAGAGAACCACCTATTTTATATATGCAATAGAGGAAGGGAGCTAAAAACCTTGTTTTAATGATAACTAAAATTTTTAATTAATACTAATAGGTTATGTCACTATTAAAGGTCACATTTAGTTGCAACTAATGTTACATTTACCGACATCCTTTCTAATTTCCTTCGGCATCAATTGTTATTCAATCTTATATTTTCCAACAATCCCCCACATGAATGAAATTGATAACTAAAACAATATCAATAACTTGATTTCTCATTTACCTTGGTCGATTTTACCTCTTATTGAACATCGATATCTCATTCACCTAAAAAATCTAATTAGGACGTACACTATACCGTTATGAACCTTGGCCATCGACTACATAACCATACAATATTATACATAATATATAATGCCTATAATTATATAATCCAAAGGTGGTGCAAACCTTATTTTCACCCAAACTTCTAACAAGCGCCTACATGAACGGAAATCGATCTCTAACACACAAGCTCTGACAAAATTTTCAACAATTAAACCATGCATAGAATAGGTAGGTGTTACCCTTCGAACCTTTCCCGATGAAATGCACTTAATCTCCTAGCTCAAAGTAAACGCGATGTGTTTGAACTAGTCTGCCATTTGTATAGACAGAATACACTTCACACAGGATTCCCCAATCGTGTTCATTGTGGTCTTGAAACACTAGCTTGGTTCTGCGAGATCTATTAGGAACTATGCCCACTTAATTCCAGTGGCGTAGTTAAGAATTTCACTTTGGGTGGGCCAAGACAAAATAAACACCAAGAATGCTCAATAAGGATATGATAAAGTGTAAAAAACTTACAAAAAATCAACTATTAAGTTTTAGCACCACACGATGCTCTCTTACATCATTAAAATCATCTAAAATATAATCTAAATTAAAAGTCTCAGCAATTTCTTTCTCAATAGAAAGAACTAGATTTCATAAAGAAAGTCATCATCTGTTCTTTATTTTCACGATCTTCATGACTGAAAATGCACGTTCAACACTTGCAATTGACACTCGAAGAGTCAACATAAGCCGAATCAAATTGTCAACGAGATAATAATGCCTTGGTTTCCCTGTCTCCGTTAAGACTTGACATAATTCTAAAATAGAACAGAACTTTCCCAACAATGGATGGTCCTTCACATAAGCTTCAAAGTGTTTTAGTTAAAATCCTAGAGTGTCTATTTTTGGTCATTGAAATCAAGAAAATAGTATTTCTTTGCAAGCTTGAGACTAGAATATGAAGTTAAATGATAACATTTCGGATCCGAAAACCATGGGGTTGAGAGGATATCAAGTTGGGGAGTGAGACTAATGCATCACATGCCCACCCTAAATGTTAACTTTCAAAAAATTACTGGCCCACTCTGAAATTTAAAGATATATAGCAATTGACCTGTATAATTAAATTTTAAGATATATAACACTTTTGCATATTGACCAATATAATTAAAATGTTATTTATATAGGACAACTATTAACAAATTAAATAGAGTTGTGATGTGTAAAAACCAGTTATAAATTTATACTAAGAAATACCGCAAATAACTATTACACAACCGGGCAGTGTACCCTGTCGAGTAGTAGTATAGTTTGGGTAAGTCCGAGTCGAACCAAGAGGACCGTGCAACCAAGAGTGTATAGCGAATGTAGTTAATCTAAAACAAGTAAGTAAACGTGGGGGTTTTGCAACCGAATTGTTGCTTTGCAATTATCGCTAAATGTAAATAAAATAAATGACAGGCAAGTGGATACTGAAGTATCAGATATAAAGGGGAACATTCATCTAGATTAGCTCACTGATGGTTTCGGGGTGTTTGTTAAAACCGGTTTATATGATATTGTTCATTAAACTAAATTGAATATGGAATTCGTATTCACTTCTTCCAAAAGATTAAATAAAATTACCCTTTCGTGTTCACTATGGGTTTCTACTAAACTAGCCTCAATTCAATTCAATAACTAATGATTTAATCTTGTAAACTTACATTCGCAAGCATATTAAACCTAAGGCGAGTTCTCTTCTTAGGTTTGATCCAACCACAATCAAGTTAAATTAATCAATCCATACAAATCTTGCGTTCGCGTAGATTAGGTAATCATTCATGGACAAACAATTACAATAAACCAAAATAATGCACTAGTAGTCACTAGAACATTCAAAGATTCATTAATAGATAAACTAAGCTAAATGAAACTTAATCACAATTGGGTTTTCAATTAAACATTAGTTAAACAATAATAAACATCAAAGAGTTAACACCCCTAACCAAGAGTTTGCATCATCTAAATGAATGTTAAATAACTTAGCTCATAGCTAGATGAGAAACAACAATAAACAAAAAGAAATTGGAAATAAACATAGTTCAAAGAAAAGAAATGTTAAACCAAATTCATGGATGTTTGATGATGTTGAATCTTGGATCCTTGAGTAACAATGGTGAAAAGTTGATGAACTATCTCCCAAAATCACCAAAAAATCGCCCTTAGTTGCCCAAAGTCGGCTAGAGTGAAAAATTCCCCCAATTAGGGTTTAATTTGGGCTTAAAAACCCAGAAATCGCGTATCTGACACTTACCCGGCGGGTAGGTAAGTGTACCCGGCGGGTACTGTTTTTCTGGGGCATTTTACCCGGCTGGAGCACTTTTACCCGGCTGGAAGGGTCAGTACCCGGCGGGTAAAAGGCTTACCCGGCGGGTAAAAGGATTTTTCAGCTTTTGATTTCTTCTTGAAAGTTGTAGCCCTCTGAGTTCCGAGAATTTGGGCTTTTGAATCACCTCAATCGGAGTTCGTATGAGGGAGTTATGGCCAAAACCGTGGAGCCTCGCCGAAACTACAATACTTCTTCGTTTTTGATCTTTTCTTCCACATTTTTACTCGTTTTCTTCTCGCATCCATTCCTAATGATAATAAACACATTCCAAGCATAATAAGTACCAAAAGTTTGTTAAACCAATGATAAATACGAATAAAACGAGAGATAGTGCGAGGGTAAAACATGTATAAATTGAGCACTATCAAATTCCCCCACACTTGAACTTTGCTTGTCCTCAAGCAAATCATGATTTTAAACATACTAAACTCCTCCTCTTGCAATTAATAAAATAACGATCATTTTGGTTTCATCAAGCGATTGCTAGTGATTCACAAGTGAATTTCTAGCATATACTCTACTATTAAAAGAAACACCGAGACAATCATACACGTTTTAAAGACTTGCAATAGGATCAAACTTTCGCCAAGTGAAGTATCAAACTAAGTAAGAAGGGCATGTTAGAGTCATGATTAGATCAAGTTAGATAATCCGTAAGCTCAACTACTAAACCAATCAAGTTTCATGATACAAAGTTCTATGGCATATGTGACAATAAGGTTAAAATTTCAAGATTCTAAGGAATAATCCACCATAAATTTTCAACTAATCAAGTTTTCACATACAATTATTTGTTTGAAAGCAAATTAAACCCGTGACTTTCTATGAGGTCCATGTAACGAACGTTAGACCAACTTGTCCAAACCGGAAAAAGGTTTTAGAAAGCTAGATGATGAACATCCCAAAGGGTTTAATAGTCCGAACCTCAAAGGCCACATGTATGGTTTAACGAATTCGTTTAAATTAGATATAATCCATGACTTTCTATGAAACCCATGTAGCGAACTTTCAACCCAACCAATCCCGAGCCGGATTAAGACTTTAGGTGGTTAAATGACAAGCATTCCTCGGAGTCTACTTATCCAAGTTCCAAAGGCCATATATTTGATTACAAATAATCAAACTTAACAATAAAAACACCACATGTTTAATTTCTTTTCTTTTTCTTCTCTTTTGTTTTTTTAGCATGCTTTTTTTTCTTAATTAAGTATCAAGTATAGTTTCAAAATGCTAAGAATCCTTCCAATTAAAATTAAAGTCACAATGTTCTAGAATTTAAGCCTAATGACACTTAGCAACAATCAACAAAATTGATTTAGGCCAAACTTACAGATTATATGTGTTAGCATGGAAGTATATGTAATTAGTACCCAACTTCCCTCTTTATCACTTACAACACTTAAATCAGCAGACTGGTGATTATAACGGTTTCAATAAGATCCTATAGCAGGTCGTAGAACAATTTACAGTATAATCATCTCAAAAATATCATGCAAGAGGAGGCTACTTACTAATAATTCTTATCCTATCATGATCAAACAAGAACTCAAGCAAAAATTCAAGTGTAAAACGTGTAAAACACGTCCCTCCCCCACACTTAAGTTGTGCAATGCCCTCAATGCACAAAATTATAGACAAAATAGCACAGTAGGAAGTAAAAGGGAATGAGTACTTCCCCGGGGGTATGCGTAGAAGTTGAAGAAATGATGAGAAAACAATGATGCGGGTGTATTCCAACAACTCGTAACACCAGAATGAGCCAACCATCATCAAAACCTGCAAAATTACAAATAAAACTACAAAAGAAAAATTAAATCATTAGAGAACACGGGTTGCCTCCCGAGAAGCGCTTTATTTATTTACGAGTCTATAGCTAGACTCGACCCCTTCATTAAGTTCGGTTCTCCTTGAATCCACCACCTCCTTTCCAATCATATTCACTTAGGAGGAAGTTATCATTCGTTTTAGCATTACTGTGAAACTTCTCCCGAATAAGAACAATGATGTACACATCAACTCTCCAAATATTCTTGGGTGGCTTCTTGGTCAACATAATACATACTAACCATGTTCTTGAAAATCTATCACAAGCCACCTCTAAGGATAGAGAGATATCTATCTCTATATCACCAGGATCATCTTTTAACCCATTTACCTCTTCTATTAATGAAAAAATTTTAGGAACTCTACAAGAAGAGTCGGGTGGCTCTTCAAAATAGCTTTTTCGGGAAAGCTCAATAATCCCTTCTAAACCTTCAACCCAAAACTTACCAAATAACACACCCGTGCTCTTAGACATAGTATCTAAATCCCCATAAGCATCAATAGAAACGGGTTCAAATAACCCCTTGGAAAAATGATTGGGTAGTTTTGGTTCATCTAAAAGTATAAACTCACCATGACACGATGTAGGATTAAACTTCATATCCGTTATGGATTCCTCAGGTGAAATCTTTATCCACATCCGATCATCTTCCTGCAACTCATTAACATCCTCATTCACAGGAGAAATTATTACCACTCTCAAACATTCCGTTGCCCCAAGCTCACCTAAGCTTTCATCACCCACATCAAATGGTACTTGCATATTCCCATGCACAACTTCATCTACAACATCATTAGTATAACAAGTATTAAAATATGGATGGTTAGAATGTGGTCTTATAAGCTGTTCAAAGAAACCATTATCTTTGGGATTAAAAGATGGTACTTCTAGCGATGATAGACCACTATCTCTATACAAGTCTTCGAGCTCTACATTGAGGACATGATCATCTCTAACTCCATTCTCCACAAGATCATCTAAATCATGGTTACTAATCTCAAGGAGTTCCTGTAACTCCTGAATGTCTTTATCATAACTAACCATGGCATTCTCTTCCTCCAATTGTTGAAGATATAGAGTAGTAGGCTCGAACTCATTAACGATAGGAGAAACAATGGGTAAACAAGGTGTGATAGAAATCTCCTCATCTTTAATCTCCACTTCTTCTTCTTCAAGATCGGAGTCATCCCAATCCGAGTCTACCACAACATCAAACTCAACCTTATGTACATCATGGGTGACATCTTCAGAAGTTCTATAAGAATAACTTGTCACATCATACACTTCTTCCTCATCTTCCTCATCTTCCTCGTCTAATTCGTATTCATACTCATCCTGAAAAGAAAGATTAGAAGCATTTGCAATATGAACATTTGAATCAAAATCATTAACCTCATTTGACTCGATATCATTCACATGCTCATCTTGATTGGAAGATGTCTCGTATGAACTTTCAGAATTAGGCTCAATCTCCCACTTCATCAATGCTTCCCATTCCTTGAGTTTGGTCTTTTCACGCTCTATTTCCTCCCTCAAAAGCTTCTCAAAAGGTGTGAGCATCCGATCTTGATAACGATCCTGTTGGTAACCTCCTCGTGCATTCATCGTCACATCATCAAAATCACTCTTACCGAATTCAGGTTCATATGATTGATAACTTGTGTAGTAAGACATTATGAGAAATGTTAGAACACATAAACCAAAAACATTAACCCTGTAAACCTGTAAGAAAACAAATGATAAAACCGTAAAATGCACCGATGCAAAACAATTGACAATAAAAGTAACTTTCTTTGAAAAAAAACGAATTTCCAAGAAAGGATCGATTAACTACACTCAAACTAAACTCTTCATATAAACACAGTCCCCGGCAGCGGCGCCAAAAACTTGATGTGTAAAAACCAGTTATAAATTTATACTAAGAAATACCGCAAATAACTATTACACAACCGGGCAGTGTACCCTGTCGAGTAGTAGTATAGTTTGGGTAAGTCCGAGTCGAACCAAGAGGACCGTGCAACCAAGAGTGTATAGCGAATGTAGTTAATCTAAAACAAGTAAGTAAACGTGGGGGTTTTGCAACCGAATTGTTGCTTTGCAATTATCGCTAAATGTAAATAAAATAAATGACAGGCAAGTGGATACTGAAGTATCAGATATAAAGGGGAACATTCATCTAGATTAGCTCACTGATGGTTTCGGGGTGTTTGTTAAAACCGGTTTATATGATATTGTTCATTAAACTAAATTGAATATGGAATTCGTATTCACTTCTTCCAAAAGATTAAATAAAATTACCCTTTCGTGTTCACTATGGGTTTCTACTAAACTAGCCTCAATTCAATTCAATAACTAATGATTTAATCTTGTAAACTTACATTCGCAAGCATATTAAACCTAAGGCGAGTTCTCTTCTTAGGTTTGATCCAACCACAATCAAGTTAAATTAATCAATCCATACAAATCTTGCGTTCGCGTAGATTAGGTAATCATTCATGGACAAACAATTACAATAAACCAAAATAATGCACTAGTAGTCACTAGAACATTCAAAGATTCATTAATAGATAAACTAAGCTAAATGAAACTTAATCACAATTGGGTTTTCAATTAAACATTAGTTAAACAATAATAAACATCAAAGAGTTAACACCCCTAACCAAGAGTTTGCATCATCTAAATGAATGTTAAATAACTTAGCTCATAGCTAGATGAGAAACAACAATAAACAAAAAGAAATTGGAAATAAACATAGTTCAAAGAAAAGAAATGTTAAACCAAATTCATGGATGTTTGATGATGTTGAATCTTGGATCCTTGAGTAACAATGGTGAAAAGTTGATGAACTATCTCCCAAAATCACCAAAAAATCGCCCTTAGTTGCCCAAAGTCGGCTAGAGTGAAAAATTCCCCCAATTAGGGTTTAATTTGGGCTTAAAAACCCAGAAATCGCGTATCTGACACTTACCCGGCGGGTAGGTAAGTGTACCCGGCGGGTACTGTTTTTCTGGGGCATTTTACCCGGCTGGAGCACTTTTACCCGGCTGGAAGGGTCAGTACCCGGCGGGTAAAAGGCTTACCCGGCGGGTAAAAGGATTTTTCAGCTTTTGATTTCTTCTTGAAAGTTGTAGCCCTCTGAGTTCCGAGAATTTGGGCTTTTGAATCACCTCAATCGGAGTTCGTATGAGGGAGTTATGGCCAAAACCGTGGAGCCTCGCCGAAACTACAATACTTCTTCGTTTTTGATCTTTTCTTCCACATTTTTACTCGTTTTCTTCTCGCATCCATTCCTAATGATAATAAACACATTCCAAGCATAATAAGTACCAAAAGTTTGTTAAACCAATGATAAATACGAATAAAACGAGAGATAGTGCGAGGGTAAAACATGTATAAATTGAGCACCATCAAGTTGCACCTTTGTCCACGAATATTCTCAATAGCAAGCCTATAAGAAAATAGAGTTGCACAAATTGAAGAATATAAAGTGGTAGATGACGTATCTGTAACATGGATAAAATTGAAAACCGCTCTTGTATGCATCCTTTATTGTCAACAAATTGAAGAACAATGGCCATTTGTTCCTTTTTACTTTCATCGCTTGCCTAATCCACAATTATACAAAACTTAAAACTTCCGCTATCTTCAACTATCTTCTTACATACTTTCTCAGCAAAGACATTTAATATTTCTTTTTGAATAACTGGCGATGTATATTTTGTATTTTTCGGAGCATTATCTAAGATAACACTTGCAACTTCGAAATTGTATGAAGTTGTGTGTTTAAGCAACTCAATAAAGTTTCCTCGATTTTTTGAACCAATTCTTTCATCATGACCACTAAAAGCAAGTCCATGAAATGAAATTAAATGAACATGATCTATCGATGTATTAACCCTTAACCTTTTCTTCTTAATTTCTTCATCTGTTTGTCTTTGCATCACCTTATCTATATGTCATCTTTGATTTATCAACGTGTCACAAAATCTTATACATTATTATGTCGAGAGTTAGGTCCATCTCCCATATGTTTCTTAAATGAACAATACTTCCCTTTACCATTTTTCCAATTTCTAAAACCGTTAACTACAATAAATGCATCTTTACTGCTATGAGTATTGGGTTCTTTTAAGAAAAGATAACAATAGAAGCAGTATGTGGTATTAGTAGTCTTAGGATACTCTAGTCAAGGGTAATCGGAATACCATTTAGTTACAAAACTACGTAGATGACTCTATGACCCACTTTTAGGGTATTCATGGAGTACAAGTTGATGAGGACCTGATCTTAAGTAAGCTTGTCTAATCTCATCTCGTTTATTAACTGGATACGTCTATATAGGTAAACATAGCCCGGGATCATTTTCTATGGATGAGAATGAAGGATTCTCAACCATTGATGAGGGTGGTGGAGGATGCTCAACCATTAGAGGTGGATGTGGATGTGGAGGATTCTCGACCGTTGAAAGCGGTGGTGGAGGATTCGCTGCCATTGAGTAAAAAGAATTTATAGTTTCTTGTTTTTTCTTCATAGCTCTACAAAATTCACAAATTCCAAACACAATATTAAATTATCAAGAAACTATACAAACAAATATCAACAATCACCAACACAACAAAATATTAAGCTAAAACTATTTCTGAATGGAAAAGTGTGAATCATAACCTAACAAACTATTATTGATTATATCAATAAAATACTAACTTTGATCATTAGCAAAACGTTAACCGTAATATGATAACAATGTCATATAATAACTTAAACCTTCAAATAACAATAATAAATCGTAACCTCACAAACTATTATTGATTATATCAATTAAATTATAACAAACTACTAACTTTAATAATTAGCAAAATACAAGTTGTAGCTTAATAAAAATATTTTATAATAATTGAAACTTTCAAATAACAATAATAGATTCATTTGACCCAAAACAAAAGTTATAAGAATTGAAACTCTCAAAAAAGAACAATAAATTATTACTTAAATGTGAAGAAAAAAAATAAGAAGCTAAAACTAATACTAAATCAATAACTATATCGGATGAATTGCAAATACCTATTAGGCTTGCACAATCGTAAATTAGGATTGCTGTAAGATTCGTGGGTTATCTTTTTGATCATGGGGTATACCTATATTTTTTCTAATGTGATGATCAACTAAATTTGTGTATTTAAAGTTAAACAAATTAAGATATATTAATAAATTATGGATTGTTAATAGTTATCCTATATCAATAACAATTTAATTATATTGGTCAATCTGCAAAAGTGTTATATATATCTTTGAATTTAATTATACAGGTAAATTGTTATATATCTTTAAATTTCAGAGTGAGCCAGTAACTTTTTGAAAGTTAACATTTAGGGTGGGCATGTGATGCATTAGTCTCACTCCCTAGCTTGATATCCTCTCAACCCCATGGTTTTCGGATCCGAAATGTTATCATTTAACTTCATATTCTAGTCTCAAGCTTGCAAAGAAATACTATTTTCTTGATTTCAATGACCAAAAATAGACACTCTAGGATTTTAACTAAAACACTTTGAAGCTTATGTAAAGGACCATCCATTGTTGGGAAAGTTCTGTTCTATTTTAGAATTATGTCAAGTCTTAACGGAGACAGGGAAACCAAGGCATTATTATCTCGTTGACAATTTGATTCAGCTTATGTTGACTCTTCGAGTGTCAATTGCAAGTGTTGAACGTGCATTTTCGGTCATGAAGATCGTGAAAATAAAGAACAGATGATGACTTTCTTTATGAAATCTAGTTCTTTATATTGAGAAAGAAATTGCTGAGACTTTTAATTTAGATTCTATTTTGGATGATTTTAATGATGTAAGAGAGCATCGTGTGGTGCTAAAACTTTCTAATTGATTTTTTGTAAGTTTTTTTACACTTTATCATATCTTTATTGAGCATTCTTAGTGTTTATTTTGTCTTGGCCCACACAAAGTGAAATTGCTAGCTACGGCACTGTTAATATGCATATTATCAAATGCTTATTAAGATTATTACATTGTAAGTATAATATGTATATGTGTTATTCTCAAGGTACGACGTGGTCACTATTTGAGGACGAGGGTGGTTTCTATATGTTACTATATATTATATATTATAAGTAATTAAAGTATATAGTATAATTAAAATGTATAATATAAATTAAGATGAATTAATCAAAATATATAATATATTTTTATTAATTATATTATATATATAATAATATAATATAAATGAATATGAGGGTCTTATGGTTAGTATATTGTCCAATTGGATGTAGTTGCTAGACCTGAATTACTAACATCTAACAAGCCTTTTAAAAATAAAAAATAAGAAAATTAAGGAGTGTGTTCAGTATAAATTTCATGTACATCATGTCACGTGTTATTGTCTTCTTTTTTCCTACTTGTTTTCCATAAAGTTACTACATGAATTGAACAACATCAATCATGGCCGGTGATTATGTTGAAAGGTCGTGCTCCAATTTCTTATCATCTAAATATTTCTGTTCACAGCTCGATCATGTTTCATATTGTTCAATTAGATGTGTCTTACGAATATGTTTCTCGTTAAGTTTCATGTAGCTTGTCGACCGTTGGTAATCTAGGGTCCTCAAGTAAGCTCATGACTATTTCAGTTATTTATATGTGAATTTTCATATCAGTATTATAAGTGTAGGATTTCGGGTCTAAGATAAAAAACAGCATTAGAAATGTTTTTTAATAGATTACCACAATTTGTAGCAACAAAATTTGAAGATTTGTATGTGATACTGTTACAAGATAAAGATATATTAGAAGATACTTTAAGAGCACGAATTACTACAGTAACAGCCTCTGAATACAAAAAGAATGTCTACAAGAAACAACGAAAAAAGAAGCAGAATTAAAACTTCGATGTGAAAAACAATTCGACAAGGTACGAAACTATGGATGTTCCAATAAAACGTATAAAGACAAAGAAAGCTATAAAAAAAATATATATATATATATAACCCAAAATAGAAAAACTTCTATAAAAGGAACTCCATACAAAATTACTTTAGAATTCGTAAACAATATCGTCAAAAAGTCTCCCACTCATCAAGGAATACTGCTGTAATACCTTTTGGAACACCCTAAAACCAAAAGTCATGGACTAGCTTAGTAACTTGGAATCACAACCCTATAACAGTTATTAAAAGCCACCAATCCAAAGATTAAAAGGTATCAAATTTCTTTTATTCTATCTTCGCAAGTCACCTTCAATGTGAACCTCTTAAATTTTCGTAAGCCTTTTTTAGACACTTTCAACTGTCATTAACTATTTTAAGAACAATGACCCTACAATCTATCCCACATATTAGTGTATACAAACCAGACATATATATAAATATTCTCCAATAAAATTTGAACTGACCCTCTTAGTTGATGAGATCTCCATATACTTATTTGGTTCAACTGCCAATAACTTCCATATGAAATATGATAGTTGGACCTAAAAAGTGACCTAACGATATTAATGGTCCATCCATTGATTTTAAAGAATGGCCCACTTTCTTACACTGGTATAGATAATATAGAATAGCATTAGGCCTAAATATCATCTCTGAAAGATGAGCAAAAGATTTACCATTTAATTTTCTTGCATCAATAAGCTGCTAATTGCAGATTCAAAATATCAAAAATACTTTACTGATGCATTTACTGCATCCCCTCTACATGTTTTGGCTATATTTTATACCTTAAAAATTTGGGATCAATAAATCCATGAAGATCAATAAATGGAGCAAAAGCTTGGTTGCATGACCATGTTCATTTGTTTTATAATTTGACAACATGTGAAACAGCAACTATATGTACAAAAGGAATTTCTATATAATTTTAGTATTGGAAATCAGTATTGCGTAACGAGGTTAGACGTAAAAGCTGAAATACAAACAAAACCTTGATGTCAATGTCACAAAAAGAATTCATGCATGCGAACTGGCCTTTTAACTGCATTTGTAAACCCCTGCATTGGCATGAGGACAAAATCAGGCAAAAGATAAATCCAGGATGAATATTAGACACTGAAACAGCAGCAAATACCTTGTGGAAGTGAGAACTCAGTGCTTCAGCATTCACAATTAATAAAATATTAAAAAATAAATAAGGAACAAAACAAATACCTCATTATACTTGAATAACACTGGGCGTGAATCTCTCTCTAACGTTGGTGGAACTTTTTTCACAGTTTCGGTCACTTGAGAACCATTGGCACTCACTCGTCTAAATCTGGTTTATAAATTAATATAATGACAATAAGCCACAGAAAAAAAATGTTTTCTCGATTTCTCATATAAAATGCAAGCAGGTAACAACAGTACTACACTAGGCAAATATGAGATGACAGAACCTGGAGGTTACTATTATAGTAAATTTCAAAAATGAAACACTCATAAAAGATGTGTCAAGTCCTAAAGTAGCGGGTAACAGCACTACCATAGTACCATACCAACATAAACATGACTGATCAATTAACATTGATCAATTGCAGGTTGAGTTAGTGAGTGCTGAGTGATTTCCCATTATGTTATAATTTCTGAAAGTAGATGATAATGAAAAAGAAGTGTTGAAGAGAAAAGGAGGGTAAATGACAAAAAAGCCCTTCATTTTAAAACATGTGCATAGCACAACCCAAATTTGTTAAATATAACCAAAAAATAACAGGAAGCGTTAATATGTGACAGTGAAGGGACTTGGTTGTGTGTTTGAAACTAATCTGAGCAAAGATTGTTCAAATTGAAACTATTGAACAAACTGAGAAGGTTTTCCATGTTCAGGTTACCCGAGGGCGAGAATTTTTTACTCAGATGTACGCGGCCTAACCGGGTTATCCCGTAACCGTTTCCGACCCTTTCCCTGGCCACCCCAAGATGTTCTGCTAGTGAGGTTTGAACCTGAGACCTCTTGTGAGGATATCAGGACGCTAACCACTAGGCCATCTTGTGATGGTTTTTGAAACTATTGAACGAAATCCATAATATTGTTAAAAATTTGTACCTTAGTCTAAAGTATCATTAAAATGTCACATACAATGAATGAAAATTGTTGATAATCATGCTTCATAATAGATTTGTATGACTAGGATAAGGGATTTGAATCATCATTATCAACGAAAAGTTGAGGTTTAAATAAAGCAGAAAGCCAGATTACCTTTCAAAGAAGTTGAACGAGCTGCTTACTCGCTTCTTTGTAGTTGCCGAAGGTTTTACCATCTCAATGGATGTGGCACTTTTTTCAGATGCTGTAGCAGAGACGGTAGTAGTATTAACAGGAGTATGTATTTCAGACTGTTTGGGACCAGATGAACTCTTTAAGTTGCTGGTACTCTTCGAATTTTCCGGTTGACGGTCACGTTTACTGAAGTTCTCTTTCTCAGCAAGATATGCTCTTTTCCCATCATGCATATCATTTTCATGCTTTGATTTATTAATGCTACTTTGTAGTATCTTCTGCTTTTCGACCTATTAATTAGAATGTTGTTAAACAATCATAAGCTTGTGCTGACTTGAATTGTTAGTATCAATGTTTAGTTGAGAAGCCAGGTACTACACAAAACGCACAACATGCTGTTGAAGAAACTAAAAGAGTGTAAACAGAAAACAAAGAAAAGAAATCCTGAAAGAAAGTTGTTTTTGTGCAAAAGAAATTTATAAGGAAGCATGTTAAAGTTGCCAAGGTCTATTTACAACAACCTAAATCGTTCTATTCAAAGATTTATGTTACTGTATTATTCTTTTTCCGAAAGGCATTTATTATGTATATTCTAATATGATGGCTTCTATAATTATGAGTAACACATTGGTTATTTATAGAAGTGGAAGAGAAAATTTTTGTTGTGACCTGGCACGACCAAGCCTATTTTGACCCTTCCAATAAAATGACCCATTTTAAAGGAAGACGTTTTGACCCATCGCAAAACGCACTCAACCTGCCCATTCTTCCCACCTCTAAGTCATGTATCCATGTAGCAGGTATCAACAGAGCCAGGCAAGCTGACCTACCGTGAATATAGTAAAACCTTAGAAGACATGAATGAACTTCATTCTTACCTCATGACATAGAAGCTGCTTCACCGCTAAGGCAAGAACAAAATAGTTACAACTGTAGCCCTGCAGAAGATAATTGTAGTTAGACGTCATAAAAATCATTGTTTTAATATTATGATGCACATTGAACAGTCCCAACCTCAAAGTTGATGAAGTCACCAATCGGGGGATCAAATGTGAGAACTGGAGCATCCATTGTGACTTGATTAGGCAGTTTACCAGGTAAAGGATCGATTTTTTTGTTCCTGTATGTTATGCCATAGGACACCATGGTCTTCACAAGCTGAGCCATTTCATTCTTCTCTTTTTCAGATAATAAATGCAAAGCCACCTGGAAAAGCAGCAGCGGTGTAACCATAACTGTTGTCAACGACTAGGGGTAATGATGTAATTTACATGTACAAAGTAGCAATTCTTCAGTACTTTTCTGACAGCAACGAAATTAGAGATCAGTTGCAACTGAAGGTAGAAAAATGTCTGTCTCGTGTGGGTTGCGGGTAAAAACGGGTAGGTCAAGTGGCTTCCTAGATAGAAATTACAACAGTATATATACAATGGTTATTATTAGGAATTAATCGGTGAAACATGATTAACTAGCATCTCCTTTATGTTGACATTTTTTAGCCGAGGTCAAACGGATCGTCAGATTGGGTCAGTTGCGCATTGGACGAATTTTTTGAATATTTTTATCAAGTATTAGTATGTCCGATATGATTACAAACATCATTATTTCACTAAGAATCCAACTTTTTCAAGAAAATAGATAAGGTTTTAGATGTTTTATGCATTAAAAATACACTTTAGGTGATATTCAACCAGTTGATCTGGTTTCTTTAAGCTATTTTTTACCGTACCCTCTAGACCCAATAGAGATATAAGACAACCCAAATCAACCCATTCATAAGTAAATTGGTTAAAATAGCCATCTACAACTGATGGTCGACACATTAACTTCTACTGTTATCCTATACAGTTATTATAAAGTTCTTAATGTTCTCTAAAGTTGTAGGACCCTTCACAACCATGAGCACCTCAGACCCACTTAATGCACATTCAAAGTTACAATAACATGGGTACCCAGATACCTACCACATATTTTATTTCCAATCAAGGGTTCAGATTTAATCGCTTAGACTATAGGAAACGAAGAACAAAAAGAAGTGGTATAAGAAAGAGATATACACAAGTAAATTACCGGCCTTAATGTTGGCGGTGACAAAATATGTAATAATGGGGAAACCAAGTCTTCCACAAATGATTTGATAGATATGTGTCTTGAGATGCATGGTGATAATTTGTTGTGCCACAAATGTAATGCCTCCACTTTATCAATGAGTGTCGCTCGATATCTGTAGTTTTAAATAACAGAAGACAAATGAAGCTATTCTTTATAACAAGCACAAAGCTTTAGCAACTTGAAATACCTATGAAAAGATTTTGGCCATTGAATATTAGGCTTTTCAACTTGAGATACCACCCCATGTATAGCAATCGCAATGGCAGGCTGATAAACTGCGAAAATATAACATAATTGTATTAGGTTCTATTGCAACTCGAAAATTTCTAAACTTGCTAATAAGAAACATGACTACCTTGGAGAGACATTTTTTGTGTACGCATGACATATTGATGAAGAATATCAGAAATTTCAAGACTGTGCAAGCACTTGACCTGCATGATATCATTTAAGCCAGATGTCTACTATAAAACCCCATCATATTACTTAGAAGAGCAACTTACAGTTTTTCTCATCACTGGATCATGATAATTTAGTTGCAGGATGTTTTCATGTATCCCATCTAACATTAGATCGTAGTTGCCACTGAGAAGTCAACAGTCAACAAGATAAACGATGTGGCACTTAAAACAAGAGGAAGACAATTCTTCTGAAATATTTCAACATACCAATTAGAGATCAAAGAGTGCAATGATTCAAACTCTGTAAACTTGCTACTACATCCATCCATAGACTTCCTTACCCCTTTCAGTCTTCTCTTCTGAAAAACCTTTTAAATACAAAAAAGACAAGTACTACCACCGTCAGTAAGCTTGTTGATGATTAACATATATAAAAATAAGAAATGAATCACACCTCCTTCCATATGTCAAACACACTTTTTGAGGTATCCTTCCTACCAATCACTTGAGAACTGATGTCCAACTACAAGACAAAAAAAAGTTCTTTTAGCCAACTGAATTCAGCTTCATTTCCATCATTTTTATATTGTATGTATAACAATACAGAAGAATAAGCTCAAGTTAACATACCACATTGAGGGCTTCCTTCTTTTTGTTAACAAACTGAAGTGTATTCAAGCATGACCGTATGTCACATTCTGAGAACATAGGAAAAAGATAATAATTGTGATATAAATCTGGATGGAGCGGTTTCCAATTCTATATATACATATGCTACAGTAGTAGCTTAATTAGTAGATCTTCAATGCTATTTCCTGTTATAACTTTTTAAAATTTTGACTTGCAATTAGACACATAAGTGATAAGTTTCCAATCACACACAACTACCATGATGGAACACCGTTATGTACAACTTCCAAGATTTTCATAAACCTTTCGGCTGGTGTTTCCTGTATAGATGTAGCTGAAAGTCATATCTCACGGGATAAAATTGATTTGCAAATCCCTTACCAGTGTATTCAGCCAATGCAGTAAGTGCAATAGAACTGGTCCTCATTCCTTCCTTGTTGCATATATATTTAAGCCTATATATTTGATAATAAACCATCTGTTAGGTGCGTAAGCATACAAATAAATAAACTATTAGTCAAAATTTTCCCTTATCTCTTGGCTGAGACAGTGAGGCCACAGGCACAGCTCTCACTGGCACTATATCCTTAATCATGGTGTCGTCTGATAAAGGTTATGAAGATACGACTGATAATAAATTCTTGCAATTCAGCATATTAGTGAACTATATGCTTTCACTGACACAGTATAGGTGGCTCCATAAAATATTAGAAATGGTCTATCATATCTAATTATAAAAATGTTCTGATATGGACAGTATGTATCATTCATAGTATGTTTTCACCTAATAGCAACCTATATCAATTACATATTCAACTTTTATGAAGACCATAAGATACAAAACACAAGTGAGCCAGCACATTTCAATGGTTATTCTACCCAATAGCTTCAATACAGTGGTTGATGTTTGATTACTAAATATAACTAAATTTTCACCTGCTCACAATGCGATTTACTGTTGGCTGAACAAATACATGAACCCTGCAAATGTAGAAATTTGTTATTAGTTTAAATTGCTTAAAAAGTATCACACATTATCAGGATACGAACACATATTGCAAATAGGATAATTCTTATGTAACACTCATTAATTCAACGAAACTAAGAACCAAAAAAGAAAATGGTGCCAGAGTCCTGGATTTTAAAACATTTCCAATGAGCATAACAATAGTACTCGGTCATCGTTCTCAACAAATATGACATCAGTTAGTATTTAAGAGACAGATTTTCAATAATCATGTTCAATTATTTAGCCTGAATAACAACAGAAAAACTATACAGGGCAAATTAACAAACTAAAAGAATACTTACTTTGCCACTTGCCGCAACGGTCTCAAAGCAGGGGCATATAGGTCATTGCAAATGCAAATCACCTGCGCATGAAGTCGAGCCATGAGTATTAAATAACCAAAAGCGGGTCAACAAATAAACAGATAAGAGTTACTTGGTCTTACAGGTCTTAAAATTGGTGTGTCCTTTCTCTTCTTCTTTGAGGATGTCTTTCCTAATTGTTCTGATTGGCCAATATTTTCTGTCCCTGTTTCAGACCTCTTATCAGCAGACACCTGCATGGATAATTGTTAGCCATTACTAATCAATATTTACCCTTCATCAGTTGCAGTTAGGTAACCAAATAATATTACTTTTGTTAAATCTCAACCAAAAGATATACATAACCATCATATTGGCCTTCTACATATAACAAGCCTTTTATCCGGACTAGTTGCTCTACACAGGATATATGAGTAGCATATTAGTATTCATTAGGACACTTATTTAATAGCATACTGAGACAGCTTTTAGGAGACTCCTTTATCTTGCTTTACAAACTTTTATGTACAAAATTGTGGGATCATTGGAACTTATGCAGCAGTTAGTTCACTATTAATAAATAAACAGAATTTATATACCTCATACATAATTTTGAACATACTGAAAGCTAAGTGCAAGATGCATATCCAACTTACACGTAGAACGTTTAGTCACTGCAACCTATGTAACATCCTAGGGTTTGTTTATCTGCCTTGTACATCCACATGGGAGATGTGACAGCTCGAATATAGATTAAAATTTCTTTTAAAAAGCAAACTCACAGACCCAACCTCTATATCTTTGACCCAGATGGAACTCGAACCCTCAACAACTTGGCTAGGCCAGAGGCCATTTGATAACGATCATTTTGTTATCTAGGCATAGCATTGCATTCACATATTGTAGTTTCAAATTCAAAGCTAGAACTATTCCAGAAAGTTACATAATTTACCCTAGAAGACGGTGACAGCAATAAATCGATATATAAGAAGGATTTCTTCCTTTCTTAGTGCCATCTATAATTGTTGACATTTTTATGTTATCTAGAAGGAAAATGCATAATTTACCATCTTTAGAATCACATCCACTGCGCCTTTGCCATCACCAAGAGCTCCATCAATTTCATCAATTACCTACAAAAAGTAATTTCAAACCTTCTACCCAGAAGAGGAAACCATAAAAGTACTTTGTATGCTGAATGCAACATACCAAACACTTTGGTCTTGAATCTGCAATGACAGAGTTCATCTGAATCGCATCAAGAATTTTGGTTTCGATTGTTGAGGATGACCGGTCATCACTGGCATTAATCTGTAGAGAGTAGATGTGATAAGTATACTTATAGAATATCACATGTCTCCCTGCCCTAAGATTTCATCAAAGATTATGGTGAGAGCAAAAATATAGCAGTAACATAATTCCCAGACTTAGTTTGAGACAGTAAATAATAAAATACTTCCTAATGGAAATCTAGAGTTAAGGCTGAAAAAGCATTGCAAATATGCAAGAACTTTACAGCTTTTACAGGTTACTCCTGGCCTTCACGGGTTGCAGCTTAACTGCCGAGTACTTTTGTCATATAACCCACCTTCCAAAATCATTCAAAAACACCCAAATAGGATGCATAAAAGGTGTCCATTTCATATGCATATTATCTCTAACAATAAAGTCATCCAAGCGTACATATAAGTCAGGCAACACCTATTATTTATCTGGCAAAAGAACTTCAGAAAGTTGATTATCCCTAGGTTACCCTGATTTCTTCATTCGCCATAAGCATTTTCGATTTAGGGGATATCTATGCTTTTTCTTAGTGAAGAAACTGAAGTTTTACTCAAGTTACCTAGGTACAAACTAGTGAGATTGATTCAAATATTATTCCATCAAGATGTCACACTGTAGATATAGCCAATTTATGTGAATAAAAGTTCTGCATGTCCAAGTATCTCTCCTATGTGTATGTCCATCTAGGGGTCACACTGAATCAAGTACAGTCTCCTATGTGCAAACCAGAAAGTTTATATCAAATACAATACAATCAGACGGACATACATGTCCAACTGTAATCATGTGCCAAAAATAAATAAGTGACAACCTCCACCACACGATATCCACAGTGCCTAGCAGCCACATGTGCAAGTGTTGTCTTCCCAAGCCCTGGTGCACCACATAGTAGAAGAATCTGCAACAGTTGAACAGTTCAAGTCTAAAGATATAAAATCATTATCGTGGAGCAAGAAAGCACAATTCACTTTGAAAATGAAATGAAAGGAAATTATTCAACTGGACCTTTTTAATACTAAACTTATATTCCATTTGCTGTAAAATGTAAATTACTTTCTAAATTGCTAAAAAGATTCAAAAAATCTTAAAAAGGTACAACTATCCATGAAAGTCAGTAAAACTCAGACAAAGGAAGAAATATGATCTGATGCAAGGGAATGTCACAATGGCTGGATATTACTGAGCTATGGAAACAGTAAAGTTACCTTATGTTCTGGCAGGCCAGAATCCTTGCTCTTCTTGTTATGAAGTTCCTGAGAGCCATGAGAATCATATTTTTCCTTTTCAAAGTGATTGTGTTGTCCATAAGTTTCACCTTTCGATATAAAGTCTTTGTTCCACCCAAAAGAACTCTTAGTAGAAACTTTCTTAAGTTGAGAAACAGAGGAATGTCTTTTTAAAGCAGACAAAACGTCATCTGTTGTACTTTTAAGTTCAGACCCAAAAACAGAAGAATCCCATTGTTTCAACCACAAAAGGACCTGAAAAGGACAAAAAGAATAAGATTCAATAGTTTAAGCTAATGATAAGTTATTTGGCATGTGTACCTCTCTATTGGTGTGCTCATCACTGAGAAGCTCCATGAATGAATTTGGAGAATATTTATCCACCCAGAGTTGTTCACTCACCACCGGTGTTTCAGAAAGATCTTCATCAATCTGACTGGCAGCACTAGCTTCCAAAGCCTTCATGCCACAGTAATAATAAAGGTCATGTAACAGAACAATCAGAAGTCCTTGAATTTATTTACCTAAATACTAGTAACACTTATATTCCATACACAACGTTCAAAACTTTCGTTAAACGTATGTTCTGCTAAACAACATTAAAGATCCTCAATCGATAGATAATGATATTATGAATTCAAAGAAAACAACATAGCATTTGGGAATTAATCCTGATAAAGGTTTAGAAAATAACACACTCTCATCTAAGAAATTAAGCCACCAACCCTATAGGAGCAAGGTCAATTAAAAATCATCCAATATTGTAACTAAATGATCTTATGCTCATCTGTGTTTCTCAAAAACGATTCGACTTTCTTTTCATCTGTGTTTCTTCATGTCATAGATAATAGCATATGATGGACACTAATATTATAAGGCCTTTCTTAAACCACTCATTGAACCATTTCTGACACACAGAAAGATAATAATGAAATCCATATGATATCTCCTCTTCACTCTTTACACATTAAGGTCCACAGAAGGCAAAACAGCATAAAAGCTCAACATGTTCCATATGTAATGCTTATAGGTAACCATGGTGTAAACATTTTGGCCACCAAATGATCATAAGCAGAAAAAGCATACCTTTTGCAAAACATTTTGTTCCACCTTCTGCATTAAAATGTTTATCGGCTCCAGCATAAGACCTGCACAATAAATCCATCATATGATTACACACACAATATCAACTACTTATACAGCCAATACAAATATAAAAGAAACTGCAACTATTATGATACACATGAAGGCATTTGGAACTGCTTACTTTCACAACAGTAAGCAAATCTAAACACTCCTTTGGAAACTACTTATCTGCTTACTTTAGAAGAAATGAGCACTTAATTTAAACACATCCATAACTACTTTTTTTTTTTTAACAGATAAGCGCTTTACAATTAAATTACGCTATAAATCAACATGTACTGATCAAAGAAGGAAAATTTCAACAGTGTTCTACCTTTAGAATACGCTTTCACATCCAAATTAATCAGCTTATCAGCATTCTCCTCACAAATCAACTTCGCATAAACCCTATCACCATCCGGCCCAGTCACAGGCATGAAATCTCCATCAATATCAGTCGCAAATCGCGATATAAACTTCTCCTTCACCTCCTCCGTCTCCGCAACATCCGCCCCTTCTTCGTGTGGCGGCGGAGAGTACCGCATCCATTCATCGTCATCTTCAATTTGAGTAGCCTCATCAATTTTACACCGTTTAGCTTCTACTACAACCTCATCATTGCTAGAGTCAATTAAACTGGGGTTTATCGGACAAAATCGCTTCTTCGGTTGCAATTTCTCGGTTTCAGAAATGGTGGATGTATGAATCTTAGGGATTGATAAATTAGGTTTTACAATTGGTTCTGATTGGATGTTTTCGTGTACTTGTTGTATGTATGATTCGTCTTCTTCTTCAGGTAGTGGTGGCGGTTCGAAATCTTGTTCGTCGAGATAGTCTTCGTGTAAATGCAAATCGGCTTCCAGCCAATCGAGTTCATCCATTGTTGCTTGGATCTGAGCTCGGTATCGGTGGATTTGTGTATCTAATTATCTATGATTTTCTGTGTGTAAAAGAGGGGAAATGAGGGATAAATTATTGGCGGGAAATCTACAAAGACGCGGGAAATGTGTAATACAGATGATTTATCCGCCCTCGCTACCAATATTATTTTTCACGGAGAAAAGATATTCTATCTTATAAATTTCAAATATAAAATATAATATAACAAGTGTTTTGAATATAATATAAGAAGAGTTTTGCAGTCATAATCGTTTAAAATTAAATTAAAATTCTTAATCAAATAAAATACAGTATTACTCAATTCTCTTTCTCTTTTCAAAAATAAAACAAAATTTATTCATCACCAATCCATCAATTATTATTCTTAAATTCTTTACCAGTTTATATGTATATTTATGTCTACAAATTAATTAAAATAAAATGTTTCTATAATAGTATACATATATTCTTATTCGTATAGAATCTTACCCATTATAAATAAAGAATAATTAAGTTCAAATCAGAATGATATGTTTTATGACAATGGAGAAATCAATTTCAACCATCTATTTCATTAAAATAATAATACCTCTGATATTTTTAAAAATTAAATATCTCACAAACGGCTAGTTAAAAAATTATAAAAATTGCACCATAAAAATCAGCATTTTTTTCTCTTCGATTAGACATCTCACAAGGTATATACTTTCGACGAACTTTTTTTTTCATTTTTTGGTGGGTTTCAAAAACCGGTAACACATGTGTTAGTTTCGGTAACACATGTGTTAGTTTCGGTAACACATGTGTTAGTTGCGGTAACAAATGTGTTAGTTGGGGTAACACATGCCACTAACACATGTGTTACCGAAACTAACACATGTGTTACTGGTTTTCAACCCAAAAAAAAAAAAAAAAAAAATTATACCGAGAAAAGAACGCTGATTTCTATGGTGCATTTTTTATAATTTTTTGATTAGCCGTTTGTGAGATATTTAACTTTAGGGGAAAATTAGGTTTTGCAAAATGGATAGCCAGGATTCATTCCTTCATTTTCATTAAAATTTTCATTCTCATTTGAACTCAACCCAAAGAAAGAAAAAACAAAGTTTCTATTTAAAAATGATGAGATATTTCAAAATATTTGGAATATATATATATATATACATATATATATAGTGACGATCTAGAGGGAAGTTCCAATCTTGAGGAAAAAAGGGAAGTGTTGATCTGACCATTGATTTCATAAAAAAAAAGCTCCATACTTTTGGATTTCATTTAGTCTATTTACAAGGACAGGGTATGTTGGTCATTTACCTCCTATCTGTTATTTAACTAAAAATTATTTATTTATTGAAATAACCACTCAAATCAATAGTGTACGTTCCTTTTTCCATCGATTTCACTTTTTTTTGCTACATTCGATTTCGATTCTACTTACGAGTTTGATTCCCTCATCCTATTTGCATCATTCATCAGGTTTGAATAAGCATTCATATTCAATTTTTCATTTTTAGGTTTTACATTTTGTAATCGTGTTGTTTATGCTATTATGATGAATTCGGGTTCCAATATCCTGTTAGGTACGAATTCAAGTGTTCCTAATTCTACTGGTAAGTTATTAATCAAGTAATTCGTTTTTCTAATTTCAAATTCGTTCTCAGTTTGTTACATAGTGAGTTGCTAATTGTGATTTCAATTGTTACTAATTGAGATTTTTCTTCAATTTCAAATTCGTTATATCAGCAGATCAAATTCTAAACTGTTGCCTAAGGTTGACGACTCGATAACCAACGTACTGAATCAAATTCTAAACTGTTGCCTAATTTCAAATTCGTTAAAACACTACACTAGATGACGCTAGAATGATGTTCGAAAAATCGGAAGACAAAAATACAGTAACCTGAAACTTAATGTTGAATGGTTATGTAAAAGGGAATGACATTGTGAAAGCACGACAACTATTTGATGAAATGCCTGAGAGAGATTATATGTGAATGAATGTGACTTTCCAGTGGCAAGCTGTATTTTTGTTTCAAAGCTCAATCTACTTTGCAAATGATAGTGATATTTTAAAATGTATAGATATAGGTTATTTAGTGATCGTGTTATTGTTTAATTTAACATTAAGGTGAATGAATGTTAACTAACATTCTCTATCATGAATATTAATGAGAAAATACATGGCCTAATTTGTAATTAACTCAGTCTTAATGTCTAAGTATGTGTATGTACAATTAATAAATGTTTAGTAATTAATATTTGTTACACAGTGATTGTGTACAAAAAGTTTTGAACATTCTCTGTGGTGAATGTTAATTAAAATTCATCATGCTAACAAACTTGGTGAATGCTAACATACTTGGTTAATTTTAACTAACAATGGTGAATGTTATATAACATTTGAATGTAATATAAAAATTTGTTATGAATGTTATTGTTTTTTCTTAAATTTGTTTCAGATTATCATTTTAACCTTGATATAAAAATTATCTATGAACTTTATGTTAGTTAACATTCACCGCTTTCAGTTAACATTCACCAAGCCTGTTAGCATGATGAATGTTAAAATAAAAAATATTTATCAACTAATTTAATGATTTAACATTCATCATGATAATTTTTAACTAACATAAAGTTCATATATAAATTTTATATCAAGGTTAAAACAACAATTGATAAAAATTTAATAAAAAACAATTAACATTCTCAATGGTGAATGTTAAAGACTTGGTGAATGTTAAGAGACTTGATGAATGTTAACTAATAGTGGTGAATGTTAATTAACATTATTTGTAGTGAATGTTAAAGACTTGGTGAATGTTAACAAATTATGTGAATGTTAACTAAATTGGTGAATGTTAATTAACATTCTTTGTGGTGACTAAATTTGTATCAATTTATTGTTTTAACCTTAATATAAAATTTATCTAGGCACTGTATGTTAGTTGATGAATGTTAAATCATAACATTAGTTGATACATATTTTTTTATTTTAACATTAATGAGCTAATAAACTTGGTGAATGTTAACTAACAGTGGTGAATGTTAACTGACCATGGTGTATGTTAACTATTTTTGATTAAATTTGTATGAATTTGTCATTTTAACCTTGATATAAAATTTATCTAGTAACTTTATGTTAGTCGATGAATGTTAAATTCTAACATTAGTTGATAAATATTTTTTATTTTAACATTCATGATACTAACAGTGGTGAACTTTAATTAACATTCTCTATCGTGAATGTTAACTGTTTGGACTAAATTTTTGACTAAAAATCGAGATCATCAGTGCTTGAAAACACTGCAACAAGCATGGATTTAGTTAATGACGTACAAGAAATGAAGACATGGAAATAAAAAGCTTTAGCTCGATTTCATCATCAACAACATCCAATCAAGAAATGTTTGAAATACAAGAAATTAAAGAAGCTAGTGAAGAAAATAAAGAATTAACATTTTCTGAAGTCTTAAAACGGGACAAGTTCTTCGACATAGCTAAATCAAGGAAAGACGAAGCAAGCAGCAGTGGGGTTAGCTCAGATATCGAGTTTCGTGGATTGGATAATGCAGATTCATTAGGTTTGATACTGATTAGCACCAGGGTAAGGTACCTAGTGAATTGGCTGGTGAATGCATGCGGTTGTCTTAAACACCCACATTCAGAAAATGGGGTTCCTTTGGTTAGGATTTACCGGCCAAAAGTATGGGTGGACCGAGGGCCGGTGGTGGCTTTTATGTGTTTGATTGGAAAGGAACAAAGATTAAGCCTATGCTTGTACAGAAGTTGGCAGATAGACATAACATATGTCTTAGTATTGCAACTTTAAAACATGTTACTTTTGTGGACAAGAGTAGTGAAGAAAGGGAAAGATTAGTAGAAGTAAAAAGTATCGAGAACGAAAGTCAGAATAGCCCGTTAACCAAAAAGAAAGAGAAGTTAGATGTACAGATACCGGTGATCATGGCTACACTTAGTTTTTGACAAACTTTGAAGATGTTTACTTGTGGGCATTTGTTTCAAGATTCTTGGATGCTGATTTTATGGAGAACGAGAGATGGAGATACATGGCACTTAATCAGACAACCGTTGAAGTGTAGATTTATGTTCTAAAAATTTCATTCTTTTATGGGTAAAGGGTTACTGCCCAGTAAATTTTAAAGATTTCATTCATTTATGTGGTTTCAGGATTTTATTTCAATTCATCTGTTTATATAGAGTTTACTGTTGTAAACAATAATCAGTAACATGTGCCCCCATTTAAATATGTGAATGAAACGAGTTGGTACAAATAAAAATCATAAACTTCATCAAGATGTCAATGCACATAAAGCATATTCTTGTTCAATCAGCAGGAAGCACGAGGACCTTGTCACAATATAAGATGAAATAAAGAAATTTTGTGGTACTTGCTAGTGGTTTAGGGCTCATGTTATCCACATATGCATCTTTTAAAGTCCTTAACTCTGTATGATAATGTACAACATATATGTATATGTATAGCTGATAACTCGTGCATTGCAGCGGCAAAGAATTTGAAAGCGATTAATAAGGTTTTAAATAATCGATGTACCTTTGATACGAAATATATTTATGAAACAAAAAATCATATGATGAGCGACACTTTAAAATTTAAAACAAAGTAAAAGGTGCACGATAACCAATATCATTATTAAATTCATCACAAAATTCAATATTTTTTCTACATGAATCTAGTACAATTAAAAATAATGGTAAAGTATCATAAAGCACATCCTTATTCTATAATAAATCTGCCTACCTTTCGCTTACAATATCATAAGTTTTGTCCCTCTCCACATGCCGAGCGGTTAAGCATCTGGTAAAATTCACCACAAAATTACAGGACTTAAGTTAGATAGATTAAGCTTGGTTATACAGCATTATCAAAGTATTTCAACTACACGTTACACAAGAAAAAGAATCTTATTAGAAAGAAAGTGAATACTAATTGACTTTTCACTCAACAAAAATTGTAAACTATTACATACAAAATCAACAGCAAATAAAATATGATTTACTACACACGACATTTTTAACCATGTGATAGATCTCTTACTTTTAGTTATTAGGAAAGTACTGAATACATATGACCTAAACAGATGAATCCAAAAAAACCAAACTGGAATCCATGAATATTTATCAATTCAATTTATACCGCTTATATAATGAAACTTAACAGGAATAGTTGCCTGTTGCTTTTGCGCTAGTACTGCGGAACTACATAATTTCGTTTTGCATGTTACAATTTCGGGTCAAATGGTGTCACGTACTAAAAATTAAAAAACAACAAGCTCTTCAACTTATTTTGGAGATTAAGTAAGATAAGCTACTAAAAATTTACATGTTCAAAACTTTAAGATCAATACAGAGGAACTCTTTAACTTCTCCTGCTAAATATATATATATTGAACAAAGATAATAGATCATAAGTAAACCAATTGAGTTATAATACTTAAGTGCATACCTAGCATAGAGTTGAGATGCACTTCTAAGAGATGTCGTTCACATTTTGTCCCTGGAAACCATGTATTTATACATTTCGTTGCTTGAGATATGCTATCAAACTCCCATCTTTTCATGTATTTAGCCTCTATTGCAAGAGAAGTATCAGTCTGCTCACAAAATAACCCCATTCAGATATCAATATTAAGCCAGCACAAAATTTATAACTCAATAATGCAAGAAACATACCTGAAGCTCATTCAAGTAATTGATACCACAGACATCTTTCCACGTCACTTTAAAAACGATAAACCCATATAATCTTCTGTGCAATTTGCTATTTGCAAGCAATGAACTCCTGAGTTTCTTTACAGGAAGCACGGCCTGCTATTTTGACAGTGCTGCAGCATCTAGCAACGAAAACATCTACAATATCACATTGGACTCGATAAGCTTGATAAGAGTTCAAGTAATGTTCTTATAAGCTTGCGCTTGACTCGTATGTTTTGAGCTTGTTTTGTAACTAAAGAAAACTCAGATAACTCGTAAGAGCTGACTGGTTGACTCATTTGCAGCCCTAGTAAGACAAGTTGCAAGAGCATTACGGCAATGGACTAAGTGGCTAGCATCAGTTCTATTGACCCTAAGGCCTAACCAGTTAGTAAAAGTATCTAGTTGATTAATGTATATGCAAGCAAATAGAAATCTTACTCCTCCACTAGCCATATAGAAATATAGAAATTCGTAACTGTCAACTAACATGCCGCCAGAAAACACAGAGATTTATCTGAACTCAATATTGACCCATGTACTTATGAATGAATGCAGATATGACAGTGTTTTATTTCTGGGTCAAACTACTCAGTAAAAGATTTAGCCAAAAGAAGAAACGGTTTGAATGGGTTACAAGTTAGCCAAAGTGTATTTTTGTGCATGTAACCTCCTAAATCATTCTTATTCATAAGTTTCAGACTATAATTATAAAAATATTGTTACTTTGATCTTAATTTGTGCATTGGTTGTTTTATATAAAATTTTAAAAATGGACAACAAAGTCAAGCCGTTTTAACCTGTACGGCTGTACTAATAATGATCTATTTCAAACCAACCCCGTTTGACACTTTACCCAATTCGTCGACCCGCCCATGTTGCCACCAACAGTGATCTCTCATTCTGTGAAAGGTCCACCTTCACTTTTGAAAATTTTCCGGAACCAAAAAATGACCTTTTAAATACAAAGAACAAATTAGTCAGACTACTGAATAAACCATGATAATAACTAAAACTAAAAATAACAATAACTCTCTCAACCAGAGCACACCATTTTGCTAATGATCATTTGCCTCAAAGGCTACATACCTCGTCTCTTACAGGAAGGGTTCGGTATATCTCAGAAGAGGGGAACGGGCTATGAAGAAATATATACAATGATTGAGTAACTGCGAATTGAAATCGTCTATCAATAGCTATTAAATACATTCAAATACCTACTAAAGAATTGACAATTTCTGTTATAGATCATCAACTCATGTAGTGCAATGCATCTTACATTCAATTTTGTCTGATTCAGGAACATGGATGGAAGATGCTTAGCGAGCATACAAATTCATCAAATTCAATAACCCCATTTTTCTTGATATTAAATGTGTCAAATAGCTGTAGCAATGCAATCAAGAAATCAAAAAATAGGACTGACATTCTTATTAACAACTAAAAGAAAAATGAAAAATGTTTACTCACTCTATCTGCTACGGATTCTGCATATTGCTATTGCTAAAAAGAGCAAGCCGGAATTCTTCCTGTTCATGAAAAGAGCAAGCCATAAAAATACTCGCCCTCTCCGGGAAAACCTCATCCCTTTACCCATGAAATGGCATAAATTCTTTTTTTTAGAAAGACATGTACTGACACACAACTTTTTATTTGATATTAACCCATAGTTATTGATCATTATATATATTTATGTTACTAGGTGAATGTGTACCTTGTGAATAAGGCCATCTTCAATGATGGCATGACTTAATCTCTCGAAAAGATCATATAATGCCTCTATTTCATTGATGGAAACTACGAAACAGTCTTCTGCATTCATATAACTATTCGTGTTGATGTCTACTTCCATGAGTTGGTCAATGAGTCGGTTTTCATTTGGTACTCTTTTCCAGCATCAGAATTCCTATGAAACTAATATTATTATGAACAATGATCAAGCCTAAATTAGAATAATTGAGAAAAATCAAAAGAAAAAACCCTAGTTTTTAAAAAGTTTAACAATATGAAAAGAAACAATAACTGATCAGGCCAACAAAACTTCAATTTATCAACATTCAAAATATTGGTTTCTTTCAAGCATTTTAGAAACCATTATCAAGCCCCAATTATAATCCGTATCAAATATTCGCAACTTTTTGATGGACTATAAAGGGGAACTGATCTTTAATTTCCAGAAATCTTAAAAGGATTCTAGAATTTAAAGAAAGAGGGTTTTACGTATATATGCTTAGTAGTGCTTATATATTTATAGCACACAAACACACACAGACTTCTTTACATGTACTGAATCAGTTACCTGTGCAGCACCAGCTGTATCATCTACAGCTTCCCTAACCACTCTGAGCCCTGTCAATTTGTGCTCACACTGTGCAAGAGCCTGCAAATAATCATTGCATATCTGAATCAGTGATTAAGCTAAAATAAGAAAGAGTTAATATGTGGAACGTACTTGTGGATGACTGAGAACCCTTGTCAGATCTTCAATTTTGACACCATGATTGGCTAACAAAAAGTTGCACCACTCCAACAATATGTAACCAGTGACGAAGTAAAAGATCATAGTTTCAGTGGATGCTGCCTCCCAAATAGGCAAAACTGCCTTGTCTGCAATCGGGTTTTCAACCGCCTGTATCAAAGAAATTAAAGGAGGATCACTGATGCTTAAAGGGTGGCAATTTTGACCCATATTCTTATAAGTGTGTCAATTTGGGTTTTGTTTCATATGAAATGGGTCAAATCAAAATTTTAGCTAAAACAGGAACGTCTCAAATAGGTCGAGAATCGCCCAAAGTCTATGATAATCGATTGAAGGAATTGAAAGCAAATGATGAAGAAGCATACCAGAGCAAACACAATCAGTAACAGTGAATAACTGAAGGATAGGTCTCACCTGGAAGGTAATATGAAACTGCTCACATGGGACAGATTCACTGTTTAAGTATGCTTTCTCTGCAGCCAATTCACTGTACGCTCCGCTAACACCCTTCACAACAGTACTCAATTAGTAAAACACTAATACAGTATTTAGAAATTTATCTATGGTTAGTCAATTCATTAATCAAATCATCATGAAGCTAAAACAAACCACACACTATACAGCATTCTCATGCCTGGTAAGCCACTCGAGTTCCTGCTCCATCCTTTAACGAACCAGTAATACCCGTCAAACTCAATGGCCCTGCAATTTTCTCAAACATGTTTATAACCTTCTACGTATCAAACAAACGTCATGATCAACCTCTTCACAATCTTAAACAAAATATTGCATAATATACATTATTATCGCTTTTATACCTATGCTTTGGAATCCTATTAGGCAACTACATTAGACAAGTTTACATGAAATAAAAAATAAATGCTTTTAATGTATATTTATATCTAACTCATAAACAACATTCATACCTAACAGTTTTATTCAGTATCTCATTATAAAAAATAAATACTTCTTTTTCTTATTCTAATTAAATGAAAAATGAAAATGTATCAAACTTTTACACAAAATAAGATAATACAAAGATGATTCACTTGCAGCATTAATGTAACAATTTAAACTCATACAATTAACTTAATATACTCTTAACTTCTGTTCCGAGAACAAGGTAATCGTAACATAAGTTACAAATAGGTTTGAGATAAGATAATAAAAATAAGAACTGCTTACAAGATAGACATTAATGAGTATCGAAATAAAAATGGCATGCCTTTTCAGATATGAATAATTAATGAGCATTAAATGTCATATTATTATTGCCAACACATACCTCTAAATTGATCGAGTCACGGAAAAGTCTCTTCTTGTGTTTTAGTGTATCCAATGCAGAAAGAAGACGCAAAGATCTTATCGCATCAAAAAGAAAGACTAAAACCGATTATAAATCCAATCAAAAACTAAATTGTACAAATTACAAACTAAAATCAACTAAATTACTTCTTATATACCTTTCTATGATTCACTTGCGGCATTAATTTTATCATGATCTCCAGCAAGTGTCAATTGCTACACAATTCCTTCAACAGCAAGTGTCAATTGCTACACAATTCCTTCAACCTAACAGTAACAATTAGCCAAACCATCAAAATAATCATCTAAAAACCCTAGAAAAAGTCAAAATCAATAAATTCAAAAATAGTAAAACCCTAACCCTAATACTTTTTTTAAGTAAATAGTGGTCACCAGTTGTAAGGGAGTATAGATTTATCAGATAACTTGGCATGTAACAATCAGCATGTATTGCGGATCAAGCGTACCTGAAATGGATTTTGATTACACTGCACTTGCCGCAATCAATCTATTAGTAACATTAACTGCAAATTCATTTTCATCACAATGCACTCCAACCAACTGCCTTTTCAACTCCCCTTTCCGTCATTAACTTTCTCATCTTTTCAGCCTCCTCCCACATCCCTATAGAATCATACAAATTTGAAATGATTACATAGTACCCATCATTCTCCGGGTCATATTCAATAGCACGCTTTGCAATTCTGATACCCATTTCAGGATTATTGTGGGTTTTGCAAGCACTTAACAAAGCACCCCATAAGCCTCCATCAGGAACTATTGGCATTGAAAAAACCAAATTTTCAGCCTCAACAAGAGAACCCGACCGACCAAGAAGGTCCACCATACAAGTATAGTGCTTGAGTGTAGGTATTACAGAATAATCTCCCATTTTCCCGAATAAAGATTTTCCTTCATTCACCAGTCCTGCATGATTACATGCTGAAAGAACTGCAAGAAAAGTAAGGTCGTTTGGTTTAACATTTGATAGCTCCATCTCTCTGAAAGTGTCTATTGCTGACATGGCATCTCCATGCATGCCATAACCAGATATCATCACATTCCATGAAATAATATCCCTTTTTGTCATTTTGTTGAATATTTCTTCGGATTTTTTAAGTCTTCCACATTTAGCATACATATCAACTAGTGCAGTAGCAAGAGTTACATTTGACCAAAGCATTTCTTCATCTATAAACTTGTGTATCTGCTCTCCTTTCTCAAATGATGCCATATGGGCACAAACAGATAGCATGATCGTAAGTGTTGCTACGGTAGGTTCAATGCCTTCTAAAACCATTTTATCAAAAAGGTAAAAAACCTCGGAATAATTACCACAGCGCATATAAGCAGAAATCATAGTGTTCCAACTGATAATATCCTTATTTGTCCTACAAAATAGCCTCCTTGCTGTTATTAATTCTCCATTGTTGCCATACATGTCTATAAGTGAATTTGACACTGAAACATGCTCTATCATTAAGCTTTTTACAGCATAACCATGAAGAGAGCGCCCTAAATGCAACTCTCCCATTTGTGAACATGAAGAAATAACTGATACCAAACTGTAAGAATCAGGACTGGTGCCTAAATGTAGCATTTTTGTAAATAATTCTATGCATTTCACTGGAAACCCTACTTTAGAGTAGCCTTGCACCATCGAATTCCAAACCTCTTTGTCAAGGATACACACACTATCAAACACATTTTCTGCATAGCATATCAGTCCATATTTGCAGTACATTGAAACCAATCCGTTATCAACCATCTGATCTCCGTCATAGTTTCTTCGAACCATAAACCCATGAAACGTCTTTCCAGCATGGGTAGATGTGGAATTCGCTAAACCAGATATCACACAACTGATAACCATCGGGTCTGGATCTATCCCAGCAACAATCATCTCCATGAATCTAGCTATACATTGTCTCATACATCCCCGTTTTCCATATACACCGATAATCGTTGTCCACAACTTAATATCTTTCACCAAAACTTCACAAAACGACATATAAGCTTCCTCAAGAGTTCCACACTTGGAGTACATGGACAAAACTGAAGATTGAACAGCTATTGACTGTTCAAGTCCAGATTTTATAGCCATTCCATGTAAGCATCTACCTGCATACACTTCCTCTATATCACCACATGCTTGAAACCCACCTTCTAACGTTCTAAAATTCGGCCTCTCAATCTCTCCACACATCCTAAACATCTCACAAACACACCTCAACCCTTTCTCGCTCTGACCATTCTGTACATACCCAATAACAAGCGCAGTCCAAGCAACCACATCTCTGAGACACATTTCATCAAACACGTGGCGCGCACTCTCCACATACCCACATTTCGAATACATATAAACAAACGACGACCCAACTGCTGAACTCTCTTCAAAAACCCCAACTTTAAACACTAAACCATGCACATTCATCCCATAAACTAAATCCCCAACCTCGGCACAAGCCGAAACAACCATGGGAACTGTAAACTGGTTCGGGAGAAGCATCCCCAAAACCCTCATACAAGCATACATATCAAGACATTCCGAATACATCCCATTTGAAAAGAAAGCTTTAATCATAGAGTTCCAAAGAAAGACGTCTTTATAACCATGAAATGTATCAAATACATGTTTGGATGATAATGGTTGACCGTGATACGCGTAGAGGGAAATGAGTTTTGAAGAGATGAAGATGTTAGTTGAATGATGGCCAGTTGTTATAATGTGAGTGTGGTATTTTGTGAGTGATTGTAGGGTGATTTTAGGAGACCGAATTGATAGAAAGTTGGTGATGATGTCAGTGGTAGTTGAGGATGAATGATATAAATGGTGTGGGGTGATTGAACTGGCATTCATGCAAAATGATATCACTTTCTTGTTGTATCTATACATCATCGTCAACTAGGCAACTGCATATTTTTAATTTGGGTCTTTCAGTGTTCTTGTAGTTGTATGGTACTGTTTGAATATAACGTACTTATGGCCAACCCAGATTCTTGATTCTGTATCATGGAGTTTTCTACCAAAGCATTTTACTTTAGTAGAATATTTAAATTTAATTTAATGTAACAAACTAATAATACCGTACAAGAGTTGTAAGCTTAGGTAGGTCACTGTAGGTGTGTATATGAAACCATCGAAGTATCGAACCAGTCAAAATGCCAACTCGATGAACATAGTTGCACAGTTGCTGTTGAGAATCTGCATATTGGGTAAGACCTGCAAACATGCATGATCTCTGAATTCAGTTTGCAGTCATCGGTCATCTTTGTATAAGCAACAATTATTGATTTATTGTAGTATGCACATATTCTTTAGAGTAAGGTGAAATGTGTCTAACATGCATGTCAAAATTCGTGTTTAATTTAATGTCAATCAATTAAAATTGTTAGTTACATGTTTAGGCCAACACAAAGCATACATTCCTATCTTCTATGTAGGGGTGTTCATCAGTTCGGTTTTCGGTTTTCTCGGTTTAATCGGTTCGGTTTCTTCGGTTTTGAAACTCTTGGGAGTAAAACCGAAAACCGAATTCAAATTTGGAAACCAAACCGAAACCGAACCGAAAACCGAATTCGAATTCGGTTCGGTTTCGGTTAAAACCGAAAAACAATAAAAAATCAGCAAGTGTAAGAAATCAGTAAAAGGAAGTCAGGAAATGGAAGTCAACAATGAACAAGTAACCATAAACCCAACATATCATCAATGAACAAGTAACAATAAGTCAGCAAGGGTAGAAATCAAAACCCATAAACCCCTACTTGTTCAGGAAGTCAACAATGAACAAGTTACTGGAACACGAACAGGAACATGAATAAGTAACCATAAACCCAACATAAATTAAAAGGAAGTCGGCAACAGGAAGTCATGAACATACATTTTGATCATGAAACAATTAATAATCCCACAACAAGGGCTAAACAATCAATAATGAAAGTGACAGGAACATGAGAAACCAGATCGATCCGTGAGGTGATTTTGTGAAACCCAGATTTTGTGAAACCCAGATTTTGAGAAACCTAAATACCCTGTGCGTGCGTGTATAAATGGAGGCCCAAATGGGTTTACAAACCCTAAATTCGGTTTTGAATGCGGTTTTCGGTTAAACCGAATTCAAAATTTTCAAAACCGAAAACCGAATTCAAAATTCGGTTTCGGTTTCGATCGATCCGAAAACTGTTTTTTAAATTCGGTTTGGTTTTATAACGGTTTTTATTCGGATTGGTCTTCGGGTTAAACGGTCTCAAACCGAATATTGAACACCCCTACTTCTATGGCTATTTTAGATCGTTTACAAATCAAACATACCGAGGTACCAACCAATTACACTCATCTTCTTATTTTCTTTATGTTATGAAAAACTTTAACCTTTGTATTTGATAGATTGTATTTTTCTATTATATTTTTAAAACACTTGTAATCCACTTTATATATAAACTCGACATTACGCTTTATTAAAATACAAGACATACAACGGAAGTGATATATAAAACTAAAAATGACTCTTTTAACTTTTATCGTGGTTGTGTCGCGATCACCACTGATTGCGCCACGACGACTATGACTCGCAGCTCTTTGGCCTTCTGCACAATACATCGCGATGCGACCTGACCAAATTTCTTGCACTTCAATTTTGAAACTTTTTGTTGGGATACGATTTAAATATTGAAATTAGCAAGATTTGGAAATTAACTTAACTTGGGTAAAAAGTCTTTTAATTAAGAGTTTGATTTATTACCAAATTATGATTATTGCATTTTACTTATATGACTATAGCCATATAGGAGTTGTGTTAGTGAGTAGGTTGAGGAAAGAGAGAGAATGAGAGTCTCCCCTCATCGTACGGTGAGTCTCTGGTGATTTAATAACGTTGAGGGTGTCTCAGTTATTGTATCTATCGTCGAGAGAGTGTCTATACTAATAATATCGTTCATTGTAATGGAACTTACGTCCGGTGGTTTTTAATCTCCCGTGAGAGGTTTTCCACGTAAAAAGTATGTGCGTTGTTGTTGCTTCTGTTTTGTGCGTTTATTTATTGGCTTATTCATGATTGTGTGATTTCTTGTGGCGATAATCAATTCCAACAAAGTGGTATGAGAGCAAGGTTCCTGGTGAATAATCACACAACCAGGTCGAAACCAAATTAAGAACACAAAATCGGTGTGTGGTTCATCATATTCTATACATCGACAGGAGAATTAACGTTGTAGGTTAATTTAAATTGCAGGGTCAAAAGATGCTAATCTACGATATGATTGTTGGGATTTCCGATTAGATGTTCCCATAGAGTTATTAAATGTTGAAGTGCGCTTTACAAATTTTGTGGGTTTTTTTCGCAGCTATGGGAAAACGAATATTTCAAGTTCGTTAACCATCGCATCATTTTTATTTTTGGATAGGGGATTCAAGACATACGAATCCACACTGTGATAGAATTTGACTGTGATTGGATGTTCGTATCGGGAGATAGAGATAGTCGAATCTACTGCTAATTTAGAGAGGCGTATTTCAAGTAAACTTTCATTTGGAGGAACATGATCAAGTTGATGAAGTTGATGTAATGATGTGGAGGATGTAAGGTTCAAAGATGATAGGGGTCAGTGGAGTATGTTGATTGGGGTTCCTTGTGTCGGAAGTCTTTCGAACAATGAGTATGTTAGGCGGCGTTTCCCGGTGATGAGAAAGTGGTGGTACAAGATGAAGATTACACTCATTATCGTTGAAGATAATATCCACGTCATAGCGGTGGTTTTTAGGGAATTTTACCACTTAATGCCACCATGATTTAAGCAAACTATGATGTTCGGATCTGAATCTAAAACTATTTGACTGTGTATGATCACGAAAATGAAGTTGTGCAAACCATGATGATAGTTGTAGAAAAAGATCCAGGCGGGTCGTTACAGCTGCGTTTTCATGGCCTAACATGAGAATTCACTCAAAAAGATTAAGGAAATCGATTGTTAACAAGAACAAAAAGAAAAAGAAAAAAAGAGGACTTTTTTGTTTTCCCACTTCAATCTAAGGTCACAGGATCGAGTTACTCATATCTTTGGATGAGTTTGGCTCAAGAAAATGGATGGCACGTTTGTCTTGACGCCAATGTGTTAGGAGCCAAAGACATGGAAACATTGGGTCTTTCTCTTTTCCAGCCCGTTCCTCATTTGTTCATTCTACAAGGTTTTTGGAGAAAATCCATCTGGATTCGGGTGTCTTTTTGTTAAAAAATCGAGATCATTAGTGCTTAAAAACACTGCAACAAGCATGGATTTAGTTAATGTCGTTCAGGCTTCTAACCAGCCTTTATTTCTACAACAATCAGGAACTATTGAAAAAGGAGAAAAGGAAGACATGGAAATAAAAGGCTTTAGCTCGATTTCATCATCAACAACATCCAATCAAGAAATGTTTGAAATACAAGAAATTAAAGAAGCTGGTGAAGAAAATAAAGAATTAACATTTTCTGAAGTCTTAAAACGAGACAAGTTCTTCGACATAGCTAAATCAAGGAAAGACGAAGCAAGCAGCAGTGGGGTTAGCTCAGATATCGAGTTTCGTGGATTGGATAATGCAGATTCATTAGGTTTGATACTGATTAGCACCAGGGTAAGGTACCTAGTGAATTGGCTGGTGAATGCATGCGGTTGTCTTAAACACCCACATTCAGAAAATGGGGTTCCTTTGGTTAGGATTTACCGGCCAAAAGTATGGGTGGACCGAGGGCCGGTGGTGGCTTTTATGTGTTTGATTGGAAAGGAACAAAGATTAAGCCTATGCTTGTACAGAAGTTGGCAGATAGACATAACATATGTCTTAGTATTGCAACTTTAAAACATGTTACTTTTGTGGACAAGAGTAGTGAAGAAAGGGAAAGATTAGTAGAGGTAAAAAGTATCGAGAACGAAAGTCGGAATAGCCCGTTAACCAAAAAGAAAGAGAAGTTAGATGTACAGATACCGGTGATCATGGATACACTTAGTTTTTTCACAAACTTTGAAGATGTTTACAGATTGTTGGCATTTGTTTCAAGATTCTTGGATGCTGATTTTGTGGAGAAAGAGAGATTGAGATACATGCCACTTAATCAGACAACCGTTGAAGTGTAGATTTATGTTCTAAAGATTTCATTCTTTTATGGGTAAAGGGTTACTGCCCAGTAACTTTTAAAGATTTCATTCATTTATGTGGTTTCAGGATTTTATTTCAATTCATCTGTTTATAGAGTTTACTGTAAACAATAATCAATAACATGTGCCCCCATTTAAATATGTGAATGAAACGAGTTGGTACAAACAGAAATCATAAACTTCATCAAGATGTCAATGCACATAATCAGAAAACAGAAAAGGAAAGGGAAGTACACTATTAGTGATTTTGTTACCATAATACCAACAACATTTTATTTGAGTTATGTGTTACTAAGTTCATGAAACGGCACAAAGTTATCGTGCAATGTTTAGAACGCATCATCCTATGAGTCTAAAAAAGAGAAACTAAATGAAAATTATGAAAGAAAGAATGAAAACACTATCAATTAACAGGGTAAGGCAAGTGTAAATTTACAAACAAACTACAATTGTGATCTATAATGAAAACATACTTATAATTTGCGGCATTCGAAGTGCTTTATGAATATATATATATAGATCTTGTATCTCATACTTGTCTCTTGCTAACCTAAAACCCTAAATGGGATTCAGAGATATAATAGACCAATAAGCTACAAAGTGTTCAATCTATCTATCTTTTTGAGGACATTCACCAGGTAAATTTGCAAAGCTAAAACCCTAAGTAAGTATTGAGGATTACACATTAATCAAATACAAAACCTATGTCCTATAACACACTAGAACCAAAAGTGAATATACAAATTTTGCACTTTTTTTAGTATAAAGCTAACATTAAACACATTATTACTGATAAGCAAGGTTGAAAAAGTCGCTAGTCGGGGACTAGTCGGTCGGGACCTTGGAAAGACTAGTCGGGATTAGCCGGATTAGACTTTTGTTGACTTCTTTTTACATTTAAATAATAAATTTCAAAATTATAGAAATCAAAATAAAAAATCAGCAAGTGTAACAATGAACAAGTGTAAGAAATCAATAAAACCGAAGAGAATAATAGAAATCAAAATTAATCCATGTAATGATCTTGGTGAGCTACTGCCGTAATCAAGAACGGTAAAAGGTTATATGTGATAAATGAACAATTGAACATAATCAAAAACTGAAATCAAATGAACAATGTGTGCGTGATTGAGCACGTAACATGTAACATACTAACATCAATAACATGTAACAAGAAGTCAAGAACAAGAACAGAACGTGGTGAGCAGTGAGCTACACTAACAATTGTTTACATAATCAAATACTGAAATTAAATACGAAATCATACCTATATGTGCGTGTGTGCGTGATTTTGCTAAACCCAGAAAGCCTGTGCGTTATTTTGCTAAACCCAAAAAGCCCTGTGCCTGTGTGCATGTATTACCTCAGAGAGAAACCCATAAAATAGCGGCCCAAATGTGTTCCAAAACCCTAATTTTAATTTTTTGAAATCCGGACCGAGTTTGACTTTGACCGAATTTGACCCTTTTTGACCAAAAAATCTGATTTATTCCGATTAATTTCGACTAATCCGAACTTTGACCCGTTAACCGCATTGACTTTTGTTGACCGAATTTTTTAGGGCGATCAAGGTAAGTCGGGTCGGCCACCCGACAAAAACCAACTAGTCGCCGAGTAATTGGATATAAAGCATATTCTTGTGTAATCAGTAGGAAGTACGCTTACCTTGTCACGATATAAGATAAAATAAAGAAATTTTGTGGTACTTGCTAGTGGCTAGGGCTCATGTTATCCATATATGCATCTTTTAAAGTGCTTAGTTTTGTATGATAATGTACAACATATATGTATATGTATTTATCAGATAACTTGGGAATGTAACAACAGCATGTATTGCAGATCATGCGTACCTGAAATGGATTTTGATTACACTGCACTTGCTGCAATCAATCTGTTAGTAACATTAACTTCAAATTCATTTTCATCACAATGTACTCCAACCAACTGCCTTTTCAACTCCCATTTCCGTCATTAACTTTCTCATCTTTTCAGCCTCCTCCCACATCCCTATAGATGAACATAGTTGCGGTTGAGAATCTGCATATGTGGTAAGACCTGCAAACATGCATGATCCCTGAATTCAGTTTACATTCATCGGTCATCTTTGTATAAGCAACAATTATTGATTTATCGTAGTATGCACGGATTTGAATCCTCTCACATACATTCATATCAAACACCGTGATATCAAAAAATTATTCCAAATGAGACAAATGACAGAGGTAGTACAATAACAAAGAAAGAGAGTGCAATGACTTGTAAAATCAAGTCATTTCACTTTCTCTCATTTTTATTCAATTAAAATTAAATGATAAAAAAATTTCTTTAGTGGAGCAAAAACTTATTTTAAAGTTTTTTTAAAAAGCTTTAGAGAAAAGCTTTTTGAAAACTAGTGATTGGAAATGCTCTAAAGTATCCACATAATATTAAAATGTGTGAAAACATAAGGGTAAAATTGTCATAATCTTAAATCGTAATGATTATATTATATTATATTAAACTACACTAGCTTTTAACTCGTGTATACATATGAGTGTTGAACGTGTCTTTGATTTTATTATTATAGCAAATAACGTATGAAATAGAAATCTAACGTTGTATATGAATTTAAACATAGTCAAAGAAGTTTAAAAATATCAACATTTAATGTGATCGGACTAAAAAAGGACTAAAACACCAATTGAGTTAAATTTTTCTTTGCAACTCAAAGTTAAATTGGTGAAATTTAATTTGTGCCTATGTATGATTATTTCTTAAATTTAGCTTTTGATCTTTGTTAACAAGCTCACTGTCGTAAAGGCATTATTAACGTCTTTTCAAATATTGGGGAGGTTTTTAATGAACAAAAATATTAAATCAAATATTTAACCACCACTAAAGCATAAATAATGACACTGATGGTAAAAAATAATAATTAATGACACTAGTAATAAAAAAATTTAAGTTTGATAGTTATGATAGATAGATTTCTATGTTCTAAAGTCGCTTTCAAAGTAAATGATGAAAAAAATACATATGACTAACGATATTACTAAACGTTAAAACAGATTGATCAAAAATTGTTTCAACTAATAAATCAATTACATCAATAACTTAAAAAGCCTATAATGTAGATGGAAAACGGAAAATTAAATATCACGTTAAATAAATGAACTACTAAGTTTGTAGTATGTATAAACGTACTTTATAACTTCATTAGAGTATAAAAAGTGGTGATCTCCTTGTCATAGTGTTCTCTTCTCTGAGAGGAGATCATTGTTATTGAAAATGGAGGGAGTAGGAACAGTGTTCAGCACAGTATTCAAGAATTTCTTTTTGATTTTTTAATAGTCAGAATATTCAACTAATTTATAAGATAGAAGTAAAAAACAAAATAAATTAAATAAAAGAAATTGATTTATTAAAAATAAAAAAATTACATGCAATCCATTTTAATTTAATAAATTTTGACCCAATTAATATATTAAATATGCATAGCTCATTAAAAAAACTCATTCTAAAAAATGAGCCCATAAAAATGGGCCCATTTTAACAACCTAATTTGAGTTTCTCTTTCTGATTTTGACTACACGCACACTCCCATCATCTTCTTCACCATCATCTTCTTCTTCACATACACACAAACACACAAATCATATATTCTTCAAATAAAAAAAAACAAGAAAATAAAGAAGAAAATAAAAAGAAAAAAGGAGAAAAATAAAAACAAAACGGGAACACAATGTCTGTAGGGAGACGCTGCTGCCGGAACACTGACGGGAACTTTGTCCGGAACGCCGCCCGGCAGTGGGGGAACAGTGTTCCCGACAGTGTTCAGGTCGGGGAATGTGCGTGTTCCTCCCCACTCCGTGTGCTCTTAAAGTTATAAAAACATACAATAACAAACTGATAAAACTTAGTAATGTGTGTGATTATATATTCAAATTGAAAGTTACAAAATTAATATATATACATCCATAAATCGGAATTATGATGGACTGTATTATTTGTAGTCAAAGATAAAACTAAATTTTTTTAATATTAAATTGGAATATACACGAATATATAGAATATATCTTTTAAATTTAGATAATAATATATTTTCTTTAAAGGTTATCTAATTTTGATTTTAAAATAGTTATTTGAATTTATTTATTTTTATCATAATTTATAATGTCATCATCTCCTTAATTTTAGTCAATTTAACGAAATTGAATAATCTTCATACCCGTGTATATACTCGGCATGTTGAATTTGTATTTGATTTTTATAAGTACGCACATTATGTACATGAAAAAATTGTATCGTTTTAAGTGAGTTAAAAGGATATGCAATGAAGATGCAAATTAAAATTATTTTAGGTAGTATATATATAAATTAGAAAGCATATCGTTGGTGTCATATTAATGTTAGTTTTTGTATACTAGTTTATATTTCGGGCAAATATAAAAAATTGTTCATTTATGTTTCACAAATAGTATTTAAACTAAAATATATTTTTATCGTCCGTTGTTTAACAAATCAACCTCCTCATTTGTTGGTTCCAGAATTGTTCTTCTTCAAAGTAAATAGTCTTATTTATATGGTCGTTAACAAATGGTATATATACGTAATGATAACATCCATATGATCACCCTTTGAGTTTAGTAGAACAATCTCTCCATCATTCGGTTCATCTATAGTTCATTCTCCGGTTTCCAAAATCCAATTCACAAATCTCTTTGGTTCAACGTCTTCTTCATTAGCAGCATCAACTTAAGCTACATATTGACGTTAAGTTTAAAACAATACAATGGTCCCATATATGTGAGTGATTGATCTAGAATTGACAATATTGTGTCTCGATCCTTTCTGAACGACCAGTAGTAATTGTTGAAATTCAAATCCGAATACAGTTACTTTGCTTCCAAAGAGTTTTTGCCACTACGAAATATGTCTCTCAAAGTTCTGTCAAAAGTTTTGAAACAATGTTTATGCGTCATTGGAACTTCATCCTTGTCTTCTTTAACAAACGCGCTAAGTCGTTGTTCGGAGTAACGAAGCAAAAAGAATCCTCATTTAGAATTTATTAGGATTTTGAAGGTTTATCATTTCAAAAGTTTTATTTGCTGTGTCTATATTGGTTTGTCAAATTTGTATCCCATCATGGTGGAAATCAAGTTCCAACTTACAAGTTTATATGTTTTACAGTTTATTTTATATGAAAACACATTAAAGTCAACGATTTATATAAGAAAGAGATACGTGTTTCATTCAAGAGTGTGTGACGATTGACTTATATATTTGGTGCGTGAACAAACAACATAAATCAATATAGTTACGTTTTCTATTTTTTTTTCTAAATAAACAAATAAATAATTCATACTTCTAACGGTAGGCAAAGCTGCGTACTACCAACTACAAGCTTAATAGGGGGATTAGTTATGTGTATGTAACAAATTTAAGAAGATGAAACAATAATTAAAAAATAATAATAATTGTTTTTACCTTTGTAGCATATTCCTCCACTATTTCAATGTAAATTTGGGGTTTTTAAGTGTAATTAATTTGGAACAAACTCATGGCTCACATTTTGCATTCATATCACAATATATCCATTAAAATATATGTTTTATATTATTGCTACAAATTCTGAAAAAGTATGATGCATCAAACGCAATAACATATCATCATCATGGGTTAAAAAAATAGTCAAATGATACATACTAATTTTTGGCATATTTAACATGTGAGACAAATTTACTTATAGGATGCAGCTCTCACTACGATAGACGTTTTTATATCATCAATTATGCTGTATTTTTGAGATTTTTTATAGCGGAAAAGAATGGGATGGAAAGGAAAAGAGAAGAAAATGATGGAAAAGAAAATATTATAAGATAGCTCACATACATTCTCGAGTTGGAAGAAAAGTAAAAGAAAGGAAATGAAAATAGTTAGATAGACTCCTTTTTCTTCTAATCCGTCCAAAATTGAACGGAAATTTTTTATAACAAAAAACCCATCATAATCCACTCATTTCCTTTCCTCTCCTTCCCTTTCCATCCTAAAAAAAAAAACTCAAGAATCACTTTTTATTAACTTTCCATTGGTTTCCTTTCCTTTCCACTAGAAAAAAAACTCGAGAATGTAGCGTTAGTAATACATATATACAGTACAATCAGTTAACAGTCAGTTAACAACATATGCTATGAATGTCATTCATAAGCCTACATATTCATTTTTAAACTGTTAAAAGATAAATTAAATATGTTTTGATACATTTTAAAAGATCACAAAGAAAATGTCACATGTCGTAAAAGTAGTAGTAGTGGTAGATAATAAAGTACTACGTATAGAAATTGTAGTTCTAAACATTTTAATCCTTTTGGAAAATTAAAAAAGAACTATAATATACTAATACGTTAAGCCCATCCCAATAAGAAATCTTGGGCTTCTATACGTTAAATTAGAGTTCCTAACGTTTTTAATGGAATTTTCCTCTATGAGACTCCGCCATTGTTGATCGCTGCACTGTGGTAAGCTTCCTAACGTTTTTCACTTCCCTTTTGTTTTTAGTTCTGTATATATGAATTTTTGGCATCGCGATGGTCCCCGTCATGATGTATTGTACAGAAGGCCAAAGAGCTGCGAGTCATAGTTATTGTGGCGCAATCAATACTGATCACGACACAACCACAGTAAAAGTTTAGAAGAGTCATTTTTAGTTTTATATATCGCTTCCGCTGTATGTCTTGCATTTTAATGAAGCGTAATGTCGAGTTTATATATAAAGTGGATTAGAAGTGTTTTAAAAATATAACAGAAAAATACAATCTATTAAATACAAAGGTTAAAGTTTTTCATAATCTTTATCTTTATTTTTTATATCTAATTAAAAGAGGATAAGATGGAGGAATCTTAGCCCTTCATTCTTTTCCCCTTTTCACTATCTAACGATCTTAATTTCTTTCGTATAGTTACGTATTTGGCCCCTTAAATATTTGATGTATTTATTTTAATTAAAGAATTAGACTAAATATTTTATTCATTTATGAAAATTTAAGAGTCTATAAATTATATAAAAAATCAGTTACAGAATTTTATTTATTTTATTAAAATTAAATTTGTCTCGCATTATAGCGGGCCTATAAACTACATAAAGAAATCGACAAAATAAAAATTAAATTTGACCCCCATCATCGCAAGTCTATAAACTATATAAAAAAATCGGTCATAATATTTTATTCATTTATAAATATTAAATTTGTCCCGTGTTATCGCAGGTCTATAAACTGTATAAAAAAATCGACCAAATATTTTGTTCATTTATAAAAGTTAAATTCGTTGCGCCTTATCACGGGTCTATAAACTATATAAAAAAATGACTAAATAAAAAGTAAATTCGACCGGCGTTATCGCGAATTTATAACCTAGTAGAAAGAAAATAAGAAGATAAGTGTAATTGGTTAGTACCTTAGTATGTTTTATTTGTAAACAATCTAAAATAGCCATAGAAGATAGGAATATATGCTTTATGTCGGCATAAACATGTAACTAACAGTTTTAATTGGAATTGAGATCCTCTCAAGTAACTTGATAGACCAAGTTACTCTTTTGTGAGTGATGATGAATAATAAAATAAATAAATAAAGTGCTAAATAGTGGGCCAATTTTATTCCTCTCTCACAAAACACATTACATGATCTATCATGTTGTAAAAGTATTTCTTTTAAATATATTTTTGATCGCACACTGCTAAGATCACTACCAATAGAATACTGAAAAACTAATCTGTCTGCTCAGTGTCACATCAAGACTTTCTCAAAAAATACTAAATAAGGACCGAACATTACCAATAGTGAACTTAAACAGTGAACTTCTAAATCCTACATATACGAATAATACCTTCATTATATACTTAAAATAAAAAATAAAATAGTCCTATCCTCACTCGTCTTTTTATGTCTTCATTCCAGTGCAAAATCAAAGACGTCACCAAAGATGGGGGAATGCCAATAGCGTATATAGTAGGAAGCAATTAGGGGTGTAATCGAGTTGAGTCAATACACTGTCAAGCTCGAGCTCGACTCGATTAGAAAACTCGAAGCTCGAAACTCAACTCGAGCTCGATCGAGCTTGTATTTTCAAGCTTGAGCTCGACTCGATTAATAAACCGATACTTTCTAGCTTGGCTCGACTCGATTATCAATATTAAAATATTAATATTAAACAATTTAAAATTAATATTAATAAAATATATGCTTTCAAGCTTAACTCGACTTGACTCGATACTTTCTTGCTCGACTCGACTCGAGATTTATCAAAAAATACGAAAATATTTTATTATACATATAAATGGAGAGTAAAAGTGTAAAATAATGCAAGTTCGATTAGACTCACGAGCCTCTCGAGCCGAGTATTTTTAATACTCGAGCTCGAGCTCGACTCGATTTGTACCAAGTCAGTTTCAAGTATTTTTTGAATTGATTTTGAGTAGCTCACGAGTTGTATCGTGTCATTTACACCCCTGAAAGCAATAAGGACAGGCCGTTGAAACCAGTGTAATACAACCATAAAAATAAAATGTATAATATGTTAACTAGATAGCTGACTTCTAACAAATATTATATCTCTTAATACAATTTATCATAAATTATAAATTAAATATTGTTATAAATATACAAGTCTTCCATAACCATTAAAACAAACACAAATTGGATCACAAAATTTCTACCAAGATTTTTTTATCATTCCCAACAAAATATCTGTTCACAAAGATGATCTCCCATATCATTTTCTGAAATCATATTAAAACTCACATTATTTCATATCAACATAAACTGCCAGAATTTGAATGATGCATGTGAATGCATGATCAACCTATTTATCATCAGTTTGATGTTTGTACATTTTAGCTTTCGAAAATTCTGAAATTTTGGGGTTTTTGAGAACAAGAAATGGGACAAAAATCCTTGATATACAGCTTTGTGGCTCGAGGCACGGTAATCCTAGCTGAGTATACCGAATTCAAGGGAAATTTCACAACCGTTGCGAGCCAATGTCTTCAAAAACTTCCTGCAAACAACAATCGTTTTACGTATAATTGTGATGGTCATACCTTCAATTACCTTATTGATAATGGATATAGTGAGCCATTTTCCTTTCTATTTTGTTGCATTTGTGTATCAGTCACATACGAACGTTTTACCATTGTATGTAATGTACTTATGTTCTTGATTGCAATATACGGAGTATATAAAACAATCACGTACAATTGCATTAGAATTTAAATATGTTACATAAAGTGTTAGGAAAAAATTGCACTGCAAAAACGGACGAGGTTTTTCATGTTTAGGTTTATAAAGGGAGTGTGAGTCTTTTTCTGACTCACAATACAAAGAAAACAAATGAAACTTTGTCTACATTGTGGTGCAATTAAGGTATTATTATCCTAAAACATGTGAAGTCTGCATTTCTTGCAAAGAAAAAATTGGACCATAGTCAATGTTATTGAAAAAATAAAAAAAAATAGCTAGCAATGATTACTTCTGAAACAGATCAAAGTAGGTTTATAGCTTTACATGAAAAGGAAATGTTTGCATGCTTTTGTGAGAACCCAAATTAAAAGGCTTGCATTATGCATATACTTAACTTTTATATGTTGGTTTTGCAGTATTCTGTATTGTTGCAGTGGAGTTGGCTGGCAGGCAACTTCCGACGGCCTTTTTGGAACGTATCAAAGACGACTTTAATAAGAAATATGCAGGAGGCAAAGCTTCAACTGCTGCTGCCAAGAGCCTGAGCAAATCATTTGGGTACCTCAGTTATTACTTTCCACATTTTTGTACGAGTGTGTACTATTTGTCGTGAGTGTTATTACTGACATTTGGTGGATTTTAGGCCAAAAATGAAGGAGCAGATGGTATACTGTGCTACTCATCCTGAAGAGATCGACAAGATTGCTAAGGTGAAAGCACAGGTTTCTGAAGTTAAGGGAGTTATGATGGAAAACATTGAGAAGGTATCTTTCAAATTAAATGGAATCGACGTATATATGTTTAATGAGGAGTAGTAGAATTAGATCTGCTTTAGGTTAGTTTTGTTAAATGTATTTGCAATGAGGAGATAGTAGTGTTAGATTTTCAATCTGATCATGTATGTTTGTTGATGGTGATCAAGATAGTTGGTAAAAAGTGACGTTTGCGCAGGTCCTTGATCGTGGAGAGAAGATTGAACTATTGGTCGATAAAACTGACAACCTTCGTAATCAGGTTTGTGTACGCAACCAATTTTTTCCTTACGCGATAGAACACTGCCATGGTGTATACTATCTTTGACTACTCAAACGGTTAAGGGTATTCATATACTGATATACCTAAAGCTTTATAATTTGGGGCTCAACCCAACCCAAATTATGCTGACATGTGATTTTGAAAGCTTGTGTGATTTTGGATAATTGGTTTCTTGTTTTAGGCGAATGATTTCAAGAAACAAGGAACCAAGATGAAAAGGAAGATGTGGATTCAGAATATGAAGATTAAACTGATAGTTGCGAGTATTATCCTAGTTTTGATTCTGTTGATTGTTCTCTCAATCTGCAACAACTTGAGGTGCTTTTGAAGGTTTACATATCTCCAATGCATAATCAGAAATGTCTTGTATAATTGTGCCTACTTTTTCTTTCTATTCTCTTTTTCCTTTTTGCAAATTTAAATTGTTTGTCCATTAGGACCTAGGAATTTTTGTGTATTAGATGCTGAATATACAAGTTGTATCTTAAGTAATGATGCTTGTAAAGTTAAATACTTAATAATTTGCTGTTAGTAAAACGGAAGATGTATTTTCCTGTTTAGGTTATCCAGAGAGGGCGAGCCTTTCTTACTCAGGGAGGGCGAGTCTTTTCTGACTCATGTATGTGGCCTAACCAGTTATCCCCCGATCAATTTGTTAGTATGTAATCCAACGATTAGTTCTTTAAACCCAAGTGATAAGCACAATATTATACACTACCACAGAGAATGCAATAGTTCATTCTTACAGTGAACTTCCCTTGGCAGTTAACACTTGACATACACAAAACCCCTACGTACAAAGATCAGCTATTAGTAATTATATGCCCATTTCTCTCAACAACGATTGAGTTATTGGCTCACAAGCACACCATCAAAATTGATCAACAAGCTAGTTGATCTCTATATGTTGATATCTCTATCTCTTCAAATACTGGGAGTCTTCTTGACCTCAATGGAGGCCATCGGTTTATCAACTGATCTAACCCCTCAATGAAAGCATCTTCCAAGGTTACCGACCCCTGGCTAGGACCAGGGAGCACCTGAGACAACTGCCATGGTTCTAGCTCCTGAACTAGCTCCTGTTTGCGGTGCATTAACTTAGGGTCGTTGGACCCCAAAAGTCTACCTTGCAATACATCTTCAAGAACCATGTTGGCCTCTACATATCGACCTTGTTTGATTAAGCAAAGGCACAAATTGCAGGCCTTGTTAGCATCCGGGTCTATTTCTTGAGCTTTTCGATATACAGTTTCTGCTGCTGCAAAGTTCTTTAGCTGCAAATATGCCCACCCAACATTACCCTGCATAACATTCATTCCAAGGTTAAATTAGGTGTCAAACCCTTCATTGTCCAAACAATTGATAGTTGTATTATGGGGGCAATTTCAACCCACTCACATATGAATAGGTCGGTTCAGGTTATGTTTTATCTTTAACATGTCAGACGGATAGATTGCAATATTTTAGCTGAAAAGGAACAGATCAAAAAAGTCGAAAGTTGACAACCTCCTAGATTGTTTTATTATAAATAATAATATTGAATTGATGCATTTATCTAATTATATGTAACAAGCTACTAATTGATATAAAAAATATATAGAATCTTGGACAAAATATGTTTCACGTTAACGAAGTAACAAACCCAACCCAACCCAACATGTACAAAATACTATCTTTGTTAACCCAACCCACCCGTCCCGCCCATTTTGCCGCCCCTAGTACAAAAGTTCAATCGCAATGTAGTAACTCGTTATTACCAGTATCCTTGACGTCTCTTGCTTGACTGTAACTTGAAACTTCCTTCCATGCGAACGAGCTGTTTTTGTTGGTTTTCCATTGAATGCATCTCCTTGATATATCATCCGAAGCTTCTGCGTCAGAAGTTCAATTTGCTCATCTAATTTGCCACATTTCTACAGACCAATTAAGTTTATTTAGTAACACATAAGAAAAACATATGACCTTTTTACACGGTTGACTTGGTTGCTTTTTAGGAAAAAAAATTATGCTTCAGTCAATAGATTAAAGATAACCCAAACCGTCCTATTCACAAGTACACGGGTCAAAATTGCCCCCTCTAGTGAATCCTCCAAATGTTTGGGACAATCTTCATAGTTAAAACAAGTAATGAATAATACAGGCTGGAAAACATAGGCGTCAGTTTTCTATAGAAGTCGATATTAAAACGAAAATGCAAACTAACTATGTGTCACAAACGTATCGACTTGTATCATTGTATGTGATATTCACCTTGTATAAGTCGATTAGGACATTGTCTAATGATTCTTGCGCTTGTTTGGAGCAACGTTCCCTGAAGGATCTAATAAGTACTATTGCTTCTTCAGCTCTATCCTGTTGTTTCATAACCACTGCCATGTCTTTTAGGGCACTATCAACTCTATCTCCAGCATTTATGGCCTCCCAAAACAAGAGTATCGCCCCATCAGGATCCTTTTCAACCAGCTGTTAATAATTAAGACAATGAAACTGTTAGCAAAAAGGGCATCACAGAAGATGTCTGTTCTCTTCATCACGAGACTGATCGGATCAGACACCCGAGAGCCCCCCACAATTGAATAAGTAAGAGGTAATCAAATGGACATCACAACTCATCTTTTAATATAAACAAAACAACTCATCATGAAAAATATTTACAATTTAATAGACATAAAAAACAGTTAGATCTAATAATAATAATAATTTATTTTTACATTAATATTATTATTTATCAATCATATTTAGTTAAACCCTCTAAATCTTAAATTTAAATTAAAGATGTAAATAATTCAAAAATAATTATTTGAAGGTGTAACATTCTCAAGGTAAACACAAGATTATTTTGAGCGTAATGTCAACCGTCAGTCAAGCAAGTCAACACGATCAAGTTATAACAAGACGTATATTTAAACTGAACGTAATGTTTTCTTATAAAAGATGAAAGTAGGATATACAAGACAATGTAATAATACTACATAGAAACACAACAAAATATTTTTCAATATGCTTCTATTTTCCTTTAATAATTAATTATTTACATTTATATGTGGTATGAGATGTGAGATGTGATGGGAATGTTTCATGCAACAACTTTCCTAACTTACTTATTTAGCTTAGAAACAAAGAAAGTTACTGGTGAAGTGGGTCATGTAATTTTATCTTCTCCATTTATTTTATCCTTTTTCACCATTAATCAGCTAATAATGTAGTAGTAAAAAAAAACAGGTGTATAATACAAGGAAATATGATCCATATGTAGAATAAATGTATATGTAACAAAATTATTACAAATGACAAAACCTAAGGTAAAAATGAGCAACGAAAAAATGTTAACACATGTCTCAAATGTTAAATGGATTAGGCAAAATCAAACAAAGATGATTTATTTTTGATAAGTTCAACACACTATTGGGACAAAGAAACTAGTTTACTCACTTTGGACCCAATCTAAATAATTGGTCAAAACCGACACACCAACTTTGTAAAAAACAAAGTTTGATAACCGGCAACACAGACCGAACTGTATGCCCCGCCACTGACAATATCCGGAAGACTTTAAACTGATTTAGCAGCCAGATAAGGAGAGTGCTCACGTAGAGGAGAAACATGATGAGTTTAGTAAAGTCCTAACCTCCGAATATTCCTAAATCTCCAACCACTAGGCTACCCCTCGAATTTAAACTCATTAACCGAATCAAATTCTTTTTGTTTATAAATAGTTGAATCATTGGGTTATGACTTCAATTTTAGATTACAACTGACCTAAACCAACTCATGTTCACATTTTTTGATACACAAGTTTCATGTGTATCGTTAATTCAATTATGACCAGATTCAATGGTTGAACAGTTTGACCACCTAAATTCAGTTAAAAAAGGGATGTATAATGAGATCCCGACCCAACGCACGCGTTTGAGTAGAATTACAACATCACTTCTCCAGAAAGCAATCATTTCGATCTCAAATTCTCAATTATTTTGCACGCATTTGAATGTTCCAAATATAATTTAAAAAAATAGAATCAGTGATTACAAGCATAATCACAGAAATTAACTATTAATAATTACTTATTTAATTAGTAATTAAATATTCATCATCATCATCATCATAACGATATACGAGCCAATCTCCGACGAAATAATCAAATCTCCCGGTATAAAATAAAAAACACATTCAGATTACATACATACACGCAAATAAAATAAATATAAAAGGTACTTATTATATCTATGATTCACAGATACAAAAATATATCAGGACAAATTAATTCAATATTTTCATTTTTCACAATTAAATTAAAATCATGTCTAACGTAAATACATAAATAACAAATAATTCCAGATATATATATACAAAATAAAATTAAAAATATATAGAGCAAAAAGGAAGTTAATTACCTGAAGATGTTTGGCTCTGACATAAGGACTATCACCAAAAGGAAGTTTATGAATCACATGATATTCAACATTATTAACACTTTCTTCCTTTTTTCCACTTTTCATTTTCTTTTATTTTTTTATATCTAAAAAAAAAGGTTGAAAAATAATCAAAGTATAGAAGTTGAGTTGAAATGATAAAATGTGAGGGGGAGAGAGATGATAAAAGTGGGGAGAATGAATGTTGTCGTAAAGACGTCCAAATTCAGTATGTCTTCAGTTTGTTGAATCGGTGTTAGGGAGAAGATCTGTTTATTCGTCGCGTATCGTTTTCTGTCACGTATTCTTTAACCGCCATTTTATACAAAAAAAAATTCTTCCACTAGACGTTAAAACAAACAATATTTGATTAATTGGATAATTGGATATTTTTATTAAATTAAATTACTAAAATATCTGTAACATATTACTTTACTATAAATTATATTTGATTTGGTTCGTTGGTGTTAAAAATGTGATCAAAATGATAATTTTGGAGTAATTCTTTGAATTACATTTTGAACATTTTCACATCACTTCCTTTTTTTTTTTTTAATAAAATTTGATATTAAATATTTAATTTGGTGGAGAAAACTAAACCAAGATACAAGATTGATGCAAGGTACGACGAAGATAAGATGTAAGTAGTATCTCTATCCTAAATATATTATACCTAAAAACGCTTCACTAGAAACAGTTCGACGAACGGATACAACTATTGACGAATAGAGATTGGGGCACAAAACTAGGGGGATCGGCCCCCTTGACCCCGCATGGGGTGCCCCTTTAATCCACACTATTTAGTGTCAGTCCAAGTTAGTTTAAATGAGTGTGCATTATGCACTTATCCACTCATTATATAACTTAACTTAGAAGACCATTTAATCCCGATTAAGTCACAGTTCTACTAAAATTATCAACATATTTCCCAAATCTAGTGAAATCTTTGATTTACTAGAATAAACATAATAACTAAACTCATGCATGAATAAAAATGTTACGAATATTATACATTATCCTATGAAGAATGTGGTCAGAAATTCATAATAGACTACAACAACCAAATTGATTATCTTCATGCATAAGAATACTAGATTACCTAGGAGAAATGATCATCCTATTTCATCATATTCAGGATATGATATGGTTATGAAGGATAAACTGAATATGAACAACATTCGTTGATGTTTTTCGAGATTTTTCCGTAGACATCTTTGAGACAAATATTCTTTTTTGTGCAAGTATATTCAAGAGTCATATTGTAATAACGTGAACATATCAAAACCCATTTGAATATATTATAATATAATATACATAAAACTTTCTGCAATACTCTAATGTTTATACTTGTCAATATTACGAGACATTTGTCTTATCCTTTTAATGAGTATATGGAACATTAATTGCTAAGTTTTTTTAAAGTGGAAAAACTTTATAATCACAGGTAGATCTTTTTAATCTTACATCTATATTTGTAATTTCTCAAAAGAGTATGTAACTATCACTTGCAAGTTCGAACAAATACCTTTGAGAAGATAATAACATGCGCTCCAATCTCTAAAGATAATAACATAATTATAGACAATAACTTCTAACGTTGTATTAGAATAGAATTGTGTATCTCACAATTAGAGACAAATACCTTTGGGCCAAGTCAGTTTCAAACAGGTCCAAACTAGTTTTTGCAGTTCGGTTCAGGCCTATCCGGTAGATAGGTCTACCTTATCTGGACCTTTCTAATAAACATATGTTGATGAGAAAGGTTCTATCCGCCGGATATGACCTTTCTGGTCAAAAACATCACAATTCAAACATTCAAACATAGACTAATTTCTGATCAACAAACGTTTTTGGGGCAATTTTCTTGTTAATTTTCATTTCCACTACTATTTGAAAATACATAATACATCTTCAAAACATAAAAATATAAACGAAAGTTTTCGAGTCGTCATCGTCGTTTATTTAGTCTTCTTCATATGCCATGTTGCGTAAGTCTTCTTCATAAGCAAGCTCTTGCGCGGCAAGTGGTACCGACAATCCCATTTCAATCTATTGCTCATGTATTTCTTGCTCAATCCTTACCATTTCCCTTTCAAGTGGTGAAATTTTTTGTATTCGTTCAATGCCGTCGAGATAGTCTTTAAAAAAAATACATACTTCCACCAACAAAGGGGTGAGTTTAGTTCTTCTTGGTGTGACAACACGACTACTAACCAAAAAAGTTGACTCCGATGCTACTGTAGAAGTTTGGACGGTTAATAGATCACGGGGCATAGTGGCTATAATCAGAAATTGAGCTTAATGCTCTTTCCACCAAGCCAAAATATCCAAAATTTTAAACGCTTTGATACTGAAGTACGTCAAAAATTCGGAACCAATATACCTTCCTAGTTCTCTACTAGTAGTGCTTAATCGAGCTCTTTTGGTATTCTCATTTCTCAAAATGTTATATAATCACATCATTTCGTTATTATCGTGCGAACTCGATCAGGATGCCGTCTCATTTCGAATATTGTCATGAAGGATGTGGAACCATACTTTGATAAATAAATATCAAACAAACTTTCAAAAACTTTGTTAAAGATGGAAATTTCATTTGCCACGAAATTCGGGCCTTCGTCTAAAACATCCAAATCGTAAGTAAAGTCTCAACCCCACCAACATGTAAAGTCAGGTTCAAAGCGGCAGAAAAAGTTATAACGGGAGGCATTTCGTTAAAATATTTTATAGATTTGGCTTTCATTGGTTGTACCATGTGTTCAAAAATGCCGCCCCTCACTTCAAACTCGTTTATTTTATAACACATTAAAATATTCGGTTTAAAACTAAACAACTAATCTAAACACCCGACAAAAATTTAGTTACTTGTTTAAAAACAACGAGCATTTCGGTAATTAGTTGGATAGTATGTCAACTCGACTCCGAAAAAGGTGTAACCCGATTACGTTCCGTAAGAAGGTCATGAAACATTTTTAAAGTTTCTTTTTGTCTTAAAGCACTTTCAAACATATTGTATGTCGAATTTCATCTAGTAGGTCTGTCCCAATTCGGACCTAACCAAAGGGAATTTGAATCAACACAAATTTCATATATTTATGGTATATAGCATTACTTGAATTAAAAATATCACGTAACATTTATTTAAAACTTTCTTTTATGTTTGCAATACAACTAAGTCCATTTTGCACAACCAAGTTAATGATAGTGGAACACGTCGACTATGAAAAAATACTCCTTTGAAAACCGGTTTATATTTTATTTGTAATTGTCTGACAGCGGCGGTGTTATTGGATGCATTATCAAAAGACATAGAAAATAATCTCTCTTCTAGTTTAAAATTTTTTATCACTTAATCTAAAAATTTATATAAATTATCACCGGTATGCGGATATCCAAATAATTCAAACGCAATTGTACGCTTCATCATTTGACACGTATGTGGATTAACCCAATGAGCGCTAACGCAAAGGTACGAATCCGGTGAATATGTGGAGTCGTCCAAACATCACAAGTTTAACTTTATACCGGTTTCTATATTTTGAAAACCTAAAATCATATCATTTTAACAACTTTTCACATTTTAATAACGTTTCGTATAAGAGTTGAACGACTTATGTGTGTGTAACGAGGTTGGAGCGTTTCTTGGATGAGTTTCGTCAACCGTGGATTGTCGAAATGGTCAAAAAGCAAACTTTCTTGTATTACAAACTTCGTCATCCTATCCTGCACCAAACTCGTTTCGTATTTTCAAATCGTAACATCATTCACCATTGTCGTTTGATCATGCCTCGATCCATATTTCACCGCTTTGCAATAGAGAGTTGAATGATTCTTCAAAGTAGTATTCCCGATTTTCTTAAAAAATGCCTCACATTTCTTGCATCAAGGTTTTCTAAGACCGCTCAACATTTCACACAAGCCGTAATTGCACCAAATATCCCGGTTTCTTTTTGTCGCTATGACGGAAACAACCGTACCATTCCTAGACGATTCCCCAACGCCGACGGAGATTGCGATTGCCCACATGATGATGCCATTGTGTTTGAGAGTTGAGACTTGAGACTTGAGACTTGAGACTTGAGAGTTGAAACTTGAGAGTGTTTTACAATCTAATGGAGTTTTTGAATGTTGTAACTAATCCTCAACATCTAACACACGCGCATGCACACACACACATATATAGTGTCATTATGTAGTTAAGGCTCCCAGAAAACACCAAAAAATGTCAAAATCCCACTCAAACGGGTATATGGCCATTTTAAAACGGCAAGAATTGTTGTCAGGGGCAGCTTATTCGGCAGATAGATTACCTATCAGTCGGATAGGTCCTCAAACCGGTTTCAACTAAAACGGTTTGAAACCGATTTGAATGGCTATAACATCAAATCGGTCCAAACCTGTCAAATCGAACTGGTTTGAGTCAAACCGGTTTGAGCCAAATCGATTTTCAATTTAAAAACCAATTCCGATTAATGAACCGGTTTTTTTGGCCCGTCAAACTACCAGTCTTGTTCCATTGTCTAAGTGAGAAGCCCAAAAATAGGGCCCTAAATTCGAGCCTTGGTTTCGGAAGCCCAAAAATAGGGCTCTAAATTTGAGCCTAAGGACTGGTTTAAGAAAGGCTTGGTGGGTTTATACACCACTAAGTTATGATGTATACACCATGTAGATTAATTATTGCTTTTCATAATTGTGTTTTATCTCATTTATTAACCTTTAATGATTATATTTTATCTCATTTATTATTAAACAATTATTACTACCCTTTTTATTTTTCTAACAACTAATCATTACAAAAATCAACTAATTATAATAATTATTTTTTTCCCTTTTATTTATTCTACAATTAATCATACAAATAAACAAATAATATATTTTTTATAAATAAAATATAATCGGAATTACAAAACTTTTACATAATTATATTAACTAAGATCATAAGCTTGAGGAACACGGTAATGATACCTACGAAATTCATCTTGTCGACTAAGATATGGATATTCCCAACAAGATGCAAGATCACTTCTATATGGCGCCCATAGTGGATGAGTTAATGGTAACGGACAACCTTCTCGTAGTATCATCCTAATATAATGGTTACCATGCACGTGGGCGATCACAATGTGTTCATGTGGTTGAGAATGAGATGGACTAGACCAAAGCGGAAAGCTTATAGTACTGGCTCCAACACTTCCTACAGCTGCCAAAGATATTACTACCTTGTTGTACGCTGATGCAATAACCAAACCCGTGTTTGGCATTAGCATCCACTCTCTAGGAGTTTCCATGGTCTTATATATGTTATCAAATCTTGAAGTTCCAAACATACACTTGTACCATTGTTCATGAGCCGTTAACTCCCATACTAGATCTAAACGAACTTGAGGCCACTGACCTTCAGAGAGACCAAGACCAAGAGCGACCGATCGAAATCCACAATTCTCATTACCTCTGACATCTTGAAACTCTATAATGTGTGGATGAAATTTTTTTGGAATATAATCAAAATAATCATTCGGCTCTTCATTTAAATCCACACATACAAATGAACTATGTCTCGCTGGCTCTGCATTTAGATCTAGGATCGGATCACTATCATAATTTGTTTGATAGTTCGAGTAAGAACTATGTCTTTCTGGTTCGACGTTCAAATCAATCCCAAAAAACCTCCCTGACTGATTACATGTTCGTGTGTCTTTACTCTTACGAGGAACATGTTTTTTTTTTTTTTTTTTGTGTTGTTGTTTTTTCAAACTCGGTCGTCCGCGGGTGTTTTTTTTAACCTTGGACGGTTAATGGTAGTTTACTTGGATTGAATATGTCAATCAACTTTTTTAAGAAACTTCTTTTTTTAGCATCAGACTGCTTGTTGAAATGTTCTTTGACATGGTTTAATTGAATATCGCAACAAATATTGTCACTTTGCAAAGATGTTGCCAGTGAAAGATCTAGCGTTCTCCAAAATATATCTATTGAATCCAAGGGAATACACTCACCTGCATATATATACATATATAAATATATTTCTCTCAAATGTCGAAAATAAAGACTTGAAAATATTAAATCAATCAGGAGTAACTGTATATACGAACCTGAATTCATGTAGAATGAAATTCTGCAAGCACACGCTAACCCACAACTGTTATGTAGTTGACAACCACAAATTGAATGAATCTAGTTGAAAACCGTTAGAACGATGAATCTCTTTCACCATCAAATTGAGAGCTTCATTCGAGATGAAGCCCCGTAGTAAATTGAACAATGGTATATTATGTTTATGATACCGAGCAATTGGACTTTTCCCAAAACTTTCGTTGATTCCCGTGAGTTGTGATTTTACGATCTTATCAATACAACCAACAAATTTATCCAAAGTATAACTTCGATTATACATGCAATTCTTCAATATGGCATGTTGGCTCTCAATTATGTTCATTGTGCGATTTCCAAAGTTCAAACACTGGTCAATACAGGCAGACACAAAATGTTTTTTATATTTATCCAACCAGTTATTATGTAAGTATATAGATACATTCTTGAAGCTAGCCAGGTGCTATTAATATAATAATAATATGAAAGCTAACCTGCTATAATAAAAAAGTTGTCTCACTGATTCTGCTCCGACGCCACCAAAGCTCTCACAGATCAGCCGACCAAGCAAGTAATTAATGCTTTTTAAATTGTAAGTTGTAATTTATAAATTGTACCATAAAGCAAGTAATTAAATCTTCCCATTTTATACCCCTTTAGCATGCTTGTCTCACATTGTAATTTGTGTCAACATTTAATAAAGTTTACTAGAAAGTTAAACTTTAAAAAATCAAAAAGTTGACTTGTTAACTATAGTACATGAGAAAAAAAATTAAAGTAATAAATGTAGTCAAAGAATAAAAATAAATGAGAGTGTTGGTGGTGTAGAAACTGGTCGATATGATCAAGATGAGCCAGATTCATGCCACATGGAAGCTAAACTTTTTTAATGTTGAAAATAAAAAAAAAAAATGAAAAGGATAGTCTACCATTGTGTACATTGCTTCCACCAGTGACCAGTAACTATTTATGACTACCAAAGATTAGAAAATTGCAAATATCAACAATATATGTAGGCATGTATGTATGTCTATTTTAGTTATTTGTAAGACTATATTGTTAGCTTTACTTAATTTATTAGAGTTCAAACTACAATTCAATAAAAGTAAATAAATATGACCAATACATCTATACTCCCTCCGCTATCGGCTCATAAGTCATAACCGGGGCACCCTCTCTAGCCTGCTCCTGCCAACCACCATTGAGCTCGTACGAGCCAACGTCCAAATCATAACCGAATTGCATCTGCTTCTTACAAGAACAACTCAAGTACCATAAAGCTTGAAACTTTTTACCTCCCACAATTATTTCATGGAGCCTAAGTTTTCCCAAACACACAATGATCCCAAACTTTTGTTTATATATCTCTGTAAATTACTAAAGATAAATTGAGCCAATGTTTACCAGATTGTTTTGTTACTAAAAATGTTACAAGTTTGGTTTCTTCGCTTTATTCTTCTCTAGCAGTTTCTTCTTTTTTTCGTCTGTGATCCAAGTGTAACCTGCAGGAATCGCAAATGGGTCTTGAACATTTTCTGGAGTTGAAACGCTTGTTGATGAGCTGGCGTGCTGATTCGGAGTTTTGATCCATTGAAACCAAGATGATGAGCTTGTTGTTGTTGTTGTTGCCAGGAGATTGTGGTCTGTTGCTGTAGGACTCAAGGGTGTGGTTGAGAATTCATCCAATGGCTCTATATCTTCAAATTACAATCAGCTAAATTAAACAATACCCAATTCAAATTACATCAAAATATATAAATGGAAAGAATATAAATCAAACAATATTCAAGAAATCAGACCTAAAGTCTCATAACAAGTGAAACAAATACACAATAAGCTAAATACAACAATACCCAATTCAATTTACAGGAAAATAAACAAATGGAATAAATATAAATCAACAAAGATTAAAGATATTATACCTTTTTATTGTTCTTCTAGCTTAGTAGCTTGTTTGATTGAACAGAATCAGCTACTAAATCCCCAAGCAGCAAATTATTAATACTACCAAAAAGTAATGATCCAAATAAGATCAGACAAAGCCTTGAATACGCATGTGGGGAGGTGGGATTTCACAAAGATTTGATTTTTAAAAATATATTTCAAAGAATAAGAATTTTTGTAAAGGGGTTTGGTAATCTTGAAAGGGGAATTAAGAAAGAAATTAAAAAGAAATAATAAAATCAAAGAATATAAACCCCAAAACCCTTCATGTAAGCAAAAGGGGAAATTTGTTTGTGTTAGAAAGGAACAATAAAATTCAAAGAAAGCATCAACAATATTTAAGAACTTCGAATCTTCATATCTTGCAAGTTTTAGAGAGAGAAAGATCAGAGTGAGTTTTAGAGTGCTAACTATAGCTCTTAGGGTTATAGTTAAGTTTGCCTTAAATAACATTATAAACTTAGTTCACAATAAATTAAAGTGATTATATTCTATATTTATACTCACTTTCCATAAATACATATGTAAGTATTTAATATTTATGAAAATAAAGAGTTATAATTTTAGAAGTTTTGTAAATATGGTATGCTTAATCATAGCCCTAAAGGCTATAGTTAGCATTTTCCTTAAAAAAGACGGTCGAAAAGGTAACATTTAAGAACTTATTTATACACGATATAGATCGATTTATATTCACACAAAAAAAAAATTATTTACTTTGCAAGTTTGTAACACATATTTTTCTTTTTTCTAATAAAGTGCGAATTAGTTGTTTCTTTTTTAATAAGTCTGTCAAGATATAAATACTTTGGACTTTAGTGTATATAAACCAAATTTCGGTAAGTTTTAAGTTGAGGAGGGAGGAGCAAATTTATCTTAACTTTTTAACCTTTTCACTTCTTTAACTTCTAAACATTATTCATTTTAAAACTTTTAGATCTTGTTATACATAACATAAGTTCTGTTAACATCAACCATCACTTTCTAGCATTTAATATTAAGTTTGTATCAGCAAAGGTTGATAAATGTTTTATGTTAAGAGTTTAACATTTTAAGAATAAGAGAAGACACAAACTAATACATCTATTTATCTTACATAATATATAACATCTAGTTTCGTGATTTAAACAACTTGATCACAAACCAACCTTCTTAACCTGTGAAATAGTTGTTCTAAACTCTAAACCAAAAGACCACCATCCTTAATGCATTGCAAATAACCATGCTTGTACCCTATTCATCCAAATGTCATTTTATTGCCTAAATCATGTTTGATCCTAGAAGTCATACACCCATTTAATTGACTAAAATCAAGAAAACAAATTCAACGGCCATAACTGTAATCTTTGACAGAAGAAAAGACCGTTTAATCGACACTTAGGAAAGCCATTGCCTTATATGCATGTGGTGTGACTATAAACCTACAGATACTATGTGTAGACATAGGAAAAAGATCAATTTACAAGGGTCAAACAAGTTTTCGATAAGGAATAAGTCTTCATAGGGCCACAAGATTTTAAGTTGAATGCCGGAAATAGCCATTACTTGAATAGGTCATGCCTTATTCATGGATTTAGACTGGCCAATAAATACCATATACTAAACAAAGTTTTCTTTATCAACTTGTGATTTACAAATTATACAGCTTTTAATATAACACTTGAATCAATTCCTTTTTCCCTAGATGAATTTTCAGAAAATAACATAAGTTCATATAAGCACATCAATCAAGAATATAATACAAGCACATTCATGGACCGGCAGCACGTTTAACCATGAGAACTTTATAGTTGAAAGGTACATCAGAACCGAAAAAGAGTTTCCTGATCCCTCAGCCACCTTCTCAACCAAGAAATTGCAACAATGAGAAAAATATAGTTTTCGTAGCGAAAAATACCAAAAAGGCAAATACCAATACCGCAAAATATTACGAACTTCTATGGTTCTAGCCTTCGTGGGTCACGAGGGAAGAGTGAAGTCTTGCGGATGTTGTCAAGGGCACAGAAGAGCATCACAGCACGCTCCAATCCAACTCCAAACCCACCATGTGGTGGTGCACCATACCTTCAAAATAACAAACCAATAGTTTCATGTGAGATGCCCTCTTGAATTTAATGTGACCAAATAGAGGATTTTAAGATGTCTTGTTTCGATAAATACAAGTAGACATACAAGGTAGCCTCCTAAAAAGTTTTACTACTGTAAAAATATTGTATTTATAATCATAATTATTGCACAAACATTAATTATTTACAACAACAAACAATACCCAATACCGCATATGCGGAGTATGGGAAAGATAAGATGTAAAGAGTCATTTCTCTACAGAAGGGTTAAGAGAGTCGTTCCTCTACCCGTGGATAAAGAGTTCTCTACACAAGGGTAAAGAAAGTCGTTCCTCTACCCGTGGATAAAGAGTTCTCTACACAAGGGTAAACAAAAGTCGTTCCTCTACCCGTGGATAAAGAGACTGCTCCTAGAGGAAGCTCCGGCCAACATGAAAGAAAATACAAAAGTGCAAAAGATATAAAAGTACATAAATATAAGTACATACAAGGATTTGTAATACTAAGTAACGAAAATATAGGATGTAAATGAGACGCATAGCTATAGGTATATCATATAATATAAAAAAGATATATATATATATAATATAAGCCAAGATGTATTATAAGTCTTATATAAGAAAATATAGGTGTGTGTATTTATTATACGAAACTATAAGTATACATAATGAATGGATATATTATATATAGATATATACATCTAAAAATATTATAAGTAATAAGTACGAAATTAGAAAAGTTCAAATGAGAATGGAAATTCTTGTGATGATGGAGGAATCAATCTTTACCCTCCATTTTTATCAAGATGACAAAACCCCCACATTTTTTAAAATTGAATATCTCAAAAGTGGCTAGTCAAAAAATTAATTGCACCATAAAAAATCAGCGAGTTGGCGGATCTTGACATCTCACATTGTATAATTTCGACGAATTTTATTTTTATTTTTCATTTTTTGGTGGGTTTCGAAACGACTATCACATGTCCTCCTTCATTCCTCACTCCATAGCCGAAACTGCCATGAACTCCCAAATATCCCTCCACTTCTACTCCCTACATGTCCAGTTAGATCAACCCCATTATTAGGCATTGATTGTCTGGGCACCCCTTCACCAGCTCATCCAACGATTCTCAGGAACTCTTCTAGTCTGTTTCCCCAAACCCGATTGAGGTGCATATGCGCTAACGGCTGTGAAAGTCTCCTCCTCAAAACCGGCATATCATATCACTACACCTCTCCACATGTACTACATTGTCCTTAAAATCGCGACCTTAAAATCCCTGCTCCGTTTCAGGCGATCCTTGATCCCGACTCCCCGAGTACAGAATTTGTAGTCATCTATCCCTAGTATCCCTAGTGCACACCCTGACCCTTGCATTTGGTCTCTTGGAAGCACACTATGTCCACCTTACGCCTAATAAAGTATCCGCAAGTTCCCTAGACTTACAAGTCAATGTTCTTACAATCCAATTACTTACTCTAATCTTAAGTGGAGTCGCTAATCTATTAGTTTGCCTAGACCCCCTAGACCCACCCACCCACCCCTAAGCTAGAAGGACAGGACCTCACATTACCATGGATGCGAAGAGTGTCTATACTCGCCTAGATACGGGCCCAAAAACAAAACAAAAAAGAATACTATACTAAAATGAAGATAGCTCCCAAAAGAAGTAGCAAAATAGAAAAGCAACAATATAGTATTAAAGCTTAATCTAAAAATGGTTATAAGAATCAATTACAAGTCGATTAAAATAATTATAATTATATATATAATAATCAGGGTAGCATGTATAGCATGTATAGCTCAGACAAAAATCAGCAAGGAACAAAGGCAAGAAAAGCAAACTGTCAACAGAAAACTTTCCGGTTGTAGGTGGGCAGCGAGCAGGAATGTCTATAGTTCGTCAGCGGTGAAATTTCTTGGGTTAGGTTTGTAAAAAGATAACAAATTTAATGGTGGTGGTGGCTTCCATTAATTACTTAGTTTACAAAAAATGAGCAAAGAAGCATTTGCAAGTTAGCTCATCAAACCTGGCCCACCAAAACGTGTACTGAAATTGACCAGTTAAAACCCCAAACCTGCCTAGCCAGCTCTAAAGAAGACATACCTGAAAGAGTCGATATATGTTGATATTGTTTTGACATCAATTCCACATTCTTGTGCACGTGACTCCAAAAGTTCAGGTATGTGTACGCGCTGGCCTCCTGAAATAATCTCCTCTCCTGAAGAGAATGCGATGGGTCGAGCTTAAGATCCATACATAACTTGTAAAACATAAACCTTACACCAGATATCTTGGCAAGGTAGCTCACCTCTAATGAACACATCAAACGAGTTACTATAAGCCGCGCCGTCAGCACAAGGCATGGTATAGAAAGGCCGAACTGCCAGAGGATAGCGGTGCAATATATAGAACTCCGTTCCATACCTAGAATCAAATGTAGTAACAAAAAAAGTAAGATTTAATATGAAACAAAATAATAGAAGGGATAGTCAAAGTTGACTTACTTCTCCGCTACAAGTTTTCCTAATGTTCTTTCTGTTTCTGTGTTAAGATCTCCAAGTGGATCTACCTCGACGCCAGCATCCTGTAAGGTCATGTTTCAAATTGTAAGGCCAAAATAATAAGAATATGCATACACGCATCAGTTTCAGGGACTTGATGACTGATGAGTAAATAAAAATTGTGTGGCACAATGAGAGTGTCAGGCATGTTGAGTCAGTAATAAAACAAATATGTGATTTTATTGTAAGCGCCACATTCGGTTGACCCAAATACTTACGGTCAGATTCTTATATAAAAAATTAGTGTCTAATATTATAATATATATGTTATACGATTACACTATCCATATTTCAAAATAATAACATAAGGTTTTAAATGAAAGATCTTAGAAGTTTGTATGCGCTAAAAAAGCTTCACCTTAAGCACCTTTGACCAATCGAGTAATCTATTTTTTACCAAAAAATATTGATTAAAATTTGGTTTCACCCCTTTAATCCATTTGACATAAAAACACAACCCAAGTTGACCATTCATTAGTATAAGGATCCAAACTGCCATATCTATATATGCTGGTTAATATCACTTGCCAGATTAGTGAAGGATGTTATCCTTTTACCAACCTTAAGCATTTGAATCCCTTCTTCAAACGTAAGTCGCAATGTCTTCCGCAAGTACTGCATTGTTAATACTATCAGATTAAAACATGAAGACCTGTGACGAAAAACACTACTCCGCATATGTTATAACATCAATGAAAGCAAAAAGTGTTTTAATTACCTTCAGAGGTTTGAAGGGATACTGCTTCCCAATAGCTTCTAGCTCTTTCTGGCATCTTTCATTCAATTTGTCAAACATTTCAACAAAAAGGCGGTCCACTATATCCATCACCTATATGAATCCACACGTCAGAATTATTAAAATCTTGATATTTACATATGTATCAGAATTATTAAAATCTTGAAATTGCATGTGTAAGTTGTCCAAACCTCGGAATAATGCTCCTTAATCTCCATTTCCACATCAAGACCTGTGAATTCACACAAATGCCTGTGTGTGTATGAGTCTTCAGCTCTAAAGACAGGACCGACCACAAAAACACGTCCAAAATCACCACAAATTGCCATCTGCTTGTGAAGCTGAGGCGACTGAGCAAGACATGCGGGTTGTTTCTTGTATTCCAATTTAAAAACAGCTGCACCACCTTCACTGGTGCCTGCTGTTAATTTTGGAGTGTTGATTTCAACAAAATCTTCATTCAGCAGAAACTGCCTAAATAACTGCAGAAAATCATATCAAAATCTGTTGAGTTAAAGAATAATATAGCACTTACATAAATTCCATTAAGTCATAGTGATTATATTTAAAGCAGCATTACAATGATTATCGTCGACCTACATTGCCCATGAAACTCATTATTCAGGGTTCAATCAGTTATATCCAGTTTTCAAAAACTTTTGTGCATCATATCAAAAAAATATATATATAAAATGGAAAATTTTAAAGAATAACAACATACTTTGCAGAATGGTCCAATATAATGACTTTACTTTTAGTTTTTGATGTCCCAACACATTCATTAGAGTTTTTTGAATGGGCTATAATATGGTAATTATAATGTCACAAATAATTACCAAAAGAAAAGGTTAAGATAAATTCAATAACCAATCTCAACCATTTTGTAAAGTATGTTGCTATTCTATGGAATTTGAACTTCCTAAAAATAAGTATAATACCAAAAAAACAACAATGAGAGTAATATCTGAACCCAGTTTTTAGATTGATTTTTACTTAACTTTTAACAGGTACAATATATTTATCTCATCTTTTGCTCTTGCGAAAGCCTTACCTTACGACCAGGATAAGTTAAGCCTGCTATTATAAGTTTTTGAACACGTACTTTATTCATCCAGATGCATTAAATAAATATAAATGCAAACTCAAATATAAATATGCAAATAAAGGCCCGCAAATCAACCACAATATCCCAACCACATCAATCAGAATAACAAGTCACAAGTGACAATAAGTCAATAGTACCAGAAGCACACTATAGAGTTCACCTAATCAAAGACTGAAGAGTGATATAACTAAATTATTGTAATACTGGTGTCGACGACTTGGCAGGTAAACACCAGCATATAATTCTGTATATTGTTGTGGGAGCTCCAGCTGTTGAGGTCAATGACGGTAATACATAGGGGTTAGTGAGTCATGATGCTACATTCTCCGTCTAAACCTCAAAGTCTCAGATCTACCTCTCCATAACATGAATGTTTTGCCCTTACTCCTGTATGGGTTGCATTGAGTACATATACAACGTAATCATCTGTGCCAATATAGTCTCAACTGATAACCCTACGTCTCAGTACATTGATCTATTGCATAATCCAACTAACCATGTTAGTGAACAGGTACTGCATATACATGTTAGTCAACTCTTCAACGGATTAAATTAATGTTACCATTCTAGTCAAGTCAGCAACTCTCTTATCTCTAATCCCACAGACTGCATTATTTTAACTATCAAAGTGCTGTCCATGAACAATAAGCAGGTCATGATCATGAACATTGTACTGTAACAAATCATATACAATTTCAATGTTCAGGACCATTTCTCTTCACGATCAATAAGGTGGATAAAATGATGCGTGCTATGAAACTGGAAATAGAACGGTAGTGTATTGACTTGACTAGCATAATGGATTCACACAGATCAAAGTGATGACAGGCATGTATAGAAAGAATTGTTCACTAGCATGAGTAGTCAAATTACGGTGATAGATCAATGGATCTCCACATGGTAACTGTTTCAGGTTATATTGAAACAGTCGATAGTAGGTAGTATCGGTAGTCAATGAAACCCGTAGTCGCAGACTAAAGTGCCGGCAAGCTTCCATGTTGTGAAGAGGTACCAATTTGAAAAAAATGCAGTATGGCCAGCTGATTTTATTTAACTTAGCATTCAATCCTCTTTTTATATTCAAGTCATATTTACACTTGCACACACACATAGATAAAAGGACATACAAGTACATAAAGTAATCAGAATGTCATACGTTTGAAACTTGACACTCGAGGCGGTAAATCCCTTGATTTGCTGGTGTTCGCAAGTCCAAAATCCTGTAGTTCAATCGGGTATCCTGATTAACACGAACAAGTTGCTCCCCAAAATCCTGCATGGATTGATTTACTGTCTCAATACACAAAATACACAACTGTGTTGGTAAAAGTCACCCTAAGTAAAAAGTGATAGGAAGCATCCTAATAATATACCTCCAAATGTTTCTCAATTTCAACATCACTTCTAGCAGCATCCTCAACATTGATAGGAAGCACATTGGCAGCCCGGTTTACACAATAGATCTTCCTCACTTGTACTTCAACCTACATACATTGAGAAAAACATTCAACATCGATATTTCCGATATCACAATTTAGTTTTCAGGCAGACACACACACACACACACACGCATAATATTAATACATTTGGACCATTCATTTTCAAATGCACATGTGAAATTTAGAAGCAATGCATCTTACTTAGTACTTAGTTCTTACAGTCCTTAATTACATTTGAGAGTGGTTGTTAAGAATGGCATCGTTATAACTGTTTATTACTTAAAAGTGTCTTCGAAATTTTGCATCAATCTCCTAGATTAACATAATGTGAACTTCTTTAGAATTAACATAAATCACAGCATTATCTGAACACTTTAAAAGTGCATTTTTCGTTTTAACGCAATAAGCTATAGGCACTACACTCTGCCCGTATGGATATGCATAGACACACTAACTTAATTAAATGATAAACATAATCATAAGTGAAATTCACCTGCTGTGAAGCACCTTTAATCGCTTCAGGCGGAACCATAACAATCCCTTCGATATCCACAAACGATTCCTTACTAATTCCGGTGGCAAACTTCACCATTTGAGCACTAACGACATCAGGTGCAACTGTCAACACACATTGAACTGTATAACCCTTCTCTCTTACAGTCAAAAACGCCATTTTCTTCCCAACGGCACGAATCGCCTGAGCTCTTCCGCGTACTAACACCGATTTATCTTTCAATTCATCGGTTAATGAGCTAACAGTGGTCCACACACGGCCGGAAATTGATTTTGACTGAAGGTCATTGATCGGAACGTCACCGTAATTCGCGGCGAGAGGATCATGTTCGTCGATTGAAACACCGGCGACGCCGGATGTGGCGGCAGCGGCGGCTGCTTCTTGACGGCGACGAAGCTTTTCTGCTTTGGCGGCTTCCTTTTTGGCGGCTTTTTTGCTGGTTTCTTGTGATGATTGCTGTTCTGGTTCCATTGAAAGTGTGCTAGGATTACGGTTTGTGATTTGTGTATGGGTGAAGGTTGACAAAGAGTTTTAGGGTTTGCAGGAATCCTTCGTTGGTCTGTGACTCTGTGTTGGACTTATTCGTTTTATACATATTAATTGATTAATTAATTGATTTACTTAAACGTAATGTCCAAGTAAAAGTTGGATTAAAAATAAAAAACACAAAATGTTACAATTATTTGATTATTTAATTTTAGTATAACAATATTAATTTAAGTGTTTGAATAAACTTTATTTGTATTGTATTTGTATGTATTGTATTGTATGAGTTGGTGAGAAAGGTTTAAATAATATAAATTATGGGAATTAAGAAATTAATTTTAATTATCTATTTTTATTAAGATGATAAAAAAAAAAAAAATTTACAATTTTAAAATTTAAGTATTTTAAAAATGGCTAGTCAAAAAATTATAAAAATTATCGTTATTTCTCTTCTATTATATATCTCACATGGGTATATTTTTGACGAATTTTTTTCTATAAATTTTATTAGGTTTTGAAAAGGATTATCACATTGATAGTCGTTTTCAAAATACACCAAAAGATAAAAAAAAAATTATTGAAAGTATATCATGCAAAAAATAATAAGCTCATATAAGTAAAATTTAAATTTGTATTGACATGATTGATAATTTACGATATTCATTATAATTGAAATATTATTCAAGTATTATCTTCTTTAATCTAATTCAAACATTGTTTCATTTTTTCCCCTTCAAGGTCCTGATTTGTTTTTAAGTAAACTTTTAATGATCATTTATACATTTAGAAAAGTAAACTTAAAAATATATCATGAGATCGCAAAATATTAATATGAACAAATTTTATAAAAAGGAAACCTAACAAATTGAATATTAAGATTGTAAATAGGTTGAGTTTTTATTGAGTAATTCGAGTTTGACTTGAGCCATATTCAGTTAATTTTATTGAGTTTGAGCTTGAATATGTACTTAAAACTCAATCTCGGACTTATAAGAACCCAACTTAAGTTATTATCGAGTTTCTCAAGTATTAAGGTTGGGGTTTTTCTGTCACTTTATCAACACTATCCTTTGAATTGATATCATTTTTAAATAGAATTTAATGGAAGATATTAATTCAATCAAATTGATATACGTCATGATATGTTAATGTTTTTTCAGTAACACTACGTGTACTTAATCATGTATATTAACACTAAGATTAAGACACATATCATATTCGAATAATCAAAATCTGAGCTTGTTTATCTTTTTTTTTTTTATCATAGCAGTTCATTACATTAGACTTAATGGACTTAATTGAATGAATCGATTATTCGATGAGTCATAGTCATGTTAAGTGTTTATTTAGTACTACTTAACAATAATTATGATTGACTACATGATATATTGGCTCATCCTCAAAACTGTCGTGCTTGTCCAACAATTTTTTTTTTCTAAAGCTGCCCTTTTTTGTCAATTATATTTTATACACAAGGTTGATTTTTTTTCCTTTTTTAATAAAAAAATAAAATAGGGTAATTTATTTGGGAAACAAATGGAGGGATGAGAAATACAATGGTGTCAGCTAGAGCTCGCAAAAAGAATTCGAAAAGTTAAAACTCAACAATTATGAACTTTTAAATATATTTAATGGCCAATAACGTACCCTGTTAATTTTATTATTGAGTTATTTTAGGTTAAAAATAAAATTGGAGTGAGTCACAATGGGTAAAAGAAGTATAGTTTACCTTAGACTAAAATAACTAACCCTAATACTTCCATATCCTTTTATCAACAAATCCTCAAAAAAATTCTTTCTCTGTTACCGATTCATCACCATCAAATCATTCCAAATTATTATCATCAAAATTAGAGAAAACTAATCATAAATTTCACCAAATTATCATCATCAAAGTCTAATTCCATCATCATCATAAAATACTATGCATAATTTCACCAATTCATTATCATCAAACCTAACCCTAATAACCCCAAGTTATTAGTCAACCCGCAATTCTGACAACGATGAACAAAATCATGATTTATGAGATCTGAACGAATATATACATACATACAATTTTCAATATTTCCTTTTGGAATCCCTTAGCCATCTTTAAGACCCGACCAACTTTCAGATCCATATTTCAAATCCGCCCACTAAATCACAACACTAAAACCATATTTCAAATCCGGTTAACTTTTAAATTCGTATGTTCAAACTAAGTTCCTGGTACACGTTTGATCTGTGTATAAAAATGTGAGCTCGAATCGATTCTCGAGTATTAAAGAATTGGTCAGTGTATGTATATGTATTAATACTTGTTGTTAATATTGTGAAATAATGGTGATTTATGGGTTACGAGTTTGGTATGTGAAGATTAATTGGGTATATGTACGGAGTATTGTGAAATTTGGGTATGACTTTGATGAGTATCATGTTGTATGTACATGATCACATGTAATGTTACATTTTTCTTATTGTATAGTTAAAAAAGTGTAGTAATTGTTTTAGAAGATATATATATTTTTGTAAATTAGAATACTTTTAATTAAATTTTAAAATCATCTATTTTCACCCATGACTGTTGTGACTTGCTTGTCCAAATCAATCCGTTTACCCATTTTGCTATCTTCAATGTCAGCTGTCAACCGTCAAAGATGAGCCGATAAGACATTGGATAAGTTGAGCTTAATAATTAATTAAGTGGTACTAAATAAACACCTAGCATAGTTGATCATGATCCCTTTTGAGTCCATTAAGTTTAAGAAAAGGAGCGTTGAGATTAAAATGAAAAGATTCGATATGATTAATCACATGTCAATTATTGGATGGATTACGCATGTATTTTAGATATATCTATCAATCATCATTCCTTCGACAACAAGAACACGTTTGCGAGTAGCATGTCAATGTATTTATACAACTTTAACAATTCTAATATAACACGTAACATATCAAGCACGTACATAATATTTATCTTAGTTTTTATAAACAATACTATATATATCCATGATGATTAAGAAAATTAGATCTCTTCTTTTATGGAACTAATTTAAATTAGTTGCACTTCTTGCTTTTTAAACTTGTATCTCTCACTTGCTTAGGTTTCTTCAGTTGTACACCTAATATACATTTCCGTTCTAAGTTCTAACTCTTGCATAATAATAATGCCACCCCTTTCATTTTATTTGCTTATGTACGTGAATGTAAAGGATGTAAAGGATATTTTATCTCTAAATAGAAGTAACATTAGTCATGAAGTCTACTAGTTATAGATTTGTCACTTCAATTGTAATTAAGTGTCTTTGAATTAGCTTATCACGTAGCATTAAGAGAGATGATAAAGCTATTTTATGGATTAGTCATCCAACTTTTCATCCACCAACTACTTGGTGTGCAAGGATAGCTTTTACAATGCCTTACATAGTTGTACTTCAAGCATATCTATAAGTACTCTACTTTAATGCAAGTATTTAAGTTGGTAGACATATCTCAAATCTAGTTCACTTCTATTTTCCAACTACACTCACGATTGGTGACATGTCATGCATCAAGTACTCGTACATTATGCATTAGATATTGTATCTCAATAAAATCATAAACATATTATTTACTAATTATCCATAAAATATTCTTGATCAATTTATAAGTTGAAGAGATATAGCGTATGAAATCATACAATGAGCCTTTCATGTTACGCATATATGATTTGTACTCATATTCAAAATATTTCATTAAAGTAACATAATGTACTTATCTATAAGCATAACTGTAACTCATGACATGGCTTGTAATTCAAAATCTCAATTGTTAATTTGTGATTCTGACTCGACTAGTAAGACTCACTATTTTATAATAAATATATATTTATACGTATATCTATATTATTGTTTAAGATTTTGGTTCGTAAGAGAAGTGAAATATGGGGTGAGTCGATAGTTAAATTATTGACCGATGATCGATACAAAAATTTAATTTAAAATAGGATATATTCCATCTTCATTGATTGTAAGAGTAGCACAAAATTCGAAAAAGTTCGTAGGGTAGATAGGATGTTGTTGGCCCGTTAGGATTCGTTTGACACGTGGACATCCCAATTCCAAATTCCTATAAGGTAGTTATAGGATATTGTTGGCGCCAAATTCCCTGAAACGATCAAACTCTATGCAGCTTTTTGCGCCTCATGATTTCACAATACCCAGATTCCGAATCCATTTTTCAATAGACTCTTACGGTTCTATCTCCGTCTAAATCGTATCCATGGAGAAAATTGGCAGGTACCTATCGAAATTCATTGTTGGTATCCATAGAATGAGATTAATATATCTGGTAGACAAGCTGTTTGACAAAATGCCTGAATGAAAGCATGTCATTGTTTGGTTGCAGGATGCTTTGAATTGTAAAATACTCGAGCCAACTATTAAAAATCGTTCATTCCTCGTGCACAATTCGATCAATAGTTCAAGAGAAGCAGCTTGAACGAATATAGGTTTGGTGTATGATAAGTTGGGCCTTGTGAAAGTATTCCACATCTTGTTTCAGAATATATCTTAATCCCATAAAGGCATCTTTAGAAAGAAATATTTATGTTTTTGCACTGCTAGGAAATTATTTGTATATGTCATCGGTATATATTTGAGACCATGACTAGTGAAGGTTCGGGTACTTTAGGGACACAAGTAGAGGATAGTAGTGTCACTAGGGATGAACATGATATAGACTCTCGTATGCGCAATCTATCGTAGAAACAGGAGAGGAATTTTCTACAGAGTTTCCACGAGAAAGGACACCTGGAAGTAGAGCAAATGCAGGCCAAGAATCTTCTCGTAAGTATGACATACAAACATTTCAAGATAATCCTCAAAAATACCATCGAGTTCCTAGAAATCTGTTATTAACTCTTTAAGATTGCCCTTTAGAAGACCCTCAAGACTATAGCACGTCTTCAAGAAGTCAAGTACGATTTAATTCGAATTCAAACTAGGGATTTATTTACGATAGTCCATCCATTGAAGAGGTAACATATGCATATTCTGATAATGGGTGAGTTGATTATAATTACGAGTGTGTATCACATGTTTTTTTATGGGGAAAATGAAAATTTTATGTAGTTTTGGTGGGAAGATATTGCCAAGGCCAAGTGACGGGAAATTAAGATAAGTGGGAGGGGATACACAGATAATTTCTCTTAAAAAAATCTTAGTTATCGAGATATCATGAAGAAAATTTCTGCTATTTCCAGCCAGCCTCATACAATTACCTGCTTCCTGATGAGGATCTTGGTGCGTTAATATCAGTATGTTCTGGTGAGGATCTTCAGCATATGATAGAGGAATATCATGAACTGGAAAAAAGTTCACAAAGATGAAGAATATTCTTGTATCTTTGAATGTCCCGGAGTCAGTGTTCTAGTGATTTAAGGTCTTACTAGTCAGCAGACTGATCAGTATGTGGTTGCTGTAAATGTAATGAAAGATTTGTGTATTCGAAAGAACTCCAGTAAGGAAAATATTGTGGTGAGTGCAGTGGAATCTACTTCTAATCAGGTCATTCAGAATCCTATTGATATGATGACATCATTATGCAAGCACCTGTTCATTTTCAAGATCCAATGAATGAACTGATGGTGTATGGAGATAGAGTAGGCAGCCAGCATCTGATAACTCCTATCATTTCGATTATCCTCTTAACAGTATACCATCAGGCAATCATCTAGTAATGAATCTGAAATTCAGTCCAGAGACTTTATTTTCTCAAGATAAATCTGGTAAGTTTATAATGTTAATCTCTCATTTAGTTATCTTTAGTATTTCAAGGTGGTAATTTCAACCCATTTTCACATAAATCGGTCTATTCGGGTACATTTTTTTCTCAAATGGGTAAAATTAACACGATTAGCTTAAAATTTGAAAGTGGTGGGCAATCGTGTAAGCTTTTTAGTGTATCTTTAACAAATATGAACACACTGACTATATCTTCATAAAAACAACATAAAAAGAGTTGTACAAACTTGTTTCATTCAGGTTGACCCAACCCATTTTGCTTCATTTGACATTAATATTTTGAATGTTCGGATTTCAAGATTAATTCAATATATTAGAATTCATTATTTGATTAACATAGAGAGTCGATCGACAAATACTTTATTACAAGACGAGGCTACATTTGGATTTAAATAGGAGATCAATCAATCAATAATATAAATTGAAACAAAGCTTTTGCCGTAACTTATGCACCTTGAATGTACAGCTGTAAGCCTGTAACGATTGCTGATGGTGTTTCGTATTAGAGGTTGTTGTTCCCTTTTGTTTACAATTTACTACAAACACGACTTTAGTACTGTTGGAAATTATTTAGAGTAATAATAATATTTTAAAAGTAAATTTGGTTAAGAATGATAGTAGGATTATTTAAGCAACTTAGAAGACAATTCAAATAGTAAATAAATAACACAAATTAAGAACAAAAATGTATAGAGATCAAGTTTAAGAAACATCTTGGTCAAAGCACGCAAAAGCGTTATTCTTAGAGAGAAAACGTCCTTTGTGTTATTTTTAGAGAGAAAACGTCCTGCTGTATATGATGAATTCGTTTTAATACTTTTATCGAGCAAAATATGTTAACCCGTTAAATCGTTCGTGTGCGATGAAAGATATAAATGTTATATATTTAATTTAATATCTATGAGAGTTATCAAAGGGACTTTAGATTGTGACTTGTGACATATAAATGCTAAGGGAAACTTCATCATGTTTCTTTAAAATATATAAGCTAGTAATGGAGGTTACAAGAAAATATTTTAAATGAAAGACTAACAAATACATTAGTCATTAAAATTATTTTATTTTCACTTTAAATTATTAATTATTAATTGTTATTCTAAATAATTATTTTCTAAACAAATACCCCACTAAAAAATTGTAACTTTTTAATTTTCCACGCATCGCAGGGACAACTCTCGTTATGTACAACAGCTATAAATGTCATATATTTAATTAATATTTATACTTGTGGGACAAAAACTCTTTTATATGAAGTCCTTTTGATGGTAAAAATAAAATAATAATAATAATAATAATAATAATTTAAGTAATATCTTAATTTTTTATTCATACAGATTTTCTCACAAATAATTTAGTTACTCTCTCCTTCCTAATTTAATTCTTCATTTTTATTTTATATTTTAGTTTGTCTATTTTTTATTTTAATAAATCTAAAAATGTTCAAATTATAATATATAAAATTTTATTGATAAACATATACTGTTTTTAAATTATGTGTCTCTTATATAGTTTAGTTGACAATTAAAATGGCACAAATATAGTACTTTATAACTAAATATAGGCGCAAAACGTGACTAAACGTTAATAAATGATGGTTGCATACAAACAAAAATTTACCGTACATCACTTTTTAATGATATGTACAACACACTAAAACATAAATAGTCGTGTATGACAAAATTTTGATTATACGCAAATTACTACTCAACTAGTAGAGGTTCATCTACCAAGATACATATTTCAAAAAATAAACAAACGGCGATTCTAACTTCTGTGTTCATTTGACTCGCAAATAAAGATTTTGATAATAAAAAGCATAAGTCAATCTGGATCTTTATATTAAAAAGTGAATTGTATGGATAAACTGTTTGTTTGGACTTTCAACATCAAATGTGAATTCGTATGTACGAGTAATGATTTGTACACTACCAATTATATTTATACATTGTTGAATTTGTTTTGTAGTATTGTACAATAAACATTATAAAGCACTTTTAGTAGTAAATGAATAAAAAAATAATATACAAATCACTCTTTATGTATCGAAGTACGTATAAAAACCAGTCTTAAACTATTCGCGTCCAAAAAATTATGCTGAATTATAGATGATGAATTTAAGAGTTGAACGAATTCATGTGAATACATTTTCTTCGATACGGGACATCTTAATTTCATCCGTATTCTTTCCCTTAGAAAACTATAAATTAGTATCAGAAATTCGATTCCGAATACTATTTGAGAAAGTAATGATTCGATGTGTATAAATTATCTCACTATCGTACAAATTATTTGAAGTTATAACATATTTTCACGTATCTAATAGGCAAACCTCACAACCCAAAATCGCTCCTAACATGAGTCAAATTCACGACTCCAATTAATGTCTCAAACCAAAATCACTCGAAACATGAGTCAATTTCACGACTCTAAATTAAACTAACAAAAATACAATTCTTTTTGTTTATAGAATTTATGACTTATGGTTGGCATCGTACAACCCAACATCCACATGGGGAATCATACGATACACAATTCGTCAACATAACGTCAACTTATATTTATTGCATTCATATTCTTTATTTAATTTCTTATTAATTAATCAACGGTGGGGATTGCATGTGACCGTCAATCGCTCCGCATTCTAAATAAACTAATGATGAGTGAAAACGTGATTAGTTGCCGGTAATTTAGGGGAAATGGCTGCTTTTTTAAGCCACTTCATGTGGTTATCCAAATGAAATATTAATGTCAAATGAAGGATTGATAGTTTCATATTAGAAGAATATTGAGGTTTTTTCATTATCCACTTTCTGCTACATTATACACCATGATTAAAATTGTATATGTTAATATTTAGCTAGTAAAGATATTTGTGTAATGTGGTTGTAACAAATAATATAGAGTTGAATTTTTCGTCTAGAGAAACAATATATTTTACATTTTTGTTCTTTCGAGCCATTGTAATATTTTTTCTCCTTCGGAATGATTGAAACTTGGTTTATTTGTTCTACGGGATCATTATTCGCAATATCTATTTGGAGATCCGATAAATAAATGATATTGAATCGTTAATTTAAAACGTCAAAAATAAAAAAATGCATATAAAATGTCATCGGTTTACGTGCTAAAATTTCCCTGAAGCGTTAAAAAAATTAACAGGATCTCGAATTCAAACTCATTTAACTCAAATTTATACTTGATAATATTGACGATCAATTAATATCAAACAGAGTTGCTATTTTATTAGTTTCACGAGACATATTTAAAAAATTAATTGAAGTTCATATCTTATCCCTACTTATATTCATGTTATAAAATAGTTAGTAAAAAGTAAGGGTAAAACAGTCATCTTATGCAAAAGTACAATATAATATAATTAATATGTAAAGTAAAATTGTATTTTTTTTTTGTGAACATGAATTTTTGTAAAGAGAAAGTAGAAGAAAGGACATGTTTTTTATTTTATTTTTCTAGTTTTTATCCCTCTTTGGTGTCTTTTTATATATTTCTGGGTTTGACCATACTGTTTGAGTTGACTGCATTTTCTTTTTCTTTTAACTAAAAGTGAAAAACAAAATGAGACCCGCCAAATTTGTTGGTTACCAGACTCAACCCTACAAGATCCATGCTTTTCGCTTTTCATAATGTAAAAAATGCAATTGAGTACAAGGTACAACATCCGGAGCGTAATATACCACACACTAAGCCATATGTACAATAAACCTAGCATGCCCCACTACTCTCTCCAACAAATCACTTGTTGCTTGCATTTAAAGGTATCATGGTAAAAGTTACAACCAATCAATTAAACAAAATCATGCAAACTCATGGGTAGTTGATTAAAAGCATAAGCTTAGGAAACTTGTACCTTTTCATCAATTTACAACCACAAGCATGATCAGATTTACTATCGCTAGTCGCTACTCTAACTAACTAGTAGTACTTGTCATTGGTGAACGTAAAAGTGACACATTAAGTAACAAATAAAAATTGCTCAAAAATAACATGTTAAAAGACATGCAAAAGGACAAAGGACTTTTGACCTAGAGGTAGCTCGTGCGTTTAAATCACGATGGCAAACAATGTGTATATAATATGTGAGTTATGTTATAAGTTATTTTAAGAAAAAACACACAAATCGCTAATGTCGCTCCCTTAAATTGTTCAATTTTTGCTGTTAGTTTTTTCTTTCCTTCTCAAAAATCAATTTTCTCGAAAAGATCCTTGAAAAATGCAAAATGACACCAAAAAAAAGTTATAAGGCATAAAGAGGGAAAATATTGTGCTACTAATAATTCAGTAAATCTATATAATACGATTTAGGAAGTTGTAAGCATTATAATTTTATAAATTTTACAATTCTAACATCTTTGTGCTAACTTTATAGGTTTTACACAATTAATGCTGCATCAAATTATATGCAAACATAAACGTCAAAGTATCGAGCCATTTCTATATATGTAAGTTATATATATTTACCTGCTAGCATTAGTTTCATTGATTCTGTGATCACAAACATGAAGACACAAATATTTACTCAACCGACTATATTTGGAAGTTGATAGCACCAAACAGTCAGAAATTCCTTACCCAACTACTTTCTAAAAACTAAACTTACCTACCATAACTTACAATTTAAATTACCAAGAATCTATTAAAATGTCAACCAAAATATTCACTTATATTTATCGAGATTTGTTAGCTTTATGTAACTTGCATACTAAAATGAGTATTAGTGAGAGCACCTTCCCTCTCCCTTTGGTATATACATACGGGGTTGCCCTTGTAATGAATCTATAAAATATCTATAATCTTTGTTAAACATTTAACACTCTCTTTCTTATTATTATCTTTATAAAAAGATATCAGAAATTATCATTTTATCCCTCCACTTATCTTTTTATTTATTAATTTTAAAAATCATTCAATTAATATTATATTTCACATAATACATTTAAATATATTATTTCTTCTTTTATATCACAATATTGAATTTACAATTACAATAATTTAAACTATTATAAAAAGACCACTTTCATTACAGAAATATTAATTATTATTGCATTCAGATACTATTAAACATCTGTCTCTCAATATCAACATGTGAAATATTCACTCGCTGCTATGCGTGAGATTCAACGCTAGTATATGTTTAGTCCCTCAATATACGCTAACAACACATAATTTCAGTGCACCTAAGACTTCCCCTTTATTTACTTATTAGAAGGGTGTCCGTATAGCGTAGCAGAAAATGATTTTTAACGATATTTATGTTCACATCAAAAAATTAGTAAATTAAATAATATAAATTTTCAATTTAATCATTATAAAATATGTACAAACAATGTGAATTCATTGTAAAATAATAGAATTAGATATTAATTATGATAAATTTTAAATTTTTACGATCATATTTAATGTATAATTTTTCTCTTCATAAAAATGACATAATGTTCTATTATCAATTGTCAAATGAAATGAAAATATTAAGTAAAAGAGATTCTGAAAATGAATTATAAAAGAGTACGAAATTATAAATTACACATATTTTAGTTACAAAGAGGGATTACTCGGACACATGCATATTTTCAATTCCATAGATTGCGAAATGAAAATCTTAATAGTTGGGATATATATTATTAGATTTACTTTGTTGGTTTTATTTAATATTCATTTTAGTGTCATAAACATACAACACTATACATTTATACAATACAAATATAAGTTAAAATAAATTCACCTAATTTTACTATTTTTGGGCAAACAATAAATTAAGTGAATGTGGAATGGAAGGTGAGCATGAAGTGTCCGTTAACGATGGAGACCGATTTATATTTGGACCAGTTGGTTAACCTATCGATTATGCATCAAAATCAGTTTGTTTGAATTCGACAATTGGAAATTAAATAAGCATTAGTTATTATGATAGCTCTTCTTTTCGACACCCGTCATAAATAGATTGGATATGTATAAATTAATTATCCTTCGATACGACTGTTTAAATACAAACATTTATGCATATCTTAAAACTTTAATATCAATTTTGATGTTCATTTATTATCATTTTACGTATTATTATAAATGATAACATCATTTTTAAATGTGTCATTACAAGAACATAATATTAAACCTTTTGTGTTTTTGTGTTACATTTTCTTCTAATAAAAAGTTAAAATGTATAAAGATAAAAATGTGACATTAAAAAAAACATAAAATTATTTTTATGTAGGGAAAAAGAAATTCACATGGGTGCCGGTAAGCCGGGTTAAATTTCATTCCGAGTTAACGAGAATAACATAACCATGGTTAAAAATTAAACGGCCGTTAAATTTAACCATCTTCTTCTTCTTTTATTCTTCCATCACTATCTATAAATGAAGCCGTTAAATTCACGCACCTCCTCTGACTTCCTCCCCATTCATCCGGTTCACTCCAATTCCATCCTCTGACTCCGGTTCTTAAACACACACTCACTGCGTGAAATAGTTTCACAATATACTGTGAGTCTGAGTGTGTGTAACGAAAATGGAGGTATTTAAGAAGCTTTTCGCCATCTGTTCATTTCTGTTTCTAATGCTATTACTTGCCACGGTAGCTGCCACAGTTCACTCAAATGACGCGTTAAACCCTAGGTATCGTTTATTTCGTTACTAATACTTATTTTTTGTTAATTTTTAGACCGTTATAGTTTGGGAATTGTGAATTTTTTTAGCTCAATTGTGTGTATTCGCATCTTTTGTTTACACATATACGCAGAATTAAGCTAAATTTAGCTCTACAATTTCGATTTTTACCATAAATCAGTCCATTTCGCAGCATTTTTTTTTCAATTAACCACAATGTATCTATGTATAGATATATGTGTGTATATTACACACAGTCACACACACACATACATTTTGGTATTTTGAAAAAAAATGAGTTGAGAAATGAACAAATTTATTGCGAAAATTGAAATCGTAGAATTGAATACAGTGTGTGTGTTTTTCTTTTTCTGAATGTTTTTGTTGAATGTTTAATGTTTTAATGTACAGGAATGCGGAAACAGAGACGTTGAAAAATCAAAGCTCGTACAATTCGTCAATGGCGGCAAGGTAAGTAAAATCAATTAATGCTGACTCACTGAGTTAACTCGTTATGCGGTTCATTGTATAAGACCTAAAAATTGAAACAAAATCTCAACCGTTTAGATACCAGAATTTTAGATCTGATATTTATCTTTGTTATCATAGGTTAATTGGCTATGTTTATTCAGATTCCAAAACAACCGTTTGTTCTGTTAATTTTTGTTTGTGTACACTTTATGACGGTTATAACGGTAGAAAAGGGACTATAATTGTATTTCTCTCTCACACAGTAAAAACACACACTTAAATACTCAGTGGTGTGTTGACTGGGGTCGCAGAGACGAAGTGTGTACTTTTTGCGTCTCATCCACACGCTGTGCCCACTTTAATGTCTGTGCGTCGGTGGTTTTTTTTGGCAATTTTTAATAGATAGATTTTCTGAAATCCTGTAAATGTGTTCGGTTTGAATTTATTGGTTGTTTGAAAACGTAAAGAATTGATTAATTCTTTTTCTTTTTGGTGCAGAGAAAAAGAGATGGAAGCTGTGAATGAAAATGCTGTTCAAGATCCTGAAGAGGTTCTCTCACATATTGAAATGTAAGGATGTCCTTACATTTTTTATATGAACATAAATAATTTAGTCGCGTATTTAGACGGATACGTAGGAAATAAGTTCAAGATCTTCAAAAATGGCTCGTAAATATAAAATGTGACTATTGATTAAACGTAGGTAAATGTGTGCAAATAATAAATAATACAAGACATATATTAGTTAAACATCTAAGAGGTAATAAGAAATTGGGTTAGAAGCAGGCACATGAATAGATATGACTATTTTTTCTTATTATTATTGAGATATGTAAAATGTTCCTCAATTTACGTGTTTATATATGATTTAAATATAGATTGATTTATTTATTTTTGTACATGAATCTATTGTAAGTCGTTTCGAAAGCGGTCTCTTTATCTTCGAATAAATGTATAATTTACCTTCGAGTAAAGATATAATTATCTACGTTATACCTTTTTTATACGTTGTGTTCGGCGAGATTGAATATCATTTTTTTATAAATGAGAAAATTATTTGATAACTTTAATAATAATATCTAAACATTCTCTTTCAAACACATACATCAATGCAATAAAAATGATTGTTAAAAGAATCATATTTTTTTTATAAATCAGAATAACTTATTTATTGTACTATTTCACAATCTCTATAATTTGTTTGTTCAACTTTAATGTACAATGGACCAAATTTGATATTTTTTTATAGATTTTAAGTAATGGGTAACACATATCCACATGCTAAAAGTTAAAAGAGAAAACCATCATGTTATTTCTTTCATTTTTTTGGTGTAATCACCAGACAAATCAATTTATATCGGTTTAAAGAAATTTCCTTTATTGGGTGTGTAATTTTCATCGATCTTCATTTACAACCTTTGTCAAATTTGCCATAACAAAGGAATCAACCCATGTGACCCTACTCTCTATAAACATCCACCTAAACAAAATCAGTCTATGTAACTTTTCACATGGTTTTCTGATGGATTTTGACATCTTTACAACCAGTTTTAACTTTTAACCATAGGTCATATTAAACTTCAATATTACCCTTATTGCATATTTGCATTCCATTTTGGATATAGCATAAATTTCAACTTTTTGGTGTGTTAGGAACTGGTTTATTATTTTTTCTTACCAAATATTCTTTGCTTGTGCTATATGCTTACAAGCATGTGAACTAATGTGAAATATTTTTATTTAAGCAATCAAAATCTCCAATCATCTTGGTACTAAAATTAAGGCTATCTTTGCCATGTGACAGACCATCACTCCCATGTGCTAGTAAAGAGATATAGTGATAGAGCTATCTTCTTCTTGTTATATTACCACCATCTAGTACTTGCGAAAAGGACAAACCAAATATACAATTTGTACTAATATCCTTACTTTTTGATTTGGACTGCTGTGCTTCCAGTTTGTTCCTCTTTCAATTCAATGACACATTTGACCATTCATACGTAATGAAACAAAAGTGATCTCATATGGTGATATGTAATGTCAATTTGATGTTGAAAAATCTGGACAAAATCCTTTAGTAATAAATGTGTCTGATTCAAAATTACGAATTATCTTTTATCTCTAACGGATTAAACTTGTAGAAATATATAAAAAGTAATTTAAAACGCAAATGGGTTGGGTATAAGACCTCGTAAATCAGTTTGATAATTAGAATTAAAATAATATTATCTGTGTACCTGTAAAAATTAAAAACAAAAAATAGAACTTTAAACAAAGGATGTTCTGGTTCAACCTGACCCGTTTTGACGGTGAAAATTATTATTTGTTTTGACCCGTTATACATGTCATCTGACGCACTCAAAAAGTGTTTCGGGCCATCTCTAAAAGGATACGATGTTGTGCAGGAGCATGAGAAACAATACTGAGAGGAGGAAACTGGGATACTTTTCATGTGGGACTGGTAACCCTATTGATGACTGCTGGAGATGTGACCCAAACTGGCACCGTAACCGCAAGCGCCTTGCTGACTGTGGCATTGGTTTTGGGAGGAATGCCATTGGAGGCCGTGAAGGTCGTTATTACGTGGTCACTGATTCACGAGATGATGACCCAGTTAACCCAAGACCTGGTACCCTACGTCACGCTGTCATACAAACTGCTCCACTGTGGATCGTGTTCAAACGTGACATGGTGATCCAGTTAAAGCAAGAGCTAATCATGAACAGTTTTAAGACCATTGATGGTCGTGGAGTCAATGTCCATATAGCTTATGGAGGTTGCTTAACTCTTCAATTCATTAATAACGTTATTATTCATGGTTTACATATTCATGACTGTAAGCCCACCGGTAACGCCTTGGTTAGAAGCTCTCCTTCCCATTATGGTTGGAGAACAATGGCTGATGGTGATGCTATTTCCATCTTTGGATCGAGCCATATATGGATCGATCATAACTCTCTTTCTAAGTGTGCTGATGGACTCGTTGATGCTGTCATGGGCTCGACTGCCATCACCATTTCCAATAACCACTTTGCTCACCACAATGAGGTGCGTAAATCTTGATATTATAGTTGCCAGTTACGAAACTTCTACTTACCTGTTACAAGACTTGCTTGGTGGATTATGGGTCAAAACACTGTGTGTTGGGTTGGCCAGACCGTTTTAGTTAAAGATATAAACTTTTTTTTATATACAATCAGGGTCAAATATACTAATTAAACATAATATTGTTTCGATAATGATCTAGTTTTATGAATAAGAATGTTTAGAATGTTTTGTGTATTAAAAATACAGTTTGTGATACTTTCACCCCGTTTTACTCATTTACTTTCAAGCTACTATGTTTTTTCATTTTACTAATTTGACTCATCATTTTACTAGAGGTAAAAATAAAGCGAATTAAAATGGGTTGAAATTGGCACCTCTACTTGTAACTTTCAAAAAAAAAAAAAGAAAGATAGAGTTCTAATGATAAATTGTAAAACAGGTGATGTTGTTGGGCCATAGTGATTCTTATTTTAGAGACAAGATGATGCAAGTGACTATTGCCTATAACCACTTTGGTAAAGGACTAATTCAGAGAATGCCAAGGTACAAACAACAGCAATTAATGCATTTAATTCATTTAATTCATTCTTAGTGTACAATATAAATTAGGTTCATCTGACATGGGGAACTCAATTTTGGTAAATTTTTTTTGCAGATGCAGACATGGTTATTTTCATGTAGTAAACAATGACTACACTCACTGGGAGATGTATGCCATTGGTGGAAGTGCAAGCCCCACCATCAACAGCCAAGGCAACAGATACCTTGCCCCTGCAAATCCTTTTGCAAAAGAGGTACATAACTTACTCTATATTTATAACTTGGTCCTTGGACCCAATTATAGTAGTCATTTTTAGTATTTACATTAAATGATTCGGCCTCTGATTATTTTGGGGTTAAAGAAGATAAAAAATTAGTTTGATGATATCTACAACAAAACTGATAGCAAATTGTAGAATACAACATGAACAGTCATGTTATCTCACGTGAAAACAGTCGGGCCTACTAATGGGCCTGAGTTTGCTTTAGAATGAAAGGCCCGCTGTTTTTCATATGTAAGAAAACATGCCCCAGCTTGTTATGCTCTTAACTTGAGAGGATCTAAATTCAGAATAAATTACGTATGTAACTCTTCGTGTAAACTTATTAGCAAGCTTTTTATTCCCATTTTACAAAAAGGTCACACTTTATAAGTTCTCAACATAATTCTAAATGCTTCGACTCATATTTCACAAGAATGTCATATCTTTTGTTTAACAACCATGGATCATTTCAATTATTAATTCCTTAAATAATCTGAATTAGTCAAACTCTCAAAACTAAGTTACTCATTATTGCAACTTGAAAACATCGTTTTAAACAGTTAGTTATCCATTCCAATTCGATGTCACACAGTCACATTCAAAACACACATCCAAACTCCCCCTGATTCAATGTCCAGACTGAACTCTTCCACCTTTTTTTTAACCAAACCTAAAAATTAACATTCAGGAAGATCACATCTGCTACCATTGTGAGATTTGGGACTTATTAATGTTGATTTTTCAATGGGAATTTGGTATGATATCAGGTCACAAAGAGGGTCGATACAGCTGCAAATAGATGGCATGGGTGGAACTGGAGATCAGAAGGTGACTTACTTCTCAATGGGGCTTATTTCACCCCATCTGGAGCCGGTGCCTCAGCTAGCTACGCTAGAGCCTCAAGTTTGGGTGCTAAATCGTCTAGCATGGTTGGTACCATGACATCAAATGCTGGAGTTCTTAGCTGTCGCAGGGGTCGCCAATGCTAGCCACCTTTATCAACTCAACAATTCCTCTCCTTTCAATCCTTTTTAGTGTGTTCATTTCACTATCCACTTTTTCTTTGGTTTTGATCCTTTTTTCTTGCCGATTCCTGACAAGTGTGCGGTTTTTTATACATCAAATTACTCCTTCATTGTGTTGTTGTGTCACGTGCAACCTCGGCCAAGCTTCAATTGAAAACATGAGTAAACATATTCACCAATTTCAGGAGCAGGTTCGAAGTGTTGTTCACAGTGTGCATTATCTGCTAGTTTGTTTTTAGATCTAACTAGGTGCCATTGGTTTTAGATCACTAGATCCATTATGTTTGTTTTTCCGCTTTCTTCCCTAATCTTTCACGTGTAATTTTGGTTTCTTGAGTCAATACAAGTTGTAATGTCGAATGTCGAAGCTACTTGGGTCATGAAATGAAAAGAGAAGTTTTTATTTTTTTACCATATTAGAAGCATTGTTATGTATGTTCAATAACAGACAAAAATGCAGATGCATCTAACAGGACTAGTTCTTTGCAAGCTAATTCATTCAAATAATCATATGGTATTTGTAGTATGTTGTAAATTAACAGTTTTACTAGTTCAAGTGTGCCAGAGTGAAGTAGTGAGGAAGACCAAACCACATGCAAAAAGTTAATTCCCTTGTATGATATTTTTGTACAATTACAGTTGACCTAATTATATGCTTTTTTTTATGAAAAATGAGAAAAAAGAAACACAAGCATTGCAAAATGATGGATCTGTTGGGTTTCTTGCTTTGTCTTGTGTCAAGTATCATCTTGTTCCACCTTTTGCGTCTTCCTTCTTTTGTAATTTGGATTTTGGTGTAAGATTTAAATGTTTTGGAGGGGAGTTGGTGTGGTCATGATTTTGGTTTCTTTAATAATGATGTTTTCTTTACCATCACCAAAAGGTTTCAGAAGACTTTTCTTTTGTCAAAGCTAAGTAATAATCCTGTCTCAAAGACATTAAAGAGCATTGGATCCTTCACATGTTCTCTATTCAAAAGACTTGCAATTTATACATGGTTTTTCCCTCCAAATCAACTGTTGTATTTACCTTTTCAGATAATAAGGTATCAATTTCAACTCACACATAATATTGAGTTGATTTTCAATCAGATTCTTTTTTAACAATGAACCAGTTTAACAACTTATAAGGAAGCGGGTCATGTGGGTCAAAATAGTTGAGTTCGTTTTAACCATTCCTGAAAGTACATCACTTATATTATTAATAATGCATCTTGAATGTTGAGTCTTAAACTCTCAAAACAAAATTAAAATTACTCATTTACCCTATAAAATTATATATGAAATTTACTTAAATAAAAAAGTTATTATACCAAAATTACTTCTTTATACATTTGATATTGTCATAATGAAGTTATTAACTTTGAATTTAGTCTACCTGATATTTCTTAATCCTTTTAAAGTTTAATTGAGCACTAATCATTTAAAGTTACCGTTACACAATAAAAATTAAAAAATGACTTATTTGTTTAATATATTAAAATATTGTCTATAAAATTAGAAAAAAATATTACAAAGTACTATTTAAGGATGACATCTCATTCAACAAAAAAGATAATCAAGTGTAATATAAATTTGAAAAATGAGTTACCGCTCTATTGCGCGAGCAATGTGCTAGTTATATTCAATGCATTGATAATTAGTTGTAATGTATTAAAAAATTATAAGAAAATAAAAAAAATTCAACCCAAAAGAGCCCGACCCATTTTGCCATGCATTAAAATTACTTATTACGCCCCACCATTTTACCAACTACGGATGGATCTTGAATCAAGAATGATCTCCTTCAAATAAATTCTAATACAAATGTAATCCCATTCTGAAAAGTTAGATTATGAATGTTGCATAGATTGTTTGCGTGCAAACTAACCATTTTGCAAAATTCCAAAATAAAATTTAAGCGATTTGAATCGTATACGAAACTACATACAGTGCCACATGGGTTTTGGCTTATAAATGACATGTTAACAATGAGATAAGGTGTGGCCCTCCATGTGAGGTCTCACTTGAGCACACATATGATTTAGTACTTTAGGTTTCTGGGTGCCTGCATTTCAAGTATTAATATAAATAGACAACAGCCCAGTGCCCACTTTTGGGCAACATTGTACCACTAATTCATGCAGAAGGTACCACTCAAACTGATCAACATTTCTACAGCAAACCATGTGACTTAAGATGAGGTATTTATGGTGGTACAACACAAGTCATTTGAGCCCTCTTGGGTGCCTAAATTTCTAGACAAGATATCAAGAATGTGATAACTTTGTCTGACCAGTGTACAGATCACTCATGCACAAAGTACCCGCAAACAAAGTATGTCATCGAAGTTATCTGATATGTCTAGATACTTCACACTCACGAGTCCTACTTCTAAAACCGACATAACCTGAGTGCTGTTCACCTAATCCAAGTGATTAACATTTCCCCAAGAGTTAAGTGGATTAGTCGCATAAAAACAGCTCATTGATTCTATTTTATTGATAAACTTACAAAGATCTAACAAACAAAATGAATTTATCAAAACAATTGCATGGCAGAAAGCTGGAACTATCATAGTGTCATGCAATAAATTAAGTACAAAAGTGAATCATTATAAAGATGGTGGCTTATCAGTTATGGATCTATTAAGAATATGTAGAAGTCCCGGTAAATTAACTCATTTGCCACGACATGAACAAAATGACAATGTAGCCTGCATTTTTTTGTGTGCGCCGTGTTTTTTCTATCAAATTCGATTGATTTATTATAATTATTCCATTAAGGATACTACAATTATCAAAGGGGCCAAAGATTAAGTCATGCAAAGTTAGCTTTTGCATCCAAATTCTTCTGAATTTTTCAACAAAATGAATCAAGATTCCCAAAGTAGATATCTTTTTTACACCATTCGTTCACTTTGACTAATGCAAATTGAGGAAACCATACCACAAACTCCCATCCACAATACGCTGTTTAGAAGTACAATATGAATCTAGAGTGTGATAGACCAATAGAATAATTTGCATCTTATGCATCAAATACATACCCAGCCTCCGCAAAGTGAGATTTCACCAGTGCAAGAGCTCTTCCACGATGAGAAATCTTATTCTTTTCTTCCTTGGGCATTTCAGCATAACTGTAACAACAGAGTGTGTGAAGTTAATTTGCTACTAATCTGTAGAATAATAGAAACTATTAATATAATGGAGATTAGAGGTGCCCAGATGGGTGACATGATTGAATTGGGTAACAGGTTCACATTGAGACCGATCATATTATTAGTAGAGGGTAACATGGGCTAGGTCGAGTTGTCCAGCAAACACCTTTTGTCCATGATTTACAGATAAGTTAATTGTTAATGGATGATGACAGAAACAGTATAGTGTAATAATAAGCTAAATCTTTGAACAATTAAAGAAAATGTATGCATTAAAAGTAGACTTTAGGCGACTTTCAGAGTTTCACCATTTGAACCATTTGAACCATTCTAAGGGTTAAAGAAGTCACATCCATACTGACCCCTTTATAAGTAAATGGGTCGACATTACCAGTTGCTACCTCTAATGTAGATCATATAAAAAATTAAAAAAAGATGCGGAGATGGGATTACGTTTGATCATAGCCATCAGGTTGGAAGACTGGATCCCATCCAAAGTCATTTGGTCCTCTTGCAGAAACAATCTTCCCCTGAAAGAGTACATTTTCCTGTTAACACTTCATAATACCAATTAGATCAATAACTCATAGTACGACTGTTTATATTGTATACAAATCACTTTTACCCCACAAAAGCGTTTGATATAATGTGAAATTAGCACATAAAGTATATGCCCAAAAAACAGTGAATGATATAAAGCATACCGGGGTCTTTCCAACAAACGTAATGGGTTCAACGTTTGGCCCTAGAGCAAGAGAAAATACACACAAAGCATAGGCAGATTTATCCTCATAAGCCATCAACATATTATTTAGACCTACAAAAGCGATTGAAGTACTTAACCTAAATTATATTATTAAAGCTCAGCATCATGGTAAAACTTAAATTGATTTAGAGTACCTTCATGACCAAGCTTCTGGAGAAACCACTTGCTGTGGATTGGCATTTGTCACCCGGTGACACCGGCAACAAAGTAAAGCAATAAAGTCAAAATGTGTCAAATTTAATCTACCTCTAACGTTTTAAAGCTTTCAGTAGACAATTAAAGATACTCAAAACATACTGAGTTGATTCATAATTTACCATTACAAATAAGATTAAGTAGATATTAGTTCATTCTAATTTGTTGTAGCTAGTTGCTTAATTGTAGTTATAAATCTTCACTGATCAAGTTAAGTAAAGCCAACCTTTTCTATAACAAGATATGCTTTTAACTTTTATAGATTGAGATTCGGAACAGCAAAAAAGACTTGCCATGGGTTGTTAGTCTTCTTCTCTAGGTTTTTTTTTTTTTTTTTTTTCTACTTCTATAAATGAAGTAAAAATGCAAAATATACAGGTGGAATTGTGGATTGATGCTCCTACAGTTGTAAGTAATCAGAAATCTTTGTATTTTAACATAAAATATAAGTTCTTACGATATTATTTATATGCAATATTTATTGTTAACAATCATATAATTAAAGAATATTTTTAACAATCATATAATTAAAAGTCCAATTTATCAGTTCTGGCATTCTGCGGTGTTATCAAATCTGATTTATTTGGGCAAACATGTAAATAGCAGATATGTAGAGTTAGTACCAACTTTGTTTCCCCTAATTATTCTTGAAATATCATAATAATCACTATGAAAACGCATATCTACTCATCCCCTAATAGAACCAAGTCTATAAGAAATTAAGAATAGTAATCTAAAGTTCTAAATACGATTTTAATGAGAATATGTATAATTTAACTTATGATGAATGCTTTTACGAAAGAAAATTTAACCAGAAAGCCATAATATAGCATTACCTTAAGAGAACGGGAAAAAAAAGGTGCAGCAAAGGAGACTTACATATAAGGCCCTGCAAACAAAAATAAAAATTTACAAATCAAAACAGCAAAAAAACAAAAAAGTATTAACAATTTATGATGTAAAACAAAAGAAGAATTTGATAGTAACTAACCAGGAAGACCCTTAAGAGCATTGAAACAAAGACATGTGTCTTCAACCAACACTGGCCCTTTCACCTTCAAACACACAACATTTCCAAATAACAACATTTTATTATTATTATTATTATTATTTTTATTATTATTAATATTATTGTTATTATTCTATACATATACACACTCTTTGTAATTAGGGTTAAGTGTTTGGAAAAGCATCCAATTTACTCGAAATTCTATCTTACATATCTAACATTAAAAGTTTGTATTATATGTATCAAACTTTCAACTGATTATATGTATATGTATGTATCTGACCTCTTATAACTGCTGGTTTTAATGACATATCAGATGACATGAAAACCCATATGGTGGACACGTCAGCAGAACTACAAGCCACCTAATGACTTATTCATCATATACATAAAATAATAATAACTGAAAGTTTGATAAATATATACGGTGAAACTTTCATACATTTTCAATTAACCCTAATAATTAACAATTGAGATTATTAAATAACAAAAAAGTGTACCTGATCAGCAGCTAAACGAGCTTTTTCTTTGGAAATATCTTCTGGCTCGCCTTGCAATTCCGGTACTGTTAAAATAATCAATCATTAAAATAAAAAAATAATAAAAACCTAAAATACGATTTTTATTATTACTAGGGCTAAATAAATGGATGGATAAATATATATACACGTACAATCAAGCTTAAGTGATTGAAAGGGAATTGATTTCCCTAATATTACTTTAACTTCTTCAAGTTTTTTGGCGTTTCCGGTAACAAATGTCACCGGCGATAATTTAACTAAACCACTCCCGCCCACCACTTGCGCTGCCGCCATTTTCCCGCCCTCTTTTATTACTCTGCCGCCGTTGCCGTTGCAGGTTTACGGTTGACGATTTCCCCTTAACAGCTTCTTTTGACTGTGTATATAATGGGCCTTATGAATTATTACTTGGGCTAATTAAAAGGTCAATGGGCTAAGTTTAAAAGAAAATTTGGCCCGTTTGTGTGAAAAGGCCGAGCAAATCTTATTTAACTAACGAAATCAATTTCACGCTTATATATTATCCATGACATTAATTGTAAATTTATGTAAGTTGTAAGTATTAATGAATTAAATTAATTGTAAATTTATGTAAGTTGTAAGTATTAATGAATTAAATTAATTCTGTTTATATGACAAGATTTTATTTTGCTAGATAAAGATCGAATATAAAATTTAGTTTTTTTTAATTGTAAGTTTTATTATCTCGTCACAAAATTTGAAGAAAATATCCTTTAGTTGTGTACAAGAGTCAATGAACTTCTTTTTATTGAACATTACAAGTTGATAAATATAACAGAAATAGCGCGCGCACACACACAAACATACTGTATAAGAGAAAGATTTAGAGAAAAACTTCAAATCTAGAGGAATGAAAGAAGTAGATCTCAGCCTTTGATTTCATCACAACTTTTTCATAGAAGAGACAATGCATATACAAGACCAATTTCATCAATTTTTGTCTAAAATCCAAATTTAAAGTATGATGTCATCGATTCATCAATCAAAAATTCAAAATATTCAAATCTATCAAACAGATTCATACAAATTTTTAATTCTTCATGATACATATTCGAATGTTATTCTGAATTTTGTAGGTAACTTTTGGGTTTTTGTGAAATGTTTGGTTTGTCATCGGAATGCGCTCACAACCCATAAATCTGTAGGTCCACCAGGAACGCCACTAGAAAGTGAAAGTAATCAAATTGAACGAATTTCATCATAAAAAACTTATAGACAAGTAACTAATCGAATTGTGGTCGCCATTCATCATCGAATTTCATAAAATTCAAAATTTTCAGAACGTTAACATTCATATGAGATGAATGTTAATCAAATAACAACTTAATATTCTTAAATATTTATTTATGATGAACATTAACTTATATATGTTATCATACATCATTGAACGTTATGACATAACATTCATCAGTGTATGATAACGTATATAAGTTAATATTCATCAAAAATAAATCTTAACATATATCAGTTAATATTCATCATAAATGAATGATGTTCATCAATATATAATAACACGTATAAGTTAATATTAATCAAAAATGAATGTTAAATATTAAAAAAAAAACGAGATATTAACATTCATTTATGATGATTTTTTTTAAAAACGGCTTGTTAGATGTTAGTGGTTCAGGTCTAGCAGTGACATCCAATTGGGCAGTATGCTAACCCTGAGACCCTCATGTTCCTCCTTTTTATCACTTGAAGGGGTAAAAGTTCCGGGTGGGACTCGAACTTGATACCTCCCTTAACTAAACATCCCCTCCCCAAGGCCCCATATGGAAACCTTGGTGGCCAACTGAGCTAGCCCAGTTGGTTTCATTTATGATGAATATTAATTCATATACGTTATTATACATTGATCAATGCTATGTTATAACGTTCATTAGTGTATATTAATGTATATAAGTTAATATTCATCATAAATGAATGTTTAAAAATACTAAATTGTAATTTTGATTAACACTTATCCTAAATGAATGTTAACGTGTTGAAAATTTTAATTTCGAGGGTTTTCATTTTAAAATGTAGAAGTATAAAAACTTTATTTGATTAATGATATACATAATCGATTGGTTCATATTTTACGTTAAATATGGATCCCTTTTTACTCAATTGAATGATCTTGTTGAATTTTTTTTTGTAGGTTTTTACATTTTTCATGATGAAATCTATTTTCAACATTTTTTATGATTGAATCTAATGTTCAACAGTTTCACATAACAAGTTATGTATTAGTGTTTTTCAATTGATTCATGAAAGTTCCGGACTTTAATTTGACGAAATTTACTTAAAAATCACGTTTTTATAGTTGATGAGTATTTGTTTCTTCATTTAGCAATGATTTTAAAGTTATTTACAAGTTTACCATCGGGTTGACCATATCAAATGAAGGGTCGAGATCAACATTTCTCCCTCCCCCACTTTTCACACTTCCCTAAGGATTAATTAAGAGTCAATCATTCGTATTCTATAAAAACAGAACACAACCTCTAATATTGACATCTAAACTAATTAAAGTTTGAAACATCACCTCTCACTAATATATAATGTACAAGTTTAACTCCTTATTAATTCATCTTTTCACACAAACTTATATAAACTACAAACTATAATACATCATTAACTTGAGAAATAACTTTTAAAAAATAATGATTAATTAAAAAATTTATCATGTGCATAAGTTTTAATTCATATATATTAGTTCATCTTCATACACAAAAAATATAAAATATAGATTACCTAAATTCAAAGATTAACATGAATACTTATATAAAATCATGGAAGATTTTGGGTAAACAAGCACAACCCAAGTAAATTACCAGTATATATATATAAGACCTCGAATTCCCACTTCTAACTCTAGCTGATAAGTTGAGTCACCCTGCCTTTTTTTTTTCTGTTTTGTTTTTTTTTTTTTTTTTTTTTTTTTTTGTCAGAAAGAGAATCGAATAAAGAAAGAGATAGTCTATATCATGTATCGATCAAGGATCACTCTATGAATAGGTAAATTCTCTATGACCTCCCACCGTTCACGACATCCCTTGCTTCTCATTGCAACGGCTCCTCGATGGAAGAGTAAAAGCGTTGGTCCCCTTCGGTCAAGTTATATAAATATATATATATATATGAGTGAACCAAAGGATATTTTTTTAGGGGAATGGGGAAGCGCTAATATTCATCACGAAACATCTTACCTTCGCCAACACAAATGTACAAAAAAAAAATCAAAATCGATGCTATGAATGTTAACCTTCCTTGATGAGTTCTTTTTGTAGGCTATAACATAAATTGATGAATATTATATTATAAAATTGTTTAACATTCATCACGGTGAATCTTAACAAAATGAACATAGAAGTTGAAAAGTTTTATCAGGAACACGTATTTGACTAGTACTCATCAAACAAATATTCATTAATGAATTTTAAGTGATAAACTCATTAACATTCATCATAACGTTTGTTCGGATGAATGTTATTTAGTTTACAACTTAAAATTCATTCATGGATTTTCTTGTTCAATGTATATTAGTCAAATATATATTTTTGGATTAATAATATCGACTTCGGTTAACTTTATTTAACATTTATGAATGTTAACAATTTATTAAATTGATATTCGTCAATTAATGTTATGACTTAAAAAGAAAATCCATCCGTGAATATAAAATTTATAGCATTGATTTTGATTAATATTTACTGGTAAAAATATTTTTTTATTAACATTTTGATTGGTAAATGTAAGATATTTTGTGATAAATATTAACGCTTCTTCCTTCTTTAAAAAAAATATTTCTCTTTGAATTATGTCTATATATAAATTAAATATATTTATATATATATATATGGTGTTTGAAATGTAAAAAAATTAGATTCTTACAAGATAAAACCTAAAATAAATATTTAAAAGTTTTAAACTTAAGGTTTCCAACTCATTTTTTATACATATGTTTGCATATACTTATAAAAAAATCCCGTTAATTAAATTAAGATAAAAAAAAGGCTACCTATAAACCTATATGAAAATATATTGTTTTAAGCTTTAGTCATGTGGGTTCATAGATGAAATGAGATTTAAGCACCAATTTGTAGGTTAAGTAATTACATAGTAATATGATATTTGTTCTATAACGAAGATAAATACAATATTTAATAACTTTTAGTTATATGTTAATTTCTTGATGAAAATAAAATTGACGTAATTCAATATGAATAGTCAAATAATAATACATTTATTTATTATTTTTATATTAATTTTAAAAAGATATAATATTGTTGTTATTGAAAAGTGTGTGAGAAAAGTAGAAATATTATTATATTATGTTGATATTGTTTTGTTATTAATGATTATCATTTTACGAGTATTACTAACTAAGTAAAAAATATTTTAATAGCAGTATTAAAAGTTAAAAATTAATTTGGCCATTCATTGATTTATGTTTTTACATTAATAAAAAGTCATTCTCAGTTAATAATCTAATACATACAAATTCAATTTTTTTCTATTTATACAAAAATGTACACGAAAGAAAAGTAAGAATTAAGAGTGAGTGAATTAACTAACTTTTCAAATATAGAAATTTAAGTTTTAAGAAAAAAATTGTAAAATATTTTATAGGTGAATTAATAGAATCTTCGTACAATACAGCGGGAATATTACAAAATATGATGGTTGTCCATCACATGTCTTTTTTTCAAAATAGTTATTGGGAAATCAATAATCATAGAAAAAACTGGTCCGAAGTAGAAGGGTTATAGTATTCGTAATTGGTAAAAGAAAAAGTTTAGAAAAAGTAAGGAGAGAGAGAGTATTAAGTAACTTACAATATTTATAAGAGTTAATTGTTTGGTTATGTATGTAACTCTACCTTTTTTACTATTGTATGCGATCACTTTTTAAACTTCTTAATGTATGTATCGAACTTTGCAAACACGTCTATTGTATGTAATGGATGACCTGAAACCGGCTAAGTGCTTACGTGACACCGGTTCACTACATAGAATAGACATCTTAACAAAGTTCAATACATACAATAGACATTTTTTATGAGGAAATTACCGGCTACCTTTCATTCATGTTACATGTTACATACAATAGACATTCTAAACAAGTTCCACATATACAATAGGAAGTTGAAAAGATGTTTACATACAATAGTAAAAAGGTAAAATTAAATATGTAACGAAACAATTAACTATATTTATAATTGTAAATTTTAAAAAGGATAATATGAAATTTTTTATAAATAAATATAGATATAGATAAGTTGAAAAGATCAACTTGAAAGTTAATCTAATCTAAACTGCTTAACGGTTAAAATATGTTATATATATTATATATATAAGGTGGAGATCAAGAGGGAAGTAAAAAATTAAGGAAGCAGGGAAGCAAATCTCAATTCTTGATTTCATCCTAAATGAATTTTAAAAATCACAAATAATTTCAAAATTTAACATTCATCACAAATGAATGTTAAAAACATTTATTTATGAAAAAAATTAAGGGTTAAAATCTGCTTCCCTCCTTCCCTAGGATTTGAAACTTCCCTATAGATCCTTTCCCTATATATATTTATCATTGAAATTTTTTACGTGTTATAATATATATCTTTAAGTCAAATTTGAATCTATTTACTTACGTCATTTATCAATTTAATTGTAGTTTAAATGTTTAATTAGAACTTTACGGTTCATACTTCGTATTTATTACTTTCTCCGTCTCAATTTCATTGTTATCTTATATTTTTGTTAGATATAAAACACATATTAGATAAATGTTAATTTTACCTTTATAATAATGAAAGTAAGTTTGATTAAAAATATTTAAGAAATAAATGAGAATAATAAATGAAGATATAATTAAAAATTTAATAATTTATAGTAGTTAAATTTTGCAAATACACTATTTTTTTATATAAATAAAAATAATAATATAGATAATGAAAATGAAATGAAGAAGTAACACTAAACATGTACTAAAAGATCCATCACAATTGATTCGGTTTATATGAAATTGGAAAAGAAACATTGGATGACATCTTTTTCATACTTGAACTACTTTTTTATGCAACTCCGTATTAAATAAAATTTATTTAAAAATGATAAATATAAATAAAGATTCGAAAACGGGCCGGGGTTGGAATGGGTTTCAGGTTCCCAAGAAGACGACCCCTAAAATTCGGGCTATGCTTTGTCGTGCTCCGCCGTTGCCTTTCTCTTTTGTTTTTTTCTTTTCAATTTTAGTCCCACCATTTTATATTTGTTTTAATTTGTTTTATATTTTATAGAGTAATATATATATAATATAATATGATAACAAACCCCTTATTTTCTTCACCAATAGTAATAATTATTATTAATATTAATTTATTTTTAAACCTTACTCAGAAGTCACTGCTAATTTTATACCTTGTTGTGCTCTCTTGAATTCAAAAAAGACTTCCATTTATTAAGAGTACTAGCAAGTTAGAAATCTGATATTAATTAGTAAATTATTAGTAAATTGTTCATGCTAAAAAAAGTGAAGTCATTGATGATGGTATGCTCACCTAAGGTGCTTGGTATGATGGTAGAATAACTCAACAATGTGATGTTGTAAGAAGCAAAAACATTAACAAAAAAATATATAAGTTATTACTCGTTATATTTATTTAAAGATAAAGAAGTTTATAAATTCTAAGATTAATAATATAATATAACATTTATTTCCATTTGTTATTTATCCAATGACTCATAATTTTAAAATCATAATGACATATGAAAGGGTTAATTTCATATATACCTAAGTTAGACTATTTTTCGTCGGTTTGCCGCTACGAGAGTTTTTACATTTTCAAACATAAATGACTAAATGGGTGTTAATTTAGTCCTTTATGGTCTATTGATAACATTCAAGTGTTTATCTTTAGTTTTGTTTATTTTTAGAGTTATCGCTTAGAATCAATTTTATAGGTTAATGTTATAGTTGAATACTTGTTGGATTAAAGAAAATGAAAAGTTTGTTATTCTAAAAACGAGATTAATGGGTAAATATGTAAGTTTTAGTGTTTAGTTTGAGTGTATAGATAATATTTTTAAGTGTAGATGTGTAAATATGATATTATGATGGTTATATTGAGTATATATGAAATTTACTCCATATGAAAAAGAAAAAAGAAATTGTATATGTTTTATATATCAATCAACAAGAGCTAACTTCTCATTTGCTTTTGAATTGTGCCCACATTTATTTGTCCCATATTAATGTCAAAAGAAAACCCTCAAAAAATTTCCCCCCTATATCAAGCAAAATTGTAGAAATTTAAGTGCTAAAATAGAGTTATAAACGTAATATAAAAAACTATAAAACTTAAACGGGTGAATATCAAAAGAAAAGTAAAAAGTTAAAAGAAATAGAAAAATTAATTTTAACCTTTCATTTTCAGAACGTTAACATTCATATGTGATGAATGTTACTCAACATTAATCTTAGCAGTATTAAGATTCATTTATGATGAAATCAAAGGCCGAGATTTAATTTTTTCATTTCACAAGATATGAAGCTTCTATCTAGATTCAGATGATTTATTTTAAATTAAATTTACTCCAACCAAAATCATAACTCTCTGCTAATAACATGTACATACTACTACCGACAAGCAATACTAGTTCGATTTATATATATTAACTACATTCCGATATAAATACTTATCTTCTTTACTGTTTTGTATAGTATAAAAGTAAATTAATAATCTTATATACTGTTAACAACATGACACTTACGCGCAACAATGAATAATTTATAATATCTATTTTACATCTTTAACTTATAACATTTTAATACGGACAAATTTAGTCTCTCATTTCAGGCAAACATCACGCACCATCGAGTCTTATTAGTTACACCTAATGTTGTCTTTATATATTTCGAATGTATTTGTATGATTATTAACATTTATTCTTGCTAAAAACCATGTATCCGTCCATGCGTAAAGATCCACTTCGGCAGAAGAGTAGTTCGTAAAGATTGTGGTGGAAAATTCATTTGCCCACGTGGGGTGGCCTCAAAATCAGGAATTTAGGATTCCCTTCATAAAGATTTTTGGTCATATTTAATCATTGGACCTATTTCTCCTCATTATAGAATGATAAATGAGCTTTTATTAAGTAAGTACCTTTTATTTTATTTAAAGCTAAATTGTATTAGATTACAATTTTAAAATTTTTTAAAATCAAAACCTTTAAGCTACAATTGAGTAACGACTATGAACATGGTTTTCATATATATTGTCAAGCTACTCGACGTTTATGATAGAATTTTTTCATATAAATATATATTTTTCTCTAGACATTATTTAAATTATTCCAAGTAGATTGCCTAGATTTCAAATTATATCAGTGATCATTAAATAATATAACTTTTAACCTGTAAGTTCTTAAACATTTAATATATTCGATTTATTCCTTGTATTAGAAAAGATTGATAAGTTATTATTCCTATTAACACTACAAAATTACTGCTAATCGACAATCGTCAATGATCAAATTCGTGTGAAATCCGTAAGTAATCATGATTTTCGATGGATTTCATTTGGTCTGAAGCTTTTAAAAGTGACGTGTGAAACTTTCTTTTCGTTGAGAATCCGTGGGAAATAAATTTTTTCAACAAAATAATTTATAAAAAATTTGTAACAAAATTAAAATAATTCTTTTAATATGTTTCGTTGGAAATTCCCTACGGATCTCCCTGGAATGCGTTATTCACAAATTTCCTACAAAATGCATTAGTCATGTATTTCCTATGGAATATTTCGTCAAAAAAATTCTCACAAATTTATTCTATGGAAACATTTCATGGATATTGGGCATTTTTCTAACAATGTCATTCTACTTATGTGACAACCTTTACTTTAAGTTCTTTACAAAGATAAGCATACCAAAATTTTAGTTAATACAAACTAATAAGCATTAGAACTGAGTAATGAGGATCACAAAGTTATTGTATTCAAATGGTTTCAATCGAGTGTCTATGATATGTAGATTGCTGTAATTTGGATCTCTCATGTATGTGAACTTCTTAATAGTGTTACCTATATAATAGTTATCCCATATATTGTAACTTATTTGTTGTTTTCACGATTGTAAAAGAGTTCGCTGCCAGGCTTTATGTGTGAGAAAGTGAGTGGAGTATGTACACTTTAAGCTTGTTAGGGTTTGTATTCATTTTGATGGGTTCATACATCTCAACTATAATCGGGCTTATATAGTTAATTGTGTTGACAACAACCCTAACCCGTACAAACTAAATCTATTTTTACGGGCTAGTTCTATCGACCCTTTACAGTATCAACTGTAACAAGGAAATAGACACGATAATGTTAGAAGGTAAGATACAAAATCTTTTCGATAGGACACATTCTGTAGATATCTCATGACTTCTAAGAAAATAGAATGGCACGTATCTCTGTGTGATTGGCTTCCTTCTAACTGACAAACGGGCAAAAAGGAATATTTTGTGGTCCCCTTCTCATCATGCTTCTTACGTGTTGTAGGACCGAAATAAGGACAGACCTTAAACACAAAATCAATATTCAATAACTAATGTGCGGAATTCAATAGCTATCAATTGTACGTTATAAACCAAAACCAAAACACACAATCACAAATCAATTATATTGATCAAAGAACCAATTGCGATTTACAGAAGCTGACCAAAGAATACCACAGGCTGCACACAAAATCGTATGTGTTGAACAACAGCAGCATCAAAACCGAAACCCTAATTAGGTATTTATACTATCACCTAATCAGCTAGGCGATATTGATGATATCGCCTAGGCGATATTGCCAATATCGCAATAGCGATATTGTCAATGTCGCTGGATACATCCGAATTTGACTAACTAATTACAACTCAAAATCTAGACCAAGTGACAGACACACTAAATGTACCAACAAACTCCCCCATGTCTGCAGCTTGGTCTTCAAAAATAATCTTCAGTCAAATCTTGGTCTTCAATCAAACTCCTCTATGTCTTCAATAATTAGACACTCCCCCATTGAGATAGCATGGTCTTCATAATATTGATGTTCAGATTCATGTGACTGACACACCTTTTGCATACAATAAGATCTTCAAACTATATGACCATTTCTCAATCTTTAGCAGCTTTTCCAATAGGATTTATCTTCACAGCCTTTGGAGAATAGCTAACATCATTTATATCTTCAATATTTGACTTTAACAAGATATGTGATATTGAATTAAAACAACATAGAAATAAAATATTTTTGTAATTTTCTTTATAATTTAAAAGTAAAGAATACTAAAAAGAAAATAAATCGGGGATAAGAGTGTAATATGTCTGCTTAAGGATCATATCAGGATATCATGCATTTATTAGGAAATAGTAAGTGTTATTTTGATTATCAGTATATTTGTCCAAATTTAAATTTACTTAGCATATTTAAATCACCGAGTATAAATATTAGTTCAAGACGATTATTGGTATGTTTGTCCATATAAACATCTAGCAATCAGAATTTACAAGTGCATTTTGAATTATTATTCATGATTACCAGATAAGCTTCTCTTTTGATATACTCTTATGATCAGAATACATGCATAACTTCCATGTAATGAGTGTGATTATTGTATTCCATCTTTAAAGTCAAATCATAAATAAATGTTCCAGTACTTTTGTACTCAATTCAAGATTAAATTTGACTAGGGTTAGAGACAAACAAATCTAAAATCAAACCAGAGGTGACAGGTCTGTACTTTCGTACAACAGAGCGACATAGTTTGACTAGAGACCTTGATAACAGTATTCTTGTATCTTGGTCTAGTTTGCTCTATGTTAAGATATACTGACTGAAACTAGGTTAACATATTTCTGGATGTAGCAAAAGAAACACTCAGTATATCTCCCAGATGAATTCTTTATGATACTCAATGACATTTATTATGGAGGTATCTATCACATAAGAATTAAGACTTATCGTCATACATCAAAAGAAAGTGTTCACATGATAATTTTGAGACTTATGATTATTTTGTGCACTTAAAAACCTTTATGTTAGATGTCTACCAATACATCATATGATGAAGCTAATATTTAGAGAAGCCAGTTCAAGTATGCTAGATAAATCTACTGACACATCAAACATAAACCTTAAAATTTCCATTTTGTGTACATGTCACCTGATGAACTATCATATCCCAAGTTATTTACAGACACAATCCAAAATGTTTTCCAGAATTAAGAATCTTGCTGTTCAAATTTCTGATCGAAATAATCAGAATTTTATCATAATTTTTTTAATGTTTTTTTTTTAAATTACTCCCCCTGAACAGCAAATTCTTTTCTCAATTCTAATTCAAAGGTTATCCCTTAAAACTTAAACTAATTTTAAATATATATATAATTTTTTTAATTTAATAAATTTCGCAACGTTACATTTCTTGGATACTAAAAAGTATAAAGAGTGGTTGTTGCATTAACTAACAAAATGAACAAATAATGACTAAATAAAAGTTCCAAAATCACATATCAAGTCAAATCAATTCTTTTTAACCACGTTATTCCGTCTCGAAACGTTGATAAACTCAGCCAGTGAATCACAATGTACATCCTTGCAGTCACTAAAAATACAATCTATCAAAAAGCTGACTGCAACACCACAAACAATGAAACATTAGATTTTATGGGACACCCAAGCCTTGATAGTCTTGGGGTGTCCATTAGTGTCCATAATCATCACATCAACGAGTTTATGATATTTTAAAAGGTCACTTGATTTCATTGGTGTTTTGTTTGTGGATTTTTGTTTCCATACCTGCTTGACATTGGATGATTGCTGATTAACTACATCAAAATTTCTAACCAACGGTTGAGAAGGTATAATGTTATTAACCTTTGAAATTTTAACATTACTAGATGACTCACGTTGTTTTGATCTCTGAAGTTTCTATATTTAGGATGACGTGGATCATTTCGTGATGCCCATTTTCTAGCAAGCACCAGACACTGATTAATAAGATGACCCTGCTTCTTACAATAGAAACATGATCGTCTCTCTCGGAAAGTTTGGTCATCACTCGACAGTGGTTTCGGTGAAGGAGGTGACTTACGAGGCTTGTTTTCAGGTACATTTACAGCACATGAACACTTATGTGAACATGAAGGAGTAAATGTATTTGCAGTTGAGGAAATCTTTTTAGAAAATATTTGACCTCTACCTTCGGTAGTAAGTATTAATTTTTCTGGTTTGTTGTTATTCTTCTTAACTTTCTTTGTAACCTCGTGAGTTACATCCTCCACTTCCACCACCTCTTCAACATGTGTTGAAGGCGCAAACATGATTGGTTCAAATTTAGGCTTAATAAGGCATTTTCAACATTTTCAACCTTAACAATCTTAGGCTGAACAGAGCTCGCAATAGTAACTAGTTGAACAATAGGACTTGTATCCTTTTTAAGAACAGAAGGAACAAAATCTTTAATTTCATCATGTGAAAGACTGGGCTGATTCAAGTTTGAGGGAGGAGGGTGGTTGTGATAACCAATTCCTGCCTTACTCTTTGTATCAGTCCTTTGATTTTGCAGGATGTTGGAAAAGACCATAGTAGATGTTGAAATGTTTGCAAGTCTTCGTTTTAAATCAATATTATCCGCTTGAGTATTAGCAAGATCCTTTTTAAGATGAGCAATCAGTTTTAAATAGCTATCAATCTCATCTTGTTTGCTGTAGATCATAGCTTTCAACTCTTTATTTTCTTCGATAAGTGTCTTTTGATTTATTTCAAAAACTTTTTCATTATCTTTTAACACTCTGTTCGCTTGAATAAGACTTGTTAGATCTGTATTCAAACGATCATTATCTACTTTGTACCTATTGATTTTACCAGTTAGTTTGATATAATAATTACAATTGAAAGAATCATAGTCTACCTCATTTTGGACATCCGCCATAAGAGCTACATTATCTATAGCAGAAAAATCATATGATTCATCGTCCATCAGTAGAGCAGCCTTGGCGACCTCAGTTTCCTTTTTGTAAGGAGAAGGTTTAGTAAATCCAGTAGACGGTTGTCAACTCTTCTCACATTCACGAGCAAAATGTCCCAGATTTTGACACTTATAACATCTGATCTTGGACTTATCGGAACCCATGCTCGTTTGATCAGTGACGTCTTCAAGAGATTTCTTTCCTGTTCTCTTCAAATAGGTCTTCGTTCTTCTGGTAAGCATAGCCATGTTCCAACGAAGATCCACTCTCTCTAGCTCATCAGGATCAACTTGAGCAAAGTCTTCATCGGTAAGATCTACCGAGCTAATCCTCTTCGATAAAAAATCATCATATGATGATAAAAACGCATTGAAGATTACTGCATGCTCATTGTGTGATGCAGTAGCAGAAGAAGATGGTTGGGTTGGAAAGGAAGAAAATGTTCCTGCTGAATTATTACCCAAAGAATAATTAGGTTTAGATCCAGAAGTAGACGACCCAGATAGAAGAGCTGTACTTCCATATCCAAAACTACTGTTATCAGGAAGCAAAGAGCTAGATTTTGTGCTTTTCTTTTGGATATCCAAAGCACATGTTTCTAATTTTCCAACAAGTTGATCCAAAGACATTGCCAATACATCTGGATCACTCTCCATCATTAATACTCGAGTTTCCCAGGAAGGAGGTAGAGCATTTAGCAGTTTCTTGTTGACCTCCATAGAGCTAAATTTGTGTCCACCTTCAGTCAGCTCATTCACAAGACGTGAATATCTACAGAACAAGTCCTTAACCGTCTCGTTCTTCTGAATATCAAACAGATCATACTGTTTCTTTACAAATTCCAGCTTAATTTGCTTGTATTCAGTGGTACCTCCACATCTTTCAGCTATACCATTCAACAGATCATAAGCTTTATCATGGTGCTTGAACATCTTCATAGCATCGGCAGGTAAAGACATGGTTATAGCAGAGTGAGTTTTTCGTTCACATTCCCATGCCTTACGTTCCTCAGTTGTCATTGAACGAATGGTTTTTGGAGGAGGTATACCCACATGTTCTCCACTTGCAACCGGTCTAACGTATCGTTCGAGTAGAGGTATCTTCATTTCAGGGTCAGTAAAAGCAACGAAAGATAGAAATCTACCACGCCATTCAGAATATTCCATTCTTGGCGCAATGAATGGAGGTTTGTTTGCACTACCAACCTCAGCATTGTGTTTCAACATTGCATTAACAGCTTGTAAAGTAGTCATTTTAAATATGTGTTTTGAAAAATTATTATTTATTTATTTTTTTTTTTACTCAACTAATGTCCAGTTTCCTCAAAACACAGATTTTCCTTCCAAAATATTCGAAAATTTTCGCTCGAGTAAAATTTAAATTTTCTCAAACCAAAGTTAAACGATGGTAAGCCTAAATTCAAAATTTGACACAAGAAAATTTTCGAAATTTCCCGCCAAATAACTCTGTTTTTTTTTGTTGATAAATCAGACTAAAAGGGCGATACCACAGGCGATATTGAGAATAATATCACTAAAATTAATTAGGCGATACCAGGCAATATCGCTGGTAATATCGCTCAAATTAATGAGTACAATTCAAGTAATATCGCTGAAACCCTAGAGGCGGTATTAGGGTAATATCGCTTCTAATATCGCTAAAACGGCTGTAAACCCTAAGAACACCAAAATCGACGATTTAATCAAAAATAGGGTTAACGTACAAATATTGATTCAATAAACCACTAATCCAATGGATAGATGGCTCTGATACCAATTGTAGGACCGAAATAAGGACATCCCTTAAACACAAAATCAATATTCAATAACTAATGCGCGGAATTCAATAGCTATCAATTGTACGTTATAAACCAAAACCAAAACATACAATCACAAATCAATTATATTGATCAAAGAACCAATTGCGATTTACAGAAGCTGACCAAAGAATACCACAGGCTGCACACAAAATCGTATGTGTTGAAAAACAGCAGCATCAAAACCGAAACCCTAATTAGGTATTTATACTATCACCTAATCAGCTAGGCGATATTGATGATATCGCCTAGGCGATATTGCCAATATCGCAATAGCGATATTGTCAATGTCGCTGGATACATCAGAATTTGACTAACTAATTACAACTCAAAATCTAGACTAAGTGACAGACACACTAAATGTACCAACATGTGTGTTGATTTTCCACCAATCACAGTCAAGCTTGATGTCACACATTCCATCACTTTATCTTTGAAGGTTTCTGACGCAATATTGATCAGGGACTTCACACTAGCGACTTGTAACTTGTCGAGGCTTTATTCTTTTATTTATGAAGTCATTGGAGGATCAATAAGCTTCCTCACTTGATGCGAGAAAACATGCTCTTGTAGAGTGACTTGATTTGTTATATTATAGTGACCTCCTATTATTATTTAGCAGTGACGGTTGTGTTTATCGTGTTGGTGAGTAAATCTCTTCTGCATCACTAGTGAGCATAATACACTTAGTTGAAATTTATTCACTCAGTAATCTTCTTCTTCTGTAATAAGAGGTTGACCTCATCTTCATAGTAGTAACTAGTTTGACCAGCGATTAGTGACCTAACTTATAGTTTAGGGATTTTTACTTCATTATTTCTAATGACAGTTTCTCTAGTGACTAAGTTGGTCAGCAACCAGTGACCCAACAATATGAAACATATAACAAAGTATTTGTTTTTGATTTTTCAGCCAACAAAAAGTGAGTGTTTTTTTGATAAATTATAGAATAAGTTGATTATCGACTTATTTTAGGGTCACAATATTTATAGAAATTTTAAAAATTATAAAAATCTCAAATTTTTTTTTACTGGAAACACATAAAAGATAAGACAATTTATACATAATAAATTATCAGCCGCAAATTTGCAGGTTGCTGTTACCGATTTGCAACTTGCATACCCAGCTACGAGTCTGCATCCTTGGACACACAATCTGCACACGGGCACCCGCAACCCGCAAATTTGCGAGTTGTGGATGGTGAGTAATTTTTTTAAACACACTTTTTTTTAAGCAAAAAAATATATGTAATTTCTTTTTAGTATTTTTTATTTAATTCTTTTTTATTATCTGATTTTGTTATTGTTTCAAACATGTATACAATCAATTTGAAGATGTAGGTCCAAACATCCTCTCATTTCACTTTAAGACTTCAATCACATACACGATAATTTAAGACTTCAATCACATACTAAGATAAAGGTGTTTTGTCTCATATAGTTTTAGGTGGGATCAAGAATCAAGGGACATGCTCATTTTAAGGAAATGGCGGACAACATTTTATTAGTAGTAATTTGTGGAATTCCTTTGTGATGAATATTCATATTGTGTATTTGTGTGTCACGTGATGAGCCTTCCACCTATTATACATGTTTAATATAGATATCGATGTTTAATTTATTAGATTTAGAAGATTCCATATTATAAGATATACAAGATGAATAAAGTTTATTCACTCAAATCAAACTAAGTTAAGAATTCTAAGGAACAACTATAACCATAAGTAAACTTTAAAAGAGTGACTAATAATATTTAAATAAAAAGCATAAGGGTAAAAAGCATGAAATATAAAAAGAATTGTATATTTAATTATTGATCAAGAACTCCTTTTTACCTTTAAATTTACTTGAAAAATCCGAATAATGTGAACCGTCTGAAGAACCATCGCTAACTCTATGTTAAACAATTATAATTAAATATATTTTCTCAAAAATTAAAGATTTAAGTACTTCATCATCATCGATGGCGACGAGCAAGAAAAAACAAGCTAACATACGGGTACTCATCCATCGTGATGGGTAAAATCGTGAAATTGGGTATCAATACGCTCAAAAACTATACCCGTCGGTGGGTGGTCACGAATAGCAGGTATGCATTTTTACTTGCGGGTACACGCGACCCGCAAACCCACAAAACCCATTAGAATTATCCGTGGGTAAATCGATATGATTTATCAAATTTATATTTATGTATAATATATAATATAACAATTTTATAATGAAATTATTCGTATTCGTATAAGTAGTAAAAGACAGTATCCACAATTTGAATAAAAAATTAGCATAACAATTAAGGGGGAAAATCAAAATTGCACAAAAATTAACATTTGACATTTTAAATTTGTTTTACATCGGTCATAGAAAGTAAATTATTTGTTTGTAGGTTTTGATAATAAAGTCTTCAAATAATTTATAAAAATGTTCGTAATACATACAAATCACGAGTTTACAGGTACCTGCAAGTATCCGTAAATTGCAGTACGGTTATAAATGTAAACCTGCTAACAAAATCTCGCAGATTCGTGAGTTAAGAAAAACCCACATATACAAGTTATGGGTGTGACTGTTCTGTGCTCGCAACCCTTCGGTGCCATCCCTATTCATCATGATCATTTGGACATTGTAATGGGTTTAAAGTCTTAAACTTTAACCAATAAACATGGGGGAAAGGTAGGAATCAGATGGTTTGAATGTTGACCTGACCTATCAACTCCATGTCAATACGTGGACTGCACCCTAATCAATTGGCTAGTTCAGATTTTCGTTGTGTTGTTGCTTGCTCCAAAGTCCATTCCTTTCCACTATAAAACAAGGCTTATATTGATTAAAGTTTTCCCTTTTTCTTTTAGGGTAAAAAGACTTGAAAATGGCTTAGCATATAGCTTACAATTTATTTGTAGATAAAATAGAATTTTAAAGCACTTCTTAATATATCTAAACATAAAGGCTTATAAATAAATAATTGTCTAACACATGGGCTAACACCATCTACAATACATGCATCAAAATTCTACATTAAATTGATGTAAAAATAACATTTTTAAATGATACGTTTGTACCCAATTTGCTTTCTTTCGATGTAAAAAGTACTAAATTTTCGCACTAAAAAGTTCTATGTTATTATTAGAGTTATATGATAATATTTTAGTTTTTATCGCCTCAAATTACTGTTATTTTAGACTTTCCTTGGACGACTTTTAGCTATATAAAGTCATTAGTTTGAAAGTAACAAAACTAATCTTGGATTCTTAATAAATCATCACAATATCTAACATGATCATAACATAAACTTCATAACCTTAACGATTTTCTAGTTATCATCAAGACTAGAATAAAGCATTAAAACAATGCAGTTGATTTTTACATTCCAAGTTATATTGCCTCATCATATGATAAATATAAGACAAATGTTAGTACAATAATACACTAACTACATTACGTGTAATATAAGGAGTAACTTATATTATTTAAACACAATGTCTCTCTCAACTACCATTCAGGCCTTCAGGGTGTCTTCTATTGTAAATATTTTTACCACCATATTTAAATAATTAAATTACTTTTACCCATAACCTATTAACCTATGCTTTTAATATTTTACCAAAACCATGGGACAAAGGGAAGAGATGAAACAATATAAAAAGACTTAATTACACGGTTCGTCCCTATGGTGTGTCAAAAAATACACTCGTAGTCCCTCGTAAGTTTTTTTGGCACTCGTCATCCCTGTCATTACCAAATGTTACACCGGACATCCTTTGCCCTAACGGGCGTTAGAAAATTCCGTTAAATTAGTCATGTGAGGTTAAATTAATATGGAATGACCCAAATACCCTCTATTTTTATCCCCAACCTCACCTGCACATCCAATCTCTCACACACACCTGCAAAAATACTACTTATAAATAAATGAAACAATTCAAAATTAATCAATTTATTGCAGTAGACACAAATGTATGATCACTACAATTTGTTGCAAGTAAAATTCATTTCATGCAAATTTTCATTATTACAAGAATGTAATTTAATATGCAATAATTATTTGATATTAGGAACATAAATTCTGGAGGTAAATTTGTAACTTTACTACCACTATCATCCAGCAAGAAGGGACAAATCAAATCTTAACCAAACTCATGCTTTATGCTTACCTATATCTATAGGTTTATCATAACTTCATGTTCATCCCAGTAACTAGCTTTCACGATGACAATATTGAAAATTTAAAAACATTAAAATCAAATCATAAACAAAATCAGATTCACAATTTGAAATTTGACGAATCAACCTTTCATACGAAATTTGAACGAACAAAAAGTTCGATTCAGAATTTTAAATTCGATTCGAAATGTAAACTTTTAGACACCGAATCAGTCGAATATACTGAATCAGTCGAATATGAAATCGAAGTAATTAAAAGTTCGATTCACATAATTCACAATGACAGTATCGTAATCGATTAAAGCAGTTCGTATTTCTACTAACCTTAGATCCATGAGATGATCTTTGAGACAAATTGTTTGGGCATAAAGATTCAAACTTTAGCTAAAATAATAACACCCAGATGAGAAATTCTGATGAAATCAGATAACCCCAATCAAAGATCGATCCTTTTTTCTTGATATACGAAGATTCTAGAAATGAATTAAATTAACCTCTCATTGAAGATTTTATCTAATAAGCTTCTACACAAATTAAATTAACAGAATAGAGTTATGATGACGGCGACGGTTCTACGGTGTTTTGGTGTCGGTGATTTCATCGTCGGTAGGATCGATTTTGCCGTAGCCTTTGGCGAAATTTACAGATTCTTCCATTGAATGAGATTTTCTGTTTGTTTATTCCTTTTTTTAGAGGACTTTATATAAAGTAATTTAGATTAGGTGATGTGAGTGTTTGGTTAAAAGTTTTTAGGATAATGATGTTTTCTTTGGTGAACAACAGATATAAATGGGTTTTTGTATATGTGTTTTTAGTTGTTAGAGTTTGAGGAGGTTGAAGAAAGGTAAAATGGAAAGATAAAGAGAAAGGGTAAAGGAAATTACCTTAATACCCTCATGTGCATGGCACATGTCCAAAACTAACGGAATTTTTTAACGCCCGTTAGGGCAAAGGATGTCCGGTGTAACATTTGGTAATGACAGGGATGACGAGTGCCAAAAAAACTTACGAGGGACTACGAGTGTATTTTTTGACACACCACAGGGACGAACCGTGTAATTAAGTCATATAAAAATGAAGATGGAGGAAAACAGAGTGACTTGAGATTGATGCCTAACTGCTCTCACACTCACTTTGTCTTGTGTTTTACTGATAGAGTTAACAACAAGTTTAATCAAAGCATCATTTAACTATAAACAAATGGAGTATCAAATATGTTCACTTAGGTGGTGGGTTGGGGTGGTGGTGCTCTGCTAATTTTGCAAATCTCAAGGTATTTATTTAATGTTTCTTTAAACTTTTTTTGAATTTTTTACTCATTATTCACCATGAAACCTGTGCTATTTCTTGATCACCACACCAGTGTTTAAACCAAGCAAAGAAAACCCAGAAGAAAGGAGACATTTTTAGTGAGAGAAAGTGAGATTGGAAGTGTGAGAAACACACACTCACACACCATATACACAAAGATTAAGAAAACAAACAGCAAACCCAAAACCCCAAATGATACAAACCCAAGAAAAGTTTGCAAATTGAGGCAAATGTCTATGCTGTCTTGCTCTAAACCCCATAACCATTACCATATTAATCTTCATTATTTCTTTAAACCAACACCAACCCTGTTTTTCTTTTTCATTTTTCTTTCAACCCATTTCTTGATTTCCTCCACCGCCGCCGGAGCCGGCGACGGCGACGGTGGTCTTAACCATGAAGCAGTTATACTTTCCACTTGGGTTCATAGTGGTGATATCGCCGGAGGTGGTGGCAGTGGTTCTTTTTTCTCAAGTTGGAAACTTTCTGGTGAAACAAATAATCCATGCAAATGGGATTACATTAAATGTGATGCACAAGGCTTTGTATCAGAAATCAATATACAATCAATCCCATTACAACTACCATTACCAACTAACCTTTCATCATTTTCCCACCTCAAAACCCTCACAATCTCCGATGCCAACATTACCGGAACCATCTCCGGCGACCTTGGTAGCTGCCAAAATCTTGTTTCCATTGATTTAAGCTCAAATAGTCTTGTGGGTCCCATCCCATCTTCCATTGGCAACCTTGAAAACCTCCAAGACTTAATCTTGAACTCAAACAAACTCACTGGAAAAATCCCACCTGAGTTAGGGAGCTGCGGGAATCTTAAAAACCTTTACTTATTTGACAACCGGCTCTCCGGCAACATCCCACCGGAGTTAGGCCAGTTAGGCAGCCTTGAAGTCATCCGTGCCGGAGGTAACAATGACCTCACCGGAAAAATCCCGGATGAAATAGGAAACTGTAGTAACCTCACATTTATTGGCCTTGCTGACACTAGGATTTCAGGTTCTATCCCTAAGTCATTTGGTAATCTCACAAAACTGCAAACATTATCAATATATACTGCTATGCTGTCAGGTGAGTTGCCACATGAGCTTGGTGATTGTAGTGAGCTTGTGAACTTGTTTTTGTATGAAAATAGTCTTTCTGGTGCTATTATACCAGAAATAGGAAAGCTCGAAAAACTCGAAAAATTGTTGTTATGGCAGAACAATTTTGTTGGATCAATCCCTCAAGAGATAGGAAACTGTAGTAAGTTAAAAATGTTTGATGTTTCTTTGAATTCGTTATCCGGGATACTTCCATCTTCTGTTAGTAATCTTGTTAATTTAGAAGAGTTTATGATTAGTAATAACAATGTGTCTGGTTCAATTCCTGTTGTTCTTGCAAATGCTATTAATCTACAACAATTGCAGCTTGATACTAATCAAATTTCGGGGTTGATTCCTTCTGAGATTGGGAGATTAACGAATCTTGAAGTGTTTTTCGCTTGGGATAATAATCTTGAAGGAAGTATTCCTTCAAGTTTAGGAAGTTGTAGTAATCTTCAAGCATTAGATTTATCACATAATTCACTCACAGGTAGTATTCCTCCAGGGTTGTTTCAACTACAAAATCTCACCAAATTGCTTTTGATTTCCAATGACATTTCGGGTTCCATACCGCAAGAAATTGGAAATTCAAGCTCTCTGGTGAGGTTGAGATTGGGTAATAACCGAATCACGGGTGAAATTCCAAAGGAAATCGGGGGTTTGAAGAGCATAAACTTTCTTGATTTGTCGGGCAATCGCCTTTCTGGGGTGGTTCCTAATGAGATTGCTAACTGTACCGAGTTAGAAATGGTTGATCTTAGCAATAATATATTAGAAGGCCCATTGCCCGACTCTTTGTCATCGTTATCAGGTCTCCAAGTGTTGGATGCTTCAAGGAATCAGTTTACTGGTCCCATACCAGCCAGTTTTGGGCGACTTGTGTCGCTAAACAAACTCATTCTCAGCCAGAATGAGTTTTCTGGAGTGATCCCTGGCTCACTCCAATTGTGCTCGGGTCTACAGTTTCTAGACGTGAGCAGTAATAAATTATCAGGTGGAATACCTCCCGAGTTGGGCAATATCCAGACGCTTGAGATTGCACTGAACTTGAGTTGCAATGGGCTCACCGGGCCAATCCCAGTTCAAATATCTTCACTTAGCAAGCTCTCGATTCTTGACATGTCATACAACAAGCTAAATGGAAACTTGAGCCCGCTTTCACACCTTGACAACCTTGTGTCATTGAACATATCATATAACAACTTCACGGGTTACTTACCGGATAACAAGCTCTTTAGGCAATTATCTGAAGCGAATTTAGCTGGGAATCGGGGGTTATGTTCTTTTGGTAAAGATTCTTGTTTTTTGAGTAATGTGGCGCAATCGGGAAATGGAAAAATTGATTATAAGTCTAGAAGCACAAAAAGGTTAAGACTTGCACTTGCGTTGCTTATTACTTTGACGATTGCGATGATGATTATGGGTGTGGTTGCTGTTTTAAGGGCAAGAAGGAGGATTAAGGGTGATGATGAATCTGAGCTAGGCGAGTCATGGCCATGGCAGTTTACTCCATTTCAGAAGCTTAATATTTCAGTTGACCGAATCTTGAAATGTTTGGTGGATACAAATGTGATTGGAAAAGGGTGTTCTGGGGTGGTATATCGAGCTGATATGGATAATGGTGACATAATAGCTGTGAAGAAGCTTTGGCCATCGATGACAGTTAATGGTTACGAAGATGAGAAATCTAAATCTGCAGTACGAGATTCGTTTTCAGCAGAAGTGAAAACTTTGGGCTCAGTACGACACAAGAACATTGTTCGGTTTTTGGGTTGTTGTTGGAACAAGAAAACGAGGCTGCTTATGTATGATTACATGCCAAACGGGAGTCTTGGTAGCCTACTTCATGAACGAATGGGGAGCTCGTTGGAGTGGGAATTGAGGTACCAAATCTTGCTAGGGGCTGCAGAAGGACTCGCTTATTTGCACCATGATTGTGTTCCTCCAATCGTTCATCGAGATATCAAGGCTAATAACATCCTCATTGGTCTTCAATTTGAGCCTTACCTTGCAGATTTCGGCCTTGCAAAGTTAGTCGACGATGGCGATTTTGCTCGATCATCAAACACAATTGCGGGTTCTTATGGATACATTGCTCCTGGTAGGCATTTCTTTCAAATTCAATCAATTATCTTTTTTTTTTTGGTGTTTTCTTTAGGAAATTTTATCAAACAGGTTATGGACACTAATATTGATTTCTATTCAGAATACGGGTACTCGATGAAGATCACTGAAAAGAGCGACGTATACAGCTACGGTGTAGTAATGCTCGAAGTCCTAACCGGAAAACAACCAATTGACCCAACAATTCCAGACGGAATACATGTCGTAGATTGGGTAAAACAACGAAAAGGATGGACCGAAGTACTAGACCCAAGTTTACTATCCCGACCGGAATCCGATATCGAAGAAATGATGCAAACATTAGGAATAGCACTACTTTGCATCAATTCATTACCCGAAGAACGACCAACGATGAAAGATGTAGCCGCAATGTTGAGAGAAATCAAACACGAAAGAGAAGAATACGCGAAAGTTGATGCTCTTCTGAAAGGGTCACCGGAAAAACCCGTCGCCGGGAGTAGGCCCGGTGGCGGCGGTGGAGTGTCGTCGTCATCTGCGGCAGCAAGTATGGACTGAGAAGTGATCCGAGTAGTTTTTCTGGTACCTCGTTGCTTTACTCATCTTCATCAAGAAGAGGTCTGTACAAGTGAATAAAAAGTGGTTAGTGGGAAGGTGGTTTCCCGGGCTTTTTTAAAAGTTTGTTATTTTTATTTTTAATTTATTTGGTGTTGTTGAGTTTGATTAATTAATCAAGATTTTAGTAATGAGTTTAGTTGTAAAAATTAAGAGAGTTTGTGTAAGTAGAAGAGAACTTTGTAGCCACTTTTGGCTCATGAATTTTCTTCATTATTATTAGTAAAATAATGACGAGTTTTTCAGTTGCGTTGTTTGTTGATTACAATATTATTTGTTTTTTTACATGCTCAAGATTAGGTTATTTTTACTCAGTTGATTGTATTCGTAATGTTTTTAACAAATATATGTTAAGACGTATAAAATTCTATTTTATACGGTAAAAATTGTTCACTTATAAAAAATATTTTTTAAAAAAAGTAACACTTTATCTGCATATAATAAATCAAACTTCTTTTATTAGAGAAAATTTGGAATATAATAGCTCTTTTTAATTATATTAATAATAATAATTCTTTAACTTATATCCCTTATAATACAAATTAATTGATTTTTAAAGTATAAAAAATATATAAGCATATAAAGATCTAGGACATGGATTTATTTGTTCTTTCTAAAATAAATGGAGTCAAATCATGATTGAAGTTAGTTGGTATCAGAAAAATGATGCCTGAATTGCAACATTTTTTTCCTTTGACCACACCACCCCTCCATTTTTGGTCACTTTATGACATTTTTCATGATAGAGTACTCTTTAAAATACAAAGAGTACAACTCTGTTATGCTCTTCGTTAAAATTAGGGTAATTTTATGCTTATTTTTGGTCGGTTGATGGTACCATATGTATGAATGGCATAAAAGTAAATGCAGGGAATCTTTATAAAGATGGGCTTCTGAACCAAATTTATTACCTTGAGATTGACATAATTCTCTTCTTTAATATGAAATTGTTGTTATTTTAATCACCTATTTTTCCTTGGAAAATGTACTTATAAAAAGTAAATATTCTTGAATAGTTGTTATGGTACTTGTTGTTTTTATGCTGCACCGTGAACCATCAAGTAGTTGTTGATGGTACATGAGCAGTTATCATTTCATGTACATGGATCATACACTTCTCTTAATATTGTTTTACATTTTTACTAAACATAGTATCCTTACATGTACAAGAGATTGTTTCAACCTCCGATGTAAACGTCTTGGAGATAGGCAGATAAAGAGTTGAAAAATGATCACGGGAATATAGTGCGGTTAGATCGTGTATATATAAGTACAAAAAATAAATGCATATTTAATTAAATAGGAAAAACTCTTGTTAATTTGTTAATTTTATACATCGTCAAAATTCACGTAAATGAGGTTTGACTTAACACTACAAGCAAAATGTACCTTATAGCAAGTCCAGTTAACATTGTTGTATACATTGTATCAATACGAATCAAAATTGTACATTTTGGAAAGATCGAGTTTGATAAAGTATTATGAACATAACCGATTACTATGTTCATATGTTAAAGAACATGTTGATTTCTCGACGTCTTTCCTCCCTCATTTGAGTTTCTTGATAACTTGTTCTTTAGCTTTTTGGGCCGCAACGTCAACGGCATTTTCCCTTGCCTGCTTTACTAAACTTTGTTTTGCTTCGGAAAATTTTCCTTTAACATCGTCCGTCATTTTTGAAAACTGAGTACAACGAATCACAACAAATGATAGAACCAATATCAGTTTGTTAGAAGAATACCATCTTCACGTTATTTTGAACTATCAATAACATATCTCACATATTATGTATATCATTATCATTATGTTAAAAGAAAACCAACTTAACGTTATGATAAACATTATCTCAAGTTACATTTGAACCCACGACACAAAATTACCTGTGTGAATCCTTCCTTAACTTCGTCGGCTGCTTCTGTCACCTCTTTACACGTTTGTTCAACTTTCTCATCCATATTATCCTTTTAAATTCATCGCATTGGTTATAAAGACATGTGTATTGATCAACGATATCAAGTCATTAAAGGAAAAAAATAAATTAGACAAACCTACACCTTATCCTGATAAAAAGGTCGTTTTTATATCATGTTTCGCATATGCACAAGAGTTTTGTTAAGAATTTGTTCGTTTACGTGAAGGTCGTCCGTTACTAGGCCTGACAAAATGACATGCAATTCTTACCTTTTGCATAGGCTTTGAAGCAGTGACAAATGCTCTATGGCTTCTCGAGAAGTACCATACGCATATGTCATTGAAGATGATATTTCTAGAAACGTTAACAAAATTACGTAGTTTCAAAGTCGTCATGTTTTCGAATTTGGAATTCTAGAACCAACAATATTGGATCTTATTTGCAGGTATTTAGTGATATACCTATGAAATAGGAAGAAAAGTGAAGATTGGATTTAAACCTAAAACCTATCTCCATTTTTAGAAACATTTTATGAACCACGAAATAATTTCTTTAGCTTTAAGAAAGATTATTTGTGCTGTCAACTTACGTGCTATTCGGTATCATTGGGTTAAGAAAAAGGACCGAACACGGATGTATGAGAAAGTTGATATATGTATAATGGATTCTTGACTACTATAACTAAATAATGAATCCTAGAGTAATGATATCTTCCTAAATTATTCATTTTACTTATCATCCTAATCAACTAATGATTGATATAATCATTAGCAGGGTTAGTCCTAAAGGCGCGCAAGACGGACAATTGTTTTAAACCTCATCTCATAAAAGACCTTAAATTTTGTATTTATAGTATATTAAACTATGCTCATTTTTACAGAGATGTTGTTCTATTTTACAATCTCACTCCAAATTTCGAAGTTGATGATGCACATTCACATCTATTAATTCTCTGTCCATATGAAGTTCCACTTTAACCCTCTCCGACTACGATCGCCGCGGAAGATTAATCGGGTGTGAAGGGTAGTCTTCCTCAAGTTGACATATATTGCGTCTGTTGTCTTCGATTATCATGTTGTGTAAAATCAAACAGGTGTACATGATTCTTAGTATCTTGTTGAGCTATATGATTTTGCTGGGTTTTTAATTATTACCCAACGTCCTTGAAGCACACCGAATGCTCGTTGAACATCATTTCTTGCAGATTTTTAGAATCTCTTAAATTTCGTAGTCTTTTCTTCAATCAGACATTTAAACGATTTCACAAGAGTCATCAATTCTGGATAAATTTCGCCAGCGAGGTAATATCTTTTCTTGAATTGAACTCCGTTCACATTATACACTACCTCGGGAGCTCTATCTTGGAGTAAATCATTGAACAAATTGTATTGATTAAGAACATTGATGTCGTTGTTTCAACTCGTAGGACCAAAGTAAGTGTGCCAAATCCACAAATCATACGAGGCCACCGCTTCGAGCATGATTGTAGGATAATATTGATCACCTCGTGTGTACTGACCTTTCCACGCTACTGGACATTTTTTCGTAGGCCAATGCATACAACCGATACTTCCGATCATCCCTGGGAAACCATGCAATTCTTGATGTTTAACATGTAAACATTGCATATCTTGGAATGTTAATTTTCTCAAGTACTCAGTCGAGTATAGATGAAAATACACATTTATAAAAATTGTCTAAACAATCTTATGACGTTTGTTGACCAATGTGTAAGTATTCATCAAACGCACCTGCGGCACAACCGTATGCCAATTGTAGTATGGCGGAAGTGCACTTTTGATAAATGTTAAAACTAGGTTGATCAATAGCATCATAGCCTTGATGAAAAAAAAACTAAAATATGGAGGTATCGGTAGTTGTGAGTAAGACGTTATACCTTGATAAACAATGACTTGTTCACCGGCGCCGAGACGATTTCTAGGTAAGAATCTTCTAGGTGCTCTTGGTCTTAAACTTTCCGCTTATCATGGAGGAAGTTAAATTGATGGTGTGGTGTTGTAGGAATGATAAAGCCCCGGGTCCGGACAAGTTCTATTTCGCTCTCCTTCAAAGACATTAGAATGTTTTCAAAAATGATATTATTATGGATCTCGTAAAGGAATTTATGGAGACATCTCACATTCCTCCAGGTTGCAACTCATCTTTCATTACTCTAATTCCAAAGGTGATTAGTCATATGGGGGTAAGTGATTTTCATCCAATAAGTCTAATCGGCATTCACTATAAAATTATTGCCAAGTTGTTGGCTTTTAGATTGGCTCATGTGGTGGACACGGTTATAAGTGTTGAGCAAACGACCTTTATAAAAGGTCTTGAAGTTTTAGACGGTCCTTTGCTTGTGAACGAGCTTTTTGATTGGTATAAAAAGAAAAAGAAAAAGATGATGATTCTAAAAATTGATTTCGAAAAGGAGTTTGATTCTATCAACTGAGACTATCTTGATAACATGTTGGAATTCAAGAACTTTCCAACTCGTTGGCGATGATGGATTTCAGCTTGCCTTCATTCGGCTAGATCTTCAGTTCTTATAAATGGAAGCCTGACACAGGAATTAATGTTACATTGAGGTTTAAGACAAGGTGATCCCCTCTCACCTTTTCTTGTTATCATTGATATGGAAGTGTTAGGCGTTGCTATGGAGGATGCAAAGGCTTCTAATCTTTACTGTTGCATTTCGTTAAAGATGGATAACCTTCGTCTATCTCATTTATTTTATGCCGATGATGTTCTTTTTCTTGGAGATTGGTCCTAAAGAAATGTCGAAAACTTGGTAATTTTGTTGCGTTTCTGGCTTCCGGGTTAAAAATTAACTTGTAAAAGTCAAATCTTTATGGGATTGGGGTTACAAATCAAGAAGTTAATAGCATGTCGAGATTGATGGGATGCCAATCCGGGAAGATTCCGTTAATCTATCTTGGGTTACAGGTTGGTGATTGTTTGAGCAAAATAAAAGCATGGGATACCTTATTTAATCGGTTTCAATCTAAACTCTCTAGATGGAAAGTGACCACTCTTTCTATCGGTGGGAGATCAATGCTTCTAAAGATAGTCCTCGGTTCATTCGGCATATATTTTTTTTATCTATGTTTGTTATGCTGGTTGGTGTGGCAAAGCAACTTGAATCCATTTGTTCTCACTTCTTTTAGGGTTGGAATTCTGATCAAAAGAAGATGGCGTAGGTTAGCTGGGATTCAGTTATGGCTTCATATTCTCGTGGTGGGCTTAATGTTGGGAGTTTGGTGAGCTTTAACTTGTCTATTCTTCTTAAAGGGAGATGGAGATTTATGCATAATGCCAACATGCTCTGGGTATGCGTCATCAAGCACATTTATGGTCAACAAGGGGGTTTGAGTCTAGTCCTTCTCGTATCACAGGTTCGAACCCTTGGTTCAGATTGATTGCTGCTACATATCATCTTATAAATAATCAGGTCATTGACCCTTCTGTTCTGAAAAAGCATGTGGGAAATGGTTCACCACATGGTTTTGGGAAGATTTGTGGCTCGACAATCATCTGTTATCTAGTCGTTTTCCTTGTTTATACGCACTGGAAAATTTCAAAGATGTCGCTATAACTGATCGATTGAACGGTGTTGCTTGGTTTTGGCAGTGGAGATGTCAAGTAAAGGGAGGTGTCAAACAATCCCAACTTGATGCCTTGTGTGCTCTCCTACAAAATGTCACTTTATCCTCCGAAAGGGATCGGTGGTGGTGGAGCCTAGATTCAATTGGTATTTTCTCGGTTAAATGACTAGACAATGGATAAATAATGTTGTTCTTCCAAACGCACAGCTTTCTACCCGTTGGAACAATCTAGTTCCTCGGAAATTTAATATTCTAATATGGCGTGTTTTGCTAGATCGGATTCCCACGAGACTTAACCTTCATAATCGCGGTTTAGACATCCCGGACGTCTTGTGCCCGATTTGTAAACTTCACATGGAACAAAGCATACTTATTCATTGGTTGTGAGGTGGCCAATTCAACTTGGGCTACCATTGGTGTTTGGATTGAGTTGCTTCCGGTTGGTGCCCAATCAGTTGTCAGGCTTTTCTCGTGGCTAGATTCTCTCAACTTCAACTCAAAAAAGAAGAATCTTATTGAAGCGGTGTTTTTTACTACTATTTGGATGTTTTAGAGGTTCAGAAACGATACGGTTTTTGGAAACAACAAAGTTAGAAAAGATAGAATTTGTCGAGTTCATTAAAGAGTTTTTTTTTCTTTGGGTGTCCAATCGTAGCAAAAAATATGTTAGTAATTGGGTCGGTTGACTTAAAAATTCAATCCATCTTTTGTAATCTTTTCTAATCTCCAACTAATTTTTTTATTTATATCATTCTGTCGAGTTCATCTTTTGTCGACTATCATGTTACATTTATGACAATTTAACTTACAAATTGTGTAATATACTAAATAATATTTAGATTCTTATATTAAGATAATTTTGATATTTTCTAAAAGAAATAACTTGTACACATACGTGGATATATTGTAGTATTGTATATCTTAAAAAAGAAAAAGAAGATGGAAGTATTATATAAAAGAAAAAGAAAAACAAGATACTGCAGGACAAATTAAACACTGTCCATTTAAGAGTATAATTGTTAATGTATGTATCAATTAGAGACTTACATTACCGATAAATGTAACATAAAACCCAAAAAAATTTCAAATTAAGTTTGTAGAATTATTATGTTTCAGAGAAAGTGTAAAGTTAAGGGAATAAAAGCATAAAGTATTGCCACATATAAACGAAAGTTTAATTATTTATGATAGATAAGGGACTAAAAGTTTAACTCTTGATAAACTAAAGGACCTCAAAAACATTTACGTTTCATTTTTATTTTTATATATAAATTAAAGGAAAAAATGCATTGTAGTTAAAAAAAAATAAAAAAAATGCATTTATATTATAACATAGTATGCTCAAATTCTCAATTTGAGAAATCATGTTTTAATTTTGACATTATAACATCTAATAGGCGTAAGACGAGTTATTGACAGATGACGAATTACTTTAAAATTAACTAATTACACACAAACATATAACTCATTCATGTAACGTGTTTAACTAATAGTGGTAATTAAATCAGACATGTAATATGTAGAATTTAACCTCACAGATGAATGACATGAAAGTGATAATAAGGTGTGTAATAGGGTAATTTTTAATTAATTAATTAATTAATTAAATAAATCTCCATGATGTACCGTTTGAGTTTAGTAATTATAAATATGATTTCAAACTTGAAGATTTGCGTATAATATGTTACTCACGATGGATAATAAGGGGAGTTTAATAGAGAATTAAGAGAAACTAAATACACATTTATTAAAATTTCTTTTTCTTTTTTTATTCTTACACAAAATTTATAGTTTACTCCTTTTTACACTTACATTTAAAACTTATCACTCTTTTAACTCTAGTTTTCCTCCATCTCTCAAATAAACTTCGATGGCCACCTTTAACCAATCATCTGTCATCGAGTATTCTTCTCCATATCTCTTCCATACCACCTAAACCACCATCTCCACATCTACCTATAACTACCAAAAAGTAGAAGAAAAATCAAGTTGAAATTTAAATATATTTTTTAATAAAATAAAATTTGATTCAAATATTTTCTAATGATTATTTTATATACAGTTCATATATCTTCATCATATATTTCGAATTCCCAAGTTTATATGTCAATTTTCTTAAATGTAATTCTTAAGGTTCACATAAGATGTTCAACAAAATGGTCCATATGAATTTTTATATTATAAAATGATATTATAATGCAAGATCATCATAACTATAACTATACTTTATGATTTTAAAACTTTATTTTCTCAAAAACTTAAAAATGATTGTATATACGTGTGTATTTTATATTTTTGATGTATTTTATTATGATAAAATAATTATATTTTATATTATTTAAAGTACTTTTAAAATATCTTTAACAAAAGTATAAATGGCGAGTTATTATTGACATCTTACACTTCTTTTTGTTATTGGAGCTGCTCAAATCATCACATTAAACTTTAATACTTATTAGAGCTTGTTTGATATAAAGCTTTTAGGAATTTTAACTTTTGATTTTTAATAAAAAAAATTTATAAAAATAAAAATGTTATTTGTCACGTATAAATTATAACTTTAAAATTTAATAAAAAATTTAAAATTTTTTAAAATTACTTTTTCATTAAAAATTCCAAAGCTAAATCTACCTTACAGTTACACTTACTATCTACGGCTACCGCATATTCATCGAAGAGATTAATGTACGCCCTAGTAAATTCTACGCTATAACGGATAATCCGAAAAGTCAGTTACAAATTTGCAACAGAATCTTAGATTTTAGGTCAAGATTTTGTAGTGGGCAGAAAATAACAAATCATGGCTACGGCGAACCAAGAACATCAAGAAAACAACACCATATGGGGGTCAAAATCATGGAAATACCTCTCATCACTAAGACAACAATCACCATTAATACAATGCATCACAAACTTAGTATCAATGGATTTAATGGCCAATACCCTTTTAGCAGCAGGTGCATCTCCAGCAATGATTCATTCAATTCTTGAAATCCCTGATTTCACACCTCACGTACAATCTTTACTTATAAACATTGGTACACTCACCCCTGATTGGTTACCATCCATGAAAGTTGCAGCCAGTTTGGCTAATGAATTTGGTAAGCCTTGGGTTCTTGATCCAGCTGCTGTTGGTGCTTCTAGTTATAGGTTGAAAGCTTGTCTTGAACTTGTTGAACTTAAACCTACTGTTATTAGAGGAAATGGGTCAGAAATTATTTCACTTTCTAAGGCTTCTATTGGTTCCACCAAGGTAAGCTGTTTGCTTTTTTGATTAATTTGATGGGAAGTCTAGGAATTTAGGGTTCTTGATTTTGTGGGTGTGTTTGAAACTTTTGGTATTGGGGAAAAGGTTTAATCTTTATTTTCTTGAAGAGCAAAAGAGTAAAGGTTAAATCTGTTTATATGAGATGATGTATGTATTGTTCCAACTATGGGTGTCTTTTGAAGATTTGGTGTATAGATTGGGCAAAAGGGGTCTTGATGTACATCATATATAGGTTTAAATTGATGGGAAGATAAGAACTTATAGAGTTCTTGATTTTGTCGGTATGTTTGGAACTTTTGGTATTGTGATTGTGCAAAAAGGTTAGTCATTATCAATGTTGTGTATAGTTTCCAACTATGTTATTTGACATTTAGGGTTCTAAAATGAAATTTGAATCAGATATGATATTGTTTAAGTTAATATGTGTGTGATTTTGGGGTTTGAGGCCGTTATACATGAAGAATAGGACTAGTAATTGTTTTCATATGGATTTTGGTAATCAAAATTTTCTGTTATGTGTCATTTATGAATGGAAGTTTGTTCAAAATCTTGTTGATGATTATGTATTTGTTCATTGCTGCTTGATTCTTGATTGTTTGTAGTGATGCATTCACACGAATTTTGTTAAATAAGTTATTTTTCGTTTATTCTGTTCTGGTTAATGTCACTCTAGATAAGCTGATCTGATGTGGTTTTCGTTGATGGTTACACTTGCTAAGTAGTTTCTTGTATATATTTAGGGTGCTGATAGCTTGCATGAATCTAGTGATGCGGTAGAAGCAGCAAAGTCTTTAGCCAAATCCAGTGGCAGTATAGTGGCGATTTCAGGGTCTGTTGACTACGTTACAGATGGTGAACGAGTTGTTGGTGCACATAATGGTGTGCCATTGATGCAAAAGATAACCGCAAGTGGATGTGCAGTTACTGCGTTAATTGCTGCTTTTGTTGCAATCGACCCTACAAATGCCTTTGAAGCCACAGTTTCTGCATTTTCTGTATTTGGTTTGGCCGGTGAGATTGGCATGGATATGGCAAAAGGACCTGCATCACTACGTATGCATCTGATTGATTCACTCCACGGGCTCGATCAGGACACTGTTCTTGATCGTGTTCACATTAGAAGCTTCTCGTGAATAGTATGGTAATTTGAAGCCTCCACGTCCTTTGTTTTCTTGGATCCTTTCTTTAAGGTACATGATTATCATTTTTTCATCGTCAATAGGAAATCTGATTTGTTCGCGTATATCAATAAGATATGTAAATGGGGTGTTAATCTACTTTTTGAAAGTAATTATGTGCTTCTGAATATTGATTTAGATCGTATGGTCAACTGTGATAAAATGGTTTATATCAGATAGTGTTTGGTTATCCTTTGGTTGTTTGAAAGTTGCATTGATATGATAATCATCCCTATGACTGTTTGATATAATTTGCTTATTTAAGAAATATTTACATAAAATGACCAAAAGGAAGACTTTTGTAGGAAAAGGCGATACATCTTGGGAGATAGAGTAATTAGGTTAAAAGAAGGTGTAATTAGGATGCGTACATTTGAGTCAAAAAGACTCTCCTTTCCCGAGTAACATGAACAGGGAAAACCTACTCCTTTTACTTGTTTAGATGGTCTAATTAGGCAACTTTTTTTTTCTCAAACACACAGTATGTTAAACGCGTTTATATATAATCATAATGTTAAGAAATGTTTCGCAAGTTATCATTAATTAAATCATTGATGAAATAATAGTTACAAACAATATTTAAGTATTTATGTTCAAACAAACACACACAAGCACACGAAAAACTTTCTTGAATGGTTCTTTGTAGTAATGTAGTCTTAGTAACTTAGGTGAACAGTCAACCTCAGCAAAGACTCAACTCCATCTGCAACAATTTGACCCGCTGGTATTAGTGACCGAACCTCAGCAAACCCACAAGCGTGCAAGAACTTCCCGGTCCCACCAGTTATCGACAAGCGAGACATCGGGCTTCCTATCTTATACACTCCAAAAAAGTTAATACTATCCCCATATTCCCCTCCTTCCATCATGGCTGTAAATGTCATCATTTGTCGACTTCCGTCTCCTGAGCTGGCAACATACACTCCTTGTGCTTTCCCTAATGTCTGCGAACCCAACTTGGCATCAGCCGTTAATAAGTCATCAATCACCGTGATGGTCCCAAACCCGAGCCCAAGTCCATCCGGGCCAAGCTGGGCAGCAATTTGGTTTCGAACATTGTTGTTCTGGTTAAAGTTTCCAGCAAATTGTGTGCCAACTAAGCCAGTTCCAAGTGGGATCCCGTTGGCGTTTACAGTTGGAATGGCTCCATTAGCGTTGGGAATTGCCACCCCACCTGATGGGGCCCGGAAACCTATTCGTCTAGCGAATGGTACTTGACCGCTATATATGTTGCCTAATAGTCCTGTCACGGGTCTAGCTGTTGGGTTGCTGCCACCAAGAATATCATGCATATAGAGCTCAAAAACATGTACTCCTGCTTCTGGTGTTGGGTCGATTGCTGCTACGTTTAAGGATTGGAGATGAAGAGCTCCGGTTAGTATTGTGAATACGAATGCCTTTAACAATTGTTTCGACATTTTGTTATGGGTTTGTATCTGTGTGTTTTGACAGTTGAAAGTTGAGAGCTTGTTTGGATGGTTATGCTGGTCATGAAGGGGGTGATTTATACTGCATGTTTCAAGTAGAAACTGATGTTGGAGTAGTTCAAGTTCTTGTAGTCTATGAAAATTGTTTAATATAATTCCAGTTTATGTTTTCGGTAATCCCATTACCCCCTTTTTTTTGGTTTGTTATATATTGATCTTTTTGTTGTATGTGTGTAGAGTGACACCCATTTCTTATGAGTTGTTATGTGAATTTGTTGTAAAGGAAATTTATTTTATTTAACACTATATGAATTGAAACGAAGTGGTACAACTAGATAGCTAGAACCGAATCTCCAAGCGTGTGTTGTAGTGGTTATAACAAAACCATGATACGACATCGTTGGAAGATAAATGGAGAAGGTATTTTCTCAAACTAATACGTTATTCATTGCTTTTGCCATACTGTTTTTTTATCCGACCTCTATACTTACGAATTAAAAGAAACATATTTTCACAATTTCCCAAAAATAATATGATTTGGTAAATAGAGAGTGCATTCACAAACTTCTACTCAATGGCAGGACGCCAAAGTCCCCTGGTTTTGACTCAATGATTAAATATTAAAAGAAACTTTATTTATTAAGTCATTTATTAATTGTTTATTTTTTATCCGTTCAAACGTTTCACACATAAAACAAACATCAACTTATTACATATGACATATTCGGTTCGAAACTTAATAAAAAGCAAAAAAAGAAAGAAAAGAAAACATAGCCTAATAAGGATTATTGCTGACCTTTACAACGGACATAATCTACTAACCCATTCAATTATATATTTTATGCATTAGATCACTTTTAATGGTTAGTGTTTCACTTTTGTATCGGTTGTGCCACCCCAGCGCTACCTTAGCACTTTCCAAACTGACATAGTACCGACACAACAGTGTCAACAGTTGTTGTGTCGACAGTGACTGTATTACTTTAATCTTTGAGCTCCACATTTATTAATATCCCTTCATTTACGCTCTAAACAAAAAACGAAAAAAGTGACGCGCATCTCTAAACCGACACAAAACAAGTGACACGGTGATGTCAATGATGTCACTTTTATGACGCTCATCGGTTTATAAATCAACACACCATTAAAACCGGTCTTAGTGATCTGATTACTCCTAATCAACTTTACATTTTATGCATCAATTATCTAACACTCCTAGTGAACTTTAACTGAACGACAATACATGTCCCACAAATGTATATACGAAGTATAAGTGCAGAACTAAAATTGATGAAACTCATTAGTATTGTTGAGCTAAACTTTTAAATATGTCCAGATTAATAAATACCATTGATAACAATTGAAGTGTCAATAATAATCATCATCATAGTGGTAAAAATTTTCTAATCATAATAGAATAATCATGATAATAATAATAATAATATAATTATTATTATAATAGGAAAATAATAGTATAATACAATTATAAATGATGTTATAAGATTATAAGTATAAATGGTATCTAGTGATAAAAATAAAAATATAAATAAAAATTTGATATGTAGGATGGGATCGAGTTTCGAACCTCCATACACCATAACAACTAACATAGACCAACCACTAAGAGCACTTCTAACGGTTTGGTCAGTTCACTGTCGGATTCAACCAATAAAACTGACGTCGATGGCATGGGCTCGTCGATTGGTTCATTTGTTTGGATCCTTCGATTATCCGACGGAGCTTCAGTTCAAGTTCGCGAGATTTTTTTTTTCTTTTTCTTCTTCGGTTGTAGGGGGAGAGAACGAGAGGGAGAGGGAGAGCAGGTTGACGATGATGATATTTTTAGAGTTTTGAATGGTGGTTTAATAGTTAGGGTTTGTTTGGGCTTTGTGTTATTCCTACTTACTTATTTTGGCCCAAAAATATTTGTGAAGTTCATATTTTTAAAGTATGATATATTTTTATTGTAATGTTTTTATTTTAATGAAATGTATTTTATTTTAATTATTGTGTTTTAAATACGTTAATTAAATAGTGAAAAAAAACTGACCAATAACCATTGGCACGAGTTAGTCAGTTGTTAGTCAATTTCAGTCAGTTTTGAAAATAGCTGACATGGCGCTAAGTTGGCAGAAAGTGATCAGTTGGTTTCAATCACGATTGAGAGTGGTCTAAGGCCATTCCCATTCGTGACTTAAACCGACTGGTTAGTTTCTACCAACTCAGTGCCACGTCAGCTTTTTTTCAAAACTGACTGAAACTGACTAACAAACGACTGCTCACTACCATCAGTGACGGTCAGTTTTTTTTCTCATTATTTAATTATCTAAAACACAATAATTAAAATAAAACACTTTTCTTTAAAATAAAAACATTACATTAATAAAAGAAGAAACATTATATTTCCTAAAAAAATAGAATACATTACATTTCCTACAGAAAAAAACATTACATTTCCTAAAAAAGAAAACATTACATTTCCTAAAAAAAAAAAACATTACAGTTCCTAAATTTTTGAAAGTTCAAAATGAATGTGATTGTCGGACAAGAAAAAAAACGAGAAAAAAAAAATAATAAATAAACGGACGAACGAACAAACGTCGAATTACCGACTAAAAATCGAGCGACGGTCAACCGACGAAACTGTGCCATTAGCGTCGGTTTCGTCGGTCCAAAGTGAAGAAGGAACCGACTAATGGATGGGAGGGCCTAAGCTAACTGTCACTTTAGTTGACTTTTTCATCAAAATTTATATATTGAAAATCCTTGCTAAATAGTTTTTTTTTACTGAATGGTCTTAAAACCACGACTAAATATGAGAGAATATTCTCTATATTTCGATGCAGCCAAGTTTAACTATATAAACATTTTTGAACAATATTATCTTATCGACAAATATGTTTATTTCTTTTGATAAATGATAATTGTCCGGGGAAGAACTTTTTAGATCATTTTAGTTTGAGTTTTATGTGATTAATCGGATGAAAATAATGTCTATAACAGTGTCAATTGACCGTACTAGAATACAAAGTCGAGACTAAACAAAGATCTACCACTTTTACTTTGTCTTTCTGTTTGTTTGATTTATTTATTTATCTTATTGAATTTCAATATTCATGAGTAAATGATCACAATCCTTTACGTAATTCCAACCTTTGCGATCACATCATGAATTGACAACAAACATACCACTGTCAACTACAAACCTATACTTAAAAAAAAAATAAAAAAAATTAGGCAACGAATCAGCATCAAACAATTATTCGAGTCCATTGGTTAGCGTTATTTTTTAGGGCACTCGATTAAAATTTAGGCGGGCTTTCAACGGCCAACGGATCATTAATTTCCCCCAATTTTCATTTTCTTCGCAAAAATGTCGTTTCTCGAAGACTTTCAAGCTAGTAAGCTTCTATCTTTACTTTTTTCTTCTTGATCCCGTGTCAAAAATCGTATCTTTTCAGCAAAAGATTGGACCCCTTGTTTTCTATTTACAATTTTACAATTTGATCCAAAAAAGAAAACCCTAAATTTGACCCTAAACCTAAATTTTGATTTTAGGGCTTTTATCTAGGAGTGAAATTAGGGACCTTTATCTGGTGTTTTGTCAATTATCCGATTATGAATATTCAATTTAGGACTAGGATCCTTTCAATTTGAGATTAACACAAAAAACAATGGGGCTACTAAGAAACCCAGTAATAGGGGGCCCTTTTTTTATTTTTATTTTAATGAATGTTTGATATCAACTGGAGAGCATATGATAAATTGTAGGTTTGGAGCCACTGCCAAACATTTTACAGAGGAAGTACGCATTATTACGTGACTTGGATAAAAGTTTGCAGGGTACACTTTGCTATGGATATATATTATATTATTTGTGGTAATTTATATGAAATGACAGAATTGATATATATATACATATATAAACATATACGGGTGGGTGGCATATGCAGATATTCAACGGCAAAATGAAATACATTGCCTACAGGAAATTGAGGATTATAAAGAGGGAGTTAAGTCTGGTAACATTACACCAGGTACTTCACTTAACAAATTTTCAGACGAGGCACAGGATGAGCAAAAACATGCTGTTAGAATTGCTGACGAGAAGGTTGCTCTTGCTGTTCAAGCATATGATTTGGTACTTTCCTGGATTCACTCTTTCTGTTTTTGCTTATCTAGTTCGTTACTATCGAGATTTTGGAATATTTTGTGATTTAATAGTGTTGAGATTGTTTTGTCTATTCTAAATTGAAATTAACTGTTGAGAATGTTGTTTCTTTAGGTGGATGCTCATATTCAACAACTTGATCAGTATCTTAAAAGATTAGAAGAGCAACGACGAGGTAGATAACTAGTTCTTTTCTATGCACATAAATACCTTGCAGATGTGATACTGATATACTTAATGCTCCTGTTTATGTGCTGTGTAGAGGTGGCAAGATGGGTGGGCCGGGTAAGAGGTCATAATGGGTCATTGTTTAGTATGGGGTCGAAATGGGCTGGATGGGTTGGGTTGAGTTGATCTACAAACACTCTTTTGTCCATTTTTTCAGTTATGAATATGTGAATGTGTTAATTAAGTATGCAAAACAATATTTTTACAGATGAATAAAAATGAATTAGGAGGTCGAATGCATTAAAAAGCGGTTTTTGGCGACTTTTAACATGTTAGACCAGTTTACCTATTCCTTTTAGCTAATATTATTGTTTCGGCCCTTTTGAGATAACACTGTGGAACTCAACCTATTTATTAGTAAATTGTTCATGGGCACACTTCCATCTCCTTTCTGAACTTTTTATTCTTGTTGCAGAAAAGGATAGTGCTGCTGCAGCTGGATCACCTGCTTTGAATCCTGACGGCAGTGGGAAACCTGTAAAGGAAGTTGGTAGAGCAGGACGAAAAAAGTAATTGTCTTCGTTTATTGAACTTTTGTTTGCTTGAACTACTAGAGTTATAATTGATCGGTGACATCTCTTTGGATGGGGAACTTCAATGATCAAAATTTGTTACCTTTTTACACTCTAGGTCACGCCTTGCTGCTACAGCCTCCACAGCCACAACAGCAGCCGCAAACCCACCCGCTATGGACTTGGACCTGCCCGTCGATCCAAATGAACCGACATACTGTCTCTGCAACCAAGTGAGCTATGGGGAAATGGTAGCATGCGACTATCCTGATGTGAGTGTTGTAGTAAAAGGTGACAAAATGGGCGGGTTTGGTAACCGATCAAAACAGGTTATGTTTAGTATGGGAGGAAACAATTTGCATGAAACAAATATACAAAAGCTAAACTTTTATATTGATAATAATAAAATACAGTCTGGGGTACTTTGACCCGTTTGATTCGTTTCCCTTTAAGTTATTTTGTATTTTATTCATTTACCTGTTGGATATAAAACACCAAGTTGACCCACTTATGATGGGCTGAAATTCACACATCCAATTTTTAGTAATTTTGTCTTGCTAGATAACCAACAATCGCTAATGAGCTGATGATTTGTTTTTTCACAGTGCAAGATTGAATGGTTCCATTATGGCTGTGTTGGTTTGAAAGAGCAACCGAAAGGAAAATGGTACTGTAGTGATTGCAGCGGAATGCAAAAGCGGCGAAAGGGCAAATAGAATTAGTAGGTTTTTTTATGATACTGTAGGAAGAAATCATAGATCAATTCGCTCATAATGTGTGATCTTCTGTTCCTTTAATGTTCAAATTGATGTTTTGTGCTACATTTAGTCATTAGTAATAAAATTGCTTATTTACTATCGGTAGTAGCATATAGTTCCTCATTTTTGTTAGATGGCTTATTTAACCATAAACAGGAAAGCTCAATCGCTAGGTGCTTGCCAGACGCAGAGATGACCCAACTGGTAACCAGGATATATTGAGATGGGAAAATAGACAACTTGTCACAGAGACGACCCAACTGGTAACCAGGATATTGAGATGGGAAAATAGACAACTTGCACATCTCGGGTAACTGTCCAAATAAGAAAAATGTTTACGTGCTGGAATGGGTCCAGTCAAGAGCCAAGACGACTAGCAACCATATTTTCATCTTTTTTTGAGGTTATAAATAATTTATGCATGGGAATGACGACATTATCACTTACTACAACAAAACAATTTATGAATTCTTAGATACTTTGAATCCACTTTGTGCATCTTTCAACCTATTCAACTGTTATCATTTTAGATGAGTTTGAATTAGTTCACCCATATAATTAAACCAAATCAACCCATTCACCCATACCAATGAGTCAAAATTGTGTCACTCTAACCACGACCAAACCAACCTCCAACACATAACCAATTTCAAACATGTATTGCAACAGTACACAATAAGGATGAGATTTAAATGATGATCAATAATTCCAAAACTTACCAATGGATAAGGTACATTGTTGCTAACAAAAGCTACATATCATATTAATCTCAGCAAGGATGGGAAATTTTGTGACTGCTCTACCTTAACAAAACTTTTGAACCAAACCTCTCACAATCTACCCACATTTATATCCTTAGACGCCCTGTTGTAATCGGGTGAATCTTTATTTTGTTAGTAAAATGTATGAATACTTTTCAGAACTTGAACTCTGGTCAATAATCCATGCCGCCATAACCACCCATACCACCCATTCCGCCCATGCCACCACCACCAGCAGCTTCTTCACTAACAGGCTTGGGGAGTTCGACCACAATAGCTTCAGTTGTTGTCATCAAAGAGGAGACACTATATGTTCAAATGCAAAATAGAGTTAGGTTTGAATAGATGGACAATTTCATATTATACAACTATATTTATCTTAAATGTGGGTCAATTTGAAATTTAACCAAAAACGGGACCAATTAAATGGATTGAACATAAAACAGGTCGAAAATCATCCAGAGCGTACATTTTAGCATACCTCTATAAATTGTTTTATTCAAAAAGTTGGATAATTGTTGTAATAATTTAGTACATGTATTCATATGTGAAAACAAAAATTCTATATTAATGGACAGAAAGATGGTTGCCGGTCAAACCCAAGTCGACCCAATTTACCCATTACCCAATCAGATCTTGCCTTTTGGGAATGACCATCTAAAAGTGAAAACAATTATTCCAACTAACCTTGCTGCATCAACCAAGGCAGTCCTTATCACTTTCAATGGGTCAATGATTCCGCTTTTTACCATATCAACATATTCACCTACAGGTATAACAATCGGGCTTCGTCATTTCAGTACATATTTAGAGTGTTAACAGCACTTTTCCATCTGCTTAAGTATATATCACCAATATATACCTTTGGCTGCATCATATCCAAGATTGGTGTTATCCTGCTCTAAAAGTTTACCAACCACAACTGAACCCTCTACTCCAGCATTTGATGCAATTGTATACACCGGCATCTGCAATTTACGGAGTATATTTTAAGTTTCTGCTTCTATGCATTAAGGAGTTTAGTTGGTAAGTATAAATGAAAACATCATGGGCTACCTTAAGGGCGTTTTTAATGATTTGAACACCAATTTTTTGATCAAAATTGGCTGTTGGTAACTTGTCCAACTCCTTTGATGCATAAAGAAGAGCAACGCCACCACCTACATTCATTAAAGTATTCTTAATGAATATATTAGCCCGTTTGCTAGATCAGGGCACAGACACATGAACTAACTTTTTACCTGGCACAATTCCTTCCTCTACAGCTGCCTTTGTAGCGTTTAGAGCATCTGTAACTCTATCTTTCTTTTCACCAACTTCCGTGTCACTAGCGCCTCCAATCTATACTTAAATGTTAGTCATGTTATTAAACTGTAGAACTGGGGAAACATATAAAAAGCTAAAATCAGAGGTGCCAATTTCGACCCATTCATATGAATGTGTCATTTAAGGTTGTGCTAAAAGAGGAATGAGTTGAATGACGAACACGTTGAAAGTCACCCAAAGTCTATTTTTAATGCACAACATCCTTAAATAATTATAATTTGATGATACAGACTATTACTAGTATAATATTGTTTTTATAATAAACACAATGATCATGTATTAAAAATTACACATTTTAATCTTAGGCCGTTTTGACCCTTCACCAACCCACCCATCTAGCAACCTCTAACAAACAAAAAAAAAATAAAGAAGCTAAAGATCGGAAGACAGCTAAGATACCTTGAGTACAGCAACACCACCAGAAAGCTTCGCTAATCTCTCTTGCAACTTCTCCTTGTCATAATCAGAAGTACTAGACTCGATTGCTGACCTAATCTGTTCACATCGCTCTTCTATTGACTTCTTATCACCAGCACCATCAAGCACAACTGTGTCATCTTTGGATACAGTAACCTGCATCAAGCATTGCCATCAGTTATACAACCAACACCGAAAATAGCTCTTGTTTGCCTTTAGCCCTTTACTGACCAAATAAGACAACAAACCTTTTTACAAGAGCCAAGCATGTTTAACTCCACATTCTCAAGGTTCATACCAAGTTCTTCTGTAATAAGCTGCATATTAAAAAATAAAAGAGTAAGTCCACCACTTGTGCTCACATTAAAATATTAGTGTTCTGCCAATTGAAAAAAATGTTTGCATTAGACTATCCTGCAACAAAAAGGCTGAAAATCGGACATTTGAATAGGCATATAAAGTACTCAAAGACAATAGCAAGACAATATGTATCATGGGAACTAATAAGTATCTTAATTTGTAATCTCTGCATTGTCTATGCAATTTTAAAGTTTGACGTTATCAAGCGACTTGGCTTTAGGCATAACAACCTTTGGTACAGGTTCCATTGATCTTTTTAACTGTTGGTACTTACGTTTTGTTTGCAGTTTTTTTTATCATTTTAGAAAAATAACTTGGCAACTCTACCATAATTACATGTACAAAAATGTAATAAATACGCCAATCATAAGAATCTTAGAATTACATCTTAGTTACCTGAAAACTGAGCTAGGCAAATTAAAGAAACTTAAAAATTGTTATGCAAATTCATTTTTGTTACATTAAAGAAACACTTGTTATGCAAATTGTCATTGCCAGGTCTTGTTTTAGCTACAAGCATAAATGTAATAACCGCACCATGTGTAGGGTGTCTAGACTTGCCAGTAGAGTTTTCTAGCATTCCTTCATATGGTTTTTCGGGTTTTGTTTTAACATTTTCATTGGTTATTTGTTATATTTTCTCACCCTTAATTCCTAGATTAAAAATTTGCCAAAAGAGAAAGCTGCATGTACTTGGGATATATAAAGGAAAAAAAAGAAGAAGATGGAAGCTTGTATTTATTTTGGGATAAAAGAACAACGAAAAATTATTAAGGGCGGAAAAATTTTCTAATCAAAGAACCCACCTCGCCTCCAGTGAGAGTGGCAAGATCCTGCAAGCTAGCTTTTCTGCTGTCTCCAAATCCAGGAGCTTTTACTGCACAAATCTATTCGCAAAACAGAAATATAACTAAAATGCATAAAAAAGATCCATAGAGAGGTAAGAGCTTGTTTCAGGAAACATTAAAAACCTTAACGCCAGCACGAAGCTTGTTAAGTATTAGGGTTGCCAATGCATCACTTTCTACATCCTCAGCAACAATCAATAGAGGCCTTTGTTTCTGAATGACAATACAGATTGAGTCAACTACACAGAGATCACCCATTAAAATCAAAGGAATTAAGAGACTCCACCTTCAGTGCCAACTCTAATACTTTAATCACTGCATTAATGCTTGAAATCTTTTTCTCGTGGATTAGAACGAGAGGATCCTCTAATTCCTGTTATGTGTCAACAAGTTGGTAGTTTCAATAATATATAAGCAGAAGTCCAAACATATAAAAGATGGCAGAATAGCATTCACAATAACTCACACATTTCTGATTCTTTTGATTTGTAATGAAATGTGGAGATATGTAGCCCCTGTCCATCTTCATTCCCTCCACAACTTCTAATTCATTATACAATGTCTTCCCATCCTTCATCAGTTTATTGGAGCAATCAGTAAACTTACACGAAAAGGTGTGCATTTATGCAACCAAATCAAGATAGTCATTGTGGATTGACCATTTTAACCTATGAATCATATAAAGGGCTAATAAAATGTAACTTACTTGAATTGTGATGACACCCTCTTTTCCAACTTTTTCCATAGCCTTTGCAATTAGCTCACCAATCTCACGTTCTCCATTGGCAGAAATCGTGCCCACCTGTTATATTTATTATGTGATATGAACAATCAGATTCTGATAATCAACTATGGTAAAACAAACAGTAGAAGCTAGTATTCAGATGTGCCTTTGCTATTTAACATTGTAATTTTCAGACAATCAGATGTCTGAATGTTTAACAATACTGATTACTTAACGAACTAATACACAAAGTGACTCTCTCAATTTAGGGACTGTTTGAACAACGAGACAATATAACTCTCTTAATATAAAGTAATAATAAAGCATAAATAAGTCATTTTTATTAACTCTAACAGTCTTACATAATCACTCATGTGGCAATTAGATATGAAACTCAATACAAAACCAGATAATGTAAAGTGGTTGTAGCTTATCTAAACATTATGCGCTATATAAGTTGCAGAAGATTATATAATTCATACATATATTACTTTGAGATTCAAGAATCGAGCAGATTTAGCACATGCTAACCTGTGTAATCTCCTCAGATGTACTTATCATCTGAGCCCTACTCTTTAAATTTGTTACCACTGCATCAACAGCCATGGAAATACCACGTCTGAGGTCCATTGCATTCACACCAGCTGCAACCGACTTGCAGCCTTCAGTAAATATTGCACCAGTAAGGACTGTTGCACAAGTAGTACCTGGAAAAGATTTTACAGTAAGTTGAGAGTTTTGTTGTTGGCAAATTATTTATAAACTCTACTAGTGCTAAAACCAGTGCGATGCACGGCAGTGTGATGCTGTTAATATATGTATGCAGTTATTTAAGTTTATGTGTTAATCAAGTTACAATTTGATCAGGCAGTTAATTAATTAACAATTAACTATGTGGTAAGTATAACATATGAAAAAATGGATCAGACACTTAATTAATATACTAAAGGTATTAATACAATTGATTCAAAGAATAAAAAAACAATAGCAATTAATGATGGTCATTAATTTATTTAATCATGGTCATTAATTTATTTTATTAATTTTGAAATTTAAAATTTTTTCACACAAGACTTAATGTGAAAAAAAATATGGTAATGACACATGAATTATGTGTATTTGGCAAAAATTGATTGGTGCCACACTGCCACATAGGCATAATTAAGCATCTTTAACTCCACTTTTATATATAATAAAGATGGGAGGCTCAGAAATAAATGCCGCATCAATATTACCATCACCAGCCACATCATTAGTGGCATTAGCAACCTGTTTGACTAGACTTGCACCAACATTCTTGACTTTGTCTTTAAACTCGATACTTTTAGCCACAGTTACACCATCTTTTGTTACCTTCGGGGATCCATAGCTTTGCTCGATTACCACGTTACGCCCCTATACATGACCACGTGATTTTTTGTTAGGACTGCCAATATTCGCTGAGTCTGGACTCTGGATTATAGTAATAACTAACTAACATCAAAGAAATTATAAATTTAAACCTACTTTAATGAATATCAATACTACTCACGAGTGAAAACATGCTCCAGTATTTCATCTTCAGGGGCTCCAGTTCCAAATTTTGACCAATTTGCAAGAATTTATGATATTTTGAACTAACTTGCTTGAAACGCAGCTTTGGTTGTTTCACATTTTATTTCAGGTACGAAATTTCACTACTTAAAGTACAATTTTCCAAACAACAAATCTGCCAAGCATGACAACTTCTTTTTAAGCCAATTCATTGTCCTAGTAAAGGCGATTTTGCTATTTTCTTCTCATATTGCACGATTCTAGTTATTCTTTCGACATTGCAGCTAAAAAGTCATGGTAATACTTCAAATACACAGTTTACGAATTCATGAACAAAGATTCACTCAAAATTCCATTCACTACTAGTTAAGTATAATCAAAGTTTTGGTTAATTTAGTCATGTTAAATGCTTCAGAATCACTTTTTCTTACAATTATATATATAAAAAAGCGTTCAAGATCAATAAATCAAGTACCTTTGGACCCATAGTTACTCTAACAGCATCTGCAAGTTCTTCAACGCCTCTAAGCATTAAAGCCCTAGCATCCACTCCAAATCTGATATCTTTCGCTGCATAGTCTCTGCTCCAATTCAACCTACTCCTAATCTGTTTTGCATAAACATAAAAATAACTCAATATATGCATACACATATATAGATACAGAAGAGAGTGACAGAGGCAATTCATCAAACACCTGGTGGGTGCTACTTTTTGCAACCCTGAAAATCAAACAAACAAAATAAAATGAAACTTCATTAGATCAAAATTAGCAAATATTTTGGGTATGTGATTGAAGAATTACAAATACAAAAGATAAAATTCTTGTGAGATAAATTAACTGGGTATTAATAAAGAATTAAGAAAATGATCTAATCGGGGATGTTGTACCTGGCTTTGGAAGCAAGATTTGCTGCAAAACGATACATTTTTCTTGTTTGATTCTTGAAGTCTTTTGAGGAGAGAGCTTGAAAGAGAATAGATACGTGAATAAAGTTTGGTTATTTGTAATTGAAAAGGGAGATAGAAGAAGGATCTGGAAGATGATGGTTGTCTAGGGTTTTAGGACTTTTTAACAACACAGCGTGATGGGATCTAGAGGGTTTAAGCGTTTACCCGTTTTAGAGAATATTTTGCACCCCAGTACGGAGTACTATTTAATTAGAGCATCCCAAATTACCAATGGGTAAATCATTTCAAAGGTAAATTACCACACCTATCTATGTATTTATTTTATTTTACATTTCTTTTGACAAAAATAATTCATTAATTAATTCAACAACGGCTGAAAATAATTATAAAAGGATTACTAGCTCCAACATCAAATGATGCGTCCATTTGACATTAGATCTCAGCCCCGAAAAGAACTTATCAGATGAAATTGGGAGCTAACATTCTACATTAAGTTCCATAGTTGTGAACTCCATACATGAAATTGAAAGGATTTGCACATTCTTGCTTCGACTGCCCAAGTGAACGATTTTGATCTTATAGTTTCCACGACGTGTTTCCAACAACTTACTGAGTCGTTGAAAATTGCTTCATTCCTCGATATCCAAATTGACCACATAGCACATGGACCAATTATTGTCCAGAATTTCCGGACCCTAACATGAAATCCTTCGTACCAATGTTGCATAACTGATTCAGAGAATTAGGAAGGGTGCTACTAAATGAACACTAAATATACTAAATGGACACTAGTCAAACCTATATTAATTAGCAATCATTAGTGTCTTTTGACTTAATCTTTAAAAGTGTCTTAATAATTACACTAATCATTAAATAATAATCACTTTATCTTTTTTTATTTTATTTTGTATTTTGTATTTTGTCTTTTCATTATTTCACCTAAATAATTATTAGTACCTAATTATTTCACTCTTAAAATTATATATTTTTGTCGGTGTGTTATCGGAATACAAATAATTAACGAGAAAATAAATCACGCATTTAAAAAATAGAAACATGTAATAATTGTACTAACTTTATAAAATAAAGAGTCGTGATTACATTTGTCTTTCATTCTGATTAATTTCAGTATACATGCGTTATCGGCTTAAATATATACTTTCCAATGCGGATGCGGCCTCAGTTTTGTATCTCCTCCATTCTGGGTGATTTGGTGGGATTGGGGAATTTTCATCTAGCGTCACATAAATGAATTTTCGTTTATTACGTTTTTCTTCGTTTTATACGTTTTTCTTCGCTTTTTTACGTTTTTCTTCATTTTTAACGTTTTTCTTCGTTTTTTACATTTTTCTTTGTTTTTTACCTTTTTCTTCGTTTTTTTACATTTTTTCTGTTTTTTTGTTTTTTTACGTTTTTCTTCATTTTGTTTTACGTTTTTATTCTCTTTTTACGTTTTTCTTAGTTTTTTTTTACGTTATTTTTTGTTAATTTATGTTTTTTCCGTATTTCTTCATTTTTTTATGTCGTTCTTAATTTTTCATGTTTTTTTACGTTTTTTTTTTTACATTTTTTCTTCGTTTTTAAGGGTTTTTTTTATGTCTTTTTCGTTTTTACGTTTTCTTCATTTTTTTCATTTTTGTTCGATTTTTAAGTTTTTATTACCTTTTTTACATGTAATCATATAAATTCAGTGCATCATATTTATAAGATATGGTGCATCATGGTTCTGTAAGTTTTAAAAATTCAGTGCATCATATTTATAAGATATGGTACATCATTATCATATAAGTCTGAGTGCATCATGTTTATATAATATAATGCATAAACTTTTACAATGCATCGTAGTTAAATTGGATACGTATATAAAGTATATTACAAACGTAAACAAAAATGAAAAAAAAAACGTAAAGAAAAGAAAAAAAATGTAAAAAAACGTAAAAAAAAACGAAACAAAACGTAAAAAAACGAAGAGAAACGAAAAAAACCCGAAAAAACGTTAAAAAAATGAAGAAAACAAATGAGGACGTAAAAAACGAAGAAAAAAAAGATAAAAGTAAAAAAAACAAAGCAAAACGAATAAAAACGTAAAAAAACGAAGAAAAAGATGAAAAACGTAAAAAAAAACGAAGCAAAACGTAAAAAATGAAAAAAACGAAGAAAACCAAAGAAAAAGGTAAAAAAGACGAAGAAAACGTAAAAAAGACGAAGAAAACGCGAAAAAACGTAAAAAGATGAAGAAAAATGTAAAAAACGAAGAAAAACAAAAAAAGAACGTTAAAAACGATGAAAAACGTAAAGATAAAATACAAAATAAAAAAAAATATAAAGTGATCATTATTTAATGATTAGTGTAATTATTAAGACAACTTTAAGGATTAAGTCAAATACACTAATGATTGCTAATTAATATGGGCTTATATAGTGAAAATGATTAGTCAAAATATTTTAATGATTACATTATTATTAGTGTTCAAATAGTGAAAATGAGGTGTATATTTAGATGGACCCATTAGGAATTATCCATTTAATGTTCCACCACGATAGCAAGCTTCTCCAAATATTTGTTGATCTTGGAGAATGTAAGAAGAGGTGGTCTATGGATTCCGGTTGACCAACACATCAAAAACAAGATACATCTTGTGTGTGGGGGGTTATCTTCCTTTTTTTAAGTATCAAGTTAACTTGAATACTCTCGTTCAAAGCCAACCATTGTAAACAAGATACTTTTGAGGGAATCTGTTTCTTCCATAAATGAAATGCCAAGGATGGTGATTCATCGGGATAAGCTTGAATCAATTGATAAGCTTGAGCCGTTGAATACGTACGTTCTATTTGATCTTGGGGTCTAAATCACCTTGTCTTCTTTGCTAGCTCTAACTTGGAAGCTTGTAAGTTTTAGCGACAGTGAATGCTTGCATGCTCTCTTGTAAGAAAAGTTGCCTTGAATACAATATTTCCCAAGAAATCTCACCAGATTCTTCTATTTTATAGTACTCATTCATTTTGGCATTGCCATTCGTAGCCAAGAAATAAAATTCAGAGAACATATCTCTTAATGTATTATTGTCTAGCCAACGATCTTTCCAAAAAGAAACTGTCTCCCTTCCAAATTCCAATTCCCAATTATGAGAAGCCAAAATAGCAGACATCGGATGATTGATCTGTAGTTGAAAAATACTTTTCCAACATCAAACAAGAACCATTTGACTGAGACAAGTCTTATGTTAAGTACAGGGGGACTGTGGCTTTGTGTCGAGATTGAATAACCGCCTTCCATAACGAGGTTTTGTTAGCGTTGTAGTGACTCCACCAAGATCCTAATAGAATTAAATTCTTTGTTCTCAGAGGAATGACACCCAACCCACCTAAATCTTTCGGTTGACACACATGTTTCCAAGCCACCAACAAAACTTTCCTTCTTGACGAATCCCTGACCAAAGAAAATTACGGCAAAACTTCTCCATTTGATCTATTGTTACTTATAAGAGTATTTCACAATACTCTCTTAACGATGTTAATTGGTTTCTCTAAACTATTCGACTAAATGCTTTTTAATTGTTATGCACATAAATACTTATTTAAACATGATGTATAGTTTTCCTTTTCTTGTAAACATTGTTTTGACCCTTTACGGTCATTCATTATCTTATATTAGAAGTCTAATGTAATATTATATTACAAATAAATTACTGATTTGGCGCCGTTAAGGGGCTCTTCCTTCTCATTATTATAAGATTAATCATAGTTTAACTACATATGTAAATTTTCGTCAGATACTTTTATCAACATGGATTGGTATTTCTTATTAATGCAGATGACCTTATTATCGACAATCTCATAGTAAATTTTTTTATATATGTTTGAATTTTGCTATTTTATATTTAATTTTATTTTCATTTACATTTATATGTTTTTTTTATATATTGAATGTTATCTTTTTTCACATCAACATATGAACACGATATCTGTAATTTACCTATATATTGACATACACGTGTTTATAATTATCTATAATTTTGTTTATTTCAAGTGTTATTCCTAATATTACATTATATTTATTATTATATGTTTGAGTTAAGACATATTAACCGAATCAGTTTAGCAATAGTTAATCATTTCTTTTTATTAATTTATAAATATTATCCCACCTCACTGCATAGGTAACCTGTTAGTTTATCTAATTCAATAATTTAGCAATAATTCTATTAAACACTTTGTTAAATTGAATTATTTACTCTTATGTAATTTAATTTTTCAAAAAGTTTCCCTAAAAAAAAAAATCAAAATCCGTCATATTAGACTAGCAGTATGCCAGTGCATAGTTGCGGGAACAAATAGTTAATTTGACATTTACAGATTTTATTGTTTACACTTCTTAAATTAAAAGTTTAATTTAAGGATATGTAAAGTTTAAAACTTAAGGGTTGCAATTTATAAATTAGTAGTTTATTTGGAAAGTAATTGATGATTTTTGAGAGTAACTTGGACATTAACCATTGTTGAATCTAATTTTTTTTTTTTTAAATAGAGATAATTTATATATAATTAAGATAACATAAGATAAGAGTAAGATATTAGATATGTTCTTGCGTTTGATAGCCGTCGAAAATGGACTCATTCAGCACTCATTTATCGAAATAAGTTATACCCTTTTTTTATCTCCACAGCTTTCCATTCACGCCAACATAGAGTAATAATGTTATATTATATATTTACTCAACTAATCCTCGTTTTTGATAATAGGATCTTCATAATTCATAAATCATAATAGGAAAATGTTATCGAAATGCATTAAATTTAGAGTTATATGTGTTCATAGTTTAGAAGTTATTCGGTATGTATGAAACTTCGTAAAATGTACATGCATTTATTTCGGTTCTCGGGACACACAATAAAAAATTGTAAAATTATGTACATACATTAGAAAATATAATATAACACATAACATACACATAAGTTTCAACATATTTTTTTACAGATATTATTAGCAGATATTAATTACATATGAAAGATAATAAATAATGAGAACCAAACAACCTTCAAACACCAATTCTACAACACAGAAAATGAAGCATTGTACAAGAAAAAAAATAGAGTATATCACAACATCGATAATGCATTTTAACTAAAATTAGATCTTAATCTTCTATTTCCACACATCTATTCTTGTTTAGTGACTAAATAAGAGTCTTGTAAGCGCTATTATAAATGTGCGTTTTAACGATTTTTGAACTAATAGTATGAGAAATTTGATCAATTTACATGTATATTATGTGTTGTACGATTGTAAATGTATGTGTGAAATATGTTTAAGGTTTGCCTTTTAAAATAAATTACAATAATCATATAAAAATATCTTTGTTTTCGTCATTGTAATCATAATTAACACATTAATTAGTTTTAGAAAGTATAATGTTACAAATATAGCAAATATATTATTCCAATGTGCATTTCCTAATATCTACATTACAAAGATTATAAACCAAACATAAATTGCATTTTACACCCTAAACCTCTTTTAGACCCGCCCCTGCTTCCAGTCATGTATTTTAACGACCTTCTCTCCACCATCCTTCCGATATACGATGTAAAACCCGTCAGGCCTAACCAACCAAGTGCATCTCCAATAATCTTTTGTTTTGTCCTTCTCAGCGCAAAGAGATTTGTGAGTATCATTAAACACATCAAATTGTTGTTCTTGATTGCCCATATAAAAATGGCAACCATAAAGAGTACTGGGAGTAATAATGTTCTCACAAAATTTCCAATCAACGGATTGATGAGATGTAACTGATTTCATGCCGATATCGTCATCCTTTGATTTACAGTGAACTTGAATAGGGCCTTTGTTGTTGATCTCATTGACAACATTAATAGCCCAACCATTTGTCCAACAACCCTTTGCGGTTACCGCTATGATGATACTAAGAATTGTGGTGAAGAATATGAACAACGAGACAGGTTTCCCCATGATGATTCGATTCATTTAAGGTTTGTGATTTAAAAAATGGGATGGATTTTATAGAAAAATTAAAGATCATTTACCGTGGATTATGAATGGTTGATCAAGCCTACGATAATAAATGGCAATTAAAGATTTGTGAATGTACCACTAAATTAGATCATGCTACATACAATGCTACCATACCTTTTATTTCTAAAAATGCAGGCTTGAATGATCATTGATTTAAAGTATAAAATGAATTATCTCCTCCTAAAATCTAGGACATGTATTAAAATATGAATTTAGATTTTTATAATATTTTATTAGAAATTAGAAATGCTAAACTTACAAAAGTTTTACCAATCAAATGACATGTCTTTTTCTTTTTTTTTTTAATTCTCTCACTTCATGTGATTGGTTCACCTCATTTTGTATATAACTATTTTTATAAATTTTTTGTAAATCTAACATTGCTTATATTTTTTATATTATGTATTTTCTGAATATCACCTTAAATATTTGAATTAGCGTTTAGATATTTCTGTTAGATTATATTATATTCTAATTTAAAAATATTGTCAAAATTTACAAAAGAGGTAACAAATGATAGCTTTCTTAAAATTAAGATAAATGTGACATTTGTCTAGTTATTTGGACATATGAATGAGAGAAAATATACACAAATGACCAAGTGACACTAAACAAAACAATTATTGGAATAAGGAATTTAACTTCATTTAAGTTTCATGTTTGCTTATGCATTTTAACAATTATGTCAATAACACCACAACACAATAATATCAAGTCATATTACAAAAGTTAAGATTGATATAATATAACATAGTTTTACCGGTTCACCTACAAATGTTGCATAAAATATATTGGGATTATGATTCAATTTCTGAAATTAAAGAGATTCGAAATCGGGTTAATTTGAGTAACAAGTTACTTAGTGGACAAGTTGAGTTTTCCAGTATACATGGGAGCTATTTGTAGGGTTTAAGTGAGGAGGTTGAGAGAAAAATAGAGAGCTTATGAGAGTCGTCTCCTCCGTTCCGTGTGGTCTTGTTGATCCAATAGTGACGAGAGCGGATTCCGTTATTGTAATCTACCGTTAAGAGTGATTTGAGAATTTGTTAACGTATTCAAGAAGGTTGAGATGAAAGTTCATTCTTGTAATATTAATCGTGATAGTGAAGTTTTAAGCGGCCTACGGATCCCGTGCTTCCTTTGGAGGTTTTTCATGCAAAATATAGTGTGTACTTTTTTTTTTTTTTTTGTTTCGTGCCTTTAACTATTAACTTATACATGGTAGTGTGATTTGTTGTGATAGTGATTGATCCTAACAAGTGATATCAGTGCTTGATTGATTTAAAAAACAAAATCATAAAAAGCATTTTATTTGTTTGAGTAGATATTGAAGACATGTGGTAGTATTAATGTTTATATGTTGTACTCTTTTCTAGGAAACCCCTAAAGTATTTGTCATCATGTATGCATATTTTTGGGACCGATACATATCCCTCTTGAAAGATCAACGATAGTATTAGTGGGCGGGCTGTGCGTAGCAGCCTAGAACATACCTATTCTTACATAGTTGATCATGCAAAATAATAATTAAATAAATAATAAATATTTGAAGTATACACAGTAATTTAGTAACGTTTAGATATATATGTTGTAAATAGATATAGACAATGCATGTAATTTGTTGGATACACTATTTCTTGATAATTCAAAATATATAGGTGTATTGGATTTCAAAATAAATAAAATAAATTGTAGTCTAAGAAAATTTTGAAAGTAGGATTTTATACACTTTATTATACAAATGAAACAAATAAAATACTTCCAATTAATCTCACAGGATCCAGAGCCTTTAGCAATGGTATGTGCTACCCATCACAAATATTTAATTCTTGCTAATATATACATGTTTTAATTGTACATTACAACAGATTATATATAAAAAAAAAAAAAAAAAAATTTAGATACGCCCCTTCTTCCAATCATATAATTTAACAATCTTCTCTCCACCATTCCTTCGATCTATGGAGTGAAACCCATCAGGCCTAACCAACCAAGTGCATCTTTGATAAGGTTTCCAATTATTCTTCTCAAAACAAAATTGTTTGTGGGTGTCATTGTACACTTGAAAAACTGTTCTTGATTACCCATATAAAAATGGTAAGTGAGTAGAAACAAAGTCTTCACAAAATTTCCAGGTAATTATTTGTTTACATGGAATTGATTTCATCCCAATATCATCGTCCTTTGATTTACAGTGAACTTGGATAGGGCCTTTGTTATCAATCTGTTGGTACATCTTGTGTGACAACAGCTTCTAGTTTTGTAATTTGTCATTTTGTTTATCTTTGTAATTGTAAATGTTTAAGTTTGTCTAAGTAGGTATATAAGTTCGTACGAACTTAAAGTAGGTACGAACTTAGATACATACGAACTTAGGACATACGAACTTAGACATACGAACTTGTCTAAGTTCGTACGAACTTACCTAAGTTCGTATGGGCCTGGACATGGGCTAAGTTCGTAAGGCCCAGCCCATACGAACTTGAGCTCAATATATGTCCATGTTCGTACGAATTTGAGAAAAAGTTTTGGAGAGCAGATTTTCAGTTGTCTTGAGAGAGAGAGAAAACGTTTGTTTGAGAGGTTTAGTCTTGATTGAATGTAAAGATTGGTTATATTCAATAAAGACGTGTTTATTAGTGTTCTTTACATATTCGTGATAAATTGTTGATTATCGTTAGGTATATTCAAGGATTCCGCACTTGTTTATACTTGAATATCTCGTAGATCCAGACCCCAGGAACCTACACAATCTCATTTTAAATGTTGACTGTCTAACCATTTGTCCAACAACATTTTGCTGCTATTGCTATGATAATACTAAGAAATGTGGTGTAGAATATGAACAATTTCTCCATGGTGATTCGATTCGATTGATTGAAGGTTTATGATTTGAAAAATGGATGGATTTTATACATAGGGGTAAAAGATTTTTTACCATAGGATTATTAATGGATGTTCTTGAAAAGCCTATGAAAATGGATGGCAATAAAGAGCTTGTGAATGTACCACTAAATTATTAAATTATTATATATATAATACTACCATACCTTTTATTTCTAAAAGTACATACATGCATGGATGATCCCTACAAAATGAATTATTAATTTCCTACTAAAATATTGGACATGGATTAAAATGGGAATTTAAGTACAGATGCATATATAAATTTTGGACATGGATTTACTTTGGGATAACGTTCTATGTGTTAGATTTAGTCGAAACTTTTTCACATATATGATTAATAATACCTCAAATATTTCTTTTATGGAAAATGACAACAACAATTCTTAGTACCGTTTTTAAGAATGTTTAACACCTAAATTTGTTGTACTTAACACTTAGATTATCTTAAGAAGTGATTATTAGCCTTTTATGTATCACCACTTTTTATATACAGCCGGGCTAAAACTCAAAACTGAAATGTAAAACAAACAGAATAATTAGGGTGATAATTCATACACTACTAATTATATTTTATAATATTGTATTATGCAATACCATAAAGCATATTTAGTGATGTACAAATAAAAATCCTACATATTAGATCCCAGTTAATTAATTATGATAATAAGACAAACAATTGGGCTCCATCATGGATTGGGTTTTGCTAAGCCCATTTTTTGGCCGGGTATGGGACCAGTTTCAGGAATAACTGAATAACAACATGCACCACTATATTATGAAAAATAATACATCTTTTACCCTTCACTTATACATATATTACATTTCTATCCCTACAACTCTTAAAACAGAGTATCAATTTCTAAGAATTACATTTATGTTGATATTCTAACCAAGTATGTTGTAAGTATAACGTAGTAGAAATATAATTTTTGTACTGTAAAATTATGTTAGATTGATATAAAAATCATAATTCTAGAAAACCAAGATGAAATGATAAGAAAAAAAAAATTAACATCAAGCTCTGACAAACCGAAACTGCTAGAATATTTTAGAAATCAAGATCTCGAACGTAAGTTTATAACACTTTTATGAGGATTTTATACGCATATTTGGATTACAACTCTGGCACCTTCAAATTTATTGTGGAATGAAATTTCTTCAAAAGGAATTAATCTGTAATAATAAACAAGCTTGACTAATAGGCTAAGTTAAAAACAGGGTACTCTGTTTTGATAATGAAAGAAACATAAAGAACAACTAATCTTGATCACTTAGTTAATGTTAGATGTAAATAATTCTTGAAAGTAACCGATATATAATATGTGATGCAACGACAATATTACCTCCTTGTCTTTTGAATTTGCTCATAGTTTAAGAATTCGTGACTATTAAAATATATATATATATATATATATATATTGGGTGGGGATCAAAAGGGAAGCAAAAAAAAAGGAAGTAGGGAAGCAAATACCCATTTACCATCAAAACATGATTTTCAAGCAAGATTCATCAAATTAAAGCTTGAAATATAAGTAAATAGATTATATATATTATTTAATCAAACAATGCTTTTATAATTTTACGTTTTAAACAAAAAAAATCTCAAAATCGACATTTATCATTCATTTGTATGAATGTTAGTCAAAATTTCAAGTTAATATTATTAAAACATTAATTTATGATACATATTAACTCATATATGTTATTATGCACTGATTATATCATTTATGGGTGAATGTTATCAATAAAAATTCATCAAGAAATGATGTTAAGTAACATTCATGGATGTATAATAACAAAATATGAGTTACCATTCATCTGGAATGAATGTTATAAATGATGAGATCAAGGGCTGAGATTTGCTTCCCTCCTTTCCCAGAATTTGAAGCTTTCCTATGGATCCTTCCCCTATATATATTTCTATGGATGTAAAAAAATCTTGCATACCCATATGCTAATACCATCAATCAATGTGTATACAATGGTAATAATTTTCAACATGGAGTATTTCCAAATTGGTTGCTAGCCTAAAAAAATCTTTGCAGTGTCATGGATTATTGTATTAGACTTCTAGAGCATATCAGAAGAACAGTGGCTTGCATGGCATGTAATGTTCTGCAACGAACAATCTAATGTATATGTGTGGCGAGTACGACCATAGTGTAATGGCAGATGTATTCACTTTATCAAAAACTGAGCCGGATCTGGTGTATCATAAGAGATTTTCCTTTTCTATTGATTCCTATGGATTGGATCCAAAACAATATAGATTGATCCGAAATCTGATTCAAATCCAACATAGCACCCATAGGTACATAAGAAATGTATTGAATCAATTCTTTTTAATGAATAGATCCGATCGCAATTCAAATATGGAATTCAAAGGGATCAAATAGGAAAGGATACTCTTAATCATAGAACTCTAATGAAATATACGATCAACCAACATTTATTTAATTTGAAAAAGAGTCATAAGAGATGGTTCGATCCTCTTATTTTTTTTTTTTCGAACTGAAAGATCCATGAATCGGGATCCTGATGCATATAGATACAAATGGAAAATTATAAACCAAACGTGAACATATTCTAATACGATCCAGCTCTACATATAAGTGCGTAAAGTAATAAACAACTTACAATTACACAATTATAAGACAACGATGATAGATGGAAGGAGAGAAGTTTTACCTGTTTTCCATCCTTACGTCATATAAGTTGGTAGATTTATTGTGTAAACAAGTAGAACTTCTCTCCTTCCATCTATCATCGTTATCTTGTAATTGTGTAAACGTAAATTGTTTCTTACTTAACGCACTTATATGTAGAGCTGGATCATATTAGAATATGTTTTGGTTTATAATTTTCTCACTTCCTATGTTACACTATGGTTGTACTCACCACACATATAGAATAGATTGTTGGTTGCCGAACATTACATGCGATGCAAGCCACTGTTATTTTGATATGCTCTAGAAGTCTAACACCTAAAACCATTTTAACATAGAGATTATTTATAAAAAAAAAAATATATATATATATATATAAAAACATACACACCTCAAAGCAGATAATATACATATTGAAAGCAAAAACTACCATAAGCTAGTATAAACTACTAAAAATAAACCAACATTAAAGTGCGGGAAGATAGGGACCGGTCCCACCTTTCTTATAAGCATCAGGAACACTAGAGTAGCAGTAGAGATGGTTTGACATTTCCCAACCCCAATCCTGCCTCCTAGATATGTACATTTGTGGCCAACGGTTGATCCTTACATAATGTTCCCTGATTTTTCCATCTGCCAAGAAACTTGTAACAATGGAGTAACAACATTCATGGCCACCCCATACTTGGTCACCAAAATCAGCAGTTTGGCTGCCATCTGGATGGAAGTAGCGGTGCATTGGTGGCGCTGTTCCTTTCCAAAACGGGTCCAAATTACGCCAGTATTCTGGAGCCTCCTGAGATCAAAGGGATGAAAAACCCTTATCAGATTTCAAGCGACATCATGCCGTGGTTGAAAATCGGTATAACTGAAAGAGAAATGATAGACTTACAAGAACCTTACAAAAAATCTATTACAAAGCTATGTATCATGTGACGCTCAAGAAAACAAATTCTATTTTTTTTATATTATTGGTATGCGTAACAAGTCACCTAGTTTTGCAAGACTTTATTCGTTTATTTATTTTGTTTTTGTAAGCCTAGCACTCCTTATAACCAAAAAAGTAGTGAAAATAAACATATAATGCTAGTAAAGTTGATCCCAAAGAAATTGATCAAAAGCACGTGCCTTTTTGAAGTGAAACTCCCAAGCATGATCCCAAAGATCTTCCTTCATAATCCGGTTCTGATAAATAACTTCAGTCAAGAGAGAACTCCTCTTTATATGATCATATATTAAGATTACAGGGATAGATAGAGAGAATGATATTGGGCAAAAGAGGTACCCGTTTTCCATCTTTGAATGACAAAGAGTAAGCAGACAACTTTGACAACCCCTGGACTTGGGGAAAACGAGGTAGATGAGCTTTGTCAGCCCATAGCTCTTCGCACTATCAAAAAATAACACATGAAAATTAAGCTTTCATAAGACGGGTGTTTTATGCTCTGCTTTTTTTCCTACCAATGATATTATAATATGATATCCTGCAATTTTAACGTCTACTTAAAAACACTACTTTATGCCAGGATTTTCTGGGTGAGATGGAGTGTTTTTGAAAATAGTACTAATAGACAAAATCCTTTTTTAATTAAGAACGTTTTTAAACTACTACTTCTCATGCCATGTCCCAATCTAAAAGAAACTCCTATTATAAAAACACAAGCAATAGCTCCAGAAATCATGCAAATGCATCAAAGTTCTCAAACTATCGTATCATATGATATTGATCATGGCATGATAAATAAACAATAGTAAGTAAAGTTGGCAACCGGCAAGATGGGTGGGTTGGACAATTGGTCACAACTAGTTCAGGTCCTAACAAGTCATTTTTTTCAGGTTGCCTGAAAACACATCTTTTCTTTTCTTTTTCTTTTCTTCCGGACCTTTAGTAAATAATTAATGAGTCCAATTAGTCTAAAAACAATATGTTCACCATAATGATCTAAACTTTTGAATAACACAGTTTAGGAGGCTGTCTGCATAAAAAATATATTTCAGCTGACTTTTTAGCTAAATATTAGTATCTGACCCTCCTCTTTTGACTACTAACTTTTATTTGTGAAAGGAAATAGATAAATAGTAACCCAAATGGACCCGTTCATAAATAAGTGGGTCAAAATTACTACCTTCAATTGAGATTAATAGTAACCCAAATGGACCTATTTAATAAATGGGTCAAACTTACCACCTCTAATTGTAAGTCATAGTTTGCGTAGATGCAAATTTTTAACCACTAAGATTAATAGTAATTAAACAAACCAAATGGGTCAAAATTACACCTATAATTGTCGGTCATGGTTTGCATAGATGCAAAATTTTAACCTCTTTTGAGAACTTTCCATCTGCAAATTTTTAACCTCTTTTGAGAACGTTTTGCAAGAAAGCGGCTTTATTCGAACAATTACAACTCTGCAACATTCAAGTTTGTTTCCAATATCAGCTTGCATTATTCCCTTTCTAAACGTTTTCTTGTGTTGTCCAAAAGATCACCGACAAGAAGCAAAAAGGACCATGAATTATGTTGAATTGAGACGGTTCTGTACCACATGAATATCAATCAGATAATAATAATAAAATAATAATAATATTTTGTTAAAAACTTCCACATTTTCGACTGCTTAAGTCTTACTTTTAGTCAAATCTCCACTGAGCATGAACCAGTACATGAAAAAAGGTTAAGTCGACATGTAATCAGTTAAACATCAACTAACAAACATCCAAATGGTTAAAAACAAAAAAGAGACACTTCCCAACTTAATTTATAAATCAGGCTGAAAGAATTTGTACTCTCAATGTTTCAAGAATCAATAATCCAAACTAATATATGTACTATTACTAAAGATCGTAATGGTTACAAATGAGGTTATTTAGTTTCAATCATAAATTAGTTACTCTTTATTACTTCTATCTTCATGCCATAATGACCCTTCATGCAAAAGTCATCATGACATATAAAGAAACTTAAAGATTACCTTCAAATAAAAAAGTTTACATCTTTGCATACCCATATATGTGTTTACCTTTTTAGACCAAACGGTATCATTCGAAGCAACCATTCGCCATTTACGACAAACAAGAAGTGAGGTAGCCACGCTGTGTGCATCTACATAGCTCAATATCATCAACATAATATCAAAACCACATACAACTAATGGATCCTGCTGTTTTTTCCCTCTTTTTCTCTTCTTTTTTCGACGAAACTTCTCCATCATCGGCATCAATCTCTCTGTTTCCGATATCTCATAATCATCACCACTTTCTCCTTCATCAGCAGATGGTTCATACCCATCTTTCACAATGTTTTGATCCTTCTTTTTGCTCATTGTTTGACACAAAAGTGAAGTCAATTAATATGATGAAGTTAATGAGAACCCACTTGTGTGTTTGTATAGTATATAAATTATAAATATGCAGTGAGTGTGTGAAAGGAAACCTTTTGTGCTAAGAAATAAAATGAATCAAGCAGGTGAGTGATCAGTGAAGACGTATGTACCTACCGAGTATGGTATGGGGTGGTGGGAGTTGTTTATGTCATAATGTCATACAAGTGAAGTTACTTGACTTTTCTTTTGTAGTTTTGTGTATTTTGTTGTTTTCTGAACAAGGTGGTGATGCACCTGCTTGGTTCTTGACTAATTTCAGTTATTATAACTTTATAAGTATAAAAGATTTGTGTTTTGGCTATCAAATTAGAGTTTGTATTTCATTTGTGGAACATTGAGAAATTTAAAAGAATTACGATATTTATATTAATTTATCAAGAAAAAATTATTTATTAATATATTTAGTAATACCATTACTCACAAATTTATTTTGATGAAAGACAATTTTATCATTGAAAAAAGATATAGGTCAAACTAGAAGATTAAGATAAACTCGATCAAGATCTATCTCAACGACAAAAGTGGACATGGTTCTTGAAAACTGGTCTCACACTAATAAGCAACTTTTATGTACTACTATATATTTATTTTACATATTTGTTTTCAGTTTAAAGTTATCTAATCTTTATTCATTCACATCGAAGCACCAGTGATTTTGGTTCTTATTATATTTTATATTTTGTCTTTTCTGAATGTTATTTCAGATATTTGAACAAACACTTGATAAAGATTATATTGCTAATTTAATATATATTGTCAATGTCAAATTGTGTAATAACTTATTTATGAATGAGAAAGTATTACAATGCTTGTTAAGGTAAAATATTTAAGACAAGTAATAACAAACAACACCTTAGAAACACTATGTTCATATAAGAATCAAAAGGGATACTAGTACAGATAATGGTTTCTAAAGGGTACTACCATGTTGAATAATTTGAAAACACATACACTTCAGACTTGCATAAATGTATAGATGAATGTATCATAAAAAGAGGACTGTGTCTATTAATTAGGCACCAATTCAACATTTGCTACATAAAAGTAAAAATATAGTAAGAAATGACACTTCTATTTTCTGATGCTTGTACCATTATATGACCCAGATACAGTGGATTCAAATGTCAAGTACTAAAAGAAGATATAGATACGCATACAATAAGATTAAATAATGGTGATATATCCATCACAGTTTTTGATAAATCCACCAATATTGTGTATTGAGGGTTTGTACTGTACATATAATCACTGCACAGTTTTGATAGATTTATCAAAAAAGTGGGGTGGATATATCACTACCCATTAACAAAACCAACCTCACTGTTTTTATGTTAAAAAGACTTTTACTGTATGTCCATTTCTGAAGGAACTGGAGTTCCATCCTTGAGAAAGTATAAAGAACCAGAGGCGTGGAACTTTCTATCATCCCAGCGTCGAGCTTTTTTTCTGCAGGACAAGGCATACCCAAGCATAGGTATAGGTCCGCCCCAACACATGATCATGCTAAACAAATAATTTCCATTTCTTGAGGATCAGGAATGTGTATTTGCTCAAGACAGTTTTGTTCTTTTCAGTTGGATATAACCTTTTAACGCCCATACTGCAACATGCCCCAAGTAGTTGACAAACGAACAACCACAATTGCATTACTATGAATTATTGCTCTGTAAGGGGCGCTGAGTATCTTTACTGATCTTTCCTGTATCTCCAATGGTTGCTGGCTGAAAGATTCATTTGATACTTGTCGTATCATATGTGTTCTTGAAGAGTGCGCATAATCTCCAATGACTACTGGTCATATGCAAGGTTTTGGATGGGTCCATAAGTACTCATGAACTTTTGTTTCTGGCTTTTCTTGGCGATTCAATAGCAGGTGTGAATCATAGAGACAATAGCCATCACAATAATAAAATCATGTTTCATGCACTGGAAAATTATATATGGATCACTTTTGATGATCTTGTTGGAAGACCAGAAAGACCCTGTTCAAAGACAACATGATATGCTATGTACAAAAGCAAGAAACTTGATGGGTATGTAGGAGTATGGAGAATGGAGATAAACCGGGCGGTTTGAACAGGATGAGGAATGCACCAATATCTAAACCAACAAAAGTTGTGTGCGGTATATTTTGACATGAGAAAAGTAGAGATGCGTGTGTGCTATCTGATGTGCTTTGAAGAACGGGGGGCCAGTGCACCAAGGTTCCTTAGTTTGGTTCGGGTAGGTCGGAATCTTTTTCTTGGATTTAGCAAGAAAATGTTTCTTGAGTTGAAGACATGGCCTTCGTATCATAAAGGAGTGACCAATAATAGGTGGAATCCAAATTGTCTCAAAAGCCTCACTCCAGTAAAAATTTAAACTTGGGTTTTTCAAGGAGTTCACCAGTAGGTTTTATGTTTGTAGATATACCCAGAATTGTCATCCAACAGATAGGAGTCACTATCAGGATCATTGAAGTCCTCTGACATTAGAACTTTGAAATTGGAAATAAGCTATACGAAGATGAGTTTGATAAAGATCACCAGGGAAAATAATAAAAAAGCAGATGAGAAACATCTGGTTTAGAGGTGGCAATGTCAACCCGTTTAATTACGGATGGTTGATTGGGTTATGGGTTATCTCTGACGTTCAAATAAAAAAATAAGTTAAAGGGAAACGGGTCAAGTGGGTCAAACAAGGTAAAAATCACTCCAAGTGTATTTATAATGCTGATAGCCTCTTAATTCGTTTTATCTCATAAAATAGTATTATTAGTATGATAACACAGTTTTGTAATCATTTTTAATACACTAACCAAGCCAACCTACGTCCACCTGGACATATACAACCCAAACCCATTTTGACCAGTTATATGACCCACCTATTTTACCTCCTCTAATCTAGTTGTTTCTGAGGAAAATGAATAAGCAACTGTTATCGCTTATCCTTACTTTGGGGGAAACACTATGGTTTCATCATTGTCATGAGAAAATAAAATGCATAGTTCGTAAAGTTGATGAATACTTAAAACCTGAAACCACATGTATGATGTACCACTTAAGTTAGACAAGAGAGATGTATCACGAAGATGTAAACAAACAAACAGGGAGACTTACAGGACACAATTTAGATGTGAGTTCATCATAAGATATTTTTGACTTCTGTTAATACAACCTGAACAAAATTGAAGAATGAGTGTAAACTCAAATATATAAGTTACTAGACATATGGTTATTCCCAAATATATACATGTGACTTCATACATGAAACTTATGCTTCATATGGTCCATGGTGGGAAAGATGAATAATAGTAAAAGAATTTTCATGCAAAGCATAGAAAAATTCAGAATTTTTGGAAGACTCGTAATTATAAATCCGAAAAACACAAAAAAGCGTAGTTTATACCATACCAGAAATCCGACTGCCTGCCTTACACGGTTAAGTTCATCCGATGATGAGTCTGCGTACTGATAAATGAGCGGTTACTGGTTAGGTCTACTAACTCTGACTTAAATCAATGTTTGAGATGGCACTTTCGACCCCTTTTCTAATGAATTGGTCGACTTCACTTAAATCTCTCAAATGCCTTCAAATTAAAGAGTAGCTAAATATCCCAATAGAGAGCCAAACTGGATAAGTGGGTTCAAAGCACCCGAAGTGTATTTTTTATGCATAAAACCTCCATTGTTTTATTCAAAGATTCAAACAATTATTGTAATTATACTGTTTTTGCAATCATATTTAGCTCATCAATCATTTATTAAAACCTTCTAAAAATGGACAAAAATGTCTTTTTGTGTCAATAAGACCCGTCTCAACCGGTAGTAAAGATGACATACTATGACTTGCTACCCAACCCGCCTGAGCCACCCATCTTGCCACCTCTAACAAGTTAGAGAAGGCATCTGAGTAAGTACCTCTGTTGTGGCCTTTGAACACCAAAGCTCTAGTTTAGCTAATCCTGCTTTCACATACTCCCCATTCGCCAATGTACAACACTCTTTGTGTAGGCAAAGTCTGAGGTTGCAAGTAGAAAACTTAGAGCTCAGGAAAAAAAGATAACTAGATTGACTTGGTAATCTTTGAAGTTATGAGTATAGAATTGCTACCTGTTGAACAGCTGTGCATCAATGAAAGAAAAAACTTGAGAAAAGATTTTTCGAATAATGACTGGTGGCACCTGAAAGAATTATGGCTGAGATGGTTAAACCAGGAGCATGCAAGTCAGAGTTCCCATCAGAAAGCTTAACAAAAAATATCACGTACTTGGCATTCTTTTAATGCATCGAGGAGTCCACTTAAGCTTTCAATAATGCTATCCCAATAATCAATTGGAAAAGGTTTACCATTTGATATTATTGGTGGCCTGAATATTAAAGAATTATAAGATTAACATCATATGATGTCTGCTTTATGTTTGATGTCTTCTTTTTTCTGAGAAGTATAATATAGAAAACATGCAAATTGAGTGTCAAATTAACTTGAAAAAGTAAATATATTAATGTCATTATTAACAAAATGCAACATGAAACATGACAAATCTAAGTGTCTGACCTCTATTGCAGAACCCATCATCTGGATAATACGATCAAAAACAGTAGTGATATCTGCTTCCAAAGCTTTGCAGTATAAAAGAATTTTGTATATAACATATGTAGCCACTGGTTTCCCTTGAGAAAACCCAAGATCTTGTGCGGCAGCTGTCATAAGAGTAATAACCAGTTCCTATACCATGGATATAGAGTAACATACAATTAGACGATGCCATTTTACCATCGAACTCCATCATGCTGTTAATTTTTTTATTTTATTTTATATTTACTTTTTTGGCACGATATAAATTACATTTTTATTTTAACTTTGTAGGTCACGTAAATCTCTTTTATAAAGTGATTGCAATGCTCCAACACTAATAAAATATGTTCAAATGACATTATTTAATGCCATAAGCAACAGAACCAACAATTTTATGTCAGCATTCAATATCTAGAATTATATTTTCTTAGGTATAAGTAGTATTATTATCCAATTGCGGGAAAATGTTCTCATAACTTAATAATTTGAGCAAGAAATTTTGCAAATGTCATATTGCGGGTTGATAATAAATATACATGAGACCATTTGTTTGATGCATCTATCAATACTATAAAGTATCTAAATGGTCTAGACGGTAGATGAATATGTCCACTTATATCACCTTGAATTCTTTCAAGAAACTGTGGTGATTCATTTTCAACTTTAAGTGTTGAAGGTCTCACAATCAGTTTTCCAAGGGAACAAGATGTACATGGAATCATTTTATCGCGGGGGATCTTATGATCGTTAAATGGATGTCCATGTGTACTTTAAGTTATTCTTTTCATCATTGTAGATCTTGGATAACATAATCTGTCATGCCATAAACTGAATATACTAGGATCACATTGTTTTTCTTTAACTATCATATGAAATTCTACTACATTTATATGTGTATAATGTAAGTCAGAATTAAGCATCGAATTTTTCAACACATGACTCTTAGTAGTAATGTGTAAATATTTCCCATTTTCTGTAGTCACAAATTGATGATCATATCTATTAAGGTATATGTCATTAAAATTCAACATATTTCTCTCTGATTTTGGAGAGAATAAAGCATTCTCTATTAAAAACTTGGTATCATTTGGCAATGTAATTTGGCTTTTCCAACTCCTTCTGTCAAGTCTGCAAGCATGATTATGTATGTATTATTGCCTTTGTTGGTTTCAATTCGGAGAACTATTTCCTAGCTTTATAGAATAGTGTATGCGCTACCACTATCTGGTATATATAGATCTCCACTATTTGCTTTATGTTCTGATCCATTGAAATTCATATCAAACTTCAAATATTAAATATATATATATATATATAATGAGTGTATATAAGTAACAATAAGAAATATAATAAAAGATTTAATTATTTCAGGAATATATTACACGCAATAGAGAACTAGTCATGAAAGGGGAAAACATTAGCCACATTGGTTCAAATGTCAATGTCATTGCAGGAATCTACAATATTCACCTCAACATTTGGGAACTGAAGGTCATCTGCAAGGTTCACCTTTTTATTGTTTTCCTGCAACGGATGCCTTATAGAGCTCACGTATATGCTCTTGTGTGCGACACATTTTAGACAATGCCAAATGCTTCCACATCTATAGCAAATATCCACAAGATTCTTAGAAGTGCTTGCTCCAATATAATAACTCCTTCTTTGTGGTTAGGACTTGTTATCATGTGGAGCATTGTGGTAATTAGTCTTATAACCATGACCACATCCATGACCAAGACCACGTGAATAGTCTTTGTTATAGTTAAAATTACGACCACCATTATGGTTGTGATTCTAACGATAGTTTTTGCCACAACCTCGTCCCCGTCCATGTGTATTATTTTTTGAATAATCTTTGTTTGTAGGTTTTGCCTCATCAAATGCTAGGGAACCTGTTGGACGAGCCTGACTTTTCATAAGGAGCTCTTGATTCTATTATGTAATAAGTAGAAATGCACTAAGATCGGAGTTTTTTTTTAAATTCATTAACCTATATTGTTGCATCAAGTTAATGTTTGATGAATGGAATGTAGAGTAAGTTTTCTCCAATATATCTCATCTATGATACGATCTCCACAAAATTCAAGTGTGGCAACTATATGGAACAGGGCTGAGCTATAATCATTTACTTTTTTAAAATCTTGGAACCTTAAGATCCTCCATTGATCTCTAGCAGTTGGAAGTAAAACTTGCTTTTGAATGTTAATTTTCCTTTTGAGAATTGCTCAGAGTACACTAGGATCTCTTACATTCGAATATTCAAGTCTTAGCATACTATTAAAATGCTTATGAAGGAAACGTATGATGTTGTTTTATCTTTTGATGAGCTATCACTGTTCTCATTTAAGGTATCCAAGATACCCATGGATTCAAGTTTTGATTGTACATCTAAAGTCAGTCTTTGCAACGCTTGACATATTGTAGCTATCAAAGATTTGGGTAAACAATAACAAAAATTAAAATCTATTTATTTCAAAAGATATAGCAATATAGAGGAGTGGAAAAATCACAAATAGAAATAAACCTAAAAAAAATACAGTTCTCCTTATGGGAGAATTACAATTGGGATAAGTAAGGATTAATATACAAATAAAGAAATAGATAAATTGAATAAATAAAGTTAGAGTGCGTATAATAATAAAATGTTAGATTGCATAAATAAAGTTTTGAGTACGTAAATAAATATTAGTACAATAATAAAATGTTAGATTGCATAAAATAAAGGTTAGAGTACTTAAATGAAGATTAGTACAATACTAAAATGTTAGATTTCATAAAATTAAAGTTGGCATAAGAATATAAGATTAGTATGTATAAATAAAAGTTAGCATAATAATAAAGTGTTAGTATTTCAAATGTTAATAGTCTAAATGTTCATGATTAATGTAACTTATTTCATTTAATTAATTATAACAGTTATATTTCAAGTATATATTATATCCTTTTATCAAGAAAATACTTTTAATTAGTTAATTATGAAAGTTATATGTTTAGTATTTATTATAACCTTTTATAAAGATAAGAAAGTTATCTTTTTAAACATGCGTAAATGATAATTCATAATAGTTTAAGATTTAGATTGTTTTTTAGAAGTTATTATAATCTTGGTGAAACCTACTGTTAGAGTTTGAATATGCTATGAAAAATCGAATAAGCTATGGATTTATCATCATGCTAAATTGATTTGCAATTTGGGTTGGTTTATGACTTTATTCTATAAAATTTAGCTTTTTATTAATTTTGAATTTTATGTGTTTATTTAAGTTGCAATTTTAAGTTTTTAACGAAGAAAGGAAAATCTTAATAATTATTTCCAAAACAAGAAATGTAGTAGAATAACAAAATGAGGAATGAATTTATGAATGATCATTTAGTAGAATCATATATTTGAAAAAGATGGTTGAGATAACATTAGCTTTGAGGCTCTTATGAACAATCTTTAAAATATTAAATGTTAGGGAGATTTCTATTAACTCAGTTATTATTAATCTTATAAAATCCCACCCTGCGATCCACCCATATAACTATTTATTTTCCGCTTTAACACTTAAATTCTTTTGGACTCACGGTTTAACATTAGTAGACATAATCAAATTATATTACCTTTAGTTTTGCATTATCAGACTTCAGGCACTTGTTGTTTTAATCTAATGACCTCATAAAACAGATTAAATGCCGTTTTCTTGGCATACATTGCACGAACGCTACTAATAGCTCCTTTACGTATACTCTCCTCTTCCCTCCTCGTTTTAGCAGTTTGATCATAATCACAGTCATGATCGCGGCTTTCTTTTTCCAAAATCAAAATCTGGCATCTTTCGTCTACAAATTTGTGACTTCATTCTCTCAAACCACTTTTCTTCACGCCTAGACAGACATCACTGTCGTACGCTTTTTTCCGTTTCAACTTTTTGTTGTTTTACATTACGAGTCATCATGATTATCAAAATCTCTCCTAGCTTTTTCATCTTTGAGTATTTCATAAGATGCCAACAAGTTTTGAAACTCAAACTGCATTCGAGTCATTAGGTCATTTGTCTGGATGAACTTGTTTAGGTTTTAATCTGTCGTTATTTGGTCGACCGAAATCTTGGTTCCTTCTATTCCAGATGGTAATCCAAGAACAATGTAAGCAGTATTCATAACTGCTTCTTAAAACTTAAAACTTTAAAGTTAAAGGCACAAGAAAATTTACCAAATTATATTGATGTCGATAGAGATATCGTGTTAGTAGGATGTATTTGTCGCCTATACGAATAGATTCACAGAAACGTATATAAGTCACATTCAATTTCCCTCTCTCTCTCTCTCTATATATATATACGGAGAAAGAAGGTAGGTAATTAGGTTTATATTTAGTTTTTCTCATGGATTTATATTTATCATATACCTTTATTATATATAGTTTTAAATTTACAACTTGAGGTGTAAGATATTAGGAGCAAACGTACTTTTAAAAATATTAAATTATTATAATCAAGAATCAGTTAATTTTGTGAGTTTAGGTTTAAAAAGGATTATTTATTTGTTACGTAGTGCTATATATATACTAGCTTTTAAATCTGTGTATACACACGGATCGTTTAAATCAGTAAGATAAAATGACACTAATAAATTATATTTTTTGACAAAAAAAAGTCTATAGTTATCATGGATTAACTTAATTTTATTAATAAATTGTTGTATTACTATTTTATTACGATAAGAGTCACAAATCACATTATTATCTTTGTCCCTATAGTTGTCTCAATTCTCAAATCAACTATTATCGAGTAAGAGAATTTGTAATCTTCTTAGTACATTTGGTTAATTAAGAATTGAGCATGGTAAATGTAATTAAAAATGGTATTCACGTTTTTAATTTTAAAATTCAACTTGTAGCATCATCTCTCATTCTTACTTCATACACTTTTTAAATTTCAAATACCCACTTATTATCTACTTGTGATGGGAAATCAAAACTATAATAAAAATAAAAATAAAGGAATGTAGATGGTTTATAAAACTGTGTGAAATATATTATTATGATTAGTTGATAGTTGGTTTGATTAATAAAAAAAGAATATGATTGGTTATAAGTAGTTTTTATACAATTATTCATCTTAGTAGTAATGTATACCATTACTTAAATCATAGAGTAAAAAATTATATAATTTTATAGTTTGATACTTAGCGAATAGTAGAATAAATAAATCATATAGTATGTATGGTAATGAATAACAATTGAATTTGTAATTTAAGTCAAACGATTTTATATGTTTAACATAATTATTAAAGCAAAAGTAAAACTGACAATATCAATGTACATTGACACATAGATATAAAAAGAATGTAATAAGTATTTTATTCTAATAGTCTATTAAGAAATATAAGTATGAAATAAAGTAACATAGAAACCATTAACTGCTTACTAAATGTTGTTTAACGAAAAGAGAGAAAAAAGAAAAAAGAAAAAAAACAATAAACTGATCTTATTAATTGACTACCAAAAACTCATTTAGAAAATATAACTATAATATCAATAAGAATGATTATTTTGAATGAGAGTCGATTTACACTGATGACCAAATAAGAATAAATATAAATAAATAAAATAAATATATGAATATAATTATAATAAAACTAATCATGAGTTATCTTTTATTAATTATGATTGATAGTTTTGTTTAAATTAAAAGGATGATACCCTGTTTTTAGATATAATATAAATAAAAGATAATTAAAGATCATGTGTAATTAAATTTTTAATAAATTGGACGAAACATGCATACGCAAGTGATGGGGTATTATTACATTTAATATAGATAAAGAGATAAAATTGATATATATTAGAAATCATAAAATTGAATAATTAAAATTTGAAAATAGAGAGATTTGATTAGATTAATTAAACTTAATAAAAATATATTTTAATTAAATTATGACCTTTGATTGGTTAATTAGATTTCAAATTAAGATGATTATATCAGAAGTATGATCCCTATATATTATTTAAGATTTAAGATTAAATTTAAACTGTGCGATGCACGGCAATTTAAGTTAAACAATCTTTTAATTCATAATTTATATAAGTTTAATAGTTTAATATTATTTTTCAATTAGTGTTTGAGTATGATTTATAAATTTTTTAATTAATTATTATTATATTTAAATATAATCTAACTTTATCTAAATTTATTTTTTTAGTTTATCTTTTAAATTTAAATTAAATAATTATTTATTTTGAAAGTCGTCACGTGTCATTTTGTCTATGTAACAAAATATGAAGCAACATTTTATTATTTTTTAGTATATATATATATAGATAGATGTATACATGAGGATGAGGGATATTTAGTACTGTTACTTACCATAATCATTTTAAGCTATTTTCTTAGCTAGGTCACTTTTAGTTTCCCTTTAGCAATTATCTAACATTATTGTAAGGGAAACTAGTATTTACCAAATAAAATAATTAATATGATGGTAAGCCTACAATATCATACTGATAAATGAAGTTTACTTGTAATATAATTTGGAAGATTTTGTATATTTTGATTGTTAATGTTTATAGAAAAGGATGATCTAATTGTTAATTACTCAGTGGTACGTATAACGTGTCTGTAACATATGACATGAGTTCTTTTAACTGATTCAAATATTTTATTTGCAACGCCATACATGATCTCTCAACTGCTCAATTAAAATTCTCTATGAAGACATAAGCAACAAATTAACATGCTCTTTCAGCTTTACCAACTAACCCCGCAGCTTTCGACTAGCATCCATGACACTTTACGAAGGGAAATCAAGGGTTAGTCTAAACACAGCAAAAAATTACAAAACGTGGTGACAAACAACTAATCCAAGCACTATCGTTTTTTCACAAAACCTGATATGAAGACCCTTATACAGCATATAAGTGACCAAGTCTCACACTAGGGGACATCAACCTCTTATATTCATTGTTTTACAGGTGCAAATGACCTGCAACAATGCAGCCAACTGCCAATAAGCAACATGCCAACTTACCATTTGTATGGCAAAGGTATAAAATATGCAGAAGTAACCACTTTTATTACAAATTTTGCAAGCTATATCTTGCACTCATCGACACTCATCACTTATCAACCCCGTCCCCGTGGTTTGAAGACACCAAGTCGTACGAAATTCCTAGAAGCACAACTTTTGTTACAAAACCAGTCAAGATAGCATGCAAGTCCAAGACCCTTTTAATCTATAATACATATGCAGTTGATCATGTTAATCTCTTTCAAGCACTAACAAGAATCAAGTGACCAGAGTGTGGTGATATGTACTGATTAAATACAAACACTACTACCCCATCCCCAAAGCCAAAAACAACATAAGAACCATCTTGATATCTGAAATAAGTCTCAGTACTGTGTACTTGTGTAGCATAATAGCATATATATAGTCTCCAACTAGCAAGCTTATCAATGTCTAACAACTCTATCTATATACGTAACTACTCTTTTCATTTTGTAAGGAACATTCACCTGCTTGTAACCTTAAACTAAAAAGAATAAATCAAGAAACTTGTACGTGGGAACTAAAATCTCCCTCAACCTAGTTCTTATTCAACTTTATCTAAACACAAATATGATACATAATAAGGCTCAGCAAGCAGGAGCAAGTATTTTGGAGTGCAGTGTCTGAGCTACTTTCATAAATTCAAATGTGTAATTTGAGTCGGTGTAATCAGATCAAATCAATATAATTATAGAAACAAGCCTCAACTATATCATTATTCAACTGAGAAACTATGAACTATACCTAACTGCTAACATACACGAGCCAGCACACAACATCCTAAGTGTTTGGTTTTGCTTATTCTCTATCAAAACGCAATAAGCTGATTCTGATTATAGATTTATAGACGTCAAAACGTGTTGATGTGAAACAGCTTAAATAAGTTGATAAACATAAACCCGTTATTAATTATCTTAAAACACTAAAAAATGCTTATCATTAGCTATTTCTAAACACAATAACCTGTTCATCTAAGCAATATAAACAACCTACACCTTGACTTACAGACTTCACCATTAAAATCACATATTTAATATGAATCTATGATTCTAACATAATCAATTTCAATTACCACAATTCAAGCCCTAATGCACACTCCCTTATCAAAAATCAAACTATCAATCTCTACGTATTTCATCATAAAACCCTAGAAACCCTAAATCACTACACAAAAAAAAACAAAACCTAAACCCTAGAAACCCTAACAGTTCACAGATAAACGAAATCCACAACATACGAAGTACGCAGCAACTACTTAATACTGTAAATCGGATTAAGCAGTTAATACGTGCGGAATTTAACAAAAACAAAATACGGAACGATAACGGACGGTACAGATACAAACTTTGAGGAATTAATTAACATCAGTTGATATCAGCATCATCGAAATCGTCTTCGAAGGAATTGAAGAAATCGGAATCGGCGAGACGGTGGTGATCCATGGAGGCGAGCGGACCTTCTCCGAAAATATCGAGTGCTTCCACGTCATCAACGTCCATAGCTACCGTTGATGCCTGCTCTTCCATTTCTCCGAATAGTTCCACCGGCATTGGCTTCATTTTTTAATTATTTTTCTTCTAGAGAATTCTCGTTTTCGTGTGCTGATATTTGGAATTACTGAATTAGTAGATGGTCCCTCAATATGTGTTTGTGGAGCTTTTTGGTCCCTCAGAATTAAAATCTAAAAATACTCAACAGCCTGTTCCATTTAAGTAGTATCGTTTAGACAAAGTTATCATGAATTTCTACTTAGAAAAAACTTACAAAAAGTTCTGTCTTAAATGTAAAAAAAAAAAGTTATTTAAAACTTACAAATATTTGATAATCTTAAATTTTTAACCAACAACTTCTTCACTCGGATGACAAAACTTGAAAATACTTATAAATCACCGTCTTAATATTAAGTTATTGATAAGCGAAAACTTGTCAATTTACATAATTAACGAATCATCTGTATGCAAATTAAAGCTAAACTTTTAACTACATCCTAGTGAATTTTGAAACGGTTCAACTTTAGATTAACTTAATTTTATTAAAAAATTAAAAAATTTATTGAATTTCAAGTATGACAATTATATTTCTTAAATAAGACTAATATTACTCATATTTGAATAAATTAAATAATACCGATATCATCAATTTCTACTCAAATTATCGTTTACATAAAATTATTCAAATGCTTTTAACACATATAATCAATTTTCTACTAATAAAACTAATAAAAAGTCGTTTCATAAAATACTTGATAATCTTAAACTTTTACCCAAGAACTTTTCTACCCCAATGATAAAAATTAAAGATACTTTTAGATGACCATCTTAATTTTAAGATATTGATAAGTGAAAACTTGCCCGTTTACATATATTAACGAATCATCCTTTTGCATATTAAAGTTAAACTTTCAATTAGATCCTGGTGTATTTTGAAAGGGTTTCGACTTTAGATTAACTTAATTTTATCAAAAAAAAATAATTTATTGCATTTTAAGTATGACATTTATATTACTTAAATAATACTAACATTACTATGGATGGCAACGGATCGGATGTGGATCGGATGAAGCCACATCCACGTCCATATCCATATCTATATCTATTGTATGATCTGTGTTAATGGATATCCATCAGATGTTAAAAAAAATCTTATAAAAACTTTTTATTTCAATTTAAAACATGTAAACATTGTAGTAATTCATTTGTTACGAATACAAACAATTATTCTATTATATATAAGGTGACTTTGCTAACAATTGTTCATTTCTCAAAGTTCGGTGACTTTTATCGTATGATAGGAATCAAAATTAACTAATTGTTCTATTATATATAAGGACGTAGAAATTTTGATTTTGCTAAGAATATATAATGAAAAATAAGGATATAAATAAAATATTTAATAGGGAAAATGTACCTTATAACTCATTAACTTTTCATTAATATATAGCATTAGTATATTTGTATTTAAATTTATACACGTATATATGTATTTCAGGTTGTAAAGGGTAAATTCATAGCTAACCACATTCGATCCAATAATCATCCACATCCATATCCATATTCACTATACATCCATTTAGCTCATCCATATCCACAATTAATGGATCGGATCAGGTGGATATCCACTAGATCGGATGTCGATTGTCATCTCTAAACATTATTCATATTTGAATAAATTAACTAATACTAGCGGACATCATCAATTTCTACTCAATTTATCGTTTAGACAAAGGTATTCAAATGCTTTTAGCATATATCATCAATTTCTACTAAAAAAAACTTATAAAAAATAGTCTTCAAGATGGAGAAGCTTTTTAAAACTACACGTAAAACTTCAAAAAAAAGTATTTTTATCAAATACTTTATAATCTTAATCTTTTATCAAAGAATGAAGATACTTTTAGATCACCATCTTGAATTTAAGATATTGATTAGTGAAAATTTACCAATTTGCATCTATTAATGAATCATCCGTATGCATATTAAAACTAAATTTTCAACTAGATCCGAGTATACTACAAAACGATTTTGGCGTTAGATTAACTCAATTTTATCATAAAAATGTAAAAATTTAATTGCATTTCAAGCATGATATATATTACTTAATTAATACTATACTTAAATAATACTAACATTCTCATATTTGAATAAATTAACTAATACTAGGTTTTATGAAATAAAAGTACAATTTCAACATCTTTCAATCCATTTCTTTCTATGTTAATATTATCCATTTCATCCGTTAAATATAAAACATAATCAGACTCGTACTCATTTATAAGTAAACATTGGTCAAAACTATCTATGTCTACAGTCAACTGAACAGCAATCTCAATTCTGGATTTAAAACACATCAGTTAGTAATTTACATCAAGAACTTCGCTTCACTTTTTCTAATTTCCTTCAAAACTATACAGATGTCGGTCATGGTCGTTGGAACAAATCAACCAACAATTGAATGAGTGAAAAATCAATTGTACAATGCACCTGTATCATCTTGAAAATAATCCAACTTTGTTTAGAAAACAACCAGAAGCAGGGTCCCCAATGCAGCCACAAAAACCATCATCATCCTTGGCAAAAGATGCTGGCAACGGATGATCAGGAATTATGCCAACCTACATTAGGTGAAGGAGGGTATGAAGTGGTCAGAATCTAGTGGCAAACCTTAGAAAGATTAGGTAACATGCCAAAAAGGTCAATTTTATTAGATTAGGTAACAAGTAAAAAAAGGTCATTTTAGCACATGTCAACCTCAGTTGACCACATCGATGATCTAATCTAATTTACTTTATTAAAACGAGGTTGTATTCATTAGAATACACAATGGATTACATTTGACCCGATTCCTTTTGATATAATGTTTACTCTGTTTGTGCCGTTTGACATAAAACATAACACAAACTGGCCCATTCATAAGTAGATTGATCAAAATTGTCACATCTATCAAGAAACAAGGGATATGTCGGCTCTGCGTGTGTGTAGAAACAGGGAAAGAGAGAGAGAGATGGAGAACCTTATTGATGTCGATATGATCAGGGGTTTCATAACGAGCAACAGTGACAGCCAAGCCAGAACCATCAGACAATTCAAAAACCGATTGTATTTTTCTGTGAAAAAGAATGCTCTGAGACATTTTATTAAGGATCTGACGCTATCAAAATAAAAGCACTACGCAGAAATTATTACCCTTTGCCGTAAGTAGGTTCTCCAAGAAGCACTGCACGCTTATTATCCTTCAAGGCACCAGCTAAGATCTCGCTTGCACTGGCAGTTCCTTTGTTCACCTATAAAAACAGAACTTGAAAACTAAGGTGATAGTCCACTAGTAAAATAAAATATAGCAAAAAGGGTCAAATGGGTCAATTCAGGTTATGTTTTATATCTCTACAGGGTCAAACGAGTAAAATAAAAAAATAGCTAAACAAAAGTCAAATGGGTCTAACAAGTTGATAGTCGTCTAAATTGTATTTTCATGCAAAAGAACCTACTTGAGTCAATACTTGAGACACTAATTGTTTATATAATATTTAATTTTGTTGATATTCGTCTAAATTGTATGTTCATGCAAAAGAACCTACTTGTTGTTTATATAATATTTAATTTTTTCGAAGACAATACTAAATACATTTTCTAAGAGATTAACTGAAATAGTTTAGAGTTTGTAACAATACTTGAGACACTAATTGTTTATATAATATTTAATTTTTTCCGTAGAAGTCTTTTGGGTCAACCCAGCCTAACCCATTCTCAGTGTGCACTATAAAGAGCTCCATTTTGACCCACTACCTAACCCACTCCACCTGCAGCCTGCCAATTCATCACCTTTAGATTCCATCTCCTGACAATAAGCCACTATATGTGGCTATACAGACGTTCATACATGTATACATCAGTAACATAGAAAAGTGGTATTGTTGGCATTACCAGCACGGCTAGAGGCTCTGAAGCTGCTATTGCATTGGTCCCATCAGTGTCGTATATATCTCGAACTCCACGGCTGTCACAGATGTACACAATCACACCTTTGTCCAACCTTGCATCGAAGTTACAATGAGAACTTTGCACAAATATGATTATAATTCAAAATGTAAACAAATTGCCATTGCTGAAAGTCATGTAGTATTATATAGTGGGCAGAATATACAAGATGTTCCATGAGAAACTAAAGACTATTATGAGAATGAGATTACTGTGGTGTTAATGACAATAATTAAATATTGAATTTGTAAGGACTTGCTCTTTAAAAAAAATAAAAATAGAAAAATCAGATAAATTATTATCTTAATCCTAATTATTTGAATAAAATGATTTGAAGGGTTTTTTGTATGAATATACACTTCAGGCAACATTCAAGTTTCAACTCATTCGACCCATTTGACATGTTTCCTTCTAAGCAAAGTTTTTTACCCCACTACCCATGCAAATTGAACATTACATGGATGTATTTAAACGAGTTTTTTTCAACCATGCGTTGCGGTGGGGCATAGAAAATGTATAATTTTAGATGCACGAATGTAATTCTTCTTTAGGTTTTGCTCATTTTACGGAATTGAAAATGTAGAACTTTATTTTCCATATGTACTATAGTAGGAAGTGTTCATCGAAGCAGGTTTTGATTTTCTCTACTCGCTGGAATTGGATTGTTCTATATGTTAAAGATCAATTTAAATATGTATCGTATTTTCATGGAATTTTTTTTCTGAATACAACCTAGAACCAATTTTCACCGCTTAGGTTAATTTAATAAACTTGTATTTTAACCCCTAAAGTTGATTTGTTTAACAAGAAATCCACTCATTTTACATGGGACTACAACTTTTATTTAGACTCTACTGATTATATTTATATCAACATAATTATAATAATAACTATCTGTTTTATTTAATACCCTTTTGATTAATTTTCAAATTCATTATCTTGTGAAAACGCAGATTACATTTTAAAAGCTTTGCGTTCTCTTTTACATGTTATTAGACATAGACATTTATGGTTGTGACGTTGTGTTTATATTTTTTGTTTTCTTATTATTACTATTTACATCAAATATATTTATTTATGCTTCTTTATTAGGAAAAATATCCATACCCTTTCTTGGACTACCTCTCCATCCCCCTATTGATTTGTTTTTGTTTCTTTGAGTTGCTATAGTGGTTAGTGAGTTGGAATACGTTGTGAATAGTATTAATTACCTTTGGTAATTGTTATAGAGGTAATGAGCCGAAATTGGCACCGCGGCCATTTTTCACTTAAAACCACTTTCAAGTTAAAAGGAAGGTATTTTATATTTACCTCTTTAAAACTTAAATGCCAGCAAAAAGTTTTTAAAATGGAATAAACATATGGCAGAAATATTACTGTAGGACTTACCAGATCTTGGCAATCTCAATTCCTTCAGGGAAAAGACCACCACTGCATCAGATATTAACCATCTTTTAGAAAGCAGAATGAGTATCCAAACAGAAGCCCGCATCAAATAATTGTTTAAAGAATATCACCTATTATTGCGTAGGTCCAGGACAAAGGCGTCAACATTCTCTTTCCTTAAAGTCTCAATAGCTTCCTTGACAGCAGCTGGAAAGGCTAGTTTGTAAGAAGCATTTTTCCTTTTCAATAAGAAATAACATACTAATGTGTTTCGATATTTGGTGATCATGTAGGAGGTAAGGCCAATCAAAGCCAAATAGTTGTAATCTTTATTCTTGTTATTAATGGAAAAGAAAAAAGAGGATCACATAGATCTGAAAGAGGAATATCGTAAAATATTACGTAGAGGCTTATGAAATGATAACATTATGACAGTAGTAAATGGTCACTATACCGGAAGCATTTTGGTTGAAGGATGTTAACTTTATGTATCCAATCTTGGAAGTACCCTTCCCCAGACCAAGTGTCTCGCAAACTCTTGACCTCACCGGATTTAACGAAATGTTTTCCCGCCTACATGCCACATGATGTTAAGCTCAATATCCATTTAGAGACCGTAGAGGATACAGAATAGCACCAAAATACCAAATGACAAATTTTAATTTGTGTACAAAGTGAAGTGTGATAGTTATGATGTCTCGAACGAAAGGTTGCACACTTGCACTTTTCATCACTACAATAAGAGAGGGTAGATTTGGGATATATTTATCACTAACAAGCCAGACTGGTATAATAAAATAATAAGTGTAACAGGGAACACGTCAAAAGGGTCGAAAGTTTCCCAAAATGCACTTTGATCATTTTACTCAAAAATTAAGATTACTACTCAAATACTATTACTAAGTTATTTATCTTGTTTGACACACTAAATATTCATTTAAATTTAGAATACAGTATTTTGGGTCAACCCAGACGACCTTTACCCAACCTTTCCCAGTGCCCACATCTTGCCACTGCTATCCAGGACAAGAACTTACAAGAAGGAACCTAGCTTAATATTGTGAAACTCTATATTCATATAGTTAACACAAACTATAAACAAATATGAAGTTTATGACTAAATTAAAAGAAAGGACACAAACGGAAGTACGTTAAGGAAAGGCGCTTTATCTCGGGTCCACTTCGTATTTTTATCTGTACTTCACTTCCTTCAGGGCCCCTGCAAGTCATTTGGTGTATAGAGTAAAATTTAGGATTCAAGTATTTACTAACAAAAAATTAGAAGTACAAAAATCTTGTCAATATAAATGTATCAGTAAATATGCTCTTATTGTTACAAGACAATTATAGAAAAAGAAGTGCAGAGCAACACTAAGGTAGTGATAACTTACTGCAAGCGCTCAGCTGCATCATAAATGTCCATTGTTTCTGTACTAGTATCATCAATTGCCAGAATTAGATCACCTGGTGAAACGGCAGCCCTACTCGCAGGGCCCCCTGGAGAAGCTGAAATAACCATGAGTCCAGAAAGAGCTCCATCATTTCCAGTTGGGTAACCAATTGACAACCCTACTCCGGTAAGAGCACCTTGTGTTCCCGACTGCCTTCATAGAACATATTTCATGTTTAAAAAGAGGAACGATAAAACTCATTGCAAAAGGCAAATGCTGCACAAATGTAAAGTCCGCTCCATACCCTCAAACTTTTGAACTTTTCAGGCTCCAGAAAACGGGTGAAAGGGTCATCCAGTGTGGCAAGCATCTTCTTTATTGCTGCATCTGCATACAAAAAAACTCCCGACTTTTAGACAATTCTACAATTCAACAATATTGAAGATTGAGTAAAATTTTAAACACTATGAAGCTAGTAACATTATGTTATGAATACATTTGTGTCATATCATATAAAGAACTTAAGATACAAACATAGAAATCGGGCTACAAACACAAAATTATATCCTAACAAGGCTGGGATCAATAATTGCAAAAGCATACATGTCTGTTCGCGGTTGTTCATTGGTTCATTGCGCAGTGCATTTTCTCTGTACCTAAACCAACTTTGTCCATTGAAGCTTTTGTCAACATATGCACGGTCAATTGTTCTCCATGCCTCAAGGAATAGAAGATTCTCCTCAGTGAGTGCCCCTGTATGTATAGACCCTTAGTGTAACGACTCAGAGTAAAGTTCAAGATTGTTGCATAAAAAGGTAACCAACTTTGGTTCAGTTTATATTTTAAGTTACTAACTTTTTACCCTAATAAACCATCAAAGCTTTGATAATTTTGATTCAGAATATAAACCTAAAATAGCTGGTTTCCAATCGCCAAGTATAAAAGGAAACAGAAAAGGTAATATGGGAAAATTACGGACTTGTCAGTTGTCAAGTCATCATTTTGTCTAAGATAACATGATCAGGTACCTTTAATTGATTTTCTTAAGAGTTGATTACCTTAGATCAATTTTTTTGAAACTACGATGGTTTTTTATGACCTAAAAAAGTTGGTTGCAAATAGTCCTTATTGAAACACAGTACATAGAAAATCTTAACTTACACGAAGGAGATCTACTAACAGGAACAGTAATTGCCATAAATAGCATCATTCCCAATGCAATCCGAACACAGAAAACCGGAAACAAATCTTTAAATTTTCCAGAACTCTTTACTATTTTCCGAAGGCTAATAGTATGCTTCCTTAACTTAGTTAATAATCGCCCATTCCTACTAAATAGGACATCATGATGAAACACAAATCTTCTGTTGAAACTTCTTACCAACCAAAACAAACTTCTGTTTTCATCATCCTTCTTAGACTTTAAAGCTGTTGATCTATCACTTCCATTTATACTTACAAACAACAACGAATTGCATAACCAAGACTTTGCAGAACTAACTACTAAAGAGTTCCATCGAACAACCTGCAATGGGAAATGCAACAAAAACCAGTAAACACATAATAGCTCATCACTATTCCATTATCACTTTACTACAAGTATGTTTACTCGATTTACACACAGCTTCTGCACCACTAAAAATGATATTCAATGATTCGTACTGTATACAAGTCACAAAGGTAGAAATCACACAAATGACCGATTTCTAGATACAAAAAGTAACAATGTGATTCTAGGTTAACTTCATCAGTTCAAATAAAATTAAAGGATCTATACACTTAGTTGCAACGAAATTTTCACAAATTAACACTCTAATAAAATGCAACAACACATGTAAGCACTGTATAATACTATAATTAATCACCATATGATCATTTTACAACTTTATTTACTCGCTTTACACACCGTATACGCTCCAGTTATATTCAATTATTTTATACTATACGAAGATTGAGAGTAAAAATTCAATAATCAGTAATAATGTAATCTAGGTCAAGTTCGTATGTGAAATATGACATGAATTCAGACGTAATTGAAACATAATACTTGCAATGAAATTGAGATTATAAAGAAGAAATTGAGTATGAGTATATACATATATATACCTTGGGAGCGAAACAGAGATTGTTGCGAGGGGAGATGAAGACGGAGAGTGAAGAAGATGAGCTACCAATCACTTCCATTTGATTTGACTCCCACCACAAAGTGGATGGGGTTCTTAATTTTTGAATCTTTATTCTACGTATATGTATAAATTTGGTTTATTGTTTCAACTATACTAGTATGAACACATTTGTAAGACGACTACAAATAGTAAATGGAGTTATTAACGATAATAACGTATATCTCTATATATAATTAAAAGAGAATACGGTCGATCGAGTAATATGAGTTTTTATATTATTTTTCAGCTTTTGCAATTTAACATCTTAAATTTTTTTATATAATTACACTTTTAGCAATATTAGATGTATTTATTTAAATTAAAAAAAATAGATCAAATATTTTAGTCATTGCAAAAATTAAAAAGTCTATAAACTATATAAAAAAATTCGGCTACGATATTTTATTCATTTTATTAAAATTAAATTCGTCCCGCTATATAGTTGGTCTATAAACTATATAAAAAATCGACTAAATAAAAATTAAATTCGACCCGCGTCATCAGATGTCTATAAACTATATAAAAAATCGGTCACAATATTTTATTCATTTATAAAAATTAAATTCGTCTGGCGTTATCGTAGATCTATAGACTATATAAAAAATTGACCAAATATTTTATTTATTTATAAAAAATTAAATCCGTCCCGCGTTATTGCGAGTCTATAAACTATATTAAAAATATGGCTACAATATTTTATTAATTTATACATCGCGGATCTATAAACTATATAAAAAATTTGGCCACAAATCAAACCACAATATTTATTCATTTATAAAAATTAAATTTGTCCCGTATTATTGCGAAGATATCCGTATAATTCTAAAGAAAATGAGTAGTTGAAATATATATGAGAATTTTAAGTAAGTTACAAATTTTTAATTGCCTATTTAAAAATGACATGTGAAAGAACAATGTATAAGTGTTCATGGTTGAAACGGACTTCTTCAAAAGTAAACTAACATTTGACACTGATTGACCTTGGCTCTTATTGATGATCATCCAGAAACAAACCAATAAATGAAACCGTCTTTTATTAAATTTGAAAGGGATGCGATTACCGGATGGATTCAATTTCATCTGAGAACCAAAGGTGTATTTCCTATATCTCTACCTGAAATGACTTTGGCCTCTATTACAGGTTCACCAAGATGAATAATCTGTAGTCGAGTACCGTTACACAATCCAGCGATTTGGTCAATGTTCCTTAGAAGCATGACATGCAAATCCTTTTTAAGTACCAACTTGTGCTTTTGGAAGTCATGAACCATTAATACTATTTAAATAATCTCGAATGTACAACTCTTTATTAAAATCTGGTCTCAAATCCATTTCACAAATTATGTAAGAACTAATGTGGACCTTGTCTTCTTCTTGAATAAAAATCCATTACTTTATCATTGATGAAATCAACAAATTCGTGTGTCGGAGCAAGAATGGCTTTGTCTTTGAAATAATGAGAAATCTTAATGTTTGCGAAAATAGCCGGATAAATACATTGTATCAATGCCTCAATGGGTTCACCAACATCATGTATTATAATATCCTCTGGCATTTTTGTTTCTGATTCATGATCATTAGGCTCATTAATCTTTCCATCCCCAACTTTTAATATTCAATCTGCAAATCGTCCAATATCATCAAGGTTTGAAGATGATGCACCAATAGTAAGACGCATATTGCGAGTTAGTCTTAGTTGTTGGCAATGGTTCCACAGGTATAAGGACTTCAATGATGCATTTACAATATCTTGTCTTGAACCATTTAGACAACCGAAATAACCTATCTAAAATCGCCTCCAAATACGACAACCTTACCTCCAAACAGTTGGGACATGCTATTTCGATTAGTTGATCTCTAAATATCAAAAAAGTTTAATCCATAGCTTCAAACCTATGTTTGTGAACCATTGGTGCTTCGACCCATATGATCAACTTTGTTTCTCTTATAAAAGAAGCAAGCTCGCCATTTGGACGAATTCAACAAAAGGATTTTTTATTAATAGTAATTGGGATAGCAAACCTCGAATGAGTTGTTCTTTCGCCACTTAATAGTGACGCAACAATACCACTTGATGCTACATTAAGAACTATATGACGGTTTTGATAATGGCATGATAAATTAGGTATGTAGAGAGAGAAAGGGTGGTGAGAGTAATTAGATAATACTGAGTGATATGATGTAGAGATCAGTGGTGATGGTGATCAAACTTGAAGTATAGTGGTGAGGAGGAAGATGGCATGAAGATGATAGGGTTGGAACAAGTTTTTGATCAACCCAAAAAATAGGAATGTTAGATGGAATTGAGGAGCAAAAGGAAAGAATTAAGTGGGATAAGGAAAGGATCAAGAAAAATGTTTTTAATTTGCTGATACCATTTTTAATGGTATTCTTCCATAATGATTGAGTATTGCATTTACAAATATAAATAATACATGAGAAGGGCCAATGAACCGATTACCTACAAGGCAATGTGGGCCAATATCCTATGCTAGACATATACAATATACATATATACTAACAAGTAAACTAAATGATAGTATGTCTCGTACAATAGTAAAAGATGTAAAATATAATACACTTTTAAATAATAAAATTTATAATGTATATGCTTCTTTTTGCAATTTTAGTCCTTTTACTTTACTACTTTTTTCAAAAGACAAACAACGACAATCATCCACTCATTGTTGTATTTTAGATTGTAATAAGCAAAAACTAGGTCTAATTTTATTGATGGATATAGTTTATCTTTCTTAATATTATAATTTAAACTTAACATATAACATTCTCATATTGTTAGACTTACTTTAGGTCAATTTAAATAGGTTTATCTATATTTTTCTCAAATTAAAATTTGTACTTGTTGACCAAAAATACATAGAGTTGGTTTTGATGATTCAAGTAGGCTGCTCCTTATCATTCTGAATTTGAAGTCAGCTTGAAGACGTCACATACAGGTTTGGAGAGAGTCACGTGTTGGTGTTAAACGATGCTTTGGTTAGCGATTTTCTGCTGATAGCCACACTTGATATGGTTTGTAGTTTGTACGTCATAAATGTTGGAAATTAGGGACGGAGCCACGTGAAGGTAGAGTAGCTGTATAGTTCCATTCCCTATACAAAGTGTAAACTTTTTACAAAAATTTATATTCTTTGGTACATTATTAGTTTGTGCTACAAGTTCACAAAAATTGAAATAACTGTGTTACAGTTTTATTAACGTTAATAAAGAAAGAGAAGGTCTCTCCGAGTGTTTTGAGTTTTATTAGATACATGATTAAAATTTTTATTTGTGTTTAAGCATGTAAATAGAAAAACGTACTCAAAAACTAATCATTCATGTATGTTGTTTTAGGGGCAATAAAATTTCTACGAAAACTTTTTGCAAAAGTCGTGATAATAAACTAGGAAATGAGTCTAAACAATAATTCGAGTAAGTTTGGACTTGATCAAACAACTAAATTGAATAACACGAGAATAGAAAAGACTACAAAGAACCTACTAATATTCTAAGGTTGTGTTTGGTAGCAAGCATTTGGAAGGATTTTGAAGCGACAAACGACTAGCAGTTAGCGATTTGATTGAAAAGCTTGTTTGGCAACAAAGCAACTAGAGTTTGCATATTTTCTAACTGCTTCCTGCTAGATGCTTGATGAGGAAGCATTTCAACTAGCAACTAGCATTTTGGTTCTGAAATTACCTATATACCCTCAAAAATAACATGAGTACATTATAAATAATGTGTATATGCCCTTTTTCGTAATTTTACACTTTATAATTACTGCTACTGCTACATTACCAAACACTTTTTTTAAACAAACAGCTACTGTTAACTACTACTACTAACTGCTACTGCTTACTACTACTGCTACGTGGCGCCAAACATACCCTAAATATCAAAGGTAACAACTGATTGAATAACACCCGTGTTAAAGCATCTTTTAGATTATCCATAAACAGTTTCATCATAAATAATAATCTCATGTGTTGTCTCATTTCTTGCAAGAGATGGCACATAGATAAGAAACAACTACATCCCAAAAAGTTTAGATCGTCATCTTAAAATAGAGGTAGTAAACACATTGCATCTTCCTCGATCTGGTTCATCAACAATACCTTAATGATGCAACCGTTCGACTTTGGGAATGCTTTATAAATAAATAGTGGAAGACAGATAATTAATAAGTACATATGATTCATGTTCATTAAAATGACATCACTAATGGTCAATTATACACCAATCGATAAAGAAAAAACATGCAAATATATAATTAATCATCAAACATATATTATATAAGTGCTTTCAAATCCAAAATAGCATACTTATGAGGACAAAACAACATGATTTACATAAATGAATATAAAAAGTAGAAATAAAAAATAGTAACGCTAAAGAACTTAGATTGAAGAAGTATATAAATGTTAATAAATCGATAGTTGAACATAAAGCACCAGTGGTCTAGTGGTAGAATAGTACCCTGCCACGGTACAGACCCGGGTTCGATTCCCGGCTGGTGCACTTGCTATGATGTTAACGCCTTAGCGATGGTTGGGTCCATTGTGCAACATCCTACATGGATGAAGTCATCGGCGATTCTGAGCTTATTTTTTTCTTTCTCAATGAAAGAGAGAAGTGCGGCCAGCGTATAATGATTGAAAAGCATACCATTTTCTTGTTTGATTAAGATTTGTTAGACTCGAAAGTTTATAATTCCAGGGCTGTCAATAAAAAAAAACAAAATGTAAATCAGATACATATTTACATTTGTTAATATTAATGTTTTCTTTTAAATTATATTATATATATATTTAATGTACTTGTGATTTCCATTAATTATTATTTAAGATGTATTATATAATATTTTTGATGATAAAGGAAATTTTAAGTTTCATAATTGTCTCTAATTTATTTAGGATTGTTATTATCAATTTTTTTATTTTTATCAGATGTCTAATCAGATCTCACATGATATAAACTTCGTCCTTTAATAAATAACAAAAATATGTCATGTGTTATCATGTGACTAAGTCCATGGCCTAAAGTGAATCGAATTATCGTGTTCATGGCATAAATCTATATCCTTAATAGTTAAGGGTACTACTAAACCTAGTCGATTGAATTGAGGGTATCAAATTAGACTTTGGTCATTTTTCAAAAGCAATTAATATATTGCTTTGACGTGTGCCAAACCTGGTCTCTCTAAAATCCTTCAAATTAAGAACGTGGCTCACAAACCCAACTTTAAAGACTAGAGAGATAAACTGGGTTCGTGGTTTCTAAAGTTCCATTGAATTTTGTCAGTATTACATGCCCTGCTCTGCTGTATTTTTGTTGATATTATTACTGCCAATTTGATTAGCTAGAGATACATACTGTCGTAACAAATAATTGATAATGGGAAATAAAATGGCTTTATGAGGAATGTGGGTGACCCTTGTTGTGACACAAAAGATGAATATGGCAAGGGCAAAGTAATAGTAGTTAGTTGCATTGATAGACTGTGTGCTGTAAATATAATGTAAAAAGTGTGATCACAAGACCCCAAGGTCAAAAGACAGGCCTTGAACCTTGGGTCTTGTGATCAATTTCAACCCATTATAACCGACCCAGTTTTACCATTTTTACAGCAAACTTGTTCAGTTATTTTTGCAACAGCAACAATGATTCATGAAGGGTTGCAATGGTTGATGATCTACATATATATGTTGGTTCGTTTTGGAGAAAGACACGAACACAGAAGACAAAAACATAGAACCCAAAAAACTGATTTCATCATCTTCATCATTTACATATAATAAATTTGATATTCAAGTTAGTTACTTGAAGAAGATTATTGTATCCTCTAGACATGACAAGTTTCTGTCTTAGGACACCGCATAGCAGGCGTCAATCAAGTTGTTATAATCGTCAAACACTTACATTAAGTTAGTTATTCGTTTGTTCTCATATTTGTATACTTATACATATTGAATATATATACATATATTTGCATATATTATTCCTGTTTATTATTTATAATTGTTGTTTATCTATTTCCTAACGATTTCATCTGACACCTCTCAGGACCAAGAAGTTCATGAGTCGTTTAAGCCCATCAATGTTTATTGACTTAGAGTCCATAGCAGCGGCAATTTTTGACAATGAGGTAGGCCGGTTGTGACTTTTTATTATATCAGCAATTCGCAGTTCCACATAACATCTTATGGCCATGCAATCAAGAGCTTCGTATAGGTACCGTCATATTTGTCTTTGGCCTCTTATTGATGCATCAACCTCTACTTCATTTGAGTGTTCATGGTTACACAAAAACTTGCACTCTTTAATAAGTTTATGGAATGTAAACTTGAAGAGAAATATTTATAGGCAAAAGAGGGAATCTAGTAAAAGATAACCTACCTTGGATCAAATTGAAAAGATCCATCGTCCTAATTCTTGTCTAAAGAATGAGTGAGATGTTTATTACTCGAAACATGTTCGTCCTTTAAACGGAAATTATCTAACCTATATAAATAACTCGAATGATTTGTAGATGACGTAATATTGCCGAATTTGTTGATTAAGAGGATAAAGTTGATAAATCCAGATTCTAGGATATCGTCAATCTCAACTAACTCAATCTTAAAGTCAAGATGTTTGATTTATTTTCCATGCGAAAATCAATCTTGTTATGTATCTAGAGCACATATTTAGTAAAAGTTAACCTGCCAGCAGCTGTGTTTCGAGAAAGTCTAAGTTTGAACCTTTCATCAGTTCGATTTCGATTACTGGTGGATATACTTATATGGTTTGGTTGGCATTTTCTCGTAAGGTATTTTTATCATCGTTACCTAATGGTTCGGCTCGATTAAAAATTTCTTTTTTATTCTTGGGTTAAATTTTGCGAAATTTGTTCACGTAATCTTAGCTGTTGTTAGACTTAAAAATGGTAATTGATTATATAAGATAGTTGGAAGTTGAATCTTTATTATTATTATTATTAAAATGTTTAGCCTGTGTAGCAATTAACTTACTTGTTAATAACACAAATTACTACCACATATATCCATTAATTGTATAAAAAGTTGAACGGATTCAAGTTCTAGTTCCTCATCTTCCTCTATTTTTCTTTTCTAACTACATATATCATATTAACATTAGGTTCCTGTTTCTCTTTTAAGAGAAAACACATCAACTCGAATTCAACAATAAATTGTGGAAGGTGAATAGACATTTCGCTTAACAATGTCAAGGTGAGCTAACAATCAAAAAGTCGTGAGCTCTAGCTCTAAAAGAAAAAAGTCAGTAAGTTATTTGATGCTAACAAAAAGTTGAAGGTGAGGCAGAATTAGAGGATAGAACCAAATACAAATCATTAGACTAAAACCCAAAATAATAATAGGTGTAAGAAATATGTTTGATTTACAACCAAACGCCTAATACAATGGTTCAAAAATCATATCTCGCATTTCCTATCTACAAAGTATAAACAGTGACAGTTCACATGAAAAATGCGGTTAGATGCAATGACCATCAAAAAAACATGTACAAACTGAAATGAAAGAAAACTCCATTGAAACGACAAGGTATTAGTAGTCATCATAAGAGTCGTTTCCATCATCACTGTATTGATCATAAATCTGATATTCTCCATCGCTGTTTTCAGCATCTTGGCTGCCTCCATTATATGGAAAGCTACCAAATAGATCTTGTAAGTAGTTCTTTGAAATATTCTCTTGGTTTATATCTTTACAACATATAGGAAATCTCAAGCATAAAATGAGTAAGATTAACAAAGAGAAGCATCATATCACATTTTAGCATTCTTTCCTCGATGAGAAAATAGAACTAGACAATGAAAAGGTAGATAAACAATAATCGACAGAATTTGCTCCAAAGCCTTTTATCTTTTATAACTAGCAGTGGTGTAAAATTATGCGTTAGTTGCACAAAAAGTTAGAGCATATCTTGATCCAATTTCTATTTCAAGTACCCAACTCTAATTATGATCATTGATAAAACCCTCAAACTGTCCAAAAATCTGATTCAAGGTTAAGATGATCAAAGTTATTGGCATGTGGTGTAGGCATCATGAATCGGATAAATTTTTTAAGGTTTGGGAGTTTTTACAGGAGAAATTAATTACTACAAATAAATTTTTTACCAAAGTTGTTTACTTTACCTTTTTGTGCAATTAGCTGTAGAAATAACATTAGAGTTGTAAAAGAGATCATATGAAGGATACAAGATGGTTCTGGTAAAAAATTTGTCCCGTCACCAGCCTAGAACCAAACACAAAACATGGCAAGGAAGTATTAGAGGAATTTTTGTTTTATGGATCCTATTTATATGAAGATGTGATTGTTGGTAACAAGGAAAAGGTTTTATGGCACAAAAAGTTATCGAGCTTTACCAAATTTCTCCAGTCGAATAGTCAACATTTTTTTATTACTCTAAGATACTTTAGTTTTTTTCCCTCCCAAAAAGGGTTCTTTTTCAATTAGATTTAAATTGTAAGGTATTTAAGTTTTTTTTATGTTAAAAAAAAAGGTTTTTTGGGTGCCATGATGTTTCAAAATGTAAAAAATTAAAAAATAAAACATAAAAATGCACACCAGCAACCATTAAAAACCTTGTTTTTTTTAAGAGTCATGATGCTTCAAAAGGTAAAAGAGAAGATTCCTTTTTGGTGGTTAAGGAAAAAATAAACAACTTCTGTACTTTAAATAATTCAGAAAAAACTTGAGTACTCGAAATGAGAAATTTGGTGAAGTTGGATACCTCTTTCGGCCATTTACTCAAAAAAATGGTATATATGTATTGAACATAAACAAAATGGAGTACACAATAATATTTACCATATAGAGTCCCTCGGATGCATCGAAATCGTCGTATAAATTCTCATCCTCCATATCATCTTCTACATCATCATCGACACCATCATCATCTTCATCGTTGCTCATTTCCTTCTCTTCAGTATGTCCTTCCTCTGCATAGTTACATGTGGTCAAGAGCAAACCACTCACATTATTTATAAACAAATTTGTATGTTTGATTGCAAAAACAAGCTCTAGAATAAACTTAGAGTGGTAATCATGCACCTTTATTGACTTGTTGATGTTCGTCTTCATTAACTATCTGTTCTTTAATCACTGTTTTAGTTCTTTTAGACTTTTCAAGACGTGAAGATTTGGATTTTAATAAGGATTCTGCATCTGAGTTTGGATATACTGAAAGGAACCTCACGGCGACACATAATATAAAAATTTCATAGATGTGTGGAGGGAACCAACCCGTTGATAACTGTAAAGTAAAGGATTTCAGAAATAGATTATAGATGTCTAAAATAAATAAATGTAAATTTGAAAAAAATGACTGAAGATAGAGGGGGTATCCCACTACCATAAAATGTGACTTGTTCTCAGCTGTAGGTTGCAGTTCCCCATTTCACTTATAAGGAAACGGGTCAAGAGTTGCCGTAATTGTAATTCTAACGCATTAAGCCTCTTGAACCATTTTGTTAAGATTATATAATTTGAATTATCAGATTTGACACTGACTAATTTCAAAAGAAGTCTAAAGCACTTTTGACAAAAAATGTCTTCCAGAGCAGAAAAACTGCCCATTTTAACCCTGCCCGTAGACATCAGCAGGCCTACCCAATTTGCCACCTCTATCTGAAGCATATAACTTACAGTGCAGGTCATTTGAGTCAAAGGCTTTCTAATCTCTTGTTGAATGTAATCATCAGCAAGTTCAAAAAGCTGAAGGGAAATTTGACATTTATATGGGAAAACTTTAAACGCACATAAATCCTTCCAGCTATGCTTCAATCTGAGAAAAAAGAAAAGTTTTTTAAATTTCTTTCTGAGATTCGAATTCTATTTCTCCTTTTTTTCTAATCTACAGAATATAAGATAACGGTGCGTGCACAGACGGAACGATATTGTAGTGATGTGTTACCCGGATGCTATGCCAGAACCACAATAGCTTCGTAAGGATGGTGGTACTCTGAAGTCGATCCTCTGATATCTATTGGTGATACTCCAATACGTAAGCAGAGGAAATAGAGTAGATATTTAATAATAAAATACAAAATGGGCCAAACATTTCTTGATCAAGAAAAGACTGTAAAAGCTGCAAATTTAGCTACTCAAAATTTCATTAAAAAAAGTAGCTAAAAAATGAAATACGTTAAATGGATCAAATAGTGCCTAATACGTACTCAAATGTTTGTAATGTCCTAAAACATTTTTTTTCTGCAGAAATTACCTTATTATTCTAATAAATGGATTTTACATGCAAGTTTAAAGCATTAATTAATTACCAAAGAAATGGACAAAATTGTGTTGGCAGGTTGACCCGACCCGTTTGGACCACAGATAAACTACCCATTTTGACCCATAACTTAACCCATCCAACCTGCCTGTATTGCCAATCCTACAACCCACAATGAAAATATATACAGTTTTACACGTAACAACAAATCTAGCAGTTTATTGACATAAAATTCTCACATGCGAGACTCTGGATCTTTGCGTGGATCATATCCTTTTCTGATCCAAAACCTTAAAAAGGGCCCATTTGCAAAATAATAAGCGGCTCTGAAAAGAAGCCTGTAAAAAAAAAATGTGTTACTCAATACAAGAAATCTACGAAAAGTTAAGATTAAATTATATTCTAATCTGACTTGCCAGAATTGTCAACATTGGCCGCACGATCATAGTATCATATAAAAAAAAAAATACAGTTCTACTCTGACATGGCCAAAATTTGCTGTCTGAATCTTGGATACATACAATAGCAAGAATTGAAAGTTGGATACATAAAATATAATTTTGGGTAAAGTTTGATAGTACATTTTAAGACACTTCACCCATATAGATATGTAAGAGAACTTTGTAAACACACCTTCTTATATGGTTATTGCCAAGTTTAAGACCTTTACTAGACAAATGCTCTGATAAAGATTCTTTGATCCATACGGGACGCTCATCAAACATTTCACATACAGCCATTTGGTATTTCCATTCCTCACTACCTTTTTGTATGTATTTCTCCCAATCTACTTTCTTAGGGACATGTATGAATGTTAAGGCACAAAATATCATAAATCTGGAAACAAGTGATAAAAATAGGTTATGAATATGCACATAAAAAAGTTTAAACAGTAAGGATATCTTTGATATTGAAATCAATTGCAAGGCTTGGCTCTATGTCCTTCTGAATCATGTAAGAAAATCAAAAAATCATAAGAGGTCTATCTACTAGTAATATAAATATAAATTATAAACATAATAAAATCAAAAAGAAAAGATAAGAGAAAAAGAAAGTTTTTGGAACAGATCGATCATACCTCCCAATGGTGTTTTACAACCCCTTCTTGTTTCTTTTTCAGGCTGATATACATCGATGGTTTTAATCTAAAACCATAAACATGGCATTATTGATACATGGTTTTTCAACTTTCCGATGTCAAACAGAAACATATACAAAACAAAGCCATTTCATTAATGATTAAAAATAATATTAATAATCTTACACCACATTCTCCGGTATGTTCTTAAGTGAGAAAACAGGTGGCAATAAAATCATCAAATCCTCTTGATCTGCATCAATAAGGCCACGTTTTTCTGCAGAATTATACAAACGTGAAATAGATATAGTTAAAGTTAATATACCAAATTCAGTAAATCTTGATTGAAGATAACACTGGCTTGAACACACATAAAGATAGCAGGATTAGGACCGAACCAAAGTGAGGTTCCACATCAGCCCAATTTCTCTTCTTTTTCCGTGCAACATCAGCATGAACAGCAAGAACGTGTTGGTAGTCCACCATTCCTGTATTATTCGAACACCCACAAACATATGATGGTAGTGAAGAAGCCAACAAAACGTAATGGGTCAAAATGGGTTCATGTAAAAACGGGGAATGTTTACGGTTGACCCTTATTATCTTTTTCCCAATTATATATGAATATAATATAAATATACCTACTACCTAGTGGATTAAATATGATAATAAATACTATATTATCACAACATTAACCTAAATCACTTTAATATTATAGTATCCACCATTCCTGTTTTTTTAAGGTTGGCCCATTTGACCCGTTAGGAAAAAACATAACCCAAATTAGCCTATTCATTAGTAAATAGGTCAAGATTGCAACAACCCCTAGTAATCAGTTAACAAGCAAGGAAACCGTTAACTTGGATAGAAGAATCATAAAGGTTGGACATTTTTCTAACCATTAAAATAATATGCTTCCGATACATGACTAACAATATCAGCACAAATCTCGTCTTCGGTTCCTTCCGACGTCTGTGTCTCATCTTCTTTCAAATGAGCAATTGCAGCATCAGAGCAGCCAGTGTCATGAACTACATTCTTATTATTATGTTTTGATATCTTCAATAAAAACTGATTACACTGAGAACGCTCCCCAAATACGGGATGTGAGTATGGATCTTCGGGGCGGAAATGAAGTTCTAAATTGTTAGTTGGCAACTGTCGAGCCTACAACTTAATGACTAAAGTTAGTCAAATATATTATGATACTATTTAATAAGCAGATATTATTTGATGCAGTAATATTTGGTTGTGGTAATCGGGGAATACCTTGGCAATGCCTTCAGGTCCACCAAGAGTCATCACGGCACGTTCCATAGATAAAGGGTAACCAGGATAGTTAACTGCAAACAACTTGCTGCTTGGTAAAATTCCAGAAATCGACCCATCTTTAATCACTCCCATTGGTATTCTTATTACTGCACACTTTACAAATCGAAAAATAGAGTTGAAATATGTCGGAATCAAAGTCAATAGGGAAAGCTTGATTCAGAAGCGTTCAGGTGAAAAGCCTGAAGAAAGGCGATTTGGTCAAGGTGTTAGGGTAATCGGAGGTGCTGGCAGAGAACAGCGGGGGAGATCGGAGAGTGACGGTTAGTGGAGATAGTCTTTTGCAACTTCGAAATGGGAGTCGATGATGGTGATGACGGAGGATATGGTGTGGCAGGATGGGCGGAGGTTGGTGGCTGCATATTAGTGGTAGGGTTACATAAGAAGGAAGGAGATGAAGGTCGGTCAAACAATATAGTCAAAGAGATAACTATACGTAACTAAACGGGCCACTAAATTTATTATCATGGACCGAGCCCGTGTGATGCATGGACATTTTTAAAATATGATATAATTATATGTTTAATTGTAAATAATTCATTAAATTAGTATTGTTAATTTAAAAGGTGTAATTTTCTTTAAAAATGAAAATAATTAGTGAGATAAATCAAACTATATTAGAATAACGAATTTGTAAGTTTAAGAAATAGTAATAATGAAATAGTATAAGCCAAAATATGAAAACTACAAATTTTGCAAAATTTCTTTATAAACGACATTAATTGTGAAGTTGAATGTGTCCTTATCTTTGTTACAAATCAAGACATTTAATCCACTTTTGCTTTTAACTCTTGAAAGTGCAACATATATTTTGCTGAGTTGTTAGTTTATTCCTCCGTGATTACACGAGTTTTGACGAAAAAAATTTATAAAAAATAATTACTTAAATTTTGTAAGTATAATAATGAAGATATAAGTCTTATGTATTAAGTTTTTATATTATTATGTTTAGAAGTCATAAAATATATATATATATATATAATTTCCCAATTATTCTTTTCATATTTTGAAGATTTTATTTCAATGTAAAGAAGATAAAAACAAAAACAAAGAAGTTGAGTGAAAAGGAATTAACATACGGATTAATAGAACATTGAATTTGATTATTTTGTGTACTAATATATAAATATAGACTATAATGTTACTTAAGATTATTTGATAAATTTTGTAAGTATAATAATATAGATATAAGTTTTGGGAATATTAAATAGGATTAGTAGGTAATTAATTTGAGGTGATTTGAAGATTAATAGGAGGTTGCCACATAAGCAATCTATAATTTGTGATTAATGAGTGATTGTCACCTAAGCAATTCAAAACCTTCTTTTATATATATAGAATAAATAGATAGTTCTATTTGAGCACGAGCTTTTACGAGTTTAAGATTTTAATTTTAATTTTAATTAAAAAAATTATTTATCATGTATAAACAGTAATTTTCAAATTTAATAAAAAATTTTAAGTTAATCCTTTATTAATATATTTAATAATACGAAGTATTGTTTTGTTGTTTATATATATATACATCTTAATCTTAAGTCAAATAATTAAAAAAAGGTAAAAAAAAATGACGTTTAACTTTTGAATTTTTAAACCACTTATAAAAACAATATATATAAACTAACCATATAAATATATAAAGTCAAATAATTAGAAAAAGGTAAAAAAAAAATGGCGTTTAACATTTGAATTTTTAAACCACTTATAAAAACAATATATATAAACTAACCATATAAATATATAAAGCACGAGGATTATCCATGTAATTATGTCTACTAATAATAATAATGATAAATTTAAAAATTCATTTAAGTAAGTAGTACCAAATATCCCATTAACTCACTTGATTATATACATCAATTATTTGACAAAAATATGAGGAAAAAAACTAATTTTAAGGTATGTTTGATGAATAAGTTGTAGCTGTAATTATATGTTGCAATTGTAGGTCGTAGCTGTAGTTTTAGGTTTTAGTAGCTTTGAGATATTGAGTTTTTCATTGGATTCTAAAGCTACGACTTCTACATGACAAACAAGACTTTTATTTTCATTGGTGCGTTTTGTTCAAAAACTAAAAGTTAAAGCTCTTAAAAGCTTCATGTCAAACACACCATTGATTTTTACAAATGAACAGGAATGGTAGGTTGCAACTTGTAAGCTCCATGCCAAACAGGATTATCCATGCAATTCTGGCGACATTCTTTATTTTTTGCAACTTTTAATTTTCAACCTTCTCTTTTTTTTGCAACATTTTTTTACTACAACTTTTATCTTTTATTTTTTTACTATTTTTTTCTTTTTAAAATCGTTTTTTTTTTTTTAATTTCTTTTAATATTTTCATTACATTTTGATGTTTGTTGATTCATTTTATATATAGTGCATATTTTTACTCCATGTTATATATACTGCTTGTATACAAAACATAGTTTACAAATACAAACGACAAATATGCAATATATATAAAATGCAGCAACAAAATCAGTAAACAATCATCAAATGCAATAAAACTTAAACAAAATCCAGTATAAACATATAAGCATGATCTACAAAATAGAAAACACCGAGTATGAAGTATATATAAAATGTAGTAATTAATCGGTAAACAAACATCAAAATGCAAAAAAATAAAAAAAATGCAGCAATGAATCACACTCAAATTACAGTATTATACACGTAACATGAACACAAAAAGATGAAAATTTAACATAATTTACATTTATGTAGTAGATTTGAAAAATAATAATATACTGCTACATATGAAAAGGGAAAATTCGAACAACCATCATCTTTGTGCTATAGATCTAGCAAACAGATTGTAAGCTCCAGTGATGATGATTATAGATCTGAAAATAGATGGAAGCGGCAACCGTGACGGTCAGGTCTCGGTGGTGGCGTCTATCCGGTCGCTCCTTGGTTGTGTTTTTTCATGAGAGTGCATAAGTGTGTGTTTTTTAAAGTTAGTGTGTGAGTGTGTATTTTCAAAATTTAGAGTGTGAGTGTTATTTTTCAAAATTTAGTGTGTAAGTATGTGTTTGAATGAGAGAAAAGTGTGTGTTTGAATGAGGGAGGTGAGAGAAAAAAATGAGGTCAAAAGATGCTCCTACGAATGGTGATAAATGTCAAGTCAAAAAATGTAACCAACACTTTTAGCCCTCATGTTTTAACTATTTACGTAATAAACCCTACGCACCCCTATAACTTCTGGACTGTTGATCAAGCAAACGGATAATTTGGATTTCTTGTTCTCCGTTCCTTGTTTGTCACACCTGCCATCCTGATCTTGTCTCTAATAATAATGGTTTTAATGTATTATTGTTATCATTATTTTTGTTGTGATTATATTTAGTAGATGTTCAACATTATTATATCAATATTTAAAGTAGTAATATTTTAAAAACTTCATAAATAATGAGACTGATCAAATGTGTAAAGCGAGTTAATCGCTCATAATTCAAAACTCAATTATTTGTATTTAAATCCCAGTGTTTTAAAAATCGCGTTTTTGAGTGATCCGGCTTACGTCTAGGGTCCGATTCGACCGATTCAACAGCACGCCCAAATTTCTAGTTTTAGTCCCCAAACTATTAAAAATGTTAAAATCTAGTCCCTAAAAGGAAAATCCGGTCAAACCGGTTCGGTTCATCGGGTCAACCCTAGTTCAACCGAAAGACCGGTCAGGTGTGACCGAATTTGACTTCAAGGTTAATTTGCTAACAATCCGCCCAGTTTGAATCCCGAGTCCCGGTCCGACCAGCCGGGTCGACCCGGGTTTGAAAACACTTTTAAATACTTACAACATCTTACATCATTTCATTTAAAACAATCTTATTAGTTGTAGTTGTATAAGTATTAGTCAATATAGTTTTGATAATTATAATTAATACATTAAATGTATATTATTGGTTTGACCAAAATGTCACCTATAACCTAGAAATTGACAAATCAAAGTAGTCGACTAAAATGTTACAAGTTTATATTATTTTTAGCCTTTAAACTTGTGTATATATAAAGATCGTCTATAATATTGATGATTGTGGTATTTTTTTTATCACGATAAGAGTAACAAATCACACTATTATATCTTTTTTTTTCCTATAATTTTCTCAATTCTCAAATTAACTATTATCAAGTAACATAATTATTAGTCTTTTTAGTACATTTGGTTAATTAAGAATCGGACATGTTAAATGCAATTAAAAGTGGAATTAAAATTTTTAATTTAAAAATTCAATTTATAGCACCAACTCTCATTCTTACTTACACTTTTTAAATTTCAAATGGTCACCTATTATCTATTTAATTGATAGAAAAGCAAAACTATAATTAAAATAAAAATTAAGGAATATACACAGTTTATAAAACTCTGTAAAATACATGATAGTTGATTCAATTAATAAAAAAGGAGTATGATTGATTATAAGTAGTTTTTAATCAATTAATAGTCTTGGTAGTAGTGTATAACATTTATTAAATGATAGAGTAAAAAAAAATATAATTTTATGTTTTAATACTTAAAGAATAGAACAACCAAATCATATAATCAGTATGGTAATGAATAACAATTAGTTTTGTAATTTAAATTGAACGATTTTATATATTTGATATTTTAATATAATTACTAAAGCAAAAGTAAAAATAAAAATATTAATGTGTATTGACATAGGCTTAAAAAAGAATGTATTAAATATTTGAGTCTAATAGTTTATTAAGAAAAATAAGTATGAGATAAACTAATATAAATACTATTAATTGATTAATAAATAATGTCTAATGAAAATAGAGAAAAAAGAAGAAGCAAAAGTAATAAACTGATCTTATTAATAAATTATTAACATTAATTTAAAAGATATAATTTAACATTAATAAGGAGGATTATTAGAAATAAGAGTCAATCTATATTAATGGTCAAATAAAAATAAATGTAAATTAATAAAATAAATATATAAATATATTTATAATAAAGATAATTATGAGTTAATTTTTATTCATTAAAATCGATTGTTTTAGATTTATTGTTTAAATTATAATTTATGATGTTATTATCTCTTTAGCTTTTGTATTTAACATATCCAAACAATTCTATTAGTTAATTAAAATTTCGATAATATTATTAACCAATTCTTATATTACATTTAAAATATCAACCAAAAACATATGATAAGAACTTAGGGTTTCACAAACACCACAATATCATGATCAGTTATATTAATCAAAAAGATAAAAACATTAAAAACATATTTAGAAAATAACAAGATTATAAATAGTTGACACATACTATAGCTATTACATAGACATATAGGTAATATGTTTAAAAGTTCCTATACTTTTATCAATTAAAATATATAAAAACATGTTGAAAAGTCAGTAAGCCATTGGTTATAAGTTAAATGCAACAAAAAACAATCATTGTTTATATGGGAGTAAATTTCATAAATGGTCTGTGTGATTTATATCAATTAACGAAATCATTCGTATATCCTTTTTCGTTTTTTCAGTTCAATAAGTTTACATGTAGCTTGAAAATGGTCCATTACCCACCTAAAATGACTAAAGTAAAGAATATAATGTAGCAACAATTAAAAATTTTACCTAAAAAAAAAGTTAGATGCACCATCTTATGATATAAATAATAAATTATGTATGTATTTATAAAGTTTGCGAGTCAATAACATAATTAAAATTTTTAATATAATATATGAATTTATATAGTAGATGTAAAATAAAAGCATCTAATTAATTGGTAATTAAATATTAGTTCAGTTATTTACAATTCGGTTTTAAGGTAAAACCCGAGTCAAATCGAAACATTTCACTTATTGCATTACCAAAAATCAAACCGTTAATCGCTTTCGGTTCGGTTTTTTTGATTCGATTATTTCGGTTATTTCGTTACGATTCGATTTTTCGGTTATGCTTTACCCATTTGATTATTTCCATTACAATTCAAATTATTTTTCTTTGATGCTCACCGCTATATTGTATGCTCATAATCCTGATACTTCTTGATTACATTAGAGGTCAAATACTATATCTAAAGATGCCTTTATAAATTCCTTTTCTCACCAAATCGATTTAGTTTTCTACACTCCTTTCACATATTTACCTTATAAAATGCTCCCTAATGCAATAAAAAGAGTAGATGAAGTAAAAAAAAAAGTACGTAGGTAAAACTAACGATAATGATTATACAACACATGTTTTACTAATGACAACCCTGAAGCTATCAATAATACTCGTATACATGTATTTAATAGATGCCTTCTGTCGTTTTTCAGCAACTTTGCTCCAAATTTCAAGTTTAACTTGACCAACCACTTCAATTACATCAAAAGATCCAATAAAATAGTCTGACATCAATATTAACTAGTTTCCATCACAAAACAACCAATTGAACATCAATTCAATTTCGACCCATTTTGACACTTGACCCATTTGACATATAAACCAAAAGTAGGGCATCTAATACAAGTTTGATATTCAAACAAGTTTAAGACAATTAAGCAAGCTTCACCTAATGTGAGAATTCAATCCACGTCGTCACTAAGCTATCCCTTTATCACGATCATCTTTTTTTATTGGATGCACTTGATCCTAAACATAATCAATTGAAAGAGTAAGCTTTCACTTAGTGAGTAATTAAGTGACTAAATCAAATAGATAATTAAACAACAATTATAAATGCAAGTAAAGCTCATCTTGGACAATGAGTTAGCATTAACTTTAACCCACAACTGCTACAACTATTAACTAACTGTCAACTTCAGCATCAATACCACATTTAGTAATCAAACATCACAACAAACCATAAATTATTAACTAATCATCATAACATTTAAAACAGATAACAACTGTATTTGGTCCATGACCACTTCCTCCTCTCCACGGATCCGAGATCAACAACATCAACATATGACAACTGAATTTAGCATGGAGCTAAAACTTCTCCACCACCCCCTTGTGATGTAATTCAACATATAATAGATTTATCAACAATCATACAACATCCATAGTAAGTACATATACTTATTCTTCTTTGTCCACACTATACAAATCATTAATTTCAAGAAATAGAATAAATTATGTGCCAATAATCACATGGATCCTCTTACACAAATGTAGTTCGAATCCTTGTGATCACTTTTATCAATTTAGCTCCTAATTACTCACCTAGAGGTTTTGAGCTCGATGTAACACCAAGGTGAACCTCCACTTCTTTATTACCTATCAATCATCACATAACAATTATACTTATAAAGATTGCAACAACTACCTTTACACAATTATTCTCACAATATCATCATTTGATTCTCAAAGTTGCCCAGTTTGACTTTAAAAAGTAAAACTCAGCATGCTTCACAAATTTTAAACCCCTAATTCATTTTATTGATCAATTGTCATCTTCACTACTTAAATCCATTAAAACAACACCAAAGAAAATTCTTTTGACTAATAATTTAGTAGGGTTATCTTCAATTGCCAAGAATTTAACCTTCTAAGTTTGGGTAATCAATCTTTAACAACTTTTCACAACTCTAATGATTAAAATCAATAACTAATGCTAATGCATTCAGGAAAGTATCAAATAAACATAACTTAAAGTTAATATCATCTATTATAAGCATCTTTACCCTTAATCATTAATTTCCCCCAATACTTAGGTCAAAAAAACAAGAACACCTCTTACCTTTGATAAATGATGATGGATGATACTCAATTTTGCTCCCTTAAGCTCAATTTGATGTTACAAATCTTGAATTCACTTTCTTCTCCCTTGTTCTAGATTATAGGTGGGTGTGAGTGTGTGTTAGGTACATATCATGTGTGTATGTGTAGATTTCTAATTAACAATTGAGTTATAAATGGTATTTACACTCTAAGCCCTCAAGTCTCATTTATCTAGTAATGTTCCCCATAACTTAACATCACTCCAACTTAACCTTATAATAATAATAATAATAATAATGATACATAACTTAAATAAATAAAATAAGTCACTTATAAGAATTAAAATATTACCCCTATTTTCGAACTGTATAATCTTAGCTAAAAACACAATCAATTTCTTAAATAAGAGTATTATCCTAGACTCCTTGCCACAAAACTAACATATTCATTGATTAATAATCTCTAAAGTAATTAATTAGTCACCGATATTTTTCATATTTGAATGAATAAACCTTAAATGCTCAAACTTTAAATTTATATTAAGTTACTATATTCAAACTTTTTATTATATTAAGTTATTATATACTTATCTACTAGTACTAGTATGTGCTTAAACACTCTTCACGATAATCGACTTACCCATCTACTTCGTATGCACTTACCCTCGACCCATTTATCACCCACTTGACCCTTCAATTTTACTGTCACCATCTTAAAAAAATGGTTCTCATAAAAACCATGTAAAGAAAATAATGTTCACTCATATTTTTCATTTTCCACGATCACAATCTATTACAAAAAGACACAATCCAAGAATGTAGGGCTCTCGATGGTGTCAGAGGCCGACTTAAGCATCCTCTTCTCTCATCGGTGCTTAAGATTTTCTATTAGTAGTTGGTTAGTTTAATCGGGCTTAAGCCTATGTTTTTGTTTACAATTTTATTCGATTTTTGGATGCCAATTGAAGTTTGAAGGTTCAAGTTGTACTCATATTATTCGTTCTTTTTGACGAGTGGTATGCAAAAGGTATTCACTCCTTTGAGAATGGGCACACAACTAGTGATGTTTATAGCAAGGTTTTCATTTTCTCTTACAAATTTAACACTGCAAATAATTTTCACAGAGTATGCATGTGCATACCCCGTGTTGCACACAAGTCTACCTTGGCATGTGTGACAACAAAATAAGTGATGATATTTTCACTATTAATTTTAATAAATTCATCAAAATTGTACATTAAAAGCTTGTATCGTACACATAAATGATGCACAATTTTAATAAATTTATCAAAAACAATAATAAATTTATCATCACCTCGAAAAAATATCTTTTTCATAAAAAAAAGTTAATACATAACATAATTTGTATAAATATTCAGTTTCCAAAACAGGTGTAGCCATGTGCAAATAAAATCATGTATGTTATATTAAAATGATTTAAAAAGATATCATAAAATAATTTTGTTTGCATGACATAAATTGCATATAAACTCTTTCAAAATTCGAATATAATTTGATTCCCTCTATCTATCCACACGCTAACCACACCCAATCGACGACGTATATTTCACCCAATCAACTAACTCATTATAATCCAACGGCCAGTTATCGATTCCCTCATTTTTCATCTCTTTTTTCAGTTTCTCCGTTTACAACAAACACACACAAACACATACTGAATCTATACATACACTGAGATTATATCTATCTATGGAAGCAATTTATTCGCTTTCAATCATGTCTGGAATTCAACAACAACAAGCGTTCGGAATGGTTGATCTAATACCTGTACGTTTCCCTAAAAATTCTATACAGTCTTCACCTCGAAGTTGTAAGTTTACGATTTGAATTCCGTTGCGTAGATTTTAGCGATCAATTGTGAAATTTGTTTGAAATCTGGTCTTGATTTTGTAATTTTGGATCTCTAGGGTTTCAATTTTGTGTTGATTGTGGAATTATAGATTTCTAGGGTTTCACATCGTGCATTTGCTAAATGATTGGGGGATTTAAGTTTTCTAGGGTTTCATATTGAATATATGGGCGTCGTGAGGAGTTAGGGTATCAAGTTGTGCTTTAGGTTATTGCCGGTTGAAATTTGGGGATTTTAGGTTTCTTAGGGTAATATATTGGATGGCTGGGCGTATTAAGGAGTTAGGGTTTGTGGAAAGAAATGGTGTTGTTAGTTTAAAGGAACGGTTGGCCAGAACTGCATTACGAAATGTGAGATTGAAGGGGCATACATATGTTGAACTTAGGGAAGATAATAAAAAGGTCATCTTTTTTTGCGTGTTGTGTTTGTCACCGTGTTATAGTGATTCGGTGCTGCATGATCATTTAAGAGGGCAGCTTCATAAGCAGATGTATGAAGCTGCTAAAGCTACGTTGTTGAAACAGAATCCTTTTCCGTTTAATGATGGGATGCTTTTCTTTCATACTGTGTGTGAAGACAACCAGTTGCTACAACCTTTGAATGGTGCAAGCGAGAGGAAGTTGTTGCAAAAGCGGAGTGCTGATGAGAACAGTCTTGCTATTGTTGCGGTTGAACAAAATGCTTATGATTCTGAATTTTCATCTGAGGAAAGTCTGGATTCTGTACAAGGGGATGAGAGTTCGGAAATTGATGATTTGATAATTCCGGACGTTTTACAAAAGGATAAAGTTTCTGATTTAGAAGTGAAAGAAGTTGGGGTTGGGAGACTTTCCGTTAGGTGCTATGAGAAAGATGGGGTTTCAAAGGGAATTAAGAAGATTTGGTGCGAATGGCTTGGGAAAAGTCCTTCAGTCGATGATGATGTGATTCCGTGTCATGAATATGGGATCGTGTCATTTTCATTTGACTTTGACCTGGGTAGAAAGGGGCTACTTGATGACTTGCAGGATTTGATTTCATCCAGTTCTAGACGAACAATCGAGGGGAACAAGGATGGTAATGGAAAGAAGAGGAAATTGCTATCTGATGCTGAAGATTATAGTGAATCTTTGAGCAGCCAATTTGAATCTTCTGGGGAAGAATCAGGTAGTTCTAGTTCTAAGAGTATTCTAGATGTATACGATGATAACTCTCTGCGATTGAGACTTTTCCCGAGTAAATGTACAAGGAAAGAACTCAGGACACGTCAACGTTTAGCTTCAGAAAGAGTGTGTGACATTTGTCAACACAAGATGCTTCCTGGGAAAAACGTCGCGACACTTCTTAATATGAAGACTGGTAGAATCGCTTGCAGTAGTAGAAATTTGAATGGGGTACCTTTCTCTTCATAATCTATATATTATCTTTTCTGAAAGTTATCTTTCACCCGACCAATAATCTGATATATAATCATGCAGGCGTTTCATGTATTTCATATTTCGTGCCTCATACATTGGGTCCTTTTATGTGATTCTGAAGTTTATACAAAACAGTTGGTTGTTTCTGAAGTAAAGAAGAGATATAGGAGGAAAAAAGGAGCAAGACTTAAGAAAGTTGAAGAGGAGGCTGGAAAACAAATTTATTGCTCATTTTGTCCAGAATGCCAAGGTACTGGTGTAGATATTGAAGGAGATGAACTAGAGAAGCCAACTGTCTCACTTTCCGAGGTCAGTGATATTATTATTTTTCTGTTTTGAGAGCTCATTTTATGAATTCAAGAAAAGAACATGCATTTAGGTGGTATTTGTGGATCTGCATTATGGAATGGATTATGTGACTTTACCAATCAGAATAGGACAATCAACTGTATTAAAATGTAGAGATAGTGTTTGGATATGCTTATGTCGTATGAAGTAATAATAATTAATAATTAATAATAATAATAATAAGATAATTAACTGTTTAAAGTGTTTAGTAAGTTTGATTGGGAATGAAACTAATAAATAAAATGACCATAGAGGACATCCTTGTGAAAAGGGGAAAGTAGGTAGTTTTATTTACAGTGATTACTAAATTTAACAAGTAGTGGAATTTGTTTATCTAAACACCTTCTTATGCTTCTCTCTGGGTTTTTTTTTTAGTTGATATCACTCTTTGAGGCATTCTTGCTATCATGAATGAATTTTTAAATGATCTCTTTTATGATTTTCAGATGTTCAAGTATAAGATGAAAGCCAGCGATGGACATAAAGAGTACATAAAAAACCCTGAATCATTACAGAATTGTTCAACTGGCTTTTATTTTCCTTCTCAAACCGAAGAAGCACTAGAGGTTCTACAATTCCTTTTCATATTTCTTTACTTCCCTTCATAAGATCTTAAGTGATTCTTATGTTGGTTTCTACATTTTTTGCAGGAAAATGTGTCACCATTGAAGTTGCTTCGATTTTATCATGCTGTGGAGTAGGGCTTCATTTGTTGTCCTTCCTAGTTATCCAAGTAATTAGTTTTCTTCTATTGTACACGTAAAACATGGTAGGCTCAGGTTATGTTAGATTGCTCATATTCTAACCAAAAATAGGATAATAATTTGCTCTATTGAAGGATGTAAATGCAGCTATACAGAGCAGCTATACAGAGCATCTATGCTGAAAATATTGTTAATGCTTTTCAAATAATGGAGTTGAACTGCCTTGGACCTTTTAGCTTATACTTGAGAGAGTAAATTATGTAATGTTTCAATATGGAAAATTTATTTATTTTTATTTTTTTAAGGAAAAAAAAGAAAGAAAAAAAACACCTTGAGTGACGTTGTAATATATGTATGACCTCTACATGTTATATATGATCAAAGGTCCTCGATAAACTGTTTCCTGGGTATTTGTTTTACATGATATAAGCGGATTTTTTTAAATTAACTTTCTTTTCTCGTAATCGTTGTCCCTGAATGCTTTGTTATCTATCCAGTCCCTCATGAACCCTTCGACCTAGCACCAACAACCATGAAATTCTGATCGTGATTAAAAATTGCCACATAAAGTACGCTATGTACAACTTGAATGTAATCACATGGTCTTATATTGATTGCCATTTTTTATCGCTTGTTTAATAGTGTAGTCAATTGGAGTTTATGAAACAAATTTATTACAAACCTGTGTCACTCGCTTGTTTTAGTCCCACAACATCCCCTTTGCGTGCAAGCTCTCACATATGTCATGAGCGATTGATACTAATCATAACATGAAATCCGAATCAAGCAATCAAAAGGTAAGTGTCGCTCGCCTTGCAGTCTATAAATATTTTTATTATTCTAAAAAATGAAAAGCGTATATTAGTATACCAATCCTTTCTTTTGCTGTAAGCTGTTGTGTACCACAATATGTTTTTTTAACGAATTTCTTTGAAGACTCCTTTGAAGATTTCTTTGAAGACAGATGTTCTTCCGCAACTTCTTGTAAATATTCGATGTCCATCTTCCCTTTCTTAATTAGCCTTTTTTGGCATCGTTTTTTATCCCGTCTTATAAGTGTTTGAGCATCTTTGCCAGAAAAATGTAAAACACCAGTTGTTCTTGGTACTGAATCAATAGTCAAACTAGGCTTAACTTTATCTAGACCATAATATTCAAGATTAATGATTTTCCACATCTTCGTTAATACCCTCATCACGACGTGTAAACTGCATAATTCAGGTTTCTTTGATGTTCATATGCCTGTAAACCAATATAGCAAACGAAAAACAAAAGAAAAGGCATGCATGACATTTAATTATAAAGCATCTTTCACAATCTGTGCAGTTTTTTTCATGAATCGTGAAATCTAAGTACGATTACCTTTTGCAGATCTAGTTCTTTGTTGATATGTAAGCGAGCAAGATTCATCAACTGATATTGTTTGTCAGTCTCTTCTTTTTCGACTTCCTCAGGAGAAGGTCGAAACTTGATGAAATAAAAACGATGAGTGTGGTTTCTCATCAAGTCAGCGTCGTGTTGTTCTTCCATTTGAGTCAATACATGACTTCTAATTCTTTCAAAAAAAGGAATTCAGTTGGAAGTTATATTTTCAAAAATTGGATTTTGCAAACAAACAACTTTGATTAGAAGACAGTTCTCTGTGATCAAATTTATATCTTAGTTCATCTCATATTTTGACTTGTATTAATAAATAAGTAATTAGCACCTAATAGCACTTGCATCCACGGCAAGAAAGTCAACACTGCTTATATGACTATGTGTATTCAAGTTATCTTTTATTAAATAGGTTAGTAGTGGAAATTATGCATTTTGCTAGCTGCGCACGATTTTGATCGTGCATGATCCCAGATTTCATATGATCACATACGTACATTTGATACGGTACTGTATTAACCCGGAAATTTGGGCTTAAAATCACGTGTTGGGACCAAAAACATGATTAATAATCAAGATTACATTCTTCCTTAAACTGAAAGAAGATGAATTCTGTTTAGGTAATCTCACTATAGAGTTTAATTTAGCCTACTACATTCGAAACATCATCGTCGCTCAGGTTTTGAGAGAAAAGCATCATCGTCGCTCAATATATAGTTTCAAGTTATTCGTTATATAGGATGTAGAACTCGAAGCTGGATGTTCTGATCTATCAAGTCCAAGTCTCGCAATATAAGTGTAAAATTCAAAGTTTGATAGATATAATGAAAGGTAGTGGCTTGAACTTGTTATATTAGAACATCTTTGCTGATGTCGACTCAACTTTTTTTACAGTTACGAAACGACATGGTCTTTCTTTTGTTTTCTCTTTCTTTCTATTTCACCAGATGCTCCAAAGGAGTTTTATGTAAAGTTAGGACACCATTTTCTTAAGAAAGAGGAAATTTATTACACAATAATTTAACTTATAATATTCGTTCCAATAAACAAACATAAATTGTAATAATACATAGTCGTGATGGGCAAAACAACTCTAATATATAAAAGATGGGAAGGTTACATTTAAAGCCACAACGTTTTAGCGACAACGCTTACTCTATTTCACCCCCAGCTCCCAAGTCTGGACGTATGTAACTATTATATAAGCAACTAGTGTGTTGACCAAAGAGGGATGAAGATGAACATCGAGAGTGATAACCGAAGATAATGAAAAACGTGTTTGAGATGATTCTTGTGTGGCTCTGTGTATCTTGAGACGTCATCAACTTTTGCAGATCCAGATTGACTAACGTTAAATAAAAGGAAGTTTGGACTTGGTGTAAATATTTGGAAGCTCCTTATCTAAAGAACTAATCTTCCTTTTCTGAAGTTCCAAGTCCCCCTTAAGTCGTCTAACTCTAGCTTTGCGCCTCATTAAATTCCTCTTCATATACTCAATATCTTCTAATAAATCTAGCGATCAAAGGGATTCAAATTACATCAGACGACTAGTTCGATACAATAATAATAAAAAAAATCATAAAAGCAAAGAGGAAAGAATGTTACATTTATTCTCTGTTGTGTAACTCGCTACCTATCTGTATCTCGTTTTGAACTTTCGCTCTTGAGTATGAATGACTAGGCCCGGGTTCTGGTAAAGTGTAGATTTCTTTCGTTACCTTCAACTTTGTTAATTCTTGATAAATCGTCATTTCATCTGCCCGTTTCTTGTTCCCATGTTGGATCGTTTGTGCCACATTCTTGATTTTCAAATCGTAGATGGAAGAAATGGTTACATTAATTATATAGAATGATATTTATGGATTTACATTTAATCAAGTTTTAATTTATAAATCATACATACCGGATCGTCGAGTTCATGTGTCCCAAATGACGTCATTCCATCTGATTTTTTTGAAGACAAAAGTTATTCCTCAACTTGTTGCAAATACTTCGTGTCTATGTTCCCCTTTTGGATTAACCATTTTCGGCACCGCTTTTGATCCAATCTTATAGATATTTGAGCATCTTTTATAAGAAAATGTAGAAAGCCCGTTGTTCTTGGTACTAAAATAATCGGCATAGTAGGCTGGCTCGACTTTGTTTAGACCCCAACGTTAAACATTTCTAATAAATAGTAAAGGTAAGGCTGTCAATTTCTTACACTATATATTGATTATACACTTTCTTAAAATTTGTGTAATTTGATTGTGAACACTTATAATGGGAACACATGAGTATCTTTTATTTACACTACATTCTCAAGTTTATTTTAAGAGGAAAAGAATGAGATGAAAATGAAAAGAGTAAAACTAATAGAGAAAAATCTAATATAAGATAATTTATATGTATTTTGAATTGAACAGAAATTAAAAAGAAAAAAAAAACCTATTTAATTATTCTTGCGTCCATTATATACTCAAAACGCATAACCATATCATCAAGTATCTGTTCATACATCAAAATCTACTTTATACCCGCAACAAACCAACATAACACATTAGAAAATGATAAACTTTGAAGATTATAATTATATTAATGGAGAAATATATCCTAGTTAGGTCACCTTCGGTGTGTATATTAAATGTCAATTTATATTAGAATGGTGTAAAAATTTGATGTAATTCTCTTTCAACCAAGACACTAAAATAAAATAAAAAATTTGGTGTAACACTATTCATAATCTCAATTTACATAAAATTTGGTGTAATATTATTCACCACACCAAATATTTTATAATACACTTATTATATAATAACTAAAATAAAAGTAAAAATCAGTTCTTAAAGTAGATTTTGTTAAAATAAGCTAATTGAGCCCTTCAAAATTTGTAAATATATTTGACATTTTATTTTTATCTATTCTTAATTGTTATCAATAGTTTATTTAAGTAATTATCCCTTAATATCAATTACCAAAGATTTATGAATAGTAAGTTGTTTGTCTTTTCTTAACCCTAATTTTTTGTCATCCCTTGATATCAATTACCAAACACTTATGAGTAGTAAGTTGTCTGTCTTTTCTTAACCCTAATTTTTTGTCTTAATAAATATATTTATGTGTGCAAATGATTGATAAAAATTGTTTAACTTGATGGTTAAAAGATTTACCAACTAACTTATTGGCCTTGGGTCCAAGTCTTAGCATATTAATTTTTTTTCCATAACATTTTTTAAACAATAGAAGTATATATGACTAATTTTTTATTTTTGTCAAGTATTAGTGTAGGTTCTCGGGGACTGGATCCACGAGGTAAATCAGTATATATGAGTGCGAAATCCTCAAATATACACCACGATAATAAAACAAGTAAACACAAATATGTAAAGAACACTTTTATTGAACGTAAACAAGTATTACATTCAAACTAAGATACAAACTCTCTCTTTATCCTTTCTGCGAACTTGCACTAAGGACTAAGACTGAGTTTCGAACTTACAACCCCTGAAATCTTGTTTTCTAAAACATTCGGACTTGTGTATATATAGGCACCTAAGTTCGTACGAACTTAGGCAACTTCGAAGCCCATACAAACTTACCTAAGTTCGTACGAACTTAGTATGTTCGTACCTACTTCTAAGTTCGTACGACTTACACATATACACATACAAGACAAAATTTAACGATTACAATAATTAACAAAATGACTTATAAAACTAACTATTACAAACTAGAAGTTGTTGTCACACAAGATGCACCAACAATTAGCTACAGTAAATACTATATCTCTATTTTTTTTCAAGTATTTGCAAACAGTGTTTTCAAACCATTGAAGTACATGCGGCTAATTTTTTATATTTCTCGAGTATTAATTAAATGCATCATTTAAATTAGACCAATGATTTAGGATGAACAAAAATGTGGTCCAAAAGTTACATACAAGGGAAGCAATAATGGATAGGATTTAGATACAAATTTAAAATTTTGTTTAATAATATAGTACATAATGTAATATACGAATATATGGATTATAACTATATGTGTGTATATAATTCATTTTAATCATGTGTGTACATATAATTCATTTTAATCGTGTCACGTGTCTTATTTTTTTTTATCATCAATATCAATTGTTGAATATTCTGTTTTTTTCTAAATAGAAAAACAATAACTATATGCTTATTGAAGGAGAATCTACGTCAACTGTTGTTTAGTCATGCTGGTAAACAAAGTAACTGAGTGAGTAGGCTACCAAAGTTCAATCCTTGCTATCGTTTCTTTTATTTGTTTTTCCACTTTTTAAAAATTTAATAAACTTGCAAACCAACCCTCGAAGTAAATAAAAATTATAGAAAAATTCTTAGAAAGCTTTAGAGCTTACATATACTTCGCGTTATTCTAATGTAGTATTTCTTAATAGTTTAATTATAAAATTATACAAGTTCATCATATTTTTATAATACCTTTTTTTCCTTCTTTTTTTTTGAAACTTAATAAATTTGCATACTTACTCCTAACATAAATGGAAATCACATAAATCCCCTGATGTTGAAATGCGACAAAAAATCTTTAAAACTTGCATATGTTAGTAAACAGAATATTATATGATATATGATCATTAGTTAGATTATTATAGTCATCTTTGTTCGTCGTGCTTTTATAAAGTTAATCGAAAAGAAAACAAGTTAAGATTTCGTAATTATGTTTTCAAAAATACATTTCTAAACCCGTCGCAACGCACGGGCAAAATAAATCTAGTATAACGTCAATTATTGCAATTATTTGGTTATTATGAATATAGTATAAATAACTTATCTGAAATAAAACTCCTTATGAATATAGTGCCAAATGAGTTGACATAAACATTTAGTGTAAAAAGTTGGTGCAAACATTAAAGAGAAAACATATTTAGTGTAAACAAATTCTTTCAATATTGTTTGATTACACCAAAATGGTGTAAATATATAGTTTAACGTTGAAGATGCTATTAGTATAACATAAGATAAATACTACTGAAAAACTACTTAAAAGTCAGTATCGCATAGACGAACAATTGGTCATACTACTGAAAAAGTTATACATCTTAATCAGTTAATAATTAACATTACTAAGGTATTCCAATTGAAAACCTCTATATTTACTTAGAGTAAATATAACAATTTAATGAATATGAAGGTTTTTTTTTATTTTTTATTATTTTATTATTTTTTATTTTATTACAAAGTTACATATAATTATTAAATGTATTCTTGAAGTCATTACAATATTTTATAAGTTTATTAAAAATTATTGCGTACTTTGATATTATTTTTTTTAGTATGGTTTATTTTTTGTGTCGGCCAAAACTAATACCCGAGTTTAATTTGAATTGTTCGATATACATAAGTAGTAAATTTTAACCTGAGCTTTAGAGATTGATTTCATTTTTATTACCTTTTTCAAATATTTGGAGTTAGAAGATATGATATGAACTACAAATTGGTTAATTTTTAAGGTGATAAATTAGAAGACTTAAATGATAAAACGTTTAAAGATTTGATATATTATTATATTTGAAAATATGATTTTAAAGTTAATAAGTTAGTTGATGAAGTTGTACAAATAATATTTTGACGGTAAACTTTAACTATTAATGTTTTAAGATATCATTAAAGAAAATTACATATTGTACAAGTTTGTATATAATAACTTTTACATAAAAAGTTGTAGCTTTATTTCAACAATTTAATATAAAGTTTATTAAAATATAAATATTCATATAACTAATTCAGATGAGATTTTCAACATAAAATAATGGTGACATACCGCATAAACAGAAATGTATTACGGACTTTCAGAAAAATAGCTAAATACTTACTTCAAACTTGAAAATAAATCATATTTCCTTATATGTTATATATTAATAAAAGTTTAATTTAAAAGTTTCGTCGTAATGTTCAGATAAATATATTCGTTTATAATGAAAATTGAAATATAATAAAAAGTGCAAAATGTAGATACTTCAGCTAGTAAAGGTAGAAAATTAAACTTTTAATAAGATTGCTATTAAAAGAAAAGAGTCAAAACATGATTCTAGAAGTATAATTTGGTTATATATATAATATATATTTTCATTTACTTCTTTGGTCGAAAGTTAGGATTGGAAGTGTGCAAAAATGTTTACGATTTACAATCAGTAACAAAATCAATTAAAGATCGTGAGTCGTTGTTGAATTGAGAAAGGAGACTACAAGGTTGAGTTACTTTGCTATGTATTATATAGAATAAAAGAACAACGGTTATACAATAGTCGGGGAGTAGTTACGTATACAACATTTTGTATTTTAATATGCTCAAATATGGTTATAAAGTGTCGATAATAGAAATTACATATATTTTCGGTTCTAATTCATTCGTTTTTTTTGCATACTATAAAGAAACTTGAAAATGACCAATTTTTTTTTACATAAGTTGATTCTTTTCCTTTCCTTTCCACTGAAAATACAACGTTAGAGCTTGAGCGACCTAGCAAAATAACTTGTCGTTTCCTTCTCTAGGTAAAAATTTCATCCGTTTAGTAGATCAGTCTCAATTAATTTAGAGAAGACAGAGTGGTGAGGTCATCGTCTGTGTTCTCGATCGGGAACACTGTCGGACGATATTCCGGACGACGTTCACTAACGATGTCTCATCCGGGACACTGTTCGCCTATTTTTTTCAGCGGTTATGCTACCGTTAAAATTATAAAAAATAACTAAAAAACTAGCGGCTATTTTTTTAAATCTTATTTTCAGTTTATAAATACCACACTTTAAAGACAATTCTAAACACACTAAAACACTCATTCTCATCTTCAAACACACTCCAAAAACTCAAAAACTATATAATTCACACTGATGTCTTCCGATGACGAAACAACATTGCAACTCCACATTCAAGCTCGTAATTATCGTAATGAAGTTTTAATTCGTCGAGAAGAAGCCGATGAAGTTTTCTGGTCAGGTACACGTCGGTGCATATATCGTGATCCGGTTGGTTTACACCAAATGTTAATGAGTGATTACTTTGATAAAAACTCAAAATGCCCCGAGGAGTATTTCACACGTCGCTTCCGTGTGAGAAATGATTATACCTTCGAATTGTTGAAGGTATAACTAGTTACTCTATCGAACCTATACTCAATTATTTTATATATCTTCAACAAAGACTCGATGTAGTATTCAAAAAGTGACATCCGCCTGACGTCAATTGACATACGACACAACACCGGATGCATTTGCTGAATTGCAAATGTCGGAAAGAACGTCACGTGAAGCTTTACAAAATTTTAAAAGGTGCATAATTGATTTATTGGCAAACGTATACGTGAGAGAACCAACCAAGAAAGATATCCGTCGATTGTATGCAAAACATGAAGAGATTCATGGTTTTCCGGGAATACTTGAAAGAATAGATTTTATGCACTGGCCTTGGACAAATGCGCCAAATGCATGGAACGAGCAATACACACGAGGCGATCACGAGTATCTGACGGTCTTGCTTGAAGTCGTTGGCTCGTTCTCATGTGGATTTGGCATGCATATTTGGGGGTTGCGGGGTCGAACAACGACTTAAACGTCCTGAATTCATCTCCATTGTTCAACAACTTGCTAAATGACTCCGCTCCCCAAATCTCGTATAAGGTGTGTGATGTGAATTACGAAAGAGGATACTATCTTGCTGACGGGATATACCCTTCATGGACATCGTTCGTTAAGGGGTTCTCAAGAGTTATTGATGCAAAGAGGGTGAAGTTTACCAAAGTGCAAGCCTCTGTCCGAAAGGATGTTGAGCGGACATTTGGTGTCCTCCAACGCCTTTGGCATATAATACAACAACCGGTAAGACCTTATAGCGTAACCACTATAAAACGAATCATGTATAATTGCATCATATTACATAACATGATTACCGAAGACAACAGTTTTGATATTGCCAAAAATGAAGAGTATTATATGCCTATTAGTAATATGCAAGGTACTTGGATTGAGAAATGTGATATCTATAGAGTGTTACATGATAGAGACATGCACGAAGTCATTTAATATGATCTTGTGGAGTATATTTGGAGGGATTATGATATAACATAATTTGTTTAACATACTTTTAATTGTTATAAGTTTTTATTTTTCGTATTTAAATTATTTACTTTTATTTTAAATGAATTTATTCTTTTATCTTATTATTTATTTATACTTTTTATATTATTTAATTTTTTTTCAAATAAATCAAAAATCAAAAATCAAATTCAAAAACATTATTCTCACTCTTTGCACTTTTAACAACTATATTTTCTCACAATAGTGCCCAAAACGCTACAACCTTACCATTCCCGTACTCTTGCCACCCCACTTCCCCTCCATAGATAGTTTGCGAAGAACGAAGAAAAAAAAAAAAAAAAGGCAAATACATTTGTGGTTTGTCTTCACAGCATGAGTCATGAGTCATGAGTCACCCTATCCACTTACCACCCCCAATAACTCAAACCCCAAAATCATATATGCTCAAATCATATCTTCCACCTCTCACGAGAGCATTACTCAAACCCTTATCGAAAACTATGTCGTTTCGTCAAACGTCATCCAACTCCGTTAAATCTCGTCTCAAAGGAGTCGTATTTGACATGGACGGAACCCTAACGGTTCCCGTTATTGATTTCACTGCCATGTATAAAGCCGTACTAGGTGAAGATCAATATGTTAATATTAAATCAAATTCACCTTCAGGTATTGATATATTGCATCATATTGAACAATGGAGTCCTGATAAACAACAAAAAGCTTATCAAGTTATTGCGGATTTTGAGCAACAAGGAATGGATCAGTTACAGATTATGCCTGGTAATCTTATATATTAAGCAGTATTCTTTTTAGTTTTTAGTAGTAGCTGTTAAACTAAAATATATGAAATGCATAGAATGACATGTTAATTAAGGTTTAGAAGAGGGGGTTAATTGTGTATACATGATAAAGTTGAAGCTTAAAAATGCTATCTCCTAAACATATGTTAGAAAGAAAAGTATCATTATCGAAGGGGAAACTTTTAGATAGAAATGTGTTAAACTTCCTGTTGGACTTTTAGTATTACTTTTTAGCGAATTATGCGTGTCGTTAACTTAATGAATGCTGCGTGCTGTAAAGTTTTTAAAAAAGGACGTTGGAGCCAGAGCCGTCCTCGAGCATGTGCAAGTACCACCGCACAGGGCCTCTGAACTTTAGGGGCCCAAAATTCCGTATATATATCTATACATGTACATATGGGCTTGGTTCAAGTAAAAAAAAAATTAACGTAAAACAAATAAGACATGGTATATGTTCACATATGGAAATTTGTGCATCATCATATTCATGTGTATATATATTTGGGGCCTCGAAATAAGGTATTGTGAAAACAAAAGGGGTCTGAAGTTATAAGTGATAGATGATGCGTTTTATTGCAAAGTTAACAGTAAATTACATTTGTTTGACTTTTTTAATAGCAGACAATTATAAAATCATCTCATAAGACTAACAATCAACAAGCAAACACAACAGTTAAAACACATTGAATGTGAAAATTTCTTAATTTTCGTGCCTCTGACTTGTGCGATGTAAACTGTCGACAAAAGAAGAAAAAGAAAAAAAAGAAAACGAGACATTTTAATGAACTCGGTATTAATGTGAGTGTTGCTTCACGTGAAAGAAGCTTTTATAAATTGAAGTCACTAAAATATTACTTACATTCTATAATGTCGTAAAGACTTTACAGATCAACAAAGATAGCAATTTATTATACTTCGATGAAACTTGACTACAATAAATGCTGATGATTTTTCATCATAAAATACTCGAAGAAATGACACTATTTAAGTAGTATGTTGTCATTGTATCTTTTTTGGAAAGCTCCAAGTAGGCATCGACCGACACAAAGCTATGAACAAACAACACAACACCACAAAAGAATCGTTCCAAATGCACCTAGCTAACCTATTAATTAACCATGGAAGCATGAAACTATTTCACACGTTCTATAGTGCCTCATCTTAAGGTTTTGCTCAAGGCCTCCAAAAGCTCAGGAACAGCGCTGGTTGGAGCATTGAAAGTTAATGTAACAAGTTTTGGTTCACTGTGTATACGATGATCGTTTGCTGTTTGTAAGCCGGTGATGTGGCACTAGTTTCGATGACGTGTCAAATGTCAGCAAAAAAATTCTTTCGAAATTAAACATTTAGTGGGTTGCATTATGAAGAAGCTAAGGAATACATAAATATCGTACTATGAAATCTTGTGATGAATAAACAAGTTCTATGTCTTTTGTAATTCAGAATATTTTGGGTTGATATCAAAATCTTTTCATTTTATTAAGGGAATGGAAGCTAATGTATTCTAATTAAATGTAAAATGTACATCCTATCATGTTCCGAGTAGTAATAAGTCATAATGTTGTAATTATGGCTTTTTTTAGAAGAACTTCATTATGTATTAAAAGGTAAAGACTCATCTCTTTATACTTGAACCATGTAGGTGCTGCAGAACTTTGTGGTTTTCTTAACTCGAGGAATATCAGGTTAGATTTATTCTTATGAATTGGTAGAGGTGGCAATTTTGACCCATTCTGTTATGAATGGGCCGATTTGGTTATGTTTAATCTCAAATGGGTCGATGCATAAACTTACTAATTTGTTTCATTCAAAATGATCGATTATCGTTCACATAATATAATTTTTGTAATCATATAGGACACTTATTATCTATGAAAGGTAAAAAAAAATTTACTAAAAATTTATGGGTGACCCAAGTGTTAGTTCCTTACAAAATTATCCGTTTGGACGTGAGCACGTGACCCAACCCGTCAGACCCACCCATTTTGTCACGTCTAGAATACTTAGTCTGATAGACGTATTTACTTGTAAATTTCTTTTTGCAGAAGGGGATTGATAACTCGTAATGTCAAATCAGCTGTTGATTTGTTTCATAAACGATTCGGGGTATATCATTCATTTACTCTTTTCTTTTACTAGTATCATGTTTCCATTTGCTCTCCTTTGCATTATTAATCGTTAAACTTAAAGTATATATGTATTGTACAGATGTCATTTTCTCCAGCCTTGAGCAGAGAATTTCGTCCTTATAAACCAGACCCAGCTCCCCTGCTTCATATATGTTCAACTTGGGAAGTTGAACCCAGTGAAGTGATGATGGTCGGAGATAGCCTGAAAGACGATGTTAGTAATCTACATTCTAAAAGCTTCTTTTTAAATAATTTTGTTGGCTTTTAGATCTTCACAAGTTCCATATTACCTTTTGTATTTATGATACAATATGGTGGTAACTGATATGAAATGCCCCTTTAGTACTTCCATAATTCAGACCTCTAGTTAAGTTTCTTCTGTCTTGAAGATGTATAAACTTTGAACTTCTACAACTAACTTTTCAAGTTTCAACTTTGGACTTCTGTAACTGACTTTCTGAACCTAGCATGTGTGAAAATTAGTCACTGTATGTGTGAAAAACTACTCTTTTGCCAATATCGAAAGAATTATGGTTTTCCTGCAGTGGAAAACCTAGCATGATCTTTAGAAGTGGTGTAGAGGGTGGGTTTGGCCCGTTGGATAAAATGGTTATTTCCTTTTGGTACAGGTTGGGATGAAACAAAACACTTCTATCCTATGCATATACGTAGTTAGTGTGTCAAAATATGAATACAGAAGTTAATAGTTTTGGATAAATTGATTTATGAGGCTTTATGCATTCTAAAATAAAAACTTAGTGATTTTTGAACGGTACGACCTGTTTCCTTTTAAGCTAATTTTTATGTTACCTGTTTGACCCATTAGAAATAGAAACATAACCTCGATTGAGCTATATTCATAAGTAAATGGGTTGAAATTGCCACCTTTAATGATCTTTTGAAAGTAAATCATCTAATATGGAATAGCAAAAAATGGCACGATTGAAGTGACTGCCTAAAACTGCAAAATAAGTATTGATATTTTAATGTTAAGTTCCAATAGCATTGTTAACCTTTTGCTTTTCATGGTTCAAAACCTATGGTCTTAGGTGGCTTGTGGCAAAAGGGCTGGAGCATTTACATGTTTGCTTGATGAAACAGGGAGGTATGATTCTCCTGAGTATGCCAATGTCGAGCATAAACCAGATTACAAGGTATCCTCCCTCGCTCAAGTTCATTCTCTGTTGGAGTCAAATTTTGATTTAACGTGTTGACATTATGGAGATCGAGAGTTAAGTGGAATTTCATACAACATTCGTGTTTAGTACCCCAACTAAACACAAATCAGACCTCACTCTTCAAGATTTTTGTGGGTTGAAGCAGCGTAGACATGATGATAAGGAATCTAAAACTATCAATTTGGCTACTTTAAGTGAAACAAGTTGGTCAAATTGCCCAAAGTATTGGCGAAAGATATAGATCAGTTCACGTTTTCCTATGTGGGGTATCCTACCATAGCAGTGGAAGTATGGAAGTACTGTTAATTATGTGTTATTAAGATTTATTTGTTGAACATAGTCAATAGTCAACGTTGACACAAATGTTTGTTTTGTTCTTTACAAGGTTGTGGATTAAAAATGTTTGTGATTTTGGATGACATAAATGAGTTCAAGTTAGAGGTCTTAGAGTAAACCACTTGACCGCCGAAGCAAGCTAACTGCCAATTCGTCTTGGTTTCAATTTAGGAGGATAAAAATGATACTGAATACTCCAATTTATTAACTAATCTTTTTGTTTCTTTCATATGGTCCTAACAACCCTCATTGGTTATTTATTAGAAATTTTAAATGTAGATCGTTGGTTTCTGTAACTAAATTTGTTTCATTTAAGATAGTTTTCCCAGCTCAAATGGAAGCAAGATGGCAACGGGATGGAGAATATGGGAATCGTCATCAACATCCCTGTTTGTTATCGTCATCCACATTTCTGCTGTTATCGTCATCCACATTTCTGCCCCATCCCCGTTGGGAATTGATTTAATAAATGATTCAAATGAAATCGCAATCAATAAAACATGTTAAATCAATAAAACATGTTATATAAACTCTTGTGATTTATGGCAAAACTAATTGGTAAATCTACTTATCACTATTGAGATAGATAAGAAGCTGTTCAAAGTTTTAAAATGAAGTATAACAAGTTTGAATAACATTTTTAATACAACTGCAATAAAAATTCGACAAAGAAAAGTGTTGGGTTATAATACGAAGCGTACATTTAGGTAGACATCGAGATTACCAAGGAATTAAGAATAAAAATATATAAGTACATAAATAGTATATGCAATATAATGTAAACAATCTACTTTATATACAATATATATATATATATATTATATTATGTCATTTAAGTATGGGTGCGAGGATCTGATAAATTTCTCATCAAGTACGGGGTTGAATACGAGTATGGTGATCGAAGGGTATTCTCATTCTCAGAAATTTCCCGTCCCCATACCTAGTCAAATCAAATTCGATATCGATGAAATTTTTTGCCATCTATTTATTAAGATACATAAGCGTATTATGTTTATCTTCTAAAAATGTGAAAATACCCCGTTTGACTATTTATTGAAAGAAATAACTTATTTGTTATCAATATATAATTGATGTAGAAAGGTTTATTTTGTATACCACTATGTCGACTAAGACAAAAAAGAAATAAAAATGGTACTATACGTAACAATTTAGCTAGACACTGTACACGTCCCATTTATCGACCATGAAAAACCTAAGACGTAGTATTTGACTATTAGTTATGGTCTATAAAAATTAGAAAAATAAAAAATACTGTAGTTTTTTAAAATAAAATAAAATAAAATATAATTGACCATCACGCGTTCAAGCGCCCACAAAATCATCAAAAAACCCTAGTTATTACAACACCTGTCGTGTCGACATAGAAAGAGAAAAAAAGGGCTAACTGTCTTTATTTCATTGGGTCCTATTAGGATCCCTTCTAAAACACACAGCCAAAACAAAAACCTCAAAATCATATAATTTTTTTTATATAGAAATACAAACACAGGTTTTCTATTATTCTTCCTTCTCTGAGGGTTCTCTTTCTTGGATCCTTTGTATATTTTCCTCCACCCTCACATCTGCAGCTATATTTTTCTAGATCCATTTATCTTTCTAAAATCTTATTATTAGTTTTCTTTAAACATCATAAAGTTATAATCTTTTTTCATAAATTCAACAACACCGAAGTGGTTGTTGTTCAAAGATTCAAGAAAAACCATGGCCTTATCAACATCAGCAGTTTGCAATGGAAGCCCATCATTAGCATTTCATCCATTATTCAACAAATCCATAGAAAATCTATCTTTTTTAAAATTTAAAACACCCCACCATGTTAATTCACTACAACAAACAAAACCCACCAGAATCTTGAAAACCCCTAATTGTAGGAACCCGAAAGCTGATATGGTTGACCCTTTTGTGTTTTATGTTAATAAGGTCAAGAAAAAGGATGATGAGAAAAAAGATAGAAACTTTAGTGGGATTCAAGATCTGTCATATCTTTGTGGGTTTGGATATTGGGTTCAAGGATTTAGATGTTTTCCATGGTTAGCCTTATATTTCCATATGGCAAATAATATGAATATGAATCCTTCAACATTACAGTTAGTGCAGAATTTTGGTAATCTTCCAATGGTGGCAAAACCCATTTATGGAATCTTATCAGATGTTTTGTTCATTGGTGGTTCTCATAGACTGCCTTATATTTCTATTGGAGGTTAGCTCTTCATCTTTGAATCACATTGATATTATTGTGTGTGTGTTCGTGTTGTGTGTTATTAGGTAGTTAACACAGCTAATTTTCACCTAATTCTGTTTGGCTAGGTTAATTTCTTACATCAATTATCCTAACTTTATGAGCTTTTTGTCATTGATTGTAGTTTCTTTGAATATTCCTTATGAAAATATTATTCCAAATTTATATATGTATTTTTAAAGAGAATTTGAGTTAAGTTTCATGTAAAATTGATCATATAGCTTCTAACTGAACAACATATGTAACCTTTTGAAGTTTAGCATTTAGTATATAATAGTTGGAAATGTAATTCAAGGATTCTGGCAGACATACTAATGAAGTCTTGAAGGCATTGGAAACGTTCATTAGTTCGTGTGGTTTCTGGTATTTACTAGAAATGCATCGATGATTTGTGCTCCATGTTCAACTCTGTCTTTTTAAGACATCTGATGTGTATGTCTCACTTACCTAGAACCAAGGGTGTCAAAATAGACGGGTCAGGAGGGTTGGGTGATGTGCCAAACAATTTTTTATCCATTTATATGAATACATGTTAGATTTATTAGATTTTGTGCACTTGAGTTTTGACCTGTTCCTTTTTTAGTTAGCTGAATCAGTATGATTCCCAAGAGATTAAGAATAACCCAAGTTGACCATTTTATAAGTTCACGAGTCGAAATTTATACCTCTCCCTAAACATGATGTTATTGTGAAAAATGAAAGAGCTAAATTTTTGGATTACCTTTTAAAGTGATGGTTATCACTTTTTTCAGTTGTGCTGCAGATACTATCTTGGGGTTCTATGGCATTGATCCCAATTGCCGGTGAAGCACTACCAATTCTCGTAGCATGTGTTCTACTCAGTAATCTTGGAGCATCCATTACAGAAGTTGCAAAAGATGCCCTTGTTGCAGAATATGGTAAAAAAAACAAGATAAATGGTCTCCAATCTTACGCCTTCATGGCTTTAGCTGCTGGTGGAGTTCTTGGCAACTGTCTAGGCGGTTTTTTCTTGCTAAAAACACGTCAACCAAAATTCTTGTTTGTAATCTTTGCATCATTACTTTCCCTCCAACTCTTGTCATCTTTAACAACAAAAGAAGCATCATTTAGTTTGCCTAAATCTTCAAATCACCATGAATCAATCTCACTGACTATTAAGAAACAGTTTTCTGACCTCATTTTGGCGATTCAGGATGAGGGTATTTTTCGCTCACTTTCTTGGATTGTAGCTTCTATTTCCATGGTTCCAATCTTATCTGGTTCCTTATTTTGCTACCAAACACAAATGTTGAATCTTGATCCTTCCATAATCGGCATGTCGAAAGTTATCGGTCAATTACTGCTGTTAGCTGTGACTATCCTCTACAACCGCTACTTCAAAACTATGTCTATGAGGAAACTGATCGGGATTGTTCAAATTCTATATGCGTCTTCCCTGCTTCTTGATCTTGTTCTTGTGAAGCAAATAAATCTCAGTTTTGGAATCCCAAACAACATCTTTGTTGTTTGTGTTTCGGGTATAGCGGAAACGATTGCACAGTTCAAGCTTTTACCTTTTCAAGTCCTATTTGCAAAGTTAGCTCCTGCGGGTTGTGAAGGATCGCTGATGTCATTCTTAGCATCCGCTCTTGCTTTATCATCGATTTGTAGCGGGTTTTTGGGTGTTGGAATGGCCTCGATGCTTGGAATAACGTCTGTTGACTATTCAAACCTTCCCACAGGAATTGTGATACAATTTTTTGCAGCATTAGTGCCGGTTTTTTGGATTCAGAGTCTACCCGTATCACAATCTTTCGCTGGAAAGGAAAAGAAGACGGGTTTGAGTAAAAGGAGGAGAAAGTCGAGACTGGTTGGAAGAGTTGTGTTTAACATGGTGTTTGCTTATAGAAGAGAGAGAGAGAAGCTGAGGCGACAATGTGAAAAAATTCACAAATGAAGAATCTTTAGACATAATGTTTGAAGTAGAATGTTAACAGAGGCTAGATTAGGTTGAGCTCTCGGAAGGATGTACAGTTACATACATGTGAAAAAGGTTGATTCTTTTCCCTTTATAAATTGGATTAGATTCGATTTTGTTCCATGGTAAATACAAGAAAAAATCTTGAATTTGTTTTTTGTTCTAATAGCAGAGGTGGCAATCTTGACCCGTTTGTACTAGTTGGTTGATATGTGTTGTGTTTTAAGTGAGACGACTTGATGCTTAAAATCAGAAAATGCAGCTAAAAAGGGGACCTGTCCAACTAGTTGAAAGTTGAACGACAGAACGAGTTCACATGAACTTTATCTAGATGTTATTTGTTGATATGCCAATTCTGGTCATCCTTTTTATTACTAAGGTTCTAGCTAATGAATTTTTAAGCATTGTATTATCATTTAACAAAATGAATCTAAAGATGCATACTAATTAGTACAATTTATAAACAATGTGGGTCAGATCAGGTGGATTGGATGATGATCCATTTGACCGTTATGAGACAACATACAAGACGAATCAATTAATTCATACATAAATTGGTCGAATTTGAGACCTCTAATATATCCAGAACAGGGTCTCTTCATCACTGGCATCAGCCCATTCAAGATTTCATATATTTTTTCAAATGCAAGATGTTTTCCATCTGCAACAAAGAAGCTATGAGTTTCTCTATTGACATTAGTCCTACTGCACTCAGACAACTTCATCAAGCTAGCTTGTATCTTTCGTCATTTGAATTTAAGATATAATGAACTTGAGCACTTATACGTTACCAAAGTTAGTTCTTAATTGGAGCTTTTGTACAGAGCTGCAGCTCTAGCTTTTATTTTTTATGTATGTATACTTGTACGGAGACGTTTAGCAAAGTTGATGAGCTGAAGTTAAAAGATGTAGAACGACTTTAAATGACCAAACAAAGAAAAAGCAAGGGAGAGGGAGAGGGAAAGTGTATTTTTAATTTTATTATGGCAATATCATGTAATAATGCTTAAGCTTATTCTAAAAGAAACTAGACGTAACTTCTTATATTTTAGACAAGATTTACAAGCGTTGCCAACTAAACAAAACCTATAATTTGAGTTTATAAAACATATACGTTTAATGTGCATTTAATTACAGAAAAGTATATCCATTTCTTCACAATTACTATATATATATATATATATATATTATATTATATGAGAAGGATATGACCAACAGGAAAACTCTAAATCAAGTGGAAGGAGAAAGCAGTAACATACTTTTCGAGGTAGTCAACTTTCTTTTTATTAAATGTCAAAAAATAATTTTTTTAATAAATATTAATCAGAATCAATAGTATGGATGTCAAGTTTCCTTTATAAAATTTTCCTATAAGTTATAACAATTGATGAAATTTAAGTGATAAACTACATAACATTTTTAAAAAAAAAAATGTTATCGAAGGAAAGGAGAGAAAACATAACATGGTTTTCGAGTAACTTAATATTTTTTTGGGCAAATGTAAAGAACAAAGAGAATGATTTTTAATAAATGTTAATCACAATAAATAGTATGAATGTTAAACTTTCTTGATGAATTTTTTAGTAGTACTTAATTGATGAGTATTAGATAAAAAATTGCTAACATTCATTATGTGAATGTTACCAAAATTAAAAAATTACCAAAATGAAAATAAAGTTGATGAATGTTATCAGTAACGTGTCTTCTTTATCACTCGATTTAATAACATTCATTGAAAAAACATCTATTGATGAATGTTAAGTGATAAACTAAATAACATTCTTTTTTAAATAATGTTATCGAATTCATCACTCGATTTAATAACTTTTCAATGAATATAAGTAACTTACATATTTATCCATGATTTTTAATTGATATTATCCATTTCAGTTAACATCCAGTCGGGATATACGTTAAAGATTTTCTGAATATTCATTAACTAATGTTATAACTTATGGAATAAAAATTATGAATGAATATTAATAGTTATAGAATTGGTTTTGATTAATATTTATTGACAATTTTTTTTTTTTTTTTAATATTTGTTGAAAAGAATGTTAACTACCTGAAAAGTATGTTATTGTTTCCCCCTTACCCCAAAAAGATGCTTCCCTATTGATCTTCCTTTATATGCAAAATAATGTTTGCCGAAAAGAATGTTAAGTTGCTCGAAAAGCATGTTATGTTTTTCCCCTTTACCCCTAAAAAGAATGTTATCGCGTTTATCACTTAACATTCATCAATTAATGTTATTTCAATTTATGTTAGTCAAATACGCGTCGATGATAACATTCATCAATTTTCTTATTTTATTTTATTAACATTCAGTCAGGATGAATATTTATAATTTTTAATATAATATTCATCCATTGATGTTATAAATTATAGAAAAATTAATCAAGGAAGCTTAATACTCATAAAATTGATTTTGATTAATATTTCCTAGAAAATTTTATTTTTTTGACATTTTTTGAAAAGAATGTTAACTACCTCGAAAGCATGTTACTGTTTCCTCATTTTTTAAAAATTAGAGTTTCTTTATGAATCCTTTCCATAAATATCTATATTATTTATTTATTTATTTTCTAAAGGTTTTCGTGCCTTAGAAAACTAACAGGAAAAGTGAGAATATCGGATGTGTAATAAAAATGGAAATGAAGTATAATTCATCGTTGTTATTGTTATTTTTTTGGAAACGTAAAGCTTTATATAAACTCAACAACAAAAGATACATAACAAAACAAAGAAACTGGGCTTTAAGAAAGAGCATCAAAACAAGAGAAAACAGACTAGAAGTCAACAAGCAAAACTATAGACACTAACCATCCTTTAGACTTCTAGGATTCAACACCCAATTGTTTCACCTTTAATAAGATTTTGAACACCTTTTACTGAGCCACAGAAGGGATCGTTGCTGCATTTCGGAAAAAATATCCGTGACTTCAATTTTATTTGAATCCTCATCATTAGCGAATACAAGCTTATTTCTCCATTTTCAAACAACCCAGATCAAAACATAGCAAATCCCTTTGAAAGCTTTTATCACCCATTTTGCTTTCGTCATTAATCGACTCAAGATGAAAAGCTTCATTAATGGATGCAAATAGCGACATTCCAATATTTATTTATTAGAAATATTATTTAGCGTTGTTGAATAAGTCGGTTGGGTCATTATCTTAGCGGACCGCTAAGTGAGTTTGATTTACCTCTCACATAAATTTATTAGAAATTTTATCTAGTATTGTTGAATAAGTTTTTTGAGTCACTATTTTAGCGGGTCGCTAAGTGAGTTTGATTTACCTCTCACGTAATAGGTCCAAAACGTCTTATGTGGACTAGTTGGAGTTGCCGAAATCTTAACCTTTTAAAAAACATGGTTTTACGAATTTACGGTGGACTTTGACCTTTCCTAAAAAAGGATATGACTTCGTATTTACATAAAGTCGAGGTTAAAATGACGAATAAAAGAATTTAAAGGTTACAACCAAACAATTAAATACAAAGGATATGACTTCGTATTTGCGATTCGTATGCAGATTTATGCCTATGACTTTTTTCGGTGAAGTGTATTAAAGAAGTTGGTGGCCTCTTGGATGCTCTTACCAGCTCAATTCTTTGGGCTATTTGGAATTATAGGAATGCTCTGGTGTTTTCAAGTAAAAAGCCTAAGAAGATGTTTATTTGGGATTCTTTGGTGTACACGTCTTATACCTGGATCTCTTCTAGAAATATAAATCTGGGTTGTTCTTGGGTAGGTTGGATAGATAGTCCTATTGTAAATTCAACATTCATGTAATTCTTTTTCCTAGCATTTGCTAGTGTTTTTATATAATCGCCGTTTAAAAAAAAAATAAAAAAAATTAAATACAAATAAAGTGTTTCAATTAAATGTGTAATAAGAACTCGTGGTCATATTGTAACTTAAATTATTCATTTTTATCCTACTGAATTATCTAGAGCTTTTGGAATTTGATTAATTCATTCGACATAGAATATTCCTCATTGTTTATATTTATTGTTTGAGGACCTAGTAAAATAAAATAGAGGTACTTCTTTGGATTTTAGTTGCAAGTTTTAAGAAAATCGGAGGAAATGGCGAGAAGATATTTCAGTTGTGATCTGAAAGACACGAGAGAACGATGACATTTGGATTCGGGCTTGCATGTCGGCATAGTAAAGACAGGTACAAAAAAGTAGGCATAAAAACGAAAGAATGGGGAGAAAGCTTTTCAACCGTCAGATCATTTAAATCAAAGAATCATATTTGGACCTTGTCTTTTAATAAACTGTTACGGTTAATATTTATTTATATATATACTTAAGGGAGAATAAAAGGTTGCTTCATATTTTGTCACATAGACAAAATGACACTTGGTGGCTTTTCATAATTTAAAAATAAATAATTATTTAAATAAATAAATTTAGATACAGTTAAATAATATTTGAATATTATAATAATTAATTTAAAAATCTATGAATCTTGTTCAAACACTAATTAAAAAATAATATTAAATTATTAAACATATAAAATTATAAATATAAAAATTACTCAACTTCAATTACTGTGCATCGCACGATTTAAATTTAATATATATATATATATATATATATGTATAATTAAATTGATACAAATTTGAAAAATATTAAGGTTATGTGATAGATATTATTTATTCTAAACAATACAATAAAATGCAAACATGATCTAAAATGTCGTGTTTAATCTTTTGTCATTCGTAGAAGTCTATTTAAATTTAAAAGATAAATTAAAAAATTAATTTAGATAGAGTTTGATAATATTTAAATATAATAATAATTAATTAGAAAATTTATAAATCTTACTAAAACACTAATTGAAAAATAAAATTAAACTATTAAACCTATAAAAATTATGAATATAAAAATTTAAATTGCTGTGCATCGCACGATTTAAATCTAGTATATACAATATACAATACAAGGGCTCGGGGCATTATCGTAACTTCCGTCTTAAGAGGTCTCTATAACTCAGACTTTACTTTCACACACATCATCATCATCCATACTTCTAATCTATTCGTTTCTCTCAGATTTATTCACACAATTCAAGTTCATCTTCTTTGCTTATCACTTCGTTGTCTTTCACCATTGCTGTCAATCTTCGAGCTTACCGCCATCAAAACCAACCATCACCGTCACCATCAACCCTCGTCGTAGTTATCAGCAACCGCTTCCATCGTCTCCATTAACCTTGTTGCCGTCGCCACAAATCTTCATGGATGTCACCATCAACACAGACGAAGATCGATCTTTTGCAGTTGCTTTTAATTATCAATATATAATGTTATTATGAGTTCTCGAAGGTTGCGTTCGTACAAGTATCGGTTTTGTGATAACCTCATCTTCATTCATATCAACAATGAGACGACACTAACGATTGTAACGAATTTTTAAAGAAATGGTGATTACAAGACGAACTTAGTGTAGTATTTAGTGAATAGAGACTACCAGCAGAGGATACAATGTAGCTCTGTGAGAAACGGAGGAAAATTGAGCAGCTTTTGATGGTGTTTGAAGAAAACGTGACGCCGTGAGTGAGAGTAAAAGGTTTGCTAAAATTATTGGGGGAGAGTGCATCTCATATTTACACACCGGTTACAAAGAAGACTTCTCATGACTTTTCATTATGTATTTTAATGATACCAATTACCCTTTAATGGATTAATGTTCTAGGTTATAGTTTGGTGTAACTTTCAAATAAAAAGAGACTGATTTTGTTTAAAAATACAGACTTAGGTTCACTTTTTGACAAGTTGATAAGAATCAATGTGATTACAAGTTTACAATTAATATATGTGAAAATTATGAGCAGGAACTAAATAAGAACAATTCGCACAAACAAACTAAACTAAACACACTTTGTATAAACTGCACGTAACAATAAACCAGGCTAAAGTCTACAGACAAAACCCAAAAGCTTACCACATGAAAACTCTTCACTCAATCTAACCTGTTCCATCATCTTTAGATAATTTACATAGAAAAAGATAGACAAACAGAAAACCCTATTTTTGGGAACAAAGTCGCAGAGAATGAGAGAGAGAATACCAAAAATATAGAGAAAAATATCTAAAAAGAAAAATAAACAAAATAAAACAAAAAATATGTATATATTTACACTTAAAAATAAATTACAATACTGGTCCTTCTAGTCTGCAAGTGAACATTACCTGCACCAAACTTATACAAGTTCAAAACAAGTACAAAAACGAACACTTACCTTTACCTGTTTCTCATATTGACCACATAAACTCCTTTGGATGATCATTCCTGCAAATACTTGAAACTAAACCAATAACAAGTTTATTATCAAATTGTTTCATAATTATTTTGCATTATTCAATAATATTTTTAACAATATCACATGTGATAACAAGTTTACAACTAATATCATAGGTGATAACAATCATAATTACTTAAGAGCATAGATATTATTGATTAGTGTCATCACATCTTGTTGTTTTTTACCGTTCTAAACAGAACTTAAATTTATATTTTAATACAATATCACAGCTTCCTTTTATTTGAAAAATACACCAAACTATAACCTATAACATTAATCCATTAAGGGTGATTAGTATTATTAATATACATAATGAAAAGTCATGGGATCTCTTATTTGTAAACGGTGTATAAATATGACATACACTCTCCCCCAATAATTTTAGCGAATCTTTTACTCTCACTCACGGCGACACGTTTTCTTCAGAACTGCTCAATTTTCCTCCGTTTCTCACAGAGCTACGTCGTACCCTCTGCGGGTAGTCTCTATTCAATAAATACGACACTAAATTCGTCTTGTAATCACCATTTCTTTAAAAATTCGTTACAGCTGTTAGTGTCATCTCATTGTTGATATGAATGAAGATGAGCTTATCACAAAACCGTACGAATCTTATAACCACAAAACCGATAGTTGTACGGACGCAACCTTGGAGAACTCTGTAATAAGATTACATCGATAATTAAAAGCAACTGCAAGAGATCGATCTTCACACGTGTTGATGGTGACATCCGTGAAGATTTGCGGCGACGGTGACAAGGTTAATGGAGATGACAGAAGCGGTTCCTGATAACTACGGCGAGGGTTGATGGTGACGGTGATGGTTGGTTTGATGGCGGTGAGCTCGAAGATTGATGTCAATGGTGAAAGCCAACGACAGTGATAAGCAAAGAAGATGAACATGAATTGTGTAAATAAATTTGAGAGAAACGAAGAGATTTGTGAGAAGTATGGAGGATGATAATGTGTGTGAAAGTAAAGTCTGAGTAATAGAGACCTCTCAAGACTGAAGTTACGACAATGTCCTCAGCCCTTGTATTGAATATATTAGCTGTAACAGTTTATTAAAAGACAAGGACAAATCTAGTCCTTTGATTTAAATGATTCGATGGTTGAAACACATGCTCCCCTTCTTTAGTTTTTATGCTTACTTTTTTGAACCTGTCTTAAATACCAGTTCTATCATAACTAAAATAATACTGTAACATTTATATATGCATGTTGTAATTTAGTTTTATATCATGTTTTAGTATTTGGTGTGTGAAATTTAGAAATACTTTACACATTATGCCCACTTCACAAATACTCCTAAAACTTAAGCCCATTCAAAAGTTTGTTTGAAGTTAAAGAATTTTTTTTACCTTATAGTGCTTTGCATCACACAATTATCTATTCAATTTTTAGGTTAGATCTCGTTTCACTTATATACAAAATCGAATGAGCTTGTTTTACATTCATGCTACGATCCACAAGTTGCAATCACTTTCTAGGTTAGAGATCTCAGAGTTTGCTTTACGTTCCGAAGCTATGATCCGCATAAACTACAATCAATTTCTAGATTACGGTATGTTTTTTGTACTCTTTGGCCATGATTAATTTGATTTCATGTTCTTTCAACCGAATGCTCACTATTTATTGTATTGAGCCAGTGATCAATTATAGGGTTACGTATGTTTTCTTAATTCGTTTGTCATGATTAACTCAAATTAATGTGATAATGTAATCGAATGCTTGATGAATAATCAATTGATCGAGTTTAAATGCTTTGATTTAGCACCAGAAGCTATAATTGATTTCTAGGTTTGTGATTCTCAGTTAATTAATGAAATTCGAACAATAGCCAAATCGAAGGAAAACACGACTATTTGATTCTTATTGTTTTACCAAAGAATATGGATAAATCTTGGGTGTTATTCATAAAGGAGTCAGTATTAAAATGTGATTGAGTGATGTGAACGGACTTCGATTATATGAAAAAGTAGAAGTTACCAATGCAGATACTTCTCAAAGATGGCACATATACCAACCATATGTTTTGATATCCCAAGCCAAACAACTATTTTGTGTACATGATCCAAAGTTGGGAAAAAGTTGACTGTCCGGTAAACTAACTAGTTGATAGTTATAGTTGTTAGTTGAAGTTACAAGTTATTGCATTAGTTTTATAAAAGTATTTAGTAAGGTAGCTTCAGCTGCAATTAACTTTTGTAAATTGACAAAAAAAACTAATGTTTTAAAAATTTGTTTTTGGATCAGACCAGTTGGACCGGTCGGTCGGTCGGTCGGATCGATAGTTGACTTTTTAACATTTTTTGACATTTTTCAAAATTGATTGAGAGTTCATGTTTAGTTACAATTCTTATTGACTCTAAATTTTACGAATTTGAAATTTTCTATAACAAGTTATAAACGGTCAAAGTGCGTTTAAAAGTCAAAATAATCGTAAAATGTCAAAATTGAAGGTCAAGGAGGTGGACTTTCAAAAAACTTTTGAAACAAACCGCCTTTGACAATTTTCCAACGAATAGATCTTGAAAAAAATACACGAGTTAAGAAAAAACAGTGACTTAATTGGAATAACGAGTGAAAATATATTAATTTTCAAAGGTTTTTTTTTTTAAAAAAAAAGAAAGTCAAAGTCAACCAAACTGGCCAACCACCCCAGAAAACCGGTCAGACTGACGGTGGTTGACCTAGTCAACATCAACCCAAAAATCGGTTTATTTTCAGCCACTTTTCCTCGAATTCTCGCTTTGACTGATCGGACCGGAGGGGTCGGGTCAGACTGGTTTTTATATCATTGAAGAAAAACTATAATAAAAATAATAAACTCTAACATAGAAGATTAATAGGCAAATAATAAATAAATTATACACTAGTACACGTAACATAGAAGATTAATATGCGAATAGTAATAAATTATGTTTGTAATAAATCATCAACGATGTGTTCTCAATATTGATGTGCAATATCATTAGCGCAGACATTACATGTTTGATAGAATAATGTTAGTTTTAAGTTTTAACTAACATAAACTGTATATCATAAGATATTTACAATTATTTAGGTCAATAGATATAAAAAAAAACCCTTAAATCATAGTGTTTAATTTCAAGAAGCGTACAATATGTGCAGGTTAATGTATTAATACTATAATAATAAGATATTAATTTTATAAATTGTATTCTTTTGAACGTGGGAGTAGTAGTTATACAAAGCTAGTAACTTCTAATATCTTGAAAAATGTGTGAAGTATTATTAAATTATTAAAATGAAATGAGCTAGCAATTAGTCGTAAATTCCAGTGACTCAATGGGCCTTAATGCGAATATTTTATGGTCATTTACGTAATTACTCTACCAAAAAGCTCTTACCTAATTTTGAACGCTAGTCCCACGAGCGTTTCCGATACTAACTTTTTCGAGGAAGAGTTTGTTTATTCAAAAATTAAAGTTTAAAGTTTCAAAAATTCTAAAAAGTTTCGTGTCAAATATACTCGTAGTGCAAAGTTGTACACCTCTTACATTGTATGATGTTCCGATAAAAGCTGCATCTCAAGAACAAGAGCCACATGTGTCTATATGAATTTGGATACGTCATCCCTTATAAGAAATAATTTCGCTTTAGAATGTGTGGATGCCTCAGGACGTTGGTAATGACTCTTGGTCACAAAACTAGTTAAAATTCGGTTTTGGTACCTAACAAGAAACTAGTGACCAGATACTTTTTTCACAATTGAACTTTAGTGCCCTTAGTTCCTTTAATTCAATAATCAAATTAAGTGACAAAACTAGTTGCTGCGAAAATAGTGACCACTTGAGCTTCATCATTAATATTGACAACATTTTGCATTTGGTGTCTAGAGTGATGGACCTATAGTTACGGAAAGTGACTATCATATATTTTGTCACTAATTTTATGCTGCTAGTGACAAAATGTGGTTCGTCACTAATGATGATTTTTCTTATAGTGTATACTAGGTGTGCCGCGTCACAATCTTTCAAATATGATTAGAGGCATTTTTTAGGTTCTCAAGATAAAAGAACTATAACTCTATCTCAACCTTCCAAAGAAGAGTATGCTGACTGTAAGTCAAAACCGAGACCTCTAATACATCCGGAACAAGGTCTCTTCATCATTAGAATCAGCTCATTCAAGATTTCATATATCTTATCAGATGAAGGATGTGCTTTATCAGCAAGAAAGAAGCTGTGAGTCTCTCTGTTGACATCAATCCAACTCAGGAAACTTCTTCAAGCTTCTATCTTTCATCACCTTTCTTACATCAACTACACAATCCTACTTTTTAGATCTTGCATAAAGATTAGAAAGCGAGACATAATTAGACACATTTAAGGTTCAATCTCGATAAGTGACTTATAAGCCAAAACTCTAGTCTTATAGTCTGTGAACAATCGAAGCACTCACAAGAGTCCCCGAAACGCTTGGTCCAGGCTCTAAAGGCGTCGACTTGATAAAAGTCAAAGCTTCATCAAGTTGACCAGAACGTCCTAACAAGTCAACTACACGCAGAAAGAACACTAACGACATTTATTGCATCGGATTTAATTCCACTCCCAAGCATTTCATCATACAAATCAACTGCTTCTTGACCCTTCCCGTGTAATGCATACCCCGAGATAATAGAACTCCACGAGATTGGATCTCTTGAGAGACAATCATGATCAAAAACTTGTTTGCTTAGCCCAAAAGACCGTTCTTGGAGTACATATCTATTAAAGCATTGCATAAAGAACTGTGATTAACATAATTCATTTTAACAGAAAGCCTGTGAATTTGTGTTAATCCAAATAACCCTGCAACTAAGCTACAAGCTGGAAGAATAGTTAAAAGAGAAACCTCATTAGGTTCTACAGTACTTTTTAGGATTCTACGAAATAGAATCAAGGTTTCTTCAGGATCACCATTTAGTAGATAACAACTCATCATCGCTGTCCACACAAAACATTTTTGAACCATGTAGTCTCAAATATAAGTCGAGCTAAACTTACTTTACTACGTCTTGAATACATATCTAGTATACAGCAGTCTAAGTGAACTCCAGAAACTACATCAAAATTCATTTCGTTTCTTATAATGTAACAATGAAGTTCCCTTCCATAATCAAACCGGCTGATCTAGTTCCACACATAGGAATCACAGTCGACAACGTTAACTCATTATGCCTTAAACCTTCATTCAACATTTTCTTTACAAGCTCCCAAACTTGATAATCAGTCAACGAATTTTCACCGTTACAATACCCTGAAAACAATAGGTTCCAAGAAGAAACAGTTCTTTGGGGCATTTCATCAAACAGTTTACGACATTCTTGAATTTCATCACATTTCCTATACATCACCATTAATGAATTAATTAACACAACATATGACAAAACCCTAAATTTATACACTTCCCATGAACCCCTTTTCCGGCAAATAAGTCTCTGATCGAACTGGAAGCTTTAGCCAAAGTTGAAAATATGAACTCATCAGGTACTGAATCACTGGTTCGGCACATTACATTAAAAAGACTAAAACTTTCGTTATATAGATCGTTGTTTACAAAGGCATCGATCAATGTGTTCCATAAACAACAATCTTTGAGTTCGACGGCGTCAAAAAGCTTTCGAATTTGAACTAGGTTTTTGAAAACAGAGTAGGCATTGATGAGATATAAGATGATAGCGTTTTGGTCAAGACCCAAGTAGTGAACTTGAGCATGGGTTTGTTGTGTTAGTTTTAATGATTGATTAGTTATTGAGAGTTTCAGAAGGTTGAGAAGATGGGAAATGGCGGGAGATTGTAACGCTGTATGGAGAACATATGTGATACTTCCTTACGAACACAACACAGACTTGTATTAACCTGAGCTTATAGAAACATAATTTGTATGTTAATTATGTATTGGTAGGGTCGAATGGTTGATAAATTACCGGATTAACATGCGGTGTTTGGTTGATTGGATCAGTTTAAACTGAAGTAAATAGATAAAATCGTTCGTAATTTGTAGGATAAAATGTATGTAAAATATGAAGTTTGAAATAAAGGTATATTATGGTAGGATAAGATGTATTTAAATTCCTTTAATTAAATTAATTCCATAAAAAGATTTCATGAATCGAACACCCTTAATTTTAGTTCGTTTGGAGTATTTGGTTTTTACATAATGACCAAAACCGATGTCTAAAATTAACAGACTTATAATATACCATGATGTTAAATCATTTGTGTACAATTAGTCATTTTCACTTAGTTTTTGTTTTTACATTTAATATTTTTATGGTTGAAAATCTAATTTGTATTGATTTACATTTATTAATAGTTGTTTGATTACATAATATAGAGTTAAAAAGGCGTCCATATGTAGTTTTAAGTTTTCAACAACTTAAATTTTAATGGATTAGGAAGATGTACAAACGTTAGAAAACATTTTTATTAAAATTAATTGATGCAATTAATTAGATTACACGGTACTTTATCGATAGCATAATCTTCGTACTTTTATTAACTGGCAAGCATCACCACTCTAGCATTGACTCATTTGACGGATGATGGTTAATGGACAGGGTTGGCGAGCTTAAAAGGGTAGCCGTCCATTAAAGATTCTTAAAAGATCGTTCAAATGATCGGTAACTATCATCTTTACATTATATGATCCATATTAGAATTTATTATATGTAAATTGTCACAATGTGCTCGATTTAAATGTAGCACGACAGGACAGAGGAATGTCAATAACAATAAAAAAGCGTCACATTGCAAAAATCTCTATGGGAGTTAAATCATGCCTCGTTTTATGTTCAAGAAACTTAAAGTATATTAATAGATGAAAATCATTTAAGTATTAGTCAACACAAATTCCTTCTGTAAAAGACAAATACCCTATGTAATACTCAAATGTCTTTTTCAAACTCAAATACCCTTTGTAAAAGACTAAAACCTGCAGTCAGGAACGTATACCCGCCGGATTTTAAAATAATAAGTAAATGAAAAATGAAAGATTTTTCTCGCTTCAAATCGAATCAAGGAACAACTTTATTTCGAAATTGTTTAAATCCAGTGGGTATGAGTATTGGTCTTGTGCATAGGGTATTTGAGCTTTAAAAATACATTCGAGCATTATAGAGGGTGTTAGTCTTTTATAGAGGGAATTTGTGTTGACCAGAGGAAATTGTAGTTGCCCCGTGAGAATTTTTGCAATGTGGCACTTTTTTTATTGGTTATCGACATCCCTCTGTCCTGCTACATTTAAACGGAGGGAATTGTGGCCATTTGCATGTAATAAATTCTGACACGGACTATGTAGTGTAAAGAGGATAGTTGATCGACCATTTGAACAATTTTCTCAAGATTTTTGGTATTCAAGGTCACATTAAAGAAAAGGTAGCCATAGTCAACGACTCAAGATTATACAAAATAATAATAATAATAACAATAATAAAATTTTTCACAATTTATTATTCTTATGTGTGTTTAAGTTTAAAATTTTGCTATTATACATATTCAAGTTTCAAAAACATCTATCTTTAAGCGATCGTTCTTTGCGAGCCTTTTTGTTTCCTAGTATATCTTTGCGATCAACTTTTTATTTTTCAGGAAAAAAGAAAGTTTCTTACATTATGAAATATAATGAGTATTTATGTTGGACAATAAGACCTGATTTGATTGATCAAACACAAAAGAACATAATGAACGTAATTAAAGAACATGTAGAATTATGGTGGTTATATTCAATTGATGTGATTGATTTAGTCTACGGGCAACCACCGAGTTATCTTGTTTAATTGACAATGATCGAAGAAATTTCGTGACTTGAAGTTTTCAATAAATTAGGGTTAATTTATATAGGTTAGCTAATTAAGAAAACATGTAAAAAATAACCTACATATTCTTTTTACATCAAGGACTAAATTTGATCAAATGAAAAGTTAAAGAGTTAAGAAGTGTAATTAGTATTCAATGATATTAATCTCGATCCATTTAACTTTAATACCTGCCTTGATAGAGAATTTTTCAAAGTGAAACTCAAATGATAAACAGTCAAAGAGTGATTATGCTTCCATATTACCTACCAAAAGTTCTGATAATATCCAAACACCCATCATTGTTCATTGTTCTTACCCTGTAACCTTTTTGGTCAATAATTATTCCATTTTACATCAAGTTATGCTTGCCTGCCAATTAAAAGCTTGTGCTACAAAAATTCTTTAGGGAATTATTTATTTGGTATTGATTCGCACATATGCTTTCCGAAGGGTTATATAAGCAACTTTTTTATTTATTTATATTTATATGAGTGTTGGTGAGTTTAGTATAAGTGTAGTTACTTGCAACGAAAGTGTCTTTCAAGTGGTGTTATATAACGATTGAGCCGGTAAGTACATAATGTTCAAACCTTTAAACTATCTTGGACCATACCAATAAATAGTAGAGGTTAACGGGTTGTGCCCTCTCGCGGGGGTCTAGGGTTCGTCCCAACTATGTAAACTAACAATGTTACTCGTTTTTCAGCAAATAATGAATAAGTATTTGTCAATAGTTGCGTTTTTTTGACTAAAAGGTGCATATGTTCGTTAACAGATGTGACTGTTTATTTGTTAATTTTATCCACCATAACTGATTCCGTATATAACATAACTAGCTAACACATAATCATTTGGTCTCTTCAAAATGAAAATTCAACATAATCTTTTTGTTGCACTCAAAATTCTCTATCAAAATCTTTAGTGGTTTCTTAATATCCTAATAATAAAAAAATTCATCTACAAACTTGTATTTTCACTATCTTATGTCTAAGATCTAAAGCCCAAGGTACAAGATCACATCAGATTCCACTCCATAACTAGTTGGCATTACATGTAACAGCAAGTCATTTTAAATATGTACTTTGGTTAAAGCTTAAGGTACACGATCAAATCGGATTCCACTCCATAACTAGTTGGCATTACATGCAACACCAAGTCATTTTAAATACGTACTTTGGTTTCTTCAACACAACATATTTGAATGCAATCTTAAACATAAACAACATGATATATACATATGAATATACAAATATAAAAACACATAAATAAATAAGACTGACAAACTAAAACATAATGAAAACACATAAAAATGATGAAATTATACAAAATATCCATAATGAATTATTCAACTTAAAAAACATTACAACATATATTAACACAAAAAACATAGCATAGACATACAATATACTCCGTAACAAGTACAAATACTACCAATAATTACAAGTGAAGATGCATAAGTGATATGAAAAACAAGAAAAAAAACATAACTAACAACGTACTAAAACTCTAAAAACGTAACTCATAAAATAATAAACCAAAATATTATGGCTAAACTCACAACATTAACTAAAATCAAACAACATCACGCTCATTCACTTTCAGCTTTATCAAAAAACACATTATATTTCGCATTTTAAGTCTGCAATAGTTTACCATTGATCTCACTATATCTCAGTACTAGAGAAAATCACTTTAGAGACTGGTTCTAACACCATTTAGAGACCGGCTTCTAGGGGGGAGGTTTCTATGCGATACAGTATGCTGGTTTCAGTGCTTAGGAAATAGAGACCTGTAAGACTGTGAAAGTCCGGTTTTTATATAGTGTATAGAAACCTTTTGAATAAATTAAAACCAGTTTCTTTGACTTTGTTACAACATAAAGACAAAAACAAACAATAACATTTGATGAACAATGGAAGCTGAAAAAAATGCATAAACAAATGCAGAAATACTGAACGAAATCATATATTATAAATAATAGAATACAAACTTCAATTCCATCGTTATATTTGCCATACAAAAAAATACGCTCAAATGATAGTTGTACAACAAAATTAATTATCACAAATCTTCAGAAAATATGATAGCCACAAACCAACAATATTGTCTAAGTCTTTTAATTCCTATGAGTTTGTATGCTTCCTAGGGATCTGTATATACGGAAAAAAAAAATTAATAATCGCTATTGAACAAATAAGAGGGTAGTTCATTTCGTTCTTTAGATACCTAAATGATTTAACAAATACATACTGTTTGCGGAAAATCATCTTATTGAAATTTGATAAACTCGTGCATCCACCGCATCACGTAAAAACCACACTACCAACCACCCTTTTTCTTGTGGCACTAAATTTAGAATAAAATGTATATACATCAGTGTATAACACAAATTGTATGCAAATATATTAAGAGTGTAAAAAGTAACTCAAACAACTCATACCATACCAAGTTGACCCGAAACGTAAATAGTCTGACCCAACAATACACCTATAGTATGTATGTATGTACAAAGTGAGATGATTTACCTCAGGAAAAATCCAACGAATATCTCCAGGTATCCTAAAAATAAAGTATACAATATCGACATGTTAAAACTTTAGAAATAAACTAAATTTGATTTGTATAACAATAAATAAAACTTTTACAATTGCAAAGGGGTTGCAAGTGAGTAGCTCTCTTCGTTTGTTATCTTCTTTTCTAATATAACCAAATCCAATATGTACACCATATTTTTGTAGGGGCAAATTATGAACAACACCCAGTGGTTGCAAAGAATTGTAACCCTTTTAGTATACACAATGAACATATGTAAATGTTAAACAAAAAGTAGCTTATGGTACGAACTCTTCATAGTAGAGTGCACAAAAAAAAAACACTTTATCCTTCTCGCATGTGTTGATCGCATTTAAGAGATAATCAGTGACCCCGGCCATTTTAATACATTTGCATACAATTTATGTTATACATTGATTTATATACATTTTATTCTAAATTTAGTGCGACTAACAAAAGGGTGGTTGGGAGTGTGGTTTTTATGTGATGCGGTGGATGCACGAGTTTATCAAATGTCAACAACATGAGTTTCCGCAAACCGTATGTATTTGTTAAATCATTTAGGTATCTAAAGAACGAAATGAACTACCCTAATATTTGTTAAATAACGACTATTAAAATTTTGTTTTTCGTATATTACAGATCACTTGGAAGCATACGAACTCATATGAAGTAAAAGACTTAGACAATATTGTTGGTTTGTGGTTATCATATTTTCTGAAGATTTGTGATAATTAATTTTGTTGTACAACTAATATTTGAGCGTATTGTTTTGTATGCCAAATACAATGATGGAATTGAAGTTTGTAGTTGATTATTTATTATATATGATTTCGTTAGTATTTTTGCATTTGTTTATGCATTTTTTCAGTTTCCATTGTTCATCAAATGTTTCTATTCGTTTTTGTCTTTATGCTGCAACAAAGGCTCTAATTTATTCAAAAGGTTCTCTATACACAGTATAAAGACTGGACTTTCAAAGTCCTTCATGTCTCTATTTCCTATGCATAGAAACGGCATACTAAATCGCATAGAAACCCCTCCCCCCCTTTAGAAATCGGTCTCTAAAGGGCGTTAGAACCAGTCTCTAAAAATCGCTCCACACTTGTATTACAATAGAAAAAGAACTTATAGGTCTGCTTCAAAATATAAAAACGATTAACATTCGCAACAACAACCAACTTAGTCACCAAAACCGTATGAACTTCAACCATCAACTTTTCAAAATAAGATATAAGAGAACGCTTAACAAATTCCTGTATTTTCTTACCCTATAAAAAGAAATAAAGCTTAATAAACGCTACCTAACAAAATAATATTATATTTATATGAAAAAAATATAATAACAAATTCCTTGTCATCCATAAGAATCATGTCCGTATGAAAATGTTCTTTTCACAACGTAAGATCACAAAATTTCATCTTCTAACAACAATCTTTTTCAGTATTTACATTTTTATCATCAATAACAAAAGTTTTTGACTTTCCACTAAACTCGAATAATTAAAAATATATATACTCGTAACATAAAATATAGAACAAAATAAACAAAAAGATCAATAATCGAATTTGAACAATATGAGTAATATCTCCTCCGTAAATAGGTCTAAAAAATAGAAATACAAATAAATAACAATAATATATAAAAATAAAAAACTAGCGGAAAAATAGACTATTGGTTCTATAGAAACGTTAGTTAGATGATAACACGTATACAACGATGACTAACATAACATTAATGGAGAATTAAAAAATAAATATGAAAATACTGCGCAGTACCATATTAAAATACGTATAGCATACCACAACGTCATGTTTTACCATTGAAACTCAATTAGAATTTTATTCCTCAATCATTGCCCGCCAAGTCAGTAAAAATGAGCTCTAATGATAAATATGCATTATATGTAGTTAGAGATATAGACCTTTTTAAATATTTACACCCGAATCTGTTTAGTTAACTTATAATTTAATTAAGTTACTTAATTTATAATTTTAATATAATTAAGTTATTATAACGAAAATCTATCTAATTAAAATAATCTAATAATTCACTTGTAAAAATAAATATTCTGATAATTTGTTTGAACATTTTTACGAATTAGAATAACATATATTTTATCACCTCCAAATAAAATCAATGAAAGTGAGGTGTTAAAGATAGTAAATATAATTAACAATTCATCTCTTTTTATCTTTACCTTTAAACGTGACAGGTGTTTCAATTTTATTATTAGATTTATCATCATTTTCTTTTGAAGTAATTTATTTCTTACAATATATTGGTACGTTTACGGGATTTTTAAAATACGATAAGGTCAAAAAATACGTACATAAAATATATATCTTATTAGGTAAAATTTCTGATTTGCATTTTACCGTTTATTAATCTTTTGTTACCTAAAAGAATGTAACATATTGATAAACAAGTATTAAAACTTCATCATACGACGGACCCACATCGAAGTAAAGTTCGAAGACGTGTTATGAAACACCATGTTCACCTGGTGACGTGTGGAAATAAATAATCAATTAAGTAATATTTTAATCAACCCCATTACTTAAATTGGGAATCGTTTAATTTAATTTATAATTTAATTAGATATGATAGTGATTACCATAGATTTATCACCTTAAGAAGTAAGCAAGAAAGCATATGTCGAAACCTAATTGGCCTAAACTAATTAATAACTCTTTGTTACTACTTTTGTTGGAAACCTCTTTGGTCTCATGTGCATTATTTTAAATTATATCTTCAACAAAGGATTTCATCTAGATGAATTGAACATACCATCATTTTTCATTCCTAAGATGTCCTAATTAGTATTCTTTTTTAAAGGACCATATATCACATTTGATAAGATAAGGATGTAATCTTCCAATAGGTCTTTTTCTCTAAATTTTTCATTAACAGGAACTTCTAACATTTGATAAGAAATAGATTACATAGGAAAGAAAAGAAAGGGGTGTAACTTAAGGCCCTATCTAGTTAGCATAATGTTTTTCTAAAGAATTTTGAGTCTCTCAATGTAATTTGAATATGAAAGAAATGGAATTTAAAGAAAGTGAAATTTTAGTTGATTGAATCTGAATAAATTGAAAGCTATCGACACGTTTGGTTGACAAGATCGGAATCCGTATTATGGTTAATAGTCCTGATATGAAAGAATTAAAGATATAAGTGAAGGATAGTTTGGTAAATGTGTAGTTTGGAGGTGGGGTTACTTCAGTAAGTTAATGCACGTAAGTGGATATGGAAGGGGTTTTTTGTTGGTATAAATATGTGCCTATTATAAGATATTTAAACACACGAATGTAGCAACAAAATAGTAGTAAGCATATATATACACTTTTGCTTTAAAGTAACCATTTACTAAATGGAAGAGCAACTAGGGTGTTGGAGAAGAGGTCCATGGACTGCTGAAGAAGATCGACAACTTATCGAACACGTCAAGTTGCATGGCGAAGGGCGATGGAACTCTGTGGCTAGACTTTCTAGTATTCTCTTTACTACCTATTATTTAAACTCATCGTTCAATGAAACGACATGTTAATTTGCAAAGCCATATCTACTTGACCATTAGTTCAATTTTTGTGAATTGAGTTAGTTTCATTGTGTACAGGGCTGAATAGAAATGCAAAAAGTTGTAGGTTAAGGTGGGTGAACTATCTTAGGCCAGACCTAAAGAGAGGCAAAATTACACCTAACGAGGAACAAATTATTCTTGACCTACACGCTCGATGGGGAAACAGGTTTGTTGATCCCTTTGTTTTCTATAATATCTAGTGAGATGCCGAGATTTATGTGTTGTTATTTAAATATATGGCGTTTGTTTTGTAGGTGGTCAACAATCGCAAGAAGCTTACCTGGAAGAACAGATAACGAAATCAAGAATTATTGGAGAACTCATTTCAAGAATAAAGGGAAAATGACTTCAGAGGATTCAAGAAAGCTAAAAGCACGCTTATTAAATAAACGACAAAAGTTTCTACAAGAACAACAAAAGCAACTTCAACTAGAAAAGAATGAAGAAGACATGAAAAGGTTAATGTTACTACTTCAGGAAAGTGAAAACAAAGTAGTTTGGAGGAACCAAGATATGGTTCATGAGGATATACAAAGTGTGTTCTACCATCCGATGATGTTTAATGATCTTGATCAACATGTGACCGTGACCTCGATGAACGAGGATTTTGTTTTGTGGGATGGCTTGTGGAACTTACAGGATGTTCATGATGTCACAACCAAAGGTTGTGTGCAGAGTTTAAACATGCGTGTGCCTTTCATTTGATCATAAAGAGTGGCTAAATTTGTCACTAATAACTTGTACCAATATTATTAATTTTCTTGAGGCAAGTATGAATTATTGACATAAAATTGGCTTCTAAAAGTAGAATTGAACTGTTGATATTTTTGGCTAAAGGTATCTAAATTACAAGTGATGCATTTTCAAGTCACGTGATTCTTACTAAATGACCAAATGGTCATGGTATGATTTTTTAAGACATACTACGTTTTCAAAATACAATTCTTGCATGGAGTCGATTATTCATAAAAAAATCAAAGAGGCAACAATAACAACCCATATAGGTAATTAATAATTAGAGAGAATTTCATTTATATCTTTACAAAACTTCATAATTAAATCAATATCCTTAATTTAATTTCAAAATTACATCAACTTCAAAATACACAGACATACCTAAATAGGTGGGGAATAAAAGCGAAACAAAAAAATTAAGAAAGAAATGAAACAAATCTCAATCCTTGATTTCATTATTATAAAACGTGAATTTTTGTATCAAAACGTACTAGCTAGCTTTCTATAAAATTACAATTGTATTCATATGTGATAGTCAACTTTAATTTTAATTGATCGCTAAAAGATATCATTTTGTGTTCATATACACATAATATGATCACGGAAATAATGTTTTAGTCACTAATGTTTTTTTTTCCGAATAAATCTTATAAATTATAGAAAGAACCAAACAACTAATAACAAAGGAAAACATATATATTTCGGGTACGGTACCAAAACGGGAAAAGCGAGAAAATACCGGTACCAAACCGGAAGTACCGGTTCTCTTTTTGGTCCGAAAGTAAGTACCGAATACCGAGCCGTTTGAATTCGTTTGGTACCAATTCGGTACGATACGTATACAAATATAGGAACGACAATTCGATACAAATACTCACCCATAGTTAAAACACATAATTTATCCTTTGAAAAAAAGGCATGTCTTACTATCTAAAATATAACTTCGTTAATTATGGTTTAATGTATGCATTTTATTTAAACATAAATGATGTGTATGTGTTCTAATTATTATATTGATAGCTTAATATGTTACAACATTTGTTGCTACAATTTTATGAGGACCTAAGGCTCCTCTCAACTTTAAACCTGACTTCGCTTCTTGTCAAACCACAAGGAAAATGGTCTTGCATGTTGCAAACATTTCGAAGACAAAAAATAAATTTATTTCCATTTTAATTGGGGTTCAACTTTCGTCACACAAACTTATATCTTCATCTCGTTCGAGGATAATATACAACAAAGATAAAATAGGTTCCTTCATAAGTCGAAGGACAATCACACTTTTAGGAAATCAGTAAATTGGTCCATGCACCAACAATATTGTGAGAACAATGCCTTCCTTAGTATTGTTTACCTTTTTCCATTTTATGAATACGACTCTCTAAAATCTATATGGTGTAAATAAAATCTACCATTAAAGGTAATTTTAGTATTTACCCCTTTAAATAAACAAAAACAAAGTTGCCTCTCGAGTAATTGCAACTTTAAATAAACAAAAATAAAAACAAAATCTATAGTTAAATTATTTAGGAAGTTTTTTATTCAAAAATAAATTCTATAACTAAATTATTTAGAAAGTTTCTCGTGTTAAATTTGTCTCATTAAGAATAAAATTTTGAATTCCACCCTTGTGAATAATCAAAAACAAGTTATTAACATGTAGTTCACACAATCATCATATGCTCACTTTAGTAATCAACTTCATATAATGATATAAAAAAAAGAAGAACTGAATTGAGATGTCAACATTTTTTCAGAAAGACTGAATATTATCTATCATAACACGAAAAAGCAAAGTTTTCTGAGCCCCACATTTACACAATACAAAAATAAAAAAAAAATTAAAAGAAATTTAATTGGACTCCTCCTTACCGTCTTTTCTTCGTCATTTGCAAGACCGTCTCACTAAAGACGGAGTGAAAGAAGCGACAATACCTACGGTGTCTTTTTAAATAAGTTTTAAAACGAAAGCTAAATAACTCCATAAATAATGATTTTACAACACTAACACTAACATCAATCGCAACTTCTATTTCACAACCATTATATGGGTAAAAAATAGTATTATGCATTTAATCCACAAGAAAGTTCATCCTTTAAATATTATACTTCATTTATTTTGCTTATTGATAGTTTGAAATACATTTTAAACATATACTTCTCTCTTTCCAGTCATACTGTTTTCCCCAAGTATTCTTATTGAAATCATACAAGTATAACCCATCAGCCATTGCTGACCAATAACATGGGTTATTATCCCCTTTTTGGTAGTCGCATTCATAGTGCATCGTTCGATTGAAAACATCAAATACCTGTTCTTTTGAATCCCAATAGAAATGACAAAAATATAAAGTATTACCCAAATGATTTTCGCAAAATTTCCAATGAAATTCTTCATTATATGAGAGATGATGATCGCCTATATCATTATCTTGTGACTTACAGTGAACTAAGATGTTACTATCTGGTATCAAATTTTGAACTTGAACAATGAATCCAAGATCCACAAGACATGCAAATGATATACCGAAAGCATAAAATGCTAGAAATATTAAAAGTGAGACGTGTTTCATCTTTTATGAGTGAAAAAGTATCATATGAGTCTCTTTATATAAACGATTATAAGAGTCCCGAATTATGAAATTAATGATTTATGAGAACGATAATAAATGAAATTAATTAATACAATACGATATAGTGTGATATGTTATAATATAATATGTTATGTACCAATACGTAGTGTCTAGTAGAATGAGCCTTACTTTAATAGTAATTAATTATAATTATAAAAGTCCGTTTGACATACAGATTAAGTTTATTGAAGTTATTGTACGAAAAATAATAAACTGTATTTGAAAAAATTATTGTGTATAAATTTTTAGAATTGATATCGAATGTAAACGAATATTTTTGTTAGGTCTTAAAATAAAATTTTAAAAAACTTGTTAACTAAATCATCAGTTAATCACAACGAATTAATCAATACAAATTAAGCAATTAACGTTTAACATCAAGTTAGTTAATAACAATTCAAGTTATATCGATCTTTGCGGAATTAAGAATGATATAAAGTTTACCCCGGAGTTATCGAATAAACGTATTTGCTTTTCGTATAATTTGATTTCTTAAATCTGTGTTATTTGAATCGTTCTTTATATGTTTATGTGAATCACATATAAACTATATATATACAATGTAGTCGGTTAGAAAATACAATCATATTGTATCTCTAACTAATAGATATCTACCTAACATCTAAGGTTTTTATGGAAATAAGATAAATACATATGAAATTCGAATCAACCTATCTAAATAAGATATCTTAAAATTTTATTCTTCACGTTCTTTTGAGTCTGCATAGCTTGAGCTTGTCCTCCAGATTCACCATTTCACTCTATTTTATTATGAGAATGTGCCACATACCAGACTAAAGACATTTCACATACTCAACTATATTTAGTCAATATTTTACTAAGTTTCCTAGACGCAAACTTTGACTCATCAAATTTATAATTTGGGTTTAATCATTATTTTTTCAAACAATTTCAATTTGTGACCATATATAATGTAATAAACTTTTAATTAGAGACCATATATGTAACATCCTCCCCAACGGCCTAGTTTTTTCCGGTAAATTCATTTCCTTATTTACTTTATTTAATTGAATCAATTTATATGAAATGTTGAATGGATAATTGTTAGGAATAATTAAATGGGAATTATGGTATTTTTAGTTTAAAATACAGATAGGCCTAAGTATTAGAACTAATACCATCGTGTGCTAGATTAATGATAATAATACATCGTAGTATACGTAAATCAAATATATAAACAAAAATCCAGAAAATTAATCCTCATTTCATCACCATCTTCATCTCTAACACACACACACACAAGAACACACACTAAACACACACTTTCAATTGAAGTTCAAATCAAGCCCAAAACATCTTCAAATTCAGTCATTTGATTCGGAATTCATCAAAGATCATTCCTGCAAATCGTTTCTGTGGATTAAATCAGATTAAGGTTAGTTTTGATTAGTTTTTGTTTTTTTACAAAAAAGAGAGAAATATAGTAGGTTGGATTTAATTATGTGTTTTTATGTTAAATTGATGCATTTCGAGTGTTTGTTTATGCATTTAAGAAGTGTTGGAACGTTCAATTGGTGAAAAACGCTGTTAGAATTTAGATTTGGGAATTTTTTGGTGAAAACAGCCCAGTTTTTCTGCAAGTTCGCAGGATGAACTGGTTTGGCGATATTGGCAATATCGCCAACAATATCGCCCTCCAATATTGCGAGTAATATCGCCCCCAATATCGCGAGTAATATCGCCCCAATATCGCTAGTAATATCGCCCCCCAATATCGCTAATAATGTCGCCGGTGATATCGCGGCTAATGTCGCAGGTCAAATTTGTTGAGGTTTCGGGACCGCAGCCAGGGGCCAGCCCCTTGGACCCCGTCCGTCGTAGTGTCCCTTAAACCCTCGCTGTTTAGTCGACCCCGAGTGGGTCATTGCGAATACCATATGCAGAATGATATATATATATATGTGTGTGTGTGTGACTATTTATATAAATATTAAACATTGAATTATGTTAACAGATTACCGACTTATATTCTGTTTATTCTCAGATACGCAAAAGACTCAGTGATATAAGACTACTGAGCTTGTAAGCCGATATACTCAGGTGAGTGGATCTGCAACTCATAATTTGGGTTAGTTGTAACGGTGTGATTACAACGAGTAATGTAGACCTTGATAGACTGTTTAGTCTGAATTATGATTGTGTGTACCTGCTTGTTATATATGTGGCCTTCGGGTATCTGTGTTATTCAGGGGTCAATTGCGATTGGATTTGGTTACTACTGTGTTCAACACAGGTTCCAGATACATGTGTTGTCGCTGGAAACTGTGTTGTTGTGTTGTAGTGCCAAGTTATCGGTCTATTCTGTATGGGCCTATACAGATTGTGGTAAGTGTTACTGAGGGCCACCGCGGCTGTAGGGTTCCTCAGTAACCACCGATCCTCTTGAGTTTATGTGTTTACTGTGCTTATGTAAAGAAATTGTTATGCTGAATTGAATTATTAGTTGTACATTCATTCACTTAGCTTCGTGCTAATCCCACCATTTCTCTTCCTGCAGGTTATGTCTTAGATTGTGGGTTAGGCAGGAAGATGGTTTTAGAAGGAATGTTTGACAAGCGCCTAGCTCTGATATAGAATTTATAAATATGTTTTGTTAGTAACACGTGGACAGATTTAACATATCAACTGTATGTGTTTGTTTCAGACAAATAATTAATTATTGTAAAACTCGCGAAATTTTATGACCTTTTTGTAATATAATATATAGTATTATCTTTTATCCATCGCTTCCGAGTCTAATTACTAATTTAACTTTGAGTAAATTGTTGGGGTGTTATAATATATATAATATAATAAATTCTCAGTTTGTGACCATTAAATGAAAAACTAATCAGGAATTGTTAATTTGCTAACATAGCATTGTTGTCGCCCCATCACTTAGTCAAAGTTCGTTTCCTTGGTTTAAGCACCGAAAGGTGCCAAATGGGGCGTATCAGATGGGTTTACTATTTGTAGTGGAGAGAATCCTAAATTATTTACTATTTATAGTCACTAAGTAGGGATTTACTAAGGCGAGTAAGTGATAAGTATAACTCGAGTGTCGTTCTTCAAACTTTAGCGAATTGAAATTAGGAACTTGGGTTATCTTTTGTGATTTAGCTGGGTTTTTTGAAACTTTTTTTCATCCTATCTTAAAGAAATAAAAGTAAAGGTTGGAGGTTCCTTCGATAGTATGGATGAAACGGTGTCTACTATGTTGTCAGCTTATGTTGGGCCTTGAGTAATTATATTTTATGAAGCACTAGCAAGGATAAATCTATACTTCCGAATGAGTCAAACCTACGATTAGGGGTGTGCAAGAAACGGTTTGAACCGTGAGAGCCAATAAACTGTACGAAAACCGAACCGACATGAACCAAGTATTCACATGGCGGTTCAGTTTTCAATTCTTAGTTTAATCGTTCATGGTTTGCAGTTCGGTTCGGTTCTAAACCAAAAAAACCATGGTAAACCGGTATGAACCGTCAAAATAAAAATGGAGGACTTAGGGGCAAGATTATAAATGAAACTATTATATCCCAATGAACTATGAATTATCATTTAATGTAAATGTATAGTTATAATACAATGAGCTTAAATGACATAATATAAATATAGATCTCTACAAGCTATCTTATATACATACATACACTATACAAGATATCATTTATACATACCCTAAACTTGATAAGCAGTCGAGGCTAACATGGGATTGCAAATTGAACCAAGTTAAGATTATGTATAAAAGGTAATAATTCACATTAAGTTTTATATTTTGAATTACTTTTTGGATATGTATTAGTATTACATGAGAGGGCTGACTAGTTGAGCTTTTAGAACTGGTCATATTTTAATCGTCCATATTTAAAATAAATGCAAGTACCATACAAGGGACAAAGTTAACGCTAATTATGCTTATGCTAGAATGTTGTAATTGATTTAATGATATTTTGAATATTTGTTTGGTTGTTTGATGTTTTAGATATTTCGATTTTCTTTGTGGGGCATATTTTATCTAATAGAGTGATACTATGTGCTTACTTTTTGATGCATAATCAATCGAAAATGTTGCAATCATCCTAAAAGAGATAATATTTACAGCTGACATTTGAAGGGATACGAAGATAACTACAAATAATAAAAAAAAAGTTATTTCGTTTAATAGTTATCTAGTTTTCATACATCTCAGTAAAATAGTTACTTTCCAATATATTTGAAAAATGGAAAAATTTTGTTTTCAATATCACCAACACATGTATAAATAGAGCATTAAAACTTCCTAGTACTTTGGTTTACCTATTGGTTCTTAAGTGTCGAAAGGTGCGTTGGAATTCAATAAAAGTAAACGTCCAAAAAGAAACTAAACGCAAGTAAATCGAAAACTCTTCCATTTGCTGGCCGGTTAACATTATTCAAATCAGCTGCTAAGAGTCTTGGAACGTACTACTTTTCAATTTTCAAGTCCAAAAAAATGTAATAAAAGGACTAGAAGAGTTAAGGAGGACTTTCTTTTGGACCAATGGAAGATATATATTAATTATTATGAGTAACTTAAAATAAAACCATTCTCCAGTCGAAAAAGAAGAATGGTGATTAGGAATTGGAATCTTTTTGCAAGTAATCATGCATTTACTAGCAAAATGCATTACGATTTGGCTGCTGGTAAACTAAAAAATCGATTTTACCAAAATTAAGGTTGGTTGGTATAATTGTTGGTCAATCAAAATATCACCAACGACTTTGTTGTGGTTAGTAAAAAAGATTGGTGATGGCAGCTCTTCTGGTACATAGTGGTATGACAATCAATCCAAATTAATTTCAAAAAGTAAAAATGTTATTTCAGTAAATAAAAACGTAATAATCAAACGTTTCTAAAATTGTGTACGTTCTTAGAATTGACATTTAACTTGTACGAAGTGAGTATATATTGTTCGCTATTGTCGCATTCCACTAATATGTTGTGGTGTCCTTACGAATAATTGAACTAGTGGAACTTCTTGTTTTAACTCTATGTCTACATCCGTCACTTTTTTTTACTTCAAGTCACAATTTCCAACTCAAACAAAGCTCCTGCAAATCAAACAATATGCATCAAACGTACATTTCCAATTTGCGGGAGTCATTTTTGCAATACAACAATTTGTCTCCCCTCTACTATAAGACAATTTGAAAAGAACCCCTTTCTTGCAAAACATAAAAGGAAAAAGCGTATGTCCCTACGTGTACATACAAACTTTTACATTTGATGAATCGCACGCTACCAAAGTACACATTATCCAAACTTGAAACAAAAGCACGAAGGTCCCACCAACCAAGATAACTATCACATCCCACCGACTCACCGACGTGAAGACGGCGTCACAACCGTGACATCGACCCCGTAGACAACCATCAGACACATATCTCAAAAAGTTGGTAAAATTAAGGCTTTTCTTAAAAGTTCAAATCCTGTGGATTCTATACTAACTACATGTCACGTGTCCTGACACCTGTACACTAAACCGCAAACTTGACACGTATCAGAAATATTGCCACTCACCCACCTTCACATCCACTTATTTATAAATCACACCGTCACCTTTTATTTGTACTTGCATTCAAGAAATTGAATCACATTACTAGTGTGTGTTTTGTTGTTTTCAGTGAAGTGACTAAAAGCATAGAATTAAATTCGAGATTTTGTGTTGGAAATATTGAAGATTTTGGTTAATAATCATGGCACAAACGGTGGGAAGAAACGTGGCAGCACCATTGTTGTTTCTTAATTTGGTGATGTATTTTATTACTTTAGGGTTTTCAGCTTGGTGTCTCAATAGGTTTATTAATGGCCAGACTAATCATCCAAGTGAGTTAATTTTACTTATTATTATTATTAACTTATTATTTTTTTTTATTTATTTATTATTATTATTAATTTTTTTTTTTTGGTATTTTAGTTCTATAGAAGTCTTTCAGTCTTTAGTATATATATTTTAAGAGAATTGAAAAGTTAAAAAATGTGTTTAAGTTCATATTTTTTGAAAAAGTTTTCGATTGACATATTATTTTCTCTTTTATCACTTCATATAAATAGAAACTATGATTTATGGATGTTACATGATCTCGTATTTGGAAAGTGAAAACATTTTGTTTTACATTTCAACGTTTTTCTCTAAAGATGAAAGACAGAACACTTGTCCATCTCTGGGAAAAACATTTTGTTCGGTGGTTTTGGTTTTATGAGTTGTAAATTTTTGAACGGTGTTGAACTGTTTTGTATAGGTTTTGGTGGGAATGGTGCAACGGAGTTCTTTTTGGAGTTTGCAATATTGGCTTCGGTTCTTGGAATTGTGTCCAAGTTTGCCGGTGGTAATCATCTTAGGGTGTGGAGGAATGATAGTCTCGCTGCAGCGGGATCGTCTTCTTTGGTGGCATGGGCCGTTACTGTTCTTGCTTTCGGGTAAAATGTTCGATTATTATGATTTATTACTTTTTTAATGAAACACTGTACTAATTATGCAAAACATAGTAAATGTGAACATACCAACAAGGTAGTGTTGGTTACGGTTCCATTTAATTTGGGTATTATAATTAGTGCTACTTGTTCAAAGTTTTCGAATATCAATTAATATTAATCCTGGATCTGCTACTTATCCAGATAATACTGATAACTGTCCCGTGTTATTATTTTGTTTGATGATTGTCATTGATAATTGTCATTGATAATTTTATTATTAGTATATGTTGGACATTTTCATAGTGTGTTGTTAAAACGTTGCAATTTTTATAATCATGTGGTCTTTGAAAAAAATTGTAGGTTGGCATGTAAGGAGATAAATGTAGGAGGTCACAGAGGATGGAGGCTAAGGATAGTCGAAGCATTTATCATAATCTTGACGTTTACCGAGCTCCTATACGTTTTGTTGGTGCACGCTGGGCTTTACAGCAGCCGATATGGCCCGGGGTACCGTGACTCAGACTACGGAATGGGAACACATCCGGCAGACACCGGTGTTAAAGGAACCACTGGCGTGGGTGGTACCAGGGTCTAATTGGCTTTATCTATGTCGATATCATGTAATTATTAAATAAAAGAAATGGAGTCGTGCATGGTGTTGTGCTGTTTGTGTAGACTCTGATATCTGTATGTTGTTTTTATTGATTGACAAGATGTGGATTGCTCTAAACAATTGGGTTTTTTTATTTCTCAGTTGTGATGTGATTACTTCTTGTTAACATAATATGAGTGCAGTTGCTTGTTTTCTCTCTTGTCACAATATTTGGGCATATAACACCTAATGTTTATTGTACTCATCCTCTTCGTCTTTTTAGTACATTTGGCGTGTAACTTTTAATGTTCATTACACTCGTCCTCTTTGGCTTTTTAGTACATAGTCTCGCCATCTCGTGCAGTGCCCTCAGCTCTTCTTGTGTGCTTTGCAACTCCGGCTCTATATGTTAAAAGTGTGTCTATCATGCTCTCCAACTCGTCTTCTCATTCTTCTCACAAATGTGTCATTGCTATTAACTACTATATCTTTTATTTAGTTCTTTACTATCATCTTCTTAGGAGTTTTGTACTTTGATTGTCTTCTCTCACCACATTAATAATTACACAAATTTAGCTTTGCACATTAATAATTACACAAATTTGGCTTTGCTCTTCTCTACTATTAATCGTGTTTTCGCTGTATACTCGGATGTTCATCTTTATTGTTATTCTCTTTTCCTTTTATTCTTTTACTCTGAATTGTTATTCTCTTTTCCTTTTATTCTTTTACTCTGAACGACTCTATATGTTAAATATAAAATATGTACGATGCATATATTCATAACTCCATTTTCTCAGTATTCTCATAAGAAACGAACACTAATCAAAATGATAGGGCATACCTAACACAAATATGTACCCAAAAATTCACAATTACAATGGCCAGTTGTAAATACCAATTTACCTTATGAATTAGTGTACTAGTTATTTCCCTTAAGAATTTTAGTGCTCGTGCTCATGATAACTATATATTCATTATTAGAAACTGTAAGGCATTCTAAAGCAAAGATCTAAGCGGTCTTTCTCTATTCCCTTCTCTTATAAGCGTTAGTATATTATATATTATTAGGCACCCAAGTTAAATATTTATTTTGAAGTCATACTCTACAATTTTTCATTTTTCTATCAATCTCATGGCACGATATCTTAAGTCTCTCTTGACTTCATCACTTATCTCACGGTTTAAGACTAGGTTTATGAAATCTGATTCACTTAAATTACAGGTTCTAATACCAACCTTTCACACTCTAGAAATTAGGCATGTAACTTCTAATGTTTAAATTTATAAATGAACAACTATACAACAAAAGATCTTACTATTTTGAATAGACAGTACATTCTAAAGAAAAGCAATTCAACTACAAAGTCCTCAGAGCTTCCTAAAACTTCTCTTATCTTTACTTATTCGACATCTCTCTAGGTTAATCCTACTAACATGTAACAATAGTCTAAGATACATGCTAAGTCAGCTAACGATGGTGAGTTTATAGTTGACTCTACATACATCCTCTTTAAAATAAAATACTATTTTCAAACATATATAATATCACGCGGTTTTAAAAAACTATAACAACATTAAATAAAATACATAAGTAGCATGCAAGATAACTCTTTCTTAACTCTGTCAATTGTCATTAGTTATGACATCTTCTCTATTATCATGATACCTGATAAACACTCATAGTTCATATTATAACAAATAGAACTACTTTTTAAACTTTGGCATGCATAAATAATCTATCTATTTTAATACAAAACCACGATAAACAAATTAAACATGTAAATTTTTTTTACAAACTCTTCTCTATTGGCATGTACCCCTAACCAGTTGGGAAAGTCTCATAAAAACTCACATTTCAATCTCTGGCTAACTCCTCCACCTCTTTTGCTTTTCATGAATATGTAAGCAGATCCACTCACTTTTAGTGTGCTGAATAATTATCTTTGTACGAATTGGAGTACAAAGGGCCTTCCCAAAAAGGGAATCAAATACTCCTTTGTTTTTTATGGTATCGCCACACGGGTTAATTCCGATCACTTCCCCACGATGTAGAGATCCAAATGTAGATTACAAGTGTGCAATAGTGTCTAGCCTCATCATGACCATTCACCAAAACCTACATATCATATATCACTAGGGCCAACTCATACACCTCCTAATAGCCGAAGTGCTCTCAAATCAAACAAATAGGAGACGTCGTTAGCTAATCACACCGTCACAGATGATGTGATGCCATTAGTGTGATAATAATGCCCCTTTAGTGCCGCTTATAGGTGGTTAATAGGTATCAGAATTAATCCAACTAATAACTTATATTAACGCACATGCGCCAAGAATTAAAAAGGCCAATCGAAACGAATATCATGCAATGCATACAAATTCAAACATAGGATTATATTGTACAAGAATTCTCACGTAAAAGATATATATATATATATATATATATGGAAATGATCCATAGGGAAGCTCCAAATCTTGGGGAAGGAAGTAAGCAAATCTTAATTATTGATTTTTTCATAAATAAATGTTTTTAACATTCATTTATGATGACTGTTAACTTTTGAAATTATTTGTGATTTTTAGAATTCATTTATGATGAAATCAAGAGTTGAGATTTGCTTCCCTTCTTCTCTAAGTTTTTTGCTTCCTTCTTGATCCCCACCCTATATATATATATATATATATATCAAAAACACATAGCTAGATCAAAAGATATCTTACAACCAAGTGACCAACAACCGATATATACTATATATATATATATATCAAACCGAGTATACCATAACAACCAACAAATTAAAAACCACGAACGGAACATATTACAAATTAACGAATCAAAAACGAACAAACCAAACGTATAAATAACCAATGAATCAAACACCAACAAAACAAACGAATCAAGAGCCACTAACGAAACATATTAAGAACCAGTTAGTCAAAATGAATCGATAAAATGATGCTTTTTCCTTTAATTTTTGAAAAATCACCTTCAATAGAGTAAATATTGTGATTGATGTCACATGGGGTATCACTTATAAAGCCGATATCATATGCAACCCATTCCTAAAAGCATATTCTATATGGAACTAATTTTCCTTATTAAATATGTAATAACTTTTCCTCTCTAATACGCATTAACCCATATTTTTAAGATATATCTCAAAAAGAATTATGATATTGTAACCACTTTTCTCAATATTAGAAAAGAAATGTCAAATGATATGCTGAAAAGATACTTTTCTATTTATCATTTAAAAAATGACATAATATCGTATAGATGCAATAGATATTCGGATCTGTCGGATATTCGATATAACAGGGTCTACATCCACCTCATTTATTTTATTAGAAGTATAGGATTTTCTTTTTTTCCCATTACACACATTTACCAATAATTTAATGTTTACATTATAAACGATATATAAGAGAGATGATTGATATATGTAAGTAGTAAAATAAACCTAATATATGTTAATTGTATATTATAAAATCAATGATGAGTATAATAAGAAATAAAGTGAAGTCGTTCACTCTCAAATATTATTGTTCGGTAAATTCTCAGCGTGTAGTATTTAATATAAAACAACTTTAGTGAGTAATATTTGTTGTCTCTAGGTCTGAGTTCTATAAATCCTTCAACCCAGTTGAATATAAAACTGGAAGATACCTTCTGTATTACATGTGCAAAATGCGAACAAGATACAAGATCTACTCAAGACAACTCAGTAGGATCACAACATTTGACAAATGTGTCCCTAATCCAATTTGTTAATGCATGTTTGGTATGATTTAAATTTAAGTTATTTTATAGAAATATACACCTTTTATTTTGATAATTGCAAAGATAGTTAACATAATTTTATGTTGATTATTAGAAATTATATACTTACATTTACATCTGGAGAAAAATACGAGCCAACCTAACAAGAGAAAGAGTGAAATTGTGAATACTTGATTCACAACCGTTCCATGGTCGGAACGTGGTCGAACGTAGTCTTGTTGTTCACATTTCACTTCGTCGAGTCAAAGTTCGGGTCAACCAATCGATCAATCATATCTCTAAATCATTTTGAGTCGAGATTAGTCAACTCTTACTTTGCCTAAATAATAAAAGTCTGATCACTATTTTTATAAATAATTAGCACTTTATAAAACAAAAGTTATTTTATAAATTTGTGAAATGTTTATAAAACTTTAAAAATGTATAAAAGTGTTTTTATAAAAAAGAAATGGCTGGAGGAAATTTTGAAAAGATTTCAAATTTTGTACAAAGTCAAACAAGAAAAACACAAAAACGATTGGGTGCATGTAAGTGACTTTATTATCCAATGTATATGTACTTTTGTGTTTACCTCCAATGTGTTTAACCTTTTAACTTTTAATAAAATCATGATTAAAGTTTTCATAGGGTCTTGGTAACTAATTTATAGAGTTTGACTTTGGGAAAATGTGTTTTGAAATGATTTAAACGAATATATTTTTAAATGGTTTTGGACAGACCAACCACGGCATGACCAGGGGCGGACCGTGGGTTGATCGTGGTTGTAATAGTTTTTTCTCTCAATTAAAAAGTGATATAGTGATCACATTATTAATCACTAAGTGCGTTTGAGAGATTAATCTTTTAAGCAAAGAGTTGATTATGTATATAGGTTATTGAGTTGTATTCATTTGTTGCCAATACATTGTGTTGTAAGAGATCTTCAAAAGTGTATTTGAGGAATATCTCATATTATTTGTCTTTCAATTGTTTGTGGAAGAAAGTTTCAGAGTTAGTGTCTTCAATTTGTTAGGGGAAGACTTATTTTGTGAGTTGTTGATCATTGTGTTCTTCCAAGAGTGTGAAGAAGAAGAAGAAGAAGTGGTGTTACCTTCTACAATGACAGAAGAGGAAGAAGAATTTGATGTGGTGATCTTCCAAAGTGGTGTAGGAAGAGTTTGTTGTGTGATTACATTCCCAAGTGTTAGCGGAAGAGGTTATGGTGATTAGTTGTCTTCTACCTGTTAGGAGAAGACATTGTTGGTGTTGATATCTTCCTTATTTAAAGATGAAGCATTTGAGTTGGTGTGTAGACTTCTTATTGTAGAAGTTAGAGGTTTGGTTAAGTAACCTTCTTTTAGATAAAGAATATTAGTGATGTATTTTTATTGAAGAACAAACAACACTTTGAATGGTTTTCATTTCTACTGGTGCAAATGACTGAATATTAGTGCAAAAATCCTAAGATCGTGCTATCAGGGAATGAATTAAGGTGGACTAGTTAACGACCGACCCTACCAATATCAATCGTGGTGTCGCTTGTTAATATTCTTCTAACCCTTAAACGATTTACTTACTTGCATACCTACTTTGAATATTATTGCTAGATAAGTAATCATTCAAGTTTCAAGCAAAAGATTTTTAAAATCGATAATTAACCATAGATCAGTTTTCACCTCCTCCCCTCTCACTAACTTACACAATGTCCTATCTCCCAGTCAACAAAGTCTAGATATTTACTCAAATATCTAAACTGGAGATGGGGAGACTTTGTTAAAAGCAAAAATGCAACAAAAGGATACTACAATAAAATACATAAAAGAATAACTGCAAAAGTAACATATAGTTGTTTTTACCTTATATTACCTTGTCCTCTACCATAAATTCAAACCAAGCATTTAAGGAATAATGTACTTGTTCACTACAAATGTGGCACGTCGGAAGCAAGTAATGATAAAATCATTATGCATCATCTTCTTCAGAGACCTTTCTTACATTGTCTTTTTCTATTACTTCGATCTCTTTTATTGAATGAAAATCTTACAAGTATCTTCTTTTATTGTCACGATTAGGAATGATTCGTGTAAACCCCACATGAGCGATGTGTAATTAGCAAAAGAATATGATGAATTTGTACTTTATATTGTTTTCAAAAATAATATAAGAGCATCTTCAATGGGAGATCAACAAAACATATATCTTTAAAAAATAATTTAGTGTTTTTATATCGAGAGGAATATGAAACTTGAATCAACGAAAATACGTTTTATAAACAAAAATTTCATTATGATTACCTTAAATTTTAATTGAACATAACACTCTTTATATATTTATTTATACAATCCGGTTTTAATAACTAATTAATCTAATGAAATGACCAAAGCTAAAGTAAATATATTATAAATCAAATTATATAACTTAAAAACTTTCATCAACACGATTCAAATAGGTAAAGATTACATCTTGTAATATTTTTTTAGTTATAAGAAAATCACAATCAAATTGATAAAGTAAATAAAATTGAAAATATAAAATTTAACAAATTATAGTAGATTATTTTATAAGACTAAATTTTTTACATTTACTTTTATAACAGTCATTTATTTTACAATTATTGATTATGATTTTGATGTTAATTATAATTGTTTTCATTATATTTCACATCAACTTATATAGCAACAAATTCAAAAAAAATAATAATAAATTAAATAAATGTGTACTTTATTGATAAAGATACTCTAACTACACAATAACTATTTATTTTACAATTATTGATTATGATTTTAATGTTAATTATAATTGTTTCATTATATTTCACATCAACTTACATAGCAACAAATTCTAAAAAAAAAAATTAATAAATTAAATAAATGTGTACTTTATTGATAAAGATACTCTAACTACACAATAACTATTTATTGCATTGATAACAAGAAAACAAATACTACACATATCTCACATTGATAAATGTATTTATTAATAAATTTAGAGCATCTCTATTACATAGTGAAAAACTAAAGTGAAATATACAAGTGTACCAACAAGACGATAAATATTCACACCTATCTTGCATTGATAAATGTGTAATTTATTGTTGAATATATTTTAACTATGACAAATTTGTGTCTGGTAAAGGCACTTAACTACTAGATATGTACTTTATTGATAAAGGCACTTTAACTACTCAACATAAATTTAGGAAAACTGTTGAAAATGTTCTACGGACTTTCATATAATATGCGATTAAGTCCATGTACTATTTTTTGTTATTGTTAAAATCCCGCAACTATTAGGTAATATATGAATAATTTTTTGACAAGTTTTATGATTAACAGAGTTCGTCAACTATCTTTGTCATATTCAAATGTACATATTTTATTAATAGAATAAGCTTTGTGTCTGGTAAACATAGAGCTGACATATATACGTGGCAGTAGGTGTTGATCCAAATATAACACTATGAGTAAGTGTTAGGGAGTCACAAGTTATACACTATATTGTAGAGGGAGTGAATACAATATTGTAGTTATTTGTGTAAACTTTTAACTTGATGGGTGTAATGGTTTATAAATATCATAACTAAAACTAAGTATGAATATAATTGATAATGAAAGCAAGTAGGTGTACAGGTAAATATCTTCAATTACGGTATTATCGACAAACATTTACATCAAGTATTAAGTTGCGAAAATGATCTATCCAAAGCTGAGATCTACTCAATAAAACAATTATAAGATAACTCACTAAAGCACTTAGTATATTCAATCGCAAACGCTAGGAATCTTAACTCGAACGTACTTAGATAAACTACTCACTTGTGTAAAGTGATCGACACAAATAACAAATTTCTAAGTACACAATGGCGTTCTATTTATAGCCTTCAATTGGGAATATTCATTCCTGAATTTGCGGCTCAAATAGATTAATGTGTGTTGCTTCGTAAGTGATATTTCTCTAATAGAAAACGATTAGAGAACGATTATGTGGTCCCCAAGTTGGGTGTGCCTTTCTTGTATGCTTGATTTCCACCGATCACATATGAGAATGATTTCATATGTTCCATCACTTGATATGTCTTTGGATGCTATTGATATAGAGAATCAAAGACCTCATAATAGCTACTAGAACAATTGTAAAGTTATGTAGCATTTATAGTGTCACGGTCGCTAGTGAGGGGGTTAGTCGCTGCATTTGCGACAAACTTCATCACTCTTCTTTAATGAATAATATTTGTTAAGTGCTTAGTTCTTGATATATTTTAGCTCCAGTGACATATCGTATCATATATAGTGACTACTACTTTATTTGAAAATAGACACTTGGTCATGAATATTTACTCTTCTATACACTTGGACATACACAAGTGATAACTGATAACTTTCTTCATTGGTAAAAGAGTTCTTCTTCATTGTTTCCGTGATTGGATCAATAAGTATCGATGAGAAAATTATCAAGGACCAGTGAGGATGAGCTTAGGACGAAACTGGTTGGTACCGGTTTTCTTTTTTGCCCCAAAGGGAGTACCGAATGCCGAACCGTTTAAAGTGGGTTGATACTTGTACATTTTCGGTACCCATGCGGTAAGTGGTACCATATAGGTTCGTACCGAAAATATAATAGAAGAATAACTAATACGTTATAAGTGAACTTATGTATACGTATCTTATATTCAATAAAAATTAAAGAGCAATAATGTTGCTTTGTCTTGTGTTATTTGATTTGGTACCGACACAAAGTCATGGGCCTTAGCTATCTTAATAAGCAATGCGGTGGGGATTCGATTTAATACGGTGCAAAAAGACGTGAATTTTTGTGTGGCAAAGAGTAGTAGCTAGACTTCTATTATTGATCGGAAAGAACTTGATTTATATAAATATTTAAATAAGACCACTTGAACATGTGGCAAACCAGTATCGATTAATGGGATCAATTACTAAAATATCACAAATGTATAAACCGCAGTTAGGATCAGAACTTAGAAGAGCATAAATTCATAAGTTCGTGAAGAACATATATAGAAAAAATATAACAATTTCTAGCTTCATGTAGACTCGTAATACTTTATAAGTTCATGACCAACAACAACAATACCTAACCCTGCCATTAGCGGGTTATAGGAGATGTGAGATACAGACGGTCATACTTCTACCTGAGGGTAGAGAGACTTTTTTCAGGAGAACCTCTGACCAAACAATGTATATAAAAGAGTGCAAATACATAAGGTAGATAACTACATGTTTTACTTATACGATACCATATATACTATATATATGTGGGATGTATAATAAATAGATTGTAATATATGATAAAATAAAATGCATATATGATATATATGATGTATGGTTAAAATAAATGTAAATGTAATACATATGATAATGCGAAATAATAGTAAGTAAATATAGGTAAGTGATTAAATACTAGTGAATACATGTTCTTATTATATGAAACTAAATATATATATATATATATGATCATGTGAATGAAGAGCTATAATTAAATGTAAAAATAATAAATAATATAGATATACATACATAAGTAAGTACATATATATATATATATATATAAGTACCTCTACAATCTATACTTCTATACCTAAAAGACTACTCATAAGATCCACTCGATAAGACCTTGACCGCCTTGAACCCTAAGACATAATAATAATAATAATAATAATAATATGGAATTACACTAGAACCCCTAAAATCATACTCATCTTCCATACTTTCTAAGTCTCCACACCATAATAAGCTATCCTAATAGTGATAACCGCAATACTAAAAATAATAATACTAATACTAATAATAGTAATAGTAGTGTTATTAATGATAATAATAATAATATGATACTATTACTACCGCTAATAATAATAATAATAATAATAATAATAATAATAATAATAATAGGTCATTTATACATTATACTCATCTATTTTAATTCTAAATTTCCACGTATTCTTATCAAAGTTCATGTCCTCATATAAGAATAGCTCTTTGAGGTCGAACTTCAGTCTATCTTCCCACTTAAGTTTTGGTCTAACCCTCTTCCTTAGGCCATCAACAATGATGGTTTCCGCTCTCCTAACTGGTACTGTCGGTGGTCTCCTCTTGACATGTCCAAACCATCCCAGTCGTCCTCATCGTAGCTTGTTAGTAGTATTCTCCACTTATAGCTTTTCCCTAAAAAATCCGTTATATTTCATGTCTATTATGGTTTTACCACCAGTCCACTTTAGCATCCTCATTTATGGTAATTCCATCCTAGGAGCTTGAGCCTTCGTCATCGGCCAACACTCTAACTCGTATACCATAGTTGGTCTAATTGTAACCCTATAAAATCTTCCTTTGAGCTTCATGGGGACTTTCTGGTTGCACAAGACTCCTATCGGTACCCTCCACTTCAACCATCCTACTCCTATACGATGGGTCACATCTTCGTCCATCTTACCTGACTTGTGTCGCATCGATCCTAAATATCTAAAAGACTCATTCTAGTGTGGAATCTCGTCTCCATTATGGATTTCCGCTATGTTGCCTCGTTCTCTCTCGTTCATGTCAAAATCACGATGTAGGTATTCTGTTTTCTCTCTGCTAATCCGTAGACATGCGCCTTTCAAAACCTTCCTCCTCTGCTACAGTTTGCTACTTAGACCATGTGTCGTTTCCGAGACTAGTATAATATCATCAGCAAAATCAAGCACCATGGAATACTCTCTTGTATCTCTCGCAACAACTTGTCTAGTATCAAGGCAAAAAGGAAAGGGCTAAGAGCCGACCCCTAGTGTAGGTTTACTTAGACCGGGAGATACTCTATGTTACCCACTGGGGTCCTTACCCAGGTCTTCACTCCTTCATACATATCCCTAATACTTCTAAATTTTCTCCATGCGCTCCTTTAACATCAAGTTTCTACCAAATCAATGTGTGCGGCACGCGATCATAAGCTTTCTATAGGTCTATGAAATTCATGTGAAGGTCTCTTTGTCTTTATATATATTTATCCATAAGCCTTCTGATTAGGTGTATTTCCTCGGTCAGAGACCGGCCTAGCATAACTCTGAATTGGTTCTCTCACAATCTAGTCTCATATCGTAGTCGTCTCTCAATAACGTTCTCTTATTTCTTGATAGTATGACTACGTAGTTTTATGCCCTACTAGTTGCTACAACATTGTGCATCACCTTTGTTCTTGTAAATCTAGATAACCTTGGTTGGGTCTCCATTCCTCGGGCATTTTAGCACTTTTTAAAATCTTGTTGGAGAGGATTGTCATCCATCTTACTCCCTCGTTTCCAAGACACTGCCACACCTCTATAGGAATTTGGTCCGGACTTATGGCTTTGTTTCTCCACACTTTTTGTAGGGCAACCCTAACTTCCTCTTGGCCGATCCTCATGCAGAACTAGTCGTTTTGGAATTTTTGTCCGGTACTCGTGCTTTATACTTCCCCCTTCGCCCGTGCTCTCTACTCTCATTAAAAAGAAAGGTGAAATATTTTGTCCATCTATTCCTAATTTCAAACTCGTTTACTATGGTTCATCCATCACTGTCTTTGATAAATTTGATGTTTCCTAGATCTATTCTTCTTCTCTCCTCGACTTTTGCAATCTTATATATATTTTTTTCACCCCCTTTGAAAATCAATTTCCAACATAAGTTCATGACCTTTATCACATATACATACAATAACTTTTAATAAAATCCATCATACACATACATTAACAATAACAATAGATAATTTTTATAATCAAATTATAAAAGAAATCTACAAAAAAAACCAAAATTAGTAAATTTACTTCCATGTTCTTTTCTTTTTGATGATGATTATTGTAGTTGATTGTGATCATTTAGCAATTGATAATAATGATTAGGGTTTATGTTTGGGGATTTTTGTTACTTGGCACAAAACATTCGAACAATAGGAGTATAGGTACCAATCGGCTGTTCTTTCTTTTAAAAAAATTACATAAGATCATCCTCTTTCAAAAACTAGGACTTTCCATATTCTAGGACCGGTTTTCGAGAAAATACATATACTGAACCGGAAGTACCGCATGTAAAAACTTTGATAAATATAGAGTATCGGACCATCTAAAGCCAATTGGTACCTGTTGGATACTGATGGATAATCGACAATTCCGTTCGGATGCCCAACCTTACATGGTAGTAACTCATTGAAAACAATGAGTTTGTACAATCTTACGTGACCCATATGTGATATAAGAGTTGACAAAATTGTAACAAAATAGTAAATTGTCTCGTTCGTTGAAAAATCTCACACATTATTATCATGTTCTCTTCAGTTTGTACATGAAAAATGTGAAAGATCTACAAATGAAAGAGAATATAAGTTTTTTATTACTTTTTTCGTGTCACTATAAGAGTTCACTTTAAAAATACATACAATTTCAAAAATATGTAATTGTTAAATTCTTGATTAATAAAATATCATCATTACCTTTCAAAATCTTGTTTGATTGGTTATAATATGAAGATGAAAATTTGTTTAGGAATAAACCAAAATAATTAGATATACACTTAAGATGAGACAAAGAGAATACTATTTATCAAATTATTATATCGCAAATTCATCACCTAAATTTATTCAACTCAAATGTCAACTCAATTACCGGATAAAAGACTAGTTCTACTGATAAAATATATATGTTCGAATAATACAAAAATAGTCTAATAACTTTGTTAATCATAAAAATATAAATGCGTTTAACTGTGTTTCATGTAATAGTAAAGGAGTTTATTATCTAAGTTATTATAAATAAAATCTTTTCTACAAAATAATTGTTTTTTATAAAAATATATAGATTCTTTTAAACAATAATTAACATTTTATTGAATAACTAAAATAAAACAAAAATATTTAAAATAACAATTAGTATTTTCTATTTACCAACATTTATAAATTCAACCCACTTTCAACTTTACAACTTTCAAAGTTAAAGTTTGAATGTGTTTTTCTCTTTCACACACTTTCAATATTTACTTTGGAGATGCTTCAAAAACTTCATTTTAAAACATCATTTGACAAAAGTTATACCAATTGTAAACTTTTGTTGTTCCAAATTTGTAAGATCTAACAACTATTTCTTACATAACCAAAATCAATTTCCTTTTGTCTTAGATTGATCCCTGATTTTGTATCAGATCAATCGACCACTGCCGCTAGCGGCAGTTCCGGCGGAACCTGTACAAGCCCCTAAAATGCATTATCCTAAACTTGAACCCCTTGATGAACCACTAGATGTCCCAACTGAGCACTATTATTCCTCAAACCCTAACCCTAACCCTAACTTTGGTGAAGTTGCACCACCAGATGAAACCAATGGGATGGAAATGGTGAATTATATTGGTCCAGAAACAGACGATGAGATTATAAAGGCTGATCCATTAGCTATTGTACCTGTTCCTGAAGAAACCCACGTTTCAGCTGTCGAATCGTCTAGCCGTAAAAAACCGCAACGATCAGTTGAATTAGTTAGGGTTACGAATCTCGAAATGGAGGAAGAAATGTATTTTCGAGAGTTAGTTAGGAAAACAAGGATGTTGTTTGATTCACTATGGATTTATGTTATGAATGAAGACAGGCGTAGGTTAGTGAATGTGCGTATGGTTAAAATGCGAGGCGATTTACGAGCTGCTTCGTTAATGAAAGAGAGTGGTCTTTGGTTAAATCGAGAGAAACGAATAGTGGGCCCGATACCGGGTGTTCATGTGGGCGATGTGTTTTTATTTAGAATGGAATTGTGTGTGTTAGGGATTCATGGGCATGTTCAAGCAGGGATTGACTATTTAAGCTCGAGTAAAAGCTCGAATGGTGAGCCGATTGCAACTAGTGTGATTGTTTCGGGTGGGTATGAGGATGATGAAGATCAAGGTGAGGTGATTGTTTATACGGGTCATGGTGGGCAGGATAAGAATTCGCGACAAGTTGTTCATCAAAAACTCGAAGGTGGGAATCTTGGAATGGAGAGAAGTATGCATTATGGAATTGAGGTACGTGTTGTTCGTGGATTTAAGTATAAAGGTTGTACTAGTGATAAAATTTATGTTTATGATGGGATATATAAGATTGAAGATTCGTGGTTTGAAATAGGGAAATCGGGTTTTGGTGTGTTTAAGTTTAAACTTGTGAGAATGGAAGGTCAACCAGAAATGGGTAGTGTAATGCTTAAGTTTGCTGAGCGGATTAGGGATAACCCGATGGAAGCTAGGCCTGGGGGATATGTTAGTTTGGATATATCAAATAAAAAGGAAAATGTACCCGTGTTTTTTTTTAATGATATTGATGATAATCATGAGCCGTTGAACTATGATTATCTTGTGAGAACAGTTTTTCCACCTTTCGTGTATCATAATGCAGGGTATGGTGGTGGGTGTAAGTGTGTTGATAGTTGCGAAAGTGATTGTGTGTGTGCCAAGAAGAATGGAGGTGAATTTGCTTATGATAAGAATGGGCTTCTTTTGAGAGGGAAACCGTTGATTTTTGAATGTGGACCATTTTGTTCTTGCCCTACCACGTGTTGGAATCGGGTTAGTCAAAAGGGTGTGAAGAATAATTTTGAAGTGTTTAGGTCGATTGAAACGGGTTGGGGAGTTAGGTCGTTAGATTTGATACAAGCGGGTTCTTTTATTTGTGAGTATACTGGTGTTGTTCTGTCTAGAGATCAAGCACGAGTCTTCACCATGAATGGGGAGGATAGTTTAGTTTATCCAAATCGGTTTGGAGAAAGATGGGCTGAATGGGGGGATTTTTCACGAGTTTTTGAAGATTATAAACGCCCATCATATCCAATTGTACCACCATTGGAATTTGCTATTGATGTTTCTAGAATGAGAAATGTTGCTTGTTACATGAGTCATAGTTCGTGTCCAAATGTTTTTGTGCAATTAGTAATGTTCGATCACTCTAATGTTGCATTTCCACACCTTATGCTGTTTTCGACGGAAGACATTCCTCCATTAAGGGAGCTTAGTCTTGATTATGGAGCAGCTGGTGAATGGACTGAAAAACTCACCATTTGTAACTAACCACTTTTCTCGTGTTCAGCTTTTTGGTATAAATCCCGTCTCGCACAGCTTATCTAGGTAACGACTGTTTCCCATCTTTGTAACTAAGCAGAATATTGATGAGTAGCAAGTTTTTATCTAAACTTTATTTTTCAATTATTACTTTCTATAGGGTTGAATCATGTTATCCTGATATGTGAAGTTTGTTTAATATGGTAAAAACATATTTCATTTATTTTTTACATATTTATTATTATCCGTTCTGTTTAGATGGTTACAGAAATCATATCTTAAGCACAATTATCTGTCTAGGTTATGTAACATGGTTATTATATGTTCAATTCATTTGCTTCTCTTTCAATAGGTAACGTTAGTTCCATGCTATTTTCCTTGCATATTCTTTTTTAGCCCCTTTAGTTCCCAATTTGCAAGTTTTATGTAATGATGTCCTTTTTGACACTCTTGCATTTGCATATAATATGTTGAATTTTGACAAGATTCACAGCTGTATACATTTACTCAGATATTCTATTCCGTAGATGGGTGGTATAAAGACGCAACTTTTTGGCAACTCAGTCTCCAACTACATCACATCTCATCTTCTTCCAAGTAAATAATGGTTTTTGAGGTCATCTGGCTAACGGTTCTTGATATGCATAATGCACACGGCTAAGATGGGAAATGATACATTTGAAACCAATATATGTATTTTCTGCACTAGTTAGTTTATGTATCAAGTATTATGGCAGCTACAAACTACATATACTATATACAGTTTAGAATCAACTTTGCCCCTTAAAATGCATAATGCACAAGGGGTAAGACGGGAGATGGACGTATGGTTAGGGTGACTGTTTTGTTGGTCTTTGCTAACTGTACTGGATCATATTTTGGGTTGTACATGTATATGCGCTGATATAACATTGTGTAGATTCTCTACAGAAATGGAATCAGAGCATGTTGAAATGGTAGTTTGAATTGTGGTCTCGTTTCAGATTTGGATATTAAATTTGAACAAACAGAGGATATACATAATTGTACACGTGGATACATATAGACCAATTGGATTATAAGTAAAGAAATTGGAGTGTTGAAATTGGCCGTGCTGGTTAAACTGATCAAACTTTGCGTTTGTTTTTTTCTATAATTGTGAACAATGAAATGTGAGATTATGATCACCTGTACTATCATTGTGGTAATATTCTAAATCTTTGAGTAAGATAATATGGAGATTGTCTGCATTTACAGGAAGACTTGTTCTCAGCATAACATGTTTCTTTCCTTTTTCATTTGTTAAAGACAAGTATAATCAACCAATTCATTCATACTCCGTATGTTATTATGGATTGATAATGCCTCCTTTACAAGCATGACCGTTTTCATAGTTAGTATAAAGATGCATAGTTTGTATTACACAGATACTCAAACATACAAGGCGAACACACTTGTTACGACACAATTCAGAAAGTCGCAGAGAAAACTTGGTTGTACAGAAACCGTTCTAAAAGCCTATGTAGTTTCCATGAGCCCAAAAGGGTTCATTCTTCGAGAGGTTATGGTTCCATTTTAATGAAGAGATGCAATTAGGTTGAGTTATTATGGTTAAAGAAAACTCTTTGAGGAAAAGATGAAAGCCATTTGGATTTTTCATGAGATTAAGAAACATGATAATTTTAATATATTAATGTATGTCTCGAGAAATGTTAATCTTCATGTGATTTTGAACACATTTGGTTAATCCACTTGTCTAACTAAAATTTGGTTTTCTTAATTAATTAAATTGTATTACTTATATTTATATATTATATATTGTGAATATAGAAAAATAAAAGGGGTAGAGAAATCACAACACTTGAAGTTTATGATTATGAACCTGATGATATCATATCTTGATTAAGGTGTTTAATTTAATTTACTACATAGCATATATATCAAGAAGGTAAGGTGATCATCTAGTTAGCTAAGGTGATCTTATAGTACTGATGGAGTCGGGAACTTTCTTTTGGAGTAATTAATTCATAACGTACCCCTCCAAATTATGTGGATCTATGCCATCTAATGCATTAGTCATATGAAGTATAATATTTGAAAGTTAACGCTTGTAGCTGATAAGCTTAAACTCTAGATCATTGGTAAATAAACAAAGGAAAAACTTTAGATGACATGGATAATATATAGAGGTTCTGCCTAAAGCCTTAGAAAATATATCCCAAATGGTTAATGACATTTTTATGTTTTGATGATATTTAATATAGCTCTAAAAGTTCTTCAAACGTTTTAAAAAGATGTCAATTTTCTCTTTCGGATTTGCTTGAAATAACAATTATTCGACGTTTGATTTGATTAAATCGCGGGGAATTAGTTAATGCTGATTATTGGATAGAAAATGTTTATAGCTTTCAAGAGATGAAACCATTTCAAGATTTTTTAGCATTTTGTGTGAATCTTTGCAAGTTTCATAATATTGATACGGAAACAATAACATATACTCATTAAACTGGGTTAGCTCAGTTGGCCATCAAGGTTTCCTTATGAGGCATTTGGGAGCGGATGTTTGGCTAGGGGAAGTCTCAAGTTCGAGTCCCACCCGGAACTTTTACCCATTTAGGCGATAAAAAAAAAGAGGAACAGGAGGATCTCAGGTTTAGCATACTTTAGCATACTGACCAATTAGATGTCACTGCTAAACCTGAACCACTAACATCTAACAAGCCGTTCTAAAAAAAATATATACTCAAACTTATTTTAACAATGCATGGTTAGTATGAGTTATGCTCAAATTTAATACTTTTAATATTTGATGATAACTTGGTTAGTATGGTAGGAAGTTAATCGTTTCTAAATGCTTATTCCTGATGTGAAGTACTCCACTTGATTTCTTCCCCGCTTGAATGAATTCATGTGACTGAAAGTTGTGAGATTTAAGTACCAAACAGAAATGTTGTATGAATAAAACAATAAGGCTAATCATGGCATCGGCGTAACATGTGGAGTTTTGTCACATGAATATGTAAATAAGTTTAGCGCCCCAAGTATTTACTTCCGAGTTAATCTACACTTCTACACTATATATTAAAAGAAAAAACCTGGGAGAACACACCTAAAAATATGTAAACTTTAATACATTACTTCCACTCTACACACCTAAAAAAAAGATTTTAAGTTATGTCCTTGATTACATTTATTTATATATATGTTTCTAACACAAAACTAATATATTAGACAAAGAATTAAACAGACGAAACAAATATAGTCGACAGGATGCGAATATGTACGGACTGCACCGGTAATACCTTCAATGTTTTGCAACGCAAACACACGTATATCACACAGTGAAAGTAAGGTAGTTACGTAATATGTCTCAAACCAAATAAACATATGTACGGAAGACATGTCAAATTTAGATAGAGCTTAACGCAAATACACAAATATTACACGAAAAAAAGTAAACTGGTTATGTAAGATGTGGTAATACTAAATAAAAATATTAATGCAAGACATATCAAAATTGGATAGAGCTTAACCAAAACACACATATACCACATGATAAAAAAATGGAACTTAATGCAAAAAGAGGCAAACATGTGCTCAATTAAAGGTATGCACTTGCATACCCTTTAGATTGTTAGAGCAATGCCAAAAGTATTACATCTTATAACTTTTGTCGATTAAAACGCATCAAAATAGATAGCTTGTAAGAAATTGGTGCACAACTGACTTGAACAGTAGATAGTTACTATTTATTATTATTTTTACGAAAATGCTAACCATAACCTTAAGGGCTATGGTTAAATTTATCATATTTACAAACCTTCTAAAATTATAACTAATTATTTCCATAAGTATTAAATGTTTACATATGTATATATGAAATGTAAGTATAAATATAGAATATAATCACTTGTAATTATTGTAAACTAAGTTGTTGATATTATTTTAGGAAAGTTTAACTATAGCCCTAAGGGCTATAATTAACATTCTCCTTATTTTTATAATGGTATACATAAAATCTAACAAAAATATTATAGTCTCTCCGTTCCAGTCAAAATGTCTACTTTTTACTATGCACACAGTTTTAGAAATTTTCACTAACTATACCTTTTACCAATCAAATAACATCTCAACCCATTAAAATCTATTTTGGTTGGTTGAAACATGAAACTGAACACTTATTTGAGACAACCCAAGATAGTAATGTGAACATTAGGAGTGGGACGGAGGAAGTATACAACTACTATAAATATATGTACTTACCGTCTGAAAGTAAAATTTAACCCACAACTTTAAGTTTAGAATTATATTGTTTACGTACGGAATATCTTATCTTAATTATATATAAACCATCTCCATCTCTTTTCTTAAAATTAGACTCAACAATGGTTAATGTCCAAATTACCCTTAAAATCATTAATTATTTTTCAAATGAATCACTAATTTATAAATTGCAACCCTTAAGTTTTAAATTTTACATATTCTTAAATTAAACTTTTAACAATATAGTGTAAACAATAAAATTTGTGAATGTCAAATTAACTATTTGTTCCCGTAATTATACGCGGGCACATTGCAAGTTTTTAATAACTTATTATGTTATGTTTACTGGTTATTAAGTTAGCTAATTATTTAATAAGTAGAGTAACGATTAACCAAAAAGGTTGCAAAAATAAAATAGATAGAAACGTGGTCGGCAGGATTCGAACCTGCGCGGGCAAAGCCCACATGATTTCTAGTCATGCCCGATAACCACTCCGGCACGACCACTTGTTTGTTCCTTTTTCAATTCGTGGATTTCTTATCATAGCCGGTACCACAAACCTTATCAAAACCTCAAACACACACATACAGAGAGTGATAGTTGAACCTGTGTTGAGGGTTTTTGTATTCAAGGATGTGAAGGATAGCCCTAATATACTCTCATTATTGTATAGCATCATAGTTCATTCGGATTGTATTCAGGTAAAGTAAACAACTTTAATTCTTCTTTATTGTAATCTTGATATACCCACATATTTTTTATGAAAATTCTGTGGTGTTCGTATTGTTATCTGCAATTTATTTGGATTCAAGAATCAAGAAAGTTATACGGACCATAAATTACTTTTTGGCCTTTCAGGTATACTTCAAGTTTCACATGTATTACTGCTGTTTCTGTGAGTAAATACTAAAATGTAGTAAAAAGTTTGAAACTTTCAGCTTAATTGTACGAAGTTAATGTGTGTATGCGTTTCTACACTAATTGGTCTTGAATCTTGATTGATTATGTGTCAATTGGATGAATATCTTTCTCGGTATACTCAAATTTCACATCTCATAAAATGACTACAATTTTCAGCTTGATTTTGTGTATTTTTTGTTTTTTAATCTTTCAGAATTTATTCTTGAATCTTGGTTAATTTTGAGTATTCTGGGTGTTATTGAATCTTTATTGAAACTTAATGTGTTATTTCGATACTCTGCAGATACTTGTCATTGCTACATCCAAACTGAATTAGTTTTAGAAAGTTTCGATGGCTCTTACGCTATTTAGAGGCATTCAAACCCGCCCATTATTACCTTGTTCGTCTGCATTCATAGCACGAAAACATGTTATCTTTTGTTCAATGCAAAGCACACAAACCGACACTTCAATGAAAACAAAACAACAAGCTCCCTCAAACTTCACAGAAACCGCACGAGCAAAAGCTGTTGAGAAAGTATTGAAAGATTATGAAGCAATTATCGGTATAGAAACGCATGTGCAGTTAGCGACCATAACAAAAGCATTCTGTAGCTGTGCTTATAATTACGGGTCTCAACCAAACTCGTGTGTTTGCCCCGTTTGTATGGGTTTACCGGGTGCTTTGCCTGTTTTGAATTCTAAAGTAATTGAGTATGCAGTGATGCTTGGTCTTGCACTTAATTGCAAATTATCAATGACTTCAAAGTTTGATAGGAAACAGTATTTTTATCCAGATCTTCCAAAAGGTTACCAAATTTCACAATTTGATATACCGATTGCCACAAATGGGTTCATTGATTTGGATCTTCCACTTGAATTTGGTGGTGGGCATAGAAGATTTGGGATTACTCGGGTTCATATGGAGGAGGATGCCGGGAAGCTACTTCATACAGGAACCGGGACCTTTTCACAGGTGATCATTCTCAAATTATGGGTGTTTGAAGGTGTGTTTAAACTGATTACTACTTAATGAAGTCACGATAATCGACTTTAAGTGTTCTGGTAAATTGCCTATGTTAATAAATTTCTATTTTTTCCATGGTTAAAGTTATTAAATTTCAGTAGTCAGATAAGGAATAGCTATAAGAAAACCAATAATAAGATAAACGTAAAGTTGCTATCCATACTGATTACATATTCTTCAACTAGAAATGATCAGTTTGAAAATGCAAGTCCAAACGCAGTATTTTTTTACACTAAATGATCAGAAGATTATAATGATAATCTTTTTACGTGAACAACTGAAACTGACATTAGAAATGTTACTCCATAACAAAAGAAGAGGCAAACTTTTAATATTTGTTGTCAAATTTGTGATTTTAGTTCAAACTTCTTCAAATTTTATATGAAGAAGAATTATATAGTATATATCTGTTGAAGATTTCTAGTTGATTTTGTTTCATGGGAGCAGGTTGATTTGAATAGAGCAGGGGTGCCATTGCTTGAGATCGTATCTGAACCTGATATGCGAACAGGAATCGAGGCTGCAGAATATGCTGCAGAGTTGCAAAGGGTGGTGAGATATTTGGGAGTTGGTAATGGAAATATGCAAGAAGGATCACTTCGTTGTGATGTAAATGTTTCCATTCGTCCAATTGGACAATTACAATTCGGCACCAAGGTACTCCACTATGCTTAATAAATTGACGTCAAATGCAAAAAAGTTTGCTTCTTGTAAGAGGGTGTTTGGAAAGTAGCTTTGTGATATTGAATAATCAAAACCAGATAATTAGTTCGGGCTGTAGAAAATAGTTTTTTTACATGCTTCTGTTTCTTGTTTGTAGCTAAACTTTCTCATTTTTTATTCTTTGATAGGTTGAAATAAAGAATCTGAATTCATTTTCAGCAATGAGTAGAGCTATCGATTTCGAGATAGCGAGACAGGCAGCACTTTATAATGAAGGACAAGCCGATGAAATTGTGCAAGAAACACGTCTCTGGGAAGAAGGCTCTCAGGTTATACGACACCTCAGTTGTGCTATGCAACCTTCAAGTCGTAATAATGAACTTTTAAACTTTGGATATAATATATTAAATGATAATTTGAGGGGCAAATAATCAGCTATGATTCTCCTTTTTTTAGTCTAATCTGCTGGACTTACATTACTGTTTCACTAAAATCTTCATTGTTGGTCATTATCTCTATGTCTCTTAAATGATCATAAATTTGCTAAAACCTCATAGTTGATGATTCGATTATTACGACTTCAATGAGTATTAACACAACCTTTATTTCTAAGAACTGATTATCAAATTCTGATTGTTCAATATTACATGATCACTTATTGTTGGCTCATTTTATACGTATGTTTTTTTATTTTTTGCTCTTCCTATTATTAGAAAACAGTTACAATGAGGAAAAAGGAAGGACTTGCAGATTATCGATATTTTCCTGAACCTGACCTTCCAGAAGTTGTACTAACCGAAGAATATGTGAACGGTATTCGTGATTCTTTACCTGAACTTCCAGAAATGAAACGTCGAAGATATGAGGAGATGGGTCTAAGCATGCAGGATGTTCTTTTTCTTGCCAATGACGTAAATGTATGTCACACTCATCCCATTAATCATACATCTATGGGTTGACTCAGCAGCACTTTTCCTCCAATTTTTAATGCTTATTAACAAATAATCAGGTGCATTAGTTATGATCAAGAAAAATGATATTATTACAATAAATAATCCAAATATTTGAAAAAATGGTTTAGGAGGTTGGATAAATTGAAAATAGAATGTGACATACACTTCATTCCATTCTCGAAAAGATAGATTTGGGCCTTTGGTTGGGGCCACTTGGTATGCACATGCATACCTTGAAAAATTGTGTTTTTTTTTTTTTTTTTAAAAAAAGGTTAAAAAGATTTTACTCAACAGTGTCAACCTAGCAAAATTGGTTATGGCAATGCTTACCCTAATTAGAATTCCTCAATCTACCACTGTCTCAGGTTGCAGACTTTTTTGACGCCACAATTGCTAAAGTTCCTGATATCAAACTAGCGGCTAACTGGATCATGGGAGATATTGCTGCTTACATGAAGAACGAGAAGCTGTCTATTAATGAAATTAGACTTATCCCTCAAGAATTAGGCGAGTTGATAGGTTCCATAAAAAGCGGAACCATTAGCGGAAAGATAGGGAAAGAGGTGTGTGTCTTCTAATTTCAGTTTTCAGAAATTTGATGCAAGTTTGAACTTATACGTATTGATTCAAGACTCGTGTAATATTCTGCAGATACTTCTTGAACTAATGCAAAAAGGTGGAACGGTCAAGGGACTGATTGAAGAAAAAGATCTTGTACAGGCAAGCTTTTTTCGTTATATCTAGAGCTTAGAGAGGCAAGATGGTAGATCTGACACGGTGCATAATGGGTCATCTTCTTAGTGAGGGTGAAGATGGGACTGGGCAGGGTGCATTGTCCCGCAAACACTTTTTTGTTTACATTTAAAAAGTTATACCTAATGAATGTGTTATTTATATGAGGAAAACATGGGTGTTGCTAGCAGCACCCATCATTTGTGCTACTAGCCCTTTACAATCCAACTTTCTTATTATGCCCACTAACATTCAGCCCTTCTGGCAGCACCCATCTTATGTCGGGGTAGCCCTCTAAACCCTATTTTCTTACTAAGCCCACAAACATTCAGCCCTTCCTACTCACAAAATTATAGGAATCTTGGTGTAGCTATCTAGGTTTCTATTAAGAGTGCAGAACTGAAATGGAGACATAAAGAGTGCAGATTGTTATCTCGGACCAATTGATTTATAAAAGAAATGTGTTGTGTTGTTTTAGTGCAAAACTATCTAACAGGAGGTTATAAAACGGATGGGTCAAGTTGGTTGCTACAGACAAAACTTAATGCCATTGCGGTAACTTCTATTCTACGAAAGAAATGTGTTGGGTTGTATTTTGGAAGTCTTCGATTATAAGTAAATGAGTCGAAATGGGCACCTCTACTTACTCAAATAGTTTAAGTTTAATTTATGCTCAATCTTTGATCTCCATAACATGATTTTGTTTTTTTTTGACAGATAGTAGATCCGGCTGAGATCGAGAAAATAATTGATAAAGTAATTGCTAATAATCCAAAGCAATTGGAACAATATCGTGGTGGCAAAACCAAGCTGCAAGGTTTTTTCGCAGGACAGGTTTGATAAATTTCTCTAACTTTTCATGAACTTTTGAGTAAATTCCTATTTTGTTTTGTTATTAATCTAAGCATTATAAAAATCCTAATTATCAGGTGATGAAAGAATCAAAGGGCAAAGCAAATCCAGGGCTTGTGAACAAGATTCTTATAGAAAAATTGAACGCGTAAAGTTGATGTTACGTTGCGCGTAGGGATCTTCTTTGTTAGTTCAGTGCCATTCTTTTTTCTGGCTGCAAGTCCACCTGAGAAATTTACTTACAAAAACAAGGCGAAAGTGCTTGTCTTTTTTTTTTTTCTTTTCATATTTTATTGAAATTGAAATGTAAGACATTCCATATATTTCAGATTACAGGTTTAAACCTGCATTTGAAATTCATCTTGAATAATCATATCAAGTGTCACTTACATTATGGTCAGCTGATGTTAGAATTGGGTTTACTTTGTCTAACCATTATATTATGCATGCAGGAGTGGTTAGTGATTAAGCTATTCTCACATTGTATGCACACCAACATATGATTTATTATTATTATTATTATTATTATTATTATTATTACTATTATTATTATTATCGTTATTGTTATTATTATTAATATGATTATGATTAAACACAATGGTATCAACTCGCATTTTTATAAGCCACTAAATTACATGGTTTACGCTCCATTCATATTAATCATGTAAAATTCCTTAGAATGGCCTAATGTAGTCTTTTTGCAGCAAGTGGGATTGTACTCGAGTCTCCTTTAAAGAACCATTGATCCATCACCTCTTCACTATCCCACTTGGAGTTACTAATATTTGATCTTGATCCACGATTTTAAGTTAAAAGTCTCGACTTTCCTTCCTTTACAGCCACATTTATTAAAATAGATCTTACAGATACATGCATACCTTTTGTCCTTCCAACTTTTTTGAATATATGGATAGTATACTATATAAGGGTACTATATATATATAAGAAGTTTTTAAAGGGTTAGTAACAATAAACACATCCAACAAAGTCACTCGACCATCAAAATTTAGGTTTTCAAATTATATGAAAGAACAATATCAATTAATTAAGACAATAATTCATTAACGCTAATTAAGAACCCAACATTTACTTAGAATAGCTTCTTGACCCGAATAATCTCATCAATGAGCAACAAGGTCATGCCTCAGAATTAGGCTTCGGTAATCTAAACAACATGATACATTACAACAGTTATCGAATAAGCAGTTAACTATTGGACCACAATTAGTTGTCCTTAAAGAACGGGAGCAACATACATCTGACCAAAATTGTTGCACCCGTAGTACCCAAACACAGGTATTTGAAACTACAAGACACTCAAGACTGGATTTGATTAATCATCTAGGCAAGGTTAGACTTTCAAGAGATATATCAGTGACCAGAGTTCTAATGCTGACCATCAGCTACATTTGTAAGCCCGAAACCATGATGAGGGAGTTGGTTAATCAGCAGAGTTTCTAGTTGGCAAGCCAAGCTCTTTCCAGGAACAAGAAAATACAGAAATGAAGCATTTCGCATCCCCTGCTTTAATCTATGTGCATGAAATCGACCCTTTTTTTCTATGGCATATCGTCCTCTCTCTAATGGACACCACAATTTTCAGGTCACTAGAGGTTGATTAGTTATACTTTCAGTTCCCTCTTCTTCAACTATAACTGCCTAGTAACTTGTGGGTTCTTGCTTTCTTTTTATCACGTTGTAGTTATCCGAAGGGTTTCTTCTCTGGATATGATGGCGTTTTCACGTCATTTAGACTGAAAGTCATGAACCCTAATATACCAATTACACTCATGTTCTTGAATATGTATGAGTTTATTATTGAAGAGCTCATTTTGTTTCAAAAGTTGGAAGAAAATTGAACTTTCTACTGTATGCGTTTATTAATTTGATTAATCACTTGTTATAAGTACTATTATAGAAAACAATTGTTGTGTTGGATCTTAACCAATTCTTTGATCTATTGGAATGGGCATAACCATTTTTCATGCTAGGTCTTGATTGTATTTTAATTCCTTGGTTCTGTCCATTGCTTGTGAGGTTTGGGTGTTGAAGGTGTACCTTTTATGTAGGGTTATCTTTGTTGCTTGGGTTTTTTTGTTGAAACTCTTTCTTATTTCTTGGTAATTTGTCTTGGAATACTGTCTTATCTCTGTTATTATTTTCCCCATTGTACCACAAGTCGGTGCAGCACGTGTATGTGGTACATTGAAGTCAAGGATCAACTTCTCATGGGGACAAACCATGGAATATGAAATTTAGAAGCTGTTTTTTGATTCATGCATAATTGTATAATATTTGCAGGTTCAGATCAGAGTTCAATATCTTCATTTTGATATCATAGTTAGTTTAAACTTTGGATTCGAGTTTATATGATTTATATGTGCAGCATATAGGTTCGGATATGAGTTTTAGACTGATCTTGTTCTGATGTTATTCAGCAAATTCGTCTTTTCACCTCTGCAACATCCGTTCAACTAATACAATTACTGAGTTGCATTTGTATGTGAGTTCGTTCTGTTTTGATATCTTTTTCCTTTTTTCTTCCAGGTTTTGCAGTTGGTGGCTTTTCTTTTAAGGTTATATATTCAGCATGTTTGTTCTTTAGCCTTCTTTTTCCTATTCATAACGTTAAATGTTCCTTAATAAAGGATAAAATGAGAGTTTCAAACGTACTTCGATGACTAAATTCATACATGTTATCTCAGGCTCAACATAGATGAAGGGAAAGCGGGCGAATCTTGAAAGATGCCCACAAACAAAGCTTCTTCAACAGTGCATCCAGTTTGTTGGGCCTGAAAGCTCCAAACTTTTTGTACCCCTGGTTTTAGAGGCAGTAATTTTCACCCATTTACTTAAATGGGTTTAGTAACATCAATAATCTTCACTTCTCTCCATCGAGTCCCTATGTATGTAAATATTTGTGTATGGATCTCACAAGGTTGGTTGAACTGTTGACAGACCAATTTGGATGGATGTAAGTCAGCTGGAACATATTTAGTTTTTTGTTTTTCAGTTCATAGGTATTAGCTTTATGTTTGTTAGTTACTTTAGATCTGATGCTGGTGCAGTTTGATGAACACCTCATGACTGAATAAATCCTTCAAAAGAATACAAGTTGAGGTGGCTTATAAACTGCTCATGTTGAAAATTGAATGTGCACGCTCCAAAGTTAACATTTTACTCCTAAAAACGCATATCAGTATAGGAGCTACTGAACTTGAAACCCTTATTTCAAGTAGCACTGAAATAGCTATTAGACTCTTTGTAATATAGGAGAAAATAGCAGGACCTCTGTAATTCAAATGACAAATTAACAATGGTTTTCTCAACAATACTCAAGACTGCCCTGTTCCTCTACTCTTTCTTATGTATTTCTCTTACATGATTAACATTTTTGGATTCTGAATTTATGTCGAGTGTTTGTAGTTGATATAATAATTGACTGTCTTCCAGTCCTTCATCTCTATCTCTACACGGTATGCCTTAATTTTTTTTTTAGAACGGCTTGTTAGATGTTAGTGGTTCAGATCTAGCAGTGACATCCAATTGGGTAGTATGCTAACCCTGAGACCCTCCGATTCCTCCTTTTTTATCGCCTGAAGGGGTAAAAGTTCTGGGTGAGACTCGAACTTGAGACCTCCCCTAGCCAAACATCCCCTTCCCAAGCCCCATAAGGAACCTAGGTGGCCAACTAGGCTAGCCTAGTTGGTTACACGGTATGCCTTAATTACCATCAATTTTGTTTCATGTATCTATGTTCCAGATTTCATTTTTGTTTTCTTAATTACTCTAGGTTTTCTATTTTTGTAATTGCGCATGTTATGTATTCAGATGTTTTTAGCATAAATGATCATAATGAGATTAGTAAACTTGAAGATTTGGTCTATATCCTTTTAAGGACCGTTAATGTAGGCAAAAATTTTTATCCATCAGATATTGTTTGTTATGATTATTTGATTCAAATGTTTCAGGTTGCTTACTTACAGGGTGGGGACTTTGTTCCTGAAAACAAGTTAACATCTCGAATTACGTACATTTATAAATCCTTTCTTATGAGTTATAGGCAGGGTGGGCTGAGTAACGTTAAAGCGGGTAATATTTGTGGGATTACAATTTTTTATTACATCATAACATTATCAGTATAATATTTATAATAGTTGTAAAAGTGCATGCTTTTATTTTCCTGAAATTCTCACTATTATTCTACTAAGTACTTATGTTGATCTGGAATGTGAATTCATGATGCAGGTGAAGAAGGGGAGTTCAAAACAGTGTGAAAGCTGAAGATAAAGTAAGTCAGGGAAAAAACAACAGAGGTTTAAAATTTCAAGTGCAAACTTGAAATTTCAAGTCAGGCAAAAGTTAGCTCAAGTGCAACCACTAAAATCGATTCTTGAAAACAAAGATTTAAAATTTCAAACCTAGCACAGATAGACTATATATAGCAAACTTACCTGAATTTTATCACTATTATCATGGAAGCAATACAATCAATTCATCATTCAACTTTTGGAGCGGTCAGAGTGATTTCTATCTCCTAAGCACATGTAATTATATAATGGAGCCAAGGATGATGCACTTCGCTTTTTTTTAAAGTGGTTCCTTGAGGGTTTTTTTTTTTTTTTGGGTGCATCATTAAAGTGTTACCCATAATGCACTAGATTTACTGTTGTAAAATTATAGTTACTTCATTAGTTGTTTAGATATTTTTAGATCGACATGAATGCCCGTTTTGGCCTGAAATTCATCTTGGCCCCTTACACACATGACCTAGCCATCTACATAACCCAACTAATAACTTTTTAATTTTGAGCATTTGTACTTGTTTACACTTTACTGCCATTTTGTTGTTAAACTTATTACAATCCTTGACAAGTACACTGTCGTTTAATACTTTAATAACCAGTAAACTTCTGTTTTATGTAGGCTAATGCTGCATCGGGGATGGCTGTGCATGATGCATGCAAGCTAGATTTTTGGAGTTGAAGGCAAAGAGAATGTTCTATTATATATATTTATTAAAGATTAAAGATTTTGGTGAAGCAAAAGGAAGTTATAGTGAAAAAGATTAGAGAGCCAACTTAAAGCAATGAGGAATATTTTGCTTTGTTACCTGCTACAGTGTCAATATGCTGTTTTCGACAAGGACTTTGTGACTGCAGAGATATGCCAAAAGAGGAGGTTTTTTAATTGACTGGTATTACAATAGATTGAAACAATTTATACTTTAACTTAGAAATGGTGGTTTGGTAGCTGGTCAAACTTTTAGTTTTTTGGATAAGGTCCGAAACGACTCTGTTTTGGGAAAACACCTTTATGAAGATATTGTTTATGCGTCAAATGTGATCACATAACTCACATTATTTAGGAATGATAATCTGATAATGAATTCTTTACGAAAAACTACTTGAAAATTTTGCCATCTATATAGTGTAGTAGTTTCATCTAATTAATCCGTTGACCAGTCAATGAAAAAAACATAACCCAAAAATAAGTCGGTTAAAGTTGCCACCTTTAGTTACAAGTTAAATATAGCATGTGTTGAAGGTTTTGTTTGGTGTATCTTTGCAACTTGCAAAGGTCCCATAGGTAAGAAAGCAGACGTCCCCAAAGGCGAAAAATGGGTCGATATGGTTATTGGTTAAACAATTTTGGGTTGAAGCGGTTGGTTAACCCAAAAACACATTTGTATTCCTATTTGATAATTGTTTTATAAGTAGTTTTTCATGTTGTTTATTAGACCATATGCGGTGTTCTTAATTAACAAAATCTCTTAGTTGATGAGTTCATCTTATATCAGTGAGCCAAAGACTTTCCGGTAATAAAATACTAATAAAAATATTTAAAAAATTAAAATTTACAGCCATAAATTCAGTGAGTCACTTCAAAGAACCTTACAAACTTTCAGTATCTCTTCACTTTATTTTCTATTTTAAAGAAGAATATAATTGTATATTTTGTTTATTTCTTTTATTTATAACTTTTAAATTTTACTGTATTAAATAAGTGATTATATTAATCCATTTACTTCCCAAACCCGTTGATTACTGTGGTTTTCACTCCTCACAACCTATTCGTTGTGATTATACAAGGCGCATTTTTTTTATCAGGTACGACACATACATGTACAACAATTTACTTTTATCCGTCAAATAAGCATCAAGCATCAAGTGTAATACTTTATCATCATGTAATTTTAGTATTATATTGCTTACGTACTCGAATCATTTTTTGACAACTAATTATGTTATTTTATTTGGTTATTAAGTTAGCTAGTTATTTAATACGTAAGGTAATGATTAATTAAAAAGGTTGCAAAAATAAAATAAAAAGATACGTGGTCGGCAGGATTCGAACCTGCGCGGGCAAAGCCCACATGATTTCTAGTCATGCCCGATAACCACTCCGGCACGACCACTCGTTTTGGAATATGCGGACTTTTCTTAATTTACCAAGAAACATAATACACAGTACAAAATACAAATACCAAGCAGACCACTTTCGACCAAAGGCAAAAATCCCCATACTAGAAGATGTAAAATGAGGATGCAACCAATGCTAAAAGAAAAACCCTATACACCAGCCCTCACCCAACACTATAATACAAAGAAAACATACATGACAAAAGCAAAAACAATCTTGACTACTTATGGCCCAGACACTCCCACGTAAACAATCTTGACTATTTCTTGTAAGCTTTTGGTACCGCTGGATCTTCTATGCATTTTGTTAGATGCGACAATTTCATTCCGTTCTCTAAAAATGATTGGAGTATCTTTGGTTGGGGCCACTTATACACGTGCATACCTTGAAACTTTTTTATTGTGTTTTGTATTGTAAAAGTTTAAAAATATTCCGTTCTAGAGCATCAACTTAGCAAAATTTGTTAGGGCAATGCCTACCCTAATCAGAATTCCTCGATCTGCCACTGTCTCAGGTTGCGCACGTTTTTGATGCCACAATTGCTAAAGTTCCTGATATCAAACTAGCGGCTAACTGGATCATGGGAGATATTGCTGCTTACATGAAGAACGAGAAGCTGTCTATTAATGAAATTACACTTATCCCTCAAGAATTAGGCGAGTTGATAGGTTCCATAAAAAGCGGAACCATTAGCGGAAAGATAGGGAAAGAGGTGTGTGTCTTCAAGTTTCAGTTTTCAGAAATTTGATGCAAGTTTGAACTTATAAGTATTGATTCAAGACTCAAGTAATACTCTGCAGATACTTCTTGAACTAATGCAAAAAGGTGGAACGGTCAAGGGACTGATTGAAGAAAAAGATCTTGTAAAGGAAAGTTTTTTTGGTTATATTTAGAGCTTAGAGATGGCAAGATGGTAGATTTCGCGTGGTGGATAATGGGTCATAACGGGTCATGTTGTACAGGTCAAAATGGGACTGGGCAGGGTGCATTGTCCCACAAACACTTTTTTGCCTACATTTTAAAAGGTTATAGATAATAATGTGTTAATTATATGCGGAAAACATGGTTGCTGCTAGCAGCACCCATCATATGTGCTACTAGCCCATTATTTGTGAGTATACTGGTGTTGTTCTATCTAGAGATTAAGCACGAGTTTTCACCATGAATGGGGAGGATAGTTTAGTTTTATCCAAATCAGTTTGGTGAAAGATGGGCTGAATGGGGGGATTTTTCACGAGTTTTAGAAGATTATAAACGCCCGTCTTATCCAATTATCGATGGTTTTTAAGAATGAGAAACGTTGCGTGTTACATGAGTCATAGTTTGTGTCCTGATGTTTTTGTGAAATTAGTAATGTTTGATCACTCTAATGTTGCATTTCCGCACCTTATGTTGTTTGCTATGGAAGACACTCCTCCATTAAGGGAGCTCAGTCTTGATTATGTAGCAGCTGGTGAATGGATTGAAAAACTGTCCAATTGTAACTAACCACTTTTCTCGTGCTCATTAGCTTTTTGGTATCGTTCCTGTTTTAGACAGCTTATCAAGGTAACAACTGTTTCCCGTCTTTGTAACCAAGCTGAATATTGATGTGTTATAAATTTATTCATCTAATTGGGTTTTCTTCATATGGTTTTCGTATAATGAAGAAAGGGGTGGGGGTCATTATCATATGTGAAGTTTAAATTTTTTCCTGTGTAGCACGGGTTTTTATCTAGACTTTGTTTGTTGATTGTCACTTTCTGTCGGGTTGAATCATGTTATCCTGATATGTGAAGTTCGTTTAATATGGTACACACTTTCCATGTATTTTCACATATATATTCTCTGTTCTATTTAGATGGTTATATACATCTTCAATTCGTATGTTTTATCTCTTTCGATGGGGTCGCATTGTTTCCATGCTGCTTCCCTTGCATTTTTTTAGTGCCCATCTTTCCCATTTTGGAAGTTTTTTAGGCGCTTAGGTTTTTCTCATAAAGCAGTCCTTTTTTTTCTTCTGTGAATTTTTTAAATTGAATCGAATTTTTGTGTAATCAGCATATTACTTTTTGGCAGTCTTGCTTACGCATATAATATGTTCTGCCATTTATTCATAGCTGTATACTGATCTTCATTCAAATATTGTGTTCGGTAGATGGGTGGTATAAGGATGGCAACTTTTTGGCAGCTCAGTTACCAACTGCATCACATCTCATCTTCCTGCAAGTAAGGGTTTTTGAAGTCATCCAGTTTTACACGCAATTCTCACCAACTCTACTTACATTTTACTCACAAATTATATCAGACATATTCACTTAAAAATGTCTAAACAACACCACAAAAATTCTCATGTTAACATTGTTCAGTCAACGAGGTTCGCGCTCAACTTTTGAGAACCGCACAAACAATGGAAACATTTGTCGAGGCATCTAAAAAGAAAATAATTTTCAAGGTGTTCAAGGTTCTCAACAACTCGATCAATCCAAGTTTGCCACCCGAGAAACGAGCATTTCTCTACAACATCCGGGAAGAAATTAAACGCGATTATATATCGTTTACCCAACCAACCAACGAAGACACCGGCGGGGAATGATTGCCACCCGAGAAACGAGCATTTCTCTACAGCAACTGGAAGTAATTAATTATCCCAATACACAACAATTTGAGCACAAAATAGAGCCCTAGATAGACTGAAAAGTAATAAGTGGGAAATCAACCTGAATCATGTCGATTGGGGTTAGATAGAAAGCCATGAATTAAGAATAAGGCGGTGATCAAATTCAAGAAACAAACAGTTATAAATAATTAATAATTGGGTTTGGTTCAAGAGGGTAGCCCCTCTTAGGAGAGAAGAGAAGACAGCCTCTTCACCAACCAAAACATGCCACATGTCACCAAATATATTTTCATTTTAACCCATTCCAATTTTCATATATTATACAATTAACCTCTAACTTGTACTCACTCACACACTCACCTTCACCCCACCCACCTTCCCCCACCACATGCTGCCATCAGCCCAGCTGCCACCAGCAGCCGCCCACCGCCGCCGGCCGCCGCCAACGCCCGCCGGAATTTTTTATTTTTATTTTTTCAAAAAAATCTTTTTTTTTTCAAAAAAATTTTTTACGTTTTTACGTTTTTTACGTTTTCATTCGTTTAACGTTTTCTTTTCGTTTCTTTACGTTTTCATTCGTTTTTTCATTTTCTTTTCGTTTTTTTACGTTTTCATCCGTTTTTCATTTTCTTTTAGTTTTTTGTACATTTTCATCCACTTTTTCATTTTCTTTTCGTTTTTTACGTTTTTTTTTACGTTTTCTTCCGTTTTTTCGTTTTCTTTTCGTTTTTTATACGTTTTCATTGGTTTTTTCATTTTCTTTTCGTTTTTTTTACGTTTTCATCCATCTTTTCGTTTTTTGTGCGTTTTCATCCGTTTTTTTCATTTTCTATTCGTTTTTTTACGTTTTTTTTACATTTTCTTCCGTTTTTTCATTTTACTTTTTGTTTTTTTACATTTTTTTACGTTTTCATTCGTTTTTTCTTTTTTTCGTTTTTTTTTCGTTTTTTTCTTTTGTTTTACGTTTTTTCATTTTCTTTTTGTTTTTTTACGTCTTTTGATGTTTTTTTACATAATGCATGTCATTTTAATGTTTATTGCTGCATTTTATACATAATGCATGTCATTTCAATGTTTATTGCTGCATTTTATACATAATGCATGTCATTTTAATATTTGTTGCTGCATTTTGTACAAATTTCATGTTATTTTGATGCTTGTTGCTGCATGTTATATATACTACATTGCATTTTAATGTTTGTTACTGCATTTTATACACATTGCATGTTACTTTGATGTTTGTTGCTACATTTTATACATACTGCATGTTATTTTGATGGTTGTAGCTGCATTTTATACATAATGCATGTCATTTTAATGTTTGTTACTGCATTTTATACATACTGCATGTTACTTTGATGTTTGTTGCTGCATTTTATATATATCGCATGTCATTTTAATGTTTGTTACTGCATTTTATACATACTGTAGGTTACTTTGATGTGTGTTGCTGCATTTTGTACATACTGCAAGTTACTTTGATGTTTGTTGCTGCATTTTGTACATACTGCATGTCATTTTAATGTTTGTTACTGCATTTTATACATACTGCAGGTTACTTTGATGTTTGTTACTGCATTTTGTACATACTACAAGTTACTTTGATGTTTGTTGCTGCATTTTGTACATACTGCATGTCATTTAGATAATTCTTGTTGCATGTTATATATACTGCATGTTAATTTCATGTTTGTTGCTACATTTTATACATATTGCACGTTATTTTGATGTTTTGTTGCTGCATTTTATATATAACATGCAGTATATATAACATGTAGCATGTATAAAATGCAGCAACAAAAACGTAAAACAAAATAAAAAGAAAACGAAAAAAACGTAAAAAAATGTAAAAAAAACGTACAAAAATGAAAAGAAAATGAAAAAAACATAAAAAAAACGTTAAAAAACCAAAATAATATGAAAAAACGAAAGAAAACGTCAAAAAAAAACGTAAAGAAAATGAAAAAATGGATGAAAACGAAAAGAAAATGAAAAAACGGATGAAAACGTAAAGAAAACGAAAAGAAAATGAAAAAACGGATGAAAACGTAAAGAAAACGAAAAGAAAATGAAAAAATGAATGAAAACGTAAAAAAAACAAAAAGAAAACGAAAAAACATAAGAAAAATGTAAAAAAAATGAAAAAACGAAAAAAAAACTTAAGAAAAACCTAAAAAACGAATAAAAACAAAAAGAAAACGAAAAATCGAATTTAAAACGTAAAAAAAAATAAAATTTGAAAAAAAAAGTTTTTAAAATTTTTTTTTGATTAAAAAAATTTTTGAAAGAAAAAAAAATAAAATTTCCGACAACCGGGTGGCGGGGTAGGCGGCTGCGGGCAGCAGGTGGAGGGGGGGAGGGGTGGAGGTGGAGAAGTGGAAGGGAGGAAGGGAGGTAGTTAAAAAGTGGAAGGGGGGAAAAAGAAAATTGTAAAAAGATGGAAGGGTGTATATGAAAATTTTTTGTTATCTT